>CM060912.1:292424730-297424730 GCA_030737875.1 Allium sativum
AACTAATTATTTTGATAAAAGAAGCATTCCAACCTAATTTCCACTTGATATAATTTCCTTTTATTTTGTTCCTGACAAGCACATCTGATTGGAGTCATATCTATTTTCACTTACTAAAGATAGAAATCTTGGCAGGTCCATAAGAACACGAGTTTAAAATCACTCACGGTAAAGGGCTGTTATGGAAATGGTTACTGTTACCGATTGGCAAATACGGTTGCCATACCGTTTTTAGATGTAAGTTAAAATAGCTCACTTTTACCGATACGTTTACCGATTAACTAGTACAACGAAGAAAAGTATATCATTAAACTGGTAATCGTTACGCTGATAATGGTAAGTTACTGTTTGTCTAAAAAATCAATAATTTGACCTATATTTACACTATAACAATGTCTCACTATATATTTTACCGTGTCATTTTATGAAAAATATCAATGAGAAAAGGGAAAAAAGGTATATTTTGCGTCATTTGAACAGAATTACTTAATTAAATTTAGTCATTTTATTGCTTCTCTTTATTCATAATGCAACATATATTATATGAATATCTATGTATTGTAAATTACCGTTACTGCTGGTTTTGAAAAATATTGTTGATGTTTTACCTTAGAAAATAGTAAATTTGTCGTTATCGTACTGATTATGCAGGTATACCGATGTTACTCGAAAATGGTAACCAATTGTTTGGTATTGGCATGGAAATTGTAAATTTATCATTACCATAACAACCCTATCCATTGACTTGTGTTCATTTGGAAGTATACTTCTGAGTGTTGAGTCATATTTGGACCCCACTAGTGTAAAAGTTTGATAACTTGGGATAGTGAAGCCAACACAAGGGCTAGTCTTTAGAATGTGGAGAAATAGACTAACGTTATAACACTCAGATACATGTTATTGTTCAATTGAAATTATTTCAGCTGTTAGATTGTAATCGGGGCTCAAGTGGGGGAACATAATGCATTATTTTTCTCTTTCCAGTTTTTAAAAGTCCAAATAAGAACCAGCCTACAGGTTGCTAGGTTGCTGCACTGTGTTGTTGCTTTCCAACAAAAAGCAATAAAGCAACTGCTGATTGGATTTCACTTTGTCAAATTTATCTCCTTTTTAATTTCCTCTCGTGTAGTTGGCATGTTAGATTAAAATTTTCACATTTATTATTTCAAATTTACCATCCAAGGCTTGCAGTTCATGCTTCGCGACCTACTTCTTTAGTAGGCAAACTGTTTTCTGAGAATCACACTACGTATTGGTTGAAAAATTAATTTAGTAGGCAAACTATTTCTTTATTTTGTTCAGTTGATGATACCTGATAAAACAATGCACATCGCCAAAACCTAATGAAACAGAATATGTAATATGAAATATAAGGCTGGCTAATTGCTGAATCATTTTGTATAATCACAGGCATTCTTGCTTGCCTTGATGGATACATGAACATCGCAATGGAACAAACCGAAGAGTATGTAAATGGTCAACTGAAGAACAAGTACGGCGATGCATTCATCCGAGGAAATAATGGTCTATTTTTTCATCTCTAGAGCTTCTAACCTCACTTTTTTTTAGTAGTTATGGTGTTTTAAATGTCCTAAAGGTTTTCAAATTGTATGCAGTTCTCTACATCAGCACTACAAAGAGGACGGTCGAAGATGGAACAACATAATCTGCTGGATATTAGCTATCGATTTTATATGCTACTTACCCAGTCTGTGGGTGGACTGTGCGACTGATAGCAGTAAACATTTTAATTGAATTTGTTTTTACAAATGTGACAGCTAGTGTTTTTTTCCGATAACAGTTGTATGCTATGCACTTTTTTAATCTCTAGCCTTGTTCCATCCTAAGATGCTTGTATTGCATGTATTTCATGGCTGTTGATGCTCTCATCGTATATGAATCATTTATATACAAATGGTCAAGTAATCTGAGATAGTATTTCCGAAATTTCAAAACGGTGCTGCGAAAATCGTATTTATTGAACTTTTGTTATTGATAGCGTGTGTATTTTGATTTCTATCACACTATCCAATTTAAATTTTATATATACAACTTCAATCCCTGCCGTATAAATCTTTTGTGTATGCAAGTGAAATAGCTGGGGCTTGCACAAGCCCTCTAAAAGTTTGTTACTGAAAAGGGCATTACAAATATAACCAATTAATTCCATATGTAAAATCAAAATATAACATATTCCAAGCATTACAAATCAGTTCCATATGTAAGATCATGACACTTTGCACACGCATCCGTCCATATTTTGCAGCACTCCTGATAACATCATGATTTCCATTATACAATCTGATAAATAAAGTATAATATGAAGATAAGAACTGGGAAATAATTACGTTTCAGACACTAAGATCATGTTGCCAAATTAAAGCCGACAATAGAGCAAAATTTTTTTAAGGACAAATTAGTGTAATATTTTATTCATAAGGACACCACTTTAATATTTTATCCTAAAGGACAACTTTTAGCCCAGCCCAAAACAAACCCAGTATTTCTTTTTTTTTCGTTGTCGTCGTGTTACTTTTACAATCCGCCGTAATTTAGAAATGGAGAAAGAAATGCGCCCAACTCAATCGCCGCCTACCCAGTGCTCTAATTTAGAAGTAAACCCTAACATCACTAGTCAAATCGATGAAATGGATATGATTGTCGAAAGAAATTTAGAAACCCTAGTTGAAGCTGCAGTATTGTCGCAAGCCGGAGTTGAATCCCTAGTTACCGATCCTCAAAATCAGACGGATAAAATCGCAGGGGATAGTGAAAATGATAACGTTGGTTCCCAATTTGATGATGAAAGAGGAAATAGTGGAAAAACTGATAATCTTGACACTGGAATGGTGGATCAATTGAAAGTTGGAATAGGAAGTGATTTATTAGATGGAAGAAATGATGGAAAAAAACAAATTACAGATAGAAGTACAGTTTTGAGAAGAGAGACTCGTTCGAAACGGAAAAATGACCCAAAATTTGTTGCAGCAAAGAAGAAGAAGAAAATTAGAGTCAATAAAGAGAAGGTAAGTATTATTAGTAGCTAGAAATTTCAGTACTCTTTATTAAAATGTAGTATTAAAAGTTAGAAATATTCATAAAAGGTATTCATATTAAGAATTTTAGAATAATATTTGTTTTAATTCTTGTGTTTGAATAAGTAGTTATAATTTATACGGCTTTGTAGCGTGCAGTATGTGTTGTGACCATGTGTTGAATTTTTGTAGTTATCATTTTTTTAATTTTTTGAGGGTCATATTTTCTTTAATCTCAATTTGACTGTCCATAGTTATATCTTTTTGTTCAATGCAGTTATCATTATTGTTTAGCAATTTTAAATGCAGTTTATAGTTATCATTTTTCAATGTTTGTAGATATCATTTTTTTAAAATGAGTATCATTGCACAGATTCTGGGAATCAATGTATGAAGATTCTATGGTACATGTATTAAATTTTGTAACAATTAATGTTTATTTTGTGTAGGTCAAAGAAGGATCAAATCCAAAAATAATTGTAGAGAAGGATGCTGACACCAATGAAGAAAATTCTGTAAGCAAAAAATGCTAGGTTAATTGATATATAAATGATAATTACAATTTTGTTAAAATGATAAATTGAGTAAAGATTTATATTTAAAATGATACTGTATATATGAAAAAAAAGATCTCTTGAGTAAGAAAGTAATTTTTAACTTGATATTAACTAAGTTCAATAAAAAATGATAATTTAGAATCCAAGGCATTATTGTTAAATTGATATGAATTAAGTAAATTGTTACTGTAAATGATAATTAGATTAATTATTTTTTTTAAATGCATTATTGTCTATTTTGTCACTGATTTATATTAACATTCTCTGTAAATTTTTTTAATTAAAACTAGGATGATGATTTTCAAAATCCAAGGCCTCGAGAATCTAAGTCTGGTATTTCAATGCGAAGTAAAGAAGATTTAGTTGTAATTGAAAAAACAAGTTGTGCTTCAGCTTATAGAAGTGGGTTGCAATCGTCGTACAAAACGATATGTATGTTGAGAGATAAAAAAGCTTTGACTAGCAAGCAAATTGAGTATTTGAAAAGAACTCCGTTTTATGATTTCTTTTCTGTTTTTTATGAGAAACAAATTTCACTAACAGAGTGCAAGAAAAAAGCAGAAAATTTGGATGTAGTTTATTCATGCTACTCAGTGGAGAAAGAATGCTTTGTTTTTGGTGAAACTGAAATGGAAATTTGCGCAGAAGATATAAGTTTGCTCTTTTACATGCCTTTAGAAGGTATTGATATAGATGACACTCCAAAAATGACTTGTAAAACAATACCGACAGATTGCAAGGAATTTGTGGAAAGAAACTTTGGAAAAGCGAAAAGCATTGTAAGGGGATTAATTGAAAAAGGAATTAAAGATATTGTTGGGAAGAAAAAAAAGGGGTTTGAGGAGGACTTGCCACGTCTTTTGATTATGTTAATATTGCTCACATTTTTCTTTCCCAACAACCAACAAAAGTTTAGGTGGGGTTTTGTTCCATACGTTGTAGATGTGAAGAAGTTTAGCTCAGTGTCATGGCCGAAAACAATTCATTCGAGTTTTAAAAAGTTTGTAAAAAGCTCTGTTAAAAATCCACGGGATATGGCTGGCTGTTCAATGCTACCTTTGGTAAATATTTTCATATAGTATTTTTTATGTATATGCTATCTAGTAAGAATGAAGTCAGGTTTAACATTAGTTTATATGTTATGCAGTATGTATTGTGCGAGAAGGTAAATCTAATTGCGCAAAGGAAGAAGTTTGAGAACAAAATCCCTCGATTTGCTAGGTGAGATTTGACGAAATTGAACAACATATTGAACAAGGAATTTTTGGACAATTTTAAAGCCGGACAGGTAAAAATATCATTACTGCAGTGTATTTGTTGCACACATGGATATTATTTTTCTTCCATCAATTTAATAATTTTTTAGGATTTTTTTTACCCTTTTTGTTAGAAAAAAAGGACATGGGTATCTTTTTTTCTTCACAGCAGTTATCGTTTTTTTTTTAATTCTAAATGCAGACTTTGGTTATAGTTTTTTTATATATTTTAGTTATCATTTTTTTAATTCTTATCACTAAACAGATTCTGGATATCTTTTTTTTTTAATATGTAGTAATCATTATTCTCACTTTTGTTGATTAAACATATTTTCTGCGCAAAAAAAAAAAATAGTAGCCAAAAATAATGTTGTCAGTTTAGTTTTTTATCATTCAATTTAATGAAGACACTAGTTGATGTAATGACACAATGGGTAAATTTTTTCAATTTAATATGTTGAGTATTTAACATATAATAGTCCTAAGTTATCAATTGTTTAACTTTTCAGTTATTATTTAATTTATAGTAATGTTTGAACAGCTTTTGATTATCATTTTTTATCTATTGTTGGTATCATTTTTTCCTTTCGTAACCACTAAACAGTTTTTGTATATTATTTTCTGGTTGTTTTAATTATCATTTTTAACATGAAGAAAGATATCATCAATTGTGCACATGTACAAAATACTGCGAATTAAAAAAAAAATTTGTTATAAATTCAGTCATTTCCATTACAATTCAGGAATGTGGCAACTATGCTAATTGAATCGTATAATGTTTATTCATGTATAGGTAATGGGGTTTGGAAGAATTGAATTGCATGAGGCGTTGCTGTTAGAGTGTAAGGAAAGTTTGGCAAATAGAGCTGCAATAAAAGGGAAAGCTGCGCAATCCAAAAAAAGAAAGCGTGGGCAGCAAGTCCAAGAAATAGAAAAAGTTGATATGGAAATGGAAAATAGAGTTCTGAATTATCGCATCATAGAATTGGAGAAAGAAAACAAGGAAATTAAAAGGAAGTGGATGGAAGAAAGAAATTTAAGAAGAAAAGTCGAAAAGGAGTTATGCAGACTTAAAGATCTGTTGAAAAATCAGAAAGATGAAATGCGAAATGAGAAAACGGTTGATAAAGTTAATTTAGAAACGACACTTGATGATGCGCATACAGATGAAAACAAGACAAGTAATGAAATAAGTAAAAATGAGGTGAATAATGAAAGTCAGGACCAGAATAAAATGAACGATAGCATGCCGATTGATGATGAAAGAATTTGTGGAGAAGAAAACATGGCTGATGGAGTAGAGAATGAAACAACGCCAATTGCAGTTCAAGATTCTATTGATAACAGTGGGACAGGGAAAAAGAGTGTACAATCAATTGACGACATTGATCCTCCAAACTTTAGTTTTAATTTGACTGCAGAGATTGCGAAGATCTGAGTCAAAAAAGGGAATCAGCAAAAAACAGTTAAAAAAATGTTTAAAAAATCATCTTCCAGATCAAATAGCGCAAAACCACCTTCATACATACTCAGAATGAGAGCAAGAAGAAGAAAACAAAATAGAAAGAGGAGTACGAATATTATGTAAAAGCAACGAAGAAAACACGGGTAACAGAAAAGAAGGAGACTAAAGGTTCATGCGAACGGAAAAATGATGAGTTTCAACTTGCATTGGTTCCATTTGATAATGAAAAATGCAAGGGAAAAAAAGTTATTGAAGATAACGTAGAGCAGGAACAAAATCTTAATCTTGTAGAGCCAATAAATGTTGAAGAACCTTCATGGAAAGACTTGAAGTTAGAAAAATGCAAAAAAGTGATAAAACATTTCAATGATGAGGTAGCCAGAGTTGTAAGAAAGTTTTATTCCATGTCAATAGCTGAAGATAAGTGAGTATAATATTTTCTTCTGTACTAAGACAATATTGAAAAAAATTTATTAACTGGTTGACATGTAAATAATTGACAGTCCAATAGCTTGGGAAGATGATGATCTGGCAAGGGGAGGATGTATTATTACGAAGGATATGCTGACAGAAGTGATGAGAGGTTCATTAACAGATGGGCAGGTAAACATATGTACAAAAAATTGTTACTGATTTTCATTGTTTTTAAAAAAATGATAACTATATTTTTTATTTTTAGTATGGACAGCATAATCACTAAGGTAATGATTCATAAATAAAAATTAAAATGATATTTAGATATCTTTTTTTTAACAAATCAATAATCTTTTAATTTCTTGTAATGGTTATTTAGCTTTTGATTATCATTTTATATTTATTGCAGGTATCATTTTAGGATATGTTATGTACGTTACACTTGTTAGATATCATTTTCTTGCTGTAATAGTTATCATTTTTTATAGTAGGAGAGCTACCGTAGACTGTGCAAACATGATTAGGATATATGATGGTGTATCATGTTTAGTTACTTTATGTAATATATTGCTGTCAATGTATTTTCAGATAATCGACTGGTGCACTCTTAAATGTGATTTAGTCGATTACAATTACGCAATGTCTACACTCATGACAGTAAGTTGATTCAAAGTTTTTTTTAATAAAATTGTTATAAATTCATGTTTTCATTAGTAATTAAAATAAATTTTACATTGTACAGAAAGGAATTATGGAAGGCAGAAGTTCAATTATTAATTGTTTGGTTACTCCTTTCTTAAAAGAAGCAGCTTTGAAGAATTATGCGGAAAAGATTTACTTCCCATTACATTTTGACAACCATTGGACGCTGCTGACATTAGCATATGCAAACATGCAATGGGTTCACTTTGATTCGATGAGACCAAGAAGATCAAACAAGTTGAATAATCTTCATTTAAATGAAGCATATGAAGTGGTAAGAAAATTCAAATGTCCTTATTGTTGGTAAATTAGTACTAATAATTGGTAAATACAGAGAAAGAAAGTTGAAGAAATTCTGCAAAAAATATGGGTTGAAAATAAAATTGAAGATAAGAAGATTAGTGAATGAGAGATTTTTCAGGAACCATGTGCACAGCAACACTCTGACAGGTAAATATTTTAATATATTTTAAAGTTTTTTTGGATAATTTGGTAAATACAAAAGATGAAATAATTTATAATGACAATTGATTGTAATCGACATAATTGAGTATCAAACGCAAACAAAAAATAACTGAAAATTTTTCTTTATATTTTCTAAAAAAAATTGATTTTGATTTATGCAGACTGGACTGCGGGATATTCGTCATCGTAAATATAATTTCAGACAACAGGGCTGAAATTCCTTTAAAGGTATCAAAAGAGAAAATGGATAAAATAAGAGCAATGATCGTACATGAAGTTATATCGAATCATGCATGCTGCTGGAATTTGGTTCGTTTCGTCACTGGACTGACCAAGAAAAAAAAAAAAAATGAAAGAAAAAATGAGTGAAACAGTGCAGTATGATGTAGTTGGTTAGAAAACACTGTATTTCCTTTTAGTTTGAAAAGTATGCAAATGTTAATGTTTTTAATTTCAGTAAAGAGTGGGTGTATGAATGAACTACTAATCTTGCATGAATACATTATGATTAATCTGAAAAGTTGAAATATTGCAAAATTTGATTGGAAAGGATTGAATGTATGTTATTGTTTTTTGTATTCTCAGTATTGTGTATATGTGCAATAATGATGTAACTAGAAAAAGTTTAAAAATGATAACTACAAGAGTAAGAAAATGATAACTAGAAACTGTATGTTGAAAAAAACCCAAAAATGATACCTGCATTAAAATAAAAATGATAACCAGAAACTGAGTAATTATTTGTTGAACAAAAATGATAGCTACACTAAATTTAAAAAGATAACCCGAAACTTTGTATTTGTTTGAAAATCCAAAATGATAATTGCAGTCTTAAAAAAATGATAATCAGAAACTGGGTATGTATTTGTATTACAAAAATGATAACTACATGCTTAAAAAAATGATAATCAGAAACTGAGTATTTATTTGTAAAACAAAAATGATAACTGTGTTCTAAAAAAAATGATAATCAGAAACTGGGTACGTATTTGTATTACAAAAATGATAACTACATGCTTAAAAAAATGATAATCAGAAACTGAGTATTTTTTTGTAAAACAAAAATGATAACTGTGTTCTAAAAAAAAGATAATCAGAAACTGGGTATGTATTTGTATTACAAAAATGATAACTACATGCTTAAAAAAATGATAATCAGAAACTGAGTATGTATTTGTGAAACAAAAATGATAACTGTGTTCTAAAAAAAATGATAATCAGAAACTGGGTATGTATTTGTATTACAAAAATGATAACTACATGCTTAAAAAAATGATAATCAGAAACTGAGTATTTATTTGTAAAACAAAAATGATAACTGTGTTCTAAAAAAAATGATAATCAGAAACTGGGTATTTATTTGTAATACAAAAATGCTAACTGCGTTCTAGAAAAAATGATAATCATGGAATTTAAAGATGATAACTGCATAACACACTAAATAGTACTGACTAATTCATCGAATTAATAAATGCATTAGTTTAATAAACAATTTTTTTGATTACACAATGAAATGACAAAAAATATCGGACCATAATTTTGAATTTGTAGCAAAAAGGTAATAGTAACATGCTAAAGGATAAAACTAATTTTAGCACATTGAATTTAATTGAACAGGACAACAGCAAATCACGTCATATCAACAACACAGCAGTATAAAAATTAAACAAAAACAAAATAATTGAAGAAGTGGTTTTATTACAAATGTAAAATATTCGGTACATGTGAAGAGTATCAAACACTAAGTTGCAAACATATACAAATATACTGAAGAAGTATGCATGGAAATACATTTGATCCCAAGAGAAAAATAAAATAAAAAGCAGTTTTTTATTTTTTTCCAGCTTGACAATTGCGCTTATTATGGTCATATGCATTACACACTCTACATCTATTTTGCTTGTTATGGAAATATGCAAATCCACCTTTCCTTTTTGATGAAGGTCTACCGGCACCACGTTTATCCTTTGGTGGCTTAATTATTGCTTCATTACTTGATTCAACATCCGGTTTGTCATATGTTGGTATCGGATTAATTGTATGGCTGTAAGAAGATCGGTAAGCTTCAGCAGTGAAATAGTGCTCAATGAAATCATACACATTTAACTTCATTTTAATAATGCATTTTATCGCATGAGCACATGGAAATCCCATAACTTTCCACTGGTTACAACTACACGTCCAATCTTTTAGATCAACACGATGAGAAATTGGTGATCTAACTTCAAAAAGGTGTTGAGAAGCGCGTAATACATCCCAACCAAAACCTTCCTCAACTAGTACTTTTAATCGGTTTTCCATGGCTGGACACAAAAAGGTAGTCCATAAACGGGATTCTTCACGACGTTTAGCCATTTGTTCCATAATTTTTATTCTTATCCCGTCCAAACACGATGTAATTGGTAAGGCCCGTTCTTCTAAAATCCAGCTGTTGAAACTTTCAGCCACATTTGAACTGTACTCCCCATACCTTTTACCACGGAAAAAAAAATCAGCCCATTTGTCAAAGGGTTTGTCTTTCAAAAAAGTAACCGCTGCAGCACCACCAACTTGTAAAAATTTAGAATGGGCAACTTGAAACTCATGAACATTAGATGCTCTAGAACATCTGTGGAACAATTCTACAATCGAAATGTGCGCATTTTTGGACTTAACAGCAGACAGCAAATTTTGTTCCATGTGTAGATAGCAATAACTATGGTATGCAGACGGAAAAACATCGTGAACTCCGGAAATCAAACCTTGATGTCGATCGGAAATAAAAACCAAATTGCGATCTTCGTTAATCATTTTCTTCAAATGATATAAAAACCAACTCCAATTTTCCACATTTTCAACTGAAACTATGGCCATAGCTAGAGGGAAGAAACCTGTAGAAAATTTTGAATGTTTGATAAAAAATGATCCCTATATATGTATTAAAATGATACCTACATACAGTAAAATGGAAACAGAGAAGAAAATGATACCTTAGTGGCAATAAAAATGATAACTTAAATCTGCTTAAAGAATGTTTGATTAAAAATGATCCCTAGATACGTAGTAAAATGATACCTTCATACAGCACACTGGTAACAGAGAAGAAAATGATACCGCAAACAAAAAAAAAATGATTACTTAAATCTGCTTAAAGACTGGTTGATAAAAACTGATATCTAAATACGTAGTAAAATGATATCTACATGCAGTACACTGCTAACAGAGAAGAAAATGATACTGTAATCTCAATAAAAATGATAACTTAAATCTGTTTGAACTGATAAATCAGAAAATCTACTAAAGAAAACTGATCCCATAGAGACCAAATGGTACTTTATGTATATATAAATCATATAAAATTAGTATAAAATAATACCTTGGTTGCCATTCTTAGCTGTAGCACCCATCAAGACTCCTGGCCTCCCCTTCAAATGGGTACCGTCTAAAAATATCATAGGCCGACAATATTTGAAACCAAGAATACAAGCACCAAAACCAACAAACACTCTCTCAAACTGATTAGTAGAAGAGTCAACATCCATTGCGACATAAGAACCCGGGTTGTGAGTCTGTAGTGCACCTAAATACCAAGACAAATCATTGTATGACATTGCATCATTGCCATACAATTCCGTTAAAGCTAGTTGCTTTCCTTTATACGCATAACGGTAAGACAAAGTCAGGTTAAACTCTCTTCGAAAATCAGCCATTATGTCTTTCGGTTTCTTATTTGGACGATCTCTAATTTCATCAATTATCAATGACTTAACAAACTCGCTAGATAGAGCAGGTTTATTCGAATTTGTTAGACCACCTCCGCAAGAATGGTCAGCAATCAAATTTCTAATGAAAAACCTACTAAGTTGCCCAACATCAGAAGAGGCATGCACTTTAAACAAACAACCAGAAGACAACGATGAACAAATAGCTGTGATCCTGGTAGCACTGTTCTTAAGAAATTGTAAATCATGACCTGATTTAATTTGGTAGGCCATTAAGAATTGTCAGAACTCAGTAGCGCCTTCAAAACAAAAACCGGTAAAATCAGAAATTTTCAATGTTGATCCGTTTTTCATAAAATCTTTTAAGTAACTCTTCCTATGTACAACAATGTTCGCATCCAAACACTGAACGGAAGAAGAAGGAATTGAAACATTGGTAGAAAGTGCCGAGGAACCATCAATCACATTTTCTAACAGAAAGTCTTTCAACTTCACATTAAAGCAGAAAAAAGCAGTCCTCTTATGTAATTGAAATAAAACGATACTTTGAAGATCAGAGTCAGTCTCAACGATTTTAGTTCTGCCCTCAAGCACATAGCTTAGTTCAAAAGACTTAGGAGTAAGTTGAGACCAGTATGTACAAATTTCGTTTTGCAAAGCGTACAGTGAACAATTATCAGACAACCGAGTACTAAAAGAAGTATCGTTGAAGACAAGTACGATAAGGAGAGTATCTTCACCACTGGAACAAATAATTCTGGTGAACAATTCAGTTAGTCAAGTAAAAATATGTAAGCATATTAACCAAATCAATAAAACATGCATAACACATTAGAAATGATACCTACAAAATATTTAAAATGATACCTACAGAATGCTACACATTCAAATGAAAGGGAAGAAAATGATAACTATAAAAATACTAAAATGATAACTAAAACCTGCTGTGGTGTATTAATCATGAAATCAGAAGTAAAGAAAATTGTAAGTCAAAACTAACATGTATACTTTCTGAATCAAAAATTGTTTTCATACAAAAGAATATTAATTCAGCATTGCATTTACAAACCGTTTACAGAATTTAAAAAAAGAAAAATCGAGATTAAAAATAATAAAAACAGAGATTTGAAAAAAAGAAAAACCAATACCTGGTAGTATCACAACGAGAATCCATTACTGATCTGTATTAAAAAGCACAAGAAATGGTTGAAATAAGCAATTGAGTTTTTTCTGTATGATTGGCAAAAGATCAAATTTTAGTTGAAGAATTGTGCACTGATCTAGGGTTTCAGATGTCGTTGCGATCAATGACGGCGATGTAGATTCGAAAATATGGAAGAAAGAAACGAGATCAATGGCGGTGAGATTCTGAAAACGATTCAACGACGAAAACCATTTTATTAATCAGGAAATTGCGCGCGTGATATGCGGAATAAAATTCCGACGGATAACAGAAACTAAGCGCACGTGAGACAATGAAAGGAGGGTGTTGTCCTTATGAGTAAAATTTAATTGGGTTGTCCTTATGGAGAAAAAAGCCTTTAATCTTGTCCTCCTAAAAATTTTCCTGCTGACAAAACTAGCAAACGCGTTTGTCATACCCAAATGCTGTATATAGCGCATAAAGGAAAAATCAATTATATTTCTCAACGGGTTAGCTTAACAAAGACTATGAAATTTTAAAGTGCAAACAATAATTGGACAGGCGAATTAAGCATCTATTTGAAGCTTTAGAAATCTATTATTAGATCAGATTTTGGTCAATACCTCAGATATTCAATTAATAGAGCAAATCAATCCACAGTCAAGGGCAAAAAGTAATGAAATAAAAAAAAAAGATTTCTATTTTTTTTTTTTTTTTTTTTTGCGGTTCAAAACACTTTAACTTATGTCCTTTTGGTATAATATGTTGTTTATACCGTCAGATTACAATACGTTTTTGGTTTGAGTACAAGATTATGAATGAATTGGAGTTGAGTTTAGAATTTGGCAAAATCCCAGCGTAGTGAAGAATAAAGGTCTAAGCAAAAGAGAGAAGATCCAAACAGAAGAGGAGATATCATTTTTTCTGAAGCTTCAATGACTTGTTTATACAGGAAACAAAGAGTTAGATCGATCCAGAAACGCATAAAGGGACCCACCGAGGTGAGATGACCCAATCCAAAAGGCAGGGCCCAAATCGTACTACCTTTGAAGGATCAGTACCGATCCCTTTGGGGGATATCGATGCAAATCCTTTGGGGATTACACCTTGTAGGGTTCGTCCTCCAAGGTGGTTCCTCTGGTGTTCACCCTTACCTTTAGTGCTTTTGGTTTTGCATTCCGACTTTGTTATCTTGATTTAATGATGAATTTCCAACCAAGTTTCTGAATCTTGAAATTATGTGTCTCAGATCGATACCAATCCAAGATTTAGCTAAATTCTCAGTCATGTTTCTTTGTTTTGGATTTATATTGATTTCGTACTTAGCCAAATTTTGAGTTTCAATTCAGTTTGCTGCAAAGCGATATTCCAATTAATTTGATTATTCGTGGCTTTATATTGATTATCCATACTCGATTCCCCAGGTATCCAAATGTCCAAATACAAAGTGTGACGTCCTTCACAAAGGTAGGTTAACACTTGCTCCTCCAAATTTTGTAAAATCCAGAATTCTAGAGTCTAAAGTCTATAATTTGAATGAAATCCAAAATTCGTTAGAAATCCATTATATATCCATAAGGAGGAAATAAGAAATCTGAAATTCAGATAACCACGATCGCACTGGAACATTAATATAATTGAAGTTCAGAAAACCAAAATTCAAACTATAAAATTGAAATCCATTTAACCTAAAATATGAAAAGTCCAAGAATTCCATAATAGAAATATGAAATCCACAGTCGTGTTTGATCGTATTTATAATAGAAATCCAAAATTCAATAATTCATTACAGAAATTTGAAATCCATGATCATGATGAATCGTATTTATAATCGAAATCCGAAATCTAGAATGTCAAAGAAATCCAAATTAGAAAAAAGCAGTAATCCATAATAGAAATTTGAAATCTATGGTCATGCTGGATCGTATTTATAATCGAAATCTGAAATCTAGAATGTCTTATAATCGAAATCTAGATTGTCTAAGAAATCTAAATTAGAAATCCAATAATAAATCAAGAAATCCAAAGCTAATCCAAACTAAAATCCGAAATTCATGGCTTGTTTGAGCCTAGTCTGCATGAGTATAATCCATACGTACAAATTCCAATAGAGTGTTCCCGTTTCTGGGACGACCCGGCCCTAGCCAAGCACAATCCCTACTTGACATCCAATCAGATAGCCTTGCCAAGTCCTGACAGACAGGTTTGAACCTTCCTCAGAAAAATCCATACGTGAGGATCAATCCGACAACCTTGCCATGTCCTGACAAAACAGCGCAAATATTTCTAACGATATTCCATGCTTGAGGTTCTAGATATTAAAGTTAGAATCCAAGTTTTTGAATCCATATTTCACGAATATAATCAATACAAGCAAGATGATTTTATTGAAGTTAATAAAATGAAGCTTACTACCAAATCTTGAAAGAAAACTGACGGTTCATCATCGGTAAAGAGAATGCCCAGGGACCAACTCTTAATCCCGTATATGAGTATGTCGACTTAGCCGTTTTTATTTTAAATTTATTAAATAAAAGAAGTTCAACGGTTCATCATCAACTGAGAACATGTCTAGGGACTAAATCTTAATACTATGCACGGGTAGGACAACTTAACCGTCCAAAATCCAAATCTAAGTTAATTAATGATAATCCTATACAATCTAGGTCCTAGGCCACTCCTTAAAGTGGTAGACACTATTGTTCTGTCACTGTTGTCCAATTTTGAATGTATTGCAACAAATGCCCGATCCTGAGCATTCCTCGATCATATCCTTAAGATGTCGATACTCATTTATATAATGACCATCCAAGTTATGGAAAAAACAGTGTTTTATGGAGTCCTTTCCTTTTCAGTCAATTCCCTTCTAGGTGGTTTTCTAAGTGGAAGACGATCCTGGGTCTCTCGGAAAATTCTTTCCAATGATGCATTCAAATATGTGTATGAAGAGCGTTTTGGTTCTCACAGTTGCCCATTATTTTGGTTGAATCCTTCATTAGCTTTTTTTTTCCTTTTATCCTTAACGGATCCAAAAGGTCCTCCATCTTTTTCATCATTAACATCGAGAGCCTCTATGTATGCTCTTGCATCCTCTTTCCTAAGAAATCTATCCGCCTCAAAGTCGAATTCACTGAGATTCCTT
Organism: Allium sativum; assembly: GCA_030737875.1. Taxonomy (NCBI): domain Eukaryota; kingdom Viridiplantae; phylum Streptophyta; class Magnoliopsida; order Asparagales; family Amaryllidaceae; genus Allium; species Allium sativum. The sequence continues at coordinate 292,440,612 of CM060912.1, forward strand.
AGGGCTTCCTTTCTGGAGAAATCCTGAAGTATAAATTATATAATATCCCAGAAACTACGACCATCAAAACCATAGGTGGATCTGGCTGATCCACCGAAGCCACGATGGCATTAAATCTTTTCAAAAAAACTCATGTAGAATTTTTCAAGTTCTTTGCTTAACAGTAATAAGAGTCATAACATTGTTGGATCGAGAAATGTGGATCCAATTCCACAAGATTATTCCAACTTCCTACAAAACTGCTTTCCAGTTGTTGAATCCACATGACAACAATATCCAATAAATACAACAAGAAGAAGTTAGCCATGACCTTATCAGATGCTCCTAGTACTTCCATATGACGTACATATCTCATCAACTGAACAATCCACCTTTCGATGCTCTCTGCATCATATCCATAATATGGTTATCATTATCTATAAGCTGTCGCTAAACCTATCACTCATGACCTAAGTGCCTTGAGCAGGGTCGAATCATGTTTGATTCAATCTAAAATTCTGACCTACGCGTCAAAATTCCATGCCTAAGTTCCAAACCTTGAGCCTAAGTGGCATCGACAACAAGCTCAGAACCTTGAGGTGGATTACCCTCGGTTTACATTGGGTCTGTACCGATCTGAGGTTGGGGGTCATTACCAATCCCTTGTGATGCATGGGAAGTTGCCTCCCATTCAATCCTAAATTTTGCCACATTATTGGTTCCTTCTCTAACGACTCCATCTTAACCTCTTGGTCGTCCATTTTATATATTCTAATTAAGGAAATTGATCATCATCATTTCCTCCTACCTCCATAATAATCCTTCTTGGTGTTCTAAAAGGGATTCCAAATTCACTATGTCTTCATCCATCTCCACTTTAGTCAGATAGACGGAAGGGTTTCCTAAACCTTCCAACGTAGCTCCTTCAAGTTGAGCATATGTTTTCTTTCTCTCCTTAACCATGGTTTCCTTAGTAGAAAGTATGCCCCTTCTTAATGAACTAGCGAGCCCCTTTTTGGCGCGCAAAAACTGTTAGGCCGAATTTTGGTCAATCGAACGTATTACTCCAGATATCCAATTAACAGAGTAAATCGTAAAGTAAATAAATCCATAGCCGCAGAACAATCACAGAGAATACGCAATGCATTAAAAGAGACAAGATTTTTATAATGGTTCAGCAAACTCTAGCCTACATCCATCTAGATTAATTTATTATTTATACTGCTAAATTAGAACACAATTCTGGTTTGAGTACAAGTTATGAAGAAATTTAAGTTGAGTTTAGAATTTGGCAGTCTGTGCATTGTGAAGAATAAAGAAGATCCAAGCTGAAGAGAGAAGATCTAAACAGAGGAGAAGTGACCCTTTTTTCTGAAGCCATGGTGGTCTATTTATAGAGGAAATGAAGGGTCAGATTGGTCCAAAAACGCACAGTGGCCTAACTAGGTGAGATCACCTGACCCAATTGGTGGGGATTAGATCGCCCCATCTTTGAAGGATCAGTGTTGATCCCTTAGGGGCTGCACCCTATAGGGTGCAACCCCTAATGTGGGTCCCCTAGTGTCATGCCTTGCCTTGGTATTTTTGGTTTTGATTTCAAACTTTGTGATTTTCTGTTATTAACGAAGTTTCAATCAAATTTCTAAACCCTGAAATCTTGTGTCTCGAATTAGTGCCAACCTGAGACTTAACCAAATTCTCAGTCCCGTTCCTTAGATTTTGATTCATACTAATTTTGTACCTAGCCAAATTTTGAGTTCCAATTCAGCTTGCTACAAACCGATATTTCGATTAAATCGACTATTTGTAATTTTATGTAATCATCCATGCTTGATTGTCAAGTTATCCAAGCATTCAAATACGAAGCGTAACGAATTTGTAAATAGGCAGCTTAACATTTATGCATGGTTGAGTATTTATATTTATATCATAAAATGGCACAAACACCCAAATGAGTATAATAGAGAAAGAAATGAGAAAGTAAATAAAAAAAAGAAATAACCAAGCAAAAATGTTTTATAGTGGCTCAGTTGATCGTTGCTTACGTCTACTTAGCTTTATTGCTGATTTATTTGTTATAACTATTATTCTTATGGTATGATCCTCAAGAATGCAAGATATTACAAAGAACTTTGTTAACAAAGCCAAAAGATCCTTGAAATGATGTCCTTTCTTGTGTATTTATAAAAGAGGATCAATGAAAATCTTTCACTTAGGCTTTTATCTAATCTCTCCTTTTAAAGTGATAATCGAAAATAGGATTGTGGCCATTTCATTAAAGTTCGTGGATCCATGCTGCTAATCGAAAATAGGATTGTGGCCATTTCATTAAAGTTCGTGGATCCATGCCTTTGGATCAGTAGTGATTTATGCCAATTAATCAGTATCGGTTCATAAAATGAATGACAAATCTCTCTTTAATTTGATGAAATGGTTTGCTTGGCTTGTGCATTTTGTCCTTGGTATCTAGTTGTGTTGGTATAAGCTCGAATATGGTGGTTCTTTGCTTGAGCATTGCTTGCTAGCGTTTGATCCATCCAACGATCATTTGTGTTTCATCTTTATAGCGAACCATCACCTAATCTCATGTTTGAGTTGATGATACCTCATCCCTGCATTTTATAAAGATCAGAAGATTTTAGGCAAATTTCATGGGTTGATATAGATCCATGACTTAGATTGGTATTTAAACACAGATCTTGTACTTGGGTTTATTTAAAATGCTTTGTCAATTTGGGAGTTTTTTTAAATTTATAACTTAGCTAATGGCAATGTTTAGTGCTTAAGTTTGACAATTATCGCTCTAAATTTCTGCTTGGTACTTCCCTTGTTTAATCGATCAAGCTTGTTAAGTATGGCGTGTTCACAAGGCTTGATAACATCTCCTCCCCCCAGAGCATATCTTGTTTTAATAAGATGTTCTTTGAATAGAGAACAAAAATCAAGTCTTATGAGCAATTAATGACTGCATATTGTGGCCATTCGTCCAATTCCTTCGAATTTTTTGTAAAATAATGATTGGTCCATACCACAGTTGCAAGGACTCGAATCCTTGCATGAGTGCTAGTCATAAACAACCATTTTGTGTTCTCCAGAAATTGTAACCTCACGTGTTATGTCTTGAAGCAAGATTATCACATGTTTATCCAACAATCATGTTCTGAAATCAATGACTTGATTAGACAATCACTAATGAATCATTTTAGGGTCAAATTTCATTCAAAACCAAATTCTAAATTTAGATGTCTCTGGGTCATGCATTCAATGACCAATCCAATTTTCAATCACTCCATATTGTTAGCTGATGTCTCAACCTCTCCGAATCATTAGTAGAATTCACAACATTTCCAAACAGTTAGTTAAAGCAAGGCATGGAGTTAGAAACATAACAGCTCATGCAAGGGTTTTGTAACAACCCTCCCAAAACGGGCCTAAATTCCCATCCAAAAAAGTCCCATCAAACCTTAGAATCTTTCCAAACAGATCGTTTGTTCCTATAAGGATTACATTCACTGAGAAAAAACTAATAACGACATCATAATCTCATAGCAGAAGGGATAAAATATAATACCACAAGTAGATGTACCATCAATTAAAACCCACAAATGTTGATTACATAGAAGTCTCAACTCTCAATAAAGGTACATCGATAATATTCGTAATATACCAATAAATAGCAATCATGATAATAATGATAATAACTAAGGATCCTTTTTCGTCGGGCTCCCACATCCATGACTGTATCAACCGAGCGTTCCCACCTACTAACATGTTTATTTGTTAAGAGGAAGGAGGTCAAAACAAAAGTTATAGTGAATGAAAATCACATAAGTTTAAGGAATGTCTATTTCCTATATATGGAAGTATACATTTATCAAATTATATCTATGCAAGCTTAACTCATAAATTCATATATAAACTAGGCAGACTATCCTAAATTCATTTAAAGTGAACATGCATAATTAAGGCTGGATTCTATTATCATTTAATACCCTATGAGAAGGACTACCATTTGGTCACTTAAGGCAATATACAAATACTTACTTAAGGGTGAATTCCTTCAATCACTTAAGATCTTATGGCGGACCCTAATTACTTAAGACCTCATTCTAAAATCGACAATGCTAATAAATATTTCTCTTTTGTAATACGAGAGACGGTAAGCAATCACTTAATACCGGTTTAGGTAGACCCTCGTAGTAATTTAAGACCCTTCGACGGACCTCTTCATTACCGTTTAATTGGTATTACGGGTGACCTCCTAGCCACTTAGTACTTCCCGTAGACAGACAACCCTTTAGAAATTTTTCATACTTCTCATCCCTGGGTAAGCCCTCACATAGCCCCTGGAGGAAGCAGACAACTTCTGGAGAACTACCACATTCAACGTAATCACTTAAGACCATTTAATACCTCATGAATATTTGAGAAAGGCGGACCTTGTGACCATTTAATACCTTTGTAGGGGCGAGTCCCATGACTTGGGTTCTAAACCAAGGAGTGAACGTTAGGAACAGACCTAGTCCTAATTACTTAATATCCAAACTAGTTACGTCAACCACTTAATACCTTCCTCGAGGCAGGCCTATTACACACAAATATATATATATATATATATGTATATATATATATATATATATATATATATATATAGACATATACACTCAAGACATCTCACCTTAAAACGACCACTTGTAGATGCTGGATTTGTCGGGCGGTTCCGGGCAGGCTTCTACTACAACTTGGGTTTAACCTCCCGTCTTTGTGTAGTTATTATAATGACTCATGGCATTTAGACCTCTCACAATAATCTGACTAACTTGTAGATGCTGGATATGCTAGCCGGTTCCGGGCAGGCTTCTACATGTAGGGATTGATTTTGTGTCTGTGCTTCATTAGTACTAAATAAAGCTATAAAACTCACACATTCAAATTTCCTAGAGGGAGATTTATATTTCTATTTTCCTATTTTAATGCATTAAATAAGCTGTTAATATGAATTTAATACGCATTAAAAATATGTTAATCATGCTACTAAATAATAGTAAATAAAACGTAAATTTAGCGCATGCGAATAAACATCTTAAATCGTTTGAAATATCAATCCTAACATCAAAATAAGGTTTACAAGTTTATTTCCCTAATTTTTCTCAATATGGCATCAACACTTATATCATAATCAATACTAGGGAAACACTAAACATGTAACCAATGTTTAAATGATAATTTCGATAATGAAAGAAAGACAATATGCGATAATCCAATTACATATGTAAAGTCTCCTTTTTAGTACTTGTGACGACCTAAAAATCCATACATTTTGAATTGACAATAATCCACACATGTCTAATTCAAACTATGTATTCTCAAATTATCAAGTGACGAACCAAATTTTGGACCCCTGAAAATCGATACTCAATACATCCTCGGTATTAGTATACTGGAGATCCAAGTGTCGCAAATACGTTAAGTCAGGGTAGAATAGAAGATAGAACAGAACATAATATTTTCCAAATGGAATCACATATATTATTGAACATAAACTTATACAGTGGAAACATTTACATAATCGAAGTTAAATTCCATCGGGACAGTTACATATGTCCACAAGTACTATTAGAATACAAAATACACAACAGAAATAGACAAGGTCTTCAAAGAATGAATTCCCATAATACTCAAAATCAACTCTGGCTCTATCTCAGAAGATGATCCAACTCAAAAGGTTCTCCATATAATAGCTCCAAGTACTCCTACTAAAACCCTGACTACTACGATGCCCATGCAAAATTATGGACAACCAAAGTTTAGGAAAGGAATAACAAACTCTGGGTCAGTCATAGGACTGGTGTGACAACTTTTAAAAAATGTTGTTTATGCAGAAAATTTGTATATGCCTTTTTAGAAAATGAAGCTATCATAAGGTCTGGCGGCACACACACAATGAATCGCACACGTTGGGCGAGGTTTCTCCTTATAATAACCAAAAATGCTTTGCTATGTGAAAATTGTTTGATACTATTATTAGTGCATAGTGTGAAAACATTTCGCAAATAAACGTATTAATCTTAGCAGCATAGTTACCATTATATTATACTAACGCTCTCCCATTTCCTAGCAGGTTATACAACCAAAATCGTATAGGCTCGTATCGGAGAATGAGTTTCCAACAATGACCAAGGCATAGAATCTTCCTTATCCACGATGGGAACATCTCTAGAGGGATGCCCTGAAAATCCAAAATGCCCATAGATTCTCGGGAAACACAAGATTGTGATATTACTTCTCTAGATAAATCGAATATGTCATTCCCCAGTCGTAACCAACTTTTATCGCATGTGTTTCCATCATCTACATAAAGTAGAATTTTCCACATAAATAAGCAATTTGAGCTCCATACTATGGTACACTTTTTATCTAGAAGGAAATGATCATACCCAAATGGGAACAACCAGTTGGATCTTGCTTTATAGCGTTTTGATTATGACACCTATACATATACATCTATATTATTATCGATTAACTCTGTTTTGCAGGAGGAAAACTCAACAACAGATTCAAGAGCTCAAATTGAAGATTATATTTGTTTAGAGTCTGTTAGTGATAGTATAAAATTGTTAAAATATTCGTCGGTGGTACAAATACATGCACGTTTTAATATATATATATATATATATAATTTTTATATATGACATGCACAAGGCATACGTATGTTACAGCAAACAAACGTCTGAATTCCTTAATTCAGACATCTATCTGCTGAAACAAAATTAAGTTTCACATAACATTCAGACATCTGAGCCAAAAATTGGCCTATTTCTTTGCTGATTGAATATTTATTTAAAATCAGACTTCTGAATTTTTAATTCAGACATCTGAATATGAATGGCTGCAACTATTCAGCGAAGAGTTACAACTTTTAATTCATCTCTACTTATTGAATCTCTTCAAGAATAGTTGTAACCGTTTGTACATTATAAATAGGAGTTTCAATCAAATGTTTTCTTCACCGATTTTCATTCTAATTCTTTCTATCTAATCATTTGTAATCATACTTGCAAGCACACTCCAATTCTACATTCTTGTGAATACTGATCGTTCTTAATCTTCCACTTTTTTTCACGAACTACACTATCATCATCAAGGAAATATTATAGGAAGGGTGTATATTAATTTGACATACTCGTGTTATCAAGAACACAAATAATCAACAAATTTATTATATTATCAAAGATCTCTTCAGTAGTTAAGGCAAGAAATCCCATTCGGTTGTTCGGGTAGTTGTAATTGTTGTAAATCTATTCCTCCGGGTGATGTGAGGGTTGTAAGTAGTGAAATTTCAGAAGGGAGTCTGGGATTGTACGTAGAATGTAGGTTCGAACTAGTATAAACCTTAGTGTCACTTTTACTTACTGCACACTATCCTGTTCATATTCCATATTATATGATCCTACCGCTACATAAACTCTTTCAATTGGTAATAGAGCAAGAACATCCTATAACCATAAATCCATTATTCGATATTTTGATAATATGGAAAATAACGCAAGTACCGGCACAACCATTGCCTCTACATTTTTTGAAGAAAATCTGCTCAAAGATCACCATGATTCGATGGATTACACTACAATTACTGGGCTACAAGAATGAGAATATATATGCAAGTAATTAGCTTTGATGCTTGGAATGCTACTCACACTCAATTCACAACACCGACAACTGAATACTCTAAATGGAAAACAAATCGGATAAATGAAGCAAGGACAAATGCCAAAGCTATAAATATGCTATTTTGTGCTTTGGGTAAAATTGAATTCGATCATGTTAGCAATTGCACTACTGCACATCGGATATAGGAAATATTCAAAACCATACATGAGGGTACAAACAAGGTCAAACAAACAAAGATCTCAATGCTAAAGAACCAATTCCAAAATTTTAGAATGAGACAGAATGAAACTATCAACAACATGTACTCAAGATTTCAAGAAATTCTTCATGCCTTAATAGGATTAGGAGAAAATATAGTGATTTTAATATTGTATCAAATGTACTAAACTCCTTAACCAGTGAATGGGAAAGGAAGGTTTTAACTATTGTGGAAGCCAACGATTTATCAACAAAGAATCCAAAAGAACTAATAGGTAACCTCATGTCTTATGAAGTAAATCTCTAATCCAAAAAGGATTAGGCACAAGAAAATAAGAATGTAGCATTTCATGCTAAAAAGGAAGAATCAGAAGATAAAGATCTAGCATTTATTGCCAAAAAATTTAAGAAATTCTTGAAATACAGAAGAGGAAAAAAATAGCTTCAACAAGAATTTCTCAAATAAACATTCATCCTCAAGTATAGAATGCTTCAATTGTCACAAGAAAGGAAACATGCACAAAGACTGTCCAGAACAAAAGAAAGGAAATTAGAAATCATTCAAGAACAAGAATAAGAAAGATAAATTTAAAAAGAAGGCTTTTTCTATAACATGGGACGATTCAGATTCAAAGTCATCAGATAGTGATAACGATAGCTGCAATGACAACAAACAAGCAAATGTGTGCTCCATAGATCAAGAATCTGAGGTTAGTGATTTATATTATGATGATCTAATTGAAGTAAATACTGAATTTTTAAATACTATGAAAATTCTTAAAAAGAAACTTAAGGAAACAATAGAAAATCAAAATAAATCTGAATTTGGAAGGGATATTGTAATAACCAGGAAATCTGAGCCAATTTAAATTTTTTATTTTGGCGAATTTAATGAATTTTGAATATTTAAAATGAATTATTTTAAATAATAATGACGAGAAATTTATTTTGAATAGAATAAGAACGTATATATTTATTTGAATCGACGTTAGAATATAAATATTTTATTTTAAATATAAAAGGAATTGAAAATGGCGCGGTAGTTTGAAAATTCGATTTCAAAGTTCAAATGAATGTACAAGATTCAAAACAAACCAGATTTTAGCAAAAGAAAAAAAATATTTGAATCTATTTGAAAATATCTTTCCAACGAATCCGAAAAATTGAAATTTCATAGCGGGAATAAAAATTTATGCCCAGTTGAAATTTCAGAATAGTCGCTATGGAATTTTGGCCCTTAAAAATAGCCATTTTGCAAACGACCTCTGTTTTCGACGAAACCACTTTTGTTGGATCCGGGATGTCGAGTTATTGCTAGAATCCAAAATTCGTAATTTTCTGAATCAATATGTAAGCGTGGCACAGGAAAACGTGTTTTGACAGTTTCGGTCAATTTCGATCGACCAGAAAATGGCCATTTTTCAAACGGTCTTCAAATTTGATGAAATAAGTTTTGTTAGGACCGTATCGTCAATACGAAGCTAGAAATAATTTTTCTGGGATTTTTCGAGTTAGTATGTGACCTTAGTAAATTGAAATGTGCGTTCAAAATCAATATATAGATTTATATTTTGATTTTGATGGAAACAGATCGAAACAATCGAACTGGCTTACGATACATATCCCATTGTGTTCGGAATAGGGGTAATTAGCTAGGGACGATAGTCGTTGGGCTTGATTTGAGACTCGAATTAAAAATCAACTTTAGGGAGAAAAATGAAAATAAAATAATATATATTATTATATATCCTTATCCTCCACCCTTTCTCCCTCACAAAGTGGTCAACGCAAATCAAATAGAAAAATAAAAAAAACGCGCTCCACGATCTCGCTCACCGCTCACTGCGCCGCCGCGCCGTCGTGTCCCCCACCACTACCGCGACCAGCGCCACCCTCCCCCTTTCCCTCCGATCACCTCTCCACCTATCCCTCCTCCCCCAAACCAAACGATGCCGAAATCAACCCGAAACCCCCCCTGAAACCCCAGCCACTTCCACCGCGCCTCCACCCGACCCCCAACAACCAAGCGCCACCCCTCTCAACCCCACCTCCGACGTGGACCATCTCCGGCAGTAGAGAATTGATTTTAAAAATGAAAAGTGAGTTTTTTCCCTTATTTATTTAATATGAGGTAGTTAGTTTATTTAAATTAGAAAAAAAAATCAATCTTTTAATAAATAAAAAGAGTTAGGATTTTTTAAAATAAATGAATAGAAAGCTTTGATCTTTATGTTTGAAAAGCTTTGATCTTTACTTTAAGAAAAGTAATGATTTTTATTTATTTATTAGCAATAGAAAAATATGATTTTTATATATTTAATAACCATATAAAAATGTGAATTTTATAGAAAAAGTTTAGAATAAAAATATAATCTTTATATTCAAAGTAGCGTTGAAAAATATAATCTTTATATTCAAAGTAGCTTTGAAAATATATAATCTTTATGTTGATAAAGATATAATCTTTAGTTACAAGAAAATATAATTTATTTTAGTTCGAAGGAAATATATGATCTTATATATAATAAAAATTAAAAAAATGTGATTTTTATTTAGGCAGTAACAAGGTAAAATTTCGATTTTTATATGAATTAAGGTTAAATAAAAATAGAGTTTTTATAATGAAAGTGAATTGGTAAAGACAATAATTTTATCGTATATTTGAAATATTTTTATGAAGATAAAAATATAATTTTTATTATATGAATATCGTTATAAAAATATGATTTTTATATATATAGTGAATACGGACGACGAAAGTGATAAAGGGCGAGCACGGCGAAGATTTCCTACATAAGAAGAGTCATGGCGTTTGGCTTAGCTTCTCGGTGAGAACTCCTCACTTTTAATTTGTTTTCTAGTTGAAATATATACTAGGATGCAGACGGTGCTTAGCAGCACCCGACACCCATCGTCCACAGACCATGGATGGTTTGTTTGTTTGATTGGTGTGTTGTGAAAATTGATTGTGTAGTGTGGATTGAATAAATATTTTATAGTTAAAAATATAATTTTTAACGTGTATATAAAATAAATATTTATAAACAAATCGGACGATTTGTTTATATACACTGATTGGACTGATATTGATTGGGACGATAAATTTTACACATCATCCAACTGCACAAATAAACATCGGTGTTTGTTGATTTGAAACCCCACACGGGTATTGGGATGATATTGATGTACAATAATCCTGATTGTTTAGTTGTATGTCAATCGATGGGTTGACAGACTGTGTAAGCGTAAATTATTTATATTTAATGCTTATGCAGTTTGTATGGTGCACTCTGGATGATGGTTGATGATTTATCGTTGCAATTATATACATGTGTTGTAGGGAATCCATATAATTAACATTATATGGTAATTGATTGGGCCTCATTCCAATTTGGAAAATAAGGAATATTATAAAAGAAAATTCAAGTGTTGAATAGAAAGAAAATTCATGTGTTGAATAAAATAAAAATTCATGTGTTGAATAGAATAAAAATTCATGTGTTGAAAAGATAGAAAATTTATGTGTTGAATAGAATAAATATTCATGTGTTGAATAGAATAAATACTCATGTGTTGAATAAAAATATATATTCATGTGTTGAAGAAAATATTCATTTGTTGAATAGAATAACGAAGTTATTGAAATATATAAAGCCGTGGTGATTAGATATGCGCCATTTTGACGCGAACGAGGTTTTTGTCGATTTTATTCATTTTTTATATTGAATATAGAAAAGGAAGTGATTTCAAAATATAACGTTTTGAAAATATTATCATTTAGAGATTAATGATATGGAATATTCAATTTTGATTAGGAATTGAATATCAAGTTGAAATCGTTTTGAAAACGAATTTAAAACGATTTATAAAATACATTTTAAAAGGAAATCGACAAAATATATATAATATTATATATATATATATAATGACCTGAATAGAACGCGCCGCGCTGCGGCAGTTCGCGAATTTCGACCATTGACTTCGAATGGATATTACGGGAGATCTGACCGTCGGATTCTCCAAAAACCAGAACCGTTGGGTTCGTATCGAAAAGAGATTTCTAACGAATATTAGAGATTTGAAATCTAATGATCGGATTTGGAATTATGTCCAAATCAAATTTGGAAAAGATCGCTGTAAGTGCAGTTCGATGGCCGTTGATGGAAATCGACTGTACGAGCCTTGATAAAATTATTAAAAATAGTAATAATTTGTGTAAAATCATAAGAAATGATTTGTGAAAAATTGGGATGAAAAATTCCAAGTTTGAAAAGATAAAAATAGATTTTTATCGAAATGAGCTAGTTTTGAACTCTAATTATAATCCCATTTATTTCTAAAATAAATAAAATGGATTTGAAATAGTTTTGAAAATAACCAGAATTTCCAACATATAAAGTGGAAATGGATTTGAATCGAAATTGTCTTTGGAATATTTCGATGTTGGATTTCGTTATTATACAGATATTGTTATGGAAATTTGAAAGATATATTTATATCTTTTTCCAATACAATATTTGTTGGTCGTAGAATTTGACATTGAATTTTCTATTCAGAGCCTTGTATTTAATATCAAATGGGATTTGGGTTTGTCGTGAATGGTGTCTTCATTAACACTGTTCTTAAACCCGGTAGAGAAAAAGATTAAATCTTTTTATTTAGATTTGATGAAGTATACCAATTAAATGATTTTTAATTTGAATTAAATTGGAATATGATTTTGGGTTTATAGTGAAATGTTTTAAATGACATTGGTTCTTTAACCCAGTTAAAGCTAGGATATGATTTCCCAAGTTAAACAATCATTAATATAGATTTTTGGGAAGATTAAAACCAAGTGGAGTTTTAATGAATCTTTAATTAGATTGAAATGATCGAGAATGGAGTATCACCAGTTTTGCTCCACGCGATAGTTAAATCTTTAATTAGATTTGAACGTGAAATGGTAATTGAATTTACTGATAACACCATATTTCATATTTTCATTTCCAAAAGCAAAGCATATTAGGCTATTTTATTTTTAAAAACCCATTTTTAATCTATGCTATATATATATTCAGTTTTTTTTTCTTTCCATGCTAATTATACATAAAACAGCATTTTTATTTTGCTAAAATATAAAAGAAAATAAAAAAAACTAATTTATATATAAAAATAGATAAATCACTTACAGTAAATCGAAGGAGGAAGAGGGGGGTTTACTGCTGTTGAACTTCGAAGGGGGGGGGGGGGGTTTGCTTGCGTCGGCTGACATCAGGAGGGGAGAGGGTACGACGGTCGTCGAATGGAGTAAGGGAGGGGGGTCTGCTTGCGTCAGCGTGATTGGGGGGGGGGGGGGGGGGTTCGATCGCGAGGCGGCGCGATTGCTGAGGAGGGGGGGGGGGCGCTTGCCTGGCGGCGGCGGCAATGATCATCGGGGGGGGGGGGGGCGTCGAGTTCCCCCCGTCTTCCTCTTTCCTTCCCTTTTTTTTTATTTCGTTTTTCTGAATTGAAAATATCGGGGGGGGGGGGGGGGGGGCAGAGTATAAGGAAAGGAGAAAAGGGGTTTTAAATTTTTAATTTATTTAATTTTCAAAAAGTTGACTTTTACATACGACCTCGAAACGAGGCCCACCGCCTGTCGTCCATAGCGTTTTACCCCAATTCCGAACCCAATGGGATATGTATCGCAAACTGATTTGATCGTTTCGATCAGTTTCCGCTAAAATCAACATATAACTCTATATATTGAATTTGAACGCGTATTTCATTTTACCGGGGTCACATACTAACCAGAAAAATTCCAGAAAAATATTTTCTAGCTTCGTATTGACGATACAGTCCTAACAAAACTAGTTTCGTCGAATTCTGAGACCGTTGGAAAAATGGCCATTTTCCAGTCGATTAAAATCAACTGAAACTGGTCAAACGCGTTTTCCTTTGCCACGCTCACATATTGATTCGAAAAATTATGAAATTTGGAATCTAGCAATAACTTAACATCACGGACCCAACAAAAGTGGTTTCGTCGAAATCCGAGGTCGTTTGCAAAATAGCTATTTTTAAGGGCCTGAATTCCACAACGACTATTCAGAATTTTCAACTGGACATATCTTTTGATTCCCGCTATGAAATTTCGATTTGTCGGATTCGTTGGAAAGATATTATCAAATAGATCCTATTGTTTTTGGTTTCACTAAAATCCGGATTGTTTTGCACCCGGTATGCTCAATTGAAGTTTGAAATCGAATTATCGAACTACCGCGCCATTTTCAGTTCCATTATTATTTTTTTATTATATATAATTATTTATATTCTAACGACGACGTATATAATATATACGTTCTATTGATATTCAAAATAAATTTCTCATCGATATTATTTAAAATAATCTATTTTAAATGTTCAAAATTCATTAAAATTGCCAAAATAAAAATTTTAAACTGGTTCAGAATTTCCGGGTTATTACAACCGTGGTGTTAGATATGAAGTATTACCAGTTTTACTTCATGGGACGAATAGGTTGGGATTGGAAATTTAAAACAAATGATTACTTCGGTAAGGTTCGTTAATCCCGACTAGTTTGGATAGACCATAATTTGGTTTGAATTGATATTCAAAGGAAGATTAAAGAATAAATCTAAGGAATTTATCTTTGATAAAATTAATGGGAACCTTTCCCAAAATATAAAAATATTTGAATAAAAGAATATTCTGAATTGGAATGAGGCGTATGTTGTGTTTGTGTAACACTTGTTTATTATATACGCGAGTTATTCAGAAAGACCGGGTTTATCCCATTCTGAATAACTGATTCGACGATGTGTCGAGGATGAAGACGGTGGTCGAAGACCAGAGGTCCTCATATCGTTTGGATAATTACTGATGATCTTGATTGGGCTGTACACCCAAGAGGAGGGAATCGGTTGGTGATCGTCCAGATGTACTTGGAGATCGATGGATATGCGAGGAATAAGGTTCCTCCGGTTTTGTTTAGACCCAGAACGAACTTGTAATTGGACTGTGTGTCTGACATTGGATTTTATTCTATGTGATTGATTTCTATTAAATATATATCTGTTTGGCGGCGGAGAATTTATTCTCTTGCTTAACGCCCTTCTCTGAGAAGTACGAGCTCAGAGGTTATATATTGATGGATATCAATCGCATGGAATGAATTGCCTGTGTGGCATGCCTAAGTGGCAAATGATCAAGGCTTTTGTTGAAAAGCAGAGTCTTGTGGTTGATGATCAAAGCACGGCCTGTGTGGCATAGCTTTGTGTATGGCGTTAATTCGCGAGCCTCACACCCCGGTTGTGAACCAGAAACGGGAGAGGACACCAGGGAGGACATGCGTTTCTTTCTAGCTAGGGTGGTGTCAGTGACCTACCAGCCCTGACCTTTATATTATTTTCACCTGTGTGGTTGTTGGATTGCGAGGCGCCTTGGATATATCGGTGACTATGGGGAGCCGATGGAGTCATTGGGCACATTTACGCCCCAAAGGGCGGGGAAACGCAGTGTTCAGGCATAATAATCCACATCGGTGGACCAGCCTTGACGATCCAAGGCTTGCCTGCGCGCTTGCCTGAGGCTCGGGCTAGGAGTCTCGAATTCGGTGAGGACGATCCCTTGCCTCGGTTCACAGACGAAAATCCAATTTCCAAATACGTGACTTTGCGGTTTTGATTGTAGAGCCTAGTATGTCGACATGATATTTGGTACCCATGCCGTCTATGATTGATATTTATGATTGAAATTGTTTTGCCACTATACACTTGTAATAGTATCAAATGATTTGTTTTAAACGTACCAAGCATGTTTGGCTATTATAAGGGAAAACCCTACCCTCCGGCTTGTGTTGCATTGTGTGATGGGATCTGGGTCTTATAATAGCTTCATTTTTCAAAAAGCATTGCGCTGTTTTGTTATATGCATTGGTATTCTTGGGAGGAAACCCGTTCCGTGCTATACAGTGTGGTCCCTTGATATATCTGATTTAAAGTTAAGTTTTAAATAACTGTTTTAGTTCTCACACCAGTCACATGACTAACCTAGAGTTAATTGTTTTAACCTAAACTATGGGTGCCCTTATTTTGACACGGGCAGCTAGTAGTTTTGGTTTTGCAGATTTATATTCACAGGCTCCTGATTTACAGCTGGAACGATATCCGGAAAGCTCTGTATCTGTATATTCTTTTCAATTGTGTATTGTATTATTTTTATGCTGCAGTAATGTATTTAAATCTTTGATAATTAATCGAATGTGTAATATCTATTCATACTCTATATATTCTTGTATTCTGATGGGATTTTTGTAATTAACAATGAAATGTTCTTCTGTTTGCATTATAATTTGTCATGTTCTCAAAACAATCAGGGGTTTCAAATGATCTTGGTCGGTTTAGCGACCGATTCGGATCGAGCGAAATTCTTTATCATTACAGAATTGCGGAAAGATGAGAAGAGAATTTTGGAAGAAGAACTTGAAAAGGTTCAGGAATCTATCTCTAATTCAGATATGCAACTTTCACTTTTGAGTCAAGAAATTGAAACTCAAAAGATAGAATAAGAAATGTTATTAGTTCTGAAAATCATGATTTAAAACTAAAATTAAACAAGTTGAGTTAGAAAATACCTGTCTTCAAACCAGATTATATAGTACTTCCAAAAATATTTGTAACTTTAATAAAGGGAGAGATAATTTATCTAAAATTATAGGAAATTCTCAGTCTTCTTCCAATAAAAATGGATTATGTTTCATGAAAGAATCAAAAATTCCTCGAAAGAAAAATGCTAATTCTAAGAGGAATAATGATTCAAAACATAATATGGTATCACTAAGTATACCAAAATAGACTAAAATGAAAACGGAAATCAAAATATGGGTTCCTAGAACAAATGTTTGATTAGGAACAAACATATCAAATTATTTACGGAAACTGTTCATAACGATAAAAACTATATTTATAAGAGGGATACTGAACCCACTTGGGTTTGGCTTCCTAAGACCTAACTCTTAGGACCATATTAAAACGTGGGTAACAATGTATTTATAAATATTTTTTGCAGGTCCCACTCAAAAAGAGAAAATGGATATTAGATAGCAATTGCTCAAAACACATGACTGGAGACAAAGATATGCTTACAAACATTACATACTTTGATGGTGACTCTGTTACCTTAGGAGATAACTCAAAAGGTTATATCATTGGCAAAGGAGATGTGTGCAACTACGGTATATCAAATCTACCTCTTAATACAAATGTTTCATTAGTTAAAAATTTAAAGCATAATTTATTAAGCATCCGTCAACTATGCGATAAAGGTTTTAAAATTACTTTTTTTAGAAAATAAATGTAATATCTTTGATCAAAATCAAAATCTAATTTTTGGAGGAAATAGAGAAAGAAATATTTACATTTTAAATATGAAAAATAATCATAATAAATATATGTGTTTAATAGCCAAAGATAATGATCCTTGGTTCTGGAACAAAAGATTTTGTTATATCAATTTTAAATTTATTCGAAGACTTTCGAAAAAAGAATTAGTAAAAGGATTACTAAAGATAAATTTTAAAATAAATAATCTTTGTGATGATTGTTAATTAGGTAAATTAATCAAATCATCTTTTAAATCTAAGAAAGTCATTTCAACTTTGCAACCATTAGAACTATTACATATGGATTTACTTGGACTAACACAGGTTTAATCCACTAATCATAATCAATATGTATTTGTAATAGTTGATTACTTCTCTAGATATACATGGACAACTTTTACGAAAAAAGTGATATTTTTGAACATTTCAAAAAATTTGTAAAAAGAATTCAAAATATTAAAAATTTAAAAGTCAAAAACATTCGAAATGACCATGGAGGTGAATTTCAAAATGAATTATTCGAATTATTCTGTAAAAAGAAAGGAATAAATCATAATTTTTCATTTCCTAGAACTCCACAACAAAATAGAGTTGTAGAAAGGAAAAATAGAACACTACAAGAGTGTGCGAGAATTGTATTAAATGGAAGTACTTTACCAAAGCATTCAATGGCAGAAGCTGTAGCAACTGCTTGTTAATATTTCCATACTACCTCTAACTAAAAATACGTTATATGAATTGTTTAACGGAAGAAAACCTAATATTTCTTATTTTAAAATTTTTGGATCAAATTTTTTTATACTAAATACAAAAGATCAACTCGGAAATTTTGATCCAAAAGCCGATCATGGAATATTTGTAGGATACTCCGAACGAAGTAAGGCTTATCGTGCTTTTAATAAAAGAATAAATATTACAGAAGAAACATTACATGTATCTTTTGATGAAAACTTTAATGAAAATACAATTATCATAGATGATGAAGAATTTATAGTAAATACAGAAAACTCAAATTTTGAGAAAAATGAAAATAATATTCATAGGAATAACAATGAATTAAGATCTCCACCTAGAATTTTACGAGATCATCATGCACAAAATATAATTAGAGAAATTGATTCTCAAGTTCGAACGAGAAGTCAACTAAACCAAATGGGACATGTTGCTTTTCTTTCGACCATTGAACCGAAAAATCCTGAAGAAACTTCAATAGATGATTATTGGATCATTGCAATGCAAGAGGAGTTAAATCAGTTCGAACAAAACGGTATTTAGTAATTAGTTCCTCGTCTTTCCGATCAATCAGTTATTGGAACCAAATGGGTCCATAAGAACAAAGTAGATGAACTAGGAAATATTACTCAAAATAAAGCTAGATTAGTAACACAAGGCTATAACCAAAAGGAAGTAATCGACTATGAAGAAACATTTTCTCCTGTTGCAAGATTAGAAGCCATACAAATTTTATTAGCATACGCTTGTTTTTAAAATTTTAAACTTCATCAAATGGATGTAAAAAGTTCTTTTTAAATGGTTTTATAAAATAAAATGTATACATCGAACAACCCCCTTTAATTGTTCATGAAAATATCTTGATCACGTATATAAACTAAAGAAAGCTTCATATGGTCTCAAACAAGCACCCTGTGCTTGGTATGAACGACTTAAAAGCTACTTACTTGATTCACGATTTCAAATAGGAAAAGTAGACCAAACTCTTTTTATTAAACACTATAATAAAGATATCCTAATTATTCAAATATATGTCGACGATACAATTTTCGGTTCAACAAATGAAAAGTTATCTAAAGAATTTGCTGACATCATGACTGGAAAATTTGAGATGTCTCATATTGGAGAACTATCTTATTTTCTAGGATTACAAGTTAAACAATTGTCAAATGGAATTTTCATTAACCAAGAAAATATTGTAACAATTTAGTTAAACGATTTGGATTGGAAAACACTTCCGGAAAACCAACTCCAATGAGTACTATAGCTCATCTCGATCGAGATGACAATGGTAAAAGTGTTAACCAAAAACTATATAGAACTATGATATGATCTTTACTTTACTTAACTGCAAGTCGACTTGACATCATGATGAGTGTATGTTTATGTGCTAGATTCCAAGCAAATCATAAAGAATCAAATTTACGAGCAATAAAACGAATTCTACGATATCTTAATAATACTAAGGACTTCGGTCTTTTCTATCTGAAAGAATGTCCATTTGAATTAGTTTCCTTTATTGATGCTGATTTTGGTAGATCTCGGACAGATAGGAAAAGTACAATTGGTATGTGACATTTCATTGGAAAATGAGACGACCCGAACTTCCCCGTTAAGGAAAGAACAAATTGCTTTAAGGACAAGACAAATCAGAACACCAACAGAAGAACATTTCATTGCTTATTACAACAATTTCATCAGAATACAAGAATATACAGAGTATGAATAAATCATATACATTCGATAAATATCAGAGATTTACAAATTACAATGCAGCGGAAAAATAATACAAAATAACAACTGAAAGGAATATATGGATACAGAGCTTTCCGAATATCGTTCCAGCTCTAAACCCAGATCCTGTGAATATAAATCTACAAAACCAAAACTACGAGCTGCCCGTGTGGAAAATAGGGGCACCCAGAGTTTAGGTTAAAACAATAAACTCCAGGTCAGTCATGTGACTGGTGTGAGAACTAAAACAGTTATTTAAAATTTTACTTCAAAATCAGATATATCAAGGGACCACGCCGTATAACACGGAATGGGTTTCCTCCCAAGAATACTAGTGCATATAACAAAACAACCCAATGCTTTTTGAAAAACTGAAGCTATTATAAGACCCAGGTCCTATCACACAATGCAACGCAAGCCGAGGGATAGGGTTTTCCCTTATAATAGCCAAACATGCTTGGTACGTTAAAACAAATCATTTGATACTATTGTAAGTGCATAGTGTTTAAAACAACTTCAAATATAAATGTATCAATCCTAGACGGCATGGGTACCATATATCATGTCGCCAATACTAGGCTCTACAATCGAAACCGCAAAATGTCGTATTGGAATTTGGATTTCCATCTGTGAACCAAGGCAAGGGATCGGCCTTACCGCTTCGAGACGCTCTAGCCCGTGTCTCAGGCAAGTACTCTGTCAAGCCTTTAGATCGTCAGGGTCAGTCTACTCGATGTGGATTTAAATGCCTGAACACTGCATTTCCTCACCCTTTGGGGCGTCAATGAGCCAAATGACTCCATCGGACCCGGATCGACCGATATAACTGCGGCGCCTCCTATCCATCATCCACATAAGTAAAATGTCAGGGCGTGCAAAACGTTGACACCACTCCTAGTTAGAAGGAAACGCATGCCCTCCCTGAGGTCCTCTCCCATTTCTGGTTCACACTGGTGTGTGAGGCTCGCGAATTAACGCTTCACAAAGCTATGCTATATTAAAGCCATGCTTTGATCATCAACCACAAGACTCTGCTTTTCAACAGAAGCCTTGATCATTTGCGTCTCAGCATGCCAAACAGGAATTCACGCTATGAAACTGACGTCTATCAATCACACAGAATGAAATCTGATGTCAGACATACATCCATTAACAAGTTCGTTTTGGGTCTGAACGAAATCGGAGGCACCTTGTTCCTCCCCCATATGTCCAATACAGGGGAGAGTCCCTCGCATATTCGTTGATCTCCAAAAACGTCTGGATGATCACCACTTATTAACTTGCCTTGGGTGTACAGCCCAATCAAGACATCAGTAATCATCCAAACAATGTGAAGACCTCCAGTCTTCAACCACCGTCTTCATCCTCGACACATCGTCAAATCAGTTATTCAGAATGGAATAAACCCGGTCTTTCTGAATAACTCGCGTATGTAATAAACAAGTGTTATAAAAACACAACATGCGCCTCATTCTAATCCACAATATTCCTTTATTCAAATATCCTTATACTTTGGGAAAGGTTCCCATTAATTTTATCAAAGATAAATTCTTTAAATTTATTCTTTAATCTTCCTTTGGATATACTTTCAATCCAATTAAAGATTCATTAAAACTCCACTTGGTTTTAATCTTCCCAAAAATCAATATTAACGATTGTTTAACTTAGGAAATCATATCTTGTCTTTAACTGGGTTAAAGAACCAATGTCATTTAAAACACGGTTCACGATAAACCCAAAATCACATTCCATTCCATCATCCTTTAACCATAAATTAGCAAGTGAACAATTCCCTAAATATTAACCCCAAGGCCGAAACCAACATCAGATCAATACCCAGAAAACCATATAACTTAACTAACCCCAGTTAGTTTCTGATTTTCTTAACTCCGTTGGATCTAAGAATAGTATTATTAAAGATACCATTCACGACAAACCCAAATCACATTCCACTAATTATGAAATCTTCATGGAAGAACAAATCAATATATAATCGATATCAATTTCTGTATCCGACCAATCATATAAATGGGATATCGGCAACGCCTTTTAAATTCCATATGTATTAACAGTCTTCCTCCACAGAATTTCATTTCGATTATTATCAAATCGAATTCCATTCAATTCCAATTTAATATATATTAAATTGTAAAACATTACTTTGGAAAATTCCTATTAAATCTAAATAAAATAATTTATAAATCCCAACATTTCACTGTAAATTGGGTTAAAGAACGAATTTCGTTAAAAACACAGTTCACAATAAACCCAATTCACATTAGCCTCTAACCATTAATTAGTAAGAGAACAATCCCCTAAGTATTAACCCCGAAGGCCGAAACCAACATCAGATCAATACCCAGGAAACCATTCAACTTAACTAATCTCCAATTAGTTTCTAATTTTCTTAACTCCATTCGGTTCAAGAACAGTATTATTAAAGATACTATTCACGGCGAACCCAAAATCCAATTTGATATTAAATACAAGGCTCTAAATAGAAAATATATCGGCTTATATTCAATATCAAATTCTGAAACCAACAAATATCGTATTGGAATAACGATATATATATCTTCCAAATTCCTCCATAATCTCCGTATAATCACAAAATTCAATATCGAAATATTCCGAGCATAATTTCGATTCAAATCCATTTCAATTCATATATTGGAAATCCTGGTTATTTTTAAAACCATTTCAAATCCAATTTATTTATTTTAAAAATATTGGATTTTTTATTCTAATTCAAAACTAGTTCATTTCAATAAAAATCTATTTTTATCTTTTCAAATATGGAATTTTTCATCTCAATTCTTTCCAAATCACTTCTTATGAATTTACACTAATTATTGATATTTTTAATAATTTTATCAAGGCCAGTACAGTCGATTTCCATAAACGACCATCGAACTGCACTTACATCGACCTTTTCCAAATTTGATTTGGACATAATTCCAAATCCAACCATTAGATTTCAAATCTCTAGTATCGTTAGAAATCTCTTTTCGATACGAACCCAATGGTTCTGGTTTTAGGAGAATCCGACGGTCGGATCTCCCGTAATGTCCATTTGAAGTCAATGGTCGAAATTCGCGAACTGCCGCAGCGCGGCGTGTTCTATTCAGGCCAATATTTATATATATATTATATATTTCGTCGATTTCCATAAAAAAGTATTTATAAATCATTTTAAATTCGTTGTCAAAATGATTTCAACTTCATATTCAATTTCTAATCAAAATTGAATATTCCATATCATCGATATGTAAATGATAATATTTTCAAAACATTAGATTTTGAAATCAATTCTTTTTCGATTTTCATGATAAAAATGAATAAAATCGATATAAATATCTTTTTCGTCAAAATGGCGTTAAAGTAATCAGCACGGCTATATATATTTAAATATATTCGTGTCCATCCCAAATCGGACATCAAAATCGTATTTTGATCTTTTACAAACATTATTTTAAAATATTCATTATTTTAAAACCATCGTTATTTTAATATATTCTTTCTTTCTAATCTGGAATCAGACATAGTCAATTACCATATAATTTGATTTATATGGATTTCATACACACATGTACACAACAACAACGATAAACAATCAACCATCATCCAAAGTGCATTCTACACTGTATAAGCATCAAATATAAATATTTAATGCTTATAACAGTCTGTCAATCAATCGATTGACATACAGCTAATTATTGGGATTAGTGTATGTCCAATATCATCCCAATACCCGTGTGGGGTTTCAATCAACAAATAATGAATTTTATTTGTGCAGTTGGGCGATGTGTAAAATATATCGTCCCAATCAATATCAGTTAAATGTGTGTACATAAATAAATCGTCCGATTTGTTTATAAATGTTTATTTCATTCATATCAACGTTAATAATTATATTTTTAACTGTAAAATATTTTTAACCATAAAATATTGTATTCCATTCCACATCACAAAATCAATTTTCACAATACATCAATCAAACAAACAAGTCATCCATGGTCCGTGGACGACGAGTGACGAGTGCTGCTAAGCATCGTCTGCATCCTAGTATATATTTCTAACTAGAAAATAAATAAAAGTGAGAAGTTCTCACCTAGAAGCAAAACCAAACGCAGCGATTCTCCTTATGTAGAAAATCTTCGCCGCGTTTTATCCATCGCATATATAATCTGAAAATCATATTTTTACCGAATTAAAAGTTATTCCATAACATGACTATTTTATTAATAGTGTAAATAGGCTAAAAATCCTATTTTTACCTTTCTAAAAATATTTTCATGTCGCACTCTAGTTAAAAATCATTTTTTTAGCTTACTAAAAATATTTCCTTTATACGATAAAAATCATATTTTTGTTTCAAATTTATATGTATAAAAATCATATTTTTTATGATATTCATATAAATAAAGTTCATAATTTTATATCGCTAAAAATCGAATCTTTATGTATTTAAAAATATAACATTTTCTAAACTAAAAATCTAATCTTTACTTTTACAAAAATCAAATCCTTTTGTTTAGAAAAATATAATCTTTCCATTATTAAAAATATAATATTTATTATTATAAAAATCTAAGCTTTATCATTATAAAAAGATCAAAGCTTTCTTTTAAAATAAAAATAAAACCTTTCTTCGCTAATATCATATGTAAAAAATCAACCTTTCTTCGCTAATATCATATGTGAAAATCCAACCTTTCTTTGCTAATATCACATATAAAATTCCTAAGAAAAATCGAATTTTTATACTCTAAAAATTGTATTTTTACTGCGATTTCATTCATATAAAATTGAAAATGAATCCTATGCTATTTAATTTTAAATCAAATCAAAAAAAGAAAGGGGTAAAACGCTCACTTTAGTTCGTTAGAAGTAGAAGGGGTGTTGGGTGCTTCGGCACCAACACTCTCTCTGTCTCGGAAGACAACGTCATCCGTAGTTGTCTTTTGTTACTTCATTGGTGCAGTTTCTTCAAGATTACTACATTCTCCAATTTCGGGATGTTTGGCTGCATTTACATACTGCTCCATTGTTCTATTGCTAGACCCAACTACATGTGGTCCTCCAATTATGGTGTTAATGAAAATATCTTTCCCTTCTAGTGGGCAGTGGGTTTGGAGGCAGGCTAGTTCTGATTCAGAGCTTGTCCTCCTTGCCTCATGTCCATTGGGGTGAATTTGTACTCATCTAGCTTTCTCGCATGAAGCCGCTTCTCTACGACATCTCTTAGGCGGCGACACTCGTTCGTGGAGTGGCCATAAGTCTCGTGGAACAAACAAAATTTCCCAGTTTCACGTTCTTTTTCGGTCGAATCCCTAGGCGGAGGTTTCTTGTACTAGACGACGTAATAAGTATCCAAATAGATGTTTCCCAAAGTCTCGCTCAGGGCGTATAATTCTCAAAAGTATGGAATCGAGGTCTCTTTCTGGAATTGCTCCCTCTATTCCTGTTTCTTTTGCCACCGTTTCCACCCTGGTTGCCATCTCCTCCATTTTTTTATTACCAACATTTACTTCGACCTTTCCTGTGCTGTCTCCGGATTGCTTGATGGAAACATTGCTCTATTGTCCTCTCTGAAAACTCCATCTGGTTTTCTTTTCCGATTAGCATATATTTCTTCTCGCCGTAGGAGAATATTTGCTTTTTCATTGAAAAGTTTCCTTGTTAGAGGTGGTTTTCCGGCAAGGTATCCTCCGAAATCAGTTTCCTTATCAACCCTATCTATGAGTGCCATCATGATGGTCGGGTCATGTGGGTCACTTACTTCAGTTACCGCCAGGTTGAAGCGATCTAAATACAACTTCAAAAATTCACCAGGAGCTTGCTGGATCCTGGAAAGTTCGATGACATTCTTAGACTTCTGTACATGGAGTCGACATTGGTTCATAATGATCTCACCCAGCTCTTTGAAATTGGAAATTAATAGAGGTGGAGTCAAGTAAACAACATCAGCGCGACGTCTTTGAGATAAATGTCAAAAGCCTTGCATTTTACGGCATTGGGAGCTTCCGCGGCATTCATGTACCATGAATACCTCATTAAATGTTGCCTTGGATATGTTCTTCCTCCATATCGATCCATTTGGGGCAGGTTAAATCACCGGGGGAACTAGAAATCCAGGATATCATCAGTGAAAGGGGTATGGTTACGCTCAATGCCCCAAGCTTCGATGGTGTAGTGTCTACTGTCAGCCATAATCTGGCGTACCATCGCTTCCACCTCAGTGTCGATCAGTGTTGGCTCGGGATTTGCACTTCTAGTTCTCCTGACATGTCCAGCTCCAATATCAGGTGATGCTCTTCGGTTTCTGGTAGTAACCGAACTTCCTTGCCTCTACGATCCTGGTTGTTCACGGGACAAGTGGATTGGAGGAGTTGCCCCTGAGTAGGGTTGGTGATGTTGGGATCTCTAGGTAGAACATGAGATCTCCGCATTGGCAATAAAATCGGTTCTCTCAAGCTAGGGTCATCAGGTCCTAAGACATGGGCTACGTCTTTGCGAGACTGCAATGATCCAAACGCCAATTGCTTGAGGTTCTCAGGCCTCTCATATGGCCTTCTCGGATGTGGATGCCCTTCTTCCGAAGAAGACGAATGATTTATTGCGAGGCGATGTGTTGGAGAGGGTGTTCTTTATCCACGAAGCTTGTCTATCTCTCTACTCATGGCATTCATGTTTTCCCGCATAAGAACGCGGGAAGTAGCAGCCTCAACCATAGTCGGTTCGGTTTGGGTTGTATTTGCACCATCAGTTCAGTTCGGGGGAGCACTACCCAAAACATTCCTCTCCTCGGTTTGGATCGAGGCTCTCACTTCGGTTCGGTTCGGGGTTCCTCCTCCGGCTCGGCTCGGAGCCGATCGAGTCCCTTGTGACCTGGTAGCAACCACAAGCTGCTTATTTTCGTTTGCCTCGTTTTCCCGAGAAGTTTGAGATTCATTTCCTTTCCTTGGAGCCATAAAATCTGAGTCTTTTAAGATCTATAAAACATCGAAAAACGATAGAAAAGCAGACTAACTTCTTCGGACTTGAGAATTCAAACATTAGAATGATAGTCTAAAATGCTGAGAATGCATATTTCTTAGTGAAAGCACCGAAGTGTTAGACCATAAAGTGGTTCTAACACCCAATTGAATGATGATTCTAACAAAAATGAAACAAAATACATTGAGAACACAAGATTTATAGTGGTTCGGCGTTCACGAGCTTACGTCCACTTTATGCTTGTTTGATTAATGAATTGAATACAAGTACAATGACGATATCCACTCGATCACACAAGTACAATCGATAATTTTCTTAATTTCCTTGAATTATACTCAAAGATTCTAAGCACAATCTGAAATAATAGAAGAAATTCATTGGTGATGGAGTAGGAGTAGATAATTGGCCAAAAGATCCTTTCAAATGGAGTGTTATGGCGTATTTATAGGCTAAAAGTCCATTCGGTTCGGGTGCCACATGGATCCCATCCTGTTAACATCGGGTTCGGATGTTCTGATGACAGTGCATCAATGACGTGGGATGGTGGGTAGAATTCGTCCGGGTTTGTAGGAACGTGGTGAGCAATTGTTTTGCGGCAGGGGACTCAGTCCGAATCGGTTGAGATATTTAGGGGTTCGGTTCGGATATTCTGGAGATCGAACCGACCCGATACTGATCTCCCGGTTGCTTGTTCTCGGTCTTGTGTGTATAGGTGATGGGGTCCGATTCGGAGTACCGATCCAATCTGAGAGCCTGACCACTGCATTCCATATCCTTGAATACACTTGTCACTTAATCCCTTAGCTTTGTATAGGCTGATCACAAGGTAGGCTAACATACACACATATATTCACACACACACATCACTTATATACTTTAATTAAACAAATATTCTAAGTCACATTTTTTATTTTAGTTTTAATTGATTTTTAGTTCGATTTGCTTTCCTGTAAAATAATGAAATTCCAAATTAAATACTATTACAAGGAAGGAGATTCAATAATTATTTAATTCCTCTTATACATTCAACTTTATGGATTTTATAAAAAAATGGATTTTGTCTTGTTTATATAATAGATCCCAAGTTTACTTACACATACATACACTGACGAAGACAATTAAATTACAATTATTGCACATAGAAAATTATATAATAAAAGTTTATCTTGAATTTTCCGAAATATTTTAAATCCAATTTTGTATATTTGAATTTAATTATCAGCATAATCTATAGATTAAAATTATAAAATAGGTCCAAAAACTGAGTTGTTACAATCTACCCCCTTAAAAGAATTTCTTCCCTAAAATTAAAGAGTAATGAGGAGCTTCTAGTTGTATTCAAAATCATAGACTTATATCAACACATATATGGGTCATCCCCTAATAATCACAACAACCTAGGCATCCAAAACACATAGGTTACTTACCAAAATATTCATAGCAATCGAAACATCCAATACAGACATCAGTAATTTTCTATCTATCATGGTCATTTTTCATAACTAGAGATATTTGTTATTACAGTTGGAAAATATTTCCATTTCATACGCACACATTTCTATTCTCCCACATTCATTAGTTCCTGAATGTAAATTGGTAAGAAAAAAATCCTCTATGTATCAATCCCGAAGACCGAAATCAGCATCAGACTAACACTCAGAAAATTATTTAACTCCACCAATTTCTAGTTAGGTTCCAATTGCTTAACTCCATTCTTGAATCTCAATCAACCCATATTACCCAATTTTCAATTAAAAATACTCTTGGTTACATTTGGAAAATAAACTCCAAATCTTATCATCTCCGCCAATTTGAAAAACCCGTTCAAACATAATTATCTACTTCAAATTCTCTTTTCAAACTTCAATCCAATTTAATTCCATTCAATTAACTTTACTATTTCAGTCTCGTTTCAGTTGAATTTTTAAATTCCTAACTCCTGGTTTTATTTCAAAATAGTTTGGAAATCACTTATCTCTATTCCATTTTAAATTCAAAACCTTTGAATTTACCTAAAACATTATGTTTTCCTCGAACACTTTCCGGATTGCCTTTATTGTATATTTCATTATCTATACAGATTCAAATTGGTTCATCATATAACCATTTCAATTTTATAATATGATACCAGATTATAATAGCACCTAACACAGCCAATAATAATAATTTCAGAAAATTGTTTCTTTTATGTCAAAATAAAATTTTGAGTAAAATTATTTTATTTACCCAACTTTCAAAATAACACTATGTCAAATTACTTTATTCAAGAGTTTAGAAACATCTATCGATACAGTTTCGACGACCGTATCGGCCAGAATTCATAAGTCACTAGACAAGCTAATCAACACAATATAAAACAGTTTTTATATCAATTAACAAATACGCTCTCATATATGTACATTCAAACTCAATCTAGGGTGTGACTAATCCCATCTCTATCGAGTTACGCCACAGAGCCAAGGTTATTACTAAACCATTGCTCTGATACTACTGTAATGACCCGAAAGTTCTCGATCTTGATTATTGATACTAATACATATCCTATATCACAAATCGACTAATCAAACACCAGAAATTTACAGATCGTTAATAGAAGGAAGTTAAAGGGTGAGAAGTAGAAAGAAAAAAAGTTAGAACAGAAGAAAAAGAAGAAATGAACACAACATAATCAGAGTATCACGAATCTCACAACAGAACTAAATTAAATATAATGTATAACATCTTGAAATACAAAACTATATTTACTTACATACATCATCAGAGTACAACAGATCTACGGTCATCAAAATTTTTAAATCGTATAATCGTCCCTGCAAGTTAGTTTATGTAAAGTCGGTTTGAAGTGGTTTTGGGTCTAGTTCCTATCCCGGTCTCTTCGAATTGACATGTAAGGAATATTATTTGTTGGTCGGTTTTTTAACTATCAAATTTAAAAAGTGTAGATAAATAAAACTGTTTATACAATTTATTTCATATTTAATTTACATACATGTCAATTCAATTAATTTTACTAGCACAAATTCAGAGTAGCAATCAGTATAATACGATTAAGTTTAGATAAAATGTGTCAACATCTACTTTAACTAATTCAGATTTATTTATCATTTCATAGGATAACAGATGATTAACGACAACCATTTAACACAACATTAACACTCTATAATAATTCGACGTTTGTTTCAAATTAATAATAGTTTGAAATATCTAATCTTTGATAACAACTATATTCACAATATTTATTTATCAAAGATATTTGGAAATAAATAAATCAATTTTATTTATACTTCTATTTCTATTTAATAGACTATATATAAATATATACATATATAGATATTGCATATTCAAACTCATGTTTTCACGATAACGTTTATTTTGCCATTACGAAATAATTCAGCAGATTCATGATCCTTCTCTTATTTATTCACTTATTAATTAATATGTTTATGTCTCCTATTTAAATCAAATTAGATTAAAAAAAATATGTCTAAACCCGCATAACTATCATATCTCATGGCGACTGCCTAACACAAGTCATGTTCTTCCTGGTCTATACATGGAATGATTTTAACATAAATATTATAGACTCAAAACAATATTTCTTATTTTTCTTTTATTTTTATTAAAGTGTGCGTTTTTTATAGGTCCCTATTAAGTTTTAAAATATAAAAAATACCCGGTGATAAAAATAATCTAGAATACATCCCTATTTTTGAATTTCCGCTAAAAAAATTCCTGATCTACCCTTACGCACCTATTATCTTGCTAAAAAACCTAATCCTACAATACTGGAAAACCGTTGATCACTCAAATAGCGTTTTTTTTTTTTGATTTTTACAAAAAAATAGAAAATGAGATACAAATATTACGTAAAATTGCATACATTTACGCAACTAAGTGAAATAATTGCATACATATACTAATATTATACAAAAAATAATTTATTACTTTTACGCAAAAATGAATTAGACGTGCATACATTAATATTATACAAAAATAAATTATTACTTGAATGTAGTGACTACAATTTTTTTATTAAGATTTTTGATTTTTACGAAAAACTAGACAATTAGATACAAATATTGCATAAAATTGCATACATTTATGCAAAAAAAAAATTGCATACATATATAGAGCTGTACTGCATAATTGCTAAAACAAAAGAAATGACAACAAAATAAATACATATAATTATAACAAGATGCATATATATATATATATATATATATATATATATATATATATATATATATATATATATGCAAATAACATAAATACGTGCATACTCACATAAAAAATTTCATAACATTTACATCTACTACATCAAAAAATAAGTACAAACCACATTCACAAATATGCATCACAAATTTCAGAACATTTACAAGAGATGATGGTCTATTGAAAAACATATAATTTTGTTAAGACCCAGCTTATTGCTCAAACCACATCTAGTAGTCTCTGTAGAAACAACTGCATATTTCAATCATTTGGAAAAAGATGGACGACCAAGCTTCAACAACACCACTACACCAGTATCCACCGGAACACTGTTATCAAAAAAAAAAAAAAGAAAATCACCATTAATAAGCTTAATGTGCAGTAACCTAAGTTACAAAAAACTGCTTCAGAATAATATAAATACATGCGTACAATTCAGCAAAATAACTGCAATTTTTGAATATTTATATGCAAGTATTGCAGATATATGCATAGAAATATGAATATATTACAAAAACTGCTTTAGAATTCTATAAATACATGCGTACAATTCAGCAAAAAATCAATAATTTCTGAATATTTATATGCAAATATTACAGATACATGCATAGAAATATGAATATATTACAAAAACTGCTTCAAAATAATATAAATACATGCGTATAACTCGGCAAAATAACAATAATTTCTGAATATTTATATGCAAGTATTCCAGATATATGCATAGAAATATGAATATATTTGTAAAATAATATGTTTTTCTGTTTGTTTGATAAAAAATTGCATACATATATGCATATGTTAAGAATAGATACATATTTGTCCGCAACTTTTTATCAGAAGTTCAGCAAAATTCCACGAGTTCTAACAATGGTTTCATGAATTTATGTTTTTTACAAGTCCTTGTCGTATGAAAAATCATATTTTTATGCTAATAAAAACCTAATATTTATCCTGCAAGTAAAATCAGAAAGAATAGAAAAAAAAACTCACAATGGTTTGCTGTGGACGGTTTGAGATGCCATCGACCTCCAGTGTTTGACGCCGATGCCTGCGCTGACAAGCTGAGGAGGAAAACTCACGATTAAAATCCGAATTAGCTCGGATCTGGAAACAGGGGTTGCAGAGATACGTGGAATTTTGTGGAAGCCACTGTTGACGCCGATGCTTGATGTTGCCGCCGAGATTTGTGGAAGCCGCCTGGATTGATGTCGCTGCCTGGTTGATTAGGTTGCTGAGATGAGGAAGATGATGTAGATGAGGTTGCTGAGATGAGGAAGATGCCGTGGGTAACAGTAGAGGACGAGAATTGCTGAGATGAGTGAAAGATGGAGCCGCCGCCGCCATGGATTAGAAAATTTTGTTTCTGTAAAAAATAAAACCCTAATACGTAACCTATAAACAATCCATACCCCTTAAAATCGGACAAGGGCATTTCCGGAAATATTAAAGGTGCGTTTTAAAAATAAGGATGAGATTTATATGTTTCAAAAGGGGAGCATGTGAGCCTAATTAACTTTATTTTTAAGGACGTGAGCCTAATTTTCACTTTATTAAATTTAAAAGAAGCTCAAAGCCCAATTATACATAGTGTCTTACTAGACAACCCATACCCAAAATGAAATTCAAACGTTCTCTCGTGCCGTCATTACCAAATCAAGGATCGACCCGATTCGATCCACCCATTTCCTTACCCCTATTTTCTTCTTCTTCTGTTATTCTAGTTACTTTCCTTCCAACTTGACACAATCATTACCGTACGCATGCACACCTGACTTCACCACCACCCCGATGATTCAGTCATTGCCACCAGTAAGAAAGCCAGCCATGAATCCATCTCCACCACCACGAATTCATTCAAGCCATCTTATCCAAAAATCATTAATCACAGAAGTTTCAAAATAAACCTCCTCCATAAAACTGCTTCGCACCACTTCCATAAACCACCGGCCACATCCAAACTTCGGTCGTAGGTTGATGACGACCCACTGGTTGTGTTCCGCTACATACGATCACCTCAATAGCCACCGAGGAGGCGCAGTTCAACCATATACCCAACCTGCCAAAAACAAAAGTGACAACCCTATTTCGGTCTTGATCCCTTCAACTATTTGTTTAAAAATTCAATTCGTATATTTCTTATAATCTATGATTTACCACGCGTCTCTGATCCTGACGCCATCGCCCACAGTCATCATCATCGCCCTAGATTGCCCAAAATGCAAATTATGATCATCTCAGCAACTTGCACCACCTAAATCACTAAAAATTATGATTTTTGTTTTAAAATTCATGATTTTCTAAAACGAATCCACCCATGTATCTAAGTTGTAATATAGTGATGATCGAAAATTTAAGTTTCATTATTTTTTCACTGTATATATATAAATTTCTAGGTATATACATGACTATTTGAATTGAAACAATTTTTTAGTATCCGTAAGACAAAAACAAGCAACTTCTCTTTGAACCTAGATCCTAGAACAAACTAGAATGGGAGTTATTGACTTTTAAGTAAGGACATGGGTTTTTGAAAATACACAGAGCCTTGAGTTACAGGCTTGTATAATTTGAAACTAGGACTTTCATTCCTTTTAGACAGTTATTCCAGGTTGACATGAAGATTAGATCGACCCAACTTATTCAAAAATATGTACAATTTTGTATCAATATATATAATACCAGCAGAATAGTTTTTAAGCAAAAAAGTTGTTATACTCACAATATATATTGCTATGTTCTATTTTTCCATTCCTAGGTTTCACAAACTTTATAATCTCATCTCCCAATATTCACTGATCATACTCTAAAATTTAAATCATAAATGACCGACATACATCAACACATAAAAAAATTAATGTGAAAAACAGTAAAAATTGTGAGATATTTACTCACATTGAATTTGTTTCATAGTTCCAGGTTTCTCCCCTAGTTTTCCTATTTCATTGACATGTTTTGCTTTATGTTTCTTTTCTCCTTTAATCTTTGCTTTCAATTGAATTTGTTCAAGCCTTTGCCGTTTGTTTTCAACAGTTTACATGGTTTTATTTCAGATTTTTTCTTTGTACACATTTGGTTTTTGGGGATAATTTAGTGTGTGTTGTGTATGGGTTTCACTGTGTATTTATATAGGAGAAGTCTAGGCTAAATGTTGGCTAGGTATGTAGTAAAGCAGAGGACTATATACTGCAGTATTAGAGTGGAAATGATATTTGATTTTACAATACCTTACTGACTTCAAGCTCTGCCCTTAAATAACATAAAACATGCATGTTGTTCTCTTCATCATGTACAGTTCAATCAAAATTCTAATTTTTCTTAGCTATGCCATATTCTTTGCTGTGCTAATCTGGATGCGTATGTACTTCACATTTGTTTATATACCTCTTCCTTAGTTCCCAAGCAAGAGTTGACTTATTTAAATGTGTTTTATTTTCTTTTATTACCTATCACTTAGCTGGCCTTAATCTAACGCTAGACTGTTTCTTTCAAAGTTTGCACATGCTATGATTTGTTTGCTCTTCTTTCTTTTCAGCTTCTTGGTACTACAGGGAGGTATATACATGTGTTTACACATGACTAGGATGGCTTAACCCTATAGGATGTCACCTTATGCAGGTCTACTTTCCTTAAGCTATTAGTCTTCATTTCCTTTCCAATGCAAAAGTTTGACTTTACTCCCTTTCAAATTAAATGTTTGTCTAGTGCTACACATATCCTAGGATTTTCCTTCCTATATTGATTTATATATGCTATTTTATTTAGCCATCCCATCCTATGTTAGGCTTCAAATTATATAATATATTTATTTTTAATTATTTTTCCAGTTTAGAAATCTTAATTAAGTTTCCCCTTTTCAACTCATCTTTATTTAATAACTACATGGATACATTGATGTATAGATAATGTATATAGATTGAATTCATATAGGTATTATGTATTATATGTATATTTACATGCATACATTGCATAAACAAGATAGTTTTACTCTTTAGAATTCCATACCATATATAACATTCCTTTGGTAAATATGCAGTATTTAATACATTTTGAATTCTAAGCCTTTACCTATGTATACTTTTGTGTATAAATATATATTCCATATATATATATATTAATCACTTATATACTTTAATAAAACAAATATTCTACGTCACATGTTTTATTTTAGTTCTAATTGATTTTTAGTTTGATTTGCTTTCCTGTAAAATAATGAAATTCTAAAATAATCACTACTACAAGGAAGAAGATTCAAGAATTATTTACTTCTTCTTATGCATTCATCTTTATGGATTTTATAAAAAAAATTGGATTTTATCTTGTTTATAAAACAGATCCCATGTTTACTTACACATACACTGACGAAACAATTAAATTACAATTATTACACATAGAAAATTATATAATGATTGTTTATCTTGAATTTTCGGGAATATTTTAAATCCAATTTTATCTATCTGAATTTAATTATCAGCATAGTCTATAAATTATAGATTATAAAATTTATCCAAAACCCGAGTTGTTACAAAGCGCGACCGGTACCCAACTTACAAGGTCTACACTTCACTCAACCGCGAGCTGAAGACAATCTATTTAGATGCCTGTAACTATCCGGTACAAGAAGTCGAACACTAGTGAGTCTACCGACAAAGAGAAGAACTTTCGCAAATACTGCAGATTCCATGACTTACTCGAACACAATACGAACGATTGTTGTCACCTCAGGAATGCATCGAGAAGCTCATCAGAGAGAAGCACCTAGAGCAGTACATTCAGAATCATGCTTCCAAGAAGCAACTACGGGCCCTTCAACATCCACACTTCCTCCAGCTCAAGCGGCCCAATACCATCCAATTCGAGAACTCCTCACCGGGGTATCGTGATTAATACCATATGCAGAGGACCTGAACCCATAAACGAAAGCTTCTAATGTATGGAAGAATACGCCAGCTCTATTAAGCACGCTGACTTGGAACATGCTCTGCCCAGGTCGAATCTGTCCTGGCAAAGCTTCAGAAGACTATGCATGACGACGTAGTTTTCCATGAGACGAAGTCTAACGAAATCGAGATTCCAATCATTGATCCTCTCATCATTTCTACACAAGTAGGTCTTGCCTATGTCGAAAAATCCTCATAGAGTGGGAAACTCCATCAACATCATCTTCAAGTCGGCCTACGACCAAATGAAACTTGAGGTCAAGTACATAAAGCCTTTCCACGCCACTGTCCAGGCTTCAACGGCTCCTCCAAATGGCCAGCGGGTTTGTTAGAATTTCTAGTAGCGCTCATAGATAAGGATCTAAGAAGAGTTCGGATCATCAGCTTCGAGGTTATTGATGTCACTTCTCTATACACCGTCTTTCTAGGGCATCCTTTTCTTGTAGAATTCCGACTATGCATGGCACCATGGTCCCTTCTCATGAAATTTCCAGTGGAGAATAGGATCAGAACCATCAAGAGTGACCAAGCCACCGCAAGTCTGCTACCTCGCAGAATGGAAAAGCGCCATCAGCAAAGAGAAGGGCTAAAATGAGGCATTGATTCATTGTGCTGAGAACGCCAGTGCATAGGAACCATTGGACTCTAAGTCTCGGCTCTGACGCCACTACCATCTTTCCGAAGACCTCGATCCAAAAGAAGGAGAAGAACTTGATTCTAAAAGGGCTACACTAGTGGAGCCAACCATCGATGTTCCAATCAACCCCGCCGACCTAACTTGGGTCTTGAAGATTGGATCACAACTTCACCTATCAATAAAGGAAGAACTTGTGGATTATTAGGGTCCAACCTTGATGTATTCTCTTGGCCTTATTCTGATATGTATGGGATCGCTTGTCACATGCTCAGATTTGATCAAAGGCACCTTCTCGTCAAGAAAAAGTGCTAAATCATGGGAATAAAAAGATCGACATCACTTAAAGAGGAGTTGGATAGGATACTCGACAATGTATTTATCTGTGATTCCCTCTATCCCTAGTGGGTCTCCAATCTGGTCTTGGTCAGAAAATCAAATGGGAAATGGCGGACATATGTCGATAACTCAGATCTAAAAAAGCATGCCCGAAAGATAGCTTCCCACTTCCGAAGATCGACCAACCGTTGATTCAACTGTCGGCCACCGGCTTCTCTCTTTCATTGATGCATACTCATGCTATAATCAAATTCCATTGTACCTTCTATATCAAGAGCACACTTTATTCATTACTGACCTTGGACTCTTTTTGTGACGGCCCGCCCGCACCAGCCGGCATTTCCTCCGAAAGTGCGCTGTACACATGCCCGACTAGCACGGAACAATTGCCAAAGAAAGGAAAGAAGAGAATGAACTAATTGAAAACCTATAGAATGTTACACAGCGCATGGAACAAAATATAATAATAATGTACTTGACATAAAACAGGCGAGACAGTGCATAAGCTGATAACTAAAACCAACATCAACATCATCATCAGAGTAGCGGAAATCCAAATACAACTTATTACAACTTTCCAAATTACTGTCTCTAAACAAAAGAAAGAAAGGTGCATCACTAATGCCCAAAGTAGTGGCCGCAGCAACACAGTGAGAATATCTATATATATGTATCATACGTGGAAGCCTCCTGCTCGTCTTCGATACAGCTACTCGTGCATACCATCTAACCTGTCTCTAGTCTGTCCGTGAGAGCACCCAGAGTAATAAGAAGAGACATAAAACTCTGGGTCAGACAAAAAGTCTGGTATGAGCGATAAGCAGCTAAACAGAACAATAACAGGTATACTAAACCATACCTGAACCTGGATCTACAACCAAAGAGTTAGCACTACATACCGTACAATACTCTAAGGTGCCACTGAACATATGGTGTAAAGATAACGGAGGGTGGGGGTGTGCATGTCACAATGATGGCAAACAAATAAAACATAGCAACCATCCTCGCATCTCTCACTCAGTGCGTAAAGCATACGATGTCCACCACTGTCAATCACTAGACCCATCGAAGTAGTTACGGAGTTCGACTTGTACAACTACTGCTACTACCAAGCTTGCCCCATGGAGTCATGACCAATTCTTTACAAATGACCCCACTTCATTGGTCTATAGCTCTTTAGTCGTACCTAGGACACTGTGGCCCTTAATCCGTTCACGTACCCCCACACATGGTGATCCAAAGTTATAGATATCGACAACCCCTTAGCACACGTCCCACAACAAAGCCCAACTCATGAAGTTAACTCATTGGTTCCCAACTGGATCTTGAGCTCTACTTCATATTTGTACTTCCTTTGCATCTCGGGTTTTGGTCGAATTGGAGTAGGTCTTCAGAAAAGTCGTCACGAAATCGCAGCTCCAATCCGGTTCGGTTGTCCTTCCCTGGTTCGGTTCGGCTTGCTCCACTTCCTGCCATCCGGTTCGGTTCAGTTGTCCTTCCCTTGGTTCGGTTCGGTGCTTCCATGTCACGTGGGTTCAGCTATCTCACTATCTTGATTCGGTTCGGTTATGACCACCCGATCCCATCCGGTGCTCCATCTCCTCTTCTTAAATCCGATCCGCAGCCCCTTCCTTGTTCCCCATCCGAACCCAACTCCAGCTTTTATGCAAATGACCTTCCTTCTTGCCAAGTCTCCTTTAATGCAAATTTCCGATCCGGTTCGGCTTCTCTGCCCAGTCCACCATCTGATCCGAGCCCCTATCCCGATCTGAAACCCTGCACATTTTCCTATAACTTTTCTAGCGACTGTTTTTACGCAATACGACGGCGTTTTCGACCATTCTAGCAGTTCTAATCAATCACAAAGCATACCACACAGTCATAGGAACATAGAGAATCAACATAAACATCAAAACAACAACCAGAGCATGTAGATTGGATCAAATATAGCCAAAAACCCTTATTTTCCCTTAATCATGTTTAAGCATAACTAATGATATGATTAGCAAAACTTAACCAAATTATCCAAACTTTTTAACAGAGGCTTAAAACATTATTTCAAATTTTATAAATATTTTTCCAGATTTTTAACATGTATAAATTCGCTAATTATCACTAATTACTCTTAATTAACCATAGTTAGTGAGGAACTATGCAAATCACTCACCTTGCCCACAAATAAAATACCAAATCTAAAATGAATCTCTGTTTGGCACTGTTCCCAATGCAACACAGCAGCTCTAATCTTGCTTTGGTGCTGTCCCTCCTTAATTTGATGTTGATTAGGCTAATCTTCAATTAGAAAGTGGTTTGGGGATGTTTTAGATGTTGGAGGCCATGGCTAGGTTAAGAGGAATGAATAGTGACGGCTGAAAAATGAGAAAAAGGTATTCTCCAAACCCTAACAGCCCTTTTAAAGTCCTAATCCTGAAATTCCCCTTTGGGCCTAGCTGTTAATCACCCGGTTAAGCCCAATAAAGCTGTTTTCACCATCTAAAACTTGTTTCGGCCATATCTAGCAAACGTTGAGTCCGTTTGGCTAGTGTGACCACTCTACGGAATTATAAACCATCAGCCGGATCCAATAGAAGTGGTTTCAGGTCAAAACTCCTTTCCAATCAAAAGTTATGGCTAAAACAATATCAGCTAGGGGCAAAATAGTCATTTAAAAATCGGCAAAAATCATGAACATGGGAAATGACTCCAATAGTCGTCTCCTAAAGTTACATGACCATACGACTTCGTATGTGAAAGAAATGAATATTCTACGATCCTTCGACGCGTAGAATGCGGGTCGTTACACTCTCCCCCCTTAAGAAATTTCGGGGGTCGTTACACTCTCCCCCCTTAAGAAATTTCATCCCCGAAATTCCTTAACCCAAAACATACAAAGGATCCCGCATGCCTACCAATCATATACAACAATCGAACATGCAAAACAGATAAAACAAACCTATCCTAGCATGCAGAAAGACTAAATCAAAACTGAAATCTTACCAGGCAAAGAGTTCTGGATACGTCTTCCTAATGCTCTCCTCTATCTCCCAAGTACATTCATTCTCATCCTTGCCCCACTGAACTTTGACTAGATTCACCGCTTTCCTTCGAAGTTGCTTCATATCGTTCCCAACAATACGCATAGGCTTGCGATTCCCAACCGCCTCGGGTTCAACTTCGATATCATCCAACTGATCAGGTGAAATAGTCATAGCTGGGTCGTGTACGAACTTCCTTAACTGGGAAACATGAAATATGTTGTGAACTCCTGCCATCTTCTCTGGTAATTCAACTTTGTATGCCAAATTCCCAATTTTCTCAAGAACTGTGAATGGACCAACAAATCTTGGTGCTAACTTGCCTCTCCTGCCAAATCGTGTCATGCTCTTTAATGGAGAAATCTTGACAAACACCAAGTCGCCAATGGAGAACTTTAATTCTCTTCTCCTCTTATTAGTATAACTTTTCTGCCTATCCTGGGCAGCCTTCATTCGCTGTTGGATAACCTTGATCTTGTCTGATGTTTCTCTTATTACTTCTGGTCCAAGCACATATTTCTCACCGGTCTCTAACCAACATGATGGTGAGTTGCACAGTCTTCCGTACAAAGCTTCAAATGGAGCCATACTGATACTGGATTGATAACTATTATTATATGCAAACTCTACTAGATGCAAATGGTCATCCCATGATCCACCAAAATCCAATACACAGCCTCTCAAGAGGTCTTCTAATATACGATTCACCCTCTCTGTTTGACCATCGGTTTGAGGATGATACGCGGTACTGAGATGTAGTTCTGATCCTAACGCCTCTTGTAAGCTCTTCCAAAATCCACTAGTGAAAAATGGATCCCGGTCACTCACAATGCCTTTGGGTATTCCATGAAATCTCACTACCCACTTTATATACAGTTCCGCTAACTTAGCTGCCGTCCTGTTTGACTTGACGGGTATAAACCTTGAACTCTTAGTCAATCGGTCCACGATCACCCAAATGTTGTCATGGCCCGACCTAGTTCTTGGTAACCCATCAATGAAATCTACTGAGACTTGTTCCCATTTCCATTCTGGAATTTCTAATGGTTGTAACAAACCACTAGGCTTCTTTTTCTCAGCTTTAGCTAGCTGGCAATTCATGCATTTGGATATAAACGTCCCAACGTCTCTTTTCATCCCTTCCCACTAGTAGGTCTGTTTCATGTCTCGATACATCTTGTTACCACCAGGGTGTATAGTTAGTTTTGAGTGATGACATTCTCTAAGCACTTCATCTCTCAATCCATTGACATTGGGTACAACTAGTCTTCCATTCTTTCTAAGCCATCGATCTCAATCAAGCCCATACTTATTCATCTCTTCGTCGATTTCCATCTCTAACTTTGAGATGATTTCCAATAGGTTAGGATCGTCCCTCTGACTGGAACCAATCCGCTCAATCAAAGTGGGTCTGATCATCAAACTTGCTAACATTTTTGGATCCAACTCGCACTTTGGTGTGAAATCATAACCAGCGATGTACTCCAGTTGCTTCCATTCAAGAAACATAGCCCCTAAACTGGCATGTCTTCTTCTCAATGCATCAGCTACCGCATTGCCCTTTCCTGGTGTGTATGCGATATCAAAATCATAGGAAGCTAAAAATTCTAACCACCTCTACTGTCGGAGATTCAGATCCTTCTGAGAGAAGAGATACTTTAACGATTTATGATTGGTAAACAACTCGAATCTTTCTCCCTAGAGATAATGTCTCCACATCTTCAATGCAAACACGATCGCTGCCAATTCCAAATCATGGGTAGGGTATCTTTTCTCATGCGGTTTCAATTGCCGACTTGCATAAGCTACAACCCTACCTCCTTGCATCAATACAGCACCTAGTCCGGTACCACATGCATCCGTATATACCGTCATCTCTTCATTCCCCTTAGGAATGACTAACACTGGTGCACATGTCAACTTTTCCTTTAGACTCTTGAATGCATTCTC
Organism: Allium sativum; assembly: GCA_030737875.1. NCBI lineage: Eukaryota > Viridiplantae > Streptophyta > Magnoliopsida > Asparagales > Amaryllidaceae > Allium > Allium sativum. Next base: position 292,482,402 of record CM060912.1, read on the forward strand.
GCACTTTTCGTCCCATATGAAAACTTGATTCTTCTTGGTCAACTGAGTCAACGGTGCTGCTATCTTGGAAAAGTCTTGGATAAACTTACGATAATATCCAGCTAACCCCAAGAAACTTCTTATGTCTGTCGCAATCTTGGGCGTAGACCAATCTTGTACCGTAGCCACCTTCGTAGGGTCCACGGCGATACCATTTTCTGAAACAACATGGCCCAAGAATCTCACTTCCCTCCTTCAGAAGTGACACTTAGAAAACTTTGCTTTCAATTGGTGTTTTCTCAACACCTCCATCACTATTCTTAAATGTTCCTTGTGTTCTTCCTCTGTCCTCGAATAAACAAGTATATCGTCCACGAACACAAGAACAAACTTATTCAACTGATCTCTGAATACTCTATTCATAAGATCCACAAAATATGGTGGTGCATTGGTCAACCCAAATGGCATGACCAACCATTCATAAAATCCAGCCGACGTCCGAAACGCCGTTTTAGTTATACTCTCAGCTTCCACCCTAAGATGATAAAAACTTGTTGCGAGTTCCAACTGGGAGAATACTCTCGCGCCACTCAACTGATCAAACAAATCATCTATCCGCAGTAGAGGATACTTATTCTTCCTCGTAACTTTATTCAATTCGCGGTAGTCCACACGCAATCGAAGGGAACCATCCGCCTTGGTAGCAAACACAATTGGTGCTCCCCATTCAGAAACACTCCTTCTCATAAATCCCTTCTTCAAAAGATCGCTGACTTGCACCCTGAGCTCTCGTTGCTCCCTTGGTGCCATACGACGAGGTGGCATCACTATAGGTCTGGTATCTTTCACTAAATCAATACGGAACTCAATCTCTCGGTGTGGTGGAAGCCCGGTCACTTCTTCGAAGACGTCTGGATACTGGCCAACCATGGGCAAACCTGACAACTCACTATGCGGGATGTCGAGGGAATTTAGAAAACTAGCCATTACCCTATCACTAGGTAGACCACCAAACACTACCCTCCGCCCATCATCTGCTCTAGCTGTCACCAAAAAGCCCTCACAGTCTACCATCACCCCGTATCTTTGGAGTCAATCGACTCCCAAAATAATGCCAAACCCAGTAAAGCCCAAAACAAAGAAATCACAAACAAAATATGCATCCATGACTCGATAAGACCACATTACGACAAATCATGCTAAGGTTAGTCGAACCACCAATCGGGTTCATCACTACTAAAGGTCTATCGACGATCTCGTGTTCCAATCCCAACCTATCTACCAAGTCACTAGATATGAAAGAACTGGAAGCCCCGGTATCAAACAAAACTCTAACAGGAACATCATAAACAGAAAGCATACCTCGAATAACGACATTCTTTCCCTTCTCCGCCGCAGTTGGGGCATTCGACGAAGAAGGAATAGCATTAAGGGCATATGCTTTCACCATCTGCTTTTCTTTAGGGGGGTGCGGACACTTGTCCTTGTGATGTCCCACTTGGCCACAGTTGAAGCACTTCCTATCCGCTGGCTTGGCCCGACAATTACTAGCATAACGGCCCTTCTTACCACAGCTAAAGCACTCAACATCTTTCTTCTTCTTCTGGGCATCCTTATTCTGGTTCTGCTTCCTCTTATTATGAGAACCATTCTTGCCTCCACCGCTTGCTTGCGGCTTTGGCTCCTCTGCAGATGCAACCTCAGTCTTCGACTTAGGGTAAAGACTCTCTGACCTCAATGCTTTCCCCACAATCGATTCAAACGTTTCATCGATGTGGTTAATAAGCCTTTCCCCCAAGTACTGATCCAAGCTAGTTATGAACTTCTCGTTCTTCTTCTCGGCAGTATCTATTAAGGATAACCCATATTTCCACAAAGTGTCGAATTCGGCAATATACTCCGAGATAGCTCTGCCATTGTGCTTGAGTTCCAAGAATTTCTTAAACAACACTGACTTCTGAGCAGTTGGAATGAACTTATCGCTAAAGCAAACCATAAACTGATCCCAAGTAATCTGATCCTCGGGAGTAGCTGCCTTTATAGCGTTCCACCAATTCATTGCCCGTCCTTGCAGCTGACGGGATGTTAGCCTTCTCTTCATCGCATTCTCGATACTCAAATCTTCGAAGACACACTCGCAGCTATCCAACCAATCCTAAACATCCGTAGCCGACTCCGTTCCGTGGAACGGCTTCCCACCAAGACTAGTATAATCCTTGTTCAGCTTGGCGAAATCGGCCCTAGGCGCCTGCACTATTGGACCACCTCCATTACCAGCATTGGGAGCTGCCCTCTGCACATCCCTAAGCATCTCCCTCATGAGGTCAGTAAACATTGTCCTCATCTCAGCAGCATTCCCATTATAGGCTCCTCTACCGGTACCCCTTGCGTATCGGCTCATCGTTCAATCTGTAAAGAGAAAACGATTAACCATCTCCATAGTGGTGCCAGTGCAGTGCGACTTCATCCTTAACTATACTAATAGTATATATATAGCTTTTGAAAAACAAAATAATCAAAAATACGCGCTCTCATATAATATACGTATTATCGTTAACTACGCAACCTAGAGTTCTGATACCAAGTGTGACGGCCCGCCCCGCACCAGCCGGCATTTCCTTTGAAAGTGCGTTGTACACATGCCCGACTAGCACGGAACAGTCGCCAAAGAAAGGAAAGAAGAGAATGAACTAATCGAATACCTGTAGAATGTCTCACAGCGCATGGAACAAAATATAATAATAATGTACTTGACATAAAACAGGCGAGACAGTGCATAAGCTGATAACTAAAACCAACATCAACATCATCATCAGAGTAGTGGAAATCCAAATACAGCTTATTACAATTTTCCAAATTACTGTCTCTAAACAAAAGAAAGAAAGGTGCACCACTAATGCCCAAAGTAGTGACCGCAGCAACACAGGGAGAATATCTATATATATGTATCATACGTAGAAGCCTCATGCTCGTCTTCGATACAGCTACTCGTGCATACCACCTAACCTGTCTCTAGTCTGCTCATGAGAGCACCCAGAGTAATAAGAAGAGACATAAAACTCTGGGTCAGACAAAAAGTCTGGTATGAGTGATAACCAGCTAAACAGAACAATAACAGGTATACTAAACCATACCTGAATCTGGATCTACAACCAAAGAGTTAGCACTACATACCGTACAATACTCTAAGGTGCCACTGAACAGATGGTGTAAAGATAACGGGGGGTGGGGGTGTGCATGTCACAATGTTGGCAAACAAATCAAACATAGCAACCATCCTCGCATCTCTCACTTAGTGCGTAAAGCATACGATGTCCACCACTGTCAATCACTAGACCCATCGAAGTAGTTACGGAGTTCGACTTGTACAACTACTGCTACTACCAAGCTTGCCCCATGGAGTCATGACCAATTCTTTACAAATGACCCCACTTCATTGGTCTATAGCTCTTTAGTCGTACCTAGGCCACTGTCGCCCTGAATCCGTTCACGTACCCCCACACTTAGTGATCCAAAGTTATAGACATCGACAACCCCTTAGCACACATCCCGCAGCAAAGCCCAACTCATGAAGTTAACTCGTTGGTTCACAACTAGATCCTGAGCTCTACTTCCTATTTGGACTTCCTTTGCATCTTGGGTTTTGGTTGAATTGGAGTTGGTCTTCAGAAAAGTCATCGCGAAATCGCAGCCCCAATCCTGTTCGGTTCGGTTGTCCTTCCCTGGTTCGGTTCGGCTTGCTCCACTTCCTGCCATCTGGTTCGGTTCGGTTGTCCTTCCCTCGGTTCGGTACGGTGCTTCCATGTCACTTGGGTTCAGCTATCTCACTATCTTGATTCGGTTCGGTTATGACCACCTAATCCCATCCGTTGCTCCAACTCCTCTTCTCAGATCCGATCCGCAGCCCCTTCCTTGTTCCCCATCCGAACCCAACTCTAGCTTTTATGCAAATGGCCTTCCTTCTTGCCAAGTCTCCTTTAGTGCAAAGTTCCGATCCAGTTCGGCTTCTCTGCCCAATCCACCATCCGATCCGAACCCCCTATCCCGATCCGATCCGAAACCCTGCACATTTTCCTGTAACTTTTCCAATGACTGTTTTATGCAATACGATGGCGTTTTCGACCATTCTAACAGTTCTAATCAATCACAAATCATACCACACAGTCATAGGAACATAGAGAATCAACCATAAACATCAAAACAACAACCACAACATGTAGATTGGATCAAACATAGCCAAAAACCCTTATTTTCCCTTAATCATGTTTAAGCATAACTAATGATATGATTAGCAAAACTTAACCAAACTTTCTAACAAAGGCTTAAAACATCATTTCAAATTTTATAAATATTTTTCCAGATTTTTAACATGTATAAATTCGCTAATTATCACTAATTACTCTTAATTAACCATAGTTAGTGAGGAACTATGCAAATCACTCACCATGGCCACAAATAAAATACCAAATCTGAAATGAATCTCTGTTTGGCACTGTTCCCAATGCAACACAGCAACTCTAACCTTGCTTTGGTGCTATTCCTCCTTAATTTGATGTTGATTAGGCTAATCTTCAATTAGAAAGTGGTTTGGGGATGTTTTAGATGTTGGAGGCCATGGCTAGGTTAAGAGGAATGAATAGTGATGGCTGAAAAATGAAAAAAAGGTATTCTCCAAACCCTAACAGCCCTTTTAAGCTCCTAATCCCGAAATTCCCCTTTGGGCCTAGCTGTTAATCACCCGGTTAAGCCCAATTAAGTTGTTTTTCACCATCTGAAAGTTGTTTCGGCTATATCTCCCAAACGATGAGTCCGTTTGGCTAATGTGACCACTCTACGGAATTGTAAACCATCATCCGAATCCAATGGAAGTGGTTTCAGGTCAAAACTCCTTTCCAATAAAAAGTTATGGCCAAAACAAGATCAGCTAGGGGCAAAATAGTCATTTGAAAATCGGCAAAAATCATGCACATGGGAAATGACTCCAATAGTCGTCTCCAAATGTTACATGACCATACGACTTCGTATGTGAAAGAAATGAATATTCTACGATCCTTCGATGCGTATAATGCAGGTCGTTACACTTTTGCTATGTTGTCACGCCCTTCGGTCTCAAAAAAGTTGGAGCCACCTATCAGTGACTAGTCAACCACATGTTCAATGACCAGATCAGAAGATCCATTGAGGTCTACGTGGAAGACATGCTCATAAAATCAAGGGTATCGAATGACCACGTCAACCACCTTGCTAAAATGTTCAGCGTCCTCCGTAAGTATGACTTGAAACTCAATCCATTGAAATGCTCTTTCGGCGTTGCATCGAGAAAATTCTTGGGTTTTATTGTCAACTCATGGAGGATTGAAGCAAATCCATAAAATATTCAAGCTATCTGGAATATTCAAGCCCATCAGAGCATCAAAGGTGTTCAAAGCTTAAACGGGAAAGTAGCCGCCCTAAGTCAATTCATATTAAAACAACCGACATGTGCATTCCTTTCTTTGACCTGCTCAGGAAAGGAAAGCGCAACTTTGCATGGACATTAGAATGTGTAGCTGCATTCCAAGAACTCCTGAATCACTTGAAGAGACCACCTATCATATCAAAACTCGTGGATCACAAAGACTTATTCATCTGTTTGGTTGTTCAATACGGGAAATTGGCTCAGCGCTTGTGTGCGAAGAGGATCGTGTCCAATAACCCATTTACTACATCAATAAGAGATTGTCAGGCGCAGAAAAGAAAAATCTAAATCTTGAAAATCTAGCTTACTGCCTCGTGATATCTTCCTTTTATCCCTTTGGGATTACCGAACTATTCATAAGTCAGCAGCCAGTCACATTCCATTCGCAGTCTCTTATGGATTTGTAACGACCCAGATTTTTGACCGTTCAAATCGACAATAAACCAAACATGTCGACCCGAACCAATCATAAATACAGGCAGTTATTGGGAAAAGAAGAAAGAAGAGAAAAACAAAAACAGAATCTCACAGCGGAAGGACAACATATAATACACAATAGCAGTTTTAAAACAGTTGAAATATATATACATTGACTATCAGAGTTATACATATACAAGTTTCATCACATGGCAACGGAAATAAAATGCAGCGGAAATACATATATACATGATAGATATATACCAATCTTCGTCTTCAGTCTTTAAGGTACAGTCATCTTCGGTAACTGCAAACGTCTACTGACCCGAGCATATTGCATAAAAAGAAAACACAACAAACACTCGGATCAGCACTAAATCATCTCATATTAGTCAAATCAAAGTACGAAATAACATCAGCGTCATGGGTACAGTAACTCCAGAGATGTTACGGGATTTTTCCATCTCTCAAGGATCCGTTAAACTAATACATAGATAGTATAATACACTATTATGATAGTGTCTACTCAGTAAAGTATAAATACTGAAGATAGCGTAAGCGGGATTACATTTTTACCCTTACATCGTTTATAACACCGTAGTCTATACAGTACCGTGAACCAACCGTAAACGATGGCATCAGAGGGCACTCCATAGGTAGGATACAAATCAAAATCGTATGGGCTCGATAAGGATAATATGACAAGGCACTCGAGGCAATGCCCAGGGTAGGATTCTACCAATTGCACTCCCGGACCGGTGGTAACGCATAGCAGCCACTACCGCCGACCTCGGAACACACTCCCAAAATCTTAAATGGGCCCAAATCATCATCATCATCATCATAGTCATAGAAATAGAATCGAAGAAGTGTGTCCGATCAAAGGTGCTACATCAATTAGTCACGGTATAGCTCCTGTTTTAGTCATTTCAATTCTGACCCGAAGGTCAGGGCTATTTCGTCGTCGTTCATCTTCTTCGATTCAATAATCACCTCCAAGTCATCATATCTCATTATGGATACGTCAAAATGTTCACAGTTGTTAAAGTGGTATCGACACTGACAGAGAGTATGCCTTATGTCGACTCCGGTCTCTTTAACAACTAACGCTTACAAATTTCACATCAGTCGGTTCTTTTACATTTCTCGAAGGTTCGCTTTCATATCAAAATATCATGTTTTATTTGAACCCAATTTATATTCGAAATAGAATATATATTTCACATCAAAATCTTCCAAAACCGATTATATTCCAAATTAGAATATATTTCCATATCTACATACATATACTCATATAATATTCCAAATCGGTTATATTCGAATAGAATATACTTCATATCAAAATCTTTAATTATCTCAAATTGATTTGAATTCGAAATCCATTCATATTCATATAGAGTATATCTCTTCATAACAACTCGTTCATATCTTTATGAAATCCACTTATATTCGAATAGAATATCAATTACGTTTCCATATAAAGTTCTAAAGTCGATTCATATTCGAATAGTTTATCTCAACTCCATTTCAAACCCATGATTTAAACCCCAAACATTTCCATTCGGAAGAAATTTACACTTATAAAAAATATAATTATGAAAAGTAAATGTTTATAAAGGAAACTTTTATATAAAAATAATATGTATAGAATATAATAGTTAAAATAGGATAAAGTAAATTTAAAACATTATTTACTCATAAATTTAGAATAAAAATTACTAAATAGTTTAAATAATAGAATATGAGAAAATTTTAGTTATAATAAAATAGTTAAAGATAAAAGTATAATAAATAAATTTTTGTAGAAAGAATGGTTATTTGAAATCAAACAGTGTAAATGTATACATAAGAAAATTCTTTAACTAAAAATTGATTCTTTCTTCCGAACTTCAATGCTTGAATCTAAACTCCAGTCTCAATGGAGTTGCCTAGCTCGAAGAACTCGTTTCAAATCCCATTCCATACCCATTTTTTCAAATCAAGGATTCAAACCATAGTTGTATCAAGTTTAAAACAACTCCGAGTATTCTCGATTATCTTTTATTCCAATATTAATTTCAATAAGAATTTATTAAACTCGAGTCTACCCAATCCTTGAAAAATCCCAAATCGTATAATTTAAATCTTTAAAACTTCAAATTCAATTTGGGAAACTTTACTTAATCATTATAAATAACGTTCAAGATTTCGATCTTTAAAGGAAGAATAAAATTTATCGAAATCGACACCTTCCTTTTAAATAAAATTTCCATCAAATAAAATTTTCGAATATTAAAAATTATTTAACCAACCGATGTCCATATATAATTTGCTATCCTATGGCCAAGTGATTTTAAATTTAATTTCTCGATATTCAGGGATGGATCTATCATTTCAATCCAAATCAGGGTCACAGAGATTTATCATTTCACTAAGTGTTCTTAATTTATTTAAATCGATTAATCTAGGGTTCATTAGATGCCCGTAACATCAAGGGTAAATGAGATTTATCTCCAAAAATCAACATGCAGATACAATATACTGAAATATGGGGCATTAACAATGTCAACATAAATTCAATAATATATTTTGTAACACCCCGTATTTTCTGTAAACATATAAGTAACAAATCAAAGAATAATTACTTTTTAAAATAAGAATCAAGGGAAACGGGTTACGCCATTGCGTTCGTCTCGAAATTCTTCTTGGAAACGAGTCCGAGTTTTCGAGAAACGGAGTCCATATGAGGGAGATATGGCCCTCCGAAGTTTCAGAGATTTTCAGAATAAAAAATAGCTCAAAAATTCAAATTCCCAGAACAGTCTGGGCAGGAAAATTCCCGCCCATGGACCAGGTCGACCTGGGGTTCGACCATAGTGTCGACCTCCCAGGAGCCAGGTCGACCATAGTGTCAACCTGGGGGTCGACCTGCTCCCGAAACCCAGTTTTTAAACCTGGTCCATTCTGATGTATCCGGTCTCGTTTTCTGTCTAGATTCATCCGCCTAATCCTATATAAACAACCCCCTAGCCTCATTTTCTCTACACAATTTCATTATGTCTATACTCTGCCTCTGTTCTAATTAAAAATAAAAATGACGTCGCTACTCTGCTGGAATCAAAACTTGGACTGATGCATCTTCTTCCAACCTGAATAGAATTAAAAGCTAAATCAAATCTCAAATCAAGGTTTAGAGCTTCAACAACAATTAAAGAAGAGTAATTCAGCCTTTCTGCATCAACACCAGTTTATTTCCTTTCTTAAACAACGAAAGGAAAGTACAGTTATTTTCCGATATAAACGTTAATTATGATTGTGACATGAATTGTAAATCTGAATCTAAGGTTATGTCTGTTCAGTTCTGTTTAGATCTATCTTATTCTGTATCTCTTTCTTCTTTCTGTTCTATAGTCAGGCTACCACGAGCCTGAGCCAAGTCTCATAAGAGATTAACGCACGAACGCTAAAATGTTTGGGACAAATAATGAATGATGCATAATTGGATAGGACTGATTCGAGGACATGACATAAAATCAGAGGCATATAATTGGACATGTGGCATATTCAACATATGACTTGAGATTGAGGCATAAAATATATTGGACATATGACTTGGGATTCGGGGCGTAGATTTAACCGTAAACATGTACATGTTGTAATCTAGATCTGTAGTTAATTTGAGAAATAAACATATGTTAGATCTAGATCTGTTCCTACTAGGTACTTTGATCTGTGATTTGGGAGAAGGGGAATTATAGGACAACTTGAAACTTGGGGACATAATGCATGTTTTAAATCAAGGTATGATGTTAGAGTTTAAAGATAATTTACAACATGTTATGCATGAACGATAATGCATGTTGAGGACATACTACATGTTATAGTTTAAAAATCTAGATTTTTGGACATGTTCTTTTATGTAAAAATTCATGACTTGAAAAAGGAATATGTGACTTAGGCGTAAAGACCTATACAAAAACAGGATAACTATTAATGTGAATGCGCCTAAATAAGGGTTTTTGGATATCTGGCATCATAGGCTATAATTTGGCATAATTCATATTGTTTATCATGATTTATGGAGAATATTCTGTGCTGTGTAATGTTTAACTAAAAATTAGGAGCACATGTGGTATTATGAATTATGACCATGATTTGGCAAGTGAGTTTAGGCTAAATTTATGATTAGGCAAGATATGTAAATAGAGTCTTAGATATATATAATCTGCTAAATATGTTATCTGCTAAATCTGTTAAATTGCCTAATCCATTATCTGCTAAATTTGTTGAATTGCCTAAACTGCTAAATCTGTTATCTGCAAAATCTTTTGAATCGCTTAAACTGCTAGATCTGCTACCTGTTGAATTGTCCGATCTGTTGAAAACTAGATAATGGTAATCTAGATATGGAAATCCGTAGGCTCGACCTAAGATTTAGTTAAACATGGAAATTTGATTAATCTTTTGTATCCTATGAAGAAGTTTAATCTGTTAAATAAACATAATTACTCTGATATCTAAAAAATTTGTATTGGAATGAATTGGCTATGACACGAGGTTAGGCTCTGTTTGCGGTGGAAGCCTGCCCGGAACCAACCGGCTTAACCAGCGACCGCAAACTGCCAGTCTAATGTGAGAGGTCATAGGCATAACTAAAATATGCTTAGACACGAGGTTAGGTCTGGCTTGTGGCAGAAGTCTGCCCGGAACCGCCCGGCATATCCAGCGGCCAAAAGCTACCGACCTAATGTGAGAGGTCAGCGCATTAACATTTAATTAATGCAAATATGGGATAAATATGATGTCTAAAACGTTTTGGGTGAATAGGGTTAAACCAACCGGATTGATGAATTTTACAAACCTGTTTCGCGAATCTGTAGGCCCAATACAAGGTCAGACAATCTGTAAGTCGATTAAGAACTGAACATCTGATCCGTTAGTCTGAAAACTCGTTAACTTGATTTTCTGATCTGTGAACTAGTTGACCTGAACTCTGTATGTCTGAAAACTTGTTAACAAGTTAATCTGAAATCTATTAGTCTGGGGACACAAGGTTAGGAGGGAAAAATACTTGTGTCATATGTTGTTTGGGACCCATATTAGTCAGTAACCCTTTCTGGTATCAAAACTATGACCCAACAGTAGGTAGGGTTCGGGCACGCTTACTGAACTAATTATAAGCGGTTCTTTCTGATAATAGCAAGGGGTGTTGATGTGCGTTCCAACTGGGTCATGTGCGTGCATGGATCCCGGTCTGCCTCTGAGGATGTAAGACGCCGTGACATCTGTAAATAGGTCTGTGCCAATTGGTTGTCACTTTAAGGAGTGATACACCCTACTATGGGGCCGACACAGGGTATTTATGTATTAGGGAGCCGATCGCTTGGGGTAGGGTTTTAGGGTACACTTAGTTCTGTCTGTTTCTATTGGTACCATCTGTTTCTGTTGGGTGGTAACACCTGTCTGTTTCTGCATGGTACCGTCTGTTCGGGTGGTAAAGGCCCATTTACTAGTGTACACCTAATTCTACATTCTGTTTCCATAGGGATTAATCTGTTTCTGTTTCTGTACCTTCTGTTCGGGTGGTAAAGGCCCATTATTAGCATTCTGTTTCTGTACCTTCTGTTCGGGTGGCAAAGGCCTATTATTAGCATTCTGTTTCTGTACCTTCTGTTGGGGCGGTAAAGGCCCATTACTAGAATTCTCTTCTGTGGAAATTATTCTGTTCCCATTTCTGTTTAGTTTAGACATTAGGATAACCCTAATCTTGTTATACTAGTATTAGTGCAGAGAAATGAAAAGTAATATTATTCTGTTTCTTCTGTTTAACCTAAGTACATCTGTTGCTCCCGTTACTGTTATCTCTTATCCAGCTTATTTTCATGTCATAATTATTATTATCTGTTCATATGCTGAAAGTTACTGGACTTACCAGACTTTATGTCTGACCTTGCTTGTTTTCACCCCTTTTTCTTCCGTTTCCCCCCAGATTTTCCAAGGAGGGAATACTTTAGCTTGATCCGGATTTCTTCTACTTGAAGTACTTAAGTGCTTAAAGTATGGCTTGACTCCTTATGGCAGCTTCTGTGGGGATTATGATTTTAAAGTTTTATACTCTGATGATTTTCTGAACAAGACTGATATTCATGTCCTTGAGTTTTTGGTAAAGATGTAACCAAACTGATTTCTGTTTTCCGCTGTAATAAAGTTATAATTTCTCAAGTATTGTTTATCTGTCTTGAAATTTTCTGTTCTGTTTACTAAAATGCTCCACCAAAGTTAAGGCATTCCCTTTGTGAGTGTCCTTAACGGAGGTGGGGTGTTACACTTGGTATCAGAGCTGAAGGTTACCAGATTGGGTAAAGTTATTGAAAACTATTTTCAAAAAGGTTTTAAAAGAAAGTATTTTCAAAAGTAAAGCTTATTTTTGAAAAACATAATCCCCAAAAGCTATATATTTATCTTTTGACCCTCTGTTTGAATCTTTGTTTCCTTCTTTCTCTGGGGCTCCCGGCTTTTTGCGAGGTAACCTCATCGCGGCATGGTTCTGTAGGCTTGATAAGACTATGACACCGGTCAAAGGGCAAATAAGCGCCCGACTTCCATCTGTAGCCGCAGTAGTCTCACCTACGGCTAATTTTCTTTCGAGCTTTGTAGGATTTTCCGTGCGATGGAGGCCGCTTTCGAGGGACTTGTCAACGTGTTACACACGGATAATAAAGATGAGAATGAGGGAGTTTGGCTAAGGAGCACAACCCAAGGATGAGAAACTCATGGATATGGACTTGGTTCACAAAGAAGGCAAAAAGGAAACACAAAAGAAGGAAGAAAAGTCTGAAGATAAAGGAGGAGAAAAGTGCTTTACTTATGAAAGCTTGACTCATCTGAACAAGGATTGCCGAAAGTGGAAGGACACTCACTTCAACTGTGGTGAGATGGTACACTTCACTAGGGACTTCCCGAAGAAACGGGGGCAAGGACAGAGGACATGACCTACTTCGAGAAGGCAGGCGAATGCTCTCATAGTTGGTGGATAGGATAGAAGTAGGAAAATTTCCGTAGAGAGTTTAGTTTCCTTATCTGATTATTGAGTTAGAACTCTTTCCGATTATGGAATTCTGATTCTGTAGTCGAGTCTCTGCACTTTAATACTAGTCTTGTTTCTGATTTGGTTATAGTCTCAAACCCCATAGGGGTTACGACTCATCTATTGGTGATAGGTTGGGGTTTGAGGGTATCTATGTTAGGCGTCAAGTCAATTGTAATGCATACATTCTGGGTTTTTGAGGGATATGGTGGGATTTTCCCATGCTTAGTTTTCTAAGAATCATTCGGTAATCTGATTTGTACCAGTAATATGTAAATATCTGAATATTTCTGATAAGGTTAAGATTTCCAGTTTTGACATTGTCTAAAGAGGGTAATCCTCTGGGTGTCAATCTGATGTTGATTTCGGTCTTCGGGGTTGATACTTAGGGGAATTATTCTCTCAACCAATGTCTAATGGGAACCAAGTTTTTTGTTTTATCTGTACTCGCTTCCATCATTCGACTATATCATATCGATCGAATCTTCGAACTTTAGGTAGAAACTAATGGGTGTAAACATGTGTTTGAGACATGTTATGTTTGATGGTTGCAAGTGGATGCAAGTGGTTGCTAGTGGTTGCTCGTGGATGCATATACACACACTAGGCACTAGATCGGCTCGAAAACACTCTCATACTACATATGGATGTGTGAGCATTTTCAATTTTTGTGGATGCAAAATGATTGACTCATCACATGGATGTTGCATATGAATGAATGGTTGTCACTCATATAAGAATGATAGGTATCAAATAGGAAAAATTGCATACATGTTGGACTCATGACACTGACATAGTTCGCATTAAGGAGGTCAACTGAATCAGTGGACCGCCTGATTTTTGCATTAGATAAGGAACATATACACACACTTTTGCATATGTTCATACAATATTAGAAGTTTTCTAAGGACAATGGATGCTTGTGGGTGATGGTTGAGTAGATGGATGACTGTATGGTAGGACACATTCTTCTTAACTTGAAGATTTCGGGGACGAAATCCTTTAAGGAGGGGAGAATGTAACACCCCGTATTTTCTGTAAACATATAAGTAACAAATCAGAGAATAATTACTTTTTAAAATAAGAATCAAGGGAAATGGGTTATGCCATTGCGTTCATCTCGAAATTCTTCCTGGAAACAAGTCCGAGTTTTCGAGAAACGGTGTAACAACCCACGTTTTTATAACGTGTAATAACCATAAATAAAGGCAGAAATAATTTTTAAAATAAGAATCAAGGGAAATGGGTTGCGCCATTGCGTTCGTCTCGAAATTCTGCTTGGAAACGAGTCCAAGTTTTCGAAAATCGGAGTCCATATGACCAAGTTATGACCATTCGAAGTTTTCAGAAATTTTCAAGTTCAAAACAGACTCAATTCGAATTCAAAAATTCGAATTTCAAACCTCCAAATGGACTGGGCAGGAAATTTCCTGCCCAGGACCAGGTCGACCTGGGGGTCGACTATGTAGTCGACCTACCCAGGACCAGGTCGACCATAGTGTCGAACAGGGGGTCGACCTGGTGCTCGAACCCATTTCTGAAGCTGGATTCACTCTGATGTATTTGGCCTCATTTCTGTCCACATTCGTTGACCTGACCCTATAAATACAGCCCCTAACACCACTCTCTCTACACAAATTTCTTTCTGACCTTATGCTGCTCTGATTCTTGTTGAAAAGTTTGAGAGAGTGACTGCTTCTACTACGTTGAGACTGCGTTAAGGGAATTGCTGATTTCGGGACTTCTATTAGGACTTGACTAAGCATATTCAACATCGACTCTCTTTTTCTAATTCTCGAACCACGATCTGTAAGCCCCAGTTATTTTCAGATTTAAACTGTAAATGTATTATGAATATGATGTAAACTGAAACTGGACCTATGTATGATGACTGTTTACATTCATTCTCGTTCATCTTGGATCTTGACTCTTGAATATTACAATGACATTGATTTGGGTCCTATTCATGTTGTAAATCAAAAGAAACCCCTCTTATTATCATGTTGAATTTGTTATTAGTCATATGTTTATGACTATCACCTTATGACAGTTGTTACCATAACTATACTATCACCTTATGACAGTCGTATCATGACTATACTATCACCTTATGTCAATCGTACCATGACTATACTATCACCTTGTGACAACTGTTATCTCGACTAGTACCTTATTTTGCTAGATTTGGAACCTTTATGTTTGAGGCCAATATTTCATATGCCAGTAATGCTTTAATCTTTTATTTCAAGTCATATCATGCTATGCTAGTAATCACTTTTGCCACATTATACCCGTTCCTTTTTATGTTATTCCCTATTAGATTTATTTGTATCGATTCGAACTTACGTGCGATGGGAATACGATTTGGGTAGACTAGGTAAAACATAAATTAGCTTTAAACTTGAACGTGAACGTTATTATGACTTGAACCTGAATATGGACATGAACTTGACACAATTTGACATGAAACATGACTTGAAAACTTGACATGAATCTAGACATGAAAACTTGAACGTGGGCATGACAGTTAGATAAACTTAAAAATGGCCAACTCGAGGTTGGGTTGAGTTTGCCGTGTAAATCTGCCCAGAACCGCCCGACAAATCCAGTGGCTGCAAACAATAGGATCCAATGTGGGTAGTTGGTCATATTGCACGTAAAAACCTGAGGTTTGACTATGTTGTGGTGTAAATCTGCCCGGAACCGCCCGGCAAATCCAGTAACCACAAAAGTTAGTCTAATGTGAGAGGTTGGCGTGCACTAATGAATTAATGCCACATGATAGGGTTAAGTCATGAACCACTTGAATATACTTAACCAACTTGACACGATGACTTGATAGGGTTAAGTCATGAACTGCTTGAACACACTTAACCAACTTGATACACGATCTGGATAGGGTTAAGTCACGAATTTGAATGACAACACTTAACCCATTAGAAACCCTAGTTACGCGGTCCTTTTCAGCAGTAACCCACTTAGATGTATCACGATACCCTGGGACTAGGCAGGTTGGGGCACGATTACTGGGCTGATTGTAAGCAACCAGAACAACGACTGAGTAGGTGCGCCATTGTAGGTTCAGGCGGGCTATGGTCGTGCACGTAGTCCGGAGTTGAATAAGCAGGCATTGGGCACCCGTAGATTTACACTGTGCGTGCTTGATTCGTGTCGGTGGTTGGCACCATAGGACTTGATACACCCTATGGTGGACCTAGCACAGGTAACTACATTTCTGGATAGGGCCGTATGACACAGACACATGACGAGCTAGGACTTGTTGGGAGCCGATCGATTAATAGATCGTACCGTAGGACCCCGTAATGGATCACTTCGTGACACTGGGCTAAGGGATCATTTCATGGTTAATACTTGACATGGGTTATAATACTAGTACAGTTGGTGCAGCGAACCTTGAACATGGGATGCTAGACTTGACTTATCTTGTTATCTTGATTTTCCTACTAGTTCTGTTATCTCCCTTATGTTTAATTCCAGTTTTCACATATCATGTTACCTTTACTAGTTTTCATACTGAAAGTCACTAGGGCATACCAGTCTTTATGACTGACCCTTTTTCTTTCGCCCCTTTTTCTTTCGTTTCTTCCCCCCAGGTTCTCAGGGAGGAAACACTAGCTCTTAACTTGGATTTGGCTTGCTTTCTGACAGCTCATGTACGGTTTGGTCTTGGGCTATGCTATGGCTGCTTCTGCTATTTATGGGGAATAATTTACTTTTGTTTTAAGTTTATGCTTCTTTATTATAAACTTGATGTAATGGAATAATTTGTATCTTGGATATATGAGCTTTTGACTCTCTTCTTGGAAATAATAAGAAGTTGGTTTTTAATTTCTACCGCTGCTTTATTTATGTTCTGCCTCGTGATATCTCTGTGCATGTTTACCTAGGTAATACTCCACCAAAACTAGTGCATTCCCTTTGTGAGTGACCCTAGCAGAGGTGGGGTGTTACATTTGGTATCAGAGCAGAAGGTTACCAGGCTAGGCAAAAAGTTTTAAAAACCTTCTGAAACTATTTTCAAAACCATTTATAAAGAAGCATTTTTCAAGAAAAGTTTTATGTTTTAAAAAAAGGCTATTCCCCAAAAGACATTAGCACTTTCCTTTGTTTCCTCGCTTGAATCTTTTTCTTTTCGTTTTTCAGCATGGCTTATCTTTACCTTCCTGAGGGAATACCCGTGCCTGGATGGTTCCGAAGGTACTTAGAAGCCAGGGCCAACGAAGCGGGCACGGCAGACATCCCTCCTCCTCCTCCCCCAGTGGCTGCGGTTCCTCCTCCTCCTAGTACCGCCTTTGCCAAAATATGCAAAGACTTTAAAGCAATGGGCGGCAAGAACTTCGTTGGAACTGAAACTTTTGTTGAGGCACGAAACTGGCTAAAGGAAACAGAAGACTTGTTCATTATCTTTGATATGGAGGACCATAGGAAAGTTCAGTTGGCAGCATGGTAGTTGAAAGAGGAAGCTGCATTTTGGTGGGAAGTCACCAACGCTACCAGGCCAATTGAGACTTGGGCAGACTTTAGAGAGAGGTTTGGGCTTAAATTCCTATCGTCAGCAGAGGAGAACCTTCAGCTGAGAGGTTCCTAGCATTCAAGCAAGGGGATATGTCTGTGAGGGAGTACGTGAATAAGTTTAATCAGCTTGCTTGGTTCAGTTTGGATTTGGTCAACACAACCCAGAAAAAGGCTGTACGCTTTGCTCGAGGATTGAACGATCCACTACACAACTTGGCCCTAACTCATATACCCATGGGGGCGACCTTTGAAAGCTTGGTGGATATGGCTCTACTCCATGAGGAAGACAAGAATAGTAAGAAGGAGGTTAAGCCTGCTGAAACTCAGAATAAGAAAGCTGACTTCAAGAAGGGGAACAACAAGAATAACAAGAATAACAAGGGCAACAGCAAACCACGTGAGGCGAGGAAGTGCAACTTCTGTGGTATTACTGGACATCTAGCTAAAGACTGTAGAAAGAAGAAGAGGAAGTTGGGTGAATGCTTTCATTGTGGAGATACTGGACACATCAGCAAGGATTGCCCTAAGAGATAAGGACAGGGGCAAGGGCAGACCCAGCGAGCAGGACCTTCTGGAGGGCAGTTGCAGGCTCTCAACACCACTCCAGCTCTTGACCGAGGTAGTAATATTTCTGTAGAAAGCCTTGTTTACATTTCTGACTTTCCTGTTCGAACCTTATTTGACTCTGGCGCATCGCATACTTTTATTTCCTCTGATATTGTTGAAAATCAACACCTAAGTACTTGTCTGGTTAAGGATCCCGTTATAGTTTCAAATCCAGTTGGGGGCTCCGCCCATTTATCTATGATGTGTGTGGATTTGAGGATCTCTATCTTAAGCGTAGAAATCACGTGTAATGCTTATGTTCTCGGATTCATGGGATACGGTTTGATCCTAGGTATGGATTGGCTGTCTGATTATGGAGCCATTCTTGATTGTGAACGAAGGGTAGTAAGGCTCATGACTCGACTTGGTAATACCCTTGAAATTTCTTGTAACCCTAAGGGTCCAATCATGTTATGTTATCTTGAATCCCTTGACTCGTCCGATGATAATTTGCAATCTGTAAGAGTGGTCCGAGAATATCCAGATGTCTTTGATGAAGTGAGGGGATTACCTCCTAAACGCGAGATAGAGTTCCGAATTTATCTTGTTGATAATGCCAAGCCAGTTTCATTGCCCGTTAGGCACATGGCCCCGCGAGAAAGAAGAGAGCTCAGTAAACAAATCAACGAGTTACTTGAGAAAAATTTCATAAGACGAAGCGTTTATGAATGGGCGGTGGTATTCGCTACTAAGGCGGATGGATCGCTTCGTCTGTGCGTAGATTATCGTGAGTTAAACAAGCTGACAAAGAAGAATAGGCACCCGCTACCAAGAATCGACGATTTGTTTGACCAGCTTGAGGGAGCATCTGTTTTCTCTCAACTCGATCTAGCCACAGGATTCCACCAGCTTAGAGTGGCTGAGGATAGCATTGACAAAACTGCGTTTAGGACTCCAGATGGGTTCTTCGAATGGCTCGTCATGCCGTTTGGGTTAACGAATGCACCCGCATACTTTGTAGATTTGATGAGCAGGGTGTTTTGGGAGTTCCTTAACAAGTTTGTGGTAGTTTTCGTGGATGATATTTTGATCTTCTCAAAAGATGAAGAAGAGCATGCTAGACATCTCAAGGAAGTCATGGAAACGCTTAGAGCACATCAGTTAAAGGCTAAGTTCTCCAAATGCCATTTTTGGAGGAAGGAAGTTCGGTTCCTTGGCATGTAGTTTCTAAGCAAGGCATAGCCGTGGACCCCGCAAAGGTAGTTGCGGTACAGGACTGAAAAATTCCTAAGAATGCAACGGAGGTGAGGAGCTTTCTCGGTTTGGCGGGCTACTACAGGAAGTTCATTAAGGACTTCGCTAATATTTTAGCCCTTCTTACTAAGTTAACAAAGAAGAACCTACCTTGTGCATGGGACATGGAATGTGACGCTGCTTTTCAGAGACTTAAGAGAGCCCTCACCGCAGCTCCAGTTTTAGCATTACCCGATGGAGGTAAGATGTTACCGTGTACACAGATGCGTGCGGCACGGGATTAGGCACTGTCCTAATGCAAGAAGGAAGAGTAATATGCTACGGGGGCAGACAACTTAAAGTTCATGAGAAAAACTATCCCACGCATGACTTGGAATTGGCCGCGATTGTTTTTGCACTTAAAGCTTGGCGCCATTATCTTCTAGGGGAGAGGTTCGAGCTGTATACCGACCACAAGTCGCTTAAGTACCTCTTCTCACAGAAAGACTTGAATCTGAGACAACAACGGTGGATGGAATTCTTGGCATCATATGACTTCGATATAGCTTATACCCCTAGCAAGGGTAATGTGGTGGCAGACACGCTAAGTGGAAAAAGGTTGACTTTGTGCCCCTTGTTTGTTGAAATGAAAAGCCTTGAGTTTATAGCAACCTTTGATTTTGTACCTGCTGTTGAGTCATTGACTGCTATGTTTGAATCTCTTGAGCTAAGACCTACACTTCTAGATCAAGTAGGGACTTCACAGAAGGAAGACCCACAGATGGTCGAAATCATGGACAAGCTGATTAGGGGTGAGACGTCGAGTCACCTCAGTAGGTATGCCATAGATGACAAGGGATGGCTAAGGCGCGATGGAAGGCTATGTGTCCCACAAGTGGGAGACCTAGTAAGGAAAGTTCTCGAAGAAGCGCACCACTCGAAGATGACTATACATCCTGGAGGGGATAAGATGTACAAGGATATGAAACGCATTTTCTTTTGGGCTGGGATGAAAAAGGACGTGGCAGAGTTCGTCTCGAAGTGCATGGTGTGCCAACAAGTAAAGGCCGAGTCGAAGAAGCCCGGTGGACTATTACACCCTTTGGAAGTTCCGCAATGGAAATGGGAGAGTATCTCGATGGATTTCGTGGATGGATTGCCTAGGTCTAGGAAGGGAAATACTAGCATATGGGTCATAGTTGATAGACTCACGAAAAGTGCTCACTTCATTCCAGTGAAGAGCAAGAGGACCGCATCAGGGCTAGCGTCTATTTACCTTCGAGAGATAGTACGGTTGCATGGAGTTCCTTCTAGTATAGTTAGTGATCATGACCCGATTTTCACTAGCCAGTTCTGGAATAGTCTGCAAGAAGCAATGGGAACACGACTGAACTTGAGCACGGCCTATCACCCACAGACAGACGGACAAACCGAAAGGGTAAATAGGGTACTAGAAGATCTCCTGGGGCTATGTATTCTTGACTTTGGTGGTACTTGGGAAGACCACCTTCCTCTCGTGGAGTTTGCGTATAATAACAGTTACCAAGCTAGCATCGGAATGGCACCGTTCGAAGCCCTATATGGAAGACCGTGCAAGTCGCCAACTTGTTGGTGGGAGATGACAGACAGACTTATACTTGGGCCCGACATGATAAGGGACACTTCTGAGAAGATTGAGTTGATACGAAGACGGATGAAAACGGCCCAAGATATACAGAAATCTTATGCGGACCAGAGAAGGACAGACCTAGAGTACGAAGTTGGAGATATGGTCTTTATAAAAGTTTCTCCGTTACGAAATGTAGTTCGTTTTGGAGCAGTTGGAAAGCTAGCACCAAGATTTGTAGGACCGTTCCCCATCACTGAGAGGATTGGACGGATGGCCTATAAGGTAGACTTACCCGAGAAGCTGGCTGGGGTGCACAACGTCTTTCACTTCTCGCATCTCCGGAAGTGTTTGCATAAGTCAGCCGAAGTGGTTGAGCCAAGCATCCTTGAAGATGTAGAAGTGGAAAACGAAGCGACATTGAGGCGAGTTTCGATTCGTATCTTAGGAACAGAAATTAAGAAGTTAAGGAATCGAGAAGTCAAGCTAGTTAAAGTGCAGTGGAGTGAAGCCCAAGAGGACGCAACTTGGGAAACCGAAGAGAAGATACGCGCGCTTTACCCATTTCTTTTTGAGGGTACATTCTCGATCTCTTTTTCCTATAAACTTGAAAACCTTTTCGTATCATGCTTCTAATATCTATGTTTGTCTTGTTATCTTCTCGATCTTATATTGAGAACCTTAGGTAGAACCATATGGATGTAAACATGTGATTGAAACATGTTATGGTTGATGTTTGCAAGTGGTTGCTAGTGGATGCATGACACACACTAGGTACTAGATCGGCTCAGTCACATTTTCATGTTGCACATGCATGAGTGCTAATACTTGTACATGGATGGAACTTGTTATGCTATCACTTGGATGTTGCATATGGATGAATGTTTGTGCACTCATGTAGAGATTATGAACTATGCTAGGAATTTGCATACATGTTGGATTCATGACACTAACATATTTTGCATTAAGGAGGTTTACTGAATCAGTAACCGCCTGATCTTTTGCATTAGATAAGTACATATACACACACTTTCTGCATATGTTCATACAGCACTAGAAGTCTTTTAAGGACAATGGTTGCCTGTGGATGATGCTTTGAGTAGATGGATGATTGGATGGTAGGACACATCCTCCCTAACTTAGAGATTTCGGGGACGAAATCCTTTAATGGGGGAGAATGTAACAACCCGTATTTTTATAACGTGTAATAACCATAAATCAAGGCAGAATTAATTTTTAAAATAAGAATCGAGGGAAACCATTGCGTTCGTCTCGAAATTCTGCTTGGAAACGAGTCCAAGTTTTCGAAAATCGGAGTCCGTATGACCAAGTTATGACCATTCGAAGTTTTAAAAAAATTTCAAGTTCAAAGCAGACTCAATTCGAATTCAAAAATTCGAATTTCAAACCTCCAAATGGACTGGGCGGGAAATTTCCCGGCCAGGACCAGGTCGACCTGGGGGTCGACTATGTAGTCGACCTACCCAGGACCAGGTCGACCATAGTGTCGACCTGGGGGTCGACCTGGTGCCCGAACCCATTTCTGAAGTTGGATTCACTCTGATGTATTTGGCCTCATTTTTGTCCACATTCGTTGACCTGACCCTATAAATACAGCCCCTAAAACCAGTCTCTCCACACAAATTTCTTTCTGACCTTATGCTGCTCTGATTCTGGTTGAAAAGTTTGAGAGAGGGACTGCTTCTACTACGTTGAGACTGCGTTAAGGGAATTTCTGGTTTGGGGACTTCTATTAGGACTTGACTAAGCATATTCAACATCGACTCTCTTTTTCTAATTCTCGAACCACGATCTGTAAGCCCCAGTTATTTTCAGATTTAAACTGTAAATGTATTATGAATATGATGTAAACTGAAATTGGACCTATGTATGATGACTGTTTACATTCATTCTCGTTCAACTTGGATCTTGACTCTTGAATATTACAATGACATTGATTTGGGGCCTATTCATGTTGTAAATCAAAAGAAACCCCTCTTATTATCATGTTGGATCTGTTATTAGTCACATGTTTATGACTATCACCTTATGACAGTCGTTACCATGACTGTACTATCACCTTATGACAGTCGTATCATGACTATACTATCACCTTATGTCAATCGTACCATGACTATACTATCACCTTGTGACAACTGTTATCTCGACTAGTACCTTATTTTGCTAGATTTGGAACCTTTATGTTTGAGGCCAATATTTCATATGCCAGTAATGCTTTAATCTTTTATTTCAATTCATATCATGATATGCTAGTAATCACTTTTGCCACATTATACCCGTTCCTTTTTATGTTATTCCCTATTAGATTTATTTGTATCGATTCGAACTTACATGCGATGGGAATACGATTTGGGTAGACTAGGTAAAACATAAATTAGCTTTAAACTTGAATGTGAACGTTATTATGACTTGAACCTGAATATGGACATGAACATGACACGATTTGACATGAAACATGACTTGAAAACTTGACGGGAATCTAGACATGAAAACTTGAACGTGGGCATGACAGTTAGATAAACTTGAAAATGGCCAACTCGAGGTTGGGTTGAGTTTGCAGTGTAAATCTCCCGGAACCACCCGGCAAATCAAGTGGCTACAAACAATAGGATCCAATGTGGGTAGTTGGTCATATTGCACGTAAAAACCCGAGGTTAGACTATGTTGTGGTGTAAATCTGCCCGGAACCACCCGGCAAATCCAGTAACCACAACAGTTAGTCTAATGTGAGAGGTTGGCGTGCACTAATGAATTAGTGCCACATGATAGGGTTAAGTCATGAGCCACTTGAATATACTTAACCAACTTGACACGATGACTTGATAGGGTTAAGTCATGAACTGCTTGAACACACTTAACCAACTTGATACACGATCTGGATAGGGTTAAGTCACGAATTTGAATGACAACACTTAACCCATTAGAAACCCTAGTTACGCGGTCCTTCTCAGCAGTAACCCACTTAGATGTATCACGATACCCTGGGACAAGGCAGGGTGGGGCACGATTACTGGGCTGATTGTAAGCGACCAGAACGACGGCTGAGTAGGTGCGCCATTGTAGGTTCAGGCGGGCTATGGTCGTGCACGTAGTCCGGAGTTGAAAAAGCAGGCATTGGGCACCCGTAGATTTACACTGTGCGTGCTTGATTCGTGTCGGTGGTTGGCACCATAGGACTTGATACACCCTATGGTGGACCTAGCACAGGTAACTACATTTCTGGATAGGGTCGTATGACACAGACACATGACGAGCTAGGACTTGTTGGGAGCCGATCGATTAATAGATCGTACTGTAGGACCCCGTAATGGGTCACTTCATGACACTGGGCTAAGGGATCATTTCATGGTTAATACTTGACATGGGTTAGAATACTAGTACAGTTGGTGCAGCGAACCTTGAACATGCGATGCTAGACTTGACTTATCTTGTTATCTTGATTTTCCTACCAGTTATGTTATCACTCTTATGTTTAATTCCAGTTTTCACATATCATGTTACCTTTACTAGTTTTCATACTGAAAGTCACTAGGGCTTACCAGTCTTTATGACTGACCCATTTTCTTTCGCCCCTTTTTCTTTCGTTTCTTCCCCCCAGGTTCTCAGGGAGGAAACACTAGCTCTTAACTTGGATTTGGCTTGCTTTCTGACAGCTCATGTACGGTTTGGTCTTGGGCTATGCTATGGCTGCTTCTGCTATTTATGGGGAATAATTTACATTTGTTTTAAGTTTATGCTTCTTTATTATAAACTTGATGTAATGGAATAATTTGTATCTTGGATATATGAGCTTTTGACTCTCTTCTTGGAAATAATAAGAAGTTGGTTTTTAATTTCTACCGCTGCTTTATTTATGTTCTGCCTCGTGATATCTCTGTGCATGTTTACCTAGGTAATACTCCACCAAAACTAGTGCATTCCCTTTGTGAATGACCCTAGCAGAGGTGGGGTGTTACAAACGGAGTCCGTATGAGGGAGATACGGCCCTTCGAAGTTTCATAGATTTTCAGAATCAAAAACAGCTGAAAAATTCAAATTCAAATTCAAAATCCCAGAACAGGCTGGGCGGGAAAATTCCCGCCCATGGACCAGGTCGACCTGGGGGTCGACCATAGTGTCGACCTCCCAGGGGTCAGGTCGACCATAGTGTCGACCTGCTCCCGAAACCCAGTTTTTGAACCTGGTCCATTCTGATGTATCCGGTCTCGTTTTTTGTTTAGATTCGTCTGCCTAATCCTATATAAACAGCCCCCTAGCCTCATTTTCTCTACACAATTTCATTCTGTCTATACTCTGCCTCTGTTCTAATTAAAAATAAAAATGGTGTCGCTACTCTGTAGGAATCAAAACTTGGACTGATGCATCTTCTTCCAACCTGAATAGAATTAAAAGCTAAATCAAATCTCAAATCAAAGTTTAGAGCTTCAACAACAATTAAAGAAGGGTAATTCAGCCTTTCTGCATCAACACCAGTTTATTTCCTTTCTTAAACCACGAAAGGCAAGTACAATTATTTTTCGATATAAACGTTAATTATGATTGTGACATGAATTGTAAATCTGAATCTGAGGTTATGTCTGTTCTGTTCTGTTTAGATCTATCTTATTCTGTATCTCTTTCTTCTTTCTGTTCTATAGCCAGGCTACCACGAGCCTGATCCAAATCTCATAAGAGATTAACACACGAATGCTAAAATGTTTGGGACAAATAATGAATGATGCATAATTGGACAGGACTGATTTGAGGACATGACATAAAATCAGAGGCATATAATTGGACATGTGGCATATTTAACATATGACTTGAGATTGAGGCATAAAATATATTGGACATGTGACTTGGGATTCGGGGCGTAGATTTAACCGTAAACATGAAACTAATTTAGATACATAGTACATGTTGTAATCTAGATCTGTAGTTAATTTGAGAAATAAACGTATGTTAGATCTAGATCTATTCATACTAGGTACGATGATCTGTGATTTGGGAGAAGGGGAATTATAGGACAACTTGAAACTTGGGGACATAATGCATGTTTTAAATCAAGGTCTGATGTTAGAGTTTAAAGATAATTTACAACATGTTATGCATGAACGATAATGCATGTTGAGGACATACTACATGTTATAGTTTAAAAATCTAGATTTTTGGACATATTATTTTATGTAAAAATTCATGACTTGAAAAAGGAATATGTGACTTAGGCGTAAAGACCTATACAAAAACAGGATAACTATTAATGTGAACGCGCCTAAATAAGGGTTTTTGGATATCTGGCATCATAGGCTATAATTTGGCATAATTCATATTTTTATCGTGATTTATGGAGAATATTCTGTGTTGTGTAATGTTTAACTAAAAATTAGGAGCATATGTGGTATTATGAATTATGACCATGATTTGGCAAGTGAGTTTAGGCTAAATTTATGATTAGGCAAGATATGTAAATAGAGTTTTAGATATATATAATCTGCTAAATCTGTTATCTGCTAAATCTGTTAAATTGCCTAATCCGTTATCTGCTAAATTTGTTGAATTGCCGAAACTGCTAAATCTGTTATCTGCAAAATCTGTTGAATCGCTTAAACTGCTAGATCTGCTACCTGTTGAATTGTCCGATCAGTTGAAAATTAGATAATGGTAATCTGGGTATGGAAATCCGTAGGCTCGACCTAAGATTTAGTAAAACATGGAAATTTGATTAATTTGTTGTATCCTATGAAGAAGTTTAATCTGTTAAATAAACAGAATTAGTCTGATATCTGAAAAATCTGTATTGGAATGAATTGGCTATGACACGAGGTTAGGCTCTGTTTGCGGTGGAAGCCTGCCCGGAACCAACCAGCTTAACCAGCGACCACAAACTGCCAGTCTAATGTGAGAGGTCGTAGGCATAACTAAAATATGCTTAGATACGAGGTTAGGTCTGGCTTGTGGCAGAAGTCTTCCCGGAACCGCCCGGCATATCCAGCGGCCACAAACTACCGACCTAATGTGAGAGGTTGGTGCATTAACATTTAATTAATGCAAATCTGGGATAAATATGATGTCTAAAACGTTTTGGGTGAATAGGGTTAAACCAACTGGATTGATGAATTTAACAAACCCGTTTCGCGAATCTGTAGGCCCAATACAAAGTTAGACAATCTGTAAGTCTGTTAAGAACTGAACTTTGGTCCGTTAGTCTGAAAACCCGTTAACTTGATTTTCTGATCTGTGAACTAGTTGACCTGAACTCTGTATGTCTGAAAACTTGTAATGAAGTTAATCTGAAATCTGTTAGTCTGGGGACACAAGGTTAGGAGGGAAAAATACTTGTGTCATCTGTTGTTTGGGACCCATATTAGTCAGTAACCCTTTCTGGTATCAAAACTATAACCCAACAGTAGGTAGGGTCTGGGCACGCTTACTGAACTAATTATAAGCGGTTCATTTTAATAATGTCAAGGGGTGTTGATGGTGCGTTCCAACCGGGTCATGTGCGTGCATGGATCCCGGTCTGCCTCTGAGGATGTAAGACGCCGTGACATCTATAAATAGATTTGTGCCAATTGGTTGTCACTTTAGGGAATGATACACCCTACTGTGGGGCTGACACAGGGTATTTATGTATTAGGAACCAATTGCTTGGGATAGGGCTTTAGGGTACACTTAGTTCTGTCTGTTTCTGTTGGTACCGTCTGTTTCTGTTGGGTGGTAACACCTGTCTGTTTCTGCGTGGTACCGTCTGTTCGGGTGGTAAATCCCCATTTACTAGTGTACACCTAATTCTACATTCTGTTTCCATAGGGATTAATCTGTTTTTGTTTCTGTACCTTCTGTTCGGGTGGTAAAGGCCCATTATTAGCATTCCGTTTCTATACCTTCTGTTCAGGTGGCAAAGGCCCATTATTAGCATTCTGTTTCTGTACCTTCTATTGGGGCGGTAAAGGCTCGTTACTAGAATTCTCTTATGTGGAAATTATTCTGTTCCCATTTCTGGTTAGTTTAGACATTAGGATAACCCTAATCATGTTATACTAGTATTAGTGCAGAGAAATGAAAAGTAATATTATTCTGTTTCTTCTGTTTAACCTAAGTACATCTGCTGCTCCTGTTACTGTTATCTCTTATCCAGCTTATTTTCATGTCATAATTATTATTATATGTTCATATGCTGAAAGTCACTGGACTTGCCAGACTTTATGTCTGACCTTGCTTGTTTTCGCCCCTTTTTCTTCCGTCCCCCCCAGGTTTTCCAAGGAGGGAATACTTTAGCTTGATCCGGATTTCTTCTGCTTGAAGTACTTAGAGTGCTTAAAGTATGGCTTGACTCCTTATGGCAGCTTCTGTGGGGATTATGATTTTAAAGTTTTGTACTCTGATGATTTTCTGAACAAGACTGATATTTATGTACTTGAGTTTTTGGTAAAGATGTAACCAAACTGATTTCTGTTTTCCGCTGTAACAAAGTTATAATTTCTCAAGTATTGTTTATCTGTCTTGAAATTTTCTGTTCTGTTTACTAAAATGCTCCACCAATGTTAAGGCATTCCCTTTGTGAGTGTACTTAACGGAGGTGGGGTGTTACAAATTTCAACCAACATCCATCACAACCATTCCATTCAACTGATCAGCATTAAACTGTTTCAGGATTTAGCAAGGGTTCGAATTTCAAACTAGAAATTTAAATTAAATTAAATAACTAATCATTGACCTAAATTTGCATGTTAACACTCTTGCATGTCAAATTTAAACAACACAACAACAATCTAACACAACCATGCAACCAAAATTGTTTCATAATTTAATTTAACCAATATGGGAATAAATTCAGTATTTCGTGAGTGAGAAATCACTCACCTTTGAGTCCTTGGTAGATCGGACGTCCAACCAAAGCCAAAAAAATTTCTGCCTCCAAATGCAGCAAAACTAGTCTCAGATCGACCGCAATCTCGCCACGATCCTAATGCAACAAACCACATCCCAATCCGAGTTAAAACGAGAGAGTTATAAGAATTCTATATTTGGATTTTAAAATACAAATTTAATAAAACATCCTCCTTACACAATACCATTTCGACACGTCAGCACCGACATACCCTTCTTCCCGCCCATGCCTGCTACAGTGCTTGTCGAACTGAACCCAAAATGCACCATCTTTGACCGAATACGACCACCTCTGACCTTTATCTGACCGACGACCACATGCATTCGAACGCCAGAACCAAGGCGCACCCGATGTCGTGGACCCCGCCACCTCCGGTCGTCCTTGCTGACCGCGCCGCCATCTCCAAAAACCGTCCAACCGAAGCTTTAAACACCAAATTCCAGCTATATACTTGATGATAGGTTCTCCGACTACCCTCCACAAGTTCGTATCGACGAGGGCAACAATACCCATATCCATGTTTCCTCGATTAACCCTTAAATCAAAATCCCCCAATTTAAACCTTAGAAATTCGAAATCTGTTAGCTTTGACCGCGAATTCCGGCTAAACGGTGTACGCATGTCGAATCTGAGGACACCCGTAGGTTTATATCGTTGAGCTCTTCGATTTGGTATATAATATGTTAGGGTTTGGAGAATTTTTATTTTCGGAGTTGAATTTCTTGGATCTAGGGTTTTATAATACATTTTCAGCCATTAGAGAAAAGTAGGTGGAGAGAAAACAACGTCTGGTGAAAAATGGCTGAATGAGATGGATAAGAGGTTATATATATATATATATATATATATATATATATATATATATGAGGCCCAACTATGAGGATAACCCATTATCTAGTTACATAGATCTCTTTCACACTTTCTCTTGTACGGTCAAATGGTAAGTCGAATTGTGACGCAAATTGGAATCCTACTATAATTCATCGTTTCGGATCCAATGGCGCCAGTTGCGTCGAATTCCGAGACAGTCGCCAAAATGGTTAATTTCCACAGTTAATTAATTAATAAAATATTCAAATATTCGC
Organism: Allium sativum; assembly: GCA_030737875.1. NCBI lineage: Eukaryota > Viridiplantae > Streptophyta > Magnoliopsida > Asparagales > Amaryllidaceae > Allium > Allium sativum. The sequence goes on from CM060912.1 coordinate 292,512,219, forward strand.
GTAACTGTTTTAATTCAATTTTAAATATTTAAAATTTCCATTTAATCCAATAATGACTTAAACAAATTTTATAAATAAATTTCACACAATTTAAATCTCAATTTGATTATTTGAATTCAAGTTTTCACCTTTCAGTTTTTATTTCCCAACTTAGAATTTCGCCATTTCAAATCAAATTTGAATTATCATTATAAACTAAACAACTCAAATTTATTAAATAAATAAAATATAAATATTCAAATTGTAACTATTCTAAGTATAATAAATTAAAAATCTATTTATACTCCATTCAAATAATCATTATCATTATAATCAACAAAATTTGATTCTTATCCAATATTATTCTATTTTATTTATTTAAAAATTTGAAAATTAAATTCACAGAAAAATATGGGATGCTACATTCTCCCCCACTTAAAATCTTTTCGTCCTCGAAAAGAGAACTGTAACGACCCAGAAAATCTGAACCAATTTAAAAAAATTAAATTGGCTAAAATAGTGGATTTTAAATAATTAAAATAAATATTTTAAATAATAACGATGAAAAGTAAGTTTGAATTGACATTTGAGAACGAATATAATTAATTCTAATTATAAACAAGGCCTGAAATGGCGCGGCAGTTTCAAAATTTGAATTCAAACTTTGACTGATTGTACCGGGTGCAAAACAAAACGGATTTGAGTGAAACGAAAAATATTTAAATCTGTTAGTGAATATCTTTCTAACGAATCTGAAAAATCGAAGTTTCATAGCGGGAAGCAAAAGTTATGGCTAAATGAATTTTCAGAAAGGTCGCTATGGAATTTATATAGCCCGTGAAAATGGCCAGTTTGCAAACAACCTCGGAATTTGACGAAACAACTTTTGTTGGATTTAAACTATTGCAAATTTTCAAATTTCATAATTTTTGAAGTTAGTATGTGAGTGTGGCAAAGGAAAATATGTTTGGTCGATTTCTATTAAATTGGATCGACCAGAAATGGGCCATTTTTCAAACGGTCTCAGAATTCGACGAAACTAGTTTTGTTGGGACCGTATCGTCAAAACATAGCTAGATTTATTTTTATGGAATTTTTCGAATCAGTTTGTGGCCCTGGAAAATTGAAATGTAAGTTCAAATCGAATATTGAATGTTATATATTTTAAATTGAAGGAAAACTGACTGAAACAGTCGAATGGGCCTACGAAACATATCCCATTGTGTTCGGAATGGAGGTAAAATGCAAAGGACGACAGTCTTTGGGTTTGAATTGGTGTTCATGTGTGGAAGAGGGTATTTAGAGATTTTAAAATTTATAAATAAAAAAAATCATTGGTCAGAAGCACCTTCTCTCTCCCCGTAACCCTCGAACACGAAGGCGGCTGAAGTTCGATTCTTCCCTCCTCCTTTTCTCTTCCATCTCAACGAAACTACCCCCTCCTTTTAACTTTTTGAAGATCTCAGAACGAACTTCAAATCCATGCTAAGTTTGTGAATTCTGGTTGCGTGTTGAGGGAGATCCAGGCCCGTGAACATCCGTCGTTCGAAGCGCCGCCGAGCCTGATTCTGACCACTAAGTTCACTGCCGTCAAAGGAGCAGGCGCGCCTCTCCTAGCCCTTCAAGGTGGCGCAGGCTGATCGCCATATAGTTGCACGGATTGAACAAAAAACGATAACCTAGTTTTGAAGCTTCAAGGAGGTATACGGCTGAAAGTATTTTAAACTATATTATAGCAATTTAAAGCGCTACGGTTTTTGATTTCACTGTAAAAATCATATCATTTTCATTTCTTGACGAAATTCAGTAAAACAAGAGACAGTGGACTCGTGTGGACGTCTTCTACATTTTAGAGGAGACCGCATATTTTTCTAAGCCTTCTGCTATTTTTGGTGGAGTGGAACCCAATGTGAGATTTCTAAACTATAAACGATATAGAAAACGACGATGTATAAATTATATAGTCGATGTATGAGTTATATAACCATTGTACACCTCATGTATAAGCGTTGTATAAGTTGTACGGTCGATGTATAAGTTATATATGCATGGTAAAAAATTATATATGTGTTGAATAGAAGTGAAATGCTTATATATATATATATATATATATATATATATATATATACGCCCCTCGTCCACAAACCATGGAAGATATTTATTGGTTGTGATTGGTGTGAAAATTGGGTGATTACGAATGGTTGATTAGAATTATTTATGGTTGAAATTGATTGATTGTGGTTGAAAAATACCCGTTTGTGGTTGAGAAATATTTGGTTGAAACCACATAGGATTAGTTTGTGGAAATGAAAAAAAATATACATGCCGCCTGCGTGCAAACTAGATGCATGAAATCTCCATTGTCAAAAGCTGCGAGGCTTTAAGGTAGAGCGAGGAGCCGTACTAGGGACGACCCTGGTTTTAACTACCCTGCCATTATGCTGTCGAAATTTTGAATAATATTCATGTGTTAGAATTATTTTCATGTGTTGAAACTATATTCGTGTGTTGAACAGAAATTCATTCGTTGAATAGAAATTCATGTGTTGAATGGTATTCGTGTTTTGAAGTAAATTGTTTTATAATAAAAAATCATATTTTTATCATCTATATGAACTATATAAAATAGTCGGGTTTTGAAATAAATTGTTTTATAATAAAAATTATATTTTTATCACCTATATGAACTATATAAAATAACCGTGTTTTGAAATAAATTATTTTACAATAAACATCACATTTTTACTATATACATGAGTTGTTAAAAATAGTGAAGTGTTGAAATAATTGTCGATTGGATAAAAATATCATTTTTATCAAATGTATGAAAAGAATATAGTTTTGAAATCGAAGAATCGATATATATATATATATAAATAGAATTTAAATATATCGAATAACGAAGCTGCCGTTCATATTTTGTAAACGTGATTTCAAACGATTAGTGCGGGAGATCCGACCATCGGATTTTCCCGAAACCGAAACCGTTGGGTTCGCTTTGGAAATATCTTTCCAACGACACCAACTTTCTAAAGATCCAACGGTTGGATTGTCTGGAATGTTTAATTCAAATTTGAAGAAAAACAGCGCCAGAATCGATTATATTTATATATATAAATATAATTAAATCAAATCGAATAACGACGCTGTAGTTCGTATTTTGAAATCGAAACTTCGAACGATTGTACCGGGAGATCCGACCCTCATATTTTCCCGAAACTGGAACCGTTGGATTCGTTTTGAAAAGATCTTTCTAATGATATAAATTTTGTGAAGATCCAACAGTTAGATTTTCAGATATGTGTAAATCAAATCTGAAGAAAAACAGCGCCACGGCCGCGTTATGGCCCGAAGCGTCATTTGAATAAATTGGTTGTTTTAAAATAAATAAAAATAGCGATAAATCATTATAAAATATTATAAACGATATGGATGTGAAATTTAGGAACTAACTGAAGGTTGGCTAAGTCGAATGGTTTCCTGGATTTTGATCTGATGTAGGTTTCGGCCTTCGGGGTTAATATTTGGGAAATCATTCTCTTACTGATTTACGTTAGTGACTAATGAATTGAAATGATGCGTATGTCATGTTTGTGTAGCACTTGTTTATTATATATGCGAGTTTCTCAGAAAGACCGGGTTTATCCCATTCTGAATAACTAAATCAATGATAAGAAATCGAAGATGAAGACGGTGGTTGAAGACCGGAAATCTTCACCTCATTTGGATGGTAACTGATGTCCTGATTGGGAGGCATCCCAAAATATGGATGATGAGTGGTGATCGTCCAAACGTACGTGGAGATCGATGGGTTTGCGAGGTATATAGTGCCTCCGGTTTCGTTCAGACCCAGAACGGACTTGTAAATGGACTGTGTGTCTGATATTGGATTTTATTCTGTGTTGATTGATCTCTATTAAATATACATCTGTTTGGCGGCGGAGAATTTATTCTTTTGCTTAACGCCCTTCTCTGAGACGCACGAGCTCAGAGGTTGTATATCGATGGACATCAGTCGCATGGCATGAATTGCTAGTGTGGCATGCCTAAGCGGAAAATGATCAAGGCTTCTGTTGAAAAGCAAAATCTTGTGGTGATGATCAAAGCACCGTCTGTGTGGCGTAGCTTTGTGTATAATGTGAATTTGCGAACCTCACACCCCGGTATGGACCAGAAACGCGAGAAGGACCTCAGGGAGGACATGCGTTTCTTTCTAGTTAGAGGTGGTGTCGGTGCTTAAACTGGCTGACATTTATATTATTTTCACCTATATGGTTGTTGCTGTTGCGAGGCGCCTTGATTATATCGGTCGATCCGGGACCGATGGAGTCATTCATTGGCTCATTTACACCCCAAAGAGCGGGGAAACGTAGTGTTCAGGCATAATAATCCACATCGGTGGACCGGCCCTGTCGCTCCAAGGCTTGCCTGCGCGCTTGCCTGAGGCTCGGGCTAGAGAGTCTCGAATTCGGTAAGGACTATGTTTTGCGTTGGTTCATGACGGAAATCCAATTTCCAAATACGTGACTGTGCGGTTTTGATTGTATATATATATATGGCGACATGATATATGGTACCCATGCCGTCTATGATTGATAGTTATGATTCGAAATTGTTTTTGAAACATGTAAGCACTAGTAATAATATTAAATTCTTTTGTTTTATTCGTATCAAGCATATTTTGGCCATTATAAGGTAAAACTCTATCCTCCGGTTTGCGTTGCATTGTGTGATGGGAACTGAGTCTTATAATGGCTTCATTTTTATAAAAAGCATTGCGATGTTTAAAAGATTTACTTGTTTTAAAGCACTGGCAGTCCAATGGAGTAAACCCGTTCCGTGAAAGTGGCGTGGTCCTGTGATTAGCCATAGTATAAAATGTGTTAAGTAGATTTCTCATACCAGTCCCATGAATGACTCGTAGTTTGTTTCACTTGCAAACTCGGGTGCCCCTTTTTCTACACAGGCAGCCTTGTATTCAGGTATTAGCAGGCTCTTTCTGGATAGCTGGAGTTGAAGATGGATCCTATCATTTATCTATTTTATGTTGTTCAGCTCCTATTGTACATATTATGTTTGTTTTCCGCTGTAGACATTTATGTATAGTTGAACTGTATTTGTATTAAGTATGATCCTGTATACTGTGTAACTCTGATGATTTCGTTTATCCAGTGTATTATTTGTTCATTATCTAGTGTATTTATTTATTTATGTTCTTCTATTATCTGTTTATGTGTAATATTCCAAAGACTACCCTTGCCACCGTCAGTACGGGGTTCGGGGTCGTCTCAAGAACGAAATAAGGTATTAAACAAATCATATTTTCAAATTCATACTTATAAAATAGTATTTATAAAATAAGTTATATGATTGAAAAATCTCACAAATTTTTCTAACTCCCGAAATCACGGAAAATTTCGGCAGCATCTCCTTTGTACGGAGAGGTCTGGGAAAAATCACACATATATATAAAAATTCAAATATACATCTCATCATTCGATGAGGCATCCCAAAAATGGGGAAGACACCACATATGTGTAACTACAAAACTATATAACTCACATATGTACCTTCTTAGCGTTTATTTGCATTTTTATTTACCTTAGCATTTAGCATTTAGCGCAAGCGAGCTCTGAGGCGTAGCGTGGCTTCCCTACACCTGCTACATACTCACATACACATGAGAATCAAACATATATACAATACATAGCAAAGGTATACAACTTACACAACATATGTTGAACATTTCAATTACAAAACCAAGATATTCATAACAGGCCAGCGAATAAATTAGAGTTTAACACCCCCTTAGATGATGGAATTGGACTAAGACATACTAGGAAAAAGTCGTAGAATTTGTTTCAAGCTTTCCGAATTGTCCGGATTCATCAAATTCGGATAATTTATTCAAAAGTTATGGCGGGTTTTAGTGGAGTAGAACACCTCAGCCCGTACACTAAGAAATGCAGGTCTGAGTTATTCAACCCAGTTTTTACCCCTTTAAATCTAAAAATTTCACCCAGCCTATTTAGGAAAGTTTTAGTTAACATCCTGGGCTTTCCGAATTGTACTCGCACATCTAAATCCGACGCTCCGTTAGGAAGTTATGGTCAAAACAATATCGACATACACTTCAGTTTTAAATTTTCTGCAAATACAACTACGACTAAAACTTGCATTTCAGCTTAGTAAACATAGGAATTCGACATGGCTTTATAAACAAAAGTTTTAGCTCGGTTTCTATTGTTTTCGAAAAGTCTAGAATCGTCAGATTCCGATCATCCCATCAAAAGTTATGCCTATTTTATTTCAGCTTATCAACTATTTCAGATTTTACATAAACATTGACTTATTTCATTTCAAGTTCAAACTTTCCGGTTCCAAAGATTTAAGCCAAGTTTAACCATCTAATGGATTATCATTTCATTATGTTCGAATATGGTTCACCCTTTATTGCTTAAGTATACTCATGTTCATTTCCAACTTATTTATTCGTTCATTAAATTATTTAATTATATTTACTTTTACTTCATAATCCAAGAATTGGATTTTTCATTCAATCGCTTACTTCATCTAACATAATTTCTATTCGTTTCTTGTTTCATTTTCAAGCATTAGTTCTAATTCAACTTGGATTTATTCTAACCTTCTAACTTAACCCGTATTGGTTCAATTCACTCAATTCGACTAAGTTTAACTTCGTTTCATATTTCATTTGAAAATTCTATTTACATCTATTTCCCCTGCTAATGATTTTATTTTCCAAATAGACTTTAAAAATCACTTTCCAATTCATACCTTGGAAAAATTCTGGTTATATTAAAACCATTTCAAAACCAATTTATTTTAAAATATTGGATTATTATTTCAAACCAATTACTAGTTCATTTTGATAAAATAAATTTTTATCTTTTAAAGTATGGAATTTTCATTCCAAATCACTTAATATGATTTTACACAAATTATTAATATTTTTAAAATTTTTATTAGCGATATTTCAGTCGGTTTCCAATAACGGTCATCGAACTGCGGCCATAGCTACCTTTTCCAAATTTGATTTAAATATTTTTCCAAATCTAACCATTAGATTTCAAATCTCTCATATTCATTAAAAAGCTTTTTTTGATACGAACCCAACGGTTCCGGTTTTAGGAGAATCTGACGGTCGGATCTCCCGCTACGTCCATTCAAAGTCAATGGTCGAAATTCGTGAATGGTCGCTGCGCGGCGTGTTCTATTCAAACCATATATATATTTTTTCTGGCAAATCTTCGTTCCCTTATTTTTCAAAACTTAAAGCTTTGAGTGATTCAGGTTTTCTAAATTCAATTCATTTAGCACGACACCAAGTAGATTTCCATTTCTCATGAACACTAATTCCCCATTTAACTCTATTTGATCCAATTACATTGGGCAAATTTTCCATTCTATTTAATTCCATCCATTAAATTTTCATCTCATTTCAAATTCTACCCAATATTCCTTGTTTGGTAACTTTGGATTTTGGATTTAACTTATGGGTTATCCACTAAAGCTTCTACTCAAAATTTATTACCCAAAGTTACCCCGTTCTAATTTATTTAGTCGAACTTAGATTAAACTTTTCACACTTGCACGAGGCTTTTATCTTATTCCATGTTCCAAATTTTTAATATTTCTAATGAATCGAGTTACTTAATTTCATAAATTAAATCGTCAATTATGATTAACGTAGAAACTTCAATTTTGGGTTTTCAAATCAAGTTTGGAATAGTAAGCTATACTTATACCATTTCACATAAATCATACCATATAAAACTTAATCCAAATCTTAAATCAAAGAACATAGGAACTTTGATCTTGGCTTAATTTAAATTCAACCATAAATAATATATACTAACACTTTTATATCTAAGCTTGAATCCTGGGTTTTATATCTAAGCTTAGAATAATATATATATATATATATATATATATTTATATTTATATTTTGTACATATAAAATCTAAATCCAAACCTTTAATTAACCAAGAACATCGGAATTTCTATTCCGGTTTAATTTAAACTCAACTTTAAATAACATATACAAATACCTTTATATAGACTTTATACTATATGGAATTTAAATCCAAAATCCCTTGTCAACTGGATATGAAAATACTGAGTGATCTCCCCACTTAGACGCTTCAGAATAAACTTCGATAATGCGTGCACTCATTACCAAAGTTATTTCTGATGTTCTGAGAAGGGATTACGCACTTATTTCATTTAAAATCTTTTGGAAATTACGTCGAGAACTATTTCTCGTAATATGTCATTATTTCAAAACTTTGGCAAACTATTTTCAAAAGCCCCGAAATCGAGTTCTCAAGTTCGTTCCTATTTTATATGCAACATATTTTGCGACCAATTATATTCAAAAGATTTCCTTTCAAATTTCTTTAACCCATTTAAATTTTTTCATTAGATTTATTATTAAATCAACCATAATGGAAAATGACTTAATATTACTTCCTACTAATAACGAATGCATATAAACTTAAAATCAATAATATATTTGATATATATTTTAAAATATAATCGAAACCATATTATGTCGATCCATTCTGCTCGATTATTTAGAAATCCCTGTCGATTCCATGGCGTCCCATAAATCAACTAGAATTTATAAATAATCAACAGAGCCAATCACACAATATAAAACATTTTTTCAAAAGTACAAATACGCTCTCTCAAATATACACTCAACTCATTCTAGGGCGTTTCTAACCCCATCTCAAATGAGTTAATTTCCAAACAGAGCCAAGGTTATCGCTAACCATTGCTCTGATACCAAATGTAACGACCTAGATTTTTGACCGTTCAAATCGACAATAAACTACACATGTCGACCCGAACCAATCATAAATACAGGCAGTTATTGGGAAAAGAAGAAAAAGAAGAAAGAAGAAAAAACAAAAACAAAATCTCACAGCGGAAGGACAACATATAATACACAATAGCAGTTATAAAACAGTTGAAATATATATACATTGACTATCAGAGTTATACATATACAGGTTTCATCACATGGCAGCGGAAATAAAATGCAGTGGAAATACATATATACATGATAGATATATACCAATCTTCGTCTTCAGCCTTTAAGTTACAGTCATCTTCGGTAATTGCAAACGTCTGCTGACCCGAGCATATTGCATAAAAAGAAAACACAACAAACACTCGGATCAGCACTAAATCATCTCATATTAGTCAAATCAAAGTACGAAATAACATCAGCGTCATGGGTACAGTAACTCCAGAGATGTTACGGGATTTTTCCATCTCTCAAGGATCCGTTAAACTAATACATAGATAGTATAATACGCTATTATGATAGTGTCTACTCAGTAAAGTATAAATACTGAAGATAGCGTAAGCGGGATTACATTTTTACCCTTACACCGTTTATAATACCGTAGTCTATACAGTACCGTAAACGATGGCATCAGAGGGCACTCCATTGGTACGATACAAATCAAAATCGTATGGGCTCGATAAGGATAATATGACAAGGCACTCGAGGCAATGCCCAGGGTAGGATTCTACCAGTTGCACTCCCGGACCGGTGGTAACGCATAGCAGCCACTACCGCCCACCTCGGAACACACTCCCAAAATCATAAATGGGCCCAAATCATCATCATCATCATAATCATAGAAATAGTATCGAAGAAGTGTGTCCGATCAAAGGTGATACCTCAATTAGTCACGGTATAGCTCCTGTTTTAGTCATTTCAATTTTGACCCGAAGGTCAGGGCTATTTCGTCGTCATTCATCTTCTTCGATTCAATAATCACCTCCAAGTCATCATATCTCATTATGGATACGTCAAAACGTTCATAGTTGTTAAAGTGGTATCGACACTGATAGAGAGTATGCCTTATGTCGACTCCGGTCTCTTTAACAACTAATGCTTACAAATTTCACATCAGTCGGTTCTTTTACATTTCTCGAAGGTTCGCTTTCATATCAAAATATCATGTTTGATTTGAACCCAATTTATATTCGAAATAGAATATAAATTTCACATCAAAATCTTCCAAAACCGATTATATTCCAAATTAGAATATATTTCCATATCTACATACATATACTCATATAATATTCCAAATCGGTTATATTCGAATAGAATATACTTCATATCAAAATCTTTAATTATCTCAAATTGATTTGAATTCGAAATCCATTCATATTCATATAGAGTATATCTCTTCATAACAACTCGTTCATATCTTTATGAAATCCACTTATATTCGAATAGAATATCAATTACGTTTCCATATAAAATTCTAAAGTCGATTCATATTCGAATACTTTATCTCAACTCCATTTCAAACCCATGATTTAAACCCCAAACATTTCCATCCGGAAGAAATTTACACTTATAAAAAATATAATTACGAAAAGTAGATGTTTATAAAGGAAACTTAAAAATAAAAAAATGTGTATAGAATATAATAGTTAAAATTGGATAAAGTAAATTTAAAACATTATTTACTCATAAATTTAGAAAAAAAAATTACTAAATAGTTTAAATAATAGAATATGAGAAAATTTTAGTTATAATAAAATAGTTAAAGATAAAAGTATAATAAATAAATTTTTGAAGAAAGAATGGTTATTTGAAATCAAATAGTGTAAATGTATACATAAGAAAATTCTTTAACTAAAAATTGATTCTTTCTTCCGAACTTCAATGCTTAAATCTAAACTCTAGTCTCAATGGAGTTGCCTAGCTCAAAGAACTCGTTTTAAATCCCATTCCAAACCCATTGTTTCAAATCAAGGATTCAAACCATAGTTGTATCAAGTTTAAAACAACTCCGAGTATTCTCGATTATCTTTTATTTCAATATTAATTTCAATAAGAATTTATTAAACTCGAGTCTACCCAATCCTTGAAAAATCCCAAATCGTACAATTTAAATCTTTAAAACTTCAAATTCACTTTGGGAAACTTTACTTAATCATTATAAATAACATTCAAGATTTCGATCTTTAAAGAAAGAATAAAATTTATCGAAATCGACACCTTCCTTGAAAAATCCCAAATCGTATAATTTAAATCTTTAAAACTTCAAATTCACTTTGGGAAACTTTACTTAATCATTATAAATAACATTCAAGATTTCGATCTTTAAAGGAAGAATAAAATTTATCGAAATCGACACCTTCCTTTTAAATGAAATTTCCATCAAATAAAATTTTCGAATATTAAAAATCATTTAACCAACCGATGTCCATATATAATTTGCTATCCTATGGCCAAGTAGTTTTAAATTTAATTTCTCGATATTCAGGGATGGATCTATCATTTCAATCCAAATCAGGGTCACAGAGATTTATCATTTCACTATGTGTTCTTAATTTATTTAAATCGATTAATCTCGGGTTCATTAGATGCCCGTAACATCAAGGGTAAATGAGATTTATCGCCAAAAATCAACATGCAGATACAATATACTGAAATATGGGGCACTAACAATGTCAACAAAAATTCAATAATAAATTTCAACCAACATCCATCACAACCATTCCATTCAACTGATCAGCATTAAACTGTTTCAGGATTTAGCAAGGGTTCGAATTTCAAACTAGAAATTTAAATTAAATAACTAATCATTGACCTAAATTTGCATGTTAACACTCTTGCATGTCAAATTTAAACAACACATCAACAATCCAACACAACCATGCAACCAAACTTATTTCGTAATTTAATTTAACCAATATGCGAATTAATTCAGTATTTCGTGAGTGAGAAATCACTCACCTTTGAGTCCTTAGTTGATCGGATGTCCAACCACCCAAAATTTTTCTGTCTCCAAATGCAGCGAATCTCAGATCGACCGCAATCTCGCCACGATCCTAACGCAACAAACCGCGTCCTAATCCGAGTTAAAACGAGAGAGTTATAAGCATTCTAGTATTTGGATTTTAAAATATAAATTTAATAAAACATCCTCCTTACCCAATACCATTTTGACATGTCAGCACCGGCATACCCTTCTTCCCTCCCGTGCCTGCTACAGTGCTCGTCGAACTGAAGCCAAAATGCACCATCTTTGACCGGAAAATACGACCGCCTCCGACCTTTATCTGACCGACGACCACATGCATTCGAACGCCAGAACCAAGGCGCACCCGATGCCGTTGACCCCGCCACCTCCGGTCGTCCTTGCTGACCGCGCCGCTGTCTCCGAAAACCGTCCAACCAAAGCTTTAAACACCAAATTCCAGCTATATACTTGACGATAGGATCTCCGACTACCCTCCATAAGTTCGTATAGACGAGGGCAACAATACCCATATCCCTGTTTCCTCGATTAACCCTTAAATCAAAATCCCCCAATTTAAACCCTAGAAATTCGAAATCTGTCAGCTTTGACCGCAAATTCCGGCTAAACGGTGTACCGCATGTCGAATCTGAGGACACCCGTAGGTTTGTATCGTTAAGCTCTTCGATTTGGTATGTAACGACCTGGAAAATCTGAACCAATTTAAAAATTTTAAATTAGCTATTTTAGTGGATTTTAAATATTTAAAATAAATATTTTAAGTAATATCGATGAAAAGTAAGTTTGAATCGACATTTGAAAACGAATATAATTAATTCTAATTATAAACAAGGCCTGAAATGGCGCGGCAGTTTCAAATTTTCATTTCAAACTTTGATTGACTGTACCGGGTGCAAAACAAAACAGATTTGAGTGAAACCAAAAATATTTAAATCTGTTAGTCAATATCTTTCTAACGAATCTGAAAAATTGAAGTTTCGTAGCGGGAGTCAAAAGTTATGGCCAAATGAATTTTCAGAAAGGTCTCTATAGAAATTATATCGCTCGTGAAAATAGACATTTTGCAAACGACCTCGGAATTCGATGAAACCACTTTTGTTGGATCCGGGATGTTAAATTATTGCTAGGTTTTAAATTTCATAATTTTTGAAGCTAGTATGTGAGTGTGGCAAAGGAAAATGTGTTTTGGTCAATTACAGTTAAATTGGATCGACCAGAAATGGGCCATTTTTCAAACGATCTCAGAATTCGACGAAACTAGTTTTGTTGGGACCATAGCGTCAAAACTTAGCTAGATTTATTTTTCTGGAATTTTTTGAGTCAGTTTGTGGCCTGGAAAATTGAAAAGTACGTTCAGATTGAATATAAAATGTTTTATACCTTAATTTTAAAAATAACTGACTGTAACAGTCGAATTGGCCTACGAAACATAACCCATTGTGTCGGGGATGGGGGTATTTAGCTAGGGGCGACACTCGTTGGGTTCGATTTGAATTTCATATTGAAAAGCAAGTATTTTTGAAATAAAATAATATTAAATTATATTATAAAACCCTAGAAAAACCCTAACCCTTATCATTACAGCAGCCGCCATTGATTGAAATTAAAGGCCATAATCGCTCAGAAATTCAAACGAAAAATCTCTCAATCCACTCAATTAAATCCGATTCTTCTTGAACGAAATGGAAGAGCTTTCCTTCCTCGTCAGATCCATACCCGTATGGAAAGTTATCATAGAGGAATAGGCTTGATTTTTGGGCTCGAAGTTGTTCGCTTTGTGGCTGGTTTCTGGGCTATCGGTGGGTCTGAGTTCGTGGCGCCTCAGGGCATTGGGAGGTGGCTCGATGACGCCGCGTGTGGAGGGGGTTGATCGGAGTACGGTGGTCCTCTGGCGATGAAAACCGGAACCCTAGTTTTGAAGGGGGGTAATCGACATCGGCTGTTGATTTTTAACAGGGGAAAGGTAGCGTTTTTAAGCACTATAAATTTAATTAATTACGTTTTTAAATTGTTTGATGTTTGAAATTACATATCTTTTTGCTATGTTGACGAAATTCAGCGAAACAAGAGACAGTGGACTCGTGTGGACGTCTTCTACATTTTAGGAGAGACCGCATATTTTTCTGAGCCTTCTGCTATTTTTGGTGGAGTGGAACCCAATGTGAGATTTCTAATTTATAAACGATATGCAAAACGACAATGTATAGATTATATAGTCGATGTATGAGTTATATAAGCATTGTACACCTCTTGTATAAGCGTTGTATAAGTTGTACGTTCGATATATAAGTTATATATGCGTTGTAAAAATTATATATGTGTTGAAATAGAAGTAAAATTCTTATATAATATATATATATATATGTATACGCCCCTCGTCCACAAACCATGGACGATATTTATTGGTTGTGATTGATGTGAAAATTGGTTGATAGCGAATGGTTGATTAGAATTGTTTGTGGTTGAAATTGATTGATTGTGGTTGAAAAATACCCATTTGTGGTTAAGAAATATTTGGTTGAAACCACATAGGATTAGTTTCTGGAAATGAAAAAAATATATATGCCGCCTGCGTGCGAACTAGATGCATGATTCCCCATTGTCAAAAGCTGCGAGGCTTTAAGGTAGAGCGAGGAGCCGTACTAGGAACGGCCCCGGTGTTAACTACCCTGTCGTTATGCTGCCAAAATTTTGAATAATATTCATGTGTTAGAATTATTTTCATATATTGAATAACCTTCATGTGTTGAATAGAAATTCATGTGTTGAATAGATATTCGTTCGTTGAATAGAAATTCATGTGTTGAATGGTATTCGTGTTTTGAATAAATTGTCTTAACAATAAAAATCACATTTTTACTCTATATATACAAACTATAGAAAACCTTCATGTGTTGAATCGATATTCATTCGTTAAATAGAAATTCATGTGTTGAATGGTATTCGTGTTTTGAATAAATTGTTTTAACAATAAAAATCACATTTTTACTCTATATATATACAAACTATAGAAAACCTTCATGTGTTGAATCGATATTCATTCGTTGAATAGAAATTCATGTGTTGAATGGTATTCGTGTTTTGAATAAATTGTTTTAACCATAAAAATCACATTATTACTCTAAATATACAAACTATAGAAAACCTTCATGTGTTGAATCGAAATTCATTCGTTGAATTGAAATTCATTCGTTGAAATGAAATTCATGTGTTGAATGGTATTCGTATTTTGAAAGAAATTGTTTTATAATAAAAATCCTATTTTTATCATCAATATGAACTATATAAAATAGTCGTGTTTTGAAAGAAATTGTTTTATAATAAAAATCATATTTTTATTACCTGTATGAACTATATAAAATAATCGTGTTTTGAAATGAATTGTTTTACAATAAAAATCACATTTTTACTGTACACATGAGTTGTTAAAAATAGTGAAGTGTCGAAGTGAATGTTTGTTGGATAAAAATATCATTTTTATCAAATATATGAAAAGAATATAGCTTTGAAATCGAAGAATAGATATATATATATATATAAATAGAAGTGAAATATATCGAATAGCGAAGCTACAGTTCGTGTTTTGAAACCGTGATTTCAAACGATTAGTGCGGGAGATCCGACCATCGGATTTTCCCGAAACCGAAACCGTTGGGTTTGCTTTGGAAATATCTTTCCAACGACACCAACTTTTTGAAGATCCAACAGTTGGATTGTCTGGAATGTTTAATTCAAATCTGAAGAAAACAGCGCCAGAGTTGATTATATTTATATATATATATATATATATATATAAATATAATTATATTTAATCGAATAACGACGCTGCAGTTCGTATTTTGAAATCGAAACTTCAAACGATTGTACCGGGAGATCCGACCGTCGGATTTTCCCAAAACTGGAACTGTTGGATTCGTTTTGAAAAGATCTTTTTAATGATGAAAATTTTGTGAAGATCCAACGGTTAGATTTTCAGATATGTGTAAATCAAATTTGAAGAAAAACAGCGCCACGGCCGCGTTATGGCCCGAAGCGTCGTTTGAATAAATTGGCTATTTTAAAATAAATAAAAATAGCGATAAATCATTATAAAATATTATAAACGATATGGATGTGAAATTTAGAAACTAACTGAAGGTTGGCTAAGTCGAATGGTTTCCTGGATTTTGATCTGATGTTGGTTTCGACCTTCGGGGTTAATATTTGGGAAATCGTTCTCTTACTAATTGACGGTTAGCGACTAATGAATTGAAATGATGTGTATCTGTGTTTGTGTTGCACTAGTTTATTTTATATGCGAGCTGCTCAGAAAGACCGGGATTATCCCATTCTGAATAGCTAAATCGACGATAAGAAATCGAAGATGAAGACGGTGGTTGAAGACCGGAAATCTTTCACCTTGTTTGGATGGTAACTGATGCCCTGATTGGGAGGCATCCAGAAACATGGATATTGAGTGGTGATCGTCCAAACGTACATGGAGATCGATGGGTTTGCGAGGTATATAGTGCCTCCGGTTTCGTTCCGACCTAGAACGGACTTGTAAATAGATTGTGTGTCTGACACTGGAATTTATTCTGTGTGATTGATAGCCATCAGTCGCATGGCGTGGATTGCCTGTGTAGCATGCTAAGATGCAGTGATCAGGGCTTCTGTGGAAAAGCAAAGTCTTGAAATAGATGATCAAAGCCTCGCCTGTGTGGCGTAGCTTTGTGTATAACGTGGTATCAGAGCTTCTGTTGAAAAGCAAAGTTTTGTGGTTGATGATCATAGCCCGGCCTGTGTGGCAGAGCTTTGTGTATAACGTGAATTCGCGAGCCTCACACCCCGGTATGAATCAGAAACGGGAGAAGTACCTCAGGGAGGGCATGCGTTTCCTTCTAGCTAGAGGTGGTGTCGGTGCTTAAACTAGCTGACATTTATACTATTTTCACCTATGTGGTTGTTGCTGTTACGAGGCGCCTCGGATATATCGGTCGATCCGGGACCGATGGAGTCCTTCGTTGGCTCATTTACGCCCTATAGGGTGGGGAAACGTAGTGTTCAGGAATTTTAATCCACATCGGTGGACCGGCCCTGTCGCTCCAAAGGCTTGACTATGTACTTGCCTGAGACATGGGCTAGATTGTCTCAAAGTCGGTAAGGACTATTTTTTGCCTTGGTTCATGGCGGAAATCCAATTTCCCAATACGTGACTGTGCGGTTTTGATTGTATATATATAGCGACATGATATATGGTACCCATGCCGTCTATTATTGATAGTTATGATTCGAAATTGTTTTTGAAACATGTAAACACTAGTAATAGTATCAAATGCTTTTGTTTTATTCGTATCAAGCATATTTTGGCCATTATAAGGTAAAACTCTATCCTCCGGTTTGCGTTGCATTGTGTGATGGGAACTGAGTCTTATAATGGCTTCATTTTTATAAAAAGCATTGCGATGTTTAAAAGAATGATTTGTTTTAAAGCACTGACAATCCAATGGAGTAAACCCGTTCCACGAAAGTGGCGTGGTCCTGTGATTAGCCATATTTTAAATGTGTTGAGTAGATTTCTCATACCAGTCCCATGACTGACTCATAGTTTGTTTCACTTTCAAACTCGAGTGCCCCTTTTTCTACACGGGCAGCCTTGTATTCAGGTTTTAGCTGGCTTTTCTGGATAGCTGGAGTTGAAGTTGGATTCTAAAGCACTGTGTAACTCTGATGATTACGTTTATCCAGTGTATTATTTGTACATTATATGGTGTATTTATTTAATTATGTTCTGCTATTATTTGTTTCTGTGTTATATTTCAAAGATTACCCTTGTCACCGTCAGTACGGGATTTAGGGTCGTCACATGGTATATAATATGTTAGGGCTTGGAGAATTTTTATTTTTGGAGTTGAATTTCTTAGATCTAGGGTTTTATAATACATTTTCAGCCATTAGAGAAAAGTAGGTGGAGAGAAAACAACGTCTGGTGAAAAATGGTTGAATGAGATGGATAAGAGGTTTTATATATATATATATATATATATATATATATATATATATATATATATATATATATGAGGCCCAACTATGAGAACAACCCATTATCCAGTTACATATATCTCTTTCACACTTTCTCTCGTACGGTCAAACGGTAAGTCGGATTGTGACGCAAATTGCAATCCTACTATAATTCATCGTTCCGGATCCGATGGCGCCAGTTGCGTCGAATTCCGAGACAGTCGCCAAAATGGTTAATTTCCACAGTTAATTAGTTAATAAAATTTTCAAATATTCGTGTAACTGTTTTAATTCAATTTTAAATATTTAAAATTTCCATTTAATCCAATAATGACTTAAACAAATTTTATAAATAAATTTCACACAATTTAAATTTCAGTTTGATTATTTGAATTCAAGTTTTGACCTTTCAGTTATTATTTCCCAACTTAGAATTTCACCATTTCAAATCAAATTTGAATTATCATTATAAACTAAACAACTCAAATTTATTAAATAAATAAAATATAAATTTTCAAATTGTAACTATTCTAAGTATAATAAATTAAAAATCTATTTATACTCCATTCAAATAATCATTATCATTATATTCAACAAAATTTGATTCTTATCCAATATTATTCTATTTTATTTATTTAAAAATTTAAAAATTAAATACACAGAAAAATATGGGATGTTACAGGATTCAAATCCGTCATTCCTATCAAGCTCGAACTTAAATCTAATCAAGTCACATACAATGATCCGTAGACCAACCAATACCTGTTTGGAATCACTTAACTTTCTCTAAGAGAAAAGAGATGAAGCTGAACTCAGAGTAGCCACCCAACGTCAATGAGTCGTCCGATACTTCAACTTCAAAGTTTGACCGAAGCACTTTGACCTCGTCCTGAAACGGATTTTCTTACACCGACCGGTTTCAGTCCTCGTTGGTAAGGTTCGTACGTCATACAATGGAGGCTTGGGGAAGGTACCTTCAAGCTAACGACTATTGATGGCGTCGAACTACCATAAGCATGGAACAACGAGGATCCCCGCTGCTAATTCACTTAGTTTGTTGTAAAGATTTACTGCTTTCCACCAATGTTTTGTTTTTAGAATTCACGGCATTGTAAAGAACAGGTCGTTACAACAAAAAGTTATCAGTAAACAAATTTCATATGTCCATGTACCTGGTGTATATACTTCCTGCGTAGTATGATTGAGCTATTATGACAACCGACTCGCATACACGAGCGCACAACACTGGATCAACACCTCGAAGCTTGGCATCTTTCTGCTCAATCGAGTCTTTACGAAGGCTCAAACCCTAGGAAGTGATATGCCCTCCACCATTCAACTCGAGTCTCGAACAAATGAAGAGGCCAAGTGTAAACAACCCACAAGCTCATTAACTCGA
The DNA here is from genome assembly GCA_030737875.1 of Allium sativum. Taxonomy (NCBI): domain Eukaryota; kingdom Viridiplantae; phylum Streptophyta; class Magnoliopsida; order Asparagales; family Amaryllidaceae; genus Allium; species Allium sativum. Next base: position 292,531,416 of record CM060912.1, read on the forward strand.
GTATCCAACCTCGTTCCTAGGTCTTCCGACTTGGGGGCAACCACCAGCCGAGTGAGTGTGACATTGACCACTCACTCGGCTTCATCCGACCCATAGGGTCTGGATCTGGGCACAAAATTGGTGAACCAACGATGTCCTCAACTCTAACCCGAATGAAACGATAGTACAATATAAAGAATAAAACAACGACTTACACCTTGCCTCCTAACGTCTCGGGATCAACGACCGCGAGGGGATCCCAAGAGCGGAGGCACCAAACTCAAACTTCGCATGACTCGAGGCTCCCAACTAAAGGGAAGTTCCATGAGTAGAGTCAGCACCTACGAGCTTCACACAAATGGAGTAAAGTGAATGAAGCCCCAAACAACATTGGTTTAAGTGTAATGACAAGTACATTTGCGCAAGTGCAGAAACTAAAAAGCGTAAACGAAAGTTTGAACACTTAGAACAATACGTGAGACAAGCAAAGTTGACTAACTTTCATTCAATGAACAAAGTACAACTATCCTTTTCTTTCTAATGAGTGATGTACATGAAAACCACATTATGCCTCCAAAAGTGAGGGTCGTAGACGTGTATCCTATCGGCCTACATAACCAAAAACTATCTATAACAATCACTTCGACGAGACACCCTTCTTCTTCTTCTCTGATTCAGTGGCGGACGAATCATCGTCGTCTTTTTTATTCCTCTTCCTAGATCTACTCCCTCCACTTCTCTTCTTCCCCTTTATCAGGATAGTTTTTTCTCGGGCCGCCACCAAGAATGCCTCCTCATCATCGCTGCTTGGGATCTCAGTGGTCACCGCACCAGTGCCACTGATCGCTTTCAAAGCCTTGATCATCGCACTGGTTTTCTTGGCCTTTTTGACATCTTAGTCGGCCTTCTTCTTGGCTTCCCTCCATGCCTTCTCCAGTGCCGCACTCGTCACCTTTAGCTTCTTGTCCTCTACAGCCTTTAACCTTCTGAACTCAGCATCGGCTTTTCAAGATGGCCTCATCTTCAGCTTTCTTTTTGGCCGCATCCCGCACATTAGCCTAAGCCTTGTCCTGGGCCTTTCTCCTCTCCTCTTCCTGGGCCACACGGAGGGATTCATCATTATTCTTCCTCTTCTCATCATGCTGCTCCGACTTTGCGAGCAACTGGGCCTTTTTCTTTTCAACTAAATCCGCTTCCATTGGTCCAGTCACTTACACATCCTCTTAATCCTTCCCCTTATCTACCGAGATAAGGTCCTCCACTCTAAAATCTCCAAGATCCAAGTCCTATAATGTGTCTAAGTGATTGTCTCCCTCTCCGAGTTGCTCCCTTTGAGTTTCCACACCGAACCCTACCATGGCAGGCATTGTCGGTGCAAAACCCATCGTTATCTCCGCTCTAGAGTAACCTGCACAATAAAGGAGAAAACAAGTTAGTCTACTTTGATTCGTGCTATCGTCCTCTTGGATACTATTGATGAGTGGTTTTACCTCCCAATACTTGTTGTGTGGCCTCGACATGCAAGGTACGCACTGTTGGTGTCGTTGTCGCCTCTATTCCATAGGGACTTACACAATGAAGGAAAAGATAAGTTAATCAATTTCATACTCGTGTTACGCCCTCTCGAACGCTCGTGATAAAGTGGTTTTACCTACCAGTACTTTCTGCATCGCATCCGTAATCATGGAGCCTGTGACAACTGGTTGAAGAGAGCTTCTGGGCCCTAGACCTGGATATTCGGGATTATACTTAGTAACGGCAGAGTCTAGGGCCGACAGACCACTTATAGAGATAGTTGGGGCAACATGCTGCAGCTGAGAGATTCCACCTGAAAATGTGTGTGCAACTACCACACTCTCAGTATATTTTTCTTTCCCTTTCATAGTTGTGCCAACCTCTCTGCCTCAGCATCCTCTCTTAGAAGTGCCCTTCCTTCAGCCAGCACACGGCGCTCCTCCTTGGTTAGGTACTCAAACATCATCGCTAACTCATCGACTGTGGCTTCCTCCAGATGCCTCGCCTCATACTCCACCAACTTGTCCCAGGCTTGAACCAGAGTGCAGGGATAGTCTTCAACCCATGATGTTTCATGGGATTAAAGTGTCATGACGTAAAATCCCAATATCGATGGCTCCAATTTGACCTCTACTCTCTCCTTAGCTTCGTCAAACTCAACCCCGAGCTTTTCCACTTCAACCTGGTGCTCAGCCTTTATGCTATCCACTAGCTCAACACCTCCTTGTTCGTGACCACAGCAGCCTCCTTTTCCTTCTTAGCTTGTTGGTGCGACCCTCAAGTTAAGAATCTTTCTAAATTCATTATTCTCATTAACAAGCGGCTGCGCCTGCTCATTTTCTTCTTTCGGCTTCTTTCTCCTCAGCTAGGGTTTCATAGCTTTTGCGAAGTTGGTGTGTCTCCTCGTTCTCATTCATCAGTCGGGTATTCTCCTCCGACAAAGCCTTGTTATTATTTTTTAGCGTCGTATTATCATACGAGACCAAGGCTAGTTTATCTTTATACGATTCTCGAGCCTTTTTGCCTCATCTTTAACCTTCTTGAGCTCCTACTCCAATTGCTCTATTTTGGCAATAGAAGTTAGTATCTAAATAAGTTACTCGAATACGCATAAGTAGATACAATTTACGGAGTTGTCTTACTCAATTCAGCCTCCCGATTCCTAAGGCTCTCTTTCTCAAAACCCGATTCAACTTGTAACCCTTGAATCTCTTCATTCTTTTTGTGGATTAGGTCTGATACCCTCCTTGTGTACTTGTACATTTCCTTGTATTGGAAGTACACATCGTACAAGTCCTTATCCACATCTAGCGAAATCTAATGAATATTTGGTAGCTACGCTTTCTCCTCAAAGTAGAAGTCAGGGAACAACTTCTTCAACATTTCCTTCCTCTCCTAACTGCTAAGCTGTGAGATATCTGACACGTTGGGCATTAGTAGACCCTTCTTTGCAACAGACTTCTTCCTATGCCTCATCTCCCCAAGCGCCATCTCCTTGCTTGCAGATTTTGGTCACAGGCCCTACCGGAGGAACATGGTAAAGCATCGTTGATGCATGTTTCCTCGTACTCACAATTTAGTGGGAAGTGACGATTATGAGTGTCGAGGTTGATCTCTATGATGCTGGTCGTCAGAGCAGTCATATGAATGAGGGGGCTGCGAAAATAGATCTGCACTCTTGGAGCTACTCACAACCCCACTTTTATGCGGCCGACGACCACCAGACCCTTGACCTCGGTTTGTGTTGCTTTCCTTAACTATTTCACATGCACAGAGCAGATTTTAAGTCAGAACCGAACATTCCATCCACATAAATAAATGTTGTATTATGTAGTTTTCTTGAATGTGTCCTAAGTATTCCCTTCACAGATCATATTTTATCCCGCTTGAAGGAGTGACCTCCCATACTTCAGCGTAAGGATATCATTGGGACTTTGTCCAAGTCTCTGAGTTGACCCTCCATCTCCGGCGACGCGGTGGTCCCAGATGTAGAAACTGGAGAAATCGACCTGGGCGACGCTACCGACCTCGTATCCACTGTCAGAGACAAGATAAGGGATGTCGAAAAACCCTCTTCTCCAGTAGGTATCTCCTCATCACTAACGCTGCGCTCACGAGAGTCTCCCTGAGTTCTAATAGATTTACGTCGTTAGGGAACCTAGAGGATTGTCTCCTCCCTTAGCTTTATCCTCTTCTCCATCTCCAACACCGACCGGACGGTCTATCGAACAACCCGCGGGAAGCAAGACCGTTTGACGAAGGAGTTGATTGGTCAGAATATTCTTTGTGGTGAGAGAGTTAATTGGAATAGGCCTCAGCGCTCCAAGCCGCTCTTGATACACTTTACCTTTGGGGATCGAGAGATACCTATCATGCAAACATAAAGTTTTCTCGAGCTTACAACTCAAGTAACTACAAACCCGAGGCAAGAAAGTTGAACTTACCTCCATCCAACCATTGGTTCCCGAATCTTGGGGGCAATGAACATAGAACCAATCATATTTAAAATTGCTATGTCTGCTCCATGCCCCAGGATAAATCGGGTGTTGGCTTGTTCCTCTATGTAGACAATAGAAGGCATGGCAGTAGTTCCTCTTCATCTAAAAAAGAAACTGAATGTCCTCTCTGGTTGGTACCCTACGAAGGTATTACGTAAATAGGATGCGGGTAGAAAGCAGGAAGGCATACGCGTTCGGATGAAACCGCATTGGCGCTAAGCGAAAGTAGCGCAATATATCACAGTTGAACCCATAGGAAATAGAGGCATGCATCCGGAAGAACACATATGCTTGTTTGAGATAGTGTACCCTTCTAGGGATGCATGTTACCTAACCCTTCCACAGGGACATGAACGTCATCCTAGGATATGTCGTACTTCTTACAAATGTGCTTCAATGTAAATTTATCCATCCGCGAAGGGACCGAATCCGATGGATCGTCGACTACGGCAGTATCCACCATCATATCTAGTGCATCGGGAACATCTTCCCCCATGATATCTACATCCTCTTCTCTCTTTGGACTTTCATCTTCTGCTTCGTCCCCTTATGGTTTTGTTTGCTCGACCGTGCGCCCGGCCGACTATGGCGGTCCTCCTAACTACATACCCTAATATGGTGCAACATATGGGCTTATACACTAGGAGGGAGTGGTCGTCCCTGAGGTCTCAAGCTCGCTCCCCCTCGAACCGGAATTGCTGGATGTCCTGGTCGGGGAAGGTGAGAGTTCTAAAGCTTTAGCTTCCAGGCCCTTAAGTCTTCGAGAAGATCACGGTGCCATTGCAAACTACACATTTAACATAGTCACGTTGGATATCGCACTGACAAACTTGTACCCCTTATGTTGGTGTAAGCTAACATGGAGTGTGCAGTGTCATGAGGTGCTTATATGATTATAACAAAAAGAACGAGGAACACAACGATGATTAGTAGTCCCTAGAACTAAAACCATCGTCGACGTTTCGCGATTACATCATGATTAAGGTCGGGAATCAAGTCTATCGATTGGTAGTTCAGTCACATGTCCATAGTACGAGTTTTGCTCTAATTATATGTGCAAGTCCAAATTATCAGTACTAGTTCGAGCGTGAAGGCATCATCAGCTAAGGCGCTCGAATCCGAGTCTGATCCAATCACATAACGCCGCAAAAATGATGCAAGGCCAATGACCAATCTCATGGGAGTTGAATTTTCCTTTGACATGTTGGGACTAGCAACAGGACAAAATTCCACGTCCAACTACCAAAGGGGTTCGAAATTTGCTATGTCCTAAGGATGCGAAATTCACATTTCTGAAACTAACCAGCTTCGCATCCACAAGTTAGGCAGATTTCGCATCCTGTGCACGTCAGGAGATTTCACATCCCCTTTCTCATCTTCATGTCGTATCCCTCCTGGGATTTGAAATCTCTAAGCCCCAATGAATTTGAATCGAATCACATGGGAGTAGAGTCCCACTTATTTGATTCAGGTAAAGTTCATTGGATTTCATACGTCCTAGGAGCTGAAGTTTGATTTAAAAGGAAAGTCAATGAAGTTTTCAAATTATGAATTATGCCAGGTGAAGGAGGAGGGGGTTCAACTGCTAGTATTTATATGAAGGGAGGAGAGGCTGAGAAGGTTACGAAAATTCGTGTCCCCTCAGGATGCGATTTCATATCCCAGCAGGATATGAAATTTTGCATCCCTCCAGGATACAAAAAAAAAAGTATTCCCACGGATTACGAAATTTCGTATCCCTTTAAAAAAAGATAAAGGAATTTTGACCTCCGTAAAATTCCTAACTCAGAACTCTGACTATGATCGCACGCATGCACTTTCAAAATTCCAATTATCGAGCCCCATTCAATTCGCTAACCAATCACTTGCTCATGAATTTAAGTGACTCAAGAGCATATCTCAAGAAATCGAGTTCACGATTCAATATCATTTCTGGAAACCAACTCACGTGATTGTAAGCCAAAAACATATTTATCGACTATGTTTCATTACAAACGCTACTCGCACCGCGCAAAACCACGTGAAAAAATGCGAGTGCATGCGAGATACTATGTCGAAAATGACTCGTTTACGTTTTGACATAAATGGGAGTCGGCGGGTGATGTTTAATTTCTTGATTTGACATGAACTAGATGTCTGCTGAAGCAATCAAAGGCGATTTTCAGTTCAAGAAATCAGAATTCTCAACATGCACAACAGAATGGTCGCGAACAAGCGCTCGGTACAGCTTGGAGATCTTTCCGACTTCCATAAATGCTTGACTCAAGTCAAAGCACATCATGTCAAGACAAGACGTTCTTTGGGGGAGGGGGGAGGAAGTGTTAACAGGTTTTTGGTCTGATTCCCAAAAGCACTATAGGCCCACTCGACTTGGCACATCGTGTAACCAGAAGTGTCACTAAGATGCTTAGGATTCAGGCCCGGAGGAAGTTGCGTGAGTGTAGGTCTCACAACCCCTCAAAAAGACTCTCACTAGAACATTTTGCATCCCTAAGTCATTGCGAAAAACCCTCACATCTCGTATCCTATAGGATACAAATTTCATATCCCCTAGGATACAAGTTTCGTATCCCCTAGGATACGAGTGTCTCGTATCCCTAGGATACGAGTTTCGTATCCCTCGGGATATGAAACCCGTATCTTACGATATACAAAACTTCGTGTCCCATAGATACGAGTTTCGTATCCTAGGGGATACAAATTTCACGTCCCCCGAATGCGAAATTCGAATCCCCCTTGAGAATGTGAAATCACCAATGTTGCTACTTTGGGATCCAAAATCCGGTCTGTTGTCCCCAATTCTCACCTATTCCCACCTAATCCATTACTTAGAAATACCCCTACCTCATACTTGAAGGGGGTTGGCATTTGCTTGATTTAACACCTTGAGAGGACGTTGGACTCCATTAATGGCCATCGTGGCTTTGGAGAAGAAGAGCTAACTTTTTCTTAAGGCTTTGAGCTTGGAAATAGTGACTCCCAAAAAGATAGTCATTTATTGTAAACTATTGTAATTATGATGTCCATTATTGTAATTCTTCAATAATGGATAAAATTAGCAGAAGCTTTAAATTTGACGTAGGTTCAACTCGAACCGAACAACTACAAAATACTATGTTCTTTATTTTATATACTTTTTCCTTACACGAAACATTATTCTCGACAAGTCTGGAATCCTTAGGTGTTATGCTAACTTTTGCACGTAAACACCTACGTTCTTCGTTTTGGAAAAAAATGAGTTAAATTGCATTATGTTTGCTCATTTGAAGTTAATAGTCGAAATTCGTGAACTACCACAGTGCAAACAACTCTATTCTAACCGTATTTAAACTTTAACCTGAAATCAATATGTTTTACTTCAAATAAGTTTATAATTCATTTAAAATACATATAACTTAGCTTTTAACAATATTTCCATATTTCTACTGTTAAAATTAAATATTCAAAATGACTATTATAATATTATTTTATTATTATATTAGTATTTTTCAAAATTTAACTTTTTGAAACCCAAACTTTCCAAATCTCAAATTAAACATTATATAAATTTATTGGAACACTCAATTTGAGTTTAAATCATTATTTACATAGCTAACTCAAATTCAATTTCAAAATCATTATTTTCATATCGATTTCACTATTCACTTTGAAACTGAATATGCCTATTCATATCAATCCTTATTCAAACAAATTTCCACTTTCACAAACTTTTTTCATAACCACTTTAATTTCATTTCTATCTAGTTTCCGATAAAAAAAATTCAACTTTCATTTTTACGCTTTATTTTCAGTTAAATGAATATAATATTTATTTATATTATCCAAATGGAAGGAGACTTAACTAATACCCATATAATTTTATATATGTGGGTATAGTGTGTTATATTATTACTAATAACAACCATAATAACATCCACATCAATCATTCATCTATCGCACAATATTTATAGTATAAGTGTTTACTGTAATTAACGCTTATACACACATGTTTAACGATAACTATAATAACAACTGTAAAAACCATCAAGCAATCATAACCACCACAAAGAAACTAATATAATAATATTATGATTATAATAAATACCTGAACATAATTAAAAAAGTTCTTACCTTTAGTTCCACTCCGCCAGTCTTTACGGTAGGACTTGTATTCGGACCAGCGTTTCAGTCCACCATCTCCGCTGTATCTTTTCTTCTAATACATATTATATATATATATATATTATTTTTTCTTTTTTATAACTGGAGAGGTGGTCGTTGGCTAAGAGGAGGTGGAGGCCGAGGTGGAGGTGGGTGCCGGAGGAGGTTGTTGGGTGGTGCTTAACCGTAGGGAGGGGGCTCGGGTTTTGTGTGGTGGCTGTAGGTAGCTTGGGGTGGAGGCCGAATGAGGGGTGGTGGATTAGGGAGGAGGGGCAGGTTTTGGTCGAGAGGAGGGGAGAAAAAGGAGGCGGATGGGGAGGAGATAGTGGAAGGCTATGGCTGAAGCTAAGAGGGGAGAAAAGAGAAGGGAAAACGAGAAGAGAGCAGAGAAGGAGAAAGTAGAGAAGGATGTGAGAAAATGGTAAGGAGTGGTGTGCTTTATAGGTGTAAGGGAGGGGTATTCATGATTTTTTCCATGGGACGCATGTCCTTTCCTAAGCCTTAAAGCAATGCATGGTGACACCTAATTAATGAGTAAGCCTTTTACTTTTGGTAGAATTGTATTAGAAATGCTATAATATATTATAACAACCTATGTGAAGTGCCGCGGAAAGGTTTAGTTAATACGTATTTGAACAAATTATTACGACAAAAGCATATATATTCATGTCAACGTTTTATAGTAATATTCCATAGCTTTAAATAACTATTTTATTATTTAAACCAATTTCAATTTAAAAAATATATTTTAATTATCCAAAACCATGCATAAATATTTGAAATTTGAATTTTTAAATTGCTTAGAAATCCGGGTTGTTACATTCTTCCCCTTAAAGAAAGTTTGTATTCGAAATTTGAAATGAGAATGAACGGTAAGAATACATATCATCCATTAGACTCCTCATCTGAAGGTCCACCTTAATCCATGTTTTCCGGAATGTCAAAATCTTTCTCAGGCTAGTTCTCAAACTCCACATCATTATCAAAATCTCTATATAAACTCAAAAGGGTTTATTTCCGAACTTATCTGACATAAGCTTATCATTCCCAATCTAACTTCATAAGCTATACATAGATAACTGATGTGAAATATCTAATTCGAACAACTTTATTTTCGAACTAGTATTGATCCCTTGATTCTTTATTACATACTCTGATCAGGTTTCTAAATTAGAATTTCAGTCTTCCTGGAATAGAATTCAGCTCTGATAGAAAACTCATGTAACCAACCATGAATCCTTATCAAGGTTCCTTTTCCAAGCATCGAGTGATAAATCTTTTTCCAAAATGGTGTGAAAACTTCAAATTTTGTATTCAAATTAAAATTCATGGGAGGAAATGATATACGTACACTTACATAATCCATTTATTTTTCGCCACTAAAAATATCTAGGAATTATTTACAAAGTTCCCACCTAAATTTTATTCAATACTTAAAACTTAGTTTATACCTTTTCCTTTCCTATTCCTCTTATGACTTTCCCAAATTCATCTTTATAGCTTATTAAGGGTATAAAATTTTCAATTCTTGATTAGATTTTCTTTAGAGCCGGAATTTTAACAATTTCGGCTATCATTTGATCTTACCTTGCTAGCACATTATAATTATTTCAAATTCAAAAGTCACGAAACCTATTTCCTTTTCAAATTTCAAAGTTCCCAAAAATCAGTAATATTTAAACCTCATATATTCTAAATTTTTCCCAATTATGGAAAAATTATACTATCTTTCAACTTAGCTTGGTCAAATACCTTGGTATAGATAAACTTCTTTCTTTTAACCAATACCCTTTGGCCAAATCATGAAACTTAGTTCACAAGGTATTTGCACTCAACTGCTTCATCTTTTATCCAAATATACCCCAAAATTTACTAGCTGGTCAAAATACTCGAAATTTTGATCCCTAATCCAGCTATTTATAAGAATTTTTAGTGGTTCACAAAATTCCCATAATCATTATTTCAAATGACTTTACAAATATTAAGTTTATGACTTTTGGCTATTCTCAGTTTAGGTTATTCCAACTTCTATATTCAACCATTGTTTAACCGTTTTGGGATTTCTTTCCACATGAAGTTAGGTTTTATCAATGTCTAATCTACTCACCTTACTTTGCCTATTGTCTTATCTTTTAATAATTGGTTTATCTGATATAATTCTTATACTCTAATCAAAATTCCAAGACCTTCCTTACTCATATATCGTCAAATTACTTATAGTCAAAATTTGAAATAAGTTTCACCTTACTTGGATTGTTAGTAGATGAAGATTAATTGCAATCTCATATGAAAAATCTTCAGTTAATTGCAAAATTCTAATTATAAAACTTTATATTCAGGTTTTAATCAATCTTGATTGTTCAATTAATCATCCAAGTTATAATTTTTTTGGCATAGCAATTAAAAAAAAAATATCTAACAACACACACACATATACATACATACATACATATATATATATATATATATATATATATATATCTTTCAAATCATAAACTTTTCTAATCAAAATATACAACAAAAACAAAGCCATATATCCCAAACAAGTTGAGGTTGGCTAGATATGGAACCCAAAAATAAAATAATAATAATGATAATAATATATAAAAAAAAGGGTTTAAAATAACCAAACAGATGAAAAGTCGTCTAATAAAGGTTTTTTCAAATAATAATGATAATAATAAAGTAAAAAGGTTTAATAAAAGTGAAATAAAGTCTAAAATAGTAATAAACAATAAAAAGGTTCCGTAAAAGAGAAATAAAGTCTAAAATAATTAAATAGATTAAGAAAAAACCTAAGGTTCTGTTACATGGATTGCCAACTTACATGCTCTCCTATCCACTACCAGCTCTTCAGATATACTCCAATTAACTAAATCTCTCTTTATTATCTCCTCCCATGTCATTTTAGGTCGACCTCTACCTCTCTTTGGGCCTTCAGCGTGGCCTATAATTCCAACGCGCATAGGTGCATCGTACGGTCTACGTTGGATATGTCCAAACCATCTCAAGCAGTGTTGGACTAACTTCTCTTCAATAGGTGCAACTCCAAGTTTTTCCCGAATATCCTCATTTCTAATCCGATCTCATCTGGTATGCCCATAGCTCCAATGCATCATCCGCATCTCTGCTACACTTATCTTCTGGACGTGTTGCCTCTTAGTAGGCCAACATTCTTCACCATATAACATTGCAGGCCTGATTGTTGTCCTATAAAACTTTCCTTTAAGCTTTTGAGGAATCTTCCTATCATAGAGAATGCCAGATGCTAATTGCCATTTCATCTATCCTGCTTGAATTCTAAAACTAACATCCTTATCAATCTCCCCATCAAACTGCAACATAGATCCTAAGTATCGAAACGATTTCTTCTTAGGTACTACTCTACCGGCCAGGGTGACATCTCCGCCATCTAAGCTGACACCGCTAATCTCTCACTTCATGTACTTTGTTTTAGTTCTGCTAAGCCTGAAACCCTTTGATTCCAAGGTCTCCGTCCACAACTCCAGTTGTCGATTAATAAAAATATAAGTTTCAAAAGTCTTTTCATATGAAGTTAAAAATAAGCTCTCTTATATAATACTCTCAAGCCCATTCTAAGGTATTACAAACCCAATCTGTAATGAGTTACTCCTCCTAGGATATTACTTACCCAATCTATAATGAGTTTCTACTCAAACAAAGCCAAGATTCTTAATCAACCATCAGCTCTGATAATAGGGCTTCGATATTCTCTAACCAAAGCTCTAATACCACAATGTGACGTCTCAAAAATCCATACATATTGAATCGAAAATAATCCACACATGTCCAACCCAAACCGTATGTATCTTTGAAGTATCAAGTGATGAACCAAACTTCCAACCTTTGAAATTTCGTTGCTTAATGCATCCTCGGTATTCAAGTACTAGAGATCCAAGTGTTGCAAATTTGAAAAGTCGGGATATAATAGAAAATAGAACAAAGTGGAATACTTTTCGAATGAAATAACATATATTATTGAACATAAACTTGTACAGCGGAAACATTTACATAAACAGAGTAAAATTCTATCGAAATAGCTATAGATGTCCACAAGTACTTTTAGAATACAAAATACACAGTGGAAACAGATAAGGTCTTCAAAAAATGAATTCCCAAAATGCTCAAAATCAACTCTGGCTCCATCTCAAAAGATGTTCTAACTCAAAAGGTACTCCATATAATAGTTCCAAGTACTCCTACTTAAAACCTGGCTACTAGGCTACCCATGCAAAATGATGTACACTCGGAGTTTAGGAAAGGAACAATAAGCTCCGGATCAGTCATGAGACTGGTGTGAAAAAATAAAATAATAGTTGTTTATGTAGAAAATTCGCATATGCTTTTTTGGAAAATGAAGCTATCATATGATCTCGCGGCACACACATAATGAATCACACATGTTGGGCAAGGTTTCTCCTCATGATAACAAAAAATTCTTTGCTACACTAAAATCGTTTGATATTATTATTAGTGCACCGTATGAAAACATTTCACAAATAGATGTATTAATCTTAGCCAGAATAGGTACCATTGTATTATGCTGACGCCCTCCCATTTCCTGGTAGGCTATAAAACTAAAACCTTACATGCTCGTATTGTAGAATGGATTTCCAACAATGATCATAGCAAAGGATCTTTCTTATCCACGATGGGAACACCTCTAGAGGGATGCCATGAGAATTCGAAACACCCATAGATACTCTGCCAACACAAGACCAGGATATCCCTTTTTTGGATAACACCGAAAATATCATTCCCTGGTCGTAACCAACCTTTACTCTGTGTGTTTCCATCATCCACATAAAGTATAATTTTTCAAATAAGTAAAATATCTAGAAGGAAATGATCATACCCTAATAGAAGCGACCCACATAGCATTGCCGCATTCATCCTGTTTTGGTCATTTACGGGTTGTGAGGCTTAAAGTCACATTACGTAAAGCTGCGTTAATACTAAGCCATGATTTGATCATCTGCAACTTATTTCACTTATCATGCCACATTGCCATTTCATAACACATAACTGATGTCTACCAATATATAACCTCAGAGCTCATATGTCTCAAAGAATGGTGTTAAGCTAAGAGAATAGTTTTTCGCAACCAAACAGATGTATGTTTAGTAAACATCAATTTCTATGCCATGTAATGCAACGCCACATATACAATCCATACAAGTTCGCTCTGGGACTAAACGAACCCGAAGGCGCTTTATCCTCGTCCAATACAAGAGAGAAGCCCTTGCAAACCCGGAAATTCTTTAAATACATCGGGACCGCTGTTATAAATATTCTCATAAATGGTTGTAAAGCCCGAGACATCAATAAGCAGTCCTTTGGATGTGAAGAACTCGGGTCTTCAATCATCATCTTTTAATATCTTCATTTGTTCCATTTCGTCATATCATTATTCAAAATGGTTTTCAGATAGAAATATGATCCTAGACTTTTCGAATAATGAGTGTTACTTAGAAAGACAAATAGAAATACAAGATTTACTAAGTCTCTTTCCACTCAGATTGGTTAACAAAACCCTTTCATTAACTTAGTAAAACCCTTAACTCGTTTATTCCAATAGAAGTTCCTCTATATTCATTCATTTATATTTAAACAAATGTTTGTTAAATTTTTAACAAATATTCATTCTTAATTTAACCTCAGAAAGCCCTTCAACATATTAATTAATCTTTATCAAAAGTTTCATTAATTCTTTGGCCATTGCTTCCATCACAAATTATATCCATTAACAAAGATTATTCAAATATTAATGAAGATTTCTTCTCAACTTTATTTAATGAAATCTTTTCAATATTACCACATTAAATCTTGAATAAAAGATTTGTTAGTCCTTAAATAAATATTTTCCATTTCAAAACATAATTTTGAACGGGTCTTAATGGGTTAAAGCATATGTCATTTAAGACATCATTCATAATAAACCCAAACCAATTAATATTGAGTATAAGCATTGCATAGAAATTATATCAACTTATATCCAATATCAATTTCCATATTCAATAAATACTATGGGAGGAATAACGGTATAGTCACCTTTTATATTCCTCGAGTAGCATGTGTTTGTTCTATGGAATTTAATACCAAGTATATGAAGATTATTTCCATCAAAAACCAATTAATTTATATGGAAAAACTTAATTTATTACAGTTAAATCTTTAGAAATATTTTTCCAGTGTATCTGAGCTTCCATTTTGACTCGTTCCAGCCCTTGCCCGGGTAAATAAACGCTGGCTGGCCAGGTAAGTTCAGCACACTGGTTGCTGCATCACTTACCTTAGTTATGCACCCCGTTTATCGTTCTAGATCTCAGAGGTGTGACAAAAGTACTAAAGGTTTTCACATACTAAAATTTAATTGAGTTTATCTGCTCTTAGATTAGATAAGTATTTCAAACTACCAAATTATCGTTAAAACTCTTTATTTATAATTGGAAATTATAAACAAAGATTTGGATAAGAATTGTTAAGTTTAAAATACTATATTTCATTATTGTTGCAAAGGCATTGCTAAATAGCTTAAATTAGCTTGTTTGATTTAAATAACTTCTCTTTTATTCAAAACTTTTATTTTTAATACCAAAACACTTTCAAAACATTTATTACGATTTATCATAATTTTACCATATTATTAATAATTTAGAAAAAGCCATTTCTAATGATTTCCAAATTCAGTCATCGAACTACACTACCGCGATTTTTATCCCAACTTGTTTTAAACAAAATTCAAAATTAATACATTGAAATTTGAAACTTTTTTACATTTGAAAACTAACATTATTTAAAAACAAACGTTTTCGTTTCGGTTAAATCTGACTTAAATTACATTTTGTATGCTCATTTGAACTTAACGGTCGAAATTCGCGAATTGGCGCATCGTGACAAGCTCTAATCTAACCGTATTTCAACTTCAACCTAAAATCAATCTGTTTTACTTCAAATAAGTTTATAATTCATTTAAAATACATATAACTTCATTTTTAACAATATTTTCATATTTCTACTTTTAAAAATAAATATTCAAAATGAATTTATAATATTATTTTATCAATATTATATTAATTTTTTTTAAATTAACTTGTTTAAATCCAAACTTTCCAAATCTCAAGTTAAACATTATATAAACTTGTTGGAACATTCAATTTGAGTTTAAACCATTATTTACATAGCTAATTCAAATTTAATTTCAGAATCATTATTTTTAAATCGATTTCACTATTCACTTTGAAATTGAACATGCCTTTTCATATCAAATCATTGTCCAAATAAATTTCCACCTTCACAAAAGTTTTTCATAACCACTTTAATTTGATTTCTATCTAATTTCAAATATAAAATTCCAACTTTCATTTTTACGCTTTATTTTCACTTAAATGGATATAATACTCATTTATATTATTCAAATGGAACGAGACTTAACTAATACTCATATAATTCCAAATATGTGGATGTAATGTGTTATACTATTACTAATAATAACCATAATAACATCCACAACAACCATTCATCCATCACACAATATTATAGTATAAGCGTTTACTGTAATTAACTCTTATACGCAAGTGTTTAATGATAACTATAATAACATCTATGACAACTATTAAGAAATCATAACAACCAAAAAGAAAACAATATAATCAAATTATGGTTATAATAAATATTTAAACATAGTTAAAGAAGTTCTCACCATAGGTTCCACTCTGTCAGTCTTTACGATATGACTCGTATTCGAACCAGTGTTTCCGTCTACCTTCTCCACTCTAGCTTTACTTCTAATACATATTATATATATAGTTTCTTTTTTCTTTTTTTATTGTAAATGGAGAGGTGGGTGTGGGTTAGGAGGAGGTGGATGTGGGTGTCGGAGGAGGTGGCGCTGGGGTAGTGGATGGTGCGTGGTCGTGGGGAGGTGGCTCGGGTTTTGTGTAGAGTCTGTGGTAACTTGGGGGTGGAGGCCGAATGGTAGGGTGATCGAGTAGGAAGGAGGAGCATATTTTGGTGGATGGGAAGGGAGAGAAAGGTGGCGGATGGGGAGGATATGCTGGAAGGCTATGGACGAAGCCAAGAGGAGAGAAAAGAGAATGGAAAAGGGGTAAAGAAGAGAAAATAGAGAGGAGAAGGAAAAAGTAGAGAAGGATGTGAGAAAATGGTAAGGAGGGGTGTGCTTCTATAGGTGTAAGGGAGGGGTATTCATGACTTTTTCCATGGGACACAAGCCCTTATCCTAAGCCTTAAACCCATGTATGGTGACATCCAATTTGATGAGTAAGCCATTAACTTTTGGTAGCATTTGTATTAGAAATGTAATAATAGGTTATACCAACTTATATGAAGCGTTGCAAAAAGGTTAAGTTGTTATGTGTTTGAACAACTTATTATGACAAAAGCTAATATATTTTATCGGTGTTTTATAGTTATATTCCACAGCTTTAAATAACTATTTTATTATTTAAACCAATTTCAATTTAAAAGTCATACTTAAATCATCTAAAACCATATATTATTATTATTTACAATTTGAATTTTCATTAAAAATCTGGGTTGTTACATTATTGCTTCACTTTTTATAAGCTTAACATATATATATATATATATATATATATATATACAAAAACTTTAGACTTTAGTGATTCGTATATGATACGTTCAAACTATCTATTTTAATAATAGATGCTTAAACCTATTATATTTACAATACTCAAGTCTTATGCCTTTGCACGCATCCATATGAAATCTACAATGAAGTGAATCAAATCATTATCAGAAATAGTACGACACCTAAAAACCTATCTTTTATTACCTCAATAATCAAAACCCAATAAACACAATGGATTGACCATTTATGCAAATTATAAGAGATTTGGAGGATTTGTTAATGTTTTGTTTTCGTGTGAATACAAATGTCTTTAGGCATAACAATCCAAATCTACGCTAACATCACATAGAAAATAGAAAAATGATGAAATTTCCACTCATAAAGATAGGAAGAGAAGAATAAAAATTCAATGTAGAATCTAATGATTTGGATTGAAACTTCAAATTAGCGTACTTCAAATTCTCCTAATATATATATATATATATATATATATATATAAAGAATCTGATTTAGAATATCATACATATATTATACTTAACATTAGAATATATATATATATGTAAGAATTCAAAAAAGATATAGAATATAGGTTAGAAGAAAAGAAGAAACCTAACCTGTTTCTAGAACTAAGAAAATAGCAGAGAGACAAAATGGAGGCATAGAAGAATACGAAGGTAGGGTTTTAGGAAGAGGCTAGGAGGTCTTTTTATAGTTGTTAGTGTGTGTGTGTGGATCATAGGATTAGTCATATTTAATCTGGACAATCCAATGAAGCAAAAATATAGAAAACCCCATTAAAACACTATCTCTCCTACCATTGACCATAAGGGCGGTCGACCCCCTTCATATGAGGGCGATCAACCGACTAGTCGACCCCCTTCTATGGGGGCGGTCTACCCCTTTCTAGGGTCGATATTGGGAGATTTTTATATTAATTACAATTAATTCTTACGTCATGCTTGTCCCCTCTTGTGTTTGTATATATATATAT
This sequence comes from Allium sativum, assembly GCA_030737875.1. Lineage (NCBI taxonomy): Eukaryota > Viridiplantae > Streptophyta > Magnoliopsida > Asparagales > Amaryllidaceae > Allium > Allium sativum. The sequence goes on from CM060912.1 coordinate 292,549,171, forward strand.
ATATATATCTGTGTGTGTATGCGTGTGCGCGCGTGCGTGTGTGTGTCTACACACAATTTCAAATCTTTAAGAATATTCTATTATGTCAACCAATACATATTTATATCCCAGATTTATATTCATTTAGCTTGAAATTCAAATCTTGTGCGGATATATTTATCATGTAACTTGTTTTATTAATAACTTGTTTATACGAACGTCGTTTTCGACAAATAAAATATCGAAACGGATCATAATCTCCCCACAAATACAATAATAATATTTTCATGACCAAATTCTCAATATCCAAAATTCTGATATTTAACCCATTAATAATTTTTTATTGCATATACTTAATTAAATTATTTATGTCTATATAGGGTATATTTAACAATGTTATACATTCTTCTCCTCTTAAAAGGGATTTCGTCCCGAAATCTTTTAGAAGGGGCGAAACACATAACTCGCTCTAACAAACATGTTATACATCCATATTATTTATAAAACATCCATTACTTGATGTGATTAAGCACCCCAGACTCGCTAAAATGAGCTCAATTCTGTCGTGGAAGTGTAATAAGTGATGCAGAATATATGCAAAACACCTTAATATGCACTTAATCTCTACATGAATGTTCGGTGTATTTGTGGTGCAACCATATCCTACCATACAATCTTGCAACCACGATGCAATCATAAAGAAAAATTTAAATGAAATAATTATCCATGAAAATCTCCGGATGAGTTTGCATCATCTTTTCTTTCGTTTTCCATGTGTTTTTCGCAAGGTTATCTCCCCATTATACTCGGACCAGGATGATGGATTTATTGTAGAGTCTTTTGATTCCATGCTCCACAATTCTTGTGGTGTCATGGCACATCCTAATCTCCAACTCAAAGTTCCTTAAGCCTCCAATCTGATCAAGCTCAAATCTAACGGCGGAATTGTGAAGGCACTTGCTAAGATAAGAAACATGAAAAATATTATGGATCCTCGATATGCACTTGGGAAGATCCACACGATAAGCCAGTTTCCCTATTCTACCAACGATCCTGAGTGGCCCAATAAACCTAGGAGCTAATTTGTTTGCCTTTCCAAATTGGATAGCTTTCCTAAGAGGAGAAACTTTAACGAATACTAAATCACCAATGTCAAACTCGAGTTCCTTCCTCCTTCTATCAGCGTACGGTTTCTGACAGTCTTGGGCTGCCTTCATTATTTTACCGTATAAGATGAACGTTTTCCGTGCAATCACGAATAAGGTCAGGTTCAACTTAAAAACTCCAATATAATTCTTGGTAGTAAGATGACTGAAGATTAAAGCTTATATGTGATTAAACGGCTGAAGATTAAAGCTTATCATTGAATATTGTCTAACCTTATTCGTGATTTGAAATCACAAATATTCGTGATTTCAAATACGACGGCTGAAGATTCGTGATTTCTTGAATATTGTCTAACCTCATTCAGCCATTTAATCACGAAGAAGGTTAGACAATATTTGTGATTTCAAATACAACGGCTGATTAAAGCTTAAAAAAACTCCAACTGCTTCCACTCAGTAATCACACTTAGGGTAGCATGCCTTCGACTTAAAGCGTCGACAATGGCACTACAATTACCGAGGTGTACTGAGTAGCAAAGTCAAACGATGCTATGTACTCCATCCACAGCTGCTGCCTAAGATTTAAGTCATGCTGGAAAACAAGTACTTAAGATACTTACAGTCAGAAAAGAGATCAAACTTCTCTCCTAAAAGGTAGTGTCCCCACATCTTTAAGGAAAATACCACACCTGCAAGTTCCAAGTCATGCACAGGGTTCCTCTTCTCAGGGTCCTTAAGTTCTCTACTTGCGTAGGTAACTATTCTTCCTTTTTACATGTGTATTACTCCTAACCTTATTCCACAAGCGTCGGTGTAAACCGCGAACATCTTCATACCATTAGGAATAATAAGAACATTGTGCGCTCGTAAGAGATTCCTTCAACCTTTAAAAAACACTACTACACTTCTCACTCCACATGAACTCAAGATTTTTCTTCGTCAATCGGGTTAGAGAGGCTGTAATCCCCTGTAAAGTACTTAATAAATTTTTATAGTAGCCCTCTAATCCCAGATTGTGTTGGTGTACACATGTGTTGGTGCAATTTGGAATTATGCCGGTGTGTTTTGACCAACTCAGCGCTGAGTTAACCGAATCGGGCTATAATTTTAATATGTTTCGAAATATGGCTATTTTTATAAAAAAGTTTCAAAACAAGGCCAAATGAAAAAAAAAATCCATTTTGCATTAATTCTTTATAGTAGAAAATGATGATACAAGTACCAAAAAGGAAGGACTAAAAATTGTCATTCGTAATGAATCAAATGGATTTTATATTGTGGATGTATGATTCATCAATACTTAAATCATGTAAATTTGTGCAATTTTCCACTTTCTCAATTCAATTTTACTATTTTACTATAGTACTAGTTAGTTTTACATATTTCAACAAACAGCTGAGTTGCGCATCACGTAAAAGCTTATGGCATTATGAATACTTCAACTTTGTTCTGTAATATTCCAAAAGTTTTACCAACATCGTTTTTCTATAAGAGCCGACCAATAAGCTTTCTATATATTCATTTTTCTTTTAAAAAAATTGTTTTAACATTGGAAAAAAATTATTTGGTTACTGTTAAATTATAAAAAATTGAACTTCAAAGGTACTTGTTAGAAGTATCGAAACTGAAATAATATAAACCAATGATCTTGAATTTTAATATTATTGACAAGGAGAATAAAAACAAACTTGGACTGCCACAAGGACTAGAATAAAAAACTTGGAAAATAATTATTACCAAGTCGCATTTTCCTATTAATTTCCTTACTAAATTTTAACTTGAAAAATTCCATTTTGCAAGATTATGGAAAGACTGATCTTTCTACACATCGGTTAGAAAATCACCCTACAGATAGGGTTTGAAACTTCCTCATCGATCTCCTTAAACAGAAAAGGAGACAAAAGAGGAGGGGTTGGGGGAAGGGGAAAATATTAACATGTTTATGCATAAATGGAGAGAGTTGTGAAATGAAAGGCACTTCACTAATGCATATGAACGAAATTCTTACAAACTTATGTCTGTAAGACCTTGCCAGTATTATGGTTTCATATTCATTGAGATGGTTGGCAACCTCTACTAAAATATCAGCATATAAAGCAATACTTCTAGAATATCCTTAACATAATTCAAAATATCAACATAATTTTGGTCGTAAAATTAAAGCCATTAAAATGGCATAAAAAGACAATTTTTTGGACGCTTCTCAACAGGGAAAGCAATCCAACTTAAAAATAATTCATTGGCGTATTAAAAGTGAAGATGGTGGTATGTCCAATGCTCATGTATCAAATTTCTCAAGCAAAATACCTATTATTTGTATTATCTAGATATATCATACTGGGCCAGGACGATTAAAAAACACATCTAACCAGAATCAATAACAAGGTTTCGAGTGCCTTAGGAATATTTATTTTCGTTTAGGTATAAATAAAAATAAAATAATAGCGTGATTTTAAGTTGTACTAAATGGATTCATTTTGACTAGTTAGGTTCAAAATTAAATTGGTTTAACATCAACTCTTAAAATAATTTCGTTCTATTACTTATTAACAGGACTTAAATCTTGTCATATTGTCATAATCATTATTGTTCTAAATATATTTTTATATTAACTAACAGTCTAAATAAGTATTATATATGTTATACTCCCTCCGATTCATAATGTAAGAAGTTTCAGAGGTTTGCCAAGAATTAAGAAAAAAATAAGATGGCATTTTAGCCCAAACTTAAATTAGTTTTGCCCTACACATTAATTTCTTTTTTCATTAGTTGTCAATTATATTTCTATGCATAAGTCACTTACTATTTCTATTCCCATCAACTACTTTTTACTTTTTCATGCATAAAAATATCATAAAGTAGTTTTTGGGTTTATGTCATTTATTATGGATCAGGGATAAAGTTAGAACAAGCTTAAACATCCTATATTTTGAAACAATGCAAACTTCTTAAAACTTCTTACATTATGAACCGGAGGGAGTATTAAATAATAATAAAATAGAGGAATATCTAGCGTTTTCCGTTCATTATAAGATTTATGTCACCTCTCTTTGATTCTGTCTAGATATATCATTGACATATTATTTTAAAGTCCAAGTACAATTTATGACTTTTACAATTGTTTATAATATTTTATTAACTCTCGGCTATCTTTCTAAATTCAAAGGTCTACATTTTTTAGTTTCTACAATTATTATTTCAAAGTTCTCAATTTACACATTTGATTTTCATTTAAGTTTGTATATTTGAATTAATTAAATAATCTTAATATAATGTGTTTAATAATTTAAATAACTAGCATTCATCGATTCATAAAATAAATCCGCAAAATTAACAATGTCAATGCGTATGCCACACCCATAATAACTAAAAATGGTAAAAATAATTCCTTTTATATTCAAATAGTAAAATACTAACAAATTTAATGTAAATATAATTCATTTTCTTAATAAATTGTCAATTAAATAATGTGAAAGTAAAGGAATTACAAGAACGTTAGTAATTCTAGAAATCTTCAAGTCGATCTTGGTTCTCTACAATAATTTTTCAATCTCAATGGGTTCTCATTTTACACCTACATACGTAGCTTATTTCCATGATTTTACATTAATATACCTAACATTTGTTTACGAAGTTCTCGTCAGTTATATCTTAGTCTACATTTGGATCATTTAAACAATATAAAATCAAACTATTAAAATGAATTCAAGTAACTAATATTCATTCATTTGCTAGTAGTTTCTTTTAAAATTGATGATTTCAGTTTGTATACCACCAGTGTTAACAAAATGGTAAATTAATTTTTCATTCAAAAAAAAGATATATAAATAAATTAATAAAATCTACTTTCATAAACAATAGTAAAAAGTATTAACATATGTAGGGCATAACACAGTTTTATTTTTAAGAATAGTTGAAGTATGAATGCTTTGTTTGTACAGTATCACTGTGTAAAATACATGGGTTACACACCAGCCAAGATTTTAAATATCGGATATCGGCCGCGTTTCTTCTTGGCGATTCTAGAAACTTGATCTCATATCGAGGTATATCTCAGATGAGATGAGTCTATCTCGAGAATTTGTCTTGGGTTTCCATCTCGGCTCAGAAAGCTCATATTGGAATAGTCTTGGGATATATGATATGTTAAAAACTGGTATTCTTGCACTATAATTTCTTGGATGCTATTATAAAAATAGTTTCTTCGACTTGAATTGCAAAAGCACTTCATTTTTCTTAATTTATGAAAGAACATTCATGTTCATAAATCACAGTATGCTTTAAATAAATAAAATATAACACATTGAAAATTGATTAGTGCTTATGACTTATGGTCCATGAACATGAATTATTTTTGTACAAAGAACATGATAAATATAAAAATTATAAACATTGTAGAATATATATGAATATACGATATGGTCGTTCAACATGTAAAATATTATATACCAGTAGATTATCGTGGCTAGATTTGATTTTTTATATATTTATTTAGGTTTTGGAGCAGGTCTAAAATTTAACTAAAAAACACTTAGATATCGACCGATATTTCATTATCTCATCAAGGTCGATATATCGCTCGATACTGTAATATCTCGGACGTTATATTAGAAATGAGATTTATAGTGATATTTCCTGTTTCGTTTCGGAAGGAGCCTAAAATGATATCTCTGTTAGGATTGTCTCGCATGTTGTTAAGGTAAGAATGACGATTTGAACAAATAGTCTCACATCAGGGAATAAAATGAAGGAATGAAGTACAAATATGAGTTGGTAACATGTAACAATAGGGATTTCTTTTGTTACAAGGATTTGTATGCCAACTCATATGCGTACGCCCTACACAGGAAGAGGGGGAGCTTTGTTCCGACCGTCCTTACAGAACAATCTCAAAGTACATCTCGGACGATATATTCAAGATCTGAAAACAGCAACACCAGTTATAAATATATCTATATTGTAAGAAAGAGTACAAATTAAAAATTGTTAACTGTAATCTTCCTTTTTATATTTATATAATAAGAACGTTAAAAACATAAAATGTGAAGTATATATTAGTTTGGTTAAACCAAGAATCCTACAAATCAAAGAAATCTAACTCGGTTGGTAGGGTCTTGACTAGGATTTGGATTATTTTGCCTCTAGTTCATTTGACATTTCTTAACATTAGACCGACCAAAACCAACATAATGCTCATTCCCACCATGCAATCGTTATGTGATCTTACAACCAACAATAGTACATTGCTTATTATCATTTGAATTTTGACTGTTCAATCCAAATTCAGGTTTGTATTGTCGATGCAAAATGTATTACTAGATGTAAACTTTAAATTGAAATCGTAGTCGATTAATTTTTCTCACTAATCTATATAATAAAATCCCTTGGTATATAAACCAAGTGACAAAGAGCGGCTAAGATCTCTCCTTAGCATATACATTAAGCAGCTCAGGTTTTTATACAAAAGCAAATCCATTTACACAATCTATGACGCTCTGTTCACACTTACATTTCGGTTCCACAACTGCTCCTCGCACATTTCATCATTCTTCCTACTTAATTGTTGAAATTGGTGATATGCAAATCACAATTTTGGGCAAATAATCTTACATATTTTATGGATAGATTTGTTGTTAGATTTTATGGAGAGATTTGGTGCTAGATTTGATGAAGAGATTTGGTGCTAGATTTTATGAAGAGATTTGGTGCTAGATTTTATGGAGAGATATTGGTTGCTATATTTGTGGACATTTATTGCAAGGATATTTGGTGTTTAACCAAATATTTTTATAACATATATGAAGATATTTTGAAAGCCAAGTTTTCTTGGGCATGAAGCCAAGTTTTTCTTGGGCATGAAGCAATTCTCACTATAAAAAGGGCTAGCTAATTTCTTCGTTAGGTGTGGAAAATTTGTCATTATTCTTCATTGTCTTTCTCCTCAAATTTTTAGCCATTAGATATTCTCTACCTATTTCTCAATAAGGTTATTGGTTCAAGTTGTAATTGGTTGTAATGATGGTTGAGATCGTTTGTAAACAATTTTTATTAGTGAATCAATAAAGAGGGTGGTTGGGTGGAATATCGTGTGCTCATATTTCCGATATTATTTGTGTTTTTTTTTTCAATCAAATTCATCTTCAAGTGATTGGGTGATAAAGATCCAATTTTTCTTGGCATTTTGTCAAGCTTCCGCTGCACACAAAACCCCAATATTTTGGTATCAGAGCAATTTTTGCACAACAGTTTTGTATCAGAGCCAGATCATTGCATAGCTTGGAGTGTTTGTTGGATTGAAAATTGGAGATGTCGGAGATGATGACATTTTCAAAGATGGCTATTTTAAATGGGAAGAACTGGGGTATATGGAAGCCGAAGATGGAGGACATTCTATATCTCAATGATTTGCATGATCCCATTGATGGAGATGGGGTGAAGCCCTCGAATATGGATGAGGGAAAGTGGAAGAAAATGGACAAAAAGGCGATTGCGTTGATTCGCCAATATTTGGATGATTCTGTATTCCACCATGTGGCTAGTTGTGAATCCGTGAAGGCATTGTGGGACAAATTAGTATCTTTGTATGAGTCGAGGAGTGCTACAAGTAAGGCTTTTCTGGCTCGAAAGTTGGTGCAACTTCGATTGGATGAGGAGAAGTCTGTTGCAGAACATTTAAACGAGTTTCAGGATGTCATCAATCAATTGGCAAATATGAAGGTCAATTTTGATGACGAGTTGTAGACTCTTTTGTTGATGAGTTCTCTTTCGGAAAGTTGGGAGACTTTGGTTATTTCATTAAGTAATTCCGATGCTAATGGAACTATCTCTTTAGAAACGGTTTGAAGCAGTCTTTTGAATGAGGAGCTAAGGAGAAAAGGGTCGGAGTTGAAATCGGTTCAAACTGAGGCGATGGTAGCAAGGGACTCGGGGAAAGATACAAGAAGGAAGAAGAAACAGGCTAATGGTAAAGGTGGTTGTTATTATTGTGGTAAGGAAGGTCACAAGCGCAATGATTGCTATTCATTTATACGAGTTATGAAGAAGAAGAAGGCGCAAGGTGATAATAATAATGATTTGGCACAAGCATGTTTTGCTGAAGGTACCGAAAGAGATTCTTCATATGATGTCCTATTTAGTGCTGTGGAGCGTTGAAAGATGGATTCAGGAGCCAGTTTTCACATATGCCGTGATGTGAAAAGTTTCTCTTCGTATGAGAAGAGTGTTGGCATGATAAAGACGGTCGAGTAGAGCTACCAATTTGTGGAGTTGGAGCTGTTAGGTTTTGGATGCATGATGGAGTGTTGAGAGAAGTGGCCGGTGTGAGGCACATAGCCGCTTGTTTGCATAACCTCATGTCTCTCGGTCAGTTAGATCAACGCGGTTGCACTTATGAGACTCGAGGTGGAGTTTTGAGAGTGAAGAAGGGTGGTCGTGTGATGATGTGAATAGTTTTGGAGGAGGGAAACCTATATAGTTTGGTCGGTTCGGTGGTCAATAATGAAAGGCGGGTGACGGTTGAAGAACCTAGTCCACAGCAAGGTGGAGAGGTTAATATGGTCACCGCTAATGGTCCTATGGTGGAGGACCATGGTATCAACAAGGGTCTAAATGTTGATGATGCTCGAGGGATCCCGAAGACGAAGAGATCATGTCAAGAGGAAGATAGATGTCGAGTTATGAAATCCACAAAGACGAGATGGAGGTCTTTATGGTATTACAAATGCTTTTGAAGATCGCTAGTGGCGTGGTGCACGGATAAGGGAGGTGCATCATTATTGGGCGATGGTGGAGGTTTGTAATGGTGTTAATTGAGAAAGAAAGGTTGAAAGTGAGAGCTAAGGGGCTATTGCTTGAGTGGAGGAGATGTTGTGATTTGGTATCAAGGTGGAGTGTTGAAATTGGTGATACGCAAATCACAATTTTGGGCAACAAATAATCTTACATATTTTGTGGAGAGATTTGTTGTTAGATTTTATGGAGAGATTTGGTGCTAGATTTGATGGAGAGATTTGGTGCTAGATTTGATGAAGAGATTTGGTGCTAGATTTTATGAAGAGATTTGGTACTAGATTTTATGGAGAGATATTGGTTGCTATATTTGTGGACATTTATTGCAAGGATATTTGGTGTTTAACCAAATAGTTTTATAACATATATGAAGATATTTTGGGAGTCAAGTTTTCTTGGCATTAAGCCAAGTTTATCTTGGGCATGAAGCAATTCTCACTATAAAAAGGGCTAGCTAATCTCTTCATTAGGTGTGGAAAATTTGCCAGTATTCTTCATTGTCTTTCCCTTAAATTTTTAGCCATTAGATATTATCTACCTATTTCTCAATAAGGTTATTGGTTCAAGTTGTAATCGTTTGTAATGATAGTTGAGATCGTTTGTAAACAATTTTTATTAGTGAATCAATAAAGAGGGTGGTTGGGTGGAATATCGTGTGCTCATATTTCCGATATTATTTGTGTTGTTTTTTTTTCAATCAAATTCATCTTCAAATGATTGGGTGATAAAGATCCATTTTTCCTTGGCATTTTGTCAAGCTTCCGCTGTGCACAAAATTCACAACATTAATCCCAACCCATCTCTTTCTCCTCAGTAATTATTAATTAACAAATTGTTACTCCACTTCCTTTAACTGCAATTGAATCACATCCGAATGACTGTTAATCTCTTTAATGACAAAATCTTTTGATGACTACAGCAGAAAACCATGTAAACCCCCAATTTTGACGCTACTAGATCTGAGCATTCGTTGGTAGAGTTCAGAGTTATGGCGCTGTTACTATAATTTCAACATCATAAGTAATAAGAATATCAATCTTCTCATTTACATCTTAATCTCCTATTCTGACTCAGTTTAATGGATTCTTATTGAAAATGATATCCTGGGAATCAATTCTATTCTTCTGCTCTTACGTATTTGGATATAGTTTTCTTTATTTCGGCCTTTAAAATGTAGGGTTCAATCTATTAATACTCATTCTGACTATCGTAATTTTCTTTTTCTCTTTTAGGTTTATGAGAAAATTGCAGGTTGCGGCCTTCGATGCCACCAAGTTTGCACGCGTTAGAATTAACAATTTACTTTTATCAACAGCTTTTGTTCCTATTTTAAAGCTCCAAGTACAAAGACTACATATATTGATGTCAATAATGTTTTCTTTGGCTTTAAGTCTTCATTCATATTTGTCTACACACGAACTATTTGTATAAATGATCCAATAAGGATTCTCTTTTGACTTTTCCAGTACTTTAATTATACTTTTATGCTATATATGCTAAAGTAGGTTCTAACAATACAAAATCAGATTATTGTTCTATCTACAGACGCTAAGTAGACCACCTTTGTTAACATAATATATCATCATACAAGGGTTGGAAGCTAAAAAGACTTATTACTGGACTTTATTTTATTTTTTCTTGGTTTGAAAGATTTTAATATACAAATAAGTGCATAGTATGCTAAATCTACAAAAATGCTTTAATAGTCATTTTTGGTTAATTTTCAATTTTTGGTATTGATGGTTACAAGTTTCCATCTTCTGTTACTTGAAACTATTGCAAATCGGGACATATAATGTTGTCATTCCCCACAATAATTAGTAAACACAATAATCAGTAAATACAGTAGTTATGCATCCAGTAAGAGGGCCTAAATATAAGCATATGAGATCAAAAATTTACACTTCAGTTTGTCAAAAGATAAGTCCTATATATTATTTCATTTAATTGCTGGCACAAAATTCTTTACTTTTTTGGGTCCTTCAATTACTTCATTTGATCATGCACTTTTTACTTCCATTATGTGATATGAATAAGATTTCTTTAATGATATTACAATTTTGTTTACATACTTTTCTATATTTGGATAATCAATGATGGTAGAGTTATATTGTTCTCTGTATAAGGCATCTTTAGTCTGTGATCCTTTCTTCCCAATTGAAGAATTGTCCACTGTCACCACTAAAAGAATGAAACCTTTTAAGAATTACTAAAAGAGTTAAAGATATAATGATAATAAAATTAATACAAGGGAAAAAATAATAATTATAGATGTATTATAACCAGTATTTAACTACTTTACTATTTTCTGGTTTTGTCATCTTTCATATTTGCAGGGAGGAAAACAATTGTTCCAGCATAGAAGAGCATCAAAGAGAAAAACCATTGTCTCCCTCATTGCAATGAAAGTAGAAGTAAATGAAATACCATCTACAGAATCAAAATTAGGTAAGGAGGTTAAAGTAGAAGAAGACGCACTTATGCTACTAAGGACAGGAGAAAATGGAAATTGCTAAAGTTTTAGTGGTTGACCCACCACTGATGGCAGAATCGTTTGGCGGTGTAGAAAAATGAGACTTCTGAAAATCATTAACAACCTCCACCATTCTGTAGCCTTGAATCTCATAAGATGATTTGGCTCTACAATGATATTACACATTTATGCATACAAGAAATCAATTTTTAATGTTACTTTCAATCCATGTTTACTGTTGCTTTTCTTCCCCATCATCCACTCTATTTAAGGTATGTTTTACTCTTTTTGTTGCATTTTTCCTCTTTTTACGGTCTATTTGCATTTTACTTTTGTATCTAAAAATGATTTTGAATCGTTTAACTATGTTCTCTACTGAAATGGGAAGAATTATTTGTACTTCATATGTACATGTTATCATTGAACAATTTTCGCACCTTTTTACTACATGCCTCATATTTGTCGTAATTATCTACATTTTGTTACAATGAGGTATCTATGACAGTGCCTGAAAATAATTGAATATTCTATATTAAGCATGGTTACTATATGTGAAATCCTTGGGTATGCAATTGAGTATACATCTCATAAACATTATAAAATGATTTGGTGTTTATATATATATATATATATATATATATATATATATATATGGAAATTCTATTGGGACACAGAGAAAAAACACAAAATATAACACAGCAGCACAACCGTCAGATTATTGAAATCACAGCCGTCGTTTTAACCCTATCTCCCACGTCATCAGTTACTCTCCCTACTTCTCACATTTTACATTTATTTTAACATTTCTTCATTATCTTCCGTGAAGAATATCTGCAGATTCTATCCTCCAAATCAATAGCTTCAGCATTTTCATGTGTCAGATTGTTGTTTCAATCAAAAAAGGAGGAGTCTTCTCCCAAATTGATTTCAACGGTGAGATAATACCCCCATGAATTGCATTCTAACCCTCCTTGAATTCTTCTTCATTCATTGTGAGATCATATCCAAAAACTGACATTGACATTGGTTATGAGTTAAAAAAGAGAAAAGAAGTTAGGAAACTGAGTGTTTAAAATTGTTGTATGTCGCTTACTGTGGATCACCAATCATCCTAATTTTTCTGTTAGGAAACAGTGTATGGCACTTGAAACAAGCTTGCAAACGAGTGGTATTTTTTTTTTTGGGGTTGGAGAGTTTTCTGTTATGCTTTGTTATTTGAGAGAAGAAGAAGACAACGTTTGCGAGAGAAACAAGGCATGTGTTGAAAAAAATAGCAACAGGTTGATGATTGGCGGCTTTGATTTGAAGCATCTAACGGATGCCATATTGCGTGTAATTTTGTGTTTTTTTCCTATGTCTCAGTAGCCTCTCCCATATATATATATATATATATATATATATATATATATATATATTATGTATATTTTTTATTAAAAAAACACATTGTATGGAAAATTATACTTTACTATTGTTCCTTTTTCACTTTATTGTTACAAAATGCTTGGCTGCTATATAAAATAACCATCAGCATCAGTTGATTAACTACTTTTATTTGAATCTTTGACTAAAATAAAAATAATACATATTGGTTCTCCCAAACCAGGTGATAGAAAAGAAAGGAATCTGAATTGCATTTATACTTAATTTTCTTCCATTTTTTTTTTTACTATAAGCCATCCTTATAGTAGGTAGTGGCCAACATCACCATCGGTTGCCTCAAGAATTCTACTATTAAAGTCTTAATTTAAAAATAAATTCTTTTATTGTACTTGGTTTTGGTTTTTTTGTGTAAAGTTCATTATTCCATGTACCCATGTCTGTAACACTCTGTCCTATGCCTTTCTACTGTACTTCGTTCTAGACATTAATTTTCTATGCATTGTTCAATGTCCTGTGTATCTCTTCATGCAACATCCCGAAATTACCAGATATAGTTTCTGTATTATAAAAAATTTCACGTTCCTTCCAGGATACACGTTTTCAACATGTAAATATCAATCAAATCATTTAAGCTTCCTTTTTAAACATATTTTATGCCATAAGTTTGACTACATTTAATATGAAACCATAATTATTTGTTGTAGAAATTTTTGGAATTGTTTGATTTATATTTAATGCTATATACAACCAAACACTATGTACATTCATCCATAAATTGTGCACGCCCAAAAAGATTGTTATATATAATTACTTCTATCTCATTACAGTAAAAAGGAAACCATGTGAGCATTATCCCTATTTTCTTCATATAAATTAATAATTCAACGTGTCATAACTCTGTACAAAATTCAAATCATATAGTTGACAAGTTCTTTATCTGGTAGTAAACCAACTGCCCATAAAACCAATAAGGGATCATCCTAAAAGGAAAGAGTTGATAACATATATCCTTTTATCCATATTTTCTTCATAATGAATTAATAGTTTAACCTGCTATAACTTTATACCAAATTTTAAACATCTTTATTAATTAATGTGTTGAAAATACATATTTTTGGTCCCACCGTGAAATGTTAAAAATTCCTTTTATTTAAATTAAAAAACTATCCCATGAAAATAGCTGTATGGTTGATTTTTTTTCTTTTCAACGCTTCATTTATGTATGTGTTGATACCGATACTATTTTTTTCAATACTTCATTCATATTTACACACGTTGATACTGATACTATTTTTCTATAATAATTTTGTAAACAAATTAAGCATTTCTATTATAGGTAATGTTACTTCAAAACATTTCAGCATGATGTCTTACGGTTCTTTTCAATTAAAAGATTGCTTATCAACAGCTATTTTTAATAATTTTTTATTTTGTATCACTGTGGGGTTATATCAGTATGTATGTGAACTCCTAAAGCAGGTAGGAAAGCATGTGAAGTACCTAATTTTAGGATTATCATAAATGATTTAGATTTGCTTTTTTATTTTTGCATCAATCAATGCTATTAAGTCTATTAACACTGTTTTTGATGCAAAGTGTATGATAAGTGTAATGCCTCAGTGCATGTTAATATCAATTTGTGGTCATTCTTGATCATTTCTGGTCTTTAAGAGAAATCCACGTTCTGCGTACAAGAAAAGGATGAATAGAATAATTTATTGTAGAAGTTATCATGAATGGTTCTCAACAAAATGAGAGAAACTGATGAAGCAGACCATGGTTCCTCGATCAATAAAGGTGCGGCGACAAACCTAACGTATTTCAATGACTGCTAGCATTAGCTAGCTAGAGATGCCAGAATGAATGCTATCCTCATTGTCAAGACAATCATTAACGATCCCACGACGATAGCCGTTGCTTACTACGCAAAAAAGTAACTAATGTTGGTGAAAAGAATCTTCTCCTCTTTGATCTTAATGTTGGACATTTGATATAACCTTACTGACAATCGAGGAAGGCACATTCAAAATAAAGGCAACAGCAGTCAAGACTCAACTTGATGGTGAGGGGTTCGACAATAGACCGACGGAAAATTTCGTGCAAGAAATAAATAGCAAAAAAAGAACTCACAGTTACTGTATGAGTGCTCAGACAACTGAGAACAAGTTGCGAAAGAGAAAAGTGAAATCTTTCCTCTACTGCTAAGACCACAATTTATATTGACTCATTGAACGAGGACATTGTTTTTTTATTCTCAAACATAAGAAGGGCTAGCTTCCAAGATAAACATGGACCTATTCGGAAAGTGCATTATCAACAGTCAAGTAACGTTTAAGTGATGCCAAGATGAACAAAGAATCATAGGTGGTTTCAACTTGAGTCTCGAAAAAGTAGAAGTTGCTGCAAGACTTCTTTAATGGAAATGAGTTATGTAAGAGCATCAATCATGATGAGTTATGAAAGATCTAATTTTATTTTATTCGTTTTCTCTTTTATGAAAATTAATTTTGTTTAATTATCTTTTAATATTATGTATGATTGCAGCGATGTAGATGCGCTTTGGCAGAATGAGTCGGAGTTTAAAACTGATGTGTTTTATGAATATTTTTGTGCGTATGAGGATGAAATGTAACGACCCGGATTTTGAGCGACTTTGGTTATCGACATAAGCTCGATGTCGATAACCAAAACATCGAAAAATCTCGGTAATTAACGAAAGAAATTAGAGGGTGAGAATAGATAAGATAGAAACTTAGAATAGAAGAAGAAGAACACAACATCAGAGTAACACGAACCTCACAGCGGAACGAATAACATATAATAGATAACATAACTTTGAAATATAACAGTTATGTACACAATAGCACTTATCAGAGTACAGCACTTACAACACAACAGAAATAACTATAGCTATATGATCTTGAAGCCTCCTGCTCCAAGCTCTCCAAGTGTATCTGTAAAATCCCGACTACTTGACTGCCCGTACAAATTTAGGCACCCAAGAGTTTAGGGAAAACAACAAAGTAAACTCCGGGTCAGTCATGGGACTGGTATGAGTAAAACAGTTTAAACGGGTATACGAACAAGTAAACGATATCTCATAAGACCACGCCGTATAACTGAACGGGTTTTTCCCTTATGAGAATCCAAAATATCTTTATATCAAAAACCTTTTGATATTATAATAATGTCTATGTACAAATAGATATCAACTAGCAGAAACGCTTTCATCTCACGTTCTACATATATAGTATACAATCAAAATCGCAAGCACGTATTGGATAATGGATTTCCAACTATGACAAGGTATGGAACCACCTTCCGATCAGTGTATTCTAGGAACGATACACTGGAGTTCAACAAGAACATCTTGTAACTCAGCCACACATGACCGACCACTCATTTTGCTTGAGTGTATCGAATGTATATCACCAACGGTTGGGATCAGCAACCGTTCCCGTATATATATGGGACAGCATTGATAGATTTAAGAAACAAATGAATATTCTCTAGATAGGTGATTATACACCCTACTTCGGTGCGACCGACTTAGCCATGCTGCCTTCCCGATTTCTGTCATTTACCGGTTGATGAGGCTAGAAGCTACGCTTTATCATTACATCAGATTCACTTCGAATGCCACATTGTCAGATCCATCGAAAATCACTAATTGGCGTCTACAACAGTACGTTACGTGTTAGCTAAAGAAATTTCCTTCTCCGCTTCCACTCTTGGTAAAGTTGAAGAAATCAATGTACGTGACCTTTCTGGAAATACTCTGTCAGACATTCATCAACACAAGTCATCCTCATTCACTTAGAATGTCACATCGTCATACCCGCCAAATCACAAATTGATTTATCCAAAAGTAACACGGGTATACAGCTTAGAGAAACGAATTCCTCCGCCACCAAACGTGAATACGTTTGAACAGATCAACTTACGCGATCCATTGGATATACTCTGTCAGACCTTCGTCCATACAAGTTGTCATGGGACTGGACAAACCGAAGGCACTATTCAATATATCCATCTTAGTCACTGTTATCTAAGACTTATACAATAGCCCTTGCATTTTACTCCGTCTTCAATTATCTTTGGCATATATGATTCGCAACGCTTATGCCAATACAGAGTGGTTCTTTGGATAATAATCCAACCGGTCTCTCCATATTAACAACGTTAAAATGGTCAAAACTACGATAGTCTGTGATTTAACCATCAAAGAAAAACAAGTGTGCAAACAACGATATTATTTCCAGATGGAAATTATATCAAAACAAACATCATTTAACATTTATCTCTTCAGTTCATTTTACATCTCCTGTTTCCCTATATTCAACATTTGCTATTTTCTATATTTAGAAAATATACGTTATTAACACTGGAAACATTTCCATTCCTTGTTTTCTGTATTTAGAAAACATTTCTGATTCTTGTTTGGAAAACATTTCCAAACTCCTACGTTTGGATTAAACAGATGTTTAGATAAAACATCGCTATGCCAACTCAACCATTTTCTTTAATTACTAAATTCACTTTACCATCCTTTACTGCCGAACCTTAATCATTCCTCAGTTAAAAACGAAGCCAATCAAGTTGGGGTAGAACTACCTCTCAGACCTTAACTGAACAACACTTCTAACCTTGAAATAGGCAAAGTTCACTTTATATTTCTTTAACTAACTTCCTTACTTAACCTTTCTTTTGAATAACTATATTCGATTAACTCTTTTCAATTAACTCTATTGGACTGACCCTATTGGGTTAACTCTATTTGATTAACCCCATTCACTTAACTCCTGTCGAACAAACTATATTCGTTAACTCCTCTAACTCTATTCGAATAAACTATATTCGATTAACTCCTCTAACTCTATTCGAATAAACTATATTCGATTAACTCCTTTACTATATTCGAATAAACTATATTCGATTAACTCCTTTACTATATTCGAATAAACTATATTCGATTAACTCCTTTGATTTAACTCTAATAGATTAACTCCATCGAATAAACTATATTCGATAACTCCTTCGATTTAACTAATATTCTATAACTCACTTCGATTAACTAATAATCGATAACTCCTTCGAATAACTATATTCGATAATCTCCTCTCGAATAAACGATATTCGATAATCTTCCCTTTTGATTTAACAAATCGATAACTCCTTTTCGAATAACTAAATTTGACAACTCCTTTCGATTTAACTAATCGATAACTCCTTTCGATTAAACTATAATCGATAACTCCTTTCGATGAAACTAACATCGATTAATTTAACTCGACGAACTTAACTCGACTCACTTATCTCGATAATCTAACTCAAGAACTTAACTCGATTAACTTATCTCGATAATCTAACTCAAGTTGATTAACTCCTATCGAATAACTAATATTCGATTTAACTCCATTCGCTTGACTCTAGATCGCAGCGATCACAATGGTTACGCCTGACTCCCTCAGGAAACATCCGACCGCCGTAGGCTATTTACAGCCCTGCGAATTACGCTAGCAGTCATACGAGATGGCAACTTTTCCTGAATAACTTTGTTTGACTAACTCTGTCTCAAATAACTATATTTGATTAACTCTAGTTCGTTTTAACTCAAATCGATTTACTCTAACTGATTTACCTACCTGATTAACTCTAACTGATTAACTCTAACTGGTTAACTCTTACTGATTAACTCTTACTGACTTAACCCAACTGGTTAACTCGACTTACTTAACCCAACTGGTTAACTCTACTGAACTGGTTAACTCTACTAAACTGGTTAACTCTACTGAACTGGTTAACTCTAACTGAACTGGTTAACTCTAACTGAACTGGTTAACTCTACTGAACTGGTTAACTCTACTGAACTGGTTAACTCTATTCAACTAACTCGACTCGACTAACCCCTTTCGAATAGCATATTCGTTTTACTAACTTTCGAATACCATATTCGATTTACTTTATTCACTTTATAAAGATCTCCTTTTAACAACGTTTTATTCATTTGAAAAGATTTACTTTTAAATAACGGTTCTACACTTAAAAAATGATTTCCTTTTTATAACGTTTCCTTTTCAATTCTATTTGTAAATGGTTTACAAATATTCCCTTTTCAAATTTATTCTTGAAATATTCTAACTCCTTAAATTCTCTGAAAAATTCGCCATAACCTCCTTTGTAACGGGAGCATCGGGAAAATCCCCAAACCCGCCACACAGGCCTTTCCATTCAAAAAGAAAATGGTTTGTAATTATTTCCTTTTTGAATATCTCCTGTTTATAAATATTCCAATTTATAAACATTTCTTATTTATAAATATTCCACTTTATAAATATCTCTTATTTATAAATATCCCATTTTATAAATATTCTATTTTCAATATCACTTTGAAAATCCCCTTATCAACATTTCAGTATGTTATGGTATTCAATCGTATCAAATCACGATGTTCAATTTCGTCCAAGTACATATAATCGCCCATAGATTTTATATCACATCATATAACAATATATGAAAAACAATAAAATAACTGTTGAGGAATCCAGTCGGATTCCTCTAACCTGTTTCCCTGCATCCACATATGTTACACAACATGATTGTCATCACTTTCAGTTCAATATGGATTATTCTGATAAACAGATCAATATATAATTATATAACTGTTTATATATTATATATATTTATATATATAATATTTCATTAACTGACTAGAAGTGCAATCAAACAGTCAACACACAATCAAACAGACAATTTCTAACAGTTCTAAAAATACAACATGAAATTATAAACTGTTCAGAATTGGTGAGATTTACTCACATTGGACTGTTATCGTTAAAAACGATTAACTATCTTTGATTTAGACGGACAATTTATTTTGTAATAAATTGTAACAAGGTCGAATTCTCTCCCAGTCAATCCCATTGGGTAGTGTCCGTCCATACGGTCCTAACGGATTCAGCCGTTCGAATTTCTGATAGTATATGTGGAAGATATAAATTTTACAAGTCGTCAAACTATTTAAAATAAAAACAACTTAAATCTATTTAACTTTGGGCCTTACCCCTTTGTAATTGAATCGACCCACTTAGAAAATACCCAACCCGCAAAAAGCTTCTCCCCCAACTTGAAATCCCTGCTCCAGAACTAAACCCGACAGCACCATTTCCACCCCTTCAACCACCTCGTTCTCTTCCTCTTCACCGAATCAACCCACAGACTTCACTTTGATTTCCGTTTCAAACCATACCAGTTTTCATCTCCTTCGAACTGAAATGCCAGGTGCGGCATCATCTCCAAGCCGATGAACAGTACCCCCCCTTATCAGGAAAAACCCATCGAACTTCCTCAAACCGGGCATATAAGTGCGGTTTTCCCCAGCAATCCCAAAACAACTATCAATAGTTCGAATCAATGCTTGAATTTCATCAATACCCGAACCCTAACGTTCTTCTGAAGCTCGCGTTTGCCAAAGTCGAGGCCAGCAAACACGAATCGCACCTTTAAAACTGCTACCAAACTGAAGTGAAGCACTCCAAGATCCCAAATACATATGTATTTTCATTTGTAGAGTTTTATTTGATTTTTGGTGGATTTATTTTGATCGAACCTTTCACTGGAAAGAAGCAGCGGCGCATTTTTTTATCTGTTGACTTTGAGAAAAGATTGAATTAGGTTTAGGAATTTTATGTGGTATTTATAGAGGATTTTAAATAATTTTAAATTGATTATTTTATTCAATTTTAAACAATCGCTGTTTGTCTTTGTCTTCTAAATATTTGTATGATTACATACGACACCCAAAAATCACCAAACTGGACATGTAGCTAGAGTTCGACATTACGGTCCCAACGAAACTGGTTTCGTCGGATATCGACTTTGTATGCTCACACAGCGTATTTTTAACTGTCAAAATACTAACTATTTTTCACTCTAAAAATCTGTACGGCCACAATGTGACTCTAAAAATCATGAAACTGGAAATCTAACAACTATTTGACATTGCGGATCCAACAAAATTAGTTTCGTCGAATTCCGACTCCATTTGCAAAACTGGCTATTTTTAACGCTCTGGATGACCCATTTAAATATATAAATATATTTAAATATAATTAAATTTAATATTTAAAAATAAATATTATCGTCTATATTCACAGTGGAATACCATACAGCTCTGCTGGGATTTATAACTCGATACTTCAAATCTGGGTCAACCCGATATTCGGTTTATTTTGAAATTCCTTTTTAAAATATAAATAATTCCTTTATAAATTATAAAGGAATTCCAAAGCGACTTTTCTAAAATTTGATTTGGTCATAAATCAAAATCTACACGACGAAATCCAGATTTTTCTCTTCCACTAGAAAGATATACTTCACCAGCTCCACACGTTTCTTGTTTCACAGAAATCCGGCTTAAAACGAATTCTGTACATTCAGTTGAAGTTCAAATCGCCAAATCGCGAACTGCAGCGCCATTTCAAGCTTGATTTTAATTATAATATAATTATACGTTCAAACTGTCGTCGATTGAATATATTCGTCAATATAATTCAACTCTAAGCTGAATTAAATCTAAGGGACGACCCCGTTCACAGAATATTGTGATTTCCAATAATTCTGATTATTTCTGAATTAAATATATTATTTAATTTATTATTTTAATTACATATTCCCAGTTATTTAATTCGACGACCATTAAATCCATTAATTCGCCATTTATATAATTAAATAAATTAATTATAATACCTCTGCCAATGCGGGTCATTACATTCTTCCCCACTTAAAATAATTTCGTCCTCGAAATTGCTAAGTTAGAGGACGACCCTATATATTGGAATTCCTAAGATTTGTTTACCCCTTATTTCTGATTTCAACTGAACCAATTAATATCGACTAAAATATTTATTCATTCCGACTAACTAAAATTTTCAAAAATTCTGAAAATTTTCTAACACTTTAAATTTTCGGAAAATTTCGCCATACCCTCCTTTGTACAGCCCTATCGGTAAAACCACAACTCGCCTCTCTAGGCCTTCTCCAACCCAAAAGAAAATCAAACAGCCAAGCGGCTTGCCAATTCGGCTCATAAATCTCATGCTTATATAAAATATAAACTTGTACTTTTTTGTCGGGCATATCATTATATCCCTTCCATCTGTTATCAACTCGGCATATACAAATGCCATCCCAATCAACTCCAACCAAGTTATTCTTAACACAACCATTCGCTTATTCAAGCCGAATTCAATTTCAAATTCGAGTCTCAAATTCCAACTCTCAACTTATTATTTCAAATCCAAATCCAAATTATTCTCTAATCACTTCTAGTTTTTCTTAACCTATCATCTCAAGTTAAATTCTGGTTTATTATTTACTTTTACCATCCCATTCGAATTAACTTCACAAGTTAAAATTTAAATTTCTAGAACTTAAATTCTTGGGTAAATTTCAAATCAATTTGAAATCATACTGCCAATTCAAAACCTTTGAATTTTCTAAACAACTTGTTTCCTCAAAACAATTCAATTAAAAATCTTTGGTAGTAATCCACCACTTAGAATTCGAAAATCACACCGATGATACTGCGCAGTCATCATCGGAATTATTTTCCAGCGACCCAAGTGATTCCAATACTATATCATTTTCAATACCATTACTAAATACTTCCATTTTGAAAACATTTCAAAATCTCCCAGGAACTTAAAATTTCCTTATTTTAATTCCAAATCTGATTTAAATTCATATTTAATTCATCTTATTTCATATACTTTACTTATATGAATTCTGATTAGTTATTTATAGCCATTTCACTTTTATAATCTTACTCGATTATAATACAACCAATATAACTAATATATATATTTTCTCAATATCAGGATATAATTTTGGGTAAATTTATTCTATTTACCCTCTTTTCAAAACATACCGTGTCGACCCATCGTATTCAAGTGTTTATCAACTTTTACCGACACAGTGGATCAAACTGATCGACCAGAACTCATAAACAACTCAGCCAATGAATCTCCACAATATAAAATTATTTTTATATCATATACAAATACGCACTCGTATATATACACTCAAACTCAATCTAGGGTATTACTAACCCTATCTTTACCGAGTCACGCCACAGAGCCAAGGTAAACTTAACTTAAGCTCTGATACCAACTGTAACGACCCGGATTTTGAGCGACTTTGGTTATCGACATAAGCTCGATGTCGATAACTAAAACATCGAAAAATCCCGGTAATTAATGAAAGAAATTAGAGGGTGAGAATAGATAAGATAGAAACTTAGAATAGAAGAAGAAGAAGAAGAAGAAGAACACAACATCAGAGTAACACGAACCTCACAGCGGAACGAATAACATATAATAGATAACATAACTTTGAAATATAACAGTTATGTATACAATAGCACTTATCAGAGTACAGCACTTACAACACAGCGGAATTAACTATAGCTATATGATCTTGAAGCCTCCTGCTCCAAGCTCTCCAAGTGTATCTATAAAATCCCGACTACTTGACTGCCCGTACAAATTTAGGTACCCAAGAGTTTAGGGAAAACAACAAAGTAAACTCCGGGTCAGTCATGGGACAGGTATGAGTAAAACAGTTTAAACGGGTATATGAACAAGTAAACGATATCTCATAAGACCACGCCGTATAACGGAACGGGTTTTTCCCTTATGAGAATCCAAAATATCTTTATATCAAAAACCTTTTGATATTATAATAATGTCTATGTACAAATAGATATCAACTAGCAGAAACGCTTTCATCTCACGTTCTACATATATAGTATACAACCAAAATCACAAGCACGTATTGGATAATGGATTTCCAACTATGACAAGGTATGGAACCACCTTCCGATCAGTGTACTCTAGGAACGATACACTGGAGTTCAACAAGAACATCTTGTAACTCAGCCACACATGACCGACCACTCATTTTGCTTGAGTGTATCGAATGTATATCACCAACGGTTGGGATCAACAACCGTTCCCGTATATATATGGGATAGCATTGATAGATTTAAGAAACAAATGAATATTCTCTAGATAGGTGATTATACACCCTACTTCGGTGCGACCGACTTAGCCATGCTGCATGCCCGATTTCTGTCATTTACCGGTTGATGAGGCTAGAAGCTACGCTTTATCATTACATCAGATTCACTTCGAATGCCACATTGTCAGATCCATCGAAAATCACTAATTGGCGTCTACAACAGTACGTTACGTGTTAGCTAAAGAAGTTTCCTTCTCCGCTTCCACACTTGGTAAAGTTGAAGAAATCATTGTACGTGACCTTTATGGAAATACTCTGTCAGACATTCATCAACACAAGTCATCCTCATTCACTTAGAATGTCACATCGTCATACCCGCCAAATCACAAATTGATTTATCCAAAAGTAACACGGGTATACAGCTTAGAGAAACGAATTCCTCCGCCACCAAACGTGAATACGTTTGAACAGATCAACTTACGCGATCCATTGGATATACTCTGTCAGACCTTCGTTCATACAAGTTGTCCTGGGACTGGACAAACCGAAGGCACTATTCAGTATATCCATCTTAGTCACTGTTATCTAAGACTTATACAACAGCCCTTGCATTTTACTCCGTCTTCAATTATCTTTGGCATATATGATTCGCAACGCTTATGCCAATACAGAGTGGTTCTTTGGATAATAATCCAATCAGTCTCTCCATATTAACAACGTTAAAATGGTCAAAACTTCGATAGTCTGTGATTTAACCATCAAAGAAAAACAAGTGTGCAAACAACGATATTATTTCCAGATGGAAATTATATCAAAACAAACATCATTTAACATTTATCTCTTCAGTTCATTTTACATCTCATGTTTCCCTATATTCAACATTTTCTATTTTCTATATATAGAAAATATACGTTATTAACACTGGAAACATTTCCATTCCTTATTTTCTGTATTTAGAAAACATTTCTGATTCTTGTTTAGAAAACATTTCCAAACTCCTACGTTTGGATTAAACAGATGTTTAGATAAAACATCGCTATGCCAACTCAACCATTTTCTTTAATTACTAAATTCACTTTACCATCCTTTAATGCCGAACCTTAATCATTCCTCAGTTAAAAACGAAGCCAATCAAGTTGGGGTAGAACTACCTCTTAGACCTTAACTGAACAACACTTCTAACCTTGAAATAGGCAAAGTTCACTTTATATTTCTTTAACTAACTTCCTTACTTAACCTTTCTTTCGAATAACTATATTCGATTAACTCTTTTCAATTAACTCTATTGGACTGACCCTATTGGGTTAACTCTATTTGATTTACTCTATTTGATTAACCCCATTCACTTAACTCCTGTCGAATAAACTATATTCGATAACTCCTCTAATTCTATTCGAATAAACTATATTCGATTAACTCCTCTAACTCTATTCGAATAAACTATATTCGATTAACTCCTTTACTATATTCGAATAAACTATATTCGATTAACTCCTTTACTATATTCGAATAAACTATATTCGATTAACTCCTTTGATTTAACTCTAATCGATTAACTCCATCGAATAAACTATATTCGATAACTCCTTCGATTTAACTAATATTCTATAACTCACTTCGATTAACTAATAATCGATAACTCCTTCGAATAACTATATTCGATAATCTCCTCTCGAATAAACAATATTCGATAATCTTCCCTTTTGATTTAACAAATCGATAACTCCTTTTCGAATAACTAAATTTGACAACTCCTTTCGATTTAACTAATCGATAACTCCTTTCGATTAAACTATAATCGATAACTCCCTTCGATGAAACTAACATCGATTAATTTAACTCGACGAACTTAACTCGACTCACTTATCTCGATATTCTAACTCAAGAACTTAACTCGATTAACTTATCTCGATAATCTAACTCAAGTTGATTAACTCCTATCGAATAACTAATATTCGATTTAACTCCATTCGCTTGACTCTAGATCGCAGCGATCACAATGGTTACGCCTGACTCCCTCAGGAAACATCCGACCGCCGTAGGCTATTTACAGCCCTGCGAATTACGCTAGCAGTCGTACGAGATGGCAACTTTTCCTGAATAACTTTGTTTGACTAACTCTGTCTCAAATAACTATATTTGATTAACTCTAGTTCGTTTTAACTCAAATCGATTTACTCTAACTGATTTACCTACCTGATTAACTCTAACTGATTAACTCTAACTGGTTAACTCTTACTGATTAACTCTTACTGACTTAACCCAACTGGTTAACTCGACTTACTTAACCCAACTGGTTAACTCGACTTACTTAACCCAACTGGTTAACTCTAATGAACCGGTTAACTCTACTGAACTGGTTAACTCTACTGAACTTGTTTACTCTAACTGAACTGGTTAACTCTAACTGAACTGGTTAACTCTACTGAACTGGTTAACACTACTGAGCTGGTTAACTCTACTGAACTAGTTAACTCTACTCAACTAACCCGACTCGACTAACCCCTTTCGAATAGCATATTCGTTTTACTAACTTTCGAATACCATATTCGATTTACTTTATTCACTTTATAAAGATTTCCTTTTTAACAACGTTTTATTCATTTGAAAAGATTTACTTTTAAATAACGGTTCTACACTTAAAAAATGATTTTCTTTTTATAACGTTTCCTTTTCAATTCTATTTGTAAATGGTTTGCAAATATTCCCTTTTCAAATTTATTCTTGAAATATTCTAACTCCTTAAATTCTCTGAAAAATTCGCCATAACCTCCTTTGTAATGGGAGCATCGGGAAAATCCCCAAACCCGCCACACAGGCCTTTCCATTCAAAAAGAAAATGGTTTGTAATTATTTCCTTTTTGAATATCTCCTATTTATAAATATTCCAGTTTATAAACATTTCTTATTTATAAATATTCCACTTTATAAATATCTCTTATTTATAAATATCCCATTTTATAAATATTCTATTTTCAATATCACTTTGAAAATCCCCTTATCAACATTTCGGTATGTTGTGGTATTCAATCATATCAAATCACGATGTTCAATATCGTCCAAGTACATATAATCGCCCACAGATTTTATATCACATCATATAACAATATATGAAAAATAATAAAATAACTGTTGAGGAATCCAGTCGGATTCCTCCAACCTGTTTCCCTGCATCCACAGATGTTACACAACATGATTGTCATCACTTTCAGTTCAATATGGATTATTCTGATAAACAGATCAATATATAACTATATAATTGTTTATATTATATATATATATATATATTTATATATATATAATATTTCATTAACTGACTAGCAGTTCAATCAAACAGTCAACACACAATCAAACAGACAATTTCTAACAGTTCTAAAAATACAACATGAAATTATAAACTGTTCAGAATTGGTGAGATTTATTCACATTGGACTGTTATCGTTAAAAACGATTAACTGTCTTTGATTTAGATGGACAATTTATTTTGTAATAAATTGTAACAAGGTCGAATTCTCTCCCAGTCAATCCCATTGGGTAGTGTCCGTCCATACGGTCCTAACGGATTCAGCCGTTCGAATTTCTGATAGTATATGTGGAAGATATAAATTTTACAAGTCGTCAAACTATTTAAAATAAAAACAACTTAAATCTATTTAACTTTGGGCCTCACCCCTTTGTAATTGAATCGACCCACTTAGAAAATACCCAACCCGCAAAAAGCTTCTCCCCCAATTTGAAATCCCTGCTCCAGAACTAAACCCGACAGCACCATTTCCACCCCTTCAACCACCTCGTTCTCTTCCTCTTCACCGAATCAACCCACAGACTTCACTTTGATTTCCGTTTCAAACCATACCAGTTTTCTTCTCCTTCGAACTGAAATGCCAGGTGCGGCATCATCTCCAAGCCGATGAACAGTACCCCCCTTATCAGGAAAAACCCGTCGAACTTCCTCAAACCGGGCATATAAGTGCGGTTTTCCCCAGCAATCCCAAAACAACTATCAATAGTTCGAATCAATGCTTGAATTTCATCTATACCTGAACCCTAACGTTCTTCTGAAGCACGCATTTGCCAAAGTCGAGGCCAGCAAACACGAATCGCACCTTTTAAAACTGCTACCAAACTGAAGTGAAGCACTCCAAGATCCCAAATACATATGTATTTTCATTTGTAGAGTTTTATTTGATTTTTGGTGGATTTATTTTGATCGAACCTTTCACTGGAAAGAACAAGGAAGCAGCGGCGCATTTTTTTATCTGTTGACTTTGAGAAAAGATTGAATTAGGTTTAGGAATTTTGTGTGGTATTTATAGAGGATTTTAAATAATTTTAAATTGATTATTTTATTCAATTTTAAACAATCGCTGTTTGTCTTTGTCTTCTAAATATCTGTACGATTACATATGATACCCAAAAATCACCAAACTGGACATGTAGCTAGAGTTCGACATTACGGTCCCAACGAAACTGGTTTCGTCGGATTCCGACTTTGTATGCTCACACAGCGTATTTTTAACTGTCAAAATACTAACTGTTTTTCACTCTAAAAATCCGTATGGCCACACAGTGACTCTAAAAATCACGAAACTGGAAATCTAACAACTATTTGACATTGCGGATCCAACAAAATTAGTTTCGTCAAATTCCGACTCCATTTGCAAAACTGGCTATTTTTAACGCTCTGGATGACCCATTTAAATATATAAATATAATTAAATTTAATATTTAAAAATAAATATTATCGTCTATATTCACAGTGGAATACCATACAGCTCTGCTGGGATTTATAACTCGATACTTCAAATCTGGGTCAACCCGATATTCGATTTATTTTGAAATTCCTTTTTAAAATATAAATAATTCCTTTATAAATTATAAATGAATTCCACAACGACTTTTCTAAAATTTGATTTGGTCATAAATCAAAATCTACGCGACGAAATCCATATTTTTCTCTTCCACTAGAAAGATATACTTCACCAGCTCCACACGTTTCTTGTTTCACAGAAATCCGGCTTAAAACGAATCCTGTACATTCAGTTGAAGTTCAAATCGCCAAATCGCGAACTGCACCGCCATTTCAAGCTCGATTTTAATTATAATATAATTATACGTTCAAACTGTCGTCGATTGAATATATTCGTCAATATAATTCAACTCTAAGCTGAATTAAATCTAAGGGACGACCCCGTTCACAGAATATTGTGATTTCCAATAATTCTGATTATTTCTGAATTAAATATATTATTTAATTTATTATTTTAATTACATATTCCCAGTTATTTAATTCCACGACCATTAAATCCTTTAATTCACCATTTATATAATTAAATAAATTAATTATAATACCTCTGCCAATGCGGGTCATTACATGAAAGTTAGAATCAGATCTATTTAAATGGTTTGAAAAGCTTGGATAATGAGTTTAAAGGACATTTTATTGGGTCGAGCTACGAGCGATTGGATATTTTCTTCAATATATAACTATTCTTCAAGGTTAGTTCATTTTAATATAAAACTCCATGCTTCAGCAAGCAGAAATATGTTAATATTAATATTATTTCCCATTGAGTTGTTTTGAATGCCATGTGAGATATGCTTATATATTGAAGAAAATTTATAAATTGTGGTTTATTTGATTAATACTTTCATACTTTTTGTTGTGTTTCATGTTCATATTATATAAAATCTTTCTGTTTGTTACTGATTGAAGTTAATTGTATCCTAGGATCATTATTTCTCTTCTTTTTTGCGATTGATTCTGAGATCTTACTGTTTTATTAATTTAAATTACAATTGAAATAATAATACTTCAACTTGATGGCCCAAACAATTGCGGCATAATTCCTTATTATATAAAATTGCACTTCAGTTTTAGATTAGTTGTCCAAAACTATTTCAAGACACGCCTTCAGCACACCTTTTGTTGCGTAAAAATGTACACATACCAGCCATGTTAAGGGCATATTAATATTTGTACTCTTTTGTATGTAAGAATGTTGATATCCTCTTATGCGAGGATATATACAAATACCATTTGTAAGCCATAATTAAATTTCTACCATATCGCGTTAATATAGTCAAAACGATCGTGATTTCAACTGCATAATGTGTCATCTATTCTAAATATATTGTACAACTACATTAGCTTCGAAATTTTCATGTTTTAACTACCAAGTACACTACAATCAGATACTAACACTACCAAGTACACCACAATCAGATACTAACAAATGATAAGGCTGGAAATTTAGTTTTATCCCAAGAATATATGTTCAACCATCAGCTTTAGAATTAACCATAAGCATGTCTATAATGAAATTTCCTGTAAAGTTGCTTATGCTATGACAATAAACAACGCACAATGACAGTCTATGAAGAATGTTCGCATTGATTTATAGACTCCTAACAAATACACATCCATTACATTTCATTACACATTTTCTACATTCATTAACTGCTAATCATTATACATTTCGCCAACTACTTATAACATGCTTTCCAAATATATAACATTATGTTACTAAATATAGACATAAATTCAGAATCTCTTACTTCGATCGAAATATTATTTTAAGAGAAAATCAATCCAAATGGTGGTTCCAATAAGCTTCATGTTGTAGTGTCACCATACAACATCTTGAACTACGCTGACTTTTAAACTACTTCATAGTTTTTTTGTGTAACAACCCGGAAAATCAGAACCAATTTAAAAATTTTATTTTGGTAATTTTGATGAATTTTGAATATTTAAAATGATTTATTTTAAATAATAATGACAAGAAATTTATTTTTGAATAGAATTGGAACGCATATATTTATTTAAACCGAAGTTAGAATATAAATATTATTTTAATTATAAAAAGGCATTGGAAATTACGCGGTAGTTTGAAAATTCGATTTCAAATTTCAAATGAATGTACATGATTCAAAATAAACAGGATCTTAGTGAAACCAAAAATATTTGAATTTGTTTGAAAATATCTTACCAAGTAATCTGAAAAATTGAAATTTCATAGCGAGAATAAAAAGTTATGCCCAATTGAAAATTCAGAATAGTCGCTATGGAAATATAGCCCTTAAAATAGCGATTTTGCAAACGACCTGCATTTTCATTGGAACCTCTTTTGTTGGATCTGGGATGTCAAATTATTGCTAGATTCCAAAATTTATAATTTTTGGGATCAATAT
The DNA here is from genome assembly GCA_030737875.1 of Allium sativum. Classification (NCBI taxonomy): domain Eukaryota; kingdom Viridiplantae; phylum Streptophyta; class Magnoliopsida; order Asparagales; family Amaryllidaceae; genus Allium; species Allium sativum. The sequence continues at coordinate 292,580,110 of CM060912.1, forward strand.
GTGAGCGTGGCAAAAAAAACGTGTTTTGGTAGTTTTAGTCAGTTTGGATCGACCAGAAAATGGCCATTTTTCAAACGATCTTCAAAATTGACGAAATTAGTTTTTTAGGACCGTATCATCAAAACATAGCCAGATTTATTTTTCTGCAATTTTTACAATCAGTATGTGGCCCCGGTAAATTAAAATGTATGTTCAAATTAAAAATATACTGATTTGTATTTTACTTTGAAGAAAAACGGATCGTAACATTAGAATTAACTTGCGGGGCATATTCCATTGTGTTCGGAATGGGGGTATTTTGCTAGGGGCGACAGTCATTGAGTTTGATTTGGAGTTCAATGTGTTAAACAAGGTTTTAACGAATTAAATATTATTTGATTATATATATATATATATATTTGGTTTTTCCGGTCAAACCCTAAGCATAAAATTCCATGGTCAACCTTGGAGAGTGGCCTTCTTCCCAAACCAACGATCAGCGAGCTCCGAAATAAATCCTCAAAATTCACGCTAGCACTTCGAATTAGATTAGAACTTCAAAGCAAAAATCGATTAGCATTTTAAGATCTTTGATTCTATACGGCATAGATCAAAAATCGTGCATCCATTCGAACGAAATCGCCACCTAAATGCACGTCGTTCGAGCGTAGATCTGGCGAGATGGGGGGCTTCAAGTTGAACCCCATTGGCGCCGGAGGAAGCTCATGTGAAGGGCAACGACAAGGCGTCCTCCGATCAACCTTCGGCAGCTCCAGGCGAGGGCAATCTGGAACCCTAGTTTGCAGCGAGATGGGTTTTCTAAGTTGGTCGATATCTTTATGGCGAGGAAGAAAGGTTAATCACCTTAATTTTGTAATTAGTGTGTAATTGGGATTGATTAATTAATTTAGTTTAAATTAAATATTATACAGTGTTTAAAAATGTTATTTTTAGAATAGAAAACAGTGTTAAAGATATATAAAATTAGCAATGTTAGAAATATATAAAATTAGCATTGTTAGAAATAAATAAAATTAGCATTGTTAGAAATAAATAAAATTACCGGAGATCCGACTATCGGATTCTCCTAAAAACGGAACCGTTGGGTTCATATCGAAAAGAGCTTTCTAACGAATATTAGAGAATTGAAATATAACGGTTGGACTTGGAATTATGCCCAAATGAAATTTGGAAAAGGTCGTTATAAGTGCAGTTCGATGGCCGTTTATGGAAATCGACTGTACGGGCCTTGATAAAATTATTAAAAATATCAATAATTAGTGTAAAATCATAAGAAATGATTTGGAAAAAATAGGGATGAAAAATTCCATATCTTAAAAGACAAAAATATATTTTTATCGAAATGAACTAGCTATAAACTAGAATTAAAATCCAATATTTTTAAATAAATAAATTGGATTTGAAATGGTTTTAAAAATAACCGGAATTTCTGATATATGAATTGGAATGGATTTGAACCGAAATTATCTACGGAATATTTCGACATTGGATTCCGTGATTATACGGACATTTTGGAGGAATTTGGAAGATATATATATTGTTATTCCAATATGATATTTGTTGATTTCAGAATTTGATATTGAATATAAGCTGATGTATTCTCTATTCAGAGCCTTGTATTTAATATCAAATGGGATTTTAGGTTTGTCGTGAACGGTGTCTTCACTAACACAGTTCTTAAACCCAGTGGAGAAAATATTAAATCTTTTTAATAGGATTTAATGAAGTTTACCAACTAATTAATATTTAATTGGAGTTGAATTGAATTGAACTTTGGGTTTGTCTTAAACCCAATGGAGTTAAGAAAATTAGAAACTAACTAGAGATTAGTTAAGTTGAATGGTTTCCTGGGTATTGATCTGATGTTGGTTTCAGCCTTCGGGATTAATACTTAAAGAATTGTTCTCTTACTAATTTACGGCTAGAGACGGATGGAATATGAATTAGGTTTATCGTGAACTGTGTTTTAACGACATTCGTTCTTTAACCCGATTTATATTGAAATGTGATTTGGAATTTATAAATCTTTTGTTAAGATTTAAAGGAGATTTTCCAAAGTAAAGTTTTCCGGTTTAATTAAATAAATTGGAATGGAATGGAATTCGATTCGGTAATAATCGAAGTGAACTTCTATGGAGGAGGACTGTTACTATATATGGAATTTAAGAGGCTTTGTCGTTATTCCATTTATATTATCGGTTAGATATGGAAGTTCACATCGATTATATATATTGATCTATATTTCATGAAGATTCCATTGTTAATGGAATGTGATTTTGGGTTTATTATGAGCTGTGTTTTAAATGACATTAGTTCTTTAACCCAGTTAAAGATAAGATTAATTTCTTAACTTAGAATAATCATTAAGTGATGATTTTTGGAAATTAAAACTGAATTAGCGTTTTAATGAATCTTTAATTAGATTGAAATGGGAATGTGATAATTTAAATTATCAAATTCGAGAAATGATGAAAAATGGAGTACCACCAGTTTTACTCCAGGCGATAGTTAAATCTTTAATCAGATTTGAACGTGAAATGGTAATTGAATTTACCGATAACACCGTGGTGTTAGATAAGGAGTACTACCAGTAGGGTTGTCAGTGGGTCGTGTCGGATCGGGTTCGGGTTGGGTCAAGTCGGGTTCGGGTTGATTTATAAACGGGTCGGGTCAACCCATTTATTAAACGGGTCATATTTTCCCAACCCTAACCCGACCCGTTTATAAACGGGTTGACCTGACCCGACCCGCGTAACTCGTTTAACAAAATGGGTCGTGTTGGGTTGGGTTTACCTGTTTGACCCATTGATAGATATTGCCTACTAATATAAGCAACAAAAGAGCCAAATCACCAACATGCACTCTGTTATATAATCACCAACATGCAACAAGTTGCAAAGTCACCAACAGACAACACATATATAAAGCATGAAATCCCCATATTCAAAAATCATTTTCCATACATAAGTATATATTTCCATACTGCATAAATTAAAGACTACCAGTATGGAAGAGATACAGTTGTTATAAGTAAAATATAACTAACAACATATAAGAATAAATTGGTAAAATATAACAGCTTACATATACGAGCATACTGATTACTGCATACATAAAAGATTTAACACTAATAGTATACATAAAAGACTAATAGTATGGAAGAGATACAATATATAATCGGGTTTGGCGGGTCAAAATCGAGTTAGCGGGTCAACCGTAAACCCACCCGTTTATAAACAGGTCGTTGACCCGAAAATGACCTGCTAACTAAACGGGTCGTGTTAACCTGCTAATTACCGTGCGGGTTTCGGGTCGGGTAGGAAATTGACATCCCTAACTACCAGTTTTGCTCCATGGGATGAATATGTTGGGATTGGGAAAGAAAACAAATGATTACTTCGGTAAGGTTCGCTAGTCCCGACTAGTTTGGAAAACCTTAAAATGGTTTGAATTGATATCCAAAGGAAGATTAAAGAATAAATTTAAGGAATTTATCTTTGTTAAAATTAATGGGAACCTCTCCCAAAATAAAAGAATATTTGAATAAAGGAATATTATGGATTGGAATGAGGCGTATGTTGTGTTTTTATAGCACTTGTTTATTATATACATGAGTTATTCAGAAAGACCGGGTTTATCCAATTCTGAATAACTGAATCGGCGATGAGTCGACGATGAAGATGGTGGTTGAAGACCGCAGGTCTTCACATCGTTTAGGTGATTACTAATGTCTTGATTGGGTTGTACACCCAAGACAAGGTAATAAATGGTGATCGTTCCAGAAGTACTTGGAGATCGATCGGATATGCGAGGACCTCTCTCCTGTATTGGACATACGGGACGAGGAATAAGGTGCCTCTGGTTTCGTTCAGACCCAGAACGAACTTGTAAATGGATGTGTGTCTGACATCGGATTTAATTCTGTGTGATTGATAGACATCGGTTGCATAGCGTGAATTGCCTGTGTGGCATGCTGAGATGCAAATAATCAAGGCTTATGTTGAAAAACAGAGTCTTGTAGTTGATGATCAACGCACGACTTTAATATAGCATAGCTTTGTGTAGCGTTAGTTTGTGAGCCTCACACCCCGGTGTGAACCAGAAAGGGGAGAGGACATCAGGGAGGGCATGTGTTTCCCTCTAGCTAGGAGTGGTGTTTGGGTTTTGCACGCCCAGATGTTTTACTTGTGTGGATGATGGATAGCGAGGCGTCTCGGTTATATCGGTCTCTGCGGAGCCGATGGATGGTATGGTCTTTATACAGACCAATTCTACGCCCCATAGGGTGGGGAAACACAGTGTTCAGGCATTTTAATCCACTCCGTATGGACCGGCCTAGACGATCCAAGGTGCAGTTGTGGCTGTTCCTGAGACATGGGCTAGATTGTCTTGAAGCAGTAAGGACGATCCCTTGCCTTGGTTCACAGACGAAAATCTTACTTCCAATACATGACATTTGCGGTTTTGATTGTAGACCCTAGTATCGGCGACATGATATATGGTACCCATGTCGTCTAGTATTGATATATTTATATTTGAAGTTGTTTTAAACACTATGCACTTATAATAAGTATCAAATGATTTGTTTTAACGTACCAAGCATGTTTGGCTATTATAAGGGAAAACCCTATCCTCCGGCTTGCGTTGCATTGTGTGATGGGACCTGGGTCTTATAATAGCTTCATTTTTCCAAAAAGCATTGCGATGTTTATTCTATGCACTGGTATTTTTGGGACGAAACCCGTTCCGTGTTATACGGCGTGGTCCCTTGATTTACTATATTTTTAAAGTAAAGGTTTAAATAACTGTTTTAGTCCTCATACCAGTCACATGACTGACCTGGAGTTTATTGTTTTAACCTAAACTCTGGGTTCCCCTATTTTCCACACGGGTAGCTAGTAGTTTTGGTTTTGCAGATTTATATTCACAGGATCCTGGTTTACAGCTGGAATGATATTTGGAAAGCTCTGTATCCGTATATTCCTTTCAGTTGTGTTTTGTATTATTTTTCCGCTACTATGTATTTAAATGTAATTTAAATCTCTGATATTGTTCGAATGTATATTATTTCTTCATACTCTGTAAATTCTTGTACTCTGATGTAAATTGTTGTAATAAGCAATGAAATGCTCTTCTGTTTGTGTTCTGATTCGTCGTGTTCTCCACTCAATCCGGGCTTTCCTTTACGGGGAAGTTCGGGTCGTTTCATTTTGGTATCAGAGCTTTGGTTTACAGAGCTCGAGAACAAGACATGTTAGAACCGAACGAAAGGATTCATCAGAGATTGGATTAGTAATATCCAATGAGAGTGACTCATTAGAGATAGGATGAGTAGTATCCTAAAATGAGTTGGAAGGGTGTTATTTTTAAAAACCAAAATGAAATCAAGTTTTGTTTTGAAAATTTAAATGATATTCAACATATTTGAATATTTATTTTAAATTGATTTGGACAATCTAGTATATGAGATTTTGCATATATGTGTTATGAATGTATATTCGAAGTTTTAATATACTGGATAGATATAGAATCATACTCTCGACGTCTGGAGATGATTCTGATGATTGAGATCTCATCATCAGACCTTATATTCAAATGTAAAAAGTGGAATTTCTATATATTTCCAATTGACTATTGTGAGAACCAAAACTAGATAGGGTTACTTGTTGTGAATTGGCATCAAAAACATGATTTCTGTATATATATCAAAATTATGAATTTGAAACGATAATCAACTAATTGATTGTTGATCGTGTTGTTTGATTGTTGGTTTGATTAATTAAATTTTTGAACCATTTAGCCAAATTGAACAAATATTGAACTGATTTGAAAATTGTTTGAGATTGCATGCATATACATGTATATACATTGAACAGGTCACAGCAAGGAGGCTAGAGAAGAGGAATAAAATTGTATGCACGACCAATAGGTACATGTTTACTAATTTATTGGGTTTGGATGATTTTACGAGCCGATTGGCTAGCCGCTTGGCTTTTTCTTTTTCTTTTATAGATGAGAGGGCCTGTGTGGCGGTTTGTGGATTTTCACGGTGCTCCCCGTACAGAGGGGGTTATGGCAAAAAATTTCGAAAATTTAGGGTGTTAGCCAAATTTTTGAAAAATTAGAAATTCTTAGAAACTGAAAAGTTGAAGAATGAAAGCCAAACTGAAAGTTGAGTTGATTAGTAAAACAACTTTCAGCTCCGTTCCTTTTCGAGGGCGAAAATATTTTAAGTGGGGGAGATTGTAACAACCCGGAAAATCAGAACCAATATAAAAAAATTATTTTGGCAATTTTAATGAATTTTGAACATTTATAATGATTTATTTTAAATAATAAAATAAATAAATTTATTTTTGAATAGAATAGGAACGTATATATTTATTTAAATCGAAGTTAGAATATAAATATTTATTTTAATTATAAAAAGGAATTGGAAATGGTGCGGTAGTTTGAAAATTCGATTTCAAATTTCAAATGAATGTATAAGATTCAAAATAAACCGGATTTTAGTGAAACGAAAAATATTTGAATCTATTTGAAAATATCTTTCCAACTAATCTGAAAAATTGAAATTTCATGGCGAGAATAAAAAGTTATGCCCAATTGAAAATTCAGAATAGTCGCTATGGAAATATGGCCCTTAAAAATAGTGATTTTGCAAACGACCTCCGTTTTCAATGAAACCACTTTTGTTGGATCCGGCATGTCAAATTATTGCTAAATTCCAAAATTCATAATTTTTGGGATCAATATGTGAGCGTGGCAAAAGAAAACATTTTTTGACAGTTTCAGTCAGTTTGGATCGACCAAAAAATGGCCATTTTTTAAACGGTCTTCAAATTTGACGAGATTAGCTTTGTTAGGATCGTATCGTCAAAACATAGCCAGATTTATTTTTCTGCAATTTTTAGAATTAGTATGTGGCCCTGGTAAATTAAAATTTATGTTCAAATTAAAAATATACTGATTTATATTTTACTTTGAAGAAAAACTGAACGTAACATTAGAATTGACTTGCGGGACTTATCCCATTGTGTTTGGAATGGTGGTATTTTGATAAGGGCGATAGTCGTTGGGTTTGATTTAGAGTTCAATTTGTTAAACAAGGTTTTTACAAATTAAATATTATTTAATTATATTATATGTATATATATTTGGTTTCTCCAGTCAATCCCTAAGCATAAAATTCCGCGGTCAACCTTGGAGAGCGGCCTTCTTCCCAAATCAACGATCAGCGAGCTCCGAACTAAATCCCTCAAAATTCACGCCACCCCTTCGAATTAGATTAGAACTTCAAAGCAAAAATCAGTTAGCATTTCAAGCTCTTTGATTCTATGCGGTATAGATCAAAAATCGTGCATCCATTCGAAAGAAATCGCCACCCAAATGCATGTCGTTCGAGCACAGTTCTGGCGAGATGGGGGGCTTCGAGTTGAACCCCATTGGCGGCGGAGGAAGCTCATGTGAAGGGCTCATTGTTTCAAATCTCGCAAATATCGCCCGAGATCTCCTCCGAGATCTCGTTCTAGGCTCCTTCCGAAACGAAATAGCAAATATCACTCTAAATCTCCTTTCGAATATATTGCCCGAGATATTGCAATATCGAACGATATATCGACCGAGATGAAATACTGGAATATCATCCGAGATCTTAGTTTTTTTGGTTAAAAATTAAATTTGTGTCTGAACTAGAACTATAATTAAAAACTCAAATCTAGCCATAACAATGTTTTGTTATTTTACATTTTGCATGTTAAATGACTATATTGTATGTTCTTATATGTTTTACAATGCTTATGATTTTCATGTTCGTCTTTTTACATACATGTTTCTTATAAAATCATGTATTTAATGATCTATTAATGCTGAATTTTTTAATCTTTTAGATCCTTTTAATGTTTCCTGTCTAACAACATTTCTGTTTTAAGCATATTACGATTTAGAGTATGAATGATCTTTCGCAAAATAAAGAATAATAAAGTTATTTTGCATTTTAAGTTTAAGTTACTATGTTTTTAATAGCAATCATAAAAATTATTTTGTTAAAGTATCATTTTTAACATATCACGTACTCCGAGATTGTTCCGATATGAACTTTCAGACCCGAGATGAAAATCCGAGATGAACTCCCGAGTTAGACTAGTCTTGTCCGAGATCTCCCCCGATACGAGATCGAGTCTATAAAATCCCCGAGACGAAACGCGATCGATATCAGAGATTTAAAACCTTGGAAGGGCTACGACAAGGCATCCTCTGATCAACCTTCGGCAGCTCCAGGCGATGGCAATCCGGAACCCTAGTTTGCAGCGAGATGGGTTTTCTAAGTTGGTTGATATCTGTATGGCGAGGAAGAAAGGTTAATCACCTTAATTTTGTAATTAGTGTGTAATTGGGATTGATTAATTAACATAGTTTAAATTAAATATTATACAGTGTTTAAAAATGTTATTTTTAGAATAGAAAACATTTTTAGAGATATATAAAATTAGCATTGTTAGAAATATATAAAATTAGCATTGTTAGAAATAAATAAAATTAGCATTGTTAAAAATATACAAAATTAGTATTGGTTTAAAAATAAAATAGTATTGTTCAAATATAAAAGAGCATTGATTTTAAAAATATATATAAATTGTTCTAAAAAAGAAAATAACAGTGTTTTAAAAATAAATTAGCATTGTTTTTGTAAATAAATTTGCATTGATTTATTTTCGGTTTAAAAATATAAACATACATTGTTTGAAAAATATAAAATAACATGGTTTTAAAATATAAAAATATACATTGTTTGAAAATATAAAGCAATGTTTAAAAGGTGAATTTTAAATATAATAACATTGTTAGAGAAATGTAATATTATAAAGAAATGTCTTAAATAAAAATGTGATTTCTAATAATATATAGCATCGTATTAAAAATATGATTTTTAGTATATATACCGCGTGAAACAGATAGGATGGAACTGACGGGCAACAAACAGAATCCAAACCGCTATATTAAAGAATGGCGGAGTGGAATCCCAAGGTGAGAAATTCTCACTTTAATTTTATTTTCTAGTTAAAATATATACTAGGATGCAGACGGTGCTTAGCAGCACCCGACACCCGTCGTCCACAAACCATGGAAGACTTTTTTGATTTTGATGTGTGGTAAAAATTGATTGTGATGTGGAAGGATAAAATATATTCATATGTTGAATGGAAATATATTCATGTGTTGAAATAAATAGTTTTTAACGTGTATATGAATAAAATAAATATTCATTTACAAACCGGACGATTTGTTTATGTACACCCATTTGACTGATATGGATTGGGACGATAAATTTTACACATCGCCCAACTGCACAAATAAAATTTGTGTTTGTTGTTTGAAACCCCACACGGGCGTTGGGATGATATTTTACGTACACTAATCCCAACTATTTAGTTGTATGTCAATCGATAGGTTGACAGACTGTTGTAAGCGTTAAATATTTATATTTAATGCTTATACAGTGTAGAACGCACTCTGGTTGATGGATGATTATTTATCCCTGTTGTTGTATACATGTGTTGTATGAAATCAATATAATAACATTATATGGTAATTGGCTGTGTCTGATTCCAGTTCAGAAAGAATGAATATTTTAAAATAACGAATATTTTAAAATAAGGAATATTTTAAAATAATATTCAGTAAAAGAACCAAAATATGATTTTTGATGTCCGATTTGGGATGGACACGAATATATTTAATATATAAAGCCGTGTTGATTAGATTAACGCCATTTTGATGTGAACGATATTTATATTGATTTTATTCATTTTTATAATGAATATTGAAAGGGAATTGATTTCAATCTAACGTTTTGAAAATATTATCATTTATATATTAATGATATGGAATATTCAATTTAGATTTGAAATTGAATATGAAGCTGAAATCGTTTTGAAAACGAATTTAAAACGGTTTATAAAATACGTTTTAAAGGGAAATCGACGAAATATATTTTATATATATTATATATGTAATATAATGGTCTGAATAGAATGCGCCGCGCTGCGCCAGTTCGAGAATTTCGACCATTGAATTCGAATGGACATCACGGGAGATCCGACTGTCGGATTCTCCTAAAACCGGAACCATTGGGTTCGTATCGAAAAGAGCTTTCTAACGAATATTAGAGATTTGAAATCTAACGGTTGGATTAGTAATTATGTCCAAATCAAATTTGGAAAAGGTCGTTGTAAGTGCAGTTCGATGGCCATTTATGGAAATCGACTGTACGGGCCTTGATAAAATTATTAAAATACCAATAATTAGTGTAAAATCATAAGATATGATTTGGAAAGAATTGGGATGCAAAATTCTATATTTGAAAAGATAATAATATATTTTTATCGAAATGAACTAGCTATAAACTAGAATTAAAATCCAATATTTTTAAATAAATTAACTGGATTTGAAATAGTTTTAAAAATAACCGGAATTTCCAATATATGAATTGGAATGGATTTGAATCGAAATTATCTTCGGAATATTTCGATATTGGATTTCGTGATTATACGGACATTGTGGAGGAACTTGGAAGATATATATATCGTTATTCCAATACGATATTTGTTGATTTCAGAATTTGATATTGAATATAAGCCGATATATTTTCTATTTAGAGCCTTGTATTTAATATCAAACGAGATTTTGGGTTTGTAGTGAACGGTGTCTTCACTAACACTGTTCTTAAACCCAGTGGAGAAAAGATTAAATCTTTTTATTAAGATTTAATGAAGTTTACCAATTAATTAACATTTAATTGGAGTTGAATTGAACTGAACTTTGGGTTTGTCTTAAGCCCAATGGAGTTAAGAAAATTAGAAACTAACTAGAGATTAGCTAAGTTGAATGGTTTCCTGGATATTGATCTGATGTTAGTTTCGGCCTTCGGGATTAATACTTAGGGAATTGTTCTCTTACTAATTTACGACTAGAGACGGATGGAATGTGAATTGGGTTTATCGTGAACTGTGTTTTAACGACATTCGTTCTTTAACCCGATTTACAGTGAAATGTGATTTGGAATTTATAAATCTTTTGTTAAGATTTAAAGGAGATTTTCCAAAGTAAAGTTGTCCAGTTTAATAAAATAAATTGGAACGGAATGGAATTCGATTCGGTAATAATCGAAGTGAACTTCTGTGGAGGAGCACTGTTACTATATATGGAATTTAAGAGGCTTTGCCTTTATTCCATTTATATTATCGGTTGGATATGGAAGTTCACATCGATTATATATATTGATCTATATTCCGTGAAGATTCCATTATTAATGGAATGTGATTTTGGGTTTATCGTGAGCTATGTTTTAAATGACATTAGTTCTTTAACCCAGTTAAAGATAAGATTAATTTCTTAACTTAGAATAACCATTAAGTAATGATTTTTGGAAATTAAAACTGAATTAGAGTTTTAATGAATCTTTAATTATATTGAAATGAGAATGTGATAATTTAAACTATCAAATTCGAGAAATGATCGAAAATGCAGTACCACCAGTTTTACTCCAAGCGATAGTTAAATCTTTAATTAGATTTGAACGCGAAATGGTAATTGAATTTACCGATAACACTGTGGGATGTTAGATATGGAGTACTACCAGTTTTGGTCCATGGGATGAATAGGTTGGGACTGGGAAAGAAAACAAATGATTACTTCGGTAAGGTTCGCTAATCCCGACTAGTTTGGAAAACCTTAAAATGGTTTGAATTGATATCCAAAGGAAGATTAAAGAATAAATTTAAAGAATATATCTTTGATAAAATTAATGGGAACCTTTCCCAAAGTAAAAGAATATTTGAATAAAGGAATATTTCGGAATGGAATGAGGCGTATGTTGTGTTTTTATAGCATTTGTTTATTATATACGCGAGTTATTCAGAAAGACCGGGTTTATCCCATTCGTAATAACTGAATCGGCGATGAGTCGATGATGAAGACGGTGGTTGAAGACTAGAGGTATTCACATCGTTTGGATGATTACTGATGTCTTGATTGGACTGTACACCCAAGACAAGGTAATAAGTGGTGATCATTCCAGACGTACTTGGAGATCGAGCGGATATGCAAGGATCTCTGTAATAACCCGGAAATCCGAGCCAATTTAAATTTTTTATTTTGGCAATTTTAGCGAATTTTGATTATTTAAAATGAATTATTTTAAATAATAACGACGAGAAATTTATTTTGAATGGAATTCGAACGTATATTTTATATAGATCGTCGTTAGAATATAAATATTTATTGATATATATAAAAGGAATTGAAAATGGCGCGGTAGTTCGATAATTCGATTTCAAATTTCAAATGAATGTACAGGATTCAAAATAAACCGGATTTTAGTGAAACCAAAAATATTTGAATCTAATTGAGAATATCTTTCCAACGAATCCGGGAAATCAAAATTTCATACCAGCAACCAAAGTTACGTCCAGTTGAAATTTCAGAATAGTCGCTATGGAATTTCGGCCCTTGAAAATGGCCATTTTGCGAACGACCTCGGATTTCGACGAAACCACTTTTGTTGGATCCGCGATGTCAAATTATTGCTAGATTCCAAATTTCATAATTTTTCGAATCAATATGTGAGCGTGGCAAAGGAAAACGCGTTTGACTAGTTTCAGTCGATTTTAATCGAATGGAAAATGGTCATTTTTCAAACGGTCTCAGAATTCGACGAAACTAGTTTTGTTTGGACCGTATCGTCAATACGAAGTTAGAAAATATTTTTCGGGAATTTTTCTTGTTAGTATGTGGCCCCAGTAAATTGAAATGTTCGTTCAAATTCAATATATAGAGTTATATTTGGATTTTGATGAAAACCGATTGAAATGGTCGAATTGGACTACGTGACATATCCCGTTGTGTTCGGAATGGGGGTATTACGCTACGGACGATAGTCGTTGGGTTTGATTTCGTGTTCGAATTAAAAAGTTACCTTTTAGAATTTAATAAAAAAATAAGATAATAAAATTATAAACACCCCCCTCCTTTACCTCTTGCCAAGTCAACCCCCCTCTTTCCCTTATCATTCAAACAGAAAGAAGAGAAAAAACGAAATTAAAAATCGCGCCTGCCCTAATCCCGCGCCCCCCTTTTTCTCCATCGCCTCCACCGCCAGGCGGTCGCCGTCGTTCGCCAGAACCCCCCCCCCCCTCGACGCTCCCTCCTCCGTACCTCTCTCCTCCCTCCCCCTCTGAAATCCGCGAGCTCCCTTTTCTCCTCCAAACCAAAACCTTCCTCCGCCCAGAAACCCACCGAAGCCCCTCCTCCTCCAACCCACGACGACGCTCCGACCTCCCCTCCTCTCTGCAGCGCCCGACGTGAACACCCCCTCCCTCTTATCGACAATGCTTCAAATTTTGAACAAAGGTGAATTTTTATTGTTTTTATTTTTATTTCAATGTAATTAGTTATATATATACGAATCAGTATATATAATAGCAATGAGATTTTTACTTTTGATAAAGATTTGATTTTTCTAGGATTTTTAGCATATATACAATTGTTTTAAAAATACAATTTTTGTATGATATTCATAAGAGGAAAGATGCAATTTTTATAACTAGAAAGAAGTGATGATTTTTAATTAAAAAGATTTGATTTTTAAAAATATAAAGCTAGGATTTTTACATGAATGAATATCATTTTGAAGAAGCGATTTTTACATGAATGATATCAACATAAAGATGTGGTTTTTATCAAAATAAAGATATGATTTTTATTTAAGTATGATGATAAAAATATAATTTTTATAATATAGAAAGGATAAAAATATAATTTTTATAATATAAAAAAGTTAAAAATATAATTTTTATACTAGTGGCATATTAAAAATATGATTTTAATACAGAAGGGATAACAAAAATATGATTTTTATTTAGGTAGGGTATTAAAAATATGGTTTTTATTAAAGTAGAAATATAAAGATATGATTTTTATATAGTTATGATAATAAAAAAAATTCAATCTTTATATAAGAAGTAGAAATATAAGAATATAATTTTATATAGTAATGGTAATAAAAATGAAATCTTTAATATTGAAAAGGCGAAATCTTTATATTTTGATATAAGGAAAGACGTTATCTTTATATATATAAAGTAGAAATAAAAATTCGATCTTTATATATGAAGTAGAAATATAAAAATATAATTTTTATATAGAAAGAAGCGTTGTAAATATATGAAGTGAAATAAAAATCTGAACTATATTTTATCATGAAGTAGTGATAATATAAAAATGTGATTTTTATATATGTAGCGAGCACGGGCAACCAAAGTGACAAAGGGCGAGAACGATGAAGATTTCCTACATATGAAGAGTCGTGACATTGGTATAGCTTGGGTGAGAACTTCTCACCTTTTAATTTTGTTTTCTAGATAATAATATATACTAGGATGCAGACGGTGTTTAGTAGCACCCGACACCCGTCGTCCACAGACCATGGACGGCTTGTATGCTTGGTTGTTTGATCTTGATGTGTAGTTGATTGTGTGATGTGATGTGAAATGAAATAAAATATTTATATAGTTAAAAATATTTTATAGTTGAAAATAGAATTTTTTACGTGTATATAAAATAAATAAAAATAAACAAATCAAAGATTTGTTTATATACACTGATTTGATTGATATTGATTGGGACGATAAATTTTACACATCGCCCAACTGCACAAATAAAATCTGTGTTTGATTGTTTGAAAACCCCACACGGGTATTGGGATGATATATGACATACACTAGTCCCAATAATTAGCTGTATGTCGATCGATTGATTAACAGACTGTCATAAGCTTTAAATATTTATATTTGATGCTTATACAGTGTTGAGTACACTTTGAATGATGGTTGATTATTCATCGTTGTTATTGTATACATGTGTTGTAGAAACTCCATATAATTAACATTATATGGTAATTGATTGGGCCTCATTCCAGTTTTGAAAAAGAAATATTTGAATAGAAATATTTGAACAAGAAATATTTGAATAGAAATATTTGAAAAAGAAATGTTTGAAATAGAATATTTGAAAACAGAATATATGAAGCCATGTTGATTAGATTGACGCCATTTTGACGTGAACGATATTTATATCGATTATATTCGTTTTTATAACGAATATTGAAAAGTGATTTCAAAATCGAATATTTTGAAATGAAATTCGAATTATATTGAAAAGAATAGAAATTCGAATTATATTGAAAAAAATTGAAATTCGAATTAAACTGAATAGAATTGAAATTCGAATTAGATTGAAATAGAATTGAAATCATTTTGAATTGAGTTTAAAACGTATTGAAATTGAACTGAAAATCGATTTGAATTGAAATCAATTTGAAATTAATTTAAAACAAATTTGTAAGGGAAATATTCAATTTTGATTTGAATTTGAGATGGAAGTTGAAATCGTTTTGAAAACGAATTTAAAACGATTTATAAAATACGTTTTAAAAGGAAATCGACAAAGTATATATTATATATATAATATAATGGCCTGAATAGAACGCGCCGTGTCGCGGCAGTTCACGAATCTCGATCATTGACTTCGAACGGATATTACGGGAGATCCGACCGTCGGATTCTCATAAAACTGGAACCATTGGGTTCGTATCGAAAAGAGCTTTCTAACGAATATTAGAAATTCGAAATCTAACGGTAGGATTTGGAATTATGTCCAAATCAAATTTGAAAAAGGTCGTTGTAGGTGCAGTTTGATGGCCGTTGAATCGACTGTACGGACCTTGATAAAATTATTAAAAATAGAAATAATTTGTGTAAAATCATAAGAAATGATTTGGGAAGAATTGGGATGAAAACTCCATATTTTAAAAGATAAAAATAGAATTTTATCGATATGAACTAGCTTTAAACTAGAATTTTAATTCATTTATTTCTGAAATAAATAAAGTGAATTTGAAATGGTTTTGAAATATAACCAGAATTTCCAATAATTGAATTGGAAAGGATTTGAATCGAAATTGGCTTCGGAATATTTCGATGTTGAATTTCGTGATGATACAGATATTGTTATGGAGATTTGAAAGATATATAGATATCGTTATTTCCAATACGATATTTGTTGGTCATTGAATTTGATGTTGAATATAAGTCGATATATTTTCTATTCAGAGCCTTGTATTTAATATCAAATGCGATTTGGGTTTATCGTGAATGGTGTCTTCATTAACACGGTTCTTAAGCCCAGTTGAGAAAAATATTAAATCTTTTATTTAGATTTAAATGAAGTGTACCAATTAAATGATATTTAATTGGAATTGAATTGGTATTGATTTTTGGTTTATCGTGAACAATGTTTTAAATAACACTTGTTCTTTAATCCGATAATTAATGAAATGTGATTTTGGGTTGTCGTGAACGGTATCTTCAATAATACTGTTCTTAGACCCAAAGAAGTTAAGGAAATCAGAAACTAACTGGAGATTAGTTAAGTTGAATGGTTTCTGGGGTATTGATCTGATGTAGGTTTCGGCCTTCGGGGTTAATACTTAGGGAACTGCTCACTTTCTAATTTACGGTTAGGGACTGATTGAAATGTGATGTGATTTTGGGTTTATCGTGAATCGTGTTTTAAAAGACATGGATTCTTTAGCCCAGTCAAAGATTAAAACTAAGTGGAGTTTTAATGAATCTTTAATTAGATTAAAAAGATCGAGAATGGAGTATCACCAGTTTTACTCCAGGCGGTAGTTAAATCTTTAATTAGATTTGAACGTGAAATGGTAATTGAATTTACCGATAACACCGTGGTGTTAGATATGAAGTATGACCGGTTTTACTTCATGGGATGAATAGGTTGGGATTGGGAAATTAAAATAAATGATTACATTAGTGTAGTTCGCTAATCCCGACTAGTTTGAAGCGACATTCAAAGGAAGATTAAAGAATAAATTTAAGAGAATTTATCTTTGATAAAATTAATGGGAACCTTTCCCTATGAATGTGAAATTTAGAGACTAACTATAGGTTGGCTAAGATGAATGGTTTCCTGGGTATTGATCTGATGTTGGTTTTGGCCTTCGGGGTTAGTATTTGGGGAATTATTCTCTGGCAAATTTACGGTTAGTGACTGATGAATTGGAATGAGGCGTATGTTGTGTTTGTGTAACACGTGTTTATTATATACGCGAGTTATTCGGAAATACCGGGTTTATCCCATTCTGAATAACTGATACGACGATAAGTCGAAGATGAAGACGGTGGTTGAAGACCGGAGGTCTTCACGTCGTTTGGGTGATTACTGATGACCTTGATTGGGCCGTACACCCAAGAGGAGAGAATCAGTTAGTGGTCGTCCAGACGTACTTGGAGATCGATGGGTATGCGGGGTACTAGGTGCCTCCGGTTTCGTTCAGACCCAGAACGAACTTGTAAATGGACTGTGTGTCTGACATTGGATATCATTATGTGTGACTGATATCGGTTGCATAGAGTGGTTTACCTGTGTGGCATGCTAAGATGCAAATGATCAGGGCTTCTGTTGAAAAGCAAAGTCTTGTGTTTGATGATCAAAGCACGGCCTATGTGGCGTAGCTTTGTGTAACGTAGATTCGCGAGCCTCACACCTCGGTAGTGAACCAAAAACGGGAAAAGGACCTCAGGGAGGACATGCGTTTCTTTCTAGCTAGAAGTGGCGTCAGTGGTTTTACACGCCCTGACGAGTTTGACTTATGTGGTTGTTGGTGTTACGAGGCGCCTCAGTTTGATCGAACAATCAGGGTCCGATGGAGCCATTCGTTGGCTCACTTACGCCCCAAAGGGCGGGGAAACGCAGTGTTCAGGCATTTTAATCCACATCGGTGGACTGGCCCTGACGATCAAAGGGACGATGCGTTCTGTTCCTGAGACTCGGGCTAGACAGTCTCGAATCGGTAGAGGACTATCTTTTGCCTCGGTTCACAGACGGAAATCTAATTTCCAAATACGCGACTTTGCGGTTTTGATTGTAGAACCTAGTATGGCGACATAGTGGGATGGGGCACTTATGCCGTCTATGATTGATACTTATGATTTGAAGATTGTTTTATACACTATGCACTTATGATAGTATCAAATGATTTGTTTTAAACGTATCAAGCATTCTTGGCTATTATAAGGTAAAAACCCTATCCTCCGGCTTGCGTTGCATTGTGTGATGGGAACTGGATCTTATAATAGCTTCATTTTTCTTTATTTAACATTGCGTTGTTGTTTTATGCACTGGTGTTCTTGGGAGGAAACCCGTTCCGCATTAGCGGCGTGGTCCCTGGATTTACCTAACTTTAAAAATAAAGATTAATAACTGTTTTATTTCTCACACCAGTCCCATGACTGACCTGGAGTTTATTGTTTTAACCTAAACTCTGGGTGCCCCTATTTTCCGCACGGGCAGCTAGTAGTTTTGGTTTTGCAGATTTATATTCACAGGATCCTGGTTTACAGCTGGAACGATACTCGGGAAGCTTTGTATCCGTGTATTACTTTCAGTTGTGTTTTGTATTATTGTCCGCTGCTATGTAATGTATTGTAATCTCTGATATTTTCTGTTGTGTAATATTTATTTATACTCTGTATATTCTTGTATCTGATGGAATTGATGTAATATACAATGAAACGTTCTTGCGTCTGCGTTCTTTTGTGGCTTGTCCTCGACTCTATTCGGGCTTTCCTCACCGGGGAAGTTCGGGTCGTTTCAGCGTGGTATCAGAGCTTTGGATTACAAAGCTCCGGGAACAAGACACATTAGAACCGGACGAAAGAATTCATCAGAGATTGGATTAGTAATATCCAGTGGGAATGACTCGTTAGAGATGGGATCAGTAGTATCCTAGAACGAGTGTGAGGAGTATATTTTTAAAGTGAAAACAAATTTTGTTTTGAAAATTTAAATCAAGTATTCGTATTTGATTATTTATTTTATATTGAATTTGGACAATGCAGTATATAATGATTTTGCGTATACGTCTGATCCGCGTGTATTCGAAGTTTTAATATACTGGATAGATATAGAATCACACTCTAGTCGCCCGGAGACGATTCTGATGATAGTCTAGACATCATCAGAATTGGTATTCGAGTTTCGAAGGTGCGATATCTATATATTTCCTATTGACTGGTGTGAGAACCAAAATTAGATAGGGTCTATTGTTGTGATTTGGCATCAAGAATGTGATTTTTGACTATATATCAAAGTTATGAATTTGAAATGATAATTCACTAATTGATTGCTGATTGTGTTGTTTGATTATTGGTTGATTAATTAAATGTTGAACCTTTAGGCCAAATTGAACCAACTAGTGAATGGTATTGGAAATTTGTCGCATTTGCATGCATATACATGTACTTACATTGAACAGGTCATAGCAAGGAGGCTAGAGCAGAAGAATAAAATTGTTTGCCCGACAAATAGGTACATGTTTAGCATAATTTACTGTTTTGTTTGGGTGATGATGATTTTATGAGTCGATTGGCTAGCCTCTTGGCTTTTTCTTTTTCTTTTTGAGATCAGAGGGCCTGTATGGCAATTTCGGGATTTTCCCGGTGCAGGGGAGGTTATGGCGAAATTTTTCGAAAATTTAGGGTGTTAGCCAAATTTTTGAAAAATTTGAAATGTTCTTAGAAACTGAAAAGTTGAAGAACTTAAGCCGTAATGAAAATAACGAAAGTTGAGTTGATTTGTGAAACAACTTTCGGCTTCGTTCCTTTTCGGGGATGAAAAGTTTTAAGTGGGGGAGATTGTAATAACCCGGAAATCCGAGCCAATTTAAATTTTTTATTTTGGCAATTTTAGCGAATTTTGATTATTTAAAATGAATTATTTTAAATAATAACGACGAGAAATTTATTTTGAATGGAATTCGAACGTATATTTTATATAGATCGTCGTTAGAATATAAATATTTATTGATATATATATAAAAGGAATTGAAAATGGCGCGATAGTTCGATAATTCGATTTCAAATTTCAAATGAATGTACAGGATTCAAAATAAACCGGATTTTAGTGAAACCAAAAATATTTGAATCTAATTGAGAATATCTTTCCAACGAATCGGGAAATCAAAATTTCATACCAGGAATCAAAAGTTACGTCCAGTTGAAATTTTAGAATAGTCGCTATGGAATTTCGACCCTTGAAAATGGCCATTTTGCGAACGACCTCGGATTTCGACGAAACCACTTTTGTTGGATCCGGGATGTCAAATTATTGCTAGATTCCAAATTTCATAATTTTTCGAATCAATATGTGAGCGTGGCAAAGGAAAACGCGTTTGACCAGTTTCAGTCGATTTTAATTGACTGGAAAATGGTCATTTTTCGAACGGTCTCAGAATTCGACGAAACTAGTTTTTTTAGGACCGTATCATCAATACGAAGTTAGAAAATATTTTTCGGGAATTTTTCTTGTTAGTATGTGGCTCCAGTAAATTGAAATGTGCGTTCAAATTCAATATATAGAGTTATATTTGGATTTTGACGAAAACCGATTGAAATGGTCGAATTGGACTACGTGACATATCCCGTTGTGTTCGGAATGGGGGTATTACGCAGGGACGACAGTCGTTGGGTTTGATTTCGTGTTCGAATTAAAAATTTACCTTTTAGAATTTAATAAAAAAATAAAATTATAAACACCCCCCTCCTTTACCTCTTGCCAAGTCAACCCCCCTCTTTCCCTTATCGTTCAAACAGAAAGAAGAAAAAAAAAGAAATTAAAAATCGTGCCTGCCCTAATCCCGCGCCCCCCTTTTTCTCCATCGCCTCCACCGCCAGGCGGTCGTCGTCGTTCGCCAGAACCCCCCCCCCCCCCCTCGACGCTCCCTCCTCCGTGCCTCTCTCCTCCCTCCCCCTCTGAAATCCGCGAGCTCCCTTTTCTCCTCCAAACCAAAACCTTCCTCCGCCCAGAAACCCACCGAAGCCCCGCCTCCTCCAACCCACGACGACGCTCCGACCTCCCCTCCTCTCTGCAGCGCCCGACGTGAACACCCCCTCCCTCTTTTCGACAATGCTTCAAATTTTGAACAAAGGTGAATTTTTATTATTTTTATTTTTATTTCAATGTAATTAGTTATATATATACGAATCAGTATATATAATAGCAATGAGATTTTTACTTTTGATAAAGATTTGATTTTTCTAGGATTTTTAGCATATATATAATTGTTTTAAAAACACGATTTTTGTATGATATTCATAAGAGGAAAGATGCAATTTTTATAACTAGAAAGAAGTGATGATTTTTAATTAAAAAGATTTGATTTTTAAAAATATAAAGCTAGGATTTTTACATGAAGGAATCATTTTGAAGAAATGATTTTTACATGAATGAATAACATTTTGAAGAAGCGATTTTTACATGAACGATATCAACATAAAGATGTGGTTTTTATCAAAATAAAGATATGATTTTTATTTAAGTATGATGATAAAAATATAATTTTTATAATATAGAAAAGATAAAAATATAATTTCTATAATATAGAAAAGTTAAAAATATAATTTTTATACTAGTGGCATATCAAAAATATGATTTTTATATAGAATGGATAATAAAAATATTATTTTTACTTAGGTAGGGTATCAAAAATATGGTTTTTATTAAAGTAGAAATATAAAGATATGATTTTTATATAGTTATGATAATAAAAAAATTCAATCTTTATATAAGAAGTAGAAATATAAGAATATAATTTTTATATAGTTATGGTAATAAAGGCGAAATCTTTAATATTGAAAAGCCGAAATCTTTATATTTTGATATAAGGAAAGACGTTATCTTTATATATATAAAATAGAAATAAAAATTCGATCTTTATATATGAAGTAGAAATATAAAAATGTAATTTTTATATAGAAAGAAGCGTTGTAAATATATGAAGTGAAATAAAAATCTGAACTATATTTTATCGTGAAGTAGTGATAATATAAAAATGTGATTTTTATATATGTAGCGAGCACGGGCAACCAAAGTGACAAAGGGCGAGAACGATGAAGATTTCCTACATATGAAGAGTCGTGACGTTGGTATAGCTTGGGTGAGAACTTCTCACCTTTTAATTTTTTTTTCTAGTTAATAATATATACTAGGATGCAGACGGTGTTTAGTAGCACCCGACACCCGTCGTCCACAGACCATGGACGGCTTGTATGCTTGGTTGTTTGATCTTGATGTGTAGTTGATTGTGTGATGTGATGTGAAATGAAATAAAATATTTATATAGTTAAAAATATTCTATAGTTGAAAATAGAATTTTTTTTTACGTGTATATAAAATAAATAAAAATAAAAAAATCGGAGATTTGTTTATATACACTGATTTGATTGATATTGATTGGGACGATAAATTTTACACATCGCCCAACTGCACAAATAAAATCTGTGTTTGATTGTTTGAAAACCCCATACGGGTATTGGGATGATATATGACATACACTAGTCCCAATAATTAGCTGTATGTCGATCGATTGATTGACAGACTGTCATAAGTGTTAAATATTTATATTTGATGCTTATACAGTGTAGAGTACACTTTGGATGATGGTTGATTATTCATCGTTGTTATTGTATACATGTGTTGTAGAAACTCCATATAATTAACATTATATGGTAATTGATTGGGCCTCATTCCAGTTTTGAAAAAGAAATATTTGAATAGAAATATTTGAAAAAGAAATATTTGAATAGAAATATTTGAAAAAGAAATGTTTGAAATAGAATATTTGAAAACAGAATATATGAAGCCGTGTTGATTAGATTGACGCCATTTTGACGTGAACGATATTTATATCGATTATATTAGTTTTTATAACGAATATTGAAAAGTGATTTCAAAATTGAATATTTTAAAATGAAATTCGAATTATATTGAAAAAAATTGAAATTCGAATTAAACTGAATAGAATTGAAATTCGAATTAGATTGAAATAGAATTGAAATCATTTTGAATTGAGTTTAAAACGTATTGTAATTGAACTGAAAATCGATTTGAATTGAAATCAATTTGAAATTAACGAATTTGTAAGGGAAAAATTCAATTTTGATTTGAATTTGAGATGGAAGTTGAAATCGTTTTGAAAACGAATTTAAAACGATTTATAAAATACGTTTTAAAAGGAAATCGATGAAGTATAATTATAATATATATAATATAATGGCCTGAATAGAACGCGCCGCGCCGCGGCAGTTCGCGAATTTCGACCATTGACTTCGAACGGATATTACGGGAGATCCGATCGTCGGATTCTCCTAAAACCGGAACCGTTGGGTTCGTATCGAAAAGAGATTTCTAACGAATATTAGAAATTTGAAATCTAACGGTTGGATTTGGAATTATGTCCAAATCAAATTTGAAAAAGGTCGCTGTAGGTGCAGTTCGATGGCCGTTGATGGAAATCGACAGTACGGGCCTTGATAAAATTATTAAAAATAGAAATAATTTGTGTAAAATCATAAGAAATGATTTGGGAAGAATTGGGATGAAAACTCCAAATTTGAAAAGATAAAAATAGATTTTTGTCGAAATGAACTAGTTTTGAACTAGAATCTTAATTCATTTATTTCTGAAATAAATAAAGTGAATTTGAAATGGTTTTTAAATATAACCAGAATTTCCAATAACTGAATTGGAAGGGATTTGAATCCAAATTGGCTTCGGAATATTTCGATGTTGAATTTCGTGATGATACAGATATTGTTATGGAGATTTGAAAGATATATAGATATCGTTATTTCCAATACGATATTTGTTGGTCGTTGAATTTGATGTTGAATATAAGCCGATATATTTTCTATTCAGAGCCTTGTATTTAATATCAAATGCAGAGCCTTGTATTTAATATCAAATGCGATTTGGGTTTATCGTGAATGGTGTCTTCATTAACACGGTTCTTAAGCCCAATTGAGAAAAAGATTAAATCTTTTATTTAGATTTAAATGAAGTGTACCAATTAAATGATATTTAATTGGAATTGAATTGGTTTGATTTTTGGGTTTAACGTGAACAGTGTTTTAAATAACACTTGTTCTTTAATCCAACAATCAATGAAATGTGATTTTAGGTTGTCGTGAACGGTATCTTCAATAATACTGTTCTTAGACCCAAAGAAGTTAAGGAAATCAGAAACTAACTGGAGATTAGTTAAGTTGAATGGTTTCTGGGGTATTGATCTGATGTTGGTTTCGGCCTTCGGGGTTAATACTTAGGGAACTGCTCACTTGCTAATTTACGGTTAAGGACTGATTGAAAAGTGATGTGATTTTGGGTTTACCTTGAATCGTATTTTAAAAGACACGGATTCTTTAGCCCAGTCAAAGATTAAAACTAAGTGGAGTTTTAATGAATCTTTAATTAGATTGAAAAGATCGAGAATGGAGTATCACCAGTTTTACTCCAGGCGGTAGTTAAATCTTTAATTAGATTTGAACGTGAAATGGTAATTGAATTTACCGATAACACCGTGGTGTTAGATTAGATATAAAGTATGACCAATTTTACTTCATGGGATGAATAGGTTGGGATTGGGAAATTAAAATAAATGATTACTTCGGTGTAGCTCGCTAATCCCGACTAATTTGAAGCGACATTCAAAGAAAGATTAAAGAATAAATTTAAGAGAATTTATCTTTGATAAAATTAATGGGAACCTTTCCCTGTGAGTGTGAAATTTAGAAACTAACTGTAGGTTGGCTAAGATGAATGGTTTCCTGGGTATTGATCTGATGTTGGTTTCGGCCTTCGGGGTTACTATTTGGGGAATTATTCTCTGGCAAATTTACGGTTAGTGACTGATGAATTGGAATGAGGCGTATGTTGTGTTTGTGTAACACTTGTTTATTTATACGCGAGTTATTCGGAAATACCGGGTTTATCCCATTCTGAATAACTGATGCGACGATAAGTCGAAGATGAAGACAGTGGTTGAAGACCGGAGGTCTTCACGTCGTTTGGGTGATTACTGATGGTCTTGATTGGGCCGTACACCCAAGAGGAGAGAATCAGTTAGTGGTCGTCCAGACGTACTTGGAGATCGATGGGTATGCGGGGTACTAGGTGCCTCCGGTTTTGTTCAGACCCAGAACGAACTTGTAAATGGACTATGTGTCTGACATTGGATATCATTCTATGTGACTGATATCGGTTGCATAGAGTGGTTTGCCTGTGTGGCATGCTAAGATGCAAATGATCAGGGCTTCTGTTGAAAAGCAAAGTCTTGTGTTTGATGATCAAAGCACGGCCTGTGTGGCGTAGCTTTGTGTAACGTAGATTCGTGAGCCTCACACCCCGGTAGTGAACCAAAAACGGGAGAAGGACCTCAGGGAGGACATGCGTTTCTTTCTAGCTAGAAGTGGCGTCAGTGGTTTTACACGCCCTGACGAGTTTGACTTATGTGGTTGTTGGTGTTACGAGGCGCCTCAGTTTGATCGGACGATCCAGGTCTGATGGAGCCATTCGTTGGCTCACTTACGCCCCAAAGGGCGGGGAAACGCAGTGTTCAGGCATTTTAATCCACATCGGTGGACCGGCCCTGACGATCCAAGGGACGATGCGTTATGTTCCTGAGACTCGGGCTAGACAGTCTCGAATCGGTAGAGGACTATCTTTTGCCTCGGTTCACAGACGGAAATCCAATTTCCAAATACGCGACTTTGCGGTTTTGATTGTAGAACCTAGTATGACGACATAGTGGGATGGGGCACTTATACCGTCTATGATTGATACTTATGATTTGAAGATTGTTTTATACACTATGCACTTATGATAGTATCAAATGATTTGTTTTAAACGTATCAAGCATTCTTGGCTATTATAAGGTAAAAACCCTATCCTCCGGCTTGCGTTGCATTGTGTGATGGGAACTGGGCCTTATAATAGCTTCATTTTTCTTTATTTAGCATTGCGCTGTTGTTTTATGCACTGGTGTTCTTGGGAGGAAACCCGTTCCGCGTTAGCGGCGTGGTCCCTTGATTTACCTAACTTTAAAAATAAAGATTAATAACTGTTTTAGTTCTCACACCAGTCCCATGACTGACCTGGAGTTTATTGTTTTAACCTAAACTCTGGGTGCCCCTATTTTCCGCACGGGGAGCTAGTAGTTTTGGTTTTGCAGATTTATATTCATAGGATCCTGGTTTACAGCTGGAACGATACTCGGGAAGCTTTGTATTCGTGTATTACTTTCAGTTGTGTTTTGTATTATTGTCCGCTGCTATGTAATGTATTGTAATCTCTGATATTTTCTGTTGTGCAATATTTATTTATACTATGTATATTCTTGTATCTGATGGAATTGTTGTAATATACAATGAAACGTTCTTCCGTCTGCGTTCTTTTGTGGCTTGTCCTCGACTCTATCCGGGCTTTCCTCACCGGGGAAGTTCGAGTCGTTTCAATCTCTCTCCTGTATTGGACATACGGAACGAGGAATAAGGTGCCTCCGGTTTCGTTCAGACCCAGAACGAACTTGTAAATGGATGTGTGTTTGACATCAGATTTCATTCTTTGTGATTGATAGACATCGGTTGCATAGCGTGAATTGCCTGTGTGGCATGCTGAGATGCAAATGATCAAGGCTTCTGTTGAAAAACATAGTCTTATGGTTGATGATCAAAGCACGGCTTTAGTATAGCATAGCTTTGTGTAGCGTTAATTCGTGAGCCTCACACCCCGGTGTGAACAAGAAAGAGGAGAGGACATCAGGGAGGGCATGCGTTTCCTTCTAGCTAGGAGCGGTGTCTGGGTTTTGCACGCCCAGATGTTTTACTTATGTGGATGATGGATAGCGAGGCGCCTCGGTTATATCGGTCTCTGCGGAGCCGATGGATGGTATGGTCTTTATACAGACCAATTTTACGCCTCATAGGGCGGTGAAACGCAGTGTTCAGGCATTTTAATCCACTCCATATGGTCCGTCTTTGATGATCTAAGGTGCAGTTGTGGCTGTTCCTGAGATATGGGCTAGATTGTCTCAAAGCGGTAAGGACGATCCTTTGCCTTGGTTCACAGACGGAAATCCAACTTCCAATATGTGACATTTGCGGTTTTGATTATATAGCCTAGTATTGTCGACATGATATATAGTACCAATGCCGTCTAGCATTGATACATTTATATTTGAAGTTGTTTTAAACACTATGCACTTATAATAAGTATCAAATGATTTGTTTTAACGTACCAAGCATGTTCCGCTATTATAAGGGAAAACCCTATCCTTTGGCTTGCGTTGCATAGTGTGATGGGACTTAGGTCTTATAATAGCTTCATTTTTTCAAAAAGCATTGCGATGCTTATTCTATGCACTAGTATTCTTGGGAGAAAACTCGTTCTGTGTTATACGGCTTGGTCCCTTGATTTATTATATTTTTAAAGTAAAGGTTTAAATAACTGTTTTATTTCTCACACCAGCCACATGACTGACCTGGAGTTTATTGTTTTAACCTAAACTCTGGGTGCCCCTATTTTCCACACGGGCAGCTAGTAGTTTTGGTTTTGCATATTTATATTCACTGGATCCTGATTTACAACTGGAATGGTATTCGGAAAGCTCTGTATCCGTATATTCCTTTCAGTTGTGTTTTGTATTATTTTTCCGCTGCTATGTACTTAAATGTAATTTAAATCTCTGGTATTGTCCGAATGTATATTATTTCTTCATACTCTGCATACTCTTGTACTCTGATGTAAATTGTTGTAATAAGCAATGAAATGCTCTCTGTTTGTGTTCTGATTCGTCGTGCTCTCAACTCAATCCGGGCTTTACTTTACGGGAAAGTTCGGGTCGTTTCATTTTGTCTCCATCTTAGGAACGCTATTTTTTTCTACTTGCTATTCTTTTACTTACCATACAATGAATTTGGTTAGTAATTACTGTTCACTATTTTATGTTGTAGTCAATTTACAAAATAACTTTTTAATTTTGCGCATGTGCTTTTTTCTGCGTTCTATCAATGCAAATTAGCATATACATGGTTGTTTAATTCATCAGTTCATACATGCATATTTTTTTGTTAACTAATCAAAAATACATAAACTTGACGTTGTTTACACTACATACAAACAATACCTACTAGCATCCGACATTTACTTCTTAATGTAAAATTTAGTTTCTATAGTTGAATCATAAAAAATACATATATCACTTACATTATCTATGTCACTATTATATGATATATTCTAACCGCTTATTCATAAATGCAAACTAAAACACTTGATGGTCTATACTCCCGTGCATCGCGCGGGTTTCCACTCGTTTGTATACAAAGTGTATTTGCCTCTGCCTTTTGCTTGATAAATCACATGCTTTATTATATTATTACAAACTAATACTGGTATTTATTACTAGAGCATAAACGCAACAAACTGAGCTTGGCATATTTTCAAGGGACTGTAAAAGGAATTTCACTTTTGGATAAGATTAAAAATGGATAAGTTCAGTAATTTAAAGAAATTTAAGAGTCACTAGAAAATGGAGTCCCTTATAAAATAAAAATAATTACATTTTCATCCTGGTCCAATTGCTCAAATTCAATGGCTTCTAGTGAATTTTCCTTTTATTTTCAATGTCTCTGTCAAGTTCTCTTCTTATTTTCAGTACGACAATTTTACATAACTGTGAATTAGCTTATCGATGGACCTTTATCATTTTCATGTCTCGTAAACTAATTATATATTAATTCGGTGGTAATTTAGTCAAACCGATCGTTAGAAATGTTTCGTTACTATAGGAGCCAAAACCAATTTGTCCATCCCAATTTTAAACGGAACATAATCAAACCGACCGTCAGGGAGGTTTCACTACTGTAGGAGCCAAAACCAATTTGTCCATCTCAATTTTACACGGAACATAAATATAACGACCTCTCGTCGTCTTCCCTTCTCACGATTTTTTCTTTCCGTGTTTCTTCATGTTGAATCGTTACACCTCGAATTTTTGCTCCAATGTTTAACCTCTCAGATCTAAATCCCCTTTTCTTTGCTGGTAAGTCTCCGCAGTTCCCAATTAATCACCTGTAATTGAATCGGTCGTATAGGATCAAGTTTTCTGAAATCTACATTTTGCGTTTGCCCTTCTTCCAATCTAAGGTTTCATCGCCTCCTTAAGCTTTGTCTTGAATGACTTTTTCCTTCAACAATCAGTTATAACGATTGTATATATCGTGATGGGCCAAGGTAGCCTATGTGTTTTAGGGTTCTATTTTTATTTATGTGGGGATAGTTTGACAGTGTAGTGTTGCTAAATAAATACATAATGATCACACCATTAGCACTTGGCATTCTCCACTTCTGTTATCGTTGGTAGTGTATTCTGCTCTGTTTCAAGTAACAGGGCTTCAGCTAGCTGTAATGACCGAACATATATTGCTCGTTGTGTGTAGTTTCTTGAGTACCTTGGAACTGGAAGAATTTCTCCATTAATCGTCATTGTAAGTAATTGATCAGGCTCATTTTTCATTCAATATTTTTCTACTTTCTCCTTTTGCAACTTAATTGAACAATGTTATTGAATTGGTTAAAGTGTGCCGGTGTATATATACATATCCATAAACTTGCAGTCCTGATGACTCGGGATTATACTTTGTGGACTAGAGCAGTCTGTGAAAAAGGAAGAGAAAAGGCATGAACCACCCAGATTTATCGTGACTATTTTACCGTAAGTTAAAATACAAAATTTCAGATGCAACTTGCTTATATTTAACGAATAGTGAATGATCTATTCTGATGAAAAAATATAGGTTATACCTTTTTGTTTTTCATCCATTACAGCATAGCATATGTATCAAACCGACCGCTAGGGAGGTTTCCCTGCTGTAAGAGAAGCTAAATCAATTTGTCCGTCCCAATGAATATAACCTCAAATATAGCAGTATTGTCCGACACAAACATTGTCTTCTTTCTCGGAATTGTTTTCTCTAATGTCTTTAACAGTTCAAATTCTAATTCCTAAAATTTCTCTAAAATATCCAAACCGACCGTTAGGGAGGTTTCCCTACTGTAAGAGATGCTAAATCAATTTGTCCGTCCCAATGAATATAGCCTCAAATATAGCAGCGTTGTCCGACACATAAACATTGTCTTCTTTTTCGGAATTGTTTTCTCTAATGTCTTTAACAGTTCAAATTCTAATTCCTAAAATTTCTCCAAAATATCCATTATATTTCAAATGTACTTAAGATCCACTTTTTTCTACAATATCTTTTGATATATCTAAATCTAAACAAAATTTAAAAAAACAACCTTTTTTTTAAATCATTCATGTTTTTGTAGATTAATCTAAAAATACAACAGATTTTTTTTTTTAAATTATATAATCAAACGGTCGGTTTTTCCACCGTTGTGCGGTTATACTAGTATGGATTATTTGTACGAAACTATAGGCCAAGATATGTGCATATTTGTTTTTCATCCATAGAAATTGATTTATATTCATTTTATTTAATTGTAATGTTCATTTTCATCCTCAAGTTTGTGGATCTGTTTACTGGGAGGAAAAACATAAAGGATTGTCTATGAACTCTCTATGTAGTAATAGAAAATGATATAGAAGCTGCAAAATTGGCGGAAGAATGCAAGAAATGCTTTCATCAAGGATAGCCTTCGATCCAATCCTCAGTACATGGCAAGGTTAAATAAAGGCTAAGGTTGCGAACATGAAGAAATCTCCTTAGATATCAATGTAGCCTGCCATATTTGTATGTTGCATCAAAATTCTAAAGTGATATTTATTGGTCATCTTCAAACTTCATAGTTAATGTTAAAAACTGTTGTATATATCCCCTGTAAATTGTATGGTATGAATGACATCTTGTGCAAAAATCACGTCACTTGTATGTTCATATTATAAGTATTTAAGGATATGTGTATGACTTTAATGTGTATTACGTTAATATCATGCAGCTAATGAGCTAAATTCAATTATTTTGATTATATACTTGTGGATTATGGAAATTTTAACTAATGTTGGAACTTGGAAAGTTGTTCTTACGAAGTATTGATTTTGTAATTCGTAGAAATGAATGACGTATAGGTATTATTTTCATTGGCGTTAGTTATTTTATCATGTATCACCATGAGCAAAGTGCATCCTGAAGTGATCGAAATTGATGGTTCATACAAATCTAACTATCAAGGCCTATTGCATGCAGATTAAGCAAAGAAACATAGCTGAAAGGTTATGAATTATGATACTGCATACCAGTTCTTCTTCCATTTACTTATTCATTGCACCGCAATGGATCTTCATATAAATACATGATAATACACACATGTAAAAGTCAGTTAATTGAATTTCTACTTTATAAATTACTTTCATTTTCTATATCATATAATTTTTAAAATAAAATATAACATGAATTATATTTTAACAAATAATTTTATATTTTACATTGAATATTTTTAACGGTCGATTTTCCAACCGTTATACGGTAAAAACTAGTAATTAACACGGTGTATTTTATAATATATTTTAAAAACCCTATAAAAAAAATGTTTTGAATGAAGTCTCCTTAAAATTGTCACTTTATCCACATAAGGAGTTTGTTCAGTAATCTCTACTTTTTTTATGCTGCAAATAAATGCAATTTGTGTAGATTTAAAACCAACAGCTGTATGTTACTACATCCTTTGATGCCTATTTCCCGAATAAAGAGCATAATTGGACATCCAAATTGCCAGTTTATTGATTTATTCACCTATTACTTTATATACTTTTTTCCCTGTCTGTTCAACTTAATTTTACAGAAATTTAATTTCCCTTTCAGTATACTACGGTAAAAAGAACTAAAATATTTTTTTGTGATGAATTTACTAGCTGAATGATGCTGAATAATTAGGTGTTGCCTATTCCTTGGAAGGAAAGCCAATATCTTAGTGGTAAAACTACAAACTTACATGAAAACAAAACGGTTAAAGCATCAGAAAAAATCACGACCAAACATTTGGTATACCAAATTTATTACAACACACTAACATTACTGATATCAAATAACTGTGACACATGCCAAATGCATTCCCATGAGAATAACATGAACAGCTTTATACAAGCACGGAAAAAAAAATTAACATAAGCAGGTCAATCTAAAGCATGAATGTACATAAAATAAATGGCTCACTGACCTTGCAAACCAGTAACTGCTCCAAAATGCCCACCAAAGAATATCATATTTCCATAAGCCAGCTCCAAATTGACCATTTAGTACTACTTTGTACTGAGATGGTATTTGAACTCAGCGACCCCATACAACAACCCTAATTGAGGATTTTCTACCAGTCTACTTTGTCTAGCATTCAGGCAAAATTGTCTAAATATGCTGTATAGGATATATAACTTAGACGTGCTTGGAAATTTGAATCAAGTATGTGTTGCCTCTTGCTTTGATAGTTGGGAAGCATGCATAACCTCATCCATCACTGGTTCATTATATACTTGAAGAAGCTCAACAGGAGTAGCAGCAGGATCCAATTCATAACAACCTTTAGGAACACCATTACCCTCTTCACCAGTTAAAACATGCGAAGGAACTTGATGTGAGAGTCTAAACATTTCATCTTTTGGAATTTTCTTTCTTCTCCCTGGATCCACGTGTCTATGGAAAACCGTCTTGAATCCAACAATTTTAACTAATGGGACTACAGGGAGTTCTAATTCATCGTTATAATCATCCAAAATTTCCACCATGTCATATTTGTATATCAAATCATCTGGCGTCTGCTCATTCCAATCAGGAGACCAATTTTTGTAAAGTGCCCAAATTTGACCTTTTTTAGGGACTATCTTTATCGTTCCACGCAAACCTTTTTCAAAACTGACCTTATGGGAGAAAATGTTGATTGTGTCTTTAACTTCGTATTTTACTATTCTGAATTCTCCAGTGGTTTTTGCAAATCCAAAACTAAGCCAGTTGGAGGGGCCAAACTCAGCATTTGACTTTGATGAAGCCAGAAAACTCATTTTAACTTTAAATGGTGTATAAGAAAGAACCTTCTGAATTATTGCATAATATCGAGGCATACCATCTTCGTCATCATAGGTAGCCCACACATCATCACAGTTGAACGACCTTTCTGATCGATCACTATCGAAATCATGGAAATCAGGATCAGGCACATCAATACCCATTGGTTCAGAATTTTCATCCTCTAAATCAACCATGTTTTTACTATGCAGAATTTGCTCGCTCCTTGTGCTTGGTTCTAATTTCCCAAAGCAAGGATGCTTTGTGCTGTCTTTCCTTTTTGAAGCTTCCTTCCCTGCCATTTTAGTATCTCTTGCTGAACTAATTGCATGCACCATTCTGTGTAATTCATCTCGTGACTTGCACAATAAAGTTGTTAACACATGAGACTGAGAGTAACCGTTTCTAACACTTAAATTTCTTGAAAATGTGGTAAATTTAGTTGGGTTACCTGCGTCTCCGACTCCATCGTTCAACTTGGTGCCTCCAACGTTATTGTTTCTTCGCCTTTTAGTTTGCTTATCAAACTTAGAAGAGTTGCTACTTCTTCTGATAATTTCTTCTCTTCTAGCTGCTGCTTGTGCCTCCTCACGTTCCCGTTTCACTTTTTCATAAGTTTGGTGAACAACACTGGCAGCCTGAGCTGCAGCAGTCATTGAGGCAGATGCACTTGCTGCACCAGCTGTCCTTGAAAATGGACCCCACTGCCTAGAATTTGGAGGTTTCTTCTTGGTCTTAATAGTTTCAGAGGCTAAAAATGCTTTCTTACAGCTAGGACATATGAGGTTTAGATTGAGGTAAGCTCTCTGATATTCATACTGTATTTTGCATGTATTGCAAGAAGTCCAGAATGTTGCTTCGTTTGAATTACTTGAAACATTATTTTTCTGAGAATGAACTTTAGGAGCCGCGTTATTCTGAGAACCATCAGTAGCTTTAGGAAAAGAGGTGCTATTTTTCGTTGCAGCAGCAGCAGTAGCAGAAGTGGATTTTGGAAGGAATGCTCCACCAAATCTTTTATGGTCATAAATCATTCTTTTACTCCTATCAGATAACACGCTCCAAGCTTGAGATATGAATTGAAATGCACTTTCAGCGCCTACGGATTTGTTTTTGTCTGGATGGAGCTGAAGAGCTAACTTTCTGTACTGTTTCTTCAGGGTTTCTTCATCTGTGGACTGACTTATGCCTAAAATTGCATACCAATCTTTTTCCTCACCAACATTTGCTATCGAACAGAGGTGAACATCGAGAGTTGCAAGCATTTGGTTGATATTTTCAAGAGAAGGATATAGACTTTGAGCCTTAAGAGCAAATTTTTTGGCACCGTTTATGTCATTTGCTAAAAATTTCTTTTCAGCTATTTCTTTAGCCTTCAGAGCTTCATCCTTGTTGCAATCCATTAGCTTAATTTTGTTTAATTATACGTTTATTTCTAGCAGACATAATTTAAAAGTCGACCTTTTGAGGTTCCTCCAAAACCTGTGTCCAAAAGAGAGAAGGCAAATATGTGATGCTATAGAAATGAAGAGATGCTAAATGTAAATGGAAAACGACAAAGCTTTCATTAAAATATTAATATTAATATAAAAGTAATTATGTAAATCCAAATGAACTGTTAGCACAATAGAAGGCTCTTAATAAAAATAACAAACATGGGTCAACACAGAATGGTAGAAATGAACAGAAGTATCAAACTATAGTCCAGAGTAAAACATGTTCACATCTCAACCTCAGCGACAAACAGTTAAGGTGGGTAGGAAAATACCACAAAATTTATGCCTATTATTTGCATTTGCATCCTGCAAATCGTCAACCCAAATCTAAAAACTGCAGAACTCAAAAAAAGATCAGAAGATCATAAACAGAAGAAAACTCCAATTAGGGCTGTCAATGGATACCCGAAAATCCGAAATCCGTATGCATCCGTATCCGAAAAGTGGATAAATATCCGATATCCGGGAAAGCGGATGCAGATGCGGATATAGGCATATTCGCATCCGAAAATTATCCGTTCGCTATTTCTCCCAATTATAGCTTAAATTATGTGTATTTTAACATAATTAAATATACTAATTTATTAATTTGCAAAAATAAAAGTCTACTAAACGCATGTTAATTGCTCAAAATTATATATTATCGTCATATTTACTTATTTTTAGCACTTTAGTAATCAATTGGGTTGAAAAAGCTTAACATTAAGCTAAAAAAATTCATTTATATTCATTGATTTATCAATTGTTGGCGGAGCGGATGATTATCCGATATCCGTCCGTATCCACGGATGCGGATATCCGAAAATGGTTTCGGATGCGGATACGGATATGGCACTACCCGTATCCGAAAGTATCCGTTGACAGCCCTAACTCCAATGGATGTCAAATTGAAACCAACACTACAAAACTTTTAAACGAGGGAGAAAAGATCTAGAAGCAGTGAAATCTTCGAGTTTGAGGTTTGATCTAATCGATGTTACAAAAGATAGCTAGAGTAAATAATGTAATCATTTGAACCAACCCCCCCCCCCCCCCCCCCCAATAGGTTGGGAAATAAGAATTGAACAATCATTACTCTGATTTGT
Organism: Allium sativum; assembly: GCA_030737875.1. Classification (NCBI taxonomy): domain Eukaryota; kingdom Viridiplantae; phylum Streptophyta; class Magnoliopsida; order Asparagales; family Amaryllidaceae; genus Allium; species Allium sativum. The sequence goes on from CM060912.1 coordinate 292,615,675, forward strand.
TTTGATGGAGTTCATCTACGGCAGTTATCTTGCATTCATGTAATAACATAAATCCTACACAAACAAAGAATGATATGAGCACAAAGTTTTAAACTTCAGTAGAGCTAACTTTACCATAAATTTGTTTATGTATCAAAATATCATTTGTGCATTAAAATAAAAGGATCTAAAGTAGCTCTAAAAATAAACAAACGAAAGCTCTAGGAAGCAGAAAAAGGTAGTTCATTTCCAAACTATAATTGCATTTTTATTTTATGTATTTGACATGGCCTTAATGAAACAAGCACTCATCCAAAATTCTATCATCAATTAGTAGTAGACCAAAACAATAATAGTAAAAAAAATTGCAGCACATGAGAGCGTTCAAAATTTGATCATGCCTTTCTATAACATAATAACTCATATGATATAGATGAGACTGAGCACTCATGTATAGCCGTATAAATTTTCAACCTGATGGTCAAACATACCACCCACTTATTTCCACACAAGCATTTTGTTGAATGTCAACATTATATACCTGCTCACAAACATATATACAAAAAGTTCATTCATAAGCATGTAAATTGAGGTAAGTGTGTCTCTTGGGCTTTGAACCTGGTTGGCCTTTGATAAACCACCAAATATACGCAGCACATCTAACCAAATTGATCAGTGCACACTAAATAAACACTGTTAAAAATTAGGTTCACCAAATGATACTTACACTCTGAAACAAGATAACGCTATCTTCATAATTCCCTATGCAATTGAGTTAAGTTCCCAAGTTCTTGTTATTAACAGATTTATCTATTTTACTTCACCCATCCTCCAAGTTTTTTAACTAGATCTGAAAATTATTAACTGAATAGTGTGCTTGATAACTAGGTTCACAGAATGGTAATTATACTCTATAATAAGGTAGCAGTCACAATTTATATGCATTGAAAAGGGTATTTGTATATTGCACTTAAAAATGCTCATCATATATGTATGACAATAAGTGCAAGATACCCAAAAAAAATGTTTGGTTTATGCGGTTATAAGTTATCAGCACTTAAATTTGGACGAAGCAACTAAGCAAGTACGACAACTAAGTCATTAATCTCAAACACGTTGAGGTTGGCTAGAGATGGAACATGGAACCCAAAATCAAACGATAAAGTCAATTTAAATGTAAACAATAATAATAATTAAACAAATAATAATGGATAAATAAGAATCAAGGTGGTGGTGGTGATGATGATGAGCAATAATAATGATGATGAGCAATAATAATGATGATGACAATGATAATACTAGTAGAATAGATACCGAAGACCAGCACTACGTCCTATGCCCCTATTCACCAATTATATAATCCAAAACTTATAACGCTCTCCCTAAACTTAAAGTTCTGATACGTGGATCACTAACTTTTATGTCCTTCTGTTCGACATCCGCTCTTTGGATATATTCTAATTTCTCAAGCCTTTTTTTTTTGTTACTTCCTCGCATGTCATCTTTGGTCGACCTCTATGTTTCTTTGACCATTCGATGCGGCCTCCCTCGGAGATGTCCAAATCATCTTAAGCGGTGTTGGGCTAGCTTCTCTCTAATTGGTGCAACTTCAAGTTCGTCGCGAATATCATAAGTTTTAATTTGGTCTCATCTGGTACGCCCACAGCTCCATCGCAACATATACATCTTTGCTACACTTACCTTTTGGACGTGCTGTCTTTTAGTAGGCCAAGCTTCCGCACGATATAACATCGCATGCCTGATTGTTAATAGAATTATCTTTTAAGTTTTAAGGCATTTTTTGTCATAGAGAATGTCAGATGTTAGTCGTCATTTCATCCATCTCGCTCGAATTCTAAAACTAACATCTTCATCAATCTCACCATCAAACTACAACATAGATCCTAAATATCGAAATAATTTCTTTTTGTGCACTACTTGTCCAGCTGTGGCGACTTTTACATCCCCTGATCTAACACCACTGAACTCACACTTCATATACTCTGTTTTAGTTCTTTTAAGCCTGAAACCCTTTGATACTAAAGTCTTCCTCCACAACTCCAGTTGTCTATTTTTTACTTTAATCTAGCACTATTTTTTTAACGAACTTATTTTCTAAAAACTAGCCCATAAACATTGGAGTTTAAACATTTTAAATTTAATTTTGAGAACATTGAAAATCAAAAACAGCAGCAGAAAGTTTTACAAACATCAAAATTTGCAAACGATAATGTCATAAGTAAAAATCTTAAAATAATTCATATGTAATTAGAATACCTTTATAAATAAAATTCAAACAATAAGGCAAAACTTAAACAAGACAAATATACTCTTAAAAAACAAGAATAAAATTTACTACATTCCACTTTACTGAAATATGTTAAAATGAAGAAGATAAATCTTGCAAACCAAATTAAGGAAAAACTCAAATAAAATAAGATTACCAGTTAACAAGAAGTACCTATTAATTAAGAAAACAGACTTCTTTAGCATTTCTATGCAATCAATAACGGGTGACTGAACACTTATTAAATGGTGGGAAAAAAAGCTAAGACAACTTGGAGTCCATCCTTGTATTTTTCATGATACATGCATTGAAGGACCCAGTGACTTAGCCAGAAAATTAGTCTAGCAGGGTTGAAAACTATTACAGTTTACCATTGCAAAGTCGGAGGTCAGCAAGAACGTGCCTCCACCCCTGGGAAGACATTGTAATTTCGCCGCCATACTTGTATGATTGTGAAAGGGGATCAACATTATATAATCGATCAATTCTAAAAACAGGAAGACACTTTACGTTTTAAGGATCAAATTTATAATATGGAATGGGTCAGATCCTTCTGATCTGTTAGTTTGCATACAAGGGAAAGGGATGTAATACAGAAATCTTCAGAAACAAACACCCTCTGTTTCTAATTCTCAAGAATAATTGACAAACGAAAAGGAAGAAGAAAAGAAAAAACTTCATGTTTTGTTTTACTTCATCCATCTCATAGATTTTTCAACCTCTATCTCAGCTTCTCAATAGTTATTCAGCTGACAGATATCACAGGTTCGAGCTTCATAATTGAAAGCTACTGGTACACAACTCGTTAAGTGTGTGTTGGGGTTCGGATCATACTCCTTCAAAATATACAAGTGTGTTAACTTCTTTGATTTATTTTAGTTTTATTTTTAGTGTGGTGCCAAGGGCACCCCAATATGTTCTTCCTAATATACTAGGAAGAACATATTGGGGTGCCGTCAGCACCACGCTATTTTTATTCCATGAAAAGGACGGAAAAAAAAGAGGATTGTTAATGACACCACCGATTCGGTTAAGGGGTGTCATTTTGTTAAGGGGAAACCGACGTTGGAAAATTTGTTAAGGGGCAACATCAGGCAAACTTTTACGGAACAAAAATAACCCTGTAAAAACGGTAAGAGTATACCGTTTTTATTTAATAAAAACGGTTTCATTAGACCATTTTTTCTATTTCTATAAGAAACTTTAACAAACAACGAAAACGGTAAGAGTATACCGTTTTCAGTTTAAGGGTATTTTGGTCTTATTATTTCGTATTGTTAAGGGGTGTCTAGCCTGTAGCGTTCGCCCCTTAACAAAAATTGAAAAAGCCACTTTCGTGACACCCCTTAACCAAAAAAGGGGTGTCATTAACAATCCCCAAAAAAAAAAAACTATCTTTGTTAAGCGTAACTTCAATACTCAAATATATGTCAAGAGTCGCGTAACGTAATTCAGGACAATGTATGCAGACACATAAGCAGAATCAACATTCCATAGAACACGATGAGGTAAATAGCTAGCTAAAGCCAAGACTAATAAATGATGACCAGCTTAAAAAAAACCTAAAAGCCATAAATACTTTGCACAAACCCTAAATTTTTTGGATGACCAATCTGGGTAAATAACCTACGAAACTAGATTCAAAAAGACAAGTAGTAAAACAAGATTGAGTGAGAGATTATCCATATGGAGAAATTATACTTGGCTGGAGATCGAAAATTCAGAAATCTTTCTGCTTCCCTCTTCAAATAGTTTCTGAATACAAAATTTTCCCTTAATTTTATATTCAATGACAACAAATTTTACGCTTAGAGAAGAATAGAAGGGAAAGCGTTTTATTATATTCGTGGCTTCCACCCTCCGGTCATCTAACCTTACCTTGGGTTTTGTGTGTTAACTCAATGTGTGGTTTGGTTACTTTTTCAGTTTTTGAAAAAAGCAATCTGATGACATGTTAACTTAAAAGTTGTTCTATTACAACGAAAATGCAAAAAATAAATCTAAAATATAACTACAAATATATACATAATAAGGCGTTGAAAACAAAATCAAATTGTCGAATTGGACTTATTCTCACCTCGAAGTATAAAAATGATACATAACTTGTTCATGATAAAAAGGGAGGAAAATAAATAAATTAAATTAAAGATGTCTTGCTCGTGTAGCTTGGACATCAAAACCAACTCAACATAGATGAAAGAAAAGTAAGACTTTCGTTTATGGTAACACCTAGGATGATGAAGAAGGCTACAAAATGTTATTATTGCTTTTAAATAAAATTGAACTAGTAAAGCAGTAGGGCAAAGGTATTATATGCCTAAAATTGTTGTGTAGTCTGTACTCTGATTTTGCTGGTTCTTAAAAAATGTTGGCCAAATTATATTATATTTCCACTAAAAATTTAAAGCAAATGTTGAAGCCCTTGATTTGTGGATTGGACGATGAATAGTGATTGTAAATTTGTAGCTATTGACGGGTGTTAAGCGCATTAATACTGATTTAATGAGGCTTTAGTGAGGATTTAAATGCATGGATTGAAACCCCCAACTATTTAAACTTGATTGTCTCGCCGATATTACTAATGGTTGTTAACTAACCTCTTAACACGGAACAACTACGTAATTGAATTTAAAATCTCTGATGACACAAATTTCACAACTAGAGACATTTGTTTTGTCTTACGCTTATCATGGACATCTTATAGTACTTAATATGAAATGTCTGATTATATATTCGATATTTGCAAATTGATTTTTAGTTTTCATTCGCCCTCCTTCATTTATTGTTTTTACCCACCCTTGACATATACATAGTTTAATGGTAACTTATTAGCTTATTAAATGCATTTCATGTTTACCGACCTTAGGTTCTATTATATATATATATATATATATATATATATATATATATATATATATAACCGATAGTCACGTCCGCCTCCCTGAATACCTTACGTTCATAGTAAGTAAAAGAAGCAAAAAACAAACATCCGTGGACTACGAAACAAGCCCAAACATAACATATCACCCACTCGACCAAAATAAATACAGCCCATACAGACCCATTATATATGTATATGAGAAAAGGTTCTTTATTAATGACGTTGAAGAATCAATAGTCATGTTCGCCTCCCTGAATAGCTTACATTCACAGTAAGGAAAAAGAGCATTACACCCACTATACAATGCTCTACACAGCTGAAAGTAACAAAGAGCAAAAAAAAAGAAAAAAAAAAAGTCTGTGGGGCCCAAACGTAACACACCACCCAGTCGACCGAAATGAATGCAGCCCATGCAAATCCATACATGAAAACACAACGCTTAAGACAAAAAAAAAAAAAGGAACCACAAATCAACCTAGATCATGCAATTCAATTCCCCACCGAGCTGAAAATTCCTTACAACCCATAGGCAAACGATCATGGCGGAAAATACGATGTAGCTGAAGGCGGATGTTGATTTCAGATAGCTTGAAGTGTTGATGAGTAGAAAGTCTCTTGCTTTCAAAATGACTCCTATTCCTCCTGAGCCATACATGGTGAATCAGGGTCGCCATTGAGGTAATGAGCAGATCTCGTGGTACCGAGCTAGATAAGAGTAGATTTCAGAGATTTTTAAGTCAATGCTGAAGAGTTCGAGCTGGATGGAAGCGTAGACCTAGCTTATGAAGCACCTCTTCCAATAGATAGGTAGCATAATCGCATGTCGCAAACAAGTGATTATGATTTTCAGCTTTCTTTTGTGCATAATACGCATGTTGTGTCAATATCCATTCCTCGGTTTGATATTCAATCGGCGGTTGGTAAACGCCCAAATATGCCATATAAATCGTATATGAAAATTTCTTAGTAGTCTTCGAACTCCATATAAATATATTGTTTGGGTCTTGCTCTGACCACTCCCGTATTGCATCCCAAACATGAGAAAAAACAAATTTGTTATATTAGGAAATTTGCTAGTAATCATGGTTTTTATCAGTGTATGTTGTTACATTTGTAATCTACTCTGCCACTTCCCTAGTTTTTGATAGCAAATGCGGTTGCAATGATCGCCTTCGAATTCTAGAACTAACCTTGAAATTACTTATATCACTGACGTGCACACAACTCAACCCAAGTAAATCCACTAATGATTTATGATTTATCCCAGGATCAAACCATAAATATGTTTCTTCACAACTGGAAATAACTCTATTCATAATTTTACGTGGTACATCTCTTTCTCGAAGAATATAATACCAGAAAAAATATTATTAAGAGCAAGGTCCAGAAATTAGATTTATTGATATACTTTGCTATCATCCACCTGGACCATAATGTATTTGTACTAATCACATTCCAACCAATTTGATTCTAGCAGTAATGTTTAAATTTGAAAATTTACACAAGCCCAAACCTCCTTCAAACTTGGGTTTGCACAATGTATCCCATGAAATCATGTGTTGTTTGCCTTTCCAAAAAAAGTTAGTATTGAGTATATCAAAAAAAATCAGCATTGAAACTAGTAGTTGAGATATTAACATCCAGCACATAATAGTCCGAGTTATTGTACTATGAATTAGTTCAGCTCTACCAGTCGTAGTTCGAAAATTACAGTCCCACCTTTGGAATTTACTGATTATTTTGTTCAATAGGAGAGAATAGTGGGTTGCATGAATGTAGTCTGAAGCGAGAGGTTTCCATATATATATATATATATATATATATATATATATATATATATATATATATATATATATTCGTGTGTGCATGTGCGTGTGTGTTATAACTTATGTCCTAATTATCATTTTGTTCGTATATGCTTTGTTTTCTTTCATAAGATGCTTAGAATTGCCATCAAAAAATAACCAATCAATGCCAAGAAAGAGGATCCCATGATAGTGCATGTTGATGTTGAAAAGTAGTCGCTTCTCAGCCAACGCTCGAGTTTAAACAATTCACTCACATAATGCAGAAATAGTAAATAACATCAGAGATCTATAGTGGTCCGGCAAGTTGTGCCTACGTCCACTATAAGGTAACTTCGTATATCTATACTGTATGATTACAAGTAAAGTCTTTTTATATTACAATGTTAAGTTAGCAATAGTAAAGTCCTTGCTTAGAGCCATCAAGTCCTCTCCAATGTCCAAACGTCTAGTAAGCCAAGTGTCTAAGAGATTCAAGCCAAATCCAAGAAGAAGTTTACAATCCCAAAGGTGGTTCCAATGAAGAAGAAGCCATTAACAGAATCCCGAGTGTAGAAAATGAGCCAAAAGATTCTAAAACCTGCCCACAACAAGGTTATTTATAGGCAGAGAGGAGTGGGATTCGTATCCCAAAAAGTCATCATTGGGATCGGTACTGCCCCTCAAGTGTAATGTAACAACCCACTTTTTCGTACCCTTTGAGTTCACTAATCACACTTTTGTACAACTCAAATTGCAAAGGAAAAGCAGACAGTTAGGAAAAATAAATTAGAGGTTGAGAGAAGGAAGGAAGAAATATTAGAATAGCAGAATAAGAAGATCAGAGTCTCATAGTGGAACGGACAAAATATAATATCAAATGCTTTATACAAAAAGAAAACTGTATATTACAAAATCAGAGTATATATACATTTCAATACAACACGCAGTGAAATAATATAATACCAGAAAATATAGCTATACATCTCGACTACAGCTCCTTTTCTGAAGCTCTTAATGAAACCTAATACTCGGTATGACCCGAGCACATTTGAAGCAAAGAAAAATTCACCCGGATCAGTCTGAAATACTTTCAGTGATAAATTCATATTACAAACAACTTGTTTAACTTCAGAAAATCCTTTTGAAAGAAAGGGATAATCGTAAGACCAGCCCACACATAAATACGGATGGTTTTACCTTACAATAACCCAAAATACATCTGATATATCAAAATCTGGTGATATTATATTAGTGTTTATCAAACCACAAATAAACAACCATCTAGTAGAACGCTTGCATCTCACGCTCTACATACTTAATTTATAATCAAAAATAACATGGCGCTTATTGGAGATTGGATTTCTAACATAATAAGGTATGGGACCACCTTTCGACAGTGCACCTCTAGGGTTCAATAAGAACATCTTGCAACCCAGCCACACATGACTGACCACTCATTCAACTTGAGTGTACCGAATATATTGTCACCCTATGGCTTTTTGTTACAACCACCGTCATTCCCGGGAGATACAGAAACGAAAGAAGAACATAATGAAATTTCTCTAGATGGTGACAAAATACCCTAATTAGGAATGACCCACTTAGCCATGCTGTCTACCCGATTTATGTCATTTCCCAGTTGATGATGATTGAGGTCACGTTTATTTTTTAGAGAACATCTCATTATCTTTGAATGCTACATCGTCAGATCCGCCAAATCATTAACTGACATCCATAAATACACTCTAAGTGTTAAGCTAAGAGAACATCTCTGCCACCAAACTTGGTATATTTGTAGATATCAACGTACGTGATTCTTAAGGAAATACTCTATCAGACATTCATCCATACAAGTCGTCCAGAAGCAGGATGAACCGAAGGCACACTCCTATCGTATCCTAGGAATCATCATATAGATCAACAACGAGTAGTCCTTGCAAATCTGTAGATTTCAACCACGACAGAATCACGGTGTATCTCTGGTTGCAAGTTAGAGATTATAAGTAGTTCTTCCGTTTTACGAGGATCTATGGTCTTCAATGCTCCATCTTTACATGAATTCTTGCAAATTAGTTTTTGAAAGCAACGTTGGTTCAAAGTGGTTTTGGGTCTGGTTTCCATCCTGGTCTCTTCAAAACAACACACCAAAGGTCCAGTAAGATATTTTATTGCTGGTCGGGTTTTTAACAATCAATCTTAACAAATTTCAATCAAAACAATCATCTAATCATATTGGTCAAACAATATGATCAAGTATATGGCAGCTCGGTTCTTTTCATTTCAAAATCATTTGTTTAAAACCTTTAATCAATTTCTTAAGAATCATCCTCTACATTTATTTCAACAAAACTCTTATGTTTCCATTACATCATAAACATTTACCATAACTCATCTCTATATTCCTTCTTTGGAAATATATAATTTAATTCCAACTATTTACTTACATTTCTAATTCAAATAACCCTTTCCATTTATTCGGAAAAATTCATTGTCATTCACTTATTATTCAAAATAAGTGTATTTAGACCAAAATATTTCTTTTATTTAGAAAACAGTGCTATATGAATAATCAAAGGGTATAAATAAACTTATACTTTAACTCAGCAAAACAATGTTAATTTCTACATTGTTTAGAAGACTCCATATTTTTAATTATATTTCGAACCTTGCAAATGGATCACAATATTTTTCTTATGAAAATAATAAACTCATTTCAACCTTCTTTATCATTACAAACTAATATCATCCTTTGATAATAGCGAAGTTGTTCAAGTTGGGGTATTTTATTTACCTCTCAAACCTTAACCGACAACGTTCTTATCTCATAACAAATATAAGTTCAAACACAAAACTCATATTACTTAAAATATCAAACAAATCTTTATTTTCTATTTTATACTAAACTATGGGTTTGTAAATCATAACCTTACTTTGGGAAATCTCGGTCGATTATGACCGTCTTTACTTAATATTAATCTTCCACTTTAACTTCGCTATACAAATTCCACTAATAATTGGAATTATATTACGATAATCTGTTATCACATATTTTACCCAAAAATCATTTATATGTTATTTTATACTAACAATTCATTATCCCCTCGCCTTACCCAAACCTAATATGTATTTCTTTTATATTATGGAAACCTTCTTTTCAACACAGATCTAAATAAAATACTTTTTTTTAAACTATCGTATTAGCTCAAATTCCTTTTATAGGATTTCGATTTTAATTGTAAAATTTCCTTCTAAGTTCTTTTCAACATTCATTGAATCTTATTACATATTCGGTTACGTCTTAACTTCCGTTTAAGAAACAATATGCTTAAATATAATCAACTTCATCAATTCCTAAAGTAAATATAATTTGTTCTTTATTAACTGAAGTCGATTTGTTAACCATTATTGAAACCAATATTATTAACAATAACTAAAAATGTTTAAAATCTTTTAAACATCATTCATAAAAAGGTAAGTTACAAAAAAAATCTTATTAAAACCTAAACGATCACTATTTATTTTTTTTGTTGAAAACAAATTAAATCTAATAATCCCTTTTAAATCAAATCAATTGACTTAGTCAACTTTTATTTATCAGTTAATTTGTTAACTAATCTTATTTTAGTACTTCCCATTAGTAATTGGTTTCTTAATAATTATCCCAAAATATTAACCCGTAGGTTAATTATAACCTCTATCGCTTATAAAACTTGTTAAACAACCAATTCTAATTATAAAATCATTCAAAATTTCTTTTATAAAAACCCAATTTGCAAATGTCGATTTATTTCAAAAACTTCTCCTTTTATATGAAAATACAAATTTAAAAGTTCGACTCAGTTATAAAATAATTGTATAACTTTAAATACGTCACTTTGCCTAACGGAAAATCAACCTTTTAACAAAAAGTAGATTTTAGGTCATTTGCTACCAGTCCCTCAATTAATACCGTTTATTGATTAAAATAACAACAATGTTGAATTTCAATTCAATGTTAACATCCTAACAGGTTTTCTATGACAACGTGGTTCAAACAATTCATATATATATATAAATAATATGAAATTAAACGGCGTATATACAAAATATTTAAGGAATCCGGTTGGATTCTTTCAACTTGTTCTTCCCTATATCATGGCTCATTCTAATATTTTATAATAATTTTCAAACAAATATTTAAGACACATCATCCAGTACGACCTAATATAAATGTCGATAGTAGTGAAACAACCAATAAGCAACAAAGGCATCCAATTATTAATATCAATGATAAATTATGATAGTAGTGAAACAATAAATAAGCAACAAAGGCATCCAATTGTCCAATTATTACTATCAACGATAAATTATATTTTTATATGAATTTAACACATCGTAGAATTCCAAAAAGCATGAGAATTGACTCACATTTATTTTCCATTGTCGATTCGTGAGTTGTTTCGTTTAATTTTAAATAGACGTCTAAAATTAAACAAAAATCCGATAGCTTCCAATCCTTTTGGTACTTGCTCAACAATGTAGTGCTCTTCACTGCGATTCCATCGAACCTAATTTTGCTGAATTCTGAGATCGTATCAACACGTTATGATTTTTACAAGTTTAATTAGTTTAAAAAATATATATTAAATCTTACCAATTACCTTAACTAATCAAAGTCCACATCACCCCTGCTTCACGCGTTTTCCTTCTATAATCTCACGAGATCCTGATCGTGCATCTTCCTCCTGATGATCACTGTTCGAACAAAACCCACGATCACCAAATCAATTCCCAGCACCACCTACCATTACTTTCCGACCACCCTGACACAACTAATGTCGCCACACCACCCTCAACCTCCTTCGCCCAAACCGATAGCCTTTAATCATTAGCCCATCACCCTGAATCTGCCTTTGAACAAAATGGGTTCAAATCCAAAATTAAACCACTATAGTTCGCCGCAAGATGCCAGACCACCATCGGTCGATCGGCCATGCCTCCCTCTAATTTTCACCTTCAGACAGCATCACCCATCGACATCTCCTCCGGCCTGAAATCCGCTAAAACCACCTGCGGCTTCTAAGAAAACCCCCAACTCATCGCCGCGACCTCCTCCAACCACCGTGGGACCCCAAACCGGCACTAAATTAAAGCCTGAACTCTCCTCTACATTGATCACCTAAAATTGGACCAATCCCCTCCAATTTAACAAAGAACGAAAACTTGTCCATCTCTGTTTTTTTGCTATTCTGGCCACCACAGGTGGTATTAGGCCACCAAATTTTATCAGCATCTCCCCTTGACCTTTGCTACAACTTCCCTATTGGAAGCTTCAACCAATTCCCCATATAAATTAAAATATAAATTAATTTGTGTTTTAGGACTAAATTGCAAAATTGTATTGCTGGTGATGAATTGGGAATTAGGGTTTCAGATATGGGTTGTTTATATAGGGTAGGAGATTAGGGTTAAATATTATTTTATTATATTATAATATTAGCTTGATGCCTATCGCCATTTCAATTTGACGTTTATTCATCCCTACAATTACATCCGAACCCTGTTTGTGGTGAAAATGGACCTCATGGTATTATTCGACATTCCGGACCCAACGAAACTTGTTTCGTCGAATTCCGAGTCCATTTGCTTCAAACGACGGTAGTTTAAGCTCAAATGGTTGATGTATTTACATTTAATTTTCATACACTCACAAAATAGCTCCAATTGGCATGAAACTCGAAATCTAGTAATAATATGCCATTGCGGATTCAATAAAATTTGTTTCATCGAAAACGGAGGTCTTTTGACTTATAGCCCTTTTTAAGGGTCCAAATTAAAATAAATCAATTTTAAAATACCTCAATATAATAATAATAAAATATTATTATCGGACATACTTGGGCAGAATTTCGTGAATTATCAATATAAATTACTTCGGATTGAATACCAAACCATATCCATATTCGATATATTAGAAATCCTTTTATTTTAGATAATAAAACGTTATAATTTATAAACGAATTCCATAACGACTATTTGAATATTTGATTTGGATATGAAATAAAATCTATAAGATGAAATCTTGATTTTTCTTTTCCATTAGAACATTATTATCCAATAGATTCAGACGTTTCTTGTTTCAAAGAAATCCAACTTAAATTGGATCATGTACAATCATTTAAAGTTCAAAACATAATATTGCGAACTACCGCGCCATTATAGCTTGTTTTATAATAAAATTTTAAATAATACATTCAAACGTCATTTAATAAACGAAATCATTAATGAAATTCAACAGTAAATTAAATTAAACCCATTTATATCGCCAATTCATATTAAACTGCAAATTCAATATAATACTAAATATTTCGAAATAATTTATTATTATATTATTTATATCAATATAATATTCAAAATAATTAAATTCAAAGTTATTTATATTCCAAATTGACATTTTTAAAACCATTTTTAAGTAATCAAATAGACGGTAAAAATCTGGGCCGTTACATGTTACAACCCAAAATTTCGAAAGATCCGATTTTTTCGCAAAATGCTAAAAATCCAAATCTACCGAAGCTTGAGTTGGTTTGTTTAGTATTGTTGAAATCAAAAAATGACCACAACACCGAAGGTGTACTTAGAACACTTCACTAAAAGGTAGGATTTGATATTATGGATCCAAAAACACAAAATAAAAGCAAAAATTAGAAAACAAAGAATTTTTAGAGTGGTTCGGTCAATTTAGACCTACATCCACTATAAAAGCTATTTTCGTTATCACTTTTGGATTTACAAAGTACATGACTTCATTCATATCACTCATTTCTCTCTTTTGTAATGAACTCCTCTATTTTCTCTTTTTTTTTCCCTTGATCTCACTTGAATTCATGAAGGAATCGGCGAGATCTCTTAATTTGTGATGATAATTATATAAATCTTCAATCACTTGATCAATTAGATGATATTCATTAGTTCCATGATGAATTTGTGTTAGATCTAGGCTTTAGAGAGAATTAATGGAGGTTAGGGATCACTTGAATTGAGTTTGAGAGATTTCTAATGAAGTTTGGAGAAGATTTGGTCGATTTGTTGTTGGAGGAAGATGAATTGAGTTTGAGAAACCATTAATGGAGCTTGGAGTGCTTAAGAGTGGTAGAGAAATGATTAAGACAGCCCATCAGGGTCCAAAATTTGGTCCCTTGAATGGTTGAGAAGTGGGATATTTATAGGTGTAGTTTGGAGGTAGTGGCGGAGTTGTAATTACGGTGTGCAGGGTTTGGGTTGTTCATAGATGTATTTACGAAAATGCCACTATGCCAGTTGTAGCCAGCTATACGACCGGCCAGGACTTGCATGCACGACCAGAATATGTTGCACGAGCAAATACAATGATCGACTAGGATATCACGTACGACCAGGTCATTCTGCTCGACCCTTATATTATGCACGACCAACCCAAAATATATTTCACTGATCGAACCACACATTTACACCAATGCCATTGTGATATACTAATCCATGAAAACTGGCATCACGTGATCATAAGTCAAAATAATGTGGTTAAAAATCTCACATGCCTGTTGATCAAATGAAACAAACAGTGTCGAATTCTCCATTACACAAATGTAACCATTTTGAAATTATGCTCGACCCATTAACGTGCATTGGTACTGCTCGACCAAGACTGCTCGAGCCCTTGGCATGATGGTGCTCGACCGACCAGCTGGAGTGTACGACCGATCAGACATGGCCTGCTCGGCCAGTAGTGCTCGACCAGTAGTGTACTACCCATTGATTATGAAGCTGCTCGGCCGACCAGGCAAAGATAAAGCTCGACTGACCAGGTCATGGATGTTGCTCGACCGAACAATTTGAGAGTGACCCATCTGAGTAAACGATCCTTGTATTTACAAGTTTGTCATGCCGAGTTTCTTCGTGCTCCATCCCTTGCAATACATGTTCCATATGTATAAGGTAATCTAGTTGTTGCAAGAAGTTTGAGTTGCTTGGATGGATAGCGGTTTCAGGCTATGTTGTTTCTTGTATGTTGATATGATTCATGCTTACACTCTTGCCATTATTTATATGTAATATGGTTGCATGCACTTATACTGTTCAACGTATTGTCTGAATGAACTGTTGTTCTTCAATTGCACTTTGCTACTGCAATATATAATACTGACCGACCTTATCTTTTGTAACGTGAATAACTCGTAGGTTTGCTACATCATCTTTGTTTCCGTATGATTCGTTAATTATATCCGCTCTGTTTCACCTGTCTTTTTTTGCTGTGGTGCACGTCCCATGCAACTGTGAGTGATTGACCGATCTGCCCTTTCAGTCCATTGCATTCGCATATTTTGGTCCATGCATTGTACGTGCTTCATGAAGACTGCTTCAGGATATTTAGAATGTGAAAAGATGGTATTGTGCGAACATAATTAAATAAGGATGCTCTTTTTTCATTCTTGTCATCCATTATAACTGGAATGATCCACATTGCTTTATTGATTTGCTTGAGTGATCCGGTATTCTTGTTCACATGCATTATGACCCGACTCATCAAAATTTCTTATATCCAATTTACACGCATGTAACATGTCCGGGTTGCCACTTAAGCTTCAAACAACATTCACGCGACCGATCCATGTGTAAAGTATGTGTCCGACTTGATTACTTCATCAGACAGCTAACGTATCATTTTTGAACCGCGTTAATAACGGGGTTAATATTTGCCCCTCAAAGCTTGTATTTTTTATTCACGAAAAATGCAAGCTTCGAAATGAACGTTGTGGCTACAATCTACGCCAAACATACTAACGGATGGTCAACATTCGTTATTGTTATATCGGAATAAATTCTAACCAGTGGATCAATACAAGACAACACTGATAGGCCATGACATGCATTCTTCTTTTAGTGGGCCAATAAAGCCCAAAATGTTGAGTCTGATTGCATCAACATCTGGTGCCAAATTTTGTGGAGCTCTATTCTTTTAAAAATAGCCAATTGTGCCCATTAATTTGCACATAACCTTTGACGCTTCAGCTTGCGACATCTTGGATTAAAACATCTTGAAAGAATTTTTCATGTTTTTAATCTCGGCTTGTCGGATTCTTTGATTTATTATTTGCCAAGTTTTGAATTCAAGCATTTTTCGTTGATGACGCCGTGTTAGTATGTGAATGCTCCAGTTTTAATTTATCGCGAGTGCATGAAACAAGTAGAATTCGTGATGGATTGGTCGCACTTGATTTTCATCGGAACCGTTGAGGTCAATTCACACTAAATTACTTATTTTACGAACTCATTTAACCATTATATTTTTACCGAAGCAAAGCACTCTTTCTAAAGCGAACAACGGTTGTGCCTTTTTTCACTGCTAAAACTTGTAATTTATTTCCTGCTCCTTTTTGAAGAAGTTTTCAACATTCATGCCCCTGTCTGGGAAGTCGTCATTAGTCGTCAATAAGGGAAGAATTTTAGTGCTTAATGTTTGTCTGCTTTGTCGGTCAGTTCTGACATCGGAGATTTCATTGGATGCCCCTACTACGGAGAGGTCGTTTATAACCCAACGTTCGTCTTCTTCTATCGAGTGAATCGATATTATAAACCTCACTAAGCATCATTGATCTTTGTTGTGGAGAGGTTGCTTTTGGTATGGAAAGGATTTTTAGTTGTCGCATCGCTTTGCAGAGTGAATTCCCGTAAGGTTTGGGTGAGATCGCATCATTTTGCATAACGAACTCCCACACATCGTTTCGCATAGTGAACTCCCGTGCTTCGTTTTGCACGGTGAACTCATGCTTCTTTTGGATGAGGTCACATCGTTTCGCGTAACGAACCCCCGTGCATCGTTTCGCATAGCGAACTCCCACGCTTCGTTTCGCACAATGAACTCCTGCTTCCTTTGGTTGAGGTCGCATCGTTTCACGTAACGAACTCCAGCGCATCGTTTCGCATAGCGAATTCCCATGCATTGTTTTGCACAATGAACTCCCGCTTCCTTTGGGTGAGCCTGCATCGTTTCGCATAACAAATTCCCGCGCATCGTTTCACATAGCGAATTCCTGCACATTGTTTTGCACAACGAACTCTCGGGACCTTTGGGTGAGGTTGCATTGTTTCGCGTAACAAACTTCCGCACATCGTTTCGCATAACGAACTCCCGTGCATTGTTTTGCACAATGAGCTCCCGCAACCTTTGGGTGAGACTGTATCGTTTTGCGTAACAAACTCCTGCGCATCATTTCGCATAGCGAACTGCCGTGCATCGTTTTGCACAACGAACTCCCGTAACCTTTGGGCTTTTGGATCCGTGGTTGATTGCTACTCTCTTCGCCGTCTGACTCATTAGGACTTTTTCAATCTACCCTTGACTTGGTGTTATCGGGGTTGTCTCACTTGGTTGAACTCTAAGGAAGAAAACGCCTATGGAATAGCCTGCAATGAGAAAACCATCTTTAGCAAATTTTGTATAATTTCAAGTAAGAGATGCAGGTAAGACTTTATCCATAAAGCTATTGTTCGGTATAATGCATTTAAAATATTATAGACTTTTACAAGAAATTCAAACATAGCAAGTAAAGTAAGGGCGAAGTAGATCGCTTATTTTGAGCCACTGATATTAGAGCACCACCAACGGTTATCAGTTGATGACCGACCTTGCATTGGTTTGAGCGGAAGCTCCGTTGCTTGGACCGGACTAGCCATTCGATTCCCCTTTACCCTGGGGAATTTTAGAAGGATTTGCATCTTGGGGACTCCTCATATATTGTTGCAGGCGGTTCTTCCTAATCAGCTCTTCGATCAATGATTTCAGATGCCTACATTCATTGGTATTGTGGCCTGGCTGATTGTGAAATTAGCAGAACTTCCCAGATTTGGTTAGTTGGTCCTTCATCTTTATTGGTCGAGGCTTCGTGTAATCCTTTGCATCCATCGTGGTGAGGTAGATGTTTTCTGGAGTGTATTCGGAGGAGTTAGTTCTGATGGGTCATGAAGGCGAAACTTCTTATTAGCCTTGTTTGCATCCCGTCATTGGTTTACTTCTTCCCCTAAGCTCTCTGTTGATTAGCTTGAGCATTAACATCCTTTTTATCACCAGCAATACTGCTTGTGCCAAAAGCCTGGCCAACAAGGGGATCGCCATCTACTCTCTTGTACTCTTCCGCTTTTTTAACAAAACTTGTCAAGCATATTTGGTTCCTTCATCTTTAACTATCTCCCAAACTTGCTTCTCTTGTCTATAGCGTTGAGTAAAGCCTTGAGGACTATGCGAGGCTCTGGATTCCTCACTTCGGATAAGGCAAAATTGAACCGATTGAGAAAAGCATTAATGGATTCCCCTGGATTCTGCTCCATTGCTGAAAGTGTCATAGCATCCTTGACTTTTGTAGCATATAATCGGAACTGCTCCTTGAACTTTCTAGTTAGGTTAGAGAATCGATCTATGAACTTAGGTGGTAGCTTCGTGAACCATAATAACACAGCTCCTTCTAAGTAGAGAGAAAAGTATAAGCATCTCATCTCGTATGTTGCCTTTGTTGCACTCATATGCCATTCGTACTTGAACAGAAAGTAGTTAGGATCAACAAGTTCATTGTACGGAGGCAAGTTGGAGGAGTGAACTTCTTCAAACACTCCGTTTCTTGGATTCTCTCAGTAAACAGAGTCCTATAAGGAGAGAAACCCCATTCTCTTTCATCGTCCTTGCCATCTTGATTAGTCTTTATGATCTGTTCTATTATATCCAAGATGTAGTCTTCAGTGTTACGTCATTCTAGAAGGAAGATTTTAACCTCTTTACCAAATTCTCGCCTAGGAAAGCGATCGTGGTTTGAAGACTTAGGTCCTTTCTCTCCCTGGGGAGGGGGTGCCCCCTTGGCAGGACTTGTAACCCTTCGAGCATTCCCCTCGGAATGACTCTTAGATTTTTGCTTCAAGTCTTCGACGTTATCTTCGTCTTTGTCGCTCAACCAGTCATTAACATCTTCCATGTTATCATTGCGGTTTTGATCAGAAGCGGATGAATCGGCATTTCCGTCAAGATCAACATGGACCTTTTGAGTGGCTGGATTTGGTCTAGCATTGAGAACTGCATTTAACTTGTCCATCAAAGCCTTGGTAGAACTATCCATTCTTTGGTTCAAGTTGGCAACAACTATGTCTAACTTATCTCTCATTACACCAGCTCCACCTCCAGAACCTTGGCCGACTTAGAGATTATTCGTTTGCGGCGTAGCTTCATGATCAACGTTATCGGAACGGATTTACTTCCTCCTTTCTTTGACTTTGATTGTGCCATTACATCAGACAAGCTTTTGGACCTTCGAGACAATCTCTTAACAAGCCTAGACTTTAGATGGTGCGGATCTATCGTTAAGAATAGCCTTCAAACTTGGATATTTCACAAAGCTTTTGATCCTTTGAAAGTGTACGTGGCCGTATGGTGGGCACCAAATGTTGTAATCAAAAAATGACCACAACACCAAAGGTGCCTTTATAACATTTCACCAAAAGGTAAGATTTGAGATTATGGAGGCACAAACACAAAATAAAAGCACAAAGTAGAGAACAAAGAATTTTTAGAGTGGTTCGATCAATTTAGACCTACATCCACAATAGAAGCTACTTTCATTATCACTTTTGGATTTACAAAGTACATGACTTCATTCATATCACTCATTTCTCTCTTTTATAATGATCTCCTCTATTTTCTCTTTTTTTTGCTCTTGATTTCACTTGAATTCACGAAGGAATCGGCGAGATCTCTTGATTTGTGATGATAGTTATGTAGATCTTCAATCACTTGATCAATTAGATGATCTTCATTAGTTTCATGATGAATTTGTGTTAGATCTAGGCTTTAGAGAGAATTAATAGAGGTTAGGGATCACTTGAATTGAGTTTGAGAGACTTCTAATGAAGTTTGGAGAGGATTTGGTCGATTTATTGTTGGATAAAGATGGATTGAGTTTGAGAAGCCATTAATGGAGCTTGGAGTGCTTGAGAGTGATAGAGAAATGATTTGTACAGCCCTTCAGGGTCCAAAATTCGGTCCCTTGAATGGTTAGAAGTGGGGTATTTATAGATGTAGTTTGGAGGTAGTGGCAGAGTTGTAATTACGGTGTACAGGGTTTGGGTCGTTCATAGATGTATTTATGAAAATTCCACTTTGCCAGCTGTACGACCGACCAGGACTTGCATGCATGACCAGAATATGTTGCACGAGCAAATACAATGCTCGACTAGGATATCACATGCGACCAGGTCATTCTGCTCGACCCTTATATTATGCACGACCAACCCAAAATATATTTCATTGATCGAACCACACATTTACACCAATGCCATTGTGATATATTAATCCATGAAAACTGTCATCACGTGATCATAGGTCAAAACAATATGGTTAAAAATATCACACACCTGTTGATCAAATGAAACAAACAATGTCGAATTCTCCATTACACAGCTGTAACCATTCTGAAATTATGCTCGACCCATTAACGGGCATGGGTACTGCTCGACAAAAAATGCTCAAGCCCTTGGCATGATGGTGCTTGACCGACCAGCTGGAGTGTATGATCGATCAGACATGGCCTGCTCGACTAGGGGTGCTCGACCAGCAGTGTACGACCCATTGCTGATGAAGCTGCTCAACTGACCAGGGATAGATGAAGCTCGACCGACCAGCTTGAGAGCGACCCTTCTGAGTGAACGGTCCTTGTATTTACAGGTTTGTCATGCTGGGTTTCTTCGTGCTCCGTCCCTCGCAATACATGTTCCATGTGTATAAGGTAATCTGGTTGTTACAGGAAGTTGAGTTGCTTGGATGGATAGCCGTTTCAGGCTATGTTGTTTCTTGTATGTTGATATGATTTGTGCATACAATCTTGCCATTATTTATATGTAATATAGTTGCATGCACATATACTGTTCGACGTATTTCCTGAATGAATTGTTGTTCTTCAATTGCACTTTGCTATTGCAATATATAATACTGTCCGGCCCTATCTTTTGTAAGTGAATAACTCATAGGTTTGCCACGTCATCTTTGTTTCTGTATGATCCATTAATTATATTCACTTTGTGTTCATGCCACGTTTCACTTAGCTTTTAATATGTTAGAGTATTGTTGTGGTTCACATCCCATGCAACTGTGAGTGATTGACCGATCTGCTCTTCCAGTCCATTGCATTGGCATATTTCGGTCCATGTAGTGTACGTGCTCCAAGAAGATTGCTTCATGATATTTAGAATGTGAAAAGATGGTATTGTGCGAACATAATTAAATAAGGATCATCTTTGTTCATTCTTGTCGTCCATTAAAAGTAGAGTGATCCACATTGCTTTATTGATTTGCTTGAGTGATCCAGTATTCATGTCCACACGCATTATGACCCGGCTCATCAATATTTCTTATATCCAATTTACACATATGTAACATGTTCGGTTCGTCACTTAAACTTCATGCAACATTCACGCGACCGATCAATGTGTAAAGTATGTGTCTGACTTGATTACTTCATCAGACATCTGACATATCAATTTTCGAACCGTGTTAATAACGAGGTTAACAAGTATCTTGCAGCAAGTCATAGATAAAAATATTAGAGATCACAATAGAAATCTCATAGTTAAATAAAATAAAATATAATAATAAGTAAGTACTTATTAATATAATGACATTATTTAACAAGTGCCTCTAAGCGTATAATCTCAACTCCTGTCTAACCCATGGGTTTGTTATGAGGAGGGGGGTAGAACAGAAGTTATAGTGAATGGACAAATTATACTTTCTATAAATAACACTACATATACCATTCTATCACTAGTTTATATTTATTAGTTATTTGGGTTTGCTGCAAATTACACTTCCAATTTTATGCATAAATCGTGCATACGGGAAATCTATGCAGGTATTTAATATCGATGACCATACAATTCAAAGAATCTAGATTTCAAATAGAAGAGTTCAAGTTTCAAGACTCATGAGTATCAAGAGTTCAAGAGTTATAGAGTAAATGTGTCTAGAAATTCTGTTAAAACTCTAGTTAAGACTTGATTCTAATTTCAAATTTTAATTCTGATTTTAAAATTTATTCCTAATTTTAGACTTCGTTTCAAAATAATTTTAAATTTATTTACTAGATTTTAAAACTTGTTTTCAAATGATTTCAAAATTAATTCCTTATTTATAAATATGTACTTCTTTATTTTAAGAAATATTTTAACTCCTGAAAGTTGTTTTCTATTTACGACTTATTTTTAATAGATTTTTAACTTAAGTTTTACTTACTATTTTTATAATTACTTATGTTTTTCAACTTTTTTGTTTATATTAAAATTTAAAATATTCATAGTTTTATATTTATACTTTTATATCATTTTATATTTAGTTTCTTAATTATTTTTATTTCATTTTTATATAAGTTTTTAAAATATATTTTACTTAGAATAGAATGTTTTAACATAACGGAATATAGCTTGTTTTAACTCGGGATTCACCAAAATTTATTTAAATATTATTTACTTTGCTTTAAAATTCAATTTTTGATTTTATACTAACATATGTCGACATATGAAAACGGAAAATGTTAAAGTTCAAATGTGAATAAATGGATGCTTTTAATATATATATATAACATGTTTGTTTTAATAGACTTTAATACTTATTTGTATTGGACTAAAATACTTGAACTATAATACATAGATATATTCCAAGTCCAATAGTATTAGGATGTAATCTATCAGGGGAGCTAGTAATTGAATCAAGTTTATAGTTGATGTAGAAATTAAGTCATGTCAATATATATAATGTTTGAGTCAGGGGAGTTCAAATTTAGAATTAAGAGTATTCAAAGGAAATTTGGATAATAGTAGTTTTTAATGGATGATAAAGGAGAGTAATAAAACATGGTGCTAGAGTAAGGGAGAGTTGTCTTAATAAGGGATAGTTAAGAAATATATTTTATACAAAGGTTGTCATCATCAAAAAGGGGGAGATTATTAGTGCAAGGACGTTTTGATGATAACAACAGGAGGTATAATAGGTATTGGTATAAAATGTATTTATAATTATTTATGATTAAATTAACAGTTATCACCAATGATTATATATATATATATATAGTATATAGTTCATGCTTTATAATAGTGTTGATATACAAGACTGTATAATAACCAGATTGTCTGTGATGTTGTCTAGACTAATGATGCAAATCAGGACACATGAGCTATCAACAGTTCAAGAATAAATGAAGATGTATATTAGAGTCTTAGTTATGTTAAAACTCGATTACACGCATCTGATCTTTTTTCAAATGATTTTCAAATAATTTTTCTAAATTTTAAATTAATTTTCAAATGTTTTTCAAAATAAAGTTTTCAAAGTATTTTTGAAGTATATATTTTATAATTACCTTTAAGATTTAAGTTTGATATTTTAAGTTTCAAATCTATTCAATTTCAATTATATTTATATCTATTTTTTATATTTTATATCCAAATATTATAGTTTGATTACATATACTTTATTATGATTTATATTATTTGAGTTATATATCACTATTTTAATCCTTATTGTTTTAAATATTTAAGTTTTGAATTTAAATTTACTTTATATTGGTTTTGACTATATAATACATATTTAGGTTTAATTTGTTTACAATTATCTTGATAAATTTTCTTAATTATTTTTATGTTTAAAACCGTCTTTTACTGTGTATAATATATAGTTTCTAAAAATTTCAGGTTTTATAATATAGTTTAGATTTACAAAACAATTTGAAAAATAAGTTTTTAAAATTTTACACTATATCATGTCGACATGCCAAGAATGAGATTGTCGACATAGTATCCGTTGATTTTTAGATTTCAATTTTCAAAAGACGTATCTATTCGTCATATCCTTTCGCGAATGAACATGACCTTTATTCCTCTATAAATAACAGAAGTTTCCAAACAAATTTTAATCCACATTTTCATCTTCCTTTTCTCTTCTCCATTAATTATTAACCAAACTATACTCATACTCTGCCAAATTCTCAAATAAATCAAACGATTTCTACTTAATTTTTTATTATCTACCATTTTATCTACACTGTCTCAAGATTAGAGTGCAAATTAGAGTTATAGGGCTGTTGTAATCAAGATCATAAGAACAAGTCTGCATTCCACTGTAAAATCTGTAACAACCCGGAAAATCAGAACCAATTTAATTTTTTTATTTTGGCTATTATAATGAATTTTGAATAGTTGAAATAATTTATTTTAAATAATAACGATTTAAAATTTATTTAAATTGAAGTTAGAACGAATATATTTATTTTAATTTTAAAAGGAGTTAGAAATAGCACGGCTGTTTGAAAATTTGAATCTGAAGTGTGACTGAATGTACAGGATTCAAAATAAATTGGATTTTAGTGAAGCCAAAAATATTTAAAAATATCTTTCTAACAAATCCGAAAAACTGAAATTTCATAGCGGGAATAACAAGTTATGGCCAGTTGAATATTATGAATAGTCGCTATGGAATTTAATATAATTTATAGCCCATATAAATGGCCATTATACAAACAACCTCTGTTTTCGACGGAACCATTTTTTTGGATCCGGAATGTCAAATTATTGCTAAGTTTAATTTTCCATAATTTTTGGAATTAATATGTGAGCGTGGTAAATTAAACCGCGTTCGATAATTTCTATTGAATTTAATCGACCATTAAAAAGGCCATTTTTCAAACGATCTCCAAATTCGACGAAATTAATTTTGTTAGGACTGTATTGTCAAAACACAGCTAGATTTATTTTTCGGTAATTTTCGAAGTCCGTATGTGGCCCCGGTGAATTTAAATGTACGATCGAATTAAATAAATAAATGATTTAAATTTTAAATTGAAGAAAACAGACTGAAAACAATCGATTGGGCTGACGGGACCTAGCTCATTATGTCCGGAACGGGGGCATTTGGGTAGGAACAACTTTCGTTGGGCTGAAATTGGAGCTGAAAAGGGATAACGGGATTAAACCCAATAATTAAGAGGTTTTATATTATTTTATTATAAATGTATACCCTAAAACCCTAATTCCCATTTGCTACAGCCGCCGCCCCCCGATACCAATAGCCAGATACACTCTCTTCTTCCTTCACTAATTTCTTCCAATCCGTACTATAAAACTTCCTGCTCCTTTAGAGTTTATTGTAGAGAATTTCACGAGCTTCGATTTCATACAGAGTTGATCAAAAACCGTGAAGAATTCACAACGAACAGCCACCCGAACCCGTTGCGTTTCAACTGCCGCCACTCGTCCCTGGTGTGATCACACCGACCATCGTCGGCCCCTCTGGCGCACCACTCCTCCCTCGTCGTCGTGGCGTTGTCTGATTATAGCGAAGTGAAGTGTGGTGATTGAAAAGTCCAATCCTAGAATTGAACAATTTGAATTTCTCGTGGCCTTGTGCCTGATTGAGGAAGAAAGGGGTATATTCCTTTTTATTATTTAATTAATTTATTTAAAAATGTTATCTACCTATATTAATTCATAACTAATGCATACGAACTCGGAATTGAATAATTTCAGAAGCGTTGCGATCGTGAGCCCGAGATCTACATTTCTAGACTGATTAGAACGGATTCGGAGCAGATCAGATTTTAGACAAAATTTCAAATCTGAATTATTCAGTATTAAAACCGGCTGTGAGAAATTCTACTTTTTTTATAAGTAACTAAAATTAATTAATCATAATTGTGGTATTACTCATACACTGTAATATTCTGTTGATTATCATACGTGATTTGATATGTGATTGGTGTGTTAAGTAGATCTGTTGAATTGATCATTTTTGTTAATTAGAAAACAGTTAAGCAAAAATCATCATTTTTGTTAATTAGATTAGTTGAATCAAAATTTAACATTTTTGTTAGTTAGAATTGAGTTAATCAAAAATCATCATTTTTGTTAATTAGATAGTTGAATTAAAAACATACATTTTTGTCAAAACATAATGGTTGAAACAAAATATACATTTTTTTAAAATGTAAATTTTGTACACAAATATACATTTTTGTCAAATTAGAATAGTTGAATAAAAATATACATTTTTGTCAGAACATAATGCTTGAAACAAAATATACATTTTTGTAAAAATATAATTGTGGAGCAAAAATATACATTTTTGTCAAATTAGAATAGTTGAACAAAAATGAACATTTTGTCAAATTAGAATAGTTGAAACAAAATATACATTTTTATGAAAATATAATTATTGGGCAAAAATATACATTTTTTGTCATATTAGAATGGTTAAAAAAATATATATTTTTGTCAAATTAGAATTATTGAAATAAAATTGTCGTTTTGACAAAATAGAATAGATGAATTGTAATTATCATTTTTGTCAAAATATAATTATTCGATCAAAATTGTCATTTTTGACAAAATAGATTGGTTGAGTCAAAATATACATCTTTGTCAAAAAGATTAATTGAAACAAAAATGAACCTTTTTGTTAAAGTAGATTAGTTGAATCAATATACATTTTTGTCAAATTAGTTTAGTTGAAACAAAATACTCTTTTGACAAAATAGATTAGTTTGAGTCAAAATATACATATTTGTCAATACATATTAGTTGAAACAAAATGTACATTTTTGTCAAAACATATTAGTTGAAATAAAGATTTACATTTTGTCAAAATATGATGGTTGAAAAAAAAAATTACATTTTAGTTAAATAGATTTGAGTTATAACAAAAATTACATCTTTGTTAAAATGATTGGAGTTATAACAAAAATAATATTTTGGTTAAATAGATTTGTGTTTGAGCAAAAATATTAATTTTGTTGAACTAGATTTGTCAACAAAAATGAAATAATCACTTTTTAATTATTTTGTTGAGCTAGAATTGTCAACAAAACGAATAATCACTTTTTAATTATTTTGTTGAAATAGAATTTTAACAAAATGAATGAATCACTTTTTAATCATATTGTTGAAATAGAATTGTCAACAAAAATGGATGTATCACTTTTTATACATTTGTTGAAATAGAATTTGTATGTTCATTAAAGAGTCATTTTCATTGTCACAACATACATTAGAATTTGTATGTTCATTAAAGAATCATTTTCATTGTCACAACATACATTAGAATTTGTATGTTAATTAAAGAATCATTTTCATTGTCACAACATACATTTGAATTTGTATGTAAGTTAAAGAATTATTGTTATTGTCAAAACATACATTGAAACTAAACACAAATAAAATATTTCTTTTTATTTGTTAAAGTTAAAAATAGAAATACAATTAAAATTTATCTTTTTATTTGTCATTAGCAAAATGTCATGTAAATAAAGTACATTTTATTTGACATTACAAAACATGTAGAAATGGTTATGCAAATTAAAACATTCTTTTATTTGGCGTGTTAAACACGTTAGTGGAATGGTCGAGTGATTTATGTATGTAATTATATATATAAATATATATATATATATATATAAATTAAAATTAAACGAATCACGCACGGTAATTCGCGTTTCAGAATCGTAACTTTTAAAGATTATATCGAAAGATCCGACAATTGGATTTTCCCAAAACTGGAACCGTTATTAGGACCGCTTTGGGAAGGTCTTTCTAACGATATAAATTTTGCTAAAATCCAACGGTTAAATTACGAGAAATGTGTAAATCAAATTTGGGTGAAAACAACGCCAGGGCTACCTGTTGACCCGAAGCATCGTTAAATTAAATTGATCTATTTTTATATAAATAAAAATAGTGATAAATCATTATAAAATAATATTAAAGATATAAAATGGTTTTAAATTATTTATGCAAAAATTATTTGAAAAGACCGAGTTTAGTCTCATTTCAAATAATTATACGACGATTTAAATCGAAGATATTGAAGTCGGTAATTAAAGACATGCGATCTTCGCATCGAATGGATGACTACTGATGCCCGACATTTGGTAGCTCCCAGTAAAGGGTTAAAGTGGCAGTTGTCCGGACGTACTTGTTCATTGTCTGGATAAGCGAGCACCTCTCTTTCGTATTGGAAATACGGGACGAGGAATAAGGTGTCTCCGGTTTTGTTCAGACCCAGAACGGACTTGTAAATGGATGTGTGTCTGACATTGAATTTCATTTCATGTAAATTGATTTTTATTTAATATATATCTGTCTGGTGGCGGAGAATTTATTCTCTTGCTTAACACCCTTCTCTGAGATGCACGAGCTCAGAGGTTATATATTGGTAGTTATCAATTGCATGACGTGGATTGTCAATGTGGCATGCCAAGATGCAATTGATCGAGGCTTTTGTTGAAAAGCAGAGCCTCGTGGTTGTTGATAAAAGCACGGTCTGTTTAGGCGTAGCTTTGTGTATAGTGTTACTTCTCTTACCTCACACCCCGGTAAGAGTCAGTAACGGGACAAGGAAATGCAGGGAGTGGACGCATTTCTTTCTAGCTAGAAGTGGTATCATGATTTTGCAAGCCCTAACATTTTACTTATGTGGTTGATGGATTATGAGGTTACTCGGTTACATTGGTCGATAGTGACCAATTGATAGGTTCAGTAGGACCGAGAAGCATGTGTTCAGGAATTGTCAATCCACTAAAGTATTTGTGGACTGGCCCTGTAGGATCCAAAGGTTGCCTGCAGGTGTGATCCTGAGACATTTGCTAGAGTGTCTCGAATCGATAAGGAGATTGTCCCTAGCCTTGACTCATGATGAACCCAATTTCAATACGACATTACGGTTTTGATTGTAAACCTATATATGGCAACATAGTAGGATGAGATACTATACCGTCTAGGATTAATACATTTACTTTGAAGTATTTTAAAACTGATTAGACACTAATAATAATATTAAAATATTATTTTCTACGTATCAAGCATGTTTGATCATTATAAGTTAAAACTCTATCCTTCAGTTTGCGTTGCATTGTATGATGGGACTTGAGTCTTATAATGATTTCATTTTTCTAAAAAGCATTGCGTTGTTTTGAATAAAAAATTATTTAACTTATACACTGGCAATCCAATGGAGTAATCCCGTTCCGCGTTAGCGGCATGGTCATGTGATTAGTCATATTGTTAGATAAGTTAGGAAAGATTTCTCATACCAGTCCCACGACTAACTCATAGTTTGTTTCACTTTGCAAACTCGGGTGCCCTCTTTTTCACACGGGTAGCCAAGTGACAGGTTAAGGTTATTATGGACATATGCTGGATTGGAGCATGCTTATGGAAGGAAGATGAAGAATAGTTTCATCCTTTTATTTCTACTTTGAGACATTTAGACATCCTTTATCTATGATGTACTTAATGGAGTTTTAAACTTATTTCTATTTGCTGAGATTTTTATAGGCTGAGTTTTATCCTGTAACTGTGCCACTCTGATGTTCTGATGTTATGATGTTGATGGCATTTCTATTTCTGCTGCAATGATTTATGTGTTATGCTGTTATCTGAGATCTGCTGTTGTTGTAAATATGTTATATTCCAATGATTATCCTTGCTTTCGTACTAGGGAAGTTTGGGGTCATCACAGTTGGTATCAGAGCTAAAGGTTAACCTTAGCTTCGGAGTACAACATATTAAAAACATGTATTGGGCCAAATTCAAGGAGCTCTTTAACGAGAAATTTATTCCTCCACAAGAAGTAGAGTGTTTTCACGATCAGTTTGCCAATTTGCAACAAGGAGATAAGACTGTTTCTGAGTATGTGCAGAAGTTTGAAGAGCTTTTACACTATGCTCCTGAATTAATTCAGGACCCCTTCCACAAGAATAAAAGATTCAATGATGGCCTTTCAAGGAAGTATCTAAACAGAGTGACAACACACATGAAGCTTCCATTTAATGAGGTGGTCAAGATGGCTTGTCGATATGAAGAAAATGACAAGAATTCTCAACAAGATCGGGAGAAGAATCAAAATAACAACAAGAAGAAGCAGACTAACAAGAAACCAGAGGCGAGCAACTCTTCAGCCGCCAAGCCTCAAGGAAGTAAGAAAGTAAAAGTCAGGTGCTTTAATTGCCAGAAGATGGGACACTTTGATTACGAATGCCTAGCCCCAAAGAAACCAAGGAGGAACGAGTCTGGACCCAGTCAGAATCGCGGTTAGAATACTCGGAACACTCAGAATTTCTTCAATTACCATAAGACGGGGTATTTTATCAGAAATTGTCCATTGCTAAAGAAATCTAAGGTGGCTCATGTATACGATGGAGCAGCTGCACCAGCTTCTTCCGAGGGAGTAGGTAAACCCGATATTTTAGGAGGTACCCTTACTATTAAGAACATTCCTATTACAATATTGTTTGACACTGGTGCATCGCGAAGTTTCATTTCTAGTGACACAATTAGGCAGTTACAACTGAAACCAAGAAAACTTAAAGAATCGATTAGAGCTTATAGTCCGATAGGAGGTTCACTTATTCTCGATCAATATTGTAGAGTGCCTGTTTCTTATTCTTAATCTTATTTCCAGTTCCCTTTTGACTTGATCGTTATGAGTTTTTCTGGATATGATATCATACTTGGACTGGATTGGCTAGCAAAGTATGAGGCTGAGTTACTATGCGCTAAAAGAATAGTCAAAATTAAAACCAAATTCAAAGATATTATTGCTGTACCATGCCACGGCTCAGCCACAGATAGGAAAGAATTCTGGTCTTCTCTAGAAGTTACTCCTGCTTCTATTGAGGATATTCATGTCGTCAAAGATTATGCGGATGTGTTTGAAGAGGTTGGTAGCTTACCTCCGTGCAGAGAAATCGACGTCGGGATTGACTTAGTTCCAAATGCAAGGCCAGTTGTGCATCCCATTCGGAGAATGATGCTGAAAGAAAAAGAGAGCTGAGCAATCAAACTAAACATCTTTTGTGGAAGGGTCTTATTAGGCCTAGCTTCTCAAATTGGGGTGCATCAGTGGTGTTTGTCCCGAAGTCAGACGGTACTCTTAGACTATGTGTGGACTCCCGTGACCTCAAAGCAAACGCTGAAAAACAAATATCCATTGTCGCGTATTGATGATCTATTGGACCGCTTGAATGGAGCATAAGTATTCTTTAGAATGGACCTAGCTACAAGATTCCATCAATTGTGCATTGCCGAAGAATGTGTTCCTTTGACAGCTTTCAGAGGGCCAGACTTATTTTATGAATGGCTAGTAATGTCGTTCGGCTTATGTAACGCTCCTGCTTACTTTGTCGATCTGATGAACAGAGTATTATGGGATGTCTTGAATAAATCCGTGCTAGTTTTCATCGATGATATCTTAATCTTCTCTAAATCCACTGCTGAGCATGAAAAGCATCTGAAAGAAGTTCTGGAAATCCTGAGAAAGAATGTGTTGAAATTCAAATACTCTAAATGCATATTCTAGCAGGAAAAAGTGAAATTCCCCGGTCATGTTATATCAAAGAAAGGCATTTTAGTAGACCCAGGAAAGATCTCAGCCATCCAAGATTGGAAGCAGCCTAGCACTCCTACGGAAGTCAGAAGTTTCCTAGGATTTGCTGGGTATTATTGGAAATTCGTTAAAGATTTTTTGAAGCTATCTTGTCCACTGACAAAGCTGACCAAGAAACATACAAGTTTATTTGGACACTCGAATGTGAGGCAGCTTTCCAAGAGTTGAAATTGAGGTTGACCACTGCTCCCATGTTGACCATTATTGATGGCAAGCAAGATTTGACAGTCTATACTGATGCTTCTATTGAGGGTATTGGTGCAGTGTTAATGCAAAGGGGCAAAATAGTTGCTTATGCTAGTCGTCAGTTGAAACCGCATGAGAAGAGATACACCGCTCATGATCTTGAGTTGATGGCCATCGTGTTTGCTTTAAAGATTTGGAGGCACTATCTTTTGGGTGAGAAGTTCAAATTATATACTGATCATAAATCCTTGAAATATCTGTTCACCCAAAGGGACTTGAATTTGAGGCAGCAACGTTGGTTATAATTTCTTGCGGCCTATGATCTGGACATCTTATATACTCCAGGGAAAGCCAATGTTGTGGCCGATGCGCTCAGCAGGAAGAATGCTGACAGCGCCAATCTTATCATCGCCAGTCTTATCATTACGCCTACATTAATGGATAAGATCTATGCTCTTCAAAAAGAAGATAAGTTTATTCAGATGATTAGCGAGTGAGTTCGAAAGGGGAAGCTTCAAGCTTCCAAATTGACAGCAAGGGGACTCTTAGATTACAAGGGTGAATCTGTGTGCTAGATATTCCTGAGCTAAAAAGAGAAGTTATGGATGAATGTCACAAATCTAAACTTAGCATCCTTCCAGGAGTAAGCAAGATGTATCATGATCTTAAGCGCACATTCTGGTGGAAGGCGATGAAGAGAGACATTTCTATATATGTTGCTAGATGTTCCACTATCAACAAGTCAAAAGCGATCAACAGAAGCTCACAGGATTGTTGCAATCGCTAGAGGTTCCAAGTTGGAAGTGGGACCAAATTTCTATGGATTTCATTGATGGCTTGCCCAGAACCAGAAAAGGCAATGACAGTATATGGGTGATTGTAGATCGTTTCACAAAGACCGCCCATTTTATTCCTATCACATCTAATAGAACAGCTCGAAGTCTAGCGCAGCTTTATTTCAGGGAGATTTTTAGACTACATGGAGTTCCCAGTAGCATTGTTAGTGATCGCGATCTGATATTTGCTAGTAAATTCTGGGAAGCATTCTAAGAAGAGCTAGGGACAAAGTTGAATCTAAGCACCGCTTATCGTCCTCATACAGATGGCCAGACTGAGAGGGTGAACCGCATATTAGAAGACTTATTGTGAGCATGCTTTCTTGATTTTGGCAGGTCATGGGAATAACACTTGAACTTGGTTGAGTTCTCTTATAATAACAGTTACCAAGCTAGCTTGCAGATGTCGCCATTTGAAGCATTATATATTAGGCCATGCAGATCTCCCGCATGTTGGGTGGAACCAAGCAATCAGTTAGTATTGGGCCCTGACATGATTCATGAAGCATCTAATAAAGTTGATTTCATTAAAA
The DNA here is from genome assembly GCA_030737875.1 of Allium sativum. NCBI lineage: Eukaryota > Viridiplantae > Streptophyta > Magnoliopsida > Asparagales > Amaryllidaceae > Allium > Allium sativum. The sequence continues at coordinate 292,648,642 of CM060912.1, forward strand.
AGTGACTACTGACTGCTCAGGGCCGACAGAAGAGCTATGCAGACTCACGAAGAAGGGATTTAGAATTCTCCATTAGCGATTATGTATACTTGAGGGTTTCCCTATTGAGAGGTGTAATTCATTTTGGGAAGACTAGGAAGTTGGCACCGAGATTCATTGGTCCATTTCCTATTTTCGAAAGGATTCGAACTCTCGCTTATAGGGTACAGTTGCCTGACTGGTTACCAGGGGCACATGATGTATTCCATGTCTCTCAACTCCGAAAGCATGTACATGATCCAGACTTGATTGTAGAGGAAGCAACACAACAAGATTTGGAGATTACCCCGAGCTTAGTATTGAGAAGGGAGCCAGTGAAAATTATTGACAAAGAGACCCGAGTTCAGAGGAACAAGAGGATCCACTTAGTCAAAGTGCAGTGGAGCAAGGATACTAGAGACTGTACATGGGAGACTGAGGATAACATCAAACAGGCTTATCCCAAGTGTAGAGTGGACATCTCCGAGTAACTCTTGTATTGAGGTACATTTACAATATTTTACATTTTCCATTTTGTTTCCTACTTTACTATTATTTCCTTTTCGGGGACGAGAAGTTTCTAAGTGGGGGAGATTGTAACAACTTGGAAAATCAGAACCAATTTAATTTTTTTTATTTTGGCTATTTTAATGAATTTTGAATAGTTAAAATAATTTATTTTAAATAATAACAATTTATTTAAATCGAAGTTAGAATGAATATATTTATTTTAATTTTAAAAGGAGTTAGAAATAGCACGGTAGTTTGAAATTTTGAATCTGAACTTTGACTGGATGTAAAAGATTCAAAATAAATTGGATTTTAGTAAAACCAAAAATATTTAAATCTGTTTAAAAATATCTTTCGAACAAATCCGAAAAATTGAAATTTTATAGCGGGAATAAAAAGTTATGGCCAGTTGAATATTCAGAATAGTCGCTATGGAATTTAATATAATATATATCCCGTATAAATGGCCATTATACAAACGGCCTCCGTTTTCGACGAAACCATTTTTTTGGATCCGGAATGTCAAATTATTGCTAATTTTAATTTTCCATAATTTTTGGAATTAATATGTGAGCGTGGTAAATTAAACTGCGTTCGATAATTTCTGTTGAATTTAATCGACCATTAAAAGGCCATTTTTCAACGGTCTCCAAATTCGACGAAATTAATTTCGTTAGGACCGTATCTTCAAAACACAGCTAGATTTATTTTTCGGGAATTTTTGGAGTCCGTATGTGGCCCCGGTGAATTTAAATGTATGATCGAATTAAATAAATAAATGATTTAAATTTTAAATTGAAGAAAACAGACTAAAATGATCGATTGGGCTGACGGGACCTTGCCCATTGTATTTGGAACTGGGGCATTTGGGTAGGAACAACTTTCTTTAGGCTGAAACTGGAGCTGAAAAGGGATAATGGGAAAAAACCCAATAATTAAGAGGTTTTATATTATTTTATTATAAATATATACCCCAAAACCCTAATTCCCATTTGCTACAGTCGCCGCCCCCGATACCAATGGCCAGAAACACTCTCTTCTTCCTTCACTAATTTCTTCCAATTCGTGCTATAAAAATTCCTTCTCCTTTAGAGTTTATTGTAGAGAATTTCACGAGCTTCGATTCCATACGGAGTTGATAAAAAACCGTGAAGAATTCGTGATGAACCAGCCGCCCAAACCCGCCGCGTTTCAATCGCCGCCGCTCCTCCCTGGTGCGATCGTACCGACCATCGTGGGCCCCTCTGGCGCACCACTCCTCCTCTGTCATCGTGGCGTTGTCCGATTATCGCGAATTGAAGTGTGGTGATCGAAAAGTCCAACCCTAGAATTGAACAGTTTGAATTTTGCGCAACCTTGTGTCTGATTGAGGAAGAAAGGGGTATATTCCTTTTTATTATTTAATTAATTTATTTTAAAATGTTATCTACTTATATTAATTCATAACTAATGCATACAAACTCGGAATTGAATAATTTCAGAAGCGTTGCGATCGTGAGCCCGAGATTTACATTCCTAGACTGATTAGGACGGATTCGAGGCAGATCGGATTTTTGGACAAAATTTCAAATTAGATTAGTTGAAACAAAATACTCATTTTTGACAAAATAGATTAGTTGAGTCAAAATATACATTTTTGTCAATACATATTAGTTAAACAAAATGTACATTTTTGTCAAAACATATTAGTTGAAACAAAGATTTACATTTTGTCAAAATATGATGGTTGAAAACAAAAATTACATTTTAGTCAAATAGATTTGAGTTATAACAAAAATTACATTTTTGTTAAAAATATTGGAGTTATAACAAAAATAATATTTTCGTTAAATAGATCTGTGTTTGAGCAAAAATATTAATTTTGTTGAACTATAATTGTCAACAAAATGAAATAATCACTTTTTAATCATTTTGCTTAACTAGAATTGTCAACAAAACGAATAATCACTTTTTAATCATTTCGTTGAAATAGAATTGTCAACAAAATGAATGAATCACTTTTTAATCATTTTGTTGAAATAGAATTGTCAACAAAAATGAATGTATCACTTTTTATACATTTGTTGAAATAGAATTTGTATATTAATTAAAGAATCATTTTCATTGTCACAACATACATTAGAATTTGTATGTTAATTAAAGAATCATTTTCATTGTCACAACATACATTAGAATTTGTATGTTAATTATAGAATCATTTTCATTGTGACAACATACATTAGAATTTGTATGTAAGTTAAAGAATTATTGTTATTGTCAAAACATACATTGAAACTACATACAAATAAAATATTTCTTTTTATTTTTTAAAGTTAAAAATAGAAATACAAATAAAAGTTATCTTTTTATTTGTCATTAGCAAAATGCCATGTAAATAAAATACATTTTATTGACATTACAAAACACGTAGAAATGGTTATGTAAATTAAAACATTCTTTTATTTGGCATGTTAAATACGTTAGTGGAATCGTTGAGTGATTTATATATATAATTATATATATATAAATATAAATTAAAATTAAACGAATCGCGCGCGGTATTTCGCGTTTCGGAATCGTAATATTAAAAGATTATATCGAAAGATCTGACCATCGGATTTTCCCAAAACTGGAACCATTAGGACCGCTTTTAGAAGATCTTTCCAAGGATATTAATTTTTCTAAAATCCAACGGTTAGATTACGAGAAATGTGTAAATCAAATTTGGGTGAAAACAGCGCCAAGGCCGCCTATCGACCCGAAGCGTCGTTAAATTAAATTGAGCTATTTTTATATAAATAAATATAGAGATAAATCGTTATAAAATAATATTAATGATATAAAATGGTTTTAAATTATGTATGCGAGAATTATTTGAAAAGACCAAGTTCTATCTCATTTCAAATAATTATACGACAATTTAAATCGAAGATATTGAAGACGGTGATTGAAGACCGACGATCTTCACATCGAATGGATGCCTACTGATGCCCGGCATTGGGTAACTTCCAGTAAAGGGTTAAAGTGGTAATTGTCCAGACGTACTTGTTGATTGTCCGGATAAGCGAGCACCTCTCTTCCGTATTGGACATCCGAGACAAGGAATAAGATGTCTCCGGTTTCGTTCAGACCCAGAACGGACTTGTAAATGGATGAGTGTATGACATTGAATTTCATTTCATGTAAATTGATTTCTATTTAATATATATCTGTCTGGTGGCAGAGAATTTATTCCCTTGCTTAACACCCTTCTCTGAGACGCACGAGCTCAGAGGTTATATACTGGCAGTTATTGATTGCAATGCGTGGATTGTCAATGTGGCACGCCAAGATGCAATTGATTGAGGCTTTTGTTGAAAAGCAGAGCTTCGTGGTTGATGATCAAAGCACGGCCTGTTTAGGCATAACTTTGTGTATAGCTTTACTTCGCGAGCCTCACACCCCGGTAAGAGTCAGAAACGGGACAAGGGAACGCAGGGTGTGCACACGTTTCTTTCTAGCTAGAAGTGGTATCAGGGTTTTGCAACCTCTGACATTTTACTTATGCGGTTGATGGATTATGAGGTACCTCGGTTACATTGGTCGATAGTGACCAATTTATAGGTTCAATAGGACCGGGAAGCGTGTGTTCAGGAATTGCCAATCCACTAAAGTATTTGTGGACCGGCCCTGCAGGATCCAAGGGTTGCCCGTAGGTGTGATCCTGAGACATTTGCTAGAGTGTCTCGAATCGGTAAGGAGGTCGTCCCTAGACTTGACTCATGATGGAAACCCAATTTCCAATACGACATTACGGTTTTGATTGCAAACCTATATATGGCAACATAGTAGGATGGAGTACTATGTCGTCTAGGATTAATACATTTACTTTGAAGTATTTTAAAACTGATTAGACACTAATAATAATATTAAAATATTATTTTCTACGTATCAAGCATACTTGATCATTATAAGGTAAAACTCTATCCTCCGGTTTGCGTTGCATTGTGTGATGGGGCTTGAGTCTTATAATGATTTCATTTTTCTAAAAAGCATTGCGTTGTTTTGAATAAAAATTTATTTAACTTATGCACTGGCAATCCAATGGAGTAAACCTGTTCCATGTTAGCGGCGTGGTCCTTTACTTTAAATATACTCTAAAGGGTGCGACTTGTTAGTTTGTAAATCAAGTTGCATTTGATTGTACCCAAGAAAAAATTGGGTGTATTTTATTGGTGCAAAAATACAGGACTGTTATGCCTAGAGGCAGAAATTCTAGAGGATGTCTCTTGTATCCTTGAAATCAAGGAGTGTAAAAGATATTGAATATAATAAAAATCCATACAGGCTTTGGTGCGGGACCGGATCTAGGGTATCTCCGAAGTAGTATATAATCTAGCGTGTTCTTTCCTTTACTTTACTTTTTTATTTCTTTTGATTATTTTCTATTATTTGTGATTTCTATGATAAATCTGTGATAGTTTGCATTTATACAATTATAATTAAAGTAATTCAAAAACATTCATATAAATTCCACAAACATTATTCACCCCTTCTAGTGTTAGGTATTCCTTAAGATCCATTTTCGTTGCACCCATATAATATATTTAACTATTTGCAATTATGTATAACTTAAGGATATTGGGTACTAATTGTACATGTTAATAAATATTTATCCTTATAAATTTGGAATTAAGGTAATACGGTAAAAATGACACCTTTTCGCCTACGTGATGTAACAACCCGTAAAATGCGAGCCAGTTTGAAATTTTTATTTTGGCCATTTTAGCGAATTTTGATTATTTAAAATGAATTATTTTAAATAATATCGACGTGAAATTTATTTTGAATATAAATCGAACGTATATATTATACGCGTCGTCGTTAGAATATGAATATTTATATATAATTATAAATAGAATTGAAAATGGCGCGGTAGTTCGATAATTCGATTTCAAACTTCAATTGAATGTACCGGGTGCAAAACAATCCGGATTTTAGTGAAACCAAAAATAATGGAATCTAATAGTGAATATCTTTCCAACGAATCCGAAAAATCAAAAGTTCGTAGCGGGAATCAAAAGATATGTCCAGTTGAAAATTCTGAATAGTCGCTATGGAATTCAGGCCCTTAAAAATGGACATTTTGCAAACGACCTCGGATTTCGACGAAACTAGTTTTGTTGGGTCCGTGATGTGAAGTTATTGCTAGGTTTCAAATTTCATAATTTTTCGAATCAATATGTGAGCGTGGCAAAGGAAAACGCGTTTGACCAGTTTTAGTTGATTTTAATCGACTGGAAATTGGCCATTTTTCTAACGGTCTCAGAATTCGACGAAACTAGTTTTGTTAGGACCGTATCGTCAATACGAAGCTAGAAAATATTTTTCGAAAATTTTTAGAGTTAGTATGTGGCCCCGGTAATTCGAAATGTACGTTTAAAATTCAATATAGTGATTTAAATGTAAATTCAACGGAAACTGATCGAAACGACCGAATCAGCTGGCGATACATATCTCATTGTGTTCGGAATGGGGGTATTTCGCTATGGACGACAGGCGATGGGCCTCGTTTAGACGTCGTTTGAAAAAGTCAACTTTTTAAAATAAATAATTAAAAAAAAATATATATATGTATATAAATATATCTCTCCTTATAACTACCCAGGCCCCCCCCCCCCGTTAAAAACTAAATTCAGAAAAAAAAAAGGAAAAAAGAGAAAATCGATCTCGCCCCCGCTATTCCACCGCCGACGCGACTGCCACCCACCGCCCTCCGCCACCGACGCCTCCTCCTCTTCCCTCCCTCCGTTCGAACCCTACAGCCCCCCCAAACCCTAACTCCACGAAGAAGCGACGCCCTAGATCCAAGCCCCCCCCCTCGTCGAAGTTAACGCGCCGCGCCTCAGGGTGGAGGAGCCACCAGTGCCGCACCAGCCCCAACCACAGTCCCCTCCAGCGAAGTCCGCCACTGCCCCCCCCTCTGTAAGTTTTAAAAACTGATTTTTATTTACAGTTAAAAACTGATTTTTATTTAAAGTTAAAAACTGATTTCTGTTTTATATTTAAAGTTAAAAACTGATTTTTATTTAAAGTTAAAAACTGATTTTAAAGGGATGTTAAAAACTGATTTTAAAGGGATATTAAAACTGATTTTAAAGGAAGTTAAAAACTGATTTTAAAGGGATATTAAAACTGATTTAAAAAGAATTTTAAAACTGATTTTATTTTTAAAAGGTTTAAACTTTAAAATAGAAAAGGCGGAATTTTTATTGAATAGAAGTAATAAAAATATGATTTTTATATTTTTAAAGTATTAAAAATATAATCTTTATAGGATAGAGAATATAAAAATATCATCTTTGTATGTGTAGCGAAATAAAAATCTGATTTTTATTTTATATACGTTGAGATAAAGTGGTAAATTTTATAAAGGTGAAAACTTTATTTTTATAAAAGCGAAAACTTTATTTTTATATATTGAACTTCGAAATAAAAATTTGATTTTTATATATTGAACTTTGAAATAAAAAATCGATTTTTATATATTGAACTTTGAAATAAAAATTCGATTTTTATATATTGAACTTTGAAATAAAAATTCGATTTTTATATATTGAACTTTGAAATAAAAATTCAATTTTTATATATTGAACTTTGAAATAAAAATTCGATTTTTATATATTGAATAGCGAACTAAAAATTCGATTTTTTATATATTGAGAAGTGAAATAAAAATTCGATTTTTATATATTGAATAACGAAGTCAAAATTCGATTTTTACATATGTAGAGGATCCGGGCAACGAAGATGACGAAGATGCGATAGCGATGAAGATTTCTATCGATGAAGAGCCGTGGAGCTAGGATAGCTATAAGTGAGAATTTCTCACCTTTCAATTTATTTTTCTAGTTATATATATATATATATACTAGGATGCAGACGGTGCTTAGTAGCACCCGACACAATCGTCCACAGACCATGGACTTGTTTGTTTGATTGTTTGGTGATTGATTGCGATATTGGTTTGAATGTGGTTTGTGATGTGAAAAATCGAATCGATAAATTGGTTAGGATTAGACGTGCGCCGTTATAAGGCGAAGGAGTAAGGCTAGGTTAGACTCTTACTCCAAATTTTGTGGTTTGCATAACGAAATTGATTTGATTGATGTGTGAATGGCGTGGGCCTTCACTAGACCGGGGATAAGGCTAGGCCTCGTCCCGTTTCTAGTATCGTGCCGTTATGCCGCCGAAATTTTCTAAAATATGTTAGAAAATAAAAATATCATTTTATTGTGTAAATGAATAATAGAAATTCATATGTTGGAATAAAATGTTTTATCGTTAAAAATATAATTTTTAACGTGAATATGAATATAGTGAAAGTGAATATAATAAATATTCATTTACAAACCAGACGGTTTGTTTATGTACACCTATTTGAAGGACATTGATTGGGTCGATAAATTTTACACATCGCCCAACTGCACGAATAAAATCTGTGTTTGTTTGTTTGAAACCCCACACGGGTGTTCACAGTTGGTATCAGAGCTTTGGTTTACAAAGCTAAGAGAATAAGGCACATTAGAACCATACGAAAGAATTCATCAGATATTAGATTAGTAAAATCCAATGAGAATGACTCGTTAGAGATGGGATCAGTAGTATCCTAGAACGAGTGTGAGGAGTAAATTTTCAAATGAAAACAAATTTAGTTTTGAAAATCTAAATCACTTAATCGTATTTGATTATTTATTCTATATTGATTAGGACAATCCAAAAATATAAAGATTTTTGCGTATGCGCCTAGCTAGCGTGTATTCGAAGTTTTGATATATTGGATAGATATAGAATTACACTCTAATCGCCCGAAGATGATTTTGACGATGGAGCTCCATCATTAGAATTTATATTCGAGTGACGAACGTGTAATATCTATATACTTCCTATTGACTGGTGTGAGAACCAAAATTAGATAGGGCTTATTGTTGTGATTCGGCATCAAAAACATGATTTTTTGTATATGTATCAAAATTATGAATTTGAAACTCTAATTCACTAATTGATTAATGTTTGTATTGTTTGATAATTTTGAATCATTATGCCTAATTGAATCAAATATTGAATTGTATTGAAATTTGGTCGCATTTGCTTGCATATACATATACTTACATTGAACAGGTCATAGCAAGGAGGCTAGAGCCAGAGAATAAAATTTGTTTGCCCGACAAATAGGTACATGTTTACTACATAATTTCCTGTTTTGTTTGGGTGATGATGATTTTGTGAGCCTATTGGCTAGCCGCTTGGCTTTTTCTTTTTCTTTTTGAGATCTGAAGGACCGGGGAAGCTATTTGAAATTCCCCGATGCTCCCATTGCAGGGGAGGTTATGGCGAAATTTTTCGAAAATTTAGGGTGTTAGCCAAATTTTTGAAGTTTTGAAAATTCTCAGAAACTAAAGAGTTGGAGAATGGAAGCCAGATCGAGCGTAGGGCTGATTAATCAAACCACTTTCGACTTTGTTCCTTTTCGGGGACGAAAAGTTTTAAGTGGGGGAGATTGTAACAACCCGTAAAATGCGAGCCAGTTTGAAATTTTTATTTTGGCCATTTTAGCGAATTTTGATTATTTAAAATGAATTATTTTAAATAATATCGACGTGAAATTTATTTTGAATATAAATCGAACGTATATATTATACGCGTCGTCGTTAGAATATGAATATTTATATATAATTATAAATAGAATTGAAAATGGCGCGGTAGTTCGATAATTCGATTTCAAACTTCAATTGAATGTACCGGGTGCAAAACAATCCGGATTTTAGTGAAACCAAAAATAATGGAATCTAATAGTGAATATCTTTCCAACGAATCCGAAAAATCAAAAGTTCGTAGCGGGAATCAAAAGATATGTCCAGTTGAAAATTCTGAATAGTCGCTATGGAATTCAGGCCCTTAAAAATGGACATTTTGCAAACGACCTCGGATTTCGACGAAACCAGTTTTGTTGGGTCCGTGATGTGAAGTTATTGCTAGGTTTCAAATTTCATAATTTTTCGAATCAATATGTGAGCGTGGCAAAGGAAAACGCGTTTGACCAGTTTTAGTTGATTTTAATCGACTGGAAATTGGCCATTTTTCTAACGGTCTCAGAATTCGACGAAACTAGTTTTGTTAGGACCGTATCGTCAATACGAAGCTAGAAAATATTTTTTGAGAATTTTTAGAGTTAGTATGTGGCCCCGGTAATTCGAAATGTACGTTTAAAATTCAATATAGTGATTTAAATGTAAATTCAACGGAAACTGATCGAAACGACCGAATCAGCTGGCGATACATATCCCATTGTGTTCGGAATGGGGGTATTTCGCTATGGACGACAGGCGATGGGCCTCGTTTAGACGTCGTTTGAAAAAGTCAACTTTTTAAAATAAATAATTAAATATATATATATATATATATATATATATATAAATATATCTCTCCTTATAACTACCCAGGCCCCCCCCGTTAAAAACTAAATTCAGAAAAAAAAAGGAAAAAAGAGAAAATCGATCTCGCCCCCGCTATTCCACCGCCGACGCGACTGCCACCCACCGCCCTCCGCCACCGACGCCTCCTCCTCTTCCCTCCCTCCGTTCGAACCCTACAGCCCCCCCAAACCCTAACTCCACGAAGAAGCGACGCCCTAGATCCAAGCCCCCCTCTCGTCGAAGTTAACGCGCCGCGCCTCAGGGTGGAGGAGCCACCAGTGCCGCACCAGCCCCAACCACAGTCCCCTCCAGCGAAGTCCGCCACTGCCCCCCCCCCCCCCTCTGTAAGTTTTAAAAACTGATTTTTATTTACAGTTAAAAACTGATTTTTATTTAAAGTTAAAAACTGATTTCTGTTTTATATTTAAAGTTAAAAACTGATTTTTATTTAAAGTTAAAAACTGATTTTAAAGGGATGTTAAAAACTGATTTTAAAGGGATATTAAAACTGATTTTAAAGGAAGTTAAAAACTGATTTTAAAGGGATATTAAAACTGATTTAAAAGGAATTTTAAAACTGATTTTATTTTTAAAAGGTTTAAACTTTAAAATAGAAAAGGCGGAATTTTTATTGAATAGAAGTAATAAAAATATGATTTTTATATTTTTAAAGTATTAAAAATATAATCTTTATAGGATAGAGAATATAAAAATATCATCTTTGTATGTGTAGCGAAATAAAAATCTGATTTTTATTTTATATACGTTGAGATAAAGTGGTAAATTTTATAAAGGTGAAAACTTTATTTTTATAAAAGCGAAAACTTTATTTTTATATATTGAACTTCGAAATAAAAATTCGATTTTTATATATTGAACTTTGAAATAAAAATTCGATTTTTATATATTGAACTTTGAAATAAAAATTCGATTTTTATATATTGAACTTTGAAATAAAAATTCGATTTTTATATATTGAACTTTGAAATAAAAATTCAATTTTTATATATTGAACTTTGAAATAAAAATTCGATTTTTATATATTGAATAGCGAACTAAAAATTCGATTTTTTATATATTGAGAAGTGAAATAAAAATTCGATTTTTATATATTGAATAACGAAGTCAAAATTCGATTTTTACATATGTAGAGGATCCGGGCAACGAAGATGACGAAGATGCGATAGCGATGAAGATTTCTATCGATGAAGAGCCGTGGAGCTAGGATAGCTATAAGTGAGAATTTCTCACCTTTCAATTTATTTTTCTAGTTATATATATATACTAGGATGCAGACGGTGCTTAGTAGCACCCGACACAATCATCCACAGACCATGGACTTGTTTGTTTGATTGTTTGGTGATTGATTGCGATATTGGTTTGAATGTGGTTTGTGATGTGAAAAATCGAATCGATAAATTGGTTAGGATTAGACGTGCGCCGTTATAAGGCGAAGGAGTAAGGCTAGGTTAGACTCTTACTCCAAATTTTGTGGTTTGCATAACGAAATTGATTTGATTGATGTGTGAATGGCGTGGGCCTTCACTAGACCGGGGATAAGGCTAGGCCTCGTCCCGTTTCTAGTATCGTGCCGTTATGCCGCCGAAATTTTCTAAAATATGTTAGAAAATAAAAATATCATTTTATTGTGTAAATGAATAATAGAAATTCATATGTTGGAATAAAATGTTTTATCGTTAAAAATATAATTTTTAACGTGAATATGAATATAGTGAAAGTGAATATAATAAATATTCATTTACAAACCAGACGGTTTGTTTATGTACACCTATTTGAAGGACATTGATTGGGTCGATAAATTTTACACATCGCCCAACTGCACGAATAAAATCTGTGTTTGTTTGTTTGAAACCCCACACGGGTGTTGGGATGAAATATGAATTTCACTCATCCTGATTGATTAAATATGTCGATCGATTGATTGACAGGCTGTTATAAGCGTTGAATATCTATATTTGATGCTTATACAGTGTAGTGCACTTTGGTTGATTATTTTTCAATGCTATTATATACATGTGTTGTATGGAAATCCATATAATTAATTTTATATGGTAATTGATTGGGCCTCATTCCAATTTGAAAAATAAAGAAAATTTGAAAATAGAAATTTATGAAGCCGTGTTGATTAGATTGACGCCATTTTGACGTGAACGATATTTATATCGATTTTATTCATTTTAAAATGAATATTGAAAAGTGATTTCGAAATCGAATATTTTGAATTGAATTGAAAACGATTTCGAAATGAATTGAATTGAAAACGATTTCGAAATGAATTGAATTGAAAACGAATTCAAATGGAATTGAAACCGAATTGAAATGAATTCAAATTGAATTGAAATTTGAATTGAATAGAAAGAAATTTTAAAACGAATTTATAAAGAAGAATTCAATTTTGATTTGAATTGAAAAGGAAGTTGAAATTGCTTTTGAAACGAATTTAAAACTATTTATATAATTCGTTTTAAATAGAAATCGACGAAATATATATTATATATATTATATATATAATATAATGGCCTGAATAGAACGCGCCGCGCCGCGGCAGTTCGTGAATTTCGACCATTTATTTCAAACGGACATTGCGGGAGATCCGACCGTCGGATTCTCCTAAAACCGGAACCGTTGGGTTCGTATCGAAAAGAGCTTTCTAATGAACGTTAGAAATTTGAAATCTAACGGTTGGATTTGGAGATACGTCCAAATCAAATTCGAAAAAGGTCGCTGTAAGTGCAGTTCGATGGCCGTTGATGGAAATCGACTGTACGGGCCTTGATAAAATTATTAAAAATAGTAATAATTTGTGTAAAATCATAAGAAATGATTTGTGAAGATTTGGGATGAAAAACTCCATATTTGAAAAGATAAAAATAGATTTTTATCGAAATGAACTGGTTTTGAACTAGAATTATAATTCTATTTATTTTTAAATAAATAAATTGAATTTAAAAAGTGTTTTAAAAATAACCAGAATATCCAATGATTGCATTGGAGTGGATTTGAATCGAAATTGTCTTCGGAATATTTCGATGTTGGATTTCGTGATTGTACAAATGTTGTTATGGAAATTTGAAAGATATATATATATATCGTTATTTCCAATGCGATATTTGTTAGTCGTAGAATTTGATATTGAATATAAGCCGGTATATTTTCTATTCAGAGCCTTGTATTGAATATCAAATGTGATTTGGGTTTGTCATGAATGGTGTCTTCACTAACACTGTTCTTGAACCCAGTTGAGAAAAGATTAAATCTTTTTATTTAGATTTAATGAAGTGTACCAATTAAATGATATTTAATTGGAATTGAATTGGTATTGATTTTTGGGTTTATCGTGAACAGTGTTTTAAATAACACTTGTTCTTTAACCCGATAATTAATGGAATGTGATTTGGCTTTGTCGTGAATGGTGTCTTCACTAACACTGTTCTTGAACCCAGTTGAGAAAAGATTAAATCTTTTTATTTAGATTTAATGAAGTGTACCAATTAAATGATATTTAATTGGAATTGAATTGGTATTGATTTTTGGGTTTATCGTGAACAGTGTTTTAAATAACACTTGTTCTTTAACCCGATAATTAATGGAATGTGATTTTGGGTTTATCGTGAATCGTGTTTTAAATGACACTGATTCTTTAACCCAGATAATGATTAAAACTAAGTGGAGTTTTAATGAATCTTTAATTAGATTGAAAAGATCGAGAATGGAGTATCACCAGTTTTGCTCCAGGCGATAGTTAAATCTTTAATTAGATTTGAACGTGAAATTTAGAAACTAACTATCGGTTAGCCAAGCAGAATGGTTTTCTGGATATTGATCTGATGTTGGTTTCGGCCTTCGGGGTTAATATTTGGGGAATTATTCTCTTGATTAATTTATGGTTAGTGACTGATGAATTGGAATGAGGCGTATGTTGTGTTTGTGTAACACTTATTTAAAATATACACGAGTTATTCGGAAAGGCCGGGTTTATCCCATTCTGAATAACTGATACGACGATAAGTCGAAGATGAAGACGATGGTCGAAGACCGGAAGTCTTCACGTCGTTTGGGTGATAACTGATGATCTTGATTGGGCTGTACACCCCAGAAGATGGAAACAGTTGGTGATCGTCCAGACGTACTTGGAGATCGATGGATATGCGAGGTACTAGGTGCCTCCGGTTTCGTTCAGACCCAGAACGGACTTGTAAATGGACTGTGTGTCTGACATTGGATTTTAGTCCGTGTGATTGATCTCTATTAAATATATATCTGTTTGGCGGCGGAGAACTTATTCTTTTGCTTAACGCCCTTCTCTGAGACGTACGAGCTCAGGGGTTATATATTGATGGATATCAATCGCATGGAGTGAATTGCCTGTGTGGCATGCTAAGATGCAAATGATCAAGGCTTCTGTTGAAAAGCAAAGTCTTGTGGTTGATGATCGAAGCACGGCCTTTGTGGCGTAGCTTTGTGTAACGTTGATTCGCGAGTATCACACCCGGTATGAATCAAAAACGGGAGACGGACCTCAGGGAGGGCATGCGTTTCTTTCTAGTTATGAGTGGCGTCAGTGCTTGAACTGGCTGACGAGTTTGACTCATGTGGATGTTACTTATTATTACTTGCTGAAAAGCGAGGCGCCTCGTGATATCGGTTTCGGCCGATGCTTCTGGTCGGCTGACGGGCCAGGCTTACGCCCCAAAGGGCGGGGAAACGTAGTGTTCAGGCATAATAATCCACATCGGTGGACCGGCCCTGACGATCTAAAGGGTCGATGCGCTCTGACCCTGTGGCTCGGGCTAGAGAGTCACAAATCGGTAGAGGATCTTGCCCCTAGCCTCGGTTCATACCATAAATGATAACCCAACTTCCAATACGTCGTCTTGCGGTTTTGATTGTAAACTTATATATGGCGACATAGTGTTATGGGCCGTTCATGCCGCCTATGATTGATACTTATGATTTGAAGTGTTTTATACACTATGCACTTATAATAGTATCAAATGATTTGTTTTAAACGTATCAAGCATTCTTTGGCTGTTATAAGGGAAAACCCTATCCTCGGCTGCGTTGCATTGTGTGATGGGACCTGGGTCTTATAACAGCTTCATTTTTCTTTATTTAGCATTGCGCTGTTTGTTTTATGCACTGGTATTCTTGGGAGGAAACCCGTTCCGTGTTATACGGCGTGGTCCCTTGTTTTACCTAATGATTTAAAATAAAGATTAATAACTGTTTTAGTTCTCACACCAGTCCCATGACTGACCTGGAGTTTATTGTTTTAACCTAAACTCTGGGTGCCCTTATTTTGACACGGGCAGCTAGTAGTTTTGGTTTTGCAGATTTATATTCACAGGATCCTGGTTTACAGCTGGAACGATATCCGGAAAGCTTTGTATCCGTATATCTTCTTCTAGTTGTGTATTGTATTATTTTCCGCTGCTATGTATTTAAATGTAATTTAAATCTCTGATATTTCTGTGTAATATTCATTTATACCCTGTAAATTCTTGTAATCTGATGCATTGTTGTGATATACAATGAAATGTTCTTCTGTATGCGTTCTGTTGTGGCTTGTTCTCGAACTATCCGACACTTTCCTTTACGGGGAAGTTGCGGGTCTTCACACGTGACAAGTGTATATAATTTTGTATATATAATGGAAAGTGATACACTCGTGATCTTTGAGGACACCAATGTGTTACATACTTGTAATTATGGTTTAACTACAAAATTACTTTTGGATGGTCGTTTATATGTTAGTTATATTTAAGAAACAATAAAGAATCTCACGTGATGGTATATAGTGATATTTTGATTTGAGTGTACCATTGATCTAGATTATCAAGGTCACACTTTGATGTTGGTAATCACATGACATGGCTTCATATTAAGAGAATATTTGAATATAAGATTATATACTCGAATTGTACCATTATAATTAGTTTTTGACTCGAAGTTGGAAATATATGAAAAAGGTAAATTTTGATTTACTAATAGTTGGTATTAGTGGATCTAAATAGCAACCTTGTTCGACTTCACAATTAAATACATATATTTTTATGGTTTTGACGGATGACCATCATGTGATATAGTTTCAATGAAGAGATAAACATGCACCAAAAACCTTGTCTGGGGGAGTAGCTTTTAAATAACTATGAAGTAGTCCTTTACACATAGATCGATAAGTATAAGACTTCGTCGACTTTATTGTACTTTAGTAACATTTGGATAGGCATTGATATCTAAACAGTTTAAATATTCATTATGGACCGATGACGCATTTTGATCAAATAACAAGGTATTATAGCATTGTACCTAAAATGTTATCAAAAGATAATCTATACATAAGATAAATCATTATGGTATGATTTATATATGTAATTTAAATTTTTAACCACCAAAATTAATTAAATAAAATATGCATACCTATTATATATATATATATTTAATTGAATTAAATGGTTAATTAATTAATGATTAAGGGTGTTACTAATTGTGTACATTGTATAAATACTTAGGGCATGAATTAGATATTTAGTACATTTTAATTGTTACGACTCATAAATCCGAACGTTTTAAAATCAATATAGTTAACTGAAATTTAACTTAAAAATCTAAATTGGCGATTATATTTTAATTAAACTGATTCAATAATTTCAATTGAATATGTTATCTAATTAATACCAATTCAAAATCCATTTTGCAAAATATATAGGCGATAATAAATAGTTGGAATAGGTGTATATATATTATATTTATATTTTTTAAAATACAAATACGTTCGCTCACTATCTATACATGAATCCTAAACATAAGCTATGATACGAGATGTAACAACCCGAATTTCGATAGATTGAATTATTTTTCTAAAAATCACAATCTATCGAAGCTCGATTTGGCTTTTCTGGTATCCTGTAGAAAAGTCAGAGACAATAAATGTATCAGAGCTCGGTAAAAATCTCACAGCGGAATGTATAAAATATAATATAATTAAATATAGCCTTACCAAGGTAATAATACTGCCTATCTAATATCCAAAGCTATCATATCTCTGCCACAAATCTAACCTATGAGTGTGTTATGAGGAAGAGGTCAGAACACAAAGTTATGGTGACTGGACAGATTATACGTTCTGAAATAACCATACATATACCATTTAGTTATGCTTTTCTATTTATTAGGTTACTTGGGTTAACAACACTCAAGGCTTTTTTCTCACGTCGTACCCGTCTACTCCCTAGTAGATTAACCTAATATAGTGTATATATTACTACCCCCAACATGTCAAGGTGCTCCACCCATAGTACCCTCCTTGCAATATCTCCATCGTCACATCGTGAAAGCATATGCAACTCTCATCCTATGCTGAACGACATATGGAAATTCAAATTACTACACCACATTACCGCGCAGGACCACCATTGTTGTAACAACCTGAAAAATCTGAGCCAATTTAAAATTTTTAATTTGGCTATTTTAGTGGATTTTAAATATTTAATATAAATTATTTTAAATAATAATGATGAAAAGTATGTTTGAATCGATGTTTGAAAATAAATATATTTATTTTAAATTATAAACAAGGCCTGAAAAGGCGCGGCAGTTTCAAAATCTAAATTCGAACTTTGACTGACTGTGCCGGGTGCAAAATAAAACGAATTTTAGTGAAACCAAAAATATTTAAATCGGTTTATGAATATCTTTCTAACGAATCTGAAAAATCGAAGTTTCATAGCGGGAATCAAAAGTTATAGCCAATGAATTTTCAGAAAGGTCGCTATAGAGAATATATAGCCCTTGAAAATAGACATTTTGCAAACGACCTCAGAATTCGATGAAACCACTTTTGTTGGATCCGGAATGTCAAATTATTGCTAGGTTTCAAATTCCAAATTTTTTGAAGTCGATATGTGAACGTGGCAAAGGAAAATGTGTTTGGTCGATTTTAGTTGAATTGGATCAACCAGAAAATGGCCATTTTTCAAACGGTCTCAGAATTCGACGAAATTAGTTTTGTTAGGACCGTATCATCAAAACATAGCTAGATTTATTTTTTTGGAATTTTTGGGATCAGTATGTGGCCCCGATAAAATGAAATGTACGTGCAAATCAAATATCGAATGTTTTCTAATTTAATTTGAAGAAAAACTGACTGAAACAGTAGAATAGGCCTACGAAACTTATCCCATTGTGTTCGGAATGGGGGTATTTAGCTAGGGACGACAGTCGTTGGGTTTGGATTGGAGTTCGTGTGGGGAAGGGGGTATTTTTGAATTTTAAAAATATATAAATAAAAAAGAAAACCCCTGGGCCAATCACATTCCTCGATCATTTTCTCTCTCCCCGTAATCAATCCAGGCGCACAACGGAAATGAGCTCACACCTTCTCTCCTCATTTTCTCTTAAATCTCTCAACGAAATCAGGTGCTCCTGTGGATGATTTTGAAGAGCATCACATGAGCTTCAAATCCATAGCAAGTTTGGATTTTTTGTTGAGTAAATCGTGAGATCCGAGCCACCAAAGTCGAAGACTTCGGGGCGCCGCCGCCACGACCAGAGACCGTCGAACTGGGCCCACCCCCTTGGTGAACCTGCGCCTCTCCTAGCTCTTTGACCTCATGCAACCAGATTCCAACCTAGCTTCACGGATTTGGTGCAAATCGAGACCCTAATTTTGAACCTTTCAGTTGAGGTAACGACCTAGTATATTTAAAACTAATTTCAACAGTTTAAAAGCGTCGCTAATTCAGTTTGTTTATAAAAATGATATCTTTCTCGTTTCTTGTCGAAATCCAATGAAACAAGAGACAGTGGACTCGTACGGACATCTTCTACATTCTAGAAGAGACCGGATATTTTTCTGAGCCTTGTACAATTTTTGGAGGAGTGGAACCCAATGTGAGATTTCTGAATTATAAACGATATGGAAAACAACGATGTATAAATTATATAGTCGTCGTATGAGTTATATAAGCGTTGTACACCTCATGTATAAGCGTTGTATAAGTTGTATGTTCGATGTATAAGTTATATATGCATTGTAAAAGTGATATATGCGTTGAAATAAATTGAAATGAAATCGAAATATAGTTATATACGTATATATATATATATATATATATACTCCCCTCGTCCACAGACCATGGACGATATATATTGGTTGTGATATTGTTTGGATTATTGGCTGATGTGAAATTTGGTGAATATCATGAATGGTTGATTTGAAATGATTGATTGTGGTTGAAATCCCAATAGGATTAATATATAGGAAAATTCGTCTACGTACGAACTAGATATTGAAAATCCCCATTGTCAAAAGCTGCGAGGCTTTAAGGTAGAGCGAGGAGCCGTACTCGAGACAGTGCCGGTTTTAACTACCCTGTCGTTATGCTGCCGAAATTTTCAATAATATTCATGTGTTAGAATTATTTTCATATGTTGAAACTATATTCATGTGTTGAATAGAAATTCATGTGTTGAATAGAAATTCATGTGTTGAATGAAGTTCATGTATTGAATAAATTCTTTGAAAGATAAAAATAACATTTTTGTTATATATATAGACTATATAAAATATTAGTATTTTAAAGAAATTGTTTTAACACCAAAAATAACATTTTTTCTTTATGTATGAAATATATAAAATAATCATGTTTTGAAATAAATTGTTTTAACAATAAAAATCACATTTTTATTATATATATAAACTATAGAAAACATTCATCTGTTGAATATATAGATTGAACAATAAAATCTACACTTTTATTGTGAATATGAAGTGCTAAAAATATTCATGTGTTGAATAAATATTTTTGATGATAAAAATATCATTTTTAGATATTTTTATCATGTAAACAACTCGCTAAAAATACACAAATGTTGAAATAAATATTTGTTTGCTATGAATATAATTTTTAACCAGTGGATGAACTAAATAAAATAGTCATGTGTTAAAAGATTTTTTTTGTTCGTTAAAAATATCATCTTTATACGAAATATGAAGTGTTAAAAATGGTGATGTGTTGAAATAAATATCTAATGGATAAAAATATCATTTTTATCAAATATATGAAGTGAATTTGGTTTTGAAATCGAAGAGTGAATTATATATATATATATATATATATATATATAATTAAAATAAATCGAATAACGAAGCTGCAGTTCGTATTTTGAAACCGTGACTTCAAACGATTAGTGCGGGAGATCCGACCATCGGATTTTCCCGAAACCAAAACCGTTGGGTTCGCTTTGGAAATATCTTTCCAACGACACCCACTTTGTAAAGATCCAATGGTTGGAATGTCTGGAATGTTTAATTCAAATCTAAAGAAAAACAATGCCAAAATCGATTATATTTATATAAATATAATTAAATTAAATCGAATAACGACGCTGTAGTTCGTATTTTGAAATCGTAACATCAAACTATTATACCGGGAGATCTGACCGTCGGATTTTCCCAAAACTGAAACCGTTGGATTCGTTTTGAAAAGATCTTTCTAATGATATAAAATTTGTGAAGATCCAATGGTTAGATTTCCAGATATGTGTAAATCAAATCTGAAGAAAAACAGCGCCACAACCGCTTTATGGCCTGAAGTGTCGTTTGAATGAATTAGCTATTTTTAAATAAATAAAAATAGAGATAAATCGTGATAAAATATTATAAACGATATGGAATGGAAATAAACTGAATTTTCTTGGTTTATTTGGTATTTTATGATTGAATGTGTTTGGCGTGAAAATTACATTAAAGAACAGAATTATTGATGTCGAATCATTTAACCATTAATTGAATTGATTTGAAATTCTAAATATACGTGAATTATTTGAAAAGGCCGAGTTAATTCTCATTTCAAATAATTGATCGACGATTAGAAGTCAAAGATATGAAGACAGTGCAAGACCGATGATCTTCACGTCGAATGGAGAGTTGCTACTGATGCTTATGATAGGAGTAGCTACCTTGAAGGGGCTGAAGTGGTAGTCGTCCGGACGTACTTGTTGATTGTACGGACGTGCGAGGTATTAAGTGCCTCCGGTTTCGTTCAGACCCAGAACGGACTTGTAAATAGACTGTGTGTCCGACATTGGATTTTTTTCTGTGCTGATTTATCTCTATTAAATATATATCTGCTTGGCGGCGGAGAATTTATTCTTTTGCTTAACGCCCTTCTCTGAGACGTATGAGCTCAGAGGTTACATATCGATAGAAATCAGTCGCATGGAGTGAATTGCCTGTGTGGCATGCCTAATTGGCAGATGATCAAGGCTTCTGTTGAAAAGCAAAGTCTTGTGGTTGATGATCAAAGCGCGGCTTGTGTGGCATAGCTTTGTGTATAGCATTGTTTCGCGAGCCTCACACCCGGGTATGAGCCAGAAACGGGAGAAGGACTTCAGGGAGGACATGCCTTTCCTTTTAGCAAGGAGTGTTGCTTTGGGTTTTGCATGCCCGGGTATTTAACTTATGTGGATGATGGAAAGCGAGGCCTCTGTTACTTCGGTCTCTTCGAAGCCGATGGTGTGGTTCGATATGACCACTGACGCCCCATAGGGCAGGGAAACGCAGTGTTCAGGAATTTTAATCCACATCGATTGGACCGGCCCTGACGATCCAAGGCTTGCCTGCACGCTTGCCTGAGACACGGGCTAGAGCGTCTCGAATTCGGTAAGGACGATCCCTTGCCTTGGTTCATGACGAAAATCCAATTTCCAAATACGACATCGTGCGGTATTGATTATATACCTATATATGGTGACATAGTGGTATGGGGGCATTAATGCCGTTTATGATTGATACTTATGATTGAAATTGTTTTTGAAACATATAAACACTAGTAATAATATCAAATACTTTTGTTTTATTCTTATCAAGCATATTTTGGCCATTATAAGGTAAAACTCTATCCTCGGTTTGTGTTGCATTGTGTGATGGGAACTGAGCCTTATAATGGCTTCATTTTTATGAAAAACATTGCGATGTTTTAAAAGATTTACTTGTTTTAAAGCACTGGAAATCCAATGGAGTAAACCCGTTCCACGAAAGTGGCCTGGTCCTCCTGTGATTGGCCATATTATAAAATAAGTTAAGCAGATTTCTCATACCAGTCCCATGACTGACTCGTAGTTTGTTTCACTTGCAAACTTGGGTGCCCCTATTTCTACACGGGCAGCCTTGTATCTAGGTTTTAGCAGGCTCTCTCTGGATTGCTGGAGCTGAAGATGGATTCTATCATTTATCTCTTTTTATGTTGTTCAGCTCCTATTGTACATATTATGTTTTGTTTTCCGCTGTAGACATCTATGTATAGCTGAACTGTATTTGTACTAAGTATGATCCTGTATACTGCGTAACTCTGATGATTATGTTTATCTAGTGTATTATTTGTACATTTCTGGTGTATTTATTTATTTCTATTCTACTATTATCTGTTTATGTGTTATATTCCAAAGATTACCCTTGCCACCATCGTACGGGGTTTAGGGTCGTCACAAACGTGGTATCAGAGCTTTGGTTAGGCTTAGTTCTGGAATATAACATATGAACGAACTCGTCATAAATAGAACCAGTAGTGTTCTAAGACGGATCACTCATTTCAGATAGGATTAGTAATATCCTAGAATGAGTGAAGCAGAATGAATCGACACATTTACGTTTAAGTATATGTCTCTATGTTTTAAAATTACCTTTTTTGTTGGGCTAACACCTTGTTTGCTATTTGCAGACATTGAAAAATGAGTGGCAAAAGTAGAAGAGGTAGGTTGGAACCAAATGTTGAAGCTCTACTTAAGAAATATAGAAACATGGGTGGAGTACCTTTCTTGGAGAAGAATCTATTATTAAAACATAAGCTTGGATTCGTTCTACTGAGAAAATCTTTGAAGGTTTAAAGCTGAGAGATGACCAGAAAAGATTACTGGCATCTTGGGCACTCAAAGACGAAGCTTTGTTCTGGTGGGATTAGATTATTAAGAATAATCTAGAAGGTAATATTACCTGGGATAAATTTAAAGAGATTTTTAGTGAAAGATTTATTCCTCCAGAAGCAATTGAGAGGTTATGTGATGAATTCTATTATCTGATACAAGGAGATATGACTATTCCGGAATATCATAAGAAATTCAATGAACTTTCTCATTTTTCCCCTCATCTAATTCAAGATCCAAAGAGGAAGAATCTGAGGTTTATTAATGGTCTTCAAAGAAAATACCAGAACAATTAATGGGGCATGTGAAGCTTCCTTTTTCATAAATGATATATATGGCTTATCAGTATGAAGATCTAGATAAGCGAGACCTTTTTGTCGATGAAGGGGAAGTCAGTTCGAGCAACAAGGGGAAAACTGAAACTGATAGCCCAGAGACAAGTACACAGCCAGAGTCAAGCACGACATCTGGAGTCAGAAAGAGGCCTAGATTAAATCAGGAAAATGTTATATCTGAGAAAGGACCCGTAACAACTGCAATATGCAATAACTGCAAGAAGCAAGGGCATTTGGTGATAAACTGTGGACCCTTGAAGAAATGAATGAAGAATAAATTTAAATCCAAGAACAAGTTGCAAGACACTAGGAAATGCAATCTGTGCCATCGGGCTGGTCATATAAAGCGGGATTGCCGGTTATTAGGGAAATCTGAAATAGTACAAGTAAATGAAGTGGCAGAAGTCCCTGCACCCTCATCTAGTCAGGAAAGGCCAGATGTTTTAGAAGGCATGCTTACCGTCAAAGATATCCCAGTTAAAGTACTGTTTGATACAGGCGCGTCGCGAAGCTTTATTGCAAAGAATGCGGTTAATAAACTGGATCTGAATTTGAAAAAGCTTAAGACACCCATGACTGTCCATAATCCGGTTGGGGGGTTCCCTTGACCTTAGTTGAGTTTGTGGAGTTCCTATCTCTTTTTTCCGTTATCGGTTCCCCACTATCGCAATCGTCATGAATTTTATAGAATTTGATCTTATTCTAGGATTAGATTGGTTAACCAAATATGAAGCTGAGGTTAAATGTGCCAAGAGGGTTGTTAAGGCAAAAACAAAGTTCGGAGAATATATAACCATTCCATATGAAGGCCCGAATTCTAATAGAAAGGAATTCTGGGCAGCCTTGTATGTTTCTCCTGCTCAAATAGAACCTGTTCCTCTCGTTCCGGAGAATATTCCGGTCGACATTGAAAATATTCCTATTGTCAAGAATTATGCGGATGTGTTCGAAGAAGTTTTTAGCTTACCTCTGCAGAGAGAAATTGATTTTAAAATCTCTTTATTCCGAATGCAAGGCCAGTAGTTCACGCTATTCGAAGAATGACCTTGAAGGAAAAGGAAGAGTTAGACAATCAAACTCGATAGCTAGTATGGAAGGGTCCGATAAGGCCTAATTTCTCTGATTGGGGAGCAGCTGTGGTATTTGTTCCGAAGTCAGATGGTACTCTCAGACTATGTGTGGATTATCGTGACTTGAATAATCCGACACTGAAGAACAAATATCCCTTGCCGCGGATTGATGATTTGTTGGATCGATTGAATGGCGCGCAAGTATTCTCCCGAATGGACCTAGCTACAGGTTTCCATCAGCTTCGTATTGCCGAAGAGTGTGTTCCTTTGACAACATTCAGAGGTCCAGATTTATTCTACGAGTGGTTAGTAATGTCGTTCCGCTTATGTAACGCTCCAGCATATTTTTTCAATATAATGAATAGAGTATTCAGAGAAGTATTGAATAAATTTGTTCTGGTCTTCATTGATGATATCTTGATCTTCTCTAAGTCAGAAAGCGAGCATGAAAAACATTTGGAACAAGTGTTAGAAATTCTGAGAAAAAATGTTTTAAAAGCAAAATTTTCCAAATGTATATTCTGGCAAGAAGAAGTCAAATTTCTTGGCCTCGTCGTGTCAAGACAAGGAATTTCAGTGGATCCCAGTAAAATCACTGCTATTCAGAATTGGAAACAGCCTCGTACACCCACAAAAATCAGAAGTTTTCTCGGATTGACCAGTTATTATCGGAAATTCATTAAGGATTTTGTGAAGACGTCTAGTTCCTTAACGAAGCTTACTAAAAAACATTCAAGATTCAACTGGACTCCCGAATGTGAGGCAACTTTCTAAGAGCTGAAGTTAAAATTGACGACTGCTCCAGTGCTCACAATTATTGATGGCAACTAAGACTTGAAAGTCTGGACCGACGCTTCTAAAGAAGGCCTTTTCACAGTGTTAATGCAAAGAGGCCAGGTAGTTGCTTATGCTAGCCATCAATTGAAACCGCATGAAAAGAATTATGCGACTCATGATCTTGAGTTGTTAGCCATCGTGTTTGCTATGAAAATCTGGAGGCATTATCTGTTGGGTGAGAAGTTCGAATTATATACTGATCATCAATCATTGAAATATTTATTCACCCAGAAGGATCTGAATATGAGGCAGCAGCGTTGGTTAGAATTTCTCGCAGCATATGATCTAGATATTTTATATACTCTGGGGAAAGCCAATGTTGTGGCTGATGCGCTCAGCAGGAAGAATGTGATCATCGCCAGTATTATCATTACACCATCGTTGATTGATAAAATATCTGTTCTTCAGAAAGACAATAGTTTTGTTAAAGAGATGATCAAAAGAATTCAAAAGGGCGAAGTCTCCAGTTTTCAAGTGGATAGCTCAAGAGTTCTTAGATTGAAAGGAAGAATTTGTGTTCCCGACAATCTTGAGCTCAAAAGAGAAGTATTGGACGAGTATCACATGTCCAAGTTGTGTATCCACCCAGGGGTTAGTAAAATGTATAATGATCTCAAGCGAACTTTCTGGTGGAAGGCAATGAAAAGAGATATCTCTATATATGTTAGCCGGTGTCCTACTTGTCAACAAGTCAAAAGAAATCAGCAGAAACTCACTGGATTGTTGCAACCTTTGGAAATTCCAGGTGGAAGGTGGGAACAGATTTCTATGGATTTCATAGATGGTTTGCCCAGAACCAAGAAAGGAAATGACAGTATTTGGTTGATCGTAGATCGTTTCATGAAGACCGCCCATTTCATGGATGTCAGATCGAATAGAACTGCTCAGAGTCTGGCGCAGATTTATTTCAAAGAAATTGTTAGACTGCATGGAGTTCCCATGAGCATCGTTAGCGACCGTAACCCGATTTTTGCTAGTAAATTTTGGGAAGCATTCCAAGCAGAATTAGGAATGAAACTGAACTTGAGCATCGCATATCATCCTCAAACAGATGGTCAAACTGAGAGGGTGAATCGTATTCTAGAAGATTTATTACGGGCTTGTGTTATTGATTTTGGCGGATCATGGAAAGACCATTTGCATTTGGCTGTGTTCTCATACAACAACAGCTACCAAGCGAGCCTGACAATGTCACCATTTGAAGCATTGTATGGTAGAACGTGCCGATCTCCTGCTTGTTGGGTAGAACCAGGCAACAAACTTGTATTAGGGCCTGATATGATTCGTGAAGCTGCGGATGAAGTAGATTTCGTTAAGAAACGATTACTCGCCGCGCAAAGCCAACAGAAAAGCTATGCAGATAAGAGAAGGAGAGATGTATCATTTGCTGTTGGCGACCACGTGTATCTGAAGGTATCTCTGATGAGAGGAGTAATCCGATTTGGTAAAATAGGGAAATCGGCGCCCAAATTTATTGGTCTGTTTCCTATTCTGGAACGGGTTGGAACTCCCGCTTATAGGGTTCAATTACCTAATTGGTTGCCTGGGGTACATAATGTGTTTCACGTATCTCAACTTCAAAAGCATGTTCATGATCCAGACTTGATCGTGGAAGAAGCAGCGCAATGGGATATAGAAATTACTCTGGAATTGGCTGTGAGAAGAGAGACGCTAAAGATTATTGGCAAAGAAACCAAAGAGCTGAGGAACAAGAAGGTTCACTTAGTCAAAGTGCATTGGAGTGGAGATCTGCGAGATTGTACTTGGGAAACTGAGGAGAGTATTAAGAAAGCCTATCCTAAGTGCAGGGTGGATATCTCTGATTGACTCTGGTGCAAGGTACATTTACCATACTTTGCATTACCATTTTGTTCTCTACTTTGTTGTTGTTTTCTTTTCATGGATGTAAACTTTTAATTATATAGTCTGAATGTTTTCAAAAGTGCATATGAATTATTTAGTATATTTTTGAAAAGTTAATCAACAAATTAATTGTTGTTTGTGTTGTGTGATTGTGGGTTTGATTAATTAAATTAATAGAATGATAGTTAATTTAATCAATAAGAGAATGAAGTTAAATGTATGCAAATGAATCAAGTATTGAACTGATTTAAAAATAGATAGAAATATATACATGTGCATTATATATGTTTGAATAGGTAAATGGATTAGCTGTTGAGTAGAGAATTTATTTGCGTGCCCGAAATAGGTAAACCTTAATGAGTTGGATGCGAAACTTTATTATTATATCAACTCCCGTGAAAGCCTATGGATGCAGAGTGCTGGTTGTTCTGTGTGCAATAATAAATGTCGCCATAGGATAGTAACAATTAATTTTGAACTACACTACATGGCATACTTCTTGAGGATGGGCATACTTCATCATATACCACATAAGCATTTGGAGCTTGTGTTACGAGGTTGAAGATTTACCATACGAGCGAGAGGCTTGTATGGCGATGACTATATTTTACAGGTTGAACTGATAACTGATATGGACTATATAAAATGTAATGGTAAATTGCAAGATTAATAAAAAAAACCACACGAGTCTGGAGATGACAATAAACACGTCTCTCTGGTCATTAAGGCACAAAAACCATTTATAGGGTGACGAGAATTTATTCTCTGGAGTTATGATCAATACACACTCCCCTGTGGACACTGGAATATATCACTATAAATATATGCATGCTTATTAGGATTTATTGGGTACCTAATACGGCCCAATAAATTTCCAAACCCCTCCCCGTACAAAGGAGGTTATGGTGAAATTTTTCGAAAATTTGGGGTGTTAGCCAAATTTTTGAAGAATTTGAAAATTCTTAAAAACTAAAAACTTGGAGAATGGAAGCCAGAATGAAAGTTGAGTTGATTTGTTAAACAACTTTCGGCTTCGTTCCTTTTTGAGGACGAAAAGTTTTAAGTGGGAGAGATTGTAACAACCCGAAAAATCTGAGCCAATTTAAATTTTTTAATTTGGCTATTTTAGTGGAATTTAAATATTCAAAATAAATTATTTTAAATAATAACAACGAAAAGTATGTTTGAATCGATGTTTGAAAATAAATATATTTATTTTAAACTATAAAAAAGGCCTAAAAAGGAGCGGCAATTTCAAAATCTGAATTCGTACTTTGACTGACTGTGCCGGGTGCAAAATAAAATGGATTTTAGTGAAACCAAAAATATTTAAATCTGTTTATGAATATCTTTCTAACGAATTTGAAAAATCAAAGTTTCATAGCGGGAATCAAAAGTTATGGCCAAATGAATTTTTAGAAAGGTCGCTATAGAGAATATATAGCCCTTGAAAATAGACATTTTGCAAACGACCTCAGAATTCGACGAAACCACTTTTGTTGGATCCGGGATGTCAAATTATTGTTTGGTTTCAAATTCAATAATTTTTTAAGTTGATATGTGAACGTGGCAAAGGAAAATGTGTTTGGTCGATTTTAGTTAAATTGGATTGACCAGAAAATGGCCATTTTTTAAACGGTCTCAGAATTCGACGAAACTAGTTTTGTTTGGACCGTATCATCAAATCATAGCTAGATTTATTTTTCGGGAATTTTTGGGATCAATATGTGGCCCGACAAATTGAAATGTACGTGCAAATCAAATATTGAATGTTTTCTAATTTAATTTGAAGAAAGCTGACTGAAACAGTCGAATAGGCCTACAAAACATATCCCATTGTGTTCAGAATGGGGGTATTTAGCTAGGGATGAAAATCGTTGGGTTTGGATTGGAGTTCGTGTGGGGAAGGGGGTATTTTTGAATTTTAAAAATATAAAAATAAAAAAGAAAACCCCTTGGCCAATCACATTCCTCGATCGTTTTCTCTCTCCCCATAATCAATCCAGGCGCACGACGGAAACGAGCTCACACCTTCTCTCCTCATTTTCTCTTAAATCTCTCAACGAAATCAGGTGCTCCTGTGGAGGATTTTGAAGAGCATCACAGGAGCTTCAAATCCATAGCAAGTTTGGATTTTTTTTGTTGAGTAAATCGTGAGATTCGAGCCTCCAAAGTCGAAGACTTCAGGGCGCTGCCGCCACGACCAGAGACCGTCGAACTGGGCCCACCCACCGGCGAACCTGTGCCTCTCCTAGCTCTTCGACCCCATGCAACCCGATTCCAACCTAGCTTCACGGATTTGGTGCAAATCGAGACCCTAGTTTTGAACCTTTCAGCTGAGGTAACGTCCTAGTATATTTAAAACTGATTTCAACAGTTTAAAAGCATCGCTAATTCAGTTTGTTTATAAAAATGATATCTTTCTCGTTTCTTGTCGAAATCTAGTGAAACAAGAGACAGTGGACTCGTACGGACGTCTTCTACATTCTAGAAGAGACCGGATATTTTTCTGAGCCTTCTACAATTTTTGGAGGAGTGGAACCCAATGTGAGATTTCTGAATTATAAACGATATGGAAAACAACAATGTATAAATTATATAGTCGTCGTATGAGTTATATAAGCGTTGTACACCTCATGTATAAGCATTGTATAAGTTGTATGTTCGATGTATAAGTTATATATGTTTTGTAAAAGTGATATATGCATTGAAATAAATTGAAATGATATTGAAATGAAATCGAAATATAGTTATATATGTATATCTATATATATATACTCCCCTCGTCTACAGACCATGGACGGTATATATTGGTTGTGATATTGTTTGGATTATTGGTTGATGTGAAATTTGGTGAATATCATGAATGGATGATGTGAAATGATTGATTGTGGTTGAAATCCCAATAGGATTGGTATATGGAAAAATTCGTCTGCTACGAACTAGATACTGAAAATCCCCATTGTCAAAAGCTGTGAGGCTTTAAGGTAGAGCGAGGAGCCATACTCGGACGGTGCCGGTTTTAACTACCCTGCCGTTATGCTGCCGAAATTTTCAATAATATTCATGTGTTAGAATTATTTTCATGTGTTGAAACTATATTCATGTATTGAATAGAAATTCCTTTGTTGAATAGAAATTCATGTGTTGAATAAAAATTCATGTGTTGAATGAAGTTCATGTATTGAATAAATTCTTTGAAAGATAAAAATAACATTTTTATTATATATATATAGACTATATAAAATATTAGTATTTTAAATAAATTGTTTTAACACCAAAAATAACATTTTTACCTAATGTACGAAATATATAAAATAATCGTGTTTTGAAATAAATTGTTTTAACAATAAAAATCACATTTTTATTATATATATATACTATAGAAAACATTCATGTGTTGAACATATAGATTGAACAATAAAATCTACATTTTTTATTGTGAATATGAAGTGCTAAAAATATTCATGTGTTGAATAAATATTTTTGATGATAAAAATATCATTTTTATCATGTAAACAACTCGCTAAAAATACACAAGTGTTGAAATAAATATTTGTTTGCTATGAATATAATTTTTAACCAGTGGATGAACTAAATAAAATAGTCATGCGTTGAAAGATATTTTTGTTCGTTAAAAATATCATCTTTATACGAAATATGAAGTGTTAAAAATGGTGATGTGTTGGAATAAATATCTACTGGATAAAAATATCATTTTTATCAAATATATGAAGTGAATTTGGTTTTGAAATCGAAGAGTGAATTATATATATATATATATATATATAAATATAAATATAAATATAATTAAAATAAATTGAATAACAAAGCTGTAGTTCATATTTTGAAACCGTGATTTCAAACGATTAGTGCGGGAGATCCGACCATCGGATTTTCCCGAAACCGAAACCATTGGGTTCGCTTTGGAAATATCTTTCCAACGGCACCAACTTTGTAAAGATCCATCAGTTGGATTGTCTGAAATTTTTAATTCAAATATGAAGAAAAACAACACTAGAATCGATTATATTTATATATATATAAATATAATTAAATTAAATCAAATAACGACGCTGCAGTTTGTATTTTGAAATCGTAACTTCAAACGATTGTACCGGGAGATCCGACCGTCGGATTTTCCCAAAACTGAAACCGTTAGATTCATTTTGAAAAGATCTTTCTAATGATATAAAATTTGTGAAGATCCAATGGTTAGAATTCCAGATATGTGTAAATCTAATTTGAAGAAAAACAGTGTCACGGCTGCATTATGGCCTGAAGCGTCGTTTGAATGAATTGGCTATTTTGAAATAAATAAAAATAGCGATAAATCGTGATAAAATATTATAAATGATGTGGAATGGAAATAAACTGAATTTGCTTGGTTTATTTGATATTTGATGGTTGAATGTGTTTGGCGTGAAAATTACATTAACGAACAGAATTATTGATGTCGAATAAGTTAACCATTGAAATGAATTGAATTGAAATTCTAAATATACATGAATTATTTGAAAAGGCCGAGTTAATTCTCATTTCAAATAATTGATCGACGACTAGAAGTCGAAGATATGAAGACGGTGCAAGACCGATGATCTTCACGTCAAATGGTGGGGTGCTACTGATGCTCATGATAGAAGTAGCTACCTTGAAGGGGCTGAAGTGGTAGCCGTCCGGACGTACTGGTTGATTGTACGGATGTGCGAGGTATTAAGTGCCTCCGGTTTCGTTCAGACCTAGAATGAACTTGTAAACAGACTGTGTGTTTGACATTGGATTTTGTTCTGTGCTGATTGATCTCTATTAAATATATATCTGCTTGGCGACGGAGAATTTATTCTTTTGCTTAACGCCCTTCTCTAAGACGTACGAGCTCAGAGGTTATATATCGATAGAAATCAGTCGTATGGAGTGAATTGCCTGTGTGGCATGCCTAAGTGGCAGATGATCAAGGCTTCTTTTGAAAAGAAAAGTCTTGTGGTTGATGATCAAAGCGTGGCCTGTTTGGCATAGCTTTGTGTATAGCGTTGTTTCGCGAGCCCCACACCCCGGTATGAGCCAGAAACGAGAGAAGGACTTCAGGGAGGACATGCTTTTTCTTCTAGCTAGGAGTGGTGCTTTGGGTTTTGCACGCCTGGGTATTTTACTTATGTGGATGATGGAAAGTGAGGCCTCGGTTGCTTCGGTCTCTTCGGAGCCGATGGTGTGGTCGGATATGACCAGTGACGCCCCATAGGGCGGGGAAACGCAGTGTTCTGGAATTTTAATCCACATCGAGTGGACCGGCCCTGACGATCCAAGGCTTGCCTGCGCGCTTGCCTGAGACACGGGCTAGAGCATCTCGAATTCGGTAAGGACGATCCCTTGCCTTGGTTCATGATGGAAATCGAATTTACAAATACGACATCGTGCGGTTTTGATTGTATACCTATATATGGCGACATAGTGGTATGGGGCATTAATGCTGTCTATGATTGATACTTATGATTGAAATTGTTTTTGAAACATATAAACACTAGTAATAATATCAAATGCTTTTGTTTTATTCATATCAAGCATATTTTGGCCATTATAAGGTAAAACTCTATCCTCCGATTTGTGTTGCATTGTGTGATGGGAACTGAGTCTTATAATGGCTTCATTTTTATAAAATGCATTGCGATGTTTTAAAATATTTACTTGTTTTCAAGCACTGGCAATCCAATGGAGTAAACCCGTTCCGCGAAAGTGGCTTGGTCCTATGATTGGCCATATTATAAAATAAGTTAGGTAGATTTCTCATACCAGTCCCATGACTGACTCGTAGTTTGTTTCACTTGCAAACTCAGGTACCCCTATTTCTACACGGGCAGCCTTGTATTCAGGTTTTAGCAGGCTCTCTGTGGATTGCTGGAGCTGAAGTTGGATTCTATCATTTATCTCTTTTTATGCTGTTCAGCTCCTATTGTACATATTATGTATTGTTTTCCGATGTAGACATCAATGTATAGCTGAACTGTATTTGTACTAAGTATGATCCTGTACACTGTGTAACTCTGATGATTATGTTTATCCAGTGTATTATTTGTACATTATCTGGTGTATTATTTATTTATGTTCTGCTGTTATCTGTTTATGTGTTATATTCCAAAGATTACCCTAGCCACCGTCGTACGGGGTTTGGAATCATCATAATTGTTATGCCATGTAAGCGTACAGACTGCCGTATCTGAACTCCTCGGTCGAGTAATGCCTTACCATTTACGATACACCACCCAGTGCATGTATCTAGACCCTCACACGTATGTATTGTCTACTGTATCCCGAGCCCCGTAATAGAGGTGCATCCAATGCATGGAACTTAGTCGAGAGCTTTCCATATTTGTATAAGTCCACTCAAAGGACCTATAGTACATATAACCAGTGTATTGTAATGGCCCAAAACTTTTAGTAAAAATTTATTTTAACATGTATTAAAATGTTTATTGAATTTGACATGGAATTAGTGAGGTTTCGAACTGTGTGCATGTATGAATGTGTGTGTACATGTGTACAATAGGGGGCGTGCACAAGGCAAAACCATAATTCAAGGATATGTATATTATGATTCATGTATGTGAATATACATGTGTTTCCAGTGACCATTGAATTAAATTATATGAACTAATTTAGTATATAATATAAAGAAGTTTGAGATAATACATATACACGTATATGGCAAAGACAAGTGCAACAGGATCAAATAATGCATAGCCAGATTTAGAAAGGGGCGGATTATTATATCCATTTGCTATTTTGTCATGACTTGTTTTGGAGGGAAAATGATTTTAAAACATTTTCTTTTCTTTTTCTCTGAAAAATTGATGCAGTTTTACACCGAGCACTATAAAGAAAACCATGCAAAATCATGTGAAGGACACTCGCACAAATAGTCTGATTTGTTAAGGGGCAAATCTGACTTTGTATCACCTGAGAAACCCTAGGAATCTATTGCTATAAGTAAGGGTGGCCGGGAAAAATTAAATGCATAGAAAAAACAAGTAAAAATACATAAAGAACTATTTTCAAAGGAAGAAGGGAAGCTTGGGAATAAAGCAAGGGTTCTCTGATTTTTCTTTAGCTTAGAAGAAGGAGTTTTGGTGGGTATTCTCACTTAAAACATATGGAATTAACGCCTAAGTTAAAAAGGTAGCCAATATATTTTTATGTTTATTTTGCTTTGAATTTGATTCTCTAAATGTTTTACCTGTGTATGTGTGACTATGATTATGTTAATGATTCTATCTAAAATCAATGTTGAGTTTAACATTATGGATTTAAAGTTATTATTTAAATCTGTTTAGTTTTATGATCCCTTGAAAACCTATTTTTTAATACCTTCGAAAACTCTATGACTCTGGACATATAAATGATATAGATCTATGGCAGTCTATCTTGTAAATGTATATGAGCTGCAATATACTTGTGTATAGGTGCTGAGGCTCTATAAATGATTTATTTAGAGAGCAATAGATTTTCTATGTGCTAATCGCTAATCAAGAATGCTAACTCTATGTCTCAGCTAGGTTTTGAAATCTATTTGAGACCAGTTTATACATAGTGGAAAAATCTCTTAAAAATATTCATAAAGCCGTATATTAATATAAGATCTATGGCAGGCATATACATTTGTATAAGTGACTATATTTTAAGACAAGGATTTTATATCACCAAAACCCCAAGATAAATAACTTTCTGGAATACCTATATATGTATATTCTGGTTGATTTAAATTCTTGCTTGGATGACTTATGTTCATGCCTGAATGTTTGCTTTGATTATTTGGGTGATTTCTGTGAAATCCATGGCATTCTGCAGTGAACCTAACCATGTTAGTTTACCTTGATTAGGTAAGTAGTCACTGGAAAATATAAGGAAACACGTAGTAATTTAACTAAGGCATTTTTAGTCAAGATGTTGTGGAATGGCTTGCCTTGAGTTGTAAGTCTTGCACATGGCCTAATTTTGGTTATGAGATCTTTGTGTAGCCGTGTGAATTAGATTATTACAATGTGCCCCCAGTGATTCCTTTACATAGATGATACCAGGGTATATAAACAAAATGAGATGCTAGGAAAAAGATACAAGGGACTTGAGTTTTCCTAGAAGGTTTCCTAGGGCAGTTATGGACTCAAATCATAATATTATTAGGATGGATTTACCTGTTATGCACATATGTATGTTTGATTTGTATGTTTTAATTTGAGCACTGATGTTAAATATTGAATAAATCAGTGGATGTGCACTTACACAAGATTATTTGTCTATCATAAAAAGAAATATGTCTTTTCAAGTAGAACTTTTTCATAAATTATATCTCTGTTTTTATTCATCATGTTCTAATTGAGATGCTCATACCAGATACATTAGTCTGACCTTGTTTGCTAATGGCAAATGGGGTGTCTCATTATATGATGAGGCAGACTCTAATGCTTTTGCAGGAAATGATGGAGCTAAGTAAGATCTGGGTTCGGAGTTTGGCTGATTTTCATGGATGATTAGCATGCTTAAGTAGAAAATAAAAGCTTCTAAATTATTGTATCTGCATGAATCCTTGGGAATTATTTTAAGAATCAATTATGTAAATATTAGGCTAAGTTAGGGAAGAATTATGTTTAGATGATAGGAAATTAAGTACAATGTGTATGTTGATGACTGAGCCGAAGTAGTATTATATATGATCATTTTACAAACTGAAATGAAGGAAGCATATGTTTTGAATTATAGAAAGTTACTAATATTATTTGTATTAGTCAATCTAGAGTCATTTTAGAAAAGTAATGTGCGCATATACATGTTTGTATGCTGGTTCATTGGTGTACTCCTTCAGAAAACTCAAAAACATGAGTGGTGCACATGTACACACTTGGCTCAGCTCATATTAGAGGAAGATTAGCCAAGGATGCAACGTTGACCCATGCACCAAGGATCAGAATATAAAACATGACCATGTTACTTGCATTGTTTCAAAAGTAACATTTATGCATAAGGTTAGCAGTTTTTATAACCCCATTTTGAAAAGTATCATTTATATGAGCATAAGAATATCAGTTTTGCTATCATCATTTTAAAGGTATCATTTATGTACTTAAGAGAGTATCATTTTTGATAACATTGTTTTGAAAGGATCATTTTAGTATGAACCAGACTATCATTTAAAAAGGTACCATTCTTGCAAGTATCATTTTTGCATATAATTTGGTATCATTTTTGAAGGCATCATTTCTGTAGGCACAACAATATCATTTTTGCATATAGTATCATTTTTAGCCATATGCCACAAAAGTATCATTTTTATAGGCATAAGAGTATCAGTTTTAAAATCTGTGTTTAACATTGACCTATAATGAGGTCAATGGATCTCTTGCTTTCTTTATACTCTGATTTAAAGCACGAGGGATATATATATATATATATATATATCAAAATATTTTCTATATGAACTAATATCTTTATATTGGTAAAATTTTGGATCCTGGAGTGTTGATCAGGAAGAATGGCTCCGGCTCATAACATTGAAACTCGAAAACCATTTATACAATTAGGTACAACTGTAAAATAAAACATACTAAAGTTCTTGTTAAAAGCAGAATCATTCCATTCTGGTATCAAAGTTGTATTAATGGAAAACACAGATAACATTCATTATTAGGTGATAGAATGATTTAACAAAATTTGTATGATTGGTTGCTTGTGCGTGCCTGATTATTACATACGTGTATGAGGGAATAATACCATATATGAGTGGGAAATACAGCTAACCCATAGATCCCTTGTACTTAAGATACATGGCAGGAAGGGGAAAAGGAACACCTGTGGTGAATATGCAAGAATTAGTGAATGCTTTAAGAGAAGGAATAGGGCGTAGACCTGAGAATCCACATGGATAGATCTCCAAATTATTAAAGACCTATACTCGTTTAGGAGGCAAAAGCTTTGAAGGGACTGAAAGTGTAATGGAAATCCAGGTTTGTCTTAGAATCTTGGAAAGGATTTTTTGGAGACCTGCAATTAGAATGATCAAAGGAAGAGGCAAGTAGCTTCTAGACAGTTGAAAGGAGCGGCTTTGAGTTGGTGGGAGGTAGTCATAGCTGGAACAGTTAGAATGACATTACTTGGAACAGTTTAAGGAGCTAATTAAAGCTAGATTTGTGCCTGCATCTGCTAAGCCAGCTTTGATTGAAGATTTTGTAAGACTTGGACAAGGGAATTTAAGTGTCACTGTGTACACTCAAAATTTGAAGGATTGTCAAAGTATGGAGCTATGATAATTGCTGATGAAGCTTCCAAAAATAGCAGGTATATTAAGAGGTTAAGTCCAAGCTTAAGTAGAGCTATGATACCCTATGTAGATAAAACTTTTGATCAAGTCATAGATTTGGCTTTGAACTTTGAGCAACATGATAAAGAAAGGGAAAATTCAGGAATTTTAAGAACAATAATAATAAAAAGGGTAAGGGAAAGTAACATCCATATGAAAAGAAATAGGAAGATACTGGAAGTAAGAAAACTAGTGATGTCAAAACTAGTGAAGACAAGAATAAATTGGTGTGTCATCACTGTGGCAAAGAGGGACTTATAAAACCAAAGTGTCCAGAATTGAAGGGTGGAGCATTCAAATGTTATATTTGTAGGAAAGAAGGCCATTTGAAGAGGAATTCCCCTGAGAACAAGCAGCAAGGCAAAGTGAAAACTCTAGAAACAAAAGGCAAATCCATTGTGGAATCTAATGAAGAAAACCTTGGGCAAATGGAAGGTATATTATTTATTTCCCAAGTACCTATATAAGTAGTATTTGACACAGGAGCAACACATTCTTTGATATGCCATGATATGGTTAAGACATTGAAACTAAATTGCATTGTGACCTTTACTTATCAAAAGCCCTACAGGAAGTTCATGTGTCTTGGATATAATGTGTGTGGATGTAGAGTTAATTATAGGAGGAAACGTTTTCATTTCTAATTTATATGTTTTAAATTACCTAGATATAGGTATTATATTGGGTATGGGTTGGTTAAAGCCATACAAGAGAAACAAAGAATTGCAGTTCTTTGTGAATCTGTAAAGAGAAGAAGGTTAATCCATTTATGTGGTTTAGGTAATGAAACATCTGAATTTTCAATTGAACACATACCCATAGTAAATGAATACCTGATGTTTTGGGGGTGTTAAAGGCATCCCACACAACAGGCCAATGGAATTTCAAAATAATTTAATTACTGGAGCATCTCCAGTGATTAAAAAGCCTACTAGAATGGGGCCAAGTGAACTCATAGAACTAAAGAAACAGTTGGAGGAGTTAGAAGAAAAAGGTTTTATAAGACCAAGTACTTCTTATTGGGGTGCACCAGTGGTTTTTGTGAAGAGACAAGATGGTTCTTTAAGGTTGTGTATAGATTACAGGGAACTAAATAAATTAACCATAAAGAACAAGTATCCTTTACCAAGAATTGATGATCTTTTTGATCAATTAGCTGGATCAAAAGTGTTTTCTAGACTAGATTTAGCCTCTGGCTTTCACCAAGTGAAAGTGGAAGAGTCTAGCATCGAATACACATCATTCAACACTAGATATGGGTTATACGAATTTTTAGTAATGCCCTTTGGACTGAATAATGCACCATCTTATTTTGTTGACTTGATGAATAGGACGTTCAGAGAATTTTTA
This sequence comes from Allium sativum, assembly GCA_030737875.1. Taxonomy (NCBI): domain Eukaryota; kingdom Viridiplantae; phylum Streptophyta; class Magnoliopsida; order Asparagales; family Amaryllidaceae; genus Allium; species Allium sativum. The sequence continues at coordinate 292,687,346 of CM060912.1, forward strand.
GATAAGTTTTTGCTGAATTTTATAGATGATATTTTGATTTATTCCAAAACAATGGAGGAGCACAAAAATCATTTACATTTATTCTTGAGAAAATTAAGGCAGAATAATTTAAAGGAAAAATTTTCTAATGCACATTTTGGAAAGAAGAAGTGAATTTTCTTGGGCATGTTATTTCTGCACAAGGGATTTCAGTGAATCCAAGTAAAGTGATAGCCATACAAACTTGGGCAAAGACCCAAAACAGTGAGTGAAGTTAGATCATTCATGGGAATGACAGGATATTATAAAAGATTTATTAGAGATTTTTCTAAGATCTCAGCACCACTAACTTACCTAACTAGGAAGAATCAAGCCTACGTTTGGACTGGAAAATGTTAGAAATATTTTGAAGAATTAAAGGAAGCATTGGTAAATGCACTTGTCTTGAGGGTACCAGAAGGAAACCATGATTTAACAATTTACACAGATGCATGTGGATATGGTTTAGGAGCAATACTGGTGCAACAAGGTCAAGTAGTGGCATATGCATCATGGCAATTAAAACCACATAAAACCAGATATGCAACACATGACTTGAAATTAGCTGCAGTTGTGTATGCCTTAAAGCTATGGAGACATTATTTATTAGGAGCCAAATTTGAGCTCTACACTGACCACAAATCTTTGGAATATTTATTCTCACAAAAAGATTTAAATATGAGTTAACATAAGTGGGTGGAATTTCTAGCTGTATATGATTTTGAGATACTCTACACACCAGGAAAGGCAAATAAAGTGGCAGATGCTTCGAGTAGGCAACATGCCAAAATGAGTTTAATAATGATAAAAGAATTTAAGAATTTAATGTTACTCACTGATCTAGAAATAAAAGAGAATAATGATATGCACATAGAGGTGCATGATGCACAAGAAAACATGGGAAAATTAAGCATAGTCACCTTGCAGTCTGATTTAACTTTGAAAGTGGGAAACATGCAAAATCAAGATCCCATTATCTTAGAAAGGAAACCCCTTTTGGAAAAAGGAGAAGAAGTGAAAACCTGCACATTTATGAGAAGGGATATGTGAGAAATAAAAATAGAATTTGGGAACCTGGAAATTCAGAATTAAAGGAGGAGATATTAAATGAATATCATAGAAGTAAGCACTCCATACATCCAGGAAATGCCAAGACATATCATAATCTTAAGAGGAATTGGTGGAAAGGCATGAAAAGTTATGTAGCAAAATTTGTGGCCAAATGTGTAATTTGCCAACAGATAAAGGTAGAAACACAAAGACCCTCAGGTTTACTACAACCCTTAAGTATACCTCAGTGGAAATGAGAGGATATCTCCATGGACTTTATAGATGGTCTACCAAGATCAAAAAGAGGAAATACTAATATATGGGTAGTGGTTGATAGGCTAACTAAAGTAGCACATTTCATTCCAGTGAAGTCAGGTAGAAATGCACCAAAACTAGCTCAAATATTCATGAAGGAGATAGTAAAATTGCATGGTATACCCAGGACTATTCTGAGTGATGTAGACATTATCTTCACATCTATGTTTTGGAGAAGTTTTCAAGAAGCTATGGGAAGTGAGATTTGCATGAGCACTGCTTACATCCTTAATCAAATAGGCAAACTGAAGTAGTTAACAAGGTATTGGAGGACTTGTTGAGAGCCTGCATTTTAGACTTTGGGTTAACCGGGAAGAACACCTCTACTTAGCTGAATTTACATACAATAAAAGTTATCAAAGCATTATAGGGATGACACCATTTGAATCCTTACATGGCAGACCATGTTCTTCTCCAGTATGTTGGGTTGAAACTGGGGAAAGAGCAATTTTAGGCCCTGATTACATAATAAAAGTTGCACTGATAAGGAAAAGGATGGCAGCTGCATAAGACAGACAGAAGAAATATGCAGATAAGAAAAGGAGACAAGTTGAATACCAGGTGGGCGACTTTGTCTTCATCAAGATTTCACCAATGAAAAAGGTATTAAGGTTTGGCAAGCAAGGCAAACTGATACCTAGATATATTGGACCATATAAAATTCTGGAAAGAATTGGTTCTTTAGCTTATAAACTGGAATTACCTAAAGATATGTAAGGGATACACAATGTTTTTCATGTATCACAATTGAGAAGATGGGTTCATGGTAAGCAAGATATTCTGAAATCACCATCTCAGGTCCATATAAATTTTGATTTGGTTTATGGAAAAGAACCGGTGGGTATTTTGGCTAAAGAAGCAAAAAAGTTGAGGAATAAAACCTTGTAGCTTGTGAAAGTGCAGTGGAGTATTGATCCAAATGATTTCACATGGGAATTAGAAGACAACGCTAGGATGAATTATCCTAAGATGTTTGCAAATTAAAGGTATCTTTATTTCTGAAATTATTCCATAAGTGTATATCTTATATTTGTTTAGCCAATTTAATTAATTAGATGAATGTGTTTGAATAGGGTTTATAATCTCTGATTGTTTTAAATTGATTTTTTTTTTTTCAATTATGAAGAAAATTGTGAAGACACAATTCCTAAAAGGTAGGGTATTTGTAATGACCCAAAACTTTTAACAAAAATTTATTTTAACATGGTTTAAAATGTTTATTGAATTTGACATGGAATTAGTGGGGTTTTGAATTGTGTGCATGTATGAATGTGTGTGCACATGTGTACAATAGAGGGGTATGCACAAGGCAACACCATAATTCCAGGATATGTATATTATGATTCATGTATGCGAATATACATGTGTTTCTAGTGACCATTGAATTAAATCATATTGACTGATTTAGTGTACAATATAAAGAAGTTTGAGATAATACATATACATGTATATGGCAAAGATAAGTGCATCAGAATCAAATAATGCATAGCTAGATTTAGAAAGGGGAGGATTATTATATCCATTTGCTATTTTTTAATGACTTGTTTTGGAGGGAAAATGATTTCAAAACATTTCCTTTTCTTTTTTCTGAAAAAGTGATGCAGTTTTACACTGAGCACTATAAATAAAACCAAGAAAAATCATGTGAATAACACTCACACAAATAGTCTGATTTGTTAAGGGGAAAAATTGACTTTGTATCACTTGAGACACCCTAGGAATCTAATGCTATAAGTAAGGGTGGCCGGGCAAAATTAAACCGCCTAATAAAAACAAGTAAAAATACATAAAAATCTATTTTCAAAGGAAAAGGGAAGCTTGGGAATAAAGCAAGGGTTCTATTATTTTTCTTTAGCTTAGAAGAAGGAGATTTGGTGAGTATTCCCACTTAAAACAAATGGCATTAAGTCCTAAGTTAAAAAGGCAGCCAATATCTTTTTATATTTTATTTTGCTTTGAATTTGATTCTCTAAATGTTTTACCTGTTTATGTGTAACCGTGATCATATTAATGATTTTATCTAAAATCAATTTTGAGTTTAACATTATGGATTTAAAGTTATTATTTAAATCTGTTTAGTTTTATGATCCCTTGAAAACCTCTTTTCTGATACCTTTTAAAACTCTATAAATCTCGACATATAAATAATATAGATCTATGGCAATCTATCTTGTAAATGTATATGAGCTGCATTATACTTGTATATAGATATTGAGGCTCTATAAATGATTAATTTAGAGAGAAATAGATTTTCTATGTAGAATGCTAGCTCTATGTCTCAGCTAGGTTTTGAAATCTACTTAAGACCAATTTATGCATAGTGGAAAAATCTCTTAAAATTTTTCGTAAAGCCATAGATAAATATCAGATCTATATGCAGATAGGCATTTACATATGTATAAGTGACTATATTTAAGACAAGGATTTTATCTCACCAAAACCCCAAGATAAATAACTTTCTAGAATACCTATATATGTATATTCTGGATGATTTAAACTCTTGCTTGGATTTATGTTCATGCCTGAATGTTTGGGTGATTTTTTATGAAATCCATGGCATTATGCAATGAACCTAGCTGTGTTAGTTTACCTTAATTAGGTAAGTAGTCATTGGAAAATATAAGGAAACACTTAGTAATTTAACTAAGGCATTTTTGGTCAAGACGTTGTGGAATGACTTGCCTTGAGTTGCAAGTCTGGCACATGGCTTAATTTTGGTCCTGATATCTTTGTGTAGTAGTGTGAATTAGATTACTACAATTTGCCCCCAGTGATTCCTTTATACAGATAAGACTAGGGTATGCAAACAAATTGAGATGCTAGGAAAAAAGATACAAGGGACTTGAGTTTTCCTGGAAGGTTTCTATGGCAGTTATGGATTCAACTCATAATATTATTAGGATGGATTTACCTGTTATGCACATATGTATGATTGATTTGTATGTTTTAATCTGAGCATTGATGTTAAATATTGAATAAATCCATGGATGTGCACTTGCACAAGATTATTTGTCTAATATGAAAAGAAATATGTCTTTTTAAGTAGGACTACTTCATAAATTAAATCTCTGTTTTTATTCATCATGTTTTATTTGAAATGCTCATATCAGACACATTAGTCTGGCCTTGTTTGCTCATGGCAAATGGGGCGTCTCATTATATGATGAGGCAGCCTCTAATGCTTTTGCAGGAAATGATGGAGCTAAGTAAGATCTAGGTTAGGAGTTTGGCTAATTTTCATGGATGGATGATTAGCATGGTTAAGTAGAAAATTAAATCTTCTACATTATTGTATCTGCATGAATCCTTGGGAATTATTTTAAGAATCAGTTTTGTAAATATTAGACTACGTCAGGGAAGAATTATATTTAGATGATAGGAAATTAAGTACAATCTGCATGTTGATGACTAAGCTAAAGTAGTATTATTTTTGATCATTTTACAAACTGAAATTGAGGAAGCATATATTTTGAATTATAGAAAGTTACTAATATTATTTGTATTAGTCAATCTGGAGTCATTTTAGAAAAGTAATGTGCAAACGTACATGTTTGTATGCTGGTTCATTGGTGTACTCCTTCAGAAAACTCAAAAACATGAGTGGTGCACATGTACATACTTAGACAACTCACATTAGAGGAAGGTTAGCCAAGGGTGCAATGTTGACCTATGCACCAAGGATCAGAATAGAAAACATGACCATGTCACTTGCATTGTTTCAAAAGTATCATTTATCCATAAGGTTAGCAGTTTTGATAACCCCATTTTGAAAAGTATTATTTATATGAGCATAAGAGTATCAGTATTGCTATCATCATTTTAAAGGTATCATTTATGTACTCAAGAGAGTATCATTTTTGATAACATTGTTTTGAAAGGATCATTTTTGTATGAACCAGAATAACATTAAAAAAGGTACCATTTTTGCAAGTATCATTTTTGCGTATAGTTAGGTATCATTTTTGAAGGCATCATTTCTGTAGGCACAACAGTATCATTTTTCATATATAAAAGTATCATTTTTAGTTATATGCCACAAAAGTATCATTTTTATAGGCATAAGAGTATCAGTTTTAAAATCTGTGTTTAACATTGACTTATAATGAGGTCAATGGATCTCTTGCTTTCTTTATACTCTGATTTAAAGCAAGAGGTATATATATATATATATATATCAAAATATTTTCTATATGAACTAATATTTTTATATTGGTGAAATTTTGGATCCTGGAGTTTTGATCAGGAAGAATGGCTCAGGATCATAACATTGAAACTAGAAAACCATTTATACAATTGGGTACAACTATAAAAATAATAATACTAAAATTCTTGTTAAAAGCAGGGTCATTCCAAGTATGGTCTACATTTTCACGGTGGCTATGGTCCCACCCTGATCCCTCCCTCAACTAGTGAATGACTATGTTAAGAGCTAAGTGACATGCCTAGAGCAAACAATCTAACATCCAGTTCAGTGTGTCCCTCAACCAACGTCCTAATAGTGAATGATCGATGGTCTCTTGGTTTAGCTCTAATCTTTCCGCATCCGTCGATGACAGATACCCAACAATTATTATCCTTAATTTGGTGATGACCAACCTCTCCTGCGGACAATCGCCGAATAACCCAATGCCATCTGCCACAACTTTCTGACTGCTAAACTATCGTTGCAGTCAAGGTATACTAACCGGGTGGTACTACGCAGACCAAACCTTTACGAGTACAGCCTGAGCATGTACTGAAATAGAGGACCACTACGGAATACTCTACCAAATCCCTCGGAAGCCACGTGCTTCCTTCCAGTCTCGCAGAGCAAGCTAACAGAATAACCAACAAAATAACTAGGCAGAATAATCAGATAAACGTGCTCCTCGCGTGTCTCTGGACACATCGATGATATACTTCGTTGGGTTCTTCCCCTTCGTTCATGCAGACTGGTCCAAGTGCATCACACAAACATGTTATTAGACCTATGTCTATTCTTTTAATCGAGCGCTTGCTTTATGTTATTATATTACTAATTAACTTGATTACCCAAATATTCCCTTTTTATTCAAGTTCCCTGAGAAATGGACCCTATGCACTTATTAATCATACAGGTTTAACTTAATCGTGTTTTAAGTTCATTAATAAGCCCATAACATCTTATTCCCTAGACTGTAATTAATGAAAGTAACCTGCAAGTTGTTTACATTATTACCATGTCATTTACTATCCAATTACATGTTCACAAGTTCAATAACATGTTTTACTTAATGTATAATTAAGTATATCCTTTCTCAATCCTCATGATTTCTTATGGAATTTCTACTTAATATATATAATTAAATACAACTTATTTCATTTGACAAGTCTTCCTTATTCTTTCTTATTTAATCATAACCTTGTCTTTCACTTTAATCACAACCTATTGTTGTTTACTTATTAACTTAGTTCTCTTAACTAAGGTTTATTAATAAGTTCACTTTTCCATTTATTATTACCCATATTATAATTCTACTTATCCCTAGGACAAGCCTAACTATTATATTACATTCTTATTCATACAATTAATTATAATAGGTTATATTCCCTATTCATGACATTTTCCTTAGTATATTATAATTCTGCTTATCCCTAGGACAAGCCTAACTATTATATTACATTCTCATTCATATAATTAATTATAATAGGTTATATTCCCCATTCATGACATTTTCCTTGGTACTTTAATGTTAACCAAATTTTTACTATTGTAACATCCATTTAATTACCGTCTTTTATATTTTCCTTATTTCAGGAAAATATTTCACACATCTCATTAGATTGATTAGTGAAAAGATATAAAGATCCATTTCCATAACGCCCATAAATCAAGATCCGTAGTTGCAAGCTATTTCTTTTATTTTTATCGTGCAGATACATATATGTTTTCATTTAATTAGTGTGCAATATGGTAAAAGAATCCCTATTTCACACTAAGCCCTTTTCCTTTTCTTGCAACTACATTCTTAATAATTTTACCATTATGGAAAGGGGAATTTCACTTAAATGGAATATTTGTTATGGGTAATAAGTTTTAAGGATAGCACATCTGAAAAATTAATTTTAAGGACAATTCTGTATGAAAAAGATAAAAGTGATTATCTTTTTACGTTATATAGAAATAAAGATAACCGCTTTTATCCTTTTCATGTATAACTTAAAAATATAACCGCTTTTATCCTTTTCGTGTAGAATTGTCCTTAAAACTTATTATTAAGAAGTGTTGTCCTTGGAACTTATTTTCCTACAAAAAAAGCCCTTTAATCTAATTTCTGCTTATGGAAATGTTTAATTTTTTTCCAAAGTCCATCTGACCCAGTCCACTACTAATTTTTCCCTTTTTTTCTAAGTAAGATGTTATTTACAATTTTCAAATCACTTTAAATTTTACATACAAATTAGGCATATCTATTTTTTAATTATTCCCAATTTCACTGTAATTTGATTTATAATATATCCAATTTGTTACTAACCAAGATTTTCAGTAATATATTCATGTTCATTGTAATTTCTACGATTCTAGTGTTACAGTGATTTTTAATCCAAACATAATAGATTTGTACAATAATATATTCTTAACATTCTAGAGAATAAATAATCACAATTACCACAATTTGCACTTATTTAACATCTTGTGAATAATGAGGAATGCAAACGGTAAATTTTCCATTATCCAAAAGGTATAATTCTAAATCCACTCACCTGACAGCTTTCCGTTCCTTGAATCTGATTCAGATACGTGATTTTGTGTCTTGCTAACTGAGTCTAATATTAAAACAACCAAAAATTCATAAATCTGATACTAAAAGAAGAGGGAAAGAAAGAAATAAACCTAAATAAATCATATTCATAGGAATTACCTTACGTTGATCAGAAATCTGAACACCTATGTTATAGATTTACATTCTTTATCTTCAAATCTTGAATTAGAATATCCAAAATCTTTTTTTCTAATTTCTGAAAGATTTAGAGAGGAAAGAAAATGGTAGAGCCTTAGCGTTGTCTTAGAAAATATGAGTTGACAGCTAGGCCTTGCTAGTCTATTTACAGGTGTACAGGAAATCTTGATCCATCGGATTCACTAATATAAAACCCGAATCGTATGAATCAGAAAATCATGTCACCCAGCAAAACTATCTGGCTCGAGTGGGTCAGTCCCGTGTCGACCCACCGTAAGGGTGGGTCGACCCTTCTGTCGACCTACATTAGAGGCGGGTCAAACCTAAGTTCGACACATGGGTCGACCCATGCGAAGCCTGAGCCGACCCAGCTTCTAGGCCAATGACGTGTTTCTGCCAATTTAACATTTTAATTAACGTTAATTTCAACTTTTAATATATTTCTTAATATAACTTAATAATTATTTTCTAGTTATAACTCATATATGATTTCAAATTTCAAATTTGTACACATATTTATGCATACAATTTTTTTGAAACTTCACTTGTTAATAACTTTCCCATACAGACTCCGTTTGTTACACGTCGTATACCAAAATAAATTAGAAAATTACCACAAACAAATGGTATATGATTCAGGGCTAAATTATAAAACTATAAAATATAAAAATTTTCTTTTGTTTATATACAATGCAGGGTGTTACATTCTACCACTCTTAGGAAATTTCGTCCATGAAATTTGTTAACAGTAAGATTAAGTAATTCCCCGCATAACTCTCATCCATCATGTGTACATCCAATTTTTCAACCATTTGTGCACTTGTGCAAAGTGTAATACAATATAATTATATAGGAAATGAATGCCTAAGCGGAACCTCCTATATAAATGCAAATTTTTCTTGAAAACTTTTTTTTGAAAACATTATGCACACATCCTAAATATACCAGAAATTTCTATATGAATGTAATATTTTGAAAATCAAATACTTTTTCATCTAATTTTTCCTACACTCTTGTAGAGCAAGAGCGCAATTCATCCAATTTTTACATCCTAACCCAACCATCTAACTTGAACTTTATGAATTGCAGAAAAGCCTAATCTTCTGAATTCGATTTCTTATGTTACAAAAAGGTAGAATTACAGAAAAGCCTAATCTTTGTGAATTACAGAAAAGCCTAATCATCAGATTTCTCACACTTTTTTCTTCATGTCTCTCTCTTCAAAAATGTCCTCTCTCGCCTCTCAAGTCCTGTCCTCCTTTCCAATCACTGTACCTCCTCCTGCCATCCCCTCCCCTATGCCGCCCTACCCCATCAATCAACCTCCTCCACTTGTCCCTCCTCCTCTGATTATCTCTCCTCTGATCCCTCCATCTAGTTCCTCTACCTCTCCAATCCCTCCTTCCTTTATCTCTCTGTTTCAACCAAAACCAAAAAACATGGGTCATTAAGTTCCGATCCATTTTAATATTCCCTGGTCTTTTTGTTCAAATCTATGGACCTTCCTACTGTTGTAGGGGAATTAAGAACTGGTCTGAATGCTTAGTTGGATCGTCTTTAGTTGGAAATGTGAATTTTATGGCAGTGAAAAATTGCGTTTGTAAAGGAACTGGAAACTTAAAGGTCACTATGATGTCTACTTTGATAAAAAAATTACTTCTTCAAATTTATGTTTGAAGAAGACAAGAATTTTGTGCTTAGAAAGGATCCTATGTTCATCAGAGGTCAGATGTTCATCATTTCCAGATGGAATCCATCTCTGTCTTTTGCACAGGCAGCTATTAAAGCCGTTCTTATATGGGTACATTTGTATAAAATTCTGATTATGTTGTGATCGCTAGTAGGTACCAATTGGCTTGCTTGCTACCTTGGAAAGCTGACATGTTTTGATGAAAATACCGAGAGAATGAAAAGATTTGAATATGCATAGTGTTTGATCGAAATTACACCTGATAAGGAATTACTTGAAACATTGATTGTTGGTGATGATACTTGCCCTTACGTTGTCATTGAATATTCATGGAAACCACTTATCTGTACTAACTGTAAGGTATTTGGTCACGACACTGCACATTGTGAAAAGGTTTATGATGTTAAAAGGAGTTTAGAGATAAATTTGTTGATAAAGTCAAGAATGCCAATGCTGAAAAACTACGAGTTGAAAAGGACAAGAGAGTGGATAAAGATAATTGGAAATTTGTGTTTAGGACTAGAATAAAAACTAGTAATGTTAAGAGGGCATGGAGAAGAACTGGAAAAAGTGTTATGAATGACAAGGATATTAGTGTAAATTGTGATACTGGTATTGTCACTGTTTTGCAACCCAATGTCAGTGAACAGAGCGACTTTGAAAATCATGAGGAATAAGCTGACCATAATGCTGAGAATGATATAATCATTGATAATGTGCATGATAATACAAATGCTGAAATAAATGGTGATACATGTGGAGATGATCTTGTATCAAACATGACTGCTTCTGATCAACTGTTGGCTTTACATATGACAGTCCCATTGATGATGATCATGCAGTTGGCAACAATTCACAACAAAACATCATTTCTGTGACTTTGCCCTCCACTGTAAACCAAACAATTCGTCTCTTACATAATCTTCATTCTTCACAATCACCTATTACCATGCACATCACTTCTACTAATGCTAAGCATGCTACCCCCCCCCAAATCAATTTTGTTTCCCCTTACAATAATTTAGCCTTACCTTCCCACCACTTCAACAATATATCTGCAGCTAAATCCCCAGTGTCCCCTTCACCACCATATCCATCATCATCATAAAAGAAAGGTAGCAAAAAGAAAAAACCCAATTTTATCATTTGTTACTGATCTTGATACGGGCATTGATTTGTTCTTTGGGCATTCTGGTATTTTACCAATGCCAGCAAGTAAAGACATTCCTCCCACTCCCTTAGGGTAAAAACCAGAGCCTCTTCTTCCCATTGATTTTAATGATAGATAAAATTGCTTACTGGAATATTAGAGGTGCCAATTCCGTTAATAAGCAACTTGAAACTGCTAGCCTTATCTCGCAATATAGAATTGACCTTATGGTAATTGCTGAAACCAAACTCAATCAAGTATCAACTATCAAAGCAATTCAATCTATTAGACAAAACTAGCTTCATTTGCATAACCTTTCACAGGCTCCTTTTGCGTGGCTTCTTCTTCTTTGAAACCCTTCTATTTTTAGCATTTCTCCTCATACTGTTCACAGACAGTTCATTCATTCTCATATCACACATGTTTCCACTTCCACTTCCTTAATGTTGACTGCTATTTATGTTGAAAATAGTGTATCTCATAGATAATCTTTCCTTGACTCTCTTCTCTCTCTTCAGCATTTTGCTCTGCCTTGGATTTGTCTTAGTGACTGGGATTGTATGCAAATGTCTACTGATAAAATCGGTGGTGTTCCCCTTACTTTTAGGCAAACTTCCCCTCTAAACAGTGCAATATATGATGCTAATCTCTTGCCTATTTCTGCTGCCGGTAAATTCTTTACCTTGAATAACTCTAGTAGATCTGGAGTTAGAACTTACTGTAGACTTGACAGACCATACCAAAACCTTGTTGCCCTTACTATGTGGCCTAACCTTAATGCCAATGTTCCCCCACCTTCCCTATCAGACCATTCACCATTAATCCTGAAGTGGGGCTTGGGTCATGAGAGAGGAAATCCCTCATTTTCATTTTTTAATAACTAGGCTAATCATCTAGATTTTCAAATATTGTGCAAGCTAATTGAAATATTAACTTTTTTGGCAACCCTATGTTTATTTTGTAGGCTGAACTCAAGAAACTAAAGATTAAATTGAGGAAATGAGCTAGTGATAATTATGGTGATGGACATGGGTTATCTTCTAGTATTAGAACTAAATCACGTCAGGCCCAATCTGATATGCAGAAAAGCCTCTCTATTGATGTTAATGGAACCTTTCAAATGAAGAATATAGCCTCTCAAAGATGTTATCTAGAGCTATGATGAAGAAAACTATATGGTTAAACAGAAAATTAAGCATAGTTGGCAAGTTAATGGTGATAGGAACTCATATATGTTTCATAAAACTCTTAAGATCCAAAACTCCAACAAATATATTACAAGTATTAAGGATAAAGATGGGTTGATGTGTAGATCTCAAACTACTATTCAAAATGCCTTTATTGACTACTTCCAGAATTCTCTTAGATCTACTCACTCCTTTTCCATCTCTCTTGATCAATTTGTTGTGTATCATCTTCCTTCCATTTCTGTACCTATGAGTAAAAAGATTATTGAAGAAATATCAGATGCGGAAGGTAAAAATGCAATCTTTGGAATGGAAGCATCTAGTGCTCCTGGGCCCGATGGTTTTAATGCTTACATTTATAAAGTAACATGGAATATTGTTGGTGAAGATGTGACTAAGGCTATTAAAAGAAATGCATGCATAGCCGAATTCTCAATGGTATTAATGCTACCAGATAGGCATTGATACCTAAGATTCTTCAGCCCACAAATGTTACACAGTTTAGACCTATTGCTTGCTGCAATGTTATTTACAAATGTATTGCTCATATTATCTCTGAAAGACCGAAGTGTGTGATAACTGATATTATATCCCCTAATCAAAGTGCTTTCATTCACGGTAGAGATATCATTAACATCATATTACTATCTACTGAATTACTAATGGACTACAATAGGAAAATCATTTCTCCAAGGTGTATGCTCAGACTTGATCTCCAAAAAGCGTATGACTTGGTTCACTGGAAATCAATCATATATATTCTATTCAAAATGAATTTTCCAATGCCATTCCTTTGTTGGATTTTCACATGCATATCCACTATGGATTACTCACTTAGTAGTAATGGTCTTACTTTTGGGTATTTCAGAGCTACTCAGGGCATACGTCAAGGTGACCCTATTTCACCCTATCTTTTTGTATATGTCATGGAATTATTACTGTCATTGCTAAGAAAACTTATATCAATCATTTACTGGATTTTCACCCTATGTGCAAGAAGTTATCGCTCTCAGCCTTATTATTTGCTGATGACTTACTGTTGTTCTCTAAACCTAATCTTAGATCTATTAATGGGGTCATGTTCATATTAGACAAGCTTTTTCGCCCCATCGGTCTATCTATTAACAAAAGCAAGTGTAAGATTAGGGTTGCAGTGTTACTGACCTTGTGAAAGCTACCATTTACACTGCTTCAGGTTTATCCCATTTTAATGAGAATGAGACTTAACTAGGAGCTCCAATGTGTACTTCTAAATCAAGACGTCTTAATGCCTTCAACTTTATGAAAAGTTCACTGAGAAGATATCATCTTGGCCAAGTGCTAAATATTCTATGGTTGGTAGGTTGGTAATTATGTGCATTTATTATGCAAGAAGCTTCATTCTCCCATCCAAACTTATCAATATGATTAATTCAGCTCTTAATCACTTCCTTTGGCATGGTAACCCTTTCTCCAAGAAACTGATTCCCATAGCGTTTAAACATATTTGCTAGTCTAAAGAAAATGCTGGTTTTGGGGTAATGAATGTAAAGAAATGGAACAAAGCTTCCTAGTCCGCAAGGTTTGATAAACTTATGAGATATGATAATAACATATGGGCTTCTTGGGTTATAACTTATCTTATTAAAGATAATTTTTTTAGACTATGATGCCGAAAGCTGATAGTAGTTGGGCATAGAGAAATAGAACTGTTTTTCTTCCCATGGTGCAGGATGGTTTGAAATGCATTGATAAGGTGGCGTTTTGGCATGATCTATGGGCTGCTAAAGTCCTTATACTTAGTGACATTATTTCATACGATCAAATAACGAGTTTGGGATCCATGATAATGCTAGTATGACCGATTACTAGTGTGATGGAGTGGTTTCACTTCCTTACAGTAGCTCGTTTGATGTTAGATCTTCATGGAATGTTATTCATAATAATGTCTATAATGATACTTCTATGCATGCAAGTTGGAATGAGGGTACTCATAAGATCAGTATGGTATATAAAATTTCCTTAAATGATGATAAATTGGCTACCTTTCTATGGCATGCTAGAATTTGGGATTGTGGTGCTGCGCCAAAACATAATATGACGTTATGGAAGGTACTGAATAAAGGATTACTTACTCTAATCAGGTTGAAAGGAATGCACATTATTGATCATGCATATTGCTATCTTTGTGGGAGGGGAGATGAATTGGTTGCCCATTTATTTTTTGAATGTGGCTATTCCTTTTTTATCTAGACTAGAGTGCTTCTGCACTTTCAACTGCATTTGACTTCACACAATTCACAGTTAGAATGGTACACTATTTTTAAAGTGGCAAGATGGAAGAGTGCAAAAGGAAAATTGTTTTTAAATTTTCTCAAGATTTTTGTATATTTAATATGGACGGAGAGGAACATTAGAGTGTTTAGTGGTGTTAATACATGTAAACACTCAATGGTGCTCTCTATCATTAGACATTTGACTTAATTTCTTTTATTTAGTATGTTGGTACTTCAAACCAGTTTTGAGTACTGCGCATGTTCAGTTACTCTCTTCTTCTTCCTATTCTAATAAAAAGTGGCCTGGTCCACTATAAAACCGGCTTGCCTTTCAAAAAAAAAGGTGGAAAATGGAGAACTTCACATCTTCCGTTTTTCTTTTATACACCTATTCTATTTGTACTTGGATTTTACGCAACTATTATACAAAGATTTCCTATCTTCCTACCCAAGCATACATCAGAAAATTTTCTTTTCCAACGTACTTTGGAAAAATCCAATTTTTATTTATACTCGAGATTTTACATTTTTCCCATTTGTCATATTTGTTGCTTTATTTCTACAGTTGTTAACATTGCTTGTTTTCTTTTAGTTATGACATCACCTTTTTCCTTAGCTTATTTAACTTGATCCATTGATCTAAGCTTAGTTTCAAATAATCCTTCTGATCCTTTCCAAACTAAAATAGGAAAACAAGCTCACTACATAACTACTACCAAGGGCTAAGAATCCTAGGACCATATTCTCACTGAAAAAGAAAAGTCCAAATCACATGATCTAAACAACGCACTTGCCCACTACCTTCTACTTGTCCAAACTAGTCATTGTTGTGTACAAACTGTCTTTTCCAAGCAACAACCTAAGCTCTATAGTGCTTATGCACCTTACGGGAATTCACCATCATTCCAAAACAATTCTTGCTATCTACTATATAGCCTCAAAGTATTCTTCGTCTCCCCTAGGTATTAATCCTTATCTACTGCATGATTTAAAACATTGTTTTGGCCTCATCATTTCATTTTCCTTCCAAAAGTTAAAAGCTTCAAAAATTTATTTTCTTAATTAAAACTTATTTTTGCCAAACCATAAAAATATGACATCTCATAGAAAAAACACAAAACATCTTTTTTTTAAATCATAAAAAATGAAGTAGGTTAGGACAACTATTTCTCAATTAATTTCACAACCGCTCATTTATACAATACCAGTTCAATTTCTTACAACAAGGTGTTAATTTTTAAGCTTACTCTATTCTAAATTTTTTTCAACTTATTTTGTCCACCCACCAAAGTTTATGTCAAAAATTATTATCAAAAGAACAGAGGTTTTCATAATTTTCCTTAGTGAAAATTTTAGTTTTTGACAAAATGCGATCCTTATATGTTTAGTTATTTAATTCTTTCATACTTTATAGCTTAAAAACTATTAAGTTATACATGCTGTATAATATACACATTTTTCTGAAAGAACTCATTTTAGACAAAAATTTAATAAGAAATTACGTTCCCAAAATATTTTTTTTCAAAACTCAGTATGTTCTTTTCAAATATGTTTTTTACATTATTTTTTCAAATGCAAAAAATACCGCTTTTTGTTGCAAAAATTGTTTCTACACAATTTAACTAGTACATATTTTAATATTATAAACTTTTAAGGTCAAAACTTGAAAAAAACTGTACATTACTACCCTAAAGCTTTTAAAATTTCAAGTTCTTAAAAGTCAACAATGGGACTAGACTCAAAGTGAGTTTATAACTTATTTAGACCTCTCTAAAAATTTCCCATAAAGTCACCTTTTTCTCAAATATATATATATATATATATATATATATATATATTCTTAATCCATTTCCTTTTTACTTTTCCCAATTTATTAGGCTCTACTTCCAAACCCGCTAATCCAAAATACTAACATTTCAGATCCATCTTTTCCATTACAAAACACATTGCATACTTTTCACTTAAACCACTTAAGGTTCTGTTGTTCTCAAATTTCCATAAACATTCCTTTAGTGACATAACTGATATCCAAATTCCTTCCATATGCCTCTCTTCCCATTTGGTGGGTTCCTTAATGGATCTAGGTGTATATGTATAATATTTGTATTTTTTAAAAATACAAATGCATTCACTCACCATCTATACAAGAATCCTAAACATTAGCTCTCATACGAGATGTAACAACCCGAATTTTGATAGATTGATTTTTTTTCTTCCAAAAATCACAATCTATCGAAGTTCGAGTTGGCTTGTCTGGTATCCTGCAGAAAAGACAGAGACAATAAATGTATCAGAGCTCGGTAAGCATCTCACAGCGAAATATATAAAATATAATATAATCAAATATAGTCTTACCAAGGTAATAATACTGCCTACCCAGTATCCAAAGCTATCATATTTTTGCAATAAATCTAACCTACGAGTGTGTTATGAGGAGGAGGTTAGAACACAAAGTTCTGGTGGCTGGACAAATTATACATTCCGAAATAACACTACATATACCGTTCAGTTATGTTTTCTTATTTATTAGGTTAATTCGATTAAAAACACTCAAGGTTTTATACTCACGTCGTACCCATCTACTCCCCAGGAGATTAACCTAATATAATATATATGTAACTATCCCCAACATGTCAAGGTACTCCCCATAGTACCTTCCTCGCATGGTCTTTGCCATCCCATCATTAAAGCATATGCAACACTCATCCTACGCCAAACGACGTATAGAAATTCACATTACTATGCCACATTACCACACAAAACCACCATCGCTATGCCACACAAGCGTACAGACTGTCTTATCCGAACCCCTTGATTGAATCAAGCCTCAACATGGAGTAATGCCACACCGCATACTATATACCACCCACTACTACAAAAGCGGGCAAATTTGACACAAGTTTTATGTGGTCTTAGATCGAAAAATCATTGCATTTTCTCCTTTTTTCAAATAGGAAACACCGGAAGGGCGTGGCATCCGTGACTGTTGCCTTGGCCCTCTAAGGCAGCGCTTTAGCCCATCTACTGCCAAAGAACGAAGGTGTTGCGTTACAGACGTAATGCAACACTATTTTCATGTAATGCAACTATATTCAGCGTTGCTTGAACATTAGTTAGATCCTGGCTACCAGATCACGATAGCGGGGGTCACGTCAGCTTTCCATGTTAGCTACCTACGTGTCACATGACATGTCAGCTCTCCACGTCAGCTGCACATGTGTCACATGCCACATCAGCTGTGGTGTCTACATGCCATATGGAATTACTACTATTTTATGTAATGCAACACCACTGTATTATGGAATGCAACACCATTATCTTGAAATACAACTTCAGGAAAAAAGAAAATGCAACAGTAAAAGAAGACAAATGTAACACTTTAATTATAAATTTTGCAATATCAGTTTTGTATATAGAAGAAACACATCCGTTACATTCATCATCACATTCAAACCATTCAAAATATTTTACATACCATACCAATTCTTCAAATATAACACATACGATCAAATACATAATTTAAAAGTACAATTCAAATATTCTACATACCACAAGTGTCAACACATACCACCTTCAATACAAGTGCCAACAAATACGATCAGTGTGCATTCAACAAAGTAGCAATGCCATGAACCAGAAACTGTATCTCTCCATGTCATTTCAGGTCCTCCACTTGCCGCCTGTATCTCTCCTCGTCATTTAAGATCCTGCAATTTGATTTTACAAGTTATTTGATAAGTGCATCTGTACATGTATATACTGTAAATATATCATAATAATTAACCATTTGGCCGTCTTAACTAATAAATCTTACGCAAACAATTATAACAGTTGACCATTCACCATTGGTCATTCGTGCCACCTCAGAATTGAGTATGCTTCGTCTTCTGTGCAAACATTTCCAGTTCGCATATTTACCTGACACCATCCAGTGGGTCCCTCGCATGTCCTTTCAAGCTTTAAAACATCATCATCTCCATATCCCCTAAACCCAAATCTTCGAAAGTTCCAAAAGAAAATTTAAATGGAGGACTCGTCGCTATACATTACTGCCACTATTCTTAAGGAACACTGAAATGTTGAAGTTGTGCATCACATGCTTCAGGTGACTTTGAATCATTATTCGCGGCCTATGCAGGTAATACCCAATAACTTTTTTCTAGTATCATGCCCATCTTATAGTAAGCGTGATCATGTGCAAATGTTGAAAGTTTTTACAAAACCTGGTGGTGCTATTTACCTGCAAGCATGGTCTGATAAAGAATTTGAGCCTGAACTAGCGTTAGAAGTGGAATCATGATCTAAAGTTGATGGCTTTCCTGAGTTCCTAAAGAGTAATGTTTCTGCTGTTGAAGAGATAATGAAGCCAACGGGACATGTGCTTGCAATTGACGACTGTAACTGTTCTCAGTATGACCATACATCTTTCTACCTGAAAATGAAAATTTATGAAGGCATTGGCTATATCAATACTTTTGCAGCTCAATTCAATAACAAGGTTTACCTCATTAAGGTTCAACGCTGTACCTATGCTCATCCTGGAACAAGGCCCGAACTTCTTTTTGTGAGCAATAAGGAGGAACAAGTGGTTCCATGTTTATGTAATCAAGAAATGGAAATGGATTCAGATGAAAGATTTGATGCAATGATACATGAAGCTGCTTTGCTACCCCCTAGCCAAGCTTATTTCCTGAAGCCACCCATGATATACATGTTGATAACCAAGCCCCAATGAACCAGAGGAATGATCAGTGGGTAGATTTGGAAGTTGATCAAGAATATAATTGGCCAAACTACCTCACCCCTTGTCCTGATGCTGCGGGTCCATCACATGCGGCTGCCCACTTCGGACTGACTCTCCCACAGCCGCAAAGCCTTAACGAATCTGTTGGAAGTTCCACAGCCCTGCAAAGCCCTGATCTGGTATGAACTAATGCTACTATAATGTCATTTTTTGGATGTGTATATATGTATAAGTTAACTTTTTCTGCCTTATGATACTTTTGCTGCCCTGATACTACTATAACTTTTGCTAATATATGTATATATTAAGTTAACTTTTGCTGCCCTGATCTGGTATGAATTAATGCTACTATAGTTTTTGTTGCCTTATGATACTTTTTTTGTATGAGTGCTTTATGATATGTAGTAAGGCATAATATGGATGCATACCATAAGTAGCTCAGTTTGCAAAACTAAGCATACGTTTCCAATATCGAAACATTGAAATTGGTAGTTTCCAATATCAAATGGAAAATACCTATGCGTGTAGCAGATTAGATACGGGTGAATGACTCGTCCGGATTGGAAAATTGTTAGTTTCCAAAGCCTCTACACAAACACACCGCAGTGCAAACATACCGCAGTGTTACACATGTATCTGTATCACAAAACCTCAAGCATACAATTATATGTTAATGTAAATGAACCCAAGTTGCAAATCAATTTTGGCAGTAAAGTTATTTACCTTTATATGAAAATACCTTTACATCAAAGGTTTTTGCATGGTATGTTAGTGTATTTGTCAAGACTCTTCTTATTTCATAATCATCGTATAACAAACTGAAAACATGTTGTTGATAACCCCGCACTC
The DNA here is from genome assembly GCA_030737875.1 of Allium sativum. Taxonomy (NCBI): domain Eukaryota; kingdom Viridiplantae; phylum Streptophyta; class Magnoliopsida; order Asparagales; family Amaryllidaceae; genus Allium; species Allium sativum. The sequence goes on from CM060912.1 coordinate 292,707,524, forward strand.
ACCCATGCATCCATGCATTGTCTTTGTCATGTTCATCCATGCATGAAGATGAGCTCATCAGACCAACATTAGGAGACATGTTTTGATATTGATCGTTATTGATATTATCACTAGTTTTTCTTGAAAACTCTACATAGTGCATACGATTCCTGCAAAAACCAATGTCTTTTTCATGCGAGTAGCCCGGTTCTGATAATCAGTTAGTGAGTACGAGTCCTGTAAACACTTAGTATCTTTCCCAGTAGATTTCCAGTATCCTTCTCTAGTTGCTCTGTTCGTTCAGAACCCATTTGGGTACTTCCGATGTCATGGCCCAAAAAAGTACCACTCAGGATCCCTACTTTGCAGAAATGATTTTTCTGACAAATCCCATGGTTCACATTTATGAAGATCAACTTCGGGAACAATATCCAGCTCAATATTGTGACCATGAACCTTCCTTTTAAGATAATTTTCGAATAAACCTCATAATCTAATCTCCTTTTTTTTGGTTTATTGCTGGTTATAATTTTTGAATAAACCTTAGCATAATCCCAAATCCCAAATCAATGGTCAAAGTGCAACTAGTTACTCATAATCTAATCTTTCACCAACTAATCACTCATAAGCGAATGAGTTTTCCTAAGTTTGGGATGTCCACACAACTAATTACTCATAAGCGAATGAGTTTTCCAAAATGTAACAAATGAACTAATTACTAATTACTCATAATCTAATATATAATAAGAGCAACTAATTCCCAGTGCTATCTAAACTATACCTGAGGGAAATAACTGGCGATGTCAACGCTCTGAGCAATCAATGCTAGAAAGCATTTCAAAGCTTCAACCTTTTTGGAATAAAATTTGCTGTCGAGGAGTGGAGTGATACCGACGTGAATTTAGGTTTAGATTTTTGTCAATAGTAAAAAGGGGGAAATAATGATTAGATGATAGAGAAGAAGAATAATTTATGACCAGATTATTTTTACATTATTTCATGAAGGGCGGAGATCGAGCCAAAATTTCATCAAAAGAATGCAGTGAGGTGGCTCTCATTGATTGGATGATGGCTAATGCTTAGAATCATCTGAACCATAGATTGGTTTGAACCATTGGATTATGATGCATCTACGGTTGGGGTTTTGTTAATGCTGGTAACGTGGATCGCTGAGCTGGATTGTATATATGTAAAGCCACGCTTTTAACTGGTATTGCACGTCAAAACACTAGAATTCTCATCGCAACAGTGCATTCACGTCTAATGCAACAACATATTAATATTGTTGCAGAAGATCATAGAAATCATAGTTTTCGCTACACTTTTCATGCAACGCACACAAATTAGTGTCGAATATGCACACTTTTCTAGTAGTGACCTCATGCGTGCATCTAGACGCTCACAAGTACATACTGTCTACTGTACTCCGAGTCCCGTAATTAGGCTGCACCCAATACATGGAATTCGGTCGGAAGCTTTCCATATCAGTATAGGTCTGCTTAAAGGACCTATAGTATAGATATCCAGAGAATGGTTTGCATTTTCATGGTGGCTATTGTCCCACCCTAACCCCTCCCCAAACCAGTGAAAGAGTACATCAAGAGCTAAGTGACATGCCCATAACAAACAATCTAACATCCAATTTACCATGTCCCTCAACCAATGTCTCGATAGTGAAAGATCGATCCAGTCCCGCAGAGCAAGCCAACAGAATAACCAGGTAGAATAATTAGATGAACATGCTCCTCTCGTGTCTAGTGATACCTCGATGATCTACCCTATTGGGTTCTTCAACTTCGTACATGCAGACTGGTCCAAGCGCATCACGCTAACATGTTATTAGACCATATGTCTAATCTTTTAATCGAGTGCTTACTTTATCTTATCAGATTACTAACTAACTTGATTACCCAAATATTCCTTTTTTATTCAAGTTATAAGGTTTTGTCAAGCCCCTTATATCCCTGAGGAATGCACAATACTCGCTTATTAATCGTACATGTTTAACTTAATCATGTTTTATGTTCATTAATAATCCCATAACATGTTATTCCCTGGATTATAATTAACGAAAGTAATCTACATTCTTTATACATTATTACCATGCCATTTACTATCCAAATACATGTCTACAAGTTCAATAACATATTGTACTTAATGTATAATTAAGTATATCCTTTCCCAATCCTTATATTTTCTTGTGACATGTCTACTTAAATTATAATTAAGTACAACTTATTTCATTTTATAAGTCTTCCTTATTCTTTCTTATTTAATCATAACTCTATCTTACACTTTAATCACAACCTGTTATTGTTTACTTATTAACTTAGTTCTCTTAACTAATGTTTATTAATAAGTTCTCTTTTTCATTTATAACCTATGTTATAATTCTTCTTATCCCTAGGTCAAACCTACCTATTATATTACATTCTCATTCATATAATTAATTATAATAGGTTATATTCCCCGTTCATCACATCTTCCGTGGTTCTTTAACATTAACCAAACTTTTACTATTATAACATCCATTTAATTACCGTCTTGTATATTTTCATTATTCCAGGAAAATATTTCACACACCTCATTAGATTGATTAGTGGAATGATAAAAAGATCCATTTCCATAACGACCATAAATCAAGATCCGCAGTTGCAAGCTGTTTCTTTTTCTTAATCATCGACATACATATATATTTTATATTTGATTAGTGTGCTATATGGTAAAAGAATCCCTATTTCACACTAATCCCTTTCCCTTCCTTTTCTTGTAACTACGTTTTTTGTAATTTTACCATTATGGAAATGTATCGATTTTTCCCAAATCCGTCCAACCCAATCCACTACTAATTTTCCCGTTCTTATTTTATGAGTTAGATGTTATTTACAATTTCCATATCATTATATGTTTTCCATTCAAATTAGGCACATCTATTAGTTTTTCCATTATTCCCAATTGCGCTGTAATTTGATTTACAATATATCCAATTTTTTATTGACCAAGATTTTTAGTAACATATTCATGTTCATTGTAAATTCCATAATTCCAGTATTACAGCGATTTTTAATCCAAACAGAAGATTAACAGAATAGATTTGTACAATAGTATATTCTTAGCATACTAGAGAATAAACTACCGCAACTACAACAATTTATAGTTATTTAACATGTTTGGAATAATGAGGAACATAAATGGTAAATATATCATTATCTAAAAGGTATAATTCTAAGTCCACTCACTTGACAGCTTTCCAATCCTTAAATCTGATTCAGATCTATGATCCTGTGGTCTTTCTAACTGAATTTAGTATTAAAACAACTATGGAATTAAAATTTGATACTAAAAGAAGAGGGAAAGAAAGAAACCTAAATAAATTAGATTCACAAGACTTACCTCACCTTGATCAGAAATTTGAAAACCAATGCTGTAGTTTTATATTCTTTATCTTCAAATCTTGGATCAGAATATCCTAAATCTAATTTTTTTTCTAATTTCTGAAAGATTTGGAGAGGAAAGAAAATGGCAGAGCCTTGGCGTCATCTCAGAAAATATGAGTTCAAAGCTAGGCCCTACCAGTCTATTTATAGGTGTATAGGAAATCCTAGTCCATCGGATCTACCAATATAAAACCTGAACTGTATAAATCAGAAGAACATGTCACCCAACAAAATAGATCTATCCCAAGTGGGTCGACCCCCATGTCGACCCACCTTAGAGGTGGGTCGAACTTAAGGTCGACACACCTTAGAAGCGGGTCGAACCTAAGGTTGACACATGGGTCGGCCTATGTGAAGCCTGGGTCGGCACAGCTTTTGGGTCAATAACGTGTTTCTACTGATTTAATATTTTGATTAACGTTAATTTTAACGTTTAATCTGTTTCTTAATATAACTCATCTAATAATTATTTTCCAGTTATAACTCATATATAATTTCAAGTTTCGAATTTGTACATGTATATGTGCATACAACTTTTTAAAATTTCACTCGTTAATAACTCCTCATACAGACTCCATTTGGGATAAGTCATATAATCAAAAAATTGCCACAAACACATTGGTATATGTTTCAAGGCTAAATTCAAAACTATAAATTATTGATATTTTTGTTTATTTATATAAAATTTGAGGTGTTATTGTTGGCATTTAGATTGTATTTCAAATTAATATTTTAACATGGAAATAATCATTTTGCAACTAGTGTCGGAATTCGATGAAACCAAGTTCAAGGGATCTAGAATGGTGAATCATTGCAAAATTTTAAATTTCATAATAATTAGACGAGATATGTGTTTGTGCGATATCAAGACATTTAGCGAAAATTTAGTAAATACTATATGTAAAATATACTTACCAAATATAAAATTAAAAATAAACAATACACATTCAATAGAAAAAAACAAATGTGTTTAAAATTTCAAAAATGAATTAATACACGTCTATCCCCTATCCTTACTTTTTCCCACTACTTTGCATAGTAAAACTAAATCAAAGTGAAAAATGTCAAAGTAAAACATAACTTGTTTTCCTAATCTTACTAGAAACCAAAATCAAATCTACATCTTCTCCTTATAAAACTCACAGTCGAGTATTTTCCCCTCAAACCAGATCTTCTCTCCAAATGCACGTATCCCCACTTAAATCCAAACCTGACTCCAACAATAAATTTCAAACAACCATATTCAAGTTTGATTTTGTGATATTATCTTAGCAATAGAGGAACGATTAGGGGAATTGTTAGTATTGTTAGGGTCAACAATGTTGGAAGAGGCGTTGATCAAAGTGTGGTGGCTCCTAGGCACGCCTGGCAGTGGCAAGGAGGAAACATCGAGTTATTACTCATGCAAGAAGAAGGACATGCTTGAAATCATCGGCCTGGAGACTTTTCTTTGTGAAGATAAGTAGTGTTATTGAGGTACCTATGCTGCTCTTTGTTCACATTCGAATCATAAATCTCCAAATGTCATAGTGAATTTTTATGAATTGAATTCAATTTTCAGTCAAACCACTACTTACTGCTTCATTGTTGTTGGTTGATCCTGCATAAAATGGTACCAAACAGGAGGTTTAAACACTTGTGAAATAAGCCGGAAAGTAGCAGCAAATGTTTCACCTCCGAATTCCCAACCAAATACAAAATCTTGGGAGTGCAAGGGATGATGTAGGGTGCCATTTCCTTTGGGGCGATAAATTGGTGATAGGTGGGATGGTCTCAAGCCCGATAACTCCATCTATGCCCAAGAAGCCACAGATGCTTCTGATGTCTAAATGATTTTTTGTGTTTGAAAGCATCATACTAGATGTATCATGTCTGTATTAGTTCTCATTTCTATATCAGGCTTTTCATATCTCTTCATTTACACGAGGAAGGTAAGTTTACTCACTCACGACTATTGTTTCTATTAAACGAATTAAAACTTTTAAAATGACATACTAAGTGTTAGGATCATTTAGGAAACTAACAAAAATTTACTATGTAACTTGTGCATATACGACATACACACGTACAACATATATGGTGCAAAAATTTGATAATTGATTTTTCTGATTGGTGTTGATTTATGTATGATATCTGTAATGATGTATGTATTTTTATCTCACACTATAGTTTCCGTAGATTTAGGAAAATCACTATGAGTTGAAATGATACATGGACAAACGATTGTATAGACTTTATGATTATAAATTGAAATGTATTTCACAACTATTAATTAAAATTTTATTTAAAACTTAGATTTCAAAGATTAGAATTTAGTATTTCAAATAAAATTATCTATTCAAAAATTCAATTTTATAAGTTAATATATATTTTAAAATATAAATTGAAGATTTTTGAACTTTAATGTCATTTCAATTAATATGAAATTTGAATAATATAATATAATAAAGTAAGTAAATAAGTAATATATGTAGTAAATGTATAAATATAGATTTGCATTACATTAATTTTGAAGATAAGTTGAGATTGAATTTTAAATTTAAATGTGTAAATGGAAAATGAAACAAGAACCAGTAAGAAGTTTAACTTAAGATTTTGGTTTTTGAAATTAATTTTGATAATTTAAAATAGATACTTTATACCTCATAGATAAATAATTTAATCTTTACTATTTATTAAGATTTAATTTTATAAATTTAATATAAGATTTAATTTTTATAACTTTAATATTACAAATATACTAAATCGTTCAAATTGAGATTTTATTAAGTATATTGTTAACTTGGTTAAGATATGACATTTCGAAAATATATAATTTGATTTAAAGTAAATTCAATAAATCATGTTTAAAATGAACAGAAATGATTTAGGTTAAACCAATTTATTGTAACGATCCAAAAATCCCCACCTTTGAATCGACCCTAAGCAATAAAAGTCAGATCCAAACAGTAGAAATCCTCAAACGGTTATGGGATTCAACACATCAGAACAAAACACATAAGAACATTTCATTGTTAATACAACAATTTTACATCAGTGTACAGAATACATAAGAGTACATCAAAATTAACATAAAATAACAAATACAATAGATATATAGTAGAAACAAAATTACATTAACAGAAGATTGTCAAATGCTCTAGCCATAGCTCTAGCTTCAATCCAGAATCTGGCTTATAAAATATCTGCAAAATCCAAAACAACTAGCTGTCCATGCATAAAATATGGACATCCAGAGTTTAGGTGGGAAACAATGAACTCTGAGTCAGTCATGGGACTGGTGTGAGAACCAAAACAATTTTTATACTTTATTTTAAAGTTTGGTAAATCACAGGACCATGTCGTATAACACATAACAGGTTTTCTCCACATGAATACCAATCATAAAAACTCGCAATGTTTTTTGAAAAAATGAAGCTATTATAAGAATCAAGTCCTATCACACAATGCAAGCGCAAATCGGAGGATAAAGTATTACCTTATAATAGCCAAGCAATCTTGATACACGAAATTTCTCTTTTATTATCACTGGTGCATAGTTTGGAAATCAATTTTGAAAATAAATGTATCAATTTTAGATGGCATAATACACCATCCTATTATGTTGCCATATAAGTTTACAACTGAAAACGCAAGGTTCATATTAGAAGTTGGATTTCCATCAATGACCAAGGAAAAGGATCTTCCTTATCCAATTGGGAGAACCTATAGCAAGATGTGCAGGACTCACGAGCACGTGGCCCTTAGATTGGTAGAGCCACCCATTAATTCCCAGTGATTTAGACATTTACCTGAACATAGCGTTCCCCGGTTGTTGTTAATCGTCATCTTGGTCATTGATTGACCATCATCCAAGGTGCCTCAATCCATCGTCCACATAAGTAAATTGTCTGGGCTCCATACCATGGCATCACTTTTATCTAGAAGGAAACGTTAGTCCTTGATCTGTTGTCTTTCTTCATGTTTACGGCCGTTTCGGGTTGTGAGGCTTGCTGAAGTCACGTTTCAATATAAAGCTACGCTATATCACCCATGCTTTGATCATCATCCATAATCGTCTTCAATAATCCAAACAATGTGAAGATCTCCGATCTTTAACCACCGTCCTCAGTATCTTCGACAATTGTCGTACTAGTTATTCCGAGTGGGTTGAAAGCCGATCTTTCCAAATAACTAACGCATCATTAAAATCAAGTGATATATAAACATATCATAAGTCTCATTCCAATTCAGAATTTTCTTTATTCAGATATCCTTTACACTGGGAATCACTCCTATAAATCTTATCAAAAATTTATATAATCTCTTTTCATAAAATTAACTCAAATTAAGGTTTATAAGCCATATTGGGATTATTTAACCTTACAAAAATGTAATCTCTTGAAATGACCCGAAATCCCCCTTACGGGAAAGCCCTGATTGCTTTGAGAACAAGACGCATCAGAACAAAAACACAAAAACATTTCATTGCTATTACAATAATTTACATCAGAGTACAAGAATATTCCAAAGTATGAATAAATATTCAGTGGAAGAATAAATATCAGAGATTAAAGTACATACATGAATTAAATGTGCAGCGGAAAATATCTACAACCACAACTGAAAGAGATATACGGATACAAAGCTTTCCGAATATAGCTCCAGCTATAATCCATGATCCTATGAAAGAAGTATCTGCGAAAAAAAAATTTACTAGCTGCCCACGTGGAAATATGGGCACCCAGATTATAGGTAGAAACAATAAAATCCGAGTCAGTCATGGGACTGGTGTAAGAACTAAAACAAGTATTATCTTGATTTTAAAGATAGGTAAATTACGAGACCATGCCGTATAACACGGAACGTGTTTATCCCCCATGAATACCAATGTAGGAAAGAAACAGTGCAATGCTAAAACAAAAAATGAAGCTATTATACGACTCAGGTCCCATCACACAATGAACGCAGTTGAGGATAGAGTTTTCCCTTATAATAACCAAATATGTTTGATATGCGAAATTTCATCTTTTACTATTACTATAAGTGAAGAAGTCAACTTCAAATATAAATATATCAATCGTAGGCATAGTAGGCACCGTTATATTACATCGCCATATAGGTTTACAACTAAAACAGTAAAATCATGTATTGGAACTTGGGTTTCCATCTATGAAACAAGGCAAGCAATCCTCCTTACCGATTCGAGACACACTACAATGCCTCAGGACTCGGACGTTGGCGAGCCCTAGGTTAGCCGCATGGCCGGTCATCCATCATTGATTAGTTATACCACAACTATATGTTCACCGATTCTATCGAACCTCAAAAATGGGTCAGTATGTTGACCACTCAAGAGCCACTAGGGACTCAATATCACAGAGCCTTTCAATCATCCCAATGATCGAGGTACCTCACTTTCCATCAATAAAGTTTTCCAATATCCACATAAGTAAACAGTCTGGGCTCCATACCATGACGTTACTCGTAGCTAGAAACTAACATATGTCCATTTCCATACGTTCCTCATCCCGTTTTTGGTTCATACTGGGGTGAGAAGCTCGCGAATTAACGCTACACAAAGTTATTCTATTTAAAGTTGTCCTTTGATCATTAGCCACAAGACTCTGCTTTTCAACCAAAGCCTTGATCATGTGAATCTCAGCATGCCACACTGTCAATTCATACCGTACCACTAATTTCCACCGATATATAACCACTAAGCTCGTACGTCTCAAAGAAGGGTGTTAAGCGAGAGAATAAATCCTCTGCCACCAAACAGATATATATTTAGCAGAGATCAACGAGTACAACATAAAGGAATACAACGTCAGACATACCATCCATTTGCAGGTCCGTTCTGGGTCTGAACGAAACCGGAGGCATCCTATTCCTCCCCCCGTATGTCCAATACATGAGAGAGGTCCTCTGTAACAACCCGTTATTTAAAAATATTAATATTAACGAATTTAAAGAATACTTAATTTTAAATGTGAGAATTAAGGGAAACGGGTTAGCCATTGCGTTCGTCTCGGAATTTTTCTTGAGATAGAGTCCGAGTTTGCGTAAAACGGACACCGTATGAAGGAGGTATGGACGAACGAAGTTAGGCAGAAAAACCGAAAGTTGACCAGAATGCACTGGCGCACTTCACAAGTGCGCCAGTACAAAAATGCACTGGCGCACCTGCCTAGTGCGCCCATGTCGGGCTAAAGACCTACATAGATTTCTGGATTGTTCCAGTCCGAACAGTGAGTCATTGCTGAGTCATTAGGGCTGAGGTGTTATCCTATCTTTACTGGATGGTCTTGATTGCTTCTAGGGTTAATCTGACGGCTCTAAATTAATTAAAACTCTATATAAGCAACCAAACTCTCAACCTAAAATCACACTAATTCATTCCAAGAGCCGCCATGCCGTCAATGGTGAACCTAGAATAGTTGTCATCTCTTTCAACTCAAAGGCAAGATAGATGCTACATCAAAATCAAATTAAATCTAATCTAATTCAACTAAGAGAATTCAACGATCTACATCAAAGGAGAGCAATTCAGTTTAAGAATACAGATTCCAGAACTCAAGACTTCCTTTTTGGTTGTTAGTGTAGTAACCTTTCAGATGTGAATAAATTAAAGACATGATTTGCAATGAATTGTGAAATAGAATTTGAACCAAGTTATATGCGATGTTGATTCATGTCTATTCATGTCCATTCTATCATGTTTGCCTATGAACTATTGTGGTTTATCATGTTAAATTTGCGATCATGTTGTATGTAGTTTGATGATAAAACTACCATTGTTAAAGGCTCGGCAATGAACCTATGTGTTGTATGTTAAATGGGCGATGACACGTCATGTTGTATAATTTGCTGATGACATCTATTTGTTGTATGTCAATTTGGAAATTATGCCATGTTTATGCAAGTTAGGTGATGCTATCATGTTATGAATACATGCAAGTTTATAGGTTAAAAACATGATTATGTAAACCTATATGTTTAGACCTACATTTTATATGTTAGATCCATATGCCTCTATGTTAGATCTATGTTAGCATGATTCAACCCCTATGCAAGTTCACCACTACATGTCTAATTAAGTTTTGGTAGTTCTATGTAAAACTATTATTTTAGGATTCATGTTGCATAGATATAGTTTGCAAGTTCATAATTAAAAGTATATTATGCCAAGTTCATGTGACACATCTGTAGTGAGATCCATATTTTTGTATGATGTTGGAATGTTGCAAGTTCCTCTTTTTCCCCTTTTAGTTTATAAGTTAGGCTAAAATGTCGAGCCTAACATTCTATGAAACTTTGCAAACGTACAACGGGGTAACATTGGGGGGAACATGAAACTACATGTAATTGACATATTTGGCTCATAACCATGTAAATGGTATGACATTGAAATGGTATAATTTACATACCAAAAATTATGAATTTGATTTAGATGGAAAGTGGGCCATGACAATAAATTGTTGACAAATTTACATATAAGCATAAAAGGATAAATATGTAAATTTAGAAAAGACGAATATGCCTAACCCGAGGTTAGACTGAGTTGTGGTGTAAAACTGCCCGGAACCGACCGGCACATCCAGTGACCACAACAATACCTGTCTAATGTGGGTGGTTAGTGCATTGAGCCCAAAAAGGACCCGAGGTTAGACTGAGTTGTGGCGTAAAACTGGCCAGAACCGACCGGCACATCCAATGACCACAACAATACCTGTCTAATGTGAGTGGTTGGTGCTTTAATAAAGCTAAGTCAAGATTGATAGGGTTAAGTCGATTAAGGAAACACTTAACCAATTCAACATGTTAACTAAACTGATGGGTGGGGTTAGGACACTTAACTAGTTTAACGTGTTGGCTAGGAAACCCTAGTAACGGGGGCCCATTTCAGCAGTAACCCACATAGATGTATCATGGAACCCTGAACTAGGCAGGGTGGGGCATGATTACTGGGCAGAATTGTATGCGGTCAAAACGTCGGCGGGTGGTGCGTCAGTGTAGATTCCGACGGAGTATGGGCGTGCACGTACTCCGAAGTGGAAAAAGCAGGCACTGGGCATCAGTAGTCATACACTGTGCATCTTGAATCGTGTCGGGTTGCCACCATAGGATTTGATACACCCCGTGGTGGGACCAGCACATGTTTCTACAATCAAGCTGGGGCTGAATGACACACGTGATAAATGCATGCGAGTAGGAGCCGATCGATATAAGGGGATCATTTCACCATGAACACATGGTGCTAGTTGGACAAGTTTAAGTTGGTGCAGAGAATTATACATGGGTGCGGTGTATATTCGGTTTATCCTGCCTTATATAGTTTTATGTTAGTTTGTTGTTCTGGTACTGTTCTATTTTCAGTTTATTCCTATCGTGGCCTTTTCCTTATTCACACACTGAAAAGTCACTGGACTTACTAAGACTTAATTCTGACCCATTTTCCTTTCGTCTTCTTTTCTTCCGTTCCCCCCCTCAGGTAGCCAGGGAGGGAATAGCTCTGCTTAATTTGGACTGTTCATCTTTCCAAGCTTGAAGATTCTGTGACGTACGGCTTGGAACCTATTATCTTTGGCTATGGCTTTGGACACACTAGACTTGGGGATTTATGCAGTTTTATTTATGTTTTATGCTTCTTTGTGTTTTAAGCAAGACAGATATTTTGATGTAATGATTTGGAAGTTTCTTTGAGACAGTTTGCTGTAACGCTTTTGTTATGAACCACGTATGAAATAAATGTTGTTTTCCACTGCTTATATTTTTGTCTTGTGAATTTTTTGTATCTTTTTACCTATAATGCTCCATCAAAATTAAGGCATTCCCTTTGTGAGTGACCTTAACGGAGATGGGGTGTTTCACTTGGTATCAGAGCAAAGGTTTACTAGATCAGATAAAAGATTTTGAAAACTATTTTCAAAAAGAAGTATAAAGAAGCATTTTTCAAAAAAAAGTGTTATTTTACTTTAAAAGGCATAACCCCCCAAAGCCATATGCACTATCTTTCTATCCTTTGTTTTGAATCTTTCTTTTTTTGCTTCAGCATGTCTGGGAATCTTAACCTTCCAGAGGGTGTACCGATACCTGGTTGGTTCAGGAGGTACCTAGAGGCTAGGGCCAACGACGCAGGCCCAGCAGACATTCCTCCTCCCCCAGCTGCAGTGGTTCCTCCTCCTCATGCAAATGCTTTCTCAAAGATTTGTAGAGACTTTAGAGCCATGGGTGGGAAGAATTTCAATGGAATTGAATCATTCGTAGAAGCAAGGAATTGGCTCAAAGAAACTGAGGATCTATTCATTATCTTTGAGGTGGATAATAGGCAGAAGATACAGTTGGCGGTATGGTTGCTTAAAGACAAAGTTTCTTATTGGTGGAAGGTCACCAATGCTGAGAGACCGGTTGAAACTTGGGAAGATTTTAAGAATGAGGTTTGAAATGAAATTCCTCTCACAAGCTGAACAAAGTCTATAGGTGGAAAAGTTCTTATCTCTTAAGCAAGGAAGTATGACAGTCAAAGAACACGTCAACCAATTCAACCAGCTGGCCAGATTCGGATTGGATTTAGTGAACACTCCTCATAAGAAGGCTCTCTGTTTTGTTAAGGGACTGAATGAGCCACTACACAGCCTAGCTATGACCCGCATACCTATGGGGGCGACTTATTTTAGAGACTGGTGGACATGGCATTGTTACACGAGGAAGACAAGGGCAAAAAAGAGGAAAAGGTAGAGGTGCCTCAAGACAAGAAAGAGGAGGGGTCATAGAACAAGAAGACAGATTCAAAGAAAGGAGGGAAGAACAACAAACCCCATGACAAGAGGAAGTGCAATTTCTGTGGCATTCCTGGACATCTGGTTAAGGACTGCAGGAAGAAGAAGAGGAAGATGGGTGGTTGTTTCCATTGCGGCGAGACATGACACATGGCTAAGGACTGCCCAGGAAAGCAAGGGCAAGGGCAGAGGGCTGGTTCTACTTCTGGAGGGTAGGTTCACACTCTCATAGCACCTCCGCAAGAACGAGGTAGAAATATTTCTGTTGAGAGTTCAGTTTATCTTTTTGATCATCCTGTTCGTGCACTTTTTTGATTCCGGCGCATCACACTCTTTTATATCTACTGCTTTAGTTGAATCTCTGCACCTAGACACCAGTATAGTAGAGGATCCCTTGGTTGTTTCAAATCCAATTGGGGGCTCAGCTTATTTGTCAATGGTTTGTTTGGATTTGAAAATTTCTATAATAAGCGTTGAGTTTAGATGTAACGCCTATGTTTTGGGCTTCACGGGCTATGGGTTGATTCTAGGCATGGATTGGCTATCCAGTAATGGTACCGTCCTTGATTGTGAAAAGCGAGTGGTTAGACTCATGACTCGCCTCGGTAACACTCTCGAAATTTCTTGCACTCCCATGAACTCTGTTATGCTTAGTTATCTAGATTCTCTTGATGCGTCTATTGAGAACTTGCAGTCTCTTAGAGTAGTCTGTGAATACTCGGATGTGTTTGGAGAGGTTAAGGGCTTACCTCCAAAGTGGGAGATAAACTTCCGCATATACCTCGTTGATAATGCAAAGCCCGTCGCCTTACCCATTAGGCACATGGCTCCAAGGGAGCGGAAAGAGCTCAGCAAGCAAGTTAAAGAGCTTCTAGAAAAGGGGTTTATAAGGTGGAGTATTTCTGAATGGGGTACTCCAGTAGTGTTCGCAACTAAAGCGGATGGTTCACTTCACCTATGCGTTGATTATAGGGAGCTAAACAAGCTGACCAAAAAAAATAGTCACCCACTCCCAAGAATATACGACTTGTTCGATCAGCTCGTAGGAGCATCGGTTTTCTCCCAACTAGATTTGGCTACTGGGTTTGATCAGCTAAGAGTGGCTGAAGACAACATTAATAAGACCACGTTCAGAACTCCGAATGGATTCTTCAAGTGGATTTTCATGCCTTTCTGCTTGACAAACGCACCCGCTTATTTCATCGATTTGATGAGCAGGGTGTTTAGGGAGTTCCTTAATAAGTTTATAGTGGTCTTCGTGGACGACATTTTGATTTTCTCGAAGAGTGAGGAAGAGCATGCTCAGCATCTAAAGGAAGTCATGGATACTCTTTGTGCACATCAGTTAAAAGCCAAATTCTCCAAATGCCATTTCTGGAGAGAAGAAGTAAGGTTTCTTGGACATGTGTTGTACAAAGAGGGATTAGCTGTGGACCTCGCAAAAGTAGTTGCGGTGCAAGATTGGAAGGTCCCACGGAATGCAACCGAAGTCTGAAGCTTTCTCGAGCTAGCAGGCTTTTATCGAAATTTCATCAAAAATTTTGCGAAAATCTCAGCTCCACTTACAAGGTTGACAAAGAAGAACTTAACTTTCACTTGGGATTTGGATTGCGATATTGCTTTCCAACGCTTGGAAAGGGCTCTGACAACAGCCCCAGTTCTGACATTGCCTGATGGAAGCAAGATAATTACCGTATTTACAGATGCATGCGCTATGGGACTAGGCGCTGTTTTGATGCAAGAAGGGAAGTTAGCAGCTTATGGTGGAAGACAGTTGAGAGTACATAAGAAAAACTACCCAACCCACGATCTAGAGTTGGCAGCCGTCGTCTTTGCGCTTACGTCTTGGCACCATTATCTCCTAGGTGAGAAGTTTGAATTGTTTACTGACCATAAATCATTAAAGTACCTTTTCTCGCAGAAAGATCTCAACTTGAGGCAGCAAAGATGGATGGAGTTTCTTGCCTCATATGATTTTGAGATTTCCTATACTCCTGGCAAGGGCAATGTAGTAGCAGACGCCTTGAGTAGAAAGAAGCTGACCTTAAGCCCTCTCTTTGTAGAAAGGAAAAGCTTGAGTACATAGCCAACTTTGATTTTAGACCCTCTGTCGATCATGTGACTGGTTTGTTAGCATCGCTAGAGGTGCGGCCTACTTTTGGACTCTATAGGGACTGCACAACGTGAAAACCCTCAGCTAGTTGATGTGATAGATAAGCTGAGCAGGGGTGAGATTTCTAGTCACCTCAATAGATACTCCATCGATGATAAGGGTTGGTTGAGGCAGGATGGAAGACTATGCGTCCCACAAGTAAGGTATTTGGTGAAGAAAGTTCTTGAAGAAGCACACCATTCCAAGTTGACCATACACCCCGGTGGAGACAAAATATACAAAGACATCAAAATGTTTTCTTTTGGAATGGAATGAAGAGGGATGTAGCTGAATTCGTTTCTAACTGCATGATATGCCAACAAGTCAAGGCGGAGCAGAAGAAGCCTGGTGGTCTACTTCATCCTCTAGAGGTCCCACAGTGGAAATGGGATAACATCTCGATGGACTTTATTGATGGGTTGCCTAGGTCAAGAAGACGCAATACCAGTATTTGGGTAATAGTGGATAGGGTCACAAAAAGCGCTCACTTCATACCCGTTAAGAGTAGAAGGACTGCCTTATCTCTAGCATCCATATATCTTAAAGAGATAGTTCGACTCCATGGCATACCCTCCAGCATAGTGAGTGACCGAGATCCTATCTTTACGAGCGAGTTTTGGAGGAGTTTGCAAGAAGATGTATGCACACAGTTATGCTTAAGCACGGCCTATCACCCCAAAATAGATAGTCAGACGGAAAGAGTGAACAGAGTATTAGAAGACCTCTTGAGACTATGCATTTTTGATTTTGGAGGTACATGGGAGGATCATCTTCCTTTGGTGGAATTCGCTTACAACAATAGCTACCAAGCCGCCATAGGCATGGCACCCTTCGAAGTTTATATGGAAGACCGTGCCGATCACCAACTTGTTGGTGGGAGTCTACAGGCAAACTCGTACTTGGACCGGACATGATTAGAGAGACCTCATAAAAGGTGGACTAGATAAGGAGACGGATGAAGGCTGCACAAGATAGACAGAAGTCCTATGTAGACATAAGAAGGACCGACCTTGAGTTTAAGGTAGGAGATAGGGTGTTCCTTAAAGTATTTCCTTTGAGGAATGTCATTCACTTTGGGTCCATAGGAAAGCTAGCACCAAGATTTGTAGGTCCATTTCCTATCATTGAAAGGATTGGGACGATGGCTTACAGGGTAAAGCTACCCGAGAGACTGGCTGGAATCCATAATGTTTTTCATGTTTCTCAACTACGAAAGTGCTTACATGAATCTGCGGAAGTGGTGGAGCCGAATATACTAGAGGAAGTAGAAATGGAACGAGAAGCGACTGTGAGAAGAGTTCCAACTCGAATCTTGAGTACGGAAGTCAAAAAGTTACACAACCGTGAAGTCAAGCTTGTTAAAGTTCAATGTAGTGATGCTGACAAAGACGCGACTTGAGAAACTGAGAAGAAAATACGCGCAACCTACCCTTTTCTCTTTAAGGGTACCTCCTTGATCTCTTTTTCCATAAGTTTATTCATGCTTAATTCTATCTTTCAAGTATATCTCCTCAGTCCTATTATTTATCCTTAGGTAGAAATCGATGGATGTAAACATGTATTTGAAACATGTTATGATTGATGGTTGCAAGTGGTTGCTTGTGGTTGCTCGTGGATGCATGTACACACACTTTAGGAACTAGATCGGCTCAATTACCTTCATATTGCATATAAATGTGTGTGCATATCTAAATTTATGGATGTATAATGGTCGTGTTATCATATGGATGCTGCAATTAGATGAATGGTTGTGCACACATGTAGAAATAATATGTGTCGTTAGGATTCTTTCGCATACATAATGGATGCATGGCACTATCATGATTTGCATTAAGGAGGTCAACTGAATCAGTAGACCGCCTGATTTTGCATTAGATAAGGAACATATACACACACTTTTTGCATATGTTCATACGACATTAGAAATCATGTAAGGACAATGGATGCCTGTGTTTGATGGTTGAGTAGATGAATGATTGGATGTTAGGATATACATTCTCCTTAACTTGGAGATTTCGAGGGCGAAATCCTTTAAGGAGGGGAGAATGTGACACTCCATGATTTTAAATATTAATATTAACGAATTTAAAGAATACTTAATTTCAAATTTGAGAATTAAGGGAAACGGGTTACGCCATTGCGTTCGTCTCA
Source organism: Allium sativum (assembly GCA_030737875.1). Lineage (NCBI taxonomy): Eukaryota > Viridiplantae > Streptophyta > Magnoliopsida > Asparagales > Amaryllidaceae > Allium > Allium sativum. The sequence goes on from CM060912.1 coordinate 292,725,004, forward strand.
GAATTCTGCTTGAGATAGAGTCCGAGTTTGCGTAAAACGGACAACGCATGAAGAAGATATGGACGAACGAAGTTAGGCATAAAACTGAAAGTCGACCAGAATGCACTGGCGCACTTCACATGTGCGCCAATACAAAAATGCACTGGCGCACCTTCCAAGTGCGCCTATGTCGGGCTAAAGACCTGCACAAATTTCTGGAGTGTTCTGGTCCGAACAGCGAGTCATTGCTGAGTCATTAGGGCTGAGGTGTTATCCTATCTTGAGTGGATGGTCTTGATTGCTTCTAGGGTTAATCTGACGGATCTAAATTAATTAAAACTCTATATAAGCAACCTAACTCTCAACCAAAAATCACACTAATTCATTCCAAGAGCAGCCATGCCGTCAATGGTGAACCTAGAATAGCCCTCATCTCTTTCAACTCAAAGGCAAGATAGAAGCTACATCAAAATCAAATTAAATCTAATCTAATTCAACTAAGAGAATTCAACAATCTACATGAAAGGAGAGCAATTCAGTTTCAGAATACAGATCCCAGAACTCAAGAATTCCTTTTTGATTGTAAGTGTAGTTACCTTTCAGATGTGAATAAATTAAACACATGATTTGCAATGAATTGTGAAATAGAATTTGAATCAAGTTATATGTGATGTTGATTCATGTCTATTCATGTCCATTCTATCATGTTTTCCTATGAACTATTGTGGTTTACCACGTTAAATTTGCGATCATGTTGTATGTAGTTTGATGATAAAACTACCACTGTTAAAGGCTCGGCAATGAACCTATGTGTTGTATGTTAAATAGGCGATGACACATCATGTTGTATAATTTGGTGATGACATCTATATGTTGTATGTCAATTTGGAAATTATGCCATGTTTATGCAAGTTAGGTGATGCTATCATGTTATGAATACATGCAAGTTTATTGGTTAAAAACACGATTATGTAAACTTATATGTTTAGACCTACACTTTATATGTTAGATCCATATGCCTCTATGTTAGATCTATGTTAGCATGATTCAACCCCTATGCAAGTTCACCAATACATGTCTAATTAAGTTTTGGTAGTTCTATGTAAAACTATTATTTTAGGATTCATGTTGCATAGATCTAGTTTGCAAGTTCATAATTAAAAGTATATTATGTCAAGTTCATGTGACACATCTGTAGTGAGATCCATATTTTTGTATGATGTTGGAATGTTGCAAGTTCCTCTTTTTTCCCCTTTTAGTTTATAAGTTAGGCTAAAATGTCGAGATTAACATTCTATTAAACTTTGCAAACGTACAACGGGGGTAATGTTGGGAGAAAACATGAAACTACATGTAATTGACATATTTGGCTCATAACCATGTAAATGGTATGGCATTGAAATGGTATAATTTACATACCAAAAATTATGAATTTGATTTAGAAGGAAAGTAGGCCATGACAATAAATTGTTGACAAAATTACATATAAGCATAAAAGGATAAATATGTAATTTAGAAAAGACGAATATGCCTAACCCGAGGTTAGACTGAGTTGTGGTGTAAAACTGCTCGGAACTGACCGGCACATCCAGTGACCACAACAATACCTGTCTAATGTGGGTGGTTAGTGCATTGAGCCCAAAAAGGACCTTAGGTTAGACTGAGTTATGGCGTAAAACTGCCCGGAACCAACCGGCACATCCAGTGACCACAACAATACCTGTCTAATGTGAGTAATTGGTTCTTTAATAAAGCTAAGTCAGGATTGGTAGGGTTAAGTCAATTAAGGAAACACTTAACCAATTCAACATGTTAACTAAACTGATGGGTGGGGTTAGGACACTTAACCAGTTTAACATGTTGGCTAGAAAACCGTAGTAACAGGGTCCCATTTCAGCAATAACCCACATAGATGTATCATGGAACCTTGAACTAGGCAGGCTGGGGCACGATGACTAGGCTAAATTGTAAGTGGTCAAAACGTCGATGGGTGGTGCGTCAGTGTAGGTTCCGACGGAGTACGGGCGTGCATGTATTCCGGAGTGGAAAAAGCAGGCACTGGGCATCAGTAGTCATACACTGTGCATCTTGAATCGTGCCGAGTTGCCACCATAGGATTTGATACACCCCGTGGTCGGACCAACACAGGTATCTACAGTCAAGCGGGAGCCGAATGACACACGTGATAAATGCATGCGAGTAGGAGCCGGTTGATATAAGGGGATCATTTCTGAATACGTGGTTCTAGTTGGACAAGTATAAGTAGGTGCATAGAATTAGACATGGGTGCGATGTGTATTCGGTTTATCCTGCCTTATAAAGTTTAATGTTTGCTGTTCTGGTACTATCCTATTTTCAGTTTATTCCTATCATGACCTTTTCCTTATTTACACACTGAAAATTCACTGGACTTACTCAGACTTATGTCTGACCCATTTTTCTTCCGTCTTCTTTTCTTCCGTTCCCCCACTCAGGTAGCCAGGGAGGGAATCGCTCATCTTAATTTGGACCTTTCATCTTTCCAAGCTTGAAGACTCTGTGATGTACGGCTTAGAACCTATTATCTTTGGCTATGGCTTTGGACACACTAGACTTGGGGATTTATGCAATTTTATTTATGTTTTATGCTTCTTTATGTTTTAAGCAAGACATATATTTTGATGTAATGATTTGGAAGTTGTTTTGAGACAGTTTACTGTAACGCTTTTGTTATGAACCACGTATGAAATAAATGTTGTTTTCCGCTGCTTATATTTCTGTCTTGTAAATTTTCTATGTCTTTTTACGTATAATGCTCCACCAAAATTAAGGCATTCCCTTTGTGAGTGACCTTACCGGAGATGTGGTGTTTCACCCTCGCATATCCGGTCGAACCCCAAGTACGTCTGGATGATCACCCTTTTTAACTTGTCTTGCGTGTACATCCAAATCAAGACATCAGTAATCATCCAAACGATGTGAAGATCTCTGGTCTTCAACCACCGTCTTCAACCACCGTCTTCAAATCTTCGAGTTTTAGTCGCCTTATCAATAATTCTGAATGGGTTAAACCCAGTATTTCCGAATAACATGCGTGTTTTATAATCAAGTGCTATAAAAACACATCATACGCCTCATTCCAATTCAGAATATTCTTTTATTCAAATATTCACATCTTTAGGGAAAGGTTCCCATTAATTTTATCAAAGATAAACACTTTTAAACTTATTCTTTAATCTTGCTTTTGATATCAATTCCAATAGATTTGATTAACTTGCCGGGATTATTGAGCCTTACCAAAGTAACCATTTATTTTATTTTCTAATCCCAACCTATTCATCCCTTGGAGCAAAACTGGTAGTACTCCATATCTAACACCCCTTGTGTTAATGGTAAAATTAATTACCATTTCACATTCAAATCTAATTAAAGATTTAACTATCGCCTGGAGTAAAACTGGTGGTACTCCATTCTCGATCATTTCATGAATTCGATAGATTTAATTATCCTATTCTCATTCCAATCTAATTAAAGATTCATTAAAACTCCAACTTGGTTTTAATATCATAAATCATTACTTTATGATTATTCAACTTTAAGAAATTATTCCTGTCTTTAACTGGGTTAAAGAACCAATGTTACTAAAAACAGAGTTCACAATAAGCCCAAATCAAATTCCATCAACTATGGAACCTTCACGGAAAACAGATCGGTAAATAATCGATATAAATTTCCGTATTAGACTAATAATATAAATGGAATAACGACAAAGACTTTTAAATTCCACATATAGTAACGGTCTTCGTTTACAGAAGCTCATCGCGATTATTACTAAATCGAATTCCATTCAATTCCAATTTAATATATTAAATCAGAAAACTTTACTTTGGACAAATTGCATTAAATTTTAATAAAAAGATTTATAAATTCCAGATCATCTTCATTGTTAATTGGGTTAAAGAACAAGTGTTATTTAAAACACCATTCACGATAAACCCAAAAATCCAATTTCAATTCAGTTCCAATTAAATACTAATTAATTGGTAATCTTATCTAAATCTTATTTAAAAGATTTATTCTTTTCTCATCGGGGTTTAAGAACAGTGTCATTTAAGACACCATTCACGACAAACCCAAAATCCAATTTGATATTAAATACAAGGCTCTAAATAGAAATTATATCGGCTTATATTCAAATCAAATTCTGAAACCAACAAATATCGTATTGGGAATAACGATGTATATCTTCCAAATTCCTCAACAATATCCGTATAATCTCGGAATGCAATAACGAAATATTTTGAAGATTATTTCCATTCAAATCCATTCCAATTCATATGTTAGAAAAAATCTGGTTATTTTAAAACCCATTTCAATCCAATTTATTTACTTAAAAACATTGAATTATTTTTCTAGTTAATAACTAGTTCATTTTGATAAAAATATCTTTTATCTTTTCAAATATGAAAATTTTCACCCAATCTCTTTCTAAATCATTTAGTATGATTTTACACAATTTTTCCATACTTTTAATAATTTTATTAAGGCCCTTACAGTCGGTTTTCAATATCGACCACTGAACTGCATTCATAGCGAGCTTTTCTAAAATTGATTTGGACATATTTTAAAATCCAACCATTCAAATTTAAATCTCTAGTACTCTTTGGAAAGCTCTTTTCGATACAAAGCCAATGGTTCCAGTTTTAGGAGAATCCGATGGTCGGATCTCCCGTTACATCAATTTGAAGTTAATGGTGTATTTTATAAATCGTTTTAAAAATGATTTCAACTTCATTTTCAATTTTCAATTTTCAATCAAAATTGAATATTCCATATCATTATAATATTAAAATGATAATATTTTCAAAATAATAGATTTTGGAATCACTTCTTTCCAATATTCATTATAAAATGAATAAAATCGATCGATTAACCCATTCGGGTTAAAATGGCGTTTACTGCTTAACTCGGCTTCACACTTCCATGTTTTCGTGTCCATCCAAAATCGGACATCAGAATCAATTTTTTTTCTCTTCACTGAATATTATTTTAAAATATTCGTTATTTCAAAATATTCCTTGTTTTAAAATATTCTTTATTTCTGAATCGGAATGTGACTCAATCAATTACCATATAATTTCAGTTATATGGATTTCATACATCGCATGGATTCAACAACAATGATAAGCAATCATTAACCATTCAAACATCATCCAGAGTGCAATTTACAACTGTATAAGCATTAAAATAAATAAACAACGCTAATCACAGCATGTCAACCCATCGATTGACTTACAACTAAATATTGGGATTAGTGTATGCCAAGTATCATCCCAATACCTATGTGGGGTTTCAGCCAACAAATACTGATTAATATTTGTGTAGTTGGGCGATGTGTAAAATTTATCGTCCCAATCAATATTAGTTAAATAGGGGTACATAAACAAGCCGTCCGACTTGTAGATGAATATTTATTCCGATTTTAAATTATAAATGGACATTTATAATTTTAATTTCAATTTCACAATAATATTAACATCATTTTTAATATGTTAAACATTACAACATCACAAACAAAACTCAATACAGTCAATTAAATCGTCCATGGTCTGTGGATGAGGGAGGTGAGCTAACAGGCACCGTATACAATTTATAATGATTAAACTGATAAAAATCTACACTCTATATATTTTTATACATGAATACAACAACATGATAAAATAATTTTGAGTGAGAAGGAGTTTTCACATTGGGTTCCACTCCGTCATTCTTTATTGGATGATTTTCCTATGAATCAAAATAAAATGGACATTTAAATTTACTAGAAAATGTAGCTAGCCCAGAATCTGTCCTAGTCAGTTCCAAAATGTAGCTTTCTTCAATGCGAGTCCAACGCACTTGATTTTGTGAAATTCTGCTTCCGTATGCAAAAGATATGGAGTTTTAAACATTAATTAGATAATTAATTAATTAAAACTAATTACCATTTCACAACGTTTAACAAAAATGTTATCCCCTTTAAAAAGAATCGGACCATCTTCCTCCTGAAACTCGTGAACTAGGGTTGGCCGTTGCTCGTCGATCAAGATGCCAGAGGTCGATCCATCTACGCTGCCGTGAATCCCCAAGAGCCGCCATCCCACGCCAGGTGCAACCGCCACTTCGATGACCCCACCGTCGGGAAAACCAGCCTCGAACGGATGTGGTTCATGCTCGAAATTCAAGCAAAATTCTTCACAATAATCGATCAGCCCAGTACTGTTTTGAAGATCTCTCCTTGCTCTCTGAATTTCACATTGGAAGTTTCAGATTTAAGTGCTTGGATTGAGAATGATTTTGGAGGTTTGGAGCCGTTCAATCTTAAACGACGGCTAGGGTTACTGGGAAGGAGGGTTTTATAGAAAATTATTTTATATTTTTAATTATTTAATTCTTTTAATTCCATAAATGTTAGTTTTTACATCCGAACTCCAAATCAAACCCAATGACTGTCGCCCCTTGTCAAATACCCCCATTCCGGACATAATGGGAGGATATGTTTCGTAAGCCAATTCGACTATTTTGATCAGTTTTTATCAAAATTGATATATAAATCAATATATATTGAATTTAAACATACATTTTAATTTACCGGGGCCGCATACTAACTTCAAAAATAACAGAAAAATAGATCTAGCTATGTTTTGACGATATGGTCCTAACAAACCTAATTTCATCGAATTTGGAGACGATTTGAAAAATGGCCTTTTCTGGTCAATTAAATTTAAACTGAATTAACAAAACACGTTTAAATTTACCACGCTCACATATTAATTCCAAAAATAATGAAATTTTAAAACTAACAATAATTGTACATTATAGATCCACCAAAAGTGGTTTCGTCGAAAATGGACGTCCTTCGCAAAATGACTATTTTTAAGGGCTATATATTATATTAAAATGTATATAAATTCCATAGCGACTATATTAAATTTTAAACTGGCCATAACTTACAATTTATAGAGTGAAATCTCAGTTTCTTACCTTTTAGAAAGATATAGTTAAACAGATTCTAACATTTCTTGTTTCGTCCAATTCTGACTTATATTGAAATCTGTATACTCAATTGAAATTAGAAATTGAATTTTCAAACTACAGCGCCATTTCAGGCTCGTTTTATAATTAAAATAAATTTAGACGTTCTAACTTCGATTTAAATAAATTTTAAATCGTTATTATTTAAAATAAATCATTTTAAATATACAAAATCCATTAAAATAGCTAAAATAAAAATTTTAAATTGGTTCAGAAATTTTGGATTATTACAATCTCCCCAACTTAAAATCTTTTCTTCCTAAAAAAGGAACGGATTTGAAAGTTGTTTAACTAAACAACTCAACTTTCATTTTAGCTTTCATTCTTCAACTTTTCAATTTCGAAGAATTTTCTAATTTCTCAAAAATTTGGTTAACACCCTAAATTTTCAATAAATTTCGCCATAACCTCCTTTGTACAGCCCTATCGGTAAAACCACAACATGCCTAACAGGGACCTCATCATCCAAAAATAAAAAGCCAAGCGGCTAGCCAATCGGCTCATAAAATCATCAAACCGCAATAAATACAGTAAATATGTACCTATTTATCGGGCATACAATTTTATTCCTCTTCTTAGCTTCCATGCTATGACTTGTTCATTATATACACATGTACATATGTGCAATTCTAATCAATTTTCAATTCAGTTCAATATTAGATTCGATTTGGCTTTAGTTATCATTCATTCTCATATTGGTTTCATTATTCCAACGTTTTAATTATTCAAACTAATAATCACCCATCTCAACCAGCAATCAATTAGTTGATTAACCTTTCAAACATATAACTTCTATATGTATTCAAAAATCATATTTTTGGTGCCAAATCGTAAACAATAAACCCTATCTAAGTTTTGGTTCTCACACCAATCAATTGGAAATATATAGATATCCCACTTTCAGAACTCAAACACAAACTATTGATGTGGTACAGTCATCAATAGAATCATCCCCGGGAGACTAGAGTGTGATTCTATATCTACCCGGTATATTTGAGACTTCGTATATACGTGGATCAGACGTATATTCAAAATCTCCTTATACCCAATAGTTCCAAATCAATTTAAAATAAAATAGTCAAATACGTATAATAGATATAAAATTTCAAAACTAAATTTATTTTCTTATAAATAATACTCTACGAACTCATTCTAGGATGCTACTGGTCCTATCTCTAACGAGTCATTCTTATAGGATATTACTAATCCACTCTCCGATGAATTCTTTTGTTTGGTTCTAATGTGTCTTATTCTCGAGCTTTGTAAACCAAAGCTCTGATACCAACTGAAACGACCCGAAATCCCCTTATGAGAAAGCCCGAGTTGCTTTGAGAACACGACGCATCAGGACACAAACACAAGAACATTTCATTGCTATTACAATAATTTAAATCAGAGTACAAGTATATTCCAGAGTATGAATATATATTCAGTGGAAGGATAAATATAAGAGATTAAAATACACACATGAATTAAATGTGCAGTGGAAAATATCTACAACCACAACTGAAAGAGGTATACGGATACAAAGCTTTCCGAATATAGCTCACGCTGTAATCCAGGATCCTGTGAAAAGAAGTATCTGCGAAAACCAAAACCACTAGCTGCCCATGTGGAAATATGGGCACCCAGTTTAGGTAGAAACAATAAACTCTGAGTCAATCATAGGACTGGTGTGAGAACTAAAACAATTATAATCTTGATTTTAAAGTTAGGTAAATCACGGGACCACGCCGCGTAACACGGAACGGGTTTATCCCCCATGAATACCAGTGTATAAAACAAACAACGCAATGCTAAAACAGAAAAATGAAGCTATTATAAGACTCAAGTCCCATTACACAATGAACGCAGTCGAGGATAGAGTTTTCCCTTATAATAACCAAATATGCTTGTTACGCGAAATTTCATCTTTTATTATTAATATAAGTGAAGAAATCAACTTCAAATATAAATGTATCAATCATAGGCGGTGTAAGTACCATTATATTACGTCGCCATATAGGTTTACAACTAAAACCGTAAAATCACGTATTGGAAATTGGGTTTCCATCTATGAACCAAGTAAAGCGATCCTCCTTACCGATTCGAGACACACTAGCAATGCCTTAGGACTCGGACGTTGGTGAGTCCTAGATTATCCGCATGGACGGTCATCCGTCGATGATTAGTTATACCATAAACTATATGTTAGTCGGTTCTATCGAACCACCAAAATGGGTAAGCATGTCGACCACTCAAGAGCCACTAGGGACTCAATATCACAGAGCCTTTCAATCGGCCCAATGATCAAGTTACCTCGCTTTCCATCAATAAAGTTTTCCAACATCCACATGAGTAAACAGTCTAGGCTCCATACCATGACGTTACTCGTAGCTAGAAACTAACGTATGTTCATTTCCATACGTTCCTTATCCCGTTTCTAATTCATACCGGGGTGTGAAACTCGCGATTTAACGCTACACAAAGCTGTGTTAATTAAAGCTGTGCTTTGATCATCAACCACAAGACTCTGCTATTCAACCAAAGCCTTGATTATTTGCATCTCAGCATGCCACACTGCCAATCTATACCATACCACTGATTTCCACCAATATATAACCTCTAAGCACGTACGTCTTAGAGAAGGGTGTTAAGCAAGAGAATAAATCCTCCACCACCAAACAGATATATATTAGCAAAGATCAACAAATATAGTATAAAGGAATACAACATCAGAAATGCCATCCATTTGCAAGTCCGTTCTGGGTTTGAACGAAACTGGAGGCACCTTATTCCTCGTCCCATATGTATAATACAGGAGAGAGGCACCCGCATATCCAGTCGATCTCCAAGTACGTCTGGACAATCACGACTTTTTACCTTGTCTTGGGTGTACATCCCAATCAAGAAATCAGTAATCATCCTAATGATGTGAAGATCTCCGGTCTTCAACCACCGTCTTCAAATCTTCGACTTTTAGTCGTCTTATCAATTATTTAGAATGGGTTAAACCCGGTTTTTCCGAATAACTCGCGTATTTTATAATCAAGTGCTATAAAAACACATCATATGCCTCATTCCAATTCAGAATATTCTTTTATTCAAATATTCACATCTTTAGAGAAAGGTTCCCATTAATTTTATCAAAGACAAATTCTTTTAAACTTATTCTTTAATCTTCCTTTGGATATCAATTCCAATAGATTGATTAACTAGTCCGGATTATCGAGCCTTACCAAACTAACGTTTTATTTTATTTTCCAATCCCAACCTATTCATCCAATGGAGCAAAACTGGTAGTCTTCCATATCTAACACCCCTTGTGTTATCAGTAAAATTAATTATCATTTCACATTCAAATCTAATTAAAGATTTAACTATTGCCTAGAGCAAAACTGGTGGTACTCCATTCTTGATCATTTCATGAATTCGATAAATTTAATTATCCCATTCTCATTCCAATCTAATTAAAGATTCATTAAAGCTCAAACTTCATTTTAATATCATAAATCATTACTTTATGATTATTCAATTTTAAGAAATTAATCTGATCTTTAACTGGGTTAAAGAGCCAATGTTACTAAAAACACAGTTCATAATAAACCTAAATCAACTTCCATCAACTATGGAATCTTCACGGAAAACCGATCAATAAATAATTGAAATAAATTTTCATATTAAACTAATAATATAAATGGAATAACTGCAAAACCTTTTAAATTCCATAAATAGTAACGGACTTCCTTTACAAAAGCTCATCTCGATTATTACCAAATTGAATTCCATTCAATTCCAATTTAATATATTAAATCAGAAAACTTTACTTTGGAAAAATACCATTAAATTTTATTAAAAAGATTTATAAATTCCAAATCATCTCTTCACTGTTAATTGGGTTAAAGAACAAGTGCTATTTAAAACACCATTCACGATAAACCCAAAAATCCAATTTAAATTCAATTCTAATTAAATATTAATTAATTGGTAAACTTCTCTAGATCTTATTTAAAAGATTTACTCTTTACTCATTAGGGTTTAATAACAGTGTTATTTTAGACACCATTCACGACAAACCCAAAATCCAATTTGATATTAAATACAAGGCTCTAAATAGAAATTATATCGGCTTATATTCATTATTAAATTCTGAAACCAACAAATATCGTATTGGGAATAAAGATATATATATATCTTCCAGATTCCTCAACAATATCCTTATAATCTCAGAATCTAATAACGAAATATTCCAAAGATTATTTCCATTCAAATCCATTCCAATTCATACGTTAGAAAAATTCTAGTTATTTTAAAACCCATTCCAATCCAAGTTATTTATTTAAAAACGTTGGATTATTTTTCTAGTTAATAACTAGTTCATTTTGATAAAAATATCTTTTATCTTTTCAAATATGGAAAATTTCACCCAAACTCTTTCCAAATCATTTAGTATTATTTTACACAATTTTTCCATATTTTTAATAATTTTATTAAGGCCCTTACAGTCGGTTTTCAATATCGACCACCGAATTGCATTCATAACGACCTTTTTTGAAATAGATTTGGACATATTTTAGAATTCGACCGTTCAAATTTAAATCTCTCATATTCGTTGGAAAGCTCTTTTCGATACGAACCCAACGGTTCCGATTTTAGGAGAATTTGAAGAGTCGGATCTCCCGTTACATCAATTTGAAGTTAATGGTCGATATTCGCAAGCGGTCGCTGCGCGGCGCATTCTATTCAGGCCATTAAGTTTTTTTTTATATATATAATATTGTCGATTTCCATTTTAAAATGTATTTTATAAATCTTTTTTAATTAGTTTTGAAAATGATTTCAACTTTATTTTCAATTTTAAATCAAAATTGAATATTCCATATCATTATAATATTAAAATGATAATATTTTCCAAATATTAGATTTTGAAATCACTTCTTTTCAATATTCACTATAAAATGAACAAAATCGATCGATAAACCCGTTCAGGTTAAAATGATGTTTACTACTTAACTTGGCTTCACATTTCCATATTTTCGTGTCCATCCAAAATCAGTCAACAAAATCATATTTTTTTCTCTTCATTGAATATTATTTTAAAATATTCGTTATTTTAAAATCTATACTATGCTATTAAAGCTGAATTGTTTTTCGATGGCTCTCAAGCCTTCTCTAATTTGTATTAGGACTTCATTAGAGCTTGACACGTGGGAAAGTTTATTGAACCGTCTTTGCCTTTTCCTAATCCTTCTTTCACGTTTTTTTTTCCGTTATCATCCTCCTCTTTTTCTCACCTCTCTGCGCCCTTCGCATTCATTGTGACCTGCAACTCATTCATACCAAAGCTCTAATTTCATCTCTACAAATAGAGTTTTCAATATGCTGTTTATCTCCATTTTTCCATCGTCATCCACTTATTAAGTGTCTCTGACCCCAGCGGTTTTTGCCTTACCTAACCCTAGATTAACTTGGGGCTTTTCAATTCCCTGTTACCAGAGTTGGTTTGCAAACATGGCATTAGACTTATGTGTTAGGCCTTTGTCATACTACTTATTCTGCGTTTGAACTCTGAACGCCCAATTTGAGGTAAGAAACAAACCCTAAATTCAGTTCGTTCCTTTTTCTATTCTGCCTTCTTTTACAATCTGCCATACCATCCAATTAATCTATTCATTTTTTATTTTCTATTTGTTTGTATTCTCCAATTAGGGAAATCTGATTATCGGCCAATTAGCTCTGAATTTTATATACTATAATTTGAAGTATACCGTTGATGTTTTCTTAACACCTTGACTTTTTGATTAGAGAATCACAAAATGCTTTATGCATTCATTAATTTTAGATATGCTGACCATTCAATACAATTAGATCTCATTTTTAGGGAGTTAAAAATAGTTTGGCATTAAATTTAATTTCTGAAAGATTTGTCCATTTTTTGATAAAGGCTAAAATCTGGCTCTTTTCCCAAAATTATTGACTATTCAATACAATTGAAATAAATATGTTTTTGGGATAAGCAAGCTTTTGACTATTATTGGAATGACTACCATGCTCATTATGCTTATTTTCTAGCTTTCAAATCTGGCAATGAATTTTGTTGCAGTTTTAAGAAATTGCGACATTTCATTTATTTTCAATTCTTTGCTTTGCTTCAAATATTTTGCACCTCCTTTGAGAATTTGTTGGTATATAGGAAAACATTCATGTCTTTTGAAAAAATATATTATTATTTGATTTACTGCGGTATTTTTCGTTTTTCAATTGGTTTTTGTACATTTTTACTGAAAAGCATCAATTTTTTTTCTTAAACTTTACCTTTAAAATTGGTTGCAACGTATCTTAAAAGTTCGGTTATTGCAAATATTTTTCCTATTCAAAACAACTGAATTTCACTTTTAGGAATTCCATAATATTCTGACATCGACTATAAATTGTTTAAAATTTGGGCATCTTTGGAGAAACCTGCATTTTAACTACTTTTTTAAAATACTGATTATTCATAGAAAACGAAAAAAGTGATAATGTTTATTTGGCTAAGCAGATTCCTTTGACTCTTATCAAAAAAACTTCCTAACAATTTATGATTTTTTTTAATCAATTATTCACATTTAGCATAAATATGTTCAATTTTAAAGAATTACAATTTAAAATTTAATGCCAAATCATTGAACTGCTTTTAAATAGTTTTCACCTCCTTTGAGACAATATTTGGTATAGTGAAAAATTCATTTTTTTACAAATATAGTATTGTTTGATTTACTATGAAAATTTATGTTTTCATCATTTGATTTCTTTTCTATAGCCCTGACAGAAATACATTGCTTCCCGGTTACATAACTGCAAAATATTTTTAACATTTGTTCATTATGACTATTTTGGCTCTTTTAAGCAAATATATTACCTTTTTTTCGACTACCTTTTCAATCAGGTTTCCCTCTTTGGAAAAAGCTTAAAGCTTAGTATGTTTCCAAAAATACTGGTTCTTCACAGATAAGTGGAAAAAAATTTGTTTTTGGGCTAAGCAACTTTTTTTGTCCTTACATATATTTCACTCTTCTCTCCACTACTTTTATACTATCGAATTATTTCAGTGCATTTGTTCTTACTCAATAATATCATCTAGGTTTCTGTTTCATTTCGTACACATGCAAAAAGTCAACTGAGTTTTTTATGTAAGAACTTATTATGGCTGATTTCCTTTTCTACCGTAGTAGATTATTTAGATACCATATATAGGTGAATATTTTAATGATTACTGATGTAAATTGAGTAGTGAAACTTGAACATTCACGTCCTACTTCCCTTTCCTCAAGCGTAGATGTCTATGGTCTAAAATGGATATAAGCGTATACTGCAAGATACTTCTAAGTTCATGTCCTCAGTGGTTTTGATGTTCTTATGCTATTTTTTTTCTTTTTTCCTCTACTGGGCCCCAATTATATGGTAAATTGTGGCATATGTAACATTGCTTTTGTTCAATTTCCTCACCTAAGTACGGATTATGGTTCTTATAATAAAATAATTTAACCACTAATGAATTTTAAATGGAAAAGGGGTTTCAATTGTTTATGGAATTTTGATGATTAACCATTACTACTAGCTTTAATTTGGAGAGGATTTAAGTTTTATTTGTAGATTAAAAATTATCGTCTTGCTGCTACCATTTAGGAGGTGAACTGATGTTTCATTTGCAAGCCAATTTGCAACATTATTTTTTCCTATCATATGGAGTTTGAATGCACAATTTCTAATTTGTTCCTATGGATTTTGGTCATATGATTTTCGTCCACTTCAAGCTGGTAATTAGACCAACTCAAACCGTTCGAAATGACAGAATGTTATTAGCTTCTGAGGTAAATAGAATAAATCACAGAATCACAGACATAGAAAACAGAATATCTCGCAGCGGAATAAATAAATTATACAATAGTAGTTCGTGAAGCTACTAAATAAAAATCAAAATTTATACATAATATCAGAGTTACAAAATTAAATACAGCGGAAGTCTAAATACAAGAATTTCTAATACAAAGAAGAAATAGCCAGAATCAACAGGTAGAGTGGTATCTTCAATAGTCTCCAGCTTCAAGAGGTGAAATATCGATTCTTTATTTTTGAATCGGAATGTGACTCAATCAATTACCATATAATTTCTGTTATATGGATTTCATACATTGCATAGATTCAACAATAATGATAACCAATCATTAACCATTCAAACATCATCCAGAGTGCAATTTACAACTGTATAAGTGTTAAAATAAATAAATAACGCTAATCATAGCCTGTCAACCCATCGATTCACATACAACTGAATATTGGGATTAGTTTATGTCATATATCATCCCAATACCCGTGTGGGGTTTCATCTGACAAATACTGATTATTATTTGTGCAGTTGGGCGATGTGTAAAACTTATCGTCACAATCAATATCAGTTAAATAGGTGTACATAAACAAGCCGCCTGATTTGTAAATGAATATTTATTCTGATTTTACTATTTTAAATTATAAATGGATATTTATAATTTTAATTTCAATTTCCACAATAATATCAACATTTATGTTAAACATTCCAACATCACAAACAAAACACAATACGGTCAATTAAATCGTCTATCATTTGTGGATGAGGGAGGTGAGCTAACAGGCACCGTATACAATTTATAATGATTAAACTGATAAAAATCGACATTGGTAATTCTATATATTTTTATACATGAATACAATAACATGATAAAATAATTTTGAGTGAGAAGGAGTTCTCACCTTGGGTTCCACTCCGTCATTTTTTATTGGATGATTTTTCAATGAATCAAAATAAATTGGACGTTTATATTTACTAGAAAATGTAGTTAGGTCAGAATATGTCCTAGTCAGTTCCAAAATGTAGCTCTCTTCAACACGAGTCCAACGCACTTGATTTTGTGAAATTCTGGAGTTTTAAATATTAATTACATTGTTTAAAATAATTAATTAAAACTAATTACCATTTCACAACGTTTAAAAAAAACGTTATCCCCTTTAAAAAGAATCGAACCGTCTTCCTCCTGAAACTCATGAACTAGGGTTGGCCGCTGCTCATCGATTGAGATGTCGGAGGTCGAACGTTTGCGCTGCCGTGAAGCCCCTAGAGCCGCCATCCCACGCCAGGCGCCGCCGCCACTTCGATGGCCCTACCGCCGGGAAAACCTGCCTCGAACGGACGTGGTTCCTGCTCGAAATTCGAGCGAAATTCTTCACAATAATCGACCAGCTCAGTACCATTTTGAAGATCTCTCCTTGCTCTCTGAATTTAACTTTGGAAATTTTGGAGCTTTGGAGTTGTTCAGTCTTAAATGGTAGTTAGGGTTACTGGGTGGGGGGGGGGGTATAGAAAATTATTTTATATTACTAGTTATTTAATTCTTTTAATTCCATAAATGTTAGTTTTTACATCTGAACTCGAAATCAAATCCAACGACTATCTTCCCTAGCCAAATACCCCCATTACGGACACAATGGGATATGTTTCGTAAGCCAATTAGAATGTTTTGATTAGTTTTTATCAAAATTAAAATATAAATCAATATATATTGAATTTAAACATAATTTTAACTTACCGGGGCCACATACTGACTCTAAAAATTACAGAAAAAATAGATCTAACTATGTTTTGATGATACGGTCCTAACAAACCTAACTTTGTTGAATTTGGAGACCGTTTAAAAAATGGCCTTTTTTGGTCAATTAAATTTAAACTGAATTGACAAAACACGTTTAAATTTACCACGTTCACATATTAATTCCAAAAATTATGAAATTTGACACCTGGTAATAATCTGGCATTCCGGATCCAACAAAAGTGGTTTCGTCGAAAATAGAGGTCCTTTGCAAAATGGCTATTTTTAAAGGCTATATATTATATTAAAATATATATATATTCCATAGCGGTTATTTTAAATTTTAAACTGGCCATAACTTACAATTTATAAAGTGAAATCTCAGTTTCTTATCTTTGTTAGAAAGATATAGTTAAACAGATTCTAATATTTCTTGTTTCGTACAATTCTGACTTATATTGAATTATATATACTCAATTAAAATTGGAAATCGAATTTTCAAACTATCGCACCATTTCAAGCTTGTTTTATAATTAAAATAAGTTTATATATTCTAGCATCAATTTAAATAAATTTTAAATCGTTATTATTTAAAATAAATCATTTTAAATATCAAAAATCTATTAAAATAGCTAAAAAAAATTAAATTGGTTCAAAAATTATGGGTTGTTGCATCTCTCCTACTACTATCCTATTCCCATCCTATTCATCCCGTGCAGCAAAACTGGAGGTACTCCATATCTTACACTCCTTGTGTTTCAGTAAGTTTAATTACCTTCTACCATTTCAAATCTTCATTGAAAGATTTATTAAAACTCTAACATAGTTTTAACCTCCATTCCATTCAATCAAATCTTTATTGAAAGATTTATTAAAACTCTAACATAATTTTAATCTCCATTTCATTCAATCAAATCTTTATTTAAAGATTTAATAAAACTCTAACATAGTTTTAATCTCCAACATCATTATTCAATGATAACTTAGCTTTGGAAGCCAGTCCTACAACTGGGTTAAAGAATAGATGTAATTCAAGACATCATCCACGACAAATCCAAAATCCAATTTGATATCAAATATATGGCTTTGACTAGAAATCGTATCGACTTATATTCAATATCAAATTCTAAAATCAACAAATATCGTATAGGAAATAACAATATTAATATCTTCCAAATTCCTCCAACAATATCTATATAACTATGGAATCCAATATCGAAATATCTGAAGACTATTTTCGTTCAAATCCAATAAACTTAAGTTTGAAAACTTTTAGTTTAATCTTAAATTAAATCCCAATATATTGATTTACTATGTTGAGTAAATCGAGTCAAAAGTCCAAATTTTCAAATAATAGCTCAAAACATCATGGTTTTTGCTCAAATCATTTTAAAATCATTAATTATGATTTATCATAAATTTTCCATATTTTTAATAATTTTTGTAAGGCCCTTTCAGTCGATTTCCAATTTCGGTCACCGAACTGCATTTATAGCGCCCTTTTCAAAAATAGATTTGAACGTATCTTAAAATCTGGTCGTTAGATATTTAAACTTTCTATTCCATTTGAAAGCTCTTTCCATTGTAAAAGCAACATTTTCATTTCGGGAGAATCTGATGGTCGGATCTCCCGGTATGTCAATTCAAAATTAATGGTCAAAATAAGCGAACTGCCATTGCGCAACAAGTCTTATTCACACCAAATTCGATTTAAAATTAAAATTAAATCGAAACCCTTTCGAAATAATTTATTAATTATATAAAACAATGTAATTATTTTTGGAAACCATATTTCAATCCATTTCTCTTAAAAATCGAATATTCCATTATTTAATTATTTTAATATTATTTTAGTTCTTAAAATAATATTATGTCCCAAAACTTATTATTTGAAGTCCAAATTTTTCTGACATTCATTATAAAAATAAATAAGACAGTTTTGAAAAGGAACCTTTGTTGAAGCCTTTTCTATATATCCTAACCGAACTTAACTTCTACCTGTTACTATTCATTTTAAAAATAAAACTTGAACATGCTATAAGTATATGGAATTAAATTCAAATTATTTTATTTCTTTTACGAATATTCGTCGTAATAACATAAAATTTGTGCCCATCCAAAATCGAACGTCAAATTCAAACTTCTAATTTTCACTGAACATTGAATTGATAAAATATTCAAATTAATTCCAAATTGGTATGAGATTCAACCAATCACCATATAATTCAATTTATATGGATTTCACACATCATTAACATCTAATAATAATTATTAGCAACTATTAACATCTAGTTACCATCTAGTGGCATCATCAGCGTAAGTGTTGAGGACTTTAACACTTAATACCCAATCAAACAGTTGTTAATTAAGGTATTAAACCTCATTAACACCTTATTGCCATAATTGCCAAGAAAAATCCATATTAACACACATCACAATCCAATGATCATCCATATCACAATCAATACGAACTAATGTCATGTATTATTAACAATATCACATATGTGTGTTCTTTACTTTCTAAGTATACCTTTTAAAATCAATTTTTACCACTAAGTGATTAACCCTACTAATCATCAATTTCCACTTCTTAGTAACTTATCAATTAACCATTTTAAATATACCAATCATTTCACTTAACATCGATTTGTAAATCATATAGCAATTGATTCACTAACACATCATTACTAGTTAACCAAACTAGTTAATTAATAAGTGAGTGATTGGTTCTCACAAAAGATTTCCAACACCACGATTCTTCTAAGTAGGAACCTCTAGCTTCACTACCACTCAACACTTCCAAAGTTGCAACCTTTCAACCCAATTTAAACTCAAACTACACATATATAGGTTAACACTTTGATTAAAGAGGGAAATGTTATTCATGGGTTTAAGGGCTTGAAAGCCTTATGGGGCCCACGGCTAAGGGACGGGGTCCATCCAGGTTGCACAACATGGTGGTGGTGCAAGGGGAAGGCTTGAGGTTATGGGGCATGAGGGAGGAGGCTATGGTGGTAGGATTTGGGAAAAAGGTAGAAAATGTGATTTTTAAGGTTTTATTGGAAAAGAAGTTGTCTTTGGAGAAAGAGGATCCACATGGTGGAGCAGGGAGCTGTAGAAGAGGTGCACTAGGCCTTTGGGTAGGGTGGAGGCTAGTGGTTGTGAGGGAGGAGGTGGCGTAGGCTTAGGATGGAGGAGGGAAAGATAAATGGAGTTAAGGGAATAAAAGGTGGGAAAAAATGGATAAAAGAAATAATACCAAGATAAGCTCTCTGTCACTTACATGTGAATAAGTACAAGGGGATATAGGTTTCTTGGAAGAGCATGACAAGTGTCATGTAGTACCATGAGTTGTCGAAAGAAGGAAAAGTGTGGGACGTTGTGTTAAAAGTGATGTTTATCTTAAGTAAATCATTTATTTATGTTTAAGATTTATATTAGGAAGGTTGTACCTATATTTAAATTAATTTCAACCCTTATGAAATCGTTAGTACATGTTGATATGTCATTTACGTTGTCGTTTGCCATTTTACCAATATTTTTCAATTATTCCGTATTAGTTAAAATTGCTTAATTTCAAATCGAATTTCGATAAAACGATGCCATACATTTTTAGTTCGAATGCCCAAACCCTAAGCTCGATTAAATAGGAAATTTGAAATTCTGCTATATTTCACTGATACGAATTGAATAAACTGGTCTCGTCGAATTCAGTGACCATTTGAAAAATGGCTTTATTTCAAGCTTTTATTGAATTTTGATTGGTTTTTCAACATGCGTTTATATTACATATGTTTACAAACTAACTACAATTGACTCGAAAATTAAAACTTACCTTATTTTAATGTTACGAATCTGACAAAAGTGGTTTCATTGGATTTTGAGACTATCTTAAAAATGGTCTATTTTCAGGTCATCAAAATAACATTAAATTATTAATTTTCAATATTTCCTTTTTAATTTTATTTTAAAAGTTTACATACCTTGTTTTAATCCAAATAAAATATAAAAACAAGTTTGAATTCATTTTCAAATTATTTTCAAGTCTAAATTTAGTATTTACTAAAATTTTGCAATATAAATCAGACTTATCTATGTAAAAATCCTTTTTAAACATATCTAAATGCATATTTTAAATTGACTAAAAATTTGGGTCAGTACATTTATAACTATATATGAGGTTAACAAACTGGAGTTGATTAAATTAAGTCAATGTGGCTCATAAAGATATATATAAATAAATTAATCTGATCGGAATTTAACATTCTAAAATTTATCATGTTATGATAATTTGGAGTATATGATTTGCTTTAAATTAAACTTAGTAGTTTGAATTTGTTAAATAAATAAATGGTATTGTTAAATTTTTAAAGATATAATGTAGACATTTAATAAATAAATGGGATATGAATTTATTAAATTAATGACTTGAATCTAAATATAGGTGAAGTGTATATTGAATGGCATGTACTTAAAATTTTCCATGAATCCTTATGGATGGAATCCGATATCCTTGATGTTATTGTGCACATCTGTAAACACTTCACTTTAGTTGATTTACTTATATGAGAATGGTAGTCCTGACTCGAGTGTTTTTTTTTACGCTCCGGTTAAACCTAGTATTACAGTTTGCGATTTTACCCTTCAAAGATGGGGATCTATGAAGAACTTTTTGATCCTCTATTTCAGTCATTTGATTTATATATTAGTAAGATTTCATATATTAAACTTCTTCTGTATTTGAAAATGTAACTCTTATGTATTGTAATATTTTATTACGTTGTAGGACATTGTATTGTATGTGTTTGTGATTCTATGATTGATTCTGATTAAACCTTATGACAATAATAATCTACTAATTCAAACGAATTGAGTTGGCTTTATTATTGACTTGAATAGTTAGAAACAACATGCCATTATAGAGTGGTATCAGATCTTTGGTCTGATAAAAATCATATCTTATGGGGCTTAAATTCATTAGTGATTGGGTGGCAATACCTTAGAATGGGTGGAATTATCATTTGAATCATTCTCGAGGGAGAGCATTTTGAAATACAAATTATTTCAAAAATATAATTCTTATTCAAGTTCCCTACTCCTTGGAATCCATCTTCCATTATAGGTTTCTCCTCAATAAATTTTTCCTTTGGTTTAAATTCGATCTTGTTCTAGATACATTTTTAAGTTTCCAAGATTAAACGATGGAATTCATGTATAAGTTATAAGTGAATTAATAGCTTGGTTTATTAACTATTGAATTCGAAATAAATATTTTGGGAATTATTACAACATAAAAATGGCCTAGAAAAAATTTGTAACATTTAACAAAAAGGATTTTCAAGGTACTAAAAAAGAAAAAAAAATCTTAGTGTCACATAACTTAAAAATGTTATAACCATGACAAAAAGGTCTATTAAGTAATTGAAATAGTAATTTGAGACTTAAGAATTTATAAGGGAAAAAAAATTTGAAATATGTAAATTAGAATTATGAAAATAAAATTGGTTTTAAAAATAATAATTATTTGAAATGTTAAATTTATTGTTGTGTTAATGATATACTTAAGATTATATATTTGAAATATTAACTAATGAAGAGCATTAATAAGCCGATAATGTTAAACCGTTAAAATAGGAATTATGTATTAAATTTAACCAAATGAGTCCAAACTATGAAATATAACGAGGAGATGAAATATTTATAACTAGAGAGATTATTCAATTAAAATTTAGGCATTTGAATTTTGAAAATTTTTAAAGTGATTTCTTGAAAAATATTACAAGTACTATATACAAGCATTTTCAAATAGAAATATTTCAAATGATTTCCAAAATTATTTTGAAATAAATAAAGGATAGAGAACCCACTTATGTCGCTAAAAAGTAATTCTTGTTATAATTTCGTATCATTGAAATTCGTTCTTGAGTTTCAAAATGGGGGAGACCACTATGGTAGCTTGCTACTTTCTTGTTTTGATAGAATAAATTAGATTAAAATTTTTGAAGCATGATTTGATATATAAATATGTATATACATTTCGAATAATTGAAATACAATTTGGAACTGGTTCTCAAGTTTCGGTTAGATGATATAGTCCTATGTATTAGGATAATCAATTTTTACATCTTGGATAGATGACTGAATTCTGATTTCCAACTATTATATATTAATTTGATTTTCGACTATTTGAATAATCTAACCCTTCCAAACGAGGTTTAAATTTTAAGCTAAATATAATATAAATAAGTTCAAAACAATTAAATATCGGAAACAAAAACGAATAATATCTTATATTATATAAGTATTGTTGACGCCAAAAAGTGGCACAACACCCAAATAGGGATTTATGTAGAGAATAAAATGAAGAAAAGTAAACTAAAACGAGGAAAAAGAGATCATACAAAAATTTATAGTGGTTTGGCAATGACGAGCCTACGTCTACTTTATAATATCTTAATAATATAAGAAATGCGAGTACAATGCTTGTATGAATGAAATACTCTCGAATTACAACAATGAAAATGAATTTTAACTTGAGGAGAGTGTTTTTATTCATGATATGAGAGAAATTCAATGGTCAAAAGTTCTTAATCCATAGCTCGGAAGTGGTTTTTATTGTGTGGGGAGATAGTTGGCTCGACTCGTACACATGCCTTCTGATCCGAGAAAATAGGAGGTGTGACACCCCACGTCCGTTACTGTCACTCATAAGAGAATGCATTAAGTCTCGTGAAGCGCAATAGGTAAAAAAAAAAACTAAAATTCACAAGACAATTATAAATAGGCAGCGGAAAATTAACTTTTATTATTAAAAGCAAAACATTGTTTCAAACCAGTTATGTAATGGCCCAAATTTCCGTACTCTTTGAGTCGACTAATAACACCACACGTCTAACCCAAATTGCACGGAAATACAAATCATTATTAGAAAGAAGTTAAAGGATGAGAAATAGAAAGAAAGAAATATTAGAATAGAAGAGAGATGAAGATCACAAACTCACAGGGGAACAAATAAAATATATTAGATAACATAACTTTTGAAATATAAATCAGTAACAGCATATACATACCATTATCAGGACATAATAGTTATTCCTGGAACAATTATCAACACCTGTTTCCAGATACATCATAGTACACAGCGGAATATATGATAGTCTATAGCTAATTGGTGAAGCCTCCTACATCGAACTCCTCCAAGTGAATCTGTAAAATTCCAACTACTTGACTGCCCGTAAAAATATGGGCACCCAAGTGTTTAGGGAAAAACAAAACAAAATAAACTCTGGCTCAGTCATGGGACTGGTGTCAGTAAACTCCAACCATTTGTTTAACTTTCAAAAATCTTTTCGAAAGAAATCATAATCGTAAGACCGATCCCCACATAAACCCGGATGGTTTTTATCTTACGATAATCCAAAACATTTTGATATCAAAATCTGGTGATATTATAATAGTTTCTAAATCAAATAAATAGAATCTAGCAGAACGCTTACATCTCACGCTCCGTATATAATATAAAATCAAAAACCGCAAGGCGCTTATTGGAGATTGGATTTCCAACATGACAAGGTATGGAACCACCTGCCGATAGTGTATCTCTAGTGGCAAATATACTGGGTTAAACAAGAACGTCTTGCAACCCGGCCCACACATGACCAACCACTCATTTCGCTTGAGTGCATCGAATGTATATCACCAACGGTTGGGATCAGCAACTGTTTCCCGAAAGGGATAGCATCGATAGATTAAATAAGAAAATTAAATTTCTCTAGATAGGTGATTATACATCCTAATGGGAGCGACCCACATTGCCATGCTGCCTGCCCGATTTTTGTCAATTCGCAGTTGTGAGGCTTGAGGTTTGAATTATCTTCCCGAACATCTGGTCACCATTCATTTTGAATGCCACATCGTCAGATCCATCAGAAATCACTAATTGATTCCCACAAAAATACTCAAATTGTTAGGCTTAAGCAGTTTCCCTTCTTTGCCACTAACTTCGCACATTTGAAGGAACCAACATATGTAATCCCTTTGGAAATACTCTGTTATACACTCGTCCATACAAATTGTCCTGGGTTTGCACAAACTGAATGCACTGTTCTATTAATCCATCTTAGGCAATTTCTATCTAGGGTTAACAGAACAGTCCTTGCCTTTACTCCATCTTCAATTATCTTTAGCACAAGTTGATTCATACGCCTATACCAACACGGAGTGGTTTTCTAGATATTAAATCTGATCCTGGTCTCTCCATATTGACAACGGAGGTATAAAATAAATCAAAACTTTAATAGTCGGTGATTTAACTATCAAAGAAAACATCCATACAATCAACGGTCCTATTTCCAACTGGAAATCCTACTGATCAAGCATCAAACAACACTGGGCCCCTTTAAATCAATTCTTTATTATATCATCGATTCTAATTTCCCATTTTCCCATTTCTAGATTCTTTCAAAATTTAATTGTCTTTCTTGATTATTGGAAAGCATTTCCAATATCAAACTTCCTTTATTCGAGAAAATATCTCTTATTTTAGTTATAAAACATTTTTAAATATTCACGAATCCTTATTTTATATATTAGAAAATATACTTCATTAATATCAGAAACATTTCCATATTCCATTTCATAATTCTTTAGTCAACAATTCATTTCATTTTCCTATGCGTAGAAAATATCACACATTTTATTTGGGAAAAACATTTCAAAAGTCCTTTAAAATTAATGCGATGTTATAAAACATCGTTATCATAACTCAAACCATTAATCATTTATTAACTAACCATATTGCTTACCAATCTTCACTATCGAACCTTAACCATTTCTCCATCAATCATGAAGTCAATCAAGCTGGGGTATAATTACCTTTCAGTCCTTAATTGAACAACATTCTCAACTTTGAAATAGTCAAAGCTCACAATTTCAAACAAAACATTACTTACGCAACTTCTGTATTCAATCTAAAAACACACTTCTTTTATGGAAAAACATTGATTTATAAAACATTACTTTTAATAACAGCGTTACAATCACTGTCTAGAATTATAGAACAATTATTATAACAATAGCGTAAAGATCGCTATTTAGATTTACAAACCAATTATTGTAACAACAGCGTTAAAATCACTGTTTAGATTTATAAAACATTTATTTTAACGGTAGCGTTAAATCGCTGTTTTGAATAAAGTACCGTGTGCGACACACACGCTTCCATTGTTCATTTTTAAAAGATAGTTAAAATATCCAGATTTACACAATGCAGACATATACCATTCTATTTATCGAAACCCATAAGATAAAGGGTATATAAGGATAAAAATCCGCTTTCCACTTAAATTTCTTTTCATAATTTAAAATTTAACAAAAAGCATTGTTTAAATCTTTGCATTTACCGACAAATCCCATTTATAAATTTCGTTTAAAACTTGGATTACAAATCCCTTCATGAAATTCTTACCATCTCCTTGATCAAACTATAATGCCACTAAATCATTTCTTAATTGAATCTCTAATTAAAATCATTGTTTTAATTATTATTAATTAAAATAACAATTAACCTTATTATTAACTATAATAAAAATAGTTAACTTTGCTATTAACTAAAAATAGTATAATTACCGCTTTTAAAAGCTTATTAAATGATAATTAACTTTATTAACACTAACCAATTCGATAATTACTTTAATTATAGTTAATCGAAGATTAACTAATATTTAACACCACACGTTAAATTCAAATTAATTTCATTATAAATTAAAATGGTTAATTTTTGTCAACTGTACATATTAGTTAATTGTTAACCGATTTCCACTTTCTAATCTATTTGAAATTCTATTTATAATTTCGGAAATAAATTTTCTTTTTAAATTCTTTTTTTTACATTTGAAAATACTTCATGGTATTAAACACCAAAATCCTATAGCTAGTGTAGTTCATAACAACAAAATCAATCACAGTATATATCACAGTAAATAACAGACAATAATATAACTGTTGAGGAATCGGGTTGGATTCCTCCAACCTGTTGCCCTACATCCACAGATGTTAATCAATATCAATAATATTATTTCACATCAATATGAAATATCAGAACTAATAATCGATCAACGATGTAATCATATCAACCAATTTAATCAACTATTCAACCAAGTAACCATTGCACAGTATAAAGTTACTATAAATAAATTTAAAACTCGTTTATATAAAAATATAAACGAGATAGAGTTAGTCAGTTTACTCACTTTGGACGCAGTTGACGGTTATGCTTTTACGTCATTTAAAATCAAATGAGCGTTTGATTTTATCATGGAATTTCAATATCTTGTTCTTTGTGTAATCAATGCCACTACGTAGCTCTCGTTGCCATGATTCCAACGTGATCAATTTGGTTGGATTCTGATAACGGAGGAAAAATATACTAGAGTTACAAGTTTTTAACTTATTATTAAAAGAAACTAAATTCTCTAATCATTTCATTAGAGTTAATTACACCACTTGGCAGAATAACCCATGGTTTTCTAAGCTAGAATCCTCATTAATAGTCTAGAATATCCCGTACCCTAATTACTTACTTTATATATATATATTTAGTTAAAATAATAATATAAATATTATAAAAGGTCACTACAAACATTCCTATCTGAGTAGATGACCCTATTTCTACTTCGATTGTGATACCCTGGAAATCAAAGAAATGAATAACAACTTTAATATTCATTAGATTTAAGCTTGGCTCACTTACTGGTTTATCCTAGATAGAAGACATTACTACACTTGAATGACAAGCTTCACTGCCAATGATAAGTTTCATTCCCCATTCTATTTGTTCAATGAAAACCCAAACAGGTATACTTCACCAAACAGCACACTCAACTTAACGTCTCCGCCGCATTACTCCACCACTCCCATTCTCAGAACCATCCAGATTCTAAATCCCACATATAAAATTTCTTATTCTTCCTCTTCTAACTAGAACTCGCACGCTACAGGTTTGGTACGAAATCATGACTGCCTTTACTCCCTCCCTCTTCACCAATATTCCTGCCGTGACCACTCAGAGCTCCCCATTCTCCATGCTACACGGTCCACGTCAGTACAGTTAAGTCCTTCAATCCCAACTATATGAAATTTCCTCATAAACAGATCCAACCACTTGACGCTTTCTAATCCTTCACTCCTGATAGAATAACGCTGCTACAGGTGAAATCCTACATCTCCCCTCCTATGCGCGTCCAATCCTTCACCCCTACTTTAACTCGCTCCATTAGCTACAACCCAGTCTTGAACGCCCTCCTTTCGAGGACGATTCCGATCATCGCTCGGCGCTGGAGCTCGAGCGCTTCCATCAGTAGCTCGTCCACATCAAGACCAAAAACTTTCATTTATACTTCAACTAGAAAAGATGCAAGGGAATGGAGATCGGAGTGTTTTTATTGGTAAGTTTCTGCTCTTGGTTTCGTGAATGAGAAGGAACCGAAGATCAATATTTCTTTCCAGTATTTAAAAGGAAAACACCTTGGGCAACATGGAAGTATAATGGCAT
The DNA here is from genome assembly GCA_030737875.1 of Allium sativum. Classification (NCBI taxonomy): domain Eukaryota; kingdom Viridiplantae; phylum Streptophyta; class Magnoliopsida; order Asparagales; family Amaryllidaceae; genus Allium; species Allium sativum. The sequence continues at coordinate 292,753,168 of CM060912.1, forward strand.
GGAGAACACGGTATTGATCACTTGGCACACACGGTATGGGATAGATTGGCACACACGTATATAAAATTGCTTAGGCAGCATGCTGTAAAGATTGGCAGTCACGTTGTTTGAAGCACGGCACACATGTTATTGATCATGTGCGGTATTAATTCTTCATTGTAACAACTCGGAAATGCGAGCCAATTTAAAATTTTTATTTTGGCAATTTTAGTGAATTTTGAATATTTAAAATGATTTATTTTAAATAATAACGACGAGAAATCTATATTGAATAGAAATAGAACGTATATATTTATATAGATCGTCGTTAGAATATAAATATTTTATTTATAATTATAAAAGGAATTGAAAATGGCGCGGTAGTTCGATAATTCGATTTCGAATTTCAATTGAACATACCGGTTGCAAAATAAACCGGATTTTAGCGAAACTAAAAATATTAGAATCTATTTGAGAATATCTTTCCAACGAATCCGAGAAATCGAAATTTCATAGTGGGAATCAAAAGATACGCCCAGTTGAAAATTTAGAATAGCCGCTATGGAATTCTGGCACTTAAAAATGGAAATTTTGCAAACGACCTCGGTTTTCGACGAAACCTCTTTTGTTGGATCCATGATGTCAAGTTATTACTAGGTTCCAAAATTCGTAATTTTTCGAATCAATATGTGGGCATGGCGAAGGAAAACGCGTTTGACCAGTTTTAGTTGATTTTAATCGACTGGAAAATGGCCATTTTTCAAACGATCACAGAATTCAATGAAATTAGTTTTGTTAGGACCGTATCGTCAATACGAAGCTAGAAATAATTTTTCTGGAATTTTTAGAGTTTGTATGTGGCCCCTGTAAATTGAAATGCGCGTTCAAATTAAATATATAGAGTTATATGTTGATTTTGATGAAAACTGATTGAAACGATCGAATCAGCCTACGATACATATCCCATTGCATTCAGAGTGGGGGTAATTAGCTAGGGACGACAGGCGGTGAGTCTCGTTTCGAGGTCGAAAATAAAAGTTGCTTTTAGAATTTTAAATAATTATATATATATATATATATATATTATATTATATAACCTCACCTACCCTCCTCTCTCTTCATCTTAAATCGAAATAAAAAAAACCCTACAGCTAAACCGCGTCGCCCCCCATCCGCTTCCACTGCCGGCCCCAGGTGGCCGTCGCCACCCTCCACTCCTCCTCCGCCAACATCCTTCTCCCTCCTCCCTCTCTGATGCAAAACCCGATGCCCCCAAGCCCCTCAAAATCCCCAAACCCCAAATCGACAACGCCCCCTCTCGATGCTCCACCGCCGTCGCTTCTTCTTCTTCCTTCCTCCTCCTCTGCTGCCGACGCCAGCAAGTCCCTCCGCCCTCATTTCTCTCTCCTCCTCTGAAATGAAGACCTCCGACGAGCCCGCCTTGACCAACGTTCCCCTCCTCCTTCGAATGAATGTAAGCTTTTTTTTAAGCATTAAAAATCTTATTTTTTTACAGTATAAAATTATGATTTTATTTATATCAAAGTTAGGATTTTTAAGTGATGAAAAGTTGGGATTTTTAAGTGATGAAAGGCGAGATTTTTCATTGTAAAAAGATTTGATTTTTGAAATTGAAAAGATTAGATTTTTAATGAGAAGAAAGGTCAGATTTTTATCCGAATAAAGATAGGATTTTTATTATGTAAACATCGTTATAAAAGTGAAAAGATTATATTTTTATTTATAAAAATATGATTTTTATATTTTAGAAAGAATAAAAATTCGATCTTTATTATGTAGGAGATATAAAAATATGATTTTTATTCATGTAGAGTAATAAAAATATAATTTTTATTATATTGCCAGCAAGATAAAAATATATTTTTTATCATGGAAGTAGCGTTGTAAAGGAGTGGCTTTTACATATGAAGCCGTGATATAAAAATACGATCTTTATATATATAAAAATATAATTTTTATATAGAGAATAGCGTGATAAAAATACAATCTTTATTATATGAACACCGTTGTAAAAACAGAATTTTTATCTATATAGTAGCGGTGTAAAAATAGAATTTTTATCCATATATAGTGATTATAAAAAATATGATTTTTATATATATAGTGGCTACGGATGATGAAATTGGCAAAAGGCGAGCACGACGAAGATTTCTAGACAAGAAGAGTTGCAGTGAATGGGATTAGCTAGTCGGTGAGAACTTCTCACTTTAAATTTTTTTTTCTAGTTATAAATATATACTAGGATGCAGACGGTGCTTAGCAGCACCCGACACTCGTCGTCCACAGACCATGGACGACTTGTTTGTTTGATTGATGTGTTGTGAAAATTGATTGTGTTGTGGAATGATTGAAAAATAAATATTCATTTGTTGAAATAAATTAATTATCGTTAAAAATATAATTTTTTTAACGTGAATGTGAATAAATAAATATTCATTTACCTATTTGAAGGATATTGATTGGGACGATAAATTTTACACATCGCCCAACTGCGCAAATAATATTCAGAGTTTGTTGATTTGAAACCCCACACAGGTGTTGGGATGATATTTGGCGTACACTAATCCCAATTATTTAGTTGTATGTCGATTGATTGGTCGACAGACTGTGTGAGCGTTAATTATTTATATTTAATACTTATGCAGTTGTGTGGTGCACTTTGGATGATGGTTGATTATTTATCGTTGCTATTATATACATGTGTTGTATGGAATCCATATAATTAACATTATATGTTAATTGATTGGGCCTCATTCCAATTGGAAAAATGAAGAATATTATTAAATAAAGATTCACGTGTTGACAGTACTCATTTGTTGAGATTAGTCATGTGTTGAATAAAATATAGATTCATGTGTTGAACGAAATATTTTAACAATAAAATTTACATCTTTATCATAATTTTATAAAATAATAAAAATAGTCATGTGTTGACGATGCTCATGTGTTGAGAATATTCATGTGTTGAAAGAAAAATAGATTCGTGTGTTGAATAGAATAAATATTCATTTGCTGAATAGAATAACGAAGTTATTGAAATATATAAAGCCGTGTTGATTAGAGATGCGCCATTTTGACGCGAACGATATTTATATCGATTTTATTCGAATATCGAAAAGAAAGTGATTTCAAAATATAATATTTTGAAAATATTATCATTTATATATTAATGCTATGGAATATTCAATTTTGATTCGAAATTGAATATGAAGTTGAAATTGTTTTGAAAACGAATTTAAAACGAATTATAAAATACATTTTGAATTGAAATCGATGAAATATATATATTAAATGGCCTGAATAGAATGCGCCGCGCCGCGGCAGTTCGCGGATTTCGACCATTGACTTCGAATTGACGTTACGGGAGATCCGACCGTCGGATTCTCCTGAAACCGGAACTGTTGGGTTCGTATCGAAAAGAGATTTCCAATGAATATTAGAAATTTGAAATCTAACGGTTGGATTTGGAATTATGTCCAAATCAAATTTGGAAAAGGTCGCTGTTAGTGCAGTTCGATGGCCGTTGATGGTAATCGACTGTACGGGCCTTGATAAAATTATTAAAAATATCTATAATTTGTGTAAAATCATAATATATGACTTGGAAAGAACTGAGATGAAAAATTCCATATTTGAAAAGATAAAAATAGATTTTTATCGAAATGAACTAGTTTATAACTAGAAATAAAAATCCAATTATATTTAAGTAAATAAATGGATTGAAAGTGTTTTTAAAAATAATCAAAATTTCCAATACGTGAATTGGAATGGATTTGAATCGAAATTATCTTTGGAATATTTCGATGTTGGATTTCGTGATTATACAGATATGGTTGTGGAAATTTGAAAGATATATTTTATATCGTTATTTCCAATACGATATTTGTTGGTTTCAGAATTTGATATTGAATATAAGCCGGTATATTTTCTATTCAGAGCCTTGTACTTAATATCAAATGGGATTTTGGGTTCGTCGTGAATGGTGTCTTAAATAACACTGTTCTTGAACCCAGTTTTGAAAACAATAAATCTTTTAATTAAGATTTAGTGAAATTATCCAGTTAATTTGGTATTTAATTGGAATTGAATTTAAATTAGTTTTTGGGTTTATCGTGAGTGGTGTTTTGAATAACACCTGTTCTTTAACCCGATTAACAATAGAATGTGATTTTGGGTTTATCGTGGATCGTGTTTTAGATGATATCGGTTCTTTAACCCAGTTAAAGACAAGATATTGATTTTTGGGAAGATTAAAACTAAGTGGAGTTTTAATGAATCTTTAATTAGACTAAAGTGATCGAGGATGGAGTATCACCAGTTTTGCTCCAAAGCGATAGTTAAATCTTTAATTAGATTTGAACGTGAAATGGTGAATAATATTTACCGATAACACCATGGTGTTAGATATGGAGTGTTACCAGTTTTGCAAAATCTTGTGGTTGATGATCAAAGCACGGCCTGTGTGGCGCAGCTTTGTGTATAGCGTGAATTCGCGAGCCTCACACCTCGGTATGAGTCAAAAACGGGATAGTGACTGCAGGGAGAGCACGACGTTTCTTTCTAGCTAGTGGTGGTGTCAGCGCTTAAACTAGCTGACATTTATATACTTTTCACCTATGTAGTTGTTGGAATGTCAGGCACCTCGGATATAGGTCTGTTAGGACCGGGAAACATGTGTTCAAGAATAACTAATCCTCAAAAGTAAGAGAGGACCGGCCCTGAAGATCCATGGATCGCTGTGTGTGGTCCTGAGACATTTGCTAGGGTGTCTCGAACGGAGAGGAGCTTGCCCCTTTTGTAACAACCCGTAAAATCTGAACCAGTTTAAAAATTTTTAATTGGCTAAAATAGTGGATTTTAAATATTTAAAATAAATATTTTAAATAATAATGATGAAAAGTTAGTTTGAATCGATGTTAAAAATGAATATAATTAATTTGAATTATAAACAAGGCCTGAAATGGCGCGTCAGTTTCAAAAATTGAATTCAAACTTTGACTGACTATACCGGGCGCAAAACAAAATGGATTTGAGTGAAACCAAAAATATTTAAATCTGTTAGTAAATATCTTTCCAACGAATCTGAAAAATCGAAGTTTCATAGCGGGAATCAAAAGTTGTTGCCAAATGAATTTTCAGGAAGGTCGCTATAGAGAATATATCGACTTTGAAAATAGACATTTTGCATACGACCTCGGAATTCGACGAAACCACTTTTGTTGGATCCGGGATGTGAAGTTATTGCTAGGTTTCAAATTTCATAATTTTTTAAGCTAGTATGTGAGCGTGGCAAAGGAAAATGTGTTTTGGTCAATTATAGTTAAATTGGATCGACCAGAAAAGGGCCATTTTTCAAACGGTCTCAGAATTCGACGAAACTAGTTTTGTTGGGACCATATCGTCAAAACATAGCTAGATTTATTTTTCTGGAATTTTTCGAACCATTATTTGGCCTCGACAAATTGAAATGTACGTTCAAATTAAATATTGAATGTTTTATATTTTAATTTGAAGGAAAAATGACTGAAACAGTCGAATGGGCCTTCGAAACATATCCCATTGTGTTCAGAGTGGGGGTATTTAGCTAGGGGCGACAGTCGTTGGGTTGGAATTGGAGTTCGTATGGATAAAGTGGTATTTTCCGAATAAAATAAATTAAATATAAATATAAAATCCTTGGCCAATAGGATTTCACCATCTCATATCCTCTCTCTTCGCTTTCTTCCCCGACGCTCTCAAAATCGACGGCGCCTTCAGCTTCTTCCTTCCCTCCTCTTTTTATTCCAATCCGTGAATCAAAAGCGCCTGCCCCTTTGGAGTTTTTCATAGCGCCGCCCCTCCTCTTTAAATCAGTACCACTTTCGCCCTTAACCATCGCGAGTTGTTCGAGATCCAACGTGAGGAAGACGCCGACTTCGGAGCCGTCGATCTCCCTCCCTGAGCTGTCGATCCCCATGCAACCACCAGCGCCGGCAATGCCTCTTGAAGCTCTTCGAGGTGGTAGGATCTGATCGTCCTCAAACTGAACGGATTGAGTGCAAATCAGTGACCTAGTTTTGAACCCACTTCTGAGTTAACGCCTGAGGTATATTTCAATTGAAAATAACACTTTTAAGTGTTGCAAACTTTGAAAAAATCATATCTTTATCGTGTATTGACGAAATTCGATGAAACAGGAAACACCGAGACCGTGAGGACGTCTTCTACATTTTAGAAGAGACCGCATATTTTTCTGAGCCTTCTGCTATTTTTTGGTGGAGTGGAGCCCAATGTGAGATTTCTAAATTATAAACGATATGGGAAAACAATGATGTATAAATTATATAGTCGATGTATGAGTTATATAAGCATTGTACACCTCATGTATAAGCGTTGTATAAGTTGTATGTTTGATGTATAAGTTATATATACGTTGTAAAAATTGTATGTGCGTTGAAATGAATTGAAGTGAATCGAAATATATTTATATACGAATATATATGTATACTCCCCTCGTCCACAGACCATGGACGATATTTATTGGTTGTGATTGGTGTGAAAATTGGTTGATAGCGAATGGTTGATTAGAATTGTTTGTGATTGAAATGGATTGGTTGTGGTTGAAAAATACCCATTGGTGATTGAAACAAAATTAGAATAGATTGTGGAAATGAAAATAAAACATGCCGCCTGCGTGCGAACTAGACACATGAATCCCCATTGTCAAAAGTTGCGAGGCTTTAAGGTAGAGCGAGGAGCCGTACTAGGGACGACCCCGGTTTTAACTACCCAACCGTTATGCTGCTGAAATTTTCAATAATATTCATGTGTTAGAATTATTTTCATGTGTTGAAACTATATTCATGTGTTGAATAGAAATTCATGTGTTGAACAATAGTCGTGTTTTGAAATAAATTGTTTTACAATAAAATTCACATTTTTATTATATACATGAATTGTCAAAAATAGTGAAGTGTTGAAATAAAAGACTGTTAGATAAAAATATCATTTTATCAAATCTATAAAAGGGGATATGGTTTTGAAATCGATGAAAGAATTATATTTATATATATTATATAAATATAATCAAAATATAGTGAATAACGAAGCTGCTGTTCGTGTTTTGAAATCGTAATTTCAAATGATTAGTGCGGGAGATCCGACCATTGGATTTTCCCAAAACCACAACCGTCGGGTTCGCCTTGGAAATACCTTTCCAACGGCACCAACTTTGTAAAGATCCAACGGTTAGATTGTCTGGAATGTAATTCAAATCTGAATAAAAACAGCGTCAAAATCGATTATATATATATATATATATATATATATATATATATATATATATATATAATTAAATTAAAACGAATAACGACGCTGCAGTTCGTATTTTGAAATCGTAACTTCAAACGTTCAATGCGGGAGATCCGACCGTTGGATTTCCCCAAAACTGAAACCATTGGATTCATTTTGAAATGATCTTTCTAATGATATAAATTTTGTGAAGATCCAACGGTTAGATTTTTAGATATGTGTAAATCAATTCTGGAGAAAAACAGCGCCACGGCCGCGTTATGGCCTGAAGCGTAGTTTGAAAATATTGGCTATTTTTTTAAAAATAAATAAAGATAGCGATAAATCGTGATAAAGTATTATAAACGATATGGAATGGAAATAAACTGAATTTGCTCGGTTTATGTGATATTTGATGGTTGAATGTGTTTGGCGTGAAAATTACACTAAAGAACAAAATTAGTGACATTGAATAATTTAACCATTGAAATAAATTGATTTGAAATTCTAAATATACGTGAATTATTTGAAAAGGGACGAGTTAATTCTCATTTCAAATGATTGATCGACGATTGAAAGTCGAAGATATGAAGACGGTGCAAGGCCGATAATCCTCACGTCGAAAGGAGGGGTGCTACTGATGCTCATGATAGGAGTAGCTACCTTGATGGGGTTGAAGTAGTAGCCACCCGGACGTACTTGTTGATTGTACGGATATGCGAGGTATTGAGTGCCTCCGGTTTCGTTCAGACACAGAACGAACGTGTAAATGGACTGTGTGTCTGACATTGGATTTTGTTCTGTGCTGATGGATCTCTATTAAATATATATCTGTTTGGCGGCGGAGAATTTATTCTCTTGCTTAACGCCCTTCTCTGAGACGTACGAGCCCAGAGGTTATATATCGATAGAAATCAGTCGCACGGAGTGAATTGCCGATGTGGCACGCCTAAGTGATAGATGATCAAGGCTTCTGTTGAAAAGCAAATTCTTGTGGTTGATGATCAAAGCACGGCCTGTGTGGCGTAGCTTTGTGTATAACGTAGTTTCGCGAGCCTCACACCCCGGTATGAGCCAGAAATGGGAGACGGACATCAGGGAGGACATGCGTTTTCTTCTAGCTAGGAGTGGTGCTTTGGGTTTTACATGCCCAGGTATTTTACTTATGTGGATGATGGAAAGCGAGGCCTCGGTTTGCTTCGGTCTCTTTGGAGCCGATGGTGTGGTCAGATATGACCAGTTTACGCCCCATAGGGCGGGGAAATGCAGTGTTCAGGAATTTTAATCCACGTCGGTGGACCGGCCCTGACGATCCAAGGGCCCACCTGTGTCTGGGTCCTGAGACATGGGATAGATTGTCTCGAATTCGGTGAGGACTATCTTTTGCCTCGGTTCATGACGGAAATCCAATTTCCAAGTACGACACCGTGCGATTTTGATTGTATATAAATATATGGTGACATGATATATGGTACCCATGCCGTCTATGATTGATAGTTATGATTGAAATTGTTCTTGAAACATATATACACTAGCAATAATATCAAATGATTTGTTTTGCTCGTATCAAGCATATTTTGGCCATTATAAGGTAAAACTCTATCCTCTGGTTTGTGTTGAATTGTGTGATGGGAACTGAGTCTTATAATGGCTTCATTTATATAAAAAGCATTGCGATGTTTAAAAGGTTTATTTGTGTTAAAAACACTGGCAATCCAATGGAGTAAACCCGTTCCACGAAAGTGGCGTGGTCCTGTGATTAGCCATATTTGTAAATGTGTTAAGTAGATTTCTCATACCAGTCCCATGACTGACTCGTAGTTTGTTTCACTTGCAAACTCGGGTGCCCCTTTTTCTACACGGGCAGCCTTGTATTCAGGTTTCAGCAGGCTCTTTCTGGATAGCTGGAGCCGAAGATGGATTCTATCATTTATCTCTTTTTATGTTGTTCAGCTCCTGTTTGTACATATTATGTTTTCTTTTCCGCAGTAGACATTTATGTATAGCTAAACTGTATTTTGTACTAAGTATGATCCTATATACTGTGTAATGCTGATGATTATATTTATCCAGTGGATTCTATTGTACATTATTATCTGGTGTATCTGACTATTTCTGTTCTGCTGTTATCTGTTTATGTGTTATATTCCAAAGATTACCCTTGCCATCGTCTTATCGGGAATGTGGTTGTATCACCTTTCCTCGACTCATGATGGAATCCAATTTCCAATACGTGATATTTCAGTTTTATTTGTAGAGCCTAGTATGGCGACATAGTTGTATGGGTCACTTATGCCGTCTATGTTTCTACTTATGATTGAAGTTGTTTTCTTCACTTATAGTAATAATAAAAGATGAAAGTTAGCGTATCAAGCATTTTTGGCTATTATAAGGTAAAAACCCTATCCTCCGGCTTGCGTTGCATTGTGTGATGGGACCTGGGTCTTATAATAGCTTCATTTTTCTTTATTTAGCATTGCGCTGTTTGTTTTATGCACTGCTATTCTTGGGAGGAAACCCGTTCCGTGTTATACGACATGGTCCCTTGATTTACCTAACTTTAAAAATAAAGATTAATATCTGTTTTAGTTCTCACACCAGTCACATGACTGACCTGGAGTTTATTGTTTTAACCTAAACTCTGGGTGCCCCTATTTTCTACATGGGCAGCTAGTAGTTTTGGTTTTAAAGATTTATATCACAGGAACCTGGTTTACAGCTGGAATGATATCCGGAAAGCTCTGTATCCGTATATCTCTTTCAGTTGTGTTTTGTATTATTTTTCCGCTGCAGTACTGTATTTAAATCTCTGATATTCTTTGTTGTATAATATTTATTCATACTCTGTATATTCTTGTATCTGATGGAATTGTTGAAATAACAATGAAATGTTCTTTTGTTTGCATTCCATTTTGTCGTGTTCTCAGATAATCCGGGCTTTCCTTATCGGATAGGTTATGGGTTATCACATTCATGGTATTGAGTGAAGTTAACTATTAAAGTCCATTACGTTCTGGTGTTATTCAAAGAGATTTATATTGAATAGCACATATAGTATATTTCATAGAAGTTAACTATTAATGTCATGAGATTTATTGTAATTTTGTATCTAATTATGTCCTGTATTCATATCTGCAATATGAACTTTCGTGTGTACATGGTGATAGGCGAAGCCCAAAAGTGGTTTAACTGCCCAGGTTTCATTATTCTAGATTGTACTCAAATTTTAACATACCATTCAACATGTATTTTATTAACAAGTTGTGTACTTATCATAAAGCAATGCAACAACCAAATGCCACTTCTATAGCTACGGTTTACAATATAGCAATGTATGATTTGGTATACCATGAGTGCTCATGTCATATTACCTTATGTATATTTTATTTTTAGTTTAGAGAGTGAAGTTTTTTGGTTTCTGTTACAATGAATTATGTTCGTTTATGTACTGCTATAGACAAAAATAAAATTATGGTCGTGTCCAGCGAGGTACCACGATCCCAAAAATATAATAATATCGGTAGTTTAACTTATATTATGAAACCCCAAAATATTGATATAGGGTGCACAAATACTCTAAATAAAAAGTTGCGTATTTAATTAATTAAAATTACAGTAAAATTCTAAAAATTAAATTATCACTATGCCTCAAAAGAATCTTGTCCAAATTCGTAACCAATCTCTAGTTATATTAACTAAACCGTTATGGTCCATAACGATTCTACAACGACTATTTAAATATTTAATTTGGATATAAAACAAAATCTACAATATGAAAACTCGAATTTTCTCTTCCATTAGAAAAATATAATCGAATAGGTCCAAACATTTCTTGTTTCAAAGAAATCTAACTTACATTGAATCATCTATATCCAATTCAAGTTCATATTGTAAATTTCGAACTACTGCGATTATTTCGAGCTCGTTTTAAATTATATTATAAACTATACATTTAAATATCATTTTATTAAATAAATTCCGTATAAATTCCTATATATAATTCAAATCAAATATTTAAAACAAATTTAAATATTTAGAATTCAATGAATAAAAATCCGGGTCGTTACATTCCTTCCCCCTTAAAATAATTTCGTCCTCGAAATTGCTAAGGTAGGAAAAGATGCTACATACCCTATTAACTAGGTCCAAAAATCCTTTTTGTTTTCGTTTCAATCGGAAAAAAAAATTCTTTTTTTCTTTTCAATTAAAATATTAATTTATTCTCATTATCGAAAATTTACAAAAATTCTGAAAATATTCTAACACCTTAAATTCCAAAAAAAATCGGTAGCATCTCCTTTGCACGGCTCAATCGGTATAACCACAACTCGCCTTTCTAGGCGTTCTCCAATCCAAAAGAAAATCAAAAAGCCAAGCTTGCCGAGTAGGCTCTTAAAATCATCAAACCCAAGTAATATTGTAACATATACCTTTTTGTCGGGCATAATTCTATCTCTTGCATTTGCTTCCATTCAATATCTACTCAGCATACATATTTGCATTTCCAGTTGGTTTCAAATCAATCCAACTTCCGGTTTTAACTCTCTAATCAACTTCTGATTAGTTTACTTCCATTCTATCAATTCAAATCCGATTTCTATTTAAGTCAATACACTTATTATACTTGAACCCAATTTTATCACAATTCAATCTCAATTAACAACATCCAATATATTCAACTTGCTTATCCATAAGTCAAATTCATATTAATAATTCGAGTCTCAACATTTTCTTTATTTAATTTTATTTGAGATTATCTCTATCCAATCTAATTTCCTTTTAACTTAAGATAAACTTCAATCCATTTGATATATTTTTACAATTTGAATTTATTCAACTTATACAAGTTAAATTTTTATTTTTAGAACTCAAATTCCCGGGTTTTATTTCAAATTTGTATGAAATCATATATATTTATACACATATATTTATAATCAACTCAATTCAAAACTTTTGAATTTATAAAACAACTTTATTTTTCTCAAACAATTTCCATTAATAAATCGACTATGGTAGCAATCCGTCACTCAGAAACTTGAAAATCAAAACCAATAATGTCGCGACCCATTATCAGAATTATTTTCTCGCCCCTAAAGTGATTTCGGTGCTTAATCACTTTCAAAATCCATTTAAAATCATTCTTATGCTGAAATCCTTCAAAGTACGGTTATATAACTTTCCAAAATATTTTATACAATATTTCTAAACACCAGGAATTTATATTCCCAAATTCTAGTTCGAACTTAATATTAATTCATCCCATTTGTACACATTATCCGTATACAACTTATATAACCATTTCAATATTTCAAGATCCCATTTGATTGTAATAACAATCAACACACTCATATATAATAATTTAGAAATTATTTCTTTTATATCAAAATAATTTTTAGGCAAAATTACTTCATTTACCCATTTTAAAACAATACTGTTTCGAATTGCTTTGTTCGAGAGCTTAGAAACGCCTATCGATACAGTTGTACATCTTGTATCGACCAGAATTCATAAACCACTTAATAAACCAACCAATACAATATAAAACAATTTTATTAAATAATCTACAAATACGCTCTCATATATATACACTCAAACTCAATCTAGGGTATTACTAACCCCATCTCTATTGAGTCACGCCACAGAGCCAAGGTTATCACTCAACCTTCAGCTCTAATACCAAATGTAATGGCCCAAATTTCCATACTCTTTGAGTCGACTAATAACACCACACGTCCAACCGAAATTGCACAGAAATATAAATCATTATTAGAAAGAAGTTAGAGGATGAGAAATAGAAAGAAAGAAATATTAAAATAGAAGAGAGACGAAGATCACAAACTCACAGCGGAACGAATAAAATATATTAGATAACATAACTTTTGAAATATAAATCAGTAACAGCATATACATACCATTATCAGGACACAATAGTTATTCCTGGAATAGTTATCAACACCTGTTTCTAGATACATCATAGTACACAGCAGAAAATATGATAGTCTATAGCTAATTGGTGAAGCCTCCTGCATCGAACTCCTCCAAGTGAATATGTAAAATCCCGACTACTTGACTGCCCGTAAAAATATGGGCACCCAAGAGTTTAGGGAAAAACAAAACAAAATAAACTCTGGGTCAGTCATGGGACTGGTGTCAGTAAACTCCAACCATTTGTTTAACTTTCAAAAATCTTTTCGAAAGAAATCATAATCGTAAGACCGATCCCCACATAAACACGGATGGTTTTTATCTTACGATAATCCAAAACATTTTGATATCAAAATCTGGTGATATTATAATAGTGTCTAAATCAAATAAATAGAATCTAGCAGAACGCTTACATCTCATGCTCCGTATATAATATAAAATCAAAAACCGCAAGGCGCTTATTGGAGATTGGATTTCCAACATGACAAGGTATGGAACCACCTGCCGATAGTGTATCTCTAGAGGCAAATATACTGGGTCAAACAAGAACGTCTTGCAACCCGGCCCACACATGACCAACCACTCATTTCGCTTGAGTGCATCGAATGTATATCACCAACGGTTGGGATCAGCAACTGTTTCCCGAAAGGGATAGCATCGATAGATTATATAAGAAAATTAAATTTCTCTAGATAGGTGATTATACATCCTAATGGGAGCGACCCACATAGCCATGCTGCCCGCCCAATTTTTGTCAATTCGTAGTTGTGAGGCTTGAGGTTTGAATTATCTTCCCGAACATCTGGCCACCATTCATTTTGAATGCCACATCGTCAGATCCATCGGAAATCACTAATTGATTCCCACAAAAATACTCAGATTGTTAGGCTAAAGAAGTTTCCCTTCTTTGCCACCAACTTCGCACATTTGAAGGAACCAACATACGTAATCCCTTTGGAAATACTCTGTTAGACACTCGTCCATACAAATTGTCCTGGGTTTGCACAAACTGAACGCACTGTTCTATTAATCCATCTTAGGCAATTTCTATCTAGGGTTAACAGAACAGTCCTTGCCTTTACTCCATCTTCAATTATCTTTAGCACAAGTTGATTCATATGCCTATACCAACACAGAGTGGTTTTCCAGATATTAAATCTGATCCTGGTCTCTCCATATTGACAACGGAGGTATAAAATAAATCAAAACTTTAATAGTCGGTGATTTAACTATCAAAGAAAACATCCATACAATCAACGGTCCTATTACAAATTGGAAATCCTACTGATCAAGCCATTAACCATTAACCATTTATTAACTAACCATATTGCTAACCAATCTTCACTATCGAACCTAAACCATTTCTCCATCAATCAAGAAGTCAATCAAGTTGGTGTATAATTACCTCTTAGACCTTAATTGAACAACATTCTCAATTTTGAAATAGTCAAAGCTCACAATTTCAAACAAAACATTACTTACGCGACTTCCGAATTCAATCTAAAAACACACTTCTTTAATGGAAAAACATTGATTTATAAAACATTACTTTTAATAACAGCGTTACAATCACTGTCTAGAATTAAGGAACATTTATTATAACAATAGCATTAAGATCGCTATTTAGATTTACAAACCAATTATTGTAACAACAACGTTAAAATCACTGTTTAGATTTACAAAACATTTATTTTAACGGCAGCGTTAAATCGCTGTTTTGAATAAAGTACCGTGTGCGACGTACACGCTTCCGTTGTTCATTTTTAAAAGATAGTTAAAATGTCCGGATTTACACAATGCAGACATATACCATTCTATTTATCGAAACCCATAAGATAAAGGGTATATAAGGATAAAATTCCGCTTTCCACTTAAATTTCTTTTCATAATTTAAAATTTAACAAAAAGCCTTGTTTAAATCTTTGCATTTACCGACAAATCCCATTTACAAATTTCATTTAAAACTTGGATTACAAGTCCCTTCATTAAATTCTTACCATCTCCTTGATCAAACTACAATGCCACTAAATCATTTCTTAATTGAATCTCTAATTAAAATCATTGTTTTAATTATTATTAATTAAAATAATAATTAACCTTATTATTAACTATAATAAAAATAGTTAACTTTGCTATTAACTAAAAATAGTATAATTACCGCATTTAAAAGCTTATTAAATGATAATTAACTTTATTAACACTAACCAATTCGATAATTACTTTAATTATAGTTAATCGAAGATTAACTAATATTTAACACCCTTCGTTAAATTCAAATTAATTTCATTATCAATTAAAATGGTTAATTTTTGTGAACCGTACATATCAGTTAATTGTTAACCGATTTCCACTTTCAAATCTATTCGAAATTCTATTTCTAATTTCGGAAATAAAATTTCTTTTTAACTTGTTTTTTTACATTTGAAAATACTTCATGGTATTAAACACCAAAATCCTAAAGCTAGTGCAGTTCATCGCAACAAAATCAATCACAGTATATATCACAGTAAATAACAGACAATAATATAACTGTTGAGGAATCCGGTTGGATTCCTCCAACCTGTTTCCCTGCATCCACAGATGTTAATCAACATCAATAATATTATTTCACATCAATATGAAATATCAGAACTAATAATTGATCAACGATGTAATCATATCAACCAATTTTATCAACTATTCAACCAAGCAACCATTGCACAGTATAAAGTAACTATGAATAAATTTAAAACTCGTTTATATAAAAATATAAATGAGATAGAGTTAGTGAGTTTACTTACTTTGGTCGCAGTTGATGGTTCTACTTTTACTTCATTTAAAATCAAATGAGCATTTGATTTTATCATGGAATTTCAATATTTTGTTCTCAATGTAATCAATGCCACAATGTAGCTCTCGTCGCCATGATTCCAACGTGATCAATTTGGTCGGATTCTGATAACGGAGGAAAAATATATTAGAGTTACAAGTTTTTAACTTATTATTAAAATAAACTAAATTCTCTAATCAATTCATTAGAGTTAATTACCCCACTTGGCAGAATAACCCATGGTTTTTTAAACCAGAATCCTCATTAATAGTCTAGAATATCCCGTACCCTAATTACTTACTTTATATATATATATATATATATATTTAGTGAAAATAATAATAATATAAATATTATAAAAGGTCACTACAAACATTGCTATCTGAGTAGATGACCCTATTTCTACTTCGATTATGATACCCTGGATATCAAAGAAATGAATAACAACTTCAATATTCATTAGATTTAAGCTTGGCTCACTTACTGGTTTATCCTAGATAGAAGACATTACTACACTTGAATGACAAGCTTCATTGCCAATGATAAGTTTCATTCCCCATTCTATTTGTTCAATGAAAACCCAAACAGGTATACTTCACCAAGCAACATGCTCAACTTAACGTCTCCGCCGCATTACTCCACCACTCCCATTGTCAGAACCATCTAGCTTTCTAAATCCTGCATATAAAATTTCTTATTCTTCCTCTTCTAACTAGAACTCGCACGCCACAGGTTTGGTACGAAATCATGACTGCCTTTACTCCCTCCCTCTTCACCAATATTCCTGTCGTGACCACTCAGAGCTCCCAATTCTCCATGCTACACAGTCCACGTCAGTGCCATCAAGCCCTTCCATTCCAACTATATGAAATTTTCTCATAAACAGATCCAACCACCTGACGCTCTCTAATCCTTCACTCATGATAGAATAACGCTGCTATAGTTGAAATCCTACATCTCCCCTCCCATGCACGTCCAATCCTTCACCCCTACTTTAACTTGCTCTGTCAGCTACAACCCAGTCTTGAACGCCCTCCTTTCGGGGACGATTCCGATCATCACTCGGCGTTGGAGCTCGAGCGCTTCCATCAGTACCTCGTCCACATCAAGACCAAAAACAAACTTTCGTTCATACTTCAACTAGAAAAGATTCAAGGGAATGGAGATCGGAGTGTTTTTATTGGTAAGTTTCTGCTCATTGGTTTCGTGAAGTGGAAGGAATCGAAGATCGATATCTTTTTCCAGTATTTAAAAGGAAAACACCTTGGGCAGCACGAAAGTATAATGGCTTGGAGAACATGGTATTGATCACTCGGCACACACGGTACAAGATAGATTGGCACACACGTATATAAAATTGCTTGGGCGACATGCTGTAAAGATTGGCAGTCACGTTGTTTGAAGCGTGGCACACACCGTATTGATCATGTGCAGTAATAATTCTTCATGGTATTGAGTGAAGTTAATTATTAAAGTCCATTACGTTCTGGTGTTATTCACAGAGATTTATATTGAATAGCACATATAGTATATTTCACAGAAGTTAACTATTAATGTCATGAGATTTATTGTAATTTTGTATCTAATTATGTCCTGCATTCATATCTGCAATATGAACTTTCGTGTGTACATGGTGATAGGCGAAGCCCAAAAGTGGTTTAAATGCCCAGGTTTCATTATTCTAGATTGTACTCAAATTCGAACATACCATTCAATATGTATTTTATTAACAAGTTGTGTACTTATCATAAAGCAATGCAACAGCCAAATGCCATTCTATACCTACGGTTTGCAATATAACAATGTATGATTTGATATACCATGAGTGCTCATGTCATATTACCTTATGTGTATTTTATTTTTAGTTTAGAGAGTGAAGTTTTCTAGTTTCTATTACAATGAATTCTGTTCGTTTATGGACTGCTTTTGACAAAAATAAAATTATGGTTGTGTCCAGCGAGGTACCACGATCCCAAAAATATAATAATATCAGTAGTTTAACTTATATTATGAAATCCCAAAATATTGATATAGGGTGCAAAAATACTCCAAGTAAAAAGTTGCGTATTTAATTAATTAAAAATTACAGTAAAATTCTAAAAATTAAATCATCACTACGCCTCAAAAGAATCTTGTCCAAATTTGTAACAAATCTCTAGTTATATTAACTAAACCGTTATGGTCCATAACGATTCTACAACGACTATTTAAATATTTGATTTGGATATAAAACAAAATCTACAATATGAAAACTCGAATTTTCTCTTCCATTTGAAAAATATAATCGAATAGGTCCGAACGTTTCTTGTTTCAAAGAAATCCGACTTATATTGAATCCTTTATATCCAATTCAAGTTCACATCGTAAATTTCGAACTACCGCAACTATTTCGAGCTCGTTTTAAATTATATTATAAACTATACATTTAAATATTGTTTTATTAAATAAATTCCGTATAAATTACTATATATAATTCAAATAAAATATTTAAAACAAATTTAAATATTCAGAATTCAGTTACGATATGAATTATTTACATCATCAAATACCAAATACTTCAAATAAAATCATCTGTCTTATAACGCCAAACATCAGAGTACAATAATGAAAAACCATATCCCTTTTTACAAGCCATAGAAAAGTAGAAAGATAATCAAAGTGGTACATCAAATCGGATGAAGTCTTGATCCAAGCAGAAAGAAAATCCTAATCACTGCGGAGTACTACCACTCTTAGGACCTTAGGGAGGGAAAAGGAAGCGAAAGAAGCAAAACAAAAAAGGTCAGACATAAAGACTGACAAGTTCTAGTGAATTTCAGATATGCATAAAATAGAGAAATCACGACAGATAAATATGACTGGATGAGAAAGTACAATAGCATATAAGTACAAGAGAACAATATACAAAAAGATAAACAAAATAAAACTAGGATCAAGTAAAGCTTCTCATTTATACCCCAAGAACAAGTCTTTCTATGCACCAATACTAGTATATCAGGATTAGGTGTTAACCTAATTAAATAGCAGGATTAGTTGTTACCCTAGTTACATAACAGGATTATGTGTTACCCTAATTACATAACAGAATTACATGTTACCCTAATTACATAATGGGATTAGGTGTTACCCTAATTACATAACGTGATTAGTTGTTACCATAATTACATAACAAGATTAGGTGTTACCCTAATTACTACCCATGCGATCGGCTCCCTACTACGTAAATAACCTGTATCAACCCTAGAAGTAGGGTGTATCACTCCCTAACCCATCAACTTATACAACACAGACCTATTTACTGGTGTTACAGTGACTTAGTTTCCCTAATCGGACCCATGCACGCTCATGACTCCACCGGAACGCGCCCATGCCCACCTTCCTCTTTTAGTACCTCTTACTATCTAGTCTAGTAAAGCGTGCTCTGGCCCCTACCTAGTGCGAAGCCCTCTAACAAGATACCAATAGGGGTACTGACTGATTTGGGTTCCACACAGCAAGATTGACACAAGCCAAACCGCCTAAGCTTATGCCCATAAGTAACTCGGATTTAAGAGTCCCCAAATTCCGATACAACAATAGAATGAGGTACCTCTTAGCTTATTAATAATCAGGTTTGACTAAGCAGGTTTAAGTTCATTAATAAGTGTGGTTGTAATATACATGTTATTATGTGTACAACCCCTTCCCCGAAACAAACACTTGCCCAGATGTATATATACACTATAGTAATTTGGTTTACTTATCTAACATCTGGTACTTACATTATTTTAAAATGTCCTTTACTTAATCTATGTATTAAGTCTAATCTAACATGTATACTTATATGCATATTCTTCCTTTTGATTTTATTCCCAAATTACAGTCAAAAGTCCACAATAATATGCCCATATTACAGTCAAATGTCCTCAGTTTGTTATATGCCCAAATTGTCCTTTTACATTATCGTATATTATCCCAAGTTTAATTATACGCAATCTTAAATCAGACGTGGACTAGGCTATCGATGGTTTAGGCTCTCCGTAAATAAAAAGAGAAAAATAGAAGGAGAAGAATTGAATCAAAACAAACAGTATAAAATAGGCATATAAACAAGACTGGAAATAAATTAAACAACAAAATAGGGATAAGGAAGATTGATATGTAAGAACATAGCTAATTAATCAACTGACAGTAAAAGAACATATATTACTGTAAAAATTTGCATAGATGAATAACAGTAAAAGAACAGTATAGAGAATAACTTATAGGTACTATATGATCTAAATCCAATTTTATTTACTATCATAATACATTTCTAGATATCAGATCTTAAAGTAACTTGAACTCACAGAGCTAGGTATTAGGTTCAGAAATAGTTCTTAAAAAAGGTTGTATGAAGAAGGGTGTATGTTGATTGCAAAATTTTAATTTTCTCTGTTACTCTAACTTTCAGCAGCATATCCCCATTTATTAATTAATTTAGAATGTAGCCATGGAGGTAGAGAGAGATGAAGATTAGTTGTATGTAGATAAATTAAGAGAGAGCCCATATTTATAGATTAACTCAACTAATTCCTTACCGTTGGATTCTAGGGGTTTAAATCTAGCCATATAACTCATCCAAAAAACCTAAGATACAAAACAGTCCAAATACATTGTTCAGAACCGGGCCTGCTTGTCATTGTGTTGACCCCTGCCTATCGTGTCGACCCATAGGTCGAACTAGGTCAGCACGGGTCGTCCCATGACCGTTGGTTCCTGCATAAATTATTCTATTTGTATTTTATTTAACATATATAACTTTATTTTGAAATTCAAAGTTTAAAAGCTCATAACTACTTCATATATTATTCGATTTTTATGCAAACTCGGGGATTATCTGAACCAGAATTCCAAGATGAATGCAACCGTAAAGTCGGTTTTACTTAATTGTGAATATTTAATTATATAACATTTATTTTATTGTCTTCACTGTATGGTTATGGTATATTAAATTTTGGGGCGTTAAATTCTCCTCTACTAAAAGGATTTCGTCCCCGAAATCTCTAAGTTAAGAAGAATGTGATATTTTAACAACCATCTACTCATCCATCATCCACTTATATCCATTGTCCTTAAGAATTTCTAATGCTTGTATGAACATATGAAAAAAGTGTTGTATGTATATGTCCCTATACTAATGTGAAAATCAGGCGGTCAACCGATTCAATTGACCTCCTTAATGCAGTATATGTGTGTGCTATTTATCTAATATGTATACAAAAAAATCCTAGTATAACATATAAGTTCTATATGTGTGAACAGTCATCCACCAAAATGTGACATCCATATAATGATTCAACTATTTCCAGCCATTGAAAATTAAAAATGCGCACACATTCATATGCAGTATGTAAGTACTTGAGCCGATCTAGTGCCTAGTGTGTGTGTAAATGCATCCATGGGAATCCACTAGCAAACACTTGCATCCACTTGCGACCAAAAAATCATAACATGTCTCAAACACATGTTACCAATCATTAGTTTCTACCTAATGATCGAGGATTCGGACGATAGGATCAACGTACTTGAATGATAAAAGAAAATGTAAATAAAAAGCTTGGTAAGGAAATTAAGAACATACTCTAAAAGGAAAAGGATATTAAGTGCAAATCTTGTCTTCGGGTTCCCACGTCGTATTTTCGCGGTCTACTCCCCCCTGTATTTTTACTAATCTAATTTCTTTGTTGCGTAGTTTCTTAACCACAGATCCAGGAATATGAGTAGGAATTCTTCTCACTGATGCTTCCTTCTCAACCGCCACATCTTCAAGTGTGCTCGGCTCCACTACCTCTGTTGTATCATGTAGACATTTCCTCAAATGGGAAACATGGAACACGTCATGTACGCCCTCCAACCTCTCCGGTAGTCTAATCCTATAGGCCATCTGACCTATCCTCTCCACTATGGGGAATGGCCCTACAAATCTTGGTGCTAACTTCCCCACCGGGCCAAAGCGATCAACATTCCTTAGAGGTGATACTTTGATGAAGACCATATCTCCTACTTAGAATTCAAATCAGTCCTACTCTTATCGGCATATGATTTCTGTCTGTCCTAAGCTTCTTCCATTCTTCAGCGGATAATATCAATCTTCTCATAAGTCTCTCGTATCATCTCTGGCCAAATAGAAGTCTGTCCGTAGAATCCCACTAACATGTCAGCGATCTATAAGGTCATTCGTAAAGTGCCTCAAAGGGTTCCATGTGTATGCTTGATTTATAACTGTTGTTGTAGGCAAACTCAACCAATAGGAGTTGTTCCTCTCAAGTACCTCCGAAATCTAGGATATAAAGTCTCAGAAGATACTCAAGAACCCTATTCACCCTCTCAGTCTATCCATCAGTTTGAGGGTGGTATGTTGTGCTCAAATGTAGCTGTGAACCCAGAGCCTCTTGCAAGCTCTTCCAAAACTCACTAGCAAAGATGTGGTCACAATCACTTACTATATTAGAAGGTACCCCATGAAGTCGGACTATCTCTCGAAGGTATACCAATGCTAGCCAAGCTGCCATCCTCTTTCTCTTAACAGGAACAAAGTGAGCGCTCTTCATAAGTCTATCTACTATCATCCAAATACTGGTGTTGCCCTTCCTCGATTTGGGCAGTCAATCAATGAAATTCATAGAGACGCTTTCCCACTTCATCCAATGGCTGAAGTAATCCGCTAGGTTTCCTTTGTTAAGCTTTTGTTTGCTGGCAAATCAAACATCGAGCCACAAACTCCGCTATGTCCTTCTTCATACCATCCCAAAAGAAAACTCTCTTTATGTCTCGATACATCTTGTCCTTCCTAGATGGATAGTCGTCTGAGAATGATGAGCCTTCTAAAGGATTATCCTCAACAAATCTCTATCTCGGCGAACATAAAGCCTTCCATCTTGTCGTAGCCACCCTTTATCATCCACAAAATATCTACTACAGTGACTGGAGGTCTCTTCTCTACTAAGCTTGTCCAAGATGT
Organism: Allium sativum; assembly: GCA_030737875.1. Taxonomy (NCBI): domain Eukaryota; kingdom Viridiplantae; phylum Streptophyta; class Magnoliopsida; order Asparagales; family Amaryllidaceae; genus Allium; species Allium sativum. Next base: position 292,776,153 of record CM060912.1, read on the forward strand.
ATGCTATTTACGGGTCCTCTCGCTGTATGTATCCAATACACTCCATAAGAGTAGGCCGTACTTCCAATGATGCTAAAAAACCAGGTGTGAAATCCGTAGACGGACTAAAATCAAAGGTCGATATAGACTCTAAGCTCTGCCTCTCTATGAATAAAGACTCAAGGTCATCCTCTGCATACTTAAAGCGTCTGCCACTACATTACCTTGCCCAGGTTATAAACTATCTAAAAATCATAGGACGTTAGGAACTCCATCCATGATTGCTACATCAGGTTGAGATCCTTCCATGAGAACAAATATTTGAGCGACTTATGGTCCGTATATAGCTCAAATCTCACTCTAAGTAGATAATGTCGCCAAGAATTCAACGCGAACACTATATCATCCAACTCTAGGTCATGGGTAGGGTAATTCTTCTTATGAACTCTCAACTGTCTACTGCCATAGCATACTACCCTACCTTCTTGCATCAATACGGCACCAATTTCGGTGCCACATGCATCTGTGTAGAATATAAAATCCTTGCTTCCATCGGGGAGAGTCAGAACTGGGGCTGGTGTCAGAGCCCTCTTCAATCTCTGAAAAGCATCCTCACAATCAACGCTCGAAGAAAAAGCCAAGTTCTTCTTCGTTGTTCATGAGAGTGGGGCTGATATCCTTGCAAAGTACTTAATAAAATTCCTATAATATCCTGCCAACCCTAGAAAACTCCTTGCCTTCATCGCATTCCTCGCAACCCTCCAATCTTGAACTGCGACCACCTTAACGGGGTCCACTGCTATCCCTTCCTTGGAGACTACATGCCTTAGGAACCTTACTTCCTTTTTCCAAAAGTGACACCTAGAAAATTTTGCCATAAGCTGATGCAATCTGAGAGTGCATAGAACCTCTCCTAAGTGTATCGCATGTTCTTCCTCATTCTTTGAGAAGATCAAAATATCATCCATGAAGACCGCCACTACCTTCTTAAGAAACTCTCTAAATACTCTACTTATCAACTCCATAAAATATGTGGGTGCATTGGTCAATCCAAAAGGCATCATTAGCCATTCAAAGAAACCATCTGGAGTTATGAAAGATGTCTTATCAATACTATCCTCTGCCACCCTTAAATAATGAAATCCCGTGGCCAATTCCATTTGCGAGAAAAATGATGTGCCTACTAGTTGATCAAACAAGTCGTTAATCCACAAAAGTAGGTGCCTATTCTTCTTGGTAATCTTATTCAACTCTTTTTAGTCCACACATAGACGAAGCAAGACATATTCCTTAGTTGCAAAGACGACTGGAGCTCCCCACTCTGATATGCTCCATCTAATGAGTCTTTCTTGTTGGGTACAACAATGTGTTGTATGATTTTTGTTTGATGATAACAAACATATGATATTATTATTTAAATGTGTTTGTAATTGTACTATTTTATTTTTCATTACATAGGAATAAATATTTATTGAATAATATACTAGTGTACACAATAGTATATTCACACGGTTTATTTATTCAAATAAATATTTTATTTTAATATTTAAAATTGTACCACATTCAGACTCCACTATTGTATATTCACATATATTACTTCACATAATATTGTACTCGTAAATAAATTGAATACGATAGACAAATTTGTTTGAACACAATAAAATAATAATTTATTTCAATCAAATTTGTTTATTACAAATATCATTACAATTTTATCACTCTATACATCTCATATATATACACAATCACTCACTTATACAATCAATTTTATACACCAACACTATCACTCAGTTGACATTTCAAATACAGACACACTAATACTATTCTTGTCTTCATCTTCAATCTTCTGTCTTCATAACATCCTTTTGTTTGTCCAGTCACCTGCTTACCTATCACAAGAAACACACATACACACAGAGTACACTGCAATAGAAATAAAATTGAATACACACGAATATAAATTTTAATTTTAAAATTTTATTTGCCACCGAATTTTGGTTTGTTTCTCATCATTTTTCAAGACCTGGTCTGATATGCTGGGACAAGAAAAATTGTCTGATGGCTGCATGTACACAAGTGTATAAATATACACATTTGCACTGCCTCACCAACCAAAATATAGTAGCGAGCAACTGGGGAGTAGCCACGTGGACCATGTCGACTCAGTGCACACATGAAAACAACTCAGTGCATATCAACACGAGCCTATGGTCAAGCCATGGTCAAGTGGAAACACAACTCAGCTCAGCATAAATGGATGGTGGGAGCACAAGTGTGTACACAAGAAGCATAGCTCAAATTCAATTCAACAAGTTATATATACAAATTCAAATGGACAGAGGAGAAAATTTAAGATGCAGTAATGAATTTTGAAATTAAATATGGCAAGCATATATGAGTTGGTGCATCAAGTTCTGTCTGGTCAAGACATGCGTGTCGAGCATCACAAAGGACTGGACAATATACATGGATGACTCAAATGCAAGTAGCTACAAGCGGAAATGAAGCAACACACAACAAATATGGCAGATCAATTCAAGAACAGGATGGTAATAGCATGGCCGATCACGTTTAAATCAAGTTAACATGGACAAATCAGTTCAATATGGTAAACATCAAACTGGTCAAATATGATGCAAGCAAATCTGGACAGAGCATGTTAGCATGCATCAAAACAGCAATCTGTATGGGTGAAGATCAGTTTATTCCAAGTGTGAGAACACAAATATGAGCATGCATGCCAATTTGATCAAGTCAAGTGGCAACGACATTTAAAGTATGGTGAGTCAGTTCAACCAACAAATTAGTAGGGCACACAGTATTGGCCGAAGAAATAGTACAACGGTTCATGAGTAAAAAGTTAACTCAAGACAGCCTCAACTAATGGACATGGCAACAACTGTTCTTAAGAGTAGCAACAATCTCAAAGTCAATCATGGCCGAGCCTGTGCGTGTTAATATGAACATGTGTACATCATATATGGCTAAGTAAGTGGAGCCGAGCAACTCAAGTTTCATTTTAGTTTCATCATTTCTGGTGAAACAAGTTTTACATAGAAATGAAATGGTGAATGTACATGGTATAGCCATAGTGATCGAGCTTGGTTCCAAGTCAGCTCAACCACAATGGCCAAAGAAATGCAACATATGTACAATTACAAGTAGATATGAACACAACTACAGTAAGAAGTAGTCATATATGGGTCAAGCAATATAAATATATGGTTCAACAAATATGGCAGTGCACAAATTATTTTCAGGCAGATGAACACCATATAGTACATGAAGATATTAACAAGTCGAGTATTCAATCTGTTCAATGGCAAGTAGGATTATAGCCACTATTTTATTTAAGAACTTCAAGGCAAAGGCACGCATCTGTTCTTAAAATGGTCAACAAGGAGATGTGAATTTAAATTCCAAAAAAACTGTTCAAAGTTATACTGAATCAATGATCCGGAAGCCACAAATATTTTTCTAAAAAAAGATAATATACAAGTCAAGTTAAAATTCTAGAAATCACGCACAATCAAGGACAAATTCAACTCACGCAATTGATTTAGAGAAGTTGAATATTTCAAACTCCATCAAGTTAAAGCCGTGGATTTCAAGCCCCAAATTTTCGAAATATCAAACCAAGGAAGCATTATGAAATCAGAGAAATATTAGGGATTTATAATCCTATAAATTACACCCTTTTCCTCATTGGCAAAGTAGATCAAAAACCAAGCAACAAAACTCTAAAGCTTATCAAAGAAAATCATTTCTAAAACTTACAGTTTTCGATCGGAAGAAGCTCAAAATTGCTAGCCATCGAAGAGTCAAAGAATCGAGCATCAAAGAATCAATTTCCTCAAGGAATTTAAGAAGCGATTTGGATCATCAAAAACCCTAGTTCCTATTGGTCTGCTGCCATTTTTGTTTCCAGAGGAAAGGAGATATCGAGTTTAACAATAAAGAAAATGGTTTGGTTGACTTGAATTTACAAAGGGGATAACCCTTATTTTAAATTCTAGGGTTTTAAAATCAAGGGCTTTATTTTTGTTTTATTTTGAATTGTTTTTTTATAAACCATCAACAAGTTTCTAGAGTCTGTAAAATCTAGCAGTTTTCCAGTTTGTCTGTAAAACTAGGGAGATGAATTACGGGATTTGTAATTCGGGGAAATCTGGTTTCGAGGATAGAAACCAGTGTAGGGTTTTGAGCAAAGGGTTAAGAACAGTTGGGAGCGAGTGTCACAAGTTTACAGGGGATTGTAAGCGTAGAGATTGTTTTAACTCCTAATAGAAACTTTAGGGAATGCAGCAGTAGGCTGGGTTTTGCCGAAGCTGGGTATATCTGTGTGTTATTTATTTTCTGCATTTATTCTGATTATTTTTTGTGTTGTTTTATTTAATTACTTTGTGAAAATCTGCGATAAACCCTATTCACCCCCCTCTTGGGTTAATTTAGATCCTACACGTGGTATCAGAGCTAGTATAAGGTAACAACATGATAGGGGGTTCTCGCTCTATGATGATGTGGCAAAGTATTGACTCTTGCCCCTACATGCCCGTGGATGGTTGTCCGCGTCGAGAGGCAGGACGTGAAACTAATGTCTGGTATCTTTGGTGGCCATCGGGGTGGTTAAAAATTCCTCGTAAATAGAGACGCCAAGTGGTATCAGAGTAGATATTTTTTTAACTCTAGAGTCATGAATTTGTCTAATAATGCTTTTTCTGAGGGTCAGTCCATAGCTAGGCCACCAATTTATAATGGAACTGATTATGCATATTGGAAAGCTAGGATGAAAATTTATTTGAGTTCAGTCGATTATGATGTGTAGGATATTATTGAAATGGGTTATAGATCTCCCACTGTTATTGTTAATGGTGTTGAAATTCCTAAATCAAAAGACAGGTGGGATGCTAATGATAAAAAATTATTTTCAACTAATGCCAAAGTGATGAATGCTTTAATCTTTGCTCTTGATAAAACAGAATTTAATTGAATTTCTCATTGTGAAACTGCTTAGGAAATATGACATACGTTGGAGGTCACACACGAAGGTACATCCCAAGTGAAGGAATCTCGTCTCGCTCTACTCAGCAACGAATATGAAAATTTCTCTATGCAAAAAGACGAAGATGTAAAAGAGATGTATGGACGCTTCTCATTACTAGTCTACAATGCAAAAGCTCTTGGCAAAACTTATACCAAAGTGGAATTGACCAGAAAAATATTGAGAGTGCTACCAATGAATTTTGAAGCTAAGGTGTCAGTGATTCAAGAATCAAAAGATCTGAATAAAGTAAGCATGGAAGAATTAATCGGAAATATGATTACTTACGATATGGAGTTAAAAGCAAGAGAAGAACGAAAGAATTGTGAATCAAAGAAAAAGATGATCGCTCTAAATAATACTGTTGAAAGTAATGGTGATGATACCGCTTAAGAGCTAGCCATGATTTTGAGAAAGTGGTCCAAAGGAAATTACAAGACGCAAAAGAAAATTTTAAAAACTAACAAGTCGAAAGTTCAGAAAGTTCAGACGATGAAGTATTTTGCTATGGTTGCAAGAAACCCAAACATATCAAACCAAATTGCTCATAGCTCAAAAATAAAAAGAAGAAGAAGTTCAAAAGAAAGAAGAAGGCCTTTGCTGCTACATGGGGATAACGAGGAAGGAGAAGAAGTTTCTGAAAGTGATGAAGAGGAAGCTAATTTGTGTCTTATGGCTCAATCTGATTCGGAAAGTAGTGAAAAGGATTCAAGTGAGGTATCAAATTTTACTTACAAAGATTTAATTTTAATGTGTCACGATCTCAAACAAACCATTGATTCTCTTGAACTAAAAGTTAAGAAATTGAAATCTGATAGGTCAAAACTAGTTCAAGAAAATAAAAGTTTAGAAAGAAAACTTGAAAAAGGTAAGAATTCACTGTTTTCAGAATGTGAAAAATGTCAATTTTTGAGTAATGATCTTTTGAAATTCAAAACTAATTCTGAGTTACTTAAACCTGAATTTGAAGAACATAAATCGTGATTTTGAGAAGGAGATTGAAAAGCTTAGAGAATCTGAAAAACATGATTTTGAAAAGCAAAAACAATTTGAAATTGAAATTTCTAAGTTCAATGCTAAAATCAAAGCACTTGAAAATGAAAATTTGGTTTTAAAACAAACTGATGCTGAAAAAAGGATAATCGCTATTAATCGTTGTTCAAATTTAATGACAGAAAATAGCAATCTTAAATTAAAATTCAACGATTTGAGTCAACTTTGACTAAATTTTCTAAAGGAGAAAAATCGTTGAATATGTTGTTAAAAAACCAATTTTTTTTTCAAAATAAAAAGGGACTTGGTTTTGGATTTGATCAAGTTGAAAAACGAAATCATAATGATTTTAAAAATCCTTTAAATGAATTAGAAAACGATCAAATTGAAATTTTGGAATCTAATAATTTCAAAGGGTTTTTAAATCATAAACAGAAAAATAACTAGTTTAATAGTTTAAAAATAATTCATTTAAACATGTTTGGATTCCAAAAAATAAAAAATTGATTTTTAATAAGTCTAAACGAATTTGGGTTCCAAAGGGTACGCTAGTGGATAGTAATGGATTGTTATATAAACGGGTTTGGATTCCAAAATGTGTAAATGAAGATAAGAGTGGTAAAACAATTTTTGTTAAACCACTCGATCCGATAAACATTTTGGTACCGGGGATAGGCTAAGGAACAACTATGTTTAAGAGATAAAAATTCAAATTGTTCCATTTTATTGAATTGTTTGAAGTTCCTTAGCCATAGATTCTGAGTTGGAGATTCATTGGTTCACATTGATTATGATAAGACAGGTCTGATCTCTAAACCCTTGTTTTTATTTTATTTTATTTTATTTCCTTTTTTATTCTATGATGATTTATGTTGACAGGGTCATAACATTATTGAGTACATCTTGAATATTGTAAATCAGAATGAAATTTCACACATTTTTTTTGCTATTTTGGGTTTCTTCTTAATTCACTTTGGAAAATATTGTAAAATCGAACTCAATATAGTGGACTACTTGAAAGCCATGATTGATAGTTGTGGAAGTTTCATTTTTTTCACTTGGCTTGATTTTGTAATCATTTGTTATTGACTGTTGAATTTCTTGGATTATAAAATTTTGACTTTTTCTCAAGTGATTTTAAATAATTATCTTTAGATTTGATCGTTGAATGTTTCTTGTACTTGTTTAAAAATTCTTTGAAAAATTCACTTGTTATTCCTACTTTGAAACTGATCTTGTGCTGCTCTGATAAGGAAATTGATTTGATTTGTTTGAATACCTTGGTGATTGAACGATGAGTTGAAACATCAGTGATTAGATTTCTTTAAAATTTGAATTTCATATACAAGTTTTTTTTATAAATTTTTTCTAGGAGCAATCAGTGTTAGAAATATTAGAAAATTCCATATTATACTAATTGATTTTTTTGAAACTGATTTTCAACTTGCACTGATATTTTCAAAAACCCCTCATGAATTTTATTTTCAAAAACCCCTCATGAATTTGATATTTTCAATTTTAAAATTATTTTTGATGATTTATTCAAAAATTGAAATTATTGATTAATTTGAACCGTTTTGTGACTCATCAAAATTATTAACAGATTTATAAAATTGTGATGAGTTGTGACTATGGTATAATTCATAACTAGAGGAGATGTTATTTTAAATCTCATGATGATTGGACAGATTTTATAATATCTTTGCATTGGAGCTTATTTCACGACCATCTTCTATATCTACCATATTTCTGTCACTCATCATGGTTTTATTTAATTTGGGGAGTTCTAATTATTCTTGGAATTAAAAATAATAATAATTTATCCTTGGTATTCACTCCCATTTAAAAGTCCTCGCAGTTATGCATGGGTGAATTACCTTAATCTTTATGTGCTTCCATTCTCACTTAAAAGACCTTTGGGCTGTGCATGGATGGAACTCATTAGAGAGGATAAAGTTAAGTTACTACTAACCCCATTTAAAAGACCTTTGGGCTATGCGTGGTTAGCAAGTGCTTAACACATTTTGAGCATTTTTAGAAATCTTCAAAATTCATATTCAAATATTCAATTATTATTGAACTATACTTATTATATAAAATTCATCATAAGTCCATTCATTATGAAAGTGAAATTTGCTTCTGATTTAAAGATTATTATGATTTTTGTTTGATTAAATGGGTTTTATGATATATATTCTCTCTCTTGATTTGAATTTACATTTCTAGTCTATGTTGATCACTGTTTTGATTTCTATTATCCTTTTGATGATAACAAAAGGGGGAGAATGGCCAAGATTTTGATTGATGAGTATTTAATTCAAGAATATTTTAAAATTGGAAATTAAATATCTAGAGGTAGAATGGTCAGTTGAATTCCATTGTTTATATTTTTCCACATATATAGGGGGAGTTCAGTTGTAGGGGGAGCATACAAATAGGGGGAGTAATATATTCCACGTTCAAACACATTTAACACATTCAAAATCATGTACATGTTTGTCATCATCAAAAGGGGGAGATTGTTGGGTACAACAATGTGTTGTATGATTTTTGTTTGATGATAACAAAAATATGATATTATTATTTAAATGTGTTTGTAATTGTACTATTTTATTTTTCATTACATAGGAATAAATATTTATTGAATAATATACTAGTGTACACAATTATATATTCACACGGTTTATTTATTCAAATAAATATTCTATTTCAATATTTAAAATATTACAACATTCAGACTCCACTATTGTATATTCACAGATATTACTTCACAGAATATTGTACTCATAAATAAATTGAATACGATAGACAAATTTGTTTGAACACAATAAAACAATATTTTATTTCATTCACAATTGTTTATTACAAATATCAGTACATTTTTGTAACTCTGTACATCTCATATATATATATATATATATATATATATATATATATACACACACACACGCAATCACTCACTTATACAATCACTTTTATACACTAACACTATCACTCAGTTAACATTTCAAATACAGACACACACTAATAACTGCTCTTGTCTTCATCTTCAATCTTCTGTCTTCACAGCATCCTTCTGTTATCCCAGTCATCTGCTTGCCTGTCACAAGAAACACACACAGTGTACACTGCACTAGAAATAAAATTGAATACACGCAAATATAAATTTTAATTTTAAAATTTTATTTGCCTCAGAATTTCGGTGTGTTTCTCATCATTTTTCTAGACCTGGTCTGATATGCAGGGACAAGAAAAATTGTCTGATGGCTGCATGTACATACGTGTATAAGTATACACATGTGCACTGCACGTGGACCATCTCGGCTCAGTGCACACATGAAAACAATTTAGTGCATATCAACACAAACCTATGGTCAAGCCATGGTCAAGTGGTAACACAACTCAACTCAACATAAATGGATGGTGGGAGCACAAGTGTGTACACAAGAAGCATAGCTCAAATTTAGTTCAACAAGGTATATATACAAATGCAAATGGACAGAGGAGAAAATTTAAGATGCAGTAATGAATTCTGAAATTAAATCTGGCAAGCATATATGAGTTGGTGCATCAAGTTCTGTCAGGTCAAGAAATGCATGTCGAGCATCACACAAGACTGGACAATATACATGGATGACTTAAATGCAAGCAGCTACAAGCGGAAATGAAGCAGCACACAACAAACATGGCAGATCAATTCAAGATCAGGATGGTAATAGCATGGCCGATCACGTTTAAATCAAGTTAGCAGGGACAGATCAGTTCACTATGGTGAACATCAAATTGGTTAAATATGATGCAAGCAAATTTGGACAGAGCATGTTAGCATGCATCAAAACAGCAATGTATATGGGTGCAGATCAGTTTATTCCAAGTGTGAGAACACAAATATGAGCATGCATGCCAATGTGAACAAGTCAATTGGCAACAACGTTTAAAGTATGGAGAGTCAGTTCAACCAACAAAGTAGTGGGGCACACAGTGTTGGCCGAACAAATAGTACAATAGTTCATGAATAAAAAGTTAACTCAAGACAGTCTCAACCAATGGACATGGCAACAGCTATTCTTAAGAGTAGCAACAATCTCAAAGTCTATCATGGCCGAGCCTGTGTGCGACAACATGAACATGTGTACATCATATATGGCTATGTAAGTAGAGCCAAGCAACCCAAGTTTCATTTCGGTTTCATCATTTCAGGTGAAATAAGTTTTACATAGCAATGAAATGGTGAATGTACATGGAATAGCCATGGTGATCGAGCATGGTTTCAAGTCAGCTCAACCACTATGGCAACAGAAATGCAACATATGTACAATTACAAGTAGATATGAACACAACTACCGTAAGCAGCAGTCACATATGGGTCAAGAAATATAAATATATGGTTCAACAAATAAGGAAGTGCACAAATTACTTTCAGACAGATGAAAATCACATGGTACAGGAAGATATTAACAAGTCTAGTATTAAATCTTTTTAACGGCAAGTAGGATTATAGCCAATGTTTTATCTTAGAACTTCAAGGCAAAGGCACGCATATGTTCTTAAAATGGTCAACAAGGAGATGTGAATTTAAATTCCAGAAAAACTGTTCGAAGTTATACTGAATCAAAGTTCCAGAAGCCACAAATATTTTTCTAGAAAAAGATAATATACGGATCAAGTTAAAATTCCAGAAATCACGTACAATCAAGGGCAGATTCAACTCACGTAATTGATTCTAGAGAAGTTGAATATTTCAAACTCCATCAAGTTAAAGTCATGGATTTCAAGCCCCAAATTTACGAAATATCAAACCAAGAAAGCATTACGAAATCATAGAAATATCAGGGATTTATAATCCTATAAATTACACCCTTTTCCTCTTTAGCAAAGTAGATCGAAGACCAAGCAACAAAACCCTAAAGCTTATCAAAGAAAATCATTTCTAAAACTTACAGTTTTCGATCGCTAGAAGCTCAAAATTGCTAGCCATCGAAGAATCAAAGAATCGAGCATCAAAGAATCAATTTCCTCAAGCAATTTAAGCAGCGATTTGGAGCATGAAAAACCCTAGTTTGTATTGCTCTGCCGCCATTTTTGATTCCATAGGAAAGGAGATATCGGGTTTAACAATCAAAAACCCTAGTTCGTATTGCTCTGCAGCCATCAATACTTGAATATTTTGTAAACAATACGTTCAGATACTCTATTTAGAACAATATAGATTTAAACCTATTCAAATCTATAATCAATCCAAGTCTTAACTTTTTACAACAAAACCATACATATATAAATCTACATGATAATGAAATAAGAAAAATTTGACCAACATAGAGAATTACACAACACCAACATGTTTCTCTTTTATTATTTCAATAATCTAAACCTACATATACAAACATATTGATCATTTCCTCAAAGGCAATAAAAACATAGGGAATTTGGAGGGTGTTTAATATGATGTTTTCGTATAAATCCAAATTCACTTAGGCATATAGATCCAAATTTACACTACAAAACAAGGAAAATAGCAAACTAATATCATTTCGGTTCATTAACCTAAGAAGGATAAAAATAGTGGAAATCTAAATGGTGTTTGCTTTTGGATCCAAATCCTTCGTACAAAGTGTTCTTCAATTCTTGTGAATATATATATATATATATATATATATATATATATATAAGAATCAAGAGATTAGAATCTTATATATATAAATCTTTGAATTCTATAATATAAATCTAAATCTAATCCTAAATCAGAATAAAAAAGAAATATAGATTAAGGATTTAGAAGAAACCCTAAACTTTTCTTTGGAATTTTAATGGAAGAATGGAGGCATGAGGATGAGATAGATTAGGGTTTAGCAGGGGTTATGTAGGTGGTATATATAGTTGCAAGTGTAAATAAGGACCATAGCATTCATAAGGTTTAATCCTGGTTGTCCATTATATTCAAATATAGATAAAAACACCTTAAAATTCAAGCCAGCACAAACCAAATTCCCCCTGCTAATTGATCGATCTATATATCGATTGGTTGATTGGTTAAAATGTTTATGTATTGATTGATTGATTTCCTTTATTTTTTCATCCTTGTCCCCTTTTATGTGCAAATATTTACACACAAATTTGAATTTCAAGGAATATTACAATTATCCAGTTAATAGAAATTTATAGTCCACATATTTAATTATTTCATTTGAATTTGAAACGTTATGTACGAACTATTTGCGTACAACTTATTTTTTATGTAACTTCTATATAGGGACTCCGCTTTTAACATATTATATATGAAAATGGTTCAGAATATCGCCACAAATACAACTGTGATATTTTTGTGCCCAAATTCTTGATTGTCCAAAATATCATTTTCCAGGCTGTTAATGTTTTATTGTTTACTTTAACTTATAATTATTTGTTTTGTTTTTTCTTCTTCATTTTAATTATCTTATGTCTAATTAAGTATATTTTTACGAGGTGTTAGACTCGTTTAGCTAAAACATCGGAAAAGTGGAGGAATATAATCCAAATGAGCCGGGATTTGTCCCACGGAAACCTCTAACTCCTATTCAGGAAGTTGGGACCCCTGCCACAACAAGAGACGTTCCTGCTGAGGGTATTTCTTTTTTCTATACCCATTTCTGGAAAGTCATTATGACATGTTGCCTAGTAGACGGGATTCCAGTCGGGAAACATGTTATTCCACCATGAATGATTATTGCTTTTCCTGCTTTAGGTACACCTCCGAAGAAGACTTCTTTTGAGGTTGAAGCAAAGACATCTGATGGTCAATAAGTTCCCTTGGTGATAAAGCGAGAAAGGAGGATGGGATGATAAATGCGCTTAAAAACTTGGACGACAAGGAGATGCCAGCTGAAGGTGATGCCGACGTTATATATATTGGCGAGTCTGGGAAGACTACTTCTTCATGCCTTCCCATGATGAAGGCGCGAGATGAAGGAAAGCTTCTCCAACTCAAATTCAAATAATCCATGGACTCCTCATGATCAAGCCACTTAAAGTCATTCCTTCTCCCCGCATTGTTACGTCAACCAAGGCGGACTCCTCCCCATACCTCGACTAAGCAGCATAAGAAGAAACATGACATGCCTGCATCAGGAGTTGGTGATCCAACAACTGGTAAATCCAAAAAGAAGCACATCCTTACCACAGTAGAGCTGGCAGGGAAAAAGAAGAAATCTAAGAAAAATGACAAGCTGTTAAAGTCCTAATGGATCCATCTTTAGCATTGTACTTAGGCCTTTTGGTGTTATTGCGAGTGCGGCCCTTACGTTTTTGCCTTATATCTGTATAAACCTGCATTGTGAATAAAAAAATGTTTTTTTGGTTAAACACACAATTTCATTTGTTTGCAACTTTATGTCGCTTTCTATTAAGTGTAGTTGCAATTTAAATATTATTAAGTCAAGTCACAAGGAATGAGTCATACATGAGCATCAAATGCTAAATCTCTTTACTATAGCAAGTATCGTTGTAGTAAGTGTCATGGCACTAAGTGTTGTGAAACCAGATGTCATGGTACTAGGTGTCGTAGTACTGAGTGTCGTAGCATGAAGGTATAGTGTGTATTCCCCTAATAAACTTTGAATCATGAGTCGCGTCCGAGTCATGTTGGAAGTTAACTAAAATCCCGTGCCCGTTCCCCTAGCATTAGTGGGGACTGGGTTAAGTCAATTAGACGTTTGGTCCTTAAGTCTTTATACTTCTGCACCCTTTGGGGGGGGTGAGGTAGATGTAACAACCCACCCAGAATGGGCCTAAATTTTGATTCAAAAAAGGCTCACTGAAAATTAAAACCATCCTAAACGGGTAGTTGGTTCCTGTAAGGATTACTGCATAGATAATATACACACAAATACTTAGAATGGAAATCTTACACAGCGGAAAGAGAAAATATAATACTGAAATTAGATGTACCACTTCATTTAAAAATCATAGAATTCCAACACAACAGTCAAAGTTACACATGTTCCATGGGTACATCAAATAATTTATTCTCACATGTTTCCAAAAGAAGTAAAGCAATAACTACTAAAATAGCATAATGACTTTGTCTTCAACACCCATCATGATATCGTCCATGACTTTTACTCTATCTACTGACCTGTTGGGTATGTTAAGGAAAGGGGTTAGAACATAATGTTTTGTCTAACCGAAATATGGTATTTCTATGCAACGCACAACATTCACACAAACACTAAGTGTCTAGCCAATGAGGTGGATATCCAAGTCAATCACTCATTAGTGTTTTTAGGTTGAAGATCCGATGAGGTGGGCATTCTCGGTCACTTATGGCCCTATTAAAGGCAGATTCTTATGAACTCTTATAATCCTGAGGCGGACCCCTAGCCCCTTAAGACCCCGTCCAAGTACGACAACATTCTAAAGTCCATACCCTCAATTGTGATATGAGAAGTAGTATTCCGAACGTTACTACTTAACTGATATTACAGTAGAACACCTATGTCGCTTAAGACTTTTCTTAGATAGTTGGTAAGCATGCAATGGCCACATATCTTTTATATACCCATTCTGTCCCTAGTTGAACCCGTACAAGCTTCTAGAGGAAGTGGACATCCCCCGTGAACTACCCTACTCCATTACCGCTTATGCCTAACCACTTTTAGAGAAGGAGGACCCAAAAACTTACTTCGAATCTAATAAGGGTGGGTCCTATGACTTTAGTTCCTCTCTAAGGAATAAACCACAAGAGGGATCGAAGTCTTAACCACTTAAGACCCAAATTAGACAGAAAGAGAGTCAACCACTTAAGAGCTTTTCAAGGTGTAGTAAACCTGCCTATTATCACACACAATGGACTTATATATATATATATATATATATATATATATGTGTGTGTGTGTGTGTGTGTGTGTGTACACACTAGACTTCTCACATTAAACCGTATACCTGTAGGTGTTGGATATGCCGGGCGGTTCTGGGAAGGCTTCTACTACAAGTTGGTTTAACCTTGTGTCATAGTGTACTAAGTTTGAATGGCCCAGGGAACCCATACCACTCACATCAGTTGGGCTTACTTGTTGTTACTGGATTTGTCAGTCGTTTCCGAACAGACATATACCACAAATGTCAACTAACCTAGTGTTTATGTGTCATATTAATATTTATAGAGCCATTCTATACGCACATAAGCAATCAATATATATTTATTTATTTATGGGGACATTTCAAATTCGAACCTTATCCTAATCGCATTTATTACGCTAAGACATGTTAATTATATTTTTTGAAAGGCAAGTAAAATTTTATTATAACTAAGAAAGTATTACTAGTTATTACAACATTACAATCACAACTATACACTAACTATACCATGCAACAATTAACCTCAAATTGCTCAGCAAAACAGTGCTGAGACAAAAAGGTAACTAAAATACAAAGAAATCCAAAAAAACTCAACACTGCTGTTCAGTTTCCAGATAATACTGGATTACAATTTGTCAAAAGTTATGCCATCAAGATAATTTCCATTCTCTATTCAGAATCATTCAATTCAAGAATATTTATGCCATCAGGATAATTACCATTCTGCCTTCAGTATGAATTTGCCACGCAGTGTTTGGCAACAGGATTAGCTCCATAATATCACAGTAGTTGATATCAATTCAACATCGAAATTTTGATTCGGTTAATATCAGCACCATTTACTTCAAGACCAAAGCGCCATACAACAGTATTGAAACATAGTAGTGTCCAAATCCAATTCCAAACATCAACTGCAGTCATCTTCACCAATATCCAAATCAGTTTCAATTTACATATACTAAACTTATATAACTATTCATCCATATATTAGGTATCATCTCCTAAAAAGCAAACTTTCAAAAGTGCTTCAAGCACTAATGCATCATCACCTAATAAGTAGCATCACTAGCTTCAGGAATACCACTTCAGCCTTGGCAACACATACTAGATCCATGATCACGAATTTTGACTATTTGAAAGCATAAGACTTTGCTTTATATCGACAACATATCCTACATCTAGGACATTTCAATATTGGATCACTTCATCAGATCCAAGACCTTCATCAAATAACTTCATCAAAGCTAATGTAAGTATCAACTTGCAAACATAAGTATCAGGCCAAAACTGTTCAAATCTTAACCAACATGATTAACAAAATCAAAATATCACAAAATATAGCACTACCAATCTTCTTGCAGATGTATGCAGCAAGCTACACTAAAATTTACACTAGAATCAAAACTTCCAAAACATGTCAACAAGATCAACACAGGCTAACTTCACACCAGATCACAATGATTTAACAAGAATAAGACAAATAGTGCTAAGATCACAAGCACACTCCAAAACAAACCTCAACAAGCTACAACATCAACTCATGCAACATCAACAGGCAGTCCCTTGGCCGTAGACAGATTCCGCAAGCACAAATCGCTTATCAAAGCCTAACTCTCATTTAATAAGCCAAAAAAAGACTAGAACTCACCAAGCTAGAGCAAAGGATGATAACCTTTTGGTAACTCACTAATAGGAAAATCAGGAAAAAGTCTGGCTAGGGACAAATAAATTGAGAAGCTAACCTATCTCTAGCCAGAAGAATGCTATATGATGAAGCAGAATAGATACCATTCCAAAGCATGACATAACCAACCATTGTCGTTGAATCCCAAAAACTCAAGTCCTAACAGGTGTATTTGCAGATCCATCTCTTCTTGGTTATTCGGACCAAGTGTGACATTAAACCACCAGGCAACGTAGAATAAAATCGCCTAGAAACTTCGATTGGCACAGAAACCTAGAAAGATAGATTCGCAACACAAGATCTGCTAAGGTGAATAATGGAACTACTAGAAATGATTCGGACTCCATGCTAAGGGAACATATCTGATAATTAAAGCAAGGAAGAAGAAAAAATCCAGTTCTAAGATCACAAGCACACTCTAAAACAAACCCCAACAAGCTGTAACATCAACTCATGCAACATCAACAGGCAGTCCCCTGGCCATAGACAGATTCCACAAACACAAATTGCTTATCTAAGCCTAATTCACATCCAATAAGCCAAAAATGCGACAAGAACTCACCAAGCTAGAGCAAAGGATCTTAATTTCTTGGTAAATCGCTAAAAGGCAAATCAGGAAAAAGTCTGGGTAGGAACAAACAGATTAAGAAGCTAACCTGTCTCTAGGCAGAAGAACGTTATATGATGAAGAAGAAAAGATACCTTTCAAAATCATGACATAACCAACCATTGTTGTTGAATCCCAAAAACTCAAGCCCTGACAAGTGTATCTGCATATCCATCTCTTTTTGGCTATTCAGACCAAGCATGACGTTAAACCACTAGGCAACATAGAACAAAATCGCCTGGATACTTCGATTGGCACAAAAATCTAGAAAAATAGATTCACAACACAAGAACTTCTAAGGAGAATAATGGAACTACCAGTAATAATTCAGACTCCATGCTAAGGGAACAGATCTGATAAATGAAGCAAGGAAGCGAGATAATGAAGTAGCGGCGGCTCAAAGGGAAACAACCAGATTTGAAATGAAATATAAGGTTTGGGAGACCTTACGCACAATGAAATCAAGCAATTCGACGATGAAGGAGATTTAAGACGATGAAAGCTAGGAGATAGGGAGCAAAATCAGAAAAAGCGGAGGATGATATGATCGCTTGTCGCCATTAACGAGAATCTCCCAAACCTCGGATCTATCGCCTATTTTGCATTATCTGCATTTTGTACTCTATTTTATTAATCTAAAGATATGTTAATTATGTTGATTACTTTTATATAAGTAAAATAATTATGATGCCTAAATAACGTTAATGTTCGTATGAGCGAGGGAGCATTCTAACGAGATAAAGTTTGTCATTTTGTACTAAATTAAGGTATACAAGTTAGTTTTCCATATTTTTGGCTGTTACAATTCAGGCATGATGGCATAAGAGTATAATAACATATAGCATAGAATGGAAAAATAAGACATACATTTAAACTTGAACTTGAATCTTATGCTTATTAGGAGGATTTCAATAATGGATTAAAAATGGAGTATGACATACACATATAATATATACATGTATGTTTATAAGTTCCACCTTTTCTAATTCACCCCTTTTTGGTGGTTTGCACATAAAACCATTTACATTTGATATATTTCAAGTATGAATACATTTGGATTCAAAACAGAATCCAAACCTAATCAAATCATGGAACAACCAAATTTAAACCATTTTAGGCTACAATCAAATGTTTACAAAAGGGTGAATTACATAAAGTAGAAACAACAGCATCCATTTCATTCTCAATCCAATATTAAAATCCAAATCCATAAAACCATATAACAATAAACTGACAATTCATATGCAAATATAAAATAGAGGATTTTGGGATTTTTAAATAGATGTTATCGATTTCCAAATCCTCTTTGGCATAGCTATCAACATGTTAATCTATTAAAAAATAGAATATGCCTAAGAACACTATATTCCACTCGTAGATCTAAGGAAGAACAAGTAGGATTCTTGTTGTAGATTAAGATCTGTGCCTAATCTTTGTGGCAAACGTGCTCCAATCCTCCTAATATATATGTAAGAAACTTCTATGGAATTTAGCAATGGCATAAGTACAACATGGAGGTAGATAGAATAGAGTGGCTAGGATTTTATTGTGTGATATGAGGGCCTATATATAGTTGCTCGTGTGAGCGTAGGTCGTTATACTATTTAGATTTAATCCTGGCCACATATATATATATATATATATATACATATATTCCCTTAGAAAACCCTAACCAAACATAATTTCATTGGGTTGTTCAACCACCAGGAGGTCGACACCCCTCCTAGGGGATGTCGACCTCCTGGTCACTGAAATGCCCAATGAACGTTGTTGCGCCGAGGTGTTTATTTAATTAATATGTTGCTTTATATTCTTAATCTCTTTCCTTATATAAAATATTCTATGTGCCTATAATCTTATCCTTTGTTTGAAATTCAAACTCTCCCTCTTTTATTTAAATATATTTTGGACATATATTTCTCATTTAATTAAATATATATATTTTCCACGTTTCACTGTCCAATTCATTTGCTTATAACTTATTTATACATTGACCGTTTTCAACATATTATATAAGAAAATGATTCAGAATTTCGCTGCAAATCCAAATAAAAGATTTTCATAGCCAAATTCCTAAAGTGGTAAAATCTCATTTTCTAGCAATATTATTAAATTGTTTTATTTATTATTTATTAGGATTAATTGACAGGAATAATCCAAAGTTTGACGTGTCTTCCCATATAAATCCGAAGTTTGGATTATTTTTAATTAATCCCAAGTTTCGGGCGTCCCTTCCGATATTGATCCCGATCCCCAGGGAAGACGAAATTAAGTTTGATAATCGACTACAACAAGTTAATAAGTCATCGGGATCAATATCGGAAGGGACGCCCGAAACTTGGGATTAATTAAAAATAATCCAAACTTCGGATTTATATGGGAAGACACGTCAAACTTCGGATTATTCCTGTCAATTTATCCTATTTATTATTAATAATATATTTTACAGAGTGTTACATTCTTCCGCCTTAAAATAGATTTCGTCCTAAAATCTGTTTGATGGGGCGAAATCACAACTCGCTCGAAACATCCGTATTCTACATCCAAGTTAATTTTAAATCATCCATAAGCATCCATGACTCATAGTGATTATGAACTTCAAACCCACTAAAGTGAGCTCGACCCTATCATGTAGGTGTAAAAGTGATGCAATATGTATGCAAACAACCTAATTATGCATATTTTTCTATATGAGTGCGCATGTGCAATGTTGTTGCATCCATTTCCTAATATCCAACCTAGCAATCACAACGCATCCAGAAATGTTATTTTGAGGAAAAATTACCCGAGAAAAGCTCTAGAAAAGTCTGCCTCATCTTATCCTCGGTCTCCCATATTCTTTCCACAAGATCATTTCCCCACTGTACTTGGACAAGGCGAACGGTTGTGGTGCAAACTCGCTTGATTCCAAATTGAACCGTCTTCTTGAAAAGGGATACGTTTACAAATACCAAATCCCCAACATTAAACTCAAATTCCCTCTTTCATTTGCATACGATTTCTGGCGGTCTTGGGCTGCCTTCATCCTCTTCCTAATCAAGGATATCTTCTTCATGGAATCACGGATGAAGGCTGGTACGAGTAGAACCATGTCGGCAGTTTCCCACCAACAAGTTGGCGATTTGCATGGCCTCCCATAAAGCACTTCAAAAGAGGACATACCGATCGTCGTTTGAAAATTTTTATTGTAGGTGAACTCCACGAGTGGTAGGTGCTGCTCCCAAACTCTTCCAAAGTCGATGATGCAAGCTCTTAGTAAGTCTTCCAAGATTCAATTTAATCTTTTTGTCTGTCCATCGGTTTGTGGATGATAGGTTGTGCTTAGGTTGAGGGTCGTCCCCAATATTGCTTGTAGGCTTCTCCAAAATTCGCTTGTAAACAAGGGGTCTTTATCACACACAACACTTAACGGGATACCATGAAGTCTGACTATCTCTTTGACATACAGTTGGGCTAACGAGGTTGCAGTCCGTGTCTTTTTGACTTGTATAAAGTGGGCGCTTTTGGTTAAACGATTTATCACAATCCAAATGGTTCAGTACCCTTTTGGCTTTTAGGAAATCCATCTACAAAGTCAATGGAAATATGGTCCCACTTCTACATGGGGATCTCTAAAGGTATTAATAACCCTCCGGGCTTCCCTTGCTCCGCTTTTACTTTTTGGCATGTCAAACATTTGGCCACAAACTTGGCTACATCTTTCTTTATCCTTTCCCAATGGAGATTCCTCTTCATATCTCTGTACATTTTATCCCCATCGGGATGTATGGTCATTTTTGATATATGGCACTCCTCTAGAATTTCTTTCGTTAACCCTTCATCCTTAGGGACGTGAATTCGTCCATCCAAAGTAAACTTCCATCATCGTCAATCGAATATCTTCCCGAATGGGGAAAAGTCTTCTTCTTATCCACTTTCACCTTTATGCTTCGTAATTTTTCGTCAAGTTCTTGTGCACTCTGAATCCTCTCTTTTAGAGTATGTCTAAAAAACATAGCTCCAAGAAACCATTAGAAGTGGTTGGCGAGGGTTGCAAAATAAAATCAGATTGGAGCTCTAATTATTTCCATTCTGAGATCACATTCAAAGTCGCATGTTTCCTACTTAGAGCATCTGCCACGACATTCCTCTTTCCCTGGGTATACTGAATCATGTAATCAAATGAGGCAGTATATTCCATCCACCGTTGTTGTCTTAAGTTTAGGTCACGTTGAGAAAACAAATTTTTTAGGGATTTATAGTCGGTAAAAAGTTCAAATTTCTCCACTAAAAGGTAGTGCCTCCTCATTTTATGGGCGAACATAACTACAGCTAAATCAAGGTCATGAACTGGGTATCTCTTCTCTGGATCCTTGAGTTTTCTACTGGCATAAGCCACTACTCTTCCTTCTTGCATAAGGACCACTCTTGAACCGATCCCACATGCATAAGTGTAAACTGTAAACAGTTTTGAACTGTCGGGTATAATTAGGATTGGCGCGCTAGTTAATACTTCCATTAATTTCTTAAAGGCTATATCACAATTGTTACTCCAAGAAAACACCAAATTCTTCTTTGTTAATTGGGTTAAAGGAATTGAAATCTTTGCAAAGTCTTTAAAAATCTCGATAATATCTGGCCAATCCAAGGAAACTTCTCACTTTCATAGCATTCTAGTATTCCCCATTCCTTGATTGCCTCGATCTTTGCAGGTTATACGACCAAGCCTTTACGTGACACAATATGCCCTAAAATCTTACCTCTTACGTCCAGAAATAGAACTTCAAGAATTTTGCTTTCACTTAGTTCTTTATTAATATCCCTAACACTTGTCTTAAGTGACTTTTATGCTCTTCATTATCTTTTGAAAATATAAGGATATCATGTACAAAGACTACCAAAATTTTATTTAGAATGCCCCTAAACACTCTACTCATGAGGTCAACGAAGAAGGCGGGTGCATTCGTTAGTCCGAACGACATAATTTCCAATTGGAACAATCTATTTGGCATTCTAAACACAATTTTTCCTTACTATCCTTCGTAACTCTTTACTGGTGAAGTCCAGTAGCAAGGTCTAATTGGGTAAATACTCGGGATCCTCCCAAGTGGTCAAAAAAGTCATTGATTCCAGGTAAGGGGTACCTATTCTTTTTGGTCAACTTATTAAGTTCCTTATAGCCCAAAAAAGTTTTAAAGATCTGTCTGCTTTGGTGGCAAACACAACAGGTGCACCCTATTCTGAGGTACTTCGCCGAATGAACCCTTTTTGTAACAATTTTGAAATCTACTTGTCCAACTCCCTTCTTTCCTTTGGTTCCATATGCCTCAACGGTAGTGCAACAGGTCTAGCGTCCTTCTCTAGGTCAAATTGAAAAGATATTTCTCTATGGGGGTGGAAGTACCGTGACTTCCTAAGAAACATCCAAGAACTCAAAAACTATAGGGACCGAAGATGGTCCTTCTGAACTAGGATTAAGGAATA
Source organism: Allium sativum (assembly GCA_030737875.1). Classification (NCBI taxonomy): domain Eukaryota; kingdom Viridiplantae; phylum Streptophyta; class Magnoliopsida; order Asparagales; family Amaryllidaceae; genus Allium; species Allium sativum. The sequence continues at coordinate 292,798,752 of CM060912.1, forward strand.
TAACAAGGCTCTATCCTTGTTCCTAACATTACAAGGAATACTCACACTACGTCCTCCTCGGCTCCAAAGACAAATGATTCTCTTATCGCAATCTAGTATGACCCCATGAAATGATAGCTAGTCCATACCTAGTATAAGGTCATACCTCATAAAATCCAACTCATACGCTTTGCAATGGAACTTGATATTTTCGACCTCTAATACTAGCTCTTTATGCAACAACTCAAGATACTTAGATCCTCCGATAGGGTTTGCCACCTCTATCGGACTATCAGAGATAGACATGGGAAGGTTCAACATATTAACTAATCTCTTAGAGATAAAAGAATGGATCTCTCCTTAATCAAATAAGGTGTGTATAGAGTTTCCTAAAACAAAAGTTATGCCTTCAAGTGTGGGTTTCCCTTGGTCTATTGGAAGTCGGCTTTGAATTGGTGTTGCCTCTATTGCATAGTTCTGGCCACTCTTGATGGCTTTGGGCTTGGGAAAATCCTTAAACATGTGTCCTTCTTTGCCAACTAGGTCCTACAATCCTTGGCCTCATGGCCCTTGCATTGCACCTAGTACAAGTCATTGCTTCCTTTTTTAATTTGTTACCCTTCTTCTTGCATTTCCATCATTTCTTTTTCTTATTGTTGTTGGAAGTTCCTTCTCCCTTCTCACCTTCTTTATCCTCCTTGGAACCTTCAGCCGTGCATAGGATAGCCGTCCCTACTAGGGTTTCAAAAGTTACCGCAAATGTTACTTAGGCTAATAAAGTTTCCTTTAACGGGGAGTTTAATCCTTTAACAAATCTCAAGGCTTTGTTCAATGGGGTGTCTACCAAACCTCAACCAAACTTGCATAATTCAGTAAATTTGGCAATATACTCTTGAAAGTTCAAGTTTCCTTGCTTAAGGTGGATGAATTTCTCCAACTGGATAGTCCCCTTGGAAAATTTTTTTGCTTCGAAACGGGTTTTGAATTCTGCCTAGGTAAATATCCGACCCTCATTCTCTGAAGATACTAAGTTACACCATTCAAGGGCCTCAACTTTCAAGTGCCATGAAACACCCCCACCTCCGTTAGGGTCACTCTCAAAGGGAATGCCCTAATTTTGGTGGAGGATTATAAGTATAAGTCACAGATACACAAGACAGATATAAATACACATATTTTTGAACAGCGGAAAACAACAGCACTTTTATTCCATCAAAATACGTGTTTACACAAAACATGCCATAATTGTCTTACAATACATCCAAAAACCATTACATTTTCATAACTGTCTTGATTTCATAACTTAAAGAAGCATAAAAACAAAAGTAAACTGCATAAGTCCTCATAGTTGCAATCCAAAGCCGTAGTCCAAAACGAAAGAGATCCAAGCAATACATTCTTTCTCTTCAAGCTGGATGTGAAAACTGGTCAAGCTGCGGTATTCCCTCCCTGTGGACCTGGGGGGGGGGGGGACGAAAGAAAAGAAGACGAAAGAAAAGTAGAGTCAGACATAAAGCTTGAGTAAGTCTAGGACTATTCAGTCTATGAATAAAGAACTGGGCATGATAAGTATAAACTGGAAATGGGAAAGCACTATAAACTAGGTTAAGTTGTCTAGAGTCGAATATACTATCGTACCCCATATTAATCTCTACATCCATATAAACTAGTTCCCAACAGGCACCCCATAATCAAGGTGAAGTGATCCATTTCTAATGATCGGCTCCTACTCGCATAGTTACATGTGTCTTACGGCCCCCGATGTTGTAGTTACCTATGCTGGTCCCACCATGGGGTGTATCAAGTCCCATGGTGGCGGCCCGACACAATTCTAGAATGCACAGGTATACTACTGGTGACCAGTGCCTTATTTTTCTGCGCCGGAGTGTGTGCACGCCCACACCCCATTAGAACCTACACTGCTGCACCACCGCCGTCGATTTGACCTCTTACAGTCAGCCCAGTAATCGTGCCCCACCCTGCCTAGTTCAGGGTATCCTGATACACCTTGTAGGGTTACTGCTGAAAAGGGTCCCCCGCTACTAGGTTTTCTATTTCTAGCCAACATGCTAAGTTGGTTAAGTGTTTTGTAAACCTAACCCCCAATCAGTTTGTGTAGTTTAGCATGTTCCAATTTTGATTAAGTATTAATTCAATTTACTTAATCCTATCAATCCTGACTCAGCCTTAATTGTCTTATTAAAGCCTCGACCTCTCACATTAGACAGGTATTGTTGTGACTGCCTGTTGCCGGTTGGTTCCGGGCAGTCTTACGTCACAACTCAGTCTAACCTCGGATCTTTATTGGGCTCAATGTTTAACCACCCACATTGGATAGGTATTGTTGTGACTACTGGACAGCCGGGCGGTTCCGGGCAGGTTTACATCGCAACTTAATCCAACCTCGGGTTAAACACATCGTATTTTCTAAATTTACATATTTTGTCTCTTTTCTTTTTATTTGTAAATATTTGCGGCCCATTATTCAAATTCATCTTTATTTGGTAAAATTAATTTATACCACATAATTGTTTTCAAGGTCGTTGGCATGCGTCAAACATGCCAACACATATGTTTATATTTTAACCCAAACGTCATTACCCCCGTTTTATACGTTCACTACAATATAACATATGTTGGGTTTAACATTTAAACCCAACTTAGCCACATTAAAAAGGGGAGGCTTAGAACATGGTGTTTATATATTCTAAGTAACATCAAAAAGGGGAGTGTGAACGCATGAACTTGCAACATAACGATCTAATTAACATAAATTAGGCACTTGTGAACTTGCATTGTAATAGCATTTAATCCTGACATAAAACATGCCTAAACATGAATCATGGTTTTTAATCTATTCATTTGAACTTGCAATTGAAATGTAAATCTAACTTAATTATGTGTCGCATATATTGTCATATGATTTTGATAATAGCATAGGCCTAAAACATATTTTGTTTGGGCATAAAGTCAAACATAAATTAGCCATGTTCATAAAGTTAACACAAGTTCACAAGGGTGCTTACTTTTGTCACTACACAAAAGTATGGTTTTACACTTGAATCATGATGCCAATTCCAACATAAATTCATATGAATCATAATACTCAAATGGATCCAATTACACTAAAAATGATCATAAAAATATACATCATGTTGGCATAATAATGAGTCATATACTTGCATGAATCTAAACTTTGTTGTACAAACATATATCATTAACTTTCAACATGAATCACATACTTGCAAATATCCAATAGGTGTTGTAATAAACTACCACAAACATATAGTCGTTAACTTTCAACATGAGTCACATACTTGCAAATATCCAATAGGTCTAACATCATTATACCACAACATCCCAAATCTATTCACAATTAGAATCATAGCAACATACAATTATGAATTATCATCACCACAAACTAAGTACAATTCCATTCCTCATTTACACAAATCAAAACATAATTATTCATTCATATCGGAATAGCACTCTACTTACAACGTATGACGAATCTTCAATTCAGGTTTCTGAATTCTGAATTTGGAGATGCTATCCTTTGTTGTAGGCGTTGTTTTGATTTAGTTGTCATTGCTTTAGGCTTTTGAATTGTCTCCTAATCATCTCTCAATTTTGACGGCTACTCCTAGTCTTTCCTCAGCAGCATGACGGTCTCATTCTCATTTTTATTTGTATGAATTAGGTGGAGTCTTAGGTCCTTTTTATAGAGTTTATGAATTGATTAGAACCGTCGATGGAGCTTGGATTAATATTAGTCGTTCGTTTGAAGGAGAGACCAATCAGGAACTGACACCTAGCCCTAGTGACAAGGCAAGGCTCAGAAATTTGGCCAAGCATAGACCAGGCCAGCCAGGGGGGCTGGGTTCGACCTGGCTTAGGGGCCAGGTCGACTCCCCAGTCGACCCCCGAGTCGACTTGGTAGTCGACCTGGGTGCCCCAGGTCGACTACCCAGTCAACCTGGGTGCCTTGGGCGGGAAAATTCCCGCCCTGGCCAATCTGGCCCGATTTTTGAAATTTGAATTTGGTTTTCTGAGCTGTTTGAATTTTAAACTGAATTCTGAAACTTCCGGAGGCCATATCTTCTTCATACAGAGTCCGTTTTATGCAAACTCGGACTCTATCCCAAGCAGAATTCCGAGACGAACGCAATGGTGTATCCCGTTTCCCTTAATTCGTTGATTTGAAATTAATTATACTTTAATTTGTGAATTTCACTGTTATAGAATACACGGGGTGTTACATTCTCCCCCACTTAAAAGGATTTCGTCCCCGAAATCTTCAAGTTCAGGAAGAACGTATATCCTAACATCCAAACGTCCATCTACTCATCCATCAAACACGAGCATCCATTGTCTATAAAAGACTTCTAATGCTTCATGATCATATGCGAAGTGTGTGTACATGTACTTATCTAATGCAAAATCAGGCGGCCTACTGATTCAGTTGACCTCCTTAATACAAATTATGTAAGTGTCATGAATCCATTATGTATGCAAATTTTCCTATTCATGATTCTACATGAGTGCACAATCATTCATATATAAATGCAACATCCATATGACAACACATTAAACTTCAACCATATACGAATATAAATACATATATGCATATGCAATATGAAGTGACTGAGCCGATCTAAAACCTATATTGTGTGTGTATATGCAACCACGAGCAACCACTAACAATCACTTGCAACCACTTGCAATCATCATCCATAACAAGTTTCAATTACATGTTTTCATCCAAAGGGTTTCTACCTAAAAGATAAGGTCGAGGAGATATACCTAAAAAGATAGATAAAAGCGCAACTTAAGGAAAAAGAAAGATCAAAGATGTACCCTCGAAAAGAAGAGGGTAGGCTGCGCGTATTCTAGCTTCAGTTTCCCAAGTTGCGTCTTCCTCGGCGTCGCTCCATTGAACTTTGACGAGCTTGACTTCGCGGTTGCGTAGCTTTTTCACTTCCGTTCCTAATATGCGGGTTGGAACTTTCCTCACGGTTGCTTCGCGTTCCACTTCAGCTTCTTCTAGGATGTTTGGCTCTACCACTTCAGTAGATTCATGCAGACATTTTCGGAGGTGCGAAACATGAAAAACGTTGTGAACTCCGGCCAGTTTCTCGGGTAGCTCTAATCTATAGGCCATTTTCCCAATTTTCTCGATAATTGGAAACGACCCTACGAACCTTGGTGCTAGCTTTCCTGTGGATCCAAAACGAACAACGTTCCTTAGAGGAGATACCTTAAGAAAAACTCTATCCCCAACCTCAAATTCAAGGTCGGTCCTCCTCTTGTCGGCGTAGGATTTCTGTCTGTCTTGGGCTGTCTTCATCCTTTTTCGTATCAAGTCTACTTTCTCTGAAGTCTCTCGGATCATATCTGGCCCAAGTATGAGCTTATCAGTAGACTCCCACCAACAAGTGGGCGACCGACATGGTCTTCCATATAAAGCTTCGAAGGGTGCCATTCCGATGGTGGCTTGGTAGCTGTTGTTGTAGGCAAATTCCACCAAAGGAAGATGGTCTTCCCACGTCCCTCCGAAGTCAAGGATGCACAGTCTTAAAAGGTCCTCCAAAACTCTGTTCACTCTTTCTGTCTGGCTGTCGGTTTGGGGATGATAGGCTGTGCTCAAGCATAACTGTGTGCCTACCGCTTCTTGCAGACTCCGCCAAAACTCACTTGTGAAGATAGGGTCCCGGTCACTAACAATGCTGGATGGTATTCCATGGAGTCGAACAATTTCCTTAAGGTAAAGAGATGCTAGGGATGAGGCAGTTCTTTTACTCTTGATAGGTAAAAAGTGGGCGCTTTTAGTAAGCCTATCCACTATTACCCAAATGCTAGTGTTGCCTCTTCTAGACCTAGGCAGCCCATCAATGAAGTCCATTGAGATGCTATCCCACTTCCACTGTGGGACCTCTAGAGGATTGAGCAAACCGCCAGGTTTCTTCTGTTCCGCCTTAACCTGTTGGCAAACCATACACTTTGAAACGAATTCTGCCACGTCCTTCTTCATGCCATTTCAAAAGAGAGTCCTCTTTATGTCCTTGTACATTTTATCTCCGCTTGGATGTATCGTCATCTTGGAGTGATGTGCTTCCTCGAGAACCTTCTTTACTAAATCCCTTGTCTGTGGGATGCATAGTCTTCCGTCTCGCCTTAGCCACCCCTTATCGTCGATGGAGTATCTGTTGAGGTGACTTGAAGTCTCACCCCTAATTAGCCTATCAATCGTCTCCACAAGCTGAGGGTCTTCGCGTTGTGTTGTCCCTATTGAGTCCACTAAAGTCGGGCGTACTTCGAGAGATGCTAGCAAGCCCGGTACAAAATCGGAGGAGGGCCTAAAGTCAAAGCTGGCTATAAACTCTAGGCTTTGTCTTTCAACAAACAGCGGGCTTAGGGTCAGTTTCTTTCGGCTCAACGCGTCTACCACTACGTTGCCTTTGCCCGTAGTGTAGGAGATCTCGAAATCGTACGAGGCAAGAAACTCCATCCATCTCTGTTGCCTCAAGTTAAGATCTTTCTACGAGAAAAGATATTTCAACGATTTATGGTCAGTGTAAAGTTCGAACTTCTCACCTAGGAGATAGTGTCGCCAAGACTTGAGTGCAAAGACGATGGCAGCTAACTCAAGATCGTGGGTCGGGTAGTTCTTTTCGTGCACTTTCAACTGTCTCCCGCCATAAGCTACTACCCTTCCTTCTTGCATTAAGACAGCGCCTAGTCCTGTCCCACATGCATCTGTATAAACTGTGAACATCTTGCTTCCATTTGGCAACGTCAAAACTGGGGCTGTTTAAGAGCCCTTTTTAGTCGTTGGAAAGCAAACTCGCAATCCAAGTCCCAATTAAACACTAGATTCTTCTTTGTCAGCCTTGTGAGTGGAGCTGATATTTTCGCAAAATCCCTTATGAATTTTCGGTAGAAACCTGCTAGTCCTAGAAAACTTCGGACCTCAGTTGCATTCCTTGGTGTCTTCCAATCCTGTACCGCTACTACCTTAGCAGGGTCCACAGCTAACCCTTCTTTGGATACTATGTGCCCAAGGAACCTCACTTCCTCTCTCCAAAAGTGGCATTTGGAGAATTTGGCTTTTAGCTGATGGACTCGCAAAGTTTCCACGATTGCCCTTAAGTGCTGAGCATGTTCTTCTTCACTCTTTGAGAAGATCAAGATATCGTCTACGAAGACCACTACGAACTTATTGAGGAAATCTCTGAACACCCTACTCATTAGGTCCACGAAGTAAGCGGGTGCGTTTGTCAGGCCGAAAGGCATGACAAGCCATTCAAAGAAGCCGTCTGGGGTTCTGAATGCTATCTTATCGATACTATCTTCAGCCACCCTTAGCTGATGAAATCCGGTCGCTAAATCGAGTTGGGAGAAAACAGACACTCCTACAAGCTGATCAAACAGATCGTCAATTCTGGTGAGAGGGTGCCTATTCTTTTTATTTAGCTTATTGAGCTCCCTATAGTCAACACACAGACAGAGTGAACCATCCGCCTTTGTAGCGAACACCACTGGAGCGCCCCATTCTGAAATGCTCCTCCTAATGAACCCCTTCTCTAGAAGCTCTTTAATCTGTTTACTGAGCTCTTTCCTTTCCCGTGGAGCTATGTGTCTAATGGGCAACGCAAAGGGCTTTGCATTATCTACAAGATATATGCGGAAGTCTATCTCCCACTTCGGAGGTAAGCCCTTCACCTCTTCGAAGACATCCGGATATTCACGGACCACTCTAACCAATTGCAAATTCTCAACAGAAGCATCTAGCGGTTCGAGATAACTAAGCATAACCGCATACGAGGGATTACAAGTAATTTCCAAAGTGTTACCGAGTTGGGTCAGAAGCCTAACCACCCTTTTCTCACAATCAAGGATGGAACCATTACTAGATAGCCAGTCCATGCCCAAAATCAAACCATATCCCGAGAATCCCAAAACAAAGGCACTACATCTAAATTCTACGCTTAGAATAGAAATTTTCAATCCCACACAGATCATAGGCAGATGAGCTGGGCCCCTAATTGGATTTGAAACAATTAAGGGGTCCTCTACCATACTAGTTTCTAGGTGTAGAGATTCTACTAAAGTAGATGAAATAAAGGAGTGTGATGCGCCAGAATCAAATAAAGTGCGAACTGGGTGATCATAAAGATAAACTACACTTTCTACAGAAGTATTTATACCTCGCTGTTGCAGAGGTGGCGCTTCTAGCACATGAACCTGTGCCCCTGAGGTGGATCCAGCCCTCTTCCCCTGCCCTCGCTTCTTTGGGCAATCCTTAGCCATATGGTCTGTTTCACCGCAAGAAAAGTACCCACCATTCATCTTGGCCTTCTTTTTCCGGCAATCTTTCACTAAGTGCCCCACTTTGCCACAGAAATTACACTTCCTCTTCTCTTTGTTGTCTTTCCCGCCCTTCTTAAATTCTGCCTTCTTAGGCTGTAAACCCTCTTTCTTCCCTTGAGAGCTTTCTGCCTTTTTCTCCTTCTTGCCCTTATCCTCTTCGTTCAACAATGCCATCTGCACCAACCTTTCATACGTAGCTCCCATGGGTATATGGGTCATGGCCAAACTGTGTAATGGCTCATTCAATCTCTTGACAAAGCGGAGAGCCTTCTTGTGCGGAGTGTTGACTAGGTCCAGTCCGAACCTAGCCAGCTGATCGAATGATTAACATACTCTTTGACTGTCATATTCCCTTGCTTAAGAAATAAGAATTTTTCCAACTGAAAACTCCTTTCAGCTTCTGAGAGAAATTTAGCTTCAAACCTTGTCCTAAAGTCCTCCCATGTTTCCACTGGTCTTTCTGCATTGGTGACTTCCCACCAGTAGGAAGCCTCGCCTTTAAGTAGCCATACTGCCAGTTGTACCTTCTGCCTATCTTCTACCTCAAAGATGACGAATAAGTCCTTGGTTTCCTTCAGCCAATTCCTGGCTGCCACGAAGGACTCGGTTCCATGAAAGTCCTTTCCTCCCATAGCTTTAAAATCTTTACATATCTTAGCAAAAGTATTACCATGAGGAGGAGGTGGAGGAAGAGGTGCTGCTGCAGCTGGATGATTTCCTGCAGCTGGGGGAGGAGGAACGGTAGGACCTGGCTGAGTGGCCCTTGCTTCTAAGAATCGTCTATACCAACCAGGTATTGGTATACCCTCTGGCAAGTTAAGTTCTTCGGACATGCTGAAACAAAAAGGATAGATTCAAAACGAAGGATAAAAGATAGTACCTATGGCTTTGGGGGACTTTGCCTTTTTAAAATAAAATAACATTTTATCTTTAAAAATGCTTCTTTAAATTTTCTTTTGAAAATAAATTTTTAAAACTTTTTATCTTATCTGGTAAACCTATGCTCTGATACCAAGTGAAACACCCCAACTCCGTTAGGGTCACTCTCAAAGGGAATGCCCTAATTTTGGTGGAGGTTTATAAGTATAAGTCACAGATACACAAGACAGATATAAATACACATATTTTTGAACAGCGGAAAACAACAACACTTTTATTCCATCAAAATACGTGTTTACACAAAACATGCCATAATTGTCTTACAATACTTCCAAAAACCATTACATTTTCATAACAGTCTTGATTTCATAACTTAAAGAAGCATAAAAACAAAAGTAAACTGCATAAGTCCTCATAGTTGCAATCCAAAGCCATAGTCCAAAACGAAAGAGATCCAAGCAATACATTCTTTCTCTTCAAGCTGGATGTGAAAACTGGTCAAGCTGCGGTATTCCCTCCCTGTGGACCTCTTGGGGGGGGGGGGAACGAAAGAAAAGTAGAGTCAGACATAAAGCCTGAGTAAGTCTAGGACTATTCAGTCTATGAATAAAGAACTGGGCATGATAAGTATAAACTGGAAATGGGAAAGCACTATAAACTAGGTTAAGTTGTCTAGAGTCGAATATACTATCGTACCCCATATTAATCTCTGCATCCATATAAACTAGTTCCCAACAGGCACCCCATAATCAGGGTGAAGTGATCCATTTCTAATGATTGGGTCCTACTCGCATAGTTACATGTGTCTTACGGCCCCTGATGTTGTAGTTACCTATGCTGGTCCCACCATGGGGTGTATCAAGTCCCATGGTGGCGGCCCGACACAATTCTAGAATGCACAGGTATACTACTGGTGCCCAGTGCCTTATTTTTCTGCGCCGGAGTGTGTGCACGCCCGCGCCCCCTTAGAACCTACACTGCTGCACCACCGCCGTCGATTTGACCTCTTACAGTCAGCCCAGTAATCGTGCCCCACCCTGCCTAGTTCAGGGTATCCTGATACACCTTATAGGGTTACTGCTGAAAAGGGTCCCCCTCTACTTGGTTTTCTATTTCTAGCCAACATGCTAAGTTGGTTAAGTGTTTTGTAAACCTAACCCCCAATCAGTCTGTACAGTTTAACATGTTCCAATTTTGATTAAGTATTAATTCAATTTACTTAATCCTATCAATCCTGACTCATCCTTAATTGTCTTATTAAAGCCTCGACCTCTCACATTAGACAGGTATTGTTGTGACTGCCTGTTGCCGGTTGGTTCCGGGCAGTCTTACGTCACAACTCAGTCTAACCTCAGGTCTTTATTGGGCTCAATGTTTAACCACCCACATTGGATAGGTATTGTTGTGACTACTGGACAGCCGGGCGGTTCCGGGTAGGTTTACATCACAACTCAATCCAACCTCGGGTTAAACACATCGTATTTTCTAAATTTACATATTTTGTCTCTTTTATTTTTATATGTAAATATTTGCGGCCCATTATTCAAATTAATCTTTATTTGGTAAAATTAATTTATACCACTTAATTGTTTTCAAGGTCGTTGGCATGCGTCAAACATGCCAACACATATGTTTATATTTTAACCCAAACGTCATTACCCCCGTTTTATATGTTCACTACAATATAACATATGTTGGGTTTAACATTTAAACCCAACTTAGCCACATGAAAAAGGGGAGGCTTAGAACATGGTGTTTATATATTCTAAGTAACATCAAAAAGGGGAGTGTGAACGCATGAACTTGCAACATAACGATCTAATTAACATAAATTAGGCACTTGTGAACTTGCATTGTAATAGCATATAATCATGACATAAAACATGCCTAAACATGAATCATGGTTTTTAATCTATTCATGTGAACTTGCAATTGAAATGTAAATCTAACTTAATTATGTGTCGCATATATTGTCATATGATTTTGATCAGCATAGGCCTAAAACATATTTTGTTTGGGCATAAAGTCAAACATAAACTAGCCATGTTCATAAAGTTAACACAAGTTCACAAGGGTGCTTACTTTTGTCACTACACAAAAGTATGGTTTTACACTTGAATCATGATGCCAATTCCAACATAAATTCATATGAATCATAATACTTAAATGGATCCAATTACACTAAAAATGATCATAAAAATATACATCATGTTGGCATAATAATGAGTCATATACTTGCATGAATCTCAACTTTGTTGTACAAACATATAGTCATTAACTTTCAACATGAATCACATACTTGCAAATATCCAATAGGTGTTGTAATAAACTACCACAAACATATAGTCGTTAACTTTCAACATGAGTCATATACTTGCAAATATCCAATAGGTCTAACATCATTATACCACAACATCCCAAATCTATTCACAATTAGAATCATAGCAACATACAATTATGAATTATCATCACCACAAACTAAGTACAATTCCATTCCTCATTTACACAAATCAAAACACAATTATTCATTCATATCGGAATAGCACTCTACTTACAACGTATGACGAATCTTCAATTCAGGTTTCTGAATTTGGAGATGCTATCCTTTGTTGAAGGCATTGTTTTGATTTAGTTGTCGTTGCTTTAGGCTTTTGAATTGTCTCCTAATCGTCTCTCAATTTTGACGGCTACTCCTAGTCTTTCCTCAGCAGCATGACGGTCTCATTCTCATTTTTATTTGTATGAATTAGGTGGAGTCTTAGGTCCTTTTTATAGAGTTTGTGAATTGATTAGAACCGTCGATGGAGCTTGGATTAATATTAGCCGTTCGTTTGAAGGAGAGACCAATCAGGAGCTGACACCTAGCCCTAGTGACAAGGCAAGGCTCAGAAATTCGGCCAAGCACAGACCAGGCCAGCCTGGGGGGCTGGGTTCGACCTGGCTCAGGGGCCAGGTCGACTCCCCAGTCGACCCCCGTGTCGACTTGGTAGTCGACCTGGGTGCCCCAGGTCGACTACCCAGTCGACCTGGCCAATCAGGCCCGATTTTTGAAATTTGAATTTGGTTTTCTGAGCTGTTTGAATTTTAAACTGAATTCTGAAACTTCCGGAGGCCATATCTTCTTCATACGGAGTCCGTTTTACGCAAACTCGGACTCTATCCCAAGCAGAATTCCGAGACGAACGCAATGGCGTATCCCGTTTCCATTAATTCTTTGATTTGAAATTAATTATACTTTAATTTGTGAATTTCACTATTATAGAATACATGGGGTGTTACATGCCAGGCCGCAATTCTCCTCTTTACTTCATCAAGCCAACCAATAGCTTCAAAAATTCTTTTATGGTCCATTATCCAAGATTGGGAATTATTAAAACTTTCCTTCCCAGTGAATGGTTTCCCTCCAAGATTCGCGAAGCTATTACGAAAGTGAGAAAAGTCAAAGGATACCTTAGTGGCAGGAGCTGTAGGAGTCGCTATGGCTTAATTAGTAGCAGGGACCTGTTCAACAGTACGGAGATGCTGTAGGAACCATTCTGGCGAGTATTTGGGCCTTGCTTGGCTACCCTGCTCAGTAGGATTTTCAGCCATTCTACTATCTAAAAAGAAAAGGAAGAATCCTTCAGTGGATAATCCTAAGATAGTATATAAGCTGAAAAGGGAAGAAAACGATAAAGCTGGCTAGTATAAATGTGTATGCTCATTGGGGTAAAATATATTATATATATACTTTGAAAAACCCTTTCCAAATTACAAATATGCCTCTCATACGTATAATTCTCTTATAATCAGGTAACCTATTCTCTGATACCGAATGTGACAACCTTCCCGGAATGGGCCTAAATTTCGATCCAGAAAAGGCCCATTGAAACTTTGAACCATTCAAAATGGGTCGTTGGTTCCTATAAGGATTATATTTGCATAGATAATATATACACAAACACTTTAAATGGAAATCTCACACATCGGAAAGAGAAAATATAATGCTAAAATAAGATGTACCACTTCATTTAAAAATCACAGAATTCCAACACAACAGTCAAAGTTACATCTGTTCGACGGGTACATCAAATAATTCATTTTCACATGTCTCCAAAAGAAGTAAAGCAGTAACTACTAATAATAGCATAATGACTTCGTCTTTAGCTCCCATCATGATATCGTCCATGACTTTTATCGCATCTACTGACCTGTTGGATATGTTAAGGAGAGGGGTCAGAACATAAAGTTCTGTGTGACTGAAATATTGTGTTAACTTAAAGTACATACCATATATTTTTAGCAGGTTAATATGTCAAGGTATGTCTACGCAGCACAAACATTTGCACAAGCACCAAATGTCTAACCAATGAGGTGGATATCCAAGTCAATCGCTCATTAGTGTTTTTAGGGTAAAGACCCGACGAGGTGGTCATTCTTGGTCACTTATGGACCTATCAAAGGCGGTTCTTATGATCTCTTATAACCCTGAGGCGGACCCCTAGCCCCTTAAGACCCCGTCCTAGTACGTCAACATTCTTAAGTCCATACTCTCAATTGTAATATGAGAAGTAGTATTCTGAACGTTACTACTTAACTGATATTACGATATAACAGCTATGTCGCTTAAGACTTCACTTACACAGTTGGTAAGCATGCAATTGCCGCATATCTTTTATATACCCATTATGTCCCTAGTTGAACCCGTACAAGCTTCTAGAGGAAGTGGACATCCCTCGTGAACTATCCTACTCCGTTACCGCTTATGCCTAACCACTTTTAGAGAAGGAGGACCCAAAGACTTACTTCGAATCTAATAAGGCTGCGTCCTATGACTTTAGTTCCTCTCCAAGGAATAAACCTCAGGAGGGATCCAAGTCCTAACCACTTAAGACCCAAATTAGACAGGAAGAGAGTCAGCCTCTTAAGACCTTCTCAAGGTGTAGTAAACCTGCCTATTCTCACACACAATAGACTTATATATAGTTATATACACACACACACACACTAGACCTCTTATATTAAACCGTATACTTGAAGATGCTGGATACGCCGGGCGGTTTAGGGCAGGTTTCTACTACAAGTTGGTCTAACCTCGTGTCATAGTGTACTAAGTTTGAATGGCCCATGACACCTCGACCTCTCACATTAGTTGGGCCTACTTGTGATTGTTGGATTTTCCGCTTGGTTTCAGGTAGACTTGTACCACAAATGGCAACCAACCTCGTGTCTGTGTGTCACTATTAATATTTATAAAGCCATTCTATACACACACAAAAGCAATCAATATATATATATATATATGGTGACACTACAAATTCGAATCTTATCCTAATCGCATTTATTACACAATATATGTTAATTACATTGATTATGTTTATATAAGCATAATAAATATAATGCCTAAATAACGTTAATGTTTGTATGAATGAGAGAACGTTCTAACGAGATAGCAATTGTCAATTTGTACTAAATTAATGTATACAGGTTAGTTTTACATATTTTTGACTGTTACAATTTAGGCATGATGGCATAAGAGTATAATAACATATAGAAGTGAATGGAAAAATACAGCATACATTTAAACTTGAACTTGCATCCTAGGCTTTTTGGGAGGATTTCAATAATGGGTCAAAAATAAAGTATGACATATACACATAATATATACATGCATGTTTATAAGTTCCACTTTTCCAATTCATCCCTTTTTGGTTGTTTGCACATAAAAACGTTTATATTTGATATATTTCAAGTATGAATACGTTTAGATTCAAAATAGAATCCAAACCTAATCAAATCATGGTATAACCAAATTTAAACCATTTTAAGGTACAATCAAATGTTAACATAAGGGTGAATTACACGAAGTGGAAACAA
Source organism: Allium sativum (assembly GCA_030737875.1). NCBI lineage: Eukaryota > Viridiplantae > Streptophyta > Magnoliopsida > Asparagales > Amaryllidaceae > Allium > Allium sativum. The sequence continues at coordinate 292,813,836 of CM060912.1, forward strand.
CAACACCCCTTTCGTTCTCAATTCATTATTAAAATTCAATTCCAAAACCCAAATAACAATAAATTGACAATTCATACACAAATATAAAATTGAGAATTTGGGATTTTTACATTGATATTATCGATTTCCAAATCCTCTTTGGCATAGGTATCAGCATGTTAACCAACTAAAAAATAGAATATGCCTAAGAACACTATATACCACTCATAGATCTAAGGAAGAACAAGTAGGATTCTTGTTGTAGATTTAGATCTATGCCTAATATTCATGACGAACATGCTCCAATCCTTCTAATATATATGTAAGAAACATCTTTTAGAATCTTATATGTATATATATATATGTTCTTATTTCCAGAATTCATACTAAAACCTACATGAATTTAGATTAGAGAGAAGATAAGAATAAAGGTTAGAGAAATAGAAGAAATTCTTAACCTTTTTCTGAAATTTAGCAATGGAAGAAGGACAACATGGAGGTAGATAGAATAGAGTAGCCAGGGTTTTGTTGTGTGACGGGGCCTATATATAGCTCCCCATGTGAGCGCAGGCCATTAGATTATTTAGATTTTTTTTGGCCCTGTATATATCCCTTACGAAAACCCAAACCAAACAAAGTTTCATTGGGCTGTTCAACCCCCAGGCGGTCGGCCTGGGTGGTCGACATTCCTCCTAGGGGGTGATTGACCTCTTGGTCGTTGAAAACCCCAATGAACGTTGTTGCACTGAGGTGTTTATTTAAATAATATGTTGCTTTATATTCTTAATCTCTTTCCTTACATAAAATATTCTTTGTCCCTATAATCTTATCTTTTGTTTGAAATTCAAATTCTCCCTTCTTTATTTAAATATATTTTGGATATATATATATCTTATTTAATTAAATATATATATTTTAAGCATTTTACTATCCAATTATTTGCTTATAACTTCTTCGTACATTGACCATTTTCTGCATATTATATATGAAAATAATTTAGAATTTCGCTATGAATCCAAATAAAAGATTTTCGTAGCCAAATTCCTAAAGGTGAAAAATCTCATTTTCCAGCCATATTATTAAATTGTTTTATTTATTATTAATACTTATGTATCTTACGGGGTGTTATAGTAGAGTTGTCGGGGATATCATAGTATTTTCCTTCATATTCTTCGGAAGTCAGGCTGGGTTAGAGTTGCGAGTTTAGCGGTTGCAAGTCATGGTGCACCATTCAAACTAACCCAATTGATTTATACTCTTTCTCAAGTCATGAGAGTTAGAGTTATTCGTGCGAACGGTCTTGTCATATTCTCTTTGGTGTCGTTCCAACACTTTCTTTCTCAAAGTAAGGATCATCGCATCGGAGTGAAGCTCGACTTTAGTTAACTTACACCGACTAGCCATGGAGGTGAGTTAGCTCGTCGAAACATGTGCCAATGAACGTCGTTTGGGAAATAAGTCATTCCCTTCATTCGAGTCTTGGCATATGTCGATCGAATTTCAATACATAGCAAAATTAGTAAACACAGTCAAAGAGCACGAAAAAGAGCTTTTATTTATAAATAGTGGTTGAGTATGCCTTATTACTTAGTCAAAAAATGAAAAAAAGATTACAAAAGTGAGAAAATAAAAGCTTAAGTCAAATATTGCCGCAAGTTCTCGACATTCCATGCTCTTTAGAGATCATTTCCGTTGACAGTCGTTAACCTGAAAGTTCCACCATCAAGCTTCCATCGAATGATGTAAGGTCCTTCTCACTTCGGACCCATGCGAATTGGTGCCAGGAAGACGTGCTTTAGCCGGGTTCAAAGATTCTAGGCCAAACCTTTTTGTTGAAGTATTTGGCAAACCGTTGTCTATGTGTTGAAGCACGTAAGTTAGCATCCTCTCTCTTCTAATCAATCATATCAAGTGATTCCAAGAGAAGAGCCTTATTAGTCAAAGGATCATAGTATGTCAATTGATGAGAGGAGACTTCGAGCTACACAAGCATCACCACCTCGGAGCCATATGACAACGCGAATGGAGTGTGACCAGTCATAGACTTATGGGTTGTGCGATAAGCCCAAAGGGATAATGGGAGTTCGTCGATCCATTTTTTTTGGCCTGCACCAATCGCTTCTTCAAAATGGACTTTATGGTATTACTCACAGCTTCAACTTGTCCATTTGGTTGCAGGTGTGCAACTACAGTATATTTCTTTTCAATGTGATTTCGTCGATAGAAACCTCTAAGCTATCAAATTGGGTCCATTATTAGTAATGATAGTCCTCGAAAGTCCAAATCGACATATGATGTTTCTAACGATGAAGTTGATCACCTGCTTTATTGAGATCATGGATAATGCTACAGCTTTGGCCCACTTTGTGAAATAGTCAACTGCCACGATCACATACTTTGCATCATCCTTCAAAATCGAAAGGTTTTCAATGATATCTATTGCTAGAATTCAAATAGCTAAGGACTGACCATTTGTTGGGTTGAGTTTGTGGAGCTCTAGGAATCATTGCAAATCTCTGACATTTATCGCAACATCGTGAATAATCAGCTGCATCCCGGTTCACGGTAGGTTAGAAGTAGTTGTACTTGAGTATCTTCTTTACCAAAGTTTGCCCCCCAGTGCGATCTCCATATTCACCCTCGTTTACTTTCTGTAATACGTAATTGATATTGTCATTGGCAATACACCAGAGTAAGGGAACTAAGAATCCCTTCCGATATAGAGTATCTCCTAGATGATGTATCTTGAGGCTTTATATCCAAGAGCATGCCTTTCATTCTTTTGCTCCGAAAGGGTTCTTTGGAAGAGTAAGTCTTTGACAGGAGTCATCCACAACTCCCTCTCAGCTCTTCATCCAAGACTTGGTCTATTTCCATTTGATCTCACTACTATAAAAGTGGGCATATTCGATACTAGTTTTATGTGGCCGTAGATCGAAAAAGGGTTACCGTAGGCCATTTTTTCAAATAGGCAACACCAGAGGGGCGTGGCATCCACGGCCGTTGCCTTAGCCCTCTAAGGCAACACTTTTGCCCATTTACTACCACGGAAAGAAAGTATTGCATTATAACTCTATTGCAAAAGTATTTGCAAGTAATGAAATAATATACAACATTACCTTAAGCAGAAGCCAGAGCCTGGCTTTCTGGTCATGGTAGTGGGGCTCACATGAACTTTTCATGTCATCTTCCAACGTGTCACATGTCACGTCAGCTCTCCATGTCAGTTGCCCATGTGTCGCATGCCACGTCAGCTATCCATATGGCACCATGTCAGCAGTAGCCTCACTGCTGTACCATAGTGGAATTAATAATATTGTACTTAATGCAACACCACTATACTATGTAATGCAACATCACTATCCTGTAATGCAACACCACTATACTATGTAATGCAACATCACTATCCTGTAATGCAACACCACTATACTATGTAATGCAACATCACTATCCTGTAATGCAACACCATAAAAAAATCAAATGCAATAGTAAAGAAGGAAAATGCTACATTGTAAGAAGGCAAACACATCCCTGTAATTACAAATTCTGTAGTATATATATACAATCCAAAACATTGTACCACATTTAAACATATATATCAAAATATTCTTACAATAAATCCACCCAAAACCAATAAATCTATACAATAATTTAATTTAATTTTCTAATGTTTAGCCCTTGAAGCTAGTCGTTAAGTCTATTAATTTCAGTTCAAAAACCAATAAATCGATTTTGCAATGTTGTAAGTTGATGCTGCAATTCATTTGCGTAATCAGCAGCTCGACTTGGAAACTGATGGTCAATCCACTGCCAAAAGGTACACCCTATGGGATAAACACGACATCTGAAATAACGACGACCAATGTTAAATCCAATTGAAATAACATCTTCTATAGCGGTATACCCACCCTCACACATTATGATTGGTGAGTCAAATTGATGTTCGTTAGCCACTTGGTTGTTTGGATGCTCATGACATAGGGGAACATGACTTTGCCGTCTCATTGCCCTTTCTTCACGTCATTCTTGTTCCCTTCTTTTTATTTGGAGTTCTTCTTGCTCTAGTTCATACTCACACAAGTCATCGTAGTGCCTTTCTTGCATCTCTGTATAGAAATTAATAGAGGTTTCTAGTGATGATTGGTTTGACAGTCCTAGATCACCCATGCCCAGGGTATCTTCATAGTCATATGATGTAGGAAAAGAAATAGGCATTATTTAACTACGAACAATTAAACAATTAAATTGGATTTCTTTTTTCTTTTGTTCTCTAAATTTTATTTCCACTTTTTGCAATTTGACATTTAAACATATTAAGTCATTGTTGATTTATTTACCAATATATCAGTAGTTTGGCAAACATAAAAATAAAGAACTTACACATTTTCAACACATTCAAACAAATAAATACAACACTTCAAGTATAAAAAACCAGAAATATTCAGGATAAAAAACCCCAAACATATGAACATTCAAATAAAAATGAGAAGCAAAACCCTAATTTTAGGCAATCGGTATACCAAAATCACACAGAGACTTTGAATGTAGACCAAAATAAGTTAGAGATGAAATCATCGAAATAAAACCCAAATGATGAAGCCCTAACTACCTATAATTGTCCTAAATGATCTAATTCGGAGGTGTAAAATTAGTAAAATAGGAGCAATCAGAGGTATATAGTTTGTAATCGGAGGTAGAGTAGCAATCGGAGGTGTTTTGGAGGTGTTTATAGATGGATTTCACGGAGAGATAAGAGTACAAAGGGAAGAGTAAGAGGGAAAATTTAGTTTTGGGGGGGGGGGGGGGGAAGTATTTCGTGAATGGGGCAACATGCCAAAATTTCACATAACTGAAAGAATTGGTTTGGACCGCTGGATTAATCAACATCTACGGCTATTTATTTGTTTAAACTGATAACGCGGATCGCTGACCTGGATTGTATTTATGTAAAGCTACGCTTTGAACTGGTGTTGCACGTCACAGCACAAGAATTCCAATCGCAACAATGCATTCGCTTCTAATGCAACAACATATGAATATTATTGTAGAATATCAAAGAAAGCATAGCTATTTGTTAACCGGCTTTTCGGTCCGGTTCCCAGGAGAGCATCAGACGCGGTCAACTCAACATACCTCGTAAAGCTGAGGCCGAAGAGGAAGGCACACGAGTGAAGGAAACAGGATCAAGAAGGGATTACACCGCTTGTGGCCTCTTGGCATGCAGAAGGCATCCACAAACTAAGGCTTTAGACACCGAAGAAGTTACGAGCCTCGACCACCCGATCCCGGGACCCTCGCACCCCTTGGATGGACCTCAGCCAGGCATAACGCGGAATTCGCACCCAGCCAGGTGCGAAATCTCACACCCATGCCTAGGTTCAAAATTTCTAACCCATGCCTGGGTTCAAAATTTTAAACCCAGTGGATGCGAGGTCTCGAGCCTAGCGGGTGCGAAACCTCGCACCCGTAGCCGGGTTAGAGACCCCAAGCCCAACGGGCAAGAAACCTAACGCCCACAGCTGGGCTCGAGATCCCAAGCCCAGTGGGCGCGAAATCTTGCGCCCACAGCTAGGTTCGAGATTCTGAACCCAGTGGAGTGAGATTCCGCGCCCGCGCCTAGGTTCGAAATTTTGAACCACCCAGGTACTCAAAATTTCGAACCCATACCCAGGTTCGAAATTTCGAGACGCGGGGTGGTGGGCTCGAATTTCCTGCATGTGGTTCTTATTTCTACCTAATCCTACCTACTCCCACTCCTATAAATATCCCATGGCCTCCACTTCAAAGGGGTTGGATTTTCTTCAATTGAGACCTCCCTAGAGCTTCATGAACTCCATTAATGGCATCTCCTATTTGAGAAAGAAGGAGAATTAAATATTCTTTTTAGCAAATACCTAGCATATTTCAATTATGAAAGGAAATGTAATGAGCATGGCTCAACATTGTGATTCCTGAGTGATTAATAAAAGTTCAACATCCTTCCAAGGTTGACGTATGCCTAATCCGCGGCCAAACCACTATAAATTCTCGTGTCATTTACCGCTTTCTCTTACGTAGTCTTGCGACCAAATTAACTATTCCTAGTAATAGGAATCTTTGGTGTTTACGACATTTTTTTCCATCAACATTTGGTGCTTTCACTGAGAAATTGAATTCAAGATTTTCTTCTTTCTTCCATGTTATCATCTCGACTTCGACAAGCTTGAGGTACCTTGCCTAACCTGCTGTCGAGTCCGCTTACGATGGTAAGAAGTCAAAGAATGCAATAGTCGGCTCTTCAGCCGTAGCCGAGGCCGGTACCTCCCACCAACCTCAAACGGTAGATGCCCTGACCCCTAATGAAACCATCCCTCATGTTGTGGACACGAAGCGCCCATTACCTAAGCTCAAATTCGCACGCTTAATGAAATATGAAAACATCATGGTCGAGCTTAACCAAGCATTAAGGGATAACATCGATCTTATGCGCTAACTTCAAGAAAGTCAATGCGTCGTCGCCCGACTTCAATTGGCTCGGAACAATGCTCGACTCCGACCAACCGCATCGGAAGCTTCCCCTACCGAGTTAAAGGGCCCGCACCAAAGGAGAAGGTTCACCCTCATAAATAATGTTCGCTGCTCGCACCAATGCCCTAAATAACGGTAACGGTCATGCCAACGGGAATGAGAATGGCAATGGCGACCGAACTTCAGTCACATACAACAAAGGGCACGGTACCGAGACCACTCTCGCTTGATTATCAATGACGGACCCGATCCTACAAACCAACCTCTTCCTCAACACAACCCAATGGACGCTAATCAGGGTGAAGGGCCGCTATCCCAACGGCCCGCGCTCCTATAGAACATGGTCCACATCACCCCGCTTCGCCTCTACGTCCGCACATAGACCCAATCACAGACGTCAAGGACATGGAGGTAGACGATACGGACATCCATCATAGAAAACGACCTCGCAACAGGACTCCGTAACCGCGTCAAAACCCTTGGATCTCGATGGAGGATCCACATCCGACTTATCTCCCCGATATGATACGAAGGTTCATGAGAGAGATGCGAGGGGGCACGCACGGCACATGGGAAGCTCACATTATGCGTAACCCCTTCACAAGAAGAGTAAATGAAGCCAAGTGGCCAAGGCGCTTTAGCATGCCATAAATGCCACTCTACGATGGTACCACTAATCCTTGTGCCTTCTTGAATCGCTATGAATGGAAGATGGAGTCGAGCCGGGGAGACGATCCAGCCAAATGTAAATACTTCCTGGTCTTCCTGTCCGGTACCGCTCTGCTTTGATTCTCCCGCCTTCCTCTTGATTCCATTAACAACTTCAGGCAACTAGCAACAAAGCTGGTCAAGCAATTCAGGGTGCATATCCCAACTCCGAAGAACACCCTCACCTTATCCAACCTATACCAGGGGCCCGTCGAGTCGCTTAGGAGCTACCTTTCCCGGTTCAACACAGCTCCCACCGAGGTTGAAGATCCAGATCCTCGCACCATACTCTTCCAGCTAGCAAAAGGTGCCCTCCCTACTTCAGAGTTCGGAGCCTGGATCGATCGAAAGCAGCCAAAGAGCCTCGACTCATTCTATGAGAAGGTAGACCAATAATTGTGCCAAGAATAGGCAAGGCGGAATCGGCTTTCCGCCATGAGTCGTCCCTATGACCCCCAAGCAGATATCGCCAACAACCAATTCAGAGGTAGGCGAGGCGGGGAGCCCTTCGACTAAAACAGGGGTGCAGGTCCCCAAAGGCAAAAACCTAACAATGGCAGGACGGATGGACGAAACAGTGGGCAAGCCCCAACAGAATCAAGAAAGCTCGGCCCCCACCAAGCTTTCGAGACCTACACCACGTTGAATGAAGACATAGAGACAATCTACTTGGAAATGTGTAACACCCTGCCATACAAGAAGCCACGTGTTAGAGAATCAACCAACCGCGAGAAGAACAAAGGGAGGTACTGTCGATACCATGACGTGTATGGGCACGACACCAACAAATGCCGCCAACTTAGGGATGCAATCGAGAAACTTATTCGTGAGAAATGGCTCGAGCAATATGTCCAAGAGCCCTTTCCCGTCGAGGAGAACTCGCAGCCTCCCGTGCCAGCTCCACAAACAGCCACCAAGGGAGCTCCAGGACCGTCTAACCCAAGACGAGGAATCGTGATCAACACCATATGTAGAGGACCTTACCCCACACATAACAGCTTTCGAAAAATGGAGGAATATGCGAGTTCCATAAAACATGCTACTTACGAAGCCTGCCCCACTCTCCCTGAGTCCATCCCATCCAAGCTACAAAAAACCATGCGGGACGACATCGTCTTCCGAGAAAGAGAGTTGACAGGGGTGGAAATCCCGACCACCGATCCACTAGTCATCACTGCCCAGATCGGTGCCACTTCCGTTCGGAAGGTCTTAATCGACTCAGGAAGCTCAGTCCAGATCATCTTTAAGGTCGCCTACGACCAGACGAAATTGGAAACAAACAATTTGAAGCTATGTCGCGCTGCAATTCATGGCTTATGTAGGGCCTCTAGCTCCCCCGTAGGAATGATCAACTTACCCGTAGAGCTGGCCGAGGGGGGACCAAAGCCGAGTCTGGAATCTCACTTTCATGGACATAGACATCGACTCCCCCTACAATGCTTTCCTAGGGCGCCCCTTTCTCACCGAATTCTGAGTTTACATGGCATCATGGTCTCTCCTAATGAAATTCCCGACGGAAAATGGGGTTGGAACCATCAAGGGTGATCAAGTAAGCGCCAGGGAATGTTACGCAGTAGAATGGAAGAGCACATGCAAAAAGGAAAAGGGTAAGGTCGTGCCCACGCCTTCTTGAGCCAAGAACATCTCAGCATAACAACTAGAGGCGTCTGGTCCATGTCTAAGGCGCCACTCCTGTCTTTTCGATGACCTTGATCCACGAAATGTTGAAGAGCCCGAATATGAAAGGGCTACCCCAGTCGAATCCACAGTGGACGTTCCTGTCAACCTCGACGACCCAATAAGGGTGTTGAAGCAACTCCACCTAGTAGTTAAAGAAGATCTTATATGCTTCTTAAAAGTTAATTTGGATGTGTTTGCATGGACTCACTCCGACGTGAAAGGCATCGACCCCACAATTGCTTGCCATTCGCTTCGCTTAGATCCCAGAATATCTCCAGTTAAACAGAAATGCCAATTTGTAGGGCCCGAGAGGTCCAAGGAACTCAAAGAAGTGGTGGACCGTCTGCTCAACAATAACTTCATCCACCGAGATGACTACCCCGAATGGGTTTCCAATCCAGTTACGGTTAAAAAGGCCAACGGTAAGTGGCGAACATGCATCGATTTCTCCGATCTGAACAAGGCATTCACAAGGACAGCTTCTTGCTCACGAAGATCGACCGATTAGTCGACTCAACCGCCGGATACTAGCTATTATCCTTCATGGAAGCCTACTCAGGCTACAACCAGATCCCGATGAGCCTCCGCGACTAAGATCATAATTCTTTCATAACTGACCTTGGGCTCTACAGCTACCGTGTTATGCCCTTCGGCCTTTAAAATGCCAGCGCCACTTATCAATGAATGGTTAATCAACTCTTTAAAAATCAAATTGGAAAGTCCATGGAGGTGTAAGTGGAAGATAAGCTAGTAAATCTAAAGTCAAGCGACCACGTCCACAACCTCTCCGAAATGTTCGATGTCCTTCGCCAGTATGACATGAAACTCAACCACCTGAAATGCTCCTACAGAGTTGCCTCAGGAAAATTCTTGGGTTTCATTATCAATTCATGGGGCATCGAAGCTAACCTAGAAAAATCCAAGCTATTCAGGACATCTGAGTCCCCGAGAACATCAGGGATGTTCAAAGTCTGAACAGAAAGGACGCCGCTTTGAGTCGGTTCATCTCTAAGGCCACCGACAAGTTCATCCCCTTCTTCGATTTACTCCGAAAAGGGAAACGCAACTTCAAGTGGACCCCCGAATGCGTCTCCGCATTCAAGGAACTTCTGGATCACTTAGAGAGACCACCTATCCTCTGTAAGCCTATAGACCATGAGGACTTATATATTTACATGGTTGTTTCTGAGCAGGCAATCAGCACAGCACTACTACGCCTCGAAGACCACACTCATCGGATCGTCTACTATCAGCAAGCGATTATTAACGTGGAGAATCGAGTTAAGCCAGCTCAAGATAACTTTCATCCCCCAACGAGCCATCCTCGGCTAAGCTCTCGTAGATTTCATCGTGGAGTTCACTGCCCCTGAGGAGGATCCCACAGTGAACGCCGGAACTCCTGACGCCAAGTGGAAATTGTTCGTAGATGGCTCCTCTAACAGAAAATGCTCTGGGGCCAGAGTCGTGCTCGTCACCCCTAAAGAACGCCCGATGTATTACGCATTAAGACTAAATTTCCCTGCTACTAACAATGATGCGAAGTACGAGGCCTTAATCACCGGGCTTAGAATCACGATTGAAATCAAGCTAGAGATTGTCCACATCTTCTCCGATTCACAGCTTATCGTCTGACAAGTATTGGGAGAGTATCAAGTGAAAGAGGGACGGCTTGCCCAGTACCTGGCCTGGGTGTAGGGGTTACTCGTCTACCTCGAGCATATCACTATCACCACACTTTTCATGCAACGCACATAAATTAGTGTCAAATATACCCACTTTTTTGTAGTAGTGATCTATGCTTTGAGTGTCCAACACTTCTATCGGGACGTTCCCCATTTGTTCTGGATCATCTGAACTGGCTAATTTGTCCAATGAGTCGGCTGGTTGATTCAGCTCCCTCGAAACATGAGAGATGCTGTAATAGTCAAATCAGTCCAACAGTTCACCCAATAAATTGAGGTAACTGGCAAGTTGTGCCACTTTAACCTAGAACTCGCTCCTAACCTGAAATGCAACAACCTATCGTTCGCAGAAAATGTCAATAGCTTGTATTCCTAGTTCCTTTGCGAGTTTCAGCTCCGTAACCATGGATTTATACTCGGCTTCATTGTTTGTGGCTGGAAACTCCAAACTTAGTGCATAACAGATCGATGGTCCCTCAGGAGTTATTAAAACAGCTACGGCATTAGAATGTGGATCGTTTCATGCCCTGTTGGTATATAGAATCCATATGGTAATCGGTGGGCCAATTCTTATATCCTCCTCACCTTCCAAAGCAGTGCATTCAGCTATGAAATCCGCTAATACTTGTCTTTGAATGGCCCGTTTAAGAATATATGTGTTGACGGCAAAAAATGTCGCAAACACCAAAGATTCCTAATTACTAGGAATTATAAATATTGTCGCATAGACAAGAATGTATTATAGAACATAAACAGTAAATAACGCAAGAGATTTATAGTGGTTCGGCCTCAGGGAGGGCCTACGTCAACTTTGAAGAGTTGTAGGATTTTTATTGATCTCTTGAAGGATTACGAGGTTGAGATCCTCTCATTACATTCACTGACTATGATATATGAAGATATAATAGTCATGTTTGCAAGAAATAGTAAAATGGACAAGTTTGCCCTTCTTCTTCCTCAAAGAGGAGATGCCACTAATGAAGCTTTATGGAGGTCTCATAGCCCAAGAATCTCTCTCTTTTGAAGTGTGAGGTAGTGGGGTATTTATAGGAAGTGGTTAGGTAGGGGTTAGGTAGGAGTAGGTAGAATCTGGGACCATCTTCAGGAAATTCATGCCTCCAGCTGTCAGCCACGGAAAATTTATACCTGGGTGGAGGTACGAAATTTCGCACCTGCTAGGTGCGAAATTTCGCACCTCCCTAGTATGAAATTTCGTACCTGCTAGGTACAAAATTTCGTATACGAAATTTCGCACCTTCAAGGTACGAAATTTCATACCTTCAAGGTACGAAATTTCGCACCTTCAAGGTACGAAATTTCGTACCTAGGAGGTATGAAATTTCGCACCTTGGTAGGGTGTGAAGTTTGTTTGGAGGAGACGTGGCCGAGGTTCATTGGTGCGGTATGTTGGCTCTTTTGGGGCGTCGAAGCTCCTCAGCACGAAGTGAAGGAATATATCATTTAGCTGGTCCGAAGTGAAGGAATCTGAGCTTCCGGCATGGAGAAAATCGGATGAATCGGGCGGTGCCCACAATTTCGACCTAACTGGTTAGGTCGATCACCGCCGGGACTGTGGGGCCCCGGACCCCCATAGGCGCTGCGCCCGGACCCGCTTGACGGCTCGCCTTTGGCTCGGATGCGGACGGATACTGATGGAGGTTGCACCCGTGGGATGCAACATCCTGCTAGTGGCCTGACTCGAGTCTTCTGATACTGGCCCCCCGATGATATTGGAGACACATCCGGGCTGTAATATCACGCGATATGTTGAGTCGAGCGTGTCTTGAGTACTTTTGGTGATCGGACCAAAAGGCCAGTTAGCATTTGCCCCCCAAAGTACGTCTTGTCTTGACATGATGTGCTTTGGAATGAAAGTTAAGATGATAGTTGGGTTGCGGATTTATCCTGCAAGTTAAAGGAAAGACATGTTAGTTAGCGGGCACGCTCGTTGGGGAATCGTGAGCGATCCGCTGCTGGTTTGGTGTAGCACTCACATTGCTTAGTAGCCGCATATTGTCGTCGTCGCGTGTTTTAGGCAACTTGACACTTGAGGGGGATGTGCATACGCGGTCACTTTGATGATTGATCATTTGGTGAGTATGAAAGTGGTCGTTGAGTCGTGATTGACTTGGTAGCCAGTGCTTCAAAGATAAGTGGATGTAGCCGTATTTAGGTATACGATCTCGAATTCCGACTTTGGAACCGTTTGGGGCAAACCGATCCCCTGATTGTAGTTACTTTCTTTCTCCTCTTCTTCGGATAGAAAATCATTGTAGGGCATGAAGGATGCCAAAATACTTCTTTTGTACTTTGGTTGTTCGAGGTATTGTTAGGTTTTTAGGAGAAGGGAAGAGAGATGTGGAAATTAAGAGGGCTTTCGAATCTGGTTACCAAGAACGTGGAGTGGCGGATCTTGGGAAATAGGATTAGGAATTTGGATAAAGGTTGCCAAGCATGTGTGAATACGGGATTGGGCTTTGTGTCCCAAACGCTTATTAAATCTTTCACGCTCTTTAGGAGTTCGAATCTTGGTTGAGGAGATGACAACTAAGCCGACGCGCGGGAGCATGAGACATAACTTCGCACTCCCACAACTTTCTCGAACCCTGTCTTCGATCTTGAGTTTGTAAACTTGAACCTTTGCATGGTGCCATATGAGCGAACAATGAATAGTGATTTTTGGTCTCACGATGTGGTCCTCAAGGAATGGACCTGCTTGGATTGTCATCTTGAATGCTTGTGTAAGATATCGACACATGGTTAATCGGTTAGTCTTGGGATCCGATCAATAACCTAACCATGATGCAGTCACATCTTAACTTAGGCGTTTGACTGGTATTTGGTGATGGCCATGGCTTCAGTTGCTGAGGCTAAAGGCTGCCTTGATGTTCCGAAGCATCAGCTTTTTGTGGAGTCCGGGTAATGATGGAAGCCGAGAAGCCTCCAAGGCCTGAAATCTGGCTCCGGATTTCCTTCGTTGCAAGTTGAAAGTGCTCTAAAGATGGTGGTTCCGTAGGATGCTATGAAGATGATGCCAGTGCAGAGACTTTAGGGTACTTGGTCAGGTCATGAGATTGCCAGGCCGGTGTGACAATCCGTAGAGGGTTGTCCCAGGCCCGGGTACCTGCTAGATTCTTCTCGACGTCAGATACGAGCTAGCAGGCTTGGATCGTTGCTCAATGTTTCATGCCTGATCAGTAATTGAAGTTGAACTTAACACAATTGGTTGGCGAATGATTCTGGAAATGAACTTATTCAGACTGATTGCTCGGATTCGTGCGCAAGATGTGGGCATATGTTTGAGTCGTTAGTCTCCAACCCAATTATGTTGGGGTCGTTATCCGATTCGGAAAATGGTGCTGATGTTTACCGGTAACTACTGCCATAGTTATCCAAACTAGATGTCGTTGCCGCGTTTCCATGCGCTTGTAGGTATGCATCGAGGGGTGTGAGTTAGCTTCATGTTGCATTTAAGTATGAGTTTGCTGACAGGGCGCTGAGACCTTGCAAACCCAATGAACCAGCCATGGAAACCCGAGAACTTGCACTGAAATGTGGATTTTTTAATTTGTGTATTGAGAATTTATCTAAGTTCTCCAGTTCGTCGGGGAACTGCGATCGTAATTCTTCCTCTACCCTTCGGTTCGGGCCTCTATGCCTGGTATGCCCAGTACTACCGAGAGGTTAGAAGTTTCCGAGACCCAAGGTTTTGGGTTTGGGTCCTTCTCATGGCAAGGTGTATGTTCCTCCTCAGAATGGCTGACCCCACGCCTGTGGCGATGGAAATGCCAGCGCAGAAGCTCGTGGAGATCCTCCTCAGGTCCTACGATGAGTAAACCGATGTGGGGATGGGTAGGAGACTGCCCTTATGCTCGTGTGCTTGCCCTTGGTGCGGAGGTGACGCCAGGCTTTGCCTCCGTACTTCCTCAAGCGTTTGGGTCCTAGTTGTAGTCACAGCGGAAATAATATGGAGAAGTAGGAGAACCTATGGCTTTGGGGTCCCATGTTTATATGATCCTCCTTGGAGGAGGAGAAGTTGTGGCTGGTCGAAGTGCTCATGCAATGGGCATAGCTGGTGTAAGTGTGCAAACAATGCAAGCTACGGTGGTAAATCAGGAAACCAGGCTGGTGGCAAATTTGGAGGAGACGGAAGGGAAGAGGGACCGGATGAGGCTGCCTGCTATACAAGATGCACGGGAAAAGGCTAGCCAGGATGCCCAGGAGAAATCTGCTGTTGTGGTGGCGAAAAGGTAGGCCGATGCTGAGGCGGAGAAGGAGAGGGCCTCTGAGTAGGCTAGGAATAAGGAGAGCCGCCGGCGATGCCCGCTAGAAGAGGGCGAGAGGTCCCTTAGCACACTTGTAGCGGATACCATTATGGGGCTACGGGCCAAGCACCTAGCTGATCGGAAGACTGCCGAAGATGCTGAGAAGAGAGGCGGAGTTCGGCACCCAGAAGGCTTGGGGAGACACCTATGCTGGATTGGTCCTTTCTTCTTACATCGTCCCTAAGCCGTTGCCATGTGTTTCTCTCAGGGAGGCTATGATGATTAAAAGCGGCGAGGATGATGGCGGAAGGCATGCATCAATGCCTCATGAATCCATTACTCTTTTGTAGAGTAGAGGAGGAGGAAGCCGTTCTGGAAGGAAAGGGCCCATCATTGGTGGTGACCTACCTGTATCGAACTTGTATAGACGAAAGAAAAGAAAAGGATGAGTAGCATCAGTAATTGTTCAAGGAATTAAAGATGCCTTGGGTTAAGTGAACCAATAGTATATGCGAGTGCGGTCCTCGCTTTTGGTCCCGAAGGACATGGTGTGGTATTCGTGAATACCCTGTCATTAGAGAGAAGAGATGTTAGACATGTAATTTGTTTAATGTGTGCATGTGTGTGAAATGGAAAATG
Source organism: Allium sativum (assembly GCA_030737875.1). Classification (NCBI taxonomy): domain Eukaryota; kingdom Viridiplantae; phylum Streptophyta; class Magnoliopsida; order Asparagales; family Amaryllidaceae; genus Allium; species Allium sativum. The sequence goes on from CM060912.1 coordinate 292,829,296, forward strand.
AATTAGTAAAGATCACATTTTGTGTTAACCGTTCGGATGTTCCTTCTATGTTTTCAGGCGTCCCGTACTCGCATGGGCATAATTATCATTACATTTAACAAAAAAGCGATTGTGAGTGTTGTGCCCCAGGCTGGTGATTCCAGGGGGTGTGATTGAGTGCCTTGCTCTGGTTTGTAGTTCCAGAAGGGCGGAACTGAGTACCGCACTCTGGGTTGTTGTTCTAGAGGGGTGAGACAGAGTACCACGCTCTGGGTTGTTGTTCCAGAGGGGTGAAACAGAGTACCGCGCTCTGGGTTGTTGTTCCAGAGGGGTGAGATAGAGCGCAGGCTTCTAGTAAGTTTCCTTCAGCTTAGGAAACCCGTAGTTTGTGAAGCCCGACTAGAGCGCTTGATGTTTTTTCTTGGGTTGCCCGGGATTAAACTCAAGAGTAGCGGAGGCGTATGATGTCGCATTATGCGGTCCGTCCAGAGGGTGGCTCTCCCGTCGTTCATCGGGTTCGAGCGTGTGACGGCATCGTTATTCACCGGAGAAAAGCTCCGATCATCAGCGCGTACAGTCCGATCGTGGCCATGAGCTGCACCTAAGCCTTTAGGGCTTCGGAGAAACGATTTAACGTCGGTCTCGGTGCTGTGCCGGGATTCGATAGGTACCCGTAGCCAGGGGGAAGTGTACATCGCTCCCGGCTGTATGTTGGGTAGTCCCAAGTCGCGTGGGACTTGGGCGAATGATTCGAGTTAGAGGTTTTTTATACTCGGTCGCGCCGCGGGCCATCGACTCGAGCGGCGTAGTCGGCTCCCTTGCTCGGGGCGCCGGTCGTTGCCAATGTTGTTAGGCTGCGGGGTTGGTTCGCGGTTGAGACGGCGGTGCTGTCCTCAATGTCAGGGGTGGGTATGGAGGTCGGAAGTTTGAGTGCAAGCTGGTTGTTATGATTAAGCAAACATGCCATGCATGGAGCAAACATGGAAGGGAGACAGGAAACTGAACATCACTCCTACGGATATCTCTGGTACTAGTAGCCTCTGCAATGCCTCGAATTGCAAGAAAGCAAAACATCGTTGAAAGGCCTGAATTGATTGTACACTAAGTCATGCAGAGTAGCGGTGATGATGTTCATTGTTCCAAGCCCTTGGAAGTTCGGCTCCGTCCATGGTTGAGGGTTTGAAAGTTCCATCGCTAAGCTTCCATTGTATGAGTGTGGGCCTTCCTATCGAGGGGTGAGGCCTGCTGGTGGAGGAAGGACCCGTTGTAAGACGAGGTTGTCGATGTTGAGGTCCTTACGGCGGACTCTGGAGTTGAAGTATCTTGGTACTCGTTGTTGATTAAAGCTTGATCCCAGGGAGCGGTTCCTGGGTCGGAGATGTTGATCCAGTGCAGCGCGCCCATGTATATGAACTAGTCATAATGGTTGACTATAGGTTGGACAAAAGCAATTTGAAAGGCTTACAGCACTTGAGGCCTGATATCAACTAGATTGGCGCAAAAGGCGACCCACGTGAGGCGAGTTATGAGGCAAGGATGCTGATTGTTGCTATAGTCCTGATGAGCCAAGGGGATGATCTTGTGGGATTAATTGTCAGTCGAAGTTATGTTTAGTGGGAATCTTTGATGAGCGTCGAGTGGCTTAGAGATCCCATGCAGTGCAGATTTCTGATGAGCGTCGAGTGGCTCAAAGGCCCCATGTAGTGGGAACCCTCGATGAGCGTCGAGTGGCTCGGAGGTCCTGTGCAGTTGGAATCTTCGATGAGCATTGAGTGGCTCAGAGATCCCCTGAGGATGAGTTCCTTGATGTTGTTCTGCAAGCAGCGGAACATGTTCGTGTTGTATCTGCGGATGCTGTAGAACTGACAATATCATGTAGAGTCCCTTGGTGCGCTCGTCGCACGTTTAGGTCCTGGCCTTTTGCATGGTTGGGGATTGCAGGCTGCGAGATGGATTTTCCCGGGGGTGTCCCTGAAAGCAGTATAGCTACGGAAAGGAGGAAGTCGAAGGCGCTCCCCTTTATTGTTGCGACTACCTTTGACGCTGCCGGCGGGAGCAAGATTGTGCAGAGTGATGGAATCAGAGTTGTTGGAGTTCTGGGCGTCATCACGAGGTAGGATGTTGAGGGTAGGAGCTTGATTCCTTTATGCTAGATTTTGGCATAGAAAGTAGTCGGCATTCGTGTGGAAGATGTTCTGAATCCTTGATTGTTTTTTATCAGTCCATGCCCCAAGTTTGGAACCAGGTGGAATGCCCATTGTAAACTGGACGAGCGCGACTCGAGGAGTGGGTTCCTTGACTTCGGCAAAGGCGGTGTTGGATTTTGCGAGGTGGCCTTTAAGAGTTCACAGATGCCTTGGTAATCGTTCGAGACTAAGAAGATGTCTATGGGTATCACGACGTGCATCCTGGATTGCAGGACCATTCTTTTGGCGGTTTAGTCAAGAGTTGAGATAGTTCACGGTGGAAGTGGAGGGAACCATAATAGAGCTGTCTTGGATAAGGACAGGGAACTACTTGCATTTAACGGTATTGGTGACATGTAATGAACCCATGTGCCACTTGTGGCGGCTAATAAAACTTCGAGAATCATGGCTTCTTTAAGCATGGGGCAAGCGTCGGCATGTCGGAGTGCTGGCGCCATTGGCCCCATTTGGTATTATGGCTAGCCGAAGTGAATGGGTTACGCCTCATGCTACTTTCCCAGACGTTGTGGCATGTCCCCGTGATTTCCTTACAATCCCACGGATCGTGTCGGTTACAATCAGAGGTTTGTCTCCCGCTGCATTATAGAGGTCGTGATCTAGTCCAGGACTTTGGAGCCTAGCGTACCTTCTTGGTGGAAGGTCTTTGGCAATCCGTGAGTCTCTAACTTTTGTTGCATGACGTTGTGGAAGTCGGTTGAATCGAACTTGAGCCCAGTTGGATGATAGAAGCGTAGGCGATAAGTATGGACTCATAGCAGCCTGAGTCCGCCTAGCGAAGGCTTGAGTGTCAAAGCCGGGGACGCCGGGATGATGCGTTCCATTTCTTGTGGTGACCCTGATATTGCCGAGGTTAGAGGTCAATCGTGCCTTTATGGAATGCCACATGTGGTGTGTTGGAGTGTCAAGGACACTCAGCTTTGCGTGCGATCCTAGTGAATGGATAATTCCTGGAGTGTACCAACGGATGAAACCTGCGATCTCTGGCCCATTTTAGATAGCAAGCAATTGATTTCGATTTCCCTTAGTGGCACTGGTGCCCCTAGTGCTTACGTCCAAGTTGGGAATCAGCTGATTGAGAGGAAAGTCTTGTTGGATTCCAACTGGAGGGGCCACATCGAGTGTAATTCTAACTCATGAAACCATGGGACGAGTACCATCCAAAGCTGCGCGCGTTGGTGCTTGAGCAACATTTCCAACTGCAAAGCCTGACCCATCGAAGCGCATCGAGATGGAGCGATGTCGGGATTAGAGGTGCCCCCGAGTGTAGCGGGACCGGCACCATTCCGAGGAATGACGTCGGCTAGTCGGTTAGTTTGCAGGGCTGCCCCCAAGTCCTGGGTCAATGGTGGAGGAGCATCGGTACTTGCCTCCGTAATGTATGCTTGGCCAGTCGGATCTGAAGTGCTTCTTATCTGGCGAGGAAGGTATTTAAAGCTTCCTCTTGCCGCTCGAGTCAAGCTTTCAAATCAGTGGCAGGATTCTTGATCATTCTTTTGATGCACCCCTCGAGTGACGTAATTCGATGGAGGTTTGGTTTTGGTATAGCTGTCGAGTTTGGGCAAGCTGGTGTGCACCCGGATTCGGAGGTACTTTGGTCTGATGAGTTGCTGGAAGAGCGGGACTTTGGTTGGGAGCGGCGACAGTATGGCTCTTCTGAGTAGAAGGTTGGTTACACGAACCCGGTTTGTTACCATATTCCTTGGCCGTAACCGATGATTGTTTGATCATCATTTCCTTTTTGTCATTGTTGCTATCTCCATATGAATGTTGGAGTGGATGGCGATGTTTTTAATGAGGCTGAATTTCCTTCCTCACCGTGGGCCATTAGCTTCGAAAGAGGAAACTTCTGATGCAGTATGTCGCTAGCGGGCGCGGTTCTAAGCAAGCTGATGTAGAACGACGATGCGTTGAATTTTTTTTGAAGTTGGCGCATAAGGTTGATGTTGATCTTCAACGCCTAATGCGAGATCTGCATTCTCATATTTCTTATTAAGCGTGTGAATCGTTGCTTGAGTCGCAGGAGCTTCGGGGTCCACAAGTGGAAGGAGATCCGTTTTCCAGTGGGTCCTCCGCCACTCGGGGTGGGTGAGAGGTACCAGTGTCAATTGCGGCCAATGTTAGTTTTTGTCGGAATTCCGCTTAGTGCCGGCGAGAGTCATGATGCTTTTCGGACGTACTGCTCAAGGCGCTTCTCGCAGACAAGCCTTCGACTACATCTTTGAATTGATAGCAATTATTGGTATTGTGCCCGTACATGCCGTGGTACTGACAGTACTTGCCGGTCTTTTTATCATGATTAGTGGACTCCCTGTTGTATGGCTTCTTGTATTGAAGTGTGTTGCACGTTTGCTGGTAGATTGTTTCCAAGTCTTCATTTAGTGGGGTGTAGATCTTGTACGTCCGGTGAGAGCTGGGCTTTTTGGGTTCCATAGAAACTTGGCCGTTGTTGCGGCCGCCTTGCCTACTGCTATTCGGTCTTTGTTTGTAGGGCCTGCCCCCGTGTCCTTATCAAAGAGATTTACTATCTGTTTCCCTTTGACGTTGTCATTTATGGAACCCACATGTGGATTGTTAGGAAGACCGGCCCTGGGGAGTCGGTTTCGTCTCGCCTCTTCTTGACATAAGTATTGCCTAGCGTTTTCATGGAAAGCATTGAGGCTTTTTGGATGCTTCTGGTCGATTCATGCCCCGAATTCGGAAGTAGGGAGGACACCTATGGCTAGTTGACAGAGTACGGTGCAAGGATCTGGATCCTTGACCTCGGCGAGCGCGACATTGAACCGGGAGAGGTAGCTTTTGAGCGACTCGGCGGGTCCTTGGCATAGGTTATACAAGGTGAGGGCATTCTTCGGAGTCGGGATGTGCACTCTGTATTGCTTGACCAATTCTGCTGCTAATTAGCTGAAGTTGTTAATGGAATCGAGTGGGAGGCGAGAGAAACATAACAAAGCGGTTCCTGATAAGAAGACTGGGAAGCACATGCATTTGACCAGATCATTGCCCCGGCTCGAGTTCATTTGTCATTCATATTGATTCAAGAAGGTACAGGGGTCGGTTGTGCCATTATAGAGCGGCATCTGTGCCATGCTGAAGCGGCGTGGCCATTCAGCTTCATTTACCCTCCTAGTGAAGGGGTTGCGCCTAACGTGCGCTTCCCATGAATCATGCATGTTTCCTTGCCTCTCACTCATGATCCTTCAGACCATGTAAGGAAGGTATGTTGGATGGGGATCCACCATCGGGACCTATGGGTTTTGGCGAGGTTCCGGGGTCCTATTGCGAGGGCGTTTCCTATGATGGACGTCCGGATTGTCTTCCTCCATGTCCTCGACATCTATAAGCGGACCTTGATGAAGAGCGGATTGATGCGGATCCTGTTCTGGAAGAACACTGGCCATTGGGATAGCAGGCCCATCATCCTGATTAGCGGTCATCGAGTTGTGTCGAGGAAGAGGTTGGTTCGTAGGATTTGGTCCATCATTGATAATCAAGCGAGAGAGGTCTCGGTACTGTGCCCCCTCGCTATATGTGACTATAGTTCGGTCGCCATTGTCATTGTCGTAACCATCGCCGTTGCCGTTATCGAAGGCATTGGTACGAGCGGCGACGTCGTTACCGGGACTTAACCTCCTTCTTTGATGCGGGCCCCTTGACTCGGATGGGGAAGTTTCCGAGACCGTTAGTCGAGGTCGAGTGTTGTTCCAAGATAGTCGAAGTCGATCGATGATGCGCTGACTTTCTTGAAGTTGTCGCATGAGGTCGATGTTATTCCTTAATGCAGGGTTGAGCTCGACATGCGTGTTCTCATATTTTTCATTAAGTGTGCGGATTTGAGCTTGTGTTGTGAGCGCTTTGGGGTCCACAGTAGGAGGGATGATTTCATTAGTGGCCGAGCCCCCTAGTCCTTGTGATTGATCTTCCTTGCTGGGCGAGAGTGGTCGAGCAGTTGCCGATGTTATAGCGTAGCCAAGTGGGGCGGAGTCGAGGCCGAGTGAGGCAGATTCGAGGCCAAGTGAGACGATGTAACACCCCGTAATTCTGTTAATATTAATATTCACAAATTAAAGAATAACTAATCTCGGACGTGAGTATTGTGGGAAACGGGTTGCGCCATTGTGTTCGTCTCGGAATTCTGGTTGAAATAGAGTCCGAGTTTGCGTGAATTGGACTTCGTATGAAGAAGTTATGGCAATCAGAAGATTCAGAAAATTCAAAACAGATTTCAGAAAATTTAAAATTCAAAATTCGAAGTCAAACAGGCTAGGCGGGAAATTCCCCGTCCAGCACCCCAGGTCGACTGGGGAGTCGACTGGGCAGTCGACACCCCCCCAGGTCGACTGGGGAGTCGACTAGGTAGTCGACCTGGGTGTCGACCTGGTCCAGTCAGCTAGGGTTTGGCTAAGCCCAATCTTGAGCTGCTAATGTGTCTTTAGGGCTGAGTTGGCAAATTTAATGGTTCAGTTTAGTTCTGAGTTGATCTGACGGTCTAAATAAATCCTAAACTCTATAAATACCTAGGTATTCTCTCACTCTAATTCACATGAAAAATAGAATAGCCGCCGTCATGCCATCGCCATGGAACTCAGTGTAGCCGCCGCCAACTAAGAAGGAAGAAAGCTAATCAAAACCCTAATTCTACTCAACTCTAAAGCAAATCAAGACTCTCTTTCTTCTCTAATTGCGAGTATGATGATCTTAACAAGATTATTATTAAACTAATTAGATTAAGTTATGAATGGATTATAATTTAATGATGTGAATTGTCATATATGTTGTTGCAAACCTTATGCTATCATGTAAGTTGTAAATCCTATGTTATGTGATGATGATATCCTATATGTTGTAAATCATGCTATGATGATATTGTATAGTTTGTAATTTTCTATGCTAAGTTGTGATAAATCATACATGTTATAAAATCATGAGGTTATTATCTATGCTAATTAGTTCATGTTAATCAAGTCATAACGTTGATATTATTTGGGCTATGTTGATTTATATGAAAAACCATGTATGCAAGTTTAGATTGATTAGTAAAGATTATGAACATATGCCATGACATCTATTTAGATCTAGAATTGTGCTATGACATGTGTGAGTTCTAGGTGTTAGATGCTAGTTCACACCATCGTTATGTTGCATAAAACCCCATATGCAAGTTTATACATGAATTTGGGTTGTGATCATATCATTTAAATTGTGGCATTTAACCAAACAAGTTGACACCTTTAGATCCATAACATGTGTAGTTTTATGCAAGTTTCACCCCTATTATGATTAGATCTATTTTATTTGTCTACATGTTGTGATAATTTATCTTTGTGCTATGAGTTAGACTATTCGAGTCTAACGTATATTTTGCGTTGAATAAGCGAACGTATAACGTGGGGTAGGGGTAATATTAAGGATTAAATATTGAGAAAATTGGATGCAATTGATATGATTTTGCATGCCATAAGTGGATGGCCATAATTGAGTCAATTATGGACATCATTAAAATTGGAATTAATTAATAATTTGAATAGGGATATATTTATAACTGGGGTAAAAGATTGTAAGTGTTAATCAATGCTTAGGACACGAGGTTGGACTCGTTTGTGACGTAAAACTGCCCGGACCCTCCCGGCAAATCCAGTAGTCACAAATGTCAGCCCAATGTGAGAGGTCCTAGGCCCAAATTAAAGCATAACAGTTGTAAAGACACGAGGTTAGACTCTTTTATGGTGTAAGACTGCACGGACCTGCCCGACAAATCCAGCTGCCATAAATGCTAGTCTAATGTGAGAGGTCTTTATGAGGTTATGGCCTGAATGAATTAAGAAATACTTAACCAGATAAACATGTAAGGTGGGACATGGGGGTTAAGTAGGTGCCTTGGATGGCATGAGGAATCTAGTGGTTGCCTTTAGTGGCATTTGAAATACGATTAGTAAAGACTTAACCAAACACACATGTAAATGAACATGACTAAGAGGGTTAAGTGGGATGTACTAGTGGGGACAAGCTTAGGTGGATAGCTTGTGGGGGCCCATTTCAACCAGTAACCCAAACGTATCTTTGTGGGCTCGACCCAAGTCGAGGACGGGACACGCATACTGGGTTTGACTATAAGAGGCCAAACGGGGTAGCGGTGGCAACGCAAGTCCAACGGGTTTCATATGCGTGTGTGGACCCGGGCCGGTAGGTAAGACGTTGTTGCATCATGTAGGTATAAGCCGTGCATTCTCAAGTTGTATCGGGTTGCCACTTTAGGGGAGTGATACACCCCACTGTGGGGCCAACACGGGTATCTACGTGTAGGGAGCCGATCGAAAGTGGGTAGTGGGGTACACCTAGTGGAGATAGGGGCAGGCGGCACCTATGTAGTCAGTCAGCTAGGGGTACACGAAGCTATTTATATAATTTCTGAGTGAAGCAAGTGGGATCAACCTTTAGGGTGACTGGTGCGGTGCAGTGTAGTAATTGTTCGTTAGTAATTAGGTGTGCCTTTAACGTTATCTTTATCTGCTCTTCCATACCCAATAGTTCATAAACATTTCCTTGTTTTCCAGCTTATGCCTTAGTCTAGTTATTTTGGTAATAGTATTGTTAGAATTATCATACTCGCCAGACTTTACGTCTGACTCCCTCTATTTCTATCTATTTCCCCCTCCAGGTCCTCAGGGTGGGCCCAGCTCTACTGGAGTTTGATTGGATTGCTTTATCTCTCTTTTGGAAAGCTTGGACCGTTGAAGTAAAGTCCAGCTTGTTATCTTCTTTAATGGCTATTTATGTAATGGGGTTATGTATTTTGTTTTATCAAGATGGATATTGTACTTGACTCTCATTTATGGTTTTATGATGTAACAAACATGTTTAATTTCCGCTGAAATAAAGTTTTAGATTTCCAAGAACTACTTATTATTTGTCTTGTTGTAATTTTTCTGTTCTATATTCACTTAAAACCTCCATGGAAGTTAATGCATTCCCTTTGTGAGTGACATTAATGGACGTGGGGTGTTACACGTGGTATCAGAGCTTAAGGTTACCAGAACAGATAATTTTTTTAGAAAAACTATTTTTCTAAAGTATTTTTGGAAGAAGTGTTTTCAAAAACATGTCTTGATGAGTAATTTAAAGAGGAAATTTTTATGAAAAACATAATCCCCAATAGACATATATCTTTATCTTTCGAATTCTCCATTTTGAATCTTTCCTTTTTCGTTTCAGCATGGCTGAAGATCTTAACCTTCCGGACGGTGTAACGATACCAGGATGGTATAGGAGGTTATTAGAGGCTAGGGCCGCTGCAGGTCCACCCAATGTTCCTCCACCACCAGTTGCACCCGCCCTTCCTCCTCCTCCTCGCGCTGATACTTTTGCAAAGACATGCAAGTAATTTAAGGCTATGGGTGGAAAACATTTTCAAGGGTCAGAAACGTTTGTGGAAGCTAGAGATTGGCTTAAGGAGGTGAAAAATTGCTAGAAATCTTTGAAGTAGAAGAAGGGAGGAAAGTCAAATTAGCAGCTTGGTTAATGAAGGGAGAGGCCTCGTTTTGGTGGGAGGTCACTAACGGGGAGCGTCCTATTGATTCTTGGGCGGATTTCAGACGTAGGTTTGAGGCGAAGTTTCTCTCAAGGGCAGAAGAGAATCTATATATGGAAAGGTTCTTGACATTAATGCAAGGAAGCTCATCAGTAAAAGAATATGTCAACAAATTTAATCAGTTAGCAAGATTTGGCTTGGACTTAGTGAACACGCCGGAGAAGAAGGCTCTGATGTTCGTTAATGGATTGAATGAGCCGTTGCAAGGGTTGGCTATGACCCACATCCCTATGGGGGCCACCTTTGAGAAGCTAGTAGACATGGCACTCATGCACGAGGAGAAAGGCGCTAATGCTAATAAGGCACCCGAGAAGAAAGGGGATCAGAAGAAACCACAACAACAAAACAAGAAGGGTGGTAAAGACAATAATGGCAAGGGAAAGAAGAAATGCTTTAACTGTGGGACACCAAGCCATCTCAGCAAGGATTGCAGAAAGAAAAAGAAGACTGGCTGTTTTCACTGTGGTGAAGCGGGACATCTAGTGAAGGACTGCCCAAAGAAGGGGCAGAGGGCAGGGTCTACCTCGGGAGGACAGGTGCAGGCTCTTATGGCACCAGGGCAGGCAAGGGGACAAGTTCAGGCTCTCGCGGTCCCACCGCTGCAAGAACAAGGTAGAACCATTTCTGTTGAAAGATTAGTTTTTTTGTTTGATCATCCTGTCCATACCTTATTCGATTTGGGCGCATCGCATTCGTTTATCTCTACGTCATTTGTTGAATCACTGCACTTAAACACCAGTTTAGTAGAGGATCCCTTAGTTGTTTCGAATCCAATTGGGGGCTCAGCTTATTTGTCCATGATGTGTTTGGATTTGAAAATTTCTATACTTAGCGTTGGGTTTAGATGTGATGCTTATGTTTTGGGCTTCACGGGCTATGGACTAATTTTAGGGATGGATGGGTTATCCAGAAATGGGGCCGTTCTTGACTATGAAAGGAGAGTAGTTAGGCTCATGACTCGCCTTGGTAATGCTCTCAAAATCTTTTGTAATCCCATAAATTCCGTTATGCTAAGTTATCTAGAATCGCTTGATGCGTCTGTGGAGAATCTACGATCTGTTAGAGTGGTCCGAGAATACTCGGATGTGTTTGAGGAGGTGAAGGGCTTACCTCCGAAGCGGGAGATAGATTTTTGAATATATCTTGTGGATAATGCAAAACCAGTATCTTTGCCAATACGCCACAAGGCTCCTCGTGAAAGGAGGGAACTCAATAAGCAAGTGAAGGAGTTGCTTGAGAAGGGGTTCATAAGATGGGTCCCTTAGACTTTGTGTGGACTATAGAAAATTTAATAAGCTTACTAAGAAGAACAGACACCCACTGCCGAGGATTGACGATCTCTTTGATCAGTTAGTTGGCGCCTCAGTGTTTTCGCGGTTGGACTTAGCCACTGGTTTCCATTAGTTGAGAGTGGCTGAGGATAGCATCGACAAGACTGCCTTTAGGACTCCGGACGGTTTCTATGAATGGCTAGTGATGCCCTTCGGTTTGACAAACGCCCCCGCATACTTTGTTGATTTGATGAGTAGGGTGTTTAGGGAGTACCTTAACAAATTCGTGGTAGTCTTTGTAGACGACATCTTGATCTTTTCTAAGGATGAAGAAGAGCATGCCCTACATCTTAGGGAAGTGTTGGAGACCCTACGAGCGCATAACCTTAAAGCTAAATTTTCTAAGTGTCACTTCTGGAGGAAGGAAGCACGATTCTTAGGGCACGTGGTTTCCAAAGTAGGGATAGCTGTGGATCCCGCGAAGGTGGTGGCCATCCAAGATTGGAAGGTCCCTAAAAATGCTACCGAAGTAAGAAGTTTCTTGCGGTTGGCTGGCTACTATAGGATGTTTATCAAAGACTTCGCAAAGATATCAGCTCCATTAACACGTTTGACGAAGAAGAACCTAGTTTTCACATGGGACGTAGATTGTGATGATGCGTTCCAACGTTTAAAGAGAGCTTTGACCTCAGCTCCAGTCTTAGTGCTGCTAGACAGGAGTAAGCCATTTACTGTTTATACCGATGCTTGTGGGATAGGTCTAGGCGCAGTCTTAATGCAAGAGGGTAGGGTAATAGCCTATGGTGGAAGGCAGTTGAGAGCGCATGAGAAAAATTACCCTACACATGACCTAGAGTTGGCCGCTATTGTTTTCGCGCTTAAGTCTTGGCGTCATTATCTTCTTGGCGAGAAATTCGAATTGTTCACTGACCACAAATCGCTAAAATACTTGTTCTCTCAGAAGGACTTGAACTTAAGGCAGCAAAGGTGGATGGAATTCTTAGCGTCCTACGATTTCGAAATAGCATATACCCCTGGCAAGGGTAACGTGGTGGCAGATGCCTTAAGTAGGAAAAGGCTGTCCTTGAGTCCGTTGTTTGTTGAACGGCGAAACTTAGAATTCATCTCTATGTTTGATTTTAGACCTTCCGCTGACTTTGTACCCGGTTTGCTAGCATCCTTGGAGGTCAGACCTACGCTTTTGTGATGGATTGGTTAGGCACAGCGAGACGACCCACAGTTGGTTGAGTTAGTCGAAAATCTCAAAAGAGGGGAGTCATCAAGCCATCTCCGTAGGTATACCCTAGATGATAAGGGTTGGTTACGTAGGGATAGTAGACATTGTTTACCTCGAGAAGAAGGTTTGAGGAAGGCTATTCTTGACGAAGCACATCGTTCGAAGATGACCATTCATCCCGGCGGGGACAAGATGTATAAAGACATGAAGCGAGTTTACTTTTGGGCTGGTATGAAGAGAGATGTGGCCGAGTATGTCGCTAGATGCTTGGTGTGCCAACAAGTAAAAGCGGAGCAAAAGAAACCCGGTGGGTTGCTTCACCCATTGGAGGTTCCACTATGGAAATGGGAAAGTGTCTCGATGGATTTTGTGGATGGATTACCAAGATCAAGGAAGGGTAATACGGGGATTTGGGTTATAGTAGATAGACTTACTAAAAGCGCCCATTTTATTCCCGTGAAGAGTAAGAGGACTGCTCCATGGTTAGCCTCCATATACATTCGAGAAATAGTTCGTTTGCACGGTGTTCCTTCTAGCATAGTGAGCGACTGCGATCCTATTTTCACTAGCGAATTTTGTAAGAGCTTGCAAGAGGCGGTAGGGACTCAGTTATGTTTGAGCACCGCATATCACCCTCAGACGGACGACCAGACTGAGAGGGTGAATCGCATTCTAGAGGATCTTTTGAGGCTGTGTTTCCTAGACTTTGGGGGTACATGGGAAGAGCATCTTCCATTAGTGGAGTTCGCATATAATAATAACTTTCAGTCTAGCATTGGCATGGCACCTTTCGAAGCTCTTTATGGACGACCTTGTCATTCACCTACATGTTGGTGGGAATCTACGGATAAGACCTTACTTGGGCCCGATATGATTAGAGAGACTTCGGAAAAGATCGACTTGATTCGAAGGAGGATGAAGACGGCGCAAGATAGGTAGAAATCTTATGCAGACAAGAGGAGGTCAGATCTTGAGTTTGAGGTTGGGGACATGGTCTTTGTCAAAGTGTCTCCATTACGGAACGTTGTTCGCTTTGGGTCCGTTCGGAAATTAGCACCAAGGTTCGTAGGGCCGTTTCCTATTAAGGAGAAGATTGGGCAGATGGCGTATAGAGTGGAGTTGCCCGAGAGACTTAGTGGTGTACACGACGTATTCCATGTATCACATTTGAGGAAGTGCTTGCACGAGACCGCGGAAGTGGTAGAGCCGAGCTTTCTTAGAGAGGTGGAGATAGAGTGTGATGCGACGATTCGACGAGCTCCTACGCGCATTCTTGGGTCGGAGATCAAGAAGTTGAGGAATCGAGAGGTCAGACTAGTCAAAGTGCAATGGGGAGATGATGAGAGCAACGCTACTTGGGAGACAGAAGCAAAGATGCGTTCGTTGTACCCTTTTCTTTTTTAGGGTATGTCTTTTAATTTCTCCTTTATCGCTTAGCCTATACTTATCTTACCTTTAGAGTATCCTCTCGCTAGTATCATTGACCTTTAGTTAGGATAATCCTATGGTTGAAACATGTGTTTGAGACATGTTATGTATGATGGATGCAAAGTGGATGCAAGTGTTTGCTAGTGGTTGCTCGTGGACGCATATACACACACTATTAGGCACTAGATCGGCTCAGTCACTTCATACTGCATATTGCATATAAATGGATGTATTTAGTAAAATGGATGTATGAGGATTTTTTTATCATATGGATGCTGCATTCAGATGATGATTGTGCACGCATATAGAGATAATATGTAGCATTAAGGAACTCTTGCATACATAATGGACGCATGGCACTGTCATGATTTGCATTAAGGAGGTCAATTGAATTAGTGGACCGCCTGATTTTGCATTAGATATGGACATATACACACACTGTGCATTTAAACATGAAAGCATTAGAAGTCTATAAGGACAATGGATGCCTGTGTTTGATGGTTGAGTAGATGGACGATTGGATGTTAGGATATACATTCTTCTTGACTTGAAGATTTCGGGGTCGAAATCCTTTAAGGAAGGGAGAATGTAACACCCCGTAATTCTGTTAATATTAATATTCACAAATTAAAGAATAACTAATCTCAGACGTGAGAATTGTGGGAAACGGGTTGCGCCATTGTGTTCATCTCAGAATTCTGGTTGAAATAGAGTCCGAGTTTGCGTGAATTGGACTTCATATGAAGAAGTTATGGCCATCGGAAGATTCAGAAAATTCAAAATAGATTTCAGAAAATTTAAAATTCAAAATTCGAAGTCAAACAGGCTAAGCGGGAAATTTCCCGCCCAGCACCCCAGGTCGACTGGGCTGTCGACACCCCCCCCCCAGGTCGACTGGGGAGTCGACTGGGCAGTCGACCTGGGTGTCGACCTGGTCCAGTCGGCTAGGGTTTGCCTGAGCCCAATCTTGAGCTGCTGATGTGTCTTTAGGGCTGAGTTGGAAGATTTAACGGTTTAGTTTAGTTCTGAGTTGATCTGACGGTCTAAATAAATCCTAAACTCTATAAATACCTAGGTAGTCTCTCACTCTAATTCACATGAAAAATAGAATAACCGTCGTCATGCCATCGCCATGGAACTCAGTGTAGCCGCCGCCAACTAAGAAGGAAGAAAGCTAATCAAAACCCTAATTCTACTCAACTCTAAAGCAAATCAATACTCTCTTTCTTCTCTAATTGCGAGTATGATGATCTTAACAAGATTATTATTAAACTAATTAGATTAAGTTATGAATGGATTATAAGTGAATGATGTGAATTGTCATATATGTTGTTGCAAACCTTATGCTATCATGTAAGTTATAAATCCTATGTTATGTGATGATGATATCCTATATGTTGTAAATCATGCTATGATGATATTGTATAGTTTGTAATTTTCTATGCTAAGTTGTGATAAATCATACATGTTATAAAATCATGAGGTTATTATCTATGCTAATTAGTTCATGTTAATCAAGTCATAACGTTGATATTATTTAGGCTATGTTGATTTATATGAAAAACCATGTATGCAAGTTTAGATTGATTAGTAAAGATTATGAACATATGCCATGACATCTATTTAGATCTAGAATTGTGCTATGACATGTGTGAGTTCTAGGTGTTAGATGCTAGTTCACACCATCATTATGTTGCATAAAACCCCATATGCAAGTTTATACATGAATTTGGGTTGTGATCATATCATTTAAATTGTGACATTTAACCAAACAAGTTGACACCTTTAGATCCATAACACGTGTAGTTTTATGCAAGTTTCACCCCTATTATGATTAGATCTATTTTATTTGTCTATATGTTGTGATAATTTATCTTTGTGCTATGAGTTAGACTATTCGAGTCTAACGTATATTTTGCATTGAATAAGCGAACGTATAACATGGGGTAGGGGTAATATTAAGGATTTAATATTGAGAAAATTGGATGCAATTGATATGATTTTGCATGCCATAAGTGGATGGCCATAATTGAGTCAATTATGGACATCATTAAAATTGGAATTAATTAATAATTTGAACAGGGATATATTTAAAACTGGGGTAAAAGATTGTAAGTGTTAATCAATGCTTAGGACACGAGGTTGGACTCGTTTGTGATGTAAAACTGCCCGGACCCGCCCGGCAAATCCAGTAGTCACAAATGTCAGCCTAATGTGAGAGGTCCTAGGCCCAAATTAAAGCATAACAGTTGTAAAGACACGAGGTTAGACTCTTTTATGGTGTAAGACTGCACGGACCTGCCCGGCAAATCCAGCTGCCATAAATGCCAGTCTAATGTGAGAGGTCTTTATGAGGTTATGGCCTGAATGAATTTAGAAATACTTAACCAGATAAACATGTAAGGTGAGACATGGGGGTTAAGTAGGTGCCTTGGGTGGCATAAGCAATCTAGTGGTTGCCTTTAGTGGCATTTGAAATACAATTAGTAAAGACTTAACCAAACACACATGTAAATGAACATGACTAAGAGGGTTAAGTGGGATGTACTAGTGGGGACAAGCTTAGGTGGATAGCTTGTGAGGGCCCATTTCAACCAGTAACCCAAACGTATCTTTGTGGGCTCGGCCCAAGTCGAGGACGGGACACACATACTGGGTTTGACTATAAGAGGCCAAACGGGGTAGCGGTGGCAACGCAAGTCCAACGGGTTTCATATGCGTGTGTGGACCCGGGCTGGTAGGTAAGACGTTGTTGCATCGTGTAGGTATAAGCTGTGCATTCTCAAGTTGTATCGGGTTGCCACTTTAGGGGAGTGATACACCCCACTGTGGGGCCAGCACGGGTATCTAAGAGTAGGGAGCCAATCGAAAGTGGGTAGTGGGGTACACCTAGTGGAGATAGGGGCAGGCGGCACCTATGTAGTCAGCTAGGGGTACACGAAGCTATTTATATAATTTATGAGTGAAGCAAGTGGGATCAACCTTTAGGGTATCTGGTGCGGTGCAGTGTAGTAATTGTTCGTTAGTAATTAGGTGTGCCTTTAATGTTATCTTTATCTGCTCTTCCATACCCAATAGTTCATAGACATTTCCTTGTTTTCCAGCTTATGCCTTAGTCTAGTTATTTTGGTAATAGTATTGTTAGAATTATCATACTCGCCAGACTTTACGTCTGACCCCCTCTATTTCTATCTTTTTCCCCTCCAGGTCCTTAGGGTGGGCCCAGCTCTAGTGGAGTTTGATTGGATTGCTTTATCTCTCTTTTGGAAAGCTTGGACCGTTGAAGTAAAGTCCAGCTTGTTATCTTCTTTAATGGCTATTTATGTAATGGGGTTATGTATTTTGTTTTATCAAGATGGATATTGTACTTGACTCTGATTTATGGTTTTATGATGCAATAAACATGTTTAATTTCCGCTGAAATAAAGTTTTAGATTTCCAAGTACTACTTATTATCTGTCTTGTTGTAATTTTTCTGTTCTATATTCACTTAAAACCTCCATGGAAGTTAATGCATTCCCTTTGTGAGTGACATTAATGGACGTGGGGTGTTACAGACGAAGTCGAGGCCAAGTGAGACCACGTCGAGGCCGACTGATGCGGGATGCGGAGTCGAGGAATCCAAAGTAGTGGAGTGGAGGCTCAAGGCCGAGGCGAGGGACTTTCGAACCTCTTGGGGTTCGAGGGTACGAACCCCGTGGAGTTTGAGTTTCGAACCCCGTAGGGGTTCGAGTTTTTGAGCCTCGTAGTGTTCGTGTTTCGAACCTGGTGGGGTTCGAGCTTCAAAGCCCGTGAGGTGCTAGTTTCGAACCCCGTGGGAGGCTCGAGGCCGAGGCGAGAGGCTCGAGGCGAGAGGTTTGGGGCTCGAGGTTGATGTTGTTGGGATGTCCCATCCTCGACTGCGGCTGAGGTGCTGATCTTTGCGTTCTTTGGTCGCTTTGCCATCGTGAGCGGACTTGACAGCAGGTTTAGCAAGGAACCTTAAGATCGTCGGGGGTCGAGATGACAAGGTGCGACAAAGGCACCAAATGTTGACGGCAAAAAATGTCGCAAACACCAAAGATTCCTAATTATTAGGAATTATAAATATGGTCGCATACCCAAGAACGTATTATAGAACATAAACAGTAAATAACGCAAGAGATTTATAGTAGTTCGGCCTCAGGGAGGGCCTACGTCCGCTTTGAAGAGTTGTAGGAATTTTATTGATCACTTGAAAGATTACAAGGTTGAGATCCTCTCATTACATTCATTGACTATGATATATGAAGCTACAATAGTCATGTTTGCAAGAAATAGTAAAATGGACTAGTTTGCCCTTCTTCTTCCTCAAAGAGGAGATGCCATTAATGAAGCTTTATGGAGGTCTCATAGCCCAACAATCTCTCTCTTTTGAAGTGTGAGGTAGTGAGGTATTTATAGGAAGTGGTTAGGTAGGGGTTAGTTAGGAGTAGGTAGAAATGGGGACCATCTTCAGGAAATTCGCGCCTCCATCTGTCGGCCACGGAAAATTCGTACCTGGGTGGAGGTATGAAATTTTGCACCTCCCAGGTATGAAATTTCGCATGTGCTAGGTGCGAAATTTCGTACCTAGGAGGTACGAAATTGCGTACCTTGTAAGGTACGAAATTTCATGCCTAGGTGGTACGAAATTTCGCACCTTGGCAGGGTGCGAAGTTTGTTTGGAGGGGACGTGGCCGAGGTTCGTTGGCGCGGTATTTTAGTTCTTTTGGGGCGTCGAAGCTCCTCAGCACGAAGTGAAGGAATCTATCATTTAGCTGGTCCGAAGTGAAGGAATTTGAGCTTTCGGCATGGAGAAAAACGGATGAATCGGGCGGCGCCCACAGTTTCGACCTAACCGGCTAGGTCGATCGCCACCGGGATTGTGGGGCTCCAGACCCGGACAGGCGCTGCACCCGGACCCACTTGATGGCTCGCCTTCGGCTCGGATGCGGACGGATACTGATGGAGGTTGCATCCGTGGGATGCGACATCCTGCTAGTGGCAAGACTCGAGTCTTCTGATACTGGCCCCCCGATGATATTGGTGACACCTCCGCGCTGTAATATCACGCGATATGTTGAGTCGAGCGTGTCTTGAGTACTTTTGGTGACCGGACCAAAAGGCCAGTTAACAATATGCAATATAAAATTAATTGAGTTCAATATTCTGCTTGTGTAACCTTCTAGATGCCTTAAGTCGCTGAAGGACCAATCGTAACAGCTGGTCAGTATACACTTTGATAGAATGGGATTTGAAATAATAATGGAGATACCTTGAGATTATCAACAAACTATAAGCAAGCTTCTCGATCTTTGGGTAGTTGTGCTTTGCCTCAATTAACTTCTTGCTTACATAATATATCAGTCGCTGAACCTGATTGTCTTCGCGAGCTACTGTTGAGATGATGACATATGCAGATACTGTTAAGTAAACAAACAAGTCCTTGTAATCCACTGTATTTGACAAAATATGAGGCTTCTTCAAATGATCCAACAAATTCTGGAATGATTCGACACAGTTAGACGTCCAAGCAAAACTGCGCGTTCCCCGCTCAATCAACTTAAAGAAGAGGAAGCACTTGTCAGTAGCCCTGGATACTAATCTGCTAAATGCTGCCACCTTCCCAGCCAAAATTTGCATGTACTTGTTCTTCTAATGTTCCCGGATACCCCTGACAGGTTCAATTTGTTTGGGATTAATCTCGATCCCACGTGAACTGATGGTGAAGCCCAAATTTATTCCTAATGCAAAGCAGAAAGAGCATTTCAAAGGGCTGAGTTTCACTCTGTACCTTCGAAGGATGTGAAACATTCAAGCGATGTCCCTGACATGGTTGGCCGACTGCTTCGACTTCACAAGCATGTCATCCATATACACCTCCAATGATCTCCCGATTCGGTTCTGGAACATGCGGTTGACCATTCGTTTTACGTTGCTATGACGTTCTTTAGTCCGAATGACATAAGCACATAACAATACAACCCAAGATCTTTTATAAAACTGGTATCTTCCCAGTTTGGAACATGCATTGCTATTTGGTTAAATCCGTAATAAGCATCTATGAAAGAAAAAAGCTCGTGCCCAGCCGTTGAGTCGACGAGCTGGTCAATACAGGGAAGCGGAAAGCTGTCTTTGGGGCATGTCTTGTTAAAATACAAGAAATCAATGCATATATACCATTTCTTATTGGGCTACTTCACAAGAACTTGGTTCAATATCCACTTTGGGATAGGTCGAATCCTGAATAAACTCATTGTTCTTTATCTTTCAACCTCTTCCTTTAGCACTGTCGATCTCTCTAGGCCAAGCACACGCATTTTCGCTTTACATGAATGTATTTTGGGTCAATGTTAAGCGAATGGCTCATGATCGATGGAGATACATGTCAACATGGTTCCTCGTGAACACGTCAAGGTTCGCACGGAGAAAATCAGTCAACTCTCTCGCTCAAAGAGGTCTATATGGGATCTGATCTCTATGACTTTAGTCGGGTCATCATTATCGATCGAGATCTCCACTGTGGTTTCATTAGGTGTTGCCTTTTTCTTGTTGATTCTTCATCCTTTGTCACTTCAATGTACTCTAGTTAGTGCCCGGACAGCCTTGGCCGGGATGTTGTCTTTGTTTGCTATGCCCCTTCCTCCTTAGAAGGAAAAGGGTGGTCTTCAGGCTCTCCACCTTCTTTGATGGGGACTTCCTTCACTCCGCTTAGTAGCATGCTCGGCTTGCTAATTAATCTCCTTGTACAACTCAGACTCTACCTTCCGTTAAAAACTTTAAGAGAAAGCACCAAGGAGCAATGCATGCCCTAAATTCAGCAAGGGCCGGTTGGCCTAAAAAGGCATTGCATGGAGAGTTTATGTCCATCAAAATAAATGGGAGGATCTGCACTCCCCTATGGTCCCTCTCGCCAATGTCAACTGACAACTCAACAATTCCAACAAACTTATTGGTCAAGCCACAAAAGCCTCTTATCCTGCCATTACATGGTCTCAAGTCTCTTTATTCAAGCCTCATCTGTTCATAGGCTCTTTTGAATAAGATATTTACGAAGCTCCCACAAACTATAAGGATTTTCCACACTGTTGTAGGACAATAATGGTCGATACTCAGGGTTTCAACCCCTTAGACTCTCTATCACGAAAGATGATGTCGTCAGTCATTGTCCTCCGCTACTTCATAGGAACATTCTCTTCGGGAGCATTGCACACCCCAACTTCTAAGTGTTTTGCAACATTCACATAATATTCCATAGTCTTTGCACTGAAACCTGCTAGATGTGGTCTTCGGATGATTGTGCTAATCTTGATACCTTTACCTTTCTCACGATTTCAGGGATGAGCGGTGGCTCTAGGAGCTTCCTGACCTTGTTTAGGAGTCGAAGCCTTCTATCCCCTATCCCTCGGGGAAACCTTGTACTCATCTAGCTTTCCTTCTCTCAACAAATTCTCAACAATATCTCTGAGATGACAACATTCATCTATCGCATGGTTGCAAAATCTCATTAAACAAACAAAACTTACTAATTTGCACCTCCTTTTCAGTAGATTCTATAGAAGGTGACTTCGTATACTGCATCATGCTGCAGGTGTCAACACAAATATTTAAAATATGTCAATCAGCAGAGTATAGGTGTCAAATGTCTTGAATTGAGGTCGCTTCTTAGCATCCCTTTCTTATTCTTTCCTCCTCCATTGTGTTCCGTCGCTGGTTACCACTGGGTCTGTTACGGTTTCCAACGTTCATCTCTACTTTACCAGAATTATCTTCGGATTGCTTTATTACTACATTACTCTATATTCTTTCATCGACTGTGTCATCTGGTCTCCTCTTTTGATTGCCCCTTACTTTTTCAATACGCAAGTGTACGTTTTCCTTCTCATAAAATACATCAAGGCTTAGGGGGGATTTCCAGTCAAATATTTTCTAAAATCAGTCCCAGAATCATCTCCATCGACCTATCCAAACAACACTAACTTTGGATTAGGGTTGGTGACTTCTGTAATGGCGATATTAAAATGGTCGAGATAACTTCTGAGTTGTCAAGCTTGAGTTATTCAGGAAAGGGACATCACATTCTTCGACTGAGAGGCATGTAAACGGAATTGGTTCAAAAACTTATTACCTAAATCCTCAAAATTTAGTACTTACTTCAGAGGTAGTCGAGTGAACCACATAAGCGCAATCCCACCGAGGTAGATAGGGAAGGCCTTACATTTAGTGGCGTTTGGGACTGCTAATGCATTCATAAACTAGGTATGCCTTACCAAGTGCTGGCTTGGATCGGTCCTATCTGAGTAATGATTCATTTGAGGTAGGTTGAACCTCCTTTGGAATTCAGCCTCCAAGATGTCATTAGTAAATGGGTATGGCTACGCTCTAACTCCAGTCCTCGTTTGTATATCCTTTATTGTCATTCATGATTGGTTGCACCATTGTCACAAATTGGCATTAGTTAGGATATGCTCAGGTTCTACACTTTTTGCTCGTTGAGTCACTCTTTCCCCTACGTCAGGTAACATCGCATGGGCAGTCGTCCGGGTGGTACTTCCTTGGCCCATATTGTCCCGTTCATTCATAGGACGAAAAAGAGGAAGTGACGGAGTGAGAGCAGCTCTAAATGTGTCTTGATTTCTTGATAAGAGCTCCAATTCAGCCTAGAATAGGGCTTGACATTCCTCGGATAAGCCATGCTTGGCTCGGTATTCCACGGTTTAGCAATGTCGACTGAGCAGACTCATTTTACTAAGGTGGCATCCTGCTAAACTGAAGTTCCTGTATGTTTTCTGGCCTCTCATATAGGTGTCGTTTCCATGGCTGCTCTTCGCTCCTTCCAGATAAAGACTAGCCTTCAGTTGCTTTGAAAGGGTGGTGAAGGAGCTCTCTACATCCTGAACACTTCCTATTATCTCACCATTCTATCTATTTCTTGTCTCATCGTGCTATTCTTATGTGATTGAGAGTTCCACGCTGCTGTGGTCTCCTTAAGCTAGTCCATCGACAACATTAGATCAAGTCAGGTGGATAAGGCCAAATTTGGAGCTTAGTTTGTTGGGGTATAAGAAATAGTGGCAACATCCAGGGTTCGGTTCGATGTCGTATCGGGTGGTGATTGTAGCGCAGCTCTGCTTGCTGCTTGTTGATCGCGATGGGAGGAAGACATAGAGGCAGCTCGATTTTTTAGCTCTTGTATAAACCATTATTGCTGAGATTGATGAAAATGATGACATCATAGGAATTGAAGGAAGATAGGATTTTCTCTCGGAACTTGGTGATTCAAAAAATAGATGTAAAAACGCTTAAATATTAAGAAATCTTAGGTTCTCAATGAAAGCGCCAAAGTATTGACGCCAAAAAGTGGCAAAACACCTTAGTATGGATTTATGTAGAACAAAGAAAAGAAATTAAAATGAGGAAAACGAGAACACAGAAGAATTTATGGTGGTTCAAAGTTAACGGGCCTACGTCCACTTTATAATCTCTTAATAATATAAGAAATGTGAGTACAATGCTTGTATGAATGAAACACTCTCAAATTACAACAATGAAAATGAAGTATAACTTGAGGAGAGTGTTGCTATACGTGATATGAGAGCAATTATTTTCCAAAAGTCTTTAATTCACAGCTTGGAAGTGTTATTTATAATGTGAGGTGGTAGCTGGCTTGGTTCGTACACATGTCTTCTAATTCGAGAAATAAGAGGTGAGTGGAAGGTGTCTTACAACCATTGGTGCATGCTTTCAGGAGGATACTACGCTAGTTTGGTGCTGACTGGATCGGTGGTAGACATGTGGCAAGAGCTCCACGTTCACATCATGGTGGAGTGGCCATGTAGTAGCGATGGAATAGGTCCTTAGCTAATATCTCGGTTGGTGGAAGAGGTATTCACAAAGTGGAGCGAATATTCAGGAGATAGTTGACTTTGGCTCAACATGTCTCGATTTGACATGGTCGAGTTGAAGGTCCTTTGACCCAGTGCTCAAATGCTCTTTGGGCCCATACCCACTAGCTTTAATCTCTTCAAACCGAAGTGTATCGAACCGGGCTTCTTAGAGTTTAGACTTCATCAAGTCAAATATTTCATAGTGCCCAACTTTATTGATCCAAGAATGCACCGATCTGGGAGATATTCGAACCGAATGATACCATACATTTGCTTTGTTGAGTAGAGGTAAGGTCGATCTGAAAGAGTGTCTTGGGCTTGCTAATGTATGGCAGGTTCTACTCGAGTCTTGTACTTTGTTACCATGATCATTTAAGTCTTTGACGACCTTGCCAAAAGGAAGGTCAGCAAGTATGAAATGTTTTGAGATGTTTAAATGGAATTTACCTTTAAGAAATAATTTGAAAACAAAGTAGCATCGAAATAAGTTTAATGCGATATAAATATGACTTTATGAATTACAAGCGAATTTCTTAAACTATTAATTTAAAATCTTGAAAGATTTGGATTTGAATAATACTTGATTTGAGAAAGTAATTATTATTATAATGTAAAATTTGAAACTGAATTGATATTGAAATGGAAATTTTAAGAACCTTTGATTATATACAAATATTTGAAATAGAAGTTTTTGAACTTATATATATGATTTGTATAAGTATGGAATTAATTTAGAAAACTATTGATTTGAATGGAACTCGATATGAAAACCTTAATCTTATATATTTGAATTTATATGAGAATGAGAATTCAAAACTATGACTTATAATATAATATATATTTTCCTAAAAAATTAAGGTAAGAGAGTGCCTTCCTTCGAAAATCGTGGACCTAATCGGCAGGGGCTACGTATTGATTATTGGTTGTTCGGACATAATACTCATGAGTTTCCTTCGAACTC
Source organism: Allium sativum (assembly GCA_030737875.1). Taxonomy (NCBI): domain Eukaryota; kingdom Viridiplantae; phylum Streptophyta; class Magnoliopsida; order Asparagales; family Amaryllidaceae; genus Allium; species Allium sativum. The sequence goes on from CM060912.1 coordinate 292,853,851, forward strand.
GGCTGCATTGCGAAATTCGTAAAGCTAAAGGCCTATAGCCATGGATGTTTCATATGGCACCGAGATGAAACCAGTGTGTACGCTGCGATCTATGGTCGTTTTACAATGGCGTATTTTATATAGGAGAAGACTCCTTACAGTTGTGCATGCTTCCACGGGGATCCAGGCATAACCATTGTGTATCTGCAACCCATATGTCGTAATTAATAGGGTAGTGATTGTCTAAGGTGTATTGGTGATAGAGATGTAACCACCAGTGTCACTAAATGTAGATTGCGATCCATGTGATTGTTTTGAGGTGTTATCGCAAAACATGTAAGGCAGTTGTTATCTAGCCACTTATGGCTGAGGCACTTTGTCGTCTCGATCAGGTGATTGAGCAACCTTAGGGGGCTGTGTTGCATGATGATCTCATGTTATTCTATTGATTTTTTCATGACGAATTCGCAGGGAAGATATTTCTTATAAGTACGGATGTTACTTGGGGGATCCAAGCATAACCATTGTGTATCTATAATTCATGATTAGTTTTATCGGTCGGTTTATTGGATGGTAGTTCTTTTATAAGTTTTAATGTTTTCCAAGTTTTCCACTGGATGTTGAAACAGATTTACTTAGTACTTTGAGATTTCTAGTTTTTTGCGTGATTAGCGTACCCTTAGATTCTTTAAGAATGAGGATAAACTTATGGAAATATCTGGTTGTTAAATACTATTTCAATATAGAGTATTTTTCATATAAAAGAAATTTTTTCAAAGAATTTTCTCTATTAACATTTAAAATCTGTACATAAAACAAAGACATCTTATTTAAACACATTGGTATAAATAAATAAAAATCAGTGAAACGTGATACATGAGTGTACGAAAATCATTTTATTTGCATAAAAAATTTGATTTAGCCTGAATATGCGATTTTGATTTCCAAATAGAATTATTCGCTCGATTCTCGAAGATGAACACCGATAAGAGTTTTTGATACGAATATGAAGTTCTTTATTATAGCTTATTTCTATGCAAGGAGAATGAAAGTATCTAATCAAGAAGTCGAATCAGAGTCACACTATAGTGGTTAGGTTACAAATACTAATTGAAAGCAAGGTTTTATATTCGAATAATGCTTAAATTTGATGTTCAAGAATGGTATATTGTTTAAATGTTAGTTTTCTTGCTTCTTTCTTTTCATAACAACTTGGAAATTCTAAGAACGAAATATAGAGGAATTAAATAAATGTGAACTCAAAGAAATAAATGGACTATAAATAAAGATATATCTTTGTCAATTGTTTTAAATATAAAGTAAATTGCAGAGAATGTTTTAAAATTGAAATTGTAACTTTTGAGGTAATTGATAACCTGAATCTAAAATAAATAAAAGGAAATGAGCCTTGTAAAAAAATTATATAAATATTTGAAGGACTGATGAATTTGAAATTAGATTTGAGTTGAATTAAAAATAAACAAATGAAATAATTTTGAACAATGTTGAACTCAACACTAACTCAAGAAAATTAAATGGAATGAATATAAAATGGAAATAATTAATTAAAATTCATGAATTGAGTAAGATAAAAATAGAACTTGAATTTAATTGAATAAAAATAGAATTAATATGAATAATTGAATATAAGTCAACAAAATAAGTGAAATTTAATAGAATGGAAATTCATTCAATTCAAAGAAGGGAATGTTGACGATAATAATTTTTTGATGATTGAATAAAAAGAATGGAAATAAATATAGTAAGTAAGTTAGTGAAATTCATAAATTTAGTAAGCTAAAACAAAAGTTGACATGGATTAAACACGGATGTTAAATGAAGGCAAATTGAAATAGGTGTACGTAAAAGTTTTAAATGTTAATAATGAATAGGTACACGAATTTAATATAAATCAATGAAATTAAGTGATTTGAAAATAAATAAAGCGTATGTAATTGAAGTGAATGAATATATTACAAATGACAAATAAAATGAATGTGTAAATAGATTTAGCACAAATCAAAGTAAATTGAATTTTTATAAATTGAGCGATAAATAAATTAAATGTTAATAAAATGAAAAGGATATGTATGTAAATGTTAACATTTGATTTTGTGAATTGTTTGGTTTTATGTACTTTGTTGTTATTGCCATGCCATGTTTGTTATGTTATATGTTGTTTATGCTACGTATGTTCATTTTCTTTATATATGCATGATTTTCATTGTTTGTAAAGTGTATAGTAGGTTGAAAAGGCATGTGCTTCGCTTTGGAGCTTGCTTTTACGTTAAATTGCTAAAAGTGTAAACTAACTGGCTGATTACGTTAATAAAGATACGTATTTCGGATTATATATCATGCTTGGGTTATATATATGTTGTTTCCACTGGTTTGGAATGCCTCATCAATGAGATGATATGTATATTGATATTATATGTGCATTATATTTTTTACCGATCGTGCCGCACAAAGGTTACATTGTCGAAATTTTTCATAATTTCGATGTTAGAAAAATTTGAGCCATTAACATTTTATAACTTATATTTTTCTAATAAGTTTAAAAATATAGGCTTAATAAGTCAAAGTATTTATATAAAATATACTTATGTACAATTCTTTATGTCATTCCTTTTTTATGACAAAATGTTTTAAGTAAGGGAGTGTAATGAGCTTAAATCCGAACGTTTTAAAAATAATATAATTAACTTAAAAACATAAATTTACTATTAGATATTAATTAAATCGATTCAATAATTTTAATTAACTCCGTTAGCTAATTGAAACTAATTCCAAATTAATTTTGTAAATTTATAAGCGATAATAAATATTTGGAATTTTGGTCGACACTGGAGTCGTATTATAAATTAGTATGTTGATATTCAAATAGTAATTTAGCAAATAGTCTTGAAATTCAACCAAATTAGTTTTATCGAATCCAAAACAATGGATTATTGTAAGGTTTTAAATTTCATAATAATCGAACGATCTGTATGACCATGCGATCTCAACATATTTAGAGAAAATTGAGTAAATATAATATGTCAAATATAAAAAGGAAAAAACGACATGCACTTAACAACAAATAATACATGCAAATATTTTAGGAATGAACTAACACACATCAATCCTCTATCTTTACGTTTTCCTTTTCCCAACTTCGCTTAGTAAAATTAAAGAAATAAAATAAAAAATTCAAAGCAAAACATAACACATCTTCCCAATCTCATCAAAAATCCAAATCCAAATTTATTTCTCTACTTGAATTTTATGTATAATCAAGAGATTATTAAGTGGGTATAGGATCATTAATCCCGAACCACTATAATTTGTGTATTTACTCATTTTAATTGATTTCTCTTCATTCATTTCTCTACTTTATATCATTCTTAGGTGTTGTGCTAATTTTTGGTGTCAACACTTTCATTCTATAGTTGAGAAATCTCAATTCCCAATGTCTAAGGATTTTAATTTACTTTTGGATCGCCAAGTCTGGGTTAAAATCCTAACTTCCATCATCTTCAGCAATAATGGTTTCTAAGACTTCTACCCATGCTATTGGGAAACAGCCTCAATAAAGAAACCCTACCTTTCCATCAAACGCTACTCCTACTCTAGCCCCCATCTCGACTCAGGCCGATCCGATCATTTCCGGATTGATGTCGACCCGAGTCGATACAAAACCAACCATCCATTCCCCTGCACATCCCTTTCCATCCAACCAAGCTCCTTCCTCGGCATTTGCTACATGTGACAATTCCATGGTATTGATGAACCAGCTTCGGGAAATGATGGGAGCACTAGGTGCTCAGGCACGGGAGAATGCCATGATGAAGCAGGAAATGAACTGAATGGCAGGACAGTGAGTGAAGTTTAGAAACCAACAGTTAATTCTCCATCACGAAATCATGATGCAGAAAGATCATTATCATCTAGGAGGAATGAGGACCAGCCACGATAGTGATGCCCGCTCGAAAGGACACACAATGTATGAGAATTGCGCTTTGGGAGGCTCCCATCTCAGCTCGAAACAGTCGACCCAGCTCGGCTCCACATTGTCGAGCTAGGGCATGTCGAGCCTAATGAGCCCTAACGAGCCCAACGTTTTGCCTACTTGATACCCACCTCTTCCAGCTAACCGTGACACTTCTATAACTACCCATGCTCTTATACTTCCTTTCGTGCATCCTGTGATTGACCGGGACAATCGGGGCTAAGGAAGTACCGCCCAGACCGAGGCTTAGGTGACGCTACCTGGTGCGGGAGACGAGGAGCCCAACAAGCCAATAACTCAGAAAAAATTATCTTCAACACTCCCGATTTGATCGCTGTAGTTCGGTAAATCATGAATGATAGCAAAGTCTACAAGAACTAATATTGGTGGATTGATTGTAGCCACTCCATTTGTAGACGATATTCTATAAGCGGAACTCACGAGGATATTGAATATGCCTGAAATAAACCATTATTCAGGCTCGATGGATCCCCTACAGCATTTGATGAGCTATTCGTGGCACATGGAGACAGCAGTCGCCCCGGACATGGTTAAGTGCAAGGCTTTCCTGGTTTACCTTAACGAGGTGGTGCTCATGTGGTTCACATGAATTCCCCTAAGATTAGTCCCAAAATTCAAAGATTTGAGTGAGAAGTTCGTAAACCAGTTTCGCCTTCATGCCACTAAGTCGAAACATGTCATGGCTCATTCTATAATCAAATCCCCTGGAGAATCTCCAAGGGATTATATCAGCCGATTTCATATGGCCATTAGTGAAGTTAGTAACCACAATCCTGAAATTGACTTGATGACGATGGCTGATGGAGTCGATATAGGAATGAAATTGGGAAGTATTTGACTAAAAATCCCCTTATGTCGATTGAGTTATTCTATGAAAATGCCAATGTGCGCCTAATACAGGGAGATGCACAAGTGAATTAGAAAATAGGGTCGAATAATGTTTGAATGAAGGCATTCAAAGGCAATGTGGCTATGAAGCAGTGGAGGATATTCCAGAAAGGTTGAGGTGAATGTTGGAAACAAGGCAAGCAAAATAATAATCAGCGAAAGAACGACAATGAAAGTCATAGCCAGAAAGGAGATCCTAGAAAAGAGACCCTGGCATCAGATGTTTGACAGGTATGCAATGTTGAATGACACATTAAGAATATTTATCTTGATACGTGAAATATGATGCAACAGAAGAAACCACCTCCATGGGAATACATGGATAAAGAGCATGAGACGGGGAGGTTTTGTTTGTTTCACAAGATCTAGGGCCACACGACTAATGAGTGCCACCATCTTTGGGATATCATTTAGAAGCTGACTAGAGAAGGAAAGCTCGATGAATATAAAGTTACCCAAAGGGACAGTGGGCAGGGGACATTAGCCTCTAAACAAGGTCAGTGGCTCCCAGAGCCACCGTCCAGCAGAAAGCTAAAAGGATTGTTATTAATACAGTAGTCGGAGGACCACATCCGGCAGGCTACAGTGCTCAGACCATGGAGAAATATGTGAATGTTAAAAAGCATTTGGACATTGGAGAGTGCAACACCGCCAAAGCAGCAGGTCCCGTAAAGCTGAGGAAGACAATAACAGATGATATTGTCTTCCGTGATAGATAGTCAGAGGGGGTGGAGACCCCAAACATCAATCCTTTGGTAATTATGTCCATCATTGGCCCAACCACAATATGGTATTTATGGCCATAAAAAAAGTCTACAATATTCTCAAAAATATATATCAGAGCTGTAAGACCCCACCTCCGTTAAGGTCACTCACAAAGGGAATGCCTTAACTTTGATGGAGCGTTTTAGTAGATAGAACAGAATATTACAAGACAGATAAGAAGTACTTGAAAAATTATAAATTTATTACAGCAGAAGGAGAAATAAGTTTGGTTACATCTTTCTAAATCACAATACCAAAACTCAAGTACACAATTATCAGTCTTATAGAAAATCCTTTAGAATGTAAAGTTTCAAAGCCATAATCCCGAACATAAACTGCCATGAAAAGATAGAGTCAAAGCCAAGCAATACTCCAAGCACTTCAAGCAGAGAGAATCAGAATCAAGCTCCTATGTTTCCACCATGAGCACCTAGGGGGAAACGGAAAGAAAAGGGTCGAAAACAAACGAGGTCAGACATAAAGTCTGGCGAGTCCAGTGACTTCCAGCATATAAATAGATAATATTATCATGACATGTAAATAAAGCTGGATGAGAGATTACATCGACAGGAATAGCAGATATACTTTAAGTTAACAGAAGAAATAGAATGATGTAAACCAAGTTATGTTCCTTCCTTACATCTTACTTCTCTGCATTAATACTAGTGTAACAGGATTAGGTGTTACCATAATATCTAAACTGAAACAGAATCGAAACAAAATAATGTATACAGAAACAGAATGCTAGTAATGGGCCTTCACCAACCCAGCAGATAGAAAGTGCAGAAGCAGAATACTAATAATGGGCCTTTACCACCCCAAAAGACAGAAGGTACGGAAACAGAATACTAATAATGGGCCTTTACCATCCAATTAATAGGCCTTTACCACCGCAACAGATAGAAGGTACGGAAACATAATCGGAAACGGAATCAGAGACGGAAACAGAATAATCCCTATGGAAACAGAATGTTAGAATTAGGTTTACACTAGTAATGGGCCTTTACCGCCCCAACAAATGGTACCACGCAGAAACGGACAAGTGTTACCACCCAACAGAAACAGACGGTACCAACAGAAACAGACAGAACTAAGTGTACCCTAAGTCCCACCCCAAGCGATCGGCTCCATAATACATAAATACCCTGTGTCGGCCCTACAGTAGGGTGTATCACTCCCTAAAGTAGCAACCTATTGGCACAGACCTATTTACAGATGTCACGGTGTCTTACATTCTCAGAGAAGACCAGATCCATGCACGCACATAACCAGGATGGAACGCACCATCAACACCCCTTGCCATTATCAGAATGAACCGCTTATAATCAGTTCAGTAAGCGTGCCCGGACCCCTACATAGCGTGGGGTCAAAGTTTTTGATACCAGAAAGGATTACTGACTAATATGGGTCCTAAACAATAGATGACACAAGTATTTTCCCCTCCTAACCTTGTGTCCCAGACTAACAGATTTCAGATTAACTTGTTTACAAGTTTCAGACATACAGAGTTCAGATTTACTAGTTCACAGATCAGACAATCAAGTTAACAAGTTTTCAGACTAACGGATCAGATGTACAGTTTTAACAGACTTACAGATTGTCTAGCTTTGTATTAGGCCTACAGATTCACGAAACGGGTTTGTTAAATTCATCAGTCCAGTTGGTTTAACCCTATCCACCCAACACGTTTTAGAAACCATATTTATCTCAGATTTGCATTAATTAAATATTAATGCACGGACCTCTCACATTAGGTCGGTAGCTTGTGGCCGCTGGATATGCCGGGCGGTTCCGGGCAGACCTCTGCCACAACAGACATAACCTCGTGTCTAAGAATATTTTAGTTATGCCTACGACCTCTCACATTAGACTGACATTTGCGGTCGCTGGTTAAGCCGGTTGGTTTCGGGCAGGCTTCTACCGCAAACGGAGTCTAACCTCGTGTCATAGCCACTTTATTTCATTATAGAAAATATCAGACTAATTATGTCCATTTAGCAGATTTAACTTCTTAAAAATTCTATGTACATATCTTGCCTAATCATAAATTAAGCTTAAACTTACACGCTCAAATCATGGTCATAATTCATAATACAATATATGCCCCTAAATTTTCATTAAACTTTGCACAATACAGAACACTCTCTAAAAGCCCCAAATCATGATATGAATTATCCCAAATTATAGCCTTTAATGTCAATATCCAAAAATCTATATTTAGGGTCATTCACATTAATAGTTATCCTATTTTAATACAGGCCTTTACGCTTAAGTTTCATATTCCTTTTCCAAGTCATGAATCGTTATATAAAATATACCCAAAAATCTAGATCTTTAAATTATATCCTCTCAAAATAAGATCTTAATTTTTATATGCTTTATGTCCCCAAGTTTTAAGTCATATGTTATCGTTCAATGATTCCTCTTCTTCCAAATCACAGGGTATGCACAGATCTAGATCTAATTTACAACATATGTCCTTTTTTCAAATCAGTCACAGATCGGTCATGTCCAATTATGCATTATTCATTGTTTACCCCAAAATTTAGCGTTCGTGTGTTAATCTCTTATGAAATTTGGCACAGGCTCGTAGTAGCCTGGCTATAGAACAGAAGAAAAAGAAATAGACATAGAAAAACAGATCTGACAGATAAGAATATGCATAACCTCAGATTTAGATTTACAACCATGTCAAGATCATAATTAAAGTTCATATCTGAAAATAACTGTACTCACAAAAAGGGAATGATTCTTGTATTCTGGAATATGTATTTTGACACTGAATATCTCTCCTTTGGCGTAGACTATCGATTAGATTAGAAAATAGTTGTTCTCTTTTAATTCTATTCAGATTGGAAGAAGATGCACTAGTTCTAGCTTAGATTTCAACAGAGTAGCGACGCCATTATTTTATTTTAATTAGAACAGAGGAAGAGTATAGGAAGAATGAAATTGTGTGGAGATAAAGTGAGGTTTGGGGGGTGTTTTTATAGGAGAATTCGGTGATTTAGAGCCCTCAGATCAGTCCAGAAGTCATCAGAACCACCCAGCTCGAAGACAGGTCATCTAGCCACTCAGAAGAAGATGCGTCATCAAAGAACACTCCAGAATTCTGTGCTGGATCGGTTTGGACGCACTTGGAAATTGCGCCAGTGTATTTTTGTACTGGCGCACTTCACAAGTGCGCCAGTGTATTCTGGCATGTTTCCGATTTTTCTGCCTAACTTCGTTCGTCCATATCTTGTTCATACATTATCCGTTTTATGCAAACTCGGAGTCTATCTCAAGCAGAATTTCGAGACGAACGCAATGGCGCAACCCGTTTCCCTTAATTCTTCTCCTAAAGATTAAGTATACTTTAATTTGTTACTTATACATTCACAGAAAATACAGGGTGTTACAAGAGCTATAAAAGAATATCTTATTCAAAGTCAAGTAGCTACTAATAGGAAATGATAACTCATATCAAACCAACTCTAAAATTGATTACACATGATAAATAAACTCAAATTCTAGAAATCAATAATAAAAAATCTAGAAATCGCAAAGTGAGGGGGTAAGGCCTATCTCTAGATTGGTGCCTGAAGACTCACTAAAATGTGTATCACAGATGAGACGTGATCTCTAGGTAGCTAGCCTATAACGTTGAGCCGAAGCTCCTCTGATGTTCCAAAGACCGTGAGTCATGGCCCCTCTAGAAATGAACCGAAGGCCATCAAAACACATAAAATCATGAAAGGATCACAATTGATCCCAGGAAGTGTAAATAACTCCAACTATTAGTTATAAGAGTTGAGCTACATGTACCATAACCACTTTCTCTACTCAAACAGTTATGAATGAGTCGTATATTCCACTAAAAACATAAGAGGATCATTGCCACAATTTGCAATCGAACGAATCCAAGAACTAACCATCGATAAAAACATAAGGGTTCATTTTCCTATTTTTACTAAGACGTTTAATTAGATTTCTCATATGAGTGAGAGAAAAGAATTATACAAATATATACTAGTAGACCGAAAGATGGTTTATAAAATAACTTCATATAATAAAGTAGGATTGTAAATTATTTTAGTAAAGGTTTGGTATCTACCAATAATATAAAAACCCTTTGTAGTTTGAAGTGGAAATTCACGTATAATATCTATCGTAGTAACGATCGAACTCAAAATTCACGTTACAACACGTAAACTAAATCTCAAGAATATCGATTATAGAAATCCATTCAGAATGAATAATTCAAAAATCCAAAAAAGAGATCATCAACTCAAAAACAACAATGGAGAAAAAGGAATCAATAAATCTTGAAATATCATAAGAAAGAAGCAAGGTATGCATTTTCTAACAATTCAGCTGTTTGAAATTATAATTAAGACGTCTAAATTGAAATAACCGAAACTCATGTTTCTGTCTGAGTTTCAGACATCTGAAAGGAGAAAACTACCATCTAAATTTGTATTCAAACGTCTAAATTACCCATTCAGCCGTTTGTAACACAAATGCATTTTTTTAATATCAGTAGCAAGTTAGACGTCTAAATTGGATAATTTAGACATCTGAATTATGGTCTGGGCATTGGTTTGCCCAGACTTTGGCACATAACAATTTTGGATGTCTTATAATGACTTAAAACATTATTCGAGGGAAAATGAGGCTCCTAAGACTCACCGAACATTATATATCTTAAGAATTAAGCCTACTTGAAGATTTATACTAGAATTCACATATATAATCAAATTCAAAACAAATGAAATAGGACGTTCATACCAAATCAATTCAAATCACGCAATACATACACAATACAAACTGGCCAAAGGCACATTAGACCAGCATATAACTTGAGGCATAGATGTAAGTTTCCTAAGAACTCACCTTTAATTGTTGCAAGCAAATAGATAAATCAAGACGTAGCCAAATCAACCTCTTTTTGGGTAAAACCCACTAATCTTCAACCAGTACTCAAATATATAGTAATTCCAAGAGTTAGGTTCATGAAAATCCCCAAAAACTGTAGAGGAATCAAGTTGGAGAAGATAGAGATGAATTACTTAAGTTTCTCCTTGAATTAGCTATGCTATCACTAGAATTCCTAAGATTGAAGCTCAGGAATATTAATTTCTTCTTCCTTAAGGGTTTAGAAGTCATAGGAAATGAACAAAGAGTTAATGAAAGGGGAAAGTAGGTGGAGTGGTTAAGTAGGGAATACCTACTTTAGGCTAATGGGTTACATCAAGCCCTAAGCAAAGTCCCAAAATTCACCTACTCCAAACATATCGATGTTTATAATTTTACAAATCATAAACGACATTTTAAACTCATTGGGAGTGGCCACGAGTCCAAATTCATCCATTTGCACAAAGTGACTTTTTGGACCAATACCCCGTTAATTATATTATATTCAAATAAAACATTTAAATATATTTTTGTAAAATAGGCGGGTTGTTACAGACTTCCCCTTTAAAGAAATTGCCTCCTCGCTATTACTTAAGGAAAAACTCAAAAGTTACAACTGCGCAAGGAGTTATAACTCATTTTAATGTTCAGAACTTCCACATCATTAATTAAATAAATTTTAAATCGCAAACTTACACACCGTGATTTTTCCTAAAATTTTATTTGGACATACGTCACAATCCACAAAATGGAATTGAAATCTTTTTCTTCCATTAGAAAACTATGATCCAATAGATCCATATGATTCTTGTTTCAAAGAATTTCGACTTATATTGGATCACTTATACTCATTTTAATTTCAAATCTCAAAATTGTGAACTGCCGCTACGCGATGAGATCATTTAAAAAATTTAATTAATTCATTTAATTGTTCAATAAGTTTGTAAGTTATAAGCTCATTATAAATCGACATAAAATAGATTAAATTAAGAGATTCACCTTTGGAAGCATGGGAGAGTAAGTCTGGATGGTTTTGCTCAATAGATTCCCAAAAACAATCCTTAGGACTAAAAGACCATTGGACTTTCACAAGAGGAATGTCTTTATTCCAAAGGCGTTTAACTTCCATTGCGACAACACGAACAGGTTGTTGCTCATAAGTTAAATTCAGTGAAATCTCGATTTATTCTACTATATTCAGCTAAAGAATAAATTCAGAATCCCTACGACACTTTCATAGTTGAGAAATATGAAACACATCATGGATAGCAGAGAACTGAGCCGGTAATGAATGATGATAAGCTACGGGGATGACATGTTTGGTAATTGGAAAAGGACCAATATAGCTCAGTGCTAATTTTCCACATCGACAAAATCACATAATACCCTCCATGGGTGAAATATAAACAATCACACGATCTCCTACAGAGAATTCTTCTCTAGTTATTAGCATAGGATTCTTGCCAATTTTGAGTTTCTTCCACTCGACGACGAATGAGATCAATCTGTTCTGCGGAATCATGAATAAAATATGTGCCTAGGACCAGTCTCTCTTCGGCTTCAAACCAACACGAAGGAGATTAGCATGATCTTCCGTTAAGGGCTTCGAAAGGTTCCATACCAATACTCTATTTGTTTTATTAAAATTCAACAAAGAAAATATGATTTTCTCTACTTCCACCAAAATCAAGCACACAAGCACGAAAAAGATCTTCAAGAACTTAATCCACTCACTTCGTTTGCCCATCGGACTAAGGGTGATAAGTGGTGCTAAAATTATGCTTTGTTTCCAAAGCTTTTTAAAGACTCCTCGAAAATCCACTAGTAAGTAATGGATCACGATCACCAACTATTGAAATAGGGACGCCATGTAATTTAACAATCTCTTTAACATAGAGTTTGGGCAAGAGAGGCACAGTTCGATTAGACCGAATAGGAATGAAGTGTGCGGATTTAGTAAGTCTATCCATAATTACTCATAAACTATCCTGGCTAAATCGAGAACGAAGGAGACCTTCAAAAAAATCCGTGGACACACGATCCCATTTCCATACGGGGATGTCAAGAGGTTGCAATAACCTGCCGTGCTTTTGGTGTTTCTCCTTAACAAGTTGACTCATAATGCAATGTTTGACAAAGTTAGTGATATTAAATTTCATTCCTTCCTAATAATAAAGTCACTTCATGTCCACATACATTTTGCTAATTCCTCGATGAATGGAGAATTTAGAATGATGAGAATCCTCTAATATATCCTCGCAAGAATCAACAACGCCTCGCACAATAAGTCATCCGAATTTTTGAACGCCTCCACGAGAATTAATATCGAAATCTTTCAGCTCATCAATATAGGATTTATCCCTTATACTTTGGCTTAGGTGAGCCAATTCGGGATCGATCTTTTGAGCTTTACGAATGCGGTCTGAAAGAGAGGGATGAGCCTCAAGGCTGCATAACACAAGAGTAGAACTCAAATTGGAATCATGGCTTTGAATCTCGCAAGTGGATACAGTTTCAATATCTTTCCACTTGGATATCATCATAGATACTATCACTTGATGTTTTCGGCTAAGGGCGTCGACAACACGATTTCCCTTTCTGGGGGTATATAGAATATCAAGATCATAAGAAGCTATAAACTCAAGCCAATGTTGTTGTCACAAGTTAAGTTCCTTTCGCAAAAAAACATTTTAGTGACTTATGATCGATTAGAGATTGAACTTCTCTCCTAAAAGTTAATGACTCCAAATACGAAGTGCGAAAATGATAGCCGCGAGCTCCAAATCATGAGTGGCATATCGAGTTTCGGCTGGTTTTAGTTGTCTAGAAGTATAAACAATAACACGCTCATTTTGCATGAGAACCACACCCAAAACAACATGGCTAGCATTGGTATATACAACAAATTATTGGTTCCCTTCGAGAATCACAATAATCGGGGCTTTGGAAAGGAGTTCCTTTAATGTTTGATAAGTGGTTTCACATTTGTTCGACCAAACATACTTGACTCCCTTCTTAATTAAACCTGTGTGATTATGAATTTTTTTGAAAAGTCTTCTATGAACTGACGATAGTATACCACCAATCTAAGAAAACTACAGATTTCCGTTATATTCTCGGGTCACTTCCAATTTTGAGTCGCTTCTATCTTTGAAGGATCCACATAAATTCCAGATTCGGAAATGACATGACCCTAGAATTTCACACCTGATCGCCAAAAATGGCAATAGGAAAATTCAGCTTTCAATTGATTGCTCATGAGAGTTTTCAACACAATACGAGGATGGTTTTCATGTTCTTCCTTGGTTTTAGAATGCAAAAGAATATCATCGATGAAGATGAGCACAAATCGATCGAGAAATACTTGAAAACACAATTCGTAAGGTCGATGAAATAAGCCGGAGCGTTCATCAAACTAAACGGCATTACTGGACATTCATAAGATCCATACCAGGTACATAACGATGCCAATGGAATACTATCCTCCGCAATTTGTAGCGGTAAGTCTAATTGAGAAAAGGCCTTAACACTACTAAGTTGATCGAATAAATCATCGATTCGTAGTAGAGGATATTTATTCTTGATGGTGAGATCATTAAGCTTGCGATAGTTGATGCAAAGCCTAAGTGCACCATCTGACTTCTTCACAAAGATCATTGAGCGAGTAAATTGTTTCTCCTCTAATTCAGATAACTGTCTTTGCATCACCTTATTGTACTTATTAGATAGAGGATAAGGAGGACGAGTAAAAGGTAGAGCTCCGGGTGTTAGATTGATTTCAAACTCAATTGCTCGGTTAAGCGGTATTCCTAAGACGAGCTTAAATATTTCGTGAAATTCTCGAACAACACAGATTCGAGAAATTTCCTCTTCCTTATCGTCATAATATTCATCTCCTGGATTTAAAGTATATAAAGTGGATGCTGAATCCAAACTAGAATCCTTAAGTATAACATAAATTCGATCGACGGATTAAGGATGTTGAAGATGGACAGTCCTTCAGGACATTGGATATGAGCCTCGTAATGGTGAAGCCAATCCATTCCTAATATAATTCCAAAGCCGAAATAGTGCACCACATACAAATCGGCTTGGAAAGAATAATCACATAAAATAATCTCGACATCTTCACACAATAAACTAAGTATTGTGGACCTACTGACCAGATTCGTAAACCTTAGTGAAGTCATCGAACACATGGTATCCAAAGAATAAGCATTAACAAGTTTTTGGGATATAAAAAATGAGATCCACCCATATCAAAATGAACTCTTGTAGGATGTCGATGAATATCAATAATTCCATCAACGAGAAAATGAAAGTTACCTTTGCCAGAAGAAGTGTAGTTAGGGGCTTGCACGACATTTAGCTTTCCCTTCGTATTTTGAAGTTTGGGACACGAAGATATTGAGTGACTAAAAGTCCTGCAATAGTTACAAGCATGGGGCTTGGGACACTTGTTGACATAATGATCTTTTACTTCGCAATTGAAACATTCCCCTCGACCAAAGCTCGAAGTCTTTGCTCTAGAAGCCACTTGTTTAACTTTCTTATTTGGATAAGGTTTTGATTTGTTGTTAGGATTCCTCTTCTTGTTAAATTTCCTTTTAGAGCTCTCAACTTCAACATCACTATCCTTATCGGCTTCCTCTAGACAGAGCACGATATCTAGGAGCACATTAAAAGGCTCGACTAACTTTAGAAGTAAGGCCTTCTTGAGAGTTTTATTAAGCTTATACATGAATCTCCCACTCTTCTTCTTAGCGGTATTAATATGCTTGAGCCTGCATTTAGAGAGAGCCGAAGGATGCGACATAATACACATGGAAGAATTACCTAAGACATGATTTTCAAAGCGTCGAGATAACACTATTCTCTTGCCCCTTGGTACAAATTTTGACTTGAAACATTATTGTAATTTCTTCCACATTAAGTCCTTCTCTCTTGAATTTCACATATCAGGAGTTCATACCAATCCAGTGCTCTGTCTTGTAGCATACTAACAGCAATCTGAACCAGATGTAAATCCACTAGATTCATGCGAGTAACTATATAGTCGCACGATCTAATCCAAGATTGGACTTCCATAACGCTTTCAGAACCCTTGAAAGACATCGCACCGAGCTTGGTGTAATCACTACACAATCTAATAAAACTAGATTTGGGATGTGTAGGCGAAGAAGTGGTTCCTACCGCTTGGGCATTTGTCACAGGATTAAGAAGTTGTAGAGTTGTCGTATACACTCCACCAACAAGAGTGGCACAGGGTGGAGCGGCATTCAAGCAGGAATTCCTCAACATTTTTCTTTAAGAAAGGAAGAAAGAAAATTTTATTCACAAAAGAATTTCGAGTTAATAAACAAGCAATCATAATATAAGACCTAAGACACTATTTAAATTGTAAACAAGGTTTCCTAAGAGAGACTTAGGGGAATGATCCGTGTCATAATATCTTATATTATTCCGAACTTTGATCTGATACCAAGTGTAACGAACCACCTCTATACTCACATTAGACAAGGTATGTAACAACCAGCCTAGAATGTGTCTAAATTTCGACCTTGAAAAGGCCCATTGAAACTTAGAACCATTCTAAATGGGTCGTTGGTTCTATAAGGATTGCATTTGCACAAATAATATATACACAGATACTTCGAATGGAAATCTCACACAACGGAAAGAGAAAATATAATACCAAAATAAGATGTACCAATTAATTTATAAATCACAAAATTCCAACACAACAATCAAAGTTACATCTGTTCCATTAGTACACAAAATAATTCATCCTCACAAGTTTCCAAAATAAGTAAAGCAATAACCAATAATAATAGCATAACAATCTCATCTTCTTCTTCAACTTCAATCATGACTTCGTCCATGCCTTTTACTCCACCTAGTGACCTATTGGATATGTTAAGAAGGGGGTTAGAACATAAAGTTCTGTGAGACTAAAACATGGTGTTTACTTAATGTCCATACCCTATATTTTTAATAGGTTACATATGTCAAGGTATGTCTATGCAGCTAACAACATTCACACAAACCAAGAATCTAACTAATGAGGTGGATATTCAAGTCAATCATTCATTGATGTTTTAGGGTAAAGACCCAATGAGGTAGGCATTCTCAGTCACTTATGGTCGTATTAAAGGTGGATTTTTATGATCACTTATAACCCTGATGCAGACCCCTATCCGCTTAAGAGCCCGTTCTAATACGTCAACGTTCTTAAGTCTATACTCTCAATTGTAACATGAGAAGTAGTACTGTAAATGTTACTGCTTAACTGATATTATGATAGAACACCTATGTCACTTTAGACTTCCCTTAGACGGTTGGTGAGCATCCAATGGCCACATATATTTTACATACCAATTCTGTCCCTAGTTCAGCACTTACAAGCTCCTAGAGGAAGTGGACATCCCCCGTGAACTATCCTACTCCGTAAACGCTTATACCTAACTACTTTTAGAGATGGAGGAACCAAAGACTTACTTCGAATCTAATAATGGTGGGTCCCATGACTTTGGTTCCTCTTTAATGAATAAACCATAGGAGGGATCCTAGTTCTAATCATATAAGACCAAAATTAGATAAGAAGAGAGTTAGCTATTTAAGACCTTCTCAACGTGTAGTAAACCTGCCTATTTTCACACACAATAGACTTATATATATATGGTTATATATATATATACACACACTAGACCTCTCACATTAAACCATATACTTGTAGATGTTGGATATGCCGGGCGGTTCCGAGCAGGCTTCTACTACAAGTAGGTTTAATCTCGTGTCATAGTGTACTAAGTTTGAATGGCCCAAGGTACCCAGACCTTCACATTAGTTGGGCCTATTTATTGTTGATGGATATGCCGGTTGGTTCCAGGCAGCCTTATACCACAAATGGAAACTAACCTCGTGTCTATGTGTCACTATTTATATATGTAAAGCCATTCTATAAGCATATACAAGCAACCAATATATATATGTATTTATTGGGACACCTCAAATTTGAATTCTAACCTAATCACATTTACTACTTTAATGTTACGTTACTTACGTTGATTACGCTATATTAATAGAATAATTATGCAGCACAATTAACACTAATATCCATATAAATGAGAGAACGTTCTAATGAGATAAAATAGCCAATTTGTCTAAATTAAGGTATACAAGTTAATTTTTCCATATCTTGACCGCTACAACTTAGGCATGATTACATGATGGCATAAGAGTATTATAACATACAACAGTGAATGGAAAAATACAATCATACATACCAAGTTGAACTTGCATCCTAAGATTATTGGGAAGATTTCGACAATGGATCAAAAATAGAGTATGACATACACATATAATATATACATGTATGTTTATAAATTCCACTTTATCCAATTCACCCCTTTTGGTGGTTTGCACATAAAAACGTTTACATTTGATATATTTCAAGTATGAATACGTTTGGATTCAAAATAGAATCCAAACCTAATCAAATCATGAATAACAAAATTTAAGCCCTTTTAGGTTACAATCAAATGCTTACATAAGGGTGAATTACACAAAGCATGAATAACAACAACACCCCTTTCATTTTCAATCCTGTATATAAATCAAAATCCACAAACCCAAATAAAAATAAATTAACAATTCATATGTAAATACAAGATAGAGGATTTAGGGATTTTTGTATTTATTTTATCGATTTCCAAATCCTCTTAGGCATAACTATCAACATGTTAGTCTATTAAAAAATAGAATATACCTAAGAACACTATATTCCACTCACATATCTAAGGAATAACAAGGAGGATTTGTTATAGTAGATTCAGATCTGTGCATAATCTTCATGATAGACGCACTCCAATCTTCCTATATATGTAGGAAACATATTTTCGAATCTTATATTTATATTCTAAATTCCAGAATTCACTAAACCTATATAAATTAGAAAGAAGATAAGAATAAAGGTTAGAGGAATAGAAGAAATTCTTAACCCTTTTTCTGGAATTTAGCAACAGCAGAAGGACAACATGGAGGTAAATAGAATAGAGTGACTAGGGTTTTGTAGTGTGATATGAGGGCATATATAGTTGCTCGTGTGAACGTAGGCCGTTAGATTACTTTGATTTAATCCGGGCCTTTTATTTATATATATTCCCTCAGAAAACCCTAACCAACATAGATACATTGGGTTGTTCTTCCGCCAGGCGGTCGATCGACGGTCGACACCCCTCCTTGCAGGGCAGACGACCTCCTGGTCGTTGAAACGCCGAATGAACGTTGTTACGCCGAGGTGTTAATTTAATTAATACGTTGCTTAAATTTCTTAATCTTATTCCTTATATAAATATTCTCTGTACCTATAATCTTATCCTTATTTTGAATTTCAAATTCTCCCAGTTATATTTAAATATATTTTGGACACACACACACACACACACACACAGATATATATATATATATATTACACAGATTTTTTTTTATATATATACGTTTTACTGTCCAAATTCATTTGCTTATAACTTCTTCATACATTGACCGTTTTCAGCATATTATATATGAAAACGATTCAGAATTTCGCCACAAATCCAAATAAAAGATTTTCGTAGCCCTATACCTAAATATGTAAAATCTCATTTTCCAACTATATTAATGAATTGTTTCTTTTTATTTGTTATTAATATTTATGTATTTTACAGGGTGTTACATTCTCCCCCCTTAAAATAGATTTCGTCCTGAAATATGTTTGAAGGGGCGAAAAGTACAACTCGCTCGAAGCATCCATGTTATACATCCATGTTATTTTTAATTCATCCAAAAGCATCCAAGACTCGTACTGATTATGAACTACAGACCCACTAAAGTGAGATCAATCCTATCGTGTACGTGTAATAAGTGATGCAATCACTACAAGAAAAGCGCAAATAACTGCAGATTTTAGCAGCGGAAAATTCCGTCGCAAATTATCGACGGATTTTTGTGGAATCTATAAGGGATATTATCTTGGATTTTTTATTTCATCTTGTTTTTAAATATTACCATCGAGTTCTGATTTCCGTCGCTAAACCGTAGCAAATTACAATGCTTTAACATCATTATTTTTTTGTCACTGATTTCCGTTGCGATTTGAGACAGTTTACCGTCATGTAATTTTTGAAGCTATTTTGCAGCAGATTTTCAAGGGATTTACAACAAACTCGTATGCTTATTACATAACTATGAATGAAAATTAATTTCTAATAATTAATATTAACAATTAAAAATAAAATAATTAATATTTTTAACAAAAAATTTTAGCAACAGTCATTAATTATAATCTATAAATATAATTATTAATAATTTTTTAACAATTGATAATTAATAAATTCATAATAGCTTATTATAATTTATAGACAATAGCTATATTTTTCTTTTATTAATTTTTAATGTTAATTATTTATATTTAGAAATTATAATTTATATTCATTTAAAATACAAAATAAATATAAATTATTAATAATTATCATTTATAATACTAAATTTTATTAGTAAACATTAAGAATTAATATTTAATAATTATAATTAATATAAATATAAATATTCAATATTTAATTAATAAATAATATATTATATTGGTTATGTAATAATAATTATCAAATAATTTGAAATTAAAATTAATAAATTTATCTACCATTCGATATTCTACTAAAAAAAATTCAAAATTTCTAGAATAAATTGATCATAATTAATATTTAATAATTTAAGATTGTAGTTTTGAAATGATAATTTATAAATGAAAACTTAGTTAAGATCTATTTATAACTTATAACAATGACTATTAATAAATAATTCGTAGTTACTAAGTATTATCTATAGTCAGTAATTATTTTTGGAATTTAATAAATTATTATACTTAGTTGTTAATAACTGGTAAATATATAGTATGTATTAATTACATTTAATATTCAATGATTATACTTTATATTCGGTTATATAATTACTATACTTAATATTCGATAATTAAATTTTTTATTTTCTAAACTAAAATTATAAACAAATTATGAAATATTCGTAAAATTCAAAATAAAAAAAATTAAATTTTGATTCAACTAACTTTTTAATAAAATTTTAGAAAAAGGTAATATTTATTATTTCAAATAATTTAAAATTTGGAAATTTTATGAAGTAAACCTAAAATTGTTCATAAAATTATTATTATTATTTTAAAAAATTCATATCATTACGGAATAAAAAGACAAAGTACACAAAATTTTAGATATTTGATCCTAAAAGTGTTCTCAAATTCTGTAGGTAACTTGGTCCTAATGATGAGATCCTTGTGGAGAGTTTGAATGGGATATTTGATCGCCTTTAGCTGTAGATACGTAGACAATACTTCTTTTCAATGATACTTTTTCTACTCTTGTTTGCTCTATCTTTTTGCAATCACAAACTAGTAAATAATTAATAAAAGAGCTTCAAGTGGATGTAGCAATTATCTTTGAACCACTACATAATTTTATATGTGACTACTTTATTTCTATTTGTTATACTTTTTCTACAATCTGAAAACCAATGAAAAAATGCATATGCTTTTACATTTTCAAGGCATAACTGTATAATATTTTGGTTAATTTGAATAAATCTAAAATATCCAAAACAGTATCTTGAATTTAATGATAAAGATAAATTCTTTAATAACTGCTATTTGAGCAAGTTGATAGTTTCAAAATGATCCAATTTTCTATTTAAACATCACCCATAGTTTTAACAAAATATTTTGAAAATTAATTTAGCTTCAAATTAAAAAAATTAGAATATACATGCAAAAATACAATGAGGGAATCTTAATTAGCGTAGAGCACACACCCGTAGAATGCTTGAATTTTTCTCACTTATAGCTTAAGATCATAGCTATTACTATTAATAATTTTTAACTTATCAACAATAACTTTAATATTGTAACTATTGATAATTCTTCATTTGTAATTGCTGAATCTTCACGGAGCACTGATAGTTTATTGATTTATTACCTTTTAAAACAAAAAAAAAAAGAAATTTCATTTATAACCACAGGTTTAAAGGGTTTTTTTATTATATAAAATTAACTATCACAATCAGTTCTCATTTTTCGCTCTTTAATATTCAGTTCTGTTTTATTTTATTCCATTTTTACGTCTGTGTCTCATCAAAGTTTTTTTTTATGATTTGATTCTTCATTTATAACTGATGAAGCTTAGTCATAGAGAACTGATGATTTGTTGATTTATTTCCTGTTTTAAGAAGAGGAATACAAAATTCATTTGTAATTTTGCAAATTTTGAATGGATTTCTTTATTAAATCAAATTAATTATCATAATTGATTCTCATTTTCCACTCTTGAATATTCAAATCCATTTTATTTTCTTTATTTTCTAAGTTTGCCTCTCATTTATGGTTTGTTTACAATTTTATTCTACATTTACAATTGCTACTGTTTGGTTTTAGAGCATGTAGTGTTGATTATTTGTCTTTATTTCCTGTTATAACCAAGCAAAGAAATTTCATTTATAATTGTAGATTTGAATGGATTTTTTTATCAAGAAAATAACGTGAAGGATAAAATGAACAAAAAATTGTTCCATAAGGACAAGGGGCTAAAATTTTATCCATAGGGACAAATTTTAGTGTAAATGAAGGAATTATAGTGGTCCCCTGAATTTCTCCCTTTACGCTAAAATTTGTCCTTACGAATAAATTTTAGCCCTTTGTCCTTATGGAACAATTTTTTGTTCATTTTATCCTTGAAGCTAAAAACCCCCTTTTTTTATTAAGTAAAACTATTTATTGCATAATAATGATCAAAAATTTAGAGTCACAGAACATGTAGTTCAGTATTCGAAAAGCATAATTTTAATTTGCACAATTTTTAGTTCATAATTTATTTTAAACAATACTATAATATTAAAATGCGTTTTATCATAGCTCTAAATAATAGGACTTTGTCTTTATTTCCAGAAACTTCCTAGTAATCTAAATTTTTGGCTCCATCCACGAATTTTTTCCCTTTTCCGCTGTTAATTTATCAACTTCTCAACGCTCCTGCTATTCTATCGAGAACCCCTAATTCTTAAAATTTTCCTCTAGATCTAAACTGAAATTGTTCAATCTCCGATCCAACCATCACAATTCCATGACTATCGCACCATTTTCACCGCTTCTTGTTATTCCTCCTCCAAGTCGTTGCCTACCGCTAACCTGACTAGCCACCGCCCAGTTGCTTTATTCCAATTTGGTGCCCTAACCGCAAGTCTGGCCCGACTTTGACAAAATCGCCATCCAAGTTCCATCGATAATACAAATTATATGGATGGATCCAAAACTATTCCTACCTCCATCGCCAACCCAATCTCCACCTTCGTTTTCTGATCCGATGCTCTGTACTTGGTGATGAAGCTGGCTTGAGTTCACATATAGATGCAGTATGGATGTATTGCATTTTTGTTTCTGCTATATATGAAGAAAATAAGAATTTGTATTTGATTTCAGTCTTGAAATTTCTGCTTATTTAGAGTTATTACAAACAACTTAGTTAATATAAGAAGGAAGCAAAACTTCTTAAGTATTTACTAGTATTTCTTTTTATGGAATTTTATTGTTTATTATGAAGGTACTGCTAGCTTTTATTTTCTTTTACGACAGCTAAAAATGTTGGTTTTCCTACGTTGTCTAATCGAAAATTTAGCTTAATTGTTCGTCTGCTATCTTTTATATTTTCACCATTATACTGATAAGACTTAAAGTCTAAGTGCTGAATTTTTTTGATGGATGGCAATATGTTCCTATGTGGCTACCTAAGCGCCAATGTTATTTATAATATTGCGTTCAAAGTGATTATTGCGATTTGTTTACAATTTTAATGTCTCTGTTCGATCTCGTTTTCATCCTTGTTGTGGTTGCCTTTTCATAAATTTCCTTTAGTGTTATGATAGTGTAATGATGTACTCTATGTTCAAGTAACCAAACAAAGTTTAATAAAACAGTTTTTCTGATGTCTTGCTAAGTAAATGTAGACTTTGGAATCAATGGATAATGCTGAATTCTTGTTTTAAAAAAGAGGCTATTGCATCAAAAGAATCATAAAATATGGATCAACAAATATAATAAAGAAACTTCTATAAATGGTGTCTTTAGCACTATGCCTGTTAGTTATTAATTTTTTATAGTATTAACTATTTACTATATGCATCATTTTTCATTCATACATTGTGCATTTTGGCCAACCAATAATTTACGTTTTAAGTGCTACATTGCTTTACCTGATTTGTTGTTTTGTTTGTGTTGCATATTGTTACTTTTTAGAAAACATTGTTGGTAAGTAAGGTAAGAGACTAACTGGTTGAGTGCTTCTCAGGAAGCAATTTGTCTCTTCAAGACACTGGTCAGTACTTTCATAATTCTTTTTACTGATGGGTATTTCGAGGTTATATGATCAGGTAAGTGTCTTGTTGCTGCTGCTATTGTTGTTACTATTTTTTTTTGAACATATAGCTTGTAGGAGTCATGTTGAGCAATGAAATGCTGTTTAAATCTAAAGTTAAGCTATTGCTTTCAAGGTAGACTTATCATCCTCAGAAGTGAAAAGGAATTTTTGTACAAAGAACTGAATCAGTGTATGTATAACCTGACAAGCTGATATCTTTGTGGTTGTTAATCACCTCTAGCTTGCGATCTCGATGAACAACTTGCAGACGATAGAAAGATATGACATTAAAAATTTGAACCATGATAGCCTTTGCATCCTCTTCAGAATATTAACATTCCCTGTAATTGAAATATGTAGTAATTTATTTGCAAATTAAGCAAGCTTCATTCACTGCTATTATTATATTCAAATTTAAATGTGTTGGTTGAGCATGTTATTTGTGATCAAGTTTTATGAGAAATAAAATGACAAGTTGAACATGTTAAATCCTGTTTATGGAATCAGTTTAGGATAAAATAAGTACTTGATCAAATTAGATTCAGTTTAGGATCTTTAGGTTTATTGCAATATTAATAGCCATAAAAATTCAATATTAATTGCCATAAATATTCAATATTTAATTAGAATGTTAAACGTTTCACGTTAGCATAATAGTTATTTAGAAAATTATTAATGAGCCAAAGCATCATGAATGCATTCTCGTGCTTTAAAAAGAAATTTCTAACGTAAGGATACTAGGATAGCACCATTATTTTTTAATTTGGTCAGTTACAGACCATTTATTCATCACCAAATCTTTTATTAACAATCCATAATTCTTTTAACTAATTGTACGTATTATGCATCAATTTTGCCTAAACTATGTTGCGAATATATTTGATTAGATATGTACCCTGACTTGCTCATGTTTCTCAGTCCTAGTCCTCATTTTGCTTTGGGTTTGCACGCAGTTTGCTAGTTAACTTTGTTATATTTTCATTACCATAGGAAATTAGCGTAGATTTGTACCATTTTATGAATGATAACCTTGGGCACTTGCTAATTAACTGAGTTGCTTGCTGCTGAGTTGCTTGCACAATTGTTGAATATTTTGCAGGTAACTCAGTATTTATGATGAATTTTGTTTCTTAATGTAAAAATGAATGCATTTATATTTTTTTGGTACTTGTGTAGGAAGATAAAAAAAATTGGAATGTAACAACAACGAGGAAGCAAACACGTTAATTGATAAAATCCTGGATTTCTCATGACGTTGTCGTCGTCATCTTAGTAATCTGGTAGGGTACGTATGTTAGACTTATTTTGGTGTAAATATGACATTATGTGGTTTTAGTATGGTTATGGATGATATGTGTTTATATTTGGGATAATGTTAGCACCAACATAATAATTTCGTTGTACATAATTCATCTTGGTGTGTGTTAATTGATGAAGGGTTATGGATGTTGTGGTTTTTTGTATGTGATTATGAATGTTCTTTTAAGTTTTAAATTAATATTATTGGCTAATTTATCATTTTTTTAGTATGTTATTTATTTTAGTGTTCACAACTGAATGATGCTAGTTCGGTATATGTATGTACATATGTATGTATACGAATACACACACACACACACACACACACACACACATATATATATATATATATATATATATATATATATATATATATATATGCGCAGAAGGGGAATAGCGACGGATTACCAACAAAAAAAGAGGTTAAGTTTACCTAAATTTAATTTCTGTCGCCAATCCTTTGCTAAATTGTAAGGGTTTTCCAACAAAAAAAAGAGCCGTATTTTTTTGTTAAAACTTTTTGTCGCTAATCCCTTGGTAATTAGTAAAGGTTTACCAATTTCTTTTGTGAATAATATTTTATTTTAAATTAATTATCCGTCGGTAAATAGTTGGTATACTAATTAAAATTAAATTAATAAATAAATTTTATTTTTATTATATAATTAGTGAAGTAACAGAAAATTTTCGGAAAACTCATGCTATATTCCATCGCAAAATCTGACATAGATACCGTCATGGTTTTTACCGACCACACCGTTATGTAGGAAATCCATTGATAAGGCATGTTTAGCGATGGATTAGAAGCAGATTCTACCGCTACTATATGCGGTTTTTCTTATAGTGAATATGTACGCAAACAACATAATTATGCATATATTTCTATATGAGTGTGTTTGTGTAATGGTGTTGCATCCATTTCCTAACATCCAACTAGCAATCACAACGCATCCATAAACGTTATTTTTAGGAAAATTACCTGAGAAAAGCACTGGGTAAGTCTGTCTCATCTTGTCCTCGGTCCCCCATGTGCTTTTCGCAGGATCATTTCCCCATTGAAATCGCACAAGGCAAATGATTTTGTTGTGGAGTCTCTTGATTCCATGCTTTATAATCGTTGCAGTGGCACGAGGAACCCTGGACTTCAACTTGAGTTTTTCTATGTCCCCAATTTCGTCATGCTCGAGTCTAATAGCAGAATCATAAAGGCATTTCCTAAGATGAAAAACACTATGGCACCCCGATAGACGCTCTGGGAGATCCACTCGATAAGCCAAAGATCCTATCTTCTCAATGACATGAAAAGGCCCAATAAATCTGGGAACCAGTTTCCCAGTCTTCCCAAACAGAGTCGTCTTCTTGAAAGTGGATACTTTGACAAATACCTAATCTATAACATTAAATTCAAGCTCCCTCCTTCGCTTATTGGCATACGATTTTTGATGGTCTTGGGATTCCTTCATCCTCTGCCTAATCAAGGATATATTCTCCGTGGAATCACGGACGTAGACTGGTCCAAGTAGAACCTTGTCGGTAGTTTCCCACCAACAAGTTGGCGATTTGCATGGCCTCCCATAAAGTACTTCAAAAGGGACCATACCAATCGTCGATTGAAAACTATTGTTGTAAGTGAACTCTACAAGCGATAAGTGCTGCTCCCAAATTCCTCCAAAGTCGATGATGCAAGCTCTGAGCAAGTCTTTCCAGATTCGATTTACTCTTTCTGTCTGGCCGTCTATCTGTTGATGATAGGTTGTGCTTAGACTAAGGGTCGTTCCCAATGCTATTTGTAGGCCTCTCCAAATTTTGCTTGTGAACAAGGGGTCCCTATCACTCACAATACTCGATGGAATAACATGTAGTCTGATTATCTCTTTAGCATACAATTGGGCTAACGAGGCTGCAATCCTTTTTCTTCTGGACTGGTAAAAAAAGGGCGCTTTTGGTTAAACGATCTACCATAACCCAAATGGCCTCATTACCCTTTTGACTTCTAGGATATCCCTCTACAAAGTCCATGGAAATATGTTCCCACTTCCACATGGGGATCTCTAAAGGTAACGATAACCTTCCTGGTTTCCCTTGCTCCGCTTTTACTTTTTGTTAAGTCAAGCATTTGGCCGTGAACTCGGCTGCATCTTTCTTTATTCCTTCCTAATAGAGATTCCTCTTCATATCTGTGTACATTTTATCCTCACCGGGGTGTATGGTCATCTTTGACTTATGGCAATCCTTTATAATTTCTTTCGTCAACCCTTCATACTTAAGGACATGAAATCATGCATCACAAAATAAACATCCATCATCGCCAATTGAATATCTAATCGAATGGAGAAAGGTCTCCTTCTCTCCCACTTTCTCCTTTATGCTTCTTAATTCTTCATCAAGTTCTTGTGCACTCTGAATCATCTCTTTTAGAATAGGTCTAATAAACATAGCTCCAAGAAAACCATTAGAAGTGGTTGGTGAGGGTTGCAAATTAAAATTAGAGGAACTTTAATCAGTTCTGTTTTGTGATCGCATTCAGAGTTGCATATTTCCTACTTAAAGCATCTGCCACAACATTCTTCTTCCCGAGCTATACTAAATCATGAAATCAAAAAGGGAAATATATTCCATCCACCCTTGTTGTCTCAAGTTTGTTTAGAAAATAAATACTTCAGGGATTTATGGTCGGTAAAAAGTTCAAACTTTTCCCCTAAAAGATAATGCCTCCACATTTTAAGGGCGAACACAACTGCCATTAACTCAAGGTCATGAACTGGGTATCTCTTCTTCGAATCCTTGAGTTGTCTACTAGTGTAAGCAACTACTCTTCCTTCTTGCATAAGGACCGCTCCTAAACTGGTCTCACATGCATTGTTGTAAAATGTAAACAATTTTGAACCATCGGGTATAATTAGGATTGGCGTGCTCGTTAACACTTCCTTCAATTCCTTAAAGGCTATGTCACATTTAATATTCCAAGAAAACACCAAATTCTTCTTTGTTAATTGGGTTAAAGGAGTAGCAATCTTTACAAAGTCTTTAATGAATTTCCGATAATATCCGGACAATCCGAGGAAGCTTCTCACTACCGTAGCATTTCGAGGTATCCTCTATTCCTTGATTGCCTCGGTCTTTGTGGGGTCTATGGACAAGCCTTTACTTGGCATAATATGTCCTAAAAAACTAACTTCTTCGCTCCAGAAATGGCACTTCGAGAATTTTTCTTTCAATTGGTTCTTTCTTAATATCCCTAATACTTGTCTTAAGTGATATTCATGCTCTTTATGATATTTTCAAATTATAAGGATATCAACTACGAAGGCTACCACAATCTTATTAAGAATGCCCCTAAACACTCTACTCATGAGGTCAACAAAGAAGGAGGGTGCATTCATTAGTCCCAAGGGAATAACTTCCCATTGGAACAATCCATCCGGCGTCCTAAACGTTGTTTTGTCCTTGTTGTTGTAGTGACCCTAAAATCCGGTCCAATTTGAGCTGACCAAAAACACAAGTCCAACCCCAAAAGAAACTGGAAACCAGGAAAACTAATAGAAAGAAGTTAGAGGGTGAGGATAGATAAGATAGAACTAGTAGAATAGAAGAAGAAGAAGAACATCATCATCCGAATAACATGAACCTCACAGCGGAACGAATAACATATAATATATATAACATACTTTGAAATACAAATAGTATATGTATACAATACATTGCAGAGTACACACTTACAACACAGCGGAAATAATAACAGCTATAGAATCCTGAAGCCTCCTGCTCCAAGCTCTCCAAGTGTATCTGAAAAATCCTGACTACTTGACTGCCCGTACAAATTTAGGCACCCAAGAGTTTAAGGAAAACAAAACAAAATAAACTCCGGGTCAGTCATGGGACTGGTATGAGTAAAACAGTTTAAACAGTTTGAACAAGTAAGCAATATCTCATAAGACCACGCCGTATAACGGAACGGGTTTTTCCCTTATGAGAATCCAAAATATCTTTATATCAAAAAACTTTTGATATTATAATAATGTCTATCAACCACAATATAATAATCATTTAGCAGAAATGCTTTCATCTCACGTTCTACATATATAGTATACAATCAAAACCGCAAGCACGTATTGGGTAATGGATTTCCAACTATGACAAGGTATGGAACCATCTTTCGCTAGTGTACCTCTAGAGAGGAATACACTAGGTTCAACAAGAACATCTTGCAACCCGCCCACACATGACCGGCCACTCAGTTCGCTTGAGTGTATCGAATGTATATCACTAACGGTTGGGATCAGCAACCGTTTCCCGAATGGGACAGCATCAACAATAGATTTTTAGAAGTAAATGAAACTCTAGATCAGGTGATTATACACCCTACTTCGGAGCGACCGACTTAGCCATGATGCCTGCCCGATTTCTGTCATTTACCGGTTGATGAGGCTTGAGGTTACGCTTCATCATCACATCAGATTTACTTCGAATGCCACATTGTTAGATCCATCGAAAATCACTAATTGACGTCTACAACAGTACATTACGTGTTAGATAAAGAAGTTTCCTTCTCTGCTTCCACTCTTGGTACGGTTGAAGAAATCAATGTACGTGACCTTTCTGGAAATACTCTGTCAGACATTCATCCATACAAGTCATCCAGGAACAGGATGAACCGAAGGTACTATTCAGTATATCCATCTTAGGCACTATTATCTAAGACTTATACAATAGCCCTTGCACTTTACTCCGTCTTCAATTTTCTTTGGCATATATGATTCGCAACTCTTATGCCAGTAAAGAGTGGTTCTTTGGATAATAATCCAACCGGTCTCTCCATATTAACAACGTTAAAATGGTCAAAACTTCGATAGTCTGTGATTTAACCATCAAAGAAAAACAGGTGTGCAAACAACGATATTATTTCCAAATGGAAACTCTATCAATCAATTATATATATATATTCATATTTTCCTTATTTTCTATGTTTAGAAAATATACGTTAACGCTGGAAAACATTCCCATAACTTATTTACGTATCATTTTCTTCCACAACTATCAGTCTTTGATTGTAAACTAGTATGAGAACAATTCCCTAAGTACTAATCCCGAATGTCGAAACCAACATCAGATAGACACTTAGAAAACCATTCAATTTACTAATCTCTAGTCAGTTTCTAATTTTGCTTAACTGTATTTGATTTACTCTATTTCGAATAACTTTATATTCAATTAACTCCAATCGACTAATTCTAACTCAATTAATTCCTTTATATAATCCATTATGCTTCTAACACTTAAGTCTAATTTAAAATTTCCCTTTTTTTAACTCTATTTATTTCGTAAATAAATAATTCCTTTTATAACTTTTATTTGTAAATGTTTTACAAATATCTCTCTTCCTATATTTGTCTATTTATTTTCTAAATAAATAATCCTCTTATACTTCTATTTATTTTCTAAATAAATGTTATCCTTTATAAAATCCTATGATTTTATAAATACTTTATTTTCAAAATATTTCCTTTTATAAAATCGATTGATTTTATAAAATTCCTTTATTTCAATATACATTGAAATATTTCTTTTTACATCCCAGGGTCTCTTATGATATTAAAAATAGCAAACCACAATGATCGATATCATTTATACACACATAATCAAACAGATTATATATCACATCATATATTACAATATATGAACAGAACATTATCATAAATATTGATGAGTCCAGTTGGACCCCTCTAACCTGTTTCCCTGCATCACAGATGTTAAACGGTATAATTAACATCTATTTTATTTCAATATGAAATATTCTGCTAAACAGAATTTATATCTGATTAACGATATATATAAATATCGTTATCTATAATTTCAACCAAACAGTTAACACACAACAATCAACAGATAATTATCATTTCTAAATATACGTTAGAAAAATATAACTGTTCAGAGTTGGTGAGTTTTACTCACATTGAACGATCATCGTTAATAACGATAACCATCGCTCGGTTTGATTCAGACGGACAATTTATTTTGCTATAAATTGTAACGAGCTCCAATCCACTCATAGTCAGTCTCATTGTGTTGCTCTCATCCATACGATCCCAACGGATCTTGTTTCGCTTAATTTCTTCAGCCCATTTACTGAATCCACCGCACCCTTAAAGCCCAACCGATCTTCTTCTTCCCTGAGTACACCATCACGCTTCCAGGAAATGCTCCTAAGCCATACGCAAGTTTTGAGCTCCCTCAAACATTGTAACACCCCACGTCCGTTAGTGTCACTCACAAAAGGGAATGCACTAAGTTCTGTGGAGCATTTAGGGTAAAAGATGCAGATAAATTACAAGACAGACAAAAATTAAACGGCGGAAGATAAAACTTTGCTTTATTGATAAAATAGTTTGTACAATGATTTCTTTACAATATCAGGATATCATCTGTCTTACAAAATAAAGAGGCATGAAAATACATTTATATTCCCCAAGTTTAGCAAGAGCCAGCCATAGCATCTGAAAAGAGAATCCAAGCAAACTTCGACAAATCTTCAAGCTGGAAAAGGGTGACAATCCAACTTAACCTGAGCTATACTATTCCCTCCTCTACTACCTGGGGGGGGGGGGGGGGAACGAAAGAAAAGAAGATGAAAGGAAAATAGAGTCAGACATAAAGCCTGAGTAAGTTCAGTAACTTCTAACATGTGAACATGGAAAAACAAAACGACATGAATTAACTGAATACAAGATTACACCATGACCATAGGGTCAGCTAGATTAGACAAGATAATCACAAGATATGCTAAGATAAGATAAACAGGATATGCTCTAATACTTTCGCCGCTTCGCTATTTTCTTGTCATACTGGTTTCTATATCTCTGCACCACCTAACTAGTGTTCCAACTAGTAACGATAACGTGATCCCAACCCCTGTAGTTTCCATTGCCTTCAGGCATACATTTATTATTTATTACCTAGATCTAATCTAGGGTTTTCTATCAAGTGCTTTCTAGATTTAACTAGAGTTTACGCTATCTGCTGAACGCTTCTCGAGTTCAGGGTTTATGCCACCTAGTCCAACTAGGGATTACGCTACATGTCGAATGATGCCCCCAAGTCTAGGACACACTACCTAGAGTGGTATATGTTCCTATACTTCCCCACGCATGTATCGCGAATCGTTATCGCTTGTCTAGATGCACATGTCCTGTAATGTGCGGTCCGAGTCCTGTGACAGGGCAAATCAAGGAATACAGAACTCGGTCGGGAGCTTTCAGATATCTGCCGATGCAGATGCTAAGGTCTGTTTTTATTCCAGTGGCTATGGTCCCGCTTGACCCCTCCCTCAACTAATGAAAGGCACACCTTGTAAAATGAGAACTATACGCCGGCCCCCGGTGCTCCACTATCCTATGGCCATCCGTAACCATAACTAGATAGCAAGTATATGGTCTTTTGGAGTCTCCGCCTTTCCGCTTCACGTATCTCGACTGACTCAAGATGGATGGTAGACGATGAGTTGCTATCACAGGGCTACCGTTTTCTCGCCGAATCACGCCGGTCCATCCTAGTCTTTAGGTTGCCATATATATTGCAACCAAGGCATACCCCTGGTTCTTCTACGCAGACCTTAACCTCTGTGAGCCCAGGAGGATCATCTACAGTCTCACAGAGGGATACCAAGAGTACCCTCACGTCCCCTCGAAGTCTCGGGCTTCGTAACCCAATTCGTTGGAGCCTTCTCAGACGGACATTCGCTCCTTCCCGTGTTATACTAAGAATTACTACTTAGTTCTCTTTAACGTCAATTTGGGTTGGTTAAGTGTCATTAGTCAATTCAAGCTAACTTAACCCTCTTCATTTATCCTGATAAACGGGTTAAGTGTTATCAATAATTCATGTTGACTTAACCTTACCACAAACCAAGTTATATTGGTTAAGTATTTCTTATTACTTAACCCTACCCCTTCACCCTGTATTGGTTAAGTGTTCCCTTTTAACTTAACCTTGACCGTCTGTTTTAACTAACATGTTATTAATGGTTAAGTATTATCCCTTCATGTTTTAGACTTAACCCCATTCCTTTATCACAACCTGATGGTTAAGTGTTCAAGTTTACTTAACCCCTACGGTCTAGCCCAGCTAACATATTAAATTGGCTAAGTGTATTAGATTTTACTTAACCCCAACCTCTGGTCTAGTTAACATGTTAATTTGGCTAAGTGTATTAACTTTACTTAACCCCAACCTGTAGTCTAGTTAACATGTTAATTTGGCTAAGTGTATTAACCTTACTTAACCCCTACAAATCTTGTCTTGTTACCTTGAGTCTGGTTAAGTGTCTCTATGGACTTAGCCCTCCCATTCTATCTTAACTGTGTTAAGTTGGTTAAGTGTTCCTATGGACTTAACCCTCCCATTCTAGCTTAACTGTGTTAAGTGTTTGTATGAACCTAACCCCGCCCATCGGTTTGGTTATCTTGTTGAATTGGTTAAGTGTCTTAGTTAACTTAACCCTACCATTCTTGTTCTAGCTTTAATTAAATAGATTAAAGCCGCGACCACTCACATTAGACAGATATTGTTGCGAATACTGGATGTGCCGGTTGGTTCCGGGCAGGTTTACATCGCAACTCAATCTAACCTCGGGTTAGGCATATTCGTGTTTTCTAAGTTCAAAGGGTTTTGATTAGTTTTCAAATCAGGTTTTGAAAGTGACCATCTCGTCCGTCGGATCAGTTAGGGATAGCCAGGGAGAGCAGGAAACTTGTATTTTCCAAACCCAAGCCTAGACACTATCCTCTCTGTCACCCTAGAACTTTCTGGTGTGTTATTAAAAGAGATGTCGTTTAACAAACCTTTAATTTGTCTAAGTTCACATTTTCTTATTTAGGACAAATTCTATAAGTAAATTATTCCTAATTTACTTATTTCCCAATTGCTCTTTTAATGTAAATTGTCTACATTCATTTCTATGGCCCATTTTTCCCTCTAAACCATGTTTATGCTTTTTGGTATGTAAACTATACCAAATCAAGTGTCATTAACCATGATTTTGCTAAACCTGCCAATTACTCCCTATTATGGCCAATTTCAAATTTATGCTAATATACTTACCGTGCCAAATTAGCTAATCCGATTCCGATTCAACAATTCTAATTCATGTCAAACTAGACTTATTACTCTAGTTTACTATACATGTAAATGCTAGATTTACACGTCGATACTAGATTCAGGTTACACAATCTATAGTTCATGTCAAATTTATCCAATTTGCATTCTTATGAACATGCCATAATGCGTGTTCCCAATTTATGCCAATTTCCAAGTTAAACTACGTCTTTAGTAAATTTCATATTTTGCCCAAACCGCATTACCACCGTTCGTATAATCGTGATTCAGTCTAGATTATAAATAAAGCTAGGTTCGTAGAATATAGGGAATGAACCAAAGATGCTATGCAAAAGATAGACATACTAACTGGCATAAAAAGGGTTAAATAACGATGTCGATTCAAGAACATGGGTAGACCTAACTTAATAGGTAAATTCCCAAGGTCTAAAACCAGAGAAAACCAAGAATAGACAGAATAGAGACGCATGTTCAAGAACATGGGTAGACCTAACTTAATAGGTAAATTCCCAAGGTCTAAAACCAAAGATAACCAAGAATAGACAGAATAGATGATCGGGTTTAGACCCAATTTCATAGTCACAAAACTTAAGCAACACTTTCCTAGTCATGAATCATAGGTGTTTCATCACAGATGTCCTTGTTATGTCATAGGCAATAGTTTATATTTCCTAATCAAAGGCATAGGCTTAGTCAAGGAAATAATCCTCATAGTCACAGTCACAATCATAGGCAATGTTCATAGTCATAGGCAATGTCCATAGTCATAGGCAATGTTCGTAGTCATAGGCAAATGTTCATAGTCATAGGCATATGGTTTTAAGGTCCATAGTTTCATAGTCACAGTCTTATTTGTCCTCGAATCATAACAGTTCTTAATTAGGTTCAAGAGTATAGGCACTGATTCGGATAGAAAGAGAGAGAAATTTGGCATATTCTTTTATTCCTTTAATTTCATGTCACGAACAAAGAAAAACGTTCAAATCTAAAAATAACTGACTTACTGAAATTATATTAGGATAGAAAGACGGCGTTGCTATGATTCGTAGAAAAACAGTTGTTGCAGCCGTTTGAATCTTCACTTGCAATCCTAGCTTGATTTGAACCCCTTTTTGAAAGTCTTGAGCAACACCTCCTTGTCTTGATTTATCTTTACATATTATTTTATTTATTATTTAATTAAGAGGAGGAGAAGAAGCCATGTTTTCCAAGAATCTTTGCAGCATAAGGGTACAAAAGAATTGTGAATAGAGAAGAAGATCAGGGCTGTTTATATAGTGTTAGGCGGACGAATCTGGTCAGAAGGGCGTCTAGATACAGAAGAACGAACTGGGTGCAGAAAACTGGATTTCGGGACCCAGGTCGACACCCATGTCGACTGGGCAGTCGACATGGGGGGGTGGTGTCGACTGTGTAGTCGACACCCCTGTCGACTTGACCTGGGCGGGAATTTTCCTACCCTGCCCCCTGTGTGTTTGAATTCGAATTTGGCTCTAGTTTTAAACTGTTTTGAACTTGGAATTTTCTGAAAACTTAGACGGGCCATAACTGGGTCATACGGACTCCGATTTTCGAAAACTCGGACTCTATTTCGCGTATTTTTTCGAGACGAACGCAATGACACAACCCGTTTCCCTTGATTTAGATTTTTTACATTTAATTCTGCCTTGATTTGTGAATCTTAGTGTTGCAGAATTACGGGGTGTTACAAACATTCTTAGCATCACTTTAAACCATTTTAAAAGTACCCACGCCTCCCAGCTCATTCTTCTTACTTCCATCGTGTGAAACAAGACCACGTCCTTCTCCTATTTGTCAGATAGCTACTTCATTTTGAAAACTTCAACTCCCTTCTCTTCCCATATTCATGTACGCACATTTACTTTCGTGCTTCTTTGAAAACCATTACTGATTTTCACACCACCTCAAATATCTTCATTTCCTCCAACTCCTACTCTAACTTCCACTTCCTGTAAATGATTGAACACGCCCGGAAGCTTCTTCTATCACGTCCTCTTCTTTCACGACAAATGGATCTTGCTCTTCCATGAATTCATACGCCTACATAGTAATAGTGCGACCTTTCTCAGCACAAAATCCAACAAAGCTTCACCCAATTTGCGCGCGTCAATCTCAGCAATAACATCCTTTTCGAGTTCTAGGTTCCGGCAAAAGTAACTGAACGAGTTTGCTAAAAAGTAGCATCCTCTCGAAGCTCACGATAAACAGGATGGATCGAAACTGAAATTACATTTTTTTCATTGTGGTTTGGATTTTTAATTGAGGTTTTAAAGGTTACGATTATATTGAGAGTGGCGGCTCGCTTCTATTGACTGATGAACGATAGAAATTAGGTTTCTAAGGGGATGGGTTTAAAGTCATTTTATAGTCAAATGGGTTGAAGTATCGTGTATGATCCTTAGCCAAGGAAGTATCAATGTAGAAATTATATTTTATAAACTCCTGTTGTACCGGGTCAAAACTTGGAAGCTCGAACATAGAGATGGCACTATAATTATTTAGTTACATATGTGTATATTTAACCGTAGGATTGAAAGACCAATGAATTGCGAAAATGAATGTCTTGTGAAGGCAATGGTGGGCATGTGTGTATAAGGAATGAATATATACGTTCCCGTTTTAACTTATGTCAAAGCACTTTATATTCTACCATTCACACAAAACCGTTTATATAATTTCGTTACTTTATGTACTGCTATCGACATATATAAAAACATCGTTGTGACAAGTAAGGTACCACGATTTCAAAAATATAAAAATACCGTTAGATTAACTCATATTTTGAAACCTCAAAGTGTTGATTATAGGGTGCAAAATACTCCAAAAGAAAAAGTCGCTTATTTAATTAATTAAAAATTACAGTAAAATTCTAAAAATTATTTTATCGTTATGTCTCACAAGAATCTTGTCTAAATTCAAACCCGATCTCTAGTTATATCGAATAAACCATTACGGTCGATAACGATTCTATAGCAACTATTTTAAAATTTGATTTGGACATATCTCAAAATCTATACGACGAAATCCTGATTTTCCTCTTCCACTAGAAAGATATAATTCACCAGCTCCCAACTTTTCTTGTTTCACAGAAATCCGGCTTAAAACGAATCATGTACCTTCAGTTGAAGTTCGAATCACCAATTTACGAACTACAGCATCATTTCAAGCTCGATTTTAATTATAATATAATTATACGTTCAAACTGCCGTTATTTAAATATATTCATTATTCAAATTAAATTCTAAACTAAAATATATATTTTGAATTGCCCAGTTCACAACATATCGCCATTTCCGCCAATTCTGATTATTTCAGAATTAAATATATTATTTAATTTATTATTTTAATTAAATATTCACCATTATTTAATTCCACGACCATTAAATCCTTTAATTCACTATTTAAATAATTAAATAAATTAATTATTATACCGCTGAAAATGCGGGTCATTACATTCTTCCCCACTTAAAATAATTTCGTCCTCGAAATTGCTAAGGTAGAAATCAAACCCTATTAACTGGTTAGAACTTATTTGTTCACTTCTAAACTTCAGTTTCAACTGAACCAATTTAATTTCAATTAAAATATTTATCAATTCTTATCAACGAAAATTTTCAAAAATCCTTAAAATTTTCTAACACCTTAACTTTTCGAAAAATTTCGCCAGCACCTCCTTTGTACTGGTTAATACGTCAAACTCCAACTCGCCTCTCTGGGCCTTCTTCAACCCAAAAGAAAATCAAACAGCCAAGCGGCTGCCAATCGGCTCATAAATCTCATGCTTATACCAAATATAAACTTGTACCTTTTTGTCGGGCATATCAACTCTATCACTTTCACCTGTTATCAATTCAACATATACCAGTGTTATCCCAATCAAACTCCAATCTATTTTTATCCACAATTTCAACCATTCGCTTATACCTAAGTCGAATTTTATTTCAAATTCGAGTTCCATTCTCGATTTCAAACTCTTAACTTCCCAATCCAATTTTTATTTCAGATTCTTATGTCGACAATCCAATTTTATTCAAGAACAAATTTTTCCTGATATCATTCTATTTCCATTCAATTTTCACTGAACTGTTTCAATTCAATTCCAGCTTACTTTCGCAAATTTCTATTTAAATTTGTTCTTAATTCAAACAGTCTCTTCCTGGGAATTTTAAATAGCTTTGCTTTTCTAAAACCAAATATTCCTTTTTGGATTTCAAACAACTTGTTTATCTTAAAACAATTCAAAAGAAAAAATCTTTTCAGTAGTAATCCGTCACTTACAACTCAAAAATGAATACTGACGATGCAGCTGTCATCATCAGAATCTATTTTCCAGCGATCGAAGTGAGTTCAATACTATAAAACCAATTCTAAACATTTCCACTTTGAAATTCATTTCAAAATATAATTCACACTGCTTGTAAAACAATTTAAAATCTCCCAGGATCTTAAATTTTCCTTATTTTTAATTCAAATCCATTTACAAACACTTATCCAATTTTTTCCAGAGTTTTAATTCAATTTCTGGTTTAAATTCAGATTTAATTCGTTTCAATTTCATATATTTCACTTATATGAATTCTGATTGGTTATTTACATAACCATTGCACTTTATAATCTTACTCGATTATAATAACAACCAATATATCCAATATATTAAAATCATTTTAATATAAGTCCTTTATATCAAAAATATAAATTGGGTAAAATTATTTCATTTACCCTATTTTCAAAACATACCATGACGGTTCATCATATTCAAGTGTTTACCAATCCCTACCGATGCAGTGGATCAAACTGATCGACCAGAACTCATAAACGACTCAACCAATAAATCTCCACAATATAAAACAAATTTTATATCAATAACAAATACGTTCACTCATATATATACACTCAACTCAATCTAGGTTATTACTAACCTTATCTCTACTGAGTTACGCCACAGAGCCAAGGTAAATCACTAAACTTTAAGCTTTGATACCAACTGTATGACCCGAAAATCCGGTCCAATTTGAGCTGACCAAAAACACAAGTCCAACCCCAAAAGAAACTGGAAACCAGGAAAACTAATAGAAAAAAGTTAGAGGGTGAGGATAGATAAGATAGAACTATTAGAATAGAAGAAGAAGAAGAAGAAGAACATCATCATCCGAGTAACACGAACCTCACAGCGGAACGAATAACATATAATATATATAACTTACTTTGAGATACAAACAGTATATGTATACAATACATTGCAGAGTATAACACAGCGGAAATAATAACAGCTATAGAATCCTGAAGCCTCCTGCTCCAAGCTCTCCAAATGTATCTGAAAAATCCTGATTACTTGGTTGCCCGTACAAATTTAGGCACCCAAGAGTTTAGGGAAAACAAAACAAAATAAACTCTGGGTCAGTCATGGGACTGGTATGAGTAAAACAGTTTAAACAGTTTGAACAAGTAAACGATATCTCATAAGATCACGCCGTATAACGGAATGGGTTTTTCACTTATGAGAATCCAAAATATCTTTATATCAAAAACCTTTTGATATTATAATAATGTCTATCAACCACAATATAATAATCATCTAGTAGAAACACTTTCATCTCACGTTCTACATATATAGTATACAATCAAAACCGCAAGCACGTATTGGGTAATGTATTTCCAACTATGACAAGGTATGGAACCACCTTTTGCTAGTGTACCTCTAGAGAGGAATACACTGGGTTCAACAAGAACATCTTGCAACCCGGCCACACATGATCGACCACTCATTTCGCTTGAGTGTATCGAATGTATATCACCAACGATTGGGATCAGCAACTGTTCCCTAAATGCGACAACATCAATAATAGATTTTTAGAAGTAAATGAAACTTTAGATCAGGTGATTATAAACCCTACTTCGGAGCGACCGACTTAGCCATGCTGTCTGCCCGATTTCTTTCATTTACTGTTGATGAGGCTTGAAGTTACGCTTCATCATCACATCAGATTCACTTCGAATGCCACATTGTCAGATCCATCGAAAATCACTAATTGACGTCTACAACAGTACATTACGTGTTAGCTAAAGAAGTTTCCTTCTCCGCTTCCACTCTTGGTACGGTTGAAGAAATCAATGTACGTGACCTTTCTGGAAATACTCTGTCAGACATTCATCCATACAAGTCATCCAGGAACAGGATGAACCGAAGGTACTATTCAGTATATCCATCTTAGGCACTGTTATCTAAGACTTGTACAATAGCCCTTGCACTTTACTCCGTCTTTAATTTTCTTTGGCATATATGATTCGCAACGCTTATGCCAATACAGAGTGATTCTTTGGATAATAATCCAACCGGTCTCTCCATATTAACAATGTTAAAATGGTCAAAACTTCGATAGTCTGTGATTTAACCATCAAAGAAAAACAGGTGTGCAAACAACGATATTATTTCCAAATGGAAATTCTATCAATCAATTATATATATTTATATATATTCATATTTTCCTTATTTTCTATGTTTAGAAAATATACGTTAACGCTGGAAAACATTCCCATAACTTATTTACGTATCACTTTTCTTCCACAACTATCAGTCTTTGATTGTAAACTAGTATGAGAACAATTCCCTAAGTACTAATCCCGAATGTCGAAACCAACATCAGATAGACACTTTGAAAACCTTTCAATTTACTAATCTCTAGTCAGTTTCTAATTTTTCTTAACTTTATTTGATTTACTCTATTTTGAATAACTTTATGTTTAATTAACTCTAATCGACTAATTCTAACTCGATTAATTCCTTTATATAATCCATTACGTTTCTAACACTTAAGTCTTATTTAAAATTTCCCTTTTCTAGACTCTATTTATTTCATAAATAAATAATTCCTTTTATAACCTTTATTTGTAAATATTTTACAAATATCTCTCTTCCTATATTTGTCTATTTATTTTCTAAATAAATAATCCCCTTATACTTCTATTTATTTTCTAAATAAACGTTCTCCTTTATAAAATCCTATGATTTTATAAATACTTTATTTTCAAAATGTTTCCTTTTATAAAATCGATTGATTTTATAAAATTCCTTTATTTCAATATACATTGAAATATTTCTTTTTACATCCCAGGGTCTCTTATGATATTAAAAATAGCAAACCACAATGATCGATATCATTTAAACACACATAATCAAACAGATTATATATCACATCATATATTACAATATATGAACAGAACATTATCATAAATATTGAGGAGTCCAGTTGGACCCCCTCCAACCTGTTTCCTTGCATCACAGATGTTAAACAGTATAATTAACATCTATTTCATTTCAATATGAAATATTCTAGTAAACAGAATCGATATCTGATTAACGATATATATAAATATCGTTATCTATAATTTCAACCAATACATAAACAATTCAACCAAACAGTTAACACACAGCAATCAACAGATAATTAGCATTTCTAAATATACGTTAGAAAAATATAACTGTTCAGAGTTGGTGAGTTTTACTCACATTGGACGATCATCGTTAATAACGATAACCATCACTCGATTTGATTCAGACAGACAATTTATTTTGCTATAAATTGTAACGAGCTCCAATCCACTCCTAGTCAGTCTCATTGTGTTGCTCACGTCCATACGATCCCAACGGATCTTGTTTCGCTTAATTTCTTCAGCCCATTTACTGAATCCACCGCACCCTTAAAGCCCAACCGATTTTCTTCTTCCCTGAATACACCATCAAGCTTCCAGGAAATGCTCCTAAGCCATACGCAAGTTTTGAGCTCCCTCAAACATTCTTAGCATCACTTTAAACCATTTTAAAAGTACCCACGCCTCCCTGCTCGTTCTTCTCACTTCCATCGTGTGAAACAAGACCACGTCCTACTCCTATTTGTCAGACAGCTACTTCATTTTGAAAACTTCAACTCCCTTCTCTTCCCATATTAATGTACGCACATTTACTTTCGTGCTTCTTTGAAAACCATTACTGATTTTCACACCACCTCAAATATCTTCATTTCCTCCAACTCCCACTCTAAATTCCACTTCCTATAAATGATTGAACACGCCCGGAAGCTTCTTCCATCACGTCCTCTTCTTTCACGGCAAATGGATCTCGCTCCTCCATGAATTCATATGCCTGCACAGTAATAGTGCGACATTTCTCAGCACAAAATCCAACAAAGCTTCACCCAATTTGCGCGCGTCGATCTCAACAATAACATCCTTTTCGAGTTCCAGGTTTCGGCAAAAGTAACTGAACGAGTTTGCTTAAAGTAGCATCCTCTCGAAGCTCATGATAAACAGGATGGATCGAAACTGAAATTACATTTTTTTCATTATGGTTTGGATTTTTAATTGAGGTTTTAAAGGTTACGTTTACATTGAGAGTGGCGGCTCGCTTCTATTGACTGATGAACGATAGAAATTAGGTTTCTAAGGGGATGGGTTTAAAGTCATTTTATAGTCAAATGGGTTGAAGTATCATGTATGATCCTTACCCTAGGAAGTATCAATGTAGATATTATATTTTATAAACTCCTGTTGTACCGGGTCAAAACTTGGAGGCTCGATCATAGAGATGGACCTATAATTATTTAGTTACATGTGTGTGTATTTAACAGTAGGATTGAAAGACCGGTGAATTGTGAAAATGAATGTCTTGTGAAGGCAATGGTGGGCATGCGTGTATAAGGAATGAATATATACGTTCCAGTTTCAACTTATGTCAAAGCACTTTACTTTCTACCATTCACACAAAACCGTTTATATAATTCTGTTACTTTATGTACTGCTATCGACAGAAATAAAAACATCGTTGTGACAAGTAAGGTACCATGATTTCAAAAATATAAAAATACCGGTAGATTAACTCATATTTTGAAACCACAAAATGTTGATTACAGGGTGCAAAATACTCTAAAATAAAAAGTCCCTTATTTAATTAATTAAAAATTACAGTAAAATTCTAAAAATTATTTTATCATTATGTCTCAAAATAACCTTGTCTAAATTCAAACCCGATCTCTAGTTATATCGAATAAACCGTTACGGTTGATAACAATTCTATAGCGACTATTTTAAAATTTGATTTGGACATATCTCAAAATCTATACGACGAAATCCTGATTTTCCTCTTCCACTAAAAAGGTATACTTCACCAGCTCCCAATGTTTCTTGTTTCACAGAAATCTGGCTTAAAACGAATCCTGTACATTCAGTTGAAGTTCGAATCGCCAATTTACGAACTGCAGCGTTACTTCAAGCTCTATTTTAATTATAATATAATTATATGTTCAAACTGCCGTTATTTAAATATATCCGTTATTTAAATATATATACGTTCAAACTGCCGTTCAAACTTCACCAAATGGAACTTTTTTACTTATTTTGAAATCTGCTTATCTAACTCCCTTCTTTCCTTAGGTGCCATGTACCTCAAGGGTACTGCTACAGGTTTAGCATCATTTTCTAGGTCAATACGAAAAGAAATTTCT
The DNA here is from genome assembly GCA_030737875.1 of Allium sativum. Classification (NCBI taxonomy): domain Eukaryota; kingdom Viridiplantae; phylum Streptophyta; class Magnoliopsida; order Asparagales; family Amaryllidaceae; genus Allium; species Allium sativum. The sequence goes on from CM060912.1 coordinate 292,897,767, forward strand.
CTGTAGGGTGGAAGTCCCGTGACCTCCTCAAAACATCCAAGAACTCACAAACTATAGGAACTGAATATGGTCCTTCTCAACTAGGAGATAAGGAATATAACAAGGCTTTATCCTTGTTCCTAACATTACAAGGAATACTCATACTATGTCCTCCTCAGCTTCTTAGATGAACGATTCTCTTATCGCAATTTAGGACGGCCCCATAGAATGATAGCCAGTCCATACCTAAGATAAGGTCATACCCCATAAAATTCAAAGCATACGCTTTGCGAAGGAACTCGACATTGTCGAACTCCAATACTAGGCCTTTACACAACAACTCGAGATACTTAGATCCTCCGATAGGGTTGACCACCTCTATCAGACTATTAGAAATAGATATAGGAAGGTTCAACAGATTAGATAAAAGAATGAGTCGCTCTGAAATCAAGAAAGGTGTACACAGAATTTTCTAAAACAGAAATTTTACCTTCAAGTGCAGGATGTCCTTGGTCTTTTGGGGGTCGGCTTTGAATCAATGCTGTCTCTATTGCATAATTCTAACTACTTTTGATTACTTTAGGCTTTGGTCAGTCCTTAAACAGTTGTCCTTCCTCATGGCAGTTGTAACAATTTCCTTTGAAATTTCTTCTTGGCCGATAAGGTCCTACAATCCTTGGCCTCATGGTCCTTACCGATGCATCTCATACAAGGTTTTGCTTCCTTTTTGATTTGCTCCCCTTCTTCATGTTCTTCTACCATTCCTTTTTCTTATTCTTGTTTGAACTTCCTTCTCCCTTTTCACCTTTTTTCTCCTCCTCGGAGCCTTTAGTCGTGCATAGGATATTGTCTCTATTAGGGTTTCAAAAGTTACCCCAAATGTCATTTGGGTTAATAAATTTTCCTTCAATGGAGAGTTCAGCCCTTTAACAAATCTCAAGGCTTTGTTCATGGGGGTGTCTACCAAACCTCCCCCTAATTTACATAATTTGGTATATTCGGCTACATACTCTTGCAAGCTCATGCTTCCTTGCTTGAGGTGGATGAATTTCTCTATTTGGATAGTCGTTTCCACCCTTGGTAGAAACTTTACTTCGAAACGGGTTTTGAATTCGGCCCATGTAAAATCCATCCCTTGTCCTCTCCAAATATTAAATTCTATCATTCAAGGGCCTCTTCTTCCCTTTGCCAAGCCGCTATTCTTCTTTTCACTTCATTGGGCCAGACAGTAGCTTCGAAAATTCTTTCGTAGTCCGTTAACCAAGATTGGGCATTACCAAAACCTTCCTTTCCAGAGAACGATTTCCCTCCAAGATTCGTAGAAGTCATGCATAAGCGAGAAAAGTCAAAGGATACCTCAAGGGAAGGAGTTGCAGGCGCCGCACGGCTAAGATTAGCAACAGGGACTTGTTCCACAGTATGGGGATACTTTCGGAACCATTATGGAAAGTATAGGGCCTTGCCTGGTTTCCCTGCTGAGTAGGATTTTCAGACATTCTACTATCTGAAAAGAAAAGGAAGAATCCTATAGTGGATACTCTTGAGATAATATTTAAGCTGAAAAGGGAAGAAAACGATAAAGCTGCCTAGTATAAATGCGTATGCTTATTGGGGTAAATATATATTATATATAGTTTGAAAATCTTTTTTAAATTACAAATACACCTCTCATACATATAATTCCCTTATAATCGAGTAACCTATGCTCTGATACCAAATGTAACAACCCACCTGGAATAGGCCAAAATTTCGACCTAGAAAAGGCGCATCGAAACTTAGAACCATTCTAAACAGGTCGTTTGTTCCTGTAAGGATTACATGTGCACGGATAATATATACACAGATACTTCGATTGGAAATCTCACATAGCGAAAAAAGAAAATATAATACTGAAATAAGATGTATACCTTAACTTAAAAATCATAGAATTCCAACATAACAGTCAAAGTTACATCTGTTCCATAGGTACATCAAATAAGTCGTCCTCACAAGTTTCCAAAAGAAGTAAAGCAATAACTACTAATAATAGCATAACAACTTCGTCTTCTTCGTCAGCTCCAATCATGACTTCGTCTATGGCTTTTACCCCATCTACTGATCTGATGGATATGCTAAGTAGAGGAGTCAGAACATAAAGTTCCGTGTGACTAAAATATGGTGTTTACTTAATGTCCATACCCTATATTTTTAGCAGGATACATATGTCAAGGTATGTCTACGCAGCACACAACATTCACACAAACCAAGTATTAAATCAATGATGTGGATATCCAAGTCAATCGTTTATTAGTGTTTTTAGGGTAAAGACCCAACGAGGTGGACATTCTCAGTCACTTATGACCCTATTAAAGGTGGATTCTTATGATCTTTTGTAACCTTGAGGCGGACCCCTAACCCCTTAAGACCCCATCCAAATATATCGACGTTCTTAAGTTTATACTTTCAATTTTAATATAAGAAGTAGTATTGTGAACGTTACTACTTAACTGATATTATGGTAGAACACCTATGTCGCTTAAGACTTTCCTCAGATAGTTGGTGAGCATGTAATGGCCACATATCTTTTATATACCAATTATGTCCCTAGTTGATCCCTTACAAGCTTCTAGAGGAAGTGAACATCCCCCGAGAACTACCTTACTCTATTATCGCTTATGTCTAACAACTTTTAGAGAAGGAGGACCCAAAGGATTACTTCGAATCTAATAAGGGTGGTCCCATGACTTTGGTTCCTCTCCAAGGAATAAACCTTAGGAGGGATCCTAGTCCTAACTCCTAAAGACCCAAATTAGACAAGTGGAGAGTCATCCACTTAAGACGTTCTCAAGGTATAGCAAACCTGCCTATTTTCAAAGACAATCGACTTATACATATAAATATATATAGTTATATATATACACTTGACCTCTCACATTAAACGATATACCTGTAGATGCTGGATATGTCGGGCGGTTCCGTGTAGGCTTCTACTACAAGTAGGTTTAACCTCGTGTCATGGTATACTAAGTTTGAATGGCCAATGGAACCCAGACCTCTCACATTAGTTGGGCCTATTTGTGGTTGCTGGATTTGCTGGTCGGTTCCAGGCAGCCTTATACCATAAATGGCAACTAACCTCATGTCTGTGTATCACTATTTATATACGTAAATCCATTCTATACCCACACACAAGCAATCACTATATATATATATTTATATATATATATATATAGGGACATTTCAAATTCGAGTTCTAACCTAATCGCATTCATTACTTTAATGTTACGTTGAATATGCTATAATAATAGAATAATTATACCACATAATTAACATTTATATTCGAATGACTGAAAGAACGTTCTAATGAGATAAAAGGTATACAAGTTAGTTTTTCCATATCTTGACCGTTACAATTTAGGCATGATGACATTTCGACATAAGAGTATAATAACATATAACAGTGAATGAAAAAATACAATCATACATACAAACTTGAACTTGCATCCTAGGACTATTGATAAGATTGACATATAATATATACATGTATGTTTATAAATTCCACTTTATCCAATTCACCCCTTTTGGTAGTTTACATATAAAAATGTTTACATTTGATATATTTCATGTATGGATACATTTGGATTAAAAATAGAATCCAAACCTAATCAAATCATGGAATAACCAAATTTAAACCCTTTTAGGTTACAATCAACTGTTTACATAATGGTGAATTACACAAAGTAGGAACAACAACAACACCCCTTTCATTCTCAATCCAATATAAAAATCCAAATCCATAAACCCAAATAACAATAAATTGGCATTTCATATGTAAACATACGGTAGATGATTTAGGGATTTTTGTATTTATGCTATTGATTTCCAAATCCCCTTAGGCATAGCTATCAACATGTTAATCTATTAAAAAATAGAATATGACTAAGAACACTATATTCCACTCACAAATCTAGGAAAGAACAAGGAGGATGTCTTGTTGTAGATTCAGATCTATGCCTAATCTTCACGATAGACGTGCTCCAATCCTCCTAATATATATTTAAGAAGCATACTTTAGAATTATATATATATATTCTAAATTCCAGAATTCATACTAAACCTGTATGAATTAGAAAGAAGATAAGAATAAAGGTTAGAGGAATAGAAGAAATTCTTAACCCTTTTTCTGGAATTTAGCAATGGCAGAAGGACAGCTTGGAGGTAGGTAGAATAGTATGGCTAGGGTTTTGTAGTGTGATATGAGGGCCTATATATAGTTGCTCATGTGAGCGTAGGCCGTTAGATTACTTAGATTAATTTAGGCCTTTTATTTATATATATTCCCATAGAAAACCCTAACTAACATAAATTCATTGGGTTGTTCAGCCACCATGCGGTCGAGCTGGCCCAGTTGGACCAGCGGTCGACACCCCTCCTTAGAGGCGGTCGACCTCATGGTCGCTGAAATGCCCAATGAAAGTTGTTGCACTGAGGTGTTAATTTAATTAATACGTTGCTTGTAACACCCCGTATTTTTTATGAACATAAGAATGAAAAATCAGAGAATAATTAAATTATAACAAAATGATTAAGGGAAACGGGTTATGCCATTGCGTTCGTCTCAAAATTCTGCTTGGAGTAGAATCCATGTTTGCATAAATCGGACTCCGTATGAAGAAGATATTGCCTTCGGAAGTTTTAATAAAAACCAGCCCAAAATTCAAAATTCAGATTTCGAAATTCAAAACAGACACCCGGGCTTGGCGGGAAAATTCCCGCCCAGGACCCAGGTCGACACTAGGGTTGACCTGGGGGTCGACCTTGGTAAACAGGTTGACACTTGGGTCGACCTTAGGGTCGACCTCCCCCCTATTTCCAGATCCATGGACAAATGCATTTTTCTGTATTTAGACTCCCATTCTGACCAGATTCGTGACCCCTATGCTATTTAAACACCCCCAAACCTGGCTTTCTCTCCACACAATTTCATTCAACCTATACTCTGCTTCTATTCTAATTAAAAATAAAAATGGCGTTGCTACTCTGCTAGAATCAAAACTAGAACTAGTGCATCTTCTTCCAATTTGAATAGAATTAAAAGAGGACAACTATTTTCTAATATTGGTAGTCTACTCCAAGGGAGAGCTATTCAGTGTCAGAATACAGATTCCAGAATACAAGAATCGTTCCCTTTTTGTGAGTATATTTATTTTCAGATAAGAAATTTAATAATTATCTTGACATTTTTATGAATCTGGATCTGAGGTTATGCATACTTTTCTGTGGATCTATCTTGTTAATATTATTGTGACTATTCTATATCTATTCCCTCTTTTCTTCCTTTTTGTTTGTAGCAAGGCTACCACGAGCCTGCGCCAAATCTCATAAGAGATTAACGCACGAACGCTAAATTTTGGGACAAATAATGGATAATGCATTACAGATCTTTGACTGATTTGAGAAATGGACATATGTTGTAAATTAGATCTAGATCTGTGTATACTCTGTAATTTGGAAGAAGAGGAATCATTGTATGATAACATATGACTTGAAATTTGGGGACATAATGCATATAAAAGTTAAGATTTGATTTTGAGGGGATATAATTTAAAGATCTAGATTTTTGGATTCATGACTTGAAAAAGGAATATGTGACTTAGGCATAGAGACCTATATTATAATAGGATAACTATCAATGTGAATACGCATTAAAGTGGATTTTTGGATATTTGGCATTAAAGGCTATAATTTGGCATAATTCATATGGTATATCATGGTTTGGAGGCTTTTAGAGAATATTCTGTACTGTGCAAAGTTTAACTAAAAATTTGGGCATATGTTGTATTATGAATTATGACCATGATTTAGGCATATATGTTTAGGCTTAATTTATGATTAGGCAAGATATGTAAATAGTATTTTAGAAATATATAATCAGCTAAATCTGTTATCTGCTAAATCTGTTGAATTGTCTAATCTGCTAAATCTGTTGAATTGCCTAATCTGCTAAATCTGTTGAATTGCCTAATCTGCTAATCTGTTGAATCGCCAAATCTGCTAGAACTGTTATCTGTTGATATGCCTAATCTGCTAATCTGTTGAATCGCCTAATCTGCTAGATCTTTTATCTGTTGAATTGCTTAATCTGTTAATCTATTGAATCGCCTAATTTGCTAGATCTGTTATCTGTAACACCCCGTAAAACAGTTAATACTAATATTCACAAATGAAAGAATAATTAACTTCAAATGTGAGAATTTTGGGAAACGGGCTGCGCCATTGTGTTCGTCTCGGAAAAATACGCGAAATAGAGTACGAAATTTTGTAAATCGGAGTTCGTATGACCGAGATTTGGCCTTGAGAAGTTTCACGAAAAATTCAAATTTTAAAACAGATTTCAAAAACGCAGAAATGGAGGCAGGCGGGAAAACTCCCGCCCAGACCAGGTCGACCTAGGGGTCGACTTGGGAGTCGACCTGGGGGGGGGGGGGGGGGGGCAGGTCGACACTAGAGTCAACCTGGGTGTCGACCTCCCTGGTCGAGCCCAGGTGACCTGGGTGCATCTGGTTGAGTTTTCGGGCTGTGTTTTGAAGGCTGAACGAAATCTAATGGCTCTAATCTATTCTAGGGTAAATCTAATGGCATAAATGCATCCTAACATCTATAAATAAGTGGGTAGACTCTAACCCTAAATCACTTGAAAAAATTGGAGAGCTACCGACATGCCGTTGCCATGGAGTTCAGCGTAGCCGTCACAAACTAAAGAAGAAGGAGAAGGCCTAGCCTACAACTAAATCTACTCAACAAACAAATTAAATCAAAGACTCTTTCTATTTCTCTTCTTTAAATTGTGAGTATGCTGATTCTCACAGTGTTATTATAAAATAATTCGATTAAGTTATGAATGGATCACAAGAAGTGATATGAATTGTAATTGTAAATTCTATATTGTGGATCTCTTGTTATTCTATTATGCTGTCATATGTTGTTGTGAATTATATGTTGAAAATGCTCCTATGCTATGTTATGCTATGATGTAAATCATGTTATGCTACGTTATGCTATCATGCTATGCTATGTTGTAAATCATGCTATGCTATGTTGTAAATCTTATATATGTTGTAGATCTCATATTATCACATATGTTGAAATCCTTATGTTATATGATAACGATGTCATGTTAAGTTGTGTTGAATCGTACAAGTTGTAAAATCATGATGTTATTATTTATGCGAATTGAATCATGTTTAAAGTTTATGTTTTTTTTATGGATCTTGGTTATGGGAATTTGCCTATTAAGTTAGGTGTACCCATACACATGAATCTACAATTTAAATGGATCTTGATTATGGGAATTTGCCTATTGAGTTAGGTGTACCCATAAACATGAATCTATGATTAAATGAAACTTGATTATGGGAATTTGCCTATTAAGTTAGGTGTATCCATATAAAACCATATTGTTAAGTTAGATGATGTTGATTCACACGTGTACCTATGCAAGTTTATGAAATTGGATTAAGATCATATTATGTGGATCATGAACAAGTTGACACCTTTAGATCCATGACATGTATAATTCTTATGCAAGTTGTATTTTGGACATATATGCAAGTTTCACCCTTTTTATGACTAGATCTATTTTAGTCACATGTATATGTTGTGGTTGTTGTGATAATTTCTTTTATGCTATGAGTTAGACTATTCGAGTCTAACGTATATTTTACGTTTAATGAACGAACGTACAACGTGGGGTTGGAATAATATTAAAAGATTTAATATTGAGAATTTGCATGAGATAGCCTTAAAAAGGCATATAACAAAATTGAGATGTTAAGAAATTGCCTTAAAAGGTGGAAAATTTAATTAAGACATTAATTGGAAAATTAATGTGGAGTAATGGACATAATCTAATTATGGATTAACTTGAATTAGAATGCCTTTAATGGCATATAATGAACTTGTGATGAAATTTGGTATGATTTTGCATACCATAAATGGATGGCCATAATTGAGTCAATTATGGACATCGTTAAAACTGGAAATTAATTAATAATTCAAATAGGGAATTATTAAAATTGGGGGGAAAATGGATTATTAATAATAATCAACGCTTAGGACACGAGGTTGGACTCGTTTGTGACGTAAACCTGCCCGGACCCGCCCGGCAAATCCAGTAGTCACAAATGTCGGCCCAATGTGAGAGGTCCTAGGCCCAAACTAAAGCATAACAGTTGTAAAGACACGAGGTTAGACTCTTTTATGGTGTAAGACTGCCCGGACCCGCCCGGCAAATCCAGCCGCCATAAATGCCAGTCTAATGTGAGAGGTCTTTATGAGGTTATGGCCTTAATGAATTAAGAAATACTTAACTGGATAATCATGTAAGGTGGGACATGGGGGTTAAGTAGGTGCCTTGGGTGGCATGAGGAATCTAGTGGTTGCCCTTAGTGGCATTTGAAATACGATTAGTAAAGACTTAACCAAACACACATGTAAATGAACATGACTAAAGGGTTAAGTAAGTGCCTTGGGTGACATAAGAAAATATGATTAGTAACACTTAACCAAAGTAAATATGTAAGTGGGACATGGGGGTTAAGTGGGTGCCTTGGGTGGCAGGTGGAATTACTATAAGAACCCTTAACCAAATTCAGACATGTAAGTAGACATGGAGGGGTTAAGTGGGATATACTAGAGGGGACCAAGCCTTGGTGGGAAGCTTGGTGGGGGCCCTTTTCAGACCAGTATCCCATTTCGTATCTTTGTAAGCTCGACCCAAGTCGAGGACGGGACACGCCTACTGGGCCTGATTGTTAGAGGCCAAAGCGGGTTAGAGGTGGCAACGCAAGTCCAACGGGTTCACGTGCGTGCGTGGCCCCGGGCTGGTAGGTAAGACGTTGTTGCATCGTGTATGTATAAGCCGTGCATCTCCGTTGTATTGGGTTGCCACTTTAGGGGAGTGATACACCCCACTGTGGGTCCAGTACGGGTATCTACGAGTTAGGGAGCCGATCGAATGGGGCAGGGTAGTGGACACACCTAGTGGAGATAGGAGCAGGCGACCCTATGTAGTCAGCTAGGGGTATATAGAGCTACCACTATCATTTAATTACTAAGGGGGTACACCTAGTGGAGATAGGAGCAGGCGGCACCTATGACGTCAGCTAGGAGTACATGGTATTACCATTTAAGGGGGTACATCTAGAAGGGAATAGGTACACGTTGGTTACCTATGGTAGCAGCTAGAGATATACTGTTAAACAAGGATGATAGCGGGTACATCTAGTAGTACACGAAGCTATCATCATTCTATTTAGCCGAGAGGGATCAAGTTTCTAGAGTGACTAGTATGGGTGCAGTTAGTGTTAGTACAGTACAGAACGGTACAGTACAGTAGAGTATAATAATTATCCTATATTGATTAGCAAGCGCCAGTAATATCAGTGTTAGCAGGCCAGTGTGGTGCAGTGTAATAATTATCCTTTAGTAATTAAGGAGCGCCTATAAAGTTGCCTTTAGTGATTTTCTATGTCCTTTTTCTGCTCTTTCATAGACATTTCCTTGTTTTCCAGCTTATGCCTTAGTCTAGTTATTTTGATAATAGTATTGTAGAATTATCATACTCGCCAGACTTTATGTCTGACCCCCCCTCTTTTCCATATTTATCTCCCTCCAGATCCTCAGGTTGGACCCAGCTCTAGTGGAGTCAGATTGGATTGCTTATCTCTTTCGGAAAGCTAGGACTGCTGAAGTAAAGTCCAGCTTGTTATCTTTTTTTTATGGCTATTTGTGTAATGGGATTATGTATTTGTTTTATCAAGATGGATATTGTACTTGACTCTGATTTATGGTATTAAGATGTAATCAAACATGATTTGACTTCTGCTGCAATAAAATAAAGTTTTTAATTTTCAAGTACTATCTTATATCTGTCTTGTTGTAATTTTACTGTTCTATATTCACTTATAACCTCCATGGAAGTTAATGCATTCCCCCTTGTGAGTGACATTAATGGACTTGGGGTGTTACACGTGGTATCAGAACTTAAGGTTACCAGAACAGATAAATTTTTTTTTTAGAAAAACTATTTTTCTAAAGTATTTTTGGAAGAAGTGTTTCCAAAAACATGTCTTAGTGAGTAATTTTAAGAGGAAAGTTTTATGAAAAACATAATCCCCAATAGCCATATCCTTTCCTTCGATTCTCCGCTTGAGTCTCTTCCTCTTTCCCTTTTAGAATCTTTCCCCTCCGCGTGTAGATAAGATAAATAAGGACTTCCGTACGAAGGACGGAAAAACCACTTCAAGGGACTTCGACGTTTGACGGGCTAGAAGTTGATTCAAGAAAGTGGAGGGCTTGTTGGTACCTTTAAAGATGGACAATGGGGAGGAAGGTGCAAATAGCTGTTAGGGTAACAAAGGACGAAACCTCATCTTGGTGGGAGGTCACGAATGGGGAATGAGAAGAAGAAGGCTAGTTATAGGACATTTAGTGAAGGACTGCCCAAAGGAGGGGCAGAGGGCAGGGTCTACCTCAGGAGGACAGGTGCAGGCTCTTATGGCACCCAGGCAGGCAAGAGGGCAAGTTCAGGCTATTGAGGCCCCACCGCTGCAAGAACGAGGTAGAAAAATTTATGTTGAAAAATTAGTTTTCCAGTTTGATCATCATGTCCGTACCTTATTCGATTCTGGCGCTTCATACTCGTTAGTATCTGCTTAGTTAGTTGAAATACTGCACCTAAATACTAGTCTAGTTAAGGATCCCATTCTAGTCTCAAATCCGGTTGGTGGTTCGGCTCATCCTTAAATGGTTTGTTGGGATTTGAGAGTGTCTATCTTGGGTGTTGGGGTTGAATGCAACGCCTTCATTTCACGGGCTGTAGTTTGATTCTAGGGATGGATTGGCTAGCCAGGTGTGGTGCCATCCTAGATGGGGAAAGGAGGGTAGTTAGATTGTGACTCGTTATGGAAGGACCCTCGAAATTTCTTGAGACCCTAGGGGTTCAGTAATGCTTAGCCGCATAGAATCTTTTGACGCATCCAACGGTGATTTGGAATTTATTTGTGTGGTCCGTGAGTATAGTGACGTCTTCTATGAAATGCGGGGTTTACCTAGAGGCACGAAGTAAGCCTTCGTGTGTGCCTAGTGGATAGTTCAAAGCCAGTTAGGTGAGCGATGATGGCTTTGGAGCAAGACTAGCAAGGATAGCCAGAGTCGGTTAAGTGCTCAATTATTTGGTCGTTTTACTAATATCATCTCACGTAGGTCGTCCGATTTCGAAGGAGGTATCCCTTGGGTGTTTGTCTGATATTGGTTTAGGCCTTTGGGGCTTGCACTTTGGGGATGTCGAGTTTGGCTAGGATAGTCTGCGTGAGAGATGGATAGTTGTGATGATTTTGCATGGGATATCATCCTGGTTTTCTCTAGAAGCGGAGAAGAACATGCCCTACATCTTAGGGAGGTCTCAGAGGAAGGGTAATATGTTATGAAGGAAGACTATCGAAAGTCCATGAGAAGAATTGCCCTACCCATGACCTAGGATTGGCCACCATAGCTTTTGCGCTCAAGTCTTGGTAGAAGTTTGAGTTGTTTAAAGACCATAAGTCGCTAAAGTTTTGGTCTCTCAGAAAGATTTGAACTGGAGGCAGAAAAGGTGGATGGAGTTCTTGCCATCCTGCGATGTCGAGGTAACATATACCTCTTACAAAGGGTAACGTTGTGGTGGATGCCTTAGGTAGGGAAGGATCGACATTGAGTCCTTTGTCTGTTGAGCGGCATAGCTTAGGGTTTTTCCCTACCATTTACTTTAGACCATCCATTGGTTTTGTACTCGGTTTGCTAGCATCCTTAAGATTAGACCTACGCTTGTGGGACGGATTGGAGAGGCACAGCGTGATGACCCACAGTTGATAGAGTTAGTAGAGAAACTCATAAGAGGGGAGTCATCAAGCCACCTAAGTAGATATACCTAGATAATAAGGGTTGGTTGCATGAGTACGATAGACTTTGTGTATCACGGGACGGGAGCTTAAGTAAGGTTATTCTTGATGATGCACATCATTTAGAAATGACCATTCATCCTGGCGGGTACAAGACGAAAAAGGACATGAAGCAAGTTTTCTTTTGGGTCGGTATGAAGATGGATGTGGCCGAATATGTCGTTAAATGTTCGAAGTGCCATCAAGTAAAAGCGGAGCAAAGGAAACCCGATGGGTTACCAAAATCAAGATACGGGGATTTGGGTTGTAGTAGACAGACTTACTAAGAGCGCCCATTTCATTCCCGTGAAGAGTAATAGGACTGCTCCATGGTTAGCTTCCGCATACATTAAGGAGATAATTAGTTTGCACGGTGTTCCTTCTAGCATAGTGAGCGACCGCGACCCTATCTTCACTAGCGAATTTGGGAAGAGCTTACAAGAGGCGGTAGGGACTCAGTTATATCTGAGCACCGCATATCATCCTCAGACAGATGGCCAGACCAAGAGGGTGAATCATATTCTTGAGTATTTCTTTCTTTTAGGTCATGTGTCTTAGGCTACGGAAGAGAATCGACTTGATTCAAAGAAAGATGAAAATGGCGCAAGGTAGGCAAAGATTATATGCCAACAAAAGGAGGACCGAGCTAGAGTTTCGCATAAGGGACATGGTCTTTATCAGGATATCTCCATTAAGGAACAATGTTCGCTTTGGATCAAGAGGGGAGTTAGCGTCAAGGTTAGTAGGGCCGCTTCCTATTAAGGAGAGGATTGGGCAGAGTGGAAGTTGCCTAAGAGACGTAGTGGTATACATGATGTATTCCATGTATCATAGTTGAAGAAGTGTTTGCACGAGACCACAGAGGTGGTGGAGCCGAGCTTGCTTAAAGAGGTGGAAATAGAGCGTGATGCAACAATTCGACGAGCTCCTACATGCATTCTTGGGTCGGAGATCAAAAAGTTGAGGAATCGAGAGGTCAGACTAGTTAAAGTGCAATGGGGAGATGATGAGCGCAACGCTATTTGGGAGGCAGAAGAGAAGATGCGTTCGTTGTACCCTTTTCTTTTTGAGGGTATGTCTTTTAATTTCTCCTTTATCGCTTATCTTATCTTATCTTTAGTATGTCCTCTCATTAGTATCTTTGACCTTTAGTTAGGATAATCCTATGGTTGAAACATGTGTTTGAGACATGTTATGTATGATGGATGCAAAATGGATGCTAGTGTTTGCTAGTGGTTGCTCGTGGATGAATTTATACACACACTTTAGGCACTAGATCGGCTCAGACAATATACATATTGCATATTGCATAAGTGAATGTATTTAGTATAATGGATGTATAATGGTTGTACCATCATATGGATGCTGCATTCGGTTGAATGAATGTACACGCATATAGAAGTAGTATGTAAGCAATTAGGATCTTTTGCATGCATAATGGATGCATGGCACTATCATGAATTGCATTAAGGAGGTCAACTGAATCAGTGGACCGCCTAATTTTTGCATTAGATACGGACATATACACACACTGTGCATTTAAACATAAAAACATTAGAAGTCTATAAGGACAATGGATGCCAGTGTTTGATGATTGAGTAGATGGTTGATTGGATGTTAGGTTAAACATTCTTCTTGACTTGAAGATTTCGGGGTCGAAATCCTTTAAGGAGGGGAGAATATAACACCCCGTAAAACAGTTAATACTAATATTCACAAATGAAAGAATAATTAATTTCAAATGTGAGAATTTAGGGAAACGGGCTGCGCCATTGTGTTTGTCTCGGAAAAATATGCGAAATAGAGTCCGAAATTTTGTAAATCGGAGTTCGTATGACCGAGATATGGCCTCGAGAAGTTTCACGAAAAATTCAAATTTTAAAATAGATTTCAAAAACGCAGAAATGGAGGCAGGCGGAAAAACTCCCGCCCAGACCAGGTCGACCTGGGGGTCGACTTGGGAGTCGACCTGGGGGTCGACTTGGGAGTCGACCTGGGGGTCGACTTGGGAGTCGACCTGGGGGTCGACTTGGGAGTCGACCTGGGGGTCGACTTGGGAGTCGACCTAGGGGGGGGGGGCAGGTCGACACTAGAGTCGACCTGGGTGTCGACCTCCCTGGTCGAGCCCAGGTGACCTGGGTGCATCTGGTTGGGTTTTCGGGCTGTGTTTTGAAGGCTGAACTAAATCTAATGGCTCTAATCTATTCTAGGGTAAATCTAATGGCATAAATGCATCCTAACATCTATAAATAAGTGGGTAGACTCTAACCCTAAATCACTTGAAAAAATTGGAGAGCTACCGACATGCCGTTGCCATGGAGTTCAGCGTAGCCGTCACAAACTAAAGAAGAAGGAGAAGGCCTAGCCTACAACTAAATCTACTCAACAAACAAACTAAATCAAAGACTCTTTCTATTTCTCTTCTTTAAATTGTGAGTATGCTGATTCTCACAATGTTATTATAAAATAATTCGATTAAGTTATGAATGGATCACAAGAAGTGATATGAATTGTAATTGTAAATTCTATATTGTGGATCTCTTGTTATTCTATTATGCTGTCATATGTTGTTGTGAATTATATGTTGAAAATGCTCCTATGCTATGTTATGCTATGATGTAAATCATGTTATGCTACGTTATGCTATCATGCTATGCTATGTTGTAAATCATGCTATGCTATGTTGTAAATCTTATATATGTTGTAGATCTCATATTATCACATATGTTGAAATCCTTATGTTATATGATAATGATGTCATGTTAAGTTGTGTTGAATCGTACAAGTTGTAAAATCATGATGTTATTATTTATGCGAATTGAATCATGTTTAAAGTTTATGTTTTTTTATGGATCTTGGTTATGGGAATTTGCCTATTAAGTTAGGTGTACCCATACACATGAATCTACAATTTAAATGGATCTTGATTATGGGAATTTGCCTATTGAGTTAGGTGTACCCATAAACATGAATCTATGATTAAATGAAACTTGATTATGGGAATTTGCCTATTAAGTTAGGTGTATCCATATAAAACCATATTGTTAAGTTAGATGATGTTGATTCACACGTGTACCTATGCAAGTTTATGAAATTGGATTAAGATCATATTATGTGGATCATGAACAAGTTGACACCTTTAGATCCATGACATGTATAATTCTTATGCAAGTTGTATTTTGGACATATATGCAAGTTTCACCCTTTTTATGACTAGATCTATTTTAGTCACATGTATATGTTGTGGTTGTTGTGATAATTTCTTTTATGCTATGAGTTAGACTATTCGAGTCTAACGTATATTTTACGTTTAATGAACGAACGTACAACGTGGGGTTGGAATAATATTAAAAGATTTAATATTGAGAATTTGCATGAGATAGCCTTAAAAAGGCATATAACAAAATTGAGATGTTAAGAAACTGCCTTAAAAGGTGGAAAATTTAATTAAGACATTAATTGGAAAATTAATGTGGAGTAATGGACATAATCTAATTATGGATTAACTTGAATTAGAATGCCTTTAGTGGCATATAATGAACTTGTGATGAAATTTGGTATGATTTTGCATACCATAAATGGATGGCCATAATTGAGTCAATTATGGACATCGTTAAAACTGGAAATTAATTAATAATTCAAATAGGGAATTATTAAAATTGGGGGAAAATGGATTATTAATAATAATCAACGCTTAGGACACGAGGTTGGACTCGTTTGTGACGTAAATCTGCCCGGACCCGCCCGGCAAATCCAGTAGTCACAAATGTCGGCCCAATGTGAGAGGTCCTAGGCCCAAACTAAAGCATAACAGTTGTAAAGACACGAGGTTAGACTCTTTTATGGTGTAAGACTGCCCGGACCCGCCCGGCAAATCCAGCCGCCATAAATGCCAGTCTAATGTGAGAGGTCTTTATGAGGTTATGGCCTTAATGAATTAAGAAATACTTAACCGGATAATCATGTAAGGTGGGACATGGGGGTTAAGTAGGTGCCTTGGGTGGCATGAGGAATCTAGTGGTTGCCCTTAGTGGCATTTGAAATACGATTAGTAAAGACTTAACCAAACACACATGTAAATGAACATGACTAAAGGGTTAAGTAAGTGCCTTAGGTGACATAAGAAAATATGATTAGTAACACTTAACCAAAGTAAATATGTAAGTGGGACATGGGGGTTAAGTGGGTGCCTTGGGTGGCAGGTGGAATTACTATAAGAACCCTTAACCAAATTCAGACATGTAAGTAGACATGGAGGGGTTAAGTGGGGTATACTAGAGGGGACCAAGCCTAGGTGGGAAGCTTGGTGGGGGCCCTTTTCAGACCAGTAGCCCATTTTGTATCTTTGTAAGCTCGTTCCAAGTCGAGGAAGGGACACGCCTACTGGGCTTGATTGTTAGAGGCCAAAGCGGGTTAGCGGTGGCAACGCAAGTCCAACGGGTTCACGTGCGTGCGTGGCCCCGGGCCGGTAGGTAAGACGTTGTTGCATCGTGTAGGTATAAGCCGTGCATCTCCGTTTTATTGGGTTGCCACTTTAGGGGAGTGATACACCCCACTGTGGGTCCAGCACGGGTATCTACGAGTTAGGGAGCCGATCGAATGGGGCAGGGTAGTGGACACACCTAGTGGAGATAGGAGCAGGCGACCCTATGTAGTCAGCTAGGGGTATATAGAGCTACCACTATCATTTAATTACTAAGGGGGTACACCTAGTGGAGATAGGAGCAGGCGGCACCTATGACGTCAGCTAGGAGTACATGGAATTACCATTTAAGGGGGTACATCTAGAGGGGATAGGTACACGTTGGTTACCTATGGTAGCAGCTATAGATATACTGTTAAACAAGGAGGATAGCGGATACATCTAGTAGTACACGAAGCTATCATCATTCTATTTAACCAAGAGGGATCAAGTTTCTAGAGTGACTAGTATGGGTGCAGTTAGTGTTAGTACAGTACAGAACGGTACAGTACAGTAGAGTATAATAATTATCTTATATTGATTAGCAAGCGCCAGTAATATCAGTGTTAGCAGACCAGTGTGGTGTAGTGTAATAATTATCCTTTAGTAATTAAGGAGCGCCTATAAAGTTGCCTTTAGTGATTGTCTATGTCCTTTATCTGCTCTTTCATAGACATTTCCTTGTTTTCGAGCTTATGCCTTAGTCTAGTTATTTTGATAATAGTATTGTAGAATTATCATACTCGCCAGACTTTATGTCTAACCCCCCCTCTTTTCCATATTTTTCTCCCTCCAGATCCTCAGGTTGGACCCAGCTCTAGTGGAGTCAGATTGGATTGCTTATCTCTTTCGGAAAGCTAGGACTGCTGAAGTAAAGTCCAGCTTGTTATCTTTTTTTTTATGGCTATTTATGTAATGGGATTATGTATTTGTTTTATCAAGATGGATATTGTACTTGACTCTGATTTATGGTATTAAGATGTAATCAAACATGTTTTGACTTCTGCTACAATAAAATAAAGTTTTTAATTTCCAAGTACTATCTTATATCTGTCTTGTTGTAATTTTACTGTTCTATATTCACTTATAACCTCCATGGAAGTTAATGCATTCCCCCTTGTGAGTGACATTAATGGACTTGGGGTGTTACACTATCTGTTGAATTGCCTAATCTATTGAAAGCTAAATAATTGTAATTCGGGTGTGAAAATCCATAGGCTCGATCTAAGATGGAGTAAAACATGGAAATTTGATTAATCAGTTATAACCTATAAAGAAGTTTAATCTGTTAAATGGACATAATTAGTGTAATATCTGTATAATCTGTATTGGAATAAATTGGCTATTACACGAGGTTAGACTCTGTTAACGTTAGAAGCCTGCCCGGAACCAACCGGCTTAACCAGCAACCGCAAATTGTCAGTTTAATGTGAGAGGTCGTAGGCATAACTAAAATATGCTTAGACATGAGGTTAAGTCTGGCTTGTGGCAAAAGTCTACCCGAAACCGCCGGGCACATCCAGCGGCCACAAGCTACCTACCTAATGTGAGAGGTCTATGTATTAATATTTAATTAATGCAAATTTAAGAGAAATGTTGTGTCTAAAAACGTGTTGGGTGGATAGGGTTAAACCAACTGGACTAATGAATCTAATAAACCCGTTTCATGAATCTGTAGGCCCAATACAAAGTTAGACAATCTGTAAGTTTGTTAAATCCATATATCTGATCTGTTAATCTGAAAACTTGTTAACTTGTTTGTTTGATCTGTGAACTAGTAATATGAACTCTGTCTGAAATCTGTAAACATGTTAATCTGAAATCTGTTAGTCTGGGAAACAAGGCTAGGAGGGGAATTACTTTTGTCATCTGTTGCGTAGAACCTATATTAGTCAGTAACCCTTTCTGGTATCAAAACTTTGACCCCACGCTATGTAGGGGTCTGGGCACGCTCACTTAACTAATTATAAGCGGTTCATTCTGATAATGGCGAGGGGTGTTGACGGCGCTTTCCAACCGGGTCATGTGCGTGCATGGATCCGGTCTGCTCTGAGGATGTAAGGCACCGTGACATCTGTAAATATGTTTGTGCCAATAGGTTGCCACTTTAGGGAGTGATACACCCTACTGTGGGGCCGACACAGGGTATTTATGTATTAGGGAGTCGATCGCTTGGGGTAGGACTTAGGTTACACTTAGTTCTGTCTGTTTCTGTGGGTATCGTCTGTTTCTGTTGGGTGATAACACATGTCTGTTTCTGCGTGGTACCGTCTGTTCGGGTGGTAAAGGCCCATTACTAGTGTACACCTAATCCTAGCATTCTGTTTCTATAGAGATTATTCTGTTTCCGT
Source organism: Allium sativum (assembly GCA_030737875.1). Taxonomy (NCBI): domain Eukaryota; kingdom Viridiplantae; phylum Streptophyta; class Magnoliopsida; order Asparagales; family Amaryllidaceae; genus Allium; species Allium sativum. Next base: position 292,916,516 of record CM060912.1, read on the forward strand.
TTCTTTTTCAGTTTAGACATTAGGGTACACCTAGTTCTGTCTGTTTCTGTGGGTACTGTCTGTTTCTGTTGGGTGGTAACACCTGTCTGTTTCTGCGTGGTACCGTCTATTCGGGTGGTAAAGGCCCATTACTAGTGTACACCTAATTCTAACATTCTATTTCTGTAGAAATTATTCTGTTTCTGTCTCTGATTCCGTTTCTGATTCTGTTTCCGTAACTTCTGTGTGTTGGGGTGGTAAAGGCCCATTAGTTGGGTGTTAAAGGCCCATTATTAGTATTCTGCTTCTGTACCTTCTGTCTGTTCGGGTGGTAAAGGCCCATTACTAGCATTCTGTTTCTGTAGAAATCATTTTGTTTCCTCTCTGATTCCGTTTCTGATTCTGTTTTCGTAACTTCTGTCTGTTGGGGTGGTAGTAAAGGCCCATTATTAGTATTCTCTTTCCTTACCTTCTGTCTGTTGGGGTGGCAAAAGCCCATTATTAGCATTTTGTTTCTGTACCGTCTGCCTCTGTTCGGGAGGTAAAGGCCCATTACTAGCATTCTGTTTCTGTAGAGATTATTCTGTTTCCGTTCCTGTTTCAGTTTAGACATTAGGGTAACACCTAATCCTGTTATACTAGTATTAGTGCAGAGAAGTGAAAACTAAGTAAGAAACTTAGCTTAGCTTATATCATTCTGTTTCTTCTGTTAACCTGCCATACTTGTTACGGTTATCTCTCATCCAGTTTTATTTACATGTCATGATACTGTTATCTGTTTATATGATGAAAGTCACTGGACTCACCAGACTTATGTCTGATCTAGTTTGTTTTGCCTCTTTTCTTCTGTTCCCCCCCCCAGGTTCTCAGGGTGGAAACATAGGAGCTTGATTCAGATTCTCTCTGCTTGAAGTGTTCGAAGTATTACTTGGCTTTGGTTCTATCTTTCCATGGCAGTTTATGTTGGTGATTATGGCTTTAAAAACTATGCATTCTGAAGGCTTTTGTTCAAGACCGATATTTACTTGAATTCTGATATTGTGGTTTTGAAAGATGTAACTAAACTCATTTTTGTTTCTGTTGTTATAAAGTTATAAAATTTTCAAGCACTACTTTATATGTCCTGTAAATTTCCTATTCGGTGTACTAAAAACGCTCCACCAAAGTTAAGGCATTCTCTTTGTGAGTGACCTTAACGGAGGTGGGGTGTTACACTTGGTATCAGAGCTGAAGGTTATCAGATTCGATAAAAAGTTTTTGAAAACTATTTTCAAAAAGGTTTTAAAAAGGAAGTATTTTCAAAGGTAGAGTTTATTCTGAAAAACATAATCCCCAAGAGCCATATATCTATCTTTTGATTTCCTGTTTAATCCTTGTTTCCTTATTTTCTGATTCTCTGGGGCTCCTGGCTTTCTGGGAGGTAACCTCATCGCGACATGGTTCCGTAGGCATGATGAGACTACGGCGTCTGTCGAAGGGAAAAGAAGTGCCTAACTTCCATCTGTAGCCACAGTAATTTCACTTATGGCTAATCCTCTTCTGAGCTTCGTAAGGTTTTCCGTGCGATGAGGGCAACTTTGGAGAAAGACTTGTTAACATGTAAGAAGACTGGTTGTTTTCAGTGTGGTGAGACTTGACATCTGATCTAGGATTACTCCAGAAGGCAAGGGAAAAGGGTAGAATCTTATGGAGGGTAGATACTCTCGTAGTTGGCAGACAGGATAGAGGTGGAAAAAAATTTCCTTAGAAAGTTTAATTTCCTTATCTGATCATTCTGGCATTTTGATTCTGTAGTTGAGTCTCTACTAGTCTTGTTTCTGATCCCGCTATAGTCTCAAGCCCCCTGAGGGTTACGACCCATCTGTTTATGATAAGTTGGGGTTTGAAGGTATCTGTGTTGGGCGTTAAGTTGATTATGACGCATACATTCTGGATTTTTATCATGCTTATTTTCTAAGAATCATTTGATAATCTGATCTGTACCAGTAGTCTGTAAGTATCTGAATATTTCTGATAAGGTTAAGGATTTTTACTCGAAGCGTGAAGTAGATTTCCAGTTGGATATTTGTTTAATGGGAGTAGTTCTCTGAGTGTCAATCTGATGTTGATTTTGGTCTTCGGGGTTGATACTTAGGGTGTTATTCTCTTAAACCGATGTCTAATGGGAACTAAGCTTTTGTTTTAATTGTACTTGCTTCTATCACTCGACATTATCCTATTGACTGAATCTTCAACCTTTAGGTAGAAACTAATGGGTGTAAACATGTGTTTGAGATATGTTATGTTTGATGGTTGCAAGTGGATGCAAGTGATTGCTAGTGGTTGCTCGTGGATGCATATACACACACTAGGCACTAGATCGGCTCAAAACACTCTCATACTGCATATGGATGTGTGTGCATTTTTTTTAAAAATTTTATGGATGCAAAATGGTTGACTCAGCACATGGATGTTGCATATGAATGAACGGTTGTGCACTCATATAGAAATGATATGTATCAAATAGGAAAATTGCATACATGTTGGACTCATGGCACTGACATAATTCGAATAAGGAGATCAACTTAATTAGTGGACCGCCTGATCTTTGCATTAGATAAGGAACATATACACACACTTTTGCATATGTTCATACAACATTAGAAGTTTTCTAAGGACAATGGATGCTTGTGGATAATGGTTGAGTAGATGGGTGATTGGACGGTAGGATACATTCTTCTTAACTTGAAGATTTCGGGGACGAAATCCTTTAAGGAGGGGAGAATGTAACACCCCATATTTTCTGTGAACATAAGAATGAAAAATCAGAGAATAATTAAATTGTAACAAAATAATTAAGGGAAATGGGTTACGCCATTGCGTTTGTCTCAAAATTCTGCTTGGAATAGAGTCCAAGTTTGCGTGAATCGGACTCCGTATGAAGAAGATATGGCCTTCGGAAGTTTCAATAAAAACCAGCCCGAAATTCAAAATTCAAATTTCGAAATTCAAAACAGACACTCGGGCTGGGCGGGAAAATTCCCGCCCAGGACCCAGGTCGACACTAGGGTCGACCTGGGTAAACACGTTGACACTAAGGTCGACCTTAGGGTCGACCTCTCCCCCCCCCCCCTCATTTCCAGATCCATGGACAGATGCATTTTTCTATATGTAGACGCCCGTTCTGACCAGATTCGTGACCCCTATGCTATTTAAACACCCCCAAACCTAGCTTTCTCTCCACACAATTTTATTCTACCTATACTCTACTTCTATTCTAATTAAAAATAAAAATGGTGTCGCTACTCTGCTAGAATCAAAACTAGAACTAGTGCATCTTCTTCCAATCTGAATAGAATTAAAAGAGGACAACTATTTTCTAATCTAATCAATAGTCTACGCCAAGGGAGAGCTATTCCGTGTCAGAATACAGATTCTAGAATACAAGAATTGTTCCCTTCTTGTGAGTACAGTTATTTTCAGATATGAAATTTAATAATTATCTTGACATTTTAGTGAATCTGGATCTGAGGTTATGCATACTTTTATGTTGATCTATCTTGTTAATATTATTGTGACTGTTCTGTATCTATTCCATCTTTTCTTCCTTTTTTTATAGCCAGGCTACCACGAGCCTGCGCCAAATCTCATTAGAGATTAACACACGAATGCCAAATTTTGGGACAAATAATGGATAATGCATGACTGATTTTGACTGATTTGAGAAATGGACATATGTTGTAAATTAGATCTAGATCTGTGTATACTCTGTAATTTGGAAGAAGAGGAATCATTGTATGATAACATATGACTTGTAACTTGGGGACATAATGCATATAAAAGTTAAGATCTGGTTTTGAGAGGATATAATTTAAAGATCTAGATTTTTGGATTCATGACTTGAAAAAGGAATATATGACTTAGGCATAGAGACCTATATTATAATAGGATAACTATCAATGTGAATATGCCTAAAAGTGGATTTTTGGATATTTGGCATTAAAGTCTATAATTTGGCATAATTCATATGATATATCATGATTTGGAGGCTTTTAGAAAATATTCTGTACTGTGCAAAGTTTAACTAAAAATTTGGGCATTTGTTGTATTATGATTTATGACCATGATTTAGGCATGTAATTTTAGGCTTAATTTATGATTAGGTAAGAATGTAAATAGAATTTTAGAAATATATAATCTGCTAAATCTGTTATCTGCTAAATCTGTTATCTACTAAATCTGTTGAATTGCCTAATCTGCTAAATCTGTTATCTGCTAAATCTGTTGAATTGCCTAATCTACTGATCTATTGAATCACCTAATCTGCTACATCTGTTATCTATTGAATTGCCTAATCTGCTAATCTGTTGAATCGCCTAATCTTCTAGATCTGTTATCTGTTGAATTTCCTAATCTGTTGAAAGCTAAATAATTGTAATTTGGGTATGAAAATCCATAGGCTCGATCTAAGATTGAGTAAAACATGGAAATTTGATTAATCTGCTGTAACCTGTAAAGAAGTTTAATCTGTTAAATGGACATAATTAGTCTGATATCTGTATAAACTGTATTGGAATAAATTGGCTATGACACGTGGTTAGACTCTGTTGGCGGTAGAAGCCTACCTGGAACCAACCGGCTTAACCAGCAACCGCAAACTGTCAGTCTAATGTGAGAGGTCGTAGGCATAACTAAAATATGCATATACACGAGGTTATGTCTGGCTTGTGGCAGAAGTCTTCCCGAAACCGCCTGGCACATCCAGCGGCCACAAGCTACTGACCTAATGTGAGAGGTTTATGCATTAATATTTAATTAATGCAAATTTAAGAGAAATGTGGTGTCTAAAAACGTGTTGGGTGGATAGGGTTAAACCAACTGGACTGATGAATCTAATAAACCCGTTTCGTGAATCTGTAGGCCCAATACAAAGTTAGACAATCTGTAAGTCTGTTAAATCCGTACATCTGATCTGTTAATCTGAAAACTTGTTAACTTGATTATCTGATCCGTGAACTATTAATCTGAACTCTATCTGAAATTTGTAAACAAGTTAATCTAAAATCTGTTAGTCTGCGGACACAAGGTTAGGAGGGGAATTACTTGTGTCATCTGTTGTATGGAACCCATATTAGTCAGTAACCCTTTCTGGTATCAAAACTTTGACCCCATGCTATGTAAGGGTTTGGGCACGCTTACTGAACTAATTATAAGCGGTTCATTCTGATAAAGGCGAGGGGTGTTGATGGCGCATTCCAACTGGGTCATTTGCGTGCATGGATATGGTCTACTCTGAGGATGTAAGACACCGTGACATCTGTAAATAGGTCTGTGCCAATAGGTTGCCACTTTAGGGATTCATACACCCTACTATGGGGCCAACACAGGGTATTAATTTATTAGGGAGCCGATCGCTTGGGGTAGGACTTAGGGTACACTTAGTTCTGTCTGTTTCTGTGGGTACCGTCTGTTTCTGTTGGGTGGTAACACCTGTCTGTTTCTGCGTGGTACCCTCTGTTCGGGTTGTAACACCACATAATTCTGTAACATTAAGTTTCACAAATTAAAGTATAAATAATTTTTAGAAGAAGAATTAAGGGAAATGGGTTATGCCATTGCGTTCGTCTCGAAATTCTGCTTGAGATAGAGTCTGAGTTTGCGTAATTTGGACTCTGTGAAGAAGTTATGGCCTTCAGAAGTATCAAGAATTTAAATAAATAAAAACAGATTCAAAATTCGAATTCAAAACACATACCCGGGCTGGGCGGGAAATTTCCCGTCCAGGACCCATGTCGACCAGGCAGTCGACCTGGGGGTCAACCTGTGTACATAGGTTGACCAGGGGATCAACCTCCCAGGTCTACCAGGGGTCGACCTGCCCTGTTTTTTCAGATCTGGACTGCAACGATTTTGACCTATTCTGGATGGACTGGATGACTTCTAGGGCGATCTAATGGCTCTAAAACACTCTCTACACCTATAAAAGAATGCCTAAACCTAAGGTTTCTCCACACAAATTCTTTAAGGCGTCTACATGTTGTTTCTCTCTATTCTAGCCTCCACCATTAAAATAAATCTTATTCTCCATTAAAACAAGTTATAGTTCTTCTTCAAATTGGAGATTCAAATCAAGTTAAAGCTTCAAGTTGGACCATAGTCATTCCACTTCATGCAACGTCACTCGAATCATAGCGAATCGCCTTTTCTAAACCGATCACTGTAAGTTCGGTTATTCCTTAGATTTGAACGTGTAATTGGAATGGTGAATGTAATGAATCAAAATATAGAACTATACAAATTTGCAAGTTAATTATCTTTAATTCGTGCTTATTTCAAATCGAAAGTTATCTATGCCTTTGGATCTGATTTACGACTATGACTATGAGACTTTTGCCTAAGACTATGACTATGAGACTTTTGCCTAAGACTATGACTATGAGACTTTTGCCTAAGACTATGACTATGAAACTATTGCCTATGAAGCTATTGCCTATGACTATGACTATGACTATGAGACCTTTGTCTAAGACTATGGCCATGAACTGTCGCCTATGAAATTATTGCCGACGACTATGAATCATAGCTATGAGACTATTGCCTATAACATTGGTTAAGAAATTATTGTGATTAGTCGCCCATGACTACTGTGGTTAATTGCCTATGACTATTGTAGTTAGTTGCTTATGACTATTCCCATCGTTACAATTAACCGATCATGTTGTACCTTAAACTGGCATTATGTTGGACCAAATCACATGTGCCTATTCCTTGATTATGTGGATCCCATATTTATTGTGTAACTTGGCTAGTTTATTCCTATTCACTATTATGTACATTGAACCTGTTGGAGCCATTATTTTTGCATCCCTAATCTTTTATATCAATTCTTGTGCTTATCCCCTATTCCTTTTGATTAGTGCCATTTCATGAGTACATAGAAAACTTGTGAAATCATGTTATACATATGATTATGATGCGAGGATTGGGCGTAGCTTAATTAAGTTAATTTGGCATAATAAATATGTTGGCATAGTCTAAATTTGCTATAATAGTGAATGATTTACATGCATATTAGACTTGGGCATAAAGTGATAAATGTAATTGGCCGCAAAGTGTGTAAATGGGTGTGTAAAACAAGTTTTGGACATAAACGGTAAACTAGAATATTAAATTCTAGTTTTGACGTGAACCGTAAATTGGAATATTAATCTAGATTGGGCATAAATTGAAAAAAGGGGAATATTAAATCTAAATTGGTATAAACTGCAAGTTGGGTTAATTGATTGGTAAATCAAGTTTTGGCATAGAATATAAGTATGTTAATTTACATGACAGTTGAATGTAATCTAGGCTAGATTGGTTTACAGAAAAATTTACATAAAGAGTAAATATAGTAAAAGACGAATATGCCTAACCTAAGGTTAGACTGAGTTGTGGTGTAAAACTGCCCGGAACCGACCGACACATCCAGTGAGCACAGCAATACCTGTCTAATGTGGGAAATTAGTGCATCAAGCCCAGAAAGGCCCGAGGTTAGACTGAGTTGTGGTGTAAACCTGCCCGGAACCGACCGGCACATCCAGTAACCACAACAATATTTGTCTAATGTGAGAGGTTGGTGCTTTAATTAATTAATTAAGGCTCATGAATAAATCAAGCTATAAATGGTGAGGTTAAGTAATTAGGGAAACCCTTGACCGTAATAACATGTTAATAAAGTCAAGAAGGGCGGGGTTAAGTAATCGAGAAAACACTTAGCCAATTCAACATGTTAACCAGACAAGGTTGATATGGGTCAAGTTAATTTGGACACTTAACCAACTTAACATGTTACCTAGGCAAGTGTGTGAGGTTAAGTAAAATTAGAACACTTAACTGTCATAACATGTTAATTAGACAAGTGGGTGAGGTTAAGTTAATAGGACACACTTAACCTATATATATATATATATATATATATATATATAACATGATGTGTGATAGGGTTAAGTAACACAAGAGGAACACTTAACCAAAATATATATATATAACATGATATGTGATAGGGGTTAAGTAACACAAGGGGACACTTAACCAATATATATATATATATATATATATATATATATATATAACATGATGTGTGGGCAGGTTAAGTTAACTTGAATGAATGGATAACACTTAACAAAGAATATATATCAACTTGAATCAGTGGGAGGGTTAAGTACATATCGGGTTGGTGGGTAATATTAGTAATACAGGCCCACAAACATAACCATTTAATAAACATGCTTGAACCAGTGGAAAGGTTAAGTACATATCGGGATCGGTGGGTAATATTAGTACATATAGGCCCACAAACTTAACCATTAAATAGACATGCTTGAATCAGTGGGAGGGTTAAGTACATCACGTGTAGGATGGTAATATTGTTTATATATAGGCCCATAAACTTAACCAGTAGGACACCCTTGTAACGGACATACATTTCAGCAGTAATCCACATAGATGTATCACGGTACCCTAAGCTAGGCAGGGTAGGCACAATTACTGGGCTGATTATAAGCGGTCAAAATAGTGGCAGGGGGTACGTCAGTGTAGGTTCCGACGGTTTACAAGCGTGCACATACTTCGGAGTGAAAAAAACAGGCACTGGGTACCAGTAGTTATACACTGTGCATTGTGAATCATGTCGGGTTGCTATCATAAGGCATGATACACCTTATGGTGGGGCCAGCACAGAGTATCTACATGCAAGAGAGGGCCGAATGACCCAAACACATGGAAAATTAATACAAAGTAGGTAGCATAATCCCTAGTTGGACCTAGGTCGCGTAAACCCTGAATTCGAGAAGCTTCAATAGGAAGCATAAACCCCAATAGCCCTGGGTAGCGTAAACCCTGGTTGAATCTTGGAAGCGCTCGATAGTAAACCCTAAATTAGATCAAGGTAATAAATGGAATCCCTATAATAGATGTACACCCAAAGGCAACTGCAAATACGGGGATTGGGATCACGTTATCATATGATCATAGATTACTAGTTCGGACACTAGTAGGTAGTGCAGAGATATAGAAATCAGTGTAACAGGGTAGTTGCGAAGCAGAGAAGGAGTAGAAGCGCATTCAGTTTATCAGTACATTCAGTCCCCCCAAGTTAGTCAGGGAGGGAAAAGCTCATCTCATTTTGGGACCGTTACACTTTCCGAGCTTGAAGATTCTTTGGCGCATTGCTTTGAACTCCATTTTCTACTGCTATGGATGGCTCATGCTTTATTGGGGAATATCATTGTCAGTTTTTGCTTCTTATATATTAATTAAGACAGATGCTTTCTTGTAATAAGTACTGGTGTTGTAAAACAATCTTTGTACAAGCTGTTTTAATCAATAAAGGTTATTTATTTTTCGCTGCTTTATTTGTCTATCTTGTAATTTTTCTGCATCTTATACTAAAAAAATGCTCCACCGAAGTTAAGGCATTCCCTTTGTGAGTGACCTTAATGGAGGTGGGGTGTTTCACTTGGTATCAGAGCTGAAGGTTACCGGATCAGATAAAAGATTTGAAAAATTATTTTCAAACGATTTTAAAAGAAGCATTTTCAAAAGAAATTTTTTGTTTTAAAGGCATATTCCCCAAAGCCATATGCACTATCTCTTGATCCTCCGTTTTGAATCCTTGTTTCCTTCTTTCCTGTGTCTCTAGGGCTCCTGGCTTTCTGGGAGGTAACCGCATCGCGACATGGTCTCGTAGGCTTGATAAGACTACGACACTTGTCAAAGGGAAAATGAGTGCCTAACTTCCATCTGTAGCCGTAATTTTCTTTCGAGCTTTGTAGGATTCTCCGTGTACGACGGAGGCAGCTTTCGAGAGACATGTCAACAAGTTATACAAGGATGGCAAAGTTGAGAATGGGGGGGTTTGGCTACGGAGCACAACACAAGGATGAAGAACCCATGGATATGGACTTGGTTCACAAAGGAGGGGAGGAAAGAATAAAAAAAACCTAAAACAAGAGAAAGTATCTTTATTTTGGTATAACGGGTCACATAATCAAGGGCAAGGGCCAGAACAAGGGACAGGATTTTCCGGAAGGCAAGTGCATGCTTCACCGCCAGCATACCTGAGAGAGAGGCAGTAAGATTTTTGTTGAAGGAGTTTTTCCTTTTTGATTATCCCGTTAGTACTCCATCTGATTTTAGCACTTCACATTCGTATATATCTGCTTCCATAGTTGAGTCTCTGCACCCTAGATATTGTATAGTAGAGGATCCCATTATAGTCTCAAATCCAATTGCTGGTTCAGCCCATTTATCTTTGACTTGTGAGGATTTGAGAATAACTATATTTATGCTTATGTTTTTGGGCTATGGGTTGATTCTAGGCATTGATTGGTTAGCTAGTAATTGTGGAATAAGGGTAGTTAGACTTTCGACTTGTCTCGGGAATACCCTTGAGATTTCGTACGATCCAAAGGGATCAGTTTGTCTTAGCTACCTAGAATCATTTTACTTATCTATCGACGATTTTCGATCCGTTGTGGTAGTCCATGAGTACGCAAGATGTTTTGATTAGGGTAGGGGTTTTCCCCCTAAAATTCGAGACAGACTTCCGCATGTATCTAGATGACACTGCAAAGCCAGTTATGCGATCAACGATAATTCTGGAGCAAGATTGGCAAGGATAGCCGGAGTCGGTAAAATGCTCAATTGTTTGGTTGTTTTGTTAGTATTATCTCACATAGATCATCCAAATTCGAATAAGGTATTCCTTGGGTGCTTGTCTAATATTGGTTTAGACATTTGGGGCTTGTACTTGAGGGATGTCGAGTTCGACTAGGATGGTTTGCGTGAGAAATAAATGGTTGTGGCAGATGCCCTAAGTAGAAAAAAAAGACTGACCTTAAGAGAAGTAATAAGAACATAGTAACCATTAACATTAGACCCTCAGACTTGCAGCATGATGGATAAGCTAAGTAGAGGAGAGACCTCTAATCATCTTAGGATATACACTTGGTATCATGGTTAATATCTGTTTATCTTGGAAAGATAGTTCGACTACATTGGATATCCTCTAGCATGGTAAGTGATCGAGGGCCTATCTTTACTAGTGGGTTTTGGAAATGGAGTTCAAGAAGCTTCACAACCATGAAGTTAAATTAGATAAGGTACAGTGTAGTGAAGCTCAAGAAGATGCGACTTAGAAGACGGAAGAATAGATACGTGCATCATACCCTCTTTCTTGAGGGTATATCCTTGATCTTTTTTTTTTGCTAGAAATTGTAGGCATTCTTGTTTCCATCTTTTTAAGTATATCCTCTAGGTCCTATCTTCGTGATCCTTAAGTAGAAACCAATGGATATAAACATGTATTTGAAACATGTTATGATTGATGGTTGCAAGTGGTTGCTCGTGGATGCATATACGCACATTAGGCATTAGATCGGCTCAGTCACTTTCATATTGCATTTGCATATATGTATTTGTTCATGGATTGAACTTGATGTGTTGCATTTGAGTGGTTGTGCACTCATATAGAAATGATATGTATCGTTAGGATTGCATACATATTGGACGCATGGCACTGACATAATTCGCATTAAGTCGGTCAACTAAATCAGTAGTCCGCTTGATTTTGCATTAGATAAGGACATACACACACACTATGCATATGAACATGAAAGCATTAGAAATCTGTAATGACCCGGGTTTTTGAAGACTTTGGTTATCGCCATAAACTCAATGATGACTAACCAAACATCGAAAAATACCAGTCATTAGTGAAAGAAATTAGAGGGTGAGGAAAGATAAGATAGAAACTTAGAATAGAAGAAGAAGAAACACAACATCAGAGTAATACGTATCTCACAGCAGCGGAACGAATAAATATATTTCATAACATAACTTTGAAATACAAATCTGTACTTGAATACACCTATTATTATCAAAGTACATCACTTACAACACAGTGGAAATAAACTATAGCTATATGATTCTGAAGCCTCCTGCTCCAGCTCTTCCAGTATATCTGTAAATCCTGACTACCTGACTACCCGTACAAATTTAGGCACCCAAGAGTTTAGGGAAAACAACAAAATAAACTCTGGGTCAGTCATGGGACCGGTATGAGTAAAACAGTTAAAAACAGTTTAAGCGGGTAAATGATATCTCATAAGACCACGCCATATAACGGAACGGGTTATTCCCTTATGAGAATCCAAATTATCTTTATATCAAAAACCCTTTTGATATTATAATAATGTCTATCAACACAATATAATAATCATCTAGCAGAAACGCTTTCATCTCACGTTATACATATATAGTATACAATCAAAACCGCAAGCACATATTGGGTAATGGATTTCCAACTATGACAAGGTATGGAACCACCTTACGCTAATGTACCTCTAGAGAGGAATACACTGGGTTTAACAAGAACATCTTGCAACCCGGCCACACATGACCGACCACTCATTTCGCTTGAGTGTATCGAATGTATATCACCAACGGTTGGGATCAGCAACCGTTTCCCGAATGGGACAGCATCAACAATAGATTTTTAGAAGTAAATGAAACTCTAGATCAGGTGATTATACACACTACTTCGGTGCGACCGACTTAGCCATGCTGCCTGCCCGATTTCTGTCATTTACCGAATGTGAGGCTAGAGGTTACGCTTTATCATCACACCAGATTCACTTTGAATGCCACATCGTCAGATCCATCAAATCACCGATTGACGTCCTCAACCATACATTATGTGTTAGCTAAAAGAAGTTTCCTTCTCCGCTTCCACTCTTGGTACGGTTGAAGAAATCAATATACGTGATCGTTTGGAAATACTCTGTCAGACATCCGTCCATACAAGTCATCCAGGAACAGGATGAACCGAAGGCACTATTCTGTAAACAGGATAGCCCTCGCATAACTCCGTCTTCAATTTCCTTTGGCATATATGATTTGCAACGCTTATGCCAATACAGAGTGGTTCTTTGGATAACAATCCAACCGGTCTCTCCATATTAACAACGCTAAAAGGGTCAAAACTTCGATAGTCTGTGATTTAACTATTGAAGAAAAACAGGTGTGCAAACAACGATATTATTTACAAATGGAAATTTATATCGATCAAACATCATTCAACATTTATCTCTTTATTTCATTAATTTACTTATCTCCTGTTTCCCTATATTCAATATTTCTTATTTTCTAAATTTGGAAAATATACATTATTAACAATGGAAAACATTTCCATTTCTTGTTTTCTTTATTAGAAAACATTTCTGGTTTCTTATTTGGAAAACATTTCCAAAGCTTCTTTATTGGACTTAGACAGATGCTTAAACAAACATCGCTATGCCAACTCAAACCATTTCCTTTACTGCCGAACCTTAACTATTCCTTAGTTAAAAACGAAGCCATTCAAGTTGGGGTAGAACTACCTCTCAGACCTTAACTGAACAACTTTTCTAACTTTGAAATAGGAAAAGTTCACTTTATATTCCTTTTGCTAACTTCCTTACTTAACCCTCCTTTCGAATAGCTATATTCGATTGACTCTTTTCACTTAACTCTATTCGATTAACCCTTATCAATTAACCCTATTGGACTAACACTATTGGATTAACTATATTTGACTAACGCTATTGATTTACTTATTTCACTTAACTCCTTTCGAATAAACTATATTCTATAACTCCTTTTACTTTCTTCGAATAAACTATATTCGATTAACTCATTTGCTTCTATTCGAATAAACTATATTCGATTAACTCATTTTACTTTCTATTCGAATAAACTATATTCGATTAACTCATTTTACTTCTATTCGAATAACTATATTCGATTAGCTCATTTTGCTTCTATTCGAATAAACTATATTCGATTAACTCCTTTTACTTTAACTCTAATCGATTTAACTCTAAATGGTTTAACTCTAACTGGTTAAATCTAACTGGTTTAACTCAATCTAACCAACTCGACTCGACTAACCCCTTTCTAATAACATATTCGATTTACTAACTTTCGAATACCATATTCGATTGACTCCCTTCGAATACCATATTCAATTTAACTCTATTCAAATAACTAATATTTAATTAACTCATTTGCTTTAACTCTAATCGATTAAACTAACATCGATTAACTCCTTTTGATTTAACTAACATCGATTAACTCCTTTCGATTAAACTAACATTGATTAACTCCTTTTAACTCGATTAAACTATTCATTGATAAAGATTTACTTTTAGTAACAGTTCTTCACTTTACAAATGATTTCCCTTTTATAAAACTCTATTCATTTTAAAAACATTTTTCCCTTTTATTTACTTTCGAAATATTTACTTTTATAAAATCTGTTGATTTTATAAAATCCCTTTTATTTCAATATACATTAAAATAATTCTTTTTACATCCCAGGGTCTTTTATGATATTTAAAATATCGAATAACAATGATCAACATCATTCTAACACATATAATCCATAACAGATATACATCACATCATATATCACAATATATGAAAACAGTAAATAAATGTTGAGGAATCCAGTCGGATTCCTCCAACCTGTCTCCCTGCATCACAGATGTTAAACAATATAGATTACCTCACTTTCAGTTCCATATGTTATATTCTGTTAAACAGAATCAATATAGAAATTCAACTAACTGTCTAGCAGTTCAATCAAACAGTCAGTACACAATCAATCAACCAATATTTAACAGGTCTAAACATACAACATGAAATTATAAACTGTTCAGAGTTAGTGAGATTTACTCACATTGGCAGTTCATCGTTAAAGAACGATAAACTGTTTGTTTGATTTGAATCAAACAATTTATTTCTCCATAAATCCAAACGAGTTCCACTCCACTCCCAGTCAGTCTCATTGTGTTGATCCCGTCCATATGATCCTAATAGATCTTGTTTTGCTAAATTTCGATATCGTATGAGGAAGTTACGCAAATTCCAAGTTAATACACATTTTATTTAAATAAAACTTTGAAATTAAATTCTATTAGGCTTAACCTTTTTTTCCTTGGCCCATCACTCGTTCATGAACACCCAAGCCCACCCGCTAAATGCTTCTTCCCCAAATCGGATTTGCACCTCACACACAGTACACCACAACACCATTTTCCCAACTTCCCCTTGCACACTTCACTTTGAATTTAATCCAAAAACCAAGTTTAATAAAACAACTGGGCCTTACGATTAGGACCCGACCCATCACTATACTCAAGCCCAAACCAAATGTTAAATACCCAAACCGTATGTACGGTACCCTTCCTTCTCCAACCGATTACAACAAACACAGCTGCTCCATCACGGTTTTCTTCCTCCATCGTATTCTCAACTTCCAATTACTATAGAAATCAAACAAATATACCCAAAAGAAACCCCCTTCGATTTAGCTTGCACCTCATATCAAATTTGTTGAACTCGCTCAACTTTGACAGCCGCCACATACTACAGTTCATCGCGACCCCTCAATGAATCACCGATCAAAACTTGAATCGAATTCCACCATTCATCATCTCCTCTCACGCACTTTCTTCCCATACAGATCATGTCAAACTCGAACAACACAATACCACCCCGTCGTTCCCAAGTTTCAGACACCATACAGTATACATCGACAACCAATCTCACTGAAACCCACCAGGTTTTCATATAAGACGCAGATCTACTTCAGGATCTCGGAAACAACTTCAAAACCTTGAACTAATGCCTGATATCCGCGCATTAGTTAACCCTAGGTAACGCTGCTACTTTGAGCTCACACAGAAAGTGAATCGCGCCCCTTAAAATGTATACAGAAAGGAAGCTATTCACTTCAGCACTCTAGAAAACACACTCTCATGATTTTAGGGTCTTCGTATGATTTGTTAGGAATTTTTTGAAGGTGGCGAAATTTTTTTGAGGAGGAAAACATGGAAGCTGAGCCTTTTCCTTTTACCCGAGAAAATGAAAACTAGGTTAATATGAGTTAACGATATTTTATAGGGGATCAAAAAGGGGACGTGGTTTCATGGACTCCAAGCGTGATCTTTTGGATGAGAACAAATGAACGTGGTCTTCGTATGTCCACTCGGCATGAAGTAAAACAATACACTACTGTAATAAGGATTCATATATGTCTTGCCAACGTTATTTTCTGATTAAGATATCCCATTACATAAAGTTCTGATCACGCGCGTACCGTTATGGACAGAAATAACATTACCATCGTATCGACTAAGGCATCACGATTCCAAAAATATAAAAATATCGGTAGGTGGACTTATATTTTGAAACTTCAAAATATTGATTTCAGGGTGCGAAATACTTCAAATAAAAAGTCGCTTATTAAATTAATTAAAAATTACAGTAAAATTCTAAAAATTTAATTATCACTATGTCCCAAAAGAACCTTGTCTAAATTCAAACCCGATCTCTAGTTATATCGAATAAACCGATACGGTCGATAAACGATTCTATAGCGACTATTTTAAAATTTGATTTGGACATATCTCAAAATCTATATGACGAAATCCTGATTTTTCTCTTCCACTAGAAAAATATACTCCACCAGCTCCACACGTTTCTTGTTTCACAGAAATCCGATTTAAAACGAATCCAGTATATTCAGTTGAAGTTTGAATCGCCAAATTACGAACTGCCGCGCCATTTCGAGCTCGTTTATAATTATATTATAAACTATACGTTCAACTATCGATGATTGAATATATTCGTTATTCAAATTCAATTCCAAGCTGAATTAAATATCATAGATGATCCGGTTCACACCATATCGTCATTTCGGCCAATTCTGATTATTTCAGAAATAAATATATTATTTAATTTATTATTTTAATTAAATATTCATCATTATTTAATTCCACGACCATTTAATTCACTATATCACTATTTATATAATTAAATAAATTAATTACACCTCTGCCAATGCGGGTCATTACAATCTTCCCCACTTAAAATATTTTCGTCCTCGAAATTGCTAAGGTAGAGAACGACCATATCAACTGGTTAGAACATATTTGTTCACTTCTTAACTTCAGTTTCAACTGAACCAATTTAATTTCAATTAAATTATTAATTTCTTCTTATCAACGAAAATTTTCAAAAATCCTGAAAATTTTCTAACGCCTTAACTCTTCGAAAATTTTCGCCAGTACCTCCTTTGTACTAGTCAAACTCCCACTCGCCTCTCTGGGCCATCTCCAACCCAAAAGAAAATCAAACAGCCAAGCAGCTTGCCAATTCGGCTCATAAATCTAATATTTATATCGAATACAAACTTGTACCTTTTGTCGGCATATCATTTTATCCTTTCCACCTGTTATCAATTCAGTGGATACAAGGGTCATCTCAATCAAATTCCAATCTGCTTTTATCCACAAATCTAACCATTCGCTTATATCCAAGCCAAATATTATTTCAACTAGAGTTTCTTCTCGATTTCCCAACATTTAACTTGATTATCACATTACTCTTCAAATTCGAATCTCACAATCCAATTTGTCTTGATATCATTCTAATTCAATCTCAGTTACCACTTTACTGGCTTTACTTTAATTCAAATTTTCTTCACAAATTTCTGTTTAAATTTGTTTTTAATTCAAACAGTCTTTCCCTGGGAGTTTTCAAACAGTTTACTCTTTTCAAAAATCAAATTTTCCTTTTGAACATGTCACTGAGCCCTTAATTAATATTCCATTAGTTAAATCACTTCTCTATTCCTTTATCAATATTTGTTAATCAAATATTTTCAATAACCATATTGGCCTTTTATGTTATTTGGAAAACATTTCCGAATATCGCCTTCCTTTATTTTCTAAACTTTAGAAAATATATGTTATTTATAAAATGGGGAAATATTCCAATTACTTATCTCTTTTCCGATCTCGTTTATTTCTATACTTAGGAAATATTTATTATTCTATTTCCAAGTTTACACTTATTTGGGTTAAAACAGATGTTGTGTAAAACATTGTTACGACAACCCAAATACTATATTCAACTAACTCTTATTCAACATTGATCTTCGAGCCTGAAATCTTACTATTTATTTGTTAATAATGAAATCAATCAAGTTGGGGTATAACTACCTCTCAGACCTTGACTGAATAACATTTATAACGTCAAAACAGATATGACTACTTACTCGAATAATCAATACCACACAACTACTTATTCACTTTTAAACACGTATACGCTTCCTCTTTCTATTCTGACTAGATTTTATTTTTAGTCTTCCTTTTTGATTTTACTATTCTATTTCTAAGTTCGTTTCCTTATCGACTTCTATATATATATATATATATCAATACGTTGATTTCTAACTATCAAATTATCATAAAAATATTCTAACTCCTTAAATTCCCGGAAAAATTCGCCATAACCTCCTTTGTACTGGGAGCATCGGGATATTTCAAATAGCCTCCCATGGCCCTCACCAATCTAAAAGAAAAGGAAAAAGCCAAGCGGCTAGCCGATACGGCGCATAAAATCTCATATATGAAATAAATACATACCTTTTCGTCGAGCATTCTATTTATATACCTTCATACCTTATCCATACCTATCTCATGTATATTTATACCTGCCCAATCTATTTTAACTATACCTGATCGTTTTAACTCAATTCGTTAATTAATTTGTTAATTAACTCTTTAGTCTATTTCACTTTTATATTTTAACATGACATGTTCAAATATATTTTAACTTGCTTATTAACTAATTTGAATCAAAATTTCAAATTTAAGTTCTATATTCGATTTCAAATAGCCATTTACAAATCCAATTCACCTTTCAAAGTTCAACTTCAAATTCAAAACTTGATTAACTAATTCCTCTTCGACTTAGTTAATTCTATTCAATTTCTATTCAAATTCTATATATTCAAATTCTATAGTTTAAATTCCATTTGAATTCTATATTCAAATTCTATATATTCAAATCCTATATTTTAAATTCCATTTGAATTCTATATTCAAATTCTATATCACTTCCATTGAATTTCATATATTCAAACTCCCTTTGAATTTCTATATTCAACTTCTGTTTCAATTCCATTGAATTTCATATATTCAAACTCCCTTTGAATTTCTATATTCAATTTCTATTTGAATTCTCTTTATTCAAATTCTATATTCAAATCTATATATCAAATTCTATTTTGAAATTCAACACAACTTGTCTTTCCCAAAACAAATTCAAAATAGTATCTCTGGTAGTAATTCGTCACTTACAACTCGAAAATGAATACTGATGATAAAGCTGTCATCATCAGAATCTATTTTCCAGCGATCGAAGTGAGTTCAATACTATAAAACCATTTCTAAACATTTCCACTTTGAAATTCATTTCAAAATATAATTCACACTGCTTGTAAAACAATTTAAAATCTCCCAGGATCTTAAATTTTCCTTATTTTTAATTCAAATCCTTTTACAAACACTTATCCAATTCTCCAGAGTTTTAATTCAATTTCTGGTTTAAATTTCAGATTTAACTCATCTAATTTCACGTATTTCACTTATATGAATTCTGATTGGTTATTTACATAACCATTTCACATTTTTATAATCTTATTCGATTATAATATCAACTAATATATCCAATATGTATCAAAATATACTTTGGGTAAAATTATTTTCATTTACCCTCTTTTCAAAACATATCGTGCTGACCCATCGTATTTGAGTGTTTATAAACTCCTACCGATACAGTGGATCAAACTGATCGACCAAAACCCATAAAAACTCAACCAATAAATCTCCACAATATAAAACAACTTTATATCAAATTACAAATACGCACTCGTATATATACACTCAACTCAATCTAGGGTATTACTAACCCTATCTCTACCGAGTCACGCCACAGAGCCAAGGTAATTCACTTAACTTAAGCTCTGATACCAACTGTAATGACCCGGGTTTTTGAAGACTTTGGTTATCGCCATAAACTCAATGATGACTAACCAAACATCGAAAAATACTAGTCATTAGTGAAAGAAATTAGAGGGTGAGGAAAGATAAGATAGAAACTTAGAATAGAAGAAGAAGAAACACAACATCAGAGTAATATGAATCTCATAGCAGCGGAACGAATAAATATATTTCATAACATAACTTTGAAATACAAATCTGTACTTGAACACACATATTATTATCAAAGTACAGCACTTACAACACAGCGGAAATAAACTATAGCTATATGATTCTGAAGCCTCCTGCTCCAGCTCTTCCAGTATATCTGTAAATCCTGACTACTTGACTGCCCGTACAAATTTAGGCACCCAAGAGTTTAGGGAAAACAACAAAATAAACTTCGGGTCAGTCATGGGACTGGTATGAGTAAAACAGTTAAAAACAGTTTAAGCGGGTAAATGATATCTCATAAGACCACGCCGTATTACAGAACGGATTTTTCCCTTATGAGAATCCAAATTATCTTTATATCAAAAACCCTTTTGATATTATAATAATGTCTATCAACACAATATAATAATCTGTAACGACCCAGAAAATCTGAACCAATTTAAAAATTTTAAATTGGCTCAAATAATGGATTTTAAATATTTAAAATAAATATTTTAAATAATGGCGATGAAAATTGAGTTTGAATCGACAATTGAAAATGAATATAATTAATTATAATTATAAACAAGGCCTGAAATGGCGCTGCAGTTTCAAAAATTGAATTCAAACTTTGTTGGACTGTACCGGGTGCAAAACAAAACGAATTTTAGTGAAACCAAAAATATTTAAATCTGTTAGTAAATACCTTTCTAACGAATCTAAAAAATCGAATTTTCATAGCGGAAAGCAAAAGTTATGGCCAAATGAATTTTCAGAAAGGTCGCTATGGAATTCATATAGCCTGGGATATTGGCCATTTTGCATACGACCTCGAAATTCGACGAAACCACTTTTGTTGGATCCGGGATGTGAAGTTATCGCTAGGTTTCAAATTTCGTAATTTTTGAAGCTAGTATGTGAGCGTGGCAAAGGAAAATGTGTTTTGATCAATTACAGTTAAATTGGATTGACCAGAAATGGGCCTTTTTGCAAACGGTCTCAGAATTCGACGAAACTAATTTTGTTGGGACCGTATCGTCAAAACATAGCTAGATTTATTTTTCTGGAATTTTTTGAATCAATTTGTGGCCCTGGCAAATTGAAATGCACGTTCAAATTAAATATTGAATGTTTTATATTTTAATTTGAAGAATAAATGACTGTAACAATCAAAATGGCTTGCGAAACATATCCCATTGTGTCCGGGATGGGGGTAATTAGCTAAGGGTGACAGTCGTTGGGTTTGAAAAGGAGTTCTTTTGCGAAAACACTATTTTAAAATTAAATAAACCTCCCGGCCAATAGAAATTTTCCTTTATAATTTAATTTAAAAAAAAATATCTCAAAAATCCCTCGTCTCCTTCCAGACAGAAGGCGGAACTTCTCTCCTCCCTTCCCTTCCATTTTCCGGCGAATCCCTTCATCAAAACCCATAGCCCCTTTGCAACTTTTTGAAGTTCATCTCCTCCTCTTCAAATCAACACCGACCACGTCCACCCTCATCGCTCCATCATCGCGAACCACCGCCGCAAAGTGGGCCCGCATCACGCCTCCTAGCGCCGCCAGCAGGAGTTCGAACTGAGGGTGGTGGCCATCGCCGGAAAGCCCTTTCGAAGGCCTACGTCGTGGCACAACTGGATCTGGGTCTCGAGCAACGGATTAAACGAAAACGGCAAACCTAGTTTCGAAGGTATTGCTGAAGATATCGGCCATTTGATTTTAAAATTGTTTTAACACTTTAAAACCGTCGCGAATATTGATTTTACAATAAAAATTGTATCTTTTTCGTTTGTTGACGAAATTCGATGAAACAGGAAACATCGTGACCATGTGGACATCTTCTACATTTTAAAAGAGACCGCATATTTTTCTGAGCCTTCTACTATTTTTGGTGGAGTGGAACCCAATGTGAGATTTCTAATTTATAAACAATATGAAAAATGACGATGTATAAATTATATAGCCGATGTATGAGTTATATAAGCGTTGTACACCTCTTGTATAAGCGTTGTATAAGTTGTATGTTCGATGTATAAGTTATACATGCGTTGTAAAAATTATATATGTGTTGAAATAGAAGTGAATTGCTATATATAATATATATATATATATATATATATATATATATATATATATATATATATACACGCCCCTCGTCCACAAACCATGGACGATATTTATTGATTGTGATTGGTGTGAAAATTGATTGATTACGAATGGTTGTTTGGGATTGTTTGTGGTTGATATTGATTGATTGTGGTTGAAAAATACCCATTTGTGGTTGAGAAATAGTTGGTTGAAACCACATAGGATTAGTTTGTGGAAATGAAATAAATATATACATGCCGCCTGCGTGCGAACTAGATGCATGATTCCCATTGTCAAAAACCGCGAGGTTTTAAGGTAGAGCGAGGACCCGTACTAGGGACGGTCCCGGTTTTAACTACCCTGCCGTTATGCTGCCGAAATTTTGAATAATATTCATGTGTTTGAATTATTTTCATTTGCTGAAACTATATTTATTAGTTGAATAGAAAACCTTCATGTGTTGAATTGATATTCATTCGTTGATTAGAAATTCATGTGTTGAATGTTATTCGTGTTTTAAATATAAAAATCACATTTTTATCCATATATAGAAACTATAGAAAACCTTCATGTGTTGAATCGATATTCGTTCGTTGAATTGAAATTCATGTGTTGAATGGTATTCATATTTTGAAATAAATTGTTTCATAATAAAAATCACCTTTTATCAACTATATGGGCTATGTAAAATAATCTCGTTTTAAAAGAAATTGTTTTATAATAAAAATCCTATTTTTATCCCTTATATAGACTATATAAAATAATAGTGTTTTGAAATGATTTGTTTTACAATAAAAATCACATTTTTATTAGATACATGAATTGTTGAAATGTGAAGTGTTAAAAATAGCCACTCGTTCAAATAAATATATATGAGTTGAAATATTCATTAATTAGCTAATGACATGATTTTTGCCTATACATGCAACATTAGAATGAATGGTGTTCTTAAACCAAATGGAATCAAATATGAAGTTGGATGGAAAATGAAAAATGAAAAGAACTGTATATATGTACTTGCATATTTATTGAACAGGTTATAGCAAAGGGGCTAGAGAAGAGGAATAAAATTTTGTGCCCGACAAATAGGTACACATTTACTGTTTTGTTTGGGTGATGATTTTATGAGCCTGTTGGCTAGCCGCTTGGCTTTTTTTCTTTTTCTTTTTGACATGAGACGGCCGTGTGGATATTTGGGAATTTTCCCAGCCCCTCCCGTACAAAGGAGGTTATGGCGAAATTTTCCAAAATTTAAAGGCGTTAGTGAAATATTTGAAGTGAAAACGATAATGAAATTGTTGAATGAACTATATTTATATAAAAATATAAATATAAATAAAATTAAAACGAAATGTGGCCGTGCAGTTAGTGATTTGAAACCGTGATTTCAAACGACTATACCAGGAGATCCGACCATCAGATTTTCCTGAAATCGCAACCGTTGGGTTCGCCTTGGAAAAATCTTTCCAACGGCACCAACTTTGTAAAAATCCAACGGTTGGATTGTCTTGAATGTTTAATTCAAATCTGAAGAAAAACAACGCCAGAAGCGATTATATTTATATATATATATATATATAATTATATTAAATCGAATAACGACGCTGCAGTTCGTATTTTGAAATCGAAAATTCAAACGATTGTACCGGGAGATCCGACCGTCGGATTTTCCCGAAACTGGAACCGTTGGATTCGTTTTGAAAAGACCTTTCTAATGACGTAAATTTTGTGAAGATCCAACGGTTAGATTTTCAGATATGTGTAAATCAAATCTGAAGAAAAACAGCGCCACGACCGCGTTATGGCCCAAAGCGTCGTTTTGAATAAATAGGCTATTTTAAAATAAATAAAAATAGCGATAAATCATTATAAAATATTATAAACGATATGGAATGGAAATAAACTGAATTTGCTCGATTTATGTGGTATTTGATGGTTGAATGTGTTTGGTGTGAAAATTACATTAAAGAACAAAATTGGTGTGGTCGAATGATTAAACCATTGAAATAAATTGATTTGAAATTCTAAATATACGTGAATTATTTGAAAAGGCCGAGTTAATTCTCATTTCAAATAATTGACCGACGATTGAAAGTCGAAGATGAAGACGGTGGTCGAAGACCGGAGATCTTCACCTCGTTTGGATGGTAACCGAGGTCCTGATTGGGAGGCATCCCGAAATATGGATAATGAGTGGTGATCGTCCAGACGTACGTGGTGATCGATGGGTTTGCGAGGTATTTAGTGCTTCTGGTTTCATTTAGACCCAGAACGGACTTGTAAATGGACTGTGTGTCTGACATTGGAAATTATTCCGTGTTGATTGATCTCTGTTAAATATACATCTGTTTGGCGGCGGAGAATTTATTCTTTTGCTTAACGCCCATCTCTGAGACGCACGAGCTCAGAGGTTGTATATCGATGGACATCAGTCGCATGGCATGAATTGCCTGTGTGGCATGCTAAGATGCAGTGATCAGGGCTTCTGTTGAAAACCAAAGTCTTGTGGTGATGACCAAAGCACCGCCGGTGTGGCGTAGCTTTGTTTATAACGTAAAATCGCGAGCCTCACACCCCGGTATGAACCAGAAACGGGAGAAGGACATCAGGGAGGGCATGCGTTTCTTTCTAGCTAGGGTGGTGTCAGTGACCTACCAGCCCTGACATTTATATACTTTTCACCTATGTGGTTGTTGCTGTTGCGAGGCGCCTCGGTTTGATCGGACGATCCTGGTCCGATGGAGTCATTCGTTGGCTCGTTTACGCCCCAAAGGGCGGGGAAACGTATTGTTCAGGCATAATAATCCACATCGGTGGACCGGCCCTGACGATCTAAAGGGTTGATGCGTTCTAATCCTGTGGCTCGGGCTAGAGAGTCACGAATTTGGTAAGGACTATCTTTTGCCTTGGTTCATGATGGAAATCCAATTTCCAAATACGACATCGTGCGGTTTTGATTGTATACCTAAATATGGCGACATAGTGGCATGGGACACTCATGTCGTCTATGATTGATAGTTATGATTTGAAATTGTTTTCAAAACATATAAACACTAGCAATAATATCAAATGATTTTGGTTTTATTCGTATCAAGCATATTTTGGCCGTTATAAGGTAAAAACTCTATCCTCCGGTTTGCGTTGCATTGTGTGATGGAAACTGAGTCTTATAATGGTTTCATTTTTATAAAAAGCATAGAGTTGTTTCAAAGAATGATTTGTTTTAAAGCACTGGCAATCCAATGGGGTAAACCCGTTCCACGAAAGTGGCGTAGTCCTGTGATTAGCCATATTATATATGTGTTGAGTAGATTTCTCATACCAGTCCCATGACTGACTCGTAGTTTGTTTCACTTTCAAACTCGGGTGCCCCCTTTTTCTACACGGGCAGCCTTGTATTCAGGTTTAGCTGGTTATTTCTGGATAGCTGGAGCTGAAGATGGATTCTATCATTTATCTCTTTTTATGCTGTTCAGCTCCTATTGTACATATTTTGTTTGTTTTCCGCTGTAGACATTTATGTATAGCTGAACTGTATTTGTACTAAGTAAGATCCTGTATACTGTGTAACTCTGATGATTACTTTTATCCAGTATATTCTATTGTTCATTATCTGGTGTATTTATTTAATTCTGTTCTGCTATTATCTGTTTCTGTGTTATATTCCAAAGATAACCCTTGTCTCCGTAAGAACGGGATTTGGGGTCGTCACAACGTGGTATCAGAGCTTTAGTTAAGCTTAGTTCTGGAATATAACATTTGAACGAACTCGTCAGAAATAGAACCAATAGTGTTCTAGGACGGGTAACTCTATACAGATAGGATCAGTAATATCCTAGTATGAGTAGCAGAATGAAATAACACCTCGATAGACACATTTACATTCATGTATTTGTCTCTATATTTGAAAATATCTTTTCTGTTGACCTGACACTTGATCTGCTATTTGCAGAAGTACTAGAAAATGAGTGTCAGAAACAGAAGGAATACAGAACCGGATATCGAGGCCCTATTAATCAAATATCGAAATATGGGTGGAATACTGTTCTCTGGAGAAGAATCTATTATGAAGACACAGGCTTGGATTCATTCGGCTGAAAAGATCTTTGATGGTTTAAAGCTGAGGGATGACCAGAAAAGATTACTGGCCTCCTGGGCACTCAAAGATGAAGCCTTGTTCTAGTGGGACTCGGTTATTGAGAATAATCCAGAAGGTGATATCACCTGGGACAGATTCAAAGTGATTTTCCTGGAAAGATTTACTCCTCCCGAAGCGACTGAGCGATTATGCGATGAATTTTCTTATCTGATACAAGGTGATATGACCATCCCAGATTATCATAAGAAATTCAACGAACTTTCTCACTTTGCTCCTCATCTGATTAAGGACCCAAAGAGGAAGAATCTTAGATTTATTCACGGACTTCAAAGGAAATACCAGAATAAAGTATTGGGGCATGTGAAGCTACCTTTCTCAGAAATGATTTATATGGCTTATCAGTATGAAGATCTCCATAGGAAAGGTATGTTACAGTATGAAGAGGAAGTCAGCTCTAGCAATAAAAATGAGTCTGAGACAGATCGTCCTGAGGCCAGTACAACGTCTGAAGTCGGTAAGAAGCCCAGTGCCAAGAGAAAAAGGGCTAAATCTGAGAAGGGGCTAGTAGTGACAACTGTATGCTCTAATTGCAATAGGCAAGGACATCTCTCGATAAGTTGTAGATCTCTAAAAAACGAATCAAGAGTGGATCTAAATCAGAGAAGAATTTCCAAGAGAAAAGAGGTTGCAGTAAATGCAGGCAGATTGGTCATCTTGCAAAGGATTGCTGGCTCTTAAAGAAGCCTGAAGTAGTTCAAGTG
This sequence comes from Allium sativum, assembly GCA_030737875.1. NCBI lineage: Eukaryota > Viridiplantae > Streptophyta > Magnoliopsida > Asparagales > Amaryllidaceae > Allium > Allium sativum. The sequence goes on from CM060912.1 coordinate 292,943,488, forward strand.
AATGAAGTAGCAGAAACTTCTGATCCCTCAACAAGTCAAGAAAGGGATGATGTTTTAGAAGGCACGCTCAATGTAGAAAACATTCCAGTCAAAGTACTGTTTGACACAGGCGCGTCACGAAGCTTCATTGCAAAGGATGCAACTAAGAAACTGGATTTGAATTTGAAAAAGCTGAAGGAACCAATGACTGTCCAGAATCCGGTTGGGGGTTCCATTGATCTCAGTTGGATTTGTGGAGTGCCGGTTTCTTTCTCTCGTTATCGGTTTCCTACCATCGCAGTCGTCATGAATTTTAAAGAGTTTGATCTTATCTTGGGGTTAGACTGGTTGACCAAATATGAAGCTGAAGTTAAATGCGCCGATAGAGTGGTAAAGGCGAAGATTAAATCAGGTGATTATATAACCATTCCCTGTGAAGGTCAGAATGCTAATAGAAAAGACTTCTGGGCAGCTTTGAATGTTTCTCCAGCCCAAATAGAAAATGTCCCTGAAGTCACAGAGAATATCCCTGAGCTAGTGAAAGACATCCCTGTCGTCAAGAACTATGCGGATGTGTTCGAAGAAGTTGTTCGCTTACCTCCGTAGAGAGAAATAGATTTCAAAATTGCTTTAATTCCGAATGCAAGGCCGGTAGTTCACGCTATTCGAAGAATGTCCTTGAAAGAGAAGGAGGAATTAGACAATCAAACACGACAGCTAGTATGGAAAGGTCTGATCAGGCCTAGTTTCTCTGATTGGGGAGTAGCCGTGGTGTTTGTCCCAAAAACTGACGGTACTCTACGTCTATGTGTGGATTATCGTGATCTGAACAAACAGACGATAAAGAACAAATATCCATTGCCGCGAATAGATGATTTGTTGGATAGATTAAATGGCGCAAGTATTTTCAAGGATGGACCTAGCTACAGGTTTCCATCAACTTCGAATTGCCGAAGAGTGTGTTCCAATGACGACGTTCAGAGGCCCCGACTTATTCTACGAGTGGTTAGTAATGCCGTTCGGCTTATGTAACGCTCCAGCTTACTTCATCGATCTGATGAATAGAGTGTTCAGAGGAGTTTTGAATAAATTTGTTCTGGTTTTCATTGACGATATTCTAATCTTCTCTAAATCAAAGACCGAACATGAAAAGCATCTGGAACAGGTTCTAGAAATTCTGAGACGGAATGTATTAAAAGCCAAATTTCCCAAATGTATCTTCTGGCAAGATGAAGTAAAATTTCTAGGCTACGTCGTATCGAAAGAAGGAATCGCTGTGGATCCAAGTAAAATCACGGCTATTCAAAATTGGAAACAGCCCAGTACCCCTACTGAAGTCCGCAGATTTCTCGGATTGGCTAGCTATTACTGGAATTTCGTTAAAAACTTTTCGAAGATATCTGGTCATTTAACGAAGCTTACGAAGAAGCACTCTAAGTTCAAATGGACTCCAGAAAGTGAGAAGGCTTTTGAAGAGCTAAAGTTAAGACTAACGACTGCTCCAGTGTTAACCATCATCGATGGCAATCAAGATTTGAAAGTCTGGACTGATGCATCTAGGGAAGGCCTTGGCGCAGTGTTAATGCAATGAGGCCAAGTGATTGCTTATGCTAGCCGTCAACTGAAGCCGCACGAGAAAAACTATGTAACTCATGATCTTGAATTATTGGCTATAGTATTTGCCTTGAAAATTTGAAGACACTATCTTCTGGGTGAGAGATTTGAACTGTTTACAGATCACCAGTCGTTAAAGTATCTGTTCACTCAGAAAGACCTGAATCTGAGGCAGCAACGTTGGCTGGAGTTTCTTGCAGCATACGATTTTGAAATTCTACACACTCCAGGGAAAGCCAATGTCGTGGCCGATGCGTTAAGCCGAAAGAATGAAATGATCACCAGTTTCGTCATTGCGACTTCGTTGATTGATAAGATATCGGCTCTCCAAGAAAACGACCAATTTATCAAAGGAATGAGTCAGCGAATTCGTGAAGGCAATGCTTCGGATTTCCAGCTAGGCAGCGAAGGGATTCTGAGGTTTGAAGGACGAATTTGCGTTCCAGAAATTCCTGAACTCAGAAGAGATGTGCTTGATGAATGCCAAAAATCTAAGCTCAGTATCCATACGGGTGTGAATAAAATGTATAACGATATCAAACGCACATTCTGGTGGAAGTCGTTAAAAAGAGACATCTCGATATATGTTAGTCGATGCCCTACTTGCCAGCTAGTCAAAAGCGATCAGCAGAAATTGGCTGGATTGTTGCAACCACTAGAAGTTCCTGGTTGGAAGTGGGAACATATTTCTATGGATTTCATTGATGGTCTTCCCCGAACCAGAAAAGGAAATGACAGTATTTGGGTGATCGTAGATCGCTTCACGAAGACCGCCCATTTTATACCTGTCAGATCAAATAGAACTGCTCAGAGTCTGGTGCAGATATACTTCAGGGAAATAGTTAGACTACATGGAGTGCCGCTCAGTATAGTCAGTGATAGAGATACAATATTCACTAGCAAATTCTGGGAGGCGTTTCAAGTCGAGCTGGGAACGAAGTTGAACTTGAGCACCGCTTATCATCCTCAGACAGACGGTCAGACTGAGAGGGTGAATCGTATTTTAGAAGATCTATTGCGGGCTTGTGTTATAGATTTCGGTGGATCATGGGAAGACCATCTGCATTTGGCTGAATTCTCTTATAACAACAGCTACCAGGCAAGCCTGACAATGTCGCCATTCGAAGCATTGTATGGTAGACCATGCCGATCCCCTGCTTGTTGGGTCGAACCCGGTAATAGACTTGTGTTGGGTCCTAATATGATCCGAGAAGCTGCCGACAAAGTCGATTTTATTAAGAAGCGATTACTCACCGCTCAGAGCCGACAAAAGAGCTATGCCGATAGGAGAAGAATAGATATATCATTTGCTGTTGGCGACTACGTATATTTGAAAGTATCGCCGATGAGAGGAGTTATCCGGTTCGGTAAAACTGGAAAGTTGGCGCCCAAATTCATTGGTCTGTTTCCTATTCTGGAACGGGTCGGAACTCTCGCATATAAAGTTAAGTTGCCGGATTGGTTGCCTGGAGTTCATGATGTATTTCATATATCTCAACTTCGAAAGCACGTTCATGATCCAAATTTGATCGTGGAAGAAGCAGCTCAACAGGATATTGAAATTACTCCAGAATTAGCTGTGAGACGAGAGCCGCTAAAGATTATCGGCAAAGAAACCAAAGAGCTGAGGAACATGAAGGTTCACTTAGTCAAAGTGCAATGGAGTGGAGATCCGCGAGATTGTACTTGGGAAACTAAGGAGAGCATTCAGAAAGCTTATCCTAGATGCCGAGTGGATATCTCTGATTGAATCTGGTGCAAGGTACATTTACCCTACTTTGCATTACCATTTAATTCTCTACTCTGTTATTATTTTCTTTCCATGGATGTGCACTTTTAAATTCTATAGTCTGAATGATTTTAAAAAGAGAATAGGAATTAATTTGTTTGGTTTTGAAAAATTAAAAACGATTTGATTGTTGGTTGTGTTGTGTGATTGTAGATTTATCAAACCACTTTCGACTTTGTTCCTTTTCGGGGACGAAAAGTTTTAAGTGGGGGAGATTGTAACGACCCAGAAAATCTGAACCAATTTAAAAATTTTAAATTGGCTAAAATAATGGATTTTAAATATTTAAAATAAATATTTTAAATAATGGCGATGAAAACTGAGTTTGAATCGACAATTGAAAATGAATATAATTAATTATAATTATAAACAAGGCCTGAAATGGCGCTGCAGTTTCAAAAATTGAATTCAAACTTTGTTGGACTGTACCGGGTGCAAAACAAAACAGATTTTAGTGAAACCAAAAATATTTAAATCTGTTAGTGAATACCTTTCTAACGAATCTGAAAAATCGAATTTTCATAGCGGAAAGCAAAAGTTATGGCCGAATGAATTTTCAGAAAGGTCGCTATGGAATTCATATAGCCCGGGAAATTGGCCATTTTGCATACGACCTCGGAATTCGACGAAACCACTTTTTTTAGATCTGGGATGTGAAGTTATCGCTAGGTTTCAAATTTCATAATTTTTGAAGCTAGTATGTGAGCGTGGCAAAGGAAAATGTGTTTTGATCAATTACAGTTAAATTGGATCGACCAGAAATGGGCCTTTTTGCAAACGGTCTCAGAATTCGACGAAACTAGTTTTGTTGGGACCGTATCGTCAAAACATAGCTAGATTTATTTTTCTGGAATTTTTCGAATCAATTTGTGGCCCTGGCAAATTGAAATGTACGTTCAAATTAAATATTGAATTTTTTATATTTTAATTTGAAGAATAAATGACTGTAACAATCAAAATGGCTTGCGAAACATATCCCATTGTGTCCGGGATGGGGGTAATTAGCTAGGGGCGACAGTCGTTGGGTTTGAAAAGGAGTTCGTTTGCGAAAACACTATTTTAAAATTAAATAAACCTCCCGGCCAATAGAAATTTTCCTTTATAATTTAATTTTAAAAAAATATCTCAAAAATCCCTCGTCTCCTTCCAAACCGACGGCGGAACTTCTCTCCTCCCTTCCCTTCCATTTTCCGGTGAATCCCTTCATCAAAACCCATAGCCCCTTTACAACTTTTTGAAGTTCATCTCCTCCTCTTCAAATCAACACCGACCACGTCCACCCTCGTCGCTCCATCATCGCGAACCACCGCCGCAAAGTGGGCCCGCATCACGCCTCCTAGCGCCGCCAGCAGGAGTTCGAACTGAGGGTGGTGGCCATCGCCGGAAAGCCCTTTCGAAGGCTTACGTCGTGGCACAACTGGATCTGGGTCTCGAGCAACGGATTAAACGAAAACGGCAAACCTAGTTTCGAAGGTATTGCTGAAGGTATCAGCAATTTGATTTTAAAATTGTTTTAACACTTTAAAACCGTTGCGAATATTGATTTTACAATAAAAATTGTATCTTTTTCGTTTGTTGACGAAATTCGATGAAACAGGAAACATCGTGACCGTGTGGACGTCTTCTACATTTGTAACACCCCGAATTTTTGTTAATACTAAAATTCACTAATTACAGGATAAATAATCTCAGATGTGGGAATTAGGGGAAACGGGCTGCGTTATTACGTTCGTCTCGGAAAAATACGCGAAATAGAGTCCGAGTTTTCGAAAATCGGAGTCCGTATGGCCCAGTTATGGCCCGATGAAGTTTGCAGAAAATTCAAAACTAAAACAGATTTAAAAATTTAAAATATTCAGATTTGGAAAGGGCCAGGCGGGGTCAGGCGGGAAGCTTCCCGCCCAGCCCATGTCGACAGGGCTGTCGACAGGCCTGTCGACAGGGGTGTCGACATGCCTGTCGACTTGCCTGTCGACAGGGTGCAGGCGCCCAGTGAACCTGGGTGCACCAGGTTGCACCAGGTTGGGTTTCAGGCTGGCTAGGAGGGCTGGTTCTAGAGATTTCCTAAATCTAAGGGTCCTAACCTAATCTAGGGTTAATCTAAGGGCCTAAAACACTCACCTAATCCTATAAATAAGACCCCAACCCTACCCTAATTCATTCATAATTAAGTCTTGTAACTAAACTATGGCAAAATGAAATTTGAGCATGGCCTCCACTAGTTCATGAAGGAGTTGCAAGCAAATCCATCTCAAATCATTCTCTAATCCATTCTAAGTATCTTAATCTTCTTCATTAGCTTGCTAATTGTGTTTTGGTGAGCTTCTATCCCCTTAATAATCAATTGTTAAATTGATTAAGATAGGATATGAGGATGTATGGTTATGTTTGTGGATCAATGTGTTTATGCAAGCTTAATATTGTATATGTCATGTGTTTTGCAAGTTGTATGCTCTATGTCATGCAAGTTTAGTATATGTGTTCATAACATTTTTATGCAAGTTGAATGTCATATCTTTATGCAAGTTTGGTGCTATGTTTCATGATGATTATGATGCAAAACACTAAGTTGGACATTGATCTATTATGCAACATGTTATGCATGCATATGAAGTTATGTAAATGATGATGCAAGTTATGTGTATGTTTAAATGCAAGATTAACATGTTATGCATGCATATGAAGTTATGTAAATGATGATGCAAGTTATGTGTATGTTTAAATGCAAGATTAACATGTTATGCATGCATATGAAGTTATGTAAATGAAGATGCAAGTTATGTGTATGTTTAAATGCAAGATTAACATGTTATGCATGCATATGAAGTTATGTAAATGATGATGCAAGTTATGTGTATGTTTAAATGCAAGATTAACATGTTATGCATGCATATGAAGTTATGTAAATGATGATGCAAGTTATGTGTATGTTTAAATGCAAGATTACCATGTTATGCATGCATATGAAGTTATGTGAATGATGATGCAAGTTAAGTGTATGCTCAAATGCAAGATTACCATGTTATGCATGCTTATGAGGTCATGTGAATAATTATGCAAGTTATGTAGATGCTTAAGAGCAAGTTGGGTTAATATGTGTTCATATATGCAAGTTGACATCCTCTTAACCCATGACAAAGTTATATGCTAAACCCATGATATGTGTGATGGATCTTCCCCTTTTATTATGTTATGAAATGAGAACGATTTACGTGGGGAACGATGGGGTGGGTAAATATGTTAATAAATGAATGGTTGGGTATGATTAAGCATACCGTAAAAATAAATTACCATAAGTGGGAATTTACCTATTGAGTTAGGTCTACCCCATGGGAATTTACCTATTGAGTTAGGTCTACCCATGTTATGGTAAACTTGATATTAATTAGGGATAATTAATATGGGGGGGGGAGTGATTAATTAAGTGTAATTAATCGACTAAGACACGAGGTTGGACTCATTTGTAGTGTAAAACTGCCCGGACCCGACCGGCTTAACCAGTTGCTACAAATGTCAGCCCAATGTGAGAGGTCTTAGCCATAAATTAAATACGTGATTAAGGTAAAGACACGAGGTTAGACTCTGTTATGACGTAAGACTGCCCGGATTCTACCGGCTTAACCAGGCGGTCATAACAGCCAGTCTAATGTGGGAGGTCTTTATGGGAGATCACGGTCTTAATTAATTAAGAAACACTTAACCATAATAGCGTGTAGTGGGACATGAGGGGTTAAGTGGGTGCCTTGGGTGGCATGAGGAAATTTTGTGGTTGCCTTGGGTGGCATGTGGAATCTAGTGGGTTGCCTTGGGTGGCAATAGAAAATACGATTAGAATACTTAACCAAGTGGAAACATGTAACTAAACATGATCAAAGGGTTAAGTGGGATACACTAGATATATGACAAGCTTAAGTGGGTAGCTTGTGGGGGGCCCATTTCAACCAATATCCCAAACGTATCTTTGTGGGCTCGACCCATGTCGAGTGACGGGACACGCATATTGGGCTTGATTATAAGAGGCCAAAACGGGTTAGCGGTGGCAACGCAAGTCCAACGGGCTTCATATGCGTGTGTGGGCCCGGGCTGGTAGATAAGCCGTTGTTGCATCGTGTAGATATAAAGCCGTGCACCGTTAGTATTGGGTAGCCACTTTAGGGGAGTGATACACCCCACTGTGGGACCAGCACGGGTATCTACGGTAGGGAGCCGATCGATGGGGAGTAGTGGGTACACCTAGTGAAGATAGGGGCAGACGGCACCTATGTAGGGGTACACGAAACTACTGGGTAAGAATTACTGAGTACACCTAGTGGAGATAGGGGCAGACGGCACCTATGTAGTGAACTAGGAGTACATGAAATTATTAGGGAAATTTTCTAAGTCCTTGGAAGGGATCAACCTTTAAGTAGGAATGACTGGTGTGGTGCAGTTAGTAATTATCCTTGGGTGGGTGGATGCGTCCTGACGGTTATCTTAGTTCATCCTATGTTGTTGGCTACTTAGTGTAGTTATTATCCCCAAAGGTACCGTACCGAGTTCATGTCATACCCTAATTACTTTAATAATTGTATTGTTAAGGTTATAGGACTCACTCAGACTTATGTCTGACCCCGTTGTTTCTATCTTTTTTTTTTCCAAACCCTCAGGTCCTACGGTGGATCCTGGCAGTAGTAGAGCTTGATCGGATTGCTGTTCCAGTCTTGAGGAGCTTGGGTAGATGTAAAGCTCCGGTTATCCAGTTATCTTTCCTTTCGTTCTGGCTATTGTATTGAGAGTGGGATTATGTACTTCTTTATATTGATGGATATTGTACTTGACTTTTATTGTGGTTTTATGATGTAACCAGACATGTTTATTTCCGCTGTTATGAGATGATGTTTTAAAATTTCAAGTACTACTTATATCTGTCTTGTTGTAATTTTTCTGTTCTATATTCACTAAAATACTCCACCGATGCTATGGCATTCCCTTAGTGAGTGATCATAGCGGGTGTGGGGTGTTACACGTGGTATCAGAGCAAAGGTTACCGGAACAGATAAAATTTTTAGAAAACTATTTTTCTAAAACATTTTTGGAAAAGATATTTTCAAAAACATGTCTTTTAAGAGAAAAGTTTTTGAAAGAAAAGCATAATCCCCAATAGCCATATCTATGTCCTTCGAATTCTCCGTTTTGAATCTTTCCTTTTTCGTTTCAGCATGGCTGAGGATCTTAACTTTCCGGAGGGTGTGACGGTACCAGTATGGTATAGGAGATTGATGGAGGCTAGGGCCACCACTGCGGGTCCAGCAAATATTCCTCCACCAACCGTAGCACCCGATCTTCCTCCTCCCCCTCCTCCTCGTATGGACACATTTGCTAAGACTTGCAAGGAATTTAAAGCTATGGGAGGGAAACCTTTTCAAGGATCTGAAACCTTTGTGGAGGCTAGAGATTGGCTTAAGGAGGTGGAAGAGTTGATAGATATCTTTGAGATGGAAGAAGGGAAGAAAGTCAAGTTGGCTGCTTGGTTAATGAAGGGAGAGGCCTCATTCTGGTGGGAGGTTACTAATGGAGAACGCCCCGTTGACTCTTGGGCGGATTTTAAGCAAAGATTTGTGGCAAAGTTTCTCTCAAGGGCGGAGGAAAATTTGTATATGGAAAGGTTCTTGACTTTAAAGCAAGGAAATCTTTCGGTGAAGGAATATGTTAACAAGTTTAATCAATTGGCAAGGTTTGGCCTAGACATGGTGAATACACCGGAGAAGAAGGCTTTGAGGTTCGTGAAAGGCTTAAATGAACCGATGCATGGGTTGGCTATGACTCACATCCCTATGGGGGCCACCTTTGAGAAGCTAGTTGACATGGCGCTCATGTTTGAGGAAGAGAAGGGTCCTAATGCTAATAAGGCACCCGAGAAGAAGGGAGATCAAAAGAGACCTCAACAACAACAGCAAAGCAAAGGTGGGAAAGGCAACGGTGGCAAGGGCAAGAAGAAGAAGTGTTTCAATTGTGGGACACCTGGCCACCTAAGCAAGGATTGTCGCAAGAAGAAGAAGACCGGTTGCTTCCATTGTGGCGAAGCAGGGCACTTAGTGAAGGATTGCCCTAAGAAGGGGCAAAGGACGGGATCTACCTCAGGAGGACAGGTGCAAGCTCTTATGGCACCGGGTCAGGCTAGGGGGCAAGTACAGGCTCTCGCGGCTCCACTAATTCAGGAGAGAGGTAGAACTATTTCTGTTGAAAGTCTGGTTTTTCTATTTGACCATCCTGTCCGTACATTGTTTGATTCAGGCGCATCGCATTCGTTTATTTCATCATCATTAGTTGAGTCACTGCACCTAGACACCAGTCTGGTAGATGATCCCTTGGTTGTTTCAAACCCAATTGGGGGCTCCACTTATTTGTCCATGATATGTTTGGGTTTGAAGATTTCTATACTTAGCATTGAGTTTAGATGTGATGCTTTTGTGTTGGGCTTCACGGGCTATGGGTTGATTTTGGGCATGGACTGGTTATCCAGTAATGGTGCCGTTCTTGATTGCGAAAGGAGAGTTGTTAGGCTCATGACCCGCTTGGGTAACACTCTCTAGATTTCTTGTAACCCCAGGGACTCTGTTATGCTAAGTTATCTTGAATCGCTTGACGCTTCGGTCGAGAGTTTGCAAGCTGTTAGAGTGGTCCGGGAATATCCGGATGTGTTTGAGGAGGTGAAGGGCTTACCTCCGAAGCGGGAGATTGACTTCCGAATATATTTGGTGGATAATGCTAAACCGGTATCTTTACCAGTGCGCCACATGGCTCCTCGTGAGAGGAGGGAACTCCATAAGCAAGTAGGGGAGTTGCTTGAGAAGGGGTTCATAAGACGGAGCATATCGGAGTGGGGTGCTCCAGTAGTATTTGCTACGAAGGCAGATGGGTCCCTCAGACTTTGTGTAGACTATAGAGAACTCAACAAGCTCACAAAGAAGAATAGACACCCATTGCCGAGGATTGATGATCTTTTCGATCAGTTGGTTGGCGCTTCAGTATTTTCTCAGTTGGACTTGGCCACGGGGTTTCATCAGTTGAGGGTGGCTGAGGATAGCATAGACAAGACTGCCTTTAGGACTCCGGATGGATTCTATGAGTGGTTGGTGATGCCATTTGGATTGACGAACGCCCCTGCATATTTCGTTGATTTGATGAGTAGGGTGTTCAGGGAGTTCCTTAATAAATTCGTGGTGGTCTTTGTGGATGATATCTTAGTATTCTCTAAGAGTGAAGAAGAGCATGCCCTACATCTTGGGGAAGTGTTGAAGACTCTTCGAGCGCATAGCCTTAAGGCTAAATTCTCTAAATGTCACTTCTGGAGGAGGGAAGTGCGGTTCTTGGGGCATGTGGTCTCCAAGGAAGGGATAGCTGTGGATCCCGCGAAGGTAGTATCAATTCAGGATTGGAAGGTTCCGAAGAATGCTACCGAAGTAAGAAGTTTCTTGGGGTTGGCGGGTTATTATAGGAAGTTTATCAAAGACTTCGCAAAGATATCAGCCCCATTAACCCGCTTAACAAAGAAGAATCTTGTTTTCACATGGGACGTAGATTGTGATGATGCGTTCCGACGGTTAAAGAGAGCTTTAACCACGGCTCCAGTTTTAGTATTGCCAGATGGGAGCAAGCCATTTGTTGTCTATACCGATGCCTGTGGGACAGGACTTGGCGCAGTCTTAATGCAAGAGGGAAGGGTAATAGCCTATGGTGGAAGGCAGTTGAGGGCACATGAGAAAAATTACCCTACCCATGATCTCGAGCTAGCCGCTGTTGTTTTTGCGCTTAAGATTTGGCGCCATTATCTTCTTGGTGAGAGATTCGAGCTGTTCACTGACCATAAATCTTTGAAGTACTTGTTCTCTCAGAAGGATCTAAACTTAAGACAGCAAAGGTGGATGGAGTTCCTAGCATCTTATGACTTCGAGATAGCGTATACCCCTGGCAAGGGTAACGTGGTGGCGGACGCCTTGAGCAGGAAGAGGTTGTCTTTGAGTCCATTGTTCGTGGAACGACGAAGCTTGGAATTTATCTCGATGTTTGATTTCAGACCTTCCGTTGATATTGTACCCGGTTTGCTAGCTTCTTTGGAAGTTAGACCTACTCTTCTGGGGCGGATTGGGGAAGCCCAGAGGGACGACCCACAGTTGGTTGAGTTGATAGAGAAGCTCATAAGGGGGGAGTCGTCCAGCCATTTGAGTAGGTACACCCTAGACGATAGAGGGTGCTTGCGCAGAGACGGTAGACTTTGTGTACCGCTAGATGAAGGGTTGAGGAAGGCTATTCTTGATGACGCACACCGTTCTAGGATGACCATTCATCCCGGTGGGGATAAGATGTACCAAGATATGAAGAGGGTTTTCTTCTGGGCCGGTATGAATAAAGATGTGGCCGAATATGTAGCTCGATGCTTGGTATGTCAGCAGGTGAAGGCGGAGCAAAAGAAACCAGGTGGGTTGCTTCACCCATTGGAAGTTCCGCAATGGAAGTGGGATAGCGTCTCGATGGATTTTATTGACGGGTTACCCAGATCGAGGAAGGGTAATACAGGAATTTGGGTGGTGGTAGATAGACTTACTAAGAGCGCCCATTTCATACCTGTGAAGAGCAAGAGGACCGCTCCATGGCTAGCTTCAGTATATCTTCGAGAGATAGTTCGATTGCATGGGGTACCCTCTAGCATAGTGAGTGATCGAGATCCTATCTTCACTAGTGAGTTCTGGAGAAGTTTGCAAGAGGCAGTAGGGACTCAATTGTGTCTGAGCACCGCATATCATCCTCAGACAGACGGCCAGACTGAGAGGGAGAATCGTGTTCTAGAAGACCTTTTGAGACTTTGTATCTTAGATTTTGGAGGTACATGGGAAGAGCATCTTCCATTGGTGGAGTTCGCATATAATAACAGCTTTCAGTCCAGTATTGGTATGGCTCCTTTCGAAGCTCTCTATGGAAGGCCTTGTCGATCCCCTACATGTTGGTGGGAATCTACGGATAAGATTTTGCTTGGGCCTGATATGGTTAGGGAGACTTCAGAGAAGATCGATCTGATTCGAAGAAGAATGAAAGCAGCGCAGGATAGGCAAAAATCTTATGCGGACAAGAGAAGGACGGATCTTGAGTTTGAGGTTGGGGATATGGTTTTTGTTAAGGTATCTCCGTTGAGAAATGTTGTTCGCTTCGGATCCGTTGGGAAGTTAGCACCAAGGTTTGTTGGGCCGTTTCCTATCAAGGAAAGGATTGGACGGATGGCATATAGGGTGGAGTTGCCCGACAGACTTAGCGGTGTTCATGATGTATTCCATGTATCACATCTGAGGAAATGCTTACATGAGACTGCAGAGGTGGTAGAGCCGAGCTTGCTTAGAGATATGGAGATAGAGCGTGATGCGACTATTAGACGAGCTCCTACTCGCATCCTTGGGTCAGAGACTAGGAAGTTAAGAAACAGAGAGGTTCAACTAGTCAAGGTGCAATGGGGAGAAGATGAGAGCAACGCAACTTGGGAGACGGAAGCGAAGATGCGTTCATTGTACCCATTTCTTTTTGAGGGTATGTCTTTACTTTCTCCTTTATCGCTTGTCTAGTACTTATCTTATCTTTGGTATGTCCTCTCGTTAGTACCTTTGACCTTTAGGTAGGGTAAACCTATGGTTGAAACATGTGTTTGAGACATGTTATGGTTGATGGATGCAAGTGGATGCAAGTGTTTGCTAGTGGTTGCTCGTGGATGCATATACACACACTCTAGGCACTAGATCGGCTCAGTCACTTCATATTGCATATTGCATAAAATTGTGTGTAGGAAAATATATTTATGGATGGATAATGGTTGTGTTATCACATGGATGATGCATTTTGGTGAATGATTGTGCACTCATGTAGATATTGTATGTGTCGATAGGGTTTTTCTCGCATACATAATGGATGCATGGCACTATCATGGTTTGCATATGTTCATACATTAGATAGGGAACATAGACACACAATTTTTGCATATGCTCATACATCATTAGAAGTTGTTTTAAGGACAATGGATGCCAGTGGTTGATGGTTTGAGTAGATGGTTGTTTGGATGGTAGGATATGCATTCTCCTTAGCTTAGAGATTTCGGGGACGAAATCCTTTAAGGAGGGGAGAATGTAACACCCCGAATTTTTGTTAATACTAAAATTCACTAATTACAGGATAAATAATCTCAGATGTGGGAATTAGGGGAAACGGGCTGCGTTATTACGTTCGTCTCGGAAAAATACGCGAAATAGAGTCCGAGTTTTCGAAAATCGGAGTCCGTATGGCCCAGTTATGGCCCGATGAAGTTTGCAGAAAATTCAAAACTAAAACAGATTTAAAAATTTAAAATATTCAGATTTGGAAAGGGCCAGGCGGGGTCAGGCGGGAAGCTTCCCGCCCAGCCCATGTCGACAGGGCTGTCGACAGGCCTGTCGACAGGGGTGTCGACATGCCTGTCGACTTGCCTGTCGACAGGGTGCAGGCGCCCAGTGAACCTGGGTGCACCAGGTTGCACCAGGTTGGGTTTCAGGCTGGCTAGGAGGGCTGGTTCTAGAGATTTCCTAAATCTAAGGGTCCTAACCTAATCTAGGGTTAATCTAAGGGCCTAAAACACTCACCTAATCCTATAAATAAGACCCCAACCCTACCCTAATTCATTCATAATTAAGTCTTGTAACTAAACTATGGCAAAATGAAATTTGAGCATGGCCTCCACTAGTTCATGAAGGAGTTGCAAGCAAATCCATCTCAAATCATTCTCTAATCCATTCTAAGTATCTTAATCTTCTTCATTAGCTTGCTAATTGTGTTTTGGTGAGCTTCTATCCCCTTAATAATCAATTGTTAAATTGATTAAGATAGGATATGAGGATGTATGGTTATGTTTGTGGATCAATGTGTTTATGCAAGCTTAATATTGTATATGTCATGTGTTTTGCAAGTTGTATGCTCTATGTCATGCAAGTTTAGTATATGTGTTCATAACATTTTTATGCAAGTTGAATGTCATATCTTTATGCAAGTTTGGTGCTATGTTTCATGATGATTATGATGCAAAACACTAAGTTGGACATTGATCTATTATGCAACATGTTATGCATGCATATGAAGTTATGTAAATGATGATGCAAGTTATGTGTATGTTTAAATGCAAGATTAACATGTTATGCATGCATATGAAGTTATGTAAATGATGATGCAAGTTATGTGTATGTTTAAATGCAAGATTAACATGTTATGCATGCATATGAAGTTATGTAAATGAAGATGCAAGTTATGTGTATGTTTAAATGCAAGATTAACATGTTATGCATGCATATGAAGTTATGTAAATGATGATGCAAGTTATGTGTATGTTTAAATGCAAGATTAACATGTTATGCATGCATATGAAGTTATGTAAATGATGATGCAAGTTATGTGTATGTTTAAATGCAAGATTACCATGTTATGCATGCATATGAAGTTATGTGAATGATGATGCAAGTTAAGTGTATGCTCAAATGCAAGATTACCATGTTATGCATGCTTATGAGGTCATGTGAATAATTATGCAAGTTATGTAGATGCTTAAGAGCAAGTTGGGTTAATATGTGTTAATATATGCAAGTTGACATCCTCTTAACCCATGACAAAGTTATATGCTAAACCCATGATATGTGTGATGGATCTTCCCCTTTTATTATGTTATGAAATGAGAACGATTTACGTGGGGAACGATGGGGTGGGTAAATATGTTAATAAATGAATGGTTGGGTATGATTAAGCATACCGTAAAAATAAATTACCATAAGTGGGAATTTACCTATTGAGTTAGGTCTACCCCATGGGAATTTACCTATTGAGTTAGGTCTACCCATGTTATGGTAAACTTGATATTAATTAGGGATAATTAATATGGGGGGGGGAGTGATTAATTAAGTGTAATTAATCGACTAAGACACGAGGTTGGACTCATTTGTAGTGTAAAACTGCCCGGACCCGACCGGCTTAACCAGTTGCTACAAATGTCAGCCCAATGTGAGAGGTCTTAGCCATAAATTAAATACGTGATTAAGGTAAAGACACGAGGTTAGACTCTGTTATGACGTAAGACTGCCCGGATTCTACCGGCTTAACCAGGCGGTCATAACAGCCAGTCTAATGTGGGAGGTCTTTATGGGAGATCACGGTCTTAATTAATTAAGAAACACTTAACCATAATAGCGTGTAGTGGGACATGAGGGGTTAAGTGGGTGCCTTGGGTGGCATGAGGAAATTTTGTGGTTGCCTTGGGTGGCATGTGGAATCTAGTGGGTTGCCTTGGGTGGCAATAGAAAATACGATTAGAATACTTAACCAAGTGGAAACATGTAACTAAACATGATCAAAGGGTTAAGTGGGATACACTAGATATATGACAAGCTTAAGTGGGTAGCTTGTGGGGGGCCCATTTCAACCAATATCCCAAACGTATCTTTGTGGGCTCGACCCATGTCGAGTGACGGGACACGCATATTGGGCTTGATTATAAGAGGCCAAAACGGGTTAGCGGTGGCAACGCAAGTCCAACGGGCTTCATATGCGTGTGTGGGCCCGGGCTGGTAGATAAGCCGTTGTTGCATCGTGTAGATATAAAGCCGTGCACCGTTAGTATTGGGTAGCCACTTTAGGGGAGTGATACACCCCACTGTGGGACCAGCACGGGTATCTACGGTAGGGAGCCGATCGATGGGGAGTAGTGGGTACACCTAGTGAAGATAGGGGCAGACGGCACCTATGTAGGGGTACACGAAACTACTGGGTAAGAATTACTGAGTACACCTAGTGGAGATAGGGGCAGACGGCACCTATGTAGTGAACTAGGAGTACATGAAATTATTAGGGAAATTTTCTAAGTCCTTGGAAGGGATCAACCTTTAAGTAGGAATGACTGGTGTGGTGCAGTTAGTAATTATCCTTGGGTGGGTGGATGCGTCCTGACGGTTATCTTAGTTCATCCTATGTTGTTGGCTACTTAGTGTAGTTATTATCCCCAAAGGTACCGTACCGAGTTCATGTCATACCCTAATTACTTTAATAATTGTATTGTTAAGGTTATAGGACTCACTCAGACTTATGTCTGACCCCGTTGTTTCTATCTTTTTTTTTTCCAAACCCTCAGGTCCTACGGTGGATCCTGGCAGTAGTAGAGCTTGATCGGATTGCTGTTCCAGTCTTGAGGAGCTTGGGTAGATGTAAAGCTCCGGTTATCCAGTTATCTTTCCTTTCGTTCTGGCTATTGTATTGAGAGTGGGATTATGTACTTCTTTATATTGATGGATATTGTACTTGACTTTTATTGTGGTTTTATGATGTAACCAGACATGTTTATTTCCGCTGTTATGAGATGATGTTTTAAAATTTCAAGTACTACTTATATCTGTCTTGTTGTAATTTTTCTGTTCTATATTCACTAAAATACTCCACCGATGCTATGGCATTCCCTTAGTGAGTGATCATAGCGGGTGTGGGGTGTTACAACATTTTAAAAGAGACCGCATATTTTTCTGAGCCTTCTGGTATTTTTGGTGGAGTGGAACCCAATGTGAGATTTCTAATTTATGAACAATATGAAAAACGACGATGTATAAATTATATAGTCGATGTATGAGTTATATAAGCGTTGTACACCTCTTGTATAAGCGTTGTATAAGTTGTATGTTCGATGTATAAGTTATATATGCATTGTAAAAATTATATATGTGTTGAAATAGAAGTGAATTGCTATATATAAATATATATATATATACGCCCCTCGTCCACAAACCATGGACGATATTTATTGATTGTGATTGGTGTGAAAATTGATTGATAGCGAATGGTTGTTTGGGATTGTTTGTGGTTGATATTGATTGATTGTGGTTGAAAAATACCCATTTGTGGTTGAGAAATAGTTGGTTGAAACCACATAGGATTAGTTTGTGGAAATGAAATAAATATATACATGCCGCCTGCGTGCGAACTAGATGCATGATTCCCATTGTCAAAAACCGCGAGATTTTAAGGTAGAGCGAGGAGCCGTACTAGGGACGGTCCCGGTTTTAACTACCCTGCCGTTATGCTGCCGAAATTTTGAATAATATTCATGTGTTTGAATTATTTTCATTTGCTGAAACTATATTTATTCGTTTAATAGAAAACCTTCATGTGTTGAATTGATATTCATTCGTTGATTAGAAATTCATGTGTTGAATGGTATTCGTGTTTTAAATATAAAAATCACAATTTTATCTATATATAGAAACTATTGAAAACCTTCATGTGTTGAATCGATATTCGTTCGTTGAATTGAAATTCATGTGTTGAATGGTATTCATATTTTGAAATAAATTGTTTCATAATAAAAATCACCTTTTATCAACTATATGGGCTATGTAAAATAATCTCGTTTTAAAAGAAATTGTTTTATAATAAAAATCCTATTTTTATCCCTTATATAGACTATATAAAATAATAGTGTTTTGAAATGATTTGTTTTAAAATAAAAATCACATTTTTATTAGATACATGAATTGTTGAAATGTGAAGTGTTAAAAATAGCCACTCGTTCAAATAAATATATATGAGTTGAAATATTCATTAATTAGCTAATGACATGATTTTTGCATGTACATGCAACATTAGAATGAATGGTGTTCTTAAACCAAATGGAATCAAATATGAAGTTGGATGGAAAATGATAAATGAAAAGAACTGTATATATGTACTTGCATATTTATTGAATAGGTTATAGCAAAGGGGCTAGAGAAGAGAAATAAAATTTTGTGCCCGACAAATAGGTACACATTTACTGTTTTGTTTGGGTGATGATTTTATGAGCCTGTTGGCTAGCCGCTTGGCTTTTTTTCTTTTTCTTTTTGACATGAGACGCATGTGTGGCTATTTGGGAATTTTCCCAGCCCCTCCCGTACAAAGGAGGTTATGGCGAAATTTTCCAAAATTTAAAGGCGTTAGTGAAATATTTGAAGTGAAAACGATATTGAAATTGTTGAATGAACTATATTTATATAAATATAAATAAAATTAAAACGAAACATGGTCGTGCAGTTAGTGATTTGAAACCGTGATTTCAAACGACTATACCAGGAGATCCGACCATCGGATTTTCCTGAAATCGCAACCGTTGGGTTCACCTTGGAAAAATCTTTCCAACGGCACCAACTTTGTAAAAATCCAACGGTTGGATTGTCTGGAATGTTTAATTCAAATCTGAAGAAAAACAGCGCCAGAAGCGATTATATATATATATATATATATATATATATATATATATATAATTATATTAAATCGAATAACGACGCTACAGTTCGTATTTTGAAATCAAAATTTCAAACGATTGTACCGGGAGATCCGACCGTCGGATTTTCCCGAAACTGGAACCGTTGGATTCGTTTTGAAAAGACCTTTCTAATGATGTAAATTTTGTGAAGATCCAACGGTTAGATTTTCAAATATGTGTAAATCAAATCTGAAGAAAAACAGCGCCACGGCTGCGTTATGGCCCAAAGCGTCGTTTTGAATAAATAGACTATTTTAAAATAAATAAAAATAGCGATAAATCATTATAAAATATTATAAACGATATGGAATGGAAATAAACTGAATTTGCTCGATTTATGTGGTATTTGATGGTTGAATGTGTTTGGTGTGAAAATTAAATTAAAGAATGAAATTGGTGTGGTCGAATGATTAAACCATTGAAATAAATTGATTTGAAATTCTAAATATATGTGAATTATTTGAAAAGGCCGAGTTAATTCTCATTTCAAATAATTGACCGACGATTGAAAGTAGAAGATGAAGACGGTGGTCGAAGACCGGAGATCTTCACCTCGTTTGGATGGTAACCGAGGTCCTGATTGGGAGGCATCCCGAAATATGGATAATGAGTGGTGATCGTCCAGACGTACGTGGTGATCGATGGGTTTGCGAGGTATTTAGTGCTTCCGGTTTCGTTCAGACCCAGAACGAACTTGTAAATGGACTGTGTGTCTGACATTGGAAATTATTCTGTGTTGATTGATCTCTGTTAAGTATACATCTGTTTGGCGGCGGAGAATTTATTCTTTTGCTTAACGCCCTTCTCTGAGACGCACGAGCTCAGAGGTTGTATATCGATGGACATCAGTCGCATGGCATGAATTGCCTGTGTGGCATGCTAAGATGCAGTGATCAGGGATTCTGTTGAAAAGCAAAGTCTTGTGGTGATGACCAAAGCACCGCCGGTGTGGCATAGCTTTGTGTATAACGTAAAATCGCGAGCCTCACACCCCGGTATGAACCAGAAACGGGAGAAGGACCTCAGGGAGGGCATGCGTT
This sequence comes from Allium sativum, assembly GCA_030737875.1. Taxonomy (NCBI): domain Eukaryota; kingdom Viridiplantae; phylum Streptophyta; class Magnoliopsida; order Asparagales; family Amaryllidaceae; genus Allium; species Allium sativum. Next base: position 292,963,226 of record CM060912.1, read on the forward strand.
TCTTTCTAGCTAGGGTGGTGTCAGTGACCTACCAGCCCTGACATTTATATACTTTTCGTCTATGTGGTTGTTGCTGTTGCGAGGCGCCTCGGTTTGATCGGACGATCCGGGTCCGATGGAGTCATTCGTTGGCTCGTTTATGCCCCAAAGGGCGGGGAAACGTATTGTTCAGGCATAATAATCCACATCGGTGGACCGGCCCTGACGATCTAAAGTGATGCATTCTGATCCTGTGGCTCGGGCTAGAGAGTCACGAATTCGGTAAGGACTATCTTTTGCCTTGGTTCATGACGGAAATCCAATTTCCAAATACGACATCGTGCGATTTTGATTGTATACCTAAATATGGCGACATAGTGGCATGGGACGCTCATGTCATCTATGATTGATAGTTATGATTTGAAATTGTTTTCAAAACATATAAACACTAGCAATAATATCAAATGCTTTTGGTTTTATTCGTATCAAGCATATTTTGGCCGTTATAAGGTAAAAACTCTATCCTCCAGTTTGCGTTGCATTGTGTGATGGGAACTGAGTCTTATAATGGTTTCATTTTTAATTTGTTTTGAAGCACTGGCAATCCAAAGGGGTAAACCCGTTCCACGAAAGTGGCGTGGTCCTGTGATTAGCCATATTATATATGTGTTGAGTAGATTTCTCATACCAGTCCCATGACTGACTCGTAGTTTGTTTCACTTTCAAACTCGGGTGCCCCCTTTTTCTACACGGGCAGCCTTGTATTCAGGTTTAGCTGGTTATTTATGGATAGCTGGAGCTGAAGATGGATTCTATCATTTATCTCTTTTTATGCTGTTCAGCTTCTATTGTACATATTTTGTTTGTTTTCCGCTATAGACATTTATGTATAGCTGAACTGTATTTTTACTAAGTAAGATCCTGTATACTGTGTAACTCTGATGATTACTTTTATCCAGTATATTCTATTGTTCATTATCTGGTGTATTTATTTAATTCTGTTCTGCTATTATCTGTTTCTGTGTTATATTCCAAAGATAACCCTTGTCTCCGTAAGAACGGGATTTGGGGTCGTCACATAATCATCTAGCAGAAACGCTTTCATCTCACATTCTACATATATAGTATACAATCAAAACCGCAAGCACGTATTGGGTAATGGATTTCCAACTATGACAAGGTATGGAACCACCTTACGCTAATGTACCTCTAGAGAGGAATACACTGGGTTTAACAAGAACATCTTGCAACTCGGCCACACGTGACCGACCACTCATTTCGCTTGAGTGTATCGAATGTATATCACCAACTGTTGGGATCAGCAACCGTTTCCCGAATGGGACAGCATCAACAATAGATTTTTAGAAGTAAATGAAACTCTAGATCAAGTGATTATACACCCTACTTCGGTGCGACCGACTTAGCCATGCTGCCTGCCCGATTTCTGTCATTTACCGGATGTGAGGCTAGAGGTTACGCTTTATCATCACACCAGATTCACTTTGAATGCCACATCGTCAGATGCATCAAATCACCGATTGATGTCCTCAACCATACATTATGTGTTAGATAAAAGAAGTTTCCTTATCCGCTTCCACTCTTGGTGCGGTTGAAGAAATCAATATACGTGATCGTTTGGAAATACTCTGTCAGACATACGTCCATACAAGTCATTCAGGAACAGGATGAACCGAAGGCACTATTCTGTAAACAGGATAGCCCTCGCATAACTCCGTCTTCAATTTCCTTTGGCATATATGATTTGCAACGCTTATGTCAATACAGAGTGGTTTTTTTGATAATAATCCAACCGGTCTCTCCATATTAACAACGTTAAAAGGGTCAAAACTTCGATAGTATGTGATTTAACTATCGAAGAAAAACAGGTGTGCAAACAACGATATTATTTACAAATGGAAATTTATATCGATCAAACATCATTTAACATTTATCTCTTTATTTCATTAATTTACTTATCTCCTGTTTCCCCATATTCAATATTTCTTATTTTCTAAATTTGGAAAATATACATTATTAACAATGGAAAACGTTTCCATTTCTTGTTTTCTTTATTAGAAAACATTTCTGGTTTCTTATTTGGAAAACATTTCCAAAGCTTCTTTATTGGACTTAGACAGATGCTTAAACAAACATCGCTATGCCAACTCAAACCATTTCCTTTACTGCCGAACCTTAACTATTCCTTAGTTAAAAACGAAGCCAATCAAGTTGGGGTAGAACTATCTCTCAGACCTTAACTGAACAACATTTCTAACTTTGAAATAGGTAAATTTCACTTTATATTCCTTTTCCTAACTTCCTTACTTAATCCTCCTTCGAATAGCTATATTCGATTGACTCTTTTCACTTAACTCTATTCGATTAACCCTTACAATTAACTCTATTGGATTAACACTATTGGATTAACTCTATTTGACTAACGCTATTGATTTACTTATTTCACTTAACTCCTTTCGAATAAACTATATTCTATAACTCCTTTTACTTTCTTCGAATAAACTATATTCGATTAACTCATTTGCTTCTATTCGAATAAACTATATTCGATTAACTCATTTTACTTTCTATTCGAATAAACTATATTTGATTAACTCATTTTACTTCTATTCGAATAACTATATTCGATTAACTCATTTTACTTCTATTCGAATAAACTATATTCGATTAACTCCTTTTACTTTAACTCTAATCAATTTAACTCTAACTGGTTTAACTCTAACTGGTTAACTGGTTTAACTCTATCTAACCAACTCGACTCGACTAACCCCTTTTGAATAACATATTCGATTTACTAACTTTCGAATACCATATTCGATTGACTCCCTTCGAATACCATATTCGATTTAACTCTATTCAAATAATTAATATTTAATTAACTCATTTGCTTTAACTCTAATCGATTAAACTAACATCGATTAACTCCTTTTGATTTAACTAACATCGATTAACTCCTTTCAATTAAACTAACATCGATTAACTCCTTTTAACTCGATTAAACTATTCATTGATAAAGATTTACTTTTATTAACAGTTCTTCACTTTACAAATGATTTCCCTTTTATAAAACTCTATTCGTTTTAGAAACATTTTTCCCTTTTATTTACTTTCGAAATATTTCCTTTTATAAAATCTGTTGATTTTGTAAAATCCCTTTTATTTCAATATACATTGAAATAATTCTTTTTACATCCCAGGGTCTTTTATGATATTTAAAATATCGAATAACAATGATCAACATCATTCTAACACACATAATCCATAACAGATATACATCACATCATATATCACAATATATGAAAACAGTAAATAAATGTTGAGGAATCCAGTCGGATTCCTCCAACCTGTCTCCCTGCATCACAGATGTTAAACAATATAGATTACATCACTTTCAGTTCCATATGTTATATTCTATTAAACAGAATCAATATGGAAATTCAACTAACTGTCTAGCAGTTCAATCAAACAGTCTGTACACAATCAATCAGCCAACATTTAACAGTTCTAAAAATACAACATGAAATTATAAACTGTTCAGAGTTAGTGAGATTTACTCACATTGGCAGTTCATCGTTAAAGAACGATAAACTGTTTGTTTGATTTGAATCAAACAATTTATTTCTCCATAAATCCAAACGAGTTCCACTCCACTCCCAGTCAGTCTCATTGTGTTGCTCCCGTCCATATGATCCTAACGGATCTTGTTTTGCTAAATTTCGATATCGTATGAGGAAGTTATGCAAATTCCAAGTTAATACACATTTTATTTAAATAAAACTTTGAAATTAAATTCTATTGGGCTTAACCTTTTTTTCCTTAGCCCATCACTCGTTCATAAACACCCAAGCCCACCCGCTAAATGCTTCTTCCCCAATTCGGATTTGCACCTCACACACAGTACACCACAACACCATTTTCCCAACTTCCCCTTGCACACTTCACTTTGGATTTAATCCAAAAACCAAGTATAATAGAACAACTGGGCCTTACGATTAGGACCCGACCCATCACTATACTCAAGCCCAAACCAAATGTTAAATACCCAAACCGTATGTACGGTACCCTTCCTTCTCCAACCGATTACAACAAACACAGCTGCTCCATCACGGTTTTCTTCCTCCACCGTATTCTCCACTTCCAATTACTCTAAAAATCAAACAAATATACCCAAAAGAAACCCCCTTTGATTTAGCTTGCACTCATATCAAATTTGTTGAACTCGCTCAACTTTGACAGCTGCCACATACTACAGTTCATCGCGACCCCTCAATGAATCACCGACCAAAACTTGAATCGAATTCCACCATTCATCATTTCCTCTCATGCAATTTCTTTCCATATAGATCATGTCAAACTCGAACAACACAATACCACCCCGTCGTTCCCAAGTTTCAAACACCGTACAGTATACATCGACAACCAATCTCACTGAAACCCACCAGATTTTCATATAAGACGTGGATCTACTTCAGGATCTCGGAAATAACTTCAAAACCTTGAATTAATGCCTAATATCTGCGCATTAGTTAACCCTAGGTAACGCTGCTACTTTGAGCTCACACAGAAAGTGAATCTCGCCCCTTAAATTGTATACAGAAAGGAAGCTATTCACTTCCGCACTCCAGTAAACACACTCTCATGATTTTAGGGTATTCGTATGATTTGTTAGGAATTTTTCGAAGGTGGCAAAATTTGTTTTGAGGAGGAAAACATGGCGGTTGAGCCTTTTCCTTTTACCCAAGAAAATGAAAACTAGGTTAACAGGAGTTAACGATATTTTATAGGGGACGTGGTTTCATGGACTCCAAGCGTGATCTTTTGGATGAGAACAAATGAACGTGGTCTTCGTATGTCCATTCGGCATGAAGTAAAACAATACACTACTGTAATAAGGATTCATATATGTCTTGCCAACATTATTTTCTGATTAAGATATCCCATTACATAAAGTTCTGATCACGCATGTACCGCTATGGACAGAAATAACATTACCATCGTATCAACTAAGGCATCACGATTCCAAAAATATAAAAATATCGGTAGGTGGACTCATATTTTGAAACTTCAAAATATTGATTTCAGGGTGCGAGATACTTCAAATAAAAAGTCGCTTATTAAATTAATTAAAAATTACAGTAAAATTCTAAAAATTTAATTATCACTATGTCCCAAAAGAACCTTGTCTAAATTCAAACCCGATCTCTAGTTATATCGAATAAACCGATACGGTCGATAAACGATTCTATAGCAACTATTTTAAAATTTATTTGGACATATCTCAAAATCTACACGACGAAATCCTGATTTTTCCCTTCCACTAGAAAGATATACTCCACCAGCTCCACACGTTTCTTGTTTCACAGAAATCCGATTTAAAACGAATCCAGTATATTCAGTTGAAGTTCGAATCGCCAAATTACGAACTGCCGCGCCATTTCAAGCTCGTTTATAATTATATTATAAACTATACGTTCAACTATCGACGATTGAATATATTCGTTATTCAAATTCAATTCCAAGCTGAATTAAATGTCACAGATGATCCGGTTCACACCATATCGTCATTTCGGCTAATTCTGATTATTTCAGAATTAAATATATTATTTAATTTATTATTTTAATTAAATATTCATCATTATTTAATTTCACGACCATTTAATTCACTATATCACTATTTATATAATTAAATAAATTAATTATAATACCTCTGCCAATGCGGGTCATTACAAAATCTTTTTAAGGACAATGAATGCTTGTGATTGAATGATTGAGTAGATGGATGACTGAATGGTAGGACGCATTCTTCCTAACTTGAAGATTTCGGGGACGAAATCCTTTAAGGGGGGAGAATGTAACACCCCGTAATTCTGTAACATTAAGTTTCACAAATTAAAGTATAAATAATTTTTAGAAGAAGAATTAAGGGAAATGGGTTATGCCATTGCGTTCGTCTCGAAATTCTGCTTGAGACAGAGTCCGAGTTTGCATAATTCGGACTCCGTATGAAGAAGTTATGGCCTTCAGAAGTTCCAAGAATTTAAATAAATAAAAACAGATTCAAAATTCGAATTCAAAACACACACCCGGGCTGGGCGGAAAATTTCCCGCCCACCCAGGTCGACCGGGGGGTCGACCTGCCCTGTTTTTTTAGAACTAGATTGCAACGATTTTGACCTATTCTGGACGGACCGGATGGCTTCTAGGGCGATCTAATTGCTCTAAAACACTCTCTACACTTGTAAAAGAATGCCTAGATCTAAGGTTTCTCCACACAAATTCTTTTAGGCGTCTACATGTCGTTTCTCTCTATTCTAGCCTCCACCATTAAAATAAATCTTATTCTACATTAAAACAAGTTATAGTTCTTCTTCAAATTGGAGATTCAAATCAAGTTAAAGCTTTAAGTTGGACCATAGGCATTCCGCTTCAAGCAACGTCACTTGAATCATAGCAAATCGCCTTTTCTAAACCGATCACTGTAAATTCGGTTATTCCTTTGATTTGAACGTGTAATTGGAATTGTGAATGTAATGAATCAAAATATAGAACTATACCAATTTGCAAGTTAATTATCTTTGATTCGTGCTTATGTCGAATCGAAAGTTATCTATGCCTTTGGATCTGATTTACGACTATGACTATGAGACTTTTGCCTAAGACTATGACTATGAGACTTTTGCCTAAGACTATGACTATGAGACTGTTGCTTATGAAGCTATTGCCTATGAATATGACTATGACTATGAGAATGAGACCTTTGTCTAAGACTATGGCCATGAACTGTCGCCTATGAAATTATTGCCTAAGACTATGAATCATAACTATGAGACTATTGCCTGTGACATTGGTTAAGAAATTATTGTGATTAGTCGCCCATGACTATTGTGGTTAATTGCCTATGACTATTGTAGTTAGTTGCTTATGACTATTCCCATTGTTACAATTAACCGATCATGTTGTACCTTGAACTGGCATTATGTTGGACCAAATCACATGTGCCTATTCCCTTGATTTTGTGGATCCCACATTTAGTGTGTAACTTGGCTAGTTTATTCCTATTTACTGTTATGTACATTGAACCTGTTGGAGCCATTATTTTTGCATGCCTAATCTTTTATATCAATTCTTGTGCTTTTCCCTTATTCCTTTTGATTAGTGTCATTTCATGAGTACATAGAAAACTTGTGAAATCATGTTATACGTACGATTATGATGCGGGGATTGGGCGTAGCTTAATTAAGTTAATTTGGCACAATAAATATGTTGGCATAATCTAAATTTGCTATAATAGTGAATGATTTACATGCATATTAGACTTGGGAATAAATTAATAAATTTAATTGGCTGCGAAGTGTGTAAATGGGCGTGTAAACGAAGTATTGGACATAAACGGTAAACTTGAATATTAAATTCTAGTTTTGACATGAACCGTAAATTGGAATATTAATCTAGATTGGGCATGAATTGAAAAGGGGGAATATTAAATCTAAATTGGTATAAACTGCAAGTTGGGTTAATTGATTGGTATATCAAGTTTTGGCATAGAATATAAGCATGTTAATTTGCATGACAGTTGAATATGATCTATTCTAAATTGGTTTACGGAAAAATTTACATAAATGATAAATATGTAAATTTAGTAAAAGGCAAATATGCCAAACCCGAGGTTAGACTAAGTTGTGGTGTAAAACTGCCTGGAACCGACCGGCACATCCATTGACCACAACAATACCTGTCTAATGTGGGTGGTTAGTGCATCAAGCCCAGAAAGACCTAAGGTTAGACTGAGTTGTGGTGTAAACCTGCCCGGAACCGACCGGCACATCCAGTAACCACAATAATATCTGTCTAATGTGAGTGGTTGGTGCTTTAATTAATTAATTAATTAAGGCTCATGAATAAATCAAGCTAGAAATGCTGAGTGTAACACCCCACATTCGTTAAGGTCACTCACAAAGGGAATGCGCCTTAACTTCAATGGAGCATTATGGGTACTGGAACAAAAATATTACAAGACAGACATATATAAAACAGCGGAAAGTAAAGTAGAAGTATTTCAAATCATTTATTAAAAATAATTATTTACAATAAAAGCCCATCAAAATCCAATACCCAATTACATAGCTAAAATATCTGTCTTGCTCAAAAACAAAGAAGCATAAAAATAAATTGCAGTATTCCCCAATAAAGCAAAGCAAGCCATAGCCAAGAGAGATCCAAGTCGCACATGAAAGAGCCTTGGAGCTTGGTAAGACCCGAACTAAGCTGTATTCCCAACCTGCGAACCTTGGAGGGGGGGGGGGGGCGGAAGAAAAAGAGGCAAAACAAAACGGGTCAGTCATAAAGACTGAGTAAGTCCTAGTGACTTTTAGCATAAAAACAGGTAAAGATAACATGGCATGAATAAACTGAAAGTAAACATAAGCATGATGACAAGATAAGCTACAGGCACGATGAATCAAGTATAACTTCCCATACTCCCTATCAAGGGTAGCATCACAAGGTTCCTACCAAGTATCATATCGCAAGTTTTCTATAACATCGCAAGATTTCTAAGTTTCACCGTTACCCTATTTTCCTTGATTTCCTATATTCTCTGCAGCACCTAACTAGCGTTCTAATTAGTTTACTTAGTTGTAATTGCAAGATAAGTGATCCCCCATACTCCACATGATATTTTTATAGGTGCATATCCCACGATGAGGGTCCCCCCTCATATTGACAGTTTCATGTCCCCACCGTACCTACCTTAATTGATCGGCTCTTACTTCCCATGTTTCACGTGTGTTATATACTAAGGTTATCCCAACCCCGTAGTTGTGGTAGCCTTCAGGACTACATCTAATATGAAGATTTTTCCTCGACCAGCCCAATTACCATGAATGTGTTAGATGTATCCTTACAACCCTAATCGATCGGCTCCTACTCGACCTAGTTCTTACGGCCCCTATTGAAGACACTTGTGTTGGTCCCACCCTAGGGTGTATCAATCCCTAAGATGGCAACCCCGACACCCTTTTTGATGGACAACTTTATATCTACTGATGCCCAGTGGCTAAATTTTCCACTCCGGAATACGTGCACGCCCGTAATCCATCGGAACCTGCATTGCTGCATCCCCTGCCGCCGTTTTGACCGCTTACAATCAGCCCAGTAATCGTGCCCCACCCTGCCTAGCTCAGGGTACCGTTGACACCTAATGTGGGTTACTGCTGAAATGGGTCCCGCTACTAGGGTTTTCCTAGGGTCTATTTGTATACCCCACAGGTTGGTTAAGTGTTATCTATTTAACTTAACCCCACCCCCCATCATGATACCATGGTTAAGTGTTCTCTCTTGTGTTACTTAACCCTACCGCATGTCTTATTATATCGGTTAAGCGTTCTCCCCGGTGTTAACTTAACCCTTAACACACCTCACGTTAGATTGGTTAAGTGTATGTTAACTCAACCTCATCCACTAGCCATTTTATATTGATTAAGTGTTACCCTCGGGTATTTACTCAACCCTACCACACATCAGGTTATATCGGTTGGGTGTTACCAACCCATTCAAGTTAAACCAACCCATTTAACTTAACCCTCCCATTCGTCAGATTGCATTGGTTAAGTATTTCAAGTAATTCATGGCTTAACCCACCCATGTATCATGCTAAGTTGGTTAAGTATTATCTATATGTTCAAGTTGACTTAACCCTGCCACTTGTCATGTTATATTGGTTAAGTGTCATTAGTCTAGTCATGTTACTCAACACACCCATTGGTCTGATTAATAGTTATGTTGGTTAAGCCCACATTTATAAGTTTGACATGTTCTTAACTCATACCGGTTAGGTCCACATTTACATGTCAAATTTCCATGTCATCCCACCTAACCCTCTAACCATACCCACATCTTATTATGGTTAGTATTCCCTAATTCATTCATTATGACGAACGAATCATGACCTCTCACATTAGACCGTGCATTTTGTGGCCACTGGATTTGTCGGGCGGTTCCGGGCAGATTTATACCACAAACTGAGTCTAACCTCGTGTCATAAACCGTTACGCCTACAATTTGGCCTTCGACCTCTCACATTAGACTGACACTTTGTGGCTACTGGATTTGCCGGGTGGTTCCGGGCAGATTTACACCACAAACCGAGTCTAACCTCGTGTCAAAGGTTCATTAATGGTCGTATTCCAACCAAAACCCCAATACCGGTTCATGTGTTTAACATATAAAAAAATGTTCCTGTTTCAACCACGTTTATATTTCTAGATATATGCCAATTATCAAATTCATTATTCATGTTTTTTTCCCAAAACATATTCCCAAATTATATTCATAATTTACTATAAGATTATGCCAAGTCATAGCCTTTTATTTACAATACATGCCAACTACCCAAAATCCAACTTAGGCGCGTTCATATTAAACCTCTACCAAGTCATAAATTATCATATATGTCTCAACTCCAAATTTTACATAATTAACATATGCCCAAGTTCTAGATTAGATGTCAGTTTTACATATGCCTAACTCATAACAAATTTACATATGTTCAATTCATGTCATTTTACATGTATGCCAATTTTATGCCAATTTGCACACATACCAAGTTTCATGTCGTTTTACATATATCAATATTCTTGTCATTTTACATAGGTCAAGTTTCATACCAAACTACATGTATTCTATGCTTACACCTATTTACCCAAACTTACAAACTTTAATTATAACGATAATACTCAAATCCCAATTTCATGTTATGCCGTCAATTTTACCAAACATATATATCCAATATAAACAATATTCCCATATTTCCCCGTATTCAATCGTACGCAAATCGCAGTTTACGCCTAGGTCCGAAATTGACCTAGGTTCATCAAAAGAAAATAAATAGGGGGAGGTAGAATTTGTATAACAATAAGTATAGAGAGAAAACTGGCATAAGAACATCATCTCAGGCATAAAAGATAGATCTTGATAATAATATCACATGAATCAAGAAAAACTGATTTACAACAAGATGAATAGATCATAAGCTTGACATGTGAATGAAAATAGAAAAGTCCCAAAACTCAAGATTCAAGAAGCAACAGAAATAGATCTGAATCGATAAACATACTTAAATCCAATTCCACTTTATTCCATGGCCATATTATAATTAACAAGTTTAAATCTAAAAAGTAACTAGAACTTACAGATCGTGGCTAATGAATTAAGAACTGAATTTGTTGTAGAATGCTGATTTATTGTCTTGAATCATTGTAGAAGCCTTAATCTTTGAATTAAATTGTGTACGAAAGCTTTGTCCTTAGGATTGATTTGAGTTTGAATGCTTAAGCTTTAATTTAGGGGCGGCGGCCATGGTTCAAGAGGGAGTTCAGCAGTATTTTTGTGTAAGAATGATTTGTAGTGAATTAGGTAAGGTCCAAGGGTGTTTTTATAGGTGTATCAACTAGTTTAGGCCCTTAGATTAACCCTAGAACAGATCTGAGCCATCAAAAACATCACAGGTCTGCAAACAGACCCTCCCAGCTAGCCAGTCGCATCCAGGCCGACCAGGGAGGTCGACCCCCAGGTCAACCCTATGGTCGACCTGGTCTGGCCAGGTCGACCCTATGGTCGACCCCCAGGTCGAACCTATGGTCGACTTGGGCTCTGGGCGGGAATTTTCCCGCCCATCCCACTTCTGGGTCTTGAATTCGAATTTCTGAGCTATTTTTTATTCTGAAAATTCGTGAAACTTCTAGAGGTCATAACTCAGTCATACAGACTCCGATTTTCGAAAATTCGGACTCGATTTCATGCAGAATTCCGAGACGAACGCAATGGAACAACCGTTTCCCATGATTCTCATTTTAAAAATTAATTATACCTTGATTTCTAGTTTCAACATGTTATTAAAATTCGGGTTGTTACATTCTCCCCTCCTTAAAGGATTTCGTCCCCGAAATCTTCAAGTTAAGAAGAATGTGTCCTTCCATCCAATCATCCATCTACTCAATCATCAATTACATGCATCCATTATCCTTAAAAGATTTCTAATGCTATATGAACATATGCAGAATATATGTTCCTTATCTAATGCAAATGATCAGGCCTGATTGATCTTCTTAATGCAAAATATGTTTAGTGCCATGAGTCCAATATGTATGCAAATAGTCCTAGTCACATTAACACTATATGTGTGCACAAACATCCATCCATATGCAACATCCACATGATAACACATTCAAATTCATCCATAAACAAGTATAAACACTCATGCATATGCAATATGAAAGGTGACGGAGCCGATCTAGTGTCTAATGTGCGTGTATATGCATCCACGAGCAACCACTAGCAACCACTTGCAACCATCAATCATAACATGTCTCAAACATATGTTTACACCCAATTGTTCCTACCTAAAGATATAGTCGAACGATAGAAGCAAGTAAAAACTTTGTGCCCATTAGGCAATGTCAAAACTGGAAATCTATGTCACATATACACTAATTAGGAGAAGAACTCCCTAAGCACCAGCCCCGAAGACCGAAATCAACATCAGACTGATACCCAAAGAATTACTCAACCAATATATATGTTTCTAGGAAATTAAGCATGATGAACTCCTTTTAGGTCACAAGAGATCCCTTCCTAAGACCAACCCATATCCTATAAAACCCAAAAAAAGTTTAATCAACCCAACGGACACCATCAAGCCCCAACATGTATTACTAACAGATGAGTCATACTCCCTATGGGGTTTGCAACATAAAATAGGATTGAGAATAGGACCGAGAGGATATGCTTAAAAGATAGCATGCAAATAAGCTCTACAAAAAAAGAGGGATCAAGGATATACTCTTAAAAATAGATATGATGCGCGTAACTAGTCTTCAATCTTCTGAGTTGCGTTTCCTTGATCTTAACTCCATTGTGCTTTCACCGTCTTTAACTTCACAATTTCGTAGCTTCTTAATTCTTGTTTCCACAATATGAGTTGGAACTCATTCCACTGTTGCTTCTTGTTTCACTTTCACTTATTCTCCTTCAAGTATACTCGGCTCAAACATAACTGCATACTCATGGTTTCATGCAAGCTCTCCAAAATTCACTAGTGAATCTCGGATCTCGTTCACTTACTAGAAGGTATTCCACATAAATGAATTATCTCTTGAAAATAAACAAATGCCAACCATGTTGCCAAGTGTACTTACTAAGGTGATTTTCTATAACTCATGCATAAGCGAGATGAACCATCAACCTTAGTGGCGAACACTGCTCGAGCGGATCAATAAATGTATCAAGAGATTCTAGGTAACTAAGCATGGCAGAACCCTAAGGGTTACACTAGACTTCGAGGGCATTACCAAGGCGAGTCAAGAGCCTAACTACCCTCTTTTCATACTCGAGAATGGTACCATTTCTGGATAACCACTCCATCCCTAGAATCAACCCATAGCCCAAAAACATAAGTTTTACTTCTAAACTCAACATTTAGCACAGACATTCTCAAATCCAAACAAGTCATGAATAAATGAGCCAATTCCTCAACAGGATTTGAGACAAAAACGGGATCCTTTACTACGCTAGTACTAAGGTGCAGAGACTCAACTATCGAAGCAGAATTAAAAGGATGCGATGTACAAAAACAAAGTTCTAATGGGATGATACAAAAGAAAGCTAAACCTTTAACAGAAACATTCCACCTTTCTTAGGTATGTTAGTGGTGAGAGCATACATTTGCCCTCTCGACGATCTTATCCTTTGACCTTGTCCATGTCTTATAATACTTAACTACATGACCCTTTTTACCGCACCAACGATGCTCTTTCTTGTCATGGGTTTTTATTATTCTTTTATTTTGACCTCTTTCCTTTCACCTTTTCCTCCTTCGTGGATTAAGCCATATCAACAAGTCCCTCATCCTTAGGCTTGTGTTATTTATCCTTGTTCTTACTATCCTTGTATAGTTTGTTGACAAGTTTCTAGAAAGCTACCTCCATCGCACGGGAACTCTACAAAGCTTGAAATAAGATTAGACGCAGATGGAACTATTGCGGCTACAGATGGAAGTTGGGCATTTCTTTGCCCTCCTACATGTGTTGTGCACCTACAAAACTATGGTGAAAAAGAAAGAGAGAAGAAACTCAAGGAGAGAATCAAAAGATAGTGCATATGGCTTTGGGGAATATGCCTTTCGTAAAAAAAACTTTTCTTAGAAAAATGCTTCTTTGTAAACGTTTTTGAAAATAATTTCAGAAGGTTTTTAAAAGCTTTTGCCCAGTTTGGTAACCTTCTACTCTGATACTAAATGTAACACCCCACATCCGTTAAGGTCACTCACAAAGGGAATGCCTTAACTTCAATGGAGCATTATGGGTACTGGAACAGAAATATTACAAGATAGACATATATAAAACAGCAGAAAGTAAAGTAAAAGTATTTCAAATCATTTATTAAATATAATTGTTTACAATAAAAGCCCATCAACTTCCAATACCCAATTACATAGCTAAAATATCTGTATTGCTCAAAAACAAAGAAGCATAAAAATAAATTGTAGTATTCCCCAATAAAGAAAAGTAAGCCATAGCCAAGAGAGATCCAAGCCGCACATGAAAGAGACTTGGAGCTTGGTAAGACCCGAACTAAGTTGTATTCCCACCCTGCGAACCTGGGGGGGAACGGAAGAAAAAGAGGCAAAACAAAATGGGTCAGTCATAAAGACTGAGTAAGTCCTAGTGACTTTCAGCATAAAACAGGTAAAGATAACATGGCATGAATAAACTGAAAGTAAACATAAACATGATGACAAGATAAGCTACAGGCACGATGAATCAAGTATAACATCCCATACTCCCTATCGAGGGTAGCATCACAAGGTTCCTACCAATTATCATATCGCAAGTTTTCTATAACATCGCAAGATTTCTAAGTTTCACCGTTACCCTATTTTCCTTGAGTTCCTATATTCTCTGCACCACCTAACTAGCGTTCTAATTAGTTTACTTAGTTGTAATTGCAAGATAAGTGATCCCCCATACTCCATATGATATTTTTATAGGTGCATATCCCACGATGAGGGTCCTCCCTCATATTGATAGTTTCATGTCCCCACCGTACCTACCTTAATTGATCGGCTCTCACTTACCATGTTTCACGTGTGTTATATACTAAGGTTATCCCAACCCCGTAGTTGTGGTAGCCTTCAGGACTACATCTAATATGAGGATTTTTCCTCGACCAACCCAATTACCATGAATGTGTTAGATGTATCCTTACTACCCTAATTGATTGGCTCCTACTCGACCTAGTTCTTATGGCCCCCTACTTGTAGATACCTGTGCTGGGCCCACCCTAGGGTGTATCAATCCCCAGGATGGCAACACCGACACCCTTTTTGATGCACAGCTTTATATCTACTGATGCCCAGAGGCTAAATTTTCCACTTCGGAATACGTGCACACCCGTAATCCGTCGGAACCTGCACTGCTGCATCCCCTACCGGCGTTTTGACCACTTACAATCAGCCCAGTAATCGGGCCCCACCCTGCCTAGCTCAGGGTACCGTTGATACCTAATGTGGGTTACTGCTGAAACGGGTGCCGCTACTAGGGTTTTCCTAGGGTCTATTCGTATACCCCACAGGTTGGTTAAGTGTTATCTATTTAACTTAACCCCACCCCCCATCATGATACCGTGGTTAAGTGTTCTCTCTTGTGTTACTTAACCCTACCGCATGTCTTGTTATATCGGTTAAGCGTTCTCCCCTGTGTTAACTTAACCCTTAACACACCTCACGTTAGATTGGTTAAGTGTATGTTAACTCAACCTCATCCACTAGCCATTTTATAATGGTTAAGTGTTACCCTCATGTATTTACTTAACCCTACCACACATCAGGTTATATCGGTTGGGTGTTATCAACCCATTCAAGTTAAACCCACCCATTTAACTTAACCCTCCCATTCGTCAGATTGCATTGGTTAAGTATTTCAAGTAATTCATGGCTTATCCCACCCACGTATCATGCTAAGTTGGTTAAGTATTATCTATATGTTCAAGTTGACTTAACCCTGCCATGTGTCATGTTATATTGGTTAAGTGTCATTAGTCTAGTCATATTACTTAACCCTGGTCTGATTAACAGTTATGTTGGTTAAGCCCACATTTATAAGTTTTACATGTTCTTAACTCATACCAGTTAGGTCCACATTTACATGTCAAATTTCCATGTCATCCCACCTAACCCTCTAACCATACGCACGTCTTATTATGGTTAGTATTCCTTAATTCATTTATTATGACGAACGAATCATGACCTCTCACATTAGACCGTGCATTTTGTGGCCACTGGATTTGCCGGGCAGTTCCGGGCAGATTTATACCACAAACTGAGTCTAACCTCATGTCATAAACCATTACGCCTATAATTTGGCCTTCGACCTCTCACATTAGACTGACACTTTGTGGCTACTGGATTTGCCGGGCGGTTCCGGGCAGATTTACACCACAAACCGAGTATAACCTCATGTCAAAGGTTCATTAATGGTCGTATTCCAACCAAAACCCCAATACCAGTTCATGTGTTTAACATATAAAAAAATGTTCCTATTTCAACCACGTTTATATTTCCAGTTATATGCCAATTATCAAATTCAAAATTCAAGTTTTTGCCCCAAAATGTATTCCCAAATTATTTTGATAATTTACTATAAGGTTATGCCAAGTTATAGCCTTTTATTTACAATACATGCCAACTACCCAAAACCCAACTTAGGCATGTTCATATTATACCTCTACCAAGTCATAAATTATCATATATGTCTCAACTCCAAATTTTACATAATTAATATATGCCCAAGTTCTAGATTACATGTCAGTTTTACATATGCCCAACTCATACCAATTTTACAAATGTTCAATTCATGCCGTTTTACATGTATGCCAATTTGCACACATACCAAGTTTCATGTCGTTTTACATATATCAATATTCTTGCCATTTTACATAGGTCAAGTTTCATATCAAACTACATGTATTCCATGCTTACACATATTTACCCAAACTTACAAACATTAATTATAGCGATAATACTCAAATCCCAATTTCATGTTATGCCGTCAATTTTACCAAACATATATATCCAATATAGACAATATTCCCATATTTCCCCGTATTCAATCGTACGCAAATCGCAGTTTACACCTAGGTCCGAAATTGACCTAGGTTCATCAAAAGAAAATAAATAGGGGGAGGTAGAATTTGTACCACAATAAGTATAGAGAGAAAACTGGCATAAGAACATCATCTCAGGCATAAAAGATAGATCTTGACAATAATATCACATGAATCAAGAAAAACTGATTTACAACAAGATGAATAGATCATAAGCTTGACATGTGAATGAAAATAGAAAAGTCCCAAAACTCAAGATTCAAGAAGCAACAGAAATAGATCTGAATCGATAAACATACTTAAATCCAATTCCACTTTATTCCATGGCCATATTATAATTAACAAGTTTAAATCTAAAAAGTAACTAGAACTTACAGATCGTGGCTAATGAATTAAGAGCTGAATTTGTTGTAGAATGCTGATTTATTATCTTGAATCATTGTAGAAGCCTTAATCTTTGAATTAAATTGTGTATGAAAGCTTTGTCCTTAGGATTGATTTGAGTTTGAATGCTTAAGCTTTAATTTGGGGGCGGCGGCCCTGGTTCGAGAGGGAGTTCAACAGCATTTTGGTGTAAGAATGATTTGTTGTCAATTAGGTTTGGTCTAAGGGTGTTTTTATAGGTGTAGCAACCAGTTTAGGGCCTTAGATTAACCCTAGAACAGATCTGAGCCATCAAAAACGTCACGGGCCCGCAAACAGACCCACCCAGCTAGCCAATCGCACCCAGGCCGACCAGGGAGGTCGACCCCCAGGTCGACCCTATGGGCTCTATGCGGGAATTTTCCCGCCCAGCCCGCTTCTGGGTCTTGAATTCGAATTTGAATTCGAATTTCTGAGCAATTTTTGATTCTGAAAATCGTGAAACTTCTAGAGGTCATAACTCAGTCATACGGACTCTGATTTTCGAAAACTCAGACTCGATTTCATGCAGATTTCCGAGACGAATACAATCGCACAACCCATTTCCCATGATTCTCATTTTAAAAATTAATTATACCTTTCTTTCTAGTTTCAACATGTTATTAAAATTCGGGTTGTTACACTGAGGTTAAGTAATTAGGGGAACACTTAACCGTAATAACATATTAACAAAGACAAGAAGGGTGGGATTAAGTAATCGAGAAAACACTTAGCCAATTTAACATGTTAACTAGACAAGGTTGATAGGGGTCAAGTTAATTTGGACACTTAACCAACTTAACATGTTAACTAGGCAAGTGGGTGAGGTTAAGTAAAATTAGAACACTTAACTGTCATAACTTGTTAATTAGACAAGTGGGTGAGGTTAAGTTAATAGGACACACTTAACCAATATATATATATATATATATGTATATAGCATGATGTGTGATAGGGTTAAGTAACACAAGGGGAACACTTAACCAGTATATATATATATATATATATATCATGATGTGTGGGCAGGTTAAGTTAACTTAAATGAATGGATAACACTTAACCAAGAATATATATCAACTTGAATCAGTGGGAGGGTTAAGTACATATCGGGTTGGTGGGTAATATTAGTAATATAGGCCCACAAACTTAACCATTTAATAAACATGCTTAAACCAGTGGAAAGGTTAAGTACATATCGGGATCGGTCGGTAATACTAGTACATATAGGCCCACAAACTTAACCATTAAATAGACATGCTTGAATCGGTGGGAGGGTTAAGTACATCACGTGTAGGTGGGTAATATTGTTTATATATAGGCCCACAAACTTAACCAGTAGGAAACCCTAGTAACGGGGACCCATTTCAGCAGTAACCCACATAGATGTATCACAGTACCCTAAGCTAGGCAGGGTGGGGCACGATTACTAGGCTGATTATAAGCGGTCAAAATAGCGGCAGGGGGTACGTCAGTGTAGGTTCCGACGGTTTACAGGCGTGAACGTACTCCAGAGTGGAAAAAAATAGGCACAGGGTACCAGTAGTTTTACATTGTGCATCGTGAATCGTGTCGGGTCGCTATCATAAGGCTTGATACACCTTATGGTGGGGCCAGCACAGAGTAACTACACGCAAGAGAGGGCCGACTGACACAAACACATGGAAAATTAATACAAAGTAGGTAGCATAATCCCTAGTTGGACCTAGGTCGCGTAAACCCTAAATTCGAGAAGCGTTCAATAGGTAGCCTAAACCCCAGTGGCCCTAGGTAGCGTAAACCCTGGTTGAATCTAGGAAGTGCTCGATAATAAACCCTAGATTAGATCTAGGTAATAAAAGGAATCCCCATAATAGATGTACACCTGTAGGAAACCGCAAATACGGGGATTGGGATCACGTTATCATATGATCATAGATTACTAGTTCGGACACTAGTAGGTAGTGCAGAGATATAGAAATCAGTATAACAGGGTAGTTGCGAAGCAGAGAAGGAGTAGAAGCGCATTCAGTTTTTCAGTACATTAAGTCCCCTCCGGTAGTCAGGGAGGGAAAAGCTCATCTCATTTTGGGACCGTTACACTTTCCAAGCTTGAAGATTCTTTGGCGAATTGCTTTGAACTCCATTTTCTACTGCTATGGCTGGCTCATGCTTTATTGGGGAATATCATTGTCAGTTTGTGCTTCTTATATATTAGACAAGACAGATGATTTCTTGTAATAAGTATTGGTGTTGTAAAACAATCTTTGTACAAGCTGTTTTAATCAATAAAGGTTATTTATTTTTCGCTGCTTTATTTGTCTGTCTTGTAATTTTTCTGCATCTTGTACTAAAAAAATGCTCCACGGAAGTTAAGGAATTCCCTTTGTGAGTGACCTTAACGGAGGTGGGGTTTTTCACGGGTGGTAAAGGCCCATTACTAGTGTACACCTAATCCTAGCATTCTATTTCTGTAGAGATTATTCTGTTTCCGTTTCTGTTTCAGTTTAGACATTAGGGTACACCTAGTTCTGTCTGTTTCTGTGGGTACTGTCTGTTTCTGTTGGGTGGTAACACCTGTCTGTTTCTGCGTGGTGCCATCTGTTCGGCTGGTAAAGGCCCATTACTAGTGTGCACCTAATTCTAACATTCTGTTTCTGTAGAAATTATTCTGTTTCTATCTCTGATTCCGTTTTTGATTCTGTTTCCGTAACTTCTGTTTGTTGGGGTGGTAAAGGCCCATTAGTTGGGTGGTAAAGGCCCATTATTAGTATTCTGCTTCTGTACCTTCTGTTTGGGTGGTAAAGGCCCATTACTAGCATTCTGTTTCTGTAAAAATTATTCTATTTCCGTCTCTGATTCCGTTTCCGATTTTGTTTCCATAACTTTTGTCTGTTGGGGTGGTAAAGGCCCATTATTAGTATTATGTTTCCGTACCTTCTGTCTGTTGGGGTGGTAAAATCCTATTATTAGCATTCTGTTTCTGTACCGTCTGCCTCTGTTCGGGTGGTAAAGGCCCATTACTAGCATTTTGTTTCTGTAGAAATTATTCTGTTTCAGTTTCTGTTTCAGATTAGACATTAGGATAACACCTAATCATGTTATACTAGTATTAGTGCAGAGAAGTGAAAACTAAGTAAGAAGCTTAGCTTAGCTTATATCATTCTGTTTCTTCTGTTAACCTGCTATTCCTGTTACGGTTATCTCTCATCCAGTTTTATTTACATGTCATGATACTGTTATCTGTTTATATGCTGAAAGTCACTGGACTCATCAGACTTATGTCTGACCTAGTTTGTTTCGCCTCTTTTCTTCTGTTCCCCCCGAGGTTCTCAGGGTGGAAACATAGGAGCTTGATTCAGATTCTCTATGCTTGAAGTGTTTTAAGTATTGCTTGGCTTTGGTTCTATCTTTCCATGGCAGTTTATGTTGGGGATTATGGCTTTAAAAACTATGCATTCTGAAGGCTTTTGCACAAGACCGATATTTATGTACTTGAATTCCGATATTGTGGTTTTGAAAGATGTAACTAAACTCATTTCTGTTTCTGTTGTAATAAAGTTATAAATTCTTCAAGTACTACTTTATTTGTCATGTAAATTTATGTTCTGTCTACTAAAAACGCTCCACCAAAGTTAAGGCATTCCCTTTGCGAGTGACTTTAACGGAGGTGGGGTGTTACATTACTTAAATTTCTTAATCTTATTCCTTATGTAAAATATTCTCTGTCCCCATATTCTTATCCTTAGTTCGAATTTAAAATTTTCTCTCTTATATTTAAATATATTTTGGATATATATATATATTACACAAATAATTATATATATATTTTTTCTACGTTTCACTGTCCAAATTCATTTGCTTGTAACTTCTTCATATATTGACCGTTTTCAGCATACTATATATGAAAACGATTTAGAATTTTGCTACGAATCCAAATAAAACATTTTCATAGCCCAATTCCTAAAGATGCAAAATCTCATTTTCTAGCCATATTATTAAATTGTTTATTTTTATTTATTATTAATATTTATGTATTTTACGGGTGTTACAAGGTCATTGCAAGAAATGATGTCAACTAACCCAATGAATAAGGCTATTGAGGAGTGAACATTTGTATTAGTTTTAACAAGTGTTAAACATGTCAGATATTGTGGTCTTACTTTTCAAATTCTCATATGGAAATCCAGCATGTCTAATTCAAGTTTAAGTCCACTATACAGTGGCTAAATATAATTCAGAAATAATATAAAATGCATAACAGTAAAATCATAGTCAGACACAAATGTTCATATCAAAAAGGGGAAATATATATGAACAGATCCAATAAGTGTGTAACACGGTGGAATTGGTCGTACGATATCCACTATAATACAAAAGAACAGACATAGGTACAAGCCAAAGGAATATAAATACATGTGAGTCACTATCTCATATACATATCAACATGAACTACAACTCTGATGCAGTAAGCCAAAAGTTAGGAACTGGATCCTGCTAGATATCATGTGGAAACACCTATAATACCTCAGTCTGATCCGAGTATTATTTATAAAAAAATAAACAATAAACAGATCAGTCTAACTGTACTTATCTCATATACAGTGATATAACAAGAGATATAAATAAATGTAGACATGTAAGAAATAATAACAATGCACACACAACGGTGAGACGCAGAAAAGTCCATAGTATATCTCAAAATCTATATCAGATCTATAAAAGAATACCTTATTCGAAATTATATAGCTACGCATAGGAAATGATAACACATATCTTCTAAAACTGATAACAGAATATCAATAAACTTAAATTCCAGAAATCAATAATCAGAAATCAAAAAGGAGGGGGTAAGACCTATCTTAGGATGGTAGCCCAAAGACTTACCAACACATATATCTCAGATGAGACCCTAACTCTAGGTAACTAGCCTATAACATTAAGCCGAAGCTCTTCGGATGGTCTGAAAACCGCAGGTCGCAATCCTGCTAGAATTCAACTGAAGTTCCTTAAGAGGACCCGAAGATCATCAAAGCGCATAAAATCATGAAAGGATCACAATTGATTCCATGTAGTGTAAATTACTCCAAGCTAGTAATTATAAGACTTGAGCTATATGTCCTATAACAATATTTTGTACTTGAATAGTTACAAACTAGCCGTATAATCCACTGAAAACACAAGATGATCATTGCCACAATTTTCAATCGAATGATTCCAAGAAATAACCATCGAAACAAAGGTAAGGGTTCATAGTCCTTGGTTTTAATAACACGTTCAATTGGAATTCTCATACGATTGGGAAAAAAGAATTATATAAATATATACTAGTAGATTAAGAGACGGATTATAAAATAACTTCATATGATGAAGTAGGATTGGAAATTATTTTAGTAAAGAATTTGGTATCTACTAATAATATAAAAACTCTTTATAGTTTGAAGTGGGAATTCACTAATAATATCAACCATAGTAACATTCAAACTCAAAATTCGCATTGTAATATGTAAATTAAATCTGAAGAATATTGATTATAAAAATCCACTCATAATGAATACTTCAAAAATCCATAAAAGAGATCATTAACTCAAAAACTGCAATAGAAATCAATATAAAGACAAAGTAATTGATAAAACTTGAAATATCGAAACAAAGAGGCAAGATATGCATTTTATAACAATTCAGTCGTTTGAAATTTTAATTCATATGTTTGAACTGAAATAACAAAAAATCATGTTTCTGGCTAAGTTTCTAACGTCGGAATGGGGGTAAAACAGTCGTTTGAATATGTATTTAGAGGTCTGAATTACCCATTCAGGTGTTTGAAACACAGATGCATAATTTTCTTATTATTAGTAGCGGGTCAAATGTTTGAATTGGATAATTAAAACGTTTGAATTATGGTCTAGGTTATCGATTTTGGATGACTTATAAAGACTTAAAACATTAATCGAGGGAAAATAAGGCTCCTAAGAGTCACCGAAACATCAGATATCACAAGAACTAAGCCTACTTAAAGATTTATACCAAAATTCATATAATCAAATTCAAAACTAATGAAATATGACGTTCATATCAAATCACATTATACATACACAATACAAACATGCCAATGGCACATTAGATAAGCATATAGCTTAAGGCATAAATGTGAATTACCTAAGAACTCGCCTTTGATTATTGCAAGGAAAGAGATGAAACAAGACTTAGCCAAATCAACCTCTCTTCGGGTATAACCAGAAATCTTCAACCTATACTCAAATCAAGAGTTAGGTTCAAGAAAATTCCAAAAAAAATTGGAAAGGAATCAAATTAGAGAAGATAGAGAGGACTTACTTAAGTTTATACATGGTTTAGCTAAGTTGTCACAAAAATTCCTAAGAATGAAGCCTATGAATATTAATTTCCTCTTCCTTAAGGGTTTGGAACTTGTAGGAAATGAATGTAGAGTTAATGAAAGGTGAAGGTAGGTGGAGTGATTAAGTGGGAAATACCTACTTAAGGCTATGGGCTAAACCAAGCCCTAAGAAAGGTCCCAAAATTCACCTACTCCAAACATATCAATGTTTATTGTTTTAAAAATCATAAATGACATTTTAAACTCATTGGAAGTGGTCCCATGTCCAAATTCATCCGTTTGCATAAAGTGACTACTTGAACCAATATTCGGTTAATGATATTACATTAAAACAAATCATTCAAATATATTTTCGTAAAATACACGGGTTGTTTTACTTAATGAAACTATAATGGAGGTTCTGATCGATAATGACGACTCGACTAAGTTATTAAAGATCAGATCCGGTCTAGACCCCTTCCGGACAAGAGAGTTAAGTGAATTCCTCTGAGAAAACCTTGTCATGTTCGCAATGGACCAATGATGAAAGGTGTGGGATATCTCCTGCCATTATGTGCCACTCACTAAACATCGACACAAAGTATGTCCTTGTCAAATAGAAAAGGCGCATGCTCGGCCCAGAGAGGTCGGCGACTTTGAACGAAAAGGTTGAGAGGCTGGAGGACAATGGATTCATTTGGGATGCAACCTATCCTAAATGGATATAAAATCCAATTCTGGTAAAGAATGCTAATGAGAAATGGCAGACATGCATTGATTTTTTAGACTTAAACAAGACATGCCTAAAGACAGTTTTCCACTTCCCCGGATTAATCAACTTGTCAAATCGACGGCTGGACATGAGCTCCTTTTGTTTATGGATACATGTTCTGAATACAACCAAATCCCTATGCACGTTTCAGACTAGGAACATACAAATTTCATAATGATCTTGGATAATATTTCTATGTGGTCATGCCACTCGGACTGATGAGTGATGGGTAACTTATCAGCGATCAGTTAACTGCATGTTTGGTAATCATATTACGAAGGCAATGGAGGAATATGTGAATGACATGCTTGTGAAATTGAAGAAATCAGCCAGTCATGTCAATGATTTAGAAGAGCTGTCTGTATTCTCCAGCACTATGCAATAAAGCTTAAACCTTTGAAATGCTATTTTGGTGTTGCATTAGGGAAATTCTTAGAATTCATCGTCATCTCTGGAGGAATTAAAACTAACCCCGAATAGTTCGAAGCAATAAAGGTTACTAAGGAGCCTTAAAAGATCAAAGATGTGCATAACCTAGCAGGAAAGGTTGCAGCTTTGGGCAAATTTATTTCTTGAGCTATAGACAAATGCATTCCCATCTTTGACATAATAAAGCGAGGGAAGCGCAACTTCGCTTGAGCGCCTGATTGTGTCCAAGCTTTTCAGAACCTTCTTGATCATTTGAAGAAGCCTCATATAATGTCTAGTAAACCATAAGGACTTGTTCATGTATTTGGCGGTGTCCCTGCATGTTATCATCTCAATGTTTATCCATGAGTCAGACCAGGTTCAATGATCGGTATATTATATGTGCAAGAATTTGACCATAGCAGAATGTATTTACCCAAAGATCGAGAAACTCGCTTACAGTTTGTTTATCTCCTTGAGAAAGATCCGCCATTACTTTCAAGCTCACCTCATCAAAGTGCATACTAGCCAACTACTATGACATGTCCTTCAGCAACCTGAGGCGTTAGGAAAGTTACTAAATGGAACATCGAGTCAAGTCAATTCAACCTCACTTCCTTCCACGATAGTCTATCCGAGGACAAGCATTGGCAGAATTTATAGCCGAGTTCATAACTCCCAAGGATCACATTCCAGAGGACAATGACAATCTTCCTAATGTCAAACCAAGACTAGACATATGGAAGCTATACACAAATGTGCTCATAATGATCGACGTTTTGGCACCAGAGTTGTTTTGCTAACTCCCGAGGGACGATTAATTTATTAGGCTTTAAAGTTAAACTTTTCGCTGCCAACAACGTATTTGAGTATGAAGCCCTGATTTCGAGGAAAAAGCTAGCAAAAGAGTTAGGGGTAGTTGCATTGGATATTTTTTGTGACTCACAACTTATTGTATTTCAGGTTTGGATGAAATTAGGGCTGTCAATTTCCAATACAACCCAAAACCCGATCCAAAACCTGCACGGGAAATTAGCGGGTTGACCCGATCCATTTAATAACGGGTCATTTTAGGGTCAACTCGACTTTGACCTGTTTATAAACGGGTGGGTTTACGATTGACCCACAAAACCCGAATTTGACCCGAATAACCCGTTTATAGGGTCTATATTATTGTAAAGTTCTCATCTTAGCTTGAAAATGAAGGATGGTTCATTATTCACAATACAACAAAAAACACTTTTAGCAACAGGCGATATCTGTTGCAGTAGACCTATTGCAATAGGCCTACGCCTGTTGGTACAGCCGAAGTTGCAAAATGTCCACAACATTTTCTGCCTGTTGCAATGAGATGTTGCGGCATACCTTTTTGCAACAGGATTTTGCTGTTGCAACAGATCATTTTGCGACAATATATGCCTGTTGCAATAGATCCATAAATCGATAAAAAAACATTACAGCTTATAGAAATTACATATTAAATGTATTCATTTTAGTAATAGTGTATATCACAAAATGAAATAAACAAATAAATTTTTTATTTTAACAAAGTTTTAATAGTACAAACAATTACAACAAAAATTTCTACAATTTTCATACACCATTCATTTATAACAATTTCTTGTCTCACACAACACATTTTTTCCGAATAGAATATTTTCTAATCATATTTCCACTCTATCATATATATACTATAACAAGAGAACAAATATCATCAATTCACTAGAACAAATCTGCAGTTCGAGCTCCAAGTTTACTGTCGATCATGAACATCATGGTACTTAACAGTTGTTGCTTTGATTCATGGCCAGGTACTTAAACATGCCTCAGTATTCAAACAAAGGTGAAAACCTGATAAATTTTTTGTTGTGATGGATGGCAAAGCAAGCTATAATCCTGCGTACACCAATCAAGAATCATGCTCCACCTTAGTAGCTTGTGTTGCTGCATTGGCAGCATCTGGAATTGTTCTAATCTTCTTCAGTCTCTTTTTCATCTCATCAAGCTCCTGCATCTTGGTGACATCATTGTCAGGATGGTTCGCCTTGTCTACATCAGTGCCCATGTATGTAAGTCTCTTCGGGGATTTCACCGCCATACACCGCATACTCTTCATCCTCCATTGGTGCTTCAGGAGTAATTTGTTTATATTTCTCTAATGCCATATTTTGCTGAGACTAGAGAAAAACATGTTTAAAAATTTAATTTATTCAATAGAGTATATGATGTAAATCATGCATCCATTATGATACATAATCTGCATTAAACTAAATTCACATACCTCATCAACCGGCTCGCACACCCATCTTTCCACATGCTTATATAATGTTAGATGTGGAAGACAAGAGAACATAACAATATAAAATATGAGGAAAAGGACCTAAAAGCTTTGATTTACTAAATTTTCTTGCCCAATCTAACCATATTTATGCACCATCTCAATATCAAGATACTCTTTTGGTATTCACCATCTCAATATCTCAATTAGTGTTTTTTTTTGTGTTTAGATAAAATCAATGTAGAGAAACATTGGCATGCACACATCAAGCAAGCTGTTGTAAGTCAATTGGTGCAAAAGCACCAAGGAAGCAACTTAAAACCGAAGCTACTAGAAAGTCAGCACCAAATACGTGAAGAACTGAAGAATCCACATGGCTACTTACTTGGAACGACATTTGAGTTATATTCATTTTTTAGCACCAAACAAGCCTTTTCTGTGAAGAACTGAAAAACAGTAAAGTCAATTGATGATTTCATCTCATTGTGAATAAAGGCTGGTTCTCACTGCTTATTTAGCTGCTAATAATTGCACAAAAAAAATGACCTAGGCATCATCTCATTGTGATTAATATCCATTTTCCTTTTACATGTTATATTCGCCGAAATGCAAAATGGTAGAGGAAAGTCCTTTAAAATGTACGTTTTTCTCGCAATATATATAATTTGATGTTTGCATATTCTACTTGTTTTTTGAGCTACTACAAATAACCATTAATTTGTTCATATTTTCTAACAACACAGCCAAAAATGCGATATTTGATCACTGTTATATTCTAACATCGAGTTCCTCATTTTAAACGGCTAATGGTGGTGACTATTTGATAAATTTTAAAACACTTGGTCTCAGATAGTACACATATGCCACACGGTGTTTTTGTTGTAATTCACTCTGGAACGTTAAAAAAAACAATTATGATCCTCACCTTTATAAGCTCACATACTCCATTAAGCTAAGTTCTTCACGTCATGTCAAAGCCTTTAATGCAAACCAAGTCTTTCAGTAGCCTATGTGTTAAGCAAAATCATATCAAGGTCAATAAGTGTTACCATATACTTTTGCCGTTGCAGTCACAATACAAATACTCACCTACTTTGAACCTCAAATGGCTCAAAAGCAATAGATCATCAACATTTTGTATATTTTACAGAATTTGAGAGGGTGTTACTTATTGGTCAGTAAAATATCCATACATCTACATCTGAGGTGTTTACTTTGAGATAAACTATGGTTAAAATGTGTTTTCTTTTCCTCGGAGCATCAGACTGACAAAAGGAAACATGAATACTTCTTGATTTCTTCTACATGTCAACGAAAATCCATCCAATTTACCTCAGTAAAAGACAATGCTGGAAGGGAATGAACTGCAAATGAGCTTGCAGTATATTTTGCGAAAGAACAGAAAACTTACAAATGTGATGACAAAACCTTGTACCTCTCTATTTCAGACCAGTTTCGTGCTGAAAACATGAATATTTAAAAATAGTAATTATTAGAATGTGTAGAGACTTAGACCAGGTGCCACTTTAGTACCAGATTCTTTGAAGCCGCTACCAGAATGGGTTCTGGTTGATGACGGTTGTCGCTGCAAACCATATTACATAAGCGAGAAGTGACTGCTAAAAATAGATTGAAGGAAACTATATTCATACATACTAGCAATAATTAAACCTTGCAAAACAAGTTCAGCTTTCAACTAGTTTGCGTCATTGAAAGAGTTAGGGACTGAAGTTGAATACTCCAATTTTGGTTCATTTCGCTTGGAGAGTTAAGGTAGAAAACTGCCTCAGTGTTTTTAGTTGACTACCACAAAATTCATGCACTAGTTGAAGTGATTGACAAGGCCTAGTTCAAACATGAACACTTATGGTGTCAAAATGGTTGTAGATGTGTATTTCTATCATATTATACACATGAATTTTTCAGATGAATAAAGCTTGTATACTGCTATAAATCTGAAATTAAGCTTTACGCAGAAAGTACATTAAGAAAGATAAAATTGGGGAGGAAATTTGGCATATGTGTTATGATGAATTTTAGGGTACTTGATGCAACGCGGTATGATGTTTAGGAGCAACAAAAAAAACTGAAAATGCAAGGAAACTGAAGTAACAGAGCAGAGAAATCACAGTTATAGAAGTTGTATAGGAGCCTTAGCAGCGAAGTTTAGCTAACTTCAGTAATTTTTGCCAAATTTTGCAGGAGTCATGTTAACTCTGGTATCTATATTAAGGCATGGTTGTTGTATTGTTCTCAAATACATTTTATATCCAAAAGGGAAACTCCCACTTCATCAATCTATCCCCTACATAAGGCACTAACAGAGATGGCAATCAAACTAATTAAAGTTTCACCTTCGCATCAATATCAAGGTAAATAAGGTCAATAACTGTGCACCCAGCACAACGAAGAAGCATGGCCCAAATCCAAATAGACTCAAGAAGATCTTCAAATCGGGCATCTCTCCAGGGAGCACTGCCATTATAACTGACCTATAACCACAGAAATTCAATCCAATAGTCTGGAGAACTCAAAATTATACACAAGCCATACCGATACAAAAAAATTAAGCTATGAATTTGACCTGGATCCAACAAAAAATTGGGACAATTACCTATTGAAAGCACAAGCTGTGGGTTCCATTGAATTTGATGGAGAAGGCGGCAGTAGTTGAGTTGAGGTTGTTCGTCATGGCGCCTATTGAAAGAACACCCGGAAGTCAGCAGCAGACAGTAGATAGTGATGAGATTATCACCATGGAGACGTCTGTGGTTCGAGATGGTTTGGAGAAGATGAAATTAGATCTGAAATCAAATGCTTTGAGAGAGATGAAATGACGTGTTCTGTATTTTGGACACTATCTGGAACGAAATGTTGAGGGCTTAGGAGGGAAGTTTTTCGGATTAGAGCCAAAAAATATGAAAAAATTTCGGGTTGGAGCCAAAGTTATCAAATTGGCGGGTAGTTTACGATTGAAACCAATGTTTTGGTTGTTTAATGTCAAAGTCAAAAACTCAGTGCGTATTAAAGAAAATAGCTACAAAATAAAAGTAACAATTAACAACGAAATGTTAATATTTTTTAAAGTTAAGATATTTTGTAATACTTTCTTAGAATATGAATATTTTTTAGATTTAAATTTATATTTAATAGTAGATATCACTTATAATTTTGTATTAAATATGAAATACTTTATATTGGTCCGCCTTCATCTATTTTGGAGACATACATATGTTTCGGATCTATATATATATATATATATATATATATATATATATATCCATTAGAAGAGAATAATACATTGAAAGAATAATAATTCTTAGGGAAGAATAATATGTTGTAGAAGAATGAATTAACAAATAAATATTTTATATTTTTCAATTAAACATTAATTTAATATAAATATAAGAAACTTAAAAAAATAGAAACGACAATATCAATGGTTGCTAATAACAAATAATTAATTAACTAGTTCACAAAAATACCTCTTACAAACACAAATCATAAATTAATTCATGCATAATATTTTTACTAATTAATCCTTAATAGTAATATTAATCAACTGGCGTTTATTTATTTACTATGGATTTATTAATTATTTATTACTTATTTAATATTTAAACATATTCATATTTCAAATTAATTAATTATTATTATCCATTAGATTTTTATTATTAATTTATTATTATTCAATAATTATTTTTTAAATCCTATTTATTATTATTTGTTACTTATTAATTATTTCAATTATTTAATTATCAGTTATAAATATCACTTTACAATACTTAAATTTTATTATTATTCAATAATTATTAAATATTAATCTTAATTATTATATAATTACTAATAGTTAATCATTTAACAGTAACTATTTAAAATTAATTATTAAAAGCGTATACTTATTTTTAGTATGTTTTTCGCAACTGGCTTTACCTATTGTAAAAAAATACAGTTATTGCAACTGGCGAAAACAATTGTTAAAGGTATTTATTCGCAACTGGCTTGGAAGCGCAGTTGCAAATAATTTGTTCGTTGCAACAGTTATTGAAGCACAGTTGCTAAAAGTATTTTTTTTTGCAATAGGAAAGAAAGCGCGGTTGCTAAAAATATATTTTTCGCAACAAAAATAAAAGGCCCATTGCAAAATCTTACCTATTGCAACTGTTATAATAGGTCTGTTGCTAAATATCATTTACTGCAACTGTCTTTTGTCGCCTGTTGCAAATAGCTAGTTGCAATATGGTATTTTTCTTGTAGTGTCAATTATTCATACACACTAACACTTAACAATTTTTCATGTTTTCATGTTTATTCCCACATTAACAACTTTTTACATTATTATTTTCATCTTAGCTTGCAACAAGTGAAAGACGACAATACCCTTCTTTCATGTTTTCATGTTCATTCTCATCTCTTTATACAAATATTTTTCTTAATAGGTTACATGAATCAAACCCGAAACATGCATGAATATAAACGGGTCAACCCGAAACCGACCCGTTTAAATAAACGAGTTGAGTTGACTCGACCTGAACTCAACATGAACACAAGTTGACTCGACCTGAACCCGACCCATTGACAGCCCTAGAAGGAATACCAAAATTAAGGGCACGACATACCGCCTATCTCGAGCGGGTGGAAGAGTTGTTGGATGGTTTTGACTATCATGTCATCTTCCATATTCCATGGGAAGAGAATCAAAAGGCTAACAAATTGGCTAAACTGGCCAACTCGAATGCCCTAGTTGGAACATAAGTGGTCCCGATCGAGATATTAGACACTCTGAGCATAGATCAGATGGAAATTGATCGAGCATTGGAAGCTGACCCTGACAGGGGGTCATGGATGACCTCCATCAAGAACTTTTTTCAACATGGAACTCTTCTGGAAAGTAAAAATGATTAGAGAGCTTTCGTTTGTAAAGCCTCAATATGAATCACCCAAGGAGGTGCGCTATACAGAAGAGGGTCCCGGTTCCTATTCTCCGGTGTGTGGCCGATGACGCCGCCGAACGGGTGTTGTGGAAAGTGTATGTAGGCGAATGCGACGCTTACACCGGGGGACAAACACTAGAAAAGAAGGTTCTGTGGTATGACTACTTTTGGCCTACCGTTAGTCGGGATGTAACTAATTATTTCAAACGTTGCGACAAGTGCCAGAGGTTTTCCCAAATTACAAGAGCTCCGCTGATCCAACGCCTACAAATGGTTAGTCCTTGGACATTCGGTATATAGGGAGTGGACATCATTGTAAGCCTTCCAATTTCTAAAGACGGAGCAAAGTATGTGATTGTGGATTACTTTACAATGTGGGCTGAAGCCGAACCATTGACCATGATTACGACAGATCTAGTGATCAACTTTATTGTTAGAAATATCATATGCTGATTTGGGATTCCCAAGAACATCATATTAGATAATGGGATTCGGTTCGATAGCTCAGAATACAGAGATTTATGCCAATGATACCACATCGAGAAGAAGTACACTACAGTTGCACACTCGCAATCAAATGGACAGTCGGTGTTGTGAACAAGATCATCAAGTCCAACCTGAAGAAATATTTGGAGCAAGCTAATGGAAAATGGGTCAATGAACTACCTCTAGCTCTTGGGGCATATCACACAACCCATCAGTCGGCGATAAGTCACACTCCCTTCGCACTGTCCAATGACTCTGAAGTAGTCACTGGACATGATTGACGAGAAACGAGAGGAAGTTAACTTACATGCTGTAGCACACAGACAATGAGTCGCTTGATGTTATAATAAGAAAAGAATAATAACCTTTGACTTTGGCGATCTTGTTCTAAGTCTTCCTGACCTCGGTTCACATGAGTCCGAAGTGGGAATGGCCTTACGTCATACAACAGATGCTTGATAATGGAACCTTCAAGCTAACAACTGTTGATGATGACCCACTCCCGAATACATGAAATACCGAGCACTTGCAAATTATCTTTCTTAGCCTTCATTCTTAATTATTTCATTTTTTCAAGATTGTAATAAGGAGTGACTTACCACTTATTATTGTTTATAAATAAAAACTCTTTTCCTTGCTCCATGATAGTGTCTATTACTTTGGCTGTGTGTTATGATCTAACCGACATGTCTCAAGGATTAAACGAAGAGGATAACTAACTGCCCAACAATGTTCGTTGGCTCATGTTTCGACAAGTTAACTCAACCATAATTAGTCGAACTGGGTTAACTAAATTCAAGCCCGACTTCGACGCTCGACATGGCGATCTCCACTTTGTGAACTAAAGTGATGGAACGATGCTTAAACAACATCTTTAACTATTTCCCACACTTCAACCGTTAGGCCTGTCTACGGATGCAGTCGGATACGCATAGTGATGTATCCGAATCCGTATCCAAAAAAAAAAAAATATCCGAATCTGTATCCGATATCCGCGGATATCATTTTAATAATATCCGTATCCATATCCGCGGATATCCGAAAACATCCGTATCCGGTTCAACGAATACGGATATTTTCGAATATCCGAAAATATCCGTATCCGAATTTAAAATTACATATCCAAAATTGCATAACTCATAATTTGCAGCAAATACATACTTCCAGCAAATTCATCATAATAGCAAATTCATAAAACACTGCAAATACAACATAAAAACTAGAAAGCAAATACATCACATTCGTAGTCATATCCTAAAACAACATAAATCATAAACATAAATACATCATACATGCCATGAATTGTAGCAAATACCAAAAATCATCTAAATAACACACGTGCAAAAATGATCGTTTGCATTCATTTTTCCATGGAATCTTCAAATCTCTCTAAACAACATAACCTGCATTCATTTTTTTAGAGAATTTTTAGTGTAAGATTTAAATACTTGAATGAATTTTCAGATAACCTGCAAACTTTCAGCAACTGAGTTGCAAACTCTCTGTTTGCAACTCAGTTGCAAACTGCTTGCAAACAGCAGTGCAAACTGCTGTTTGCAAACAGTAGTTTGCGACTGCTGTTTGCAAACCTGTTTGCCACTGCTGTAAACAGCAGTGGCACACTGTTGTTTGCAAACAGAAGTGTGTGGACTGCTGTTTGCAAACAACAGTCCGCGGTGCACACTGCTGTTTGCAAACAGCAGTGTGCCACTGCTGTTTGCATTTGCAACACTGCTGTTTGTAAATGCAAACAGCAGTGTGGCACACTGCTGTTTGCATTTGCAAACAGCAGCGCGCCGCACTACTGTTTGCAAATGCAAACAGCAGAGGCTGCTGTTTGCAAATGCAAACAGCAGTGGCTGCTGTTTGCATGTTTGCATTTGCAAACAGCAGTGTGGCGCACTGCTGTTTGCGAATGCAAACAGCAGTGGTTGCATTTGCATTGCAAACAGCAGTGTGGCACACTGCTGTTTGCAAATGCAAACAGCAGTGTGGCACTGTTGTTTGCAAATGCAAACAGCAGTGCCACACTGTTGTTTGCAAAAAGCAGTGTGCCACACTGCTGTTTGCAAATGCAAACAGCAGTGGCAGTGCCACACTGCTGTTTGCAAACGGCAGTGTGGCACACTGCTGTTTACAAATGCAAACAGCAGTGGCACACTGCTGTTTGCAAATGCAAACAGCAGTGCCACAGCTGTTTGCAAACAGCAGTCCGCGGACTGCTGTTTGCAAACAACAACCCGCGGACTGCTGTTTGCGAACAGTGCTGTTTGCGACTGAACTGCTGTTTGCAAGAACCATGAACCGTGAACTGTTAAAAATTACTAGGGAATGAGAATTTACCAGGGAATGAGAATTTACCGTGAACTTCAAATCATAAGAATCATACCATATCTGCTAAATAAAAAACAAATGTTAAAATTGATAATGCTACACAAAGTATTTTAAATTGTTTACAAGAATGAAGCATAAGAATTATATTTACCATATGTGAAGAGTGCATATAGACTACATAATGATTGATGCATCGTCGACAAGCTCAACATTATTTCCTATAAAAAGAACTGAATAACTATACAAAATAATTATTGCATTTAGACAAATTAAAAAACTAACCAATATCAGATGGTAACCAATCTTTTATACACATCAATGCTTCTACTATATTCGAAGACAATGAAGATCTATTCTCCATAATTACCCTTCCACCGCTACTAAAAGCTGATTCGGATGCTACAGTCGATACCGGAACTGCTAAGATGTCACGAGCAATCTTTCCAAGAACGGGAAAAGTGGGGCTATTAGTTTTCCACCACATCAAAATATCAAAATTATCCTCATCTTCGCCCATTGGCAACAATCCATCACCCAAATACTTATCAAGTTCCGTCTTTACAACTAGTGAACTTACAACATTCTTGTCGACGTAGTTTCTCCATTGTGAATCATTTTTTTGTTTCTTTTTAGGAAGATTAGTAGATGAATCCACCGTATTAGGACAAGAATGGGTAGATGCATTCATGGATGACGTACTTTCCTTTTCGTATAAATAAAAGAGAGTTCTCAAAGATGATGTTATTTTTCCAACATGAATATGTGAATTTTCTCCATAAACCAAACCAAAGAAAAACTCGATGTAAGTCATCTTATAACGGGGATCAAAAATTATACCAAGACTCATCATTAGGTTAGAAGTGCTCCAATATTTGTCAAATTTAATTCTCATCTTTTGTGCCATTGATTGAATATACACATGCTCATTTAACTCCCAACTTGTAATGTTCTCATAAACATCACACACATTTTTGAAATATAGATTAGTCGTTGGATACTTGACACCGGAAAATGTAAGGGTAATATCATAAAAAATTCTCAAACATTCACTAACTTCTTTCCCAATCTCCCATTCTTCACTTGATGGCAACGATTTATAATCATATGTCAAATCAACCAATCGCTCAAATGCAGGACGTAGTTTAAGTGCACTTTCAAGCATAAGAAAAGTCGAATTCCATCGTGTTGGAACATCATAACAAATTCCTTTTCCACTTAATCTAGTTTGTGCTAATGCATTTTCCCAACATTGTTTCCTACTTTGGGATGATTTGGTAAAATTGACACTTTCTCTTATTTTTTCAATTAGGCCGTGCACAACTTTTAAACCGTCTTGTACAATCAAATTTAATATGTGCGTGCAACAACGCATATGAAATAACGCACCATCTAAAGGCAAAACACCTTTACAAACTAGCCATTCTTTAAAATCTTTTATAAGAACATCGTTATTCAAAGCATTATCAACTGTAAGTGCAAATAACTTTTTATCGATATTCCAATGCAACATCTTTTCCTTCATGGCAGCACTTAGTACCAATCCTGTGTGTGGAGGAGGCAACTCATGATAAGCAATGATTTTTTTTTTTGTAATTTCCAATCATCGTCAATATAATGGCACGTTGTGCAACAATACCCTAGATTTTGATGTTCCGATGTCCATAAATCCGTAGTAAGACTAACACGAGACGATAAACAATCCAACATATCTTGTACTTTTGCTCTCATCTCAACATAAATTTTTAGAACATCACATTTAATTGTATTTCTAGAAAACATTTTGACCGTTGGGTTAATGTTTCTAATATAATCTTGAAAATAAACATGCTCGGTCATATTAAACGGGTAATCATGCTTAGCAACCATACGAGCAAAAGACATTCGGATTCGATTTTGATCAAGTTTCCAACTTGTTAATTTGAAAGGCTTATTGGGGGAATGATTAGTAGTCAGTATTTGCTGTCCTGCAAGCCTCTTACTATCAGCATTTCTTGGACAAGATTTTAAATGGTTTTTAAAATGGGTTGTTCCCATAGTGGCAGCCCCATTGAATACCCTAGTACAATGTTTGCACGTGGCCTTAATACGGTTGATTCCATCTACCACAACTATTGTTCTATCAAAATCCTTCCACACATCAGATTTTAAGGGTCTTACTGTAGGTTCATTTTTATCCGAAGTGGCTGAAATATCTAGACTTTGTTGCAAATTAGTGTCCACATTTTGATTTTGAGTTTCTTGCACAATAGGCATATTATCAACGACGTTAGCATTATTCATTGTCGAACACTGAATGGATTTGCTACTGCAACTTGATGATGTATTTGTCATTTTTGCAAGCTACATATAAAAAAAACATGTGAAATTATTTTTACATGCAATATACATATAGTATCAGTCTATCTCGACTACGCAGAACATATGGATTTGTTATCGGCTAACTATGCAACTGTTTTAAGCATATAATTTTACTATTTTCAGAAATAATTTCACAGTTTTAAGCATATAATTTCATCAGTTTTATGCATATGATTTTTCTGTTTTAAGCATATAATTTTACTGTTTTATGCATATAGTTTTAAGCATATACTACAAATAACATCTAAGTGAAAGAGAGTACCAGGTTCTTCAAAATCATAAAATAAATAATAAATAAACCAGAAAAAAAAAGGCTTTGAATTTATATTTTCATACCACTATCAGTCTCAGTCTATCTCGGGTACAGGCGGCGTCGCGGCGATTGCTGGAGTAACTGGCGAGCAGCTCGCAATTATCGAAGGGGGACGCTCGAAGGGGATGCTCGATTGGCGATTGCGATTGCTGATGCTCGAAGGGGATGCTCGATTGTTAATGCTCGAAGGGGGACGCTCGAATGGGATGCGCAATTATCGAAGGGGGACGATTGCCATTGCTGATTGCTGATGCTTGATAATATGCTGAAACCGAATTATCAAAGATGAGAGGGAGTAGCCGCCGCCATCATTTTTTTAGGGTTTTTTTCTTTTCTCAAACGTGGAATGGAATTGTAATTTGAGGAGGCTAGGGTTTGGGACCTGAACGTTATTTGCTTTTGGTCTGGACCAGAACGTTATTTGCTAGGATATGGGTTTGGTTTCCTTGGTCTTGGTAAATGTGGGCTGGACCTTGAATTGGGCTGCATCCTAAAATTGGGCTGAATAACAAAAAAAAAAAGGATATTTAATTCCACAACGGTCGGATAATTTTCGGATACGGATAGTGTCATATCCGTATTCGTATCCGAAAATATTTTCGGATATCGGATATCCGTATCCGCTTTTCGGATATCGGATATTATTCATATTTTCGGATACGGATTCGGACGGATATCGGATTTTTCGGGTATTCATTGCCAGCCCTATCAACCGTATGAGTATAAACTATGGGGATGTGATCCAACCATCCTGATGGCGACCTTTGCCCTTGACGTTAGGGCAAAAGAACGACGCTAGGGCAAGTGTGACCTGACCGCTTGCCTGACTAAATTAATTTTTTAAAGCTTGGAACGAAGTGTAAACTAAGGACGAGTGTGATAGGTGCACCAAAATTAACGACGACTCACTCCCTAACTGTAACCCTTAATAATTATGGAGAGAGTATAAAATGACACGCATGCCTCGATGCAAGGCTGCTTGACTTATGACTTTAACCTAGACCGACTATGGGAGAGTATAAAGGACGAACCATAACATTCATACTAACTCCAGCATCCTCAACTAGGACCAGGGACTAGATGTCCAGTTGACTTAGCTTAACCCCCATCTAAACCGTGGGAATGATCACAGACTTATAAATTAACTTTAAACATCACTATTAGAAACAGTGGCTACAACATTAGTGCTTTAACAGCGATTACTAAAACCTCCTATGTTAAAGGAATTTTTAACATCGATTTTTTTTATCGATGTTAAAGTTTTCATAGACATCACTTATTAAAATAAGAGTATGTCGGTAACTATGTTTTAAAAAAAAAACTTTAGACATCACCCTTTTAACATCAGTTGGTAAAACCACCAATGTCCGTCTTTTAAATGTCTCTTTAGACGTCAATCGTTAAAAAACCTGATGTATAACTTCTTTAAAAAAAGGTCACTCTTATTTTCTCCTCCTTTTCTCCTTACTTCCCTTTGGCTCGAAAACCAAATTTTGGGATCCAAACTTATAATTTGAGATACAGTTAGCGCTCCCTCCTCTCTCTTTTATTCATAAATGAAATACTTTTCCCCTTATTGCGTTCATAGAAAAATATTGGACTCTTTATCCTTCTCTTTTGAGACAAAATTAGGGTTTTGGATGCTCGTTCAGATCGTGGCCTTTTTAAACTTCAATTGACTTCCGATATGTCTCTGTGGCTTCAATTGGTTGATGATGAATTTCTATGGCCTCGCTCGATTATTTATTGTTCCTTTGCCCTTCGATTTGATATGTGAAATTGTCCCCCTCTCAAGATGATCGAACTGATTTTTTATTTCTATTTTTCTCTATTGAATTGCTTGGTTTTGATACTCATGCCTGTGATGTATATGGTGTATTTATCTGTTTTCGAACCCTTCGATTTTCTTTGACTTCTCGATGCATCGTGTGGTTTGAATTGATCAACCTTGTTGAACATATTTGGTTGTTATTTCAAGAATTTTCTGAATTTTTCTTCTTGCAAAAAATCGATTTCTAAAAACTTGACTTGGTCACCCTTCCGTGAATTGAATTTAAATTCCTCAGTGTTTTGGAAACCAGAATTATTCAACCTAGCAAAAATAAGTTTTTGCCGAAAATAACATATTTGAAATCTTCAACTTATGGAAATTTTCAAATGTTCTTCTTTCCGGAAATAAACTCCGACTTCTAGAAATTGTACACTCTTTCTTTCGTTGTTCCATGTTTCTTATTTTTCTTACCTGTTCGAACCAGAAGAAATAAAACTACTGCCTTTATTATATGGATATTCATTGATAAGAGAAAATACAATGTTATTTCTTTTTCTTTACTGATAAGGGAAGATAGTATATTTGCATTGCATAGTTGGCTCGAACAAATGCTACATTTGCATACTGTATTTGTTCAACAAATAATGCACTGACGTTGTTCACTTGTTTACCCAAGTTACTCTTGTACATTTCTGACTTGCCATACGCTATATTTGAACAGATGCTACCCATTATCCAGATTTGTAGTTGTCACTATTTGTTCATTTTTCCACTACTACTATGTATTGAAACCACAATTGGCACTTTCACGCGTTCATTTGTTGGTTATTGGCTCAGATTTGTTGCACCAATTTTGTGTCCCTTGTTTCATTGACCATATGCATTTGTTTGAGGCTATGATATAAGAACTTATACTATACTTAGTCTTTGAATCAAACTGCTGTTTTGAATAGATGCCACAATTGATATCTATTTGTAATGTTTGCTTGTTCATGCTGGTGTTGTAGCCATCAGCATGTGGTCTTGATTTAGTCTCCAATGTCATGTTTTGAATCCCTGATTAATGGCCACTTGATTTTGTCACTTGCTTGTCCAACTTGTGCATGCATTGTGATTTTTAGCTGTACTTGAATTCAAGCTTTTATATTTGATGTTACTTTAGCATCTTCTTGAGTTGCTTATTTTACTGGCTTATATCGTTTTGTTGCAGCACCTATATTGTTTGCCATTTCCGTATGCTTATATGAACTTGAGTACTTTTGGCCATTTTATTTTTCAATTTCTTAAACATGGCTAATGCACTTGACCCTTGCTGCACCATTAACCTTGTACATGTTATACCTTGGTTTATTTTATTGGCATGTTGTACTGCTGCTATGCACTGCATTGTATATATACACTGTATTGCTTCATTTGTCTGTCAAGCTTCCTTGTGCCCTATTGCATGTCATGCCTTGAAATGCTTCTACACCATTTGACATTAGTAAACTGAGTGCTTGGCTTTGTTCCATTTTACTGTGTGTGTTTCTGTGATAGGTGTACAGATGATTGGACTGAATATTGAAGTAATTGATGACTCAGTGTTTGTTAGTGTGTGTAACTGAAATTGTATATATAATGAGTGAACTGAGTGATGTAATGAGGAATATATGTATAATGAACTGTACAATAGTGGAGTCAGAAAATTTGTACTATTTCAAATATTGAAATAAAATATATAACTGAATAAAAGTACTGTTTTAATATTCAATTCTGTGCAATAGCATTTTATTCAATCTAGATATTTATTTATGTATTGGATGTAATATAGCCATATTATTATACTCAACATCACTTGGTTAAAATAAAACGATGTAAAACATGGTCTATTATATTAGTTTATGTAAAGAAAATTGATGTAAAAGATGGTCTAATACATCGGTCAATTAAAAACCAATGTCTAAAATCATGATCTTTCTCTACAGTCGCAAAGATACCGATCGTAAAATAGTTAGATATCGGTCAAAAACCAATGTTGTAGCCACTTTTCTAGTAGTGCATGCTCCTAAGATGGCACGTAATTCAAGGATAATTGAGTGAATATAACCTGTACCTTTAAATTATGATGCTTGCTCACTCAAGGAAGACAACTTATGAGTTAAGAGTGACTTGAAAAACTTAAATCGTAAGTACAATGAATAGAAAATGAAAGTAAATTTGCAAAAGAAACAAAGTACTTCATTGACATTGCATGTACAAGAAGCGAGGGCTGCACTCGCAAACAACCACAATATGCTAGCAAAAAGAAAATTCATGACATAGAGCCTCTAAGGCTTGGGAGTCTATGGCTTCTTTTGTTTCTTCTACTCAAGAGCCACCTTCTCCTCATGCATGTAGATGCGTTTCATTCTGGACTTATCAATTGATGGCTCTTCAACTCCAGGCATTGGTTTGTCACCCCAATTCTTTGAACATATATCACGATAAGTTGGATCAGGCTGGTATGTTGTAATTTTATTGCCGAGAGGAGGAATAACTTAAAGGTAATCGACAGGGAATGGAGCCAGTATGATCTCGGCCTTTAGTTCATGAAGACACTCCTCTTTCTACTTTTTGGTCTCAGCCAAGCTCAAGGTTCTCACCTCCCAGGACTCCCCCATGTAAACGACATCTTCTTCACTAGTGACTCAACTGTCAAGATCCTTTAATGCATCAATCATCTCCTCATCCTTGTGGGGATCATTGATCGGGGGCACCTGATGCTCTTTACCAGCCTTTGACTGGTCCTAAGAGGGAGTCGGTATCTGATGAGTACCTAAGACAAGTAGAGCAATGACAGCTTGCCCTTTCAGAATGATAGGTTCCATTGCAGTCGCTTCCCTGGCTTGGCGACATGCAAACAAAGCTTTCTGAAATTTCGGTGAAATTAGATAAAAACCTTTAAGCGAATCGCCTCTAGTAATTGGAGCCTCAAGCATTTCTGTGATTGGGGTAGGTGTTTGGTAGCTCCTAGTGAAGGAAAGTCGGGATGGTACTCCTCATGATTAGGGGCGACAAAAGAAGTGAGATGCCTTCAACAAATTTTCCTTTAGCCTGACGCTTGGTAGTGTCTACGGCTTCCTTCTACAGCTTTCTTCCCTCAATTGGAAATTCTGGTTCCTTACCTTAGAGGAAGTTTTACATTAGCTCGTCCTCACCCACATCTCTACATCTAGATAGTCACTTCTCCTCATCAGCTAGCTAAAGCCTTGGGATAATCATCTATCTCGGATATATCTTGGTGGCGGTGGATGTATTATCCCGGGGTTTTAACTACCATTGGCTAAACCATAAATTGATAATTACAACAATAACTGATTTAATAAAATTAATTCAATACTTGTAGAGAATTTAAGTAATCTTTTAAATTCATATATATATACATACATATCTATATATGTTGTAAACTGTTATAAAATTTCTAACTTGTGTATGTATGAAATAAGGGTATTAGTAAATATGCATCTTAGTTTCACATCCTAAATTAATTCTAATCTTATCTAAAATAAATAAATTAAGGAAATTTATTTTGTTACGTCATGTATAAGAGAGTGTTAACAAAGGACATAACACTTAAGTGTTTAAAGTGGATCGATTGAAGTATATTTGCTTTCATTCATGACAGGATAAAGAGCATTTAAGAATAGCAAAACTTGGAAGCTAAGGATGCTTTTAGATCCTTATACAAATATGTATGTTAGCAAAACACTTACTGTCGTATGAAAAGAATAGCGTCTAGCCTTAGCATAAGCTAGAAATGGAACCATCTCTTTCCCACATAAAAACAGAGAACACCATATTTTTTTTCTTGATTACACATGCAAGTACACAGGATATTTAATTTTGACATTATCTTAGCAGCTAA
Organism: Allium sativum; assembly: GCA_030737875.1. NCBI lineage: Eukaryota > Viridiplantae > Streptophyta > Magnoliopsida > Asparagales > Amaryllidaceae > Allium > Allium sativum. The sequence goes on from CM060912.1 coordinate 293,006,632, forward strand.
GATTTCATACTTTAGTATAATTTATACATAAACAAATGCCACTTGCTTGCTGAAATCCACTGAAACAATTCGGCTAGCATATATAGGGCATTCACGTCACAAAAATGACAATTCTATTGGGAAAAAGGAACATTCTGCACCATGACTATTCACTGCAACCATTGATTACACTCACTAGTCTAATATTATAATGTATCTATAAGAGAGAGCACACTTTCACAATTTTGCACACAACATTTGGATCTCGAAACTGAAGAAAGTAGAAACCAGGCACAAGTCTAGGAACAAAGAGATATTACTAAGTGAGTAAATCACTCACTGTATATTCCTTTTAATCCATATGAGTTTATTTATATTTAGATGAGTTGCACTTATTATGATGATATTAAAAAAACCTCACCACTGAAACCATGTTTGTTTGATCACACCTGAGAAACCCCTGTAATACAAACTATTGATGCTCTGACTAAAACCTTACTTTGTTTTAATGACAAGTTCTTATATACATCTGTTCTTAGTATAAGTAGATTTTTTTTGTATATAGAAATAAACATTCCAGGTTTTTATGGATTTATATATATATATATATATATATATTGTAAACCAATTCGAAATAAACTAAACAGATAAGTCCTATAATAAGATACGCGATAGTGATAAATATTGAATACATTTTCAAATATAAGAGCTAGAGTTTTGGCTAGTCGTCGGATTTTGGAATTGCGCCTTTTACTGTGTATTTAAAAAATGAAATGCGGGGACAGGGGTTGATCGAGTGGCAAGATGCTTAGCGAGGAGACCAGTCAGGGTGTCAATATCACGTGGGTGAAGGCTGGAGTTTATCTAGGGTCAGTAGTGGCGGTGGTAGGCTTTTGTTCGGTCATAGGGTTGAGTGTCGGGTTAGGCTGGTTCAATCGAAATTCTTTTTCTTTGATCTGGCTGATGGTGGTTGATCGAATAAAATGGGATGACTCAGTACAGTACGGTACGTATGTAGGATCAGCAATGAGGTCGTGACGATGGTTGTGCGTGTGTGCATGTGCAACCAAAATGTGCACCGTGAAATGCCTAGAAACAAAAAAATGGTGAAGCTATAAACAACAACAGTTAGGTAGAGGAAGAGGGAGTATGGTGAATAGGGGTATGCAAAACGATGGATGATTTTAAGCGACAATACAGAGTATAGAGTATAATTTAAAAGCATTGATATCAACTTTTTTATCAACTACTTATTAAATGAAGTACTAGTTCATAAAATAAACATAGAACACTACAGAATTAATCATAAAACAGCCAAAACTCAACAAAGACAAGTTTGAACGACAGGTTATTTAAATGGTAATGTTTTAACTCAATTATTATATGTTTGTCGTTGATATGCATTAAATATAGTTTAATAGCTGTGAAATGTTTAAGAGTGGAATATATGATCCTCAAAAATTAAACTATTATACATGCAATTCATTTGCTGGTTGGGGTATCTACAACTAAGCCAAACAAACGTGGTTCATGCTTCTACATATTCTGTACTCCACAAAGTTTCATTCCCATCTCCCTCCATTCTTACTATAGATTATTTGGCTACTAACCACCATCATTATTAATTACATGAAAATGGAGGAGAAGTGAAGAGAAGAGTATGTAGCAAGAGTAAGGCGAAGGAAGTAGCGACCATGACTGGGGACAGTGTAAACATGAAAATGGTGGAGCCTTAGATAATAGGAAATGGGAAGCAAAATCCTTGTAGAAAAGCGTCACAGCAGGTCTCGGCATATTGAATTAAAATGGGATAGGGTTCTCTTAATTTCGTGGGTTTGGGGTAGGCCATATAAGCAAATCAACATGGTGGAGTAACAGCGGTAAATGGTAGAGAGGAGGCGGAAGCAACAGGGTAAACGAAGAAGTGGGGAAGGGAAAATTTCATAGTAGGTCTCGAGAATGAAATTTACACGGTGTGTCGGTTTTAGGGCGACGGGGTGATTAATGGGCCGTGCTTTTTTTTAACTAAACCAAAGTTTTAATAGAAAAGAAATTGGGTTTAGTTGGGCCTGCAAAAATAAGTAGGGCTAAGTTTTAGAAAAGGAAAGGTTAAAGAAGAAATGGGCCGAAGGTTTTTTTAATGAGCTTGTTTAATTAAAAATATAAAGTGTTTAATAGGAAGGGAAATTTGATTTTTTCTTTAATTATATATTGACATTGTTTTAAGTAAAATTCTAAATAACTTAAAAATGATTTTTTTATGATTATAACCTTGCCAAATTTATAAAAATAAATTAAACGATATCAAGAATAATGAGAACGAATGAGATTTTATCTACACTTACAAATATATTTATATTTGAGATATAATTTGTATAAGTTAAGTTTAATTATTCATATAAATTCAAGGAAATAAAAAGGGAATGTTTTATTTAATCATTTCAAGACTAAGTAAAGAAATAAAGGTGGATAAGTTGAATAAAGAGAAGGTGGTTAATTCAAATATTTGAATAAACATCAAAATACAATTTTATCGACTTAAGTCGATAAAATATTTTCAATATCAAGAAATGATCAAATTAATAACAAATGAAAGTGAATATTAGAAATCAAATTTTTATATATAATAATCTGTGCCATTTAAGTATCACTTGTCCCTAAAAGATATAAACATCGATCATTTCGAAGAGTCTGGAATATATATTCCACTTTGATTCGATTTTTACGTTGCAATTCGAAGATTATCAAAGATAATAAAAGATGGAGTTATGCAAGAATTGTTTTATAAATCCTAGGTAGAAATTGTCTAAGATGGGTTTTTAAAATAATGACTTCGGTTTATCCAATCCTAGGACAACTTGTACGGACGAACGTCCGACAGAGTATTCCTAACGGATCACGTACATTGAACTTTTCAAACGTAGTTATGGGTGGCAGAGGAATTCGTTTCTCTTGCTTTATACCTATAATATATTTTTGGAGAAGTCAATTAGTAATTAGCGGGTTTTGACGATGTGGCATTCAAAGCAAATAAAAAGTTTTTTGTCAAGGTAAGTTTAGCCTCAAGCTTCACAACCGGGAAATGACAAAAATGTAACAACCCGGAAAATCTGGGCCAGTTTAAAATTTTTATTTTGGCAATTTTAGCGAATTTTGATTATTTAAAATGAATTATTTTAAATAATATTGACGAGAAATTTGTTTTGAATATAATTCGAACGTTTATATTATATACGTCGTCGTTAGAATATATTATAATTATATATAATTATAAAAGGAATAGAAAATGGCGCGGTAGTTCGAAAATTCGATTTCTAATTTCAAATGAATATACAGAATTCAATATAAGTCAGAATTGAACGAAACAAGAAATATTTGAATCTGTATAACTATATCTTTGTAATGAAGTTAACAAACTGAGATTTCATCTTAGAAATGATAAGATATGTCCAGTTTAAAATTAGAAATAGTCGCTGTGGAATTTATATATATTTTTTTATATATATAAGGCCCTTAAAAATGGACATTTTGCAAACGACCTCGGAATTCGACGAGACCAGTTTTGTTAGGACCGTATCGTCAATACGAAACTAGAAAATATTTTTCTGGAATTTTTCTAGTTAGTATGTGACCCCGGTAATTTGAAATGTACGTTTAAAATTCGATATAAGGATTTAAATGTAAATTCAACGGGAACTGATTGTAACGATCAAACCAGCTTACGATACATATCCCATTGTGTTCGGAATGGGGGTAAAACGCTATGGACGACAGGCGGTGGACCTCGTTTCGAGGTCGTATGTAAAAGTCAACCCTTTTGCAAAATTTAATAATTAAATAATAATAAAATAAATAAATAAATAAAAAATTACCTTTCCCCCCCTTTTCTTCTTCGTTGCCCCCCCCCCCCCGAATCACTTATCAGAAATCGATTTAGGATTAAAAAAAAAAAAAAAAAACCTAAGCATCGCGACGCCCGCCCCCTCGTCTCGACGTCGACGAAGACATCACCGCCTCCCCTCAGATCGGAATCCCCTCTCCCCTCCTCCTCGCGACGACGACACACGCCCCCCTTCCCTCTTGAACCTCAAAATCGGAGCCGCCCAACCCTCCAGGCGCCGCCGCCTATGGCCAGAACCCCACCTCCGGCGACTACACAGCAAACCCCGACCACCCCTAAGCCCAGCGCCTCCCCTTTTCTTCCACTGTAAGTTTTAGTTTTTTTATTTATTATTATGAATATTTTATTTTTGTTTTATCTTTACAGATTAAAAACTGATTTTATTTTTGTTTAGGAAAACTGATTTTATATAAAGTTTAAAACTGATTTTATATAAAGTTTAAAACGGATTTTATATAAAGTTTAAAACTGATTTTATATAAAGTTTAAAACTGATTTTATATGAAGTTTAAAACGGATTTTATATAAAGTTTAAAACTGAATTTATATAAAGTTTAAAACTGAGTTTTTTTTTTAAAAGGTTTAAAACAGTTTTTTTAAAAAGGTTTAAAACAGTTTTTTTTAAAAGGTTTAAAAATTTTTTTTTAAAAGGTTTAAAACAGTTTTTTTTAAAAGGTTTAAAACAGTTTTTTTTAAAAGGTAAAAACAGATTTTTTTTTTAAAAAAAAAAGAAAGTTAAAACTGATTTTTTTTTTTAAGATTTAAAAAAAAAAAGGGGGAAAGATTTAGATTTTAAAAGTGAAAAGATTTAAACTTTAAAAAGGAAAGGATTTGAACTTTTAGAACTAAAAATTCGATTTTTATATATTGAATAGCGAACTAAAAATTCGACTTTTATATATTGAATAGCGAGCTAAAAATTCGATTTTTATATATTGAATAGCGAACTAAAAATTCGATTTTTATATATTGAATAGCGAACTAAAAATTCGACTTTTATATATTGAATAGCGAGCTAAAAATTCGATTTTTATATATTGAATAGCGAACTAAAAATTCGATTTTTATATATTGAATAGCGAACTAAAAATTCGACTTTTATATATTGAATAGCGAGCTAAAAATTCGATTTTTATATATTGAATAGCGAAGTAAAAATGTGATTTTTACGTATGTAGTGAAAGCAGCAACGAAGGTGACAAAAAGGCGAAACGACGAAGATTTCTATCAAAGAAGTGCCGTGGAGCTTGGATAGCTATAAGTGAGAATTTCTCACCCTTCAATTTATTTTCTAGTTATATATATATACTAGGATGCAGACGGTGTTTAGTAGCACCCGACACAATCGTCCACAGACCATGGACTTGTTTGTTTGGCTGTTTGGTGATTGATTGCGATATTGGTTTGAATGTGGTTTGTGGTGTGAAAAATCGAATCGATAAATTGGTTAGGATTAGACGTGCGCCGTTATAAGGCGAAGGAGTAAGGCTAGGTTAGACTCTTACTCCAAGTTTTGTGGTTTGCATAACGAATTGATTTGATTGATGTGTGAATGGCGTGGGCCTTCACTAGACCGGGGATAAGGCTAGGCCTCGTCCCGTTTCTAGTATCGTGCCGTTATGCCGCCGAAATTTTCTAAAATATGTTAGAAAATAAAAATATCATTTTATTGTGTAAATGAATAATAAAAATTCATACGTTGGAATAAAATGTTTTATCGTTAAAAATATAATTTTTAACGTGAATATGAATATAGTGAAAGTGAATAAATAAATATTCATTTACAAACCAGACGGTTTGTTTATGTACACTTATTTGAAGGACATTGATTGGGACGATAAATTTTACACATCGCCCAACTGCACAAATGAAATATTTGTTTGATTGTTTGAAACCCCACACGGGTGTTGGGATGAAATTTGAAGTTCACTCATCCTGATTGATTAAATATGTCGATCGATTGATTGACAGGCTGTTATAAGCGTTAGATATCTATATTTGATGCTTATACAGTGTAGTGCACTTTGGTTGATGGTTGATTATTTTTCAATGCTATTATATACATGTGCTGTATGAAAATCCATATAATTAACTTTATATGGTAATTGATTGGGCCTCATTCCAATTTGAAAAATAAAGAATATTATAAAATAAAAGTTCATGTGTTGACAGTACTCATTCATTGAGATTGGTCATGTGTTGAACGAAATATTTTGATAATAACAACTATTTTGAAAAAGAAATATTTGAAATGGAATATTTGAAAATGTCAATATATGAAGCCGTGTTGATTAGATTGACGCCATTTTGACGTGAACGATATTTATATCGATTTTATTCATTTTAAAATGAATATTAAAAAGTAATTTTGAAATCAAATATTTCGAAATGAATTGAATTGAAAGTGATTTCGAAATGAATTGAATTGAAAACGATTTCGAAATGAATTGAATTGAAAACGATTTCGAAATGAATTGAATTGAAAACGATTTCGAAATGAATTGAGTTGAAAACGAATTCAAATTGAATTGAAAACGATTTCGAAATGAATTGAATTGAAAACGATTTCGAAATGAATTGAGTTGAAAACGAATTCAAATTGAATTGAAAACGAATGGAAATGAATTCAAATTGAATTGAAATTTGAATTGAATAGAAATGAATTTTGAAACGAATTTATAAAGAAGAATTCAATTTTGATTTGAATTGAAAAGGAAGTTGAAATTGCTTTTGAAACGAATTTAAAACTATTTATATAATTCGTTTTAAATAGAAATCGACGAAGTATATATTATATATATTATATATATAATATAATGGCCTGAGTAGAACGCGCCGCGCCGCGGCAGTTCGTGAATTTCGACCATTTATTTCAAACGGACATTGCGGGAGATCCGACCGTCGGATTCTCCTAAAACCGGAACCGTTGGGTTCGTATCGAAAAGAGCTTTCTAATGAATGTTAGAAATTTGAAATCTAACGGTTGGATTTGGAGATACGTCTAAATCAAATTCGAAAAAGGTCGCTGTAAGTGCAGTTCGATGGCCGTTAATGGAAATCGACTGTACGGGCCTTGATAAAATTATTAAAAATAGTAATAATTTGTGTAAAATCATAAGAAATGATTTAGAAAGAATTGGGATGAAAAACTCCATATTTGAAGAGATAAAAATAGATTTTTATCGAAATGAACTAGTTTTGAACTAGAATTATAATTCTATTTATTTTTAAATAAATAAATTGAATTTGAAAGGGTTTTAAAAATAACCAAAATTTCCAATGATTGCATTGGAGTGGATTTGAATCGAAATTGTCTTCGGAATATTTCGATGTTGGAATTCGTGATTATACATATGTTGTTATGGAAATTTGAAAGATATATATTTATATCGTTATTTCCAATACGACATTTGTTGGTCGTAGAATTTGATGTTGAATATAAGCCGGGATATTTTTCTATTCAGAGCCTTGTACTGAATATCAAATGTGATTTGGGTTTGTCGTGAATGGTGTCTTCACTAACACTGTTCTTGAACCCAGTTGAGAAAAGATTAAATTTTTTATTTAGATTTAATGAAGTGTACCAATTAAATAATATTTAATTGGAATTGAATTGATATTGATTTTTGGGTTTATCGTGAACAGTGTTTTAAATAACACTTGTTCTTTAACCCGATAATTAATGGAATGTGATTTGGGTTTGTCGTGAATGGTGTCTTCACTAACACTATTCTTGAACCCAGTTGAGAAAAGATTAAATCTTTTTATTTAGATTTAATGAAGTGTACCAATTAAATAATATTTAATTGGAATTGAATTGGTATTGATTTTTGGGTTTATCGTGAACAGTGTTTTAAATTACACTTGTTCTTTAACCCGATAATTAATGGAATGGGATTTTGGGTTTATCGTGAATCGTGTTTTAAATGACACTGATTCTTTAACCCAGATAATGATTAAAACTAAGTGGAGTTTTAATGAATCTTTAATTAGATTGAAAAGATCGAGAATGGAGTATCACCAGTTTTGCTCCAGGCGATAGTTAAATCTTTAATTAGATTTGAACGTGAAATTTAGAAACTAACTGTCGGTTAGCCAAGCAGAATGGTTTTCTGGATATTGATCTGATGTTGGTTTCGGCCTTCGGGGTTAATATTTGGGGAATTATTCTCTTGATTAATTTACGGTTAGTGACTAATGAATTGGAATGAGGCGTATGTTGTGTTTGTGTAACACTTATTTAAAATATACGCGAGTTATTCGGAAAGACCGGGTTTATCCCATTCTGAATAACTGATACGACGATAAGTCGAAGATGAAGACGATGGTCGAAGACCGGAAGTCTTCACGTCGTTTGGGTGATAACTGATGATCTTGATTGGGCTGTACACCCAAGAAGATGGAAACAGTTGGTGATCGTCCAGACGTACTTGGAGATCGATGGATATGCGGGGTACTAGGTGCTCCCGGTTTCGTTCAGACCCAGAACGGACTTGTAAATGGACTGTGTGTCTGACATCGGATTTCATTCTGTGTGACTGATATCGGTTGCATGGGATGGTTTGCCTGTGTGGCATGCCTAAGTGGCAATTGATCGAGGCTTCTGTTGAAAAGCAAAGTCTTGTAGTGATGATCAAAACACGGCCTTTGTGGCGTAGCTTTGTGTAACGTTTTCCTCGCGTGTTTCACACCCGGTATGAACCAAAAACGGGAGACGGACGTCAGGGGGGACATGCGTTTTCTTTCTAGCTAGAAGTGGCGTCAGTGGTTTTACACGCCCTGACGAGTTTGACTTATGTGGTTGTTGCTGTTGCGAGGCGCCTCGGATTGATCGGTCGTTCTCGAACCGATGGAGTCATTTAGTTGGCTCATTTACGCCCCAAAGGGCGGAGAAACGTATTGTTCAGGCATTATAATCCACATCGGTGGACCGGCCCTGAGGATCCAAGGGGCAGTTGCGGCTGTTCCTGAGACACAGGCTAGAGCGTCTCGAATCGGTTGAGGACTATCTTTTGCCTCGGTTCATAGACGGAAATCCAATTTCCCAATACGTGACATTTGCGGTTTTATTTGTAGAGCCTAGTATGGCGACATAGTGGGATGGGGCACTCATGCCGCCTATGATTGATACTTATGATTTGAAGTTGTTTATACACTATACACTTATAATAGTATCAATTGATTTGTTTTAAACGTATCAAGCATTCTTTGGCTGTTATAAGGGAAAACCCTATCCTCGACTGCGTTGCATTGTGTGATGGGACCTGGGTCTTATAACAGCTTCATTTTTCTTTATTTAGCATTGCGCTGTTTGTTTTATGCACTGGTATTCTTGGGAGGAAACCCGTTCCGTGTTATACGGCGTGGTCCCTTGATTTACCTAATGATTTAAAATAAAGATTAACTGTTTTAGTTCTCACACCAGTCCCATGACTGACCTGGAGTTTATTGTTTTAACCTAAACTCTGGGTGCCCTTATTTTGACACGGGCAGCTAGTAGTTTTGGTTTTGCAGATTTATATTCACAGGATCCTGGTTTACAGCTGGAACGATATCCGGAAAGCTTTGTATCCGTATATCTCATTCTAGTTGTGTATTGTATTATTTTCCGCTGCTATGTATTTAAATGTAATTTAAATCTCTGATATTTCTGTGTAATATTCATTTATACTCTGTATATTCTTGTAATCTGATGCATTGTTGTAATATACAATGAAATGTTCTTCTATATATGTTCTGTTGTGGTTTGTTCTCGAACTATCCGACGCTTTCCTTTACGGGGAAGTTGCGGGTCTTTACAAAAAATCAAGCACGCAGCATGGCTATGTGGGTAGCTGCCATTAGGGTGTATTATCGCCTATCGAGATGTATTTCTTTTATTCCTTGTTCTATCGATGCTATCCCATTTGGGAAATGGTTTGCATTCACAACCATTGGTGATATACATTCAGTACATTCAAGAGAAATGAGTGGTCGGTCATGTGTGGTCAGGTTACAAGAAGTTCTTGTTTAACCCAGTGCATTCCTCTCTAGAGATACACTATCAGAAGGTGGCTCCATACCTTTTCATAGTTGGAAATCCATTAACCATAAGTGTTAAGCGGTTTTGTTTGTATATTATGTAAGTAGAAATGTGAGATGAAAATATTTCTACTAGATTCTAAATTACTTGTGGAAACCACAGACATTATCATAATATATGATTTAAATATACAATCTGCTTTGATTCTCATAAGGTAAAAACCCGTCCCGTATTTACGACATGGTCTTATGAGTTATTTTTATTTCTTAACTTGTTTTAAATTCGTTTACTCACACCAGCCCCTGACTGACCTAGAGTTTATTTTTCTGTGTTTTCCTAAATCTCTTGGGTACTTATAATACTGGTTATGAGTAGACAAGTGATCCAGGTATTGACTTAACTTTTGGAGTAGCTAGATGGGAAGGATTTGAATATTGGCCTATCTATCATGTTTATGTATAATTATCTGCAGGTTGGTTTATCTCTGATGTTATGTATAATTATCTGCAAATTAGTTTATCACAAATGTTTAAGTATGTAATTAGTGATGATTTGTATCCGTATGATGAAGTTCTCTAATGTACCTGGCTTATGATATGTAATATTTGGGTTATTATGTTATGTTCAAGTTCCGCTGTGAGGTCCTGATGTTTCTTTAGCTCTATCTTCTATCTATCTTTTATTCTTATATAATGACACGACTTCCGAGGTATTCGAAAGTTGTGTCGTTACAGTTGGTATCGGAACTTAGGTTACTGAATACCTAGGCTTTGGGTGAGTATTGAGAGAGCGTATTTGAAATTTGATATTATTATATATAATATATATACATACTTTGGAGGGATCAGATTGAGTATATAACTGAGTATTTTAACATCTGATCAAATTTAATTATCGACTTGTTATATTCAGGTATTTAAGTATGAATACCCATGGACGAAGAGGTCAATCTAGTGGAACCACCACTACCAATGGACATGGCACCAACCAGAATCAAGTAGAAACTATGGAAGAAGTCATCCCATTTCAACAAAAGTCAAATTTCGCGAATATCTGTAAGGAGTATAACACTCTTGGAGGAAAGTGTTCAACGGAACCGAATCTTTTATAGAAGTTCAAGCATTGTAAGGTCTTGAGAGAGAATTTTTAATGGACTGAAATTGAACGGTGAGCAGAAACGTCTTTTGGCTTCGTGGCAACTTCAAGGAGCTGTTGTAATTTGGTGGGACGCACAGACCATAAACGTTTCTAAACACGACTTTACTTGGGAAAAATACAAAGAGGAATTCGAAGCACAATTTCTTCCTTGTGCAGGCAAAACTAGGATGTAACAGGATTTCATAGACCTCAAGCAAGGAAACCTATCGATAGCAGAATATGAGAATAAGTTTAACGAACTTTCCTGTTTTGGATCGGTGTTGATCAACACTTCGCTCAAGAAAAACGAGATGTTTATAGTAGGTCTGAAGGATAGTTTGCAAGTAAAGATGATTGGATATCTGAAAGATCCATTTGTTGACTTAGTGGCCATAGCCATTCGATATGAAGCACTAGATGCAAAGAAGACGATAGCAAAGGTGCGGACTGCAGAAACCAATGGAGGAAATCCCAATAAAAGAAAGTTAAATCCAAATTGAAAAAACAAGGAAAATTGAAAAGTGGGTGAGGAGAAGTCCCAGGATCGTTACAAGGATTTGGTGTTCCACAACTGAAAAAGAAAAAGGACACATTTCTAGGTTTTGTAAGAATTCAAAGGTCAAGAAGCCAGAGCCACCTCAGCAGCAACCACAAGAACCGCGTAATGCCATCATCCGATAGATTTTATGCGTCATCAGCCAGGATATCGGATCAAGGATTGTCCGCTTATGAAAAAGGGAACACAACAAAACGTCTATGCCTTAAATGATAAGCCATCAACCTCTGAAGATGCAAAAATGGAAAAAGTTCTAGAAGGTACCCTACTTTTAAATAAATGGAGTTAAATTAATTAGGGTCAGCCTTAAAATAAATTGAATTGGGGTGAATTAAATTAAAATGATATCTAATTATATCGATGTAATGACCCAGGGAAAAATTTGACGCTCGAATTTTTGATAATAATATATTAACCCATATTATTTGCCAAAATCCTAAGTATCGAATCCCAGATTGTTTATAGAATGAAATTAGAGGGTGAGAAAAGAAAGAAAGAAATATTAGAATAGAAGAAAGAAGAAGAAAAAAACATCAGAATCTCACAGCAGAACAGTTCTTTTATACAAAAGAATAGTATACACATACCAACCATCAGAGTACAACATATATCATACACAGCGGAATAATAACTTTATATAACTAGCAGTGAAGCCGCTTGCTTCCAACTCCCGATACTCCAAGCGAAACCTAACCTGGAACATACTCGGTCTGACCTGAGCGCATTTGAAGCAAAGAAAAATTCACCGAGTCAGTCTGGAATACTTTCAGTGATGAATTCACAACACAAACAATTTGTTTAACTTTGGGAAAATCCCTTATGAAATCAAAGGATAATAGTAAGACCATCCCACACATAAACACGGACGGTTTTTACCTTACTATAACTCAAAACATTTTTGAAATCATAATTTATTCTGATATTATCATAATGTCTAAATACAAATAAATAACAATCTAGCGGAACGCTTGCATCTTACGTACCATATATATATTATACAATCGAAAACCGCGGGCGCTTATTGGAGATTGGGTTCCAACTATGACAAGGTATGGGACCACCTGTCGATAGTGTATCTCTATAGGCGAGTACACTGGGTTCAACAAGAACGTCTTGCAACCCGGCACACACATGACCGACCACTCATTTCGCTTGAGTGTATCGAATATATATCACCAACGGTTGGGATCAGCAACCGTCTCCCAAAAAGGGACAACATCGAATATAGATTAAAGAAGCAAATGGAATTTCTCTAGATAGGTGATTATACACCCAAATGGAAGCGACCCACATAGCCACGCTGCTTGCCCGATTTTTGTCATTTCCCGGTTGATGAGACTTGAGGCTAGAATATCCCTCTAGAACATCTGGCCATAATTCACTTTGAATGCCACATTGTCAGATCCTCTGAATATCACTAATTGACGTTCAAAAAAATACCCTAGTTGGGAGCTAACCATCTATGACACGTTTGAAGAAATCAACGTACGTGGCCCATTGGAAATACTCTTTCAGACATTCGTCCATACAGGTCATCCAGGAACAGGATGAACCGACGGTACCCACCTACCGCATCCTTACATAGGAATCACCCCAAGATCAGTAGAGAGTAGTCCTTGCAATCCGTAAAATCTCAACCACGACCGAATCACATCAGATCTTTGTTGTAACACAGGAATATTCGTCAAGTAATCCTTCCACTTATGAAGATCCACGGTCTTCAATTGCTCCGTCTTCAATCGACGTCTTCACGTATTTGCTGGTCGGAATTGTTTTTGAACATAAATTCGATCTCGGTCTTTCCGTACCAACAATCATATTGGTCAGGTTTGATAGTCGGTGATTTAACTATCAAATAACAATAGTGTGAATACAATGAGTTTGTTGATTCAGCACTTGGCACTACTTGGCCTATTTACAAATAAATAAATATATGGTAAATCAACCTTTAATACTTTCAATATGATTAATCCTTTATATTATTCTAAATTATAACAAAACTATTTTAAATACTTTAAAACATGTATATATGTATATACCCAGCTTTCCATCCCTTTTGGAAATATCAATATATTTATGTAAAACCTTTTTCCCCCTTTTTATTCCTTATTTAGCATCTCGATATATATATACATATATATATAATATTACTTGATGGTATTAACACGTTACCAACTCTAATTTGGTTAAAGCAAATGTCGACTTATATAATTTAAAACCAAGACTTTCATATTTATATTGAAGTCACTATTGTAGTAGTATTTATAATCCAAAATCTCGCACTTATGTTCATTACATCTCGTATGGAATACCACACTAATTTCAATACCTTTTACTCGTTTCAAACCAATACCATTCCTCGACAAAAATGAAGCCGTTCAAGTTGGGGTATTTTATTTACCTCTCAGACTTTGATCGACAACGTTCTTATCTCAGAATGAATAACAGTTTGTAACTTAAACCCTTATAAAAATTTTGTTTACCGTCTCGATTTCAAATATGGTTTTATAAACCATTTCTTACATTTGAAATCCACATTCAATATAATCTCTTTACTTAATTCCTTTAATTAAGTAAGTCTTTACCAATAACACAACTTTTTACTTAAACCGTAATTTCACTTATAACCTTTTGATTTTAATAAAATCCCACGTCCAATAATTTGCTTCCATTTATTCGGGCATCCTTATAATAAACTTTATCTTGGATTAAAAATCTGCTTTCCACCTTCTTTATAACAAGACCTCTTTACTTGGATTTTATTTCCAAAAAGGCCAATTACCAATATTTAACACAACCCAATTATGTGTATTTTTCCTTACATTTGTAATTCTTATTTCAGTTACAACGTTTCGCTCATTTCAATACTTTAACTTTTAAGGTCACCATTTTGGTTTAGAAGTCCTTTTAAACCATCACTTTGATCTCTTTATAATCAACTATTTACCATCCTTTCACTTAGCTTGGATTTTGTTTTAAAACTATTAACACAATTCAATCACTTACCAACCTATTTACTATTTTCCTTACAAAATCCATTATTGAATTCACTTCACTTAATTTAATAATTAAGAAAAATCTTATTTAAATCTTTATATGCATTTAAACATCCATGTACAAATCTAGTTTGAACACATGGATTATAAATCCCTTTTGTAAACTCTTATCGCTCCTTTTTCAAACCATATCGCCTACTTAATTACTTCTCCAATGAATTTCAATTAAAAGCCATCGTTTTAATTATTATTAATTAAAATAATAATTAACTTTATTATTTACTATAATAGAGATGGTTAACATTGATATTAATCAAAAATAGGATTTTTATCGTTTTAAAAGCTTAATAAATAAAATCAACTTCATTGACATTAAACAATTCAATAATTTCCTTAATTTATAGTTTATCGGAGATTAACTAACAATTTAACACTAAACAACTCAATAATTCTTTTAAAATTACAGTTAATCAAAGATTAACTAATACTTTTCACTATTCGTTAACTTAACGAATATCGAATTAGTTCAATTATCCATTTTAATTAAAAACGGTTGACTTTTGCCAACTGTACATATCAGTTAGCAGTTAACTGATTCCATTTGTCATTTCCCATTTAAATTAATTAAATAACTTAAATATTGTTTTAAAAAACAATTATTTCCTTTTACCAATCCCGTAAGTAAATTCTATGGTTCCTTCTTTTAAAACTTGTATAAACCATCATAGAGACGACCTATCGCAAGAAATATTATAGATATGACGTCTCTCCTTTCCTTAGAGCAGACCATCATAAGGACAATTTAAGTCCCAAATCATACACCCTTTCTTTAGTCATGGGTTACCCAATTCCATAGTTCATACCAAATCATTCCATATCCCGAAGGTATAAATTATTTCGCAATAATAATTCGCGCATACTTTCAATCATAATCTTGTTGTTTCGAACATTTCAAATATCGGGATTCGAGTCATCGAAACTTCTTTTGTTTATAAACAACTTTCCCATATCCAAAATAACTTGGAAATCAAATTCAATCAATACGATTTTCTTAATAATTTCTTAAATCAGGTAAGCTTTAAATTTTCACATCAAAAAAATCGTATAAATTAATTAGATCAAATATCATTTCTTGTTGAAAGAAAAACTCTTGAAACATTTCTATAAAAATACCATCACGCTTCCGCTACGCACTCTGATTAAGCATACGTATGTATACCCACAACAAAAATGACATAATATGATAAATAAGGCGATCAACCAATGAGATGTACTAGCAAGCAATCCACACTAATTATTTTTAGTGTAAACCGAAGTCGAACAACATGAAATAGTTTAATCGTAAGTAAACTTACGTTTCGTCGACGATAGCATCGCGGGGATGGGCTCGGCAACTCAGTTTCGCTCGCTGAAATGGTGCTGAGCTTTGATGTTGATTTAAGGGAGGCGGCGGCTAGGGGTTCAAGCGATTGACGCCGTTGGTGGAACAATGAGGGAGGAGTGCCGTCAGTCTTGAAAGGGGAACCAGATTCTTTGACAACCGGAGTTGAGGCCAATGACGTTGAGATGGGGTGGTCGATGTTGGTGAAGTAGCTGCGCAGGGAACGAATTCCGGTGGAGGAAGTTGCGGTGGCGTGATTTGATCCGCCATGATTTTGATTTTTAATTTGGGCAAGAAATGGAATTCCTAATCGGCTGAAGAGGAGAAAAACATAAGGGGATGAAGGAAATGAGGAAAGGCATAGTTTAAAATAAATAAAGGAGAGAGGGGCGGTGGAAAACAACAGGAAACGGTGGAAAGATTAAAGGGACACGCGGTTTACAAAAAAAGAAGGATGCAGAGAAGTGGCGAACGAACATTTCAACAAGGACAGGTGTTAATTGAAATTCCTCAGCCCAAAATGAAGATGTGGCAAAATAAATAAACGTATATTAAATTAAAAGAGTGTATATATTTTTCCAAGTCAAAATACCATTTGTATACACTAAGTATGCATACACAATTTAATTTAAAACCAATTCAATGTCAAAAACCGCATATAAATATTTAATTTATCGTCAAATCTTAATTTAAATTATATTTTAGGTGTTAAAATTATGGTTCGTTACAGACTCCCCCACTTAAAGCTTTTCGTCCTCGAAAAGGAGAGTGGTAAAAATTATTCTAAGTAAAACAAATTCTCTTATAAAAATCTAATAAAACCAAATACTTATCACTTCAAATAATCTTTGAAATATCAAATAATACATAAGAATTTTAAACACATATGTTTCATATAATTAAAATTGTAAACTTATTATTTAAGCAAGACATAAACGTTGTATAAATCTAGACAAAGGAATTTTGAAATCATAAATTTCAAAACATTTGAAAGCCTCAGAATGATTTCTTCGAACTTAGAATCCCATTTTCATTTTAAATCATTGAAGTACTATACATTTCTCTATATAAAGAATCATACTTTACTTCGGGATTTCAAAACAAAATCACTTTTCAAAACTTCAAGCATATTATGATAAAAATCATATCAACAAATATGTTCCATTTCCTCAAGAAGTTTTCCTCCTATGACAAGGTCACTAGAGACGACCTATCACAAGAAATATTATAGATATGACGTCTCTCCTTTCCTTATAGCAGACCATCATAAGGACAATTTAAGTCCCAAATCATACACCCTTTCTTTAGTCATTGTTTACCCACTTCCATGGTTCATACCAAATCATTCCATATCCCGAAGGTATAAATTATTTCGCAATAATAATTCGCGCATACTTTCAATCATAATATTGTTGTTTCAAACATTTCAAATATCGGGATTCGAGTCATCGAAACTTCTTTTGTTTATAAACAACTTTCCCATATCCAAAATAACTTGGAAATCAAATTCAATCAATACAATTTTCTTAATAATTTCTTAAATCAGGTAAGCTTTAAATTTTCACATCAAAAAAATCGTATAAATTCATTAGATCAAATATCATTTCTTGTTGAAAGAAAAACTCTTGAAACATTTCTATAAAAATACCATCACGCTTCCGCTACGCACTCTGATTAAGCATACATATGTATACCCGATGCATACATGGATCTAGTCAAGTCGAGATATATAAACAGAAGTTTGATATCAAATGGGCGTCACAAAGCATGACGGTTCAAATCAAAATACTTATCCAAGTCCAAGATAAAGTGTATGATTGAGATTACTCAAAAACAAACAGTTCGTGCGATGTAACTATCCTAAGCCAAGATGGGAAAATCTGATGCACACAAGGATACAAGTATTGCAGTTCAATCATGGCATACTCGTTTTTTCTTCAGTAATTTTTCACTTAAGTAATTCTTATTTCAAAACCTCATTTTCTTTGCCTCGCAAGCGATTAATTGTTAAGTAATTTACATCCAATTCAACCATAACAATTTCAGGTGGGGTATTTAATCCTTCTCCCCCACTTAGATCATTTGTTAAAAATTGATTAAATTCGATTGTCAAACTTTGAAGTAAGGGGTTATTCTCAACATACTCTTTTTTTTTTCTCGACTTCTTAACTGGAACGATACATCTTCCTCACTTCTGAAACTTGAAAATAAGCACTGATGATGTCCGGCTCATCAACAGAATCATTCTCAAATGACTAAAGTGTGAATCTATATTTTTCTAGTATATAACAGACTTTGTATATACGTTGATCAGGCGTACATGCAAAATCCTTACATACTTGACATTCCAACCTTGACGCCAACAAATACTCGCACTATTTTCATTACACTTCAATTTCTTTTCAAATCTTTAGTTTCCACTCTTATAAAATCTTTCATATACAAATCTCGATAACTGCCATATCAAACATTTTGAAATTTCATTTTAATTCAAGGTCATTTTTGTTTCTAAATTGATTCAATCTTTAACATCATTCCAATCTAACTCGACTCAGATATTTTTTTTCAACAAAATCTCTTTAATATAAAATGGAATATCTAAAACCTTTGGAAAACAATTCGCTATCTCTTATTTTTTTTCTTTGATAATTCCACACCACTCGACGATCGATTTCGAATTCTTTTACCGCAAAGAGCTAAAAGCTTTTACTTTCGAAAATATTTCCTTTAAAATATTTTATTTTCAAACCTTCTTTAAAAATACTTTATTTTCGAAAATCCTTTCAAAATATTCATTCTTCGAAATCTGCTGATTCCAGTGTCAATTCCACTTTAAACCAGATAAGCCAAGCTTTGAATGAACCAAAGCTCTGATACCAACTGTAACGACCCGGCTTTCTGACCGTCTCAAGTCGGTGATTAAACCAACTTAAAACGCTCAAAACATCATATTGTTATTGGCTTACACGGTTTAAACAGAATTAATACAGAATCACAGAGTACAATAATTGCAGCGGAATAAAATTTTATAAAAATATCAGAGTTGTATACATTTTGTACAGCGGAAGAAAAATAATTGTGTACATGAATTTTGACTGAATAAAATTTTACACTTCGTTGTCGAGCGTAGCGTGCACGAACATCTCCACGTCTTTGCGTCCTCTCCGGTTTTGTGAGCTGATATCTATAACCTAGAACACTTAGGGTCTGACCTGAGTGTCCCATGCAAAATACACAAAACACCCGAGTCAGGATTAAACTTATTACAAGTTAGCACACTTCGATATACACTAAATGTTTAACCCCTACAATATCAAGAAATTCGAGCACAATAACCTTTGAAATTCCGACAAAATACGGAGTGTAGCAAAGCAAGATAACATGCATGTAGGGAAAATGTCCAAGGTTAGGTGAGTAAAAATTGCATGCATTAATAAAGGACGGGACAGTAAATAATGTTATTAGGAAATGGTTCCATGACCTGCAGCACTACATATATGGATCAAAATAGACTGTATACATGAATTGTTATATGAACCCAAAGAGACTAACAAAGGAATGTACTCCCAAGAATGGCACAGCAGTATTAAAATGTGCAAAAGGGCTTAGCTAGATTTTAGCCTACGCATGCATCGACTAGAAATCAAAAGTAATAGCATAAGTTTATTTGGATAGCATGCATGCATGAAGTATAATACATTTTCAAAGTGTATGTGTGTAAACAAATAGAACAACAGCATGCATGAAGTAATACATATATATTAAGATATACTTAGATGTATATAAGGTCATAAACAATAATTCGGCAAAGCTGCTAGATTCCAAGCATGAATGCACAACTAACTCTACTACAAGCTTCAAGATACCCAAGACCTATGTGTTTCGACTACAGTCTTAACAGTGGTGGAGTTTTATTTTTATTTTTTGTAGTTCGACAGACACAAATTGCCAACAGAAATATGGTATCATCATAACATAATATATGTGTCAGAGATCAAGCTGCGCCTCGGGTGTTTCCTTAACCGTATATGACTCAAAATAGTGTACCTACCCACAAAATGCTACAGCAAACAAAGAGTTATGCAATGTCATAATTTATACTTCCAGTGGCAGAACAAAGCATGCTTGAGAAAAGTTGTGCAGACCCTAAGTAAGGCGGGTACTTCACATTTCATGGCAACTAAGCAACATTAATACATATCTATAGATATGTTTCAACTTGTCAAAGTAAGGAAATGGCACAGTCAGTGAACACGGTTTATCTACTTTCCTAAGCAATGTGTGGAACAAGTAATATCTACCAAATGAATGCATGAGAACAGTTTCTAAGGCAATGCGTGCAACATATAACCAGCGGCCGTGTATACCCACAACAAAAATGACATAATATGATAAATAAGGCGATCAACCAACGAGATGTACTAGCAAGCAATCCACACTAATTATTTTTAGTGTAAACCGAAGTCGAACAACATGAAATAGTTTAATCGTAAGTAAACTTACGTTTCGTCGACGATAGCATCGCGGGGATGGAATCGGCAACTCAGTTTCGCTCGCTGAAATGGTGCTGAGCTTTGATGCTGATTTAAGGGAGGCGGCGGCTAGGGGTTCAAGCGATTGACGCCGTTGGTGGAACAATGAGGGAGGAGTGCCGTCAGTCTTGAAAGGGGAACCAGATTCTTTGACAACCGGAGTTGAGGCCGATGACGTTGAGATGGGGTGGTCGATGTTGGTGAAGTAGCTGCGCAGGGAACGAATTCCGGTGGAGGAAGTTGCGGTGGCGTGATTTGATCCGCCATGATTTTGATTTTTAATTTGGGCAAGAAATGGAATTCCTAATCGGCTGAAGAGGAGAAAAACGTAAGGGGATGAAGGAAATGAGGAAAGGCACAGTTTAAAATAAATAAAGGAGAGAGGGGCGGTGGAAAACAACAGGAAACGGTGGAAAGATTAAAGGGACACGCGGTTTACAAAAAAAGAAGGATGCAGACAAGTGGCGAACGAACATTTCAACAAGGACAGGTGTTAATTGAAATTCCTCAGCCCAAAATGAAGATGTGGCAAAATAAATAAACGTATATTAAATTAAACGAGTGTATATATTTTTCCAAGTCAAAATACCATTTGTATACACTAAGTATGCATACACAATTTAATTTAAAACCAATTCAATGTCGAAAACCGCATATAAATATTAAATTTATCGCCAAATCTTAATTTAAATTATATTTTAGGCGTTAAAATTATGGTTCGTTACATATATATTATACAACCGAAAACTGGGGGCACTTATTGGAGATTGGG
Source organism: Allium sativum (assembly GCA_030737875.1). Taxonomy (NCBI): domain Eukaryota; kingdom Viridiplantae; phylum Streptophyta; class Magnoliopsida; order Asparagales; family Amaryllidaceae; genus Allium; species Allium sativum. The sequence continues at coordinate 293,027,908 of CM060912.1, forward strand.
TTCCAACTATGACAAGGTATGGGACCACCTGTCGATAGTGTATCTCTAGAGGTGAATACACTAGGTTCAACAAGAACGTCTTCCAACCCGGCCCACACATGAATGACCACTCATTTCGCTTGAGTGTATCGAATGTATATCACCAACGGTTGGGATCAGCAACCGTCTCCCGAAAAGGGACAGCATCGAATATAGATTAAAGAAGGAAATGGAATTTCTCTAGATGGGTGATTATACACCCTAATGGGAGCGACCCACATAGCCATGTTGCCTGCCCGATTTTTTTCATTTCCCGATTGATGAGGCTTGAGGCTAGAATTTCCCTCTAGAACATCTGGCCACAATTCACTTTGAATGTCACATTGTCAGATCCTCTGGATATCACTAATTGACGTTCACAAAAATACCCTAGTTGGGAGCTAACCAACTATGACACGTTTGAAGAAATCAACGTACATGGCCCATTGGAAATACTCTGTCAAACATTCTCCATACAATTCATCCAGGAACAGGATGAATCGAAGGTACCGTCCTACCACATCCTTATATAGGAATCACCTTAAGGATCAGTAGCGAGTAGTCCTTGCAATCCGTAAAATCTCAACCACGACCGAATCACGTCAGAATACCTCTGTGTTGCAACACAGGAATATTCGTCAAGTAATCCTTCCGCTTATGAAGATCCCCGGTCTTCAATTGCTCCGTCTTCAATCGACTTCTTCACGTATTTGCTGGTCGGAATGGTTTTCGAATATAAATTCGATCCCAGTCTTTCCGTACCAACAATCGTATTGGTCAGTTTTGATAGTCAGTGATTTAACTATCAAATAACAATAGTGTGGATACAATGAGTTTGATTATTCAGCACTTGGCACTACTTGGCCTATTTACAAATAAATAAATATATGGTAAATTAACCTTTAATACTTTCAATATGATTAATCCTTTATATTTATTCTCAATTATAACAAAACTATTTTAAATACTTTTAAAATGTATATATGTATATACCCAGCTTTCCATCCCTTTTGGAAATATCAATATATTTATGTAAAACCTTTTTCCCCCTTTTTCTTCCTTATTTAGCATCTCGATATATATATATATACATACATACATATATATATATATATATAATATTACTTGATGGTATTAACACGTTACCAACTCTAATTTGGTTAAAGCAAATGTCGACTTATATAATTTAAAACCATGACTTTCATATTTATATTGAAGTCACTATTGTAGTAGTATTTATAATCCAAAATCTCGCACTTATGTTCATTACATCTCATATGGAATACCACACTAATTTCAACACCTTTTACTCATTTCAAACAATTACCATTCCTTGACAAAAATGAAGCCATCCAAGTTGGTGTATTTTATTTACCTTTCAGACCTTGAGCGACAACATTCTTATCAAAGAATGAATACCAGTTTGTAACTTAAAACCTTATTAAAATCTTGTTTACCATCTCGATTTCAAATATGGTTTTATAAACCATTTCTTACATTTGAAATCCACTTTAAGCATAATCTCTTTACTTAATTCCTTTAATTAAGTAAGTCTTTACCAATAACACAACTTTTAACTTAAATCGTAATTTCACTTATAACATTTTGATTTTAATAAAATCCTACGTCCAATAATCTGCATCCATTTATTCGGGCATTCTTATAATAAACTTTATCTTGGATTAAAAATCCGTTTTCCACCTTCTTTATAACAAGACCTCTTTATTTGGTTTTTATTTCCAAAAAGGCCATTTACCAATATGTAACACAACCCAATTATGTGTATTTTTCTTTACATTTGTAATTCTTATTTCAATTACAACGTTTTGCTCATTTCAATACTTTAACTTTTAAGGTCACCATTTTGGTTTAAAAGTACTTTTAAACCCGCACTTTGATTTCTTTATAATCATCTATTTACCATCCTTTCACTTAGCTTAGATTTTGTTTTAAAACTATTAACACATTTCAATCACTTCCCAACCTATTTACTATTTACCTTACAAATTCCATTATTGAATTCACTTCACTTAATTTAATAATTAAGAAAAATCTTATTTAAATATTTATATGCATTTACACATCCATAACAAATCTTGTTTGAACACATGGATTATAAATCCCTTTTGTAAACTCTTATCGCTCCTTTTTCAAACCATATCGCCTACTTAATTACTTCTCCAATGAATTTCAATTAAAAGCCATCATTTTAATTATTATTAATTAAAATAATAATTAACTTTATTATTTACTACATTAGAGATGGTTAACTTTGATATTAATCAAAAATAGGATTTTTATCATTTTAAAAGCTAAATAAATAAAATCAACTTCATTAACATTAAACAATTCAATAATTTCCTTAATTTATAGTTAATGGGAGATTAAATAACAAGTTAACACTAAACAACTCGATAATTCTTTTAAAATTATAGTTAATCAAAGATTAACTAATACTTTTCACTATTCGTTAACATAACGAATATCAAATTAGTTCAATTATCCATTTCGATTAAAAACGGTTGATATTTGCCAACTATACATATCAGTTAGCAGTTAACTGACTTCCATTTGTCATTTCTCCTTTAAATTAATTAAATAACTTAATTATTTATTTTAAAAAAACAATTATTTCCTTTTCCCAATCCCGTAAGTAAATTATGTGGTTTCCTTCTTTTAAAACTTGTATAAACCATTTAAATAATTTCTTTATAAACTCGACTAATATATGTATTTATAAATTTCTAATTTAATTATCGATATAAAATAACAAAAGACTCCAATTCAGTTATAAAATAATTTATATCTTAAAATCTATGTCAATCCGCCTGACGACAGAACGACGTTTAAAAACAGTACATTTTAGACCATTCACTGCCAATTACCCAATCAACAATGTCGATTGATTTTTAACACAACACAGTTGAATATTTATTTAACCATCATGTTCAAATAGGTTTCACTACCATATGGAGTTCAATCAGTTGAAATATAAATAGTCTAAAACAAACAACAAATATAATATTTGAGGAATCTGGTCGGATCCCTCCAACATGTTCTTCCCTGCACCACAGCTCGTTATACTTTTGATAATAATATGTGAAATAAATTTCAATAATCTATAAATTTAAAACAATGTAATATAAATAACAGCAACCAATCAAACAATAAACAGCTAATAGCAACCAATCAACCAATTTATACTTTTAAAGGTAAATTATATTTTAATACGAATTTACCACATCACAGGATTCCAGAAGGTGTGAGAATTAACTCACCAGTTCAATACGGTTGACGGTTGACGCGTTTGTTCCTTTTAATTTGAAACAAACGTTCAAAATTAGCTGAAATTTCAGCTGCGTCAGATCAGCGCATAGTCAGTGCCATCGCCTAGGTCTCGTCCCAGCGATCCCAATGGATCCAGTTTCACTAAATTCCGTTACCGTATGAAATAGTTATGGTCGATCAAAGTTTAAACTAATTTTAATTAGAATTTAAAGTAATAACTAATTAATACTCCACCTACCTTTAATTAAGGCTGCCACGTCCGCTCCCTTAAGAAATCTCACGCGTTTTCTCTTTGGTCCTCACGAAATCCCGATGCCCCTTTCTTCTTCGACATTTGAAAAACACAGAACCAACATTCACCCACTACCGATGATCTGTCGCACCTGAACCTCTGCCGCCTACCTCACCAGGACCGCCGTGGCTCCTTCCTCCCTCACCAGCATTGGCGAAACCCGAAACCACTCCAACATCCCCAAAATCGAAGACAACCGACATAGTTTTATCACCCAAATCCGACCGCCTCCGAAGGCGATTGATGACCGGACCCCCTTGTGACGACGTGTTTCGCCACCCCCTATGTTTTTCTGGTGATCCCCGACACCAGCTCCGCCTGCTCCGCCCAGAAAATAGCCAATTCCGTTCGCTACTTTACCTTTTTACCCAAAAACAGCCTGCTCCGTTCATCTACCTCCCATGGCCACCATGGCCAATTTCAGACCCTCCGGCCTGAAGCAAAATCATTCCCCTACGTCTCCCCTACAACCCCCCTTCAGACACCAACAACGGTTCTTCACCAAATCGCCACAAAACCAAGAAAAATGAAAATGGAATTCCACGGTTTAGCCTCGATTCCAGCCATCTCCAACCACCGTTAACACCCCAATTTTTTTCAGTAGGTCGATCCAGACCCGATCTACAACTTTACTTCAGATCACCATAGCAAATTCATGACAGAACAAAAGATATTAATTATTTTGTAAAACTGGACCTTTTTGTAAAATTGATGGACGGAGATAAAAGTTTGGCTGGAAGTTCTGATATAGGGGGTAATATAAAGTGGAAAAAAAATATAATTTAAGTTGATTTGATGAACGATGTTGACTAGCGATATTTTATTTCATACCTATTGTTATTTCGAACGTTGTTTATTCGCTCCTGTGCTCACGCACAAACTCCGTTCGAGGAAGAAATGGACGGTGTAGTATAATTTGACATTGCGGTCCTAATGAAACTTGTTTGTTGAATTCCGAGTCTGTTTGCTCAAACGGCGCTCGTTCACGTCCAAATGTTCGTTTTATTTGCATTTTATTTTGCCATGCTCACAAATTAACCCCGACTGATGCGCTACTTGAAATCTAGCAATAATTTGCCGTTACGGTCTCAATAAAATTTGTTTCGTCGAAAACGAAGGTCGTTTGAATAAAGTCCCTTTTCAAAGGTCCAATTTACATTGAAATAAACCAATTTTAAAATACCTCAATATAATATTATAATTGGCCATACACGACTAGAATTTCATACATTATCAATATAAAATATCACGGTTTGAATTTCAAGCCAAATCGATTTTATAATTATTTAAAAATCACTTATTTTATATAAATAATTGCTATAATATATAAAGGAATCCCATAGCGACCTTTTCAAAATTTGATTTGGATATAAAAATAAAATCTACACTATGAAAATTTGATTTTTCTTCTCCATTAGGAAAACATCGTCAAATAGATTCTAGCGTTTCTTGTTTCGAGAAAATACGGCTTATTTTGAATCATGTACAGCCGTTTAAATTTCATAACACCAAATTACGAACTGCCGCGCCATTGCAGCTCATTTTATAATATAAATTATTAATTCAAAGTTCAACCATCGTTAAATAAACGTAATCGTCACTATAATTTCAAAATAAACAATATTTGACTAATTTAAATTGCCCGATCATAATATATTGCAAATTCAACATTTTCCAATTATTTTGAAATTAAAATATTATTATATTATTAATAAAAATAAATATTCAAAATTAAATGGTTAAATTCGATTATTTAAACTCAAGTCAATATTTTAAATAAATAAATATTTCAAATAAATGGTCAGAAAATACGGGACATTACAATCAATATAAGAAATAAAGTTAGAATTTTAAATTTTAATTTTAAATTTGATATTTCCACTAAATTAAGTCAAACTTAACTAGATATGAACTCATGGAAACTGAACAAGTAGATTTTTGAAATAAAATAAGATTTGTGATTTCGAAATGGAGATAACTAATTTAATAATTAATTTGTTAAGGGGGACTATGGATGGAACTTAACGGTGTTAAGTGTATTGACCTAGTGAGTTGAATATGGATTCAAGTTTAAGAACAGAATTAGGGGCAGATATATATTTTTGATTTGGAATGATTCAAATCAATGAAGTAAATAAGAATTGAAAATTATTTTCGAAACATAATCAAGGATATTTGGGTAATGTGAGCTGATGAGAATTTAAGATTTGGGATTAAGAAATTAGAACCTAACTGGAAAGTTGGTTAAATTGAATGAATTTCCAGGTATCGATTTGATGTTGATTTTGGTCTTTGGGGTTGATACTTAGAGGGTTATTCGCTTACCGATTTACGGTCAGGAATAGATGGATATTGAGAAATAGTAATGCAGAGATGGAAATGTTTTCCAGTCAAGTAACGGATATTTTTAGTTATGGGAATAACTGTGATAAATGTAATGACCCGCATTGGCAGAGGTATTATAATTAATTTATTTAATTATTGAAATGGTGGTTTAGAGAATTTACTAGTCGTGGAATTAAATTATGATGAATATTTAATTAAAATAATAAAATTAAATAATATATTTAATTTTGAAATAATCAGGATTAGCCGAAATGACGATATGGTGTGAACCGGATCATCTGTGATATTTAATTCAGCTTGGAATTGAATTTGAATAAAGAATATATAATATAAACGACAGTTTGAATGTAGAGTTATAATATAATTAAAATCGAGCTCGAAATGGCGCTGCAGTTTGTAAATTGGCGATTCGAACTTCAACTGAATGTATAGGATTCGTTTTAAGACGGATTTCTGTGAAACAAGAAACGTGTGGAGCTGGTAGAGTATATCTTTCTAGTGGAAGAGAAAAATCGGGATTTCATTGTGTAGATTTTGATTTATGTTCAAATCAAATTTTAGAAAAGTCGCTGTGGAATTCCTTTATAATTTATAAAGGAATTAGTTATATTTTTAAAAGGAATTTCAATATAAATCGAATATCAGGTTGACCCAGAAGTGAATATCGAGTTAGAAATTCATAAAGGAATATTGTAGAGCTAGATGATATTCTGTTGTGAATATATACGATAATATTAATTTATTAATATTTAATTTAATTATATTTATATATTTAAATGGGTCATTCAGAGCTTTAAAAATAGCCACTTTTGCAAACGAAGTCGGAATTCGACGAAACCAGTTTCGTTGGATCCGCAATATCAAATAGTTGTTAGATTTCCAGTTTCATGATTTTTAGAATCACTGTGTGGTTGAACGGATTTTTAGAGTGAGAAACAGTCAGTATTTTGATAGTTAAAAATACGCTGTGTGAGCAAACGGAGTCGGAATTCGACGAAACCAGTTTCGTTGGGACCGTAATGTCGAACTCTAGCTGCATGTCAATTTTCGTGATTTTTGGGTATCATGTGTGACCACACGAATTTTCAGAAGACAGAAACATATATATAAGAGATGAAAATAAAATATCTAGATATTTTGTTCTTCCTATATGTACCCCGTTTAACCCTTTTTGACCTAATTTCCATTTCATTCCTCAGTCAAAAATATATCCGTCGTCGTTCTTCTTTTAACAGAAAAAGGGGAAACGAAATAAATTCATACAAATGCAAATCAAATACTATAAATCATCATTCTATACAGTTGGATTCGAAATGGGTTTCTCTTCGATTCTGTGCTGCTTTTGTGGCTTGCGATTCAGTTTTGGGTGGTTGGAGTTCTCGACAGTAGGCTAGGGTTACACGGTTGGTTCCATTGAAGAGGTAATAGCTTGATTCAGATGCATACTTGGAATCGTAGTTGAAAATCGCATCTGGTGTAACGTTTTGGGGATTTCCGGTGGTGTTTTGGGTTCGGTGCTGGGTTGATGTCGAGGCAGTACTGTTGCGATGCAACAGAAAATGGTGATCGAGTTTGGCTTGAAGGTGATGGGGAGGACGGTCTCGAGGACAGCAAGCAGATGGTGGCTTCCTGGTAGCCGTCGACGTAAGGATGAAGGTGGGCGGTCGTTGAAATCAACGAGGGGTGAAAGGGGAGCTACGTCGATGTATTTGGGGAAGACGGGGTTTACTTGTGGAGCGGGTTGGGTCTGTTTCAAAGAAATGGGCCGGGTTTATAAGGGTAAGGCCCGTATATGTATTTAAAATCCAAGATTTTATTTTAAAAAGTGTATTAACTTCGGAATTTGATAACTTGATCATACGTGATCGGATTTCAGCGAAACAAGATCCGTTGGGATCGTATGGACGGACACTACCCAATGAAGCTGACTGGAAGTGGATTGAGACTCGTCTGAAATTATGGAGAAATAAACTGTTTGATTCAAATCAAATAACAGTTTACCGTTCTTTAACGATGAACTGCAAATGTGAGTAAAGCTCACTAACTCTGAACAGTTTATAATTTCATGTTGTATTTTTAGAACTGTTTAAATATTGGCTGATTGACTAGTGTTGACTGTTTGATTGAACTGCTAGTCAGTTAGTTGAATTTCTATATTGATTCTGTTTAACAGAATATATCATATGGAACTGAAAGTGATGTTATCTATATTGTTTAACATCTGTGGATGCAGGGAGACAGGTTGGAGGAATCCGGCTGGATTCCTCAACAGTTATTTTATTGTTTTCCATATATTGTGATATATGATGTGATATATAATCTGTTGTCGATTATATGTGTTGAACGATACCGATCATCGTGATTTGATATGTTGAATACCATAACATACCAAAATGTTGATAAGGAAATATTTTCAAAGTGATATTTGAAAATAAAATATTTATAAATGGAATATTTATAAATAAGAAATATTTATAAATTGGAATATTTATAAATAGGAGATATTTAGAAAAAGGGAAAACGTTATAAAAAGGAAACTGTTATAAGAAGGAAATCATTTTAAAGTGGAGAACCGTTACTAAAAGTAAATCTTTAAAATGAATAAATGTTGTAAAAAAGGAAATCCTTATAAAGCGAATAAAGGAGTTAAATCGAATATGGTATTCGAAAGTTAGTAAATCGAATTAGTTATTCGAAAGGGGTTAGTCGAGTAGAGTTAGTTGAATAGAGTTAAACCAGTAGAATTAAACCAGTTAGAGTAAAACCATTAGAGTAAATCAGTTAGAGTTAAACCAGTAGAGTTAAACAGTTAGTGTTAATTAGTTAAAGTAAATCGATAGAGTTATATCGAACTAGAATTAATAGAATAAAGGAGTTAATCAAATATAGTTTTTCCGAATAGAAAGTAAAAGGAGTTAATCAAATATAGTTTATTCGAATAGAATAAAGGAGTTAATCGATGTTAGTTTAATCGAGTTAAAAGGAGTTAATCGAATATAGTTTATTCGAATAGAATAAAGCAGTTAATCGAATATAGTTTATTCGAATAGAAAGTAAAAGGAGTTAATCAACTATAGTTTATTCGAATAGAGTAAAAGGAGTTAATCGAATATAGTTTATTCGAATAGAGTAAAAGGAGTTAATCGAATATATAGTTTATTCAAATAGAATTAAAAGAGTTATCGAATATAGTTTATTCGATTGGAGTTAAGTGAATAGAGTTAGAGTTAAATCAAAAGAGTTAAGTGAATAGAATAAATTGAATAGAGTTATCGAATATACCTTATCGAAGGAAAGAATTGTCGAATAGAAAAGATTTGAAAGAGTGTTACATAAGGAAGTTTGTTAAAGAATTAGAAGGGTGTACTTTGTTTATTTCAAGGTTAGAAACGTTGTTCAGTTAAGGTCTGAGAGGTAGTATTACCCCAACTTGATTGAATTCATTTTTAAGGAATGGTTAAGGTTCGATAGTAAAGGATGGTTAAGTGAATTTAGTAATTAAAGGAAATGATTTGAGTTGGCATCGCGATGGTTTGTTTAAACATCTGTCTAAGTCCAATGAAGAAGCTTTGGAAATGTTTTCCAAAGAAGAAACCAGAAATGTTTTCTAATAAAGAAAACAAGAAATGGAAATGTTTTCCATTGTTAATAACGTATATTTTCCAAATTTAGAAAATAAGAAATATTGAATAAAGGGAAACAGGGGATAAGTAAATTAATGAAATAAAGAGATAAATGTTGAATGATGTCTGATCGATATAAATTTCCATTTGGAAATAATATCGTTGTTTGCACACCTATTTTTCTTCGATAGTTAAATCACTGACTATCGAAGTTTTGACCATTTTAACGTTGTTAATATGGAGAGACCGGTTGGATTATTATCCAAGAACCACTCTGTATTGGCATAAGCGTTGTGAATCATATATGCCAAAGGGAATTGAAGATGGAGTTATGCAAGGGCTATCCTGTTTACAGAATAGTGCCTTCGGTTCATCCTGTTCCTGGATGACTTGTATGGACGGATGTCTGACAGAGTATTTCCAGACGATCACGTATATTGATTTCTCCAACCGTACCAAGAGTGGAAGCGGAGAAGGAAACTTCTTTTAACTAACACATAATGTATGGTTGGTGATGTCAATCGGTGATTTGATGGATTTAACGATGTGGCATTCAAAATGAATCTGGTGTGATGATAAAGCGTAGCTTCTAGCCTCACATCCGGTAAATGACAGAAATTGGGCAGCACCATGGCTAAGTCGGTCGCACCGAAGTAGGGTGTATAATCACCTGATCTAGAGTTTCATTTACTTCTAAAAATCTATTGTTGATGCTGTCCCATTCGGGAAACGGTTTCTGATCCCAACCGTTGGTGATATACATTCGATACACTCAAGCGAAATGAGTGGTCGGTCATGTGTGGCCGGGTTGCAAGATGTTCTTGTTGAACCCAGTGTATTCCTTTCTAGAGGTACACTAGCGAAAGGTGGTTCCATGCCTTGTCATAGTTGGAAATCCATTACCTAATACGTGCTTGCGGTTTTGACTGTATACTATATATGTAGAACGTGAGATGAAAGAGTTTCTGCTAGATGATTATTATATTGTGGTTGATAGACATTATTATAATATCAAAAGGTTTTTGATATAAAGATATTTTGGATTCTCATAAGGGAAAAACCCGTTTCATTATACGGGGTGGTCTTATGAGATATCGTTTACCTGTTAAAACTGTTTTAAACTGTTTTATTCATACCAGTCCCATGACTGACCCGGAGTTTACTTTGTTTTGTTTTCCCTAAACTCTTGGGTGCCTAAATTTGTACGGGCAGTCAAGTAGTCAGGATTTACAGATACTTGAAGAGCTGGAGCAGGAGGCTTCAGGATCATATAGCTATAGTTATTTCCGCTGTGTTGTAAGTGATGTACTTTGATAATGATATGTATATTCAAGTACAGATTTGTATTTCAAAGTTATGTTATGAAATATATTTATTCGTTCCGCTGTGAGATTCGTATTACTCTGATATTGTGTTCTTCTTCTTCTTCTATTCTAAGTTTCTATCTTATCTTTCCTCACCCTCTGTTTTCTTTCTATTAATTTCCTGATTTTCAGTTTAATTTGGGGTTGGACATGCGTTTTTGGTCAGCTCAAATTGGACCGGATTTTCGGGTCATTACAATAAATAACAAATTGTTGAAGTGTTTGGTTATTTATGTATATGAGTTTATAATTCTAACTAGAATCTGCTAGCTAATCTCAAATTTCGAGACGAAATTTTTATAAGGAGGTAGATTGTAATGTCCCAAGGTTTTAACTACCATTGGCCAAACCATAAATCGGTGATTACAACAATAACCAATTTAATAGAATTAAATTCAGTACTTGTAGAGAATTTAAGTAATATTTTAAATTCAATATATATATATATATATATACATATGTATCTATATATGTTGTATATTGTTATAAAAATTTCTAACTAGTGTATGATGAAATAAGGGTATTAGTAAATATGCATCTTAGTTTGACATCCTAAATTAAATCTAATTTTATCTAAAATAGATAAATTAAGGAATTTTATTTTGTTACTTCATGCATAAGAGAGTGGTTACAAAGGACATAACACTTTAGTGTTTAAAGTGGATTCATTGAAGTGTATTTGCTTTCATTCATGACAGGATGGAGAGCATTTAAGAATACCCAAACATGGCAGCTAAGGATGCTTTTAAATCCTTATATAAATATGTATGTTTCCAAAACACCTACAGCCATATGAAAAGAATAGCATCTAACCTTAGCATAAGCTAGAAATGGAACCATCTCTTTCCCACATTAAAACAGAAAACCCCATATTTTTTCTGACTACACATGCAAGTACATAGGGTATTTAATTTTGACATTGCCTTAGCAGTTAAGATTTCATACTTTGGTATAATTTATACGTAAACAAATTCCAGTTGCATGCTGAAATCCACTGAAACAATTCGGCTAGCATATACAGGTTATTCACATTACAAACATGACCATTCTATTGGGAAAAAGGAACAATCTGCACCATGACTATTCGCTGCAAGCATTGAATACACTCATTAGTTTAACATTATAATGTATCTATGAAAGGGGGCACACTTTCACATTTTTGCACGTAACATTTGGATATCAAAATTGGAGAAATTAGAAACCAGGCACAAGTCCAGGAACATAGAGACATTAATAAGTGAGTAAATCACTCACTGTATATTTATTTAATCCATACAAGTTTATTTATGTTTAGATGAGCTGCACTTATTATGATGATATTGAAAAACCTCACCACTGAAACCATATTTGTTTGATCACACCTGAGAAACCCCTGTAAGGCAAATTGTTTATGCTCTGACTAAAACATTACTCTGTTTTAATGACAAGTTCTTATATATATATATATATATGTTGTTAGTATAAGTAGATTTTTATTTCTATACAGAAATAAACATTTCAGGATTTTATGGATTTATACATATTGTAAACCAACTCGAAGTAAACTAAATAGATAAGTCCTATAATAAGATATGCGACAATGATGAATATTGAATACATTTTCAAATATAAGAATTAAAGTTTTGGCTCTTCGTCGGATTCTGGTGCTGCGCTTTTTACTATGTATTTCAAAAATGAACTGCGGGGATGGGGGTTGATCAAGTGGCTAGATGCTTAGCGAGGAGATCGGCCAGGGTGTCAATATCACGTGGGTGAAGGCTGGAGTTGATCCAGGGTGATTAATGGCAGTGGTAGGCTTTTGTTCGATTGTGGGGTTAAGTGTCGGGTTTGGATGGTTCAATCGAAACGCTTTTTCTTTGATCATGCTGGTGGTGGATGATCGAATAAAGTGGGATGACTCGGTACAGTAAGGTGTGTATGTGGGATCAGCAACGAGGCCACGACGATGGCTGTTGCGTGTGTGCATGTGCACACCAAAACGTGCACCGTGAAATGCTTGGAAACAAAAAAATGATGAAGCTATAAACAACAATAGTTAGGGAGAAGGAAGAGGGAGTATGTGAATAGGGGTCTGCAAAACGATGGATGATTTTAAGCGATAATACAGAGTATAGAGTATAATTTAACAGCATTGATATCAACCTTTTTTTCAGTTGCTTATTGAATGAAGTACCTGTTCATAAATTAAACATAGAACACTGCAGAATCAATCATAAAATAGCCAAAACTTAACTAAGACAAGTTTGAACAACAGGTTATTTGAATGGTAATGGTTTAACACAATTATTATATGTTCGTCATTGATATGCTTTAAATATAGTTTAATAATTGTGAAATGTTTAAGAATGGAATATATGATCCTCAAAAATTAAGCTATTATACATGCAATTCATTTGTTGGTTGGGGTATCTGACAACTAAGCCAAACAAACATGCTTCATGCTTTTACATATTCTATACTCCACAAAGTTTCATTCCCATCTCTCTCCATTCTTAGTACGGATTATTCAGCTACTAACCACCATCACTACTAGTTGCATGCAAATGGAGGAGAAGTGAAGAGAAGAGTGTGTAGCAAGAGTAAGGAGAAGGAAGTAGCAGTCACGACTGGGGATAGTGTAAACATGAAAATAGAGGAGCATCAGATAATAGCAAAATGGAAACAAAGTTCTTGGAGTAAAGTATCACAGCAGGTCATGGCAAAATGGGACGGGGTTCTCTTCATTTCGTGGGTTTGGAGCAGGCCATGTGAGCAAATCAACATGGTGGAGCAGTAGCGGTAAATGGCAGAGAGGAGGCAGAAGCAATAGAGTAAATGAAGAAGTGGGGAAGGGAAAATTTCACAACAGGTCTCCAGAATGAAATTTACATGGTGCGTTGGTTTTAGGATAATGGGCTGATTAATGGGCCGTGTTTTATTTTAACTAAATCAAAGTTTTAATAGAAAAGAAATTGGGCTTAGTTGGGCCTGCAAAAATAAATAGGGTCAAGTTTTAGAAAAGGAAAGGTTAAAGAAGAAATGGGCTGAAGGTTTTTTTAACGGGCTTGTTTAATCAAAAATATAAAGTGTTTAATAAGAAGGGAAATTTGGCTTTTTTAAATTATATTTTAGACATTGTTTTAAGTAAAATTCTAAATAACTTAAAAAATGATTTATTTATAATTTTAACCTTGCCAAATTTATAAAAATAAATTAAACGATATAAAGAATAATGAGAATGAATGAGATTTTATCTACACTAACAAATATATTTATATTTGAGATATAAGTTGTATTATTTAAGTTTTATTATTCATATGAATTCAAGGAAATAAAAAAGGAATGTTTTATTTAATCATTTCAAGACTATGTAAATAAATAAAGGGGGATAAGTTGAATAAAGAGAAGGTGGTTAATTCAAATATTTGAATAAACATCGAAATATAATTTTATTAACTTAAGCCGATAAAATCTTCTCAATATCAAGAAATGATCAAATTAACGACAAATAAAATTGAATACTAGAAACCAAATTTTTATATGTAATAATCTATGCCATTTAAGTATCACTTGTCCCTTAAAGGTATAAATGTCGATCGTTTCGAAGAGTCCGGAATATATATATTCACTTTGATTCGATTTTTACGTTGCAAGTCAAGGATTATCAAAGATAATAAAAGACGGAGTTATGCAAGAATTATTTTATAAATCCTAAGTATAAATTGCCTAATATTGGTTTGTAAAATAATGTCTTCAGTTTATCTAACCTCAGGACAACTTGTATGGACGAATGTCTGACAGAGTATTCCTAACTAATCACGTACATTGATCTTCTCAAAAGTAGTTATGGGTGGCAGAGGAATTCGTTTCTCTTGCTTTATACCTATAATATATTTTTGGAGAAGTCAATTAGTGATTAGAGGGTTTTGACGATGTGGCATTCAAAGCAAGTAAAAAGTGTTTTGTCAAGGTAAGTTTAGCCTCAAGCTTCACAACCAGGAAATGACAAAAATCGGGCAGGCAGCATGGCTATGTGGGTAGCTCACATTATGGTGTATTATCACCTATCGAGATGTATTTCTTTTGTTCCTTATTCTATCGATATTGTCCCATTTAGGAAATGGTTTCCGTACACAACCATTAGTGATATACATTCAATACACTCAAGAGAAATGAGTAGTTGGCCATGTGTGGTCGGGTTACAAGAAGTTCTTGTTGGACCTAGTGTATTCCTTTCTAGAGATACACTATCAGAAGGTGGCTCCATACCATGTCATAGTTGGAAATCCATTAACCATAAGCATTAAGCGGTTTTGTTTGTATATAATGTAAGTAGAAATGTGAGATGAAAACATTTCTACTAGATTCTAAATTACTTGTGGAAACCATAGACATTATCATAATATATGATTTAAATATACAAACTATTTTGATTCTCATAAGCTAAAAACCCATTCCGTATTTAGGATGTGGTCTTATGAGTTATTTTTATTTCTTAAATTGTTTTAAATTTGTTTACTCACACCAGTCCCTGACTGACCCATAGTTTATTTTTCTATGTTTTCTTTAATCTCTTGGGTACTCATAACACTTGTTATGAGTAGACAAGTGTTCCAGGTATTGACTTAACTTTTGAAGTAGCTGGATGGGAAGGATCTGAATGTTGGCCTATCTATCATGTTTATGTATAATTATCTGCAAGTTGGTTTATCTATGATGGTATGTATAATTATCTGCAAGTTGGTTTATCACAAATGTTTAAGTATGTAATTTGTGATAACATGTATCCATATGTATGAAGTACTCTAGTGTGCTCGATTTATGATATGCAATATTTTGGGTTATTTTGTTATGTTCAAGTTCCGCTAGGAGATTATGATGTTTTCTTTAGTTTTATCTTCTATCTATCTTTTAATCTTATATAATGACACGACTTCCAAGGTGTTTGTAATTTGGGTCATTATAGTGAACCTTAACAAAGTAAGATAAATTAGCGGCCCGATATCTTCTACAGTAGATTTGGCATCCAAGATCTTTCTTTGTAACACCCCACCTCCGCTAGGGTCACTCACAAAGGGAATGCACTAGCTTTGGTGGAGCATTATCTAGGTAAACATACACAGAAATATTACAAGACAGAACATATAAAACAGTGGAAGAAGAACCAAGTTTCATTGCTTTAAAATCTAGAAAAGTATAAAGCCTTTTACATCAAAATGCCATTAAATCCATTACATCGAAATCTGTCTTGTAATAGTAAAGAAGCATTAAACTATAGTCATAAATCATTCCCCAAGTAAAACAGTAAAGCAGCCATAGCGAAGAAAGGTCCAAGCCATATATGATGATCATAAAGCAGAAAGAAGTCCAAACTAAGTAGTAGTGTTTCCTCCCTGAGAACCTGGGGGGGAACGAAAGAAAAAGAGGCGAAAGAAAACGGGTCAGTCATAAAGACTGGTAAGTCCTAGCGACTTACAGCATAGAAACAAGTAAAGATAACATGATATGTATAAACTGAAAGTAAACATAAGGATGATGACAAGATAGGCCAGTTAAACTAAGATAACAAGATAAACTATGCTAACCAGATAAACTATGGTAACAAGATAAACTATGCTAGCCAGATAAACTACGTATAGCATCGCATATTTAACATTCTTTGCACTAGTACTAGTATAACAGAATTAGGTGTTATCCTAATGTCCAAACAGAAACGGAAACAGAAACAGAGTGATCTTTACAGAAATAGTAATGGGCTTTTACCTCCCTAACAGAAACAAAAACAGAAATGGGCCTTTACCACCTGTACTAGTAACCCAACCCGTGTTATGTATTAACTATGAAATGATCCCTTGCCCAATATCATGAAATGACCCATTACTTGGTCCCACGAAACGATCTATTAAACGATCGGCTCCCTACAAGTTCTAGCTCGTCATGTGTCTGTGTCATACGGCCCTATCACGAATGTAGTTACCTGTGCTAGGTCCACCATAGGGTGTATCAAGCCCTAGGGTGCCAACCACCGACACGAATCAAGCACGCACAGTGTAAACCTACTGGTGCCCAATGTCTGCTTTTTCAACTCCGGAATACGTGCACGACCATAGTCCGCCTGAACATATAATGGCGCACCAACTCAGCCGTCATTCTGGTCGCTTACAATCAGCCCAGTAATCGTGCCCCACCCTGCCTAGTTCTAGGGTACCATGATACATTAGTGGGTTACTGCTGAAAAGGACCGCGTAACTAGGGTTTCCGTCCAGTAGGTTAAGTGTTGTCATTTAAATTCGAGACTTAACCCCATCAGTCTAGCATGTCAAGTTGGTTAAGTGTTGTCATTCAAGTTCGTGACTTAACCCGCCTACGTGTCATGTCAAATTGGCTAAGTGTTGTCGTTCAAGTTTATGAGTTAGCCCTACGAATCATGTTTCAAGTTGGTTGAGTATATTCAAGCGGTTCATGATTAACCCTGCCAAATCATCGTGTCAAATTGGTTAAGTTCATTCAAGCGGTTCATGATTTAATCCTATCAAATAATCGTGTCAAATTGGTTAAGTTCATTCAAGCGGTTCATGACTTAACCCTATCAAATCATCGTGTCAAATTGGTTAAGTATGTTCAAGCGGTTCATGACTTAACCCTATCAAATCATCGTGTCAAATTGGTTAAGTATATTTAAGCGGTTCATGACTTAACCCTATCATGTGGCATTAATTCATTAATGCACCCCAACCTCTCACATCAGACCTGTTGTTGTGGTCACTGGATATGCCGGGCGGTTCCGGACAGATTTACACCACAACTCAGTCTGACCTCGGGTTTCAAGCGCGATATGGCCAACTACCCACATTGGATCCTATTGTTTGCAGTAACTAGATTTGCTGGGCGGTTCTGGGCAGATTTACACTACAAACTCAACCCTACCTCGAGTTGGCCATTTTCATGTTTATTCTAATGTCATGTCCATGTTCAAGATCCATGTCAAGTTCGTGTCAAGTTTTTCAAGGCAAGTTTCCTATGATTACCATTTTTTCCCAACGTTACCCCGTCTAAATATTAGGCTAACAATCTTAGCCTAATTTTCCGTTCGCATGATTTTTGACATATAATATTAGGCTAAAAACTTAGCCTAATTTAACATACACAAAATTTGCATAAAGAAATCCATTAAAATAAACATGTCATAGGTGTAAACTTGGCATTCTCGGTATAGTCAATACGAACACCATAGGTGTGTACTTGCAAAGTAATCAACATGAATATCATAGGCGCGAACTTGCAACGTGGACTAATTCAACATACATATATGTTAATTTGCAACATAGACTAAATCAACTTACATATATGTGAACTTGCAAATCAATCACGAACATATGAATAAGTACGAACTTGAAATATGACGTAGGTTTAACACATAAACATGTAGATCTAACATTTGGTCACATATGTGATATGATTTTACAACCTAAATCTTGCATAACATGATAAACTACACAACTTGTCATAACAGGTTATATTCCAAGTTCATATACATATGAATAGACTTATTCCTTAATTCTCAATTCAACATGATAATAAAATAGAACTACAGACATAGATCAATATCATTCAATTTCACCTATAACATAATAGACATCGTTCTATTATTAATTTAATTCCAAGGTATGACATTACCAAATTGACTAAAACATCGCAGGCATATAAATCTGATAATATTATGAACATGAAAAGGTTTGAATAATAATCTAGTTTCAAGAACATGGATAGATCTAACTTAAATAGAAAAATCCCCAAAATCAAGATCAAAGGATAAATAAAGAAAGTCTAGCTTAGATCCAATTTCAAAGTTATAACCCTAGGCAATAACCTCATGGTCATGAATCTTAGGTAATTAGTCACAATTGTCCTTGTCATAGTCATAGGCATAGTCTTATTGTTCATAGTCATAGGCGGTCTTATGTTCACCGTCAAAGTAATAGGCATAGTCTTATGTTCACCGTCATAGTCATAGGCATAGTCTTATGTTCACCTTCATAGTCATAGGCATAGTCATAGTCTTAGGCCATTAACAATAGTTTCAACGTCGTAGGCAATATTCCCAATAGTCAAGATCCAAGAAGAAAACAAGAATAGATATGAATCATACATAAATCAATTCCAATTTATAATATGCCCATATTAGATTTATAGTTTTTATCTAAAAGTAACTGGAACTTATAGACCGTGGTCTAAGAAATTTAGAAGTCAAGTCTAGAAATTAGTCGTCGAATTGTTGCGGTGTCACTGATCTATTCTCTTGAATTGTTGTAGAAGCGTTGATCTTTGATTTGAATCGAGTTTGAATGCTTAAGCGTTAATTTGGAGGAGGCGGCCATGGTTCAAGAGGTGAATTAGCAGCATAACAGTGTAAGAATGATTTGTATGAATTAGGCTAGGTCTTAGGACGTATATATAGGGGTAGCAACTAGTTTAGGCCCTTAGATTAACCCTAGAATCAATCCGGACCATCAAAACACGTCTCAGGCTTCAAAAATGGGTTCTGGGTCAAAACAGGCCGACCAGGTCGGCCTGTAAGGGGGGGAGGTCAACCACATGGTCGACCTGGGGGGTAGGTCGACCCTAGGGTCGACCTGGTCCCCAGGTCATCCCCCAGGTCGACCTGCCTGGTCCTGTGCTACCTAAAATCTGCTGAATCTTCTACAGGCCATAACTTCTTCATCCGGACTCCGATTTTCGAACACTCAGACTCTATTTCATGTAAAATTTCGAGACGAACGCAATGACGTAACCCGTTTCCCTTGATTCTTATTTTAAAATTTAATTCGGTCTTGATTTATGGTTTAACATGTTATAAAAATTCGGGTTGTTACATTCTTCCCTCCTTAAAGGATTTCGTCCCCGAAATCTTCAAGCTAAGAAGAATGCATCCTATCATCCGATCAACCATCTACTCAACCATCATTCACAAGCAACCATTGTCCTTAAATGATATCTAATGCTATATGAACATATGCAAGAAGTGTGTGTATATGTTCCTTGTCTAATGCAAATGATCAGGCCTGATTGATCTTTTTAAATGCAAAATATGTTTAATGCCATGAATCCAACATGTATGCAAATAGTCCTAGTCATATAAACACTATATGTGTGCACAAACACCCATCCATATGCAACATCCACATGATAACACATTCAATTCCATCCATAAACAAGTATAAACATTCATGCATATGCAATATGAGATGTGATTGAGCCGATCTAGTGCCTGATGTGTGTTTATGCATCCACGAGCAACAACTAGCAACCACTTGCAAACCCTTGCAACCATCAACCATAACATGTCTCAAACACATGTTTACATCCATTAGTTCCTACCTAAAGGTATAACCGAATGATAGAAGCACGTAAAGATAAGCTTTGTACCCTAAACACCAGCCCAAAACCAATATATGATTCTAGGAAACCAAGCATGATAAATGTAAAACCCCACATCCGTTAGTGTCACTCACAAAGGGAATGCACTAAGTTCTGTGGAGCATTTAGGGGAAAAGATGCAGATAAATTACAAGACAGACAGAAATTAAACAGCGGAAAATAAAACTTTGCTTTATTGATAAAATAGTTTGTACAATGATTTCTTTACAGTATCAGAGTATCATCTGTCTTACAAAATAAAGAAGCATAAAACAACATTTGTATTCCCAATTTTAGCAAGAGCCAGCCATAGCATCTAAAAAGAGAATCCAAGCAAAACTCCGACAAATCTTCAAGCTGGGAAAGAGTGACAGTCTAACTTAACCTGAGCTATACTATTCCCTCCTTTACTACCTGGGGGGGAACGGAAGAAAAGAAGACGAAAGAAAAACAAAGTCAGACATAAAGCCTGAGTAAGTTCAGTAACTTTTAGCATGTGAACATGGAAAACAAAACGACATGAATTAACTGAATACAAGATTACACCATGACGATAGGGTCAGCAAGATTAGACAAGATAATCACAAGATATGATAAGCTAAGATAAACTAGATATGCTCTGATACTTTCGTCGCTTCGCTATTTCCTTGTTATACCGGTTTCTATATCTCTGCACCACCTAACTAGTGTACCAACTAGTAACGATAACGTGATCCCAATCCCGGTATTTTCCATTGCCTTCAGGCATACATTTATTATTTATTACCTAGATCCAATCTAGGGTTTTCTATCAAGTGTTTTCTAGATTCAACTAGAGTTTACGCTATCTGTTGAATGCTTCTTGGATTCAGGGTTTATGCCACCTCGTACAACTAGGGATTATGCTACCTGATGAACGATGCCCCCAAGTCTAGGACACACTACCTAGAGTGGTATATGTTCCTATACTTCCCCACGCATGTATCACGAATCGTTCGCTTTTCTAGATGCACATGTCCTGTAATGTGCGGCCCGAGTCCTGTGACATGGCAAATCAAGGAATACAGAACTCGGTCGGGAGCTTTCAGATATCTGCCGATGCAGATGCTAAGGTCTGTTTTTATTCCAGTGGCTATGGTCCCACTTGACCCATCCCTCAACTAATGAAAGGCACACCTTGAAAAATGAGAACTATACGCCGGCCCCTGGTGCCCCACTATCCTATGGCCATCCTCACCCATAACTAGATAGCAAGTATATGGTCTTTTGGAGTTCTCCGCCTTTCCGCTTCACGTATCTCGATTGACTCAAGATGGATGGTAGACGACGAGTTGCTATCACAGGGCTATCGTTTTCTCGCCGAATCACGCCGGTCCATCCTAGTCTTTAGGTTGCCATATATTGCATCCAAGGCATACCCTTGGTTCTTCTACGCAGACCTTAACCTCTGTGAGTCCAGGAGGATCATCTACAGCCTCACAGAGGGATACCAAGAGTACCCTCATGTCCCCTCGAAGCCTCGGGCTTCGTAACCCAATTCGTTGGAGCCTTCTTTTTACTCAGACGGACATTCGCTCCTTCATGTGTTATACTAAGAATTACTACTTAGTTCTACTAACTAAGGTTTACCACTTAGTTTCCAGAATCGTTGTTTTTTTAACTAAGGTTTACTACTTAGCTCCTTTTAACTAAGGCTTACTACTTAGTTCTCTTTCTCGTCAATTCGGATTGGTTAAGTGTCATTAGTCAATTCAAGCTAACTTAACCCTCTTCATTTATCCTGTTAAACTGGTTAAGTTTTATCAGTAATTCATGTTGACTTAACCCTTCCACCAACCAAGTTATATTGGTTAAGTATTTCTTATTACTTAACCTTACCCATTCACCCCGTATTGGTCAAGTGTTCCTTCTTAACTTAACCTTGCCCGTCTATTTTAACTAACATGTTATTAATGGTTAAGTATTATCCCTTCATGTTTTAGACTTAACCCTATTCCTTTATCACAACCTGATGGTTAAGTGCTCAAGTTTACTTAACCCTACGGTCTAGTCCAGCTAACATATCAAATTGGCTAAGTGTATCAAATTTTACTTAACCCCAACCTCTGGTCTAGTTAACATGTTAATTTGGCTAAGTGTATTAACTTTACTTAACCCCACCTTCTAGTCCAGTTAACATGTTAATTTGGCTAAGTGTTTTCTTAGTTACTTAACCCCTACAATTCTTGTCATGTTACGACGTTAAGTTGGTTAAGTGTCCCTATGGACTTAGCCCTCCCATTCTAGCCTAACTGTGTTAAGTGTCTGTATGAACCCAACCCCATCCACCGATCTGATTACCATTTTGAATTGGTTTAACCCTACCATTCTTTTTCTAGCTTTAACTAAAATAGATTAAAACCGCTACCACTCACATTAGATAGATATTGTTACGATTACCGGATGTGCCGGTTGGTTCCGGGCAGGTTTACATCGCAACTCAGTCTAACCTCGGGTTGGGCATATTCGTGCTTTCTAAGTTCAAAGGGTTTTGATTAATTTTCAAATCAGGTTTTGAAAGTAACCATCCCGTCCGTCGGATCAGTTAGGGATAGCCAGGGAGAGCAGGAAACTTGTATTTTCCAAACCCAAGCCTAGACACTATCCTCTCTGTCACCCTAGAACTTTCTGGTGTGTTATTAAAAGAGATGTCGTTAATAAACCTTTAATTTGTCTAAATTTACATTTTCTCATTTAGGACAAATTCTATAAGTAAATTATTCCTAATTTACTTATTTCATAACTACTCTTTTTAATGTAAATTGTCAACGTTCATTCTTATGGCCCATTTCCCCCTCTAAATCATATTTATGCCTTTTGGTATGTAAACTATACCAAACTAAGTGTCACTAACAATGATTTTGCTAAACCTGACAATTACTCCCAATTATGGCCAATTTCATATTTATGCCAACATACTCGTTATGCCAAATTAGCTAATCCAATTCTGATTTAACATTCTAATTACAGTTCATGTCAAACTAGACTTATTATTCTAGTTCACAATTCATGTAAATGCTAGATTTTCAAGTCAATACTAGATTCAAATTACACATCCTATAATTCATGTCAAATTTATCCAATTTGCATTTCTATAAACATGCCATAATACATGTTCCCAATATATGTCAATTTCCAAGTTAAAAACTACGTTCTTAGTAAATTTCATATTTTGCCCAAATCGTATTCCCACCGTTCGTATAATCGTGATTCAATCTAGATTATAGATAAATCTAGATTCGTAGAAAATAGGGAATGAACCAAAGATGCTATGAAAAAGGATGGACATAATAACTGGCATAAAAAGGTTGGAATAATGACGTAGGTTCAAGAACATGGGTAGACCTAACTTAATAGGTAAATTCCCAAAGTCTAAAACCAAGAATAGACAGAATAGAGACGTAGGTTCAAGAACATGGGTAGACCTAACTTAATAGGTAAATTCCCAAGGTCTAAAACCAAGAATAGACAAAATAGATAATCGGGTTTAGACCCAATTTCATAGTCACAAAACTTAAGCAACACTTTCCTAGTTATGAATCATAGGTATTTAATCACAGTTGTCCATGTTATGTCATAGGCAATAGTTTATGTTTCCTAACCAAAGGCATAGGCTTGTATTCATAGTCAAAGGAAATAATTCTCATAGTCACAGTCACAATCATAGGCAATGTCCATAGTCATAGGCAATGTTTATAGTCAAAGAGGCATATGGTTCTAAGGTCCATAGTTTCATAGTCACAGTCTTATTTGTCCTCGAATCATAACAGTCCTTAATTAGGTCCAAAGAAATAGGCACTGATTCGAGAAAGAATTGGCATACTCTTTTATTCCTTTAATTTCATGTCACGAAAAGAGAAACGTTCAAATCTAAGAAGTAACTGACTTACAGAGATTAGATTAGATTCATAGAAAAACAGTCATTGAAGTCGTTTGAATCTTCTCTTGAAACCCTAGCTTGACTTGAACCTCTTCTAGAAAGTCTTGAGCAACATTTCGTCGTCTTGATTTATTATATATATATTATTTTATTTATTTATACATTTTCTCAGAGGCGGCATAAGGATAGAAAAGAATTGTGAATAGAGAAGGAGACCAGGGCAGTTTATGTAGGGTTAGGCGGACGAACCTAGGCAGAAAACGTGACCAAATACATCAGAACGAACCAGGTTCAGAAAGCTGGAAAAAGCGGGGGGGGGGGGGTCGACCCCCAGGTCGACTACCCAGTCGACCTGGGTGCCATGGGCGGGAAAATTCCCGCCCAACCCAATCTGGGTCCGATTTTTGAATTTGAACTCGTTTTTCTGACCTGTTTTGAAATTTGAACTTCGCTGAATTTTCCGGAGGCCATATCTTCCTCATACGGACTCCGATTTACGCAAACTCGGACTCATTTTCATGCAGAATTCCGAGATGAACGCAATGGCGCATCCCATTTACCTTGATTTTGATTTTAACTTTTAATTCTGCCTTGATTTGTGAATCTTAGTGTTACAGAATTTCGGGGTGTTACATTCTCCCCCACTTAAAAGGATTTCGTCCCCGAAATCTTCAAGTTAGGAAGAATGTGTCCTACCATCCAATCACCAATATACTCAACCATTCAATCACAGGCATTCATTGTCCTTAAAAGATTTCTAATGCTTTCATGTTCATATGCATAGTGTGTGTATATGTCTTTATCTAATGCAAAATCAGGCGGTCTACTGATTCAGTTGACCTCCTTAATGCGAATCATGTCAGTGCCATGCGTCCAATCATGTATGCAAGCATCCCTAGTTATGTAAATACTACATGCGTGCACAGTCACTCATCCATATGCAACATCCATATGATAACATATCAAGTTCAACTTACAAACAAATACATATCTGTAAATGCAATATGAAAGCGTCCGAACTGATCTAGTGCCTAATACGTATGCATATGCATCCACGAGCAACCATTGGCAACCACTTGCAACCTTCAACCATAACATGTTTCAAATACATGTTTACATCCATTGACTTATACCTAAGGATCGAAGATACGACCTAAAGGATATACTTTGGAAAGAGAGAAACAATTTTGCGTAAAGCTCCTACAAAAAGAAATCAAGGATACACCCTTAAGGAAAAGGGTATGATGCTAGTATCTAGCCTTCTTGAGCTTTACTCCACTGTATCTTAACTAATTTAACTTCACGATTGTGAAGTTTCTGACCTCCATTTCCAAAATAAACAGATGTCAATCACGGTACCAAGTATATGTACTAAGATGATTAGAGGTCTCCCTCTTATCCGCCATGCCATAACTATAAGGGTCGAAAGGTCGCTACGTGCTTCTTAGAGTGTCTGCCACAACTATTCATATCTCACACAAACCATCCTAGTCGAACTCAACATTCCTCAAGTACAAGCCCCAAAGGCCTAAACCGATATCAGACAAGCACCCAAGGAATATCCCCCCCGAATTTAGACAATCTACGTGAGATGATACAAGCAAACTCGATAGCTATTCTCAAATCCCTACTAACCAAAAATAAACTGGTCGGACCACCAATTGGATTTGAGACTCTAGTGGGATCTTTCTACTATACAAGTACTATGGTGCAAAGACTCAACTATGGAAGTGGATATGAATAAATGCGAAGCGCTAAAACCAAAGGAAAGAGTACGAACAGCAAAACTAGACTCTTCCAACAGAACTTTACTACCTTTCTCCTAGGTATGCTTGGTGGTGAAAGTAGGTACTTGCCCTTCTGAAAATCTTGTTCCTCGTTCTTGCCCTTGTCCTATATTATATGCCCTATCATACCCTAGTAAAGATACTTCCTCTTGTCTTAGGTTTTATAATTTCTTCCTCCTTCGCGAGCTAAATCTACATCCATGAATTCCTCATCCTAGGGTTATGCTCCTTAGCCAAACTCCTCATCCCCTTCCGTGTGTAACCATATTGACAAATCTCTCGAAAGCTGCCTCCATCGTACGGGAAACCCTATAAGCTTGAAAGAAAACTGGCTGTAGGTGAAACAACTACGGCTATGGATGGAAGCCGGGGCACTACTTCGTCCATCGATGAGGTTACCTCCCAGAAAGCCAGGAGCCCTAGAGACTCAAGAAAGAAGGAGACAAGAATTCAAACAGAGGAAGTGAAGATAGTGCGTATGGGTTTGGGGAATATGCCTTTAAAACAAATCTTTTCTTTTAAAAAATGCTTCTTTTAAAACCGTTTTGAAAATAATTTTTCAAATCCTTTATCTGGTCTGGTAACCTTCAGCTCTGATACCACGTGTAACACCCCACATCCGTTAGTGTCACTCACAAAGGGAATGTACTAAGTTCTGTGGAGCATTTAGGGTAAAAGATGCAGATAAATTACAAGACAAACAGAAATTAAGCAGCAGAAAATAAAACTTTGCTTTACTGATAAAATAGTTTGTACAATGATTTCTTTACAATATCAGAGTATCATCTGCCTTACAAAATAAAGAAGCATAAAACAACATTTGTATTCCCCAATTTTAGCAAGAGCCAGCCATAGCATCTGAAAAGAGAATCCAAGAAAAAATCCGACAAATCTTCAAGCTGGGAAAGAGTGACAGTCCAACTTAACCTGAGCTATACTATTCCCTCCTTTACTACCTGGAGGGGAAATGAAGAAAAGAAGACGAAAGAAAAACAGAGTCAGACATAAAGCCTGAGTAAGTTCAGTAACTTCTAGCATGTGAACATGGAAAACAAAACGACAAGAATTAACTGAATACAAGATTACACCATGACGATAGGGTCAGCAAGATTAGACAAGATAATCACAAGATATGCTAAGCTAAGATAAACTGGATATGCTCTAATACTTTCGCCGCTTCGCTATTTCCTTGTTATACTGGTTTATATATCTCTGCACCACCTAACTAGTGTACCAACTAGTAACGATAACGTGATCCCAATCCCGGTATTTTCCATTGCCTTCAGGCATACGTTTATTATTTATTACCTAGATCCAATCTAGGATTTTCTATCAAGTGTTTTCTAGATTCAACTAGAGTTTACGCTATCTGCTGAACGCTTCTTGGATTCAGGGTTTATGCCACCTAGTCCAACTAGGGATTATGCTACCTGATGAATGATGCCCCCAAGTCCAGGACACACTGCCTAGAGTGGTATATGTTCCTATACTTCCCCACGCATGTATCGCGAATCGTTATCGCTTGTCTAGACGCACATGTCCTGTAATGTGCGGCCCGAGTCCTGTGACAGGGAAAATCAAGGAATACAGAACTCGGTCGGGAGCTTTCAGATATCTGTCGATGCAGATGCTAAGGTCTGTTTTTATTCCAGTGGCTATGGTCCCACTTGACCCCTCCCTCAACTAATGAAAGGCACACCTTGAAAAATGAGAACTATACGCAGGCCCCTGGTGCCCCACTATCCTATGGCCATCCTCACCCATAACTAGATAGCAAGTATATGGTCTTTTGGAGTTCTCCGCCTTTCCGCTTCACGTATCTCGATTGACTCAAGATGGATGGTAGACGACGAGTTGCTATCACAGGGCTACCGTTTTCTCGCCGAATCACGCCGGTCCATCCTAGTCTTTAGGTTACCATATATTGCAACCAAGGCATACCCCTGGTTCTTCTACGCAGACCTTAACCTCTGTGAGCCCAGGAGGATCATCTGCAGCCTCACATAGGGATACCAAGAGTACCCTCACGTCCCCTCGAAGCCTCGGGATTCGTAACCCAATTCGTTGGAGCCTTCTTTTTACTCAGACGGACATTCGCTCCTTCATGTGTTATACTAAGAATTACTACTTAGTTCTACTAACTAAGGTTTACCACTTAGTTTCCAGAATCGTTGTTTTCTTAACTAAGGTTTACTACTTAGCTCCTTTTAACTAAGGTTTACTACTTAGTTCTCTTTCTCGTCAATTCGGATTGGTTAAGTGTCATTAGTCAATTCAAGCTAACTTAACCCTCTTCATTTATCCTGTTAAACTGGTTAAGTGTTATTAGTAATTCATGTTGACTTAACCCTTCCACCAACCAAGTTATATTGGTTAAGTATTTCTTATTACTTAACCTTACCCATTCACCCCGTATTGCTCAACTGTTCCTTCTTAACTTAACCTTGCCCGTCTGTTTTAACTAACATGTTATAAATGGTTAAGTATTATCCCTTCATGTTTTAGACTTAGCCCTATTCCTTTATCACAACCTGATGGTTAAGTGCTCAAGTTTACTTAACCCTACGGTCTAGTCCAGCTAACATATCAAATTGGCTAAGTGTATCAAATTTTACTTAACCCCAACCTCTGGTCTAGTTAACATGTTAATTTGGCTAAGTGTATTAACTTTACTTAACCCCACCTTCTAGTCCAGTTAACATGTTAATTTGGCTAAGTGTTTTCTTAGTTACTTAACCCCTACAAATCTTGTCCTGTTACGACGTTAAGTTGGTTAAGTGTCCCTATGGACTTAGCCCTCCCATTCTAGCCTAACTGTGTTAAGTGTCTGTATGAACCTAACCCCACCCACCGATCTGATTACCATTTTGAATTGGTTTAACCCTACCATTCTTTTTCTAGCTTTAACTAAAATAGATTAAAGCCGCTACCACTCACATTAGATAGATATTGTTGCGATTACTGGATGTGCCGGTTGGTTCCGGGCAGGTTTACATCGCAACTCAGTCTAACCTCGGGTTGGGCATATTCGTGCTTTCTAAGTTCAAAGGGTTTTGATTAATTTTCAAATCAGGTTTTGAAAGTAACCATCCCGTCCATCGGATCAGTTAGGGACAGCCAGGGACAGCAGGAAACTTGTATTTTCCAAACCCAAGCCTAGACACTATCCTCTCTGTCACCCTAGAACTTTCTGGTGTGTTATTAAAAGAGATGTCGTTAATAAACCTTTAATTTGTCTAAATTTACATTTTCTCATTTAGGACAAATTCTATAAGTAAATTATTCCTAATTTACTTATTTCATAACTACTCTTTTTAATGTAAATTGTCAACGTTCATTCTTATGGCCCATTTCCCCCTCTAAATCATATTTATGCTTTTTGGTATGTAAACTATACCAAACTAAGTGTCACTAACCATGATTTTGCTAAACCTGACAATTACTCCCAATTATGGCCAATTTCATATTTATGCCAACATACTCGTTATGCCAAATTAGCTAATCCAATTCCGATTTAACATTCTAGTTACAGTTCATGTCAAACTAGCCTTATTATTCTAGTTCACAATTCATGTAAATGCTAGGTTTTCAAGTCAATACTAGATTCAAATTACACATCCTATAATTCATGTCAAATTTATCCAATTTGCATTTCTATAAACATGCCATAATACATGTTCCCAATTTATGCCAATTTCCAAGTTAAAAACTACGTTCTTAGTAAATTTCATATTTTGCCCAAATTGTATTCCCACCGTTCGTATAATCGTGATTCAATCTAGATTATAGATAAATCTAGATTCGTAGAAAATAGGGAATGAACCAAAGATGCTATGAAAAAGGATGGACATAATAACTGGCATAAAAAGGTTGGAATAACGACGTAGGTTCAAGAACATGGGTAGACCTAACTTAATAGGTAAATTCCCAAGGTCTAAAACCAAGAATAGAGAGAATAGAGACGTAGGTTCAAGAACATGGGTAGACCTAACTTAATAGCTAAATTCCCAAGGTCTAAAACCAAGAATAGACAGAATAGATAATCGGGTTTAGACCCAATTTCATAGTCACAAAACTTAAGCAACACTTTCCTAGTTATGAATCATAGGTATTTAATCACAGTTGTCCTTGTTATGTCATAGGCAATAGTTTATGTTTCCTAACCATAGGCATAGGCTTGTATTCATAGTCAAAGGAAATAATTCTCACAGTCACAGTCACAGTCATAGGCAATGTCCATAGTCATATGCAATGTTTATAGTCAAAGAGGCATATGGTTCTAAGGTCCATAGTTTCATAGTCACAGTCTTATTTGTCCTCGAATCATAACAGTCCTTAATTAGGTCCAAAGAAATAGGCACTGATTCGAATAGAAAGAGTTGGCATACTCTTTTATTCCTTTAATTTCATGTCACGAAAAGAGAAACGTTCAAATCTAAGAAGTAACTGACTTACAGAGATTAGATTAGATTCGTAGAAAAACAGTCATTGAAGTCGTTTGAATCTTCTCTTGAAATCCTAGCTTGACTTGAACCTCTTCTAGAATGTCTTAAGCAGCATTTCCTCGCCTTGATTTATTATATATATATTATTTTTTTTATTTATACATTTTCTCAGTGGCAGCATAAGGATAGAAAAGAATTGTGAATAGAAAAGGAGACCAGGGCTGTTTATATAGGGTTAGGCAGACGAACCTAGGCAGAAAACGTGACCAAATACATCAGAACGAACCAGGTTCAGAAAGCTGGAAAAAGCGGGGGGGGGGGGGGGGTCGACCCCCAGGTCGACTACCCAGTCGACCTGGGTGCCCCAGGTCGACTACCCAGTCGACCTGGGTGCCTTGGGCGGGAAAATTCCCGCCCAACCCAATCTGGGTCCGATTTTTGAATTTGAACTCGTTTTTCTGACCTGTTTTGAAATTTGAACTTCGCTGAATCTTCCGGAGGCCATATCTTCCTCATACGGACTCCGATTTACGCAAACCCGGACTCGTTTTCATGCAGAATTCCGAGATAAACGCAATGGCACAACCTGTTTCCCTTGATATTGATTTTAACTTTTAATTCTGTATTTATTTGTGAATCTTAGTGTTACAGAATTATGGGGTGTTACAATAAACTCCTTTTAGGTCGCAAGAAATCCCTTCCTAAAACCTACCTATATCCTATAAAGCCCAAAAAGTTTAGTTAACCTAACGGACACCCTCAAACCCCAACATATATCACAACCAGATGAGTCATACTCCTTATGGGGTTTGCAACAGAAATAAGATTGAGAATAGGACCGAGAGGATATACGTAAAAGATAGCATGCAAGTAAGCTCTACAGGAAAAGAGGGATCAGGGATATACTCTTAAAAAGAGATATGATGCACGTATCTAGTCTTCAATCTTCTAAGTCGCATTTCCTTGAGCTTAAATCCATTGTGCTTTGTCCGTCTTTAACTTCATAATTTCGTAGCTTCTTAATTCTTGTTTCCAAAATATGAGTTGGAACTCATTTCACTATTGTCTCTCGTCCCATTTTCCCTTATCCTCCTTCTAGTATACTCGGCTCAAACATAACTGCGTACTCATGGTTTCATGCAAGCTCTACAAAATTCACTAGTGAATCCTGGATCTCGTTTATAGGGTATTCCACGCAGAAGAATTATCTCTTGCAAATAAACAGATGTCAACCATGTTGCCAAATGTACTTACTAAGGTGATTTCCTATAACTCATGCATAAGCGAAATGAACCATCCACCTTAGTGGCGAACACTGCTCGGGATCAACAAATGTATCAAGAGATTCTAGGTAACTAAGCATGGCAGAATCCTAAGGGTTACACTAGACTTCGATGGTATTACCACGGCAAGTCAAGAGTCTAACTACACTCCTTTCATACTCAAGAATGGCACCATCACTGGATAACCATTCCATCCCTAGAATCGACCCGTAGCCCAAAAACATAAGCATTTCTTCTAAACTCAATGCTTAGTATAGACATTCTCAAATCCAAACAAGTCATGAATAAATGAGCCGATTCCCCAACAGGATTTGAGAAGAAAAAAAATTGGGATCCTCTACTATGCTAGTACTAAGGTGCAGAGACTCAACTATTGAAGCAGAAATAAAAAGAATGCGATGTACCATAATCAAAAAAAGGGTACGAACAGTATAGAAAGATAAACTAGACTTTCCAACAGAAACATTTCTACCTTCTTATTCTGAGCCTCATTCGCCTTAACCACTCTTATCCCCTCTTATATAACATGTTAACAGGTCTCTCGAGAACTACCTCCATCGCACGACAACCCTACAAAGCTTGAAATAAGATTAGTCGCAGATGGAACTAATGTGACTACAGATGGAGGAAAGAAAGGAAAAGGGATTCAAACAAGGAAACAAAGGGTAATGCTAGTGACCTTTGGGGAATAGCCTTTAAAAATAAAACTTTTCTTGAAAAATGCTTCTTTGTAAATGGTTTTGAAAATAATTTCAAAAGGTTTTAAAAACTTTTGCCCAGTCTGGTAACCTTATGCTCTGATATCAAATGTAACACCCCACCTCCGCTAGGGTCACTCACAAAGGGAATGCACTAGCTTTGGTGGAGCATTATCTAGGTAAACATACACAGAAATATTACAAGACAGAACATATAAAACAGCGGAAGAAGAACCAAATTTTATTGCTTTAAAATCTAGAAAGGTCTAAAGCCTTTTACATCAAAATGTCATTAAATCCATTACATCGAAATCTGTCTTGTAATATTAAAGAAGCATAAAACCATAGTCATAAATCATTCCCCAAGTAAAACAGTAAAGTAGCCATAGCTAAGAAAGGTCCAAGCCATATATGATGATCTTGAAGAAGAAAGAAGTCCAAACTAAGTAGTAGTGCTTCCTCCCTGAGAACCTTGGGGGGGAACCGAAGAAAAAGAGGCGAAAGAAAACGGGTCAGTCATAAAGACTGGTAAGTCCTAGTGACTTTCAGCATAGAAACAAGTAAAGATAACATGACATGTATAAACTGAAAGTAAACATAAGGATGATGACAAGATAGGCCAGTTAAACTAAGATAACAAGATAAACTATGCTAACCAGATAAACTATGGTAACAAGATAAACTATGCTACCAGATAAACTACATATAGCATCGCATGTTTAAAATTCTATGCACTAGTACTAGTACAACAGAATTAGGTGTTATCCTAATGTCCAAACAGAAACGGAAACGGAAACAGAAACAGAGTGATCTTTACAGAAGTAGTAATGGGCTTTTACCTCCCTAACAGAAACCGAAACAGAAATGGGCCTTTACCACTTGTACTAGTAACCCAACCCGTGTCATGTATTAACTATGAAATGATCCCTTGCCCAGTATCATGAAATGACCCATTACTTGGTCCTACGAAACGATCTATTAATCGATTGGCTCCCTACAAGTTCTAGCTCGTCATGTGTTTGTGTCATACGGCACTATCACGAATGTAGTTACCTGTGCTAGGTCCACCATAGGGTGTATCAAGCCCTAGGGTGCCAACCACCAACACGAATCAAGCACGCACAGTGTAAACCTACTTGTGCCCAATGCCTGCTTTTTCAACTCCGGACTACGTGAACGACCATAGTCCGCCTGAACCTAGAATGGCGCACCAACTCAGCCGTCGTTCTGGTCGCTTATAATCAGCCCAGTAATCGTGCCCCACCCTGCCTAGTTCCGGGGTACCATGATACATCTAGTGGGTTACTGCTGAAAAGGACCGCGTAACTAGGGTTTCCGTCCAGTAGGTTAAGTGTTGTCATTTAAATTCGAGACTTAACCCCATCAGTCTAGCATGTCAAGTTGGTTAAGTGTTGTCATTCAAGTTCGTGACTTAACCCGCCTACGTGTCATGTCAAATTGGCTAAGTGTTGTCGTTCAAGTTTATGAGTTAGCCCTACGAATCATGTGTCAAGTTGGTTGAGTATATTCAAGCGGTTCATGACTTAACCCTACCAAATCATCGTGTCAAATTGGTTAAGTTCATTCAAGCGGTTCGTGAATTAATCCTATCAAATCATCGTGTCAAATTGGTTAAGTTCATTCAAGCGGTTCATGACTTAACCCTATCAAATCATCGTGTCAAATTGGTTAAGTATATTCTAGCAGTTCATGACTTAACCCTATCAAATCATTGTGTCAAATTGGTTAAGTATATTCAAGCGGTTCATGACTTAACCCTATCATGTGGCATTAATTCATTAATGCACCCCAACCTTTCACATCAGGCCTGTTGTTGTGGTCACTGGATATGCCAGGCGGTTCCGGGCAAATTTACACCACAACTCAGTCTGACCTTGGGTTTCAAGCGCGATATGACCAACTACCCACATGAGATTCTATTGTTTGCAGTAACTAGATTTGCCGGGCGGTTCCACGCAGATTTACACTGCAAACTCAACCCAACCTCGAGTTGGCCATTTTCATGTTTATTCTAGTGCCATGTCCATGTTCAAGATCCATGTCAAGTTCGTCTCAAGTTTTCAAGGCAAGTTTCATGTCAAGTTACCTATGATTACCAATTTTTCCCAACGTTACCCCGTCTAAATTTTAGGCTAACAATCTTAGCCTAATTTTCCGTCCGCATGATTTTTGACATATAATATTAGGCTAAAAACTTAGCCTAATTTAACGTACACAAAATTTGCATAAAGAAATCCATTAACATAAACATGTCATAGGTGTAAACTTGGCATTCTCGGCATTGTCAATAAGAACACCATAGGTGTGTACTTGCAAAGTAATCAACATGAATATCATAGGCACGAACTTGCAACGTGGACTAATTCAACATACATATATGTGAATTTGCAACATAGGCTAAATCAACTTACGTATATGTGAACTTGCAAATCAATCACGAACATATGAATAAGTGTGAACTTGAAATATGACGTAGGTTTAACACATAAACATGTAGATCTAACATTTGGTCTCTAATGTGATATGATTTTACAACCTAAAACTTGCATAACATGATAAACTACACAACTTGTCATAACAGGTTATATTCCAAGTTCATATACATATGAATAGACTTATTCCTTAATTCTCAATTCAACATGATAATAAAATAGAACTACAGACAAAGATCAATATCATTCAATTTCCCCTATAACATAATAGACATCGTTCTATTATTAATTTAATTCCAAGGTATGACATAACTAAATTGACTAAAACATCGCAGGCATATAGATCTGATAATATTATGAACATGAAAAGGTTTGAATAATAATCTAGTTTCAAGAACATGGATAGATCTAACTTAAATAGAAAAATCCCCAAAATCAAGATCCAAGGATAAATAAAGAAAGTCAAGCTTAGATCCAATTTCAAAGTTATAACCCTAGGCAATAACCTCATGGTCATGAATCTTAGGTAATTAGTCATAATTGTCCTTGTCATAGTCATAGGCATAGTCTTATTGTTCATAGTCATAGGCGGTCTTATGTTCACCGTCATAGTCATAGGCATAGTCTTATGTTCACCATCATAGTCATAGGCATAGTCTTATGTTCACCGTCATAGTCATAGGCATAGGCAAAATATTATATCCACAGTTGTTAGACTAAAAATTGGGCCTAATACCCAAATGCAGATCACAGAATGCAGAAAAGAGTAAATAAATAGAAGACACACGAGGTTTTTATAGTTGTTCGGCTATAGATGTAGCCTACGTCCACTTTATAACCTTATTGTTATACTGACAGATTACAAGAATCAGTTACATGAAGGCGCACAATCCGTGTGTTAATTGAGATTACAAGGGTTTATACACGTAATCCATGCATTAGTTGTGTAGAAAAGAGAAGAATTTGACTGTACGAAAGTGCAAAGTCCTTGTACCTCAGTAATGGTGGAAGCAGTGAAGAAGAATGGCCAAAAGTCCTTGAAAATGCCTTCGAATGGTGTATTTATAGCCGTTTACAGCAGGCGGATCGCGGGACACGTGGCACACATCCCAAAAATCTCGATAAGAGGTGGAAAACGTCCAAAAATCATCTTCGAATCGTCATATGACATGTGTAATAAGATCCATGCAAGTTGGAGTGAAAATAGCCTTGAGAATAGGTCAGAACAAGCTGCGCAGGAGTAGGTGCGGGGATCGGATCGTGGTCCCCCTATGCACCATGAATAAGGTGACGAGCTGGAGTGGTGAGACCACGAATGGATCGTGGTCCAGGTGCCCACCACGATCGGGTCATGGTTCAGGGGGCGAGTCCAAGGGGGCGATCCGACCAGGGGTGCCACCATCTCTATAATCCAAGTTTTCGGTTCCTGATGCATTCACGGAAACGGGCATATCTTTCAAACCGTAAGTCCGATTGAGCCAAACCGAAGCTCAAACTGAAGCTAACTCAGAGATCTACAAAAGTTTTTGAGATTATCGTCGTAATCGCTGTTTTTGGGCCCAAAAGAGGTCGTCTGATAGGAGTTTCGGGCCTGTTTATGTTGAGGATGCGATTTTGACCAAATCTCTCAATGTCTTCTGACGTTGTTTCCACCGCTTGGGCATGTTATCATTCAGGAATTCCATGTGTGACAGCTTTTGCCAAAAAATGTGTCAACAACAGTCATAGGCATAGTCATAGTCTTAGGCCATTAACAATAGTTTCAACGTCGTAGGCAATATTCCCAATAGTCAAGATCCAAGAAGAAAACAAGAATAGATATGAATCATACATAAATCAATTCCAATTTATAACATGCCCATATTAGATTTATAGTTTTTATCTAAAAGTAACTGGAACTTACAGATCGTGGTCTAAGAAATTTATAAGTCAAGTCTAGAAATTAGTCATCGAATTGTTGCGGTGTCGCTGATCTATTCTCTTGAATTGTTGTAGAAGCTTTGATCTTTGATTTGAATCGAGTTTGAATGCTTAAGCTTTAATTTGGAGGCGGCGGCCATAGTTCAAGAGGTGAATTAGAAGCATAACAGTGTAAGAATGATTTGTATGAATTAGGCTAGGTCTTAGGATGTATTTATAGGTGTAGAAACTAGTTTAGGCCCTTAGATTAACCCTAGAATCAATCTGGACCATCAAAACACGTCTCAGGCTTCAAAAATGGGTTCTGGGTCAAAACAGGCCGACCAGGTCGACCTGTAAGGGGGGGAGGTCGACCCTAGGGTCGACCTGGTCCCCAGGTCGACCCCCAGGTCGACATGCCTGGTCCTGTGCTGCCTAAAATCTGCTGAATCTTCTACAGGCCATAACTTCTTCATCCGGACTCCGATTTTCGAAAACTCGGACTCTATTTCATGTAAAATTTCGAGACGAACGCAATGGTTTAAGCCGTTTCCCTTGATTCTTATTTGAAAATTTAATTATGCCTTGATTTATGGTTTTAACATGTTATAAAAATTCGGGTTGTTACATTCTTCAACACTTGAATTTCCATATCATGTTGAAGTAAGGAGTAGGAGGCGAACTACAGAGCTGTATTGGCATTTTCTTCAGCCTCCTTCACCCTTTTCTTGGCCTCGGCCTGTTTTGCCATCGGGTCGGCACTTTCTTTCTCAAGTGAATCCTTCTCTGTCTTTGAAAAAGTGAAAGCGAGCCTTAAGTTGGTATTTTCAGTGGAGACATCCTTACACTTCTCTTTGAGCGCTGTTATTTCCTTGCTGTTAAGGTCAAGTTTTTTGTGAAACAATCTTCCAAATCAACATACATTCTATCATACTTCTCAGCCTCTGTCTCCGATGATTTCAACTTAGCTTGGGCATTAGTATATTCCTTCTCAATAGAATCTAAAGCCGATTCGTCGTAGTCACATAACTACTTCTGTTTAGCCAAGTCCAGTTCTAAGCCTTCCATTGGTTTCAGACAAATTCGTAGCAAACTTATATGTTTCTTGATGTTGGCCAGAGATGAAATCTATCTCCTTTCCGACATAATCGGATAAGTATTTGGGCGCTAGTTGAAGAGCGGGGACCAAGTGCATATGTTCGAAGTAATAATGATGGAATTGTTACTTCAAGGTTTTCATCCGCTCTGTGTTCGATGTTCTAGTCTGAGTAGATCAGATGATGAGATGTCTAGGGACTTGTGCATCACTTAGACTACACTGATTTTTCTTGAGTTTTATCTTTGTAGGCTGAATCCTTATAAGGGCTAGGTTCTCATAGGAAATTAATGATTGATCGCTCCCACGAGGGTAATGATGGATCTTCAACTTGTCGCGTCTCGGCGGACCGAGAATCTCGGGCGAGACTAAGACGGAACTTGTTCGTGGAGTAATGCTTCTTTCCCTTATCTTTCTCCTTTCGGTCCTGGTTCTCTTCGTATTCGCTCTGAATCTGATGGATAATGGCACGACCATCCTATTGGAACAAGATTAACCCTAGATGGAGGTAAATAGGGTTTATTGGATTTTTACGAGATATTAAAAATATTACAGCACAGATTGCAGCAGAGAAAATAAATGCAGGAAATAAATAACATAGATTTTACCTAGCTTCGGCAAAACCTTCCTACTGCTGTAGTCCCAGGATTTCTACTAGGTATTAAAACATATCATGTTTACAAAACCCTGTAAACTAACAAACTCTGCTCCTGCTCTAATTCTACGCTAAAAACCATGGACTGATCTTTATCCCCAAGATCAGATTTTCCCCGAATTACAAACCCGTAATTTGTAAACCCTAGTTATAAATCATATAACTAGTAACCTTAGTTTTACAGACAAACTAGTAAACTAATGGATGATTTACAAAAAAAAAATTGAACAAAATGAAAACCCTCTTTCCTAATGAAGTAACATAGGCCAGTCATCCCTTTATTTCTCTGCAATGCTTTGGCTTTAAAGAATGTCGATCGATCTAAAAATTAGGGTTTTATTCCCTTTGTCCAAATTGCTACTTTAAAATTCTGAATGAATGATGCACTGATGATGGTTCTCTTCTGGCTCTCTCTCTACTAGGTGATTTGGATACGATCGAAAAAAATTAGGGTTTCTCTGGTTTGATTCTTCGATCTGCTTTCGAATGGATGCCTTTTGGTTTTCAATAAGATGCTTGTGATGAATTGTGTAAGTTGGGTAAAACAAACCAATAAACATCTCTAATTTCCTCAATGACTTATTTTGATTTGTGCATTGATTGTCCCTTTTGTTCCCACGTCTTTGATTTATTGCGTGATTGATTCTTGATTAAATCAACCATGAATTTATGTTTGAATTTTGATAGCAATATAATGTTGATTACATGCCGTATATTCACACATGGTTTCTAAAAACAATGAATTAGTTTCTTGCCTGATTTGATGTCATGACTGTGTGATTGAATTTTGGGAACAAATAGAAATTATGCTTGCCATGTTTGATTTCGATGATTTCAGGAAACAATAGAAATTATTTCTTTGATTTAATATATCAGCACATGCTTGAAATAAAACTTTACGTTAATCTATTTCTGGAAACTTTCTTCATTTGGCATTAATGTTGCTCAAATAGATTTTCTTCCTAAAAATGTTCTTTTGAATATTGTTCTTCTTGCTTAAAAAAATGTGTCACTTTGATTCTATTAGTAAAACAATTGCCTGAAAATTTTCCTTACCAAATATATATATGAAGTTGCCCTTAATTGTTGATCTACATGCCAAATTTGTTCTAGAAATATTTGATCAAGATTATCCATTTGCCAAATAATTGTCCCACTATGTATTTGTTTTCTTTTAATTTTATGGAAACAAACCACACTGTCTCTGCCGAGTGTAAATTGATGATTTCAGGAAAACAAATGAATAGTTTTCATGCCTAAAATAGCACTTTGATTTCTAGAAGCATTTTAAATTTTTTTGCCAAATTTAGAACCGATGCTACTCTTGCATTATTAATTCTTTTCACTTGATTTTCAACTTAGCCACTACATGACTGTTTACCCATGTATACACACACACACACACACACACACACACACACACACACACACACATATATATATATATATAGACACACACACACACACACACATGTGTGTATATGTATAATATGCTTGCATTGAATTACTTACTTGAACCTAAGCAATTTTGAGCTTGCTGACTTGCCTCTTGACCATGTAGCATTGCTATGTATATAGCTTACTTTTTTTGCAATATATATTCATGCATATATATGTACATATAGTATTCATGCTACTGGATTGCTTCTTCGAGGCTCATTCTCGAGCCATGCACCTGCTCGAGTTTGTGCTTTGCATGCCTTGTGTACACTTAAATTCGAAAAAAACATGATTGCAAGTATATATAAGTATGCTATTGCACACATATGCTTGCGTGGCATGTGCTTTACTATTTTACTTAGTTGTGCTATCTTTGCACCCTGATTTGGCTTCGTTGACATGCATCATTCTGTACTGAGCCAAGTTCTCTGACCAACCCACTTGCTTGCACTTGATTCTCTGAGTCCTTTATTGTTTCATATATTTGCACTATCTCTGGCCTGATTTGTTCGAGCTTGTGCTTGCTTGTCTGGCTTGAAACCTGGCTTTGTATTTGCATGTTCTCTTGCTTTTGATACTGTTGTATGTATTATTGCCTTAGCCATTCCTTGTTTTTTTTTGTGGACTTGAACTTGGCTTTGGTTATTCATGGACTTGCACTTGGTCTTGCTCCATTTTGTTCATTACTGTGTACACACTTGTGTACATGTAGCTGATCCATTCATGTATTCTGCTATGATGAGTTCCTTGAATATATATATATATATATATATCTGTGTGTTTGTGTGTGTGTGTGACTGTCCAATTGCAACTGCCATGTTATTTGTGCACTTGTCGTTGTTTTGTTGCACTTTATAGACATTTTGATTTTGTTGAACCATTGTTGCTTCTATGTATGTGTGTGTGTGTGTATATATGCACAAATGTGTGTATTTGTGTCTGCACTTGCACTGAATTTCTTGGTTCATGCCCACTCACTAGTATTTGATCGTATTGCCCCCGCAAAATAAATACGTGTATATACATACACATATATGTGTATACATGTATTGTGTATGTGCAGAATATATATGTGTGTGTGTGTGTGTTTGTGATAGATAGATAGATAGAGAGCACTAGAGATATCGTCTACCTTGTGGTATTTACAGTGAACCACTATGAATATCACAAGTTGTCTAGGCACAAATAGATATAAACACATATCGGATCAAGTCATGAAGTATGATGAGAAACACACCAAAATTTTAAGGCAAATAAATTTTAAAGTAAAATTATATCTGCTAGAACTTAAAAATATTTTTGTTCCTGTTTAATCTATGTGTTTGACAGGTATGCTTGCGACCGGATTGAGTCGATTGACTGTGAAGTTGACAGAAGAACCAGTGATGTGTCAGTGTGTGAGAGAGAATCTGTATACAAGTGAGCTGAGTGAAACTGAATGTATAAGTGTTTGTACTACTGAGTGACAGAGTGAACTATAATGAGGAGCAATGTGTATAAATGAAGTTGTATGTGTAGTATTACTGAGATGTACAAACAAAGGAGTTGGAAAAAAATATGTATTATTCAGATGTTGAAATAAAATATTATATTTAAATAATACTGTTTGAATAATTAAATTCATGTACAGTAATATTCTAATTAAATATAAATATTTAATTCAGTATTTGATGTAGTAGAATAGTACAATTGCAAACACATTTATATACACACACACACATATATATACACACACACACATATGTTTGTTATCATCAAAAATCATATAATTGTTATATGCAACAGTCTCTCCTTTTGATGATGACAAACATATAATAAGTTTTTGAATATAATAAATGTGTTTGACAGTGAATTATGGAACTCCCCCTATATATGTGCTCCCCCTACAACAAAACTCCCCCTAGATACATGCATAAGTGAAAAGAATAAATCAAATTGAAATTTCAATATTTAATATTTATGAAATATTCACTCATCAATCAAAATATGAACCCATTCTCTCCCTTTTGTTATCACCAAAAGGATACAGAAACCATAGTGATGAACCATAGACTATTAAACCAGCTTAAGAGAGAGAATGTAATAATTGTGTGCTCTACATACGTGAGTGACAAACATATAATAAGATTTTGAATATAATAAATGTGTTTGACAGTGAATTGTGGAATTCCCCATATATGTGTGCTCCCCCTATAACAAAACTACCCCTAGATATGTTCATGAGTGAAAAGAATAAATCGATTTGAAATTTCAATATTATATATTTATGAAATATTCACTCATCGATCAAAATCTAAACCCATTCTCCCCCTTTTGTTATCATCAAATGGATACAAAAATAAAAATATTGATGAAACATAGACTATAAAATCAGCTCAAGAGAGAATGTTCATCATAGATCCCATTCAATCAAACAAACATCATAATATTCTAAGAACAAGAAATTTCACATTATAGAATGATGGATTTACGATGAAATTTATAAAAATGTAGAGAGTTTCAACAAAAAGAATTTAATTATTTCCAAATGATTTTTTAAAAATAAGCACAAAAAAGAGATGGATTTTGATAACGATTATAAATTCAAATTAAGTGATGTAATCAAATAATCTCAAACTCCAGTAGTAATCAATCAATAAATCATAATATATCATAAAATATTAACACTTTCACAAATTAGAAAACGGATTGATAGGATGGATTTTACACACCAAGGAGAATTTCATATATATTTTTATTTATATCAAATTATTTTCTTTTCTTTTTCTTTTCATTTAAGAGCACATCGATCATGCATAACCAAAACCTAGATTTTTAAATGAGGTCATTTGCAACTTAAATTATAAGTAATCTCTTAACCACGCATGACCAGATCTTGGATTTTTAAATGTGGTTAGAGAAACACTTATGTATATCATATTTGTCATTTTCCTAAAAAACTCCTTAGTATATAAAACCAGTATGGATGATAGAAATATGGTAGGTGCAAAAATGATTGTGAAGTAAATTTACACTACAATGGAAAGTCACATAAACATCGGCTAAAAAACGATGTCCTCGTTTCTCTGGAGCGATGTCTTTGTCAGTGATGTCAAAAGTACCTTTTTTACATCAGTTAAAATAGGATGTAAAAGCAGCTTTAGGACATCATAAATCAATTAATTAACTGTTGCAATATGTATTTTACCATATCAGCTTTTGAATAATGTCTACGATGGCTTGTTTATGTTTTTTTCTCATCTCATATACATAAATAAATATTCATTAAAAAGAAATACTATTGCATATAATTTAATATACAAATAGCATTTTTATTTAATTAATTAATTTATTTCAACATATGAAATAGCATAAATTTCTGACTCCAACTATTTTACATTCACGTTTCTCATACACAATTAAATACATTACACAATCAATTTTACATTGCCTCCTCGCTACAACACTCATCACTCTAGCTGATTAGATCTAGATTTTCATTGTCTAGCTTATGCTCCAGCTATCCATTCTTCAGTAACTATCACATACATTTCTAGAAAACTGTAAAGTAAAGCAAATAAATTTATTTTAAATTTTATCTACCTTAGAATTTTGGTCTGTTTCTCATCATTTTTCTAGACTTGGTCTAATATATATACGCTAGTGCTCATAGATCAGCCCCGACACAACTACACTGGTTTGTTGATCAGAACCAACATTATATTAGCTGATTCTGAACAGCCACAACACAGACATAACGATCTGCTGATAGAATAT
Source organism: Allium sativum (assembly GCA_030737875.1). NCBI lineage: Eukaryota > Viridiplantae > Streptophyta > Magnoliopsida > Asparagales > Amaryllidaceae > Allium > Allium sativum. The sequence continues at coordinate 293,071,645 of CM060912.1, forward strand.
TCATGTCTGTCATTCAAATAGTTCACATACATAAACTACACACACATGATACATATATACACATACATGTGTATGTATATATACAGATATTTGTGTAAGTGAATAGGTTCGACATACAATGGCATACATGAATGGACAGAGCAACGCGAATAGAAATGGACAAGTACATACACAAATGCAGCACTAAAACATGGAGTCGGGTGCCAATATATAAAAAGATAGCTCACTACGATGTACACCAAGCCCAAACTAGACCAAAGTGAAGACCAAATGACATAAATGGTTCATGTTACAAATCAAGGTAGTGTAACTCAACCAAGGCCACAATCAAAAGGCAACAAAGCAACCTAGTACAAATACAAATGCAATACCAAGAAACTGAATGCACAAATCAAGGCAAGCATGATATCTGTGCATATCAGCTCAATACAAACAAGAGGCAAAAGTGCAGTGTACCAGGTGAATGTATCAAAATATCACATGCAACTATCAGGTACATGAGTTCAAGGATTTCAGGACCAGCAGGTGAAAGTAAGACAAAGCAGATGCATATAAGCACATACATGTCATGATGTACAAGCTGGAAAATTATATCAGGTGAATGTTCTAAGTGAAAGTGTAGTATCTATTCTTCTCAATGTTTTCAAATAGTTGAAGAATTCAGAAGAAAAGCCCACAACATGAATATGATACGACAGAGAAAAAACCAGATATATCACAAGTGGTGCAGTGAAAATAGTGACTAAAACAAGCATTAGAATTTGTTCATATCAGTTTAAACTCAACACAACAGAGCACAAGAAATAGAAGAGAAGAATGAGTACAATAATCTATTCATATCGGGTATAACATATGGAAATTTTCAAATGTAAATTTGTACATTAATGATCATATACATGTACTTGAACTAGAGAGGAATGATTTCAACAAGTAAGTGGTAGTTTATACATATATACATAGATACACTATCATTACAGCATGGTCAAAGCCATGTGCAAGTTCAAGAATGGTTGGAGAATTCGAGTGACACAACATTTGTAATGGAGACAGCATAGACGATGCAAGATGCTCCATGGTACAAATTTTCATTGCCAAGACAGGATACAAATGCATACAGAAAAATGCAATGAATCAGATCATGTCAAATGCAAAAGGCATGCAAGAAGCTCAAGTAGATCAAGAATAGTATATGCTCAACTATTTAAGACAAAGCAAAGTGTAGTACTAGTTAAAATTTTTGTAGCAACTGTTCAATTTTAAGGCAGCAGAGTATTGAAAAACTATTTGTTAAAAATCACTTCAGAAATGGTCAAAGTAAAATTGTAATTGAAGTTCTAGAAATATCAAGAAATTATTTATTGAATGAACAAATTCAAGTGTTTGAAACCTTTCCAGAAAATTAAAACAAGTCTCCAGAGTATACATGGCAGTTTAGATTCAAAATCTCCAAAGTATACGAAGAAATAAAGCCTGATATTTTAGCAAATAACAAACCAAGTCTACACGTTGAAATCAGAGAAATTATATCGGATTTTTTATCCTATAAATATTACACAAATTCATCGTCAATAGATTGATCGAAACCACAAAAAATTGAGAGCAAAAGGAGTTAAGACCATAAATTACTCATAAAGTTTTGATCGCAAGGAAGAAAAAATCAATTAATGAGCAAGAAACGACATCCTTAGCATCAGAGAAAATTTCCAAAGCAACTGATTTTCAAAGTCGTGATTTGATTTGGGACAAAAACCCTAATTTTAGAGTTCGATCACCATTGAAGAAAAAGTTGAAGCCGACTTTGATTTTTGACATAAAAGCAGGAGCGCTAAAACGTGAAGAGGGAAATAATTGTGACGTGGAAGAAGCGGGTTGGCTAGTTGCTACGCACATGGATCGTGAGAATAGATGGCTAGATGGAGATACTTGGAAGCGTGTGGACAGGATGGAAGCAGATTATAGGATGCAGATCATGAGGCCATTAACATCATGCATGAAGCTGATGTAAATGATGCATAGAAACTGATGTTAAAGCACATTTCAATTTATTTATTAATGTAAGATTTTTTCTAATTTGTATTTTGCTAAGAAACAAGATATACCATTTCTGAATAGGGCGCTGCTTTGCACCCCGCCGGGGACGCTGCCCCTTGGACCCCCGCGACCTAACCAGGCAGGTCGACCCCCATTCGGGACGTCAGTCGTTCAGTTTTTTGGGTACAATCCATCTCAGCAATAATACATTAATTCACTATAAAATATAACTAATAAATATTAACTATAATTAATAAATATTAACTATAGTTACTAAAAAATATTAACTATAATAACTAAAAATATTAACTATAATTTACTAACTATAATATAATTAATAAGTATTAACTATAACTACTAAAAAAAATATTAACTATAATTTACTAATTATAATATAATTAATAAATATTAATTATAATTAATAAATATTATAATTACAAAAAAATTAACTATAAAATATAATTAATAAATATTAACTATAATTTACTAATTATAATATAATTAATGAATATTAACTATAACTAATAAATATTAGCTATAATTACTAAAAAATATTAACTATAATTTACTAATTATAATATAATTATAAATATTAACAATAATTACTAAAAATATATAATTAATAAATATTAACTATAATTTACTAATTATTAATCGATACCAATAATACATTTAACAAGTGATGTAATAGACAACAGCTATTTTAATAAGTGATGTGATAGCCTAGATTTTTGGTATGGTCTAAGTTCAATTTTTTAAAAGTATATGTAAGACATTAGTCATTCAATAAATCGGTGTATGAGAAACCAACAACATCACTTTAAAAATTATCGATGTTAAAAACGTTTTGACATCAGTTGAATTTACGGTCGATGTTAAAACAGTGAAGTCTATTCTACTTTTTCTTGTAGTGTTATAAGTTAATCGTATTATGAAATATGCTCAACTGTACCGGGATCTTTGAAAATATTCAATTATCTCTTTTTTGAAAAATAATACATTCACATTTCCATCACAAATTTTGACACTGCATATTTAAGAAGATGATTTTAAAAATATTAAACTCTCCACATTAATATAAAATTATGATGGATAGCAGAATGATGATAGTAAAAGAAGATGTCCATGAAATATGTGCCAATTCAAAGATATTATAAAAGCAATTCAAACATCATGAGAAATTAAATAAAATTTCCTCTTATTGTGAAGTATACTGTAGTCACAAATCATCAAAATTTCAGAAACTGATAAAATTTTGATGAATTCTGAATACAGTTCAATTTGGTTATTGATTTCAATTTCTAAATAAATAATAAATAAATGATTTTAAAATTGAGAATCAATTACAAGGAGGATTCAAAAGATACATACAAGACAAAAATCAAATCAAAAATTTCCAATACTTCTAAACTGATACCACTTGGGGTTCCTAACTGATCATAGAAGTCAATGTGAAAATTGTACACAGAATTTTCAGAATAAATCACCAAGTCCAAACAAACAAATCTAACACTTCAATACCATCTATCAGAGCATAAAACTTTCAATTCCAGAACATAAACGTACAATAGAATTTTTTAGAATTATTTCTAACGAGAACAAGAGAAGATTCATGACCCAAGATTAAACTGACAGTTTATTTGAAATCACTTAAAGGAATGTATAAATTTTAGGATTAAATGAATCAATCACACAAGATTATTAATTTTAAATCCAAGATGTGTGTGAGATTCATGAGATCAACAATTTCAAATGATTTCAAATAAATCAAATTTCCAACCCGAATGATCATGAATTAAAACTGAATTTCAAGAGGTAACACATGAATTTATGCTAAAAGATTTTTATTTCAAAACAGTCTAGCCAATCCAAAAACAAATGAAATTATCACAGCTGAAGATAGTAGTGTGTTGTAATGAGTACAATTTTTTCGAGTCTTTCCAAAATGAATTAGAAGAAAACTCAAAACAGCAAAAGTGTTTGAAATTTCATTACTTTTTCAGATCTTCAAAAAATATAGAATTCATATTAATAGTGTTCAAGATATGATAAGAATGCTTCAGCAGTGTTACGAATTCAGAAACAAAATAAACTTCAAAATAATTGTAGAAAATTACAATTTCGAATTCAAAATCTGGAAATTATTAAAACATGAGACTTTTATTGAAATGAAGCGAATTTCCGAAAAAAACAAGAATTCTGCAATTTTAAGTTAAGAAAGCTCAAAAGGAAAATGTGGCAATGATAATGCAAATAAGCAAAAAAAAAAAGGAAAGAAATAGAAGGGTAGAAGGAAAAAATATATAAACAGAGAATATATACAAACAATGTGAGTCTAGAGATCATATCTTATTTTGGTGTGAGCCAATTAATCTCTAACTCGATAATCCTAGTTGAGGAACATATATTGAATAACTTCAATTCAATTATGGAACAGACTTTGATGCTTCTAAAAGGGCGTTCATCAGCCATCCCTCGGTACCTAAGCATTTAGAGGATCTAGTGGTCTAACCAAATTTGTAAAACCACTCACAATTTTATTTACGTCTTTCGGTACCCAAATAGTTTGTATGACAATCCATTGTAATTTACCTTTGTACCCTTTGGAACCTAAAACTGCTTCAATTTACTTGAATTCAATTTATTTCCTTTTAGGATCCAAAAATGTTTAAACGGTTTGTTACAAAACAAGTTCACATCTTGTTTATGATTTAAAAATCCTTTGAAATTATCAGAGTCCAAATTTTCAAAATGATTCTTTACAAAGAAACTTGAAGTATTTTTAAAATTATTTGAATTCAGCTTTTGAGCAAATTTATCAAGTTTCCCAAATCCAAGACCGCTTTTATTTCCAATAGAAATTTGGTTTGTAGCAACATATTCAACGATTTTTCCCTATTAGAAAATTTATTCATAGTTAATTCAAGTCATTGAATTTTGGATTTAAGATCACTATTCTCTTTCATCAAATTCGAATAACAATTAATATTGATCTTACTCTTTTTAGCATCATTTTGTTTCAAGCCCAAGTTTTTGTTTTCAAGCAATTTGATTTTGGTCTTGGACTCAAAAATCTCAGATTCAAATCGAATTTGTTTTCAAATTGATGCTTTTCAAAACTCTTGAATTTTTCAATCTCTTTTTCAATCCCATTCAAGATTGATTCAGATTTAAGAAAATTTTCTTTTTTAAAAAATTTCAAGTATGGACTTTTCAGATGTCTTAAAATTATCCAATTCCTTTTGCAGAAAATTGTTTGAACTTATTAACTCAATCTTGTTCTCTTTTACGATCAGAATTTCATTTTCTAGTTTTTGAATATTTTTATTGAGATGAACAATATTATTTCCAAAATTCAAAGAATTTTTACAATTAGAATTTTCATATTTCTTAATGTTTTCAAGACTTAAAACCAAACCATTATTTTTGCTGGTCAACTCAACATTTTTAGATTTTTGAGTTTCATTTTTACGTTAGAGTTTATCAACATATTTAGTTAAATCAATACGCATATAAACTAGATGTTCATATGAGAAATTCCCTATCTCGTCGTCTATTGAGTCTCCATTATCTAATTTATCTAAATTTTCATTTATAAGGCTTGTTAAACAAAAACAGAATCTGAGTTGACATTCCAGGGTTTTGAGTAGTTGTCATCTCTTCCATAAAAAACTTCGAGAGTTTTCCAAATATCCTGTGCAGAAGAGCAATGAGAAATAAGGTTAACCTGATCAATATTAATGTAAGAATAAATAATATGCATTGCAATGTCATTCCTATCTGCATTAGTACCTCCATTTATAATAATACCACAATTTTTAATATTAACAGATTTTAAGTACGATTTCATTTTTGATTTCCAACTTAAAAATCTATACCATTATAAATAGCTGGAATACGCTGGATTGACTCTCGATGAACTAACAACGAGGGGAATACAAGACTCTAGATTTAATGAAAATACCAGGCACTAATACCACTTGTTGAATCTAGATTTACCCTAGAGGGGGTAAATAGGGTTTATTGGATTTATACGAGATATTAAAAATATTACAGCATAGATTGCGGTAGAGAAAATAAATGCAGGACATAAATAACTCAGATTTTACCCAACTTCGGCAAACCCTGCCTACTGCTGCATTCCCAAGATTTCTACTAGGTATTAAAACAGACCCCACTTACAAAATCTATAAACTTGCAAACCCAGCTCCTGCTGTAATCCTACACTCAAAACTCTAGACTGATCTTTATCCCCATGATCAGATTTTCCCCGAATTACAAACCCGTAATTCGTAAACCCTAGTTATAAACCCTATAACTAGTAACCCTAGTTTTACAAACAAACTAGTAAACTAATGGAAGATTTACAAAAAAACAATACAAAATGAAAAACCTCCATATCCCTTTGTTTCTTTGCAATGCTTTGGCTTCAAAGCATGTCGACCGATCTAAAAATTAGGGTTTTCTTCCCACTGTCCAAATAGCAACTTCAAATCTCTTGAAAGAATGATGCTCTGATGACGGTTTTCTTCTGGATCTCTCCCGGGTTGGCGATTTGGATACAATCGAAAACAATGTGTGTTTTTCTGTATTGATTCTTCGATTTACTTTCGAATTGATGCCTGTGATGAATTGCGTGAGTTATACAGGGTAAAACAAATCCTTAAACATCTCTGATTTCCTCAATGACTTGTTTTGATTTGTGCATTGATTGTCCCTTTTGTTTGCACGGCTTTGATCCATTGTGTGATTGATTCTTGATTAAATTGGCCATGAATTTGTGTTTAAATTCTGATAGTAATATAATGTTGATTACATGTCGTATATTCATACATGATTTCTGGAAACAATGATTGAGTTATTGTCTGATTTGATGTCATGACTGTGTGATTGAATTTTGGGAACAAATAGAAATTAACTTTGCCATGTTTGATTTCGATGATATCAGGAAACAGTAGAAATGATTTCTACGATTTAATATATCACCACATGCTTGAAATAAAACTTCCCATTAATCTATTTCTGGAAACTTTCTTCATTCTGCATTCATGCTGCTCGAATAGATTTTCTTCCCAAAAACGTTCTTCAGGAAATTGTGGAAACAATTGAAATTGTACTTCTTGCCTAAAATAATGTGTCGCTTTGATTCTGCTTGTAAAACTTGCTAGAAATTTTCCCTTGCCATTTATGTATATGTGTGTGTGTATATATATATATATATATATATATATATATATATATATATATATATATATATATACGAAGCTGCCCTTTATTGTTGATCTGCATGCCAAATTTGTTCTAGAAATATTTAATCGAGATTATCCATTTTCCAAATAATTGTCTCACTATATATTTGATTTATGTTAATTTTCTAGAAACAAACCACATTGTCTCTGCCGAGTTTTTTTTTTGAGAAAGATGGATGTGTAGCGCGCAACTACACAGCCGATAAGGTTAATATAAATAATTATATAACCCAGTTGATAAGCCCAACTGGTAGCGTAAAGTTTTGTGTCAAAAGGGAAATAATTATACAATAAGTTCTGCCATAATAAACATCATCACAACCAACATTACCACAGCAAAAAGAAAAGTTTATCCATAGCAGTAGCAAAGAAGTAAAACTGATCATACATAAACCAAAAGCTACGATCATTAAATAGAAAAAGATATCCTGCAACTGAAAGGTTCTTAATGCAAGTCTGGACTAGAATCACCGTGATTAGAGCCCACTGATTCTGCTAGACTAGTAGCTGCTGGAAGAGCAAATGCAAATCTGACTGAAGGAGCGGAATGACCTGACCAGGATTTAAAGAAGTGAATTATAAGATTACATAATCCTCTAAAACTCTTCAGTGGTTTGTTGAATATCATAGCATTTCTTTGTTTCCATATACACCAACAGAAAATTGCAAAGAATGAATCTCTAACAGCATTTGCATCAGAAAATTCCCAGAGATCAAAAACTGAATTAATCTCAGGAATAAAGACAAGTAAAAACGAACTAGTGGCTGTCAAGACAGGAAATGAGTAATCACAATTCAGGAAAAGATGATCAATTGTCTCAACATGAATAGAACAAAGAACACATCGGGAGTCTTCAATTAGGTTAAGTCTATGCAATTTAGCCCTTGTGTTTATTTTACCATGAATCAAACACCAATTGAAGAATAAAATCTTAGGGGATAGTTGAATCTTCCAGATTCTAGGAAAAGAAAATAACCTTGCAGAGAAATTAATGAATTTGTACAAAGAAGCGACTGAGAAACCTTTTGATGGAGACAAAGCCCAAAAATAACTGTCTTCATTAGAGGAAAGATGAGAGTTTATTAACAATCTGGATGCAAGAAGTAATTCATTCAAAACATGCACACTAAAAATAGAAGATGGACACAATGCAGAAGGATCCAAAAGCAAAAAATTTGCAACAGAGGAGAATCTATTAGTAGTGTGAGGAAAAAGCATGGGAAAAACTTGATGAAGGGGAATATGACCATGCCAAATATCATACCAAAATAAACAAGAGCCCCCATTACCCACTTTGACTTGAAACAGGTTTTTAATTCTAGGTAAGCATGAAATAATCCCAGACCAGAAAGGAGAAGATTTGATAGGAGGAGAGGAGTGTAAAACAAGATGAGGATTGTTAGAATAGTAGAGAGAAAGAATCCAATTCTTCCAATGGTACGAGCCAGGAGTAACGATTCTCCATAACCATTTAGATAAAAGAGCCAAATTAAAATTATAAAGGTTAATGATACCCAGACCTCCCTGACTAGTGTGTAAGCAAGAAGTTTGCCAATTAACCAGTTTTTTGACCTTGTTCCCATTCCATAGGAACGTGCTTCTGATTGAATCAATTTTTGAAATTACCCACCTAGGAAATTTATGGATAGACATCCAGTAAGTTGGTAATGCTGATAAGAAAGCCTTAACCAACACTAAATGACCTGCTGAAGAAAGAGCATTAGCCTTCCATGAAGATAATCTCTTTTCAATTTTTTTGAATAAGAGGCATCCAATCCAATTTGTGTAGTTTGGTGGGTCTAAGAGGAATACCCAAATACTGAATAGGGAACTTATCAACAGGACAGTTTAAGATGGCTGAGATAGAAGAACCAAGATGATCAGCCCCACCTAACATTATTATCGAGCTCTTGGAGAAATTGATTGACAAACCAGAGATAATCTCAAAAGTATAGAGAACAACTTTGAGACAAAAAATGTGATTAAAGTTAGGAGAGGAAAAGATGATAGTGTCATCTGCAAATTGAAGGTTAGAAATGGACAGAGAGGAATTAGGCAGTTGAATCCCTTCAAAGTAGTTGTTGGCTATAACTCATTTAACCATTTGATTAAAAACATCAGCAACTAATACAAAAATCAGAGGGGTAAGGGGTCGCCTTGCCTCAAACCTCTACTTGATTTAAATAAACCCCCAATATCACCATTGATCGAAACTGAAGAATGACTTGTTGTAAGAATAGCCTCTATCCAATTACACCAACGTTGGGAAAATCCCCTATGTTTAAACATTTGCAATACAAATTCCCAATTAACAGAGTCAAATGCTTTTGAAAAGTCTAATTTAAGAAGAACACTTGGTATTTTCATATTGTGACAATAAGAGATTACCTCTTGAGTAGCTGCAATGCAATCAGAAATGTTTCGTCCAAGAATAAATGTTGATTGTTCAGCACCAACAAGATCAGCGATAACAGATTGAAGACGATTCGCGAGAGTTTTAGTCAGAATTTTGAAAGTGGTATTAAGCAAACTGATAGGACGAAAATCAGACAAAGCGTTTGCGCTGGCAAATTTGGGAAGAAGCACAATATTTGCGTAATTGAGACGAGATATGAGATTAGGGTTTTCAAAAAACTCATTGCACATATTCATAATATCATTTTTCACAATAACTCAAAATGATTTAAAAAAGGAAGGCCCAGACCCATAAGGCACAGGGGCTTTATCATCATTCATGTCTCTTAACGCAGCCCATACATCATTTTCAGTGAACGGTTGATCTATACAAAAAGAAGCAGGTGAAGGATAAAGAGAATACCAATCAATAAGAGGAATTTCAGAGGATGAGCAACCCAGAATGGAACGTTAATATTTGGAAAAAAGAGAAAGAATATCATCAGGGTTTGAATAAACTTAACCCTCATGGGTTATTTTAAGAATGCGTGATGCTCGTCTTCTTCCATTAGCTATTCTATGAAAGTAAGTTGAATTTCTATCTCCTTTCTTTAGCCATTTGGCTTTGGATCTCTGCTTCCAACCCATTTCATCTTGTTTAAACAATCTGTCCAATTCAGATTCCAGATTATTGAGAGAGTTTAGTTCAACATCATTAAGAGGACGAGATTCCTCCAAAATATTGAGATCTAAGATAGCATCTTGGATATTAGAAATACGAGTTCAAATTGAGCCCCAGATTGATTTAGCCCAAGGTTTTATCAGTTTTCTCAAAGACCTCAATTTAAGAACAATTATGTGAGTGGCTGATTGGGATTGAACAGGATTATCCCAAACCTTTTGAACAAATTCTTTAAAAGATGGTTCAAGTAACCATAATCTCTCAAATCTAAATAGGCGTTTAAAATTAGATAGTGAACCCGAATCAAGTACAACAGGGAAATGATCAGAAATAATGGTAGCAAGGCCAAAAGCAAAGGATAATGGGTGAGATTCTTCCCAAGCTTCATTGAAAAGAAATCTGTCCAGTTTGGCGAGGGATGGGTTCATTCTGTTGTTTGACCATGTAAAAGATCTATTGCAAATAGGGGGATAGAAAAGACAACAATCAAAGATAAAAGAGTTAAAAGCTTCAGAATCAGCTGATAAAGAAAAAGATTTTCTCTCATCAGGATATCTCACAGTGTTGAAGTCACTCCTATCACCCAAGGTCCAATAACATTGTTTGACATTTGTTTACAATGTTCCCAAATAGCAATTCTTTCATGATAATCTTGAGGACCATAAATGTTGGAAAAAGATATATTGAATTAGAAGCAATGTTTTTTAGAGCAACATGAAGAGCAAATTGAGAAGGGAAAGTTTGATACAGAGACCATTCAGCATCATTCCATGCAGTAATAAGGCCAGCTCTTGTATCAATAGCATTAACATAGGTCCAAGCTCTCAAGAAGGACCCTCCAATCAATCTAAAATGATAATTAGATGGCTCAACGAGTTTTGTTTCTTGAAGGAAAAGGATATCTATTTTAAGTGGGAACAAAACTAAATTTATAGCATGACATTTCGAATGGTCCCCCAAACCCCTTACATTCCATGTGACCACTTTCATTGATGTCTATTAATATGCTCTTGTTCTAATGCCTGCATGGCTTTATAGTGTGAGTCACGTAAATTTACACCCATGCAGTTTGCTATCTTATTGTTCAAACGCTTATTTAAAGTGGAAAAAACAACAGGAGTAAGAAAACTACCTGTAACATCAGGATTGTTGCGTCTCCCACTGCGACGAACAAAGAAGGGGGAAAGGAATTGAGGCCAATCATTGTCATCAGACCATGGTTGCTGAGGAGGAGATTGTGGAGGAGGAATAGAGCTGATGTCAAAAGGAATGGCTTGAATAGGGAGCATAGAAAAATCGTTACCATAAGGGATAATATGGTTATCTTCAACATTTTGCACATTCTGGTTCTGATCATCTTTTACTTCCTGGTTCACTTCCTCTTGATCATCATGTTCCATCTCTTGATCGTCAAATTCTGGGTAGTTTGGGTTCATGTTAATCTCTCTACAAATCGAGGGAAAAGGTGGTAACAGCATAGCCTCCTCAATCATTGCATCAAATCTATCCTCCGAATTTGTATCTTGATCATTGTGGATGCACGGAACCACTTGCTCATCATTATTCCCTATGAATATGAGTTCAGGTCTTGTACCTGGATGTTCATGTTTACAACGCTGGACTTTGATGATGTGAGTTTTGTTGTTAAAACAGGCTGCAAATTCATTTTTTGAGCCGATTCCTTTGAAAAATTGTAATTTTACCAAGAATTCTCTGTGGTCAACGTGGCACCAATCACAGTCATCAACTGCTAAAACTCTACCCATCGGCTTAAGGATTTCCTTCACCACTTCATCATTGTACTTTAAAAATTCAGGGAATCCTTCTACCCTAGCCCATGATTCGTTTTCCAGTGCAGGTTCAAGTTCCATTGTTTCCTCATCCCATGCTTCCAAACCAATCGCAGCTCCAGGCTTAGTAAGGATTTTAAGTAAAAGTGCATGATCTCTTTTACCATAAGAAGGGCAATAGACCAAGAATGAATTGTTAGTGATAATCGACATCAGCCAAATATCATGTTCAAGGTTAACTTCTAAGGCGTGGTGAAGGGTTTCTATGCTCCATTTTCCTGAGAGTGTTTTTGCTACAATGCATTTTGAGGAATCCATTTTTCGGAAAATTCTGTTTTTTGGAGATGAAAGTGAATCAGAAAGGGAAGAGTGAAGTGAATTATAATTAGCTGGTTTCGAAAAATTGTAATTTCCATGGTGAGTAAATTGATGGCTGGCATTACGAAGTGACTATTGATGTGCTGAGTTGGCAGAGCAATTGGATTGTTTCGGGACCTAACGAGCATGATTATTACTTTTGTTACTGTTGGCTGTAATTGCAGAAGCCAAGGAGCTACCAACGAAGTAATTTTTTCGTAAACATCTTTGCACAGAGTGACCTATTGAACCACAATTGAAACAAATTGTCGGGTCCCTGCACGTGGAACTCACATGACCTTTGCAAGCACATTTCAAACATCTTTTCTCCTTCTTCAGCTGGGTGATAGTTTGATGAACTGAAACAAACTCTAGCAAAGGTGATTTAATTTTCATCTTAGGAGTTGGGTTCGAAGGCGTTGATAGTTTCGTTGTAACCAATTGAGCATAAGACTTAGGAGGAACTACCGCTTGATGATCAGAAAGAATTGCAAAACGATTAGAAGAATAATTCAAAGGAGAATGAGATTGACGAGGAGAAGAGCGAGACTGATCCTGACTCTTATCTGTTCGAATGGAAGGATATTAGAAGGATAACAAGAAGAAGAGGCACGGGAAGAAGAGTGAGGAATATTAAAACGAATAGAATGGGATGGAGTTGAGCGAACAATTTTAGACGAAGGATAAATATTGGAGAAAGTGGGATTAGAACGAGAGCGATGAGAGGAAGGAGACGAAGAAGAAACAGATCGAGGAAGAAGGAAAGGTTTATACTTAGAAGGATAATTCGAAAGATGAGGAGGAGAAGAAGGAAGAGAGGACGCCATTAACGATTGATTGCAGCATTATCAACTATCCTCTGCCGAGTTTAAATTGATGATTTTAGGAAAACAAATGAATTGATTTCATGCCTAAAATCGCATTCTGATTTCTGGAAGCATTTTAAAAAACTTAGCCAAATTTATAACCGATGCTACTCTTGCATTATTAATTCATGTCACTTGATTTTAAACTTGGCCACCACATGACTGTTTACCCATGTGTGTATATATACACACACACACAGATATATATATATATATATATATATATATATATATATATATATTCACATGAGTGTATATATGTATGTTATGCTTGCATTGAATTACTTGCTTGAACTTGAGCAATTTTTGAGCTTGCTGACTTGCCTCTTGATCTCGGCTGCACCATGTGGCATTGTTGTGTATAGAGCTTAGCTTCTTTGCAATATATTTTCATGCATATATATGTACATATAGTATTCATGCCACTGGCTAGCTTCTTTGAGAATTATTCTCGAGCCATGCACCTGCTCGAGTTTGTGGTTTTCATGCCTTGTGTATACTTGAATTTGAAAAAGTCTGCTTGCATGTATATATGAGTATATTGGTACACAAATATGCATTTGTGGCATGTACTTTACTGCTTTATTTAGCTGTGCTATCTTTGCACCCAGACTTGGCTTGGCTGACATGCATCATTTTGTAATGAACCAATTTCTCTGACCATCCCACTTGCTTGCACTTGGTTCTTTGTGTTGGAGAATAGAGTTTTGATGACAACAACCTAATTTCAATATTAACTAATTATAAAATATATGTTACCATCTCTATCTAGAATATATATATATACATATATGCTAGAGTTGCATACAGGAATTAATACTGAAGACTATATAGTTTTAGAGATTCAAGAGATTCAGAGAAGATTCAAGACTCATGAGTAATCAAGAAATCAAGAAATCAAGAGTTCAAGAGTTTAAGATAAATATTGTAATAGAGTCTAGTTATATGTAAGACTCTGAATAGCACTCCAAGTTTAAATTCAAATTTATTTTTCAAATTATGATTTTCAAATTCAAATTCTATTTTTCAAATTTTAAATTCTAATTTTAATTAGTTTTTCTATCTTACCTTTGATTTTAAACTTGAGTTCTAAAGTTTATATATATTTATATAGTTATATACTTTTATATTTATGTAGTTTTATTTATAATTTTATAAATATGTTTATATAATTTATATTTATGATTTCATATGACTTTCTACTTTATAATATTTATTTATATCACTATGTTTTAATTTAAGAATTTCCAGAAATATATATATATATATATATATGGCAAAACTTGAAAATGTTCAAAAATTCAAATTTTCAGAACATATATGTTGACGTACATTATACTCTATGTCGACATACAACTGTCATATTTTCAGTTTTGAAAGGAAGTGTCTTTTCACCATTTGTAACGTTTTAGAAGCGTTGCAACCTTTCAAATATTATAAATAGGGGTCGATTTCGAATTTTTTAATCATTCTTCTTCTCTATATTCATCCCTTTTCATTCCTCCATTATTGTTTCATATTTTTATGATTTCTACACTTCTACTCAACTAATTTCTATACTAAATACATAAAACTTCTTCTCCTCTTACTCTCTACTCTTTACTCTCTAAATCGAAGTGTTGTTGAAGAGTTATAGGGCTATTGTAATCATTTGGGGTTGTTCGAGAAATGGTGTGTTACTTGTAGTGGAGAAATCAAGGAAAGGAAACGGTGTTAACCTTATAGCCGGGAAATCAAGAGTGGTGGAAATGGTGTTAACATTAGCCGTGAAATCTAGGGGATTGTACTTAGATTTTGATCTGGTAACAAAACTCTGCGCAGTCCTGCATGACGTGGGACTGGACGTAGAAGCAATGTGAACCAGTGTAAAATCCAGTGTGTTCTTTCCTTTTCTGCAATTTATTTTTGTTTATTTCTGTGTTTGTGTTTGATTCTGTGTATGTGATTATCTCTGTAGTGAGTGATTCATATAGTAGATCATATAAGTTTTAGACTTTCTTAAATTCCTTGAAAACATTATTCATTCCCCCTCTAGTGTTAGTTTTGCCTTAAGATCCATTCTGCATTCCCTAACAATTGTTAATAGAGCTAGGTCTTTCAAAAGGTTCATAATCTGATTTTTGAAAATATTAAATGGTAAATATTGAAATGATTGTTAACACTAGTGTCAATCCATGCATTACGTCAATATTAAAAGAGTCCGCATTCAATTATGTTGAAATTTCAAGTGATCTACTGAAATATTGTCCAATACAGGAAAAGATATGTTATATGGTTATTGAAAATTCAAAAGTTGAAAAGATGGGGGAAGTGGCTGTTGAAAATTCAAATTCCGAAATTGTGTGCTATATGGATGTTGAGAATTCAAATTCTAGTAAACAAATGGTGGAAATCAGAAAGGACAAATGGATACTGGATAGTGGTTTTTGGAGACATATGATAGGAAATCCAGAAATACGAAATAATCTAGTCTATGAAGATGGTGGAATGGTGAACTTCGGAGATAACTCTAAAAGATCTATTGTTGGGATTGGCAATGTCGGTAATTCTGAAACTCCTAATATTTCTGATGTTTTATTAGTTAGGAATCTAAAACATAATTTACCAAGTATAAGACAACTTTGCGATAAGGGCTATAAAATAAACTTTGAGAAAGATAATTGTTTTATAGAAGATAGGAATTCAAAACTAATATTCAAAGGAGATAGAAAGAAAAATATCTATATATTGAGTATGAAAATTTCCAACGATAATCTATGTCTTATGGCCGATACAAGTGACCCTTGGATCTGGCATAAGAGATTCAATCATATAGATTTCAAACACATCTCTAGGATTTCTAAATTAGATTCAATTAGGGGATTAACCAGAATGAAGTTTAAAGTAAATAGTTTTTGGGACGCTTGTCAATTCAGAAAATTAAAAAGAAGTTCATTTAAATCAAAAGAGGAAACTACAACCTTGAAACCATTAGAGTTAATTCAGATGGATTCATATGTTCCATCTCAAACCCAATCAATAAATCACAACAAATATGCTTATGTAATAGTCGACGGTTTTTCTAGATTTACTTGGACTTTGTTTCTTAAAAATAAAAGTGATGTTTTTGATGAATTCAAAACTTTTGCTAAAAGAATTCAAAACTTATTATCCCTAAAAATCAAAACAATACATAGTGGCCACGGAGGAGAATTCGAAAACGAAAATTTTGAAAATGTTTGAAAAAAAGGAATAACCCATAATTTTTCTTTTCCTAGTACCCCTTAACAAAACAGAGTAGTTGAACTTAAAAATAGGATGATACAAGAGTGTGTGAGAACTACGTTATCTGATAGTAATTTACCAAGAAAATTTTGGGTTGAGGCAGTTGCAACAGCTTGTTATATTTTAAATAGAATTTCAATCAGACGCTTAACTCATAAAACACCATATGAACTTTTGTATAATAAGAAACCAAAAGTATTATATTTTAAAATATTTGGAAGTAAATATTTTATATTTAATACTAAAGAAAATTTGGATAAATCTGACTTGAAATCCGATAAGGGAATATTTATTGGATATTCAAAGAGAAGTAAGGCATATAGAGTTTTTAATTTAAGAACCAATACTATGGAAGAAACCTTAAACGTATTCTTTGACGAAAATTATAAAAATACAATACAACACAATGAAGATAAATGTGAAAATGAAGTTAATGAAACAGATAATGAAGATAGTCAACAAATAAAAGAATTAGATTACTAAGAGATCACCCTACAGAAAATATCTTACGAGATATTGAATCCGTCGTTAGGAATAGTAATCAATTAAATAATATGAGTAATTCTGCATTTATTTCAACTATTGAACCTAAGAATCCAAAGGAAGCATCTTCCGATGATTTATGGATCCTTGCCATGCAAGAAGAATCAAATTAGTTTACTTGGAATGATATATGGGAACTTGTTCCTAGACCAGAGGGTAAAACTATAATAGGAACTAAATGGGTTTATAAGAATAAAATGAATGAACATGGTGAAATCATAAAAAATAAGGCACGATTAGTAATGCAAGGTTATACTCCAAAAGAAGGAATAAATTACGATGAAACGTTTGCTCCGGTAGCTAGATTAGAAGCAATTAGAATATTACTAACCTATGCAAACCATATAAATTTCAAATTATATCACATGGTTGTTAAAAGTACTTTTCTAAACGGATTTGTTAAAGAAGACATATATATAGAGCAACCACCTCTTTTTGAAGATGAAAAATTACCAAATCACGTATATAAATTAAAGAAAGTTTATATGGATTAAAACAGACTCGTAACGATCTCACAAATTTAAGAATAAAAGAATGAATTAATAATTTTAAACTCTAAAAGAAAAGAAGAGGAATTAATAATTTTAAAACTTGAAGATAAAATTTTATTTCATTTAGTTTCTAAAAAAAATTAAAACATCGGAGTTCAATATTTCTTGTTAATAATATTTAACGTTCGTTAGCGCGTTCACTGAATTGTTCGTTCATGTCCTTATAAATAAATATAATTTAGCAAATACCAAGAAAAAAGGAATTTAATTTTAATTTCCTGAACCGCGTTAACAAACAAGGAAGGAAATAAAAGGTGAACACAAATTTGAATCATGCAAAAGTGGTAGACATTTTTAGCCAACTTTGTCACTTATCTTAATCAATAAGTGTCCATTCTCTCTCTGAAGTATTTATCCACATTACCTCTTTGATCTGAAATTTCACCTCTCCCTAAAAATATGGTAATAGCACAAAAATCTTTCCCTGTCAATTGCAAATATTTCGAAACATTGAACCAAGATTTCGAAACTATTCATGAGCAGAGAACCCAATACTATGCTCAAATAAAATATTCGAACAACATAAATAAAAGGCATTCCATTTCTTCCTCGCATGGCAAACTCCTTCTTCTACCCGTACTTAGCATTCCATCCCTCGAAAAAAAAACTGAGTTTTGAAATGCTAGGAGGCAAAGAACTCCACTCTTTCTTCACGTGAAACATTCCTTTTCCTACCTACTTTTCTTCTGACCCATTTTTGGAAAAAAGTTTGCGCCTTATCACCATACGTCACCCTTTACAAGTCCGCACCAACCTCTGTCATCAGGCGCCTGAGCTCGCCAACAACTGAGCTACCCTAATCAAGTCGTCGGCGTCGCGGCTCCGTCTAGGCACACCCCCCGCGAGCCAGACCAAGTGTGCAAGTTCCTTTAGCCTTTACTCCTTGCTTCAGTTGAAAGAGAACTAAGAGAAGAAAAAACTGAACAAGAAGCAATAGCCCCTCTCCAGCTGTCAACGTCGGAGCTCCGCCTGCCAGCGCAGCTATCTCCGGTCAAGCCGGCAGCCTTCGTCCGAGCTCCATCATCCTCGTCCAATGTTTGGGCTTAATTTGCGTGAGTCTCTTTTGTTGCGTATTACGTGAATAGCTTTATATGGTGCCAAGTTTAATCTTTAGCCTACTATTAAGCAACAGTTTCTCCTCCTTTCACCATCGCTACCCGTTCCGATCAGGCCATCAACATCTCATTCGAGCTCCAGCTCCTTTTAATTAGTGTCGTGAGTCTCTTTTCCCCCATTTCTTCTTTTGAATGCATGTATATTTAAACTATAATATATTTGTTGCATTATTAAGCTTCTTCTTGTGTGAAATACACCTGCATGTGTGTGTGTGTGTGTATATATATATATATATATATATATATATATATATATATGGGAGTCTTTTAGTTGGGTCGAGATATGTCCGACCATGTACTGTACATCATCTAATCGAACCCACTCTTGTAGCCCCGAACCTATGAGCTGGCCATCTTTGTTATCTACAAAAAATATATATGGCAATGTTGAACACAAGTAAGGAGAAGTTATTGAATTTATACACACTGCACTCGCTGAGATTTGGCACTTGTGCACTGCTGTAACGGCGAAGCAAACATGCAGATCTTAACAAGTGTGGTTGTGTTATTTTCAGCCATTTGTTAGCACATGCAAGGTCACGCCTTTCTGTTGCTAACAAAATGGTATATAGCTTAGTGGTTTGACCTAGAGATGAGAAATATTCGGTTAGAATCGAATTAACCGACCGAACAAGTTTATTTCGGTCTGTTTGGTTCGGTTTTGAAACTAAATCAGTTTGTATTCGGTTTGTAAAATAATTTTCTTTGGTTCACGGTTTAACTGAGTTAACCGAAATTTTATTGTATTATGTAATTTAATGTTATTATATCACTTTAAACGGTCGATTTAGTAATAAAAATACAAAGGTATTTGTTAAAATTAAGTAAAATTTTATTGTAAACATAAGATTTATGCATAAAATACTACAAGCATACATTTAAGTTTTAATTGAATTAATCATTTAAATAATAACATATTCTTCGAGTTCGATTAAATCAATTACCGACCGAATTTACCAAACTTATTTTGGTTCGGTCGGTTCTGAAAATTTTCGGTTCTAATTCGTTTTGAAACTTTTTTACCTCAAAACCAACCGAACCGACCAAACACTCACCCCTAGTTTGACATGCATAAATTTTTTTTTCGGTCAATTATTTTTGACTGAAACTGTTTGCATAAATTTTTACATAAAATTTAGTTTGCATTTATAAATAAAAAACATGCCTTTGTTTTATGTAATGAATTCCTTTTTGTAGCCATTAGCGTCGTTCTACTCATAACGTGTCTTCTTTTTTTGCCACGAAAGGTGAGATTTATCACTGACGGCTAAGTGATTATTAAGTGAATTAAAGACTGGAGATGTTGAATGAAATGTTAGGATGCTTTAGATTTGTTTGCTTTGTGATTTTGCACATGCGACACGCGCACCGTCCCCTTATATGACACAATATGTATGTGTGTGATATGCTATGCTTATTGTTCTCACCATGCAAGTTCCCTATAAATTAGAAAACCATGCGGGTTGAAATGACACATGCCTGAATCCCTGTATATTTGAATCGATTTAGGATGCGGGTTGAAATAATACATACCCGAGACTCAAATATTTTAAAGAACGGATTGAAGTGATAAATATCCATATCACTTGACCATAGGATAGAAAATTATATATGGACATCGTGGTCAATAAAAAATAATTTATTGATTTTGTAAGTAGAAATTGTAATGAAATTTTCCCATATAGCGTAAAGAAAAGTTAAAACAAAAATTGTTCAAATTTTTACTTGAATTTTTATAAGAAATCCAATTTATATGAAAATAAGTTTTAAAGTTATTATGCGAGTTAACACTTAAATTTAAATTTGTTAAGTAAATTCTACATAACTTTCCAATCATATAATTTAATAACATGAGAATTTTTAGAATTGGATGATTTAATATAAAAGATTTGCAAAGACTTGATAAATGTTTCAGGACTTATTTTGATAAATGATTTGTCAAATGAATTTTCACCATGTGAATGTAAGAAGGATTTTGTCAAAAATGTAAAGTGTTAAAGTTCAAGTATAAGAGTAATATGTTTATCTAAATCATGGTGAATAAGAGTTTGGTTAACAAGCCAGAATTCAACAAATAACATTTTGATTAGCACTTAACAAGCCAGAATTTAACAAATCACATTTAGATTAACACCGAACGTTAGAAGTTGTTCTGGGATTTATTATATGAAATGGATATGTGAAATCTAAGGTAAACAATGGTTTGAGAATCGTTTAATCATGAAGTATTAAAATTGAACCAAACAAAAGGGACTTTGGTTTAAATGTGAAATCTAGATGGGAAAAGAAATTGTGAAACATGGATTTCGATTTGGATTAGATTAATATTATTTGAATAGAACTATAATTTCAAAAAAGTAATTTTCCGTATTACTTGACTTTGTAAATATTCTTTTATAAAATAATTTGATCACTTTAACTATATGAATCTTGTAATAGCTTTCAACTATATATGTATACGTATATACACTATTTTCAATTTATTGTATATATACTATTTCAAGCTTAATTACTTTAAAATGATTTTTATATATAAAAATAGAATCTATGTCCAATCCAGTCTAATGAACCCAAAGGGTGAAATTAAGGATTTCAAGCAGTAACGATATTTCAGGGAAGTTGAAACTTAAAACCAAAGGGTTGACAAAAGGGATAGTGAATATTGGTTTTATAATCTTAATCGAACTGATGATAAATGATTTAAGTAATCAATTTTGGTAATTATAGAAATAAATCGATTAGCGATACTTGAAATATTATTTCAAATCTAATGGCCACGGTGTGAAAAATGTAAGCATTCAGTTATTAAAGAGGCCGGAGTCGATAAGCCGCATACTCTCTATCAGTGTCGTTACCACTTTAACAATTGTGTACGTGGTGGAGATTCCAGAAAAGTTGGATGGCTTTGAGGCGATTACTGGATTGAAGAAAGCGAATGCTGATGGATTGGCCTTGACCTTCGGGTCATAATTAAATTGACTAAAATAGGAGCTATACTGTGACTAATTGAGGTCGCACCACTTATTGGACATGCTTCTTCAGTACCATCTCTGTTACTATATGATTGATTTGGTGGGCCCTTTGATTATGGAAGTGTGTTCCGAGGTGGGCGATGGTTGCTGCTATGCATTACCACCGGTCTGAGAGTGCAACAAGTAGAATCCTACCCCGGGTATTGCCTCGAGTGCCTTGTCATATTATCATATGCGAGCCCCACACGATTTTGATTTAGTGTTGCTTTCTATGGAGTACCCTCTGATAACACCAGTCAGTGAATTTACGATACTGTATAGACTGTGATGCCTATATACGGCACAAGGGAAATTTGGTAATCCCTCTTACGCTATTTTCATTATATTTACTTTATTGAATAGACATTATTATAATAGTGTACTACTATATATGTACTAGTTCCGCGGATCCTTAGAGGATGGAACATCCTTTAAGTTATTGTACATTTCACTGAACACTTCATTTGGTTTAATTCACTTATATGAGACTATTGGTCCTGACTCGAGTATATTATTTCTTTGACTGTATGCTTGGGTCAGCTTGAGCACCATAGCTATTCGTGATGCACTTTGGAGGTTGTCTTCTCATTTGGATTTTTAGGTATCGGCTATTTTATTATCTATATTATCTAGTCTTATAATCAGTTAATCATTTGTACTCTATCTATTTTATGAGCTTATGACCCATTATGTACTTTTGTGTGTCATGAATCATTTGAGAATCTATGTACTATTATGTTTCCGCTGCGAGTTACTCTGCTTATGTGTCTATGATTCTATATTCTGGTTTGCATTTACCTCAAAAGTTAAAATAACAGTTCACTGTTTTAAGCTATTCAAATATGACATACGTGGTTTATTGTCGATTTGGATGGTTACAAATAGTGGATCGTTATAGCTGGTATCAGAGCTGAGGTTTAAACTTATCTATTGAGGTAAATAACTCATTAGAGATAGGATGGAAACATCCTAGAATGAGTAAAATCAGCATCAGGATCAAATCTTTGCGGAAGAGCATATTTTAAAGTATAAGTATTTGAAAATAAAAGTTTTCAAAGCATTTAAATTATAAAGTCATGATTTTAAACCAACCCTTCGTTCTGAGGCTATTCTTGAATGTTCCAGGTAGCTACCAGACATAATACCACTAGAGGTTATGGTAGAGGTCTTGGATTTAACCGAATTGACCTTGAACCACTAGTCGCACCAGTCCAACCTATAAGGTTTACCAAGCTTTGTAAGAGATAAGCTCAACCAGTCCAACCTATAAGGTTTACCAAGCTTTGTAAGGGATACGCTCAACTAGGAGGTACTATGTTTGCTAGTTCTGAGTCAATCGTCGAAGCACAGAAATGGTTGAATAATTTGGAAAGGATCTTTTCCATCCTTGAGATTACTGATGCACAGAAGCATCAAATGGAAGCTTGAAAACTTAAGGATGCTGTAAGAATTGGTGGGAATCTATCACTTATCATGCAACTAAGACCGACTTTATATGGCAGCAGTTTAGGGACGCTTTCGTAACCAAGTGGATGCCAGATGCTGGCAGATCCAAATTGTATTGAGAATTCATGGATCTTAAGGAAGGCAACATGACTTTCGCCGAATATGAGAGGAAGTTTACGAGATATCCATATTTGTCCAAATTTGATTGAGACGCCTCTCCAAAAGAATGAGAAATTCATACTTGGTGCATGCCCAAAATTCTATGACAATTTGATGAATCACCTTAATGAGCCTTTCATGGAACTCATGAACTATGCCTCTAGATTTGAGAACTCTTCAAACCTTAGGGGAAAACAAGTTATTCTTGCACCTCAGTCTCATGGATCATCTAGCAATTAAAAGAAGAGGAAATCAAGGTTTTAGCAGAATAAAAGACAGCAAAACTCTTAAGGTGTTGGATATCATGCTCAGAGAACTCCTGTTGATCTTTTGACTATTACTTGTTTCAACTGCCATCAAAAGGGTCATTATTCTAATGGCTTCCCTAACCCCACTAGAGTTCGTGCCCTCCCCCCCCCCCAACCTTATTTACCCCACAATGACCTTTGACATGCTTGTATTCAGCCCGGACATATTAAGAGAAATTGCCCCACTCAGAACAAGGGAAGCACGTCTGGAGTCTTCGCTACGACATCTTCCACCCCTCCCACAGGTGACAACACTAAGGGTATGCTCCTAATTGATTTTACTTTGTTTTCTCATCCTATTCACGTTCTATTTTACATTGGTGCTTCGCATAGTTTTATCTCCATTAATTGTTGTGATGTGTTCGAGTCTATGTTAAACCATGAATATGCAACTAAAGTTTTGTGTGTATCTAATCCAATTGGAGGCCTAGCCAATCTTAGCCATATTTGTAAAGGGGTTAAACTCCTTTTTAACCTTCATCGTTTCACGGGTGATTTCTATATTATTGGTTTTGACGCTTTTGATATTCTTCTTAGAGATGACTGGCTGAAGAAGTATAAAGCAGAAATTTCATACAGATCCTGAACTGTTTCTTTAATAGATGACCAAGGAAATGAACTAACGATCGTATGCCACACGCCAATGGAGTATGCAGGTGTTAGACAAAAATATGGTACTAACATCGAAATTATCTTGAATCGTAGAGAATTATAACTAGAAATGAAATGAAATGCAACGCAACAAACACACCAAATTTATAGTGGTTTAGCGTTAAAGAGCCTACGCCCACTTTATATGACTTTGATTATACGATTGAATGCAAGTTCAATCATAATTTCCTCTCAATCTCACTTTTACAATGATAATTCACTCAAAAAATTCGAGACATTTCTAATTAGAAATGGGGGAAGTATGATAATGGCGGAATTAGAACTCTTAATTGCAAAAAGATCCTGAAAAATGCCAAGTATTGGGCTATTTATAGGTGATTCCTGCAGGCGGTTCGTAAGGACATGTGGCATCAATCCCGAGGATCTCAGAGCTGTTCATGAGTGGATGGAGAAGTGGTCAACATGGCCGTTATGGACACGTGTCGCTAAATCCTTGAGATTCGGTTTGTAGGAGATAAGGATTGAATGAGTCAAGCAGGTTCGCTGGTCATAGGTTCGCGTCGTGTCCTATCGTCACGAGCGGATCATGACTCCATATCACAAATGGGTCATGATCCTATGCTATGAGCGGGTCGGTAAGCCAAGTCATGAGCGGTTTGCAAAGTGGGTCACGAGCTAGGCGAGCGGAGGGTCATGAGCCGATGGTGTCAACATACGGATCATGAACCGGATTAAGGAAAAGTGATCATGAACCATATATATATATATATATATGAGTATGCGAGCCTCCTTTTTCTCATCCACTTCGTATATGTCCAAAAGCTGCCAACATTTTGGCTCCTCGAAGTACGTTTCATCAAGGATGGAACGTGGTTCGAAACTTCCCATGTGTCTGTTCTCGAAACAGTAAATTCCAATAGTCACATTTGTTCATATGGTCATATCGCTTCGCGAAGTCGTGTTTCTTCGTGAAACCATGTTTTCTGATATCTCGAGAAGAGTATATATAGTAGATTGAGTTTCCAATTATTTTCGGTTTATCAATTAACTCTCCAACTTTGAATTTCAAAATAGACTGCGAGCAATTCTTTAGGTAAATCCCCCACATTTTCATAAGTAGATTTAAAGAATTTGATGTAATCCATTACACCGACGGATTGCAAGCCTAAACTTTCCACACCGCTGGTCATCTCAAGAGCTTGGTCATCAACTCAGGCTGTTGGCCACATTACCTAGATCGGACCACGGCCTTTGTTTGGGGTCGACAAGGCCCTCTTTTGTGCGAACTGTTGCGTGCATGGGCTGATCATTGGAGGCACATCGAGTTGCTTGCATGGCAGTGGGCTAAGGCCTAAAAAGGGTCAACTCCCTGCTATATGTAACTCACTTTTACCCTCTTTCTCTCTCCATTTACTTTTTACCACTGTAAAGTTGATTTCCCCAATCTGAGACCCTAACTTGCGATCTTTCCCCAATCTTTTCAGGACTCAAGATTTTGGTTTAAATAGGTAATTGCAAATAGGAATCCTCCTTGATTTTTCGTTGTTGCTTTCAATTTCTTTTCCTCGTGAGTTGCCCCTCCAATTTCATCTTCGTTTCCGTGGCATCTCACAAGGACTGCCTCATCGGCGCTGGCCTCTACCTTAGTGCTTACAAGTGACGCATCCTATGCCCAAAAAAATGTTAGCGGGCATGGTTTCAAAGAGCTTTGAAACATAGGAGATGAGAAAACATGGATAGGATAATGACTAGAGGTAAATTTCTGAGGCAGTGGTTCAATTTGAGGACCCGTTTGTGGAGTAGGGAGCAGGAGAGTTAGGGGAGAGGCGTGTTTTGGCAATCTGGTTCGTGGAGAGGTGGCGAGCTATGAGTCGTGATATAAGGGATGTAATCGGATTGTGAAAGGTAATGTTGACTCAGTTCGTGTAGAAGTGGAATGGGCCAGCTCGTGTAAAGGGTGTACAGTGTAAACGTGTCGATCTAATACTTTCTGATCATCTTCACGAGTGGGGTGATCCCACCAAGGGTCACGAGCGGTTCATGTCCTAATACCACGAGCGGGTTGGGCCTTTAATGTTTAAAATTAAATTAAAACTACATCACGAGCCGGTCTTTCATCGTGAGCCGACTTAGGTCTAGTGAGGGTAAGTTGATATGAAACACAAGTCAGGCTTGTCCACGAAACAGTCTTGAATCACGAACCGGGCACTCCTTTTGCAAGCCGAATTTCATAACTACACAAACTAACTTACCTTCGAGGAAACCTTTAAACCATTTCCAACCAAACGATACCAATTGATCAAACATATCATCACACATTTCCACCATGTGTCTGCTATAACTTGAGTAAATTGACGATAAGTTAGATTAGAGCCCCCAGGTGGACCTTTTAGGCGCGATTTGCTTTGTAACTTAATGACATATAGCGATCAATCTCGTGTTTTATTCACTTTAATTTATGCCTCTCTTTTCAGTAATGTACGCACTGGCACACATTAGCACTTGCACACACAGGGTTCACATGAAACTTTACTCTAATTATCTCCCATATTTGTCTATCAATATACCAGATATGTCTGATAGACGTTCAACAAGATTACCGGAGATAAGTGCAACACCAAAACTTTCAAGCTATTACAATCCTGACGTACTTCCTTCGGACCGAGATTGGAATAATTCTGGATCTGATAATGAGACGGACATTGATGTGGAATCAACATCTTTTGAAAGCACATCACTTGAGGAAGAGGAAGACGATCAGACTCCCAACGAACTCGAGGGTGTCGTGGTTTTAACTAATCCAAGTGATTCCACAACTTCCACACTTGATGATATAAAGTTGAAGAAAATATGTTTAAAGCATGGGATTCCATGGGATGATGTTAAGACTCTGAGGAAAACGGACAGGCCTTATTCTGCTCTGGAAGGGTATATGGCTATTAGCAAAGTAATGTGTTCAATAGGTGCTATTCCTCCTTTTCCTCCGATTGTCGTCGATCTCCTGAGACAAATACGCATTGCCCCCATGCAACTCCATCCCAATTCTTACGCTGCTCTATATACCTTGTATATCGCATACGCAGAAATACTGGGCACTGAGCTTGTTTATAAAAATCTAAACTTCTATTTCCACTTCAAACGTCGTTCTAGGGGGACCCCGAATTTTGTTTTCTTCAAGTCTATTCCCACCAAAAAAGTCGTTACTGTTGGACACAGTAACTTATATGATGCCAAATTTGAGTGGTTATATATAAAGCATCAGGCAGGGTGTGCTAGGAGGTGGTTGAAGTCAAATAGGTTTTTAAATCTTTCAGTGTTTGACTCAACGGCATGAACCAACGCACTAATATCTCGTTTTTTCTTTACAGTTCCTAATCCCAAGAAGCAAGAGGGCGATGTGTACAAAGATGGTTTGTCCAACCTTATAAAAGCAACTCTAATTTTTGCAAGATCAATAAATGTATAACCGACGAGAACCTTCATAAATATCATCTTCTCGATATAAGACTGGGGCTTGGTCAGGGTGGTAGACCTTACAAGCATGTGGCTCCTACTCTCAAGTTATTGGGGAATCTATCAGCATGCCCCCGGTCGAGGGGAAGGTGATTAAAGAAATTACAACAATAATTGAGCTTCCAAAAAGTCCTTCGTCGACGGCTATTCAAGATGACGAAGAGATGAACATATATACTAGAGGCGTAACTCGAGCTGGTGAACGAAAGGGTGTTTCCATTCCCGAAGGTGAATCTTCTCCAAAGACACCGACTAAGCTCTTGACTCATGATTTTTTGTCAGAAGAACAAATATATGAAGATTTAGCCAAAGTTCCATTGCCAGATGACATCTACACTTCTTAGGATATTCGAACAGGGTCATTTTTTTCCTACTTACGAGGAGGAGCCTACTCCTGTTAAAGGGAGAGATATTGTACAGACAATCCTGGCTCGGGGCCATGGTCTATTAGGGGGGGATCACACAAGACATACACATCACATGCACTACACGTCACAGAATCTATACACCGTATTGTTTTATAGACTCTTATACTTGTTCGTTGCTTTTGCAGGAAAAATGACTTGTCGCCACTACTCTCATCGTGATCTTCGTGAGTATACGCCTAGATTCAACCCCGTTACTGAGCATGACCACGGTGATAGTCGCGGGAGAGACAACAAGAAACACTATGATTCTTACCAACCTCATCCTTCACTCTCTCGTTCCCCTTCAAGGAAAGATCTCGAGAAGCACCACACTCATCAAGTGCAAAATGCGAGAGGTAAACAACTTCCCAAAGCTATGATTCCCCTGAAAGGTATCCCTCCTCAGGTTAAGTCCTCCAAGAAGCTTTCTAAGTTCAAGGACAAGCATAAAGATCCAAGCAAAGGTTTGGAAAAAGGGAAGAAAGCTCTTGTCCCTTCTGGACAACACAACATTGATATTACTGCTACACAGCCGGTGGTCCTTAACTTTGGAAATCAAGCAAAACTGAAGCGTTTATGGGAGCAGTTCCCCGAATATACTTTGGGAAGATGTACTTTGTTCCAGATCTTGAACCAGTTCCCGATGATTGGGACACAGAAGTCATGGAGCGGGGAAGCTACGTGGCCACACAATACAAGGCAATGAAGAAGCATGCCAAGAAGCTCTCCGAGGTTATCCGTCTTCTTGAAATAGACGTAAAGGATGCACAGGAAAAGGCAGATTATGACATCAAATCTAGGGATGAGGATGAGAAAAAACTAGATGATACCAAGTCTCGACTTGCCTTAGCCCGGAGGGATGCCGAAAATTACAAGAAGCGGTTCGAGGAAGCGGAAAGACATTTTCACACCGAGCTTGACTCCAATAGCAAGGAGAGTACGGCTATGAGGAAAGAGATAGAGGATCTCAAGTCTTCTAACACAGAGCTGAAACTGTCGCATGATCACTTTGCCGAAGAAAGAGTTTCTTTGGGAGAAGGAGACGGCAAGTTTGAAAGACAAGCTGGCTCACGCTGGGGAGAGAGAAGCTCTTGCTGAAGGAAATGCTAATGAAGCCCTCGAGTCCGCCTTGAATGCTACCGCTAAACTTTCCACGGATGAACAAGAGACAGAAGGGTTTGATGGATTGCTGACAGACATTTTTGCTCAAGTTATTCGAACTCGAGACATCTCCTGGATCAAGAATTATCCCACCACTTTATTTGATGTATGGGACCATATTGTCGTAAGTGAGAAGCAACATTTAAAGTCGAGGTTGTCGACGAAGATCAACTTATGTGGACTTTCCGTAGAGGTGAAACCTGAGGCATTAACAGAGGGTAAACGTCTAATTAAAGAATCTATAGAGGAAGAGAGGCTTAAACTCAAGGGCAAGAACAAGGATGATGAAGGTTCAAGCTCGGCCATGGAGCTCAAGACTTCAAGGGTCGAGGAGTATAATCCTGATGATCCGTTAATCACTAGGATTCCTGTTCCTCAACCTGTTGAGGTTTCTATTACAGCTCCAGGCGAGCAATCGGCGGAAGGTATCTCCATATTCTCTCCATAATTTGTCAAAGCTATTATAACTAGTCGTTGTATTGCAGAGCAAACATTGGAGAGGACCGGATTTTCTCCTAAATAAATGACAGTTTCTTCTCATGATGTAGGTGCTAATCCAACTTAAGGGGCTGAAAAGGCGAAAATAGAGAGTGAGGTGATTGGGAAGGTCTTTATACCACCAAGCACAAATGTCCCCAAAGATGCTGAGATAATTGGAGCTCTGAAGGACATTGATGGTGACGATGGATATGAGGAGGAGGATGTCACCATCACAGGAGAGACTAAGGAGGGTGACAGTATGACCTTAGTCGAAATCAAAGCTAAGAATGAAGATTTTTTGAAAGTCAAAGCTGAAGAAGAGCCTTTAAATGTATCGCCACTAGCTGCAGCCGCTCCTGGTTCTGAACTGATCGTGAAACTGTCTAGGTCCATTACCAAACAGCTTGCATCCCGGTCTTCTGGAACTCCGCAGGACCCTCCTTCATGAAGAAGAAAAGGAAGAAGCATGGTTCCCCTGATGCCAGCTAGGAGATTCCAAAAAAACAAAAGAAGGAGAAAAAGCGGAAGTCATCCCCGAAGCCCGAATAGAGCTCGTTTGTTTATGTTTTGTTTTTAGATATTCCACTGGCCCTTTAAAGTTATTGCGAGTACAGCCCTCGCATTTTTTCCAGCCTCGTTTTGTATACCTGCATTTAGTAAATGAAATTCTGTTTCTTTCGCATTGCTGTGTACCTGCGAATTTCTCATACTTAGTCGTGCACATAAATATTCAAAATCATAACTAAGTCATAAACGAAACTACATCATAGGTTATCAAAGAAAGAAAACATGGTGATGTGGAGTCATAAAATTTTTGTAGCATATCATGTTGTTTTCATTGTGATGTGTATATGCCCCTAATCAATCATTGACATGATGCCTAGCCAGGGCTGGTTAAGGATTGATTAGGATCAATTATGTATTGCCCCTCATGTTTGGAAATGAAGGGTTCGGGCTTAGAATTCACTCTTGCCCCTGATACTGCAGTGGGGTAGGAGCCCTTTTACGGCACTTAATCAACATGCCTTTATACTCTCCTATCGTATGCCCAGGATAGAGTTCAAACTCAGCTTTCAGTCTTCCCTCAATCCTTCAGTGGGGTAGCAGTTCATTTGTGGCGCTCAGTCCCTGGCGCCTTTATACTCTCCCGTTAGATGCCAAGGGTAGAGTGGAGTCGAGGCAGTCTTTCAATCATGGTGCACCTTCACGCCTCGTGGACAATTCATTTCCTTGTCCTTTATACTCTTTCTCAAGTCATGAGAGTTATAATGTTTGTGGCTATGTCGTTTACTTCATTGCACCCTCGATGCTCTGTATGCTATTGACCTTCTAGTTTGATAGAAGATTCTTTGAATTACATGTTTTGGGATCATCGTGGGGCTTATGATGAATATCACAATCATAATAGCTCATGTGAATAAAAACAAAAGAATAATCAATAAACGGTGTGGTAAAATAAATAACACACGATATTTTATAGTGGTTTGGTCGAATCATGACCTACGTCCACTTTATAATATTTTGCTTATGGAATCAGATTGTTCTAGGCAAGTCGTGCCTTTTTTACATGGTCCTAGAAACAAAAGAATGAAAATGACAATTTCATATCAAGTAATGCCGCAAATGCTGGGTGTTCTACACTTTCCGGATTTCATTTCCATCCACGGTCACTAGCTTGAAGGATCTTTTATCAAGCCTCTATAAGATGGTATATGGTCCTTCCCGTTTCGGACCCAAGAAGGCGAGGTCTGGGAGGATACGTTTCAATACCAGGTCTCCAGGTTCAAAAGTTCGACCCCGAACTTTCTTATTGTAATATCGGGCGACCTGTTGCTTATGTCTCAAGGCACGCAGATCTGCTTCATCACTTTTTTCCTCAATCATGTCCAGAGACTCGAGGAGCAATTCATTTTTGGTCATCGGATCAGAATCGGAGGTTATGTGGGACGGTACTTCTAATTCGATCGGAATGAACGCCTCTCATCCGAATGCAAGAGAGAAGGGGGTGTGACCCGTCGCTGGTTTATAAGCTGTTCTGTAGGCCCACAATGTCGAGGGTAACTCGTCGACCCACATGGCTCTGGCCCTCTTCAATCGTTTATTCAGAATGGATTTAATTACTTTATTTGCCGCTTTTACCTATCCATTCAACTATGGATTCTCTACAATGGTGTACCTTTTCTTGATTTGATACATCTGACATAAGTCTCAAAACTCTTGAATTGGTCCCCGTTGTGTATCACCCGGTATTTTCTGCGAACATAAAGTAACAAAACAAAATATACTTAATTTTTAGAAGAAGAATTAAAGGAAATGGGTTGCACCATTGCGTTCGTCTCAGAATTCTGCTTGAGATAGAATCCGAGTTTGCATAAATGGGACTCCGTATGAAGAAGTTATGGCACTTAGAAGTTTCAGGGATTTAGAATAAAAACCAGCCCGAATTCAAAATTCAAAGTTCGAAATTCAAAACACACACCCGGGCTGGACGGGAAATTTTCCGCCCAGGACCCAGGTCGACCAGGGGGTCGACCCGACCTCCCCTTATTTCCAGATCCATGGACAGATTCATTTTTCTGCATTTAGACGCCCGTTCTGACCAGATTCGTTGCTCCTAAGCTATTTAAACACCCCCAAACCTCACTTTCTTTCCACACAATCTCATTACGCCTATACTCTGTCCTAATTCATATTAATATAAATCAATGGCGTCGTTACTCTGTTGAAACCTAAGCTAGAACAAGTGCTCCTTCTTCTTCCAATCTTAATAGGATTAAAAGAGAACAACTACAACCCTTTTTTCTTTTAGAATCCATCCAAGGTGAGTGCAGTTATTTTCAGATGTGAAATTTAATTATGATGTTGACATGGTTATAAATCTAAATTGGAGATTATGCATATTCTTGTTTATCAGATCTATTTTTCTGTGTAGATCTATCTTATTCCTGTTTATCAGATCTATTTTTCTGTGTAGATCTATCTTATTCCTGTTTATCAGATCCGTTTTTCTGTGTAGATCTATCTTATTAATATTATTGTAACTACTCTATCCTTTTGTTCTATAGCCAGGCTACCACGAGCCTGAGCCAAATATCATAAGAGATTGACGCACGAACGTTAAATTTGGGGAAAATAATGAATAATGCATAATTAGACATAACTAATTAGTGACTGATTTAAGAAAAGGGTATATGTTGTAATTTAATATTTAGATCTAGGCATACTAAGGGTATATGTTGTAATTTAATATTTAGATCTAGGCATACTATATATGACGATTTATGATTTGGAAGAAGGAGAATTATTGTATGACAACATATGACTTGTAATTTGGGGACATAATGCATGTTATAATTCAAGATCTGATTTTGAGGACATAATACATGTTGTAATTTAAAATCTAGATTTGGGGCGTATTTTATATGATGATCTATGATTTGGAAGAAAAGGATATGTGACTTAGGCCTGAAAAACCTATATTATAATAGGGATAATTATAAATGTGAATAGCCTAATTCGGACTTTTGGATATTTGACATACGCGGTAATAAACGGCTATAATTTGGCATAATTTATATTGTGCATCATGATTTGGGGTTTTTAGAGAATATTCTGTATGATGCAAATTTAACTAAAATCTTGGGCATATGTTATATTGTGAATTATGATAATAATTTGGGCATGTAAAATTAGGCTTAATTTTATGATTAAGAGTGGTATGTCAATGGAATTTTAAGGGATGATTAAATCTGTTAAATTGTCTAATCTGCTAAATCTGTTGAAATTGAATACGGTAATATGGGGTATGAAAATTTGTAAGCTTGATCTAAAATTGAGCAAAACATGTTAATAGAACTTTGGATAATCTGTTGTAACTTGTAAAGAAGTTAATTTGTTGAATTGGCATAATTAGTCTGATATTTGCATAATCTGTGAATGAATACTTTAGCTAAAAATAAGAATGCTGAGACACGAGGTTAGACTCTGTTTGCGGTAGAAGCCTGCCCGGACCCAACCGGCTAAACCAGCAACCGCAAACTGTCAGTCTAATGTGAGAGGACGTAGGCATAAAGATGCGTAGATGCCAGGTTAGGTCTGGCTTGTGGCAAAAGTCTGCTCAGAACCGCCCGGTACATCTAGCGGCCACAAGCTACCGACCTAATGTGAGAGGTCTATGCATTTATTCCAGTTAATGCAAATCCAAGATAAATGTGATACCTAAAACGTGTTGGGTGGATAGGGTTAAATCAACTGGACTGATGAATCTAGTAACCCGTTTGAAAATCTGTAGGCCTAATACAAAGTTAGGTGAAATAATCTATAAGTCTGTTAATCAGTTTATATGATCCTTTAGTCTGAAAACTTGTTAATCTATATATCTGATCTGTTAGTCTAAAAAATTGTTAACCTGTATGTCTGATCTAAGAACTAGTTAATATGGACTTTTTACATCTGAAATCTATAAGCAAGTTAATCCAAAATCTGTTAGTCTGGGACATAAGGTTAGGAGGGGTAATTACTTGTGTCATCTGTTGTTTGGGACCCATATTAGTCAGTAACCCTTTCTGGTATCAAAATTATGACCCAACACCAGGTAGGGGTCCAGGGCACGCTTACTGAACTAATTGTAAGAGGTTCACTTTGATAATGGCGAGGGGTGTTGATGACGCATTCCAATCGGGTCATGTGCATGCATGGATCCGGTCTGCTCTAAGGATGTAAGCCACCGTGACATCTGTAAATAGGTCTATGTCCATAGGTTGCCACTTTAGGGAGTGATACACCCTTCTGTGGGGCCGGCACAGGGTATTTATGTATTAGGGAGCCAATCATTTATGGTAGAATTTAGGGTACACTTAGTTTTGTCTGTTTCTGTTTGGGTATCGTCTGTTTCTGTTGGGGTGGTAACACCTGTCTGTTTCTGTGTGATACCATCTATTGGGGTGGTAGAGGCCCATTGCTAGTGTACACCTAATTCTAGTATTCTGTTTCCGTAGGGGTTTTTCTGTTTTTGTCTCTGTTCAGGTGGTAAAGGCCCATTACTAGCATTCCATTTTTGTACCGTCTGCCTCTGTTCGGCTAGTAAAGGCCCATTAATAGCATTCTGTTTCTTGACGTCTGTCTCTATTAGGGTGATAAAGGCCCATTTCTAGCATTGTGTTTCTGAAGAGATTATTCTGTTTTCTGTTTAGACATTAGGACAACAACTAATTCTATTATACTTGTATTAGTGAAGAGAAGTGAAAACCAAGTAAGAAGCTTAGTTTAACCTATATCATTCTGTCTTTTCCGTTAACCTGCTACTCTTGTTATGGTTATCTCTCATCCTGTTTTATTTACATGTCATGGTATTGTTATCTGTTTATATGCTGAAAATCACTGGACTCAGCAGACTTATGTCTGATATAGTTTGTTTCGCCTCTTTTCTTCCGTTCCCCCCTCCCCCACCCAGGTTCTCAGGGCGGAAACATAGGAGCTTGATTCAGGTTCCAACTGCTTGAGGTGCTAGAAGTGCTTGAAATATTTCTTGGCTTTGATTCTACCTATTTATGGCATTCTCTGTTGGGGATTATGGCTTTAAAATTATGCATTCTGAAGGATTTTGTATAAGACTGATATTTGTGTACTTGGATTTTGGTATTGTGATGTAACCAAACTTATTTCTGTTTCTACTATAATAAAGTTATAAAATTTTCAAGTACTACTTTACATATCCATCTTGTAAATTTCTGTTCTGTTTACTTATAATGTTCCACCAAAGTTAAGGCATTCCCTTTGTGAGTGACCTTAACAGAATTGGGGTGTTACACGTTGTCTGTTATAATGATCTTCACGATCCCAAATCGACATATGATGTTTTTTACGACGAGGTTTACCACTCGCTTGGTGGTGATCATGGTCAACGGTTCTGCTTTGACCCATTTCGTAAAGTAGTCCATGGCCACGATTGCGAATTTTGCTCCGCCTTTTGCGATTGGAAGGCTTCCTATAATATCAACTCCCCAGACAGCGAATGGCCACAGGATCATCATTTTTTTTTCAATCGACAGGGAGGCGCCCTAGGAACATTAGAAAATTTATGGCACCTAACGCAGCATCGTGCATATTTGGTCGCATCTTTATTTATAGTAGGCTAGAAATATCCATAACGTAGTATTTTCTTAGCTAATTTTTGGCCTCCGGTGTGGTCGCCACATTCACCTTTGTGTACTTCCTTCGGTACTCACTCGATGTCGCCATGAGCTATACATCGAAGAGGGGCATCAAGATTCCTTGATGATAAAGTGCTTCGCCATGCATAACGTATCTTGAATCCTTACGGATAATGGTGCACCTTTCGCTTTTCTTGGAAGGAAGCGTTCCATTTGTCAGGATGTTCTTTATGGGCGTCATACATGACTCCCTCTCTGGTTCAATCTCCAGTGTAGGATCAATTTCCATCTGATCATTACGTGAAGTCGCTAATATTTCAATTGGGACCATTTCCATGTCCTTGGGATCGTCAGAACTTGGCAATTTGGCCAATTTATTTGCTTATTGATTCTCTGATCGAGGGATATAGGTTATACTATAGTGTTCAAAAGTGCCAAGAAATTTTCCGCTTCTCTTAAATATGATACAAGTCTTGGGCCCTTCGCTTGAAACTCTTTATTAACTTGGTTTACGACTATCTTGGAGTCGCATAAAATATCCAACCTCATTGTCCCTAACTCCTTTGCAATCTTTAGCCTGGCAATTAGTGCTTCATACTCGAAGTCGTTATTCGTGGCATGGAACTCTAATCTTAGAGCATTATATTGATTGCTTTTTGGGGGTGATTAGAACCACTTCGGCACCGAATCGCCCGTCATTTTTGGCACCGTCAATGTATAACTTCCAGGTGTTGGGGGTCAAATAGCTATTCTATGGGGCCGACCTCCTCGCTCGCTATATCTTCTTCAGGAATAGTAAATCCACTATAAAGTCTACTAATACTTGCCCTCTTATCGATCTTCAAGGCTGGAAGTTCAAATCAAACTGTCTTAACTCTATATTCCATTTGAGTAGCCTTCCAGATGCTTCTGGTCTCTGTAATACTTGGCAGAAAGGGTGGTCGGTGTATATGGTAATAGGGTGAGCTTGGAAATAATGGCGAAGTTTTCCAGATGCGATCAGTAGGCTATACGCAAGTTTTTCTATCCTCGGGTAATTTCGCTCTGCTTCTGTTAGCTTCTTACTCACGTAATACACCGGCTTATAGACTTTATCCTCTTCCCCAAGGCTTAACTTATTGCATGGGATGATATTGCCAAGTACACGAACAAATCTTCATGGTCAATTAACTTGGACAATATCGAGGGTCTTTCCAGATGAGTGAGAAGATTCTGAAATGCCTCAACACAATCAGGAGTCCATTGGAAGTTGCGTTTGCCTGATTTTATCAGGTCAAAGAATGGAATGCACTTATCTATAGCTTTAGAAATAAACCTACTTAACATGGCGACTTTTCCAGCGAGGCTCTGCACATCCTTAATCTGCCTTGATTCTTGGATATTCCTGATTACTACAATCTGACCAGGATTGATTTTAATTACATGTGAACAGACAAAAAAAACCCAATAATTTTCCGGAAGCGACTCCAAACAAACATTTTAGGGGTTGAGCTTCATTCTGTATCGTTGAAGGATATCAAACATTTCAGCAAGGTCAACAGTATGGTTGGATGACATTCTAGTTTTCACAAACATATCGCCAACGTATATTTCCATTGTTTTCCCAGTCTGATTATAGGACATTCTATCCACCAAGCGTTGGTATGTTGCTCCGGAGTTCATTAAGCCAAACGGCATACTATAGAGCAATAATCCCAAAACTGTGATAAAGCTAGTATGATCCTGATCTGGAACATGCATGGGGATCTGGTTATACCCCGAATATGCATCTTTGAAGGAGAAAAGTTCATGACCAGCTATTGAATCTACCAGGTGGTCAATCCTAGGGAGCGGAAAACTATCCTTCAGACAAGCTTTATTTAAATATGAGAAATCAATGCATGTACTCCATATTCCATTAGCCTTTTTTACTAAGACGGTATTTTATATCCATTCTTGGTAAGTTGAATCTCTAAAGAATCCGTTCCTTCTTTGCTTCTCAACTTCTTCCTTCAAGACGGCTGACCTCTCCGGGCCAAGCATTCGGTTTTTCTACTTAAAGAATGGATGCTTTGGGTTGATGCTCAATGAGTGACTCATAATTGAGGGGGATATCCCACACATGTCAACGTGGGTCCAAGCAAACACGTCCAAGTTTTCCTTTAAAAAGTTGTTCAATTCTTTTGCTTGGAGAGGGCCTAGCTGGGATCCAATCTTTAAAACCTTCGCTGGGTCATCATCATCGATCGGGATATCCACAGTCGTTTCATTAGGTGCCGCCATTCTGCCACCGGGCTCCTCGTCCTCTCTAGGATCTATGTCCTCGAGCAGTTCTCTAGGCGACTCCTTCGGGGTCGCCTCCTTTAATTGCTATGTTGCATCCTCCTTTGTGGGGGAGGAAGCACCCTTAATTTCTACGTCTTTTCCTTTGCGTAGCAATTTTAACTCTGCCATATAGCAGGCTCGTCCAGTAACTTGTTCACCCTTGATTACTCCCACTCCCGGTTTGGTTTGTAATTACAAAAATAAACACCAAGGCATGATGTAAGCCCTGAATTCTGCTAGGGCCAGTCGGCCCAAGAAGGCGTTATAAGGTGAATCGATATCCAAAAGTACGAATGGGAGAATTCTCACTCTCTAACGATCTCCCTCTCCCAGAGTCAGTGAAAATTCTACAAATTCCATTGGAGATGTTGAGGCCCCATAGAAATCGCGTATCCATCCATCGCAATGCTTCAAATCCTTTACTTCAAGCTTCATCTGATCAAATGCTTTCTTAAATAGAATGTTAACTGAACTCCCATTGTCTACCAAGACCTTATGGACTAGAGCAGGACCAATGGGGGTAGTGATCACTAAGGGGTCTTTGGTAGGGGATTGAACTTCAATACTATCTCTATCACGAAATTGGACATCATCTAACATCGTTTTCTGCCGTTTTACCGGGGTGGTATCTTCTGAATTGCTGCACTCCACCACCTCGGTCGCTTGGATGCATTAACATATTGATCCATTGCCCTATAGCTATGTCCAGTCGGATGGGGCCCTCCAACTATAGTATTGATGACGATTCCTTTAACATTTTGTTGTGTAGTAGCTTTTTGAGGTGGTTGCCCTTTGTTTCGCTCTGGACTACCTTGCCCTCGGTTTCTCGGGGTTGCCTTGTATTCATCCAACTTTCCTTCCCTAAGAAGCTTTTCTACCAAGTCCCTTAGATGTTGGCATTAATTTGTCAAGTGCCCATATATCTCATGGGAAAGGCAGAACTATTCCCGTTTCATGCTCCTTCTCCGTTGAATCTCAGGTGGAGGCTTCTTATATTGAAGAACATTGTAAGTATCCAAGTAAATATTCTCCAGCATGTCATTTAGAGGTGTGAGGTTCTCAAAGGTTCTGAACCGAGGCCTCATCTGTGAGTCACTCCCGTGATTCTTTCTCTTATTTCCATTTCCAACTTGGCAACCATTGCTCTGGTTCTTATTGCAAACATTGACTTCTACTTTTCCAGAGTTATCGCCAGACTGTTTGATGGCTACATTATATTGTATGTCTTCCTTATCCGTGGCCTTCCTCTTTCAATTAGCATACACCTCTTCCTAACGTAGGTAGATGTTAGCTTTCTCATAGAATATTTTTCCGGTCAGTGGCATGGAGGCTTTCCAGCTAAGAATTTACCAAACTCAGTATCTTTATCCACTTCGTCAATTAAGGCCATCAGGACAGACTGCTCATGAGGGCCTCTAACCTCCATGACTACTAAATTGAAGCAATCCAAGTACGACCTCAAAGTTTCATCAGGGCGCTGCTTAATGAGTGATAGTTCAACGAAGTTCTTGGACCTCTGAGTATGAAGCCGAAATTGGTTTATAAACCTTTCGCTCAATTCGTTGAAGTTGGCGATTGATCGTGGCGGTAGACGAGTGAACCACATTAGTGCCACGTCCTCTAGAAAGATCAGAAATGCTTTGAACTTTACTGAGTCTAGAACGGCGGCGGCATTCATATACCATGAATATCTCATCAAGTGTTGAACAGGATTTGTCCTGCCTGCATAACGATTCATAGTCGATAGGTTGAGTTTTCTCGGGAATCAGACGTCTAGTATGTCGTCAGTGAAAGGTGTGTGTGACTCCGTCTACACCCCAATCCTCATTTCTTTGTCCTCGACTGTCTTCCATGATCTGTCTCACCATCGCCTCCACATCAGTATTAGTCAAGGTGGACCTAGGATGAGCGCTTCTAGCTCTATGAGGACCTCTTACATCTATTCGGTGCATTGCCGCCCAATCTGGGGCCTGAGTAGAGCTTCCTTGTCCCCATATGGCCACGGTTAGTCATGCGGCGAGGGGGATGCAATGGTTGATTTTGAATAGGATCGACAGTATCACTCTAGATCCCTCCACAGGTAACAGAGCAGGATTATTTAAACTGCAATTGGTCAGTCCTAGATCGAGTATTGTTTCTTCTTCTCAAGAAGGGAGAGATCCAAATCATAGTTTTTCCATGTTTTCAGGCCTTTCTAATGGTCGTCGTTGGGGTCTCGAAGACTTCTCTGATGAGAAGGAATAATCCGGAGTAAAGTGATGTGTTGGTGAAGTGTCCTTTTCCTTCGGAGCTCATCTATTTGTTTACTCATTGTAGTCATATTTTCCCTCATCAAGGAACTCTCACGTCTTTGAGTTTCCAAATCATTATTCATGCTTTCCAACATGTCGATAATATGAGAAATGTCTTTTTATGTTACTTGAGCAGGGGAAGGTAGCTAGTCATCATCATTCGCAGTTGGGTGTGGAGCACTTGAGCCAGGTCTAACAGAAGCATCAGCATAGGTGGAGTGGGTCATAATCTCCTTTCCGGGCCTGGTCGTGGTCATTGACTGAGAGCGATTCGTGACCCTCTCATCAGATCGGCTATGACCCCTCCCCCCCTCGTCAAACCGGTTGTGACCCCCCCCCCCCCGTCAGACCGGTTCGTGACCACTGTCTGAGGGCGGTTCGTGACCCCCTCCTGGGACCTGGTCGTGACCCCCTCCTGGGGGCGGTTCGCCTCCTGAGAGCTGTGAGCCGGTGATACCACTTCGGTCTGTTCCTGGACATTATCTTCTTTAGCTTCATTTGCTCGAGAAGATCGTGAATCCTTGGATTTCTTTACGGCCATAACGTCTCGACTTTACTGAAATCTTCAAAAATGAAACAGTGGGAATATGGACTATTTTCTTCGGACTTGAAATTCCAAATAGTAAAGCAAAAATCTGATAGGTTGAGAATTCGGTTCTTAGTGAAAGTGCCAAAATGTTAGACCAAAATATGGTCCTAACGCCCAAATTATCTTGAATCATAGAGAATTATAACTAGAAATGAAATGAAATGCAGCAAACACAACAAATTCATAATGGTTCGGCATTAAAGTGACTACGTCCACTTTATATGACTTTGATTATACGATTGAATGCAAGTAAAATCACAGTTTCCTCTCAGTCTCACTTTTACAATGATAATTCACTAAATTAATTCGAGATATTTCTGATTAGAAATGGGGGAAGTATGATAATGGTGGAATTAGAACTGTTAATTACCAAAAGATCCTAAAAATGCCAAGTATTGGGCTATTTATAGGCAATTCCTGCAGGCAGTTTGTGAGCACACGTGGCACCAATCTCGAGGATCTCAGGGTCATTATTGAGTGGATGGAGAAGTGGTTAAGATGGTCATTATGGACACATGTCGCTAAATCCTTGAGATTCGGTTCGTGTGATATAAGGATTGAATGAGTCAAGCTGGTTCGGTGGCCATAGGTTCGGGTTGGACCTATCCTCATGAGTGGGCCTTGACTCCATATCACGAATGGGTCGTGATCCCATGCTATGAGCGGGTCGGTGAGGCAAGTCCTTAGTAAGTTTGCAAAGTGGGTCACGAGCTAGGCAAGCGGAGGGTCACAAGCCGATGGTGTCAACATTGGGATCACGAATCAGCTTGAGGAAAAGAGATCACGAACCATATATATATATATATATATATATATATATATATATATATGAGTATGCAGGCCTCCTTTTTCTCGTCCTCTTCATATTTGTTTAAGTCATTGTGGCTTGGTCCAAAAGCTAGCCAACAACAGGCAACTTTGTCTTCTCGCTTGATTTCTATTTCAACGATCTTTGCTCTACCCCAGCTGTCCAACATTGTCACGATGTGTTTGGCAAAATTAAGGGTGTTCCCCCCAAACAAGAAATTGAATTCCATATAGACCTTGTCTTAGGAGCACACCCCGTAGTTCTTCCTCCTCGAAGATTGGCGCCAAAGGAAAAAGCCGAATTGAAGGCGTGAGTTGAAGATTTACTCTAGAAATGGCTCATTAGACCAAGTTATTCATAATGGGGAGCCACTGTGGTGTTTGTGACCAAATCAGATGGATCTCTAAGGATGTTTCGATTATCGAGAACTAAACAAGCTTACTATGAAAAACAGGTACCCAATGCCATGAATCAACGATATGTTCGATCGATTCTATGGAGCCAAAGTTTTCTCTTAACTCGATCTCGCCACTGGTTTTCATCAGCTTAGAGTAGCTGAGTAAAGCATTCCCAAGACAGCCTTTCCTACAGAGAATGGTTTCTACGAGTGGTTGGTTATACATTTGGCTTGACTAATGCTCCAGCCTTTTTTGTTGATCTTATGAATTGGGTTTTTCGAGAAGTTCTTAATTGTCGATTTATTCTAGTCTTTTCTAATTCAGAAGGAGAGCACGAGTCATATTTGAGATATGTTTAAGGAACTCTTTAGAGTCATCAGTTGAAAGCCAAATTCATTAAGTGCCATATCTAGCAGAATGAAGTTCGTTATATTGTCTATATAGCCTCTGAAAACAAAATTCGGTTGATCTAGCCAAAATCACTCCGATCAATGTAAGTCATATCTTTCCTTCTCTCTGTATCTAAATACTCTTATGCTTTAATTTGTTCTTAATACTCAGTCCTTTTTCAGGATTGGAAGAAACCTGAGAATCTTACTGAAGTTCGTAGTATCTTAGGTATCGCCAGATATTTTCAAAGATTCATAGAGTATTTTGCTTGAATTGCTGCACTATTGACTGCTTTGACAAGGAAGAACATTAAGCTTGTTTGAAGCGATAGGCGTAAAACCACATTTGCAGAATTGAAGCAAAAGCTTACTTCCGCACCTATTCTCACTATCCCTAATGGAAATGAAGGATTTATAGTTGACACCGATGCTTGTAAGGAAGTATTGGGAGCCACTCTGATGCATAGTAGAAGGGTTATCGCACATGCTAATCAACAGCTCAAGAATCCTGAAGCTAATTAATCAGCCTACGATCTAGAGTTAATTGCAATAGTATTCGCTTTGAAATTATAGAGGCATCATCTTTTGGGAACCAAGTTTGAAAATTTACCAACCATCAATCTCTTAAGTATATATTCTCCATGAAGGACCTGAATCAACCACAAGTTAGATGGCTTGAGTTCCTCGCTTCCTATGACCTTGACATCAACTACAACCTAGGGAAAGCAAATGTAGTAGATGCATTGTGCTGAAAGAAAGCTATGTTGTGTTAAATTTCAGTTTCTTGACCTCTTATGGATCATATAGCAATAATGCAAGATGAAGATCCAGAGCTTAAGCGTAGGAAGGAAAATATTCGGAGTAAAGGAAGCAAGGAGTATAGTGGAATGGTTGCTAAATTGATGACAAACGGATTTGAGGATTAATGGTCGTATACGTGTTCCAAATATTGACGGCTTAAGACGAGAAGTATTAATAGAAAGTCACCAATCCAGGCTTTCTATTCATCCAGGTATACACAAAATGTTCGAAAATATGAAGAATTTATTTTGGTGGAGCGGTATGAAGCGAGATATTTCTCGTTACGTGAGTAGATGTGTGACTTGCCAGCAAATTAAAGCTGGTCACCAAAGAGTAGCCGGATTACTGCAACCTCTTGAGATTCCTACTTGGAAATAGGATCAAATTTCTATGTATTTTATTGATGCCCTCCCTAGAACAAGAAAGGAAATGAGAGTATTTGGGTAATTGTGGACAGATTGGCCAAGTCAGCGCCTTTCATTCTTGTTAAAGTTAGTCGTACTGCTTCAAGCCTAGCCGAGTTATATATGGAAGAGATCATTAGATTAAACGGTGTTCCTTCTAGCATCGTCTGTGACCGAGATCCTATTTTCATGAGTAGATTTTGGAAAGCATTT
Source organism: Allium sativum (assembly GCA_030737875.1). Taxonomy (NCBI): domain Eukaryota; kingdom Viridiplantae; phylum Streptophyta; class Magnoliopsida; order Asparagales; family Amaryllidaceae; genus Allium; species Allium sativum. The sequence goes on from CM060912.1 coordinate 293,115,934, forward strand.
CAGGAAGCTTTGGGTACTAAATTAAATCTTAGTACTGCCTACCATCCATAGACAGACGGACAAACGGAAAGGTTGAACTAGATATTGGAAGATCTCCTTCGCGCTTGTATTCTTGTATATGGAGGATCCTGTGAAGATCACATTCATCTTGTTGAATTCACGTATAATATAAGTTACAGGTAAATCTTGAGAGCACGAAGTTCGAATTTTTCTTAAGCGCCAATCTTTAATTTCTATCGTTGTATTCTAGGAAAACATTAAAAGATCACCATTTGAAGCCTTGTACGGGAAACCAATTTGATTGCCCGCTTGTTGGATTGAATCATGAGATAGTTTACTTCTTGGACCAGATATGATTATGGAAGCAACACAAAAAGTTGCCGAGTTCCGAAATAAGATGAAAATTGCTCAAGATCGTCAGAAGAAGTAAGCAGATAGGAGAAGAAAGAAATTGGAATTTGAAGTTGGAGATCAAGTCTTCTTAAAGATATCACCATTAAAGAACATAATCCGATTTGGAAGGAGAGGAAAGCTAGCTCCAAGATTTATTGGCCCATTATTTATATTAGAGAAAATTGGTCCCTTGGCTTATCGCATTGAGTTGCTTAAGAAGCTTGCAGGGGTGCATAATGTGTTTCATGTATCCCATCTTCGAACACGATCCTTCTTCTTATGTTCAGCCAACTACACTTAATATCTTGGATATTGAAACTAACTTGACTATTGACAGGAAGCCGCTTTGTATCATTGATAGAGAAACGAAGCAACTTAGGTGAAAATCGGTCGACTTAGTCAAAGTTCAGTGAAGTGACAATGATCGAGATACTAAGGAAACGGAAGAGAGCATGCGCGAGTCAAATCTGGAATTATTTACCGAGGTAATAATTCATTGAATTTATTTATGTTATTTATATCTACTCTTTTGATATCCATTCTTCAATCGATTCCTCTTCGAGGACGAAAAGCTCTAAGTAGGGAAGGATGTAATGATCTCGCAAATTCAAGAATAAAAGAATGAATTAATAATTTTAAACTCTAAAAGAAAAGAAAAGGAATTGATAATTCTATAACTTGAAGATGAAAATTTACTTTATTTAGTTTCTAAAAAAAGCGTCTAAGAAATACAACATTTCTTGTTAATAATATTCAGCATTGCATAACTGTAGTGCGCGCTCGCAAAAATATATGAAAATGTGCGTAAAACAGTTTAAATTTCTATAGCGCGTTCACTTAGTTGTCCATTCATGCCCTTATAAATAAATATAATTTACCAAATACAAAGAAAAAAGGAATTTAGTTTTAATTTTCTTAACTGCATTAACAAAGAAGGAAGGAAATAAATGGTGAACACAAATTTGAATCATGCAAAAATGGTAGACATTTTCAACCAACTTTGACAAATATCTCAATCAACAAGTGTCCATTCTCTCTCTGAAATATTTCTCCATGTTGCCTCATTGACTTGAAATTTCACTCTCCCTAAAAATATGGTAACAACACAAAAAAAAATCCCTGTCAGTGGCAAATATTTCGAAACAGTAAACCAAGATTTTGAAACTATTTCATGAGCAGAGAACCCAATACTACGCTCAAATAAAATATTTGAACAGCAGAAATAAAAGACATTCCATTTCTTCCTCGCGGGGCAAACTCTTTCATCTAACTCATTTTCTTCTACCCGTACTTAGCATTCCATCCCTAAAAAAAAAACAGAATTTCGAAATGCCAGGAAGCAAAGCACTCCAATCTCTATTCACGTGAAACATTCCTTTTCCTACCCACTTTTCTTCTAACCCATTTTTGGAAAAAAAGGCTGCGCCTTCTCACCATACGTCACCCCTTACCAGTCTGAGCCAACCTTCGGCATTGGGCGCCTAAGCTCACCAACACCTGAGCTACCCTAGTCAAGTCGCCGGCTTCGCGACTCCATCCAGGCACATCCCCCACGAGACGGACCAAGTGTGTGAGTTTCTCTGGCCTTTACTCCTTATGTCAGCTGAAAGAGAAACAACAGAAGAAAAAATAAATAAGAAGCAATAGCCCCTCTCCAGTTGTCAGCGTCGGAGCTCTGCCTGTCAGCGCAGCTATCTCCGGTCAAGCCGCCAGCCTTCGTCCGAGCTCCATCGTCCTCGTCCAACGTTTGAGCTTAATTTGCGTGAGTCTCTTTTTATGTGTATTACGTGAGTAGCTTTATATGGTGCCAGAATTAATCTTTAGCCTACTGTTGAGTAGTAGCTCTGCGACCTTTCACCATCGCTGCCCGTTCCGGTCAGGCCACCAACATCTCGTCCGAGCTCCAACTCCTTTTCCTACCAGCCAAACTAGTGTCGTGAATCTCTTTTCCCTCATTTCTTCTTTTGCATACATGTATATTTAAACTAAAATATATGTGTTGCATTACTAAGCTTCTTCTTGCGTGAAATACACCTACATGTGTATATATCCGCATATATATAATGTGGGTTTCTTTTATTTGGGTCGAGATATGTCCAACCATGTATTGTACATCATCTAATAAAACCCACTTGTGTAGCTTCGAACCTATGACTTGACCCTCTTTGTTATCTATAAAAAAATAGGGCAATATTGAATGCATGTAAGGACAAGTTACTGATTTTATAAACACTGCACTTGCTGTGACTTGGCACTGCACTACTATAACGGCGAAGCAAACATGCAGATCTTAACGAGTGTGGTTATTTTATTTCCAGCCATTTGTTAGTACATGCAAGGTTAAGCCTTTTTGTTGTTAATAAAATGGTATACAACTTCGTGGTTTGACATGCAACTCAAAACTAAGAGGTCACAAGTTCAAACCCGGTTGTAGCATCTTGGCATTGGTCAATTATTTTGATTGAAATCATTTGCATAAATTTTCACATAAAATTTAGTCTACATTTCTAAATAAAAATCGTGCCTTTGTTCTAGGTAAAGAAATTATTTTTGTAGTTGTTAGCATCGTTCTACTCATATTGTGTCTTCTCTTTTTGCCATGAGAGTTTTCTCACTCACGACTAAGTGATTATTAAGTGAATTAAAGACTTAAGATGTTGAATGAAATGTTAAGGTACTTTAGATTTGTTTTCTTTGTGATTTTTCACATGCGACATGCGCACCGTCCCCTTATATGACACAATATGTATATGATATGTGATATGCTATGCTTATTGTTCTCACCATGCAAGTTCCCTATAAATTAGAAAACAATGCGGGTTGAAAGGATACATACCCTAAACTCTGTATATTCGAATCGATTTGGGATGCGGGTTGAAATGATACATACCTGGGATTCGAATATTTTAAAGAACGGATTGAAATGATAAATATTCGTATCACCTGACCATAGGATAGAAAATTATATACAGACATCGCGGTTAATAAAATAAAATTATTTTAAAATATTTTGTCGACTTTGTAGGTAGAAATTGTAATGAAATTTTCCCATATAGCATAAAAAAAGTTTAAAAGAAATTTTGTTCAAATTTTTACACGAATTTTTATGAGAAATCCAATTTCTACGAAAATAAGTTTTAAAGTGATTATGCGAGTTAACACTTAAAGTTAAATTTGTTAAATAATTTCTATGTTACTTTATGAACATATAATTTAATAACATGACTATTTTTAGAATTGGATGATTTAATATAAAGGATTTTCAAAGACTTTTTAAATGTTTTAGGGCTTATTTTGATAAATGATTTATCAAATGAATTTTCGCAATGTGAATGTAAGAAGGATTTGTCCAAAATGTAAAGTGTTGAAGTTCAAGTATAAAAGGAATATGTTTATCTAAATCATGGTGAATACGAGTTTAGTTAACAAGCCAAAATTTAACAAATCACATTTTGATTAGCACCTAACATTGAAAGTTGTTTTAGAATTTATCATACGAAATGGATATGTGAAATCCAAGGTAAACAATGGTTTGAGAATCGTTTAATCATGAAGTATTGAAATTGAACCAAACAAAAGGGAATTTGGTTTAAATGTGAAATCTAGATGGGAAAAGAAATTGTGAAACATGGAATTAGATTTGGATTGGATTAATATTATTTGAATAGGACTATAATTTCGTAAAAGTGATTTTCCGCATTACTTGACTTTGTAAATATTCTTTTATAAAATAATTTGATCACTTTAACTATATGAATTTTATAATAGATTTCAACTATATATGTTTACGTATATACACTATTTTCAATTTATTATATATATATATATTATTTCAAGCTTGATTACTTTAAAATAATTTTTATATATGCGAATAGAATCTATGCCCAATCCAGTCTAATGAATCCAAAGGGTGAAATAAAGGATTTCAAGCAATAACGATATTTCAGGGAAGTTGAAACTTAAAACCAAAGGGTTAACTGTAACACCTCACGTCCATTAATGTCACTCACAAAGGGAGTGCATTAAATTCCATGGAGCATATTTAGTGTATAGAACAGAATATAACAAGACTGATATAAATAATGGTACTTGAAAATTTTAAAACAACTTTTATTGCAGTGAAGAAATAGTTTGATTACAACAACTTCATAAACCAAGTACACTTAATATCCATCTTGATAAATTGTTTCGAAGTACATAAAATAAAAAGCATAAACCCCAAAACAAGTAGCCATAAAAGAGATGAGCTGAACTTTACTTTCAGCAATCCAAGCACTTCCAAAAGAGAGAGAAAGAGATCCAAGATCAAGCTCCACTAGTACTCCCACCCTGAGAACTTGGGGGGGGGGGAGGAAGAAAAGAGGCGAAAACAAGGGGGTCAGACATAAAGTCTGGCGAGTATAATAACTTTAACAATATAATTAATAAAGTAACTAGGATAAGGCATAAACTGGTAAGATAAGATATGACCATGAAACAAGTGGGCATGACAAAGCAAATAAGAGGAATATTCTGGCGTTAATCTCGTTCCTAATCACTATAGGATAATTACTATACTACACCACCACTTGTCACCCTAAAAGTTGATCCCGCCTACAGAACTTAATAATGATAATGGTAGTTTCGTGTACCCCTAGCTGCCTTCATAGGTGTTGTCTGCCCCTATCTCCACTAGTTATACCCACTACCCCCATTCGATCGGCTCCCTAACTCGTAGATACCCGTGCTGGTCCCATAGTGGGGTGTATCACTCCCCAAAGTGGCAACCCGATATCACCAAAGATGCACGGCTTATATCTACACGATGCAACAACGTCTTACCTACCAGCCTGGGCCCACGCACGCACATGACCCCGTTGGACTTGCGTTGCTACCACTAACCCGTTTTGACCTCTTACAATCAAATTGAGTAAACGTGTCCCGTCCTCGACTTGGGTTGAGCTCACAAAGATACTTAATGGGTTACTAGTTTGAAAAGGGCCCCCATGCTTGACACAAGCCTTCCACCTATGCTTGGTCCCCACTAAAGTTTCCCCACTTAACCCCATTCGCATTCATGTCTTCTTACATGTTTCAATCTTGGTCAAGTACATCTAATTGTATTTCACATGCCACCCAAGGCACCGACTTAACTTCACATGCCACCCAAAGCACCCACTTAACTTCACATACCCCCCAAATCACCCACTTAACCACCCATGTCCCACCACATGTTTATCTGGTTAAGTGTTACTTAAGTCATTAAAACCATAACCTTGTAAAGACCTCCCACATTAGGTTGACATTTGCAGTTGCTGGATTGGTGGGCGGGTCCGGGCAGTCTTATACCGCAAACGAGCCTAATCTCGTGTCTTTAAAATTGTTACGCATTTAATTCGTGCCTTTGACCTCTTACATTAGACTGGCATGTGTGGCTGCTGGATTTGTCGGGCAGGTCCGGGCAGTCTTACACCACAAAAGAGTCTAATCTCGTGTCTTAGGCAATTAATTATTACACATCTTTATTTAACCCCAAATTGGATTAATATCCCTATTCAAATTTGTCAATAAATTCCAAATTTATTTATGTCCATAATTGTCTCTTAAAATTATGTCCATAAATGCCAATTAATGTTTCAAATTAATTATATGCCTTTTAAGGCCATTTTATGCCAATTCACAATTTATGTATATTCAATATTATCCTATCATCCCCACGCTATTCGTACGTTTTCATATGACATATGCTAGACTCACAAATAGTCTAACTTATAAAAAGAAAAACAACATCACATAACACATAAAATAGATCTAAGGATCATGACATAAGATTACATAGCCAATAACTTGCATACGAATTTCATTCAAACTAGCATATGATACAAAACTAGCATAGCTAATGGGCATAAACTTGCATAACTTATGTACTGCTATAGATCTAAACATAAAGGTGTGAACTTGCAAATGGATCTAAACATAAAGATGTAAACTTGCATATAGATCTAAACATAATGATGTAAACTTGCATATAGATCTAAACATAAAGATGTAAACTTGCAAATGGGTCTAAACATAAAGGTTAATGTCACATAAACTAGCATATGCATATACATGTCTCACATATATTTTGACAACCCAAACTTGCATAAGATTCATACATGAGTATATGATCCAATCATCACAAACTTATGATTCAACTTGCATAAGATTCACATAAGAACTAAAATATGATCCAACTTGCATAAGACTAACATATGATTCAACACCACAAACATACATATAATTTACATCACATGATTCGAAATCATATTCTCATAATCCCAATTATATCTTATCATAATTAAATTAATTAATTAATTTGTGAAAGCTATCATACTCACAATTAAAAAGAATGATCTTGTCTTTCTGGGATCTGTATTCTGAAACTGAATTACTCGCCTTTGATGTAGATTAATTGTTATTTAGATTTGATTTGATTTTGATTCAAGCTTCTATCTTGCTTTAGGTTTAAAAGTGTATGGCGGCTACTCTAGGTTCTCCATTGACGGCATGGCGGCTCTTGTTATGAATTAATGTGATTAGGGTTAGGGGTTTAGGAGTGTTTTTATAGAAGTTTAATTTAATAAGAGCCGTCGGATTAACCTAGGGATAACCAGAACCATCAGGACCACTCAAATGCCATATCATCCCTTAGGGCGAATCGGGCCACGGGTTGATAGCCAAACACCCTGGATTGACCCCTAGTCGACCCAGCGGGGCTCGGGTTGACTCCAAAAATGGTGCGGTTCGGCTATTCCCCCTCCTGATTTGCTGTTTTGAACTTTTTTTGAATATTATATATATATACATATATGTATATATATATTTCTCTCATATGCATACAAACTTCAAGGCTTAATAACTTCTTCATAAGTTATCCATTTTATGCAAACCAAATGTTTATCTTGACCCAAAATTTTGAGATGAACATAATAGCGCAACCCATTTCGCTTAATTCTTCTTCGAAAAATTAAGTATACTTTAATTTGTGAATTTTAATGTTATAAAATTACGGGGTGTTACATTCTCCCCTCCTTAAAAGATTTCATCCTTGGAATCTCTAAGTTAAGAAGAATGTATCCTACCAACCAATCATCCATCTACTCAACCATCATCCACAAGCATCCATTGTCCTTAAAGAAATTTCTAATGCTATATGAACTTATGCAAAAATGTGTGTATATGTTCCTTATCTAATGCAAAGATCAGGCGGTCCACTGATTCATTTGACCTCCTTAATGAAAATCATGATAGTGCCATGCATCCATTATGTATGCGAAAGAATCCTATCGATACATATTATTTCTACATGTGTGCACAACCATTCATCAAAATGCAGCATCCATATGATAACACAACCATTATACATCCATTAATTTAGATATGCACATGCATTTATATGCAACATGAAGGTGATTGAGCCGATCTAGTGCCTAATGTGTGTGTACATGTACCCACGAGCAACCACTAGCAACCACTAGCAACCACTTGCATCCATTTGTATCCACTAAACAAAACATGTCTCAAACACGTGTTTGCAACCATAGGGTTCTTCGTAACTAAAGATCGAAGATGTCATCGCAAAGGTAATACCAAAGATAGGAAAAGTGTCAACAAAGCGGTTGAAAAAGGAGAAATTAAAACATACCCTCAAAAAGGAAAGGGTACAGCGTAAGCATTTTGTCTTTCGTCTCCCAAGTCACGTCTTTTTGATCATCTCCCCATTGCACTTTGACCAACTTAACCTCTTTGTTGCGAAGCTTTTTGACCTCCGATCTGAGAATGCGTGTAGGAGCTCGTCTGATCATGGCACTGCGATCTACTTCCACTTCTTCGAGCGTGCTCGGCTCTACCACTTCCGATGTATCGTGTAAACACTTACGCAAATGCGAAACGTGAAACACGTCATGAACTCCGCTGAGCTTCTCTCGTAACTTTACTCTATATGCCATCTGTCCAATCCTCTCCGTAATTGGAAAGGGTCCTATGAACCTCGATGCCAACTTCCCTACAGATCCAAAACGGACTACGTTTCTTAACGGTGACACCTTAACAAAAACCATGTCCCCAATATTGAATTCAAGATCGATTCATCTCCTATCAGCATATGACTTTTGTTGGTCCTGCACCGTCTTCATTCGCCGTCGAATCAGGTCTATCATCTCCGAAGTCTCCCGAATCATGTTGGGTCCAAGAAAAACATTATCAGTGGATTCCCACCAACATGTAGGTGATTGGTACGGTCGTCCATAAAGAGCCTCAAAAGGTGCTATGCCAATGCTAGCCTGAAAACTATTATTATAGGCGAACTCCACTAGTGGAAGGTGTTCTTCCCATGTTCCTCCAAAGTCTAGGATGCATAGTCTTAGAAGGTCTTCTAGAACTCGATTTACTCTCTCGGTCTGGCCGTCCGTCTGAGGGTGATAAGCGGTACTTAGGCATAATTGCGTTCCAACCACCTCTTGTAAGCTTTTCCAAAATTCGCTTGTGAAAATGGGATCTCTATCGCTCACAATGCTAGAGGGTATGCCGTGCAAACGAACTATCTCTCGAAGGTAAACAGATGCTAACCACGCGATAGTCCTTCTACTTTTTACGGGAATAAAATAGGGACTTTTCGTAAGTCTGTCTAAAATTACCCAAATCCTCGTATTACCCTTCCTTGATCTTGGTAACCCATCTACAAAATCCGTGGAAACGCTTTCCCATTTCCAAAGCGGAATCTCTAAGGGATGGAGCAAACCTCCAGGCTTCTTTTGCTCCGCCTTGACTTGTTGGCACACTAAGCGTCTGGCAACGAACTTGGCCATGTCCATCTTCATTCTGACCCAAAAGAAGACTCGCTTCACATCCCTATACATCTTATCACCATTGGGATGTATGGTCATCTTAGAGCGATGTGAGTCTTCAAGAATTGCCTTCTTCAAACTCTCATCTTGTGGTACACAAAGTCTTCCATCTCTACGTAGTCAACCTCTCTTATCTATAGCATATCTATCAAGATGACTCGAGGACTCCCCTCCTATAAGCTTGCCTACTATCTCAACCAACTGCGGGTCATTTCTCTGTGCCTCTCCAACTCGACCCAAAAGTGTAGGTTGCACCTCTAACGATGCCAATAATCCAAGTACATAATCGACAGAGGGTCTGAGGTCAAAGGAAGATATATATACTCCAAACTCTGTCGCTTTACGAACAAAGGACTTAAAGTTAACTTCTTTCTACTTAAGGCGTCGGCTACAACGTTACCCTTGCCAGGGGTATATGCGATCTCAAAATCGTAGGATGCCAAAAACTCCATCCATCTATGTTGCCTCAAGTTTAGGTCCTTCTGAAAGAATAAGTACTTTAGCGACTTATGGTCTGTATACAACTCAAACCTCTCGCCAAGCAAATAATGACACCATGAATTAAGCGCAAAAACTATGGCCATCAACTCTAAGTCGTGGGTAGGGTAATTTTTCTTCTGGGCTTTCAATTGTCTTCCTCCATAGCATATCACCTTTCCCTCTTGCATTAAAACTACACCAAGCCCTATCCCGCAAGCATCGGTTTATACAGTGAATGTCTTACTCCCGTCTGGCAAAACTAAAACTGGAGCTGTCGTTAAAGCCCTCTTCAGACGTTGGAAATTATCATCACAGTCAACATCCCAAGTAAAAGTCAAATTCTTCTTCGTTAATCGAGTGAGAGGGGCTGATATCTTCGCGAAGTCCTTAATGAACTTCCTATAATAGCCAGCCAGCCCTAAAAAGCTTCTTACTTCTGTTGCATTCTAAGGAGTTTTCCAATCTTGGATTTCCACCACCTTGGCGGGATCCACAGCTATCCCTTCCTTAGAGACCACGTGTCCTAAGAACCTCACTTCTTTTCTTCAAAAATGACACTTGGAGAACTTATCTTTTAGCTGATGCTCTCGTAGGGTCTCTAAGACTTCCCTAAGATGTAGGGCATGCTCTTCTTCATTTTTAGAGAAAACCAGAATATCGTCTACAAAGACTACCACAAACTTGTTTAGAAACTCCCTAAACACCCTACTCATTAAGTCAACAAAGTATGCGGGTGCATTCGTCAAACCAAAAGGCATGACTAGCCACTCAAAGAAACCGTCAGGAGTTCTAAAGGCAGTCTTATCGATGCTATCTTCAGCCACCCTTAGCTGATGAAACCCTTTAGCTAAATCCAGTTGCGAGAAAACTAAAGCACCCACCAAATGGTCAAATAAATCGTCTATCCTCGGCAATGGGTGCCTATTCTTCTTTGTTATCTTATTCAGCTCTCTATAGTCCACGCATAATCTAAGTGAACCATCAGCTTTTGTAGCAAAAACGATTAGAGCACCCCACTCCGAAATACTTCCTCTTATGAACCCCTTCTCAAGCAATTATTTCACTTGCTTACTGAGTTCTCTTCTCTCTCTCGGACCCATGTGGCGCACTGGTAATGCAACTGGCTTTGCATTATCTACTAGATATATTCGAAAGTCAATCTCGCGCCTCGGGGGTAAACCTTGAACTTCATCGAAGACATCACTATATTCACAGACCACACGAACAGATTTCAAATCATCATTGGATGCGTCTAGGGATTCTAGGTAGCTAAGCATTACCGGACCTCTAAGGTCACAAGAAATATCAAGGGTCTTTCCACAACGAGTCAACAATCTAACTACCCTTTTTTCACAATCTAGGATGGCACCGTATCTAGTTAGCCAATCCATACCTAGAATCAAGCCGTAGCCCATGAAGCCAAGAACAAAGGCGTTGCATTCAAACCCAACGCCCAAGATAGACACTCTGAAATCCCGACAAATCATAGAAAGATGAGCCGAACCACAAATAGGATTTGAGACTACTATGGGATCCGTAACTAGACTAGTATTTAGGTGCAATGTTTCAACTAACGAAGCAGATACAAACGAGTGTGAAGCGCCAGAGTCAAACAAAGTACGAACAGGATGATCAAACAGAAAAACTAAACTTTCAACGGAAATGTTTCTACCTTTCTCATGTCCTGGTGCCATGAGGGCCTGAATCTGCCCTCTCGCCTGCCCTGGTGCCATGAGAGCCTGAAGCTGCCCCCCCAGAAGTTCTTTGCCCTTGCCCCTGTTTCCTTGGGCAGTCCTTAACTAGATGACTTGCCTCTCCACAGTGGAAACAGCCAGTCTTCTTCTTTTTCCTACAGTCTTTGCTCAGATGGCCTGGTGTCCCACAATTAAAGCACTTCTTCTTTCCTTTGCCATTATTGTTCTTCCCGCCTTTCTTGTTTTGCTATTGTGGCTTCTTCTGGTCTCCTTTCTTATCCGGTGCCTTATTAGCATTCACACCTTTCTCTTCCTCATGCATAAGCGCCATATCAACCAGTTTCTCAAAGGTAGCCCCCATCGGAAGGTGGGTCATTGCCAACCCATGTAGTCGCTCATTCAAACCTTTAACGAACCTCAAGGCCTTCTTCTCAGGTGTGTTTACCAATTCCAAGCCAAATCTCGCCAACTGATTGAACTTGTTGATGTACTCCTTTACTGATAAATCCCCTTGCTTCAATGCCAAGAATCTTTCCATGTATAAATTATCTTCTGCTCGTGAGAGAAACTTCATTTCGAACCTACGCTTGAAATCCATCTATGTCTCCACCGGACGCTCTCCGTTCGTGACCTCCCGCCAAAACAAGGCTTCGTCTTTCATTAACCAAGCAGCCAATTGGACCTTCCTTCCATCATCTACTTCGAAAATACCAAATAGATCTTCCACCTCCTTAAGCCAATTTCGAGCTTCAACAAACGTCTCTGATCCGTAAAAAGGTTTCCCGCCCATTGCCCTAAAATCTTTGCATACCTTTGCAAAAGTATCAACATAGGGAGGAGGAGGAGGAGGGGGAGGTGGAGCATTTGTTGGGCCTGCGACATTGGCCCTAGCTTCCAGATACCTTCTAAACCATCCTGGTATCGGTATCCCCTCGGTATCTCGGGAATTCAAGACATGTTGAAAAGAAAATGAAGAGATTCAAAACGGAGTATTCGAAAGAAAGATATATGGCTCTTGGGGGTTATGTTTTTAAAACAAAATTTTCTCTTCAAAATACTTTTCTTAAAAAATACTTTTGAAAGTATTTCTTTATAAAATGCTTTTTGAAAAATAGTTTTTCAAAATTCATATCTAGTTTAGTAACCTTCAGCTCTGATAACACGTGTAACACCCCACGTCTATTAATGTCACTCACAAAGGGAATGCATTAACTTCCATGGAGCGTATTTAGTTTATAGAACAGAATATAACAAGACATATATAAATAATGGTACTTGAAAATTTTAAAACAGCTTTTATTGCAGAGGAGAAATAGTTTGATTAGAACAACTTCATAAACCAAGTACACTTAATATCCATCTTGATAAATTGTTTCAGAGTACATAAAATAAAAAGTATAAACCCCAACACTAGTAGTCATAAAAGAGATGAGCTGAACTTTACTTTCAGCAATCCAAGCACTTCCAAAAGAGAGAGAAAGAGATCCGAGATCAAGCTCCACTAGTACTAGTCCCACCCTGAGAAACTGGGAGGGAAAGGAAGAAAAAGGCAAAAACAAGGGGGTCACACATAAAGTCTGGCGAGCATAATAACTTTAACAATATAATTATTAAAGTAACTAGGATAAGGCATAAACTGGTAAGATAAGATATAACCATGAAACAAGTGGGCATGACAAAGAAAATAAGAGGAGTATTATGGCATTAATCTCGTTCCTAATCACTATAGGATAATTACTATACTGCACCACCGCTAGTCACCCTAAAAGTTGATCCTGCCTACAGAACTTAATAATGATAATGGTAGTTTCGTGTACCCCTAGCTGCCTTCATAGGTGTCGTCTGCCCCTATCTCCACTAGTTGTACCCACTACCCCCATTCGATCGGCTCCCTAACTCGTAGATACCCGTGTTGGTCCCACAGTGGGGTGTATCACTCCCTAAACTGGCAACCCGATACCACCAAAGATGCACGGCTTATATCGATAGGATGCAACAGCGTCTTACCTACCAGCCCGGGCCCACGCACACACATGACCCTGTTGGACTTGCGTTGCCACCGCTAACCCGTTTTAACCTCTTACAATCAAATCCAGTAAGCGTGTCCCGTCCTCGACTTGGGTCGAGCTCACAAAGATACTTAATGGGTTACTGGTTTGAAAAGGGCCCTCATGCTTGACATAAGCCTTCCACCTATGCTTGGTCCCCACTAAGGTTTCCCCACTTAACCCCATTCTTTTTCATGTCTTCTTACATGTTTCAATCTTGTTTAAGTGCATCTAATCGTATTTCACATGCCACCCAAGGCACCCACTTAATTTCACATGCCACCCAAGGCACCTACTTAACTTCACATGCCACCCAAGGCACCCACTTAACCTCCCATGTACCACCACATGTTTATCTGGTTAAGTGTTATTTAATTCATTAGAACCATAACCGTGTAAAGACCTCCCACATTAGGCTGACATTTGCAGTTGTTTGATTTGTCGGGCGGGTCCGGGCAGTCTTATACCGCAAACGAGCCTAACCTCGTGTCTTTACAATTGTTATGCATTTAATTTGTTCCTTTGACCTCTCACATTATACTGGAATTTGTGGCTACTGGATTTGTCGGGCGGGTCCGAGCAGTCTTACACCACAAAAGAGTCTAACCTCGTGTCTTAGGCGGTTAATTATTACACATCTTTATTTAACCCCAAATTGGATTAATATCCCTATTCAAATTTGTCAATAAATTCCAAATTTATTTATGTCCATAATTGTCTCTAAAAATTATGTCCATAAATACCAATTATGCCAATTAATGTCTCAAATTAATTATATGCCTTTTAAGGCCATTTTATGCCAATTCACAATTTATGTATATTCGATATTGTCCCATCATCCCTACACTATTCGTACGTTTTCATATGACATATGTTAGACTCGCAAATAGTCTAACTTATAAAAAGAAAAACAACACCACATAACACATAAAATAGATCTAAGGATCATGACGTAAGATTACATAGCCAATAACTTGCATATGAATTTCATTCAAACTAGCATATGATACAAAACTAGCATAGGTAAAGGGCATAAACTTGCATAACTTATGTACTGCTATAGCTCCAAACATAAAGGTGTGAACTTGCAAATGGATCTAAACATAAAAATGTAAACTTGTATATAGATCTAAACATAATGATGTAAACTTGCATACGGGTCTAAACATAAAGATGTAAACTTGCATATGGATCTAGACATAAAGGTTAATGTCACATAAACTACCATATGCATATACATGTCTCACATATATTTTAACAACCCAAACTTGCATAAGATTCATACAGGAATATATGATCCAGTCATCACTAACTTGCATAAGATATATGATTCAACTTGTATAAGATTCACATAAGAACTAACATATGATCCAACTTGCATAAGACTAACATATGATTCAACACCGCAAACATACATATAATTTACATCATATGACTCAAAATCATATTCTCATAATCCCAATTATATCTTATCATAATTTAATTAATTAATTATTTTATGAAAGTTATCATACTCACAATTAAAAAGAATAGTCTTGTTTTTCTGGGATCTGTATTCTAAAACTGAATTGCTCGCCTTTGATGTAGACTAATCGTTATTTAGATTTGATTTGATTTCGATTCAAGCTTCTATCTTGCTTTAGGGTTGAAAGTGTATAGCGGCTACTCTTGGTTCTCCATCGACGGCATTGCGGCTCTTGTTATGAATTAAGGTGATTAGGGTTAGGGGTTTAGGAGTGTTTTTATAGAAGTTTAATTTAATAAGAGAAGTCAGATTAACCTAGGGATAACCAAAACCATCAGGATCACTCAGATGCCACATCAGCCCTTAGGACGAATCGGGCCATGGGTTGACAGCAAAACACCCTGGATCGACCCCTACTTGACCCAACGGGGCTGGGTCGACTCCAAAAATGGTGCGGTTCGGCTATTCCCCCTCCCGATTCACTGTTTTGAACTTTTTTTGAATATTATATATATATATCTCATATGCATACAAACTTCAAGGCTTAATAACTTCTTCGTAAATTATCCGTTTTATGCAAACCAAATGTCTATCTTGATCCAAAATTTTAAGACGAACATAATAGTGCAACCCATTTCACTTAATTCTTCTTCTAAAAATTAAGTACACTTTAATTTGTGAATTTTAATGTTATAAAATTACGGGGTGTAACATTGACAAAAGGGATGGTGAACAGTAGTTTTATAATCTTAATAGAACCGATGATAAATGATTTGAGTAATCGATTTTGGTAATACTTGAAATAAATCAATTTGCGATACTTGAAATATGATTTCAAATCTAATGGCCACGATGTGAAAAATGTAAGATCTCGGTTGTTAAAGAGACCAGAGTCGGTAAGTGGCCTACTCTCTGTCAGTGTCGATACCACTTTAACAACTGTGGATGTGGTGGAGATTCTAGAAATGAAGCAGTATGGCTTGGAGGTGATTACTGGATTGAAGAAAGAGAACGCTGATGGATTGGCCTTGACCTTCGGGACATAATTAAAATGACTAAAACATGAGCTATACCATGACTAGTTGAGGCCGTACCACTTATCGGACATGCTTCTTCGATACCATCTCTATTACTATGTGATTGATTTGGGGACCCCTTTGACTATGGGAGTGTTTTCCGAGGTGGGCGGTAGTTGCTGTTATGCGTTACCACCAGTATGGGAGTGCAAATGGCAGAATCCTACCCTGGGTTTTGCCTCGAGTGCCTTGTCATATTATCCTATGCGATCCCTTTTAATTTAGTGCTGCTTTCTATGGAGTTCCCTTTGATAACACCAATATGATGAATTTACAGTACTGTATAGACTGTGATGCCTATAAGCGGCGTAAGGGTAAAATGGCAATCCCACTTACACTATTTTCATTATATTTACTTTACTGAATAGACATTATTATAATAGTGTACTACTATATATGTATTAGTTTCGTGGATCTATAGAGGATGAAACATCCTTTAAGTTATTGTACATTTCAGTGAACACTTCATTTGGTTTCACTCATTTGTATTCCTTACTTGAGTATATTGTTTCTTTGACTGTATGCTTGGGTCAGCTTGAGCACCATAGTAATTCATGACACACTTTGGAGGTTGGCTTCTCATTTGGATCCTTCAGTTATTAGCAATCTAGTTATCTATATTATCCAATCTTATTATCAGTTAATTATTTGTAGTTTATCTATTGTATGAGCTTATGAACCATTATGTACTTTTATGTATCATGTATCATGTGAGAACCTATATACTATTATGTTTGCCCTGCGAGTTACTCTGCTTATATGTCTGTGATTCTATGTTTTAATTTGCATTTATCTCAGAAGTTAAAATAACAGTTCACTGTTTTAAGCTATTTAAGTCTGACATGTGTGGTTTGTTGTTGATTTGGATGGTTAGAAATAGTGGGTCGTTACAAGGCTCCTAGGACTTGGTATGATACATTAAGAAATAACTTATTACAATCCAACTTTGAAATAGGAAAACAAGTTATCACCTTGTTTATTAAAAGGAATAATAAGTATATACAATTAGTGCAAATATATGTTGACAATATAATTTTTGGATCAACAAATGATAAGATGAATAAAGAAATTTCAGATATTATGACCCAAGAATTTTATATGATTCATTTGGGAGAACTAGCATTCTTCTTAGGCTTACAAATTCATCAATTAAAGAATGGAATATTTATTAATCAAGAAAAATACGCAAGAGATTTAATTAATAAATACAATTTAACAACAACTAATGGGCGACTAACACAAATGGTAACTAATGTAGCCTTAAGTAAAGATGATATGTCAAAAGACATTAATCAAAAATTATGTAGGGAATGATATGATAGCTATTGTTTATAACCACTAGTAGACCAGATATTATGCATAGTGTATGTCTCTGTGCAAGATATCAATCACAACCTAAGGAAACATATTAAAAATCTATAAAACGTATTCTAAGATACGTAAAACATACATCAGACTTTGGATTATTTTATCTGAAGGATGATTCATTCGATTTAATTTCTTATTGCGACGATGATTATGTAGGATGTAAATTCGATCGTAAAAGTACTAGTGGAACATGTCATTTCTTAGTACATTCACTAGTCTCGTGGTTTAGTAAAAGGAAAATACTGTATCTTTGTCAATAACTAAAGCAGAATATATCTCTGTTGCTTCGGTTTGTTCACAAGTAATATATATGCAACGAACTCTAAATGATTTTGGATTAATGATAAATAAATCATCAATATATTGCAATAATACAGGTGCTATAAATATATCTAAAAATTCAACTCATTACTCAAGAACTAAACATATTGATATATGACATCAATTTCTAAGAGATAACGTAAATAAAGAGAAAATTTCACCTGAATTTATAGAAATAGATAAAGAAATAGCAGATATATTAACAAAACCGCTAAAGGAAGCAACGTTTTGCTAAATTTAGAAGAGAATTAGGTATGTGTTCATTAAGTAAATTAGAATAATTAATTAAATTAATATATATAAGAATAACATAAAAAAAGAAAAAGAAAATTAACACTGCATGTACGTCAACATACATAGAAGCCGACGTCGACATATAACTGCCAGATTTTTAAAATTAATTCCCACCGAAAGTTATTTACAATAACCATTTAAACTCTCCACTTCGAATTTTCTTCTTCAATCTCTTAATTCACTTCTATAAAAAGTCAAAACCAAAATAAATCTTGGCCATCACTAATTATAATAACCAAATGAACCCCGAATCATCCGCTGGACCATTCGAAGGTCCGTTCCAACTTTCTACCCTCTCTCGTGTATCAAATTGGAAGAGAAAATGGAGTATGCTCGTCCAATGCTTGTTGAGATTCAAGTACTTCAAAATCGGATAAGTCAAGAGCAAAGTAAACAAGGAAAGATGATGCGGAATCTTCATAAGTTTGTAATGGATAATCAAGCAAATCCAATCATCATCGAAGATGATAATCAAGCAATGGAAGAAGAAGTAGAGGAAGAAGTGGGGAAGGAAGAAATGATGAAAGAAGAGGAACCAGAAGAGGTACAACAAGAAGTCATGGATGAAGATGATCAAGTTTTATGCTTTGGTGAAGTCTTGTTCGATCAACATGGAAATATAATTGAACAAAATAGGGATTTTTTTCTCCATTACCCCCAATTGTCAAACCCATAAGTCTCCTATCGTAAAGAACAAATAGAATTTAGGTGTCTTTTCATCTTTTCATTTAATCGGTGTACTACGTGTATAGTTGTCCGTGTAATTTACTTTGGTGTGTATTGTTTGTATTAGAAACAATGTTTATGTAACACCCCATATTTTCTATGAACATAAGAGTAACAAATCAGAGAATAATTAAATTGTAAAAATATAATTAAGGGAAAACATGTTACTCCATTGCGTTCATCTCGAAATTCTGCTTGGAATAGAGTCTAAGTTTGCGTAAATCGGACTACGTATGAAGAAGATATGGCCTTCGAAAGTTTCAATAAAAACCAGCCTGAAATTCAAAATTCAGATTTCGAAATTCAAAACAGACACCCGGGCTGGGCGGGAAAATTCCCGCCCAGGACCCAGGTCGACACTAGGGTCGACCTGGGGGTTAACCTGGGTAAACAGGTCGACACTAGGGTCGACCTTAGGGTCGACCTCCCCCCCTTTACCAGATCTGGAGACAGATCCATTTTTCTACACCTGGACGCCTTTCTGGCCGGATTCATGAGCTCTAACCTATTTAAACACCCCCAAACCTAGCTTTCTCACCACACAATTTCATTCTGCCTATACTCTACCTCTATTCTAATTAAAAATAAAAATGGCATCGCTACTCTGTTGGAATCAAAACTAGGATTAATGCATCTTCTTCCAATCTGAGTAGAATTTAAAGAGAATCAAATCTAAAACGATTAGTCTACATCAAAGGAAAGCATTTCAGTTTCAGAACACAAATTCCAGAATACAAGAATCGTTCCTTTTTGTGAGTACAGTTATTTTCAGATATGAACTTTAATTATGATCTTGACATGGCTGTAAATCTGAATCTGAGGTTATGCATATTCTTATCTGTCAGAACTGTTTTTCTGTGACTATTCTCTTTCTTCTTTCTGTTCTATAGCCAGGCTACTACGAGCCTGCGCCAAATCTCATAAGAGATTAACGCATGAACGCTAAATTTTGGAGTAAATAATGAATAATGCATAATTGGACATGACTGATCTGTGACTGATTTGAGAAAAGAACATATGTTGTAAATTAGATCTAGATCTGTGCATACTCTATGATTTGGAAGAAGAGGAACCATTGTATGTTAACATATGACTTGAAACTTGGGGACATAATGCATATAAAAATTAAGATCTGATTTTGAGAGGATATAATTTAAAGATCTAGAATTTTTGGTATATTTTATATAACGATTCATGACTTGAAAAAGGAATATGAAACTTAGGTGTAAAGACCTATATTAAAATAGGATAACTATTAATGTGAATGCGCCTAAATATGGATTTTTGGATATTGGCATTAAAGGCTATAGTTTGGCATAATTCATATTATGATTTGGGGCTTTTAGAGAGTGTTCTGTACTATGCAAAGTTTAATGAAAATTTGGGGGCATATATTATATTATGAATTATGACCATGATTTGAGCATGTATGTTTAGGCTTAATTTATGATCAGGCAAGATATGTAAATAGAATTTTTAAGAAATACTAAATCTGCTAATCTGCTGTATTGCTTAATCTGCTAAATCTGTTGAATTGCCTAATCTGATAATCTGTTGAATCGCCTAATCTGCTAGATCTGTTATCTGTTGAATTGCCTAATCTGTTGAAAGCTAAATAATTGTAATTTGGGTATGAAAATCTGTAGGCTCGATCTAAGATTGAGTAAAAAATGGAAATTTGATTAATCTACTGTAACATGTAAAGAAGTTTAATGTGTTAAATGGACATAATTAGTCTGAAATCTGTATAATCTGTATTGGAATAAATTGGCTGTGACACGAGGTTAGACTCTGTTTGCTGTAGAATCCTGCCCTGAACCAACCGGATTAACCAGCAACCGCAAACTGTCAGTCTAATGTGAGAGGTCGTAGGCATAACTAAAATATGCTTAGACACGAGGTTAGGTCTTGCTTGTGGCAGAAGTCTGCCTGGAACCGCCCGGCACATCCAGTGGCCAAAAGCTATCGACCTAGTGTGAGAGGTCTATGCATTAATATTTAATTAATGCAAATTTAAGAGAAATGTGGTGTCTAAAAACGTGTTGGGTGGATAGACCAACTGGACTGATGAATCTAATAAACACGTTTCGTGAATCTGTAGGCCCAATACAAAGTTAGACAATCTGTAAGTCTGTTAAATACGTACATCTGATCTGTTAATCTGAAAACTTGTTAACTTGTTAACTTGATGGTCGAGTTATCCCAGTTGGACCGGCGGTCGACACCCCTCCTAGGAGGCGGTCGACCTCATGGTCGCTGAAACGCCCAATGAAAGTTGTTGCACTGAGGTGTTAATTTAATTAATACGTTGCTTGTATCACCCCGTATTTTTTATGAACATAAAAATGACAAATCAGAGAATAATTAAATTGTAACAAAATAACTAAGGGAAACGGGTTAGGCTATTGCGTTCGTCTCGAAATTTTTCTTGGAATAAAGTCCAAGTTTGCGTAAATCGGACTCCGTATGAAGAAGATATGGCCTTCGGAAGTTTCAATAAAAACCAGCCCGAAATTCAAAATTCAGATTTCGAAATTTAAAACAGACATCCGGGCTGGGCGGGAAAATTCCCGCCGAGGACCCAGGTCGACACTAGGGTCAACCTGGGGGTCGACCTAGGTAAACAGGTTGACACTGGAGTCGACCTTAGGGTCGACCTACCCCCCTATTTCCAGATCCGTGGACAGATGCATTTTTCTGTATTTAGACGCTCGTTCTGACCAGATTCGTGACTCCTATGCTATTTAAACACCCCCAAACCTAGATTTCTCTCCACACAATTTCATTCTGCCTATACTCTGCTTCTATTCTAATTAAAAATAAAAATGGTGTCGCTACTCTTCTAGAATCAAAACTAGAATTAGTGCATCTTCTTCCAATCTGAATAGAATTAAAAGAAGACAACTATTTTCTAATCTAATCGATAGTCTATGCCAAGGGAGAGTTGTTCAGTGTCAGAATACAGATTCCAGAAGACAAGAATCGTTCCCTTTTTGTGAGTACAATTATTTTCAGATATGAAATTTAATAATTATCCTGACATTTTTGTGAATCTGGATCTGTGGTTATACATACTTTTCTGTGGATCTATCTTGCTAATATTATTGTGACTATTCTGTATCTATTCCCTCTTTTCTTCCTTTTTGTTTATAGCCAGGCTATCATGAGCCTGCGCCAAATCTCATAAGAGATTAACGCACGAACACTAAATCTTGGGACAAGTAATGGATAACGCATGACTGGTCTTTGATTGATTTGAGAAATGGACATATGTTGTAAATTAGATCTAGATCTGTGTATACTCTGTAATTTGGAAGAAGAGGAGTCATTGTATGATAACATATGACTTGAAACTTGGGGACATAATGCATATAAAAGTTAAGATCTGATTTTGAGAGGATATAATTTAAAGATCTAGATTTTTGGATTCATGACTTGAAAAAAGAATATGTGACTTAGGCATAGAGACCTATATTATAATAGGATAACTATCAATGTGAATACGCCTAAAAGTGGATTTTTGGATATTTGGTATTATAGGCTATAATTTGGCATGATTCATATAGTATATCATGATTTGGAGGCTTTTAGAGAATATTCCGTACTATGCAAAGTTTAACTAAAAATTTGGGAATATGTTGTATTATGAATTATGACCATGATTTAGGCACGTAAGTTTAGGCTTAATTTATGACTAGGAAAGATATGAAAATAGAATTTTAGAAATATATAATTTGCTAAATCTTTTATCTGCTAAATCTATTGAATTGCCTAATCTGCTAAATCTGTTATCTGCAAAATCTGTTGAATTGCCTAATATGCTAATCTGTTGAATCGCCTAATCTGCTAGATATGTTATCTGTTGAATTGCCTAATCTGCTAATCTGTTGAAATCGCCTAATCTGCTAGATGAGTTATCTGTTGAATTGCCTAATCTGTTGAAAGCTAAATAATTGTAATTTGGGTATGAAAATCTGTAGGCTCGATCTAAGATTGAGTAAAACATGGAAATTTGATTAATCTGCTATAACCTGTAAAGAAATTTAATCTGTTAAATGGACATAATTAGTCTAATATTTGTATAATCTGTATTGGAATAAATTGGCTATGACACGAGGTTAGACTATGTTAGCGGTAGAAGCCTGCCCGGAACCAACCGGCTTAACTAGCAACCACAAACGGTTAGTCTAATGTGAGAGCTCGTAGGCATAACTAAAATATGCTTAGACACGAGGTTAGGTTTGGCTTGTGGCAGAAGTCTGCCCGGAACCGCCCGACACATCCAGCGGCCACAAGCTACCGACCTAATGTGGGAGGTCTATTCATTAATATTTAATTAATGCAAATTTAAGAGAAATGTGGTGTCTAAAAACGTGTTGGGTGGATAGGGTTAAACCAACTGGACTGATGAATCTAATAAACCCGTTTCGTGAATCTGTAGGCCCAATACAAAGTTAGACAATCTGTAAGTCTGTTAAATCCGTACATCTGATCTGTTAATCTGAAAACTTGTTGACTTGCCTGTTTGATCTGTGAACTAGCAATCTGAACTCTGTCTGAAATCTACAAACAAATCAATCTGAAATCTGTTAGTCTGGGAACACAAGGTTAGGAGGGGAAATACTTGTGTCATCTGTTGTTTAGGACCCATATTTGTCAGTAACCCTTTCTGATCAAAACTTTGACCCCACATTATGTAGGGGTCTGGGCACGCTTACTGAACTAATTATAAGCGGTTCATTCTGAAAATGGCGAGGGGTGTTGATGGCGCATTCCAACCGTGTCATGTGCGTGCATGGATCCGGTCTGCTCTGAGGATGTAAGACACTGTGACATCTGTAAATAGTTCTGTGCCAATAGGTTGCGACTTTAGGGAGTGATACACCCTACTGTGGGACCGACACAGGGTATTTATGTATTAGGGAGTCGATCGCTTGGGGGTAGGACTTAGGGTACACTTAGTTCTGTCTGTTTCTTTTGGTACCGTCTGTTTCAGTTGGGTGGTAACACCTGTCTGTTTCTGCGTGGTACCATCTGTTGGGGTGGTAAAGGCTCATTACTAGTGTACACCTAATTCTAACATTCTGTTTCCATAGGGATTATTCAATTTCCGTCTCTGATTCCGCTTCCGATTCTGTTTCCGTACCTTTTGTCTGTTGGGGTGGTAAAGGCCCATTAGTTGGGTAGTAAAAGCCCATTATTAGTATTCTGTTTCCGTACCTTCTGTCTGTTGGGGTGGTAAAGGCCCATTATTAGTATTATGCTTCTGTACCTTCTGTCTGTTTGGGTGGTAAAGGTCCATTACTAGCATTCTGTTTCTGTAGAGATTATTCTGTTTTCGTTTCTGTTTCAGTTTAGACGTTAGGGTAACACCTCATCCTGTTATACTAGTATTAGTGCAGAGAAGTGAAAAGCTTAGCTTAGCTTATATAATTTCGTTTCTTCTGTTAACCTGCTATTCCTGTTATGATTATCTCTCATCAAGTTTTGTTTATATGTCGTGATACTATTATCTATTTATATGTTGAAAGTCACTGGACTCACCAGACTTATGTCTGACCTAGTTTGTTTCGCCTCTTTTCTTTCCATTCCTCCCCCACCCCTCCCAGGTTTTCAGGGTGGAAACACAGGAGCTTAATTCAGATTATCTCTGCTTGAAGTGTTTGAATATTGCTTGGCTTTGGCTCTATCTTTCCATGGCAGTTTATATTGGGGATTATGGCTTTAAAAACTATGCATTCTGAAGGCTTTTGTACAAGACCGATATTTATGTATTTGAATTCTGATATTGTGATTTTGAAAGATGTAACCAAACTTATTTCTGTTTCTGTTGTAATAAAGTTATAAATTTTTCAAGTACTACTTTATCTGTCTTGTAAATTTCTGTTCTGTCTACTAAAAACGCTTCACCAAAGTTAAGGCATTCCCTTTGCGAGTGACCTTAACAGAGGTGGTGTATTACAGTTTAATTTAATGCTTGCTTTATCTTTCATAAGCATTTCATTAGTTTGTTATATAGGAACGAATTTAGGGGGAGTCATATAATTAAGTATTTTGGTCACATGTTATAAATATATATATATATATATATATATCTTAGTACTTTAGTATAAAATAATAATATGATATATATAGATATAGGATTTAGGGGGAGTATTTTTAGAATCTCTTTTTGATAATGCCAAGGGGGAGAGATTATAAAATGTAGTCCTAGTTTAAGTAGAATATATAGGATTCATAATGATAGGAGTTTTTGAAGAATCAACTTCAATAGGTATGAATATTTTATAAATTAAGGTTGTCATCATCAAAAAAGGGGAAATTGTTGGAGAATGGAGTTTTGATGACAACAACCTTATTTCAATATTAATTGATTATAAATTATATACTAACATCTCTATCTAGAATACATATATATAAACATATATGCATGAGTTATATACATGAACTAGTACTAAAGACTGTACAGTTTTAGAGATTCAAGAGACTCAAAATTTAGAGAAGATTCAAGACTCATAAGTAATCAAGAAATCAAGATAAATATAGAAATAGAGTCTAGTTTGTATGTAAGACTCTGAATAACACTCTAAGTTTAAATTCATATTTTGTTTTTCAAATTGTGGTTTTCAAATTCAATTTCTATTTTTCAAAATTCTAATTCTAATTCTAATTTTAACTAGTTTTTCTATCTTACCTTTGATTTTAAACTAGAGTTTTAAAGATTATAAGTTTATATATTTATATAGTTATATACTTTTATACTTTCATATTTATATAGTTTTAGACTTCATAATTTCATGAATATGTTTACATAATTTATATTTATGATCTTATATGATTTTCTACTTTATAATACTTATTTATATCACTATGTTTTAATTCAAGAATTTCTAGAATTATATATAAATTTTCAAAACATATACGTCGACATATGTAATACCCTATGACGACATACAACTGTCATATTTTCAGTTTTGAAAGGAAGTGTCTTTTCACTATTTGTAACATTCCAAAAGCATTGCAACCTTTCAAATCTTATAAATAGGGGTTGATTTCGAGTTTTTTTAATCATTCTTCTTTTTTATCTTCAACCCTTTTCATTCCTCCGTTATTATCTCATATTTTATGATTTCTACACTTCTACTCTACCAAATTCTTTTCTAAATGCATAAAACTTCTTCTCTTCTCACTCTCTACTCATTGCTCTCTGAATCGAAGTGCTATTGAATAGTTATAGGGCTGTTGTAATCATTTGGGGTTGTTTGAGAAACAGTGTGTTTCTTGTAGCCGTGAAATCAAGGAAAGGAAACGGTGTTAACCTTGTAGCCGGAAAATTAAGGGTGGTGGAAACGGTGTTAACCTTGTAGCCGTGAAATCAAGGAGATTGTACTTAAATTTTGATCTAGTAATAAAACTCTGCTCAATCCAGCGTTGCGTGGGACTGGACGTAGGAGAAATCCAGACCAGTATAAAATCCGGTGTGTTCTTTCCTTTTCTGCATTTTATTTTTGTTTATTTCTATGTTTGTGTTTGATTTTGTGTTTGTTATTATCTCTATTGTGCATGATTCATATAGTAGATCATATAAGTTTTAGATTTTCTTAAAATCAATGAAAACACTATTCACCCCCTCTCTGTGTTAGTTTTTCCTTAAGATCCATTCTGCATTCCCTTGCACATTGAGCCTTTTTGTAATAACCCGGAAATCTGAGCCAAATTAAAAAAATTATTCTGACAATTTTAAAGAATTTTGAATATTTAAAATGAATTATTTTAAATAATAACGACGAGAAATTTATTTTGAATTGAAATAGAAGTATATTTATATAGATCGACGTTAGAATATAAATATTTACTTTTAATAAAAGGAATTGGAAATGGCGCGGCAGTTTGAAAATTCGATTTCAAATTTCAAATGAATGTGCAGAATTCAAAATAAATCGGATTTTAGCGAAACCAAAAATATTAGAATCTATTTAAGAATATCTTTCGAATGAATCAGAAAAATTGAAATTTCATAGCGGGAATCAAAAGTTACGTCCAGTTAAAAATTTCAAAATAGCCGCTATGGAATTTTGGCCCTTAAAAATGGAAACTTTGCAAACGACCTCGGTTTTCAACGAAACCACTTTTGTTGGATCCGGGATGTAGAATTATTACTAGATTCCAAAATTTATAATTTTCTGAATCAATATGTGAGCCTGGTGAAGCTAAACGTGTTTTAACAATTTCAGTTGAATTCAATCGACTGGAAAATGGCCATTTTTCAAACGGTCTTCAAATTTGACGAAATTAGTTTTGTTAGGACCGTATCATCAATACGAAGGTAGAAATAATTTTTCTAGAATTTTTAGGGTTAGTATGTAGTCCCGGTAAATTGAAACGTACGTTTAAATTGAATATACATTGATTTATATTTTAATTTGAATGGAAATTGATCGTAACAGCCGAACTGGATTACAAAACATATCCCATTGTGTTCGGAATGGGGGTATTAAGCTAGGGCGACAGTCGTAGGGTTTGATTTCGAGTTTGTAGCAATAAGCAAGTAATTTCTGAATAAAAAATATTATTTTAATTTATTATATATACTCCCTACCCCCAAATTAAAACCCTACCTCGTTCACAATATCGCGCCCACCAAAAATCGATCCTGTCGTTCTTCCTCTAGCCCACACCCCTCGACGCCTACGCTCGCCGGCCTTCCACCACCCCATGACCGTCGCTCCACCTCAGACGCACCCTTCCAGTCGCCAGCGAAACCCTCCCCTCCCAATTCGAATGAGACCCCCAAATGCCCCAAAAATCGCAGCCGCCAGGCCCCACCACGCCTACATCGGTCAGCCGCCACCCCCGCCACTATCTGTACCTCCGACCGCCGCCTCTCAAGAGCACCACCACCCCTCCGACGCTTGAAACCCCAAGCTGCCCCCTGGTCACCAAGTGAGTGTTTAGTTTCCATT
Source organism: Allium sativum (assembly GCA_030737875.1). Classification (NCBI taxonomy): domain Eukaryota; kingdom Viridiplantae; phylum Streptophyta; class Magnoliopsida; order Asparagales; family Amaryllidaceae; genus Allium; species Allium sativum. The sequence goes on from CM060912.1 coordinate 293,143,629, forward strand.
TTTATACATTTATGCAAAAAAATACGATCTTTACTTATACGAATTGGCGAAAAAATATGATCTTTATTTTTATGTTAAAAATCTGATTTTTACATATGTGTTTAAAGTATAAAAATTCGATTTATATATATATATGATAGCAAGGAAAAGATTTGATTTTTGTATTGGAAAAGATACGATCTTTATATATATGATAGCATTGTAAAAATACGATTTATACATGTATGGTTTAGAAATAATAATATGATTTTTTTATAGGAGAAAAAATGATTTTTATTATGAAAAGAGAAATAGAAAAATATAATCTTTATAATGAAAACATCGTGTTAAAGATGCTATTTTTATTATCTTGAAAGCGAAGTAAAAATATGTTATTTTTATATATGTAGTGAATACGGGCAACGAAAGTGACAAAAGGCGAGTGGCGAAGATTTCCTACATACGAAGAGTCGCAGAGTTGGGTTTAGCTCTCGGTGAGAACTTCTCACTTTAAATCTTGTTTTCTAGTTAAAAATAAATACTATGATGCAGACGGTGCTTAGCAGCACCCGACACCCGTTGTCCACAGACCATGGACAACTTGTTTGATTTTGTTGTGTAGTGAAAATTGATTGTGATGTGGAATGAATGGAAATATATTCATGTATTGAAATAAATTATTTATCTTAAAAATATAAATTTAACGTGAATGTGAATAAATAAATATTCATTTACAAATCGAACGATTTGTTTATGTACACTGATTTGACTGATATTGATTGGGACGATAAATTTAACACATCATCCAACTGCACAAATAAAAATCAGTGTTTGTTGACTAAAATCCCGCACGGGTATTGGGATGATATTTGATGTACACTAATCCCAATTATTTAGTTGTATGTCAATCGGTAGGTTGACAGACTGTGTAAGCGTTAATTATTTATATTTAATGCTTATGCAGTTGTGTGGTGCACTTTGGATGATGGTTGATTATTTACCATTCCTATTATATACATGTGTTGTATGGAATCCATTTAAATAACGTTATATCATAATTGAGAGGGTCTCATTCCAATTTAGAAAATAAATTATGTTCATGTGTTGAATAAACAAAATAGTCATGTGTTGACAATACTCATGTGTTGAGAATAGTCATGTGTTGGCAATACTCATGTGTTAAGAATATTCATGTGTTGAAACTATTCATGTGTTGAAAATATTCATGTGTTGAATAAAATATTAATACAATAAAATTTACATTTTTATTGTAAGTAAGAATGAATAAATATTCATGTGTTAAATAAAATATATATTCATGTGCTGAAGAAAATATTCATTTGTTGAATAGAATAACGAAGTTATTGAAATATATAAAGTCGTGTTGATTAGATATGCGCCATTTTGACGCGAATAATATTTATATCGATTATATTCGTTTTTATAATGAATAGCGAAAAGAAAGTGATTTCAAAATCTAATATTTTGAAAATATTATCGTTTATATATTAATGATATGGAATATTCAATTTTGATTTAAAATTGAATATAAATTTGAAATTGTTTTGAAAATGAATTTAAACGATTTATAAAATACATTTGGAATTAAAAACGACGAAATATATATAATATATATTATATATATTAAATGGCCTGAATAGAACGCGCCACGCAGCGGTAGTTCGCGAATTTCGACCATTGACTTTGAATTGACGTTACGGGAGATCCGACCGTCGGATTCTCCTAAAACCGGAATCTTGGGTTCGTATCGAAAGAGCTTTCCAGTGAATATTAGAAATTTAAAATCTAATGGTTGGATTTGGAATTATGTCCAAATCAAATTTGAAAAAGGTCGTTGTAAGTGCAGTTCGACGACCGTTACTGGAAATCGATTGTACGAGCCTTGATAAAATTATTAAAAATATCAATAATTTGTGTAAAATCATAATAAATGATTTAGAAAAAATCGGGGTGAAAAATCCCATATTTAAGAAGGATAAAAATATATTTTTATCGAAATGAACTAGTTATGAACTAGAATTATAATCCAATGTTTTTCAATAAATAAATTGGATTTGATGTGGTTTTAAAAATAATCAGAATTTCCAATATACGAATTGGAATGGATTTGAATCGAAATTATCTTCGGAATATTTCGATGTTGGATTTCGTGATTATACAGATATGGTTGTGGAAATTTGAAAGATATATTTATATCGTTATTTCCAATACGATATTTGTTGGTTTCAAAATTTGATATTGAATATAAGCCGATATATTTTCTATTCAGAGCCTTGTATTTAATATCAAATGGGATTTTGGGTTCGTCGTGAATGGTGTCTTAAATAACACTATTCTTGAACCCAGTTTAGAAAAGAATAAATCTTTTAATTAAGATTTAGTGAAATTGTCCAGTTAATTAGTATTTAATGGAAATTGAATTTAAATTGGTTTTTGGGGTTTATCGTGAGCGGTGTTTTGAATAACACATGTTCTTTAACCCGATTAACAATGGAATGTGATTTTGGGTTTAGCGTGAATCGTGTTTTAGATGACATTGGTTCTTTAACCTAGTTAAAGACAGGATATTGATTTTTGGGAAGATTAATACTAAGTGGAGTTTTAATGAATCTTTAATTAGATTAAAGTGATCGAGAATGGAGTATCACCAGTTTTGCTCCAAGCGATAGTTAAATCTTTAATTAGATTTGAACGTGAAATGGTAATTAATATTTACCGATAACACCGTGGTGTTAGAAATGGAGTATTACCAGTTTTGCTCCATGGGATGAATAGGTTGGGATTGGGAAATAAAATAAATAATTACTTCGGTGTGTTTCGCTAATCCCGACTAGTTTGGAAAACCTTAACATGGTTTGAAATGATATCCAAAGGAAGATTAAAGAATAAATTTAAAAGAATTTATCTTTGACAAAATTAATGGGAAACTTTCCCTAAGAATGTGAATAAAAGAATACTCTGAATTGGAATGAGGCGTATGTTGTGTTTGTGTAACACTTGTTTATTATATACGCGGGTTATTCGGAAAGGCCGGGTTTATACCCATTCTGGATAACTGATTCGACGATAAGTTGAAGATGAAGACGGTGGTTGAAGACCGGAGGTCTTCACATCGTTTGGATGATTATTGATGATCTTGATTGGGTTGTACACCCAAGAGGAGGGAATCAGTTGGTGATCGTCCAGACGTACTTGGAGATCGATGGATATGCGAGGAATAAGGTTCCTCTGGTTTCGTTCAGACCCAGAATGAACTTGTAAATGGACTGTGTGTCTGACATTGGATATTATTCTGTGTGATTGATTTCTATTAAATATATATCTGTTTGGCGGCCGAGAATTTATTCTCTTTCTTAACGCCCTTCTCTGAGACGTACGAGCTTAGAGGTTATATAGCGATAGATATCAGTCGCATGGCATGAATTTCCTGTGTGGCATGCCTAAGTGGCAAATGATCAAGGCTTTTGTTGAAAAGCAAAGTCTTGTGGTTGATGATCAAAGCACAGCCTATGTGGCACAGCTTTGTGTATAGCGTTAATTCGCGAGCCTCACACCTCGGTATGAGTCAAAAACGGGATAGTGACTGCAGGGAGAGCACGACGTTTCTTTCTAGCTATGGGTGATGTCAGTGACCTACCAGCCCTGACATTTATATACTTTTTACCTTTGTGGTTGTTGGATGTGAGGCGCCTCGGTCATAGGTCTGATAGGACCGGGAAACGTGTGTTCAGGAATTGCCAATCCTCAAAAGTAAGAGAGGACCAGCCCTGAAGATCCAGGATCACTGTGTGTGGTCCTGAGACATTTGCTAGAGTGTCTCGAATGGAGAGGAGCTTGCCCCTTGCCTCGACTCATGATGGAAATCCAATTTCCAATATGACCTTTGCAGCTTTAATTGTAGAACTAGTACGGCGACATGATATATGGTACCCATGCGGTCTATGATTGATACATTTATATTTGAAGTTGTTTCTTCACTTATAGTAATAATAAAAGACAAAATTTAGCGTATCAAGCATTCTTTGGCTATTATAAGGTAAAACCCTATCCTCTGGCTTGCGTTGCATTGTGTGATGGGACCTGGGTCTTATAATAGCTTCATTTTTCTTTATTTAGAATTGCGCTGTTTGTTTTATGCACTGGTATTCTTGGGAGGAAAACCGTTCCGTTTTATACGGCGTGGTCCCTTAATTTACCTAACTTTAAAATAAAGATTAATAACTGTTTTAGTTCTCACACCAGTCACATGATAGACCTGGAGTTTATTGTTTTAACCTAAAATCTGGGTGCCCCTATTTTCCACACGAGCAGCTAGTAGTTTTGGTTTTGCAGATTTATATTCACAGGATCTTGGTTTATAGCTGAAGTGATATTCGGAAAGCTCTGTATCCGTGTATTTCTTTCAGTTATGTTTTGTATTATTTTCTCGCTGCTATGTATTTAAATGTAATTTAAGTCTCTGTGTAATATTGATTCATACTCTGTGATATTCTTGTGTTCTGATGGAATTGTTGTAATAAGCAATGAAATGTTCTTCTGTTTGTGTTCTGATTTGTCGTGTCCTCAAAGCAATTAGAGGTTTCGAACGGGCTTAGTCGGTTTAGCGATCGATTCAGATCGAGCGAAATAAGCAATTGTTACACTTTTATTGTTGCATATATTTGCACTGTCACTAGCCTGAATTGTTCGAGCTTGTGCATGCTCATCTAGCTCGAAACCTGGCTTTGTTTTTGCACATTCTCTTGCTTCTGATAGCGATGTATGTACTGTTGTCTCAGCCATTCCTTGTTTGTTATGTGGACTTAAACTTGGCTTTGGTCATTCATGGATTTGCACTTGATTTTTCTCCATTTTGCTCATTGTTGTGTACACGCTTGTGTACATGTTGCTGCTCCATTCATGTACTCTGCCATGTTGAGTTCCTTGAATATATATATATACACACACATATATACGTATGTATGTATATATATACATACCATTTATATATATATATATGTCTTGTGTACTGTCCAATTGCAACTGCCATGTTATTTGTGCAACCGTTGCGCACTTGCTGTTGTTTTGTTGCACTCTGTAGCCATTTGGATTTTTCTCAACCATTGTTGCTTCTATGTATACACACACACACACACACATATATATATATATATATGTCATATATATATATATATGTGTGTGTGTGTGTGCACAGTGCATATGTGTGTGTGTGTGTGCACAGTGCATATATATATATATGTGTGTGTGTGTGGTGTGTTTGTGTCTGCACTTGCACTGAATTTCTTGGTTCATGCCCACTCACTGATATTTGATTGTATTGCCCCAGCACAAAAATATGTGTATATATACGTACACACGTGTGTGTATACATGTATTTTATATGTGCAAAATATATATATCTGTGCGTGAGAGAGAGAGAGAGAAAGCACTAGAGATATTGTATACCATGTGGTATTTACAGTGAATCACTGTGAATATCACAAGTTATCCAGACACAGATGGATATAAATACATATCAGATCAAGTAATGGAATATTATGAGAAACACGCCAAAATTTTGAGGCAAATAAATTTTAAAATAAAATTATATCTGCTAGAATTTAAAATATTGTTGTTCCAGGACTGTGTGTGTTTTTAGGATAGGTATACTTGTGACTGGATTGACTGTGAAGCTGACAGAAGAACCAGTGATGTGTCAGTGAGTGAGAGAGAATCTGTATATGAGTAAGCAGAGTGAAACTGAATGTATATGTGTTTGTACAATTAAGTGACAAAGTGAACTGTAGTGAGGAGCAATGTGTATAAATGAAATTGTATGTATTGTATTATTGAGATGTACAAATAGAGGAGTTGAAAAAACATATACCATTCAGATGTTGAAATAAAATATTATATTTAAATAAAATTCTATTTGAATATTTAAATTCTTGTACGGTAGTATTCTATTTAAATATAAATAATTAATTTTGTATGTGATGTAGTGGAATAGTACAATTGCAAACACATTTATATTATATATATATATATATATATATATATATATATGTTTGTTAACATCAAACAAAAATCATAGAATTGTTACATACAACACCTCCTCTCTTGGGTAAGCGAATTTTGAATTTTTGAAACTCATAAGATCGGCTAGGCATCATACCTGAAATCCAAGATAAATTAGTGCTAGAACTAGGAAATCACATGAAGGATAAGTGTTGTGACGTGTAGTGCGAGTGTCATGTGTGTCTTAATGCATCCATTGACAGACCCGTCGCTATCGCCTAACATGTCGGTGTAATCTCTCCTAAACCTTTGTAAAGACAGAAGCAATTGATTCTGAGATGACGGGATATGCTTAGGAGTAGTTTTCTTCATATCTCCTTTCTTCACGGTAGGGGAATCCCTAGAAGCTATTTTCTCTTGAGGAGGTGAACTACTAGCTTCTTCCTCAATTGCCTTTTCAAGGAATCCTTCCTCCTCCTTTTCCTCAGGCCTCTGACAGAGCCCACCGAGAATTAATCTCATCCTTGCAAACTTTTCAATTTTCCTTTTGTGTATGGAGACTGTAGCCGAAGGCTCCCCGATTGGGGACATGATCACTAGCGGTATGACAATTAGTGGAACATGACCTCCGTCGGCTCCCAAAATATGACTTGCATCAAGAAGATGATAATGATGCAGAAGTGCATTTGTAAGACATCTCTTAACACTTTGGTCCTTCTTTGAGATGCTGGACATAGTAGCCAGATGTACTTGGAACACTTGGATGATGGGTTTAGTAGGATTGCTACTTGTAAAAAATGGCGAATGTTAAGGGCCCTTTCGTGAACCAATATAACAGTAAGTTACGATTTGACGCTTAGTACATTTAAGCCATCTTCGGGAGCACCCTGGCCATTGAGGAATATATAACCATTCAAGCCTTATGTCTCCTAGCTTTCTTGGCACATCCTAAAAAATCTTTCTTCACGAGCAGCCTCGAAAAAGAGAAATGAAGGAGTCGGGACCTCCCTATACTTGAAGTTGAAAAAGAAGACCACATCCCCAAAGTTGGGGCTGATGTAGATTCTCCATATATAAGATATACAAAGACATCAAGTTAGCATATGCAATGCGATGAAGCTGCATCGGCTCTAGTCATGCACCTAATAAAATCGACAATAAAGGGGTGGAAAGGAAGAATAAGCCCGACTGTGCAAATCTGTCACCTTATCGCCATAAAGCCTTTGGGAGGGTTGTGAGGAAGCTTCTTCTCTTTGGGAATCTGAATTTTTTCCTAGCGGATTCTATGTTTCGCACCCAACCTTCTCAGTTTTGCCTCGTCCATGGAGAGGAACCAGAAGTTGACAGGGTTATCCAAGACTATCTCTCTAGCGGGAATACCAGGAGCTACTCCATCTCCTTTTTCCTGTACCTCCTCCTCTCCTTCAGAGTTTCCAGCCTCTCCGGGACGCTGACTAATGACGTATCCTGTGTCATCATTCTCAAATTCTATTTAAGATCTAGAACGCTCCTTCTAAAGAAACATTAAAGATAGTAATATGCATAAGTCCGGATAGTTCAGAATATGCAAGGTTAAGTTCATATGTTTAGTCCCTTTGGCTCTATCCTAACTGTCCAGACATGCATTTGAATATGATTCATTCGCGGTTGTTACGATGTACAGAGATATGGTTGTAGGATGATTTAAATAACTTCGGTTCGAAGTGCTCGCGTAAAAGATGTCAAGTCGACGGCTTGGGTTGACAGTCCTTGGTTCAAACATCTCCCATTCGACCCAAACCTCCTCTCTAAACTACCATCTCATTCCAGATCTCCACTTCTATAACCTTCAGGTCAAATTGCTTTCTAGTCGACCCAAACACCACTTCCTTTCTCGAGCCAAAGCCCAGATCAACTTCCCCCATCTACATTAACCCTCCATCACCACTACTTCGCCGCTCGACATCAACGAACCGAAGTTGTTGTCATGCCATCTACTTCACTATCTCTTTTCCACTGACTTTATGGATCTCTTTGGGGTATTCCAGAGTCATAGAGTTACACCCATCATCTTCTCCAAATAGAAGCTCCAAACCCATCACTTTCCTACTCGAGTCGCCTTCCCTGACACTTTGGCAAATCTCACGTCACCATCTCGAACTCAAGACCAAAGCGACGACGCTGCCTCCTTTGATGGTGGCTCACCCCACCCTAACCGCGATGAAATGAAGAAATCTACTTACATTAAATCAAATTCAGAGGATTAAAAGTTGGAATTGCATGTGAATTAGGGCTTGATTGGTTTTTCGTGATTTATGGATAAGGTCGGCTCGAGTTACAGTAAAAGTAAAATAATTAAGTGTGGGCTAGCCTTATGTAATAAAACGAAGAGAGACCCTTCGTATTCTGTTTGAAATGTCAATCCCTAGACAAGGATTGCCCGGGTCAACAATATCGACCCGAGCTGGATCGACCCCGATGTGTCGGGCCGACTTTGGTTCAATCATCGACCCGAGGAGGATGGATATGAATTGATTTCTCTACCATCTCTTGGTTTCAGCAACTTTGATTAACATCAACTCTAATGTGACTTCAACAGCATTACTGACTTATACGTAATCACCTAGTCTGACTTGACCACGCGCTCGACTTCTACATGATGATGACATCGCTTGGCAACGACCTGTATGTGTCATCACATATAGGAGCCAATGAATTGACATGACAAAAAACAAGAAAATTATGCAGATAAGATAATCTGAGTACAATGGCTCTTCAAGCGAACACGACTTTTCGTTACCACTACTCTAATATTAGAGAATGTTCCATAGAATAGAAGTTCAATAGATTCAAATCACATCCTATCTTCGACGCGACGTACTTTGAGGGGAAAGTGTTGACCTGCCTTTTGGCGACGCTGCCAAGATTTCAGATATGTTGGAATCAGGCCAAGCCATCTCTAAAAAGCCATAATCTCAGGTCGAACTAGCTTCGAGTCAAACAAGTCCCATGTCGATGGAGGTTCAGCTTGATATGGGTTTCTACCACTCAATGACTAAGCACTGGCAACTTCTCATATGGATCCTCGGTATGATCTACCAATTGTTATCCAAGACACTCATCTAATCCCATGATAAACCGCTCATTCTTCTGATACAAAGTCTCGATAAGAGTAGGCATAGTTAGACAAAGCATTATAAACTCTGCTACATACGAAGCCATGGGTCTCCTACCTTGCTTTAGATTAAAGAATCTCCTGAAATGAATCGACTTTTGGACCGTAGAAATAAACTTCTCTTCAAACTTAGTCCTAAACTAATTCCAAGTGATTTGGTCCTCCAAAGTCTCAAGAGTAATTGAGTCACCAATCCATTGCTCTCCCTTGAAGCTGCCTCGACGCAAGCTTCCTCTTCATTGCATCATTGATCCCCAAGTCTTAGAAGATGTGAACACAAGTATCTAAATAATTCTACATTTCAATTATAGCTTCCATCCTACTAAACTGATTTCCACCTAGAAAAGTGTAGGCCTTGTACAGCTTGGTGAAATCGACAACCCTAGGTGCCTACACAAGAGAACCACCATCCACTACTGCCTCTAGAGTGGGTATCTTTCTTATGATCGGTGCCATCATGGCCTCGAACATAACACGAAAATCGGGTGTAGCAGCAGCAGCTCCGTATTGACAACCCTCGCCTATCCCTCCAGTAGCAGGCTCTTCCCTAGCATCATTCCTTGTATTTCGGCGACTCGTTCTTTATCTAAAACAAGAATGATTAGTCTACATTAGAGAAAGGCCACAATGATGCGCATGTGCTTACTAGTTAACTATACTATATATCATATAATGTAGTTATTACTAAAATTAAATTACAAGTATGTCTTTTATATGCTTTTACGCTCTTGAACTTTGGGCAAAATTGATTAACCTGGCTCTAACACCAAGGGAAAGGACCACCCTCATACCTCCTACACTAAACGATAGGAGAAGTGTGCTACATGACATGACATGCCAGTATGGACGATCATCAAGTAAAGTAAACCAAAAAAGAACCTGTCCTATAACTCATAGCGCATGGGTGGTATATAATAATAAAATATACAACAAGATATAGCAATGAAGCATAGTAAAGCAGGAAGTCACATCCCCATAAAAATCTCGTAATATCAAGTACGTAATATCTCAGTAACTGAATATCTGAATACATCATGCCTTACTACATCTCTCATTAAAGTATAGCAAGAAAAAAATAACAGAAATCATCCAAATAGCTTTATAGTAATAATAGTTGTATGCTAGCATCTTGCTTGTCATAGCACAACATTGTCGTTGCCTGTTACTTAGTCTGCTCATTAGCATCATCGATGTGCGCCCCAAGGTTATAACACGAGACATAAAATCTTGATTCAGACATCATTTTGGTATAAGCGATAAATATTTAACAACAGCTACATAGATTGAAATGATTAATTATAGACAGTTTAAGTCTCACCCGACCTATCCCTGCAACCAAAGAGTTAACACATAATAATCACACTAAATATGCTACTCAAGGATACAAAAATAGATACAAGTCAGGATAGGATTCCTAGTCCCCGCTTCTCTTTAGTATCCTATGGTAATAACCAACCCAGAGAAAATAATAGAGAACACACAAGCAATCATAGCATCCATAACAAGCAATAATCTTGATATCACCAACTAACGCCTTGAATACGTTGGTATCGAATCACTATCCATTTCCATATCCGTCAAGGGCTAATGGAAAAACTGTGTTCTAGCCGGACTACCAAACGTCCCACGTACGTTTGTCTTCCCAAGACAACTAGATCACTTCCCAAGCGATCCAAGGTACACAATCTCTCAGATCCTAACAGGCGTCCCCGTAATACCCTTACTTCAAGTCCGCTACAATCTTTCGAACTATCAACGTTTGCTTAGCACTTCTGATCAAATATGTTGTCTACAACTCTATCTTTTAGCTTGAGTCCTACTCAAGTGAATCCATTATCTCGCAACTTCATTCCAATTTGAGCTTCCTATCACTCTCGCCTTCAACCACTCCTACCTGAGTTCACAACCAAAATACCAACGCCACTTTGACGATTACTTCCATCTCGTAGATGCTATCGACTAACTGAGACCATTATTATGTTGCTATAGACCACTGCACCTCATAGCCAATGCACCCGGTCCCCATTCATCATTCTGATGGATCGGTACTAATCCATATACAATTAGGCAAAATTGGCTAAGAGTCTAAATCACATCCATCTTAGCATCAAGTACTTCCCTCCGGTCCATTTTCATAGCCTAACTTCTACCCAAAGTCTTCTATGTCAATCCATCTATGTGTATTTGAGCATTTGTACTTCGACCCATCCAATCATTACCAAACTTTGCACATGACCCACTATAGACCCCACGAAGCCATTCACCAAGATGCGTCTCCTATTGACCAATCTCAATGGATCGATACCAGTTCATGTACTTAGCAATTTTTGCTCGAAATTTTTTGTGTTGCATCTCGGCAACCACCAAATTTCTCCGTCAAGTTTCTTATGAATTCGATCATTTGAACCTCCAATTTGCATTGTTTTTTATTTTGAGTCTTATGACAAACAATTCTAAACTTATAAATCAAACATAGCATATGATTTTGATAGTCTATAGGAATTATATCTATTGTATTTGACAAGTGTGCATATAATAATATGAATTAACATGGTATAATAAAGCAGATAAAACAAGATTAATCACACCACAGTATTTATACTGGTTCAGACCTCCTACCCTACGTCCACTCCCGAAGCTCCCCTTTTATATTTCACTAACTAATGGCCCTCGCTTCTCTCGTAGGAATATGCTTCAATACAAAAGAGTTTTTTTGGAAATAATTTTTTTATAGTACAATGATCTTTCTATTATCTCCTTGAGTATTATAGACTTAATAGTGTATAAGAATATGGAAAAGTATATGATCATTATTATAAGATTTGATTGTAAGGAACACTAAAGAGGTAAAGTAGACAGATAGAGTAGTGAATTATATTTCATTTTTATCTCGATCTTGAGTGTTATATATAGTTGTGGAGTTGCTTTGAGTAGTTCCTTCCACTCCCGTTCAGTTCTAGAGATGCTTATGTTCATAATTGAAGAGTTTTCATGAAGAGTTGAAGAGGCATCCTTCCAGATTTGGTTGTTGCTTCTTATTTCCAAACCCAGTTTTAGACGTCTGAAGTGATAGTCAGACATCTGAAGTGATGGTCAAATGTATGACCTGGTTATTGAAAAATTTCGGAGTTGAAGTTTAGATGTATGGTGCTCTACAATCAGATGTCTAACCTGGTACATTAAAAATTCCAAATCCTTGGGTCACACGTCTAACTTGTGTTATCATACATCTGACTTAAATTTCAAATTATTGTGTGGTCTAGTTGGTAAAGACACATCTCTCCCCTATGAGTGGTCCAAGTTTGAGTTCTTCCTCTATCACATTCTATGAATTCTACCCTTTTATCTTTTAAGCATTGTGAACTGATTGTTTATCATAATATGTGCTGGTGGGGTGGTTTGTTCCGTGCTTTTCTTTGTTAGATGCAGGGTTCAAGTGCCAGCATTGTTACTTCATCATTCCACCTCCATTTGTGTTTGTTTTGTACTACTGTGTCCTTGCATTATTTGTGTTTGCACTAGTCTTCCCTCGTGTTCTCCCTTTTTATTTTTTCTTTCCTACATGTTAATAACTAATGCGGCCTACTAATGAATTCAACCAAAAGATATATGTGCTTGCGTGGCTACATATTTGTTCTTTATATGGATAATGACAACAATTCTTGCCTTTTTATTTTTATTGTTTGACATAGCTTAAATAATTTGTGTCGTCCAACGAATAGCTAATTGTCCTGAAATAACCCAATAAAAAAATTAGTACCATTATCGTATAACTGTTATCATCAAAACCTCAAAATCATGTTTTCAATAAATTCAACCAATCAAATAGTAACTCATCTAATTTCAACCATGAACAGTCATTCAAACATATACAAATATGATTCATATCATAGCAATCACAAGTATAAACATAATTTGATATTAAACGCATATAAAACATTAGACACGATACATGATAGAATTAGATTATATTAGGGAATCTAAATCTAAAATAAACATGTATGATCCGATTTTAGGTGAAAATTAGCATATAGGGTGTAAAATGTTCTAACTAGCGCATTAATCAGTAGTACCCATGTGAGAGATATCTACCACTCACCAAAACTTAGATCCAGTGCAAGCTTAAAGGAAAAAAGATCTGGATAGCGAAAAAACCACGTGAATTTGATGCAAAACAACGAGATCCAATCTCCCTCGATGTAGATCTTGTATTTTGATGCAACTCAAAATGATTTAATGAAAGAAAATTAGGGTTTTAGGGATTAGGTTGAACAGGAGATTCATAGACGCTCAACCTAATGTGTAGAATGAGGAGAAGAACCCAAATTCTATCATCAAATCCTCTATTTATAATCTTGGATCATTAGCCTAATGAGCTCACTAGTCAGTACATTAGCTACAAATTAGTCTGTTCCGAAGAAACAAAGACTTAAAACAACAATTTCTCTTAAACCGCTGGTCAAATCCTTAATGTGACCACTCTACGAAATAAACATCTATCATCATGTTCTAATGAGACCAATTATATAATCTAATTCTATTTCTAGCAAAAAGTTATAGTCAAAACAGTGAGTCATAAAGGAAAAATGGTCATAAAACGTTTAGGTAAAAAACATGGATATGTATCACATCTCTATGAACCACATATTAAAGTGTAAGAATGATACGATCACTAGGGAATTAAATAGAATTATTTTGCGATTCTCCGATACGTAAAATACATATCGTTATAATAGCACAAGTTATAGCTAATGAAAGAAAAATACTTAAGAAATCTGCTAATTTAGATTCCTCTATGGGTACAACCGGTATTAACTATGTTGATCCATTGTAATAGTATCGTAGCTATTAAAAAGTATAGAACCATTGTTATGGTAAAGAGCTGCTAATATCGTAATAGAAATTCAAACTGCTTCACTCTGGGAATGGCATAGTTGATAGTTTACATGACAATATTTGGTTAAAAGCATTAAATGTTTTAAATAATCCCACTTTATTTATCATACAAAATAAGGATCTGCTCGTTTTTGAACACTGGCGGTTAACATCGGCTTCCGCATCCGACCATCATGTGTGGACCCCACATAACTCTGCTGTTCATATGAACCGTTGGAAGGTAACAATTTCCATTCAATGCGTCCAATGCGATTCGAAAGAGAACCGTTACCTCTCCCTTATCCTACCTTGTAATACCTCGTCTCCTCCTCTTCTTCCATATCTCCTCCCCCTCATCCCCATCCTCAACCTCAGTATATTTTCAACCTCTTCTCCAATCTGTCTTCTTTACATCAAGTTGCAGATCCAAGTTCTTCTAGTGATGATTCTACTACTGAATATCTACAAGACATATAGTTTATTAGAATGTACTATGCCATACAACAACCTTACATGACCCAACTACACGATTGAGAAATTTCCGGTATCAAATGAGATAATAAACTGTGTACAAGCCATGTAGAATAGGGTTAACAAAATTTCCAAATAAAGAATCTATGTTTTGTGTCGTTGTGCGAACGGTTGGAATCACTCGGGTTGCAACCAAGAATGCATGTTATATATAGTTAGTGAAATGATGGTCATCTTCCTATATACAACCGCTTTGGCTATTCCTGTACGGCAGGTTGCTAAAATATTTCAACACTCATTCACAGTACATAACTATTTTCAAACAATTTTGAATTCTGTCTTGTTACTATCTGTGGTATTATTAGGCCCATAAACGCTCAATTTAATAGATTCTAGAAGAAATACGTTCTTCACCATGATTGTTACTACCAAATTCCGATACTTAAATTAAGTTAGATTGAAGGGGTATCGAGAGGAAGTCGATACTGGAATGGTGGCCTAGGAAGCCTTTAGTCGATACTAAAGTATCAAGAAAAACCAATACCGAAAGAAGGACTAAAAGACTAAGTCGTCACCGAAAGTAAGAAGGATAAGATTTGGTCCAAAAGATATCAATACCAACACAAAGTGCAAATAACTTAGTACTAGTACCAAGATAATATAAACAAAGGCACGATATCGATACCAGTGTGCAATAAGCAATAAGGCTTGGTGTTGGTATCGACATAGAAGAACATATGCATAAGAACTAGCACCAAGAGAAGAAACGGGAAGCGCAAGACCAATGCCAAGTGTACTGCAGCAAAAAGATGCTATCAACAGCAACATGCTTGGTGTACATACTATTATACAAGGGAGATGCCAAAGTTATGAAGAAAGTACATACTAGCAACACCGTATAAAAGTGCGAGCAATAAGGGGTTGAAAACTGGTATCGAAACTGGAGACCGTTGATATGAACCGATACTCAGAGGACTGAGCAAAAGAAAGAAATCCACGCAAGCATGCTTAATATGGATACCCAGAAGTCACTACCGAAGCCAAAATCACCAAAAGCGGGTTAATACCAAGTGTTTCCACGGAAACACAAAGAGTGCGTCGATACTAGAGACTTGAGGTGGAACCAAGCTTCCTACTGGACCGCTACCAAAGGTGGTCCAAATTGTCTATAAATAAGGCCCCAAAGGTCATATTTTGGATGAACTTCTCCTCATTCTAAAATCTTGTATTCATTTATAAGAGATAAAACCCTAATTTATAAATCAATTTGGGGATTTCTCTATTTCTCTTGTAATCTCTTATGTATCTTATCAAGTAAATCAGTAAAAAAGATGCTTAGCACTTTTCTTCAATTATACTTGTTTTTCATCCAATAACTTGAGTTCGAACCTTCAACTTGGATATAATTACCAAATCACCCTTAAAAGACATCCAGCTCCAATTAGTGTCGAGCATACAACACCTATCTGTGTTAACTGTTGACCCTTAAGTCTTGTAAGCATGATACTCACCTCTTGAGGGAGAGAGTGACTAATCTTTAGGCTTGGGAATTTTATGTCTAAGGAACGACAAGTTAAATAACACTTTTAGGAGCTAGATTACACCTAAGTACCCCTAGGTCCACGACTATATTCATATATTCCGGTGTTGGCGAAAAATACTATTAACATTTTGGCACTAGAAGGAGGGCTTGAACCTCCAATCCGTTAGATAACCTAACACATCCCTAGTTATTCCATCCTACTGGTTAACTCTTGAAAAGACAGACCATGGATACAGGGTCTTAATAAGGATCTTTTGAATCTCGGATGACTACATCAGACATTATCGACCTAAATGTTATTAAAGAATAAATGTTAAGAATAGAAGCTTTGTGAATTATACATAAGAAAAAGGAAGTAGAGCAATGCGACCCTGATCGTTGTAGCATTAACCCTTTCCATATAGGATCTAACCCTATCTTTGCTTTAAGTGGTTCTACAACAAAGGAATGTAACTTATTCTCTCACATAAAAGAATCCATCCATGCACAGGCTAAGGGAACTATATTCGAGCAAGCAATAATGAAGGATGTCAACACTTTACTTCAAGATGGTCTAGGAAAAATTGCACCTCAGTCCTAAGATACAATGAAAAGAAAATTTGAAAACAAAGACGAAGCAATAAAATAGTGTAACAAAAGGGCTAATTTCTAATGTCGAAAGGGATTCTTTGAGTCATGATTACCTGAAGAATGCAATATTACCGCATCAGTTGAAAATATCTACTTCTTAACCATACATGAGCTTGACTTTTGGCTATCATCAAAGACGAAACCCAAAAATGAAGTAAAATTAGGAGGGCCAGACTGCTAGTACCATATGACGAATGGATATGAAAACAACCACTACAGGTTCTCGAAGGAATAATCCTCAAGTTCTTTAACTAAGTCCAGTTATACAGATATGTAAAGAAGACCTAAACAGTTCTAACAAAGGATTTCTTGAAGAAAGAATGTCTACATGGACAGGAGTATGAATAACTCCTTAAAATTTGGAGCCATATAAAAGAGTAAAGCTACATACAATGGTATAAAACCCTTGTTTGCGCCAAGATGGCCAGGGCAAGGCGTCTCCTGGAGGAAGGGGATGTGTAATCCTGTAGCCACATCCAATTCAGAAAGGGCCAGGCTAAAACATCAAAAGACTAAGCCTAAGCCCCTGGGACAGAGCATATAAAATCCTTACTCCGCCTATGATGGCCTGGGTAAGGCACCCCTAAGAGAGGGGGTGAGTGTAAGCCTTATCAGCGTCCAAATCAAGGGTAAAGCATCAAAAGCCCTTATTTGCGCTTACGATGGCCAGGTTAAGGGACCCCTTGGAAAGGGGTGATGTGTAAGCCTCTATCACCACCTACGATGGCCAAGGTTGAGCATCGAAAGAGTAAGCCTTTATCTGCACCTACGATATCCAGGGTAAAGCATCTAAGCCCTTATCACCTCCTACGATGTCCAGGCAAGGCGCCTTCTGTAGGGACATCAGGTAAGCCCTTGGGCCCTACTTGAGAATAAGTTAGCCAAGCGCACCGGATGCACAAAGCCTAAAGAGTGGCTCACAGGGATAGAAGAGCCAATCAAAGCCCAACAGTGGCTCATAAATCAAATTGAAGCCTAGAGAGTGGCTCACAAAGCACACACATCCTCTGCTTGGAAAACAAAACCCGAAATAGGTGACAAAATTATAAATACCCAAATATGGGTTTCGGTTCGGGACTTCTATTATTACCAGATAAGTATTTCTGGTCTTATCTGAATCCGGGTTTTGGTTCGGGACTTCTATTATTGCCAAATATGGATTTCTGATCTTCTTCGGTTTTGGGACTTCTATTATTGCTAGATATGGATTTTTGTTCTTCTATCAAATACCCAAATCTAGGCATCAATTCGAACTTCTATCATTTGCCAGAGGGGATTTCTGGTCTTTTATTATGAAATGCCTGAATATGGGCTGCAGAACTTCTATCTATACTCCTAAAAGAGGATTTCTAGATTCTTATTCTAAAATACCTTAATTTGGGTCTCAAGACTGAAATTCTCATTTCCCATAAAGGATTTGTAAAACAATACTCAGATTGGTATCTCGGGTCTTCTACATTAAAACCTTATGACAAAAGGTCATGATTTCTCACATCTCACGCAAGGAGATTTTCTAAGCCTATGTTATGCAAAAATTTGCTATTCATTATTCTAACAAAATATATAATGTGATTGATCGAATTAGTCTATCGCAAAGTTCATTTATTGCTTGGTTATAACCTAGATAGTGTCACATATAAATTAAATAAGTCATTGTATGAATCCTAGTCTAAGAAAAAGACTAACACAAGGGTGTCATGTGCTGAATCTTATGCAAAATATTGCAGTGGAACTCTACAAGCAAGGATTATACATCAGGTGATATATACACAATTTATAAAGTTATTTTATATAATATCTACAGTCATTTCATGAATTATCAAGTACGAAAGTTGGATCTTAATACCACAATAACATCGAGCATTTTACATCTCCCCATTTACATCATCCTAACATTTTGCCTCATAATGATTCTTAAACTTAACCTTAACTTTCCTGCACCACTTGGCAACAATTGATTGATTAAATCCTTGAGGTGGATTTACTGTGTAAGGAAATTTCTCAATGACTAAGGTTTTTGATCTAGTCATAGCCGTGATCAAAGTTAGGATTCCTCAAGGCAAACTCCCAATCCTTACACCTTGCTTTGGAATTATCTAATTCAATTTCCAAGTCAGCGATCCGCTGGTGTAATCCACTTAATTCTTCATCAAAATCAATGGAGGGAGTGGCCTTTATCTGTCTTTTTAATTCAAGGATAGTTTATCCTTCACTTAAAACTGCCATTCTAAAATAGTCACTTGCTCATTCAAATACATCATGGTCAATTTTAAATATAAAATACTTTTTCTCGAGTTATAATAGGTACGACTTTGGGAGCATCCCTCCGCTCTGCCACTGTTAATGATTCATCCCTGGATTGGGAAGATGAAATTTCAGATCGATCCTCCTATTTACAAACAAAACAAGACACATTTATTCACAAGTTCTACTTTGAAAGAATACTACTAATAAAATTATATTTATCATCATCAGAAAAGATTACTACATAAACCTTTAGACTTGTCCAAATAAGCTTTGAATTGTTTTAAAAATACACACACATCAAAGATTACAAAAGGTGATCTCGTTTGTGAAAACACCTACTGTTTAGGTTACATATCAACTCACCCTGTCGAGTTCTAAGTCTCTTTAAAATTATTTCTCGGTCATCACCTATAAAATCAAAAGAAAGTTGAGGATATTTCACGTAAACACATCAAAGACATCTTATGAAATGGTCCCTTCCAAATTTATAGGATAGTTTTGTCGAAATTCCCTCCTTAGTTTAAAAAATGAGTGTAAAACATGAGATAAAATCAGAAATCATTAGTATAAGAAGTTATCATCAAAAGCATACATTAATAATTCTATAGATTTAAAAATATTCATCTTGTTCATACAATATTGGCTTTTTGTATAACTCTAAGATGAATCTATTCTTGTTGTACGTGAGCTTTTCTAGGGTAAGTCCCGGGGAATTGAATGGACCCTTGGTAGGTTCCAGCAAGCCCCATGGTGAAGGTCAACCCCAAGATCGTCCAAGCATTGTCTGTGAAGACGATGAAGTAAATCACCTCTAAACTCCCCCAAGGAAGAAAAATCTTCTGTTTCGAATAGATTGTAGACCTTATACAAGAAATCTACTAAAATGTCCCTATCCTTTATCAACATCCAAAACAAAGTCATCAGTTCCTGGATTTCCTTAAAAGTTATTTCTCTTTGAAGTCGTGTTGCCTTTAGTCTTGGCCCGACTTCATGTTCTATATAAGACATTAATTATGAATCACTTTTATCAAGATCGTAATATTTTTGTGACAAAGCATTATAATCTTTCAGTAATCTGTCATGCTCTATAAGATACCGGATTATTTCCTTTTCTTTCTAATTTAACCCGGCCTTATAAGATGAGGCAGTGTTTTTCATTAACTATAAATTTTAGGGAACCAGTTACCATGAATTCAAGAATGAAGAAAATACTTCAAAAGTGAAATCCACACCAGAAAAATAGGGATTTTAGATTGTACAAGTTGTTCTTTTCCTTTCTTCCCATTTTTGAAGGAGCTACCATCCTTAATAAAAGTTTTGGTCGGATCTAAATTAGTAGGAACAATCGAAGGATCGGGATTTGCATCCTCGGAGCCATGGGTACCACCAGCAAAAGAGGGAGGGATGTCGTCTCCTCTGCCAAAGTGATGCAGCACATCATGGAAATTATTCATTGATGAATTTTAGGCCGTCCTGGATGCTAAAGAAGGCTTCAAGTGACCTAAAACATGGAAGAGTTGTTTTAGGGTCATTTAGCGCATCGTCCAGCGGCCTAAACACATGGTCCAGCGAGCTAAAGCCAAGAGAAGGGGATCTTGGGTCATTCAACACCCTTAAGAAGATGTTCTACGACCTAGAGCTTGAAGAAGAGGAGAGTAACAACCTAAAAGGAGGTGCTAGTAAGCTAAAGCCTGAAGGAGAGGGATACAGGTCCTTCCACGACCTAACCAAGTCGCTTTGCGACTTAAAGCTTAAAGAGATGTTGTTATACCGTGTTGAGAAGGACGGTTGAAGCTTGGGACGTTCACAATGTGTAGGTTGTGTTGAAGTTGTGTTGTATTGAAGTTAGGTCGAGCGCACCAGTTAGGTCGCACCGCATGTTGTTTAGGTCGTGTTTTTATGTTTGGTTCAGTATTTCCTTTTAAGGTGTGTTTGTAAACCCTATAATAGGGGTGCGGTGTGATGTTGATTGTTGAATAAATTTTTGTGTGAGCTTTGTGCCACCATTAAAATTGGAAGTTGAGTGTAACCTCCTTTCTCCATCTTTGGATATTCGAGTGCGCTCGAATCAACAAACTTGAAGCCGATTCACGGTATCGCTTGCGAGTGATCAATGTTCGAAGAATCGTAGATCGATAACACGGTATCTTGCGAGATCAACGTGTTAGAGATAGCGAGATTCCATCATCGAAAGATCAACGGAATTGAGCATCTACCTCATCCTTGATCGTTTTCCTTGGATCCATCCATTCGTGTGAAGTTAGATCCTGGACGCTGCACCAGTTTGGTATCAGAGCGAGATTTCCATCTTTTGGTTGGATCGCCGGAGCCTTGATCGCCATTTTGTTGGATCGCCAACGCTAGATCTCCATCATTTGGTTGGATCGTCAGAAACCATTCGGGTTTGTATCACCGTCATCACCATTCCATTTCTGACCATCGTCATCTTCATTTGGACCGCCATTATCATCCTCATCTTCTCACAAAACCGCCGCCACCAGATCGTTAGATCATCATTCATTCCACCACCACTAGTCAGGTCCGCACCCTCATTTGGACCGCCACCCACATTTGGACGGCCATCCTCGTTTGGACCGTTATCACTAGACCATTCTCCATATCCATAGATCGCCGTCGTTACTACCATTTTCCGTCCTCCACTATTACCTATTGGCTCGTCACCCCGTTTAGATCGTCAACCCGATCTTTTGGACCGTTTCATTGCTTTTGGGACGTGAGAGTTTGTTTGGATTTGAAATTTTAGAATTTTTGACAAAGAATTGATCATGCCTCCAAGACGTGCTAATCGTCGTCAAAACGTCGAAGAGATGTGAGAAGAAGCAGAACAAATGGAGAAGAGAATTAATGACAAATTTGATGAAGGAATTAGAAGACTAGAGAGGCTTATGTTAGACATGAATCAATCCACAAGAAGAGTATCACCTGATTCAAATCGTGGTGGACATCGAACTTCGCCATCGAATTCGGAAAGGAGAAGAAGATCACCACTATTGGATCGAGAGAGAAGAGATCACAATGATTTTCGTCGTGAACTATCCTGTAGAAATGAAAGACATGAGGATGTTCATGATCGACATCGCCATACACCAGACTTTGAAGATGAAGGAAGTAGTCATTCTTACTATGAAGGTCGGGATCGAGATCCATATCGTCAACAAGAGAATAATCATAATTGGAAATCCAAAATGAAGATAGAAATTCCAAAATTCAAAGGTGGATTGTATGCAGAAGAGTTCCTAGATTGTTTGTTGAATGTAGAGGAAATTCTGGAGTTCAAAAATGTGCCTAAAAATCGAAGAGTTCAGCTAGTTGCTACTCGTTTGAGAGGAAGAGCTATTGCCTGGTGGCAACAAACTAAGCTAACTCATGAAAGATTGGGAAAGCCAAAGGTTATCACATGATAAAAGATGAGAAAGATGATGAGAGCTACATTCTTTCCTCACAATGATCAGTCTCTTATGTATCAACGTTTGCAGAACTTGAGACAACGGACGAAGTCCGTGAGCGATTATACTGATGAATTCTATCAATTGATTGCAAGGAATGATATCATGGAAATAGAGGAACAGTTGACTGTTGGATATGTTGGAGGATTGAGAACACAGATTCAAGACATGGTGAATATGTTCCATCCAATATCTGTTGCTAAAGCTCACTAGAAAGCTCTAGCCTGGGAGAAGCGAGGGAGACGAGGAGGAGTGTTCACGAGTTCCAACATTCAAAACAAGAGTGTTAGTAGTAGTGCTAATGTTTCCAGACCAGTGACTAAACCTGTTGTTAATGAAGCTGCAAAGACAAAGGTCAATTCAAATGTCAAGTGCTTTAATTGTCAAGAGGTAGGCCATAACAGCGATTAATGTCCCAAGCAAAAAAGAGAGCAATGATAGTTGAGGTTGTAGAAGCTGAAGTGGACTATTCTCTACCACCTAAATTTGACGACGATGTTGAAAATGATGTAGAAGAGGTAGAGTCAGGAGATGAAGGGAGTAGTTTAATGATGAGAAGATCGTGTTATCCTCCAAAGCATGTAGAAGAGACAAGTTGGTTGCGAAGTAATATTTTCCAATCTACTTGTACTATTCTTGGAAAGGTTTATCATTTTGTTATTGATGCAAGTAGTTGTGATAACATGATTTCTGAAGAAGCTGTTAAGAAGCTGGGATTGAAGACTGAGAAACATCCTAGACCTTACAAGCTTGCTTGGTTAAAGAAAGGCGAAGTCATGGTGGGAAAAAGAGATGTGTCATTTTCCAATGGGCTGAAATACAAGGATGACATTTGGTGTGATGTGATTAACATGGACGTATGTCATTTGCTCTTGGTAGACCATGGTGGTATGATCGATCAGTTCAACATGATGGTCGAACCAACAACTATAGTTTCACGTTTGATGGTACTAAAATCACTTTGGTTCCTAAGAAGTGTAAACAAAGTGACATCAAAGCAGAGAAAAAGGTGAACTCGGATAGTCTTCTATCTTTGAAGGAATTTTTTGAAGAAGTAGAAGAGAGTCATGAAATGTTTATGTTGATTGGGTTTGAATCAAGTGGAGAGCCTGAAATTCCTGCTGAAGCTAAGCCTGTGCTGAAAGAGTTTGAAGAAGTATTTCCTGACAAATTGCCAAAGGAGTTACCTCCACACAAGGACATACAAAATTAGATTGATTTGGTCCTAGGTACAGTGTTGCCACATAGACCACATTATCAAATGGGTCCGAAAGAGCATGAAGAGCTGAGAAGATAGGTTGAAGAGCTACTTGAGCAAGGAAGAATACAAGAGAGCCTTAGTCCTTTTGTCGTACCTGCCTTGTTAGTACCGAAGAAAGATAGGTCATGGAGAATGTGTACAGATAGTAGAGCTCTCAACAAGATTACTGTTAGATACAAATTTCCTATGTCGAGATTTGATGATCTATTAGACCAAATCAGTGTATCTGTCATCTTTTCGAAGATTGATTTGAAGAGTGGTTATCATTAGATTCGAATTAGACCAGGTGATGAATAGAAAACTACATTCAAGACTCGTTAAGGGTTGTATGAATGGTTAGTTATGCCATTTGGTCTATCGAATGCACCAAGTACATTCATGAGAGTGATGAATCAGATTTTTAGATCATACATTAGGAAGTTTGTTGTGGTATATTTTGATGATATTCTAATCTATAGTGCTAGTATGGAAGAGCATATACAACACTTTAAAGTAGTATTGATGATTCTACATCAAGAATGACTTCATGCTACAACGAAGAAGTGTGTGTTCATGACAAAAAGTGTTCTATTCTTGGGGTACATTGTATCCAAAGAAGGAATACAGGTGGATCAGCATAAAGTCGCTGCAATCAGAGATTGGCCTCAACGTAAGACTATAACAGAAGTCTGAAGCTTCCATGGATTGTCATCATTCTATAGAAGGTTTACTCCACACTTTAGTAGTGTGATGGCTGCTGTTACTGATCGCATGAAAGGAAAACAGTTTATGTGGACAAAAGAAGCTTTATTTTCTTTTGAGAAGATCAAGAAAATTTTGACTACAACACCAATCCTTGTGTTACCAGATTCCTATCCTTGTGTTACCAGATTTTTAGTTGCTATTTGAATTGCATACAGATGCATCGAAGGTTGGAATCGAAGGAGTACTGAGTCAGAAGGGGCGCCCAATTGCATATATCAGTGAGAATCTATCTGGAGAAAAGATGAGATACAACACATATGACGTAGAGTTTTATGCCATTGTACAAGTCATAAAACATTAGAGACATTACTTTTTTCATAAGGAGTTTGTTCTATATACTGACCACGAAGCATTGAAGCATTTGCAAGGTCAAGATAAGATTTCTGCTAGACATGCATCGTGGATTGCTTATCTGCAGCAGTTTACCTTTGTTGTGAAACACAAGTCTGGAGTGACTAACCGCGTACTGATGCTTTGAGTCAAGGAATCATTTGCTTACGACTATGCGAGTCGAAGTAGTTGGTTTTAATGTACTTCCAGAGTTGCTAACAACCGATTCATATTTCTCGTAGGCCATAGACAGAGTCAAGGAAGGAAATATGGAAGGTTATGTGTTGATCAATGGTTTTCTATTCAAAGGAACTCAATTGTGTATTCCAATTGTAGTTTGAGGATGAAGATCATCAAAGAATTACATAAGGAAAAACAAGTGGGTCGTGATCGTACTTTGAAGCTGATTTCTGACTCTTACTTTTGGCCATCTATGAGGAAAGAGGTCGAGAAGTTTGTGTAAAGATGTCATGTGTGCCAAGTATCGAAGGGAACTTCCACTAATGTTGGATTGTACATGTCATTGTCTATGCCTACTAAGCCATGGGTGGATATTAGCGTGGATTTTGTCTTGGGATTGCCGAGGACATGGTGAGGCAATGATTCTATCTATGTGGTAATAGATCGTTTTTCAAAGATGGTTCATTTTATTACTTGCAAGAAGACGGCAGATGTTGTGAATGTTGCTCGGTTATTCTTCAAAGAGATCTATCGACTTCATGGGTTGCCTGAATCTATCGCGTCTGATAGAGACACTCGATTTTTGAGTTATTTTTGGATTAATTTGTTAAAGATGATTGGGACGAAGTTGAAGTTTAGCAGTGCTTATCATCCGCAAACCGATGGACAAACAGAAGTAGTAAACAGATCTTTGGGAAATTTGTTGAGATGTCTTGTGAAAGATAATTTGAAAAGTTGGGATGCGAAGTTGTGTCAATCTGATTTTGCACACAATCATGCTGTCAATCGAAATACTGGGTTCAGTCCATTCCAAATTGTTTATGCAATCATGCAAAGTGGACCTTTAGATTTGTCTATGGTTGCACAGCAGCAAGGAGTTATTAAACGAGCTAGTGATTTCGTTGAATAATTGCTAGAATATCACAAAGTTGTGTAGAAGAGATTGCTTAAGTCAAGTATGAAGCATAAGCAATTTGCAGATTTGAGACGACGAAGTGTTAATTTCAAAGGAGGAGATTTTGTGCATGCTGTATTGACGAAAGATTGTTTTCCTACGTGAACTTACAATAAGTTGAAGGCTCGAAAGATTGGTCCCATAGAAATCGTAAAGAAAATCAATGATAATGCTTATCAGTTGAAGCTGCTAGAAGGTGTGTTTACTTCAGATGTGTTCAATGTCAAGCACCTAATTCCATACTATGAAAATGAGCTTATCGACAAAGAAGAATGTGTGATTTCGAGGTCGAATACTTCCCAACCAGGGGAGGATGATGCAACACATCATGGAAATTATTAATTGATGAATTTTAGGTCTTCCTACGTGCTAAAGAAGGGTTTAAGTGACCAAAAACATGGAAGAGTTGTTTTAGGGTCATCTAGCGCCCTATAGGAGATCTATAGCAATCTAAATCAAGAAATATGGATGTTTGGGTCGTCCAGCAGCCTAAATACATGTTCCAGCGTGCTAAAGCTAAAAGAAGGGGAACTTGGGTCGTTCAGCACCCTTAAGAAGACATTATGTAACCTAGAGCTTGAAGAAGAGGAGAGTAATGACATAAAAGGAGGTGCTAGCATGGCTTATGTTGGGTTGGGTGGCAATTCTTTTGCACCAATTTCAGTTGATGGAGAAGGTGATGCAGTGGATCATAATGTTGCTTAGGATAATGTGGAAGCACTTGATGTGGATGCTGTTGATGATGGTAATGAAGACGCTGGTAGGGAGGAGAGTGGATACGATGGCTTGGGGAATATGTTTGGGGATGATAATGATGAGGACTACGATCTTGGGGGTGATGATAATGATTATGATCTTGGTGGAGGGAGCAATGCTTTGGCCATTTCAGATTCCGAAGAACGCTCTTGTGCAACAAGTAGAAGGAAAGGCAAGAAGCTAGTGGACTCTAGTGTGGTTATCCCAAGGAGAAGTGCTCATGGCCTTCCTCATCCTTTGGAAGGTAGTGTTTTTATCCCTGCTATCCTTAATTCTTTGTCACCTGACCAAATGCATGCTGTTGCTAGTAGCTCTAGTTTTTTGTTAAATGATTCTGTTGCTAGTGATATTAGAAGTAAAGAGTTAGATAGGGCTAACACACCCCAATGATTGTTTTAACTTGGAATGTTAGAGGTTTGGGTAATTATGATAAACGTCTTAGAGTTAAAAATTATCTCAAATCGGTCAAGCCCTACATTGTGTTGCTTCAAGAGACTAAGCTTGATAATCCTGATTTTCTTATTTTTAAAACTCTGGGTTGGGGGGTTATTGATGAGTGGAGATTTATACCGGCCACTGGAAGTGTTGGAGGATTGTTCACTGGTTGGGATAGTAATTTGTGGACGTTTAAACAAGAGGTTTTTCAAACATATTGCCTGCATGTTGCATTGGAATGTGTAACGACTAAGAAGCTTTACTTTTTCTCAAACGTTTATGGTCCAAACACTAGAAGTGAAATGAAAATTTTGTGGAGAGAAGCGATGGAATTTCATAGTTTGATGTATGGCCCTTGGGTTATTGGAGGAGACTTTAATGTTACTAGATTTGGTCATGAAAGGAGTAACTCAGGTGCTAATCACTTTGGTGACATGGCTGATTTTAGTGAGTTTGTAGGGGAGTGTGAGTTGATTAGCCTCCCTCTTGCTAATAGAAAGTTCACTTGGTCTGACGGCAGAACTCCACCGACGCTTGTGAAACTTGATCGTTTCTTCATCAACGCTCACTTTGAGGATCTTCATCCTTTAACCTCCTAAAAAGGCTTATCTACGATTATTTCGGACCATTGCCCTGTTGTATTAGATTCTGGAGATGCTATTAGGAAAAAACCTTTTTTTAGATTTGAAAAAATGTGGTGCCTGGAAGATAACTTTGACGATTTGTTGTATAATAAATGGTCTGAATTTGGGGAGAGTGGCGATGCGGCGAGAGCTCTTTGTAATAAACTTAAATTTTTGAGTAAATTTCTTAAAAAGTGGAATACAGAGGAGTTTGGTCATATTAGAATTAAAAAGGAGAGGATTGAAAAATTGATTCTCGAACTTAATATACTGGAAGAAGAAAGAGGACTCGATGCTGTTAAAAGAGATTTGCTTCAGCAGCGAGAAAGAGAACTCAACAAAGTTTTGGATCAAGAAGAGATTTTTTGGAGACAGCGATCTAGATCTCAATGGCTGAAGGAAGGAGATAGAAATATTGCGTATTTTCGTAGAGTTGCCAATGGTAGACGCCGTACCAATTTGATACACGGTATTTGGAAAGATGGTGTGGAGATTTGTGAGCAACAACTTTTGAGTGATACTTTCACTGAATACTATAAAAGTATCTTCGGTGCTCGCATTGAGAACCGTATTTCTGTTGAATGGAGCAAATTGTACCCTGATGTAACTGATCTCTCGGATGTTGCAAGTGTTTTTTCTGAAGAGGAAATTCTGAATGCTTTGAAGGAGATGCCTGGTGACAAAGCACCTGGGCCTGATGGATTCCCCTCTTTTTTCTTCAAACAATACTGGGGCATGTTGAAAAATGATGTTTTGCGTTTGTTTGATGAGTTCCACAAAGGCTCTTTGAGGTTGGATTTGATTAGCTATGCTAACGTAGTTTTAATCCCCAAAAAGGAAGGTAATGTTTCTGCCGCTGATTTCAGACCGATTAGCCTCCTCAACACTAGTTTCAAACTAATCACGAAGTTTTTGGCCAATAGGCTGAAAACTAAGATGGACTCGCTGATTGATATATCCCAAACTGCTTTTATTAAAGGAAGAAACATTCTGGATGGTGCTGCGTTGGTTGGCGAAGTGATTTCTCATTGTGATAGATTTGACGTCCCTTGTGCTATCCTTAAGCTGGACTTCGCCAAAGCTTTTGACACAGTTGACTGGCGATTTTTGATTGAAGTGCTGAAGGCAAGAGGCTTCCCCACCAAGTGGATTGAATGGATTTCCATGATTCTTTCATCGAGTAGATCCAACATTTGTGTTAATGGAGTTGCTGGCTCTACTATCCATTCTAAGTGTGGACTGAGACAGGGCGATCCACTTTCCCCTCTCCTTTTCGATTTGGCGGCAGATGTTTTTTCAAAAATTCTGAAGCTGGGCTGTGCAGAGGGGATTATTAGCGGTTTTGGCAGTGACCATGTGGTTGGGGGCATCAACTCTTTGCAATATGCTGATGACACCATCATATTCAGCAAACCTGACTGTAAATTCCTTGCTGCACTTAAATTTATTCTCTATGCTTTCGAAAGTTTATCTGGCTTAAAAATTAACTTTCATAAGAGCAGTGTTTACACGTTGGGTTGTAGTGATGATTTACGTAGGTCATGTGCTGAAATGTTTAATTGCAAGGCTGAAGTTTTTCCTTTGAATTATCTGGGTATGTGCATTCGCCCCAAGAAATTAATGAAGAAAGACTGGCAGCACTTGATCGAGAAGGTGCACACTAGACTGGCGAGGTGGAAAGGCAACTCATTACCCAGAGCTGGTCGTCTTGTGCTTGTCAGTTCTGTCCTTTCGTCGATTCCACTGTACTGGATGTCCTTCTATCATTTTCCAGGGTGGGTGTTGGAGAAGATTGACGCAATTCATCGTAACTTTTTCTGGACTGGTTCTAAAGAGACGAAGAAGCTTAGCTGTTTGATATCTTGGAACCAAGTATGCAAATCTAAAGAGCAAGGGGGACTTGATGTTATAAACTTAAAGACAATGAATTCTGCTCTTCTTTGTAAGTGGTTGTGGTTTATGATTTTTGACAAGCATGCTTTATGGAAGGAGTGGATCATTAGTACATATTATAATGGCAATTTTGGTTGGAACACTGATTTCTCAAGATGCTCTGTGTTTTGGCGCAATGTTATGGTTCATGCGCAGTGGATGAAGTTGGGTACTAAGATTGTGGTGAAGGATGGACACAACACATCATTTTGGTTGGATAGTTGGCTAACTAATGTCCCTTTGAGTGTGGAGTTTCCAGAGCTTTTTGGTATTGCTTGCAACAAAAACTTCACTGTTAGAGAGAAGTACGATAATGATGCAGCGGGTTTCAAATGGAGATTAAATTTCTCAAGGTTAGTGGCTGGTAATGCATTGGTTCAACTATGCAGTTTGTTTGATTTGCTTGAAGCAGTGAGTTTGAATAATGAGAGGGATGATTTTATTTGGATGTTGGAGGGGGAGAGGAAGTTGTTTAGCGTTCGTAGCATTTACAAGTTGTTCAATTTTGCTGGGGTTAGGAGGTTGGGGTTCGAGCATATGTGGCGGTTCAAAATCCCTGATAAAGTCAAAATTCATATGTGGGTTGTGATACATGGTAGATTGAACACGGTTAGCAGAATTCGTCAGAGAGGTGTGCATGTTATGGATGGCTGTGTTTTTTGTGGTCATGACGACGAGGACTATCATCATCTATTTTTGGCTTGCGACTTTGCTTTTTATATTTAGACAAAATGTTTGGTTGCGCTTTATCTTGATTTGCACTGGAGTGACTTCATTGCTGACCAATTTGTTTTTTGGCATTCAATTTACCCGACCTTGCATGCCTCTCATGATAGTCTTCTTTTCGCTTTGTTGAACTTTGCTTACACTTGGTTGCTTTGGCATGAACGTAACTCCAGAAAATTTAACCGCAAATTGAAAGCTCCTAACAGTATTATTTACTATATCCTTAATTTTGTCTATGACTGGGCAGGCATGGAGCGCAAAAGACATGTTGAAAGCATCGCAGACCGAGTGCGCAAAAGGGGGCGGAGCATCACTGGTCCACACGCTTGACGATGATGTTCACTGGTTCACTGGCCTTTTGCTGTTTTACTATTATGTTTAAAGCTATGTAATGTTAATTATGATGTATGGTTCCTTTTTGTATGGCCATATGTAGCGATGACCTGTTTTGGTTGTATATGTTGTACATACACGCACTGCTACTTTATGTTACTTGATGGATGCTATATATTTTAGGCGTGAATCATGTTGATTCACTACCTTTTCCTTCAAAAAAAATTATAAGCTGAGTGTAATCTCCTTTCTCTATCTTTGGATATTCAAGTGCGCTCGAATCAACAAATTTGAAGTTGATTCAGAGTATCGCTTGCGAGTGATCAACGTTCGAAGAATCGTAGATCGATAACATGGTATCTTGCGAGATCAACGTGTTAGAGATAGCGAGATTTCGGCATCGAAAGATCAAAGGAATTGAACACATACCTCATCCTTGATCGTTTTTGATGGATCCATCCATTGGTGTGAAGTTAGATCCTGGACATTGTGCCACAAAGTCATCACGACGACTCTCATCACTAGGACCGAGATCATCGTTATCATCATCCTCCTCCTCATCGTTGTCAATAGCAGCAACGTCGTCTTTGTAACACCCCACGTCCATTAATGTCACTCACGAAGGGAATGCATTAACTTCCATGGAGGTTATAAGTGAATATAGAACAGAAAAATTACAACAAGACAGATAGTAAATAGTACTTGGAAATCTAAAACTTCATTTTATTGCAGCAGAAATTAAACATGTTTGTTACATCATAAAACCATAGATCATAACCAAGTACAATATCCATCTTCATAAAAACAAAATACATAATCCCATTACATAAATAGCCATTATAAAGATAACAAGCTGGACTTTACTTCAACGGTCCAAACTTTCCAAAGAGAGATGAAGCAATTCAATCAAACTCCACTAGAGCTGGGCCCAACCTGAGCACCTGGAGGGGGAAAAAGGATAGAAATAGAGGGGGTCAGACATAAAGTCTGGCGAGTATGATAATTCTAACGATACTATTATCAAAATAACTAGACTAAGGCATAAGCTGTAAGACAGGTAAATGTCTATGAACTCTTAGGAAGATAAAGATAGCATTTAAGATAACGTTAAAGATAACGGTAAAGGCACACCTAATTACTAACGAATGATTACTACATTGCACCGCACATTACTACACTGCACCACACCAGTCACCCTATTGTTTGATCCCACTTGCTTCACACAGAAACTTTATAAATAGCCTTATGTACCTCTAGCTGACTACATAGGTGTCATCTGCCCCTATCTCCACTAGGTGTACCCCACTACCCACTTTCGATCGGCTCCCTACTCGTAGATACCCGTGCTGGCCCCACAGTGGGGTGTATCACTCCCCTAAAGTGGCAACCCGATACAACTTGAGAATGCACGGCTTATACCTACATGATGCAACAACGTCTTACCTACCAGCCCGGGTCCACACACGCATACGAAACCCGTTGGACTTGCGTTGCCACCACTCCCCGTTTTGGCCTCTTACAGTCGAACCCAGCATGCGTGTCCTGTCCTCAACTTGGGTCGAGCCCACAAAGATACGTATGGGATACTGGTCGAAATGGGCCCCCACAAGCTACCCACCTAAGCTTGTCACTAGTACATCCCACTTAACCCTCTTAGTCATGTTCATTTACATGTGTGTTTGGTTAAGTCTTACTAATCGTATTTCACATGCCATTAAGGGCACCCCCTAGATTCCTCATGCCACCCAAGGCACCTACTTAACCCCCATGTCCCACCTTACATGTTTATCTGGTTAAGTATTTCTTAATTCATTCAGGCCATAACCTCATAAAGACCTCTCACATTAGACTGGCATTTATGGCAGCTGGATTTGCCGGGCGGGTCCGGGCAGTCTTACACCATAAAAGAGTCTAACCTCGTGTCTTTACAACCGTTATGCTTTAGTTTAGGCCTAGGACCTCTCACATTGGGCTGACATTTGTGACCACTGGATTTGTCTGGCGGGTCCGGGCAGGTTTACATCACAAACGAGTCCAACCTCGTGTCCTAAGAGTTGATTAACACTTAAAATCTTTTACCCCAGTTTTAATAATTCCCTATTCAAATTATTAATTAGGTCAACTTTTAATGATGTCCATAATTGACTCAATTATGGCCATCCACTTATGGCATGCAAAATCATATCAATTGCACCCCAACTTTTTAATATTAAATCCTTAATATTACCCCTACCCCACGTTTATACGTTCGCTTATTCAACGCATAATATAGGCTAGACTTGTATAGTCTAACACCTAGCACAAAGATAAATTATCACAACATATAGACAATTAAAATAAATCTAATCATAATAGGGGTGAAACTTGCATAAACTACACATGTTAAGGATCAAAAGGTGTCAACTTGTTAAATGTCTCAATTTACATGATATGATCATAGCCCAAATCTATACATAAACTTGCATATGGGGTTTTTAGGCAACATAATGATGGTGTGAACTAGCATAGGATATCACATATGTCATAGCATAATTCTAGATGTCATAATAGATGTCTTGGCATATGTTCATAACTTTTCTAATCAATCTAACTTGCATATGTGACTTGTCATATAGATCAACATAACCCAAACATGATGATTTAATTAATATGAACTAACTAGTATAGATGGGAACATCATGGCCTTTTTAACATGTATGATTCATCACAACTTAGCATAGAAACTTTCAACATACATAACATCATCATAGCATGATTTACAACATATAAGATATCATCATCACATAACATTGGATTTACAATATACATGATAGCAAAAGGGGTTTACAACAACATATATGATAATTCACATCATCTACTCATAATCCATTCATAACTCAACCTAATTAAAATGATAATAATCTTGTTAAGATCATCATACTCACAATTTAGAGAAGAAAAGAGAGAGTTTTGCTTTGCTTTAGGTTTGAGAGAATTAAAATTGAATTTGCTTTTCTTCTTTCTTAGTTGGCGGCGGCTCCATTGATTTCCATGGCGACGGTAACTATTCTATTTTAATTAGGTTTAGGGTTAGCATTAGGATGTATTTATAGGTGTAGGAAGTTATTTAGGACCATTAGATTAACCCTGAACCATGAGAACCAATCAAATGCAAAATCTGCATTTGAGCGAATCGGCCCACGGGTTGATAGCCAAACACCCTGGATTAACCCCTAGTCGACCCAGCGAGGCTCGGGTCGACCTCAAAAATGGGCCGGTTCGGTTATTCCCCCTCCCAATTCGTTGTTTTGAACTTTTTCGCATATTTATTTATTTAATTTTTAATTTATATATATATATATATATATCAATATATATATATTTCTCTGCGCAACCCATTTCACTTAATTCTTTTCTAAAAATTAAGTATACTTTAATTTGTTAATTTTAATGTTATAAAATTACGGGCTGTTACATTCTCCCCTCCTTAAAGGATTTCGTCCCCGAAATCTCCAAGTCAAGAAGAATGTATATCCTACCATCTAATCGTCCATCTACTCAACCATCAAACACCAGCATCCATTGTCGTTAAAAGACTTCTAATGCTTTAATGTTTATATGCACAGTGTGTGTATATGTCCATATCTAATGCAAAATTAGGCGGTCTACTGATTCAGTCGACCTCGTTAGTGCAATTCATGATAGTGCCATGCGTCCAATATGTATGCAAAAGATTCCTAATGATACATATTAATTCTAAATGCGTGCACAACCATCCACCCGAATGCAGCAATTATATGATAATACAACCATTATACATCCATTTTACTAAATACATCCATATATATGCAATATGCAATATGAAGTGACTGAGCCGATCTGGTGCCTAACAGTGTGTGTATATGCATCCACGAGCAACCACTAGCAAACACTTGCATCCACTTTGCATCCACCATACATAACATGTCTCAAACACATGTTTCAACCATAGGATTATCCTAACTAAAGGTCAAAGATACTAGCGAGAGGATATACTAAAGATAAGATAAGTACAAGCTAAGCGATAAAGGAGAAATTAAAGGACATACCCTCAAAAAGAAAAGGGTATCGTGAACGCATCTTCTCTTCCGTCTCCCAAGTAGCGTTGCTCTCATCATCTCCCCATTGCACTTTGACTAGTCTGACCTCTCGATTCCTCAACCTCTTGATCTCCGACCCAAGAATGCGCGTAGGAGCTCGTCGAATTGTTGCATCACGCTCTATCTCCACCTCTCTAAGCAAGCTCGGCTCTACCACTTTCGCGGTCTCGTGCAAGCACTTCCTCAAATGTGACACATGGAATACGTCATGTACACCACTAAGTCTCTCAGGCAACTCCACTCTATACGCCATCCGTCCAATCCTCTCCTTAATAGGAAACGGCCCTACAAACCTTGGTGCTAATTTCCCAATGGACCCAAAGTGAACAACGTTTCGTAATGGAGACACTTTGACAAAGACCATGTCCCCAACTTCAAACTCGAGATCTGTCCTCCTCTTATCCGCAAAAGATTTCTGCCTATCATGTGCTGCTTTCATCCTCCTTCGAATCAAGTCGATCTTCTCCGAAGTCTCCCTAATCATATCGGGCCCAAGTAAGATCTTATCTGTAGATTCCCACCAACATGTAGGTAAACGACAAGGTCGTCCATATAGAGCTTCGAATGGTGCCATCCCAATGCTGGACTAAAAGCTGTTATTATATGCGAACTCCACCAGTGGAAGATGCTCTTCCCACTACCCCCGAAGTCTAGGATACATAGCCTCAACAGATCCTCTAGAATGCGATTCACCCTCTCGGTCTGGCCGTCCATCTGAGGATGATATGCGGTGCCCAAACATAACTGAGTCCCTACCGCCTCTTGTAAGCTTCTCCAAAATTCGCTAGTGAAAATAGGATCGCGGTCGCTCACTATGCAAGAAGGAATACCGTGCAAACGAACTATTTCTCGAACGTATACGGAGGCTAACCATGGAGCTGTCCTCTTACTCTTTACGGGAATGAAATGGGCGCTTTTAGTAAGTCTATCTACTATAACCCAAATTCTCGTATTACCCTTCCTCGATCGAGGTAATCCATCCCCAAAATCCATCGAGACACTCTCCCACTTCCATAGTGGAACCTCCAATGGGTGAAGCAACCCACCGGGTATCTTTTGCTCCGCTTTTACTTGTTGGCATACCAAGCATCTAGCGACATACTCGGCCACGTCTTTCTTCATGCCGGCCCAAAAGTAAACTCTCTTCATGTCTTTGTACATCTTGTCCCCGCCGGGATGAATGGTCATTTTCGAACGATGTGCTTCGTCAAGAATAGTCTTCCTTAGGTCATCGTCTTTTGGTACACAAAGTCTACCGTCCCTACGTAACCAACCCTTATCGTCTAGGGTATACCTACGGAGATGGCTTGATGACTCCCCTCCTTTGAGTTTTTCTACTAACTCAACCAACTGTGGGTCGTCTCGCTGTGCCTCGCCAATCCGTCCCAAAAGCGTAGGTCTGACCTCCAAGGATGCTAGCAAACCGGGTACGAAGTCAACGGAAGGTCTAAAGTCAAACATTGAAATGAACTCTAAACTTCGACGCTCAACAAACAAAGGAATTAAGGATAATCTTTTTCTACTTAAGGCGTCTGCCACCACATTACCCTTGCCAGGGGTATAGGCTATTTCGAAGTCGTAGGACGCTAAGAACTCCATCCACCTTTGCTGCCTTAAGTTCAAGTCCTTTTGAGAGAATAGGTATTTTAAAGACTTGTGGTCAGTGAATAATTCGAATTTCTCGCCAAGAAGATAATGACGCCAAGACTTAAGCGCGAAAACGATAGCGGCCAACTCTAGGTCATGTGTGGGGTAATTCTTCTCATGCGCTCTCAACTTCCTTCCACCATAGGCTATTACCCTGCCCTCTTGCATTAAGACTGCGCCTAGTCCTGTCCCACAAGCATCAGTATAAACGGTAAATGGCTTACTCCCGTCTGGCAATACTAAGACTGGGGCTGAAGTCAAAGCTCTCTTCAAACGTTGGAACGCATCATCACAATCTACGTCCCATGTGAAAACTAGGTTCTTCTTCATCAAGCGTGTCAATGGAGCTGATATCTTTGCGAAGTCTTTGATAAACTTCCTATAGTAGCCAGGCAACCCCAAGAAACTTCTCACTTCGGTAGCATTTTTAGGGACCTTCCAATCTTGGATGGCCACACCTTCGCGGGATCTGCAGCTATCCCTTCTTTGGAAACCACGTGCCCCAAGAACCGTACTTCCTTCCTCCAGAAGTGACACTTAGAAAATTTAGCCTTAAGGCTATGCGCTCGTAGGGTCTCCAACACTTCCCTAAGATGTAGGGCATGCTCTTCTTTATCCTTAGAGAAGATCAAGATGTCATCTACAAAGACTACCACGAATTTGTAAAGGTACTCCCTAAACACCCTACTCATCAAATCAACAAAATATGCTGGGGCGTTTGTCAAACTGAAAGGCATCACTAGCCATTCATAGAAACCGTCCGGAGTCCTAAAGGCAGTCTTGTCTATGCTATCCTCAGCCACTCTCAACTGATGGAATCCAGTGGCTAAGTCCAACTGCGAAAACACTGACGCGCCAACTAACTGATCGAAGAGATCGTCAATCCTCGGCAGTGGGTGTCTGTTCTTCTTAGTAAGCTTATTAAGTTCTCTATAGTCCACACACAGTCTAAGGGACCCATCCGCCTTCATGGAAAATACTACTGGAGCACCCCCACTCTGATATACTTCGTCTTATGAACCCCTTCTCAAGCAACTCCTTCACTTGCTTACCGAGTTCCCTCCTTTCACGTGGAGCCATGTGGCGTACTGGCAAAGATACTGGTTTTGCATTATCCACAAGATATATTCGAAAATCTATCTCCTGCTTCGGAGGCAAGCCCTTCACCTCCTCAAACACATCCGAATATTCTCGGACCACTCTAATAGATCGTAGATTTTCCTCAGACGCGTCAAGCGATTCTAGATAACTTAGCATAACCGAATTTATGGGATTACAAAAGATTTCGAGAGTGTTGCCAAGGCGAGTCACGAGCCTAACTACTTTCCTTTCACAATCAAGAACAGCCCCATTTCTGGATAACCAATCCATTCCTAAAATTAGCCCATAGCCCGTGAAGCCCAACACATAAGCATCACATCTAAATTCAACGCTAAGTATGGAAATTTTCAAATCCAAACACATCATAGACAAATAAGCTAAGCCCCCAATTGGATTCGAAACAACTAAGGGATCCTCTACTAAACTGGTGTTTAAGTGCAGTGATTCAACTAATGATGTAGAGATAAACGAATGTGATGCGCCCGAATCGAATAAGGTACGGACAGGATGATCAAACAGAAAAAATAAGCTTTCAACAGAAATGGTTCTACCTCGTTCTTGCAGCGGTGGGACCGCGAGATCCTGAACTTGTCCCCTTGCCTTCCCTGGTGCCATAAGAGCCTGCACCTGTTCTCCCGAGGTAGCTCCTGCCCTCTGCCCCTTCTTTGGGCAGTCCTTCACTAAATGTCCCGCATCGCCACAATGAAAACAGCCTGTCTTCTTTTTCTTTCAGCAATCCTTGCTGAGATGGCCTGGTGTCCCAGAGTTAAAACATTTCTTCTTTCCCTTGCCGTTATTGTCTTTACCACCCTTCTTATTTTGCTGTTGAGGTTTCTTCTGATCCCCCTTCTTCTCGGGTGCCTTATCAGCTTTAGCGCTTTTCTCCTCATGCATAAGCGCCATTTCTACTAACTTCTCAAAGGTGGCCACCATAAGGATGTGGGTCATAGCCAACCCTTGCAATGGTTCATTCAAGCCATTCACGAACCTCAGCGCCTTCTTCTCCGGCGTGTTCACTAAGTCCAATCCAAACCTTGCTAATTGATTAAATTTATTGACATATTCTTTCACTGATGAACTTCCTTGCTTCAATGTCAAGAACCTTTCCATATATACATTTTCTTCCGCCCTTGAGAGAAACTTCGCCTCGAATCTACGTCTGAAATCCGCCCCAAGAGTCAACAGGACGCTCCCCATTAGTGACCTCCCACCAAAACGAGGCCTCTCCCTTCATCAACCAAGCTGCTAATAGAACTCTCCTCCCTTTTTCTACTTCAAAGATTTCTAGCAATTCTTCCACCTCCTTAAGCCAATCTCTAGCTTCCACAAACGTTTCTGACCCTTGAAATGGTTTTCCACCCATAGCCTTGAATTCCTTGCACGTATTTGCAAAAGTATCTACGCGAGGAGGAGGAGGAGGAACGGGTGCAACTGGTGGTGGAGGAACATTGGCTGGACCTGCAGCGGCCCTAGCCTCTAATAACCTCCTATACCATCCTGGTATCGTTACACCGTCGGGTAGATTAAGATCTTCAGCCAGGCTGAAACGAAAAAGGAAAGATTCAGAATGGAGAATTCAAAAGATAAAGATATGTGGCTATTGGGGATTATGTTTTTCTTAAAAACTTTTCTCTTTAAATTTCTCATTAAAACATGTTTTTGAAAACACTTCTTCCAAAAATAACTATTTTTCTAAAGTATTTTTATCTGTTCTGATAACCTTAAGCTCTGATACCACGTGTAACACCCCACGTCCATTAATGTCACTCACGAAGGGAATGCATTAAATTCCATGGAGGTTATAAGTGAATATAGAACAGAAAAATTACAACAAGACAGATAGTAAATAGTACTTGGAAATCTAAAACTTCATTTTACTACAGCGGAAATTAAACATGTTTGTTACATCATAAAACCATAGATCATAACCAAGTACAATATCCATCTTCATAAAAACAAAATACATAATCCCATTACATAAATAGCCATTAAAAAGATAACAAGCTGGACTTTACTTCAACGGTCCAAACTTTCTAAAGAGAGATGAAGCAATTCAATCAAACTCCACTAGAGCTGGGCCCAACCTGAGGACCTGGAGGGGGAAAAAGGATAGAAATAGAGGGGGTCAAACATAAAGTCTGGCGAGTATGATAATTCTAACAATACTATTATCAAAATAACTAGACTAAGGCATAAGTTGTAAGACAAGTAAATTTCTATGAACTCTTAGGAAGATAAAGATAGCGTTTAAGATAACGTTAAAGATAACGGTAAAGGCACACCTAATTACTAACGAATGATTACTACACTGCACCGCACATTACTACACTGCACCACACCAGTCACTCTATTGTTTGATCCCACTTGCTTCACACAGAAACTTTATAAATAGCCTTACGTACCCCTAGCTGACTACATAGGTGCCGGCTGCCCCTATCTCCACTAGGTGTACCCCACTACCCACTTTCGATCGGCTCCCTACTCGTAGATACCCGTGCTGGCCCCACAGTGGGGTGTATCACTCCCCTAAAGTGGCAACCCGATACAACTTGAGAATGCACGGCTTATACCTACACGATGCAACAACGTCTT
The DNA here is from genome assembly GCA_030737875.1 of Allium sativum. Classification (NCBI taxonomy): domain Eukaryota; kingdom Viridiplantae; phylum Streptophyta; class Magnoliopsida; order Asparagales; family Amaryllidaceae; genus Allium; species Allium sativum. The sequence continues at coordinate 293,183,746 of CM060912.1, forward strand.
ACCTACCAGCCCGGGTCCACACACGCATACGAAACCCGTTGGACTTGCGTTGCCACCGCTCCCCGTTTCGGCCTCTTACGGTCGAACCCAGCATGCGTGTCCCGTCCTCGACTTGGGTCGAGCCCACAAAGATACGTTTGGGATACTGGTCGAAATGGGCCCCCACAAGCTACCCACCTAAGCTTGTCACTAGTATATCCCACTTAACCCTCTTAGTCATGTTCATTTACATGTGTGTTTGGTTAAGTCTTACTAATCATATTTCACATGCCACTAAGGGCACCCACTAGATTCCTCATGCCACCCAAGGCACCTACTTAACCCCCATGTCCCACCTTACATGTTTATCTGGTTAAGTATTTCTTAATTCATTCAGGCCATAACCTCATAAAGACCTCTCACATTAGACTGGCTTTTTGGCAGCTGGATTTGCCGGGCGGGTTCGGGCAGTCTTACACCATAAAAGAGTCAAACCTCATGTCTTTACAACCGTTATGCTTTAGTTTAGGCCTAGGACCTCTCACATTGGGATGACATTTGTGACCACTGGATTTGTCGGGCGAGTCCGGGCAGGTTTACGTCACAAACGAGTCCAACCTCGTGTCCTAAGCATTGATTAACACTTAAAATCTTTTACCCCAGTTTTAATAATTCCCTATTCAAATTATTAATTAAGTCAACTTTTAATGATGTCCATAATTGACTCAATTATGGCCATACACTTATGGCATGCAAAATCATATCAATTGCACCCCAACTTTTTAATATTAAATCCTTAATATTACCCCTACCCCACGTTTATACGTTCGCTTATTCAACGCATAATATAGGCTAGACTTGTATAGTCTAACACCTAGCACAAAGATAAATTATCACAACATATAGACAATTAAAATAAATCTAATCATAATAGGGGTGAAACTTGCATAAACTACACATGTTAAGGATCAAAAGGTGTCAACTTGTTAAATGTCTCAATTTACATGATATGATCATAGCCCAAATCTATACATAAACTTGCATATGGGGTTTTTAGGCAACATAATGATGGTGTGAACTAGCATAGGATATCACATATGTCATAGCATAATTCTAGATGTCATAATAGATGTCTTGGCATATGTTCATAACTTTTCTAATCAATCTAACTTGCATATGTGACTTGTCATATAGATCAACATAACCCAAACATGATGATTTAATTAATATGAACTAACTAGCATAGATGGTAACATCATGGCCTTTTTAACATGTATGATTCATCACAACTTAGCATAGAAACTTTCAACATACATAACATCATCATAGCATGATTTACAACATATAAGATATCATCATCACATAACATTGGATTTATAATATACATGATAGCAAAAGGGGTTTACAACAACATATATGATAATTCACATCATCTACTCATAATCCATTCATAACTCAACCTAATTAAAATGATAATAATCTTGTTAAGATCATCATACTCACAATTTAGAGAAGAAAAGAGAGAGTTTTGATTTGCTTTAGGGTTGAGAGAATTAGAATTGAATTTGCTTTTCTTCTTTCTTAGTTGGTGGCGGCTCCATTGATTTCCATGGCGACGGTAACTATTCTATTTTAATTAGGTTTAGGGTTAGCCCTAGGATGTATTTATAGGTGTAGGAAGTTATTTAGGACCATTAGATTAACCCTGAACCATGAGAACCAATCAAATGCAAAATCTGCATTTGAGCGAATCGGCCCACGGGTTGACAGCCAAACACGCTGGATTAACCCCTAGTCGACCCAGCAGGGCTCGGGTCGACCTCAAAAATAGGCCGGTTCGGTTATTCCCCCTCCCAATTCGTTATTTTGAACTTTTTCGCATATTTATTTATTTAATTTTTAATTTATATATATATATATATATATATATATCAATATATATATATTTCTCTGCACAACCCATTTCACTTAATTCTTTTCTAAAAATTAAGAATACTTTAATTTGTGAATTTTAATGTTATAAAATTACAGGGTGTTACAGTCTTCCTCCACTCCATCATATGGATCAAAATCATCAGGAAGATCTTTAATGTATAGAAAGTACCCGGGCTCCATCGCATCTCTTTCACGGACCTGAATTCCTTGCTTGACTTGCTTAATCATGTTCATAACTATGGCCACAATAGGAGGATCAACCAAAGGGAACCCAATTCAGGATACTTTTGGAGGTTATCAAAGTACGCCAAGAAAAGAACATCTTCGTAATAGTTTAACATCGCCTCTGGAAAGTAAGATTCTAGGAATGAAGAAATTCTATCTTTAACATCAAAAATTATTCGTTTAGCATTGAAGAGCGCATCTTGGGTGTTAGAAAGACAATCGTTTTTCTATTTTAGTTTATCAGCATGGTTGGTAACTATTTATGCTTTCTCATCTTGGATCTCTTGTCGAGACAACTTGAGAGCCACAACTTTGTCAGGTAGAAGGTTTTTAGCTTTCCTCTCCTCTACAAACCTTGACTCAGCCTTTTCAAAAGATGTTTTAACTCTGCACACTCTTTCTCTTACTCCTCCTTCACCGCATTCAGAGCATTGACTTTCGACTTCAAGGCAGCTTTCTCCTCCTTAAGTTTTACAATATCGGAGGAAGACGGAGTAGACATCTCCTGAAAGGAGAACCATTTTTTGGTTATCTGAAAAGAAGAAAGTAAAATCAACATTTATATAAGAGCAAAAGATGAAAGAAACTAAGAGAAACAAGACTATGCCAAAAGTTGTTGTTTAACAAGAGATTATCGCAAATTCATCAGGTATGAAGACGAAGAGGGCAGCATAGTGTTGGTAATATCTTTAGATGAGAGAGAAAGTCTTACAATTTCATATATTCTTGAATCTCTTAAGGAGGCCCAAAGGGACTGTCATGTTTGGGAGAAGAATTCACATTTAGCTCGTGTTCCACCAAATTCAAAAATCTTGGAGAATCAGGCACCCAAATACGATTAACAAACTCACTGCCTGTGGTCACCATTTGAGAAGAGTCTGCGATAGGAGTATCACCAGTAAAAAGAGCATTAGGATCAGGAGTATGATGCTCAGCGGACATAACGACAATGTCCTTACAAAGATAGGAAAGAGTAGAAATTTCATCCTTTTTCCTTTTCAAAGATGGCTCATCCACAGTCATGACAAGTCTTCTTATAGCTGCAACCTTAGATTTGGCCAAAGCGTCCAAATTAGACTTCCAAGCAGAAGCCTCGGAAGTTAATTAAAGTAATGACATCCGGAAAAAATAGAGTTAGAAACATTAAATACGAGATAAGATTTTGAAATTGCTTTGGAAGAGTAATCTTACTCGAAGTTCCTGGAAACAGAGGGGTTAGTTATGTGAATATACCAGAGCCCAAAGAAAAATGTTTTGCACCAAATAAATGAAGGGGTGGTTACCCCAAAATCTTTTGTCCTAATGAGAGAAAGGCGTAGCCCTGGAGATTGTCCAAAGTCAAAAAAAAGTGATCGCTTTCCTGGTTTCTCGGAAGCATTATTAATTGCATTAACGATCTTATTTTCCTCATCGTTCAAGCTTTTCCTTGAGGGAGTAGAAGCTGGGAGTAAACAAAGATTTGGCAGAGTATGGAGACGACACAACTAAATCTAAGAAAATATAAGACTCGCCAAGATTGGCAAAAGTGCCTGAACCGAGGGCACCTGATATAGAAAAATTGTGTTTCCCAATCTTTAAATTTATTAATACCATCGTTGATCAACTTCTTAGTAGGATTCGCACTAAAGATAGGTGAGTTTGCTCTTAGCGATAGACAGTCGTAGCAGATGGTGAAGAATATGGGCACTGAGGGTAGATTGCCCTGACTCAAGAGCTAGCAACTTAAGACATAAAACATAGGTATATGTATTCGTAGTTATTTGAATTGGGGGTAACAGCAAATGTTGCAAAAGCCTAGAGACAAAATCTAGGAAAGAAAAGAAGCCACCATGCCAGATGTAGATAGCTGAATAAGCAAAGAATCCTTCTGGTGGATTCTGGATAGTACCCATTTCAGAAGAAGGGATGGCATCAACGCCAGTCATACCAAATCTTTCAATAATTACATTCAATTTATCATGAGTCCACATGAGAGAATGTTATTGAACCACTCAGTCTTTTACTGGGGAGTACAGGAACTCGATGGATTTGATTCGACATCACTTGCTTCTTAGTCATGATGCTGCCAGGTGATATTACTCCATATAAACACATTAGCCCAATAATTTGACAAAATTAGAAAGTAAAACAAACAATTTTTTGAAGTTAATATGGACCATTTACAAGTTTAAGACCATAATAAAAACTCATTGTCATTAGTCACATAATAATGTTCTTATACGGAACTGAAACATGTCATAGATCATAAGGATTGGATTCTCAAGAAAATTCACATAATGTTATGCATTATATATATATATATATATATGCTGAAAATCATTTTCAAAAAAATATATGCTGGAAATTTGAAAGTCATTGGTATTGTCCACCTTAATGGTAACGAAACCGAAACCAAAATAGCTGTGGTCTTTGGTATCGGTGAAGTCTGGATTAGAACAGCCCAAGTCCTTAGTAAAGGAGATATAAAAAACAAATGGCATACTATCGAAACCCAAGACTTAGTCGATGCTAAATAATTTTGAAGTCTAGAATTGTTGAAATCAAAACCAAGAATATCTCAGTATAGGTAAAGATTTAACTGACATTAAAGTTTCAAGTTTAGCCAATACCAAAACCAGTGAAGCATGACTTTCAATACCGAGTGAATACAATTTCCGTATCAGCCAAGCCAAAACTGAAGGCAGCATTAATTTTAGTATCGGTAAAGCCAAAACCGAAGGGAATTGTAAACAATTGACTTCAGTCTCATCGGCATCAAAGAAAACTCCATCCCTATAACAATAATTAAAGTTCTTCATCCCCAAATGGTTAGTTTTGCATTTAAACCCAGGAAAACATATAGCTTCAGGTTTTCGATATAATAAGTGCGAAATTTTCATGATTTACCATTAGCACCCCCGAATTATGCTAACATCAGTGCATTTGTTTTCCTACAAATTTGAGAAACTTGAGTTCGATCAATCTCGATTAAATTAACAATCAGGATTGAGGGAAGAAGGTTTTTTTTAATTTATAACCTGAATTCGATTCATGGAAATAAATAAAAATTTACAGAGAAAGGATCAGATCTCTAGTTCTGAAGGTTTATGAGATTTTGAAGAACAACGATCCTGTTTTAATTTAATTTTTTGCAGGAGAAGAGAATAAAGGAGGAATAAGAAGAATCTTTATACTAAAGAACGTCTCATCACGACCGTACAAACGATTACAAATCAAACGGCCTAGATCAATTGTAAAATGACAAAAGGCGGGAAAATCATGTACTTTCAAGGCAGTACAAAGCAAAAACGAAGTTATTGACTTGGAAAGTCGAAAATACTCCTTCACTAGAAGGGGAAAATGTTACTGCCAAATCCTGATACCGAAATCAAATTAGAATGAAGGGGTATCAAGAGGAAGTTGATACCAGAATGGGGGCCTAGCTTTCAGTCGATACTAAAGCATCAAGAAAACCAATACTGGAAGCAGGACTAAAAGACTAAGTCATCACCAAAAGGAAAGAGGATAAGATTTGGTCCAAAAGCTACCTGTACCAACATATGGAGCAAATAGCTTGGTACTGATACCAAGATAATAACAACAAAGGCATGATACCTGTACCAGTGTACAATAAGAAATAAGGCTTGGTGTTGGTATCGACATAGAAGAACAGATGCATAAGAATCAACACCAAGAGAAGAAAGGGGAAGCACAAGACCAATTCCAAGTGAATTAGAGCAAAAGGATGCACAAACATGCTTGGTGTCGATACTACTATACAAGGGAGATGCCAAAGTTATAAGGATCTACAACAAAATGACCCTATTACAACGGTGGAAAACCGTTGTAATATATATTTTACAACGGTGGGCTAACCGTCGTGTATAAAGAAGTCGTAATAGACTAAAGGTCTTTTACAACCTTTTTGCACCGTTGCAACACCGTTGTAATATGTATATTTTACAACCTTTTTGCACCGTTGTAAAAAAAACTTTGCTACAGCAGTTATGCACCGTCGTTGTTGTAATTTTTACAACTATTTATAACCATTGTGATATATTTTATTACAACATTTTTTTATAGTTGTAATATATCCATAAATTATACGCATATGAATATATATATATATATATTATATGTGCAACAATAAATAGATAAATAACATAAGAAATAGATGTAAGTTTAAAGGCATCATAATCCATTCATTGATAAAAATCATAACTTTATATCTAGAATATTATAAATCGCATACCACATACAAATGTATAAAATTACAACTGTCCTTATTTGTCTCTGAATCTGATAAACACGAATTACAACTGTCCACATAAATATACCACAGTTCCTTCTAGAGCATTAAAAGCTGACATCTTGCTTTCAGAATTCTCAACCATATTCCAAGATCTTTCTGAATCTGATAAACACGAATTAAACAGTTAAATGACTGCAAAGGGAATACTGTTTCCAATTTACGTTCTGATATGAAACTAAGACTTCACTGAATTCATAAAATATTATTATATGCAAATTGAAATGCATGATATTGTGATTGTGAGAATTGTTCCGGTATTGTGACCATGGGAATTAAAAGCAACATGAAAATTAGACTAGAAAATTCAATGAATGCAGCCAGCACTAACTGACAGTATATGTGCTAATAATGCCAATAAATCATGAACTAGAATGCATACATATGGAAGCATACCTTGATATATGCTATTAAAGGGACATAATGAATTATGGGCTCCTCTCTGTTGTACATCTGAAACATATATGAATAGTTATATATAACATGTAAACATGTTTACAAATGAGTATATAAATACATGCTACCACATAAGCATGTCACTACAAGAATTTTTTGTACTTCCTTTATATGTTAAAAATCATAAACTATGTACTTCCTTTGTATAATCAAAGTCTATTATAATCATGTAATGATCAAAACTTGTGAAGTTTGTAACCAACATTTGGCGTTCAAGTCTAAGGATGAAGATTACATAAGATTAACAAAGGAAAAGTTTTGAATTCTCATTAAAGATTACAACTAAGCAACTGGAACAAACAAGGAAATTCAGTTTTAGAGTTCATGAAGCTGATAGGATATCAAAATGAAAAATGGAAAGTTAAACTATGATTAATATTTATATTACTTTGGCTATGTATGTTAAAAAGAGCGGCTTAGCTGATCCAAATGCTCAAAGGATAATTGCAAACATAATCGACTTAAATATAAAGGATACAATAAAGATTGAAAATAAACTATAATAAAGTATTCAATGCCTTTTTACTTCATGTCCAAATAAGGAAAAACTTGTAATTCTTGTACTAAATAGAATGTGGCATAATAATCAAATTATTATTCATTATATTGCTACTTTATCTTGAGTAACAATTTTCTCCTCGTTCGATTGAACTTTTCGACCACGACAACTAAAAGCCTTTTGGTAATGATTACAAATAAAAGGATAGAGCACAATGGCAATGTAGAAAAATCAACCCAAATATAACTATACCACCAAAGAAGTAACAACATTAGCAAAGAAAAATTGATGAATATGACAAGAACTCTCTAATTTGTCAAAAATGCATCTAAGTGTATATCTAGCAACATAAAAAGTGGCCTAGCTTTCCTAGACTCCACATGAGCAACCGATATACTGATATCTTCATAATTTTACATGGAAATGGTAGATAGTTGATAATGTAAAAAACCTAACAAAATATATAGTACCTGGACATTGATAATTAGCAAATCTAATCGATCCGAGTACTGAAGGACAGATGTTAACTGACTATTTAGACACCTGATTAGTCAAAAGAAAATTTGAGTATAACTAAGCATGTCGAATTACGTTTGAATTATGACCAATATATTAAGATCAAGAAACTAATTAAGAATATGAATAAAACTTTAAGTGTAAAAGTTACACAATACGAGAATTCGGCTGCAAAAGTCAACTAAAAATAATAGCCTAAAGTTATATTCAACCACACAAGCAAAAAAATGTCTAAAATCTCCATCTGGCATGGTTTAAACATGCAAAATCACAAATTTTCCACCTAATTAAGCTACCTTTGGATAAAATCAAACCAAATTGCAAGTATCTATAGTCTTTCGCTTTAACAACCTTATATAATAAGGTTGGCAAAGGGTTTCTAGGCAGTAATGTTGGTTTCAGTTTACTACTTATATCATGTAAATGTGCTATATTGTTTGTTGGCAAAAACTATACTTTTAAACAATTTGCAAATATTAAATATCTTATTTTAAATATAGAAAATAAATATGGAGAAAACATTGATGACAAATAACTTTAAATGAAATGTTTTGGATTTTACCCACTTACAGAATTGGCCATAGCACTATATTGGTAACTATGCACATCTTTACACATCCTAATGTGCCATTATCTAGTAAAGAATAAATATTCATCCCCATGTAAAATTACCTAACCATAAATTTCAAACCTTATAGTTTAGATGTCTAACAACCATACTTATAGAAAAAGGAAGGAAAATAAAATATAAGAACGAAAACTCTAAAAATTGACAAACATAACATTCATTTTACTTTATGCATTATAATTTCCTTCAGTATGCACATCAACAAGTCTATATTTTGGTTCTGTAGGATCTGTTGAAAGCAGAAGAGAGCTATGCTTTAAGAAAAGGATTTTATCTCAATGAGATGAAAATGTGAGCAAGCGAAGAGGAGGTGCATTTATAATATCTCTTATTTCTTTCGATAGAAGACAATATTCTTTGCATACTATTGAATCATGTAAACAACTGAGTGAAATAATTAGCCATGAATAACAACCATTATAATTTAATAGTATTATGACTTTGATTTTAATTTAAATGTAAAATAGTGGATATTAAAAAGCATATACTATCATATTTAGATGAATGGGTTAAGCATGACTTTAGATTACTAGAACAAATACAATATCATATCAGCTGTTTATATAGAAGTGGCAAATGCACTACCGCTGACTAATTGATATCATGCATATGTCATTGCTATCTAGACACTAAACAGTAAAGTCTAATCATTATGATACATATGACTTTTTACATGATATTATTGATTAAAGTATAATTCCTTTTATATAGTTATATGTGCAATCCCTCTACATGTTTCATACTTTTTATGACATTTCAAAGTTTATAAAAACGATGCTTAGATATATATATATAAAAAAAAGGTTACTTGCTTGCTTAAATATTTTCTATGAGAATAAATAATTAACTTATTAAAATGATGATACACATGCAAATGGTGCCAATATAAAACAATATTAAAGATCAACATGACGCATAGAACACAAAAATGATAGCTTGTGTTAAGAAGAAGTTGCAAACACACATCAAACTGATAGTAAATTAAAATGAAATAATTCAAAAACCAAAATGAATAGATGTACAAAAAAATGAAACATATTTCCCACTTTTGGTCATGAAAATATTATTACTAATTCATATCTTATTAAAACAACATCATTTGTAATGCCAAAGTAACTTAAAGAAGACTCGAAATCAAAGGTGAATTCTCCTTCGCAAAGGAATTCTAAGTATTTGATTGTTTAAAAACGTGCTTGAGTAAAAGTCAGAGAATCTAGTAAATATCATCCCTTTTTTTTACTGTTTAATTCGAGCAAACCAAATCCAAAGTTAATCTAATCTCAATTTCACTAAAAATTAGTTCGGCATGAGGCCTTGAAGGACCTAGTACTAGCCTACATGTTGATGATGGTTTGTAATTTAAATGTTATGCATTTTCTTTTTATCGAGATATCTTTGTATGGTTCATTTTTCCTAGGTAATAAAATGAACATATTTTATAAAGATAAGTATCCCTTTTTTCCATACATTATATTGGTTTAAAATAAATATTTAAATTATTTAATATCCTTAAAAAAATATTCAAAGAATTATCTATATTAAGTAGTTGTTTTTTTCCCTTGTACTGCTCTCTATGTAGTCAAGGCAAAAAGGAGCAAAAAAGACCAAGGCTTGCGCCTTGGGCTTTTTTGCGCCTTGCGCCTTTTTGTGTGCCTTAGTTGCGCTTTTTTTTTTGCTGTCACCGTAAAAACTGCAGCTATATTATAACTTAGTATACATTTTGACAACAAATAATAGCATGGTTTCGCAATTTTGATGATAAAACTTTTTGAATTCACGTCATAAACCAAAATAAGTAGTCAAAAAACATTCAACCTAAGTTTAAGACAAAAAAAACACTTAGAATGAAAAAAAACGTGCTTTTTTCGCTTTGGACTTTTTTGCGCTTTGGGCTTTTTTGCGCTTCACTAACAGGTGCGCCTTAAACTTCAAAAAAGCCCCCTAGTTGCGCCTTGACTACATGGATTGCTCTCTCAAAATGCATTACATATTGTATTTTGTATTTATTCATGATGCATAGTTAAATTTAAATGGGATAATAAAGAAGGCAAGTGAAATAGGATTTTGCTAAGGGTTGAGATGAAAGAGTATTAGTATTTACTTTCATGGCCCTTGGTGGCTTATCTATTCCAGTTCAAAACTAAAAGGCTTAATTTTCTATAGTTATGTAACATAATGCACTTTCTCACATGTTATAATATAAAATGATATGATAATTGATATGTAATGGAATATTGTACAACACAATATACAAATCTGGAACAAGTAAATGGGAAGTTCGTACCCATGCTCAACTTCAATGTGAACAAGTGATACAAGGTAATTGTAGTATAGCTCAGATTTATCTTCATTTAAAAGCACAACCTTAAAATTAATTTAAACAAAATTTAACAATGGAAAACATTAAAATATAGGAGTTACCCGTATATTTCTAAAAAAAGGTTCTGCAACTTATTATTTCCACTTGTGCCAATAAAGTAAAGAACTTGATTTGTATGTGAATAAGAGTGATGACGTTTCTCTTCCCAGCTGGGTAGTTTAGGAAATACCTCTTCCAGGACCCTAAATTTACTATCATCACGATATAATTTTCGAACTAAGCAATGATTAAGCAAACCATAATAGTACAGGCAAACAAAAATTTTAGCATACAAATAAATTCAGTTAACCTGAAATCGTAGATCCATAAAAATTTGTAATCCCCCCAAAAATTCCCCAAATTTAATCTCGAAGTAGAAAACCCTATAAAGGAGAAGACGATTTAATCACTAATATAGTCTAGTAAGTTAGATGATGAGAAGAATAGATACCTTCAGAAATTGGTGCAAAAGTTCGCAGAGCAGCAAACGAGAATAATTTCTTCAAAACTAAGACGCGCACTGAGAAGAATTACATGTCAGGTGAAATTATGGTGGTCATTTTACTTTCATCCCCATATAAAAGAAAAATAATTAAAGGCACTTATTTAGGCCCTAATTAATATAATTAGAGGCTAGGGTCCGGCTATTGCCACCCCGATTGTAAAATCCTGTATTTTTAGTCTATTTATTTTGAATATTTAAATTTATTATTAATGATGAGTTAGAAATATAAATCAATTCTTATATGGAATTTATCGATTTAAATAATCGGTATATAATTTAATTTCAAAGATATTGAATTATCGTAATATGGAAACGATTATAATTAAATTCAGAGTATAATAGTGAATCCAAACAATTCAATTTGAAAATATAAATTCTATATTAGGACGATAATAATAATTTATTATCAATTTATATTTTCATCGATTGGATTTAATTTAAAATCGTCAATTTTAAAATGTTATCTTCGCCATAAATTGAATTAAATTTCAGAACTCATTCCGTTGAGTTCAGAGTTGCTAATAACGTAGGAGAAGTCTGTCGTTACAGTTAAATGGCAGTTCGGGATTTCGAGTTAAGTGACTATGAATATTTTAGTTATTTAAAATCAAATAAAAAAAATATACATCCTTAAATCTAATCAGCCGACCTAAGATGATTAAACGAAGCCAACCTCTTCTCCTATACGAAGACCTAAGTGTTCTCGAGCAGGAAATTGTGTCTTCTACATTGGGTATCAAGGGACAACGATTAAATGATGGCGTACTCTTTGTCTCCTCTCTTCACTTATATAAATCACCGCGACCCCGTTCTCTCATTCAACAGGAAACAAATAGAAAGCTTCTATATTAAAAATGGCAACTTCATTCCTCTATTCAAAATCAAATCGAGCGAATTAAACCGCACTCCCACTTCATCTTATTTTGCTCATGGCATTAAAAATCGAAACCATTCCTTTTCGATTCTTTATTAAATCGAAGTCATCCCTTTTTTCCTCAAACCAAAATCAGACCTATCATTAAAGAAAAGAGAAATAATCGAATTCGTGTATGAGGTACGGTTCACGTTCGATGCTCACGGGAGGTTCGAACTAGAGCTTGTCGGCCCTAAGTGTAACACCCCGTATGTTGAATAACTTGTTATAATATAAATCAGGGCAGAATTAAATTTTATATTCTGAATCAGGGGAAACGGGCTATGCCTTTGCGATCGTCTCGGAAAAATACGCGAAATAGAGTCCGAGTTTTCGAAAATCGGAGTCTGTATGACCCATTTAAGGCCCGAAGATGTTTTCAGAAAATTCAAAACAGATTTAAAATATTCAATTTTCACATTTCAAAAGAGGCGGGAAAATTCTCGCCAGACAGAGGGTGTCGACACAGGTGTCGACATGGGTGTCGACCCCCCTCCCCCCAAGGGGTCGACCCATATGTCGACCCAGGGGTCGACCCCCCCTGTCGGTCAGTGTGATCTGGGTGCACCATTTTGGCTTTTGGGCTGTGCTTGGTGGCTTGTGACGAAATCTGACGGCTCTAACCTAATCTAGGGTTAATCTAAGGGCCTAAACTACATCCTAATTCTATAAATACACCCTAAGACTACCCTAATTCATACTAAAAATAGATACAACGTCGTTATGCCGTCAAAATGCAACTTGAAGGAGCCTCCATCAAATTAAAGAGGAAGATAGCTTCTCAAATCAACTTCTAATCAACTTTAGCAACTTAATCTTCTTCATAGGAGTGCTAATCAACAAGTTGTGAGTTTCTATGCCTTTAGCAAGCAATTGCTAAACTAATTATGATAGGATATAATGAGGTTATGGTTATGTATGTGGATCAATGCAAGTTATGTTATCATATGCTATGTGTTCATGATGTTATGCAAGTTATGCAAGTTATATGCTATGTGTTCATGATGTTATGCAAGTTATGCAAGTTATATGTTATATGTTCATGATGTTATGCAAGTTATGCAAGTCATATGCTATGTGATCATGATGTTATGCAAGTTATGCAAGTCATATGCTATGTGATCATGATGTTATGCAAGTTATGCAAGTCATATGCTAAGTGTTCATGATGTTATGCAAGTTATGCAAGGCATATGCTATATGTTCACGATGTTATGCAAGTTATGCTATGTGTTCATGATGCTAGTTATGCAAATCACTATGATAAACATTGATCCATTATGACACCATGTTATGCAAGTTTGGTGTTTGATTATATGCAAGTTCATATATGACATGTTATGCAAGTTTGGTGTTTGATTATATGCAAGTAACATGTGCAAGTTTACACCTTTGTATGATATGCATACATATGCAAGTTAACCCCTTTGTATGTCATACATACATATGCAAGTTTACCCCTTTGTATGACATAAGTAGCTTATGCAAGTTACCCTCTTTATGACATATGTGATTCATGCAAGTTTGGGTTGATTATTTATGCTAGTTGGGTTTGATGCTATATGCATGTTGACACTTTTAAAACCCATGTTGATGCTAATGTTATGCAAGTTGAACCCATTGTATGTGTGATGAATCTTCCCTTTTAAGTATGTCATGTTAGCGAATTACGTGGGGAACGATGGGGTTAATATTCATGTTAATGAAATGGTGTGAAGTTGGTATGATTATGCATACCATAAAGTGGATGGACATAATTGAGTCAATTATGTACATTGTTAAATTTGTAATTAATTAGGGATAATTAATACAAATTATGGGGGTGATTAATTAGGTGTAATTAATCGACTAAGACACGAGGTTGACCCTTTTGTAGCATAAGACTGCCCGGAACCGACCGGCAAATCCATCGGCTACAAATGATTGGCCCAATGTGAGAGGTCTTAGGCATAAACTAAATACATGACAAGTGTAAAGACACGAGGTTAGACTCGGTTATGGCGTAAGGCTGCCCGGACCCAACCGGCAAATCCAGCTGCCATAAAAGATAGTCTAATGTGAGAGGTCTTTACAACGGTTACGTTCTTAATCAATTAAGAAACACTTAACCAGATAAGCATGTAGTGGGGCATGAGGGGTTAAGTGGGTGCCTTGGGTGGCATGTGGAAATCAAGTAAGTGCCTTGGGTGGCATGTGGAAATCTAGTGGGTTGCCTTGGGTGGCAATAGAAAAATACGATAAGAATACTTAACCAAGTGGAAACATGTAATTAAACATGATTAAAGGGTTAAGTGGGATGCACTAGAAAAAGGGACAAGCTTAGGTGGGAAGCTTATGGGGGCCCATTTCAACCAGTAACCCATATGTATCTTGTTGGGCTCGACCCATGTCGAGGACGGGACACGCGTACTGGGTTTGACCATAAGAGGCCAAAACGGGTTAGCGGTGGCAACGCAAGTCCAACGGGTTTCATATGCGTGTGTGGACCCGGACTGGTAGGTAAGACGTTGTTGCATCGTGTAGGTATAAGCCGTGCACCGTTGATTGTATCGGGTTGCCACTTTGGGGAGTGATACACCCCACTGTGGGGCCAGCACGGGTATCTACGGTAGGGAGCCGATCGCTTGGGGAGTAGTGGGTACACCTAGTGGAGATAGGGGCAGACGACACCTATGTAGTCAGCTAGGGGTACACGAAACTACTAGTTAAATTTTCTAAGTCCTTGGGTGGGATCAACCTTTAAGTAGGAATGACTGGTGTGGTGCAGTTAGTAATTACCCTTGGGTGGGTAGATGCGTCTTTACCGTTATCTTAGTTCATCCTTTGTCTAGTTAGCTGCTTAGTGTAGTCATTTATCCCCAGTCATCACCGTACCAAGTTTATATCATACCCTAATTACTTTAATGATTGTATTGTTAAAGTTATAGGGCTCACTCAGACTTATGTCTGACCCCGTTGTTTTTATCTTTTTCCCCCTCAGGTCCTCAGGTTGGGCCTAGCACTAGTGGGCTTTGATCAGATTTCTTTATCTATCTTTTGGAGCTTGGACCGTGATGTAAAGCCCAGCTTATCTTTTCTATTATGGCTATTATTTATGTAGTGAGATTATGTACTTATGTTTTATCAGGATGGATATTTAGTACTTGACTCTTGTTTTAGTTGGTTTTGCTATGTAACCAAACATGTTTATCTTCTGCTGCAATGAAATGATGTTTTAGATTTCAAGTATTATTTATATCTGTCTTGATGTAATTTTTCTGTTCTATATTCACTTAAAATACTCCACTGAAGTTAAGGCATTCCCTTAGTGAGTGACCTTAGCGGGTGTGGGGTGTTACACGTGGTATCAGAGCTGATGTTTACCGGAACAGATAAATTTTTTAGAAAAACTATTTTTCTAAAAACATTTTTGGAAGAAGTATTTTCAAAAACATGTCTTTTGAGAGAAAACTTTTTGAAAGAAAAGCATAATCCCCAATAGCCATA
The DNA here is from genome assembly GCA_030737875.1 of Allium sativum. Taxonomy (NCBI): domain Eukaryota; kingdom Viridiplantae; phylum Streptophyta; class Magnoliopsida; order Asparagales; family Amaryllidaceae; genus Allium; species Allium sativum. The sequence continues at coordinate 293,199,535 of CM060912.1, forward strand.
TCTTTATCTTTCGAATTCTCCGTTTTGAATCTTTCCTTTTTCGTTTCAGCATGGCTGAAGATCTTAACTTTCCAGAGGGTGTAGCGATACCAGTATGGTATAGGAGGTTGATGGAGGCTAGGGCCGCCACTGCGGGTCCAGCAAATGTTCCTCCACCAACGGTTGCACCCGATCTTCCTCCTCCTCCTCGAGCGGATACTTTTGCTAAGACTTGCAAGGAATTTAAGACTATGGGAGGGAAACCTTTTCAAGGATCGGAAACTTTTGTGGAAGCTAGGGATTGGCTTAAGGAGGTAGAAGAATTGATAGATATCTTTGAGATGGAAGAAGGAAAGAAAGTCAAGTTAGCTGCTTGGTTAATGAAGGGAGAGGCCTCATTCTGGTGGGAGGTCACTAATGGAGAGCGCCCTGTTGACTCTTGGGCGGATTTCAGGCAAAGGTTTGTGGCAAAGTTTCTCTCAAGGGCGGAGGAAAACTTGTATATGGAAAGGTTCTTGACTCTAAAGCAAGGAAGCCTATCAGTGAAGGAATATGTCAACAAGTTTAATCAATTGGCAAGGTTTGGCATAGACATGGTAAATACACCAGAGAAGAAGGCTTTGAGGTTCGTTAAAGGCTTGAATGAACCGATGCATGGATTGGCTATGACTCACATCCCTATGGGGGCCACCTTTGAGAAGCTAGTAGACATGGCACTCATGCATGAGGAAGAGAAGGGTCCCAATGCTAATAAGGCACCCGAGAAGAAAGGAGATCAGAAGAGACCTCAACAGCAACAACAAAACAAGGGTGGGAAAGGCAATGGTGGCAAGGGAAAGAAGAAGTGCTTCAATTGCGGGACACCAGGCCACCTAAGCAAAGATTGTCGGAAGAAGAAGAAGACGGGCTGCTTCCACTGTGGCGAAGCAGGGCATCTAGTGAAAGACTGCCCTAAGAAGGGGCAAAGGACGGGATCTACCTCGGGAGGACAGGTGCAAGCTCTTATGGAACCAGATCAGGCAAGGGGGCAAGTTCAGGCTCTCGCGGTTCCACCGATTCAGGAAAGAGGTAGAACTATTTCCATTGAAAGTCTGGTTTTTTTGTTTGATCATCCTGTCCGTACTTTGTTTGACTCTGGCGCATCGTATTCGTTTATCTCATCATCATTAGTTGAGTCACTGCACTTAGACACCAGTCTAGTAGACGATCCCTTGGTTGTTTCAAACCCAATTGGGGGCTCCACTTATTTGTCCATGATATGTTTGGGTTTGAAGATTTCTATACTTAGCATTGAGTTTAGATGTGATGCTTTTGTTTTGGGCTTCACGGGCTATGGGTTGATTTTGGGCATGGACTGGTTATCCAGTAATGGTGTCGTTCTTGATTGCAAAAGGAGAGTTGTTAGGCTCATGACCCGCATGGGGAACACTCTCGAGATCTCTCGTAATCCCATGGATTCTGTTATGCTAAGTTATCTTGAATCGCTTGACGCTTCGGTCGAGAGTTTGCGATCTGTTAGAGTGGTCCGGGAGTACTCGGATGTGTTTGAGGAGGTGAAGGGCTTACCTCCGAAGCGGGAGATAGACTTCCGAATATATCTAGTGGACAATGCTAAACCAGTATCTTTGCCAGTGCGCCACATGGCTCCTCGTGAGAGGAGGGAACTCCATAAGCAAGTAGGGGAGTTGCTTGAGAAGGGGTTCATAAGACGAAGTATATCGGAGTGGGGTGCTCCAGTAGTTTTTGCCACGAAGGCGGATGGGTCCCTCAGACTTTGTGTAGACTATAGAGAACTCAACAAGCTCACAAAGAAGAATAGACACCCATTGCCGAGGATTGATGATCTCTTTGATCAGTTGGTTGGCGCCTCAGTGTTTTCGCAGTTGGACTTGGCCACGGGATTTCATCAGTTGAGAGTGGCTGAGGATAGCATAGACAAGACTGCCTTTAGGACTCCGGATGGTTTCTATGAGTGGCTTGTGATGCCATTTGGTTTGACAAACGCCCCTGCATACTTTGTTGATTTGATGAGTAGGGTGTTCAGGGAGTACCTTAATAAGTTCGTGGTGGTCTTTGTGGATGACATCTTAGTCTTTTCTAAGGGAGAAGAAGAGCATGCCCTACATCTTAGGGAAGTGTTGGAGACTCTTCGAGCGCATAGCCTTAAGGCTAAATTCTCTAAATGTCACTTTTGGAGGAAGGAAGTGCGGTTCTTGGGGCACGTGGTCTCCAAGGAAGGGATAGCTGTGGATCCCGCGAAGGTAGTGTCCATCCAAGATTGGAAGGTTCCGAGGAATGCTACCGAGGTGAGGAGTTTCTTGGGGTTGGCTGGCTATTATAGGAAGTTTATCAAGGACTTCGCGAAAATATCAGCCCCATTAACTCGCTTGACGAAGAAGAATCTAGTCTTCACATGGGACGTAGATTGTGATGATGCATTCCAACGGTTAAAGAGAGCTTTAACCACAGCTCCAGTCTTAGTGTTGCCAGATGGGAGTAAGCCATTTGTTGTTTATACCGATGCTTGTGGGACAGGACTAGGCGCAATTTTAATGCAAGAGGGAAGGGTAATAGCCTATGGGGGAAGGCAGTTGAGAAAGCATGAGAAAAATTACCCTACCCATGATCTAGAGTTGGCCGCTATTGTTTTTGCACTTAAGTCTTGGCGCCATTATCTTCTTGGAGAGAGGTTCGAATTGTTCACCGACTACAAATCATTGAAGTACATGTTTTCTCAGAAGGATTTGAACTTGAGACAGCAAAGGTGGATGGAGTTCTTAGCATCCTATAATTTCGAGATAGCGTATACCCCTGGCAAGGGCAACGTGGTGGCGTACGCCTTGAGCAGAAAAAGGTTGTCCTTGAGTCCAATGTTCGTGGAACGACGAAGCTTGGAATTTATCTCAATGTTTGATTTCAGACCTTCCGTTGACTTTATACCCGGTTTGCTAGCATCCTTAGAGGTCAGACCTACTCTTTTGGGACGGATTGGCAAGGCACAACGGGACGACCCACAGTTGGTTGAGTTGGTAGAGAGTCTCATAAGGGGGGAGTCGTCCAGCCATTTGAGTAGGTACACCCTAGACAATAGGGGGTGCTTGCGTAGAGACGGTAGACTTTGTGTACCGCAAGACGAGGGTTTGAGGAAGGCTATTCTTGATGATGCGCATCGTTCAAAGATGACCATTCATCCCGGTGGGGACAAGATGTACCAATACATGAAGCGAGTTTTCTTTTGGGCCGGTATGAAGAAAGATGTGGCCGAGTATGTCGCTAGATGCTTGGTGTGCCAACAAGTGAAAGCGGAGCAAAAGAGACCCGGTGGGTTGCTTCACCCATTGGAAGTTCCGCAATGGAAGTGGGATAGCGTCTCGATCGATTTTATTGATGGGTTACCGAGATCGAGGAAGGGTAATACGGGAATTTGGGTTGTGGTAGACAGACTTACTAAGAGCGCCTATTTCATACCCGTGAAGAGCAAGAGGACTGCTCCATGGTTAGCTTCAGTTTACCTTCGAGAGATAGTTCGATTGCATGGGGTACCTTCTAGCATAGTGAGTGATCGAGATCCTATCTTCACTAGCGAGTTTTGGAAGAGTTTGCAAGAAGCAGTGGGGACTCAGTTGTGTTTGAGCACCGCATATCATCCTCAGACGGACGGCCAGACCGAGAGGGTGAATCATGTTCTGGAAGACCTTTTGAGGCTATGTATCTTAGATTTTGGAGGTACATGGGAAGAGCATCTTCCATAGGTGGAGTTCGCGTATAATAACAGCTTTCAGTCTAGTATTGGTATGGCTCCTTTCGAAGCTCTTTATGGAAGGCCTTGTCGATCACCTACATGTTGGTGGGAATCTACGGATAAGATCTTGCTCGGGCCTGATATGGTTAGAGAGACTTCGGAAAAGATTGATTTGATTCGAAGAAGGATGAAAGCGGCGCAAGATAGGCAGAAATCTTACGCGGATAAGAGGAGGATGGATCTTGAGTTTAATGTTGGGGACATGGTCTTTGTTAAAGTATCTCCATTACGGAATGTTGTTCGCTTTGGGTCCGTTGGGAAGTTAGCACCAAGATTTGTAGGACCGTTTCCTATTAAGGAAAGGGTTGGACGGATGGCATATAGAGTGGATTTACCCGAGAGGCTTAGTGGGGTACATGACGTATTCCATGTGTGACAGCCCGCCTCGCACCAGCCTGCATTTCCTCCAAAAGTGCGCTGTACACATGCCCGACTAGCACAAGACGGTCGTCAGAAGAAAGGAAAGAAGGGAATGAACAAATCAAGTAACCTGTAGAATGTCTCACAGCGCATGGGATAAAATATAATAATAACATACTTGACGTAAAACAGGCGAGACAGTGCATAAGCTGATAACTAAAATCAACATCAATCATCAGAGCAGCGGAAATCCATATACAGCTTATTACAATTTTCCAAATTTACTGTCTCTAAGCAAAAGAAAGCTAAAGTAGAAGATACACCAACAAATGCCCAAGCAGTGATCTTCAACAACACAGGGAGAATATTATGTATATAGTACGTGGAAGCCTCCTGCTCGTCTCCGAATCATCTACCCGTGCATCACCAGCTAACCTGTCTCTAGTCTGCTCGTGTGAGCACCCAGAGTAATAAGAAGAGACATAAAACTCTGGGTCAGACATAAAGCCTGGTATGAGCGATAAGCATCTAAACAGAGTAATAACAGGTATACTAAACCATACCTGAACCTGGACCTGCAACCAAAGAGTTAGTACCACATACTGTACAATACTCCAAGGTGCCATAATAAATAGTGTAAGAATACGGGGGTGGGGTGTACATGTCACAATGATAGCAACAATTCATCCATAGCAACCATCCTCACATCTCTCACTCAGTGCGTAAAGCGTACGACATCTACCACTTTGGAACACTAGACAAACTGAGGTAACGACGAATCCCGACTTGTAGAAACCCTGCTATGACCAAGCCAAACACTTGGAGTCATGACCAAACATTTCAATGACCCACTTCATTGGTCGTAGCCCTTGGTTCTACCGATGCCATAATGGCCCTGGATCCGCCTTCGCACCTCCTACCATAGTGGTCCAAAGCTATAGACGTCGATAGCTCCTTAACACGCGTCCCGCAGCAGAGCCCAACCATGAAGCGAACTCGTTGATTCCCTTCTGAATCTTGAGCTCTAACTTCTCATTTGGACTTCCTTTGCATCTCGGGTTTGGTCGAATTGGAGTGGGTCTTCAGAAGAGTTGTCACGCAGTAACAGTCCTGGAATTCGGTTCGGTTCGGTAATCATTGCCCTCGTCTGTTCGGTTCGGGTTTCTTTACTCCGGGTCGGGTCGGTGTCCTCCTCCGGGTCGGGTCGGTGTCTTCCTCCGGGTCGGGTCGGGTTGCTATCCTCCTTCCAGCTCATGCTCCTTCTTCGATCAGCTCCCTCGTTTCTTCTACTCCGATCCGATCACTTTACTTCAGTCCGATCCGCTCCGCTTCCTAGCCTACTCCGATCCGATCACTTTACTTCAGTCCGATCCGCTCCGCTTCCTAGCCTACTCCGATCCGATCCCCTGTCCACTCCAACTCCAAGCAATAGCCTTCCTTCCTGCCAAGCTCCTTCCAGTGACAAGTCCCAATCCAGTTCGGATTCCCTTGGTCAGTTCCCTAGTCCGATCCGACCCCTTTCTCCGATCCGAACCGGTTCGGAACCTGCACACTTCTGCAACTTTCCAGCGAGCTTTCTACGCCATTCGACGACGTTTTCGACCAATTTAACTATTCTAATCAATCATGAAACATACCATAGAGTCATAGCAACATAGCAAACTAACCACAAACACCAAAACAATGAATTCATATGTCAAAATGGATCAAATGTGCCCAAAACCCCTTATTTTCCCTTAAGCATGTTAAAGTAAAACTAATCATAGGGTTAACAAAACTTAATCAAATTGAACCAAATTTCTAACAGAGGCATAAAATATTATTTACGAATTTCTAAACATTTTTCCAGAATTTGTTAGTGTATAAATTCGCTAATCTTCACTAATTACCCTTAATTAACCGTAATTAGTGTCAAAATGATACTATCACTCACCTTTGCCACAACTAGAACCCCAAAACTGAAATATGCTCTGATTTGGCGCTGTTCCCAATCTTATACAGCAGCTCCAACCTTGCTTTGGTGCTTTTTCTTCTTAATTTAATGTTTGCTAAGCCTAATCTTCAATTAGAAGGTGATTTTTGGGTGTTTTAGAGAGATTTAGAGAGTGGAGGCCATGACTAGGTTAAGAGGAATGAAAGTGGCGGCTCAAAACTGAAATGGAAGTCATAACCTAACCCTAATCAGTCCTCCTATACCTCTAAACCCGAAATTCCCCTGTGGGCCTAGCTGCTAATCACCCGGTTAAGCCCAATTAAGCTGTTTTTCACCATCTGAAACTTGTTTCAGCCATATCTCCCAAACGGTAAGTCCGTTTGGCTAATGTGACCACTCTACGGAAAGAGAAACCATCATCCGAAGCCAATGGAAGTGGTTTCAGGTCAAAATTCCTTTCCAGTCAAAAGTTATGGCCAAAACAGTGCCAACTAGGGGTAAAATGGTCATTTAAAAATCGGGAAAAATCATAAACATGGGAAATGACCCCAATAGTCGTCTCCCAAAGTTACATGACCATACGACTTCGTATGTGAAAGAAATAAATATCCTACGATCCTATGATGCGTAGAATGCGGGTCGTTACACTCTCCCCCCCTTAAGAAATTTCGCCCCCGAAATTCCGTAACCCAAAACATACAAGGGATCCCGCATGCCTAACAACCATATACAACAATCAAATATGCAAAACAAGCAAACAAGCCTATCCTAGCATGCGGAAAAACTAAATCGAAGTTAAAATCTTACCAGACAAAGAGTTCTGGATACTTCTTCCTTATATCCTCCTCTGTTTCCCAAGTACAATCACTCTCGTCCTCGCTCCACTGTACCTTGACTAGCTTCACCGCCTTCCTTCGAAGTTGCTTCATGTCGTACTCGACAATACGGGCCGGCTTGCGGTTCCCAACCGCCTCGGGTTCTACTTCGAAGTCCTCTAACTGATCAGGTGAAATAGTCATATCTGAGTCGTGAACGAACTTCCTTAGTTGGGAAACATGAAATACATTATGAACTCCCGCCATCTTCTCTGGTAAGTCAATTCTATATGCCAAATTCCCGACTAGTTCAAGAACAGGGAATGGGCCAACGAATCTTGGTGCCAACTTGCCTCTCGTGCCAAATCGTATTACGCTCTTCAACGGAGAAATCTTGACAAACACCAAGTCGCCAACGGAGAATTTTAAGTCTCTTCTCCTCTTATCAGCATAACTCTTCTGTCTATCTTGGGCAGCCTGCATTCGTTGTTGAATGGTCTTGATTTTATCTGAAGTTTCCCTCACCACATCTGGTCCAAGCATAAACTTCTCGCCAGTCTCTATCCAATATGATGGTGAGTTGCACGGTCTTCCATACAAAGCTTCAAACGGAGCCATACCGATACTGGATTGGTAGCTATTATTATATGCAAACTCTACTAGATGCAAATGGTCATCCCATGATCCACCAAAATCCAATATACATGCTCTCAAGAGATCTTCCAAAATACGATTCACCCTTTCCGTCTGACCGTCGGTCTGAGGATGATATGCGGTACTGAGATGTAACTCTGACCCTAGAGCCTCTTGTAAGCTCTTCCAAAACCCACTAGTGAACAACGGGTCTCGGTCGCTCACAATGCTTTTAGGTACTCCATGAAATCTCACTACCCACTTCATATACAATTCTGCTAACTTAGCTGCCGTTCTGGTCGATTTGACTGGTATAAATCTTGCGCTCTTAGTCAATCGATCCACAATTACCCAAATGCTATCATATCCCGATCTAGTCCTTGGTAAACCATCGATGAAATCCATCGAGACTTGCACCCATTTCCATTCGGGAGTTTCTAATGGTTGCAACAACCCACTAGGCTTCTTTTGCTCGGCTTTAACTAGCTGGCAATTCATGCACTTGGATATAAACTTCCCAACGTCTCTTTTCATCCCTTCCCAGTAGTAAGTCTGCTTCATATCTCGATACATCTTATTACCACCGGGGTGTATAGTTAGCTTTGAGTGATGACATTCTCTAAGCACTTCATCTCTCAATCCATTGACATTGGGTACAACAAGCTTTCCATTCTTTCTAAGCCATCCATCTCGATCAAGCCCATACTTGTTCATCTCCTCATCGATACCCATCTCTAACTTGGAGATGATTTCCAATAGGTTAGGATCGTCCCTCTGACTAGAGCCGATTCGCTCAATCAAAGTGGGTCTGATCGTCAAACTTGCTAACATTTCTGGATCCGATTCGCACTTTGGTCTGAAATCAAACCCCGCGATAAACTCCAGTTGCTTCCATTCAAGGAACATAGCCCCTAAGCTGGCATGTCTTCTACTCAATGCATCAGCCACCGCATTTCCCTTTCCTGGTGTGTATGCGATGTCAAAATCATAGGAAGCTAAGAACTCTAACCATCTCTGCTGGCGGAGATTTAAATCCTTCTGGGAGAATAGATACTTTAACGACTTATGATCTGTAAATAGCTCAAATCTTTCTCCCAAGAGATAGTGTCTCCACATCTTTAACGCGAACACGATCGCTGCCAATTCTAAATCATGGGTAGGGTATCTTCTCTCGTGCGGTTTCAATTGCCGACTTGCATAAGCTACGACCCTACCGCCTTGCATCAATACAGCACCCAGTCCGGTACCACAGGCATCCGTGTATACCGTCATCTCTTCATCCCCCTTAGGAATGACTAACACTGGTGCGCTTGTCAACTTGTCCTTTAGACTCTTAAATGCATTCTCGCACCTTTCATCCCAGACAAAAGCTTGATTCTTCTTGGTCAACTGGGTCAATGGTGCTGCTATCTTGGAGAAACCTTGGATAAACTTACGATAATATCCCGCTAACCCCAAGAAACTTCTTACATCTGTTGCATTCTTGGGCGTAGGCCAATCCTGTACCGTAGCCACCTTTGCCGGGTCCACGGCAATACCATTCTCTGATACAACATGGCCCAAGAACCTTACTTCCCTCTTCCAGAAGTGACACTTAGAAAACTTTGCTTTTAATTGGTGTTTCCTCAACACCTCCATCACTACTCTTAAATGTTCCTTGTGTTCTTCCTCTGTCCTCGAATAGACCAAAATATCATCCACGAACACAAGAACAGACTTATTCAACTGATCTCTGAATACCCTATTCATAAGATCCACAAAATATGCCGGGGCATTAGTCAGCCCAAATGGCATAACCAACCATTCATAAAATCCAGACGGCGTTCGAAATGCCGTTTTAGCTATACTCTCAGCTTCCACTCTAAGCTGATGAAAACCTGTCGCGAGATCCAACTGAGAAAATATTCTCGCGCCACTCAACTGATCGAACAAATCATCTATCCGCGGTAGAGGATACTTGTTCTTCCTCGTTACTTTATTCAACTCGCGGTAGTCTACACACAAACGAAGGGAACCATCCGCCTTGGTAGCAAACACGACTGGTGCTCCCCATTCAGAAACACTCCTTCTGATAAATCCCTTCTTCAAAAGATCGCTGACTTGCACCTCGAGCTCTCGCTGCTCTCTTGGTGCCATACGACGAAGTGGCATCACTATAGGTCTGGCATCCTTTACCAAATCAATACGAAACTCAATCTCTCGGTGTGGTGGAAGTCCGGTCACTTCTTCGAAAACATCCGGATACTGGCCAACCACGGGCAAACCTGACAACTCACTATGCGGAATGTCGAGGGAGTTTAGAAAACTAGCCAATACCCCCTTACTGGGTAGACCACCAAACACTATCCTCCGCCCATCATCCGCTCTAGCTGTCACCAACAAGCCCTCACAGTCTACCACCACCCCGTATCTTTGGAGCCAATCTACTCCCAAAATAATGCCAAACCCAGTAAAGCCCAAAACAAAGCAATCACAAACAAACATGCATCCATGACTCGATAAGACCACATTGCGACAAATCATGCTAAGGCTAGTCGAACCACCAATCGGGTTCGTCACTACTAAAGGTCTATCGACAATCTCGGGCTCCAATCCCAATCTATCTACCAGGTCACTAGATATGAAAGAACTGGAAGCTCCGGTATCAAACAAAACTCTAACAAGAACATCATAAACAGAAAGCATACCTTGAATGACGACATTCTTTCCCTTCTCCGCCGCAGTTGGGGCATTCGACGAAGAAGGAATAGCATTAAGGGCATAAGCTTTCACCATTTGCTTCTCTTTAGGGGGCTGTGGACACTTGTCTTTGTGATGTCCCATTTGGCCACAGTTGAAGCACTTCCTATCCGCTGGCTTGGCCCGACAATTACTAGCATAATGGCCCTTCTTACCACAGCTGAAGCACTCCACATCCTGCTTATTCTTTTTCTTCTGGCCATCCTTAGCCTGATTCTGCTTTCTCTTATTCTGGGAACCACCTTTGCCTCCACCACTTGCTTGTGGCTTTGGCTCATCTGAGGATGCAACCTCAGTCTTCGGCTTAGGGTAGAGACCCTCTGATCTTAATGCTTTCCCCACAATCGACTCAAACGTCTCGTCGATGTGGTTAATAAGCCTTTCCCCTAAGTACTGATCTAACCCAGTTATGAATTTCTCATTCTTTTTCTCGGCAGTATCAATAAGAGATAACCCATACTTTGACAAAGTGTCGAATTCAGCAATATAATCAGAAAATGCCCTTCCATTCTGCTTGAGTTCCAAGAACCTCTTGAACAACACTGACTTCTGGGCCGCTGGAATGAACTTCTCGCTAAAGCGAGCTTTAAACTGCTCCCAAGTAATCTGATCTTCGGGAGTAGCTGCCTTTATAGCATTCCACCAATTCATTGCCCGCCCTTGCAGCTGACGGGACGCTAGCTTTCTCTTCATCGCATCCTCGATGCCCAAATCCTCGAAGATACGTTCGCAGCTATCCAACCAATCTTGAACATCTGTGGCCGACTCCGTTCCGTGGAACGGCTTCCCACCAAGGCTAGTATAATCCTTATTCAGCTTGGCGAAGTCGACCCTCGGCGCCTGCACTATTGGACCACCACCATTTCCGCCATTGGGAGCTGCCCTCTGAACATCCCTAAGCATCTCTCTCATGAGGTCTGTAAACATCGTCCTCATGTCAGCAGCATTCCCATTATTGGCTCCCCTACCAGCACCTCTAGTATCTCGGCTCATCGTCAATCTGAAAAAAGAAACGATTAACGATTCCATAGTGGTGCTAGTGCAGTACGACTTCATCCTTATACTACTAATAGTATATATATATATATAGCTTTTAAAAACCAAAGAAATCACAAATACGCTCTCTCGTATACGTGTAGTATCTCTCCCTGATAACTTCCCTAGGTTAACTACGCAACCTAGAGCTCTGATACCAAGTGTGACAGCCCGCCTCGCACCAGCCTGCATTTCCTCCAAAAGTGCGCTGTACACATGCCCGACTAGCACAAGACGGTCGTCAGAAGAAAGGAAAGAAGGGAATGAACAAATCAAGGAACCTGTAGAATGTCTCACAGCGCATGGGATAAAATATAATAATAACATACTTGACGTAAAACAGGCGAGACAGTGCATAAGCTGATAACTAAAATCAACATCAATCATCAGAGCATCGGAAATCCATATACAGCTTATTACAATTTTCCAAATTTACTGTCTCTAAGCAAAAGAAAGCTAAAGTAGAAGATACACCAACAAATGCCCAAGCAGTGATCTTCAACAACACAGGGAGAATATTATGTATATAGTACGTGGAAGCCTCCTGCTCGTCTCCGAATCATCTACCCGTGCATCACCAGCTAACTTGTCTCTAGTCTGCTCGTGTGAGCACCCAGAGTAATAAGAAGAGACATAAAACTCTGGGTCAGACATAAAGCCTGGTATGAGCGATAAGCATCTAAACAGAGTAATAACAGGTATACTAAACCATACCTGAACCTGGACCTGCAACCAAAGAGTTAGTACCACATACCGTACAATACTCCAAGGTGCCATAATAAATAGTGTAAGAATACGGGGGTGGGGTGTACATGTCACAATGATAGCAACAATTCATCCATAGCAACCATCCTCACATCTCTCACTCAGTGCGTAAAGCGTACGACATCTACCACTTTGGAACACTAGACAAACTGAGGTAACGACGAATCCCGACTTGTAGAAACCCTGCTATGACCAAGCCAAACACTTGGAGTCATGACCAAACATTTCAATGACCCACTTCATTGGTCGTAGCCCTTGGTTCTACCGATGCCATAATGGCCCTGGATCCGCCTTCGCACCTCCTACCATAGTGGTCCAAAGCTATAGACGTCGATAGCTCCTTAACACGCGTCCCGCAGCAGAGCCCAACCATGAAGCGAACTCGTTGATTCCCTTCTGAATCTTGAGCTCTAACTTCTCATTTGGACTTCCTTTGCATCTCGGGTTTGGTCGAATTGGAGTGGGTCTTCAGAAGAGTTGTCACGCAGTAACAGTCCTGGAATTCGGTTCGGTAATCATTGCCCTCGTCTGTTCGGTTCGGGTTTCTTTACTCCGGGTCGGGTCGGTGTCCTCCTCCGGGTCGGGTCGGTGTCTTCCTCCGGGTCGGGTCGGGTTGCTATCCTCCTTCCAGCTCATGCTCCTTCTTCGATCAGCTCCCTCATTTCTTCTACTCCGATCCGATCACTTTACTTCAGTCCGATCCGCTCCGCTTCCTAGCCTACTCCGATCCGATCACTTTACTTCAGTCCGATCCGCTCCGCTTCCTAGCCTACTCCGATCCGATCCCCTGTCCACTCCAACTCCAAGCAATAGCCTTCCTTCCTGCCAAGCTCCTTCCAGTGACAAGTCCCAATCCAGTTCGGATTCCCTTGGTCAGTTCCCTAGTCCGATCCGACCCCTTTCTCCGATCCGAACCGGTTCGGAACCTGCACACTTCTGCAACTTTCCAGCGAGCTTTCTACGCCATTCGACGACGTTTTCGACCAATTTAACTATTCTAATCAATCATGAAACATACCATAGAGTCATAGCAACATAGCAAACTAACCACAAACACCAAAACAATGAATTCATATGTCAAAATGGATCAAATGTGCCCAAAACCCCTTATTTTCCCTTAAGCATGTTAAAGTAAAACTAATCATAGGGTTAACAAAACTTAATCAAATTGAACCAAATTTCTAACAGAGGCATAAAATATTATTTACGAATTTCTAAATATTTTTCCAGAATTTGTTAGTGTATAAATTCGCTAATCTTCACTAATTACCCTTAATTAACCGTAATTAGTGTCAAAATGATACTATCACTCACCTTTGCCACAACTAGAACCCCAAAACTGAAATATGCTCTGATTTGGCGCTGTTCCCAATCTTATACAGCAGCTCCAACCTTGCTTTGGTGCTTTTTCTTCTTAATTTAATGTTTGCTAAGCCTAATCTTCAATTAGAAGGTGATTTTTGGGTGTTTTAGAGAGATTTAGAGAGTGGAGGCCATGACTAGGTTAAGAGGAATGAAAGTGGCGGCTCAAAACTGAAATGGAAGTCATAACCTAACCCTAATCAGTCCTCCTATACCTCTAAACCCGAAATTCCCCTGTGGGCCTAGCTGCTAATCACCCGGTTAAGCCCAATTAAGCTGTTTTTCACCATCTGAAACTTGTTTCAGCCATATCTCCCAAACGGTAAGTCCGTTTGGCTAATGTGACCACTCTACGGAAAGAGAAACCATCATCCGAAGCCAATGGAAGTGGTTTCAGGTCAAAATTCCTTTCCAGTCAAAAGTTATGGCCAAAACAGTGCCAACTAGGGGTAAAATGGTCATTTAAAAATCGGGAAAAATCATAAACATGGGAAATGACCCCAATAGTCGTCTCCCAAAGTTACATGACCATACGACTTCGTATGTGAAAGAAATAAATATCCTACGATCCTATGATGCGTAGAATGCGGGTCGTTACACCATGTGTCACATTTGAGGAAGTGCCTACATGAGACCGCAGAGGTGGTAGAGCCGAGCTTGCTTAGAGAAGTGGAGGTAGAGCGTGATGCGACTATCCGACGAGCTCCTACCCGCATCCTTGGGTCAGAGATTAGGAAGTTGAGAAACAGAGAGGTTCGACTAGTCAAAGTGCAATGGGGAGAGGATGAAAGCAACGCTACTTGGGAGACAGAAGCGAAGATGCGTTCACTGTACCCATTCCTTTTTGAGGGTATGTCTTTTAAGTTCTCCTTTATCATTTGTCTAATACTTATCTTATCTTTAGTATGTCCTCTCATTAGTACCTTTGACCTTTAGATAGGGTAAACCTATGGTTGAAACATGTGTTTGAGACATGTTATGATTGATGGATGCATGTGGATGCAAGTGGTTGCTAGTGGTTGCTCGTGGATGCATATACACACACTTTAGACACTAGATCGGCTCAGTCACTTCATATTGCATATTGCATATAATTGTGTGTAGGTAGCTATATTAATGGATGTATAATGGTTGTGTTATCATATGGATGATGCATTTTGGTGTATGATTGTGCACACATGTAGAGATAGTATGTGTCGATAGGATTCTTTCGCATACATGTTGGATGCATGGCACTATCATGGTTTGCATAAAGGAGGTAAATTGAATCAGTAGACCGCCTGATTTTGCATTAGACAGGGAACATATACACACACTTTTTGCATATGTTCATACAGCATTAGAAACTTCAAGGACAATGGATGCCAGTGTTTGATGGTTTAGTAGATGGTTGTTTGGATGGTAGGATACATTCTTCTTGACTTAGAGATTTCGGGGGCGAAATCCTTTAAGTAGAGGAGAATGTAACACCCCGTATGTTGAATAACTTGTTATAATATAAATCAGGGCAGAATTAAATTTTATAATCTGAATCAGGGGAAACAGGCTATGCCATTGCGTTCGTCTCGGAAAAATACGCGAAATAGAGTCCGAGTTTTCGAAAATCGGAGTCCGTATGACCCAGTTAAGGCCCGAAGAAGGTTTCATAAAATTCAGAACAGATTTAAAATATTCAATTTTCACATTTCAGAAGAGGCGGGAAAATTCCCGCCAGACAGAGGGTGTCGACCCCCCCCAAGGGGTCGACCCATATGTCGACCCAGGGGTGGACCCCCCCTGTCGGTCAGTGTGATCTGGGTGCACCATTTTGGCTTTTGGGTTGTGCTTGGTGGCTTGTGACGAAATCTGACGGCTCTAACCTAATCTAGGGTTAATCTAAGAGCCTAAACTACATCCTAATTCTATAAATACACCCTAAGACTACCCTAATTCATACTAAAAATAGATACAACGTCGTTATGCCGTCAAAATGCAACTTGAAGGAGCCTCCATCAAATTAAAGAGGAAGATAGCTTCTCAAATCAACTTCTAATCAACTTTAGCAACTTAATCTTCTTCATAGGAGTGCTAATCAACAAGTTGTGAGTTTCTATGCCATTATCAAGCAATTGCTAAACTAATTATGATAGGATATAATGAGGTTATGGTTATGTATGTGGATCAATGCAAGTTATGTTATCATATGCTATGTGTTCATGATGTTATGCAAGTTATATGCTATGTGTTCATGATGTTATGCAAGTTATGCAAGTTATATGCTATATGTTCATGATGTTATGCAAGTTATGCAAGTTATGCAAGTCATATGCTATGTGATCATGATGTTATGCAAGTTATGCAAGTCATATGCTATGTGATCATGATGTTATGCAAGTTATGCAAGTCATATGCTAAGTGTTCATGATGTTATGCAAGTTATGCAAGGCATATGTTATATGTTCATGATGTTATGCAAGTTATGCTATGTGTTCATGATGCTTGTTATGCAAATCACTATGATAAACATTGATCCATTATGACACCATGTTATGCAAGTTTGGTGTTTGATTATATGCAAGTTCATATATGACATGTTATGCAAGTTTGGTGTTTGATTATATGCAAGTAACATGTGCAAGTTTACACCTTTGTATGATATGCATACATATGCAAGTTAACCCCTTTGTATGTCATACATACATATGCAAGTTTACCCCTTCGTATGACATAAGTAGCTTATGCAAGTTACCCTCTTTATGACATATGTGATTCATGCAAGTTTGGGTTG
This sequence comes from Allium sativum, assembly GCA_030737875.1. NCBI lineage: Eukaryota > Viridiplantae > Streptophyta > Magnoliopsida > Asparagales > Amaryllidaceae > Allium > Allium sativum. The sequence continues at coordinate 293,215,725 of CM060912.1, forward strand.
ATTATTTATGCTAGTTGGGTTTGATGCTATATGCATGTTGACACTTTTAAAACCCATGTTGATGCTAATGTTATGCAAGTTGAACCCATTGTATGTGTGATGAATCTTCCCTTTTAAGTATGTCATGTTAGCGAATTACGTGGGGAACGATGGGGTTAATATTCATGTTAATGAAATGGTGTGAAGTTGGTATGATTATGCATACCATAAAGTGGATGGACATAATTGAGTCAATTATGTACATCGTTAAATTTGTAATTAATTAGGGATAATTAATACAAATTATGGGGGTGATTAATTAGGTGTAATTAATCAACTAAGACACGAGGTTGGACCCTTTTGTAGCATAAGACTGCCCGGAACCGACCGGCAAATCCAGTGGCTACAAATGATTGGCCCAATGTGAGAGGTCTTAGGCATAAACTAAATACGTGACAAGTGTAAAGACACGAGGTTAGACTCGGTTATGGCGTAAGGCTGCCCGGACCCAACCGGCAAATCCAGCTGCCACAAAAGATAGTCTAATGTGAGAGGTCTTTACAACGGTTACGTTCTTAATCAATTAAGAAACACTTAACCAGATAAGCATGTAGTGGGGCATGAGGGGTTAAGTGGGTGCCTTGGGTGGCATGTGGAAATCAAGTAAGTGCCTTGGGTGGCATGTGGAAATCAAGTAAGTGCCTTGGGTGGCATGTGGAAATCTAGTGGGTTGCCTTGGGTGGCAATAGAAAAATGCGATTAGAATACTTAACCAAGTGGAAATATGTAATTAAACATGATTAAAGGGTTAAGTGGGATGCACTAGAAAAAGGGACAAGCTTAGGTGGGTAGCTTGTGGGGGCCCATTTCAACCAGTAACCCATATGTATCTTGTTGGGCTCGACCCATGTCGAGGACGGGACACGCGTACTGGGTTTGACTATAAGAGGCCAAAACGGGTTAGCGGTGGCAACGCAAGTCCAACGGGTTTCATATGTGTGTGTGGACCCGGGCTGGTAGGTAAGACGTTGTTGCATCGTGTAGGTATAAGCCGTGCACCATTGATTGTATCGGGTTGCCACTTTGGGGAGTGATACACCCCCACTGTGGGGCCAGCACGGGTATCTACGGTAGGGAGCCGATCGCTTGGGGAGTAGTGGGTACACCTAGTGGAGATAGGGGCAGACGGCACCTATGTAGTCAGCTAGGGGTACACGAAACTACTAGTTAAATTTTCTAAGTCCTTGGGTGGGATCAACCTTTAAGTAGGAATGACTGGTGTGGTGCAGTTAGTAATTACCCTTGGGTGGGTAGATGCGTCTTTACCGTTATCTTAGTTCATCCTATGTCTAGTTGGCTGCTTAGTGTAGTCATTTATCCCCAGTCATCACCGTACCAAGTTTATATCATACCTAATTACTTTAATGATTGTATTGTTAAAGTTATAGGTCTCACTCAGACTTATGTCTGACCCCGTTGTTTTTATCTTTTTCCCCCTCAGGTCCTCAGGTTGGGCCTAGCACTAGTGGGCTTTTATCAGATTTCTTTATCTATCTTTTGGAGCTTGGACCGTGATGTAAAGCCCAGCTTATCTTTTCTATTATGGCTATTATTTATGTAGTGGGATTATGTACTTATGTTTTATCAGGATGGAAATTTAGTACTTGACTCTTATTTTAGTTGGTTTTGATATGTAACCAAACATGTTTATCTTCTGCTGCAATGAAATGATGTTTTAGATTTCAAGTATTATTTATATCTATCTTGATGTAATTTTTCTGTTCTATATTCACTTAAAATACTCCACCGAAGTTAAGGCATTCCCTTAGTGAGTGACCTTAGCGGGTGCGGGGTGTTACACTAAGTAGCAGAGAGGAGACTTCGATCTCTGATTTTGATGGGTTAAGCTGAGTTTTGCAAAAGGGAATCTCGATTCTTTGAGGTGCGATTGTTTGTTTCTTGTCTTTTGCTTTGGAATTCACAAGTTAGAAATTGATGATGAGTAGTGAATAGTCACAATTTAGGTAAAGTTGAGTATCATGATTTAGTAAAAGGACGAGGCTGGTTTGGGGGGATTCCAATGGAGTTCAAGTGGGATGTCGATTGCGATGGATGTTGCGAAAGGAGCGATTGGATGAGGGGGTCATTGCGATCTCGGTAGAGGCCAACGCTAGACTGGAGTGGTGCGAACAAATTGGTGAGGGTCTGGGAGAATTGGGGGTTGTCAACATGGAAAATTGGGAAGGATTCAGCAATAAGAAATACTGGAGTTGGGTTTGACGGTGGTGACCGTGATGAAACTTAGAAGAATGGCAGATCAAGGAATTGGACAACACATATTGGGAGGAAAGGTGATTCGGTAGTGGAGTATATGGGGTGAGCGATGTTGATTTTGTTTGAAATGGTTATTGGCAAAATACGAGGGCAGTCTGTATGAATAGAGGATTTTGGGATGCAATGGTAGTAGAAAAAGCGAACGCCAAATTAGAGAGGATGGGTTGCACTATATTGACTGATGGAGGGAAGGTTGATGGTTGATGAATTGTGTGCATTGGTGAATAGAAGTCCGGTTCGATAGTAAGGATGGTTTAGGGAAAGTCGACTGATTGGTTTAAGGTATAAGCTGTTAAAATTTTAAAACACTTAGAATAGTTTAATTATTCGTGTTAGTAAATTAATAATAGTTGACTAATAAATTGAAATTAAATTATCGTAGGTACGAGTGGATTTTATGGAGCTCAACTTTGAGTCAAAAAATCTAACGCTATCGGTTACATGCAACAGATACCAGTGAAGAAGTTAATGGTGATAAGATGTTAAGTGAATTTCCATTTAAGACGAGTCGATCCGTAGATGCAACGATATGGAATCAAAATGGATAATCGACAAATTAAAATTCGAGGTGATTAAATCTCACTCAAAGTTTTAATTTAAAAATAAATTTGTAATGACCCGCATTTGCAGAGGTATTATAATTAATTTATTTAATTATATAAATAGTGATATAGTGAATTAAATGGTCGTGGAATTAAATAATGATGAAAATTTAAGTTAAAATAATAAATCAAATAATATATTTAATTTTGAAATAATCAGAATTGGCTGAGATGACGATATGGTGTGAACTGGATCATCTGTGATATTTAATTCAGTTCAGAATTGAATTAGAATAACGAATATATTATTTGAACGATAGTTTGAACGTAAAATTATAATATAATTAAAATCGAGCTGGAAATGGCGCTGCAGTTCGTAAATTGGCGATTCGAACTTCAACTGAATGTACAGGATTTGTTTTAAGCCAGATTTCTGTGAAACAAGAAACGTTAGGTGCTAGTGAAGTATATCTTTCTAGTGGAAGAGAAAAATCGGGATTTCGTTGGGTAGATTTTGATTTACGTCCAAATCAAATTTCAGAAAAAGTCACTGTGGAATTCCTTTATAATTTATAAAGGGATTATTTATATTTTAAAAAGGAATTTCAATATAAATCGAATATCGGGTTGACTCAGATTTGAAATATCAAGTTAGAAATTCATATAGGAATATTCTAGAGCTGTATGGTATTCCACTGTGAATATAGAAGATAATATTTATTTTTAAATATTTAATTTAATTTTATTTAAATATATTTATATATTTAATGGGTCATTTAGAGCTGTAAAAATAAGCCACTTTTGCAAACGACCGCAGAATTCTACGAAACTAATTTTGTTGGATCCGCAATGTCAAATAGTTGTTAGATTTCCAGTTTCGTGATTTTTAGAGTCACTGTGTGGTCGTACGGATTTTTAGAGTGAAAAACAGTCGATATTTTGATGGTTAAAAATATGCTGGGTGAGCAAACAGAGTCGGAATTCGACGAAACCAGTTTCATTGGGACCGTAATGTCGAACTGTAGTTGCATGTCCAGTTTCGTGATTTTTGGGTATCACGTGTGATCATAGGAATTTTTAGAAGACTAATACAAGGAGCAGTTCAATATAAAGGAATAAAATAATCAAAATAAAATATCTAGATATTTTAATTTGGCTATAAATACTCCTTAAAATTCCTAAACCTAAATCACTTCATTTATCAGCCACAAATTTTCCGCCGTCAGTGTTTTACATACTCAAGCAAAAACAGAATGTTTGGAAAATCAAAATCAATTCATCTAAAATCCCTTAAAAGCCAAACAAAGATATATGAATATGCTGAGTGCCACTCTTCGTCCTAGTGTGATTTCCGAACTGTCCGATGCCATTAATGTTCACTGTCTGTTGGCGAACGACAGCTAGGGCTTCGATTTCCTTAAATTTAAACCATCGATGGTGGAAATAGACTTTGGTTTCGAGTTTAGCAGGTGATTTAACACACGGTGGTGGAATTCCGTTCAATTCGATGGCAATAGTTGTCGATACTTTCCCTGTACCGATGTTTTGAACGAGAGGACGGAAGTAAATTGGCAGGCGCGAGCTTTACCAAAATGGGTTGGAGAGGGAGAGTAGTTGGTAAGACGAAGGAGGGTGGTGGTTTCAAGAACGGTGGTGTGTGGGTAGCAAAAATGGCGGTCAAAGAATCGGAATTGGCAACGGGATATACTGGAGCGTGGGGTTCGGTTTTGGGAAGATGAAGGCAGGAGCGGGTTGTGGGTTTTCAACGATATGCTTTTGGGCTATAATGAATTGTAAGGCCCAATCAATTAAAGTTTATTTTTATTTTAATTTAAAATAGTGTATCGAATTGTTAATTCAATAAGTGGATCATATGAAATCAGAATCCCGAACCGTTAGTCACGTTAGGATCGTATGGATGGGAGCAACACAATGAGACTGACTGGAAGTCCATCGGAGCTCGTTACAATTTATGGCGAAATAAATTGTCCGTCGAAATCAAATAATGCAAACTGTTATTTGACGGTTAACGCACAACTGTGAGTAAATCTCACTAACTCTGAACAGTTTATAATTTCATGTTGTATTTTTAGAACTGTTAAATATAGATTGATTGACTGTGTGTTGATTGTTTGATTGAACTGCTAGTCAGTTAGTTGAATTTCTATATTGATTCTGTTTAACAGAATATATCATATGGAACTGAAAGTGATGTTGATTTTATTATATAACATCTGTGGATGCAGGGAAACAGGTTGGAGGAATCCGACTGGATTCCTCAACATTTATTTTACTGTTTTTCATATATTGTGATATATGATGTGTTATATAATCTGTGGTGGATTATGTGTGTTGGAACGATATCGATCCTTGTTATTCAATATTTTAAATATCATAAAAGACCCTGGGATGTAAAAAGAATTATTTCAATGTATATTGAAATAAAGGGATTTTATAAAATCAATAGATTTTATAAAAGGAAATATTTCGAAAGTAAATTAAAAGGGAAATGTTTATAAAACGAATAAAGTTTTATAAAAGGGAAAAATGTTGATAAAACAAATAGAATAGAAAAAAGGAAATAACTAGAGTAGAATAAATAAAGATATACAAGGAAATATTTGTAAACCATTTACAAATAGGATAGAAAAGGAAATAGTGTAAAACCATTAGCAAATAGATTAGAATGAGGAAGGTTTGTAAACCATTTACAAATCAATCAGAAAGAGAAATGTTTGTAAACCATTTGCAAATGAGATTGAATAGGGGATATTTGTAAAACCATTTACGAATAGAATTAAAAAAGGGAAATCATTTGTAAAGTGAAGAACCGTTACTAAAAGTAAATCTTTATAAATGAATAGTTTAATGGAGTTAAAAGGAGTTAATCGATGTTAGTTTAATCGAAAGGAGTTAATTGATGTTAGTTTAATCGATTAGAGTAAAAGTAAAAGGAGTTAATCGAATATAGTTTATTCAAATAGAATAAAGGAGTTAATCGAATATAATTTATTCAAATAGAATAAAGGAGTTAATCGAATATAGTTTATTCAAATAGAATAAAGGAGTTAATCGAATATATAGTTTATTTGAATAGAGTAAAAGGAGTTAATCGAATATATAGTTTATTCAAATAGAATTAAAAGAGTTATCGAATATAGTTTATTCGATAGGAGTTAGGTGAATAGAGTTAAAGTTAAATCAAAAGAGTTAAGTGAATAGAATAAATTGAATAGAGTTATCGAATATACCTTATCGAAGGAAAGAATTATCGAATAGAAAAGATTTGAAAGAGAGTTACGTAAGGAAGTTTGTTAAAGAATTAGAAGGGTGAACTTTGTCTATTTCAAGGTTAGAAACGTTGTTCAGTTAAGGTCTGAGAAGTAGTATTACCCTAACTTGATTGACTTCATTTTTAACTAAGGAATGGTTAAGTTTCAATGGAAAAGGATGGTTAAGTGAATTTAGTAATTAAAGGAAATGGTTTGAGTAGGCATCGCGATGGCTTGTTTAAACATCTGTCTATGTCCAATGAAGAAGCTTTGGAAATGTTTTCCAAATAAGAAACCAAAAATGTTTTCTAATAAAGAAAACAAGAAATGGAAATGTTTTCCATTGTTAATAACATATATTTTCCAAATTTAGAAAACAAGAAATATTGAATATTGGGAAACAGGAGATAAGTAAATTAATGAAATAAAGAGATAAATGTTGAATGATGTTTGATCGACATAAATTTCCATTTGGAAATAATATCGTTGTTTGCACACCTGTTTTTCTTTGATGGTTAAATCATAGACTATCGAAGTTTTGACCATTTTAACGTTGTTAATATGGAGAGACCGGTTGGATTATTATCCAAAGAACCACTCTGTATTGGCATAAGCGTTGCGAATCATATATGACAAAGATAATCGAAGACGGATTAAAGTGCAAGGGCTATTGTATAAGTCTTAGATAACGGTGTCTAAGATGGATGTATTGAATGGTGCCTTCGGCTCATCATGTTCTTGGATGACTTGTATGGATGGATGTCTGACAGAGTATTTCCATACGATCACGTATATTGATTTCTCCAACCGTACCAAGAGTGGAAGCGGAGAAGGAAACTTCTTTTAGCTAACACATTATGTATGGTTGAGGACGTCAATCGGAGATTTGATGGATTTGACGATGTAGCATTCAAAGTGAATCTGGTATGATGATAAAGCGTAGCTTCTAGCCTCATCATCCAGTAAATGACAGAAATCAAGCAGGCAGCATGGCTAAGTCGGTCGCACCGAAGTAGGGTGTATAATCACCTGATCTAGAGTTTCATTTACTTCTAAAAATCTGTTGTTGATGCTGTCCCATTCGGGAAACGGTTGCTGATCCCAACCGTTGGTGATATACATTCGATACACTCAAGCGAAACGAGTGGTCGGTCATGTGTGGCCGGGTTGCAAGATGTCCTTGTTGAACCCAGTGTATTCCTTTCTAAAGGTACACTAGCGAAAGGTGGTTCCATACCTTATCATAGTTGGAAATCCATTACCCAATACATGCTTGCGGTTTTGATTGTATACTATATATGTAGAACGTGAGATGAAAGCGTTTCTGCTAGAAGATTATTATATTGTGGTTGATAGACATTATTATAATATCAAAAGGTTTTTGATATAAAGATAATTTGGATTCTCATAAGGGAAAAACCCATTCCGTTATACGGCGTGGTCTTATGAGATATCGTTTACTTATTCAAACTGTTTTAAACTATTTTACTCATACCAGTCCCATGACTGACCCGGAGTTTATTTGTTTGTTTCCCTAAACTCTTGGATGCCTAAATTTGTACAGGCAGTCAAGTAGTCGGGATTTACAGATATACTGGAAGAGATGGAGCAGGAGGCTTCAGGATCATATAGTTATAGTTTATTTCCGCTGAGTTGTAAGTATTATACCTTGATAATGATGTATATTCAAGTACAGATGTATATTTCAAGTTATGTTATATATATTATATGTTATTAGTTCCGTTGTGAGGTTCGTGTTACTCTGATGTTGTGTTCTTCTTCTTCTTCTATTCTAAGTTTCTGTCTTATCTTTCCTCACCCTATAATTTCTTTCATTAATGACCGATATTTTTCGATGTTTGGTTAGTCATCAGTGAGTTTATGGCGATAACCAAAGTCGACAAAATCCCGGGTCATTAGAGTTGGTATAAGAGCAAAGGTTTAGTTAATACCTTGGCTCTGTGGCGTGACTCGGTAGAGATAGGGTTAGTAATACCCTAGATTGAGTTGAGTGTATATATATACCAGTGAACGTATTTGTTATTGATATGAAATCGTTTTATATTGTGGTGATTCATTGGTTGAGTCGTTTATGAGTTCTGGTCGATCAGTTTGATCCACTGTATCGGTAGGAGTTTATAAACACTTGAATACGATGGGTCGGCATGATATGTTTTGAAAAGATGGTAAATTAAAATAAGTTTACCCAAGGTATATCTTGATATAAAGAAGATATAAATATCAAGATTATAATATATTGGATATATTGGTTGTGATTATAATTGAGTAAGATTATAAGTAAAATGGTTATGTAAATAACCAATCAGAATTCATATAAGTGAAATATGTGAAATCAGATGAGTTGAATCTAAAATTTAAACCAGAAATTGAATTAAAAATCTGGAAAATTGGATAAGTGTTTGTAAATGGATTTGGATTTAAAATAAGGAAAATTTAAGATCTTGGGAGATTTTAAATTGTTTTACAAGCAGTGTGAATTATATGTTGAAATGAATTTCAAAGTGGAAATGTTTAGAAATAGTTTTATAGTATTGAACTCACTTCGATCGCTGGAAAATAGATTCTGATGATGACAGCTGCATCATCAGTATTCATTTTCGAGTTGTAAGTAACGAATTACTACCAGAGATATTGTTTTGAATTTGTTTTGGGAAAGACAAGTTGTGTTGAATTTCAAAATGGGATTTATAATATAGAATTGATTATAGACTTTGAATAAAGAGAATTCAAATAGAATTGAATATAGGAATTCAAAGGGAGTTTGAATATATGAAATTTAATGGAATTGAAGTAGAATTGAATATAGAAATTCAAAGGGAGTTTGAATATATGAAATTCAATGGAATTGAAGTAGAATTAAATATAGAAATTCAAATATAGAATTTGAATATAGAAAATATAAAGGAATTCAAATATAGGATTTGAATATAGAAAATGAAATGGAATTTAAATATAGAGTTCAAAAGGAATTCAAATATAGAATTTGAATATATGGAATTTGAATATAGAAATTTAAATGGGATTTATAATATAGAATTTGAATAGGATTTGATATATAGAATTTGAATAATAGGATTTGATATATAGATTTTGAATAGGATTTGATATATAGAATTTGAATAATAGAATTTGATATATAGAATTTGAATATAGAAATTCAAATGGGATTTATAATATAAAATTTGAATAGGATTTGATATATAGAATTTGAATAATAGGATTTGATATATAGATTTTGAATAGGATTTGATATATAGAATTTGAATAATAGAATTTGGTATATACAATTTAAATATAGAAATTCAAATGGGATTTATAATATAGAATTTGAATAGGATTTGATATATAGAATTTGAATAATATGATTTGATATATAGAATTTGAATAATAAAATTTGATATATAGAAATTGAATATAGAAATTCAAATGGGATTTATAATATAAAATTTGAATAGAAATTGAATAGAATTAACTAAGTCGAAGAGGAATTAGTTAATCGAGTTTTGAATTTGAAGTTGAACTTTGAAAGGTGAATTGGATTTATAAATGGATATTCGAAATCGAATATAGAAATTAAATTTTAAATTTGGATTCAAATTAGTTAATAACCAAGTTAAAATATATTTGAACATGTCATGTTCAAATATAAAAGTGAAATAGACTAAAGACTTAATTAACAAATTAATTAACGAATTGAGTTAAAACGATCAGGTATAGTTAAAATAGATTGGGCAGGTATAAATATTCATGAGATAGGTATGGATAAGGTATGAAGGTATATAAATAGAATGCTCAACAAAAAGGCATGTATTAAATTCATATATGAGATTTTATGCACCGTATCGGCTAGCCGCTTGGCTTTTTCTTTTTCTTTTGGATTGGTGAGAGCCACTGGAGGCTATTTGAAATATCTCGATGCTCATGGTACAAAGGAGGTTATGGCGAATTTTTCTAGGAATTAAGGAGTTAGAATATTTTTAAGATAATTTGATAGTTAGAAATCAATGTATCGATATATATGTAGAAGTCGATAAGGAAACGAACTTAGAAATAGAATAGTAAAATCAAAAAGGAAGACTAAGAATAAAATCTAGTAAGGATAGAAAGAGGAAGCGTATATGTGTTTAAAAGTGAATAAGTAGTTGTATGGTATTGATTATTCGAGTAAGTAGTCATATCTGTTTTGACGTTATAAATGTTATTCAGTCAAGGTCTGAGAGGTAGTTATACCCCAACTTGATTGATTTCATTATTAACAAATAAATAGTAAGATTTTAGGCTCGAAGATCAATGTTGAATAAGAGTTAGTTGAATATAGTATTTTGGTTGTCGTAACGATGTTTTACACAACATCCGTTTTAACCCAAATAAGTGTAAGATTGGAAATATAATAAAGAATATTTCCTAAGTATAGGAATAAACGAGATCGGAAAAGAGATAAGTAATTGGAATATTTTCCAATTATAAATAGCATATATTTTCTGAAGTTTAGAAAATAAAGGAAGGCGATATTCGGAAATGTTTTCCAAATAACATAAAACGCCAACATGGTTATTGAAAATATTTGGTTAACAAATATTGATATAGAAATAAAGAAGTGATTTAACTAATGGAATATTAATTAAGGGCTCAGTGACATATTCAAAAGAAAATTTTGATTTTTGAAAAGAGTAAACTGTTTAAAAACTCCCAGGGAAAGACTGTTTGAATTAAAAACAAATTTAACAGAAATTGTGAAAGCAAATTTGAATTAAAGTAAAGCCAGAAAAGTGGTAACTGAGATTGAATTAGAATCATATCCAGACAAATTGGATTGTGAGATTCAAATTTGAAGTGTAATGGGATAATCAAGTTAAGAGTTGGGAATCGAGAAGAAACTCGAGTTAAAATGATATTTGGCTCGGATATAAACGAATGGTTGTGTTGTGGATAAAAGCAGACTAGAATTTGATTGGGATAACAATGGTATATGCTGAGTTGATAGCATATGGAAGTGATAGAGTTGATATGCCCGACAAAAAGGTACAAGTTTATATTTCATAAGCATGAGATTTATGAGCCGAATTGGCAAGCTGCTTGGCTGTTTGATTTTCTTTTGAGTTGCAGATGGCCAAGAGAGGCGAGTTGTAGTTTGATCGATTGTCCAGTACAAAGGAGGTGCTGGCAAAAAAATTCGAAGAGTTAAGGCATTAGAAAACTTTTAGGATTTTTGAAAATTTTCGTTGATAAGAATTAATTAATAATTTAATTGAAATTAAATTGTTTCAATTGAAACTGAATTTAAATAGTGAACAAATATGTTCTAACCAGTCGATAGGGTCGTTCTCTACCTTAGCAATTTCGAGGACGAAATTATTTTAAGTGGGGAAGATTGTAATGACCCGCATTCGCAGAGGTATTATAATTAATTTACTTAATTATATAAATAGTGATATAGTGAATTAAATAGTAGTGGAATTAAATAATGATGAATATTTAAGTTAAAATAATAAATCAAATAATATATTTAATTCTGAAATAATCAGAATTGGCTGAAATGACGATATGGTGTGAACTGGATCATCCGTGATATTTAATTCAGTTCAGAATTGAATTAGAATAACGAATATATTATTTGAACGACAGTTTGAACGTATAATTATAATATAATTAAAATCGAGCTGGAAATGGCGCTGCAGTTCGTAAATTGGCGATTCGAACTTCAACTGAATGTACAAGATTCGTTTTAAGGCGGATTTCTGTGAAACAAGAAACGTTAGGAGCTAGTGAAGTAAATCTTTCTGGTGGAAGAGAAAAATCGGGATTTCGTTGGGTAGATTTTGATTTACGTCCAAATTAAATTTCAGAAAAAGTCGCTATGGAATTCCTTTATAATTTATAAAGGGATTATTTATATTTTAAAAAGGAATTTCAATATAAATCGAATATCGGGTTGACCCAGATTTGAAATATCAAGTTAGAAATTCATATAGGAATATTCTAGAGCTGTATGGTATTCCACTGTGAATATAGACGATAATATTTATTTTTAAATATTTAATTTAATTTTATTTAAATATATTTATATATTTAAATGGGTCATTCAGAGCTGTAAAAATAAGCCACTTTTGCAAACGACCTCAGAATTCGACAAAACTAATTTTGTTGGATCTGCAATGTCAAATAGTTGCTAGATTTCCAGTTTCGTGATTTTTAGAGTCACTGTGTGGTCGTACGGATTTTTAGAGTGAAAAACAGTCGATATTTTGACGGTTAAAAATATGCTGGGTGAGCAAACAGAGTCGGAATTCGACGAAACCAGTTTCATTGGGACCGTAATGTCGAACTGTAGCTGCATGTCCAGTTTCATGATTTTTGGGTATCACGTGTGATCATAGGAATTTTTAGAAGACTAATACAAGGAGTAGTTCAATATAAAGGAATAAAATAATCAAAATAAAATATCTAGATATTTTGATTTGGCTATAAATACTCCTTAAAATTCCTAAACCTAAATCACTTCATTTATCAGCCACAAATTTTCGCCGTCAGTGTTTTACATCCTCAAGCAAAAACAGAATGTCTGGAAAATCAAAATCAATTCATCTAAAATCCCTTAAAAGCCAAAACAAAGATATATGAATTTGCTGAGTGCCACTCTTCGTCCCAGTGTGATTTCCGAACTGTCCGATGCCATTAACGTTCACTATCTGTTGGCGAACGACAGCTAGGGCTTCGATTTCCTTAAATTTAAAGCGTCGATGGTGGAAATAGACTTTGGTTTCGAGTTTAGCAGGTGATTTAACACACGGTGGTGGAATTCCGTTCAATTCAATGACAATAGTTGTCGATACTTTCCCTGTACTGATGTTTTGAACGAGAGGACGGAAGTAAATTGGCAGGCGCGAGCTTTACCAAAATGGGTCGAAGAGGGAGAGTAGTTGGTAAGACGAAGGAGGGTGGCGGTTTCAAGAAGTACGGTGGTGTGTGGGGAGCAAAAATGGCGGTCAAAGAATCGGAAATGGCAATGGGATAAACTGGAGCGTGGGGTTCGGTTTTGGGAAGATGAAGGTAGGAGCGGGTTGTGGGTTTCCAACGATAAGGTTTTAGGCTGTAATGAATTGTAAGGCCCAATCAATTAAAGTTTATTTTTATTTTAATTTAAAATAGTGTATCGACTTGTTAATTCAATAACTAGATCATACGAAATCAGAATCCCGAACCGTTAGTCACGTTAGGATCGTATGGATGGAAGCAACACAATGAGACTGACTGGAAGTCCATCGGAGCTCGTTACAATTTATGGCGAAATAAATTGTCCGTCGAAATCAAATAACGCAAACCGTTATTTGACAGTTAACGCGCAACTGTGAGTAAATCTCACTAACTCTGAACAGTTTATAATTTCATGTTGTATTTTTAGAACTGTTAAATATTGACTGATTGATTGTGTGTTGATTGTTTGATTGAACTGCTAGTCAGTTAGTTGAATTTCTATATTTATTCTGTTTACCAGAATATATCATATGGAACTGAAAGTGATGTTGATTTTATTATGTAACATCTGTGGATGCAGGGAAACAGCTTGGAGGAATCCGACTGGATTCCTCAACATTTATTTTACTGTTTTTCATATATTGTGATATATGATGTGTTATATAATCTGTGATGGATTATGTGTGTTGGAATGATATTGATCCTTGTTATTCGATATTTTAAATATCATAAAAGACCCTGGGATGTAAAAAGAATTATTTCAATGTATATTGAAATAAAGGGATTTTATAAAATCAATAGATTTTACAAAAGGAAATATTTCGAAAGTAAATAAAAGGGGAAATGTTTATAAAACGAATAAAGATTTATAAAAGGGAAAAATGTTGATAAAACAAATAGAATAGAAAAAAGGTAATAACTAGAGTAGAATAAATAAAGATATACAAGGAAATATTTGTAAACCATTTACAAATAGGATTGAAAAGGAAATAGTGTAAAACCATTAGCAAATAGATTAGAACGAGGAAGGTTTGTAAACCATTTACAAATCAATCAGAAAGAGAAATATTTGTAAACCATTTACAAATGAGATTGAATAGGGGATATTTGTAAAACCATTTACGAATAGAATTAAAAAAGGGAAATCATTTGTAAAGTGAAGAACTGTTACTAAAAGTAAATCTTTATAAATGAATAGTTTAATCGAGTTAAAAGGAGTTAATCGATGTTAGTTTAATCGAAAGGAGTTAATCGATGTTAGTTTAATCGATTAGAGTTAAAGTATAAGGAGTTAATAGAATATAGTTTATTCAAATAGAATAAAGGAGTTAATCGAATATAGTCTATTCAAATAGAATAAAGGAGTTAATCGAATATAATTTATTCCAATAGAATAAAGGAGTTAATCGAATATATAGTTTATTCGAATAGAGTAAAAGGAGTTAATCGAATATATAGTTTATTCAAATAGAATTAAAAGAGTTATCGAATATAGTTTATTCGATAGGAGTTAAGTGAATAGAGTTAAAGTTAAATCAAAAGAGTTAAGTGAATAGAATAAATTGAATAGAGTTATAGAATATACCTTATCGAAGGAAAGAATTATCGAATAGAAAAGATTCGAAAGAGAGTTACGTAAGGAAGTTTGTTAAAGAATTAGAAGGGTGAACTTTGTCTATTTCAAGGTTAGAAACGTTGTTCAGTTAAGGTCTGAGAGGTAGTATTACCCCAACTTGATTGACTTCATTTTTAACTAAGGAATGGTTAAGGTTCGATGGTAAAGGATGGTTAAGTGAATTTAGTAATTAAAGAAAATGGTTTGAGTTGGCATCGCGGTGGCTTGTTTAAACATCTGTCTAAGTCCAATGAAGAAGCTTTGGAAATGTTTTCCAAATAAGAAACCAGAAATGGTTTCTAATAAAGAAAACAAGAAATGGAAATGTTTTCCATTGTTAATAACATATATTTTCCAAATTTAGAAAATAAAAAATATTGAATATAGGGAAACAGGAGATAAGTAAATTAATGAAATAAAGAGATAAATGTTGAATAATGTTTGATCGACATAAATTTCCATTTGGAAATAATATCGTTGTTTGCACACCTGTTTTTCTTTGATGGTAAAATCACAGACTATCGAAGTTTTGACCATTTTAACGTTGTTACTATGGAGAGACCGGTTGGATTATTATCCAAAGAACCACTATGTATTGGCATAAGCGTTGCGAATCATATTTGCCAAAGATAATCGAAGACGGAGTAAAGTGCAAGGGCTATTGTATAAGTCTTAGATAACAGTGTCTAAGATGGATGTATTGAATAGTGCCTTCGGTTCATCCTGTTCCTGGATAACTTGTATGGACGGATGTCTGACAGAGTATTTCCAGACGATCATGTATATTGATTTCTCCAACCGTACCAAGAGTGGAAGCGGAGAAGGGAACTTCTTTTAGCTAACACATAATGTATGGTTGAGGACGTCAATCGGTGATTTGATGGATTTGACGATGTGGCATTCAGAGTGAATCTGGTATGAAGATAAAGCGTAGCTTCCAGCCTCATCATCCGGTAAATGACAGAAATCGGGCAGGCAGCATGGCTAAGTCGGTCGCACCGAAGTAGGGTGTATAATCACCTGAACTAGAGTTTCATTTACTTCTAAAAATCTATTGTTGATGCTGTCCCATTCGGGAAACGGTTGCTGATCCCAACCGTTGGTGATATAGTTTCGATACACTCAAGCGAAATGAGTGGTCGGTCATGTGTGGCCGGGTTGCAAGATGTTCTTGTTGAACCCAGTGTATTCCTTTCTAGAGGTACACTAGCGAAATGTGGTTCCATACCTTGTCATAGTTGGAAATCCATTACCCAATACGTGCTTGCGGTTTTGATTGTATACTATATATGTAGAATGTGAGATGAAAGCGTTTCTGCTAGAAGATTATTATATTGTGGTTGATAGACATTATTATAATATCAAAAGGTTTTTGATATAAAGATAATTTGGATTCTCATAAGGGAAAAACCCGTTCCGTTATACGGCGTGGTCTTATGAGATATCGTTTACTTGTTCAAACTGTTTTACTCATACCAGTCCCATGACTGACCCGGAGTTTATTTGTTTGTTTCCTTAAACTCTTGGGTGCCTAAATTTGTATGGGCAGTCAAGTAGTCGGGATTTACAGATATACTGGAAGAGCTGGAGCAGGAGGCTTCAGGATCATATAGCTATAGTTTATTTCTGCTGTGTTGTAAGTATTGTACCTTGATAATGATGTATATTCAAGTACAGACGTATATTTCAAGTTATGTTATATATATTATATGTTATTTGTTCCGCTGTGAGGTTCGTCTTACTCTAATGTTGTGTTCTTCTTCTTCTATTCTAAGTTTCTATCTTATCTTTCCTCACCCTCTAATTTCTTTCATTAGTGACAGGTATTTTTCGATATTTGGTTAGTCATCAGTGAGTTTATGGGGATAACCAAAGTCGACAAAATCCCGGGTCATTACAAAATTGTTGATTGTTTGGATGCATGCATGAATTATTGAATTATTGTGGTTATGTATATTACTTATTTAGGCTTGGTGGTTGTGGTTATTATATATATATATATATTGGATTTCCCGTAGTACCATTAGCAGATGCCCGTAGTATCATTAGCAGATGACCCTATCGCCCCACGATATATGAGTGGATGACCTTTTATACCACGATATCCTATCGTGAAGCAGGATTGGTATTATTTACGTGTCTGACATTTGTGAATGCAGGGAAACCAGGTTGGAGGAATCCAACTGGATTCCTCAAATTTATTTATTGTTGTTTACATATTTATTTATGTGTGTGATGTGTGAATTGAATGGATAATTTGCGTGTTTGGATATTACAATATCACTGGCCCTAGATATTTATATTTTAAAATATCAAAAAGAGATATTTGAATTTAAAAAGGGAAATTTGCTTTTTGAAATGGAAATGGAATTTCGAATGAATTTACAAATATTAACTTGTTTTTAATAATAAAAACAAATAGCTGAATTTATAGACAATATTATAAATGGAAAAGAAAAATTATCATTTGATAATATTAGATTTTAAATTCAACTTTGAATTTAAAAAGGAAAATTTATTTTCCCAGAATGTGGATTTAATTTCAAATAAGATTTGAAATAGGAATTTGTTTTAAATATTTAAAACAAGAAGTAAAATTTATAATCGGTGTTTATAAATAAAAGAGGAAAATATTCATTGAATAATTTATAAATATAAATTCAAGTATGAATTTAAAAAGGGATTTATAATTTGGAATCGTTTCAAAAGGAAACGGTGAAATTTATTCCGATGTTTGGAATGTAAACTGAATTCAAATAAATCCATAAGGATTTATGATTTCGAATTCGACTTTGTCGAATAAAAGTAAATAAATAAAATAAACTATTTCAGAAGGAATATTGAAATTGTATTAATTAGAAGCTAAAATCTAAATTAAATCTGGAACAAGTTCTATGTTTATACATATATAAGTTATAATTATAAAATATCTTCGAAGGTAAAATGAAAAGGGAAATTTACTTTCCGCAAAATAGAATTTGGGTTTCAAATGAATTTTGAAAGGGAAAACTTGTCTTAAACAGGGAAGTTAATTTACAATCGATATTTGTTATCGTTGGGTAATTTGAAAGTTAGTTTCAAATAAAGTTTAAATATGGAAGTTTCTTAATATAAAATAAGGAAGTTGATTTATAAACCGTGTTTCATAAATGAAATGAAGAAATTTTCATTGGATGATTTGGAAATAGATTTTCCAAATGTTAGAAATGACATTTAAAATTCCTATTTCAAATAGGAGAGAAGATGAGATTTTTATGAGGTTATAAATAAGAATCGGTTTTGAATTACGAGCTTTTATCTGTCTCAAGATAAGAACGTTGTCGATCAAGGTCTGAGAGGTAAATAAAATACCCCAACTTGAACGACTTCGCTATTATCAAGGGAAGATATTAGTTTGTAATGGTTAAAAGATATTAAAATTAGTTTATCTTGAAATTAGTTATAATCGTCGAAATTTGAAATTGGATTAAGCCGTTAGGTTTATATAATAATTTATTTCCAAGGAATTGGAATTCTATATAATATGACTAAGTTTTGAATAAATTCATAACCGAGTTATGAATGTAGAATAAAAATAATCGACAAGTTTTGAATAATCTGGATTGTTAAATCAGATTTAGATAGCGGGCTTGAAATAATAATTTTTTTTAAATATTAAAAACAAAGTTGAAATTTATTTAATAAACGAAGTTTAAACGTTTATAATTAATTTAATTAAAATGAACTCGCCGCAGCGCGGTAGTTCATAAATTGGCTATTCAAACTTCAACTGAGTATAAAAAACTCAATATAAGTCAGAATTTGATGAAACAAGAAACGCCCGGACCGATTAAATGATGGATTTCAAATGGAAGAGAAAAATCTTGATTTCGTCGTATAGATTTTGAGTTATATCAAAATCAAATTTTAGAGAAGTCGCTGTAAAATCATTTATAAACCATAACGATTTATCGATAAATATAATGGGTTTTTAGTGAATAAAATTAGAATTCTTATTTGAAAAATCCACATTCGAGTTATCAAATATATACGAACTCGAGTAGGGTGAATGAATAGATTTTTTGATATAAAAAAAATCAAATTTTGGATTATGGAATAATATTAACTAATTAATAAGAGAAGTTGGTTAATAAGGTTTGAGTGGAATTTAATATGGGACAAGTAAACTGGATTGTAAAGTAGAATTTGAAATTGAATATGGGGCTTGAGTTATAAATTAAATTCAATTTGTTTATAAATAAATTAAAATATGTTTGAACATTACTGTTTCAAATTATAAGTGAACAAAGCGATTGAACTAATTAAAGAATTAATTAGTGGAATTGAATGGGATTAAATCCAAATAGTGGTATGGATTGAATTAAAATGAAAATGCAGGTGTTTGTATATGAGACAAGTATGGGATGAAGTAAATGAAGAATATTTTTGAGTGCCCGACAAAAAGGTACATGTTTAAATTTCCGTATGAGGTTTTATGCGCCGAATCGGCAAGCCGCTTGGCTTTTTGATTTTCTTTTTGAATGGAAAGGGCCTAAAGAGGCGAGTTGGGGTTTGAACGATTGACTGGTACAGGGGAGGTGCTGGCAAAATTTTCTGGAAATTTAAGAAGTTAGAATATTTAGAAATTTAGAAAATAGAAACCAATATATCGAAATATATAGAATTGGTAAGAGAATTGGAAAATAGTTAATGAATGAACATAAATTAAAGAGGGGCCAGTGATTGTTTGATGCATATTTTTTTTCTTTTGATAGTTAAATCACCGGCTATCAAAGATTTTTACCATCGTTGTCGATACGGAGAAACCAGTTGGATTTAATATCTGAAAATCACTTCGTATAGGCATAGACGTTGCGAATTAAATTATATTGAAGATAATCAAAGATGGAGTGAAATTCAAGAGCTGTTATGTTTGTCCAGTCCCATGACAACTTGTATGGACAAATGTCTGGTAGAGTATTCCTAACGGTAACATAAGACGATCTTTTCAAGGTATTACGTCTGGTGGCGGAGAAATTCGTTTCTCTTATCTTTTATACCCGTAATATTTTTGGGAGGATCAACTAGTGATTTGACGGGTTTGACGATGTGGCATTCAAAGTGTATGGTGGCCCGATGTTCTAAAAGATAGACGTAGCCTCAAGCTTCACAACCGGGAAATGACAAAAATCGGGCAGGCAGCATGGCTATATGGATCGCTCCCATTAGGGTGTATAATCACCTATCTAGAGAAATTCCTTTTACTTCTTTAATCAATTTCGATGCTGTCCCTTTTCGGGAAACGGTAGTTTGAGCCCTACCATTGGTGATATACATTCGATACACTCAAGCGAAATGAGTGGTCGGTCATGTGTGGGCCGGGTTGCAAGACGTTCTTGTTGAACCCTGTGTGTTCCCCTCTAGAGATACACTATCGGCAGGTGGTCCCATACCTTATCATAGTTGGAATCCAATCTCCAATAAGCTCCCTGCGGTTTTTTTTGATTTTATACTATGTATGTAGACCGTGAGATGCAAGTGTTCTACTATTTGGTTATTTATTTGATTAGACACTATTATAATATCACTAGATTTTGATATCAAAAATGGTTTGGTTATAATAAGGTAAAAACTATCAGTGTTTATGTGTGGGTTGGTATTACTATTACCTTTTCTTTCGAAGGATTTTTTTCAGAGTTAAACAATATGGTTGGAGTTTACTCACACCAGTCCCATGACTAACCCAGATTTTTTTCTTTCTAAACTCTTAGGTGCCCAAATTTGTACGGGCAGTCAAGTGTTTCAGGCTTTACAGATGCACTTGGAGGAGCTTGAACCAGGAGGCTTCACTGTTAGTTATTTAGAGTTATTTCCGTTGTATCAAATGTTATGTTGTACTCTAATATGGTATGTATATAAAATTCAGATTTGTATTTCAAAGTTATGTTATATAGTATATTTTATTCATTTCGTTGTGAGATTCTGTATTGTTATTCCTGTTCTTCTTCTATCTGTTCTATTTCTTTAACCCTAATGACTCGTATTTCTATATTATTTGGGTTGGACGTGCGTTGTTTTAGTCAACTCAGATAGTACGGATTTGCGGGCCACTACACAGATATTTGCTCTTCAACCCCTAGTTAATATTTTAAACTTTTATTTCCAGATATGCCCTTTAATTATAAACTAGATAACTTGCCAAATGTTATGCGATATTAAAAATAATAAAATTAGTCATATATGATGTTTGAGTTTAAATTACAAACAATATTTTAAAGTTAAAAATCACCGGTGTACGTGATTTAAAAGAAACTAAGGAAAGAATTACAAACAATGATTAAAATTTAAAAAAAAAATGTAATATCAACGGTGTACATGTTATTGACTAAAAGCATCAGCTATTAAAATAAATTACTACTTGTTAAATATTAATTATTTAATAATAATTAATAAATATTATTGATTCCTAAGTTTATTATTAATTATTAATTATTATTAAATATCAATATAATTAGTTATTAAATATAGATATTATAAACATGAAGTTTGTAATATAACAAAATGAAAAGTTATAAAAATATGTTTATTACAACTTTAAGGAATTGACTGTTGTAAAAACATTTATTACAACTGTGCTTTTCCCACAGTTGTAAAATTAAAGTTGTAATATGGTGTTTTTGTTGTAGTGATACTAGCAACACCCATAAAAGTGCAACCAACAAGGAGTTGAGAACTGGTACCAAAACCGGAGACCATCGATGTGAACTAATACTCAAAAGTCGGTGCGGAAGAAAGCAATCCATGCAAACATGCTTAATACTGATAACAAGAAGTCGCTACCGAAGCCAAAATCACTAAAAGCGTGTCGATACTAAGGGTTGCCACCGAAACACAAAGAACGAGCTGATATTAGAGACTTGAGGTGGAACCAGGCTTCCTGCTGGACCTCTACCGTAGGGGGTCCAAATTGTCTATAAATAAGACCCCAAGGGCCATATTTTGGAGGGACTTCTCATTCTAAAATCTTGTATTCATTTCTAAGAGATAAAACCCTTTTGTAAATTTGTTTGGGGATTTCTCTATTTCCCTTGTAATCATTTATGTACCCTATCAAATAAATCAATAAAAGAGATGCTTAGCACTTTTCATTAATTGTAATTGTCTTTCATCTAGTAACTTGAGTTTGAACCTCCAAATTGGATATAATTACCAAATACCCTTTTAAGCCATCCAGCTCCAATTACTGTCAAACTTACAACGCCTTATCCCATGATAACTGTTGACCCTTAAGTCTCGTAAGCGTGATACTCACCTCTCAGGGGGAAGAGTAACTAATCTTCGGGCTCGGGATCTTGATATCTAAAGAACGGGAAGTTAAATCACACTTTTAGGAACTAGATTGCACCTAGGTTCCCCTAGATCCACGACCATATTCCTAAATTCTGGTGTTTACGAAAAATATCATTAATATTGATATTATTCCTTTTTTTAATTATATTGGAGCTATTGACGACACACATGTAATAGCTCATGTTCTTCTGGCAGAAATGCAACGATTTATAGGTCATAGTGGTGTGTCTACACAAAATATAATGGATGTATGCGCTTATGAATTGACATTTACGTTCATGTACGCAGGGTGGGAGGAACAACCCATGGTGCTAGAATCTTTCGTGAAGTCGTAAATACTTCTAGTTTGAATTTTTGGCATCCCTGAGAGGATAGTATTATTTAGTGAATTCAAGATTTCCATTACTATAAGGGTATATATCTCCTTATCGCGGTGTAAGATGTCATATTCTAGATTTCAATGATACATAAAATAAACCGAAGACAAATAACGAAGTTTTCAACTACTACAATTCTAGTCTGTGTGTAGCAATCGAAAGGACTTTTGGTGTTTGAAAGAAAAAAATTGCAATCATACGTAACATGCCAACATATCCATATAAAGTTCAGATACAAATTGTCACTCCCACAATGGCTATTCATAATTTCATACGACTGTGCAATGCTGGAAATCCTGACTTTATGGCATATAACGATAATCCAGATCTGGTGTCTGAAGAATATCTAGAAAAGTATTATAACATTCAGAACCATGGAAATAACGATGGGGAACAAGTTCAAAGACATGCAACAACATCCGCTATAGCATTAGTTTGAGATTCTATACGAAATGAATTAGTTGCTGTTGTGTTACGTTAGGAATAGTATTTTGGTGATTTGTATTTTGAAACTGTGATTTGTATTTTGTATTTTGTAATCTGCATTTTGAATTCTAAATTCTGAACTGTGCGTTTTATATTCTGTATGATGTATTAGGTGTGTGTGTATATATCGTGTTGCCTTTTTTGTAAAAAGAACGTATTTCTTTTTTGTGAACTTTCCGCTTTGCCTACCATTTTCATATTTTCTTTTCGGTTCAAAGAAGGCCGGCCGGACTCTAAAACAATAACATATCAAAAAGGACCTATGTGCCATTCTCAGGATAAAGCAGTTAAAATCTCCACTGAAATAATCACGAATGATTGGTACAGATTTGTGTTTAACCAACATAATAATGAACGCTGCAATATCATTCATGCACTGCATCAAACTATATGAACCTCACTCATTCTCATGCACAAATCATCTTTCAGTACAAATGAAACCATAATCAGTTGAGAAATATCAAGCAGCAATAACATGTATTCCAATAGCAACAACGAGAATGGTAAGTATACAGAAGTATAAAATGGCATGAACAAGAATCGAAATTCCACTCGTGCACATGCTTCCGAACTCGATCACTCTTCCCCTTCCTGGAAGCTGAAACAGAAGCCCCGGCGACAGCAATATGAAGAGTATCGACGCGACTATTACCGGCCCCCAATCTGTGGACATTCTTTACGATATTTTTGATTGATTTTTGTGTAATTAATGATGTTTTTCTTCTTAATGTGAAATGCCCTACGGTTATAATAACTTATATATAGATGCTGAAATGTTGATGTCTTATACTGTGTGGTTTGGTATGGATTCTTTTCTTGAGTGTTATCTTCTAGTGGGAAGGTAATGTAATGAGCAAAGAATAGTTTGCCTTGAAAGAAATCGCTTTGCATGCGTTATTTGATGACTAGCTTAAGAAAACTCTTGTTACAAATGAACATCAGTAGTTGTTTTAGTGCACTAACTGTGCAAATTCGCAGAAAAATTGCAGTAAACTAAGAAAGATATACTACCGAAGTTCAGGTGGGTTAGTTTTCAGTTATGCGGTTACATATCCAACTAGAAAACTCTCTTTATTGACGGGTAAGTACGGGGTTACCAGTAGTACCCGTAACCATTGCTTGTGTCAGTATTGCTGTAATTCTTTATTCAGCCGCAAACCATCTCCTCAATAGTAGGGCTAGGGTCAGGGTTACGGCACACACTACATGATTTCCTGTTGAGAGATGTCTAGGGCATCTCCAGTGGTTGCAATTCAACCTTGAAAATTAAGCATTCTCTCCCCAGTCGTGCAATTCAGCCTTAAGATTAAGGCTAATATTCAGATTCCTGAATATTACGGGTATGGTCTGGTGCCTGATAAAGAAGCGTCAGAATTCTGACGCCTACTTATTAGGAGTCAGAAATCTGACGCCTAATTATTAGACACCAAAGCACATATTCTTTCGGTTTTCCTCTCTTTTCCGGTTAGTTATTCTTCCTTACAGTCATTTTTCTTTTTTTTTGGTGAAAATATTCTGACGTCTAATTATTAGGCGTCAGACTTCTGGCGCTTAATTATTAGGCGCCAGAACTACCGGGGAAAATCCAACACTTAAGGACGTAATATTCAGAACACTGAATATTACATCCTTAAGCCACTGGAGATACCCTTAGTGAGTATATCTGCGTGTTGGTAAGGCACACACTACATGATTTATTTGTAGTTTCTGTAGTTTTTCTTTGAGGGTTTGTTCCCTAACAAAATACTTGTCTAATTTAATATAGTGAATATCCTTATTTTCAAATTTATTGTAAAGCGGTTTTTGTTTAAGTTTCACTACAAAGCAAGTCCACGTTTTACCGTAGCAATGTTCCTTTTTTTTTTTTTTTTTTTTTTTTTTTTTTTTGCATTGCTGTACAGAAAAAATTCAAAAAATTGTAAATATTCACGGAAGTATTCTACACACAAAAAATACTGAAATGTTAGCAATTTCTGTGAATAATTGCAGATATTTCAGCAATTATTCATTCAATACATTAATATGTTGAAAGACAAATGAATAATTACAACAATGTTTGTAATTATTCATATATAAATGTTGATATATCAGCAATTATTCACACAGTACATGCATATGAAAAACGGATGAATAATTTCTGATATATTAGCGATTATATATATATATATATATATATATATATATATATATATATATATATATATATATATATATATATATTACAGTTGATGTAACTAAAATAAAAAAGTTGTTAATATATCAGCATATATTGTAAATAGTTGCATCATTTGCCACAATTTACTGAAGATGAAATATTTTTAATGCGCATGCAGTTTTTATTATATTTCTGCTGATTTACCTGCAATACTTGAATGTCTTAATAAGAATAGGCTTTGAGGTAAATTTTTCACGCAAATTAGAAAAGTTGCATGAAAATCTGCAATTTTTTTGATATAATTGCTGCGATGTCAGCAATTATATGAAAAATTGTTGAAACTTTCTGAAGCGTGCATATTTTTTATTTTTTTGGTTTTTGAATCAATTTTTTTGTAGTTTTAATGCATGAATACGACGATGATTATGTGTTAAATTAATTTTTTACGTTGATTTTTTTGATGATTTACGAAAAACAGAGACCTAGTTTATAAAGTTTTTAGACAGGGAGCTTTTTTGTAATTTTAAACTTAACAGGGACATGAGCCAAATTGTTCCTTTAATATATTTGGTTCTCCAACGAAGTATTGGGGTTTGGTCAAGGTCGACTTAATCCAAATCAAATCCCCTGTCCCCAAATTCTCCTATCCCTATGTGCCCAACCAATCAGGATCCCCTGATTTCCATCTTTTACAATTAAATCCTATTTATGCTGAGGGTTTAATTGCAAAAAGATGAAAATCAGGGATCCCGATTGGTTGGGTACAGAGAGATAGAGGAATTTGGGGACAGATGATTTGATCTCTACTTAATCTCAGTGTGAACCGTGCCTACGCATGGGGCATCAAACGTAGACGGCCAGTAATTAATCGCATAAAGACAAAAGAGAGAACGGAATAAAAATTGAAGAAGAAAAGAAAAACACAAGGGCGGCGCAACACATGTCAGAGGCGGCGCAGTTTGCAAGCGGTTGCGACGCAAGTTTCGCAAGCAGCGGTGCATCACTTGCTAAGAGCCTTGACCCTAGTATCTAAATTGTCTAATTGGCAGAATGATAGATTTATCGTTGCTTTTTAATTTGAAAATTTTGATTAACTAGAACTGTCGTTTCTAAGAACCGTGCGGGTTCAACTGTTGTTGCCATTAGATATCATTGCTTGAATCAAGTTTTATCTTCTTTTACAGTCATCTTTTTTTTTTTTTTTTGGCCAGATGTTTCCTTTCGTAACTAACAGGGGTTACTATGTTCGATTTCAGTTTGTTTTTTTTTTTTCTTTGTTTTTTTTTTTTTTGGGTGCCCCTAAATTTTTGTTGAATTTACCAATTATTATTGATCGTGTATTTCTTAAGATAAGTTGAATTCTGCATTATCATTCCTTTGAGCATCACATCTTTCTTTCAAAACTAAACGCTTTTTTTAGTCCATAAATTGGATCCATTTTTGGCTAGCCTTTTGTTTGTGACCTTAATGAAACAAATTACTTTTTTTGACTAACTGTTGTTAACATAACAAAATGGAGACACAAAATCGTACACAATAAATCTCAACCACTGAATCCTCCCATAAATTCCACTCTCCACATAAAGACAAACAAATCCAACAGTGGAGGTTATGTGTCTATCTCTTTGTGTTTAATTTTGTGTCCAAATAGCCGACCCCTTGATTTGTATTCATTCCAGTTTTTAAAATATACTTGTTGGTTCTACTATTTTGGTGTTGAATTTCTTATCTTAGTTGTGCGGCCTAGCTGTTTGGCAATATGTCCAATATAACAATGTCAATTTTCCCTTCTTCTATCTCATATTGTTCTCAAGGCTTTTTGTACTTCCGCTGATACTAGTTGTCCTAAATTCATTTTCATTTTTTCATTTTTTTTCCCATTTATTGTATTTTGTTTGTTTTAGATCCCATTGAAATGTGTTAATAATGCAAAATATGGAACTGTCTATAGCTTTTATATTTTAACGCTTAATATGTATTTTGTTACGTATTTCTTAATAAAAGGGTATTGGCTTCTCTTTTGTTATTAATTTGTTTGAGATTAATTTTTTTAACGAATGATCTAAACGATTTGATTTTAGGATATTGGAAAAGAAAAGGAATTTCGCTACTAGGACCTTTAAATGTTTTTTTTTTTTTAAGTTATAGCTTATGCTTACACTTAGAGTTACATTTTTTTTAATCAAAGTTGCAAATTGGGTAACAACATGAATTTAGCTACAAATTTATGTTAGCCTAATTTTGGAAATGATTGCTTTTAAGTAAACAAATTTGCTAATCATATGATTTAATATTACTATAAATGTAAATTTTACTTTTCATGAATCATGTTTTGAAATTGGAAAAGGTATAGTTTATAAATAGTTTTTTTTTTATTTAATACCATAAAGGAATATTCTACAAAAAAGGCATCATTTTGAAATTTGCACAGGGCATTATAGACCCCAAAACCTACTATGGGTTTGGTTATAAATACATTACACTCTGATTATCATGACATAATGTTAATTTTATCTCATTCCACTAATTATTTCAATTAGTATATCAAGTAACTACCATATATAAATATAAACTTCGACGAGCAAGATTTTTGGTCATGGTGGACCATTCCACATTTGAGAAACTTCCCTCTTGAAATCAATCTTCCAACAATACAGCTGGCAGCTTGATATATGTTGTAATTGCACATGGTGAAACATAACACACACAATTGGTCTGGTTAGCGCACATATGACTAATCCACATAAAGAGCTATAGCAAATGGTCAAATGCATATTGCGTCACTTTGGAAGGTACCCCTAGGCATGGGTTGATTCTTGAAGACAAGAGTGGTACGGGTTACATTACCAATAGTTATTGTCTTATTATGTGGTTGATTAAGAGAAGAAAAAACTCAACTTAGTGGCATATATTATTTTAGGTACTCTTTGTTCGTTCCTTTTTGCCTATTGTGAAAAGGAACTTAATTATTTGTTTTGAATTTTGATATACATATTTTCCAACCTTATATGTAAATGAATATACCATATTTTGAAGAAACTATAATTTTTGTTTTTGCCTTTTATTTCTTTTTCCTGTCTCCAACTTAATATGGAGTCAACATAAATAGGATAATGTAGAAATTGAGACGATAATGTTTGAAAAGAAATGTAAAAGAGAAAAGGTTGTTAAAAAGAGGAAAAATGGAGATCGGAGGTGCTGAAACTGATATGTCATCACTAAGCAACAATAAGTAACAAATAAGCAACCATTATTGTCAAAAATCTTAAAATCCTACAATTTGAATTCCATTTCAAATCGAATCTCTCCCTTTACGATTCGATTTATATTTCGATCCAAACCCAGCAAATACTGCAATTTGAACAAATTATTCTATCCAAAATTATACTTTCACTGTAGTTACTTGGATCTACAATTTCAATTCTAATCATTTCCAAACAAAATTAAATTAGAATAAGAGAGAAAATAAAGTGTTTGGCTTAGATGAAGAAGTTTAATCATCAAAATTAATTTCAAAGTCTGTTTAAACTCTAATACAAAGATTTGCTAAATCCACGGTTTACGATTTAAATCCTGTTTCAATTAAAAGTTTGAACTTTACGATTTACTATTTGAATCTCATTTTGAGAACCTTGTAAGCAACAAATAAGAACTTTAAGTTCAGAACGCAGTGATAGTTGAAACCACACAAAAGAAGATAAAAATAAACCATCCAAAATTGGATGTCCTTTCAGCTGAAGAGTTGTTTTGCCCAGCTATAGGAACACTCTTGGATCAAGCTCATGCATTGTCTATATGAGATATACATCATTACACACAGCCACACTAATTTACAAATCTATCAATACTCCACACGTTTTGTATTTCACAATGGTTTAAATCCGTTCTAATTGGAATACTAATTTCCTAACCCTTCTCAAACCAGTACACTATCTATTTCACAAAATTCACATCGGTGAGAAAAAAAAGAAAAAAAAACCTTAGAGACTCTAGATTTGAAATCGAAGATCTTCAATCCGATTCAATCGAAGATTTTCGATTAGATTCTAGAACCAGTTTTGATTGAAGATTGTATTTTCGATGGACTCACTTTATGAATCATGCCACCGGACTCGATAGGATTAAGATTTTCATTGAGTTTTTTAAGCCATTTGTCTACTTCGTAACCATTGTAAATCTCTTCTACTTGAATGTATGCTCTTCTTATAAGAGTTGCACCTATTGGGTTGTTGATTTTGACAATGAAGATGATGTTTGAGGCCATGTGTGCACAATATATGCGGAATGATTCATACCATATAGGGTTGTTGGGTTCGATGCCTAGCTGCCTTGTTCCACCGACTCTCGCTTTTTCTATATCGATGGTTGCATACACTTTCTTCGTTTCTTTTGAAATACCCACCGCGTTTTGAAATTCTTCCTAAATGTCATGCAGAATTAATTAATCTATGCATAGATTGAATTGATTGAGCCCAGTTCATTGAAAATGATATTTAATTTGTCAAGAACGTTTAGTGGAAATCGATATAATTAAGTTTATGTTTTATTAAACTTCATCGAATATGATATTTAATTTTATATATAAAGTACGGTTAGTTCGATTGAATGTTGAAAATATACGTATATGTGTTTAAATTCATATACGTACAATTAGATATTGAAGAGAACCAATCGTAATATATTATATTCATAAAGCCTTAGAGAGTTTTTTCGCCCCCGTTTGATAAGTATTGTATATGGTCGTTATGTGAATGTTCGTTTTTATTAACAGAAAGGACATCTATATTCATCATATACAATATTTATTGGATTTATACGTTGTATTAGACAAGTTACGGACACAATAACGAAATTAAATCTCGTAAATTATTTCATTTTAAACAGTTCTCAAAATTTCGGAAGCGCTTCTTTTATGTTCTACGTATACACGCAATTTTGTACTGTTCAAGGAACTAAAGCGAAGTGCTACCGTAATTTTGTTGAATCGTTTAAATTGAAATGATTTACGCGATTTAATTACATTATTTTATTTGTAATGGGGGATAGGATGACCCACCAGCAAAAGTGTAAATGATCTGTATACCAACGACCCCTAGTCATTGAAATCCATTGTTTTACTTGTAGTGTTGGTATAAAAGTTTGAACATATCCTGTAACAGCCCGCATTTTACATATCGGAGGATCGTAAATATTTTAATTTTATTCCTTGAGGGTTGGATCATTCTCATATTTTAATATGTTGCTTATGGGGATGTGAGACATATCCATAATTTTTACCAATTTTTTTGTGATTGTTTTGCCCTTGTTAGTCTTGTACAGGGTATAACTTTTGACTCAGGTTGAATCAGGTAGTGAGACCTATGCCATTGGAAAGGAAATGATGATTGCCTTTCCGTAGAGTGATTACATTAAATATTTGGCTCAGCGGTTTGGGTGGAATCGCTGTTTTAAGGTTTAACAGTTAGTTGTTCAGGTTTGTGAAACCCTAGTGGGTTGATTTGTAGAGGCTCATTAGTGGGCTGGTGGAAAGCTATAAAAAGAGGGTGGAAGGTATGGAAAATAGTTTACTTTCCCCATTTTCTCATTTTGAAGAGCCAAGGAATCCTCCATTCCTCCATTTCTCCATCTTTCCACCATTAAAGATTAGGAAATCGAAGATCTACCCATTTGATGATAGATCTACATCGTTGCAAGAGAGAGTTCATTAAATCAAGGAGTTTGGATCCAATTCCTTGCTGTCCGGAAACTTAATTCTTTGTTTTTTTTCTTTGATTTGGAGAATTGGTGAGTGATATGCATCTCTCACACGGATTCAATCAAGTATATGAATGTTTGATTATGTTTTTCATCAAATTCAAGCATTTTCTCATAGATCTACACCTTGGTAAGTCCATTTTCATATGAATCACTATAGAGTCTGATTTAGCAAGTTTAAACCAGTAATTTCTATGTTATTTCATATGTTTATGCAAGTTAGATCTGCAAATTTAGATTATATGTTCATTTATCATGAATTTGGTGAAAATTGTGTAATTTTAGTGATAATAGTCATATTCATGTTGTTAATGATTTCGTAGCATGCTTATGGTTGTGTTGAATGAATTAGATGAGTATATTTCGTCGATTGTGTCGATTGGTGAAGTTTTGGTCGACATTGGACTTGAACTGGGTCTGTACATGCCAGGGTCATGCGTGCAAGTGGGCGGTCGAGCGTGCAGTATAACATGCAGTGCAGTGTAGTACAAGAGAGGGGTCAGTCGCGCAAGCCAAAGTAGGTCGGTCGAGCTAAAGTGGCCCGGTCGAGCAGAAGTTAGTCAAGGTAGAAGTACGGTCGTGCCAAGATTGGGTCGGTCAGTCTTGCCAAGATGGGGTCGAACGGTCGGTCATGCCGAGATAGGTCAGTCGGTCGAGCACACAACTGGGTCAAGCAAGGTTTCAGGTCGAGCAGGGTTAGCTCATGCATGTTGAGGTTGGTTGCACCATAGTGGGTCGATCGTGCATCAGGACCAGGGTCGGGTAGGTTGTGCAATGGTCGGTCACACCAAGGGGTCGGTCTGTAGGGTCATTTTCTGAGAAATTATATTTTTCGGGTACGTCCCAGATCTGAACAAAAGAGCTTGAAAAAAAATTCGGGGGCAACCCCCCGAACCCTAGCCATAGCGCAGTGATGTAATTTGGCTTGGTGATGGTGTGACTTCGAAGTAAATTCAAGTAGGAAGGTTCGAAGTATTGAATGGTGTTAGTTAATCGATGTAGAACTGCGAATGAGGTGACAACTCAAAGGTCATGATTTGGTGGATAATGGTTGCTCAATAAGGTTGCTTGAGTTAAGAAAAGTCGTCGAGTTGGATGACTAAAGATACGAAGGCCGAGAGATTATCGTTATCGTAATTTCTAGCAGGCTCGAAGCAAGGATACAATAGAGACATCTAAAAGACCGATTGTAGGTCGAGTACCCTAGGTATCGTTGAAAGGCCTAGTTGTCAAGGTTGGACAAACATATGTATCGATGAAAGACGTATGGAGTTTATGCTAGAACTCGGGTTACCATTAGCCCTTGACATATGGCAAGGTTAGCCGTCAAATGATTAACAATGGTTTCGAAGCAGATTGATGGTGATAGCCAGAGTCTGTCATGATTGATTAGTTGCCTTGTTTGAACCATCTCATGTAGATTGTCCAACGTCAAAGGAGATGTTCCTTGGGTGCTAGTATGATATTGGTTTAGGCCACTGAGGCTTGTGCTTGAGGGATGTTGAGTTCGATTAGGATGGTTTACATAAGATTTATAATTTGGATGTCATGAGTGCTTTGCCATGATTGAATGGGTGTTCTGGTTTCCATGGTTGTATGGTTGAAATGTTGTTGTAAAGGCTAGCACTATCTGACGTGGGGACGACGGGGTTGAGTTCTTCTTTGGTGCTGTGGGTATATTAGTATGTTTATCTATCCATTTTCATATACTTTATTGATGATGTTTGTTAGCTGTTTTATCGCTCACTAAGACTGTTGTAACACCCCATGTCCGTTAATGTCACTCACAAAGGGAATGAATTAAGTTTCGTGGAGCGTTATATGTAAACAGAATAGAATATTACAAGACGGATAAAGTAGTACTTGAAAAATTTATAACTTTATTGCAGCGGAACAGAAATAGGTTTGGTTACACCTTCAAAAAAACATAACCAAGTACATAATATCAGTCTTGTACAAAAGCCTTCAGGATACATAATTTTAAAGCCATAACCCCTAACAGAAAATGCCATAAGCAGAATCAAAGCCAAGCAATACATCTTTCAACTTCAAGCTGGAAGAAAGAGACATCTGAACTAAGCTTGAGTATTTCCTCCCTGAGAACCTGGGGGTGAACGGAAGAAAAGAGGCGAAACAAACTAGGTCGGACATTAGTCTGGTGAGTCCAGTAACTTTAACAATATAATCATTAAAGTAACATGATAAGGACATAAACTAGAAAGTAAGAAATGACTGTACATAAGCATGCATAAGAAGGTAGGCAAGATGAATAAGATAAACGTTGATTGCGCTTCTAATCACAATAGGGTGATTACTACACTACACCAATGCTAAATATATCGCACCATGACTAGTTTCATACTGAAAGTTGATCCCAATCCCGCAATTGATAGCACTCAGGCGTAACATCTAGTAAAAGGTATCCACCCCATACAATCCTTAACAGCGTACTGAATACTAGTTGTCCCCACACTACCCCCTTATCGCTTAATCGATCGGCTCCTTAACTCGTATGTATTCATTACTTGTGTCATTCAGCCCCGCTTGTTTGTAGATGCCTATGCTAGTTCCACCATAGGGTGTATCAATCCCTATGATGACAACCCGACATAATTCAAGATGCACAGTGTATGACTACTGATGCCCAGTGCTTGCTTTTACCTCCGGGGCACGTGCACACCCGTACTTCGTCAGAACCTACACTGATGCACCACCCGCCGCTATTTTGACCACTTATAATCAGCCCGGTAATCGTGCCCCACCCTGCCAAGTTCAGGGTATCGTGATACATCTATGTGGGTTACTACTGAAATGGGTCCCCGTTACTAGGGTTTCCTAATCAACATGTTATAACGGTTAACTGTTCTCAATATAACCTAACCCCATCCATCTGTTTTAATTTAACATGTTGTATTGGTTAAGTGTCGCCTATTCATAGGTTACTTAAACTTCCCATTGATTCACGCATGTTTATTTAACGGTTAAGTTTGTGGGCTTATATATACTAATATTACCCACCTACCCAAGATTTACTTAACCCTTCCACTTATCAAGTCCATATGTATTATTGGTTAAGCTTGCATTAACCCTATCCACTTTGTTCATGTAATATTGGTTAAGTTGTCTTCTTACTCGTGTTAAATTAACCCCACCCACCTAACTCGTTTAGGTATCATATTCATCTTTGATCAGCATGAATTAGTTATTAATGCATAGACCTCTCACATTAAGTCGATCACTCATGGCCGCTGGATATGTCGGGCTGTTCCGGGCAGACTTCCACCACAAGCCAGACTTAACCTCGTGTCTAAGCATCTAATTTATGCCTTTGACCTCTCATGTTAGACTGCCGTTTGCGGTTGCTGGATATGACGGGCGGTTTCGGGCGGTCTTATACCACAAACCAAGTCTAACCTCGTGTCTTAGGTGTTCATCTTTTAGCCAATTTACATATTTACTATCCAAGTCTAGATTTTTATGTAAATTATCCATAAGTGTGGTCAATTCAAGTTATGCCGCATTTACTTGTTATGCCCAAAATTACTTAACTAAGTTATATCCAAGTCCCCGCGTTTCAATCGCACGCACAGCAAGGTCCAAAAATAAAACGAAGAGGGACAGAGGAGAAACACAAGAACTGACATAAGGAACAAAATAGGCATGTAAAGGTGTACCCAACTCAAGAATCATGGTTCCAGTAGATATGTTGTACATTAACAACAAGTATGGCTAAACTGAGCAAGTTACATCATAGGCATAAAGATTCGATAGAATTAAACATAAAAGAATCACCAATTTGGTGTACAACATGGTAGGTTCCATCACAAGAGTCTCATAGGCATAGGTAATTCAGTTTTGACAAAAAGGATAAGAATGAATCGGAATTGATTATCTTACAATTAGGCATAGTTCTAGATTCGATTCATTACAAGTCATGATTCCTATTACATGTTTCAAATCTGAGAAATAACTGAACTTACCAAATTATTACAAGTTTACACCCAAACCCATTTATGTCAAGTCTCATGTGGGCTTATTATATACAAATTTTCCTAAACCATAGCCATCATCAATTTGTGCCTTTTTACAAATCACATGTTATTCAACATTTCCCATACTTTTTCCCTATCATTCAAGCGTTATACGTGCGCGAATTTCGCATAATATGTCAGGCTCGAAGTTAGCCTAACTCATAAAAAGAAAAAGGAAAAAGGAAGAGGGAAGAGAATCATGGTATCAAAATAGGCATAAATGTACGAGCACGAATAGGCATGAACTGATAGAATTGATCAGAAAAGCATAGGTTATGAATCAAAAAAAAGATGACAACTTGCAACTTTGATAAGATCCATTATAGGCATAATCATATGAACACAATTTCAACTTATCATAATTACTTTAGTTTAATTATCTTGTGGAAGCTACATGAACTCACAAAGATTAAGAAAGAAGAGAAGATCTGAAATCTGATTTCTTAAGTTGATAAGCTAATCCGTTGACGTAGGCTTTGATCTTTATCTTTAACCTTGAATTTGATTTCTAGTTTGGAGAAGATGGAGGCTACGCTAGCTTAGAGATGGACAGCATGACGGCTTCAGAGAATAGGGTTATGAGGTTTAGGGTTAAGGTTTGATGTGATTATATAGAAGTATAGAATTAATATAGCCTTTAGAACAACCTAGGATCTATCCAAACCATCCAGTCCAAGAAAACGCGTCGTCAGGCCAATCAGAAGTCGCCACATAGCCCTACGACTCAAAAAATCATCACTGTCCAGAATAGTCAGCAGGGGTCGACCCCTATAGGGGGGTCGACACCAGTGACGACACCCCTTAAGGGGGTCGACACCCTCTGGCGGGAATTTTCCCGCCCACTTTTTTTCGTTGGTTTGAATTCGAATTTAGATTTATTAATTATTTATTTAATTCTGGTATAAACTTGAAATCTTCTAAGCTCCATAACTTCTTCATACGGAGCCCGATTTACGCAACTCGTACTCTATCTCAAGCAGAATTCCGAGACGAACGCAATGGCATAACCCATTTCCCTTAATTCTTTTTCTAAAAGTTAAGTGTTCTTAAATCTGGTAATTTTAATATTTAAAATTACGGGGTGTTACATTCTTCCCTCCTTAAAGGATTTCGTCCCCGAAATCTCCAAGTCAAGAAGAATGTATATCCTACCATCCAACATCCATCTACTCAACCACTCAATCACAGGCATTCATTGTCCTTAAGAGGATTTCTAATGCTTTCATGATCATATGCATAGTGTGTGTATATGTCCTTATCTAATACAAAACCAGTCGGTCTACTGATTCAGTTGACCTCCTTAATGCAAATCATGATAGTGTCATGCGTCCATTATGTATGCAAAAGAATCCTATTGATACATATCATTTCTGTATGAGTGCACAACTGTACATTCATACAAATGCAACATCTATATGATTACACATCAAGTTTCAACCCATATACAAATACATGTATGCATATGTAATATGAAAGTGTTTGCGAACAAATTTTGCAATTGTAAACAACTGTAAAATCCGTTCGGCTATCCTAAACAACAAGGATTGTTGTAGAGGGTGTCGAACTCTGGGACCAAAAATATTTTAATTAATAAATCCAATCAAGTTATTCCAGAATTTTGATTGATTGAAAACACAGAAAATAACAACAATTAAATAAAAAAAAGAGATTTATATAATTAAAGAAAACAATTAAGGAGTGATGACATAAATTAAATTAATATTCATCAATAGCCAAACAGATTAATCAGATCTAATTCATGTTTCTGTCACAAACATGAATCAATGATAATTAGGTTTATAGAAACAAATATGTGAATTACAACAAGTATAGCCTATGCAGGAGCTAAGCTCTTAAACAACCATAGGCTATCAGGATAGATTCACTATTTTATTTCTAAAATCCTAAAAGTTAGATCTAAATCAGATAAGCGTTAGATCGAACATGAATATACCCTGTGAAGGAGCATAGCTCTTAAAGGACATAGAGTATGAAGGTTCAGATCTAACCCTTGGTTCAGATCTAGATCTACATACATGAGGTTCTAATCTCCTTGGCTATGTGATTCATATTGAATCATATCTATTAGCGTCATCACCCCCTAATCAAAGGGGATTAGCTAGACATAGCTAAAGAAGAAGAGAAGCAAAAAGTAATTAACATAAACATAAATAAAATAAAATAACAACTGAGAGAAAAGGGAGAAGAGTTTTATTCCAAGAAGAGAATTACAGAATAAAACTAAGTGTGTTTTACAATGAATGAGATAAAGTGTATTTATAGCTGATATGACAAAGGCTACTAGGCAAATTCCATAATGTGGGACTAAAGAATTAGCCCAACTAACACATAAGCCAGTGTGAACGCAACTGTAGAGTGAGTGGTCTTGCAAACGAGCTAATGTGAACGCGGCATGAGTATTCATTGAGCCAAATCTTTCTAAATGAACTGTATTTGCAACCGTTTTTCAAGCTTTAAACTCTTCATGCTTTATCCATCAAATGCTCTAAACCATGCTTTTTATCAACAATCTGAAAACATAGCTATAAATACACAATATTAATTATTTTAAAAAGAAAACAAGATAAATAAGCGGATAAGATATACACATTTACGTGTATATCAGAAAGTGACTGAGCCGATCTAGTGCCTAATGTGTGTGTAAATGCATCCACGAGCAATCACTAGCAAACACTTGCATCCACCAAACATAACATGTCTCAAACACATGTTTACAACCATAGGATTTTCCTATCTAAAGATCGAGGATGTAAACGAGAGGACATACTAAACGATAGAACAAGTATAAACAAAGCAGTAGAAAAGGGAGAAGTTAAGAACATATCCTCACAAGAAGGAAAGGGTACGACGCACGTATCATGTCTTCCGTCTCCCAAGTCTCGTCTCCTTGATCATCTCCCCACTGGAATTTAACCGATTTGACCTCTCTATTGCGTAACTTCTTGATCTCCAATCCTAGGATGCATGTAGGAGTTCGTCTAATTATGGCATCTTGCTCCACTTCCACTTCTCTAAGCATGCTTAGCTCCACTACTTCCGCGGTATCATGTAAACACTTCCGTAAATACGACATGTGAAACACGTCATGAACACTACTAAGCTTATCTGGCAACTTCACTCTATACACCATCTGTCCAATCCTCTTTGTAATGGGAAAGGGTCCTACAAACCTTGGTGCTAATTTCCCTGCAGCTCCAAAGCAAACTATGTTCCTCAATGGCGACACTTTGACAAAAACCATGTCCTCAACTTCAAACTCAAGATCGGTCCGTCTCTTGTCAGCGTTTGATTTTTGCCGGTCCTATGTCGTCTTCATTCATCTTCGAATCAAGTCCATCTTTTCCGAAGTTTCTCTCTAATCAGCTCGGGTCCAAGCAAAATCTTATCCATAGACTCCCATCAACAAGTTGGTGATCGACACGGTCGTCCATAAAAAAATCCTAATACTAGCTTAATAACTATTGTTATAAGAGAATTCCACAAATGGAAGGTTCTCTTCTCATGTCCCTCCAAAACCTTGGATACATAACCTCAAAAAGATCTTCAAAGATTCTATTAACCCTTTTTGTCCGTCCATCCGTCTTTGGACGATACGCGATGCTCAAACATAACTATGTACCTACCGCCTTTTGCATGTCACCTTTTCTTTTTGCATCAAAAACTGCTCCAAGCCTTGCCCCGCAAGCACCGGTATATACTGTGAATGTTTTTCTTCCATATAGCAAATTCAAAACTGGGGCTAATATCTTCGCAAAGTCCTTAACGAGCTTCCTATATTAGCCCGCCAACCCTAGAAAACTTCTTACTTCCGTTGCTTTTCTAGGAACCTTCCAATCTTGGATTGCCACCACCTTTTGCAGGATCCACTAATATACCTTTCTTAGAGACCACGTGCCCTAAGAACCTCACTTCTTTCCTCCAAAAATGACATTGGGAGAACTTAACTTTGAGTTGATGTGCTCGTATGTCTCTAAGACTTCCCTAAGATGTAGGGCATGCTCTTCCTCGCTTCTAGAGAAAATCAAAATACGATCCATAAAGACTACCACAAACTTGTTTAGAAACTCCCTAAACACCCTACTCATCAAGACTGCGAAATATGCGGGTGCATTTGTTAAACGAAAAAGGCATGACGAGCCACTCGAAGAAACCGTCGGGAGTCCTAAATGTAGTCTTATCTATGCTATCCTCAGCCACCCTTAGCTGATGAAATCCTGTAGCTAAATCCAACTGTGAGAAAACAGAAGCGCCAACCAACTGATCGAACAAGTCATCTATCCTCGGCAATGGGTATCTGTTCTTCTTCGTGAGCTTGTTCAGCTCCCTATAGTCCACGCACAATCTAAGCAAACCATTAGCCTTCGTAGCAAAAACAACTGGAGCACTCCATTCTGAAACACTTCTTCTTATGAACCCTTCCTCAAGTAGCTCCCCTACTTGCTTACTGAGTTCCCTCCTCTCTCTCCAAGCCATGTGGCGCACTGGTAATGCAACTGGCTTTGCATTATCTACTAAGTATATACGAAGGTCTATCTCATGCCTTGGGGTTAAACCCTGAACCTCATCAAAAACGTCACCATACTCACAGACTACTCGAACTGATTCCAAATCATCAATGGATGTGTCAAGTGATTCTAGGTTGCTAAGCGTCATCGGACCTCTAGGGTCACAAGAAATATCAAGGGTCTTTCCACAACGAGTTAACAATCTAACTACCCTTTTTTCCCAGTCTAGGATGGCACCATGCCTGGCAAGCCAATCCATCCCTAGAATCAAGCTATAGCCTGTGAAACCAAGAACGAAGGCGTTGCATTCAAACCCAACGCCCAAGATAGACCTTCTCAAATCTCAACAAACCATAGATAAATGAGCCGAACCCCAATAGTATTTGAGATTATAATGTGATCCACAACTAGACTAGTTATTTAGGTGCAGTGTTTCAACTAACGAAGCAGATACAAACGAGTATGAAGTGCCAGAATCAAACAAAGTTCGAACATGATGATCAAAAAGGAAAAAAAAATCAAACTTTCAAAAAAAAAACGTTTCTATCTCTCTCCCCTGTCCTGGTGCCATGAGAGCATAAACCTATCCTCCGGAAGTAGGTCTTGTCCTCTGCCCTTGCCCTTGTCCTTGTCCTTGCCTCCTCGGGCAGTCTTTAATCAGATGTCCAGCCTCATTGCAATGAAAACAACCAGGCTTCTTCTTCTTCCTACAGTCCTTAATTAAATAGCCCATTATACCACAATAAAGACGCCTTCTTTTGTCACAGTGTTAATTATTCTTTCCACGTTCTCCTTTACCTTCTTCGTGGATTAAAGCCATATCAATAAATTACTCATCTTGTGCTCCTTATCTTAAACTCCCTCATCGACCAAGCAACTAGCTGGACCTTCCTTCCATCGTCTATCTCAAAGGTACCAAACGAGTCCTCCACTTCCTTAGCCAATTCTAGCTTCGACAAACGTCTCAGTCCTATGAAACGGTTTTCTCCCATCGCATGAAAGTCCTTACATATCTTAGAAAAAGCATCTACACGCGGGGAAAGAGACTCAAGAACGAAAAAGGAAGAGATTCGAAACAAAGAATCGAAAGAAAGATATATCGCTTTTTGGGGATTATGTTTTTCGTAATAAACCTTTCTCTTGAAAACT
Source organism: Allium sativum (assembly GCA_030737875.1). Lineage (NCBI taxonomy): Eukaryota > Viridiplantae > Streptophyta > Magnoliopsida > Asparagales > Amaryllidaceae > Allium > Allium sativum. The sequence goes on from CM060912.1 coordinate 293,256,270, forward strand.
CCTTCTTCGAAACATGTCTTTTTTAAATACTTCTTTATAAAAATGCTTTTAAAAACGATTTTTCAAAATCTTTTATTTGTTCTGTAACCTTCAGCTCTGATACCAAGTGTAACACCCCACGTCCGTTAATGTCACTCACAAAGGGAATGCATTAAGTTTCGTGGAGCGTTATAAGTAAACAGAATGGAATATTACAAGACGGATAAAGTATACTTGAAATTTTATAATTTTATTGCAGCGGAAACAGGAATAGTTTTGGTTACACCATCAAAACAACAAAACCAAGTACATAATACCAGTCTTGTACAAAAGCCTTCAGAGTACATAATTTTAAAGCCATAACCCCTAACAGAAAATTCCATAAGCATAATCAAAGCCAAGCAATACATCTTTCAACTTCAAGCTAGAAGAAATAGACATCTGAACTAAGCTTGAGTATTTCCTCCCTAAGAACCGGGGGGAACGGAAGAAAAGAGGCGAAACAAACTTGGTGAGACATTAGTCTGGTGAGTCCAGTAACTTTAACAATATAATCATTAAAGTAACAGGATAAGAACATAAACTGGAAAGTAAGAAATGACTATACATAAGCATGCATGACAAGGCAGGCAAGATGAATAAGATAAACGCTGATTGCGCTTCTAATCACTATAGGGTAATTACTACACTACACCTGCTAAATATATCGTACCGTTACTAGTTTCATACTGAAAGTTGATCCCAACCCCGCAATTGGTAGCCCTCAGGCATAACATCTAGTAAGAGGTATTCACCCCATACAATCCTTGACAGCCTAATAAATACTAGACGTCCCCACACTACCCCCTTATCGCTTAATCGATCGTCTCCTTAACTCGTTTGTATTCATTACTTGTGTCATTCGGCCCCGCTTGTTTGTAGATACCTGTGTTGGTCCCACCATGGGGGGTATCAATCCCTATGATGGCAACTAGACATATTTGAAGATGCATAGTGTACGACTGCTGATGCCCAGTGCCTGCTTTTTCCCTCTGGGGCACGTGCATGCCCGTACTCCATCGGAACCTACACTGACGCACCACCCACCGCTATTTTGACCGCTTATAATCGGCCCAGTAATCGTGCCCTACCCTGCCTAGTTCAGGGTACCGTGGTACATCTATGTGGGTTACTGCTGAAATGGGTCCCCGTTACTAGGGTTTCCTAATCAACATTTTATAACGGTTAAGTGTTCTCAATATAACCTAACCCCATCCATCTGTTTATATTAACATGTTGTATTGGTTAAGTGTCGCTTATTCATAGGTTACTTAACCTTTACATTGATTCGCACATATTTATTTAACGGTTAAGTTTGTGGGCCTATATATACTAATATTACCCACCTACCCCAGATTTACTTAACCCTTCCACTTATCAAGTTCATATGTATTATTGGTTAAGCTTGCCTTAACCCTATCCACTTTGTTCATGTAATATTGGTTAAGTTGTCTTCTTACTCATGTTAACTTAACCTCACCCACCTAACTCGTTTAGGTATAATATTCATCTTTGATCAGCATTAATTAGTTATTAATGCACAGACCTCTCACATTAAGTCCATCACTTGTGGCCCTGGATATGCCGCGTGGTTCCGGGCAGACTTCCATCACAAGCCAGATTTAACCTCGTGTCTAAGCGTCTAATTTATGCCTTTGACCTCTCTCATTAGACCGCCGTTTGCGGTTGCTAGATGTGTCGGGCGGTTCTGGGCAGTCTTATACCGCAAACCAAGTCTAATCTCGTGTCTTAAGGGTTCATCTTTTAGCCAATTTACATATTTACTGTCCAAGTCTAGATTTATATGTAAATTATCCACAAGTGTGATCAATTCAAGTTGTGCCGCATTTACTTATTACGCCCAAAATTACTTAATTAAGTTATATCCAAGTCCCCGCGTTTCAATCGCACGTACAGCAAGGTCCAAAAATAAAACGGAGAGGGACAGAGGAGAAACACAAGAATTGACACAAGGAACAAAATAGGCATGTAAAGGTGTACCCAACTCAAGAATCATGTTTCCAATAGACATGTTGTACATTAATCATAAGTATGGCTAAACTGAGCAAGTTACATCATATGCATAAATATTCGATAGAATTGAACATAAAAGAATCATCAATTTGGTGTACAACATGTTAGGTTCCCTCACAACAGTCTCATAGGCATAGGTAATTCAGTTTTGACAAAAAGGATAAGCATGAATCAAAATTGATTATCTTACAATTAGGCATAGTTCTAGATTCGATTCATTACAAGTCATGATTCCTATTACATGTTCCACATCTGAGAAATAACTGAACTTACCAAATTATCAAAAGTTTACACCCAAACCAATTTACGTCAAGTCTCATGTTTGCTTATTATATACAAATTTTCCAAAACTATATCCATCATCAATTTGTGCATTTTTACAAATCACATGTTATTCAACATTTCCCAAACTTTTTCTCTATCATTCAAGCGTTATACGTGCGCGAATTTCGCATAATATGTTAGGCTCGAAGTTAGCCTAACTCATAAAAAGAAAATGGAAAAAGGAAGAGGGAAGAGAATCATATTATCAAAATAGGCATAAATGTACGAGCACGAACAGGCATGAACTGATAGAATTGATCAGAAACGCATAGGCTATGAATCAAAAAAATAAGATGATAACTTGCAAATTGGAAAAGATGCATGATTGACATTGAAAAATGTTTATTTTATGACTCTTATGCTTTATCTTTTGTAAATAAATAAATGATACTTTGGGTATTTTTTTTATGTGTTTTTACAGATTTCAAGCGTTGCCTCCTTCAATTCAAATCAAAGGCCAACTACAAGAAAGAGCTACTTCCTCACATCAAATTCATTTCAATTGCAAAAGAAGTAGTAGCTCACTGGTAAAGGCATAGGAATTGGTGCTGAGAGACCCGAGTTCGAACCCCGTCAAGCTCACTTTTTGCCAAAGAAACGGAGCGCGTTCACACTGGCCCTTTGCTTTGAGAAATATTTGGATTAGTGTTATGTTATATATATACATACACATATTCATGTGTATGTATTTATGATGTGCACCAATTAACATTTCAGCAATAGCCATATTCTTATCATGGAATTAAATGCAAATCATTCAATTTCAATTAGAAGAATTTCTGATTGAATTGCTGCCAAGAAAAGATCCATTGTGAAGATTTTATCCTTTGTTGCCTTTGGAGTCTAATAAGCATCCTTGTTTGGAAGAATCAATTATATGCAATCTTTTATCAATCAATTAGCCACATGGGAGAATTGAGAGATATGGAAAATATTTACCATGATATGCCCAGATTTTCTCCAATCAAGCTGAGTCAAGGAAGGCAAGAGATATTCATGAATGAGGAGTCCCATGTATTCATAGACCTAATTATGGTTTTCCCCTTTCTCATCTATAAATATGTGTTGTAACCATTGTAAAAATCATTCATTCTTCGGTACTCTCTTTTAGTTTCAATAAAGCTTTCTTTTCTTTAGTTCCTGCATTTTATTTTCGTGGCAAATTGTGTTGTCTAGTCAATTAGATTTGCTAGAACACAATTCGCTATTGCTTCTATTTTTCTTACAAGTGATTGACCGTCTAATTAGATTCAGCGGTAATCCTAGTTTTTATTTTCAGTTTCTGATTTCTTTTCTGCAATTTTATTTCCAGTGTTCTATTTTATTTTAATCATTGAATTTATTACAGATCCGATTAGATTCGAATCTGTAGTGAATTTAATTGCATCTTTTATTCGTAATTTCAGTTTTATTTTGCTTTGCGAAGAAAAATCAACCTCTAAGCTTTGTCTAACTCACCCAAGAGATTAGATAAATAATTGATTTAATTCACCTCCCTGTGTTCGACCTGTATGCTACACACCTGTATGCTTGCAGAATTTAATTTAAATGTTGCGCTTTTCTAATTCATAGATTAGTGTCGATCAAGTTTTTGGCGCCGTTGCCGGGGAGGTAACGATTAAATTTTATTATTTATTTAATTTCTGATTCGTGTTAGTTTTGTTTTCTATTTATATTTTGTTTTTGTTTTGTTGTTTGATCTTATTAAAAAAAACATTTTTTCTGTTTTCTTTTAAAAAAAAAGATTTTCTGCTTGCTTTTCATCTTCTTTCCATTTTTCCCTCCCTTTACATTGATTACAATCTGATCTCTTTTGTTCTAATTAAAAAAAAAAACAAAAACAAATTTCTTTCCTTTTTACTTTTCTGTCTTCTTCCTTCATATTCTTCTGCCGTTCCTCTTCACAGCTACTCCTCCATCAAACCAATACCGTCCATCCATACAAGTCTGTGCCAAACCATCGCCATACTGTCTACAACAGCTTCACCATACTCGAAACAGCAACAAATCGGATTCCACACCAAAGCTCTATATCACCACTTCACCTTCTACAAACAATTTTCACCACAGCCCCTACCTGAACGTCATCTTCACCACTTCCTACATCCAAAACTTCAAACCGTTCATCAACTACAACACCACAAATTCACCTCTCAACATCCCTCCTCTGTCAACACCTAAAACAGCACCATTCTCCCTTCATTACCATTATTGAGCGCAAATTCTTCACTGCCACTCCCTCAAAACCACATCCGACCTTCGTTGCCAATCCACTTGTTCCCGCAAAAACCTCTGCATCAACCTCCCCAAAGCCATTGCCATCACCTTCTCTTCACCACATCACCCATACAAATATCCAGTGACCATCACCAATACATATCCACATCTAACATCCTCTGCTTGAACCCACAGCACCGTAACACAACAGAACTCCATTCACGTTATGTGAAAACAAGTCTCCCTTCACAAAACAATCCCCTCTCCAACGAACAATCTGCAAACAAACATCACTAAGTCTTTCATCCCCTTCACAAATACCCGCATCTCAAACTAACCCAGTCCTTACATCTTCTGCCGTCATCAAGACTCGCAAAAACCCACTGTCGATCATCAAACCAAAGTGGACTCGACCATCAATAGAAACCCTAAGCAATCATACCCGAACCACAATCCCAGTTCGCCCAAACCATTATCATTTGCCTGCTACCCGAACAACTCTCCTGCCGCACTTTAGAAACCCTAGAAACCGATTTGACAAATCCCAAATCGAAATACTGAGCCCTGATTCGAGAACCCAATTCGTACACTTCAGAAAAATCCATACGAAAAAAAAGAAGAAGCAAATTGATCGATTTCAGAGAAAAAAAGGGTTCGGCTTGGAATTTTTGTTGGGTTTGAATTTTCTTTTTACTGGAAACAGGGGGCGTGACTTCTGATTTTATTTTTTACGGGTTTAATAGGGTTGTGGTGTGGTTGTATTTATTTAGGTGTGAGGCACGTTCTTGTTTGTTTAAGCAGGGTTAGTGTAATTTTCTTACTCATTGACATATTGCTTCTTCTGTTTTAACTAGAGGGGTTTGGTTTTTGCTTAATTGTTTGTTGAGTTTGCTTTTGTGTTTGTTTAAGTTTTCACACCTTTCACTTTCTCCTTCTAATTTCCACTCGCTTCATCAATTCGATAAAAAAAAAAGGAGAATTTTTCAAAAACAGGTACAGCTGAAATTTAAAAAAAGGGTCTTTAAAAAAAAAAATCGGGCTCCTAGCCCGAACCCGTGCCGCAGCGCAGTCAAGCAATTAATAGAAGAGACAACAACAAAAAGCAGCGGATGATTCAGACGGGTTGGAGCGGTTGCACACCAAGTGGGGTGTGAACGCGCTAGCGCTTTCCAAATTCACTGGAGGACTGCCGATCAAGGTGAGAAATTTTTAAAACTCTACAGGTGCTCTGCTGCAAAAGAAAAAAATAAAAATATAGACAATTGTTGTAAAAATTTTCTGCAGGGGCAGCGGCTTCGAATGTACAATTTTTAATTTTTGCAATTATCTGTGTGATTTCTGTTTTTTTATTCATTCTGTTAAGGGCAATACACCAATTCACATAAGGTGAGGGATTTCATCACCCTTTCCTTAGCCCACAAATTGCATTTCATCATAGAATTTGACTAATAATAACAGTAAGACGTTGGACTTAAGGGAGTCGCGGGCTCATCTAGGGCTTAATTATATTGTGATAGTTGATTCATTTGGAACGAATTATTTCTTGGTGTCTAGACTACGGCAGAGAAATAACCGTTTATAAATATTACGGTGATTCGTAAATATTATATCGGTTGTTACTCTGAAGGTACTTAAACCTTCGGCTGCATTGCTAGGGTGATTCATGGTGCACCGATAACTCCTGTCCGTTAACTGGCTGGGAAATCTTTTGATCTAAGTAATCAAACGCATCACTTTATAATTTTGGGTTAGGAGCCAATAAGGACAGAAACCTTCATTGTAGCTAATTTCTGTGCTTGCATTCAACAACAATGAGTGAAAAAAGTGTCGGCCAACAAAATTCTCCTAGGGGTTCTCGAATCAACCAAAATTTTCCACCCGAATTGGATCAAAATCGAGTGAATCAAAACTTTCCAAACTTTGGGGATCAAAACCAAATAAATCAAAATTTTCAAAACCTCTATATCCAAATGGATAGACCCTTGTCTCTTCGTGATCGATGTTATCCGACTAGGACCGTTCAACCCTCTGTCATTGTGTTCCCACCAGCTGAAGGAAACAATTTTGAGCTAAAACACTCTTTTATCCAAGGGGTACCAAAATTTACTGGGTCTGAAAATGCTTATGAATTTCTGAGTGAATTTAAATTGTATGCCTCCACAACAAAAATGCAACAACTATCTAACGAACCGATCAAGCTAAGGCTAATTCCATTTGCACTACTTGAAAGCGCTAAAAGATGGCTAAATTCTCTTCCACGACATTCCATAAGAAGTTGGGATGAATTTGTCACTGCATTCTTGAAAAAGTTTTTCCCTTTCCATAAAACTCTGAAAATCCAAACCGAGATAAATCAATTTTGTCAAAATGAGGGGGAAACTTTTTCAAAATACTTTGAGAGATTCAACCAGCTATTATATAGTTGTCCTCATCATGGAATTCTAAAAGATCACTTATGTCAAATTGCATATGAAGGGCTAAACTATCAGACTAGAACTCAACTAGAATCAATGTGTGGAGGAGACTTTATGTCTAAAACAACCGATGAAGCTTGGCGGTTTTTAGAAGATTATTCTGAAAAGGACATGCAGTGGGAATCGATTCGTGTTCCCATTCGTACTTCTACTAGAGGAGTGCATGTCGTGGACCCAAGTCAAATTCCCTTAGAAAATCAAACTCCTCAAAACGGAGAAGGGTTACCCTACTATTACTCTCAAGACCAAGCCAATGTCATAGCTCAAAATAATCCTTACTCATCCACGTACAACCCTGGTTGGAGGAACCACCCGAATTTTTCTTGGTCAAACCCCAATAATTCGGCTAACCCATCTCACGTGCAACCCTTTATTCCCAATCCGAATTACCAAGCTCCTTCTTCCAATTCTCAAACATCTCAAGCTACACCTCAATCCAAACAACCTTATAGGCACCCCAATTTTCAATCATCAAACCAATCATCTCAATCTTCTCAACCATCACAAGATATTGGGCGTCTAGAAAAACAGATGAACTCTTACGAAGCTAAAATAAACTCGCAAGACGCTAAAATGGACCAAATGTTTAATATGATGAAGGAATTTATGAAAACTCATGAGAAGGGAAAATTGCCTAGTCAACCTGAGGTGAATCCAAAATATAACTCTCGTGCTGTAAATTCTTGTGAGGACGAAAACCATAACCCAGTCAACGCTATTACAACCCTTCGATCTGGAAAGAGGATTGATAATAACATAGGCGACCCTGACGAACCTTCTAACTCGACCCCAATCCCTAATCTTGCTGATCACCCATTGGCTTCGAATGCCAATCCTTCTAAACCTCAAGTTTCCTTAAATGTTGGCAATCCCAACAATTCTTCTTCCAGTGTCGGCAAACCCGACCCACCTTCAAAAAATAATGTTGGCAATACCAACATTCCATCTTCTACAACCTTACCACCTTCTATTCCCTTGGATGAACCTTCTTCTTCGAATGATGAAACTCATCACAGAGTCAAAAAACCAGTAGCTCCTTTTCCTCATAGACTCAATAATAAGAAGAAAGCGGCAAATTTCGATAAAATTCTGGAAATTTTCAAACAAGTCCGTGTGAACATTCCTCTTTTGGACACCATTGAACAAATTCCTCAATATGCCAAATGTCTTAAGGAATTGTGCACACAGAAACGTGCGACCAATGTCCCAAAAACCGCCTTTCTAACTGCAAATACAAGCTCTGTTCTTTCGAATCTTGCCCCAGTCAAGTATAAAGACCCTGACTGCCCTACGATTGATTGTAAAATAGGAAACACTCACATCTCTCGTGCCCTACTCGACCTTGGTGCCAGTGTCAACCTTCTCCCTTATACTGTCTATCGCCAACTTGGACTAGGGGAGATTAAACCAACAAACATCACACTTCAACTGGCCGATCGATCTGTCAAAAAGCCATTTGGAATTATCGAAGACGTCTTGATACAGATCGAACAGTTTTACTTCCCTGTCGATTTTATAGTTCTGGAAACAGAGCCTGTCTCAAATCCCAACGTTCAAATACCATTGATCTTAGGACGCCCCTTCTTAGCAACCTCTAATGTTGTCATTAATTGTAGGAATGGTCAACTTCGACTTTCCTTCGGGCACCTAACCATTGAGCTAAACATCTTTAATCTCAACAAGCAACCTAGGGATTTTGAGATCGATGAAATTGACATGATTCAAACCACAGTTGATGAAACCTCTAATGACACTTCTGAAGCTTTAAAAATGTGTCTTGACCATTTCGACTCTGATTTCGATGAACTCGAATACATTTCTAAACTAAACAAAATTCTTGACTCCGACACTTCGTCACCTGAATCTAACCAAGGAATGTTGACCGATGTTGATACACAAGAACTTCCTAAGTTAGACCTCAAACCCTTGCCACCAGACCTTAAGTATGCCTACCTAGACTCTTCAAAAACTTTTCCCGTAATCTTGGCTTCCGATCTTATCGAGGACCAAGAAGAAAAACTTTTGGATATCTTGCGGGAAAATAAAGACGCCTTGGGGTGGGAAATTAGCGATATAAAAGGAATTAGCCCATCAATTGTGGAACATCGCATACATTTAGTTGATGAGGCTAAGCCCACTCGTGAGGTTCAAAGGCGATTAAACCCAAACATGAGAGAAGTGGTCAAGGAGGAGATAATCAAATGTCTAGACAATAACATCATCTATCCCATCTCTGATAGTACTTGGGTGAGTCCGATACAAGTTGTACCAAAGAAGTCGGGAGTCACAGTGATTAAAAACGACAGTAATGAACTCGTCCCAACAAAAATCAAAATCAAATGGCGTGTGTGCATCGACTATCGAAATCTTAACTCAGCCACACGAAAAGACCATTTTCCCTTGCCTTTTATTGACCAAATGCTCGAACGCTTAGCGGGACATGAGTACTACTGTTTTCTCGATGGATACTCTGGCTATAACCAAATTCCTGTTGCTTTAGAAGATCAACATAAGACCACCTTTACTTGTCCCTTTGGAACCTTTGCTTATCGTCGCATGCCTTTTGGTCTTTGTAATGCCCCCGCGACTTTCCAAAGGTGTATGATGAGTATTTTCTCTGATATGGTGGAAGAATTCTTGGAAATATTCATGGACGATTTTTCAATATATGGATCATCTTTTTCCCAATGTCTCACTCATTTAGAACTCGTCCTTAAGCGTTGTAAGGAGAAATCACTCGTGCTTAATTGGGAGAAATGCCACTTTATGGTAAAAAGGGGGATAGTTCTAGGTTAAGTCGTCTCCAAAGATGGCCTAGAAGTCGATAAATCAAAAATCGATTTGATTGCTAATTTACCTCCTCCCAAGTCTGTCAAAGATGTTCGTTCATTTCTTGGCCATGCGAGATTCTATAGAAGATTCATTAAGGATTTCTCGAAAATTTCAAAACCTCTCTCGAATTTACTTGCCAAAGACGTAAAGTTTGAATTTTCCAATGATTGCAAAACGTCTTTTGAAACTCTTAAGTCAATCTTGACCACAACTCCCATCATTCAACCTCCTGATTGGACTCAACCCTTCGAACTTATGTGCGACGCTTCTGACTTTGCAATTGGAGCCATCTTGGGTCAGCGAATTGATAAACTCCCTCGAGTCATTTATTACGCTAGCAAAACTTTAAACGAGGCCCAACTAAATTACTCAACTACTGAAAAGGAATTTTTGGCAGTTGTCTTCGCTCTTGAGAAATTCAGACCATATCTCATAGGATCCAAAGTCATAGTTTACACTGACCATGCTGCCCTACGTTATTTGCTTTCTAAAATGGATGCCAAGGCCCGCTTGATCCGTTGGATTCTTCTTCTTCAAGAATTCGATATAGAAATACGAGATAAAAAGGGTTCTGAAAATGTCGTAGCTGATCATCTCTCTCGAATTGTGCACGAAAATGATAACGACACCCAAATCGATGACTATTTTCCTGACAAACAACTCCTTTCGATCTCTAACACCCCTTGGTATGCTGACATTGTGAATTATCTTGTCACACAACAAATGCCTGCTGAATGGTCGAAACAAGATAAACAAAAATTTCTCTCGAAAGTTCGAAATTTCTACTGGGACGACCCATATCTTTTCAAATACTGTCCAGACCAAATCATTCGAAGGTGTGTGCCCGATCATGAACACCAAAGTATTCTCTCCTTCTCACATGACCATGCTTGTGGCGGTCAATTTGGAGCAAGAAAAACTGCTACAAAAGTTTTGCAAAGTGGTTTTTATTGGCCCACACTGTTCCGTGACGCTTTCAAATTTTGCTCTAAATGTGAGCGATGTCAAAGAACGGGTCGAATCACTAAGCGAAACATGATGCCTCTCAACCCCATTTTAGTGATTGAGTTATTCGATGTTTGGGGCATCGATTTCATGGGACCATTCCCTAACTCATTTGGGAATCTTTACATCCTGCTTGCGGTAGATTATGTCTCAAAATGGGTTGAAGCCATTCCGACCAAAACCAACGACAACAAGGTTGTTGTCAAATTCCTCAAAGAAAACATCTTTTCACGCTTTGGCACACCTCGAGCTATCATTAGCGATAATGGCACTCACTTCTGTAATCGTGCTTTTGAGTCCTTGCTCAAGAAATACTCAATCACACACAAGCTGTCGACCCCCTACCATCCACAAACGAGTGGGCAAGTAGAAGTTTCCAATAGACAAATCAAACAAATTCTTGAGAAAACCGTGAATTCCAATAGAAAAGATTGGTCCGTAAAACTGATTGATGCACTTTGGGCTTTTCGCACTGCTTATAAAACCAATCTAGGGATGTCACCATATCGATTAGTCTTTGGAAAGGCCTGTCACTTACCTCTTGAATTAGAGCATCGCGCTCTTTGGGCCATAAAATTTTTGAACTTTGACTTAGAAAAAGCCGGCTCACACAGGAAGTTACAAATTTCTGAATTAGAGGAATTAAGAAATGAGGCGTATGAAAATGTGAAAATCTACAAAGAAAGAACCAAAGCCTAACACGACAAAAACATACTTCGTAAGGAATTCAACATAGGTCAAAAAGTTCTTTTATACGACTCTAGACTTCACTTGTTTTCAGGGAAACTCAGATCTCGACGGACTGGACCTTATGTCGTGAAAACAGTATACCCTCATGGAGCGGTTGAAATTGAAAATCCTAGGGATGGAAAAGTCTTCAAAGTAAACGGTCAACGACTGAAACCATTTTTGGAATTCGAGCAATACGACGAAGATGACTCTATCGATCTGCATGATCATCCACCATGAAATCAGGTGGTACACGTTCTTTTTCTTTTACTTTTCTTTTTCATTTTTTTTTTCATTTTATTTTTTTTCATTTTATTTTTGTTTTTCTGCCTTAGACAGTTGGGACACTGTCTGAATCAAGTGTGGGGGGGAGTCTGCATTTCATCCATTTTCATTTTTCTTTGTTTTTATTTCTTTTTATTTTCAGCCATTTAAGTAGGACCTTCATACATTTTAGATTGTAGTAACATACCATAATTTTTTTTTTTTGAAATACGACTCATTTTCAATTGATACAGCAAAATAAGTTTACAATTTGTAGCCAGTTGATAGTATTTTTCTCTCTCAACTTAGATCGAATACGAAATATAATGAAAAGTTTAATCTTGAGGGATAATAGTGTAACCGGTACATAGGGAGATTCTTAGGTGATGGCCATGAAATTTATTCTATATTGTAGACTTTGTTTAAATAAGTGGAGGACTTAAAATACTTATATTGGCTTTTCAAATCTTTAAAACTAAGTTGTGTTAAGTTGAATTCGCGTAACTCTCTTTTGTGCTTATATTTTCGATAATAATAATAATAGTATTCCAAGGGTATCCAACATTGCTTGTATATCGAGCGTTGGTGTGCAAACCCGCCAAGCTCTATCCGACACGTTGTTGACAAAGTCAGCGTTGGAATATCTTGGTCTCATTTTATGAGATTGGACACCTAAGGATTACCGACACGTTGTTGACAAAGTCAAAGTCGGCCTGCACAATCCGCCAAGCTCTTTACCTACTCTCCGTTAGTCCGCGAGGCAGTGCATGGGTGGTGAACCTTGGTCTTTTTAGTTAGGTGTATGTACTTAATCATAAATCTTAAAATTTTATAGAATAAAGAATAAGCGATGATACCCAAACACTTCTTGACCTTATTGATTTGACTAGCCATACATGAGAAAATTAGAATACCACTTTGCAAACTGTGCCAAGCAAACTAAGAATTTATTTCATGGCTGCACTATGTTATCGACCGAACTAACTGGCCAAACTGGAATTTAACATTTAAAAACCTGATTTATATTGAAAATTTGTGACAAGTCGAGGTATCTAAAATAAAATCAACTGGTTAGAAATTATTAACTTAATTTGTTGTACCACTTTCTTGAAACAAGTCGTGTTTTCATTTTTCGTCTTTATCTGCATATGTCCATTGCATTCATGTAGTTTCATTAGAATCATAGCATACTGCATTTGGATTTTGTGGGTAGTATCCGCTGAAAACCCTCACGAGACACCACTCGTCCTACTAGGGACACCTAGAGGTTTAACGGCTTGTTGCATACGCTCAATGCAATCGTGTTCCTGCGAAAGTGTGACCTATCTAGTTTAGTTTTTCAATTTTTTTGTTTTACTCGAGGACGAGTAAAAGATAAGTGTGGGGGTACTTGTTTGACATTGAAAAATGTTTATTTTATGACTCTTATGCTTTATCTTTTGTAAATAAATAAATGATACTTTGGGTTTTTTTTTATGTGTTTTTACAGATTTCAAGCGTTGCCTCCTTCAATTCAAATCAAAGGCCAACTACAAGAAAGAGCTACTTCCTCACATCAAATTCATTTCAATTGCAAAAGAAGTAGTAGCTCACTGGTAAAGGCATAGGAATTGGTGCTGAGAGACCCGAGTTCGAACCCCGTCAAGCTCACTTTTTGCCAAAGAAACGGAGCGCGTTCACACTGGCCCTTTGCTTTGAGAAATATTTGGATTAGTGTTATGTTATATATATACATACACATATTCATGTGTATGTATTTATGATGTGCACCAATTAACATTTCAGCAATAGCCATATTCTTATCATGGAATTAAATGCAAATCATTCAATTTCAATTAGAAGAATTTCTGATTGAATTGCTGCCAAGAAAAGATCCATTGTGAAGATTTTATCCTTTGTTGCCTTTGGAGTCTAATAAGCATCCTTGTTTGGAAGAATCAATTATATGCAATCTTTTATCAATCAATTAGCCACATGGGAGAATTGAGAGATATGGAAAATATTTACCATGATATGCCCAGATTTTCTCCAATCAAGCTGAGTCAAGGAAGGCAAGAGATATTCATGAATGAGGAGGCCCATGTATTCATAGACCTAATTATGGTTTTCCCCTTTCTCATCTATAAATATGTGTTGTAACCATTGTAAAAATCATTCATTCTTCGGTACTCTCTTTTAGTTTCAATAAAGCTTTCTTTTCTTTAGTTCCTGCATTTTATTTTCATGGCAAATTGTGTTGTCTAGTCAATTAGATTTGCTAGAACACAATTCGCTATTGCTTCTATTTTTCTTACTAGTGATTGACCGTCTGATTAGATTCAGCGGTAATCCTAGTTTTTATTTTCAGTTGCTGATTTCTTTTCTGCAATTTTATTTCCAGTGTTCTATTTTATTTTAATCATTGAATTTATTACAGATCCGATTAGATTCGAATCTGTAGTGAATTTAATTGCATCTTTTATTCGTAATTTCAGTTTTATTTTGCTTTGCGAAGAAAAATCAACCTCTAAGCTTTGTCTAACTCGCCCAAGAGATTAGATAAATAATTGATTTAATTCACCTCCCTGTGTTCGACCTGTATGCTACACACCTGTATGCTTGCAGAATTTAATTTAAATGTCGCGCTTTTCTAATTCATAGATTAGCGTCGATCAATCCATTATAGGCATAATCATATGATCACAATTTACAACTTATCATAATTACTTTAGTTTAATTATCTTGTGAAAGCTACATGAACTCACAGAGATTAAGAAAGAAGAGAAGATCTGGAATCTGATTTCTGAAGGTTATAAGCTAATTCTTTGATGTAGGCTTTGATCTTTATCTTTAACCTTGCATTTGATTTCTAGTTTGGAAAAGATGGAGGCTACGCTAGCTTAGAGACGGACAGCATGACGGCTTCATAAAATAGGGTTATGAGGTTTAGGGTTAAGGTTTAATGTGATTATATAGAAGTATAGAATCAATATGAGCCTTTAGATAAACCTAGGATCCATCTAGTCCAAGACGATGTGTCATCAAGCCAATCAGAAGTCGCCACGTAGCCCTAAGACTCGGAAAATTGTCATTGTCCAGAACAGTCGGCAGGAGTCGACCCCTACGGGGGGAGGGGGGTCGACACCTATGTCGACACCCCTATAGGGGGTCGACACCAATGTCGACACCCCTTAAGGGGGTTCGACACACTCTGGCGGGATTTTCCTGCCCACTTCTTTTCGCTGGTTTGAATTTGAATTTACATTTATTAATTATTTATTTAATTCTGATATAAACTTGAAATCTTCTAAGCTCCATGACTTCTTCATACGGAGCCCAATTTACACCAACTCGGACTCTATCTGAAGCAGAATTCCGAGACGAATGTAATGGCGTAACCTATTTCCCTGAATTCTTTCTCTAAAAATTAAGTGTTCTTAAATCTGTTAATTTTAATATTTAAAATTACGGGGTGTTACAATTGTTGTCTGACTCAAGGTTTTATTTTTCCCTCTTATTACCTTGGGTTGTTCATCCGGTTGTGCATTGGCAGACTAAGTGGCAGGTGACAGGTGAGAGCTTAATGAGGACGATGTTGCAGTTCGGAGGCAAACTGGAGACCTATGTAACAGTTTTATTACTATCTAGTATTTCTGTTTCCACTGTTTGAGTTGCTTTAAGAGTGTTGTAGTGAGGCTTTATGTACAAACTTTGATATTTCCTATGATGTTTGGATAATCTTTCAGGATGTTGTGAAAGTTTCAAAAGTTTGTTATATGATGCTTCACTATTATTACCTGTTGTATATTTTCTACTATATTTTATCCTTGCTCTGTGATTTCTACGAAAGGGTTCGATTGTGTTTACCTACTCTGATGATCGTCCATAGCTGTTATGCACACCTTTCAGCGCATTATTCCTCTTGTCTAGTGCGGGGGTTGTGGGCAGTCATCATATATCCCAAGCTCTAAAATGCAGCCGAAAGCCATGGCATATTACTGAAAAGACATGAGATGAGAAACCACAACGTAGATTTTTAATTTATTAAATATTAGCTCTGAAGATTTGGTCAAAGTAGGAAAGGCTATGCTTGCGATGCAGCATGCTAACATAAAGTAGCAAGCCAGTTGTATAGTTAGATTTATTTATTTTTTTACTTTTTTATTGGTCTTATTTGTCTCCCCCTTCCGTCGTCCCTCTAATCTTCTATGTTTTGTACTTAGATTCCATGAGTGACATCCAAAATTGTACGCTTCTTTCTTTAGTTTCTTGGTTGAAGAAAAATAATTAATGGCCTGTTACATTTAATATATCAGGTCGGTATTTCTTCTAGCATATACAAACAGTGGATGAAAGAATCTGATCCTAGAACTACGCGATATTTGGGAGGAGTGCAGAAGTTTATTAATTTCAGGGAAGAAAATGGTGGTAATAAGGAAACCTATTCTTTTCCTAGCACTCAATGTTAGAATTTGAAGAAGAAGATTAAATTAGATGACATTAATTTTCATTTTCTTAGATGGGGAATTGATCAAACATATACCATTTGGCATTTTCATGAAGAAGAATTGCCGGGAAAGGAAAAACAACCCACTAGTCAAGCCATGCATGTCGATGATGGCAAATATTCCAGAATGGAAGATCTGATCAATGATGCCGATAAATCTCATCATTTCCAACCAATAAGTCAATTCCACGATAATATTGATGTACTGCCTATCATTGAAGTTGACTAGCTAGCCAATCAAAGTAAGAAGTATTAATCACTTTTTGATAGTGCAAAAGATCCATTGTATCCTTCATGTCCAATAGGATTAACAAAATTGTATGCCATTGTGAAGCAGAATAGTTTGAAAAGCCAATACAGTTTTCCAGACAACGGTGTGACTGCACTCCTCGAATTCATAAACGAGTTAATTCTTGAAGGTAAAAAAACTACCAAAAAAATAGTCGGACATGAAAAAAATTAAACTAGTTGAGATGGATTATAATCTTATGATGCTTGTATTAATGACTGCATGTTATACTGGAAAGATGATGCAAACAGATTTTCTTGTAGAATTTGCAATGAATCAAGATATAAGACAACATTAAACGCAGAAAAAAGGGCCACCAAGGTACCATAAAGACGTTGAGACATTTCCCTTTAATTTATAGATTGAGGAGACTTTATACAATACCGTGGATAGCAGAAGTATGACTTGGCATAGTCATGCAAAGTCAGATCCAGCTGTTATGCGTCACTCATGCGACACTTTGCGGTGGTGAACTATAGATTCTTTTGATAAAACATTTGATGTTGAACCACGAAATATTACACTTGGAATAGAAATGGATGATTTCAATCCACATGCATCTATAGGTACTCGCTACAGTTGTTGGCCAGTAATGGTAGTACCATATAATCTTCCCCCATCAATGTGCATGAAAAGGGAGTTTTCAATGTTGACACTATTGATTGCAGGACCAAAACAACTAGGGAAAAATATTGATGTTTATCTGCAACCGTTGATAGACGAGTTAAAGCAGCTATGGGAAGGAGTAATGGCCTTTGACTCCTTTAACAGAAATGATTTCACAATGAGAATTAGGGTGTTGTAGAAAATTCACGATCATCCTGCATTTGGGACATTATTGGGGTGTACAAATTATGGATACTTTGTGTGTCCTACATGTGGAGAAGGAACTTGTTCTTATTATATCTTCCTACTAATAAGAAGATGTGTTACATGGATCATGGAAGATTCCTTCCTTCAAAACATAAGTCTCGAGATGAAAAATCAAATTTTAATAATAAACTAGAGCACGTCGTCCTCCAAGGACATTGAATGGTTATCAAGTTGAAGAGAAGGTAGCGAATATCAAGATGAAAACTGGTAAAGACAAACCTGAAATTGATCGAAAATGAAAAAATAAAGTCGAAGAAGAAGAATATAAAAATATTCATGCATGGTACATGAGGTCTATATTCTTTGATTTGCTTTACTGGAAAGCAAATTTGATCTGACATAATATTGATGTTATGCATACAAAAAAGAATGTCACTGAACATCTCATTAACACAATTTTAGGTCATAAAGACAAGTCAAAAGATGGCTTCAATGCACGAAAGGATTTGAAAAATATGGGTATAAAACAGAAATTGTGGGTGATGGAAGATCCCAAAACAAATAAAATAGCTATGGCATAAGAAACTTTCACATTAAACAAGGAAGAAAAGTTACGATTTTGCACCATTTTGAGAAACTCGAAAGTACCTAGCAAATTATCTTTAAACTTCACATGTGAGCATCAATTTTCCTTAACTGACAAATATGAAAACACATGATTATCACATCATAATGCAACTATTACTTCATGTACTGCATCAGCATTGTTATCCGCGGCATAAGGATCTACGTAATGTTATACATCGCATGACTCTATTCTTTTACATTTTATACTCAAAGGTGATAAACAAGGAACATCTATTAAAAGCAAAGGCTGGTTTGGTGGAAGCCATGTGTGTGTTTGAGAAACATTTTCCACCTGCATTTTTTGATATCAGCATCCATCTTATGGTTCATTTAGCCAATGAAGCATTGGTTTGTAGTCCTGTTAGATATACGTAGATGTATCCTTTTGAATGGTACCTTAATAATTTCACTTTATTCACCATCGTTTGATTCAAACAACTATCAATTATTTATAATTTATATCTTTTATAGGTTGATGAAAATATACAAAGGATATAAGATATATTGAAGTGTGTATTGCGAAAGGATATATTGTTCAAGAATCTAGTCTTTATTGCATGGAGTATATGGCGAAAAGAGGTGACGACACTCATAAACATATCCGTGAGTTGTTTTTCAGACGATGATGACGAGTTTGCTAGTGAGATGCCTATAGGTAACAGTAAAGATATAAGATGTAACCTTAACCCGATTGTAGTATGAACAAGTTCATAGATGGGTCCTTAAAAAGTCCGATGGGTTTGGAAAAATGGGAGAAGTAAGTTTAAGAATTTGTCTTAAATTTCCATTAGCGTAAATCAATTTACTTGTATGTTTTAAAATGTATGTGTCGTAAGAGGTATGAAATCTATGTGAAAAATACTAAATCATAACCTCGTGGTGGAGTTATTCCTACAGAAACTTGTCAAAGTTTTACTCTATGGTTACGTGACGAGACAAATATAGCATCTTATTAAATATTTCACGTGCATTTAACTCATCTTACTCCTCCATGATCATACTTCCCATAGATTTTTCCCGAAAAGTTACAAAAAGTGGTTGCTAACACAAGATAACAGTGTATGTATGAGAGCAGTTACCATAAATAGAGTGAGTGGGAAGGACAAAAACTACAAGGAAGCGGAAACCAAGTATTGTAGAGTTATTCAACAAACAATTGAGTTGGATTGCATTAACTTTAAACAAACAGTTTTATACTGTGATTGGGTAAAGGTTGAAGACAAGATCAATGGTTACAAGACTGATCCCATTTCAAACTTAATCATTGTTAACTTAGGAAAATTAAAGAGTAAAAATAGATTGAACGATGAACCGTTTATTCTTGCATTGGAAGCAATCCAAGTGTTCTACTCGAAAGATTTAAAAAATGATGGATGGTTTGTTGTTTTACACACACTAAAACGGTTGACTAGTAATATGGATGACACTGAATTTCCTACTATTTATCAATCGGCTTTTGAAGATAATGAGAAGTTAGAAGACCTTACGAAATGCATTTGTTGATATTAAATGCATTTCTTATGGGAATTGAGTGGAACCATTTCTTTGATGTATTAAGTGACTAGAAATTGTGTATAAAAAAATGTGGAATTATACTAGCAATTTTCCACTTGAATATATATGTATTTATTGCTCAGTAATCGGCATTCCTTTAGTGATTGTAATATCAGAGTTTCATATTGGATATGCAGTAAAATTTGGATGTGAATGTTAATGATACTTGGTGAGAAATAACACTATCATTACTTTTCTTTGAAGAATCCTTGATGTACTTCTCTTTTATCGATGCAAATGAAGATGACTTTATCAGCTAAGCGATATTATATTATGACTATAGTCTATGTATTGCATGGCCATATGATTGTGCTGATTTTTTTTATATACATTTATAGAATAGTTAATCCTTTAAATAGTAAAACATAGAAATCTCTTTATAGGCATACTCATGTCCTAAATGGTTGTTCCTATTTTGTTTATAATATGATTAAATGCTTTCAACTTCAGATTTTTATTTTATTTTATTACAACAATATTTTATCATCAACTGTAATATAGATTGAGTGAAGAAATAACTAATGTTTGATGTATATTTGCCACTTGGTAAAATTTATTACATGTTTATTGATTTTTCAACTCATAAACAAATTTAGTAGTTAAATATTGTGTTGTTTTGGAACTTCGCCAGGAGGCTGTTGCTGGTGGTCAGCTTGCTTTGGAACTTTGACAAGAGGTAACTAATTCATGCTAATACTTTCTTTGTCTTATTATCTTGCAAACATGTTATACCTTTACCCACTTGAGCAAGAGGTCCTTGACACATACATGCACAGAGTTGAAAAAAAGGGCAATGACTGTCAACTCAATTTCATGTATTCATGAATGTTAGAATGACATTAATTTTTGCAATTATGCACCTCATTAACATCATCTCTGCAAAAAAAAAAAGAGAAAAACTTCAATATCGCTACTATAACACAGATATTGCAGGGCACGGTGAATCATGAAGCACTTTGTAACTGTCACTTCTCTTTCAACTCTTACTGTTTTCTTTTACCGAACTTAGATGAACTTATAACATGTAATGCTTGATTACATACCACAATAACTTATTGAATGTATATGATAATTGCAGTAATAAAGTTTAGTGACCTGATGGAAATTACATTTTTTGATTTGCCTGCATAGTCCACTTTTCGTATCATGTCTATTTTGTCGAACTATTCATGGTACTTTTTTTCATAGTCAATGAACCTCCAGTCCATAATGATTGAGTTAGTTTAACTCTGAAATTTTTGATAATTCGCACCAACTTAACATTCATTACTTTTTGCACTTTGTTTTACAATTTTTCTTGAGCCATGTGTACCCATATTCGAGTGCTATTATTTGAAACATCACTAGCTATTTTGGATGACTATAGGGATGTATAGAAAACTTTGTTTGTTTAAGAAGTCAATTTTTTTAAATTTGTGTTATTATTGTCATCACAGATGTTTCATTCTTTTGTTTAGTTATCATTTGTGAAAATGACGAGCTTCAGAATTAACTTTTAAGAGGTTACTATCTACTTTTGTCAACGTGGTCGAACCCATGACATTAAGGAACTTAAACTAGATATGTGTACACCAATACATGTTCATTGGTTGAGTTTTTAGAATGATCCCAAATACAATAACATACCATTCATGAAAGTTCACTGCGCATAGCTGTATGGATGTGTACTCTTTTAATTTGAGAATTAATTCTTTTGCTTACTACATATACCTTTTAAGTTGGCATTTTCCATGGACTATAAAATATAAAAAGCATAAGAAAAATTAAGAAGTCTACAAATATACTATACAGTGTATACGTCAAATAATTTTTTTGTGGTGTTCCCTAGTTTTTTTTCGAAAAAAAAACAAGGCCTGGCTTTACTAAGAAATATCAGTCATCTACAACGTTCATGGCATCTAAACGATAACAATCAAACTGGCGTTAAAGAAAAAATTAGTGATTGTTTAAACACGTTCTGTTGGGGTTTTTGTGGTTTGAGGCTATTGGAGGAAGATGAATGTCGTACTTCAGACTTTAAGGATCTATAGAATAGATTATTTCAGACAATAGTTCAACCCACTAGATACATACGGGTTATCAGACTATCGATTTTCAGGATTCAATAAAGCATTGGAACAGCGAAATCGGATTCAAAGTTTGTACGACTTTGATTCAATCAAGAACAGTCTAGAATATGGTTTCCGATGATGCAATTTCAGAATAGAAAGAAGAGGAAGAGGAAGAAGAAGATCAATTCTGTAACAATATACAGGCATTGCAAATTCGAAAATTTGCAACACTTCTGGAATGTTGGTAATGGCGTTGTTGTAGAAGTTTGGAAGAAGAAGATGAATTAAAAAATTGTTTTTTTCATCTAAAACTGTTGCTATTTATGTACAATGAAGTGACACATCTATTTGCAACGGTCATGTCCATTCTAAATCGTCGCGTCCTTTCTGAAGCATCGCATCCTTTTGCATTTGAATTGCAGTGCCTTTTTGTAACGTTTAGAAAACGTTACAAACCCATCCTGCCTTAATTTCAAAACAGTTTCGGGTTTGGGTCCTTAACGGGCTGAATTCGACCCATTACAGTTAAAAACCCCATTCCAAAAATATTCTTATTTGATCCGAAACCCGTACCCGGTTCGGTTCGTCAGGTCGGAGGACGGCACGCGTGTGTGTGGTAGAGATGCATGGTCTACCTCTTCACAACAAAGCAAACATGTAGGATCCCTAAGGCCCCAACATCCCTTTGAGAATGCTATTGATATACTTTGCATAATCACATATCTTCCACAATGTAGGACAAAACAATATTCCCATTCTTTCTTCCTTCTTTCTTCCCTCTTCAAAAACAAACCCCCCAAATTATTGTTTTGAAAATTTCTAACAATCTCCCCCAGTTTTCAAAATAAAGATAAATAGATAAAGTGAATAACCGAATCACTAATGTGATTTCCTACATACCCAAGTGGGATCAAGATTATGTAGTTCTAAGATCAAGTTTTGCATCATCGTGGAAACAACACATAAATAAAAGGTATCTTTTGGATTTGAACCTTAACTTAGTGTAAACCATTTAAAGTTCTATCGAGATTCTGTGGTGAACAAATCTTGAACCCAGTATCCCTTAATGATAAAATCAAACAATCACACATGTTGATTTCCTTAGTTATTGTGTTCTGTATTTCTCAGCACATTAATGACCATGTGTTTTAATCCTGGTTCATGAGTCTACATTAAAAGCGGTCTTACTTCCTAGGAAACGGCCTAATTTCCATACTCATATAGGTAAGTCTCTTAAGGTGTTTCTACGATACACCTTTTAAGGTTTCTAGACTTATTAAGGATATTATCCATGCTTTGTTCTTGCAGAATCCAACACTAAATATTATGGATTTTTTGATTCAGTGTTCCATACTCATACTCTTAACTTGTTGGTACCCATTGAACGTTGTCCATCCTTTTCAAGACATAAGTTGGATTTCTGTTAAGGATGATCAATCTTCATTCATAGGCCTTAGTCCCATTTTGTTACACCCCGTGAATTCTATAACGCTAAGCTTCACAAATTAAAGTATAATTAATTCTAATGAAAGAATTAAGGGAAACGGGTTACGCCATTGCATTCATCTCGGAATTCTGCTTGAGATAGAGTCCGAGTTTGCGCGAATCGGACTCCGTATGAAGGAGTTATGCCCTTTGGAAATTTCAGAATCAAATTTAAATTCAAACAACTCATTTTTAAATTCAAAATTCGAAATTCAGGTTCAAACTAGGATGGGCGGGAAAATTCCCGCCCAGAGACTTGGTCGACCATAGGGTCGACCATGGTGTCGACCTGGTCACCCCAGGTCGACCATAGTGTCGACCTGGTCCTCCCCCCCCCCTTCCAGGTCGACCATAGTATCGACTTGGGTGTCGACCTGGCTGGCCAGGCCTGGCTCAAATTTCTGAGGCCCTGTGTGTCACTAGGGCTGACGTGTCACCTCTTAATTAGCTCTCTGAATTTTGAATGGCCTAGATTCCTCCTATCTTCATCTGACGGCTCAAAACAACTTAAAAATCTATAAATACACCCTAACTCTCAACTGAAAATTCACACAAAAATATGAGAAAGGAGTCGTCATGCTGCTAGGGAGGAATTGAACATAGTCGTCAAGAGAAAAGCCTAGAGACGATTCAAACTAAGAAGAAGATTTAAAGTTTAAATCAAAAGTTTTCAACGCAACGTTAGTCTACCCAAAGGAGCGCATTTCAATTTCAGAATTCAGAATCCAGAATTCAAGATTTTGCATTCGTTGTAAGTATAGTAACTTTTCAGAATATGAATAAGAATTGCGATGTGATTCGATGTGAACGAAAATAGAATTGTGTTATTGTATTGTATAAAATTCTATGTAGTTTGATGATTCTATCATGACTTGTGTATTGACGTTTGTGGCATAAATTGATTGATGCAAGCCTATTGAACAATTGTTTATGAGAACAATGACACTTGCAAGTTTGTGGCAAAAGAATAGAACTGATCCCTTTATGTATATGTCGATGGCATGGACTATGTATATTCCCTTAGTTTAAATTAGAATTTATGTAAACATGATTTAGACTTGAAATCTTTTATGCCTACATGACCCAAAACCTATGATATCATTTTCATGTCTATTTGCAAGTATAATTGATATATGTTAAGCATCGTTTGGGTTTCATAAATTATGCAAGTTCATGTCTATTTGCAAGAATAATTGGATCTATGTTAAGTATCGTTTGTGTTTCATAAACTATGCAAATTCATGTTTATTTGCAAGTGTAATTGGATCTATGTTAAGTATCGTTTGGGTTTCAAAAACTATGCAAGTTCATGTTGAAATAGGCTATGT
Source organism: Allium sativum (assembly GCA_030737875.1). Lineage (NCBI taxonomy): Eukaryota > Viridiplantae > Streptophyta > Magnoliopsida > Asparagales > Amaryllidaceae > Allium > Allium sativum. Next base: position 293,280,800 of record CM060912.1, read on the forward strand.
GATTAAATGTTATAATTGGACCTTTTGGTGAATATACATCGTGCTAGTTATGTGTTTGACATTATGCCAAGTTAAACATATTTAAACACAAGTTGTAAACTATGCCATTTCATATGTCACCTACTTAGCTGTACTTTGATTTGAATGCAAGTTCACATGACCCATCATTTAAGTTAGTATCGCTAAACTGCAAGTTCATGCGCTACACACCCTTTTATGTTGCAAAATATTACATGTTCTTAACTTCCCCTTTTCTTACGCTTATAAAGTTGGGCTGAATTGTGTCGAGCCCAACATTTGTTATAACGTTGCGAACATATAAACGGGGGTAATAACGTTGGGTGTAGAACATGAAAATATATGTTGGCAAGTTTGGCACATACCAATGACAATGACATTTAAGCGGTATAAATTGTTATGCCCGAGAATAAAAGATATGACATTTACATATATAATAATAAAATATGTAAATTTAGAAAACACGATATGCTTAACCCGAGGTTGGATTGAATTGTGATGTAAACCTGCCCGGAACCGCCCGTTGTCCGGTAGTCACAACAATACCTATCCAATGTGGGTGGTTAAGCATTGAGCCCAATAAAGACCCGAGGTTAGGCTGAGCTACGGTGTAAACCTGCCCGGAACCAACCGGCATATCAAGTAACCATAGCAATACCTGTCTAATGTGAGTGGTCTGGTGCTCCTAAGAGGCTAAGGACAGGTGGTAGGGTTAAGTCAACCATAACACTTAACCAAATTCAACATGTTAATAAGAATTGATGGGTGGGGGTTAGGTAAATACAGACACTTAACCACTTAACATGTTTTACTAGAAAATCCTGGTAATGAGGGACCCGTTTCAGCAGTAACCCAATTTAGGTATCAACGGTACCCTGAAACTAGGCAGGGTGGGGCACGATTACTGGGCTGATTGTAAGCGGTCAAACGACGGCGGTGGGTGCACAGTGCAGGTCTAACGAAATGCGGGCGTGAACACACTTCGGAGCAGACAACCAGGGCACTGTGGACACCAGTAGTATAACCTATGCCTTCTAGAAATTGTGTCGGGGCCGCCACCATGGGTCTTGATACACCCTATGGTGGGACCAGCATAGGTATCTACAATTCTTAGGGGCCGTATGACACATGTTAACGTGAGTAGGAGCCGATCTTTAAATAAAGTTGGGGATCACTTCACCCTCACCATGGGGTGCCAGTTAGAGTAAACTCAAATAGATGCAGAGATATAGTATGGGTGCGATAGTACATTCGACACTCCCTTAGCTTGTGACACCATCCTATTTTCAGTATATATCTATCATGCCCTTTTCTTATTCACATACTGAAGAGTTACTAGATTTACTCAGGCTTTATATCTAACCCTATTTTCTTTTCGTCCTCTTTCTTTCGTTTCCCTCCCCCCAGGTCCACAGGGAGGAAACAGCTCAGTCAGGCTCTGTTCAAGCTCCAAGAACGTAGATGTATGGTTTGGGTCTCTTTTGCTCGGACTATGGCTTTGGATATCACTATGGGGATTTTTGTCACTTTATTTATGTTTTATGCTTCTTTAATAATCAAGGCAGTTATGATGTTGTAATGATGGAAGTATTTTGAGACAATTGTGGAATGTTTTGTTTTGGAACACGTATTGATAAATAAAAGTCTGTTGGTTTCCGCTGTTTAAAATATGTGTATTTATATTTGTCTTGAGATTATCTGTGGCTTTTACTTATAAACCTCCACCAAAATTAAGGCATTCCATTTGTGAGTGACCTTAACGGAGGTGGGGTGTTTCACTTGGTATCAGAGCATAGATTTATCAGGCAATATAAAAGTTTTTGAAATTGTTTTCAAAGGAAAGTTTAAAGAAGCATTTTTAAAGAAAAAGTGTTATATTTATAAAAGACAAAATCCCCCAAAGCCACGTGCCCTATATATCTCTCTCTATCCTTTGTTTTGAATTTTTCCCTTTCTGTTTCAGCATGTCTGGAGACCTTAACCTCCCGGAAGGAGTGCCGATTCCCGGCTGGTTTAGGAGGTACTTAGAAGCAAGGGCCAATGGCGTGGGCCCAGCAGACATCCCTCCTCCAGTGGCCGCGGTTCCTCCTCCTCCTCCACCTCCTCGTGGAAATGCCTTCGCAAAAACATGTAGAGACTTCAAGGCAATGGGTGGAAAATACTTTTATAGGACAGAATCTTTTGTAGGGGCAAGAAACTGACTAAAGGAGACTGAGGATCAGTTTGTCATCTTTGGAGTAAATGACAGGCAAAAGATACAACAAGCGGTATGGTTGCTTAAGGATGAGGCTTCCTACTGGTGGGAAGTTACCAATGCTCAGTGGGCAGTGGAAACATGGGAGGATTTCAGGACGAGGTTTGAGATGAAATTCCTCTCCCAAGCCGAAAGGATCCTGCAAATGGAAAAGTTCCTAACTCTGAAACAGGGAAGCATGATGATCAGGGAATATGTTAATCAGTTTAACCAGCTGGCCAGATTTGGGTTAGACTTAGTAAACACCCAACATAAGAAGGCACTTCGCTTCGTCAAGGGTTTGAATGAGCCTCTACACAGCCTTGCCATGACCCATGTATCCACGGGAGCGACTTATGAAAGCTTGGTGGACATGGCGTTGCTACATAAGGAAGACCACGGCAAGAAAGAAGTTAAGGTGGAAGAGAAGAAAGAGGGTCTACAAGCAAAGAAAACATATTTCAAGAAAGGAGGAAAAAAACAATAAGCCCCATGAGAAGAGAAGGTGCAATTTCTGTGGCATTGTGGGCCATATATCGAAAGACTGCCGGAAAAGAAAGGCAAAGATGGGTGGTTGCTTCCATTGTGGAGAGACTGGGCACCAAGCTAAGGACTGCCCAAAGAAGAAAGGGCAGGGACAGAAAGCTGGATCCACTTCAGGGGGTCAGATTCATGCGCTGGTGGCACCTCAGCAAGAAAGAGGTAGTAATATTTCTGTAGAAAGTGTAGTCTATCTTTATGATCATCCAGTTCGTACACTTTTTGACTCTGGCGCATCACACTCTTTTATTTCCTCTGCCTTAGTAGAATCTCTACATCTAGACACTAGTATGGTAGAAGATCCCTTAGAAGTTTCAAATCCAATTGGGGGCTCCGCTTACTTGTCAATGGTTTGTTTGGGTCTGAAAATCTCTATTCTCAGCATTGAGTTTAGTTGTGATGCCTTTGTCTTAGGCTTCTCGGGATATGGTTTGATCTTAGGCATGGACTGGTTATCCAGTAATAGTGCCATTCTTGATTGTGAGAAAAGAGTAGTTAGGCTCTTGACTCGGCTTGGTAACACTCTAGAAATTTCTTGTAATCCCTTGAATGCTGTTATGCTAAGTTATCTAGAGTTGCTTGATGCTTATGATGAAAATTTGCAATCAGTGAGAGTAGTCCGGGAATATCCGGATGTCTTCGAGGAGGTGAAAGGCTTACCTCCAAGGCGGGAAATAGACTTCCGCATATATCTTGTGGATAACGCAAAGCCTGTAGCTTTACCTGTCAGACACATGGCTCCAAAGGAGAGAAAGGAGCTCAGTAAGCAGGTTAAAGAACTTCTCGAAAAGGGGTTCATTAGACGGAGCATTTCAGAATAGGGTGCTCCAGTGGTGTTCGCAACTAAAGCGGACGGTTCGCTTCGCCTTTGCGTCGACTATAGGGAGTTAAACAAGTTGACCAAGAAAAATAGGCACCCTCTTCCCCGAATCGACGATTTGTTTGATCAGCTCGTAGGTGCAACGGTCTTCTCCCAACTTGATCTGGCAACTGGGCTCCATCAGCTAAGAGTAGCTGAAGATAGTATTGATAAAACGGCGTTCAGAACCCCAGACGATTTCTTCGAGTGGCTTGTCATGCCTTTCGGCTTGACAAATGCGCCCGCTTATTTTGTAGACCTAATGAGCAGGGTGTTCAGAGAATTCCTCAACAAATTTGTGGTTGTCTTCGTAGATGATATCTTAATCTTCTCATAGAATGAGGAAGAGCATGCCCAGCATCTGAAAGAAATCATGGAAACTCTCCGTTCACATCAGCTAAAAGCCAAATTCTCCAAGTGTCACTTCTGGAGAAAAGAAGTAAGATTTCTGGGGCATATAGTGTCGAAAGAAGGGTTGGCCGTGGACCTCGCAAAAGTGGTGGCAGTGTAGGATTGGAAGACACCAAGAAATGCAACCGAAGTTCGAAGCTTTCTTGGGCTAGCCGATTTTTACCGAAAGTTTATTAGGGATTTCGCGAAAATCTCAGCCCCACTCACAAGGCTAACAAAGAAGAATCTGGCGTTCACTTGGGATTTGGATTGCGAGTTTGCTTTCCAACGATTAAAAAGGGCTCTCACAATAGCCCCAGTTCTGACTTTGCCAGATGGAAGCAAAATGTTCACGATATACACGGATGCATGTGAAACGGGACTAGGCGTTGTTCTAATGCAAGAAGGAAGGGTAGTAGCTTATGGTGGAAGACAATTAAAAGTTCATGAAAAGAACTACCCAACCAATGATCTTGAGTTAGCCGCCATCGTATTTGCGCTTAAGTCTTGGCGCCATTATCTCCTAGGTGAGAAGTTCGAATTATACACTGACCATAAATCGTTGAAATATCTCTTCTCGCAGAAGGATCTTAACCTGAGGCAGCAAAGATGGATGGAGTTTCTTGCCTCGTATGACTTTGAAATTTCCTGTACTCCCGGCAAAGGCAACGTAGTAGCAGACGCGTTGAGCCGTAAGAAACTGACCTTAAGCCCTCTCTTTGTGGAAAGGCAAAGCTTGGAGTATATAGCCAGTTTTAACTTTAAGCCCTCCTCAGATTTTGTACCGGGTTTGCTAGCATCTCTCGAAGTACGCCCTACTCTCTTGGACTCAATAGGGGCTGCACAACGTGAAGACCCTCAGCTTGTTGATGTGATTGATAAACTTATTAGGGGTGAGACTTCTAGTCATCTCAGTAGGTACGCCATCGATAATAAGGGTTGGCTGAGGCGAGATGGAAGATTGTGCGTCCCACAAGTAGGGGAGTTGACAACGAAGGTTCTCGAAGAAGCACATCATTCCAAGATGATCATACACCCTGGCGGCGATAAGATGTACAAGGAATAAAAAGGACTTTCTTTTGGAACAGCATGAAACAAGACGTGGCAGATTTTGTTTCTAAGTGCATGACTGCCAACGGGTCAAGGCGGAACAACAGAAGCCTGGAGGACTACTTCATCCTTTAGAGGTCCCACAGTGGAAGTGGGATAGTATTTCAATGGACTTCATTGATGGACTACCTAGGTCAAGAAAAGGCAACACTAACATTTGGGTAATAGTGGATAGGCTTACTAAGAGCGCCCACTTCATACCTATCAAGAGTAAAAGGACTGTCGCATCTCTAACATCTCTTTATCTCAAGGAAATAGTTCGACTCCATGGGATACCCTCCAGCGTTGTTAGTGACCGAGAGCCTATCTTCACAAGCAAGTTTTGGTGGAGTCTGCAAGAAGCTGTAGGCACACAGTTATGTTTGAGCATGGCCTATCACCCCCAAATTGATGGCCAGACGGAAAGGGTGAATAGAGTTTTAGAGGATCTTTTAAGACTTTGCGTTCTCGACATTGGAGGGACGTGGGAGGATCATCTTCCTTTAGTGGAATTTGCCTATAACAACAGCTACCAAGCTACCATCGGTATGGCGCCCTTCGAAGCCTTGTATGGAAGACCGTGCAAATCACCAACTTGATGGTATGAGTCTACAGATAAGCTTATACTTGGACCAGATATGATTCGAGAGACTTCAGAGAAAGTGGACTTGATACGTAGGAGAATGAAGACTTCCCAAGACAGACAGAAATCCTACGCCGACAAAAGAAGGACCGATCTTGAGTTTGAGGTTGGGGACAGGGTTTTCCTTAAGGTATCACCTTTAAGGAACGTCGTTCGTTTTGGATCCGCAGGAAAGCTAGCACCAAGATTTGTAGGACCGTTTCCTATCATCGAGAAGGTTGGAAAGATGGCCTATAGATTAGAGCTACCCGAGAGACTGGCCGGAGTTCACAACGTCTTTCATGTTTCTCACCTCCGGAAGTGTTTGCATGAGTCAGCGGAAGTGGTGGAACCTAGCATCCTAGAAGAAGCCGAAGTGGAACGTGAAGCAACTATGAGGAGAGTTCCAACCCGCATCTTATGAACGGAAGTGAAAAAGCTACGCAACCGTGAGGTCAAACTCGTTAAATTTCAGTGGAGCAACGCCGAGGAAGACGCGACTTGGGAAACTGAGGACAGAATACGCGCTGCCTACCCTCTTCTTTTTGAGGGTACATCTTTGATCACTCTTTTTCCTTGAGTTATGCTTTATCTATCTTTTAGGTATATCTCCTCGGTCCTTTTCCTAACTCCTTAGGTAGAAAACAAATGGATGCAAACATGTATTTGAAAACATGTTATGGATGATGGCTGCAAATGGTTGCTAGTGATTGCTCGTGGATGCATATACACACACACCCTAGGTTATAGATCGGCTCAGTCACTTCATATTGCATATGCATATATGTATTCTCATTGGTATATGGTTGAAACTTGATATGCTGTCATATGGTCATTGCATTTGTATGAATGGTTGTGCACTCATGTAGAATTATGAGTAGGAAAAAATTGCATACATAATGGATTCATGACAATTACAAGATTCACATTAAGGAGGTCAACTGAATCAGTAGACCGTCTGATTTCTACATTAGATAAGGACATGTACACACACTATGCATATGATCATAAAGCATTAGAGTCGTTTAAGGACAGTGGATGCCTGTGTTTGTTGGTTGAGTAGATGGACTGTTGGATGGTAGGATATACATTCTTCCTAACTTGAAGATTTCGGGGACGAAATCCTTTTAAGGGGGGAGAATGTAACACCCCGTGAATTCTATAACGCTAAGCTTCACAAATTAAAGTATAATTAATTCTAATCAAAGAATTAAGGGAAACGGGTTATGCCATTGAGTTCGTCTCGGAATTCTGCTTGAGATAGAGTCCGAGTTTGCGCAAATCGGACTCCGTATGAAGGAGTTATGGCCTTCGGAAGTTTCAGAATCAAATTTAAATTCAAACAACACGGTTTTAAATTCAAAATTCAAAATTCGAAATTCAGGTTCAAACTGGGCTAGGCGGGAAATTCCCGCCCAGAGACCAGGTGGACCATAGGGTCGACCATGGTGTCCACCTGGTCACCCCAGGTCGACCATAATGTCGACCTGGTCCCCCCCAGGTCGACCATAGTGTCGATCTTTGTGTCGACCTGGCTAGCCAGGTCTGGCTCTGGCTCGAATTTCTAAGGCCCTGTGTGTCACTAGGGCTGACGTGTCACCTCTTGATTGGCTCTCTGAATTTTGAATGGCCTAGATTCCTCCTATCTTCATCTGACGGCTCAAAACAACTTAAAAATCTATAAATACACCTTAACTCTCAACTGAAAATTCACACAAAAATATGAGAAAGGAGTCGTCATGCTGCTAGGGAGGAATTGAACATAGCCGTCAAGAGAAAAGCCTAGAGACGATTCAAACTAAGAAGAAGATTTAAAGTTTAAATCAAAAGTTTTCAATGCAACGTTAGTCTACCCAAAGGAGCGCATTTCAATTTCAGAATTCAGAATCCAGAATTCAAGATTCTGCATTCGTTGTAAGTATAGTAACCTTTCAGAATATGAATAAGAATTGCGATGTGATTCGATGTGAACGAAAATAGAATTGTGTTATTGTATTGTATAAAATTCTATGTAGTTTGATGATTCTATCATGACTTGTGTATTGACGTTTGTGGCATAAATTGATTGATGCAAGCCTACTGAACAATTGTTTATGAGAACAATGACACTTGCAAGTTTATGGCAAAAGAATAGAACTGATCCCTTTATGTATATGTCGATGGCATGGACTATGTATATTCCCTTAGTTTAAATTAGAATTTATGTAAAAATGATTTAGACTTGAAATCTTTTATGCCTACATGACCCAAAACCTACGATATCGTTTTCATGTCTATTTGCAAGTATAATTGATCTATGTTAAGCATCGTTTGGGTTTCATAAATTATGCAAGTTCATGTCTATTTTCAAGAATAATTGGATCTATGTTAAGTATCGTTTGTGTTTTATAAACTATGCAAATTCTTGTTTATTTGCAAGTGTAATTGGATCTATGTTAAGTATCGTTTGGGTTTCAAAAAGTATGCAAGTTCATGTTGAAATAGGCTATGTGATTAAATGTTATAATTAGACCTTTTGGTGAATATACATCATGCTAGTTATGTGTTGCAAAATATTACATATTCTCAATTTCCCCTTTTCTTACACTTATAAAGTTGGGCTGAATTGTGTCGAGCCCAACATTTGTTATAACGTTGCGAACGTATAAACGAGGGTAATAACGTTGGGTGTAGAACATGAAAATATATGTTGGCATGTTTGGCACGTGCCAATGACAATGACATTTAAGCGGTATAAATTGTTATGCCCAAGAATAAAAGATATGACATTTACATATATAATAATAAAATATGTAAATTTAGAAAACACGATATGCTTAACCCGAGGTTGGATTGAGTTGTGATGTAAACCTGCCCGGAACCGCCCGACTGTCCAGTAGTCACAATAATACCTATCCAATGTGGGTGGTTAAGCATAGAGCCCAATAAAGACCCGAGGTTAGACTAAGCTACGGTGTAAACTTGCCCGGAACCGACCGGCATATCCAGTAACTGTAGCAATACCTGTCTAATGTGAGTGGTCTGGTGCTCCTAAGAGGCTAAGGACAGGTGGTAGGGTTAAGTCAACCATAACACTTAACCAAATTCAACATGTTAACAAGAATTGATGGGTGGGGGTTAGGTAAATACAGACACTTAATCACTTAACATGTTTGACTAGAAAATCCTGGTAACGAGGGAACCTTTTCAGCAGTAACCCAATTTACGTATCAACAGTACCCTGAAACTAGGCAGGGTGGGGCACGATTACTGGGCTGATTATAAGCGGTCAAACGACGGCGGTGGGTGCACCGTGCAGGTCTAACGAAGTGCGGGCATGCACACACTTCGGAGCAGACAACCAGGGCACTGTGGACACCAGTAGTATAACCTATGCCTTCTAGAAATTGTGTCGGGGGCCGCCACCATGGGTCTTGATACACCCTATGGTGGGACCAGCATAGGTATCTACAATTCTTGGGGGCCGTATGACACATGTTAACGCGAGTAGGAGCCGATCTTTAAATAAAGTTGGGGATCACTTCACCCTCACCATGGGGTGCCAGTTAGAGTAAACTCAGATAGATGCAGAGATATAGTATGGGTGTGATAGTACATTCGACACTCCCTTAGCTTGTGACACCATCCTATTTTCAGTATATATCTATCATGCCCTTTTCTTATTCACCTACTGAAGAGTTACTAGATTTACTCAGGCTTTATGTCTGACCCTATTTTCTTTTCGTCCTCTTTCTTTCGTTTCCCTCCCCCCAGGTCCACAGGGAGGAAACAGCTCAGCTCAGTCAGGCTCTGTTCAAGCTCCAAGAACGTAGATGTATGATTTGGGTCTCTTTTGCTCGGACTATGGCTTTGGATATCACTATGGGGATTTTTGTCACTTTATTTATGTTTTATGCTTCTTTAATAATCAAGGCAGTTATGATGTTGTAATGATGGAAGTATTTTGAGACAATTGTGGAATGTTTTGTTTTGGAACACGTATTAATAAATAAAAGTCTGTTGGTTTCCGCTGTTTAAAATATGTGTATTTATATCTGTCTTCAGTTTATCTGTGGCTTTTACTTATAAACCTCCACCAAAATTAAGGCATTCCCTTTGTGAGTGACCTTAACGGAGGTGGGGTGTTTCACATTTCTTTTTACTTTATAGAAACCATTGCCTTTGGAAGACCTTTTGTAAGTGGGCTAGCCAAGTTTTTCTTCGTTTCTATGTAGTCTACAGTTATAACTCCACTTTTGAGTAACTGTCTTACCATCTGATATCTTAGACTCACATATCTAGACTTTCCATTGTATGTCTTATTAGAGACATTATATATAGTTACTTAATTATCACAGTTAATCTAAACTGCTGGAGATGGCTTCTTCCATAATGGGATTTCCATTAATAAACTCCTAAATCATTCTGCTTCCTTACATGCATCTACTAATGCAATCAATTCTGACAACTTAGTTGAGTCAGATATATAGGTCTTCTTCTTGGAAGCCCAAGATATGGTAGCACCTCCTAATGTAAATATTCATTTAGTCGTAGACTTGGATTTGGATTCTACATTATTCCAAGTTGCAACGCTATGTCCTTCTGTTACAGCAGGATATCCTTGATAAGATAAACCATAATTTATGGTTCTTTCAAATAAGCTAAAACTCTGGAAATGGCTTTCCAGTGTTCAAAACCTGGATTACTCGTAAATCGACACAACACACTTATAGCTTGTGCGATGCCGGGTCTAGTGCAATGCATAGCATACATAAGACTCCCAATAACACTAGAATACTCAAGTTGAGAAATGGTACGTCCAGTGTTCTTTTCTGACTTGATACTTAGATCTAAAGGAGTTGGTGCTGCTTTGTCATCATAATGACCACATTTCTTTAGGAACTACTCAATGTAATGAGATTGAGTTAGTAATAACTCCCCCGCTTTCCTAATGATTTTAATTCCTAGACTTACATCAGCCTCTCCTAGATCTTTCATATCAAATTTAGAAGATAGAAACTTTTAAGTTTCATTCACACATGATATACTGGAACCAAATATTAGCATGTCATCAATGTATAAATATATTATAACATAACCATTGTTATCTGATTTGCTATAAATACATTTATCAGCATCATTAACAATGAATCCATATGATAGTGCAACTTTTATCAAACTTCTCATGCCATTGCATGGGAGCTTGCTTCAGGCCATAAAGAGATTTGACTAATTTACAAACTTTCTTTTCTTGGGCTAGGGTTATGAAACCTTTAGGTTGTTCCATATATATCTCTTCTTCTAAATCCCCATTTAGAAAAGCTGTATTTACATCCATTTGATGTATGACCAAATTATGAATTGATGCAAGTGTTATTAAACAATGTATGTAATATATGCGAGCAACTGGAGTATATGTATCAAAGTAATCTACTCCTTGTCTTTGTTTATATCCCTTAGCAACTAATTTATCCTTAAACTTATCAATGGATCCATTTGTATTCAACTTTTTCTTGAATATCCATTTATATCCTATAGGTTTAGCACTAGGAGGAAAATCAAATAAAACCCAAGTTTGGTTTAACATTATGGAATTCATTTCATCATTGGTAACTTCTTTCCAGAAATTAGAATCTTTAGAACTCGTAGCCTCAGAAAAAGTTCTGGGATCATCATCTACGTTCATTACAAATCTAGTCACATTAAGGACTTCATCCTTATTGCCTTCTACGAGATATGTTATGAAGTCAGGACCATAGTCCTTTTCTGTTCTCTCTCTTTTATTCCTTTGTTCAGTACTATTATCTGATACTGACACTTCCTTGCTGTTTTGAGTAGGAACATATTCATCATCATTAATATCATTAGGCTCAGTTATATCCGATTAGATGAACTCAATGGATTCTCAATAGTTTGATTTTCAAATAATTCTACATCAACAGATTCTATAACTTCTAAGGTGTCAAGAATAAGAAACCTATAAGTTATACTATTAAGAGAATATCCCATGAAAACACACTTAAATGCCCTATTTCCTAACTTTGGTCGTTTAGGGTTAGGTTTTCTAACATAAGCTAAGCAACCCCAAACTTTAAGTCTAGTAAGGTTAGGTTTCCTATTAAACCATAATTCATAGGGGGAAATATTATTCTTTTTAAGTGGCGCTCTATTTAAAATGTAACATGCAGATAACATAGCATCACCCCATAGATTATAAGCTAAATTAGAACTTATGAGCATGACATTAACCATTTCTATTAAAGTTCTGTTTTTCCTCTCAGCAACACCATTTTGTTGTGGTGTATATTACACTGGTGAATTATACCATTTTGTATACAAAAAAAAATTCATTTGAAAAATATTCGCCACCACGATCTGAATGTAACACTTTAATTTTAACTCCTAATTGTGTTTCGACTTTCGCTTTGTAAATTTTGAATTTATCAAAAGCCTCATCTTTTGATTTCATTAGATATACATATGCATATCTAGTATAATCATCATTAAAAGTATTGGTTATCACTATAAGTGATATGACCTTTTAAGTCACCCATATCACTATATACCAAATCAAGCAAACTAGTTTTCCTTTCTACAGATTTAAAGGATTTCTGGTGTATTTTAGCTCGAACATATATATTACATTTAGAGATAAAGTCGAAATCACAATTAGAAATTAATCCTAACTTATGCATAGTTCTAAGAGATTTATAGTTAACATGTGCTAATCTACCATGCCATAAATTAACAGAATCAACAATATAAGCAAAATATTTCTTTACTAGATTTAAATTAATCATGTCGTTACAAGAATATCCATGTCCAATAAATTTTCTTTTCTTGGACAATACTAACTTATCAGACTCTTACTCCAACTTGAATCCTCATTTGTTAAGAAGGTATCCAGAAACCAAATTCTTACACATATCGGGTATATAAACTACATTGACTAATGTAAGAACTTTCCTAGAGCTGAGTGTAAGTTCAATTGTGTCTTTTCCCATAAATTTGCTTGCAACTTTGTTTGCGCCAGTAACTTCGCTAGATTCTCCATTATTCTCTTTATAAGTCTTGAATAGATTACAGTCTTTGCAAATATAAATGGTTGCTCCAGTACCGAGCTACCAATCATTATCAATGCCACTAATGGAGTTCGCCTCTTGTACAACAGCCACAAGCTTTTCTTCGACCATATTCGCTTTTTATTGTTTCTTCCGAAGATGACAGTCTCGGGCATAGTGGTCGGGTTTGTTACAATAGTAACAAGCACCCTTCTATTTGTTCTTGGAATTATTATTCTTCTTAAACTATGTCTCAATCTTAGGCTTTAACTTATCAGTAATTTCAACATTATTTGCCTCAGATTGAGACTCAGTTTGCGGATTATCATCTAGTTCGCGTTTACGAGAATCCTCTTCAATACGAAGATGATGCTGTAAACCGTCTAAATTATAATCTGTTTTTGTAATTATTCCAAGAATTCGGGAGTCTAGAAATAGTAACTCCAACAACAAAAGATTCAGGGAGATCAGTATCGGCATTTTTAAGTTGATTCACCAACAGTAGTATTTCACTTACTTGTCCAACTAAGGACTTGTTAGCGACCATTTTGAACTCCATAAATTTACAAATAAGAAATTTTTTATTACTTGTCTCGGATATGCGATACTTGCACTCCAAAGCAGTCCATAGGTCCTTTGTAGTTTCCAAGGTCATGTGAGCGTTGTTGACTGAAGTAGACAATGCATTCAGAATGTGCCCTCTGCATAGAAAATCTTCCTCTTTGCGCTTTGCACGTTTTGCCTTCAAAACAGCATTCTCGTCAACGGTTTCCTTTGGTATAACTTCCAATCCTTCTTCTAGGATATAAAACAATTTGACAGTGATCAGAAAGAACTTCATCATCACTTGCCAACGAGTGAAATTTTCGCCATCAAATCTCTCCAATTTAGTCAAATGCTTAATCATCACTTGTAATGCACTCAAACCTTCCATGATTGAAAATATTGTCTGAAAATTTGTTGGGCATTTTGTGGTTTGGGTCTATTGGAGGAAGATGAATGTCGTACTTTGAACTATAAGGATCTATAGAATAGATTCATTCAGACAATAGTTCAACCCACCACATACAAACGGTTTATTGAACTATCGACTTTCAGGATTCAATAAAGCCTTGGAACAGCGAAATCAGATTCAAAGTTTGTTCGACTTTGATCAGATCAAGAACACTCTAGAATATGGTTTCCGATGATGCAATTTCAAAATAGAAAGAAGAGGAAGAAGAAGATCAATTCTGCAATAGTATACAGGTGTTGCAAATTCGGAAATTTCCAACACTTTTGGAATGTTGGTAATGGCGGCGTTGCAGAAGTGAAGATGAATTAAAAAATTGTTTTTTTCAATGTCCGAAACTGTTGCTATTTATATACAGCGAAGGGACGCATCTATTTGCAATGAACCTGTCTGTTTTAAATCGTCGCGCCCTTTCTGAAGCATTGCATCCTTTCGCGTTTGAATTGCAGCGCCTTTTTGTAACGTTCAGAAAACGTTACAAACCCATCCCGCCTTAATTTCAAAACAATTTCGGGTCTGGGTCCTTAACGGGCTGAATTCGGCCCGTTACATTTAAAAACCCCGATCCAAAAATATTCTTATTTGATCGGAACCCCGAAACCCGTAACCGGCACGGTTCAGTCCAATCGGTCGGTCAGAGCGGCGCGCGCATGTGTGGTAGAAATGCATGGTCTCCCTCCTCATAACAAAGCAAACATATGAGAGTCCCAAGGCCCCAACATCCTTTTGAGAATGCTAACTTTGAATAATCACATATCTTCCACAATGTGAGACAAAACAATATTCTCATTCCTTCTTTCTTCCGTCTTCAAAAACAAACCCCCTCAAATTATTGTTTTGAAAATTTCTAACACGTTCAAGGTAGAGAGTTTGTCCACCTTGCTAGTTTAGGCCTCATTTTATATTTGAATTTTTCTTCCGAAACGCTGTTCATATAATATGAAGTTCCACGTATCCATTTTGATTTGTACAATAGGTTTGTTCAACTCAGTTGCTCTTTTTCTACTGAACCTTAAAAATTATTACTTGTCTATTATTACAAATCTAAAAAACCAATTTTAAGATTTCGGAGTAATTTTATTGTCGTCGATGCATGTTCAAAGACTACTAATAGAATTTTTTTTTTCCTGGTTTACATCTCGGAGAAAGAAGGTGAAAGGGGACCGAAGTAAATACATTGGGTTAAGAAATTATTTGGTAATCCAACTACTGTAGGGGTTTTGGATATTAAAAAAAAAACATAAAGCCAAGTGCAGTTCGTTTTGGTCTAGATCATGAAGACCAATAAAAACTTACACTAGCAGACAAAACCAAGAATTACACACACGAGCGTGCACTCACACACACGTGTGTGTACTATTTTGTTTTATTAAGCATAATCTAATAGATAAACTTAACTTGTGAGCGTTCACAGCAGTAAACATTGTCAAAATGTCTCTTGTCTAACTAATAATACACCGATAGTTTGCCAACCACAAGTTCCTCAAATTTCAGGTGTACCCACCCTTGTACTAGATTTTAGAATAGCAAAGATATGGTTGTCCTTTTCACACTTAACACAAGGTCAACGCCTTATAATGCTCAATAAGGTTGTCCTTACCATTATGCTTGGGTGATTGTCAATCCTAAAGGTGGAATGAAAGGTAATGCATATTTTGTTATGTTTTTATGGTAGCTTTAATGTGAAATTTATCGATATTTATAGGGATCAAAAGTATTTTTTTTATGCTACGGTTACAGGTGTAATATATATCATATCTCAGTTGCTGTCAAGGTTCTTAGCCGATAAACTACCCTTAAAAGGGAAGAATTCTTAAGAGAGGTATGCCTTAAACATATTACATTAGCGTCTTCAGCTGCACACTTAACACATGGTCAACGCCTTATAATGCTCAATAAGGTTTCCGACATTAGTTTATTAAGTTATACCTAAATTTGTGTCTACCATTCATCAGAAACAAGAATTGTCTAAGTATCAATCATGTGTGAACCTAAATATCAAATATATGTGCATCTGAATACAAAACACATGCACTATGGTTATTTTATTTTTTCCAAGTACATTTATGTAGGTATTTAAGTAATAGCAGGAGGGGAAAAAATACTGCACTGGCAGTACTCACTATTTTGGTTTCTCTAATGCTACCCAATGGATATGAGAAATAAGATATTTTGTCAGTATCACGTAAAAGAGGGGTATGTACAACTTTTCACCGTGGGAACAAGGAATAACTGCACAAAATGAAGGTTGGTTTTTGCAAACTACTAAAGAGGTTTGCTTTATTCAAGCAAGATGAATTATAGCTCACCTTATAGCACAAAATCCTTCTAAACTGTTATATACGAAAACTGATAAAATCTTTCAATTGAATAAAATAAAATTGGCCAGTTACAAATAATAATTGGTCGAAGGATAAACTTCTTTGGTTTTATTGATTTTTTTTCTGACAAGTTTTGCATGTTTGAGGCATAAATCGTGATCCCATTAACACAGATATATTTGTTAGTTTAGGCATTAGTGGTACAATAAGAATGCGCTTTATTCTTAGAAATCATAGAGCTGCATCGATAAATCATGATTCCACTAACTGCTTAGCGTGACTCGTATAAATTTATGCACATTTTATTCCTGCATAAACTAGTTGTGTATAAACTAACTGCTTACTGCCTATTTGAATGACTTCCCATTTAATTTCTTTTGTATTTTACTATGTTTTGAACTAAACTATGTGCAGATTACTAGTTTTTCAAATATAGGATGTCAGAAGTCCTAGAAACTGCAACCCATTCTATGCAATCATGAGCTAGACAACCCGAGAAGGTTGACACAAAAGCATATGGAGTTCCCATTTCAAAAAATGCGAAAAAAATAGGTAGTCGAATTGTGCAGATCCATGTGCCGATCTCCTACGAAAGTTGGGATAAAGTACCTCCAAAAATAAAAAATTACATGGGGGTTGCATTGTTGGTAAGCGGCAATATTTCAATATATGTTTTTATGTGTAAGTATATTTTTATCACAATGTGTTTTTAAGTAATTAATTCATAATATATTTTTGCAGAAACGTTTTGAACTTGATCCAAATACAAAAGAATTTTATTTCAAAAAAAAATGTGTGAATCATTTAGGAGATATAAGAGTGAGTTAAGGACAAAATATTATGACAAATTTGACAATTACGATGAAAGACTGAAAAATTGTCCAACCCCTATTAGTCAAGATGATTGGGGGTGGGTTTTGAAGAACGAAGATAAACCCGGTGTGAGCGAACGAAGAGAGCTAGGCAAATAAAAACAAAAAACAAATCAGTATATAACTATGGCCACTACACTGGTCGAACAAGTCATGTTGTCGTTGAACATGATTTGGTATATTTTTCACTTCTAGTTTTCATTATCTCTAGTTTAGTGCAAATAAACTGCTGTAATTTTTTATTGAAAACCTCTCTTCTTCGGTTTAAATATTTGGTATGCACTGACTACAGCTAGGGTTGGCCCTGTCATCCATTTATTTAATATTTGGACAGTGATATGATGATATTAGATATTAAGTTGGCGTAGATGTATATTGTTGTTTATATCTGCTTTTCATGCATTGAATTTATTATAGTGGAATTATGATTAATCTAGTAATGAAATTATGATTAATCTACACGGTTTGGGCTAATATTCTTATCAGATGAAGCACTTTGTGATCACATATTATATCCATATTCGCGGATTGCATGCATCTTATTTGAACTGATTGTAGTTTACATTCCACTGCAATAATTGGACATGTTTCACCATAATATTTAGGAATAGAAACTGTGCTTTTGGGTTGTACTTTTTCCATTGTTATCTCAAGTATAAGGCTATGGTTTTTATTTGATGATTGTGTTGTAGTATTAAGTATATAGTTACTAAGAAGTATAAGCCTAACATTATTTGGTTTATGATTTCCCCTTCATTCAGAGAAAGAGAAAACCATCTAACTTGAATTTTAACGTTTCATTTTAGTTGGTAATTTGTGTGACAGAAAGAATATTCAACTCTTAACATAAATATATCTTTCTAATTAGTAAATGCCTAATACTATGCTCACTAGCGTTGTGCGCGACTGCCCATTATACTTGCCCTATTATTGGATGCAAATTGTGGATGGACCCACTCCCACTTGAAAATCATACAAAAATAAAAGTCCCAGCCAATCAGTTTCGCGAGTATGCATTCACGCGCTATGCGTGAGTGAGCATAGCAGATCTCTTGGTAAATTTACATCCTCTCTCCCTCCCTCCCTCCCTCCCTCTCTCTCTATATATATATATACACACACATATATATATGTGTGTGTGTGTGTGTGTGGGGGGGGTGTTATGATGCGTGATCAGTTTTGTCAACTTGGATTTTTTTAATCAATGTGTAAACACTTCCAGTCTCAACTGTGCACTAACATCAAAGTTTTTGTATTTTTGAAAGAATACCCCATAACCAAGAAACAAAGACATTGAGCTACACACGCGCCTGCGCACAACACACATATATACATACACATACAGATCTATATTTCGTGCGAGTTAATGGTATTTATAATTGGACATGTAAACTCTGATTTAGATTTCAAAATTAGCAATTAAATTCAATGATTAATGCATGCAATATCCCTAAAACATGCAGAAAACCAACATGTGAAAATCTCTTTTCATCTGCATTTCATCTATTAAGGTTAAAGAGTGTAAATTGTAGGTTAGATACTCTATTTCATCTATTAAGGGTAAAGAGTGTAAATTCAGTTTATTTTCATAGTTATCTAATTGTTTTTTTTTTTTTTTTTTTTTTTTTTTTTTTTTTTTTTTTTTTTTTTTTGGCCATTTAACATACTGTTCAACATTTGTAGAAACAAGCAAATGCTATGGGACTGAATTAACTTTTGCTTCGTTCTATTTTGCGATGTTCCTTGCTGTTATTTCGCTATTTACTGGTCCCTTTATAACCTGACTGATGACCAACTTTCTGCAACTCTTTTAGACTGTTCTTCTCAAGTGACTGATAATAACGAAGCTAGCAATATACCCAATTGTTTTCTTAGTGTTGCTTAGCAACATTACATCTTTATTCATCATGTATATTCTAGCCCTCGGCTATTTATAATAAATGGATTATGCTTATCCTGTTTGCTTTTGAGATTTTATCAACCTCTATCATGTGTCTGGATGGTGAAGGTATCAATCAATTTATGGTTATTCCATACACCTATATTAGCTGCTTATTATTTTGAAGAAAAACATATGTTATTCTAATCAAATATTTTTTTATTCCAGTAATGGAAATAATTGTCAATCTACTGCATTTTAACACCTTTTATTCAAGCAATTATAATTCATGTAGCTATTCAATGTTAATATCATTTTTTGGAAGAACCAATGGTAGCATTTAGAATGGAGATCAGAATTACAGAATATTCTGCATAACTGCTTGCTTATAACTTTTAAAACAATTATGTACATTTTATTAAAAGAACCATTGAAAAGTGGTTACATGGACCTTATATTAATGCAAACTTTGCACTAGGTGATAAAATGCTTTTGACATCAATCCCCTTTTGCAAAATACAAAGCTTAGTCTCATTTTTCATGAAATGTTTATGATGAAATGGGTTTTTGTTTGCTTAAATTTGTATATACATATGGCAAATATTGTTTGTTGTTAGTATAATTAGTCCTTTGATAAAACAAAATGGATTTCTAAACATTACATGTCTAAATATTTATTTCTTGATTGCAGGCCATTGCAAATCTGCAAAAAGAAATAACACGTTGTGAAGTATGGGAGAAAATTCATACAAAAAAGGATGGAAGCATATCCAATTCGACTTCTCCATAATTTGTAAGTTAGCCAAATAATTGCTTATTTGAATTGTCGTGTAGTTTGCTTTTTTGGGTATGCAATTTCAAAAGTCATTCTAACAGTTGTATTCATCAATAACCTTGATCATCACTGTTAAAATTTTGTCGATACATCACTTGATGAAAATACCTAAGCCAGCAACCATCAGGATGAGGATAGAAGAGCCCAATTTTAATAATTTCCAATTGATTGGCTTCTTTTCTCGTTCCTGAGAGTTGTTGTAATCTATGCAGCCTCAAACATTTTGCCATGACAAAGCGGAATTGGTCAAAAATTCTATTGCCCATGAATAAATAATAAAAAATGTTGTAACCAATTTTTTTTAATCATATCTGGATATATAGAATTATACAAATATGTGTCATTAGGAAAATAAATAGAAATTATTTCCCTTCACCCTAATATATTATGCAGACTGATAATATGTAATGCATAGATAAAAAGCCAAAAGATTTACCTTTATATCCTATGTTTATACAAAATATAGTAAAAAAATCATTATTGTTGAAATTTTTTTATTCTGAAATTTATTGGATGTAATTTGCTTTATTTCCCAATAGTTTGCTCTCCCACCTCTCACTTCATCTTGAATCCATTGCCATCGTGACATACTGGACATCATGTTGTCATTATTTGATTCACTTTAAATTGAACCTATATATTTATGCTTCATGCTCAACATAAAATTGCAAAGGCAAAGAAAGTAATCAAAGACTGTAAGGAAGATGAGTTTCCCTTGGATGAAGACATCCTATCATAAGTCTTTGGAAAGGATAAAAGGGGTCGGACTCGTAGTATTGGAACCAAGATACCAATGACCTAAGCTAAGGCCCGTAATATTGCACATAAGCAACTTAAAATTGTTGAACAGGGGTCGAAAAACATGGAAGGTAGGATGGTCAATGTAGAGGGGAGATTGAAGACTTTAGTGCAATTGGTTAAGGGAAAATATGAGAATGCAACCGGACAATGCTTTGAATAAAGGAAGAAGTAACGCAACTCACGATGTAATTTAAAGAACCCCTAACAGTTACAGTGACAATCCACATAATTCTTTTGATTCGGTAAGTTTGAAGTGTGAAATCTTAAACTTTAATCAGGAGGTCATTGCGATAAGTATGCAAAGGTGCGATGGGTTCAATTATTCATGGAAAAGTTGTACTGCCAACACATGAAAAGTTGGTTGTGGATAACATACTGTTGCCAAATGAACACACTCAAGAAAAACCATCTGCTTGCTACTACTTTTGAAGAAGTTGGAGTTAGCGATTTTGTGTGTCATCCGAAGAGTCTTATTCAATATCTGTAGATGTGGGGGCATAGATATTCATTTAACTAATTATTTAATTTATGGCCACTTGTAATGTTGTTGAAATCTGACCTACCTAGTTAACAAATCGTCACACCCAACATATACCTAGTTAACAAATTGTCATCTGGCACATTTTAAGTCTGACTGAAATCCGCTTTGGCTAACAGTTGGGTCTTGGACACATACCTTAACGAACTGCACTTTATGCGGTGTTCATTCATTTCTGGTGTGCTTTCATGCATTTATGCTGTATGCTGTCATTATTTATACTGTACGGCATACATACTTGAATGGTTTCTATTAAAACGGTAAAGTGAACGACAGTGTTTTTAGTAGTGTGGTTTGACATTCAATATGTTCGCAGACCGTCAAGCGATGTGTGTCAATTTGTGAATTGTAGCCAATCAATATACCTTCCTTATTATTTGAATTGTACTCTTTATGAAATTTCCTTTTATGATATTTACTTAACACAATAAAACAGTTGCTTGTTCTACCCTGCGTGGCGTTAATTTTTTTCCCCGGTTTCTAGTTAACAAGGAAAATTCAATTATTCACCTATTAACCAATATGATATTTCTTGCAATAACATATATTTCAGTTGATTGATAATATCCTACTTGACTCGAAATCTGAAAAGGAACAAATGTATAATAAAAATATATCAACCTTCCTTCAATGTATCTATTAGTAGAGTAAAACGGTACCAGGATCCATGGGTAGAAAGCCACCTTTATGACACCACTTCAAAAATTTCCTGAATTTTTGTGGTATAAATTGGCTGTCTTTTCATGCTGGGGGGTTAATTTGTTTCAACAAATTTATAAGCAGGTGGTATAAAAGGCCTTGCTGAGAAAATAGCTTGGGGTCTAAAAAAGTACTATAAAATGGAAATTTTGTTAAATTATCTTATATCTTCCTTTCCAGCTTTTTTTTCAGTTGCACTAAGAGACTCTAAGAGTAATAAAAAAATGAGAGTACGGTCGTTTGTGGTGGCATGGGTGCATTCCCAGATCGTACTGTACACTTAGTATGCATGTGTGCGCATCAAGACTCGGATATATCTTCATGGTTTCTCAATTCTTCACAACTGTAACATGTTATTTGAGTAACAAATGGTTTTTATTGAAGTCTAATTCATTATTCTTAGCTTTGTTGCTCTGAATGTTGTAACCACTATTGCTCTGAATCAGTGAGATGCGCATCCCTTTTGTAAAAATGAAACACAATAACATGATATGCTTGAACATTTAAATCCAAGTAGTTTTTGTTTTCTCTATTTATTAATGACATATCTAATATATTATGATATGCTTTTCTTTCCAGGAACTATTAAACTATGGTGTAGGATGCTTTTTCCAGACTTCATGTTTTACTTTGCTTTTGTTTGTCTATTTAACTACGGTGCAGGAACTATTAAACTATGTAGTGTTTGTAGTGTGTAATATTTGTAGTTTATGAAGGTATATGGTTTGTAGTATGCAGTATTAATTTGTACTTTATGAAGGTATGTGGTTTGTAGTATGTAGTATTAATTTGTATGGTTTGTACTTTATGAAGGTATATATGTTGTTTGTAGTGTATAGTTTATTTATGTTGAATGTATTGAAAATATCGTAATATTATGAACTGTTGTGGTTTTTACATCAAATATGCATAGATATATGATGTATATGTAACACATGAAGCTGCAAAAAAATTTCTGGGAAATTAAAAATTTCGCAACGGACAAAAACTGTTACTAATATAAAACCGCAATGGCCTATAGCCGTTGCTGAAGAAATAAATCCATAATAGAAAAACATACAGCAATAGGTAAGTTTCGTTGCAAAAAGTATATACTGGAACGGACTAAAGCCGTTGCACAGCCGTTGCTAAAATAAATTCAGCAACGGCTGTGAGCCGTTGCTAAAATAAATTCAACAACGGCTTCGGGCCGTTGCGAGATCTTTGCAAAAATCAAATTCCGCAACGACTTTAGGCCGTAGCAAAATTGCAACTGGGTCTTGGCAATGGCTAAAAGCCGTTGTGGAACTCGTTTGCGACAACTCATAGCCATTGCTAAATGATGATTATGGTGTAGTGTTTAATATACTATTCTTTGCCTTTGTGATCATGAGATAACCAACTTTGTCTTATGGTTCATCATATGGTGATTCATCAGTATAATCCTAATCGGTTTTTTTCCTGGTTGGCTATGTTGAGTACTTGAATTTTCTTCACTGACATGTGTTTTTGACTAGTTGAACAAGTTGGTGATTCGAAAAGATTCCTGGTTCATTAAACACTGTGACTTATGGATCGAGATCTCCTGCAGTCTTTTCAACCTATCCTTGATTCAGCGTGTCTAAATATATAAGTATGTACAATTGGAACTGGCATCTTTAGGTTATATACCTTTCTGGTCGTCTTTTCATATCGATGCTCATAGAAGGAAATATATGTTAATTAAATACAATATACCTACTAATGAAATTCCTTGCGTTACTATCAAGGCACTTGTGTAACACCCTGCACCCCTTAACATCCCCAAAGACAGGGTTATGCTAAGAAATGTGGAGTGTTGTAGATATAAAGAACAATATTATAGAGACTAAGATTCACAAGACAATAAAATAAACACATCGAAAACTTTTAAATTTTAAACATTACTTATTATTAAATAAAACAATTTCCATTTCAGCTAAAATACCAAGTCATAAAAACATATGTCTAATAAGTAATATATAGTCTCATAAATCATCGGAGTGCAGTATAAAACCATCCCTTTCAAAATTTAATAGTACAATTAATCCCAATAGAATAAGATGCAAAAATACAAGAAGAATACATCAACAACTAGAATGAACTCCAAAAATGATCCTTTAAGAAATCCAAATTAATCACCTCAGCCCTGCGAGACTGATGGGGGAGAAAAAGGAAGAAAGAGGGTTAGAATAAAGTTTTGTGAATGATGTAATTACTAGCATGATCGAATAAAATAGAGAAATAGACTCGGTAACAGTTCTGGTGTAGAATAGGTACAATGTTCGTGCATAGCTACTGAAGATAAATATACTGGAAAATATACAAGCAAATACACTAGACCGATTGTTTGCATTTATCCAACCATTGAAAATAAGAAATATGATTAGATTAATTTCCCAATACTACCCGTATATCATCTTTTATCCTACCAATCTGTCGTCTCGTATGTTAAAACATCACCGTGGATCTAGGGCTTTGTCCTATCCAATAATACACTACTGAAAACATAATAAAACGTTCTCAGATGCAGTAATGACTTATTTTTCGCTTACCGATGTTACCACACATCCGGACATTGTCGAAATGCACCCACACACGCTCATATCTCCGTTGACCCCTTATTTACTTCAATCGGTATAAGTATGGTTAGCCCCACTTCAATCTATGTGAGACCATCAGTAATAAAGCTAAAAGGGAATGCAGCCTATAGGGGTCCTAGAAAAAATATTCAAATTTCTTCCCCTGCTCGATCCCCCTTGATTTGGGCCTTAACTATTAATCACTTATTTTCCTATATTGGTACTTGCTGCCGGAACGGAATACTACGTACTTATTAGACTTTATTAGTCGCTTAATTTCTCTACTTAGCTTTTGCTGCTGGAACGGACCACTACTGTTACATGCTTATTAAACTTAATCCTAAATCTAAATCATGGTAAACATTTCCATTTTTCTTTTTAATTATAACCCTCATGTTATAATTCTAGTTGCAAATATCTCAAATTTACTTATGATTTATTAACATGTCCATACAATTATTATAATACTATGCTCATTCTCTGTTTCTATTTAAATTACAACTCATGTTATCGTTTACTGCAAATTCTCATTAAAATTCAATTTAATTCCTTCTTAATTATAGATCTATAATTTATGCACATAATTATGTGAATCTAATAATTTTCTTTTAATGCGTATTTACGAAGTTATTACATTTAATTCTACTTTCCACGCACAAAAAATTGGATTGTATTAGTCGTCAATTAACTAACATTTGGAGACCCAAATATGTTTTAGGCATAAACTTAATTGCAGAACTGCAAGTAATTGACAAAAATGAAATGTATTTAAGAGGAAGAAGAATGTAAAACTTTCTTATAGAATATAAACAAAAAGAAAATTGTTAGAAGAAACAGAGAAATACCTGAATAAAATAACTTACAAAAACACTAACTTACAAAAAAATGATTAAAAACTGTAAGGAAGGACTGTAAAAAAAACTTTAAGAAAGCTGCAAGGAAAACTACAATAAAATCTACAACTATTATAAATTTTATTTTCCTACAAAAGTCTGAATAACGACAACACTCACCCACAGGTCTTAGCTTTTGGAGGAGCTAAGCCTTCTCTGATCTCGTCCTACAGTTGATTAATAATATTTTTATTTGTCACAAATCTCTTTCTAAGGAAAAATTTAAATTGCAGGTCAGTTTCAGGTAAAAAAGATCTCAAAGGGAAAAGATTTATATTATGAAGGAAGAGCTAAGCCTAGGGTCTTATTTATAATCGAGTCTAGGGATCTCAGACCGTTTAATTTTAATATTCAGCCTAATCCAAGTACATCATTGTTTAATTTCAGCCTTTGGATTAATTATCAAACGTCCAAAAATCGACTAGGTTATATCAAAATTCACTCAGATTTAGTTCAGTTCATACTTGGAATAAACAACATCTAGGTACAAGACGAAGGAAGACCTCTAACCCTCCATAAGTCGACCAAAGCTAGGTCGAATTGACCTGTTATGTTATATTTTTTTTCTTGTTTTATTTTTTGATTTATTCGTATAACTTGTTTCTCTTATAATTTCTTCACACTAACTTGGATTATGACAAGTTATATATGAAAATTGACCAGAATATTGCTACAGACTCAATGATGTAACTCTCGCAGCTAAATTCTGACAATTTTACAAACTTATTATCTTTTTGTAATTAATTATTACTTTATTTTTAGGGTTATTACATTCTTCCATCCTTTACGGATTCTTCCCGGAATAGCGATAGAAAACATTGATGGAATTTTTTGTTGCTATATTTGTGACATATTTGCACGGGAAAATTTAAAGATTTTTCTATTTTGATTTTTCTTATATTATCACCTATCTTTTCTATATCCATCAGTGAAGTGTTGCAAACTACATCCATTTATTGACGGGTAAATTTTGACATTAATTTCCATCGCAAATTGTGGTAGATTACGGACATAAGAATTTTGAAGCTATTTTATGATGGATTTTCCAAAGAATTTGTAAACGATATTTATTTTCGAATTAGAAATTGAGAAGGCTTATACAATTTAGCCATGCTGAATTTTATAGTATACATATTTAATAATCAATAACTAATGATTAATAACCAACAATAGATATTAAAAAAATTCTACTAGTAATTAATTAATAACAAAATTAAATAATTAATGTTGGTTTTCCGTTCTTATCAACGGATCAGCCAAGGGTTTCTTTCATTCGTGTAGGGGACTGCGTCAAGGAGATCCTCTCTCCCTGATGTTGTTTGTCCTTTCCGCTAAGGCTTTCGTGCACGGTGTTCATTCACTTTCGATATTGGGTCAGATGCATTGATTTGGTATCCCTCGTGGATGCCCTATTATTACGTCTTTGTCTTTCATTTATGACGTCGCTATTTTCACTAATGGTCACTCTAGTCCATTAATCACCTCATTTCCTTTATTTGGCGGCACGAGAGGCGTGCTAGGGATTGCGGAATGGATTGTTAAGGAAAAAAAACACTAAAGAGGGGGTGAATAGTGTTTTTAAAAATTTAAACAAAATCTAAAACTTATGTGAACTACTATATGGATCAAACACCACAATCACAGATTCAAAGACAAACACAAAAATAAATAGAAATAAGATTCAGAAAAGAAAAGTGCACACCGAACTTTATACTGGTTCGGAATTGCTCCTACGTCCAGTCCCACGCAACGCTAGATTGCGTAGAGTTTTATTACTATATCAATAGTCAATTACAACATCCTTGATTTCACGACTAGAAGGGATACCACCAATTCCAACCTCCTTGATTTCACGGCTACAAGGGATACCATCGATTACTCGTCCTTGATTTCACGGCTACAACGGATACCATCGATTGCTTTACTTAACCCAAACAATTACAAACAACAACTCTTCAATTAACACTTGATTCAGAGAGTAATGAGTAGAGAGTATAGAGAGAAGAAGAATAATGAAAACAGAATTTAATTTGGCAGAGTATAGGTGTAAAAATCATAAAAATGATAAAAAAAATAATGATGTAATGAAAAGGAATGAAGTTAGAGAAGCATAAGTGATTAAAAATTCGAAATTAGCCCCTTTTTATAATGTGTGAAAGGTTGCAACATCTCAGTAACGTCGCAAATAGTGAAAAGACAATTCCTTTCAATTTTGAAAAAATGACAATTATATTGTAACGTCCCGTATTTTTAATGGTTTAATAATTAATTTATTTAATTATTCAAATAATGGTTTGGTAATTTTAAATGGCTTGAATTAAATTATATTGAATATTTAATTGATATAAATAATTAAATAATATATTTGAATTCCAAAAAGAAAATAGTTAAATTGACAATATTATGTGAATTAGATAGTGTAAGAGATTTGGTTGAGTTTAAATTCGAATTTTAATAACAAATCTATTTAACAAATGACGTTAGAATGTATAAATTATATTATAATTATAATCGAGCTCGAAATGGCACAGTAGTTCGTAATTTGGTGATTCAAACTTTAAATGAATATACAGAATCCGTTTTAAGTCGGATTTCTGTGAAACAAGAAATGTTCGGATCTAGTGAACGATATTTTTCTAATGGAAGTGAAAAATTGAGATTTCGTCGTGTAGATTGTGAGTTACCAAATCAAATTTCCAAAAAGTTGCTATGGAATTCGTTTATAATTTATAATGATTTATTTATATTATAAAGGATTTTAATATAAGTTGAATATAGATTTAACTGGGACTTTTGAAATATTGAGTTATAAATCTCGCTATGTATATTTTGGAGCTGTATAGTATTCTATGTGAATATACACAATAATATTAAATTATTATTATTTTATTTAATTATTTTTAAATATATTAATATTTAATTGGATTATTTAGAGCCTTAAAAAATAGCCATTTTTGCAAACGACCTCCGTTTTTGATGAAATTAATTTTGTTGGATCCAGAATATTAAATTATTGTTAGATTGTAATTTTCGTGATTTTTGGAGTCAGTGTGTGGCTATATGGGATTTTAATGTGAAAAATAGTCAATAATTTGACTTCAAAAACACGTTGTATGAGCAAACGGACTCGGAATTCGACGAATCAAATTTCATTGAGTCTGTAATGTCGAACTCTAGCTGCATGTCCATTTCCATCGAAAACGGGATTAATATGTGACCACCCGAATTTTTAAATGATAAATACCCGCAGTAGTTGATTAAAACTGAACATAATAATCAATAAATATATTAAAAACTCCTATAAATAATCCTAACACACCTCTAACCTAGACCATTTCTTCCCGTAGTCATAAATTCTTCACCCGCCAGTTCTTTCTCTTCTCAAACCATTCATGACAATAACAAATTCTTGGAAAACCGAAATAAAATCTATAAATCACCAAATCCATATTTTTGGAATCCCACGAGGAGTAGCACCAAATCAGTACACCTTTGGTTTGGTGCGACACTTAATTCTGGAGTTCGACACAACGTCGTTCGACTTAGGGTTTGAATTTTTGGGAAGAGGAAGGATCGATTCATGATTTAGAGCTTGTTTCGGGTTTCAGCGGGTAGATTAACATCTTGTAGAGGAGTTTGGAGGGATTCAGTCACCCAAGTTGTCCGAGGCTTGGTGCCTCAGGTCGCGGTGTAGTTGAAGGAGACGAGTTCGAAAAGGAGGTGATGGGGAAGATGAGTTCAGGAGGAGAAATGTGATGGTAGCGTTTGTTTTTGAATTCATGAACTAATGGGGGAGTTAAGAATCGAAGAAGATGCGTGATATTTTACTGTAGGGAGCGGGTCTCTGTCTAGCTTCATTTCGAGAAGAAAAAGGATTAGTCTTAATCACGGTATTAAGGGTAAAAAAGAATTAGTTAATTAATTTATAATTAATCAAATTATCAATGATTATGCAACGTATATTAACTTGTAAATTTAATATCTTTACCATACATGATCCGAATTTGCAAAAAAGGATCATTTGGGATCGTATGGACGACGGCTATACAATGGAACTGATTCGCAGTGAATTGGAGCTCGTTACAATTTATAGAAAAATAAATTGTCTGATCTGAATCAATGACAGTTTATCGTTATTTAACGATAAACGTCCAATTTGAGAGAAACTCACTAACACTGTCCAGTTTATATTTTTATAAACGTATTTTAGAATTAATGAAAATAATTGAATGTTATGTGTGATGATTATTTGGATGAATTATCGATAATTGGATGAGATAATTTTTTATATATATTTATATATATAAGTCATTGTTTAAAATATGGAGTTCGTTTGTTATACAACTTCATATTGATATGAAACGGAAATAATTTATGTGATTAACATCTGTGATGAAGGGAAAGAGGTTGGAGGGATCCAACTGGATTCTTCAATATTTATAATACTGTTTTTTATATATTGTGATATATGATGTGGCATATAATCTGTTATTGATTATGTGTGTGTGGATGATGATTGACCCCATGATTTGGTATTTTAATACCATAAGTGATACTGGAACGTAAAAAGGGAATTTTCAAAGTGTACATTGAAATAAAAATATTTATATAAATCAAAGGATTTTATAATAAAGGAAATTGTGAAGTGGATATTGAACTTAAAGAATTTTATAAAATCAAATGGATTTTATAAAAAAGGAGATATTTGAAAATTAAATAAGGAACTTATGCATAAAATTATTAACAGTCATATGGAAGTGTAAAAGACCGTTTTTGGTTAAAATACTTAGTGGAAATAATAAGAAGTAAGTAAAAAACTTTATGGAATAAATATAGTTTTGGAAATTAATAGAATTATAAAATGTAATTGGAGAGATATAAAATAATTATAGGAAATTGATTTAAAGTAAATATTTAATTAAAATATATTTTTAACATATAAATTGAGAAGAAACATTTATAAACGATGTTTATAAATTAAAGAAATATTTATCATTTGATAAATTGAATATATAAGTCTAAATTTAGATAGAGAAGTGAAAATGGTTTTAACACCGATATTTGAAAATGGAATGTAAACTTAACATTTATAAAGGGAATAATAAAGGATGGAAATATGAATTTGGAAAGGGGAAAATCAAATGGAATTTCGAATGGCTAGATATAAATAACTTGTTTAATATTAAAACAAGTATGTGATATATAAACAATGTTTATAAATGAAATAAAAATAATTATCAGTGGATAATTTGGATTGTAAATTCAGCAGTGAATTTGAAACGGGGAATTGGGAATTTGTTTTAAAACAGAAACGGTGGAATTTATTTCGATGTTCGAAAGGTGAATAGGATTTAAATAAAATACATAAAGATTTGTAAATAGAATCTAAATAGGCCAAATGTGATAAAATAATTTATTAAGAAATTATATATTGAATAAATCGGGATTTGACAAGTAATTAATATTCGGTTAGGAACCATTGTTTTATAATCGAATATAAAGGCGATAGAGAATTATAAACTTATTTAATAAAATCAACTATGAAGTTGACATGTAAATGAGATTTGATAAATAAAATGGAATGTGAATAAGAAAAAATGACTCGATAATTGGAGTTTAAACCTGGGTTAGTATTTAAATTATGAAATCAAGTTTGATTTGATAAAACGAGTCCAGTTTTCTATAAAGGAATAATATTCACATTTTAAAGTGAATAACGATTTAAAAGCAAACGTTTTGCAGAACTAAAAACAATTATAAAAGGAATTTGATAATTTTTGGGAAGTACTAAATTCAAAAGTGAATTTAGAAATTGAGTTAACCTAAAAGGGTAAAATATGATGGAGTACGTAACGTAAATCGAATATAGTTTATTCGAAAGGGATTATCGAATATAATTTATTTGAAAGGGAGTTATCGAATAGAGTTTATTCGAAAAAGGAGTTATCGAATATAGTTTATTCGAAAGAGAGTTATCGAATATAGATTATTTAAGAGAGAATTATACATTGGGATTCGACTATATCTGTTAAACCAAAAAATGGTCCTAACACCCAAATCATCGTATTTTGAGCATAGGATATGAAGAAATAACTGAAAAAATATAGAAAAAGTGAGACAACAGGATTTTTGTAGTGGTTCTGCGTTAACGAGCCTACGTCCACTTCATATTTTCTCATTTCACTCATAGATTACAATTACAATGAATATTGTCTTTCAATCACTTGAATTCAATAAATAATTCTCTCTGAATCCATTGAATTTATTGAGGAAGATGGTGGTTATTCATGGAGAAGTGTTGGCCATGGAAGCCATGGAAGTTGAGATGCCAAAAGTCCTCTGAAAATGCCCTTTGAAGGTGTATTTATAGCTATAGGAAAGCTCCTGGGAGGACTGGTTCGTGATGGGGTACGTGGCAGGCGATCCAGAAAAATAGGAGAGCCAGTAGCCTTGAGAATAGGTCAAAACAAGCTGCGTGTGAACATGTCCGAAGTTCGGATCGCGGTCATGGGTCGGATCGCGGTCATGGGTCGGATCGCGGTCATAGGTCGGATTGCGGTCATAGGTCGAATCGCGTAGGCAAGGTCGGATCGGATCGCGTAGGCAAGGGCGGATCGGATCGCGTAGGCAAGGGCGGATCGGATCGTGGTCATATGTCAGCTTACACTCGTTCACGGAAATGGGCGTAACTTTCAAACCGTAAGTCCGATTGAGCCAAACCAAACCTCAAACTGAAGCTAATTCAAAGGGCTACGAGTATATGAGGTGAATAGATCCAAATGAGGTCATTTGATAGGGGTTTCGGGCCAGTTTATACTGATGTTGTGATTTTGACCAAACTGCCTTGTGTCTTCTGACGATGCTCCCAATGCCAGAGAGAGATGTTATCCAGAGATTCCATATGTGACAGCATCTGTCGAAAAGTGTTTCAACATGATATTTGCTTTGGGTAGCCTAGTCACAAAGCAGGCTAACATTTTTCCCCCCAAAGTACATCCTATCGCAGATGAGATGTGCTTTGAATGTGTTGAGCTAAATCTCTCCGGAACGTTATTTATCCTTGAAAAGGCTTTATCCAATTGTTGCATTGCTTCCTCAGGAACTAGTGGGCCAAGCTCTATGGAAGGAGTATTCGAGACGATCAAGAAATTGTTTAAACCTTGTCAAATCAAAAGATCTAATTCATCCGTCAGAAGTCATTCTAAATTGTCGGCTCCCGAGCGTGATCCTACACGCATAGGTCGTCGCCAAAAAACATCATCACTCTATGCAAGCCAAGCGCGTGGTAGGGTTGGACTTTCTTTTACATATGAGTCAATAAATGAAGTAGCCACCCAAATCATGGGGCGATGTAAGAATCTTTGGGCTCTAAGCTAACAGCTGGACTATTGGGACGAAGCATATCAGAATCAATGTATGAATTTGTCATTTGTACTCAAGTTTGGATTATCTTGATATCTTGGTATTGATCCAGGATCTTAGAATCGCATTGAATCGTAACAGTATGGAATCTGAAGGCCATGATCACTCTGGATCGTAGTCGAAAGAATCCACAATTGTTACGGATCATTTCTTAATCCAATATTCACATATGAAACAGTCAGTAAGGGACGTTATTAAAATTATGTGGACCAGTGCCTATAGGATTGTCACCATCGCAAGGTAGTAGATAGGTTTGTCACACCTTCCATTCGGTGTAGTTTGAGTCTTTAAGTTCACATTCGATCCACAAGCTAGCTCTTGGTCGGCAAAGATGAGTAAGGTTGTACTCCGGAGGCATGACGTACATGTTTTGAATCCCATTTCATGCTAGGATTGTCTTCAAAGTTAGTCTATGAACCGACACTTGTGCTCTCAGTGCCATCGGAGGACAAGCGAGGTCAGTACTTATGCCCCCAGTATCGATGGGGGTTGAGTTGAGTCAATAAGGAATTTAATCTTGAATATTTTATACTTCCTGTCGTTGCATCTGGTAAGGGTTGCAGGTTCAGCAATCCTAGCCGACCCAGATCATTCTGTACTGTTTCTCAATTTAGCAAAAATCGGAATTGTATATGCAAATGGTTGAACCACGTTTGCTTTGATATCATCTCTTCTCTTTAGTCAGATAGTGAGGATTGCCTCATTGGGCATCAGCGACTTCGGTTACTCTCATCAGATCAGTTGCGGAGTCAAGTAAGGTTGTTGAATGCGAATGGATAAATGTCGTTATGAAGTTGATTGGGCTCCACCGTTTATGCTTCAGCATAGTCCAAAATGGTTATCACAGTCTTATTGCGTCTCTTTCTCATGCTCGGTTCAATCTTGCTTGACAAACAAGATCATGGGCTCGATAAGTGGTATAGATTCTCTTTGGAATTGCACATTCTTGTCGTTGTTTTTCAGGGATTTTCCTTTGTCTTTATCGTTTCGGGAATTAGAAGGTACTCCATTCTTTAGTCAGGAAGGCCTCTAAGTCATTCGTCTCGACGCTAACACCTTTTTGTCATGAAAGTCTATCCACTACAGGGTTGAATTCATCAAAATCTCTGAGCAAGTCTTGTTATAGAGAAAATTTTAAAGTCCAGGGGAATAACAGGGGATCCTGACGTCCCACGTATGAGGGCTGTAATTGTTGTTATCCATATCATCTCGAGAAGTGCTGCCTCTCGAGAGGCGCCGAATCAAACTAGCGAGCAGGTTGCCATCAAAGAATTGATGCACATTATCAAGATCCTGGCTGGTGCCCCCAGCATCGAATCTGGTATTACAAAGGGGGTCTTTGCTGATTTCTTGTTTCCACGTCGATATTGCCCTCGGGTCATGGTTCGAGTCATTCGACCTGACCGGGTTCCTGTTTTTCGAATTGTTGCGTTCTTTCTTGGAGCTGAGTATGAAATGTCGCTCGAGTATTCATTCAAGTTGGAGTTAAAAATGGTCGTGCATGATCTGAGTTTGTCACAATTCTTGCATTCTCATCTAGGATGTTGCAGGTAGCAGTTCCATTGCCCGTGTTTCCATCCATGACGTAGGGAATCGAAACCGCATGCTGCGCGTCTGCTGATTGGTTTGTGTTCAACCCAAGCTGATGGTTGATATCTGACTGTGCCAAGTTCGTCACTACCTGAATTTCAATTTTATCATTTCCAGCGAATTGATGATTGTTGCTCGGCCTTCTAATTCATTCCTGAAATAGGTGAAGGTCGGCCTCGGGCTTCTTGACTCTGCATGAGCATTAGCCGTCAATCAGGCTTTTGTCATTCGGTTGGGAACGGAGGCATCGAGTAATTGAACTATGTTGCTCAAAGCTCGTATCATGTGCCCCCTATCTATAGGGGGTTTTGTTGAGCAGTATACTTCGAATTCATGCCTTCTCTGGATTCATGTTCATTTCTCGCATCAAGAGCCGAAGTTGAGTGCAAAAATGAATTGTTGGTATTCAGCCCATGCTAAGCCCTAGTCTCCCATCCAAGCTCCGAGGACAGAAATTAAGTGGTGAAGGGTCATATTGTAATCGCCTTGAGTTCTCCCGTTTGCTCTTTGCATCAAGGGAAAGGTTGGGGACGAAATGGTTGCATCTTGTTCAATTATTACGTGGGATATATCCAGCCTTATCTGAGCTTCCCATTCTGGAAGTAAGTTGGGATCAGCAGATGGATGTTCTCTTTGCATCTGCTTTCTGGTCTTCAAGGGGCCTGCATCATCCTTCTGGACGCGACCCTTTGTTCGTTTTCCATTAGCATGTTTCCATCATTGCGAGTGAGGCCCTCGCGTTCTTGACTAGTTATCTTTTGTAAACCTGCGTTTACTAATAAAAATTCTGTTCCTTTCGCATTGTCTTGTACCTGCGAATGGGCAAATAAGTCATTAAGCGTTATAAGTAGTCAATGCAATTATAAAGGAAAATGCACTAAAGTAGTATGTGTGTATAGGTATGCTCCCAATCAATCATTAACTTAGTGCATGGCCAGGGCTTTGTTGAGGATTGATTAGGACCTTAACTGTTTTTCCCCATGTCCGGACATGGAGGATCCGGGCTCGGAGTTCAGTCAGTCCCCCGACACTCTGGCGGGGTAGGAGCCCTAGCTTGTTTCATGATATGCTCAACGATCCTTCAGCGGAGCAGAAATTATGGGGGGTGCTGAGTCTCCAGCACCTTTCTCAGCGCTTAATCATAGACACTTTTATACTCTCCTGGCGGTCGCCAAGGTTAGAGTTCAAACTCAGCTGTTCTGTCGCTCCCCGATCCTTCAGCGGGGTAAGAGTTCTTTCTCAGCGCACAATCAGGGACGCTTTTATACTCTCCTGGCAGTCGCCGAGGTTAGAGTTCGAGCTCAGCAGTTCTATCGCTCCCCAATCCTTCAGCGGGGTAAGAGCTCTTTCTCAGCGCACAATCAGGGACGCTTTTATACTCTCCTGGCAGTCGCCGAGGTTAGAGTTCGAGCTCAGCAGTTCTATCGCTCCCCGATCCTTCAGCGGGGTAAGAGCTCTTTCTCAGCGCTCAATCGGAGACGCTTTTATACTCTCTCTCTCTGCTCTGGAGAGTTAGAGTGTTGTCAAGGCGGTTCCTATCATGGTGCACCTTCGCGCCTTGTGGACGTCATCTTTGCGTCCTTTATACTCTCTCTCGAATCATTAGAGTTAGAGTCATGGATCGAGCGGTCTTCAATCAGGCACGCCCTTCAAACTCATCCAAGGTTTATATTTTAATCCAAGCTCTGAGGATTAAAGTCAGACAGACAAACAGTTGGAAAACGTTTGCCAAGGCTCTGCATTCCTCCGAACAGTCTTTGGGAGGATTGGTTGGCACCAAACTTCGGGTACCTCCTTTATTTGAATTCATGTAATCCGGTGGCGTCGACAAAAGGATCGAGCCATGTAGGCGGTCACACCGCATTCATCTGGAGTTGGACTACGACTTTGCGATTCAATGATTTATGTCCAATTGTCTTGCGGTCTGCCACGTGTAAGCCAAGGATTGGATGATCATTCTGAATCCACCTTGAGCTATATGACTTTCTTTAGACGGGGGGCATGACTTTGCTAGCGAGCAGTTCAGTCGAGCTCGTTATAGTATTGCTCTATGGCTCTATATGCGGGTGTTACAAGTTTGATCGGTAGCAAATCCTAGATACCTACACCATCCACATATTAATTCATCTGAGTTAATTACATCAATAACTCATAAATCATGCAAATATAAGAGTCATGGTTATAGAATAATCCTGTTAAAGTAATGAGTATCATTCTGAGTGAAAAATGGCGTTGCATATTCATTGCAGGTCCATTTTACTTCACCCTATCTTTGCCAATAAAGGGCTGCCAATGTCCTTTAGTTGATGAGGGGCATCTTTTCAGATTACCATGGGGGCGGTAGTCCCAAAAAATGAATAGACCTTGGTCGGGGTCTTGAGATGGCAAAGGCGGCTAGGTAGGTACTATAAGCGAGTGATGATGTCGCATTTCCTTCAAATCGTCTTTTTGCCCCCGTGCTGAGGGTAAGGATGGAGTGTCAGGAAGTCATGACTGGATTCCTAATGGTAGCACATCTTTGCATTGGTGTTAGGTTGTAAATTAGCATGAGAACAATGGATTCATGCTTATAGAAATTTTTGCACTTTCCATGCTAGGAAATAGGATATTACTGCTGGTGGGATAATCATATCACATAAATTTGCTGATATACCCTCGATCCCATATCGGGGACAAGGGTAGGTGCGCCGACAATCAACCAGCATTCATGCGTAAGCGTTCTAGATCTTCAACTCGCTAACTTTCAGGCAAGACTAAGTCAATTGGCCAGGCAAATTCTTGATGTATCAGCTCTGAATTAGATGATGTAATCTCGAGTAATTTATGCTCAAATCTGTAGTTGCCCCCAGCCTTAGGGGAGTGAGTCATTTGGCAGATAATCGATGAAAAGAGTGGAAGTATGAGTCTTCACTTTCTAACTTCAGAACGCCGTTCACCAGAAGTTTCATTCATGCATATCTCCCATCTAATGGGTGGCTGACTGGTGATTTGGTCTCTGTAACACCCCACGCCCGCTAAGGTCACTCACAAAGGGAATGCCTTAGTTTTGGTGGAGTATTTTTAGTGAGTATAGAACAGAAAAATTACAACAGGACAGATATAAGTAATACTTGAAAATTTAAATCATCATTTCATTAACAAAACATGTTTGGCTACATCACAAAACCATAACAAGAGTCAAGTACATAATATCCATCCTGATAAAATAGAAGTACATAATCCCATTACATAGACAATAGCCAAAAGATAAACTGAGCTTTACTTCTATCGTCCAAGCCCCAAAAGATAGATATAGCGGTCTGGTCCAAGCCCACTAGTGCTAAGTCCACTCTGGTAACCTGAGGGTAGGGAAAAAGATAAACAACAACGGGATCAGACATAAGTCTGAGTGAGTCCTATAACCCTAACAATACAACCATTAAAGTAATTAGGGTATGATATAAACAAGATACGGTACCTCTGGGGATAATGACTACAATAAGTAGTCCACAAAACACAGGATGTACTACGATAATCGAAACGACGTATTTATCCACCCAAGGATAATTACTAGCTTACACCACCCCAGACCCTACCCACCCAAGGGTAATTCCTACACTGCACCACACCAGTTCTACCCACCAAGAGTAATTCCTACTTAAAGGTTGATCCCACTAAAGTCTTAGAAAATATAGCTAGTAGTCTCTGGTACTTCTAGCTGACCACGTAGGTGCCGTCTGCCCCTACCTCCACTAGGTGTATAACTGACCACGTAGGTGCCGTCTGCCCCTACATTCACTAGGTGTACCTAGTAATCTTACCCAGTAGTTTCGTGTACCCCTACATAGGTGCCGTCTGCTCCTATCTTTACTAGGTGTACCCACTACTCCCCATCGATCGGCTCCCTAACGTAGATACCCGTGCTGGTCCCACAGTGGGGTGTATCACTCCCCTAAAGTGGCTACCCAATACTATCAACGGTGCACGGCTTTATATCTACACGATGCAACAACGGCTTATCTACCAGCCCGGGCCCACACACGCATATGAAACCCGTTGGACTTGCGTTGCCACCGCTACCCCGTTTTGGCCTCTTATAATCAAGCCCAATATGCGTGTCCCGTCACTCGACATGGATCGAGCCCACAAAGATACGTTTGGGATATTGGTTGAAATGGGCCCCCACAAGCTACTACTTAAGCTTGTCATTTTATCTAGTGCATTCCACTTAACCCCTTTTTATAATCATGCCCCCTTACATGTTAAGGTTTGGTTAAGTCATCCAATTATATTACAATTGCCACTTAAGGCACCCACTAGATTTCCGCATGCCACCCAAGGCACTTACTTGATTCCCCCATGCCACCCAAGGCACTTACTTAACCCTTTAATCATGTTTAGTTACATGTTCCACTCTGGTTAAGTATTCTAATCGTATTTTCTATTGCCACCCAAGGCAACCCACTAGTTTTCTCATGCCACCCAAGGCACCCCCACTAGTTACTACATGCCACCCAAGGCACCCACTTAACCCCTCATGCCCCACTACATGCTAATATGGTTAAGTGTTTCTTAATTAATTAAGACCGTGATCTCCCATAAAGACCTCCCACATTAGACTGGCTGTTATGACCGCCTGGTTAAGCCGGTAGAGTCCGGGCAGTCTTACATCATAACAGAGTCTAACCTCGTGTCTCTATCTTAATCACGTATTTAATTTATGGCTAAGACCTCTCACATTGGGCTGACATTTGTAGCAACTGGTTAAGCCGGTTGGGTCCGGGCAGTTTTACACTACAAATGAGTCCAACCTCGTGTCTTAGTCGATTAATTACACCTAATTAATCACCCCCATATTAATTATCCCTAATTAATATCAAGTTTTCCATAACATGGGTAGACCTAACTCAATAGGTAAATTCCCATGGGGTAGACCTAACTCAATAGGTAAATTCCCACTTATGGTAATTTATTTTTATGGTATGCTTAATCATACCCAATCATTCACTTATTAACATATTTACCAACCCCATCGTTCCCCACGTAAATCGTTCTCATTTCATAACATAAATAAGGGGAAGATCATCACAAATATCATGGGTTTAGCATACAACTTTGTCATGGGTTAAGAGGATGTCAACTTGCATATATGAGCATATATTAACCCAACCACATTTAACCCCAAACTTGCACATTATCATACACATGTCTTACATAACATGTTGAACTTGCATATAAGCATTCTCATAACTTGCATAACACGTTAGACATGCATTTAAGCCTACACATAACTTGCATGAGCATTCACATACTTGTATGGGCATTCATATACTTGCATAAGCATTCACATACTTGCATATCACATTAAGCTCGCATTTAAGCATATACATAACTTGCATAACATCATGCTCATAACTTGCATAATCTCATAAACTTAACTTGCATAACACTATGCATACAACTTGCATACCCTCATACACATAACTTGCATATGCACATAACTTACATAACATGTTGAGCTTGCATGTAAGCATAACTTGCATAATATGTCGAACTTACATATATGACTTGCATCTTAAAGGAGGGTAAACATGCATTGCATATAAGGGTGCCATCTTGCATATGTATATACCATATTTAAAAGGGTAAACTTGCATGTCATGATTTATGCATAATACCAAACACTTAGCATGCATAAAACCACTTACTTATCATGCATAGAATCAAATACTTATTATGCATAAAATCAAATACTTATTATGCATAAACCCACCACTTAACTTGCATAACCCCAAACACTTAACATGCATAAAACCTCATACTTAGTATGCATACAATCAAATACTTATCATGCATAACGTCAAATACTTTAGCATGAATAACATCAAATACTTAACATGCATAACACCAACTACTTAGCATGCATAAAATCACATGCATAACTTGCATATCATGTTACATATAACTTGCATATATTCTCACATATAGTTTGCATAACATGTCACATATGCATAAATGTTTAACACGGTGTTTTGCATCATAAAACATGGCCTTAACTTGCATTTAACATAAAACTTGCAAATCACATATCATACAAACTTGCATAAATGCATTTATCCACAAACATAGCCATGTCTTATCACATCCTACCATAATCAATTTAACAATTGATTACTAAAGCCATAGAAACTCACCAAAACCAAGATTAGCAAATCAATGAAGTAAAACTAGTTGCCAAATATGAAGAAGAAGGTGATTAGGGGTTGATTAGCTTGCAACTCTCTTCATTTGATTTGTGGAGGCCATGACCAAGTTTCATTTTGCCATAGTTTAGTTACAAGATCTAATTATGGATGAATTAGGGTAGGGTTGGGGTCTTATTTATAGGATTAGGTAGTGTTTTAGGCCATTAGATTAACCCTAGGATAGATCCCAGCCCTCAAAAATCGTCACAAGCCTCCAAAACAAGACCAAGGGCCAAAACAGGTGCACCAGGCCAGCCAGGGTCAAGCCAGAAGGCTGTGCAGGTTTCTGGCTCGACACGGGCGCACTTCCCAAGTGCGCCAGTGTATTTTTGTGCTGGCGCACTTCACAGGTGCGCCAGTGCATTTCTGGCCTGTTTCCGGTTTTTTCTGCCTAACTTCGTTCGTCCATATCTCCTTCATACGGACTCCGATTTTCGAAAACTCGGACTCTATTTCGCGTATTTTTCCGAG
The DNA here is from genome assembly GCA_030737875.1 of Allium sativum. Classification (NCBI taxonomy): domain Eukaryota; kingdom Viridiplantae; phylum Streptophyta; class Magnoliopsida; order Asparagales; family Amaryllidaceae; genus Allium; species Allium sativum. The sequence goes on from CM060912.1 coordinate 293,321,727, forward strand.
ACGAACGCAATGACGCAGCCCGTTTCCCCTAATTCCCACATCTTGGATTAGTTATTCTTTAATTTGTGAATTTTAACATTAACCGAAATTCGGGGTGTTACATTCTCCCCTCCTTAAAGGATTTCGTCCCCGAAATCTCTAAGCTAAGGAGAATGCATATCCTACCATCCAAACAACCATCTACTCAATCCATCAAACACGGGCATCCATTATCCTTAAAACAATTTCTAATGATGTATGAGCATATGCAAAAAGTGTGTGTATATGTTCCCTATCTAATGTATGAACATATGCAAACCATGATAGTGCCATGCATCCATTATGTATGCGAGGGAACCCTATCGACACATACAATATCTACATGAGTGCACAATCATTCACCAAAATGCATCATCCATATGATAACACAATCATTATACATCCATAAATATAGCTTCCTACACACAATTTTATGCAATATGCAATATGAAGTGATTGAGCCGATCTAGTGCCTAGAGTGTGTGTATATGCATCCACGAGCAACCACTAGCAAACACTTGCATCCATCATACATAACATGTCTCAAACACATGTTTCAACTATAGGACTATCCTATCTGAAGGTCAAAGGTACTAACGAGAGGACATACTAAGGATAAGATAAGTACCAGTCAAACGATAAAGGAGAAGTTAAAAGACATACTCTCAAAAAGAAATGGATACAAAGAACGAATCTTCGCTTCCGTCTCCCAAGTTGCGTTGCTCTCCTCTTCTCCCCATTGCACTTTGACTAGCTGAACCTCTCGATTCCTCAATTTCCTAGTCTCTGACCCAAGGATGCGAGTAGGAGCTCGTCGAATAGTCGCATCACGCTCTGCTTCCACTTCTCTAAGCAAACTTGGCTCTACCACCTCTGCGGTCTTATGTAGGCACTTCCTCCCATGGAATACATCATGTACACCACTAAGTCTGTCGGGCAACTCCACCAATGGAAGATGCTCCTCCCATGTACCTCCAAAATCCAAGATACATAGCCTCAAAAGGTCTTCTAAAATATGATTCACCCTCTCGGTCTGGCCGTCCGTCTGAGGATGATATGCGGTACTCAAACGCAACTGAGTCCCTACCGCCTTTTGCAAACTCTTCCAAAACTCTCTAGTGAAGATAGGATCTCGATCACTCACTATACTGGAGGGTACCCGATGCAATCGAACTATCTCTCGAAGATATACAAAAGCTAGCCATGGAGCAGTCCACTTACTCTTCACAGGTATGAAATGGGTGTTCTTAGTAAGTCTGTCTACCACCACCCAAATTCCTGTATTACTCTTTCTCGATCTGGGTAACCTGTCAATAAAATCCAACGAGACGCTGTCCCACTTTCATTGCGGAACCTCCAATGGGTGAAGCAACCCACCTGGTTTCTTTCGCTCCGTCTTCACTCGTTGGCACACCAAGCATCGAGCGACATGCTCGACCACATCTTTCTTCATACCGGCCCAGAAGAAAGCCCTCTTCATGTCTTGGTACATCTTACCCCCACCAGGATGAATGGTCATCCTAAAACGGTGTGCGTCATCAAGAATAGCCTTCCTCAAACCCTCGTCCTGCGGTACACAAAGTCTACCGTCTCTACGCAAGCACCCTCTATCATCTAGGGTGTACCTACTCAAATGGCTGGACGACTCCCCCCTTATGAGCTTCTCTACTAACTCAACCAACTGTAGGTCGCCCCTCTGTGCTTCTCCAATCCGCCCCAAAAGAGTAGGTCTAACTTCCAAAGAAGCTAGCAAACCGGGTACAAAGTCAACGGAAGGTCTAAAGTCAAACTTAGAAATAAACTCTAAGCTCCGTCGTTCAACGAACAATGAACTCAAGGACAACCTTTTTCTACTTAAGGTGTCCGTTACCATGTTACCCTTACTCACAGGATGCTAAGGATCCCATCCACTTTTGCTGTCCTAAGACTATGCGCTCGAAGAGTCTCCAACACTTCCCTAAGATGTAGGGCATGCTCTTCTCCACCAGAATATCATCCAAAATCATCACAACTGTCTCCCACGCAGACCACCCTAGTCGAATTCGGCATCCCCCAAATGCAAGCCCCAAAGGCCTAAACCAATATCAGACAAACACCCAAGGGATACCTCCTTCGAATTCAGACGACCTACGTGAGACGATACTAGTAAAAATGGCTAAATAATTAAGCCCTTGACCAATTCTGGATGTTCTCGCCAGTCTCGCTCCAAAACCGTCGTTTATCCTATACTGGCCCTGCTCAGCCTATTGAGCACATACGAAAACTTATTTCGCTCCTAGAAAAGACCCAGATGTCATCTACAAAGACCATCACGAACTTATTTAGGTACTCCCTGAACACCCTTCTCAACAAAGTATGCGGGGGCGTTCGTCAAACCCAATGGCATCACCAGCCACTCATAAAAGAAATCATCCGGAGTCCCAAAGGCAGTCTCCTCTATACTATTCTCAGCCACTCTCAACTGATGAAATCCCGTGGCTAAGTCCTACTACAAAAATACTGAGGCGCCAGCCAACTGATCAAGGAGATCATTAATCCTCGGTAATGGGTATCTATTCTTCTTTGTGAATTTCTTTAGTTCCCTTTAGCCTACACAAAGTCTGAGGGACCCATCCGCCTTCATAACAAAAACTACTGGAGCGCCCCACTCCGATATACTTCGTCTTATGAACCCCTTCTCAAGCAAATCGCCTACTTACTTATGGAGTTCCCTCCTCTCACTAGGAGCCATGTGGCACACTGGCCAAGATACTGGTTTGGCATTATCCACCAGATATATTCGGAAGTCAATCTCCCGCTTCGGAGGTAAGCCCTTCACCTCCTCAAACACATCCGGGTATTCCCGGACCGCTCTAACAGATCGCAGACTCTAGACCAACGTGTCAGGCGATTCTAGATACCTTAGCATAACAGATTCTATGGGATTACAAGAGATCTCGAGAGTGTTACTCAGGCGGCCCATAAGCCTAACAACTCTCCCTTCAAAATGAAGAACAACACTCCTACTGGATAACCAGTCCATGCCCAAAACTAACCCATAGCCCGTGAAGCCCAACAAGCATCACATCTAAACTCAACGCTAAGTATAGAAACTTTCAAACCCAAACATATCATGGAGCCCCAACTGGGTTTGAAACAACTAAGGGATCATCTACCAAACTGGTGTCTAAGTGCAGTGACTCAACTAACAATGGTGGGATAAACGAACTCAATATATCAGAATCAAATAAAGCTTGAATCGGATGATAAAGAAATCCAAATTCCAACCTAGACGGTCATATCCCCATCTGGTACCCTAGTCGTGAGGGAATACAACTACCCTCCAGAAGATTCCATACCTTGCCCTTGCTTCTTTGAACAATCCTAATAAGGTGTCCTATTCCTCTTAAAAGGATAACCACTTGCCTTCTTCTTCCCTATTCTCCACTCGTAACCTCCCACCAATGAGGTTTCATCTTTCATTAACCAAACAACTATTTGAGCCTTCCTCCCATCGTTTATCCAATAGATACCTACCAGTCCTCCTCCTTCTTGAACCAACTTCTAATCCGACTAACGTCTAAGTCCCTTGAAGTGGTTTTCCATCCTTATCTATCTTAGACAGATCATCTATACGCGGAGGGGAAACTCAAAACGAGAGAAAGGAAGAGATTCAAAATGGAGAATTCGAAAGATATAGATATGGCTATTGGGGATTATGCTTTCCTTTCAAAAACTTTTCTCTTAAAAGACATGTTTTTGAAAATACTCCTTTCCAAAAATATTCTTTGAAAATAGTTTTTCTAAAAATTTTATCTGTTCCTGTAACCTTAAGCTCTGATACCACGTGTAACACCCCACGCCCGCTAAGGTCACTCACAAAGGGAATGCCTTAGTTTTGGTGGAGTATTTTTAGTGAGTATAGAACAGAAAAATTACAACAGGACAGATATAAGTAATACTTGAAAATTTAAATCATCATTTCATTAACAAAACATGTTTGGCTACATCACAAAACCATAACAAGAGTCAAGTACATAATATCCATCCTGATAAAATAGAAGTACATAATCCCATTACATAGACAATAGCCAAAAGATAAACTGAGCTTTACTTCTATCGTCCAAGCCCCAAAAGATAGATATAGCGGTCTGGTCCAAGCCCACTAGTGCTAAGTCCACTCTGGTAACCTGAGGGTGGGGAAAAAGATAAACAACAACGGGGTCAGACATAAGTCTGAGTGAGTCCTATAACCCTAACAATACAACCATTAAAGTAATTAGGGTATGATATAAACAAGATACGGTACCTCTGGGGATAATGACTACAATAAGTAGTCCACAAAACACAGGATGTACTACGATAATCGAAACGACGTATTTATCCACCCAAGGATAATTACTAGCTTACACCACCCCAGACCCTACCCACCCAAGGGTAACTCCTACACTGCACCACACCAGTTCTACCCACCAAGAGTAATTCCTACTTAAAGGTTGATCCCACTAAAGTCTTAGAAAATATAGCTAGTAGTCTCTGGTACTTCTAGCTGACCACGTAGGTGCCGTCTGCCCCTACCTCCACTAGGTGTATAACTGACCACGTAGGTGCCGTCTGCCCCTACATTCACTAGGTGTACCTAGTAATCTTACCCAGTAGTTTCGTGTACCCCTACATAGGTGCCGTCTGCTCCTATCTTTACTAGGTGTACCCACTACTCCCCATCGATCGGCTCCCTAACGTAGATACCCATGCTGGTCCCACAGTGGGGTGTATCACTCCCCTAAAGTGGCTACCCAATACTATCAACGGTGCACGGCTTTATATCTACACGATGCAACAACGGCTTATCTACCAGCCCGGGCCCACACACGCATATGAAACCCGTTGGACTTGCGTTGCCACCGCTACCCCGTTTTGGCCTCTTATAATCAAGCCCAATATGCGTGTCCCGTCACTCGACATGGGTCGAGCCCACAAAGATACGTTTGGGATATTGGTTGAAATGGGCCCCCACAAGCTACTACTTAAGCTTGTCATTTTATCTAGTGCATTCCACTTAACCCCTTTTTATAATCATGCCCCCTTACATGTTAAGGTTTGGTTAAGTCATCCAATTATATTACAATTGCCACTTAAGGCACCCACTAGATTTCCGCATGCCACCCAAGGCACTTACTTGATTCCCCCATGCCACCCAAGGCACTTACTTAACCCTTTAATCATGTTTAGTTACATGTTCCACTCTGGTTAAGTATTCTAATCGTATTTTCTATTGCCACCCAAGGCAACCCACTAGTTTTCTCATGCCACCCAAGGCACCCCCACTAGTTACTACATGCCACCCAAGGCACACACTTAACCCCTCATGTCCCACTACATGCTAATATGGTTAAGTGTTTCTTAATTAATTAAGACCGTGATCTCCCATAAAGACCTCCCACATTAGACTGGCTGTTATGACCGCCTGGTTAAGCCGGTAGAGTCCGGGCAGTCTTACATCATAACAGAGTCTAACCTCGTGTCTCTATCTTAATCACGTATTTAATTTATGGCTAAGACCTCTCACATTGGGCTGACATTTGTAGCAACTGGTTAAGCCGGTTGGGTTCGGGCAGTTTTACACTACAAATGAGTCCAACCTCGTGTCTTAGTCGATTAATTACACCTAATTAATCACCCCCATATTAATTATCCCTAATTAATATCAAGTTTTCCATAACATGGGTAGACCTAACTCAATAGGTAAATTCCCATGGGGTAGACCTAACTCAATAGGTAAATTCCCACTTATGGTAATTTATTTTTATGGTATGCTTAATCATACCCAATCATTCACTTATTAACATATTTACCAACCCCATCGTTCCCCACGTAAATCGTTCTCATTTCATAACATAAATAAGGGGAAGATCATCATAAATATCATGGGTTTAGCATACAACTTTGTCATGGGTTAAGAGGATGTCAACTTGCATATATGAGCATATATTAACCCAACCACATTTAACCCCAAACTTGCACATTATCATACACATGTCTTACATAACATGTTGAACTTGCATATAAGCATTCTCATAACTTGCATAACACGTTAGACATGCATTTAAGCCTACACATAACTTGCATGAGCATTCACATACTTGTATGGGCATTCATATACTTGCATAAGCATTCACATACTTGCATATCACATTAAGCTCGCATTTAAGCATATACATAACTTGCATAACATCATGCTCATAACTTGCATAATCTCATAAACTTAACTTGCATAACACTATGCACACAACTTGCATACCCTCATACACATAACTTGCATATGCACATAACTTACATAACATGTTGAGCTTGCATGTAAGCATAACTTGCATAATATGTCGAACTTACATATATGACTTGCATCTTAAAGGAGGGTAAACATGCATAGCATATAAGGGTGCCATCTTGCATATGTATATACCATATTTAAAAGGGTAAACTTGCATGTCATGATTTATGCATAATACCAAACACTTAGCATGCATAAAACCACTTACTTATCATGCATAGAATCAAATACTTATTATGCATAAAATCAAATACTTATTATGCATAAACCCACCACTTAACTTGCATAACCCCAAACACTTAACATGCATAAAACCCCATACTTAGTATGCATACAATCAAATACTTATCATGCATAACGTCAAATACTTTAGCATGAATAACATCAAATACTTAACATGCATAACACCAACTACTTAGCATGCATAAAATCACATGCATAACTTGCATATCATGTTACATATAACTTGCATATATTCTCACATATAGTTTGCATAACATGTCACATATGCATAAATGTTTAACACGGTGTTTTGCATCATAAAACATGGCCTTAACTTGCATTTAACATAAAACTTGCAAATCACATATCATACAAACTTGCATAAATGCATTTATCCACAAACATAGCCATGTCTTATCACATCCTACCATAATCAATTTAACAATTGATTATTAAAGCCATAGAAACTCACTAAAACCAAGATTAGCAAATCAATGAAGTAAAACTAGTTGCCAAATATGAAGAAGAAGGTGATTAGGGGTTGATTAGCTTGCAACTCTCTTCATTTGATTTGTGGAGGCCATGACCAAGTTTCATTTTGCCATAGTTTAGTTACAAGATCTAATTATGGATGAATTAGGGTAGGGTTGGGGTCTTATTTATAGGATTAGGTAGTGTTTTAGGCCATTAGATTAACCCTAGGATAGATCCCAGCCCTCAAAAATCGTCACAAGCCTCCAAAACAAGACCAAGGGCCAAAACAGGTGCACCAGGCCAGCCAGGGTCAAGCCAGAAGGCTGTGCAGGTTTCTGGCTCGACACGGGCGCACTTCCCAAGTGCGCCAGTGTATTTTTGTGCTGGCGCACTTCACAGGTGCGCCAGTGCATTTCTGGCCTGTTTCCGGTTTTTTCTGCCTAACTTCGTTCGTCCATATCTCCTTCATACGGACTCCGATTTTCGAAAACTCGGACTCTATTTCGCGTATTTTTCTGAGACGAACGCAATGACGCAGCCCGTTTCCCCTAATTCCCACATCTGGGATTAGTTATTCTTTAATTTGTGAATTTTAACATTAACCGAAATTCGGGGTGTTACAGTCTCCAACGTTGGATCAACTTCCATCTGATCAATGGTTGTATTTCATAGTGTCTTGATGGGGATAATCTCTATCTTTTCTAGATTATTGGACCCTTCTAACTTGGTCAGATTATCCGCCTTCTGATCTTCTTCTCGCAGGACATGAGATATGTTGTAACGTTCTAATACATCCAACAACCCTTCTTCCGGTTCTAGGCAAGCTGCGAGTGGTGGTTCCTGCGCCTGGAATTCCTTTCGAGCTTGGCGAACAACGATATAAAAGTCATAAAATATGTTTGATGCCACTATTCCCAACTCCTTAGCGAATTTCAATTCGGTTATCAGGGTGTCGTCCTCGGATCCGTTGTTAGTAGCGGAGAATTTCAATCGCAAGGCATAGTAAATTGACCGCCCTTTAGGGGTTATTAATAAGACACCGGCATCGGACAGTCAATCATTCTTTGCACCGTCTGATTACATCTTCCAGGTGCAATTTCTACACCTACCACATCCTCTTCGGGAGTGGTACATTCAGCGATGTAGTTGGTTAATGCTTGCCCTCGTATGGACTTCTTTAGGAGGGAGTTGAGATCAAACTGGTTTAGCTTTATGTCCCGATCAAGAAATTTTCTAGGTGCCTCAGGTCGTTGCAGGACCTGTCGTAGCAGTTAGTGAGGGTGCATACCATCGGATGAACTTGGAAATAATGAGGGAGCTTTCTTAGAGCAATCAGCAAGCTGTAGACGAGTTTTTCAATCTTTGGGTATACCACGACTACTTTCTTGCTCACATTATTGACTAGTTTCCAGACCTTATCCTCCTTACACACAAGTGGTGCCAACTTTCATGCCAAGCTTCAGACGCCTTTAATTCTTTGTTGTTCATGGCTAACTATGAGGCCTTTAGGTTCATTCCAGATATTGAACATCTCTGTCAAATTCGAAATGTGGTAGGTTGACCGCTCAGACTCCATAAGACTATCACCTACATGGACTTCCATGGGCCTTGCACTTTGGTTGTGGGCCATATAATTCAGTAAGCACTGGTGAGTTGCCTCGGCATCCTTCTGTCCGAATGCCAATTCCATATAACAGTACAGTTCGAGGTCAATGATAAAACATGTTTATTCATGATCAGGCACATGCATAAGAATTTGGTTGTAAGCTGCGCACACGTCCATGAGAGGGATACATTCATGTCTAGTCATTGAATCCACAAGGTGATCAATTCTGATTGACGGGAAGCTTCCTTTTGGGCGAACTTTGTTCAAATCTAAGAAATCAATGCGTGTGCGCCATTTTCCATTAGCGTTCTTGACAAGGACGGGATTTGATATCCAAGCGGGATGCGTGGCACATCATATAAAACCATTGCCTCTCAGCATTCCGACTTCCTCTTTCATGGTAGATGCTTTCCCTGGATAGAGCATACGTCTTGTTTGCTTGGCAAGAACACACTTCAGGTTTATTCTCAACAAATGACTCATAAACTATGGTAAAATCCTGCGGATATTAGCATAGGTCCAAGCGAACACCTCCAGGTTCGCCTGTAGAAAGCATGTCAGTTCCTTCGTTCAGAAGAGGTCTAAATGAGATCCGATTTCAAGACCTTAGTCAGGTCGACGTCACCAATCGGAACACGTGTAATTGCGTCATTAGATGACACCCTTCTGGATCCCGAATGATGATCCTTGCTGGGATCTAGATCTTCAGACAGATCCTTGGGCAATTCCTTTTGTGATGCTCCCATTATTCGCAATATTGATACCTCCTTCACACTCCATTTCATCTAGAGGGGAAGCATCTTTGGGTTTCACGCTATCTTTGTTGCGTAGCATGGTCCATCCAGCTGAATAGTCGGCTTCTCCAATAACTTGGTCACCATAGACCATTCCCGCTCCATCTTCGGTTAGCATATTTAGTAATAGGCACTAGGGTGCAATGTAGGCTCTGAATTCTGTTGGAGCTGGTCTGTCTGAATCTTGATCAGATGAGCTTGAACATGATAGCATAGCTTGTGAGGCTTCAAGTAAGGTTCGTATATCCTATCACAACTGTTGTATGAAGTGGAGAGCTAATGGTTGATTCATATTTGCGTTGATCTCGAGCTCTCGTCTCTTGACCAAGGTCATATAGTGGCTGGTGAGCAGTCAAGTTGTTATCATCCCAGCAATGATCCATATATCCAATCACGGCCTGCGGAGGTTCAATTGGTTCCTAACTCTGGGCACCAAAGTACATCGATCTAACCCTTGAACACGTGGAAATCAATCTATATCGATGTGGTTGACGGCAAACAGGTGAACCGTAGGACATACGTTTTTCACCACGCCATTTAAGCGAAGGGTAACTTTGTAGTGCTAGGATCCTTACTAGCCGTCGGGTATCCCATTATTGAGAATCATGTTCATTGGGATCTTCTGAGTCATCCTCAGAATAGTATCCGGATTTTTCTATGTCAATGTCATCTGGGATTTCGCCTGTAGGACAGGTTTAAGTAACGTAAACTAGGTGATCACTATTCGTTCAGGAACATTATCGGTTGCATTGGGGATATCTTTACACCATCGGAGCTCTGGAAGAAGAGGCTGTTATGAGACCATCATTATTTTGTATACTGCCATAGTCAGCGTGTCGAATCTTTTCAACAACTCCTCACATTCAATAACATCGGTAGATAGAGGTCATGGCTTCTGGAGGAATTCTAATTGTTGTCATTCCGTTGTCAAATTCTTTGACAATCCGTTTATTCTTCATTGACAAGCTTTGATGAATGCTATTGGCCAACATATATGTTGAGCTGAAGATGAGCCCTGCTCCGAGCCGAAGGCGAGGCCGTGCTTCGAGCCGAAGGCGAGGCCGTCAGCGGGTCCGGGCGCAGCGCCGGCGGGGGTCCGGGGCCCCGCAGTCCCGGCGACGGAAAATGTGGGCACCGCATGATTTTTTTGATTTTGGAACATGGAGCCTTTTCTGAAATGATCTGAAAATTGTATTTTTTCCAAAAATTGTCACTTTTTTGGATCGGGTCATGATCCTTGTTCATCGTCATTTTTCCGGGTCGCGGTTCGCTACTGTCCTCCGGTTCGCGGTTCGTGACAGTTCTCTAGACTCGGTTCGGTTCGTGGTTGAGCTCCTTCGGGTCGCGGTTCGCTGAACTTCTTCGGGTCGTGGTCCAGCTTGGCGATCGGGATACTCCAACCTTCCAGCTTCGGATCGGTTCGTGGTCTTCTCCAGTTCTTGGATATGTTCACAATAATTGCTCCAGGTCGGGTCGTGGAAGTTTCACCGGGTCGGATCGCGACTTCCTTGCTCGGTCGGGTCGTGGGTTCATCTTGAGATCGGATCGTGGTCTCCCCGCGATCCGCGATCCGCGACTCGCGACCCGCTACCCGCGATCCGCGATCCGCGACCCGCGATCCGCGTTCCGCGACCCGCGATCCGCGATCTGCGATCCCCTCGACCTGCTCCAGCACATTTTCTTTATTATCCTCATTTGGTCATGAAGCTTGTGAACCCTTAGCTTTTTTCCGAAGGTATGAAGCTCTGATTTTCTGAAATCAACGAAATGTTCAAAAATGGTAGAAACACGGACTGTTTTCTTCGAACTTTCAAATCCAAATAGCAGAATAGCAATCCGATAGGTTGAGAATTCGGCTCTCAGTGAAAGCACCAAAATGTTAGACCAAAAAATGGTCCTAACACCCAAATCGTCGTATTTTGAGCATAGGATATGAAGAAATAACTGAAAAAATATAGAGAAAGTGAGACAACAGGATTTTTATAGTGGTTCGGCGTTATCGAGCCTACGTCCACTTCATATTTTCTCATTTCACTCATAGATTACAATTACAATGAATATTGTCTTTCAATCACTTGAATTCAATAAATAATTCTCTCCGAATCCATTGAATTTATTGAGGAAGATGGTGGTTATTCATGGAGAAGTGTTGGCCATGGCAGCCATGGAAGTTGAGATGCCAAAAGTCCTCTGAAAATGCCCTTTGAAGGTGTATTTATAACTGTAGGAAAGCTCCTGGGAGGACTGGTTCATGATGGGGTACGTGGCAGGCGATCCAGAAAAATAGGAGAGCCAGTAGCCTTGAGAATAGGTCAAAACAAGCTGCGTGTGAACAGGTCCGAAGTTCGGATCGCGGTCATGGGTCGGATCGCGGTCATAGGTCGGATCGCGGTCATGGGTCGGATCGCGGTCATAAGTCGGATCGCGTAGGCAAGGTCGGATCGGATCGCGTAGGCAAGGGCGGATCGGATCGCGTAGGCAAGGGCGGATCGGATCGTGGTCATATGCCAGCTTACACTCGTTCACGGAAATGGGCGTAACTTTCAAACCGTAAGTCCGATTGAGCCAAACCAAAGCTCAAACTGAAGCTAATTCAAAGGGCTACGAGTATATGAGGTGAATAGATCCAAATGAGGTCATTTGATAGGGGTTTTGGGCCAGTTTATACTGATGTTGTGATTTTGACCAAACTGCCTTGTGTCTTCTGACGATGCTCCCAATGCCAGAGAGTGATGTTATCCAGAGATTCCATATGTGACAGCATCTGCCGAAAAGTGTTTCAACATGATATTTGCTTTGGGTAGCCTGGTCACAAAGCAGGCTAACAATATCGAATGTAGGAAAGTACTATTTAGTTTCCGGTTTTTAAATCAAGATTTATTTAATAAATTAATTAATTATTATTTATTCAAATTAATGAATAAAAGTTATATTTTGAAGTTAGATATTTCGAAAGTAGGGATTATAACGTTATCGTTATAACCAATGTTTTCATAAAAGAATTGTATTCGTAAACTGAACCCAAGAGTTGCGTAAGCAATGATTTGATAAGTTGTTAAGAAACGGAGTTAAGGAAATTTGAAGCTGACTGGAGATTAGTTAAGTTGAATGATTTCCTGAGTATCGATCTGATGTTGGTTTCGGCCTTCGGGGTTGATATTCAGGGAATTGTTCTCTTACTAGTTTACAGTTAGAAACAGATAGATGTGGTAGGATAGTGACGAGTGGAAAAGGAATGGAAATGTTTTCCAATTATAATATAGTATATTTTCAAAATTTAGAAAATAAGAATTTATGAATATATGTAAACGGGAAATGGGGTAATGAATAAATTAATGATAATTAATCTAAAAGTGAAAAATGTTGATTGATGATTGATCGATAAAATTTCCATTTGGAAAGGAGATCGTTGTGTGTATGGATGTTTTCCTTTGATAGTTAAATAACCGACTATTAAAGTTTTGACCATTTTTCCGACGTCAATACGGAGAGACCAGGATCAGATTTATTATCTGAAAACCACTCTGTATGGGTATTAGAGTTGCGAATCAAATATGATGAAGATAATTAAAGATGGAGTTTATGCAAGGGCTATTCTGGCAAATCCTAGGTAGAAATTGCCTAAGATGGGTTTACTAAATAGTTCCTTCGGTCTGTTCAGTCCCAGGACAACATGTATGGAAGAATGTCTGACAGAGTATATTTAATAGATCACGTAAGTTGATCTCTTCGAACGTATTTACGTTTGGTGGCGGAGGAATTCGTTTCTCTTACCTGTATGTAACACCCCGTAGTTCTGTAACATTAAGTTTCACAAATCAAGGTTCAATTAATTTTTAGAAAAAGAAGAATTAGGTGAAACGGGTTGCGCCATTGCGTACGTCTCGGAATTCTGCTTGAGATAGAGTCCGAATTTGCGTAAATTGGACTCCATGCGAAAAAGATATCCTTAAATTAAATATTGCAGCAAAACATGGAAAAAAAGAGGAATGAGAAAAGAATAATGTTTAGCATTGTTCTAAGGGTTGTAAACAAAAGACTTAGTAGCTCATTTGGTTGGAACATGTGACTTGCATACAAGGGGTACAGAGTTCGATCCCCGCCAGCGCCATATTTTTGTTTTGGGGGAATGGCTTAGTGTGAACGCAGTTCAAAAAAGTGGTTTAGTGTGAAAATGGGTAATTGGGAAAATAGATAAAAAGAAAGATTTATGCATGTATAAATAGATATTTGTATATGGGAAATAAATGTATACAGTAAAGTGAGATCTCTATTCTAAATTAAAATTAATTATTAATCGCGGTGTGAAATTTATATTTATACCATATAAATTTCATGTTGATGTTGTATGAAATCTTAATTGATTGTTTGTGACTACGTTTAATAATTGAACTGAATTGTATACATTCATGTTTGTCAAATTTGTGCATATAATGAAATCCATATTTCTATTGTATATATGTAAATGAAATATTCATTGTTTGAAAAATTCTCATACATTAGAATATCACTTTTGTTATGTTAACATTAGGATAACATTTTGCTAAGAAATGTATATTTAGATTAAAATGTCATTTTTAAGTTAGAAGTGCTTCATTAGAATAAGTATGTCATATTAGTTAAAATGTAACATTAGAATGAAAATACCATTTCATTATGGAATGTTTTATTAGATTTAAATTGGCATTTTAGCTAGAAATGTTTATTTAGATAATGTTTTGTTTTAAATAAAAATGTCCTTTTGTTATGATATGTTAGGAAACCAATGTGTCATTTATGCAAAAAAAAAATGAACATTTAATACAATTGCTGAGTCCTTTCTGATTCCTTGCTGAGTCATTAGGGCTGAGGTGTCACTCTATCCTGATTAAATGGTTATAGTTAACCCTAGAATCATCCGACGGCTCAAATTAAATTGAAATTCTATATAAACAACCCAATGCTCAAACCTGAAAATCACACAAAAATAATCCTAGAACTATCATGCCGTCAATAGAGAACTTGGAATAGCCGTCACCGCTTTCAATTCAGAAATGAGATAAAATACTATATCAAAATCAAATTAAAAGTAATCAAATTCAACGATCTTCATCAAAGGCGCGCATCTCTCCAATTTCAGAATTCAGAATTTAGAATTCAAGAATTCCTTTTTAGTTTATAAGTTGGTTATTACGCAGATTTAAACGTTCTTTTTAAATGAAATCATGGCATGTTGTAACTCGAATATGGAATGATGCTTATGTATGAGATAATGAAGTTTGATTCTAATACTGTTGCGATTGATCGTGCCTATATGTTCGTGGTGATAAACATACCATATTGTATGTTATTGGAATCTATTGCGATTGGGTAAAGAATTTATTATGCCAACAAAATGGTGAAACATGTCATGTTGTAATTTAGTGGTTATTTGCAAGTTTATGATCTAAATCACATGCTTACATGTTAGATCAACATTCATGAATATTTAGAACTATGTCAAGTTGAATCTATTTAGGTGGCAAGATTGGATTTGTAATCCTCTTATGTTTTAACACAAGTTATCATGCTAAGTGTGACTTAAACATGTTTATGCTAATCCTCTTATGTTTTAACACATAAGTTATCATGCTAAGTTGTGATTTAAACATGTTGGTAGTTGTTCTCTTATGTTGTAACACACATAAGTTATGTTTTAGGATGCGAATCAAAATTAATGTCATGCCTTGGAAATAAATTGATAATAGAACAATGTTTATTATGTTATATGTGGAATTAAATGATATTGATCTATGTCTGTGGTTCTATTTTATTATCATGTTGAATTGGGAATTAATGGATAAGTCTATTCATATGTATATGAACTTGGAGTATAACCTGTTATGACAAGTTGTGTAGTTTATCATGTTATGCAAGTTTTAGGTTGTAAAATCATATCACATATGTGACCAAATGTTAGATCTACAATGTGTATATGTTAAACCTATGACATATTTCAAGTTCACACTTATCCATATGTTTGTGGTTGATTTGCAAGTTTATATATATGTAAGTTGATTTAGTATATGTTGCAAATTCACATATATGTAAGTTGATTTAGTCTATGTTGCAAATTCACATATATGTAAGTTGATTTAGTCTATGTTGCAAATTCATATATATGTATGTTGATTTAGTCTACGTTGCAAGTTCACACCTATGATATTCATGTTGACTATTTTTCAAGTTCACACCTATGGTGTTCATATTGACTATGCCGAAAATGCCAAGTTTACACCTATGTCATGTTTATGTTAATGAATTTCTTTATGCCAATTTTGTGTACGCTAAATTAGGCTAAGTTTTTAGCCTAATATTATATGTCAAAAATCATGCAAACGAAAAATTAGGCTAAGATTGTTAGCCTAATATTTAGACGAGGTAACGTTGGAAAAAAATTGGTAATTATAGGAAACTTGACATAAATTGGTAAAAAATCACATAGGTAATTTACGGCATGAAGTAGTATAAATTATATACCTAAATTAATGAACTTGATTAGAGACAAATCTGGGCAATGACTTGAATTCTGGATAATGTACATAAATAAAAATGTAAATTCAGAAAATACGAATATGCTTAACCCGAGGTTAGATTGAGTTGTGATGTAAACCTACCCGGATGTCCAGAAATCACAACAATACCTATCAAATGTGGGAGGTTAAGGCATTGAGCCCAATAAGGACCCGAGGTTAGACTGAGTTACGGTGTAAACCTACCCGGAACCAACCGGCACATCCAGTAACCGTAACAATACCTGTCTAATGTGAGTGGTTGGTGCTTTAACTAATTAAAGCTAAGGACAGACAAGTCAGGATGGTAGGGTTAAGTTAACTTTAGTACACTTAACCAATTTAACATGTAAATTAGACAAGTGGCTAAGGTTAAGTAAATTTAGAACGCTTAACCGTTATAACATGTTAATTGAACAGATGGTAGGGTTAAAGTTAACCAAGGTATCACTTAACCAATATATATATATATATATATATATATATATATATATATATATATATATATATATAAAATGACGTGTGGTAGGGTTAAGTTAATACAAGAGGACAACACTTAACCATGATAACATGACAAGTAGATGGGTTAAGTTAACTTGAATTGATTGATGACACTTAACCAATATAACATGGTAAGCGAGTGGGGATAACACTTAACCAACATAACATGGTGAATGAACAGGGTTAAGTTAATAAATCACACTTAACCAATTTAACATGATAAGTGAGAAAGGTTAAGTTAGTAAGAAACACTTAACCAACATGACATGACAAGTAGGAGGGTTAAGTACATATCGGGTTGGTGGGTAATATCAGTAAATATAGGCCCACACACTTAACCATTAATACGCATGCTTGAATCCGTGGGAAGGTCAAGTACATGTCGGGTTGGTGGGTAATATTAGTAAATATAGGCCCACAAAACTTAACCATTAAATACACATGCTTGAATCGGTAGGAGGGTTAAGTACACGTCGGGTTGGTGGGTAATATCAGCAAATATAGGCCCACAAACTTAACCATAAGGAAATCCTAGTAACGGGGACCCATTTCAACAGTAACCCACATAAGTGTATCATGGTACCCTGAAACTTGGCAGGGTGGGGCACAATTACTGGGCCTGATTATAAGCGGTCAAAACGACGGCGGCTGGTGCAGCAGTGTAGGTTCTAACGGAGTGTGGGTGTGCACGCACTCCGGAGCAGAAAAAGCAGGCACTGGGCATCTATAGTATACACTGTGCACTCTGGAATCGTGACGGGTCGCCGCCATAAGACTTGATACACCCTATAGTGGGGCCAGCACAGGTATCTACAATCTAGCGGGGGCCGTATGACACACGCAGGTAGCATAATCCCTAGTTGGACCAAGGTCGCATAAACCCTGAACCTGAGAAGCATTTAATAGGTAGCATAAACCCTAGTTGGACCTAGGTCGCGTAAACCCTGGTTGAATATAGGAAGCGCTCGATAGAAAACCCTAGATTAGATCTAGGTAATAAATGGAATTTCCATAATAGATGTACACCTAAAGGTAACCACCATTACGAGGATTGGGATCGCGTTGTAATTATTTTAATTGTATGTGGATTACTAGTTGGGACACTAGTTAGCCGGTGCAAGGACGTGGAAATCAGAATAACAGGGTAGTAGCGAAGCAGAGAAATAGAAATGAGTGTTGTTGTATATCTTGCCTTGGCCTGTCTTTTGGTATCTTGACACTATAGCATTGTCCTACTTTCAATTATTCATGTCATGGTCTTTGCTCCCTGTTTAAATGCTAGTAATAACTAGACTTACCAAACTTATTGTCTGATACACTTTCTTCCGTCCTCTTTTCTTCCGTCCCCCCCCCCCTCCAGGTAGTCAGTGAGGGAATAGCTCAGCTTAGTTTGGACCATATCTCCTTCCAAGCTTGAAGATTAGTCGAAGTTTTTCTTGGATTCCCTTTTCAATTCTATGGCTGGCTCATGCTACGTTAGAGAATATAAATTTTATTTTATGCTTCTTTATTTTGTTATGTAAGACAGATACTCTGGTATTGGAAAACAATTGTTGTACAAACTGTTTTATAAATGAAGTAAAGTTTTATTTTCCACTGTTTAAATTTGTCTATCTTGTAATTTATCTGCACCTTTTACCTAAAGCGCTCCACCGAAGTTAAGGCATTCCCTTTGTGAGTGACCTTAACGAAGGTGGAGTGTTTCACTTGGTATCAGAGCTGAAGGTTACCGGATCAGATAAAATATTTGAAAAATTATTTTCAAAACGATTTTAAAAGAAGCATTTCCAAAAGAAAAGTTTTGTTTTAAAGATATATTCCCCAAAGCCGTACGCACTATCTTTTGATCCTCTGTTTGAATCCTTGTTTCCTTCTTTCCTGAGTCTCCGGGGCTCCTGGCTTTCTGGGAGGTAACCTCATCGCAGCATGGTTTCGTCGGCTTGAAGAGACTACGACACCGGTCAAAGGGCGAAGAAATGCCCAACCTCCATCTATAGCCACAGTAGTTTCACCTGCGGCTAATTTTCTTCCAAGCTTTGTAGGGTTCTTCGTGCAATGGAGGTAGCTTTCGAGAGACCTGTCAGCATGTTGTACAAGGATGGTAGAGGTGAGAGATGAATAGTTGTGGCAGGTGCCCTAGGTAGGAAAAAGACTGACCTTAAGAGAGGTTAAAAGAACACAGCAACCTTTAGCTTTAGACCCTCAGAATTGTAACATGATGGATAAGCTAAGTAGAGGAGATACCTTTAATCATCTTAGTAAATACACTTGGTATCAATGTTAACATCTATTTATCTTGGAAACATAGTTCGACTACATTGGATACCCTCTAGCATAGTAAGTGATTGAAGTCCTATCTTTACTAGTGGGTTTTGGAAATGGAGGTCAAGAAGCTTCGCAATAGTGAAGATTAATTAGTTAAGGTACAGTGGAGTGAAGCTCAAGGAGACGCGACGTGGGAGACTGAAGATAAGACACGCGCATCATACCTTTTTTCTTGAGGGTATATCCTTGATCTCTTTTTCTAGGAACTTTATGCATACTTGTTTCCATTTTTTTTTTTAGGTATATCCTCTAGGTCATATCTTCGATCCTTAGGTAGAAACCAATGGATGTAAACATGTATTTGAAACATGTTATGATTGATAGTTGCAAGTGGTTGCTCGTGGACGCATATACACACATTAGGCACTAGATCAGCTCAGTCACTTTCATATTGCATTTGCATATATGTATTTGTTTATGGATTGAACTTGATGTGTCATCATATGGACGTTGCATTTGAGTGAATGGTTGTGCACTCATATAGAAATGATATGTATCATTAGGATTGCATACATATTGGATGCACGGCACTGACATAATTCGCATTAAGGGGGTCAACTGAATCAATAGACCGCCTGATTTTGCATTAGATAAGGACATATACACACACTATGCATATGAACATGAAAGTATTAGAAATATTTTTAAGGACAATGAATGCCTATGATTGAATGGTTGAGTAGATGGATGATTGGATGGTAGGACACATTCTTCCTAACTTGAAGATTTCGGGGACGAAATCCTTTAAGGGGGGAGAATATAATACCCCATAATTCTGTAACATTAAGTTTCACAAATCAAGGTAAAATTAATTTTTAGAAAAATAAGAATTAGGTGAAACGGGTTGTGCCATTGCGTTCGTCTCGGAATTCTGCTTGAGATAGAATCCGAATTTGCGTAAATTGGACTCCATATGAAAAAGATATCCTTGAATTAAATATTGCAGCAAAACATGGAAAAAAAGGAATGAGAAAAGAATAATGTTTAGCATTGTTATGAGGGTTGTAAGCAAAAGATTTAATAGCTCATTTGGTTGGAACATGTGACTTGCATACAAGGGGTACAGAGTTCGATCCCCGCCAGTGCCATGTTTTTATTTTAGGGTAATGGCTTAAAAATGGCTTAGTGTGAACACAGTTCAAAAAAGTGGTTTAGTGTGAAAATGGGTAATTGGTAAAATAAATAAAAAGAAAGATTTATGCATGTATAAATAGATATTTGTATATGGGAAATAAATGTATACAGTAAAGTGAGATCTCTATTCTAAATTAAAATTAATTATTAATCGAGGTGTGAAATTTATATTTATACCATATAAATTTCATGTTGATGTTGTATGAAATCTTAATTGATTGTTTGTGACTACGTTGAATAACTGAACTGAATTGTGTACACTCATGTTTGTCAAATTTGTGCATACAATGAAATCCATATTTCTATTGTATATATGTAAATGAAATATTCATTGTTTGAAAAATTCTCATACATTAGAATATCAATTTTGTTATGTTAACATTAGGATAACATTTTGTTAAGAAATGTATATTTAGATTAAAATGTTATTTTTAAGTTAGAAGTGCTTCATTAGAATAAATATGTCATATTAGTTAAAATGTAACATTAGAATGAAAATACCATTTCATTATGGAATGTTTTATTAGATTTAAATTGGCATTTTAGCTAGAAATGTTTATTTAGATAATGTTTTGTTTCAAATAAAAATGTCCTTTTGTTATGATATGTTAGGAAACCAATGTGTCATTTATGTAAAAAAAATGGACATTTAATACATTTGCTGAGTCCTTTCTGACTCCTTGCTGAGTCGTTAGGGCTGAGGTGTCACCCTATCCTGATTGAATGGTTATGGTTAACCCTAGAATCATCCGACAGCTCAAATTAAATTGAAATTCTATATAAACAACCCAATGCTCAAACCTGAAAATCACACAAAAATAATCCTAGAACTATCATGCCGTCAATAGAGAACTTGGAATAGCCGTCACCGCTTTCAATTCAGAAATGAGATAAAATCCTATATCAAAATCAAATTAAAAGTAATCAAATTCAACGATCTTCATCAAAGGCGCGCATCTCTCCAATTTCAGAATTCAGAATTTAGAATTCAAGAATTCCTTTTTAGTTTATAAGTTGGTTATTACGCAGATTTAAACGTTCTTTTTAAATGAAATCATGGAATGTTGTAACTCGAATATGGAATGATGCTTATGTATGAGATAATGAAGTTTGATTCTAATACTGTTGCGATTGATCATGCCTATATGTTTGTGGTGATAAACATACCATATTGTATGTTATTGGAATCTATTGCAATTGGGTAAAGAACTTATTATGCCAACAAAATGGTGAAACATGTCATGTCGTAATTTAGTGGTTATTTGCAAGTTTATTATCTAAATCACATGCTTACATGTTAGATCAACATTCATGAATATTTAGAACTATGTCAAGTTGAATCTATTTAGGTTGCAAGAGTGGATTTGTAATCCTCTTATGTTTTAACATAAGTTATCATGCTAAGTGTGATTTAAACATGTTTATGCTAATCCTCTTATGTTTTAACACATAAGTTATCATGCTGAGTTGTGATTTAAACATGTTGGTAGTAGTTCTCTTATGTTGTAACACACATAAGTTATGTTTTAGGATGCGAATCAAAATTAATGTCATGCCTTGGAAATAAATTGATAATAGAACAATGTTTATTATGTTATATGTGGAATTAAATGATATTGATCTATGTCTGTGGTTCTATTTTATTATCATGTTGAATTGGGAATTAATGGATAAGTCTATTCATATGTATATGAACTTGGAGTATAACCTGTTATGACAAGTTGTGTAGTTTATCATGTTATGCAAGTTTTAGGTTGTAAAATCATATCACATATGTGACCAAATGTTAGATCTACATGTTTATGTGTATATGTTAAACCTATGACATATTTCAAGTTCACACCTATCCATATGTTCGTGGTTGATTTGCAAGTTCACATATATGTAAGTTGATTTAGTCTATGTTGCAAATTCACATATATGTAAGTTGATTTAGTCTATGTTGCAAATTCACATATATGTAAGTTGATTTAGTCTATGTTGCAAATTCACATGTATGTATGTTGATTTAGTCTACGTTGTTAGTTCACACCTATGATATTCATGTTGACTATTTTCAAGTTCACACCTATGGTGTTTATATTGACTATGCCGAAAATGTCAAGTTTACACCTATGTCATGTTTATGTTAATGAATTTCTTTATGCCAATTTTGTGTACGCTAAATTAGGCTAAGTTTTTAGCCTAATATTATATGTCAAAAATCATGCGGACGAAAAATTAGGCTAAGATTGTTAGCCTAATATTTAGACGGGGTAACGTTGGGAAAAAATTGGTAATTATAGGAAATTTGACATAAATTGGTGAAAAATCACATAGGTAATTTATGGCATGAAACGGTATAAATTATATACCTAAATTAATGAACTTGATTAGAAACAAATCTGGGCAATGACATGAGTTCTGGATAATATACATAAATAAAAACGTAATTCAGAAAATACAAATATGCTTAACCCGATGTTAGATTGAGTTGTGATGTAAACCTGCCCGGACCCGCCCGATTGTCCAGTAATCACAACAATACCTATCTAATGTGGGAGGTTAAGGCATTGAGCCCAATAAGGACCCGAGGTTAGACTGGGTTATGGTGTAAACCTGCCCGGAACCAACCGGCACATCCAGTAATAGTAACAATACCTGTCTAATGTGAGTGGTTGGTGCTTTAACTAATTAAAGCTAAGGACAGACAAGTCAGGATGGTAGGGTTAAGTTAACTTTAGAGCACTTAACCAATTTAACATGTTAATTAGACAAGTGGGTAAGGTTAAGTAACTTTAGAACACCTAACCAATTTAACATGTAAATTAGACAAGTGGGTAAGGTTAAGTAAATTTAGAACGCTTAACCGTTATAACATGTTAATTGAACAGATGGTAGGGTTAAAGTTAACCAAGGTATCACTTAACCACTATATATATATATATATATATATATATATATATATATACATATATATCATGACGTGTGGTAGAGTTAAGTTAATACAAGAGGACAACACTTAACCATGATAACATGACAAGTAGATGGGTTAGGTTAACTTGAATTGATTGATGACACTTAACAAATATAACATGGTAAACGAGTGGGGTTAACACTTAACCAACATAACATGGTGAATGAACAGGGTTAAGTTAATAAATCACACTTAACCAATCCAACATGATAAGTGAGAAAGGTTAAGTTAGTAAGAAACACTTAACCAACATGACATGACTAGGAGGGTTAAGTACATATCGGGTTGGTGGGTAATATCAGTAAATATAGGCCCACACACTTAACCATTAATACGCATGCTTGAATCCGTGGGAAGGTTAAGTACATGTCGGGTTGGTGAGTAATATTAGTAAATATAGGCCCACAAAACTTAACCATTAAATACACATGCTTGAATCGGTAGGAGGGTTAAGTACACGTTAGGGTTGGTCGGTAATATCAGCAAATATAAGCCCACAAACTTAACCATAAGGAAATCCTAGTAACGGGGACCTATTTCAGCAGTAACCCATATAGGTGTATCATGGTACCCTGAAACTAGGCGGGGTAGGGCACGATTACTGGGCTGATTATAAGCGGAAAAAACGACGGCGGTTGGTGTAGCAGTGTAGGTTTAACGGAGTGTGGGCGTGCACGCACTCCGGAGCAGAAAAAGCAGGCACTGGGCATCTATAGTATACACTGTGCACTCTGGAATCGTGACGGGTCGCCACCATAGCACTTGATACACCCTATAGTGGGGCCAGCACAGGTATATACAATCTAGCGAGGGCCGTATGACACACGCAGGTAGCATAATCCCTAGTTGGACCTAGGTCGCATAAACCTTGAACCTGAGAAGCATTTAGTAGGTAGCATAAACCCTAGTTGGACCTAGGTCGCGTAAACCCTGGTTGAACCTAGGAAGCGCTCGATAGAAAACCCTAGATTAGATCTAGGTAATAAATGGAATTTCCATAATAGATGTACACCTAAAGGTAACCACCATTACGAGGATTGGGATCGCGTTGTAATTATTTTCATTGTATGTGGATTACTAGTTGGGACACTAGTTAGCCGGTGCAGGGACGTGGAAATCAGAATAACAGGGTAGTAGCGAAGCAGAGAAATAGAAATGATTGTTGTTGTATATCTTGCCTTGTCCTGTCTTTTGGTATCTTGACACTTTAGCATTGTCCTACTTTCGATTAATCATGTCATGATCTTTGCTCCCTGTTTAAATGCTAGTAATAACTAGACTTTCCAGACTTATTGTCTGACCCACTTTCTTTCGTCCTCTTTTCTTCCGTTCCCCCACTCCAGGTAAACGTTCTTTTTAAATGAAATCATGGCATGTTGTAACTCGAATATGGAATGATGCTTATGTATTAGATAATGAAGTTTGATTCTAATACTGTTGCGATTGATCATGCCTATATGTTTGTGGTGATAAACATACCATATTATATGTTATTGGAATCTATTGCAATTGGGTAAAGAACTTATTATGCCAACAAAATGGTGAAACATGTCATGTTGTAATTTAGTCGTTTTTTGCAAGTTTATGATCTAAATCACATGCTTACATGTTAGATCAACATTCATGAATATTTAGAACTATGTCAAGTTGAATCTATTTAGGTTGCAAGAGTGGATTTGTAATCCTCTTATGTTTTAACATAAGTTATAATGCTAAGTGTGATTTAAACATGTTTATGCTAATCCTCTTATGTTTTAACACATAAGTTATCATGCTGGGTTGTGATTTAAACATGTTGGTAGTAGTTCTCTTATGTTGTAACACACATAAGTTATGTTTTAGGATGCGAATCAAAATTAATGTCATGCCTTGGAAATAAATTGATAATAGAACAATGTTTATTATGTTATATGTGGAATTAAATGATATTGATCTATGTCTGTGGTTCTATTTTATTATCATGTTGAATTGGGAATTAATGGATAAGTCTATTCATATGTATATGAACTTGGAGTATAACCTGTTATGACAAGTTGTGTAGTTTATCATGTTATGCAAGTTTTAGGTTGTAAAATCATATTACATATGTGACCAAATGTTAGATCTACATGTTTATGTGTATATGTTAAACCTATGACATATTTCAAGTTCACACCCATATGTTCGTGGTTGATTTGCAAGTTCACATATATGTAAGTTGATTTAGTCTATGTTGCAAATTCACATATATGTAAGTTGATTTAGTCTATGTTGCAAATTCACATATATGTAAGTTGATTTAGTCTATGTTGCAAATTCACATATATGTATGTTGATTTAGTCTACGTTGCAAGTTCACACCTATGATATTCATGTTGACTATTTTGCAAGTTCACTGTGACGGCCGAAAATTTCGCTCGATCCGAATCAGTCGTTAAACCAATTTAGACCGTTCGAAACCCCTGATCGTTTGAGTACAGGACAAATCAGAACACAAACAGAAGAACATTTCATTGTTTATTACAACAATTCCATCAGATACAATAATATACAGAGTATAAATGAATAAATTACATTCGATAAATATCA
The DNA here is from genome assembly GCA_030737875.1 of Allium sativum. Classification (NCBI taxonomy): domain Eukaryota; kingdom Viridiplantae; phylum Streptophyta; class Magnoliopsida; order Asparagales; family Amaryllidaceae; genus Allium; species Allium sativum. Next base: position 293,347,165 of record CM060912.1, read on the forward strand.
GAGATTACAATAAATTACATAGCAGCGGAAAAATAATACAAAACACAACTGAAAGTAATACACCGATACAGAGCTTTCCGAGCATCGTTCCAGCTGTAAATCAGGATCCTGTGAATATAAATCTGCAAAACCAAAACTACTAGCTGCCCGTGCGGAAAATAGGGGCACCCAGAGTTTAGGTTAAAACAATAAACTCCAGGTCAGTCATGTGACTGGTGTGAGAACTAAAACAGTTATTTAAAACTTTACTTTAAAAGAGAGTAATTCAAGGGACCACGCCGTATAACACGGAACGGGTTTCCTCCCAAGAATACCAGTGCATATCAATAAACAACGCAATGCTTTTTCGAAAAATGAAGCTATTATAAGACCCAGGTCCCATCACACAATGCAACGCAAGCCGGAGGATAGGGTTTTCCCTTATAATAGCCAAACATGCTTGGTACGTTTAAAACAAATCATTTGATACTATAATAAGTGTATAGTGTCTAAACAATTTCAATCATAAATATCAATCATAGGCGGCATGGGTACCATCTATCATGTCGCCATACTAGTTCTACAAATAAAACCGCAATACACGTATTGGAAATAGGATTTCCGTCATGAGTCGAGGCAAGGGGCAAGCTCCTCTCCGCGTTCGAGACACTCTAGCAAATGTCTCAGGACTACACACTCTGGGCAATCCTGGATCATCAGGGTCGGTCCTCACTTACTGTAACACCCCGAATTTTAGTTAATACTAAAATTCACTAATTACAGGATAAATAATCTCAGATGTGGGAATTGGGGGTAACGGGCTGCGTCATTTCGTTCGTCTCGGAAAAATACGCGAAATAGAGTCCGAGTTTTCGAGAATCGGGGTCCGTATGGCCCAGTTATGGCCCGATGAAGTTTGCAGAAAATTCAAAACTAAAACAGATTTAAAAATTTAAAATTTCAGATTGTGGGATGGAACAGGCGGGGTCAGGCGGGAAGATTCTCGCCCTACCCATGTCGACAGGGCTGTCGACAGGCCTGTCGACAGGGGTGTCGACTTGCCTGTCGACAGGGGCGCGCCGTCCATTGAACCTGGGTGCACCAGGTTGCACCAGGTTGCACCAGGTTGGGTTTCAGGCTGGCTAGGAGGGCTGGTTCTAGAGATTTCCGAAATCTAAGGGTCCTAATCTAATCTAGGGTTAATCTAAGGGCCTAAAACACTCACCTAATCTATAAATACACCCTAAACCCCCCTTAATCCTTACCAAAAATAGAAATGATGGCCTCATGCCGCCAAATTAAATCCTAAGGGGAGCCTCCACTAATTTATGAAGGAAGTTGCAAGCTAATTACTCTCTAATCAATCTTTAATCATCATTATCTTCATAGTTAGCAACTAATTCTACTTCATAAGGTTGCTAATCTTGAGTTTGGTGAGTTTCTATCACTTTAACATCAATTGTTAAAGTAAGTAGATTGGGTGTAATGAGACTTATGGTCTTAAATGCGGATTAGTGAGTTTGAATCATTTATAATGATATGTTACTCTATGTTGTTCTATGTTTATGCATATTTGATAAGTTGGTTTATGCATGTTTAACAAGTTGGTTTATGCATGTTTAACAAGTGGATTTATGCATATTTAATGAGTGGAATTATGCATGTTTAACAAAGTGAGTTATGCAAGTTAAGTATATGATTAAATGCAAGTTTAATGTGATATGCAAGTTATGCATGCTTATGCAAGTATATGGATGCTTATGCAAGTCATGTATATGTTTAAATGCAAGATTTATGTGATATGCAAGTTATGCATGCTTATGCGAGTATATGAATGCTTATGCAAGATATGTATATGCTTAAATGACATGATATGCAAGTTATGCATGTTTATGCAAGTATGTGAATGCTTATGCAAGTATGTGGATGCTTATGCAAGTATGTGAATGCTTATGCAAGTTATGTGTATGCTTAAATGCAGGTTTAACATGTTATGCAAGTTATGAGAATGCTTATATGCAAGTTCAACATGTTATGCAAGATATGTGTATGATAATATGCAAGTTTGGGTTAAATGTAGTTGGGTTAATATATGTTCATATATGCAAGTTGACATCCTCTTAACCCATGACAAAGTCTTATGCTAAACCCATGATATTTGTGATGGATCTTCCCCTTATTATGTCATGTAATGAGAACGATTTACGTGGGGAACGATGGGGTTGGTAAATATGTTAATAAATGAATGATTGGGTATGATTAAGCATACCATAAAAATAAATTACCATAAGTGGGAATTTACCTATTGAGTTAGGTCTACCCCATGGGAATTTACCTATTGAGTTAGGTCTACCCATGTTATGGAAAACTTGATATTAATTAGGGATAATTAATATGGGGGTGATTAATTAGGTGTAATTAATCGACTAAGACACGAGGTTGGACTCATTTGTAGTGTAAAACTGCCCGGACCCGACCGGCTTAACCAGTTGCTACAAGTGTCAGCCCAATGTGAGAGGTCTTAGCCATAAATTAAATACGTGATTAAGGTAAAGACACGAGGTTAGACTCTGTTATGACGTAAGACTGCCCGGATTCTACCGGCTTAACCAGGCGGTCATAACAGCCAGTCTAATGTGGGAGGTCTTTATGGGAGATCACGGTCTTAATTAATTAAGAAACACTTAACCATAGTAGCATGTAGTGGGACATGAGGGGTTAAGTGGGTGCCTTGGGTGGCATGAGGAAATTTTGTGGTTGCCTTGGGTGGCATGTGGAATCTAGTGGGTTGCCTTGGGTGGCAATAGAAAATACGATTAGAATACTTAACCAAGTGGAAACATGTAATTAAACATGATTAAAGGGTTAAGTGGGATACACTAGATATGTGACAAGCTTAAGTGGGTAGCTTGTTGGGGGCCCATTTCAACCAATATCCCAAACGTATCTTTGTGGGCTCGACCCATGTCGAGTGACGGGACACGCATATTGGGCTTGATTATAAGAGGCCAAAATGGGTTAACGGTGGCAACGCAAGTCCAACGGGTTTCATATGCGTGTGTGGGCCCGGGCTGGTAGATAAGCCGTTGTTGCATCGTGTAGATATAAAGCCGTGCACCGTTAGTATTGGGTAGCCACTTTAGGGGAGTGATACACCCCACTGTGGGACCAGCACGGGTATCTACGGTAGGGAGCCGATCGATGGGGAGTAGTGGGTACACCTAATGAAGATAGGGGCAGACGGCACCTATGTAGGGGTACACGAAACTACTGGGTAAGAATTACTGAGTACACCTAGTGGAGATAGGGGCAGACGGCACCTATGTAGTGGGCTAGGAGTACACGAAATTACTTGGGGAAATTTTCTAAGTCCTTGGAAGGGATCAACCTTTAAGTAGGAATGACTGGTGTGGTGCAGTTAGTAATTATCCTTGGGTGGGTAGATGCGTCCTGACGGTTATCTTAGTTTATCCTAAGTCTACCAAGCTGCTTAGTGTAGCCATTCATCCCCAGATGTTACCGTAGGTCAAGTTTATGTCTTCTCTGGTTACTTTGATGATTGTATTGTTAAAGTTATAGGACTCACTCAGACTTATGTCTGACCCCGTTGTTTTTATCTTTTTCCCAACCCTCAGGTCCTACGGTGGATCCTAGCGGTAGTAGAGCTTGATCGGATTGCTGTTCCAGTCTTTAGGAGCTTGGGTTGATGTAAAGCTCCAGTTATCCAGTTATCTTTTCTTTTGTTATGGCTATTGTATGAGAGAGTGGGATTATGTACTTCTTTATTTTGATGGATATTGTACTTGACTTTTATCGTGGTTTTATGATGTAACCAGACATGTTTATTTCCGCTGTTGTGAGATGATCTTTTTAAATTTCAAGTACTAATTATATCTGTCTTGTTGTAATTTTTTTGTTCTATATTCACTAAAATACTCCACCGATGCTATGGCATTCCCTTAGTGAGTGACCATAGCGGGTGTGGGGTGTTACACGTGGTATCAGAGCAAAGGTTACCGGAACAGATAAAATTTTTAGAAAACTATTTTTCTAAAAACATTTTTGGAAAAGATATTTTCAAAAACATGTCTTTTAAGAGAAAAAGTTTTAGAAAGAAAAGCACAATCCCCAATAGCCATATCTATATCCTTCGAATTCTCCGTTTTGAATCTTTCCTTTTTCGTTTCAGCATGGCCGAGAATCTTAATCTTCCGGAGGGTGTGACGGTACCAGTATGGTATAGGAGATTGATGGAGGCTAGGGCCACCACTACGGGTCCAGCAAATGTTCCTCCACCAACCGTAGCACCCGATCTTCCTCCTCCCCCTCCTCCTCGCACGGATACTTTTGCTAAGACCTGCAAGGAATTTAAAGCTATGGGAGGGAAACCTTTTCAAGGATCTGAAACTTTTGTCGAGGCTAGAGATTGGCTTAAGGAGGTGGAAGAGTTGATAGATATCTTTGAGATGGAAGAAGGGAAGAAAGTCAAGTTGGCTGCTTGGTTAATGAAGGGAGAGGCCTCATTCTGGTGGGAGGTCACTAATGGAGAACGCCCCGTTGACTCTTGGGCGGATTTTAGGCAAAGATTTGTGGCAAAGTTTCTCTCAAGGGCGGAGGAAAACTTGTATATGGAAAGATTCTTGACTCTAAAGCCAGGAAATCTTTCGGTGAAGGAATATGTTAACAAGTTTAATCAGTTGGCAAGGTTTGGCCTAGACATGGTGAATACACCGGAGAAGAAGGCTTTGAGGTTCGTGAAAGGATTGAATGAACCGATGCATGGATTGGCTATGACTCACATCCCTATGGGGGCCACCTTTGAGAAGCTAGTTGACATGGCACTCATGTATGAGGAAGAGAAGGGTCCTAATGCTAATAAGGCACCCGAGAAGAAGGGAGATCAAAAGAGACCTCAACAACAGCAAAGCAAAGGTGGGAAAGGCAACGGTGGCAAGGACAAGAAGAAGAAGTGTTTCAATTGTGGGACACCTGGCCACCTAAGCAAGGATTGTCGCAAGAAGAAGAAGACTGGCTGCTTCCACTGTGGCGAAGCAGGGCATTTAGTAAAGGATTGCCCTAAGAAAGGGCAAAGGACGGGGTCTACCTCAGGAGGACAGGTGCAAGCTCTTATGGCACCGAGTCAGGCTAGGGGGCAAGTACAGGCTCTCGCGGTTCCACCGATTCAGGAGAGAGGTAGAACTATTTCCGTTGAAAGTCTGGTTTTTCTATTTGATCATCATGTCCGTACATTGTTTGATTCAGGCGCATCGCATTCGTTTATCTCATCATCATTAGTTGAGTTACTGCACTTAGACACCAGTCTGGTAGATGATCCCTTGGTTGTTTCAAATCCAATTGGGGGCTCCACTTATTTGTCCATGATATGTTTGGGTTTGAAGATTTCTATACTTTGCATTGAGTTTAGATGTGATGCTTTTGTATTGGGCTTCACGGGCTATGGGTTGATTTTGGGCATGGACTGGTTATCCAGTAATGGTGCCGTTCTTGATTGCGAAAGGAGAGTTGTTAGGCTCATGACCCGCTTGGGTAACACTCTCGAGATTTCTTGTAATCCCAGGGACTCTGTTATGCTAAGTTATCTTGAATCGCTTGACGCTTCGGTCGAGAGTTTGCAATCTGTTAGAGTGGTCCGGGAATATCCGGATGTGTTTGAGGAGGTGAAGGGCTTACCTCCGAAGCGGGAGATTGACTTCCGAATATATTTGGTGGATAATGCTAAACCGGTCTCTTTACCAGTGCGCCACATGGCTCCTCGTGAGAGGAGGGAACTCCATAAGCAAGTAGGGGAGTTGCTTGAGAAGGGGTTCATAAGACGGAGCATATCGGAGTGGGGTGCTCCAGTAGTGTTTGCTACGAAGGCGGATGGGTCCCTCAGACTTTGTGTAGACTATAGAGAACTCAACAAGCTCACAAAGAAGAATAGACACCCATTGCCAAGGATTGATGATCTTTTCGATCAGTTGGTTGGCGCTTCAATATTTTCTCAGTTGGACTTAGCCACGGGGTTTCATCAGTTGAGGGTGGCTGAGGATAGCATAGACAAGACTGCCTTTAGGACTCCGGATGGTTTCTATGAGTGGCTGGTGATGCCATTTGGGTTGACGAACGCCCCTGCATACTTTGTTGATTTGATGAGTAGGGTGTTCAGGGAGTTCCTTAATAAATTCGTGGTGGTCTTTGTGGATGATATCTTGGTATTTTCTAAGAGTGAAGAAGAGCATGCCCTACATCTTGGGGAAGTGTTGAAGACTCTTCGAGCACATAGCCTTAAGGCTAAATTCTCTAAATGTCACTTCTGGAGGAAGGAAGTACGGTTCTTGGGGCACGTGGTCTCCAAGGAAGGGATAGCTGTGGATCCCGCGAAGGTAGTATCAATTCAGGATTGGAAGGTTCCGAAGAATGCTACCGAAGTAAGAAGTTTCTTGGGGTTGGCGGGTTATTATAGGAAGTTTATTAAAGACTTCGCGAAGATATCAGCCCCATTAACCCGCTTAACAAAGAAGAATCTTGTTTTCACATGGGACGTAGATTGTGATGATGCGTTCCGACGGTTAAAGAGAGCTTTAACCACCGCTCCAGTTTTAGTGTTGCCAGATGGGAGCAAGCCATTTGTTGTCTATATCGATGCCTGTGGGACAGGACTTGGCGCAGTCTTAATGCAAGAGGGAAGGGTAATAGCCTATGGTGGAAGGCAGTTGAGGGCACATGAGAAAAATTACCCTACCCATGATCTCGAGCTGGCCGCTATTGTTTTTGCGCTTAAGATTTGGCGTCATTATCTTCTTGGTGAGGGATTCGAGTTGTTCACTGACCATAAATCATTGAAGTACTTATTCTCTCAGAAAGATTTAAACTTAAGACAGCAAAGGTGGATGGAGTTTTTAGCATCCTATGATTTCGAGATAGCGTATACCCCTGGCAAGGGTAACGTGGTGGCGGACGCCTTGAGCAGGAAGAGGTTGTCCTTGAATCCATTGTTCGTGGAACGACAAAGCTTGGAATTTATCTCGATGTTTGATTTCAGACCTTTCGTTGACTATGTACCCGGTTTGCTAGCTTCTTTGGAAGTTAGACCTACTCTTTTGGGGCGGATTGGAGAAGCACAGAGGGGCGACCCACAGTTGGTTGAGTTAGTAGAGAAACTCATAAGGGGGGAGTCGTCCAGCCATTTGAGTAGGTACACCCTAGACGATAAGGGGTACTTGCGTAGAGACGGTAGACTTTGTGTACCGCAAGACGAGGGTTTGAGGAAGGCTATTCTTGATGACGCACACCGTTCTAGGATGACCATTCATCCCGGTGGGGATAAGATGTACCAAGACATGAAGAGGGTTTTCTTCTGGGCCGGTATGAAGAAAGATGTGGCCGAGTATGTGGCTCGATGTTTGGTGTGCCAGCAAGTCAAGGCGGAGCAAAGGAAACCAGGTGGGTTGCTTCACCCATTGGAGGTTCCGCAATGGAAGTGGGATAGCGTCTCGATGGATTTTATTGACGGGTTACCCAGGTCAAGGAAGGGTAATACAGGAATTTGGGTGGTGGTAGATAGACTTACTAAGAGCGCCCATTTCATACCTGTGAAGAGTAAGAGGACTGCTCCATGGCTAGCTTCAGTATATCTTCGAGAGATAATTCGATTGCATGGGGTACCCTCTAGCATAGTGAGTGATCGAGATCCTATCTTCACTAGCGAGTTCTGGAGAAGTTTGCAAGAAGCAGTGGGGACTCAATTGTGTCTGAGCACTGCATATCATCCTCAGACAAACGGCCAGACTGAGAGGGTGAATCGTGTTCTAGAAGACCTTTTGAGGCTTTGTATCTTAGATTTTGGAGGTACATGGGAAGAGCATCTTCCATTGGTGGAGTTCACATATAATAACAGCTTTCAGTCCAGTATTGGTATGGCTCCTTTCGAAGCTCTCTATGGAAGGCCCTGTCGATCACCTACATGTTGGTGGGAATCTACGGATAAGATCTTGCTTGGGCCTGATATGGTTAGGGAGACTTCTGAGAAGATTGATTTGATTCGAAGAAGGATGAAAGCAGCGCAGGATAGGCAAAAATCTTATGCGGACAAGAGAAGGACGGATCTTGAGTTTGAGGTTGGGGATATGGTTTTTGTTAAGGTATCTCCGTTGAGAAATGTTGTTCGCTTCGGATCCGTTGGGAAGTTAGCACCGAGGTTTGTTGGGCCGTTTCCTATCAAGGAAAGGATTGGACGGATGGCATATAGGGTGGAGTTGCCCGACAGACTTAGTGGTGTTCATGATGTATTCCATGTGTCCCATTTGAGGAAGTGCTTACATGAGACCGCAGAGGTGGTAGAGCCAAGCTTGCTTAGAGATGTAGAGGTAGAGCGTGATGCGACTATTCGACGAGCCCCTACTCGCATCCTTGGGTCAGAGACTAGGAAGTTGAGAAACAGAGAGGTTCAGCTAGTCAAAGTGCAATGGGGAGAAGATGAGAGCAACGCAACTTGGGAGACAGAAGCGAAGATGCGTTCATTGTACCCATTTCTTTTTGAGGGTATGTCTTTACTTTCTCCTTTATCGCTTGTCTAGTACTTATCTTATCTTTGGTATGTCCTCTCGTTAGTACCTTTGACCTTTAGATAGGGTAAACCTATGGTTGAAACATGTGTTTGAGACATGTTATGGTTGATGGATGCAAGTGGATGCAAGTGTTTGCTAGTGGTTGCTCGTGGATGCATATACACACTCTAGGCACCAGATCGGCTCAGTCACTTCATATTGCATATTGCATAAAATTGTGTGTAGGAAAATATATTTATGGATGTATAATGGTTGTGTTATCACATGGATGATGCATTTTGGTGGATGATTGTGCACTCATGTAGATATTGTATGTGTCGATAGGGTTTTCTCGCATACATAATGGATGCATGGCACTATCATGGTTTGCATATGTTCATACATTAGATAGGGAACATATACACACACTTTTTGCATATGCTCATACATCATTAGAAACTGTTTAAGGACAATGGATGCCCGTGGTTGATGATTTGAGTAGATGGTTGTTTGGATGGTAGGATATGCATTCTCCTTAGCTTAGAGATTTCGGGGACGAAATCCTTTAAGGAGGGGAGAATGTAACACCCCGAATTTTAGTTAATACTAAAATTCACTAATTACAGGATAAATAATCTCAGATGTGGGAATTGGGGGTAACGGGCTGCGTCATTTCGTTCGTCTCGGAAAAATACGCGAAATAGAGTCCGAGTTTTCGAGAATCGGGGTCCGTATGGCCCAGTTATGGCCCGATGAAGTTTGCAGAAAATTCAAAACTAAAACAGATTTAAAAATTTAAAATTTCAGATTGTGGGATGGAACAGGCGGGGTCAGGCGGGAAGATTCCCGCCCTACCCATGTCGACAGGCCTGTCGACAGGGGTGTCGACTTGCCTGTCGACTTGCCTGTCGACAGGGGCGCGCCGTCCATTGAACCTGGGTGCACCAAGTTGCACCAGGTTGGGTTTCAGGCTGGCTAGGAGGGCTGGTTCTAGAGATTTCCGAAATCTAAGGGTCCTAATCTAATATAGGGTTAATCTAAGGGCCTAAAACACTCACCTAATCTATAAATACACCCTAAACCCCCCTTAATCCTTACCAAAAATAGAAATGATGGCCTCATGCCGCCAAATTAAATCCTAAGGGGAGCCTCCACTAATTTATGAAGGAAGTTGCAAGCTAATTACTCTCTAATCAATCTTTAATCATCATTATCTTCATAGTTAGCAACTAATTCTACTTCATAAGGTTGCTAATCTTGAGTTTGGTGAGTTTCTATCACTTTAACATCAATTGTTAAAGTAAGTAGATTGGGTGTAATGAGACTTATGGTCTTAAATGCGGATTAGTGAGTTTGAATCATTTATAATGATATGTTACTCTATGTTGTTCTATGTTTATGCATATTTGATAAGTTGGTTTATGCATGTTTAACAAGTTGGTTTATGCATGTTTAACAAGTGGATTTATGCATATTTAATGAGTGGAATTATGCATGTTTAACAAAGTGAGTTATGCAAGTTAAGTATATGATTAAATGCAAGTTTAATGTGATATGCAAGTTATGCATGCTTATGCAAGTATATGGATGCTTATGCAAGTCATGTATATGTTTAAATGCAAGATTTATGTGATATGCAAGTTATGCATGCTTATGCGAGTATATGAATGCTTATGCAAGATATGTATATGCTTAAATGACATGATATGCAAGTTATGCATGTTTATGCAAGTATGTGAATGCTTATGCAAGTATGTGGATGCTTATGCAAGTATGTGAATGCTTATGCAAGTTATGTGTATGCTTAAATGCAGGTTTAACATGTTATGCAAGTTATGAGAATGCTTATATGCAAGTTCAACATGTTATGCAAGATATGTGTATGATAATATGCAAGTTTGGGTTAAATGTAGTTGGGTTAATATATGTTCATATATGCAAGTTGACATCCTCTTAACCCATGACAAAGTCTTATGCTAAACCCATGATATTTGTGATGGATCTTCCCCTTATTATGTCATGTAATGAGAACGATTTACGTGGGGAACGATGGGGTTGGTAAATATGTTAATAAATGAATGATTGGGTATGATTAAGCATACCATAAAAATAAATTACCATAAGTGGGAATTTACCTATTGAGTTAGGTCTACCCCATGGGAATTTACCTATTGAGTTAGGTCTACCCATGTTATGGAAAACTTGATATTAATTAGGGATAATTAATATGGGGGTGATTAATTAGGTGTAATTAATCGACTAAGACACGAGGTTGGACTCATTTGTAGTGTAAAACTGCCCGGACCCGACCGGCTTAACCAGTTGCTACAAGTGTCAGCCCAATGTGAGAGGTCTTAGCCATAAATTAAATACGTGATTAAGGTAAAGACACGAGGTTAGACTCTGTTATGACGTAAGACTGCCCGGATTCTACCGGCTTAACCAGGCGGTCATAACAGCCAGTCTAATGTGGGAGGTCTTTATGGGAGATCACGGTCTTAATTAATTAAGAAACACTTAACCATAGTAGCATGTAGTGGGACATGAGGGGTTAAGTGGGTGCCTTGGGTGGCATGAGGAAATTTTGTGGTTGCCTTGGGTGGCATGTGGAATCTAGTGGGTTGCCTTGGGTGGCAATAGAAAATACGATTAGAATACTTAACCAAGTGGAAACATGTAATTAAACATGATTAAAGGGTTAAGTGGGATACACTAGATATGTGACAAGCTTAAGTGGGTAGCTTGTTGGGGGCCCATTTCAACCAATATCCCAAACGTATCTTTGTGGGCTCGACCCATGTCGAGTGACGGGACACGCATATTGGGCTTGATTATAAGAGGCCAAAACGGGTTAGCGGTGGCAACGCATGTCCAACGGGTTTCATATGCGTGTGTGGGCCCGGGCTGGTAGATAAGCCGTTGTTGCATCGTGTAGATATAAAGCCGTGCACCATTAGTATTGGGTAGCCACTTTAGGGGAGTGATACACCCCACTGTGGGACCAGCACGGGTATCTACGATAGGGAGCCGATCGATGGGGAGTAGTGGGTACACCTAATGAAGATAGGGGCAGACGGCACCTATGTAGGGGTACACGAAACTACTGGGTAAGAATTACTGAGTACACCTAGTGGAGATAGGGGCAGACGGCACCTATGTAGTGGGCTAGGAGTACACGAAATTACTTAGGGAAATTTTCTAAGTCCTTGGAAGGGATCAACCTTTAAGTAGGAATGACTGGTGTGGTGCAGTTAGTAATTATCCTTGGGTGGGTAGATGCGTCCTGACGGTTATCTTAGTTTATCCTAAGTCTACCAAGCTGCTTAGTGTAGCCATTCATCCCCAGATGTTACCGTAGGTCAAGTTTATGTCTTCTCTGGTTACTTTAATGATTGTATTGTTAAAGTTATAGGACTCACTCAGACTTATGTCTGACCCCGTTGTTTTTATCTTTTTCCCAACCCTCAGGTCCTACGGTGGATCCTAGCGGTAGTAGAGCTTGATCGGATTGCTGTTCCAGTCTTTAGGAGCTTGGGTTGATGTAAAGCTCCAGTTATCCAGTTATCTTTTCTTTTGTTATGGCTATTGTATGAGAGAGTGGGATTATGTACTTCTTTATTTTGATGGATATTGTACTTGACTTTTATCGTGGTTTTATGATGTAACCAGACATGTTTATTTCCGTTGTTGTGAGATGATCTTTTTAAATTTCAAGTACTAATTATATTTGTCTTGTTGTAATTTTTCTGTTCTATATTCACTAAAATACTCCACCGATGCTATGGCATTCCCTTAGTGAGTGACCATAGCGGGTGTGGGGTGTTACACTTGCGTTAGAGGATTGGCAATTCCCGAACACACGTTTCCCGGTCCTTACAGACCTATAATCGAGGCGCCTCATCCAACAACCACATAGGTGAAAAGTATATAAATGTCAGGGCTGGTAAGTCACTGACATCAACAAAGCTAGAAAGAAACGTCGTGCTCTCCCTGCAGTCCGTATCCCGTTTTTAACTCATACCGAGGTGTGAGGCTCGCGAATTCACGTTATACACAAAGCTGCCACGTAGGCTGTGCTTTGATCATCAACCACAAGACTTTGCTTTTCAACAGAAGCCTTGATCCATGCAACTCAGTATGCCACACAGGCAATTCATGCCATGCGATTGATATCTATCAATATATAACCTCTAAGCTCGTACGTCTCAGAGAAGGGCGTTAAGCAAGAGAATAAATTCTCCGCCGCCAAACAGATATATATTTAACAGAAATCAATCAACACAGAATAAAATCCTATGTCAGACACACAATCCATTTACAAGTCCGTTCTGGGTCTGAACGAAACTGGAGGCACTTTCCTCGCATATCCATCGATCTCCAGGTACGTCTAGACGACCACCAACTATTTCCATCCTCTTGGGTGTACAGCCCAATCAGGATCGTCAGTAATTATCCAAACGATGTGAAGACTTCCAGTCTTTAACCACCGTCTTCATCTTCGACTTATCGTCGAATCGGTTATTCAGAATGGGTATAAACCCGGACTTTCCGAACAACCCGCGTATATTAAAAACAAATGTTACACAAACACAACATACGTCTCATTCCAATTCAGAATATTCTTTTATTCGCAAAATCACATTCTTAGGGAAAGGTTCCCATTAATTTTATCCAGGATAAATTCTTTAAAATTTATCCTTTAATCTTCCTTTGGATGTCGTTTCAAACCAAATTATGGTTTTCTAAACTAGTCGAGATTAGCGAACAACACCGAAGTAATTATTTATTTTATTTCTCAATCCCAACCTATTCATCCCATGAAGCAAAACTGGTAATACTCCATATTTAACACCACAGTGTTGTCGGTAAAATTAATTACCGTTTCACGTTCAAATCTAATTAAAGATTTAACTATCATTTTGGAGCAAAACTGGTGATACTCCATTCTCGCTCGCTTTCTAAATTTGATAATTTAAATTATCAATTCACATTTCAATTTAATTGAAGATTCATTAAAACTCCTTTTACTAGGTTAAAGAACTAATGTCATTTAAAACACAGTTCACGATAAACCCATGAATCAATTCTATTTATTATCGGGTTAAAGAACTAGTGTTATTTAAAACACAGTTCACGATAAAGCCATGAATCAATTCTATTTAATCCCATTTCAAATCCAATTTATTTATTTGAAAATAAACGGGTTTAATTTTAGTTCAAAACTGGTTCATTTCGATAAAAATCTATTTTTATCTTTTCAAATATGGAGTTTTTCATCCCAATTTCTCCCAATTCATTTCTTATGATTTTACACAAATTATTGATATTTTTAATAATTTTATCAAGGCTCGTACAGTCGATTTCCATCAACGGCCATCGAACTGCACTTACAGCGACCTTTTCCAAATTTGATTTGGACGTATCTCCAAATCCAACCGTTAGATTTCAAATTTCTAATATTCGTTAGAAAGCTCTTTTCGATACGAATCCAACGGTTCCGGTTTTAGGAGAATCCGACGGTCGGATCTCCCGTAATGTCCGTTTGAAATAAATGGTCGAAATTCACGAACTGCCGCGGCGCGTTCTATTCAGGCCATTATATTATATATATAATATATATAATATATATTTCTTCGATTTCTATTTAAAACGAATTATATGAATAGTTTTGAATTCGTTTCAAAAAAACATTTTCAACTTCCATTTCAATTCAAATCAAAATTGAATTTCCTATTATAAATCCTTTTTACTTTCATTTCAATTTGATTTCAATTCAAATCGATTTTAATTCGATTCGAATTCATTTCGTTTTCTATTCAATTCGAATTCATTTCTTTTTCTATTCAATTCGAATTCATTTCGATTTCTGCTCAATTCAATTCAAATTGGTTTTCTATTCGATTCAATTCAAATTGGTTTTCTATTCGATTCAATACAAATGGTTTTATATTCAATTCATTTCGAAATCGTTTTATATTCAATTCATTTCGAAATCGTTATATATTCGATTCGAATTCGTTTTCTATTCAATTTAATTCAAATTTCATTTCAAAATATTCGATTTCGAAATCACTTTTCAATATTCATTTTAAAATGAATAAAATCGATATAAATATCGTTCACGTCAAAATGGCGTCAATCTAATCAACACGGCTTCGTATATTTCTATTTTCAAAATGTTTTATTTCAAATATTTCTATTTCAAATATTCTTATTTCAAAATATTTCTATTTCAAATATTCTTATTTCAAAATATTTCTATTTCAAATATTCTTATTTCAAAATATTTCGATTACAAATATTTCAAAATATTTCGATTTCAAATATTTCTATTATCAAAATGTTTTGTTCAACACATGACTAATCTCAACGGATGAGTACAGTCAACACATGAACCTTTATTTTATATTGATAAAGATGTAAATTTTATTATTAAAATATTTCGTTCAACACATGACTAATCTCAACAGATGAGTACGGTCAACACATGAACCTTTATTTTATAATATCCTTTATTTTTCCGATTGGAATGAGGCCTAATCAATTACCATATAAAGTTAATTATATGGATTCCATACAACAAATGTATATAATGGCAACGATAAGTAATCAACCATCATCCAAAGTGCACTACACTGTATAAGCATCAAATATAGATATCTAACGCTTATAACAGCCTGTCAATCAATCGATCGACATACAACTAATTATTGGGATTAGTGTATACCGTATTTTATCCCAATACCCGTGTGGGGTTTCAAACAATCAAACACAGATTTTATTTGTGCAGTTGGGGGATGTGTAAAATTTATCGTCCCAATCAATGTCATTCAAATGGGTGTACATAAACAAACCGTCCGGTTTGTAAATGAATATTTATTTATTCACATTCACGTTAAAAATTATATTTTTAACGATAAAATATTTTATTCAACCGATGAATATTCTATTCAGTTCATTTATTCAATAAAATGATATTTTTATTTTTCTAATTTATTTTAGAAAATTTCGGCGGCATAACGGCACGATACTAGAAACGGGACGAGGCCTAGCTTTATTATCCCCGGTCTAGTGAAGGCCCACGCCATTCACACATCAATCAAATCCATTCTATTTCACCAAACAATTCAATCCAAACAAAATAAACTAACCAACTACACAACCAAACAAACAAGTCCATGGTCTGTGGACAGTGGTGTCGGGTGCTACTAAACACCGTCTGCATCCTAGTATATATATAACTAGAAAAGGAAATTTTGAGTGAGAAGTTCTCACCGATAGCTATCCAACTTCACGACACTTCAAATGTTGAAGTCTTCGTCATTCTCGCCTTTTGTCACATTCATTGCCCGTAGCCACTACATATGTAAAAATCGAATTTTTACTATGCTATCCAATATATAAAAATCGAATTTTTATTATGCTATTCAATATATAAAAATCGAATTTTTACTATGTTATTCAATATATAAAAATCGAATTTTTACTATGCTATTCAATATATAAAAATCGAATTTTTACAATCACGCTATATGGATAAAAATTCTATTTTTACATTGCTACTATATAGATAAAAATTATATTTTTACTTAGCTATTCTCTATATAAAGATTTCGCCTTTTCAAATATATCATTATAAAAATCACATTTTATTTTTCTACACATATAAAGATGATATTTCTAATATTCCTATCATGTAAAAATTATATTTTTAATTCTCTTCATAAACAAAAATCATATTTTTACATCTTTTATATAGTAAAGATTATATTTTTAATACTTTAAAAATATAAAAATCATATTTTTAATTCTTTAAAAATATAAAAATCATATTTTTATTACTATCTTCCTCATTCTATCCTAAAAAAATCTTTCCTTTTCTATTTTAAAAATCATATCTTCTCTATTTTAAAATCTAAACCTTTTCATTCATACTATACACGATTTAAAACTGAAAATAAAAATTAAATTCGAATTTATATTATAACCAAATAAAGATAAATTAAAAACTCACGTTTTCGGTCTTGGAGAGGGTGGTGGACTGCTGCGCGGTGCCGGGGAGGTGGCGGTGGGTCGGTGCAGGCGGTTGTGGTGGCGGGCGGAGTAGGCGAAAGGGAGGGGTCTGGGCGTTGCGGTCGAGGAAGAGCAAGGGGGAGGAGGAAGAAGAAGGGAGGGGGAAGAAGAGGAGGGGGCGGCAGGTGGTGGCTGCGCCGCCCTGGGCGCGGCGGCTAGTCGAGGGGGGGGCGGCGGCATCGATCGCGCCCCCTTCCCTATTTTTTTCTTCTTCTTTTTTTCTTTTTCTCTATCTGGTTCGAAATGAAGAGGGGGGGCCAGAGGAAATAAAGGAGAGAAGGGAGGGTTTTAAATTTTTTTTATTTATTTAATTATTTTATTTTGCAAAAAGTTGACTTTTACATACGACCTCGAAACGAGGCCCACCGCCTGTCGTACATAGCGTTTTACCCCCATTCCGAACATAATGGGATATGTATCGTAAGCTGATTCGGCTGCTACAATCAGTTTCCGTTAAAATCAACATATAACCCTATATATTGAATTTGAATGCGCAATTCAATTTACCGGGGTCACATACTAACCAGAAAAATTCCAGAAAAATATTTTCTAGTTTCGTATTGACGATACGGTCCTAACAAAACTAGTTTCGTCAAATTCCGAGACCGTTGGAAAGATGGCCATTTACAGTCTATTAAAATCAACTAAAACTGGTCAAACGCGTTTTCCTTTGCCACGCTCACATATTGATTCGAAAAATTATGAAATTTGAAACCAGGCAATAATTTGACGCTGCGGATCCAACAAAAGTGGTTTCGTCGAAATCCGAGGTCGTTTGCAAAATGTCTATTTTTAAGGGCTTGAATTCCATAGCGACTATTCAGAATTTTCAACTGGACATATCTTTTGATTCCCGTTATGAAATCTCAATTTTTCGGATTCGTTGGAAAGATATTACCAATTAGATCCTAATGTTTTTGGTTTCACTAAAATCCGGATTGTTTTGCACTCGGTACATTCAATTGAAGTTTGAAATCGAATAATCGAACTACCGCGCCATTTTCAATTCTATTTATAATTTAAAATAAATATTTATATTCTAACGACGACGCGTATAAATATATACGTTCTAAATATATTCAAAATAATTTTTCGTCGATATTATTTAAAATAATCTATTTTAAATATTCAAAATTCGATAAAATTGCCAAAATAAAAATTTTAAACTGGCTCAGAATTTCCGGGTTATTACAATCTCCCCCACTTAAAACTTTTCGTCCCCGAAAAGGAACAAAGTCGAAAGTGGTTTGATTAATCAACTCTACGTTCGATCTGGCTTCCATTCTCCAACTTTTCAGTTTCTGAGAATTTTCAAATTCTCAAAAATTTGGCTAACACCCTAAATTTTCGAAAAATTTCGCCATAACCTCCCCTGCACCGGGAGCCACGGGAAAATCCCGAAATTGCCATGCAGGCCTTCTGATCTCAAAAAGAAAAAAAAATGCCAAGCGGCTAGCCAATAGGCTCATAAAATCATCATCACCCAAACAAAACAGTAAATTATAGTAAACATGTACCTATTTGTCGAGCAAACAAATTTTATTCTCTGCTCTAGCCTCCTTGCTATGACCTGTTCAATGTAAGCATATGTATATGCAAGCAAATGCGACTAATTTCCAATATAATCCAATATTCGGTTCAATTAGGCTTAATGGTTCAAAATTATCAAACAAATAAACAAACAACACAAACATCAATCAATTAGTGAATTAGAGTTTCAAATTCATAACTTTAATATGTATACAAAAAATCCTGTTTTTGATGCCAATTCACAACAATAAACCTATCTATATTAGTTTTGGTTCTCACACCAGCCTAATGGAAATATATAGATATCACACCTTCGAAACACGAACATAAATATTGATGATCCCATGGTCACTATCAACATCATCTCCGGGCGACTAGAGTGTGATTCTATATCTATCTAATATATTAAAACTTCGAATATACGTTCATGACGCGTATATGCAAAATCTTTATATATTGGATTGTCCAAATTCAAAGTAAATAAATATTCAAATACGTATAAAGCGATTTAAATTTTCAAAACAAAATTGTTTTCATTTGAAAAATATACTCTTCACACTCGTTCTAGGATACTACTGATCCTATCTCTAACGAGTCATTCTAATTGGATATTACTAATCCAATATCTGATGAATTCTTTCGTGTGGTTCTAATGTGTCTTGTTCAAGAGCTCTGTAAACCAAAGCTCTGATACCAAATGTGACGGCCGAAAATTTCGCTCGATCCGAATCAGTCGTTAAACCGATTTAGACCGTTCGAAACCCCTGATCGTTTGAGTACAGGACAAATCAGAACACAAACAGAAGAACATTTCATTGTTTATTACAACAATTCCATCAGATACAAGAATATACAGAGTATAAATGAATAAATTACATTCGATAAATATCAGAGATTACAATAAATTACATAGCAGCGGAAAAATAATACAAAACACAACTGAAAGTAATACACGGATACAGAGCTTTCCGAGCATCGTTCCAGCTGTAAATCAGGATCCTATGAATATAAATCTGCAAAACCAAAACTACTAGCTGCCCGTGCGGAAAATAGGGGCACCCAGAGTTTAGGTTAAAACAATAAACTCCAGGTCAGTCATGTGACTGGTGTGAGAACTAAAACAGTTATTTAAAACTTTACTTTAAAAGAGAGTAATTCAAGGGACCACGCCGTATAACACGGAACGGGTTTCCTCCCAAGAATACCAGTGCATATCAATAAACAACGCAATGCTTTTTCGAAAAATGAAGCTATTATAAGACCCAGGTCCCATCACACAATGCAACGCCAGCCGGAGGATAGGGTTTTCCCTTATAATAGCCAAACATGCTTGGTACGTTTAAAACAAATCATTTGATACTATAATAAGTGTATAGTGTCAAAACAATTTCAATCATAAATATCAATCATAGGCGGCATGGGTACCATCTATCATGTCGCCATACTAGTTCTACAATTAAAACCGCAATACACGTATTGGAAATTGGATTTCCATCATGAATCGAGGCAAGGGGCAAGCTCCTCTCCGCGTTCAAGACACTCTAGCAAATGTCTCAGGACTACACACTCTGGGCAATCCTAGATCTTCAGGGCTGGTCCTCACTTACGTTAGAGGATTGGCAATTCCTGAACACACGTTTCCCGGTCCTTACAGACCTATAATCGAGGCGCCTCATCCAACAACCACATAGGTGAAAAGTATATAAATGTCAGGGCTGGTAAGTCACTGACACCACCAAAGCTAGAAAGAAACGTCGTGCTCTCCCTGCAGTCCGTATCCCGTTTTTAACTCATACCGAGGTGTGAGGCTCGCGAATTCACGTTATACACAAAGTTGCCACGTAGGTTGTGCTTTGATCAACAACCACAAGACTTTGCTTTTCAACAAAAGCCTTGATCCATGCAACTCAGTATGCCACACAGGCAATTCATGCCATGCGATTGATATCTCTCGATATATAACCTCTAAGCTCGTACGTCTCAGAGAAGGGCGTTAAGCAAGAGAATAAATTCTCCGCCGCCAAACAGATATATATTTAACAGAAATCAATCAACACAGAATAAAATCCAATGTCAGACACACAATCCATTTACAAGTCTGTTCTGGGTCTGAACGAAACCGGAGGCACTTTCCTCGCATATACATCGATCTCCAGGTACGTCTAGACGACCACCAACTATTTCCATCCTCTTGGGTGTACAGCCCAATCAGGATCGTCAGTAATTATCCAAACGATGTGAAGACTTCCGGTCTTCAACCACTGTCTTCATCTTCGACTTATCGTCGAATCGGTTATTCAGAATGGGTATAAACCCGGACTTTCCGAACAACCCGCGTATATTAAAAACAAATGTTACACAAACACAACATACGCCTCATTCCAATTCAGAATATTCTTTTATTCGCAAAATCACATTCTTAGGGAAAGGTTCCCATTAATTTTATCCAAGATAAATTCTTTATAATTTATCCTTTAATCTTCTTTTGGATGTCGTTTCAAACCAAATTATGGTTTTCTAAACTAGTCGAGATTAGCGAACCACACCGAAGTAATTATTTATTTTATTTCTCAATCCCAACCTATTCATCCCATAAAGAAAAACTGGTAATACTCCATATTTAACACCACGGTGTTGTCGGTAAATTTAATTACCATTTCACGTTCAAATCTAATTAAAGATTTAACTATCACTTTGGAGCAAAACTGGTGATACTCCATTCTCGGTCGCTTTCTAAATTTGATAATTTAAATTATCAATTCACATTTCAATTTAATTGAAGATTCATTAAAACTCCTTTTACTAGGTTAAAGAACTAATGTCATTTAAAACACAGTTCACGATAAACCCATGAATCAATTTTATTTATTATCGGGTTAAAGAACTAGTGTTATTTAAAACACAGTTCACGATAAACCCATGAATCAATTCTATTTAAACCCATTTCAAATCCAATTTATTTATTTGAAAATAAACGGGTTTAATTTTAGTTCAAAACTGGTTCATTTCGATAAAAATCTATTTTTATCTTTTCAAATATGGAATTTTTCATCCTAATTTCTCCCAATTCATGTCTTATGATTTTACACAAATTATTGATATTTTTAATAATTTTATCAAGGCTCGTACAGTCGATTTCCATCAACGGCCATCGAACTGCACTTACAGCGACCTTTTCCAAATTTGATTTGGACGTATCTCCAAATCCAACCGTTAGATTTCAAATTTCTAATATTTGTTAGAAAGCTCTTTTCGATACAAACCCAACGGTTCCGGTTTTAGGAGAATCCGACGGTCGGATCTCCCGCAATGTCCGTTTGAAATAAATGGTCGAAATTCACGAACTGCCGCGGCGCGGCGCGTTCTATTCAGGCCATTATATTATATATATAATATATATAATATATATTTCTTCGATTTCTATTTAAAACGAATTATATGAATAGTTTTGAATTCGTTTCAAAAAAACATTTTCAACTTCCATTTCAATTCAAATCAAAATTGAATTTCCTATTATAAATCCTTTTTACTTTCATTTCAATTTGATTTCAATTCAAATCGATTCAAATTCATTTCGTTTTCTATTCAATTCGAATTCATTTCGTTTTCTATTCAATTCGAATTCATTTCATTTTCTGCTCAATTCAATTCAAATTGGTTTTCTATTCGATTCAATTCAAATTGGTTTTCTATTCGATTCAATACAAATGGTTTTATATTCAATTCATTTCGAAATCGTTTTATATTCAATTCATTTCGAAATCGTTATATATTCGATTCGAATTCGTTTTCTATTCAATTTAATTCAAATTTCATTTCAAAATATTCGATTTCGAAATCACTTTTCAATATTCATTTTAAAATGAATAAAATCGATATAAATATCATTCACGTCAAAATGGCATCAATCTAATCAACACGGCTTCATATATTTCTATTTTCAAAATGTTTTATTTCAAATATTTCTATTTCAAATATTCTTATTTCAAAATATTTCTATTTCGAATATTCTTATTTCAAAATATTTCTATTTCAAATATTCTTATTTCAAAATATTTCAATTACAAATATTTCAAAATATTTCGATTTCAAATATTTCTATTATCAAAATGTTTTGTTCAACACATGACTAATCTCAACGGATGAGTACAGTCAACACATGAACTTTTATTTTATATTGATAAAGATGTAAATTTTATTATTAAAATATTTCGTTCAACACATGACTAATCTCAACGGATGAGTACGGTCAACACATGAACCTTTATTTTATAATATCCGTTATTTTTCCGATTGGAATGAGGCCCAATCAATTACCATATAAAGTTAATTATATGGATTCCATACAACAAATGTATATAATGGCAACGATAAATAATCAACCATCATCCAAAGTGCACTACACTGTATAAGCATCAAATATAGTTATCTAACGCTTATAACAGCCTGTCAATCAATCGATCGACATACAACTAATTATTGGGATTAGTGTATACCGTATTTTATCCCAATACCCATGTAGTGTTTCAAACAATCAAACACAGATTTTATTTGTGCAGTTGGGCGATGTGTAAAATTTATCGTCCCAATCAATGTCATTCAAATGGGTGTACATAAACAAACCGTCCGGTTTGTAAATGAATATTTATTTATTCACATTCACGTTAAAAATTATATTTTTAACGATAAAATATTTTATTCAACCGATGAATATTCTATTCAGTTCATTTATTCAATAAAATGATATTTTTATTTTTCTAATTTATTTTAGAAAATTTCGGCGGCATAACGGCACGATAATAGAAACGGGACGAGGCCTAGCCTTATCCCCGGTCTAGTGAAGGCCCACGCCATTCACACATCAATCAAATCCATTCTATTTCACCAAACAATTCAATCCAAACAAAATAAACTAACCAACTACACAACCAAACAAACAAGTCCATGGTCTGTGGACAGTGGTGTCGGGTGCTACTAAACACCGTCTGCATCCTAGTATATATATATAACTAGAAAAAGAAATTTTGAGTGAGAAGTTCTCACCGATAGCTATCCAACTTCACGACACTTCAAATGTAGAAGTCTTCGTCATTCTCGCCTTTTGTCACTTTCGTTGCCCGTAGCCACTACATATGTAAAAATCGAATTTTTACTATGCTATCAAATATATAAAAATCGAATTTTTACTATGCTATTCAATATATAAAAATCGAATTTTTACTATGCTATTCAATATATAAAAATCGAATTTTTACTATGCTATTCAATATATAAAAATTGAATTTTTACAATCACGCTATATGGATAAAAATTCTATTTTTACATTGCTACTATATAGATAAAAATTATATTTTTACCTAGTTATTCTCTATATAAAGATTTCGCCTTTTCAAATATATCATTATAAAAATCACATTTTATTTTTCTACACATATAAAGATGATATTTCTAATATTCCTATCATGTAAAAATTATATTTTTAGTTCTCTTCATAAACAAAAATCATATTTTTACATCTTTTATATAGTAAAGATTATATTTTTTATGCTTTAAAAATATAAAAATCATATTTTTAATTCTTTAAAAATATAAAAATCATATTTTTATTACTATCTTCCTCATTCTATCCTAAAAAAATCTTTCCTTTTTTATTTTAAAAATCATATCTTCTCTATTTTAAAATCTAAACCTTTTCATTCATACTATACACGATTTAAAACTGAAAATAAAAATTAAATTCGAATTTATATTATAACCAAATAAAGATAAATTAAAAACTCATGTTTTCGGTCTTGGAGAGGGTGGTGGACTGATGCGCGGTGTCAGGGAGGTGGCGGTGGGTCGGTGCAGGCGGTTGTGGTGGCGGGCGGAGCAGGCGAAGGGGGGGGGGGTCTGGGCGTTGCGGTCGAGGAAGAGCAAGGGGGAGGAGGAAGAAGAAGGGAGGGGGAAGAAGAGGAGGGGGCGGCAGGTGGTGGCTGCGCCGCCGCGGAGGCTCATCGAGGGGGGGGCGGCGGCATCGATCGCGCCCCTTCCCTATTTTTTTCTTTTTTTTTCTTTTTCTTTATCTGGTTCAAAATGAAGAGGGGGGGCAGAGGAAATAAAGGAGAGAAGGGAGGGTTTTAATTTTTTTTATTTAATTATTTTATTTTGCAAAAAGTTGACTTCTACATACGACCTCGAAACGAGGCCCACCGCCTGTCGTCCATAGCGTTTTACCCCCATTCCGAACACAATGGGATATGTATCGTAAGCTGATTCGGCTGCTACAATCAGTTTCCGTTAAAATCAACATATAACTCTATATATTGATTTTGAACGCGCATTTCAATTTACCGGGGTCACATACTAACCAGAAAAATTCCAGAAAAATATTTTCTAGCTTCGTATTGACGATACGGTCCTAACAAAACTAGTTTCGTCGAATTCCGAGACCGTTGGAAAGATGGCCATTTTCCAGTCGATTAAAATCAATTGAAACTGGTCAAACGCGTTTTCCTTTGCCACGCTCATATATTGATTCGAAAAATTATGAAATTTGAAACCTAGCAATAATTTGACATTGCGGATCCAACAAAAGTGATTTCGTCGAAATCCGAGGTCGTTTGCAAAATGTCTATTTTTAAGGGCCTGAATTCCATAGCGACTATTCAGAATTTTCAACTGGACATATCTTTTGATTCCCGTTATGAAATCTCAATTTTTCGGATTCGTTGGAAAGATATTACCAATTAGATCCTAACGTTTTTGGTTTCACTAAAATCCGGATTGTTTTGCACCCGGTACATTCAATTGAAGTTTGAAATCGAATAATCGAACTACCGCGCCATTTTCAATTCTATTTATAATTTAAAATAAATATTTATATTCTAACGACGACGCGTATAAATATATACGTTCTAAATATATTCAAAATAATTTTTCGTTGATATTATTTAAAATAATCTATTTTAAATATTCAAAATTCGATAAAATTGCCAAAATAAAAATTTTAAACAGGCTCAGAATTTCGGGGTTATTACAATCACACCTATGGTGTTTATACTGACTATGCCGAAAATGTCAAGTTTACACCTATGTCATTTTTATGTTAATGAATTTCTTTATGCCAATTTTGTGTACGCTAAATTAGGCTAAGTTTTTAGCCTAATATTATATGTCAAAAATCATGCGGACGAAAAATTAGGCTAAGATTGTTAGCCTAATATTTAGACGCGGTAACTTTGGGAAAAAATTGGTAATTATAGGAAATTTGACATAAATTGGTGAAAAATCACATAGGTAATTTATGGCATGAAACGGTATAAATTATATACCTAAATTAATGAACTTGATTAGAAACAAATCTGGGCAATGACATGAGTTCTGGATAATATACATAAATAAAAACGTAATTCAGAAAATACAAATATGCTTAACCCGAGGTTAGATTGAGTTGTGATGTAAACCTGCCCGGACCCGCCCGACTGTCCAGTAATCACAACAATACCTATCTAATGTGAGAGGTTAAGGCATTGAGCCCAATAAGGACCCGAGGTTAGACTGAGTTACGGTGTAAACCTGCCCGGAACCAACCGGCACATCCAGTAACCGTAACAATACCTGTCTAATGTGAGTGGTTGGTGCTTTAACAAATTAAAGCTAAGGACAGACAAGTCAGGATGGTAGGGTTAAGTTAACTTTAGAGCACTTAACCAATTTAACATGTTAATTAGACAAGTGGGTAAGGTTAATTAACTTTAGAACACTTAACCAATTTAACATGTAAATTAGACAAGTGGGTAAGGTTAAGTAAATTTAGAACGCTTAACCGTTATAACATGTTAATTGAACAGATGGTAGGGTTAAAGTTAACCAAGGTATCACTTAACCAATATATATATATATATATATATATAAAACACATGACGTGTGGTAGGGTTAAGTTAATACAAGAGGACAACACTTAACCATGATAACATGAAAAGTAGATGGGTTAAGTTAACTTGAATTGATTGATGACACTTAACCAATATAACATGGTAAACGAGTGGGGTTAACACTTAACCAACATAACATGGTGAATGAACAAGGTTAAGTTAATAAATCACACTTAACCAATCCAACATGATAAGTGAGAAAGGTTAAGTTAGTAAGAAACACTTAACCAACATGACATGACAAGTAGGAGGGTTAAGTACATATCGGGTTGGTGGGTAATATCAGTAAATATAGGCCCACACACTTAACCATTAATACGCATGCTTGAATCCGTGGGAAGGTTAAGTACATGTCGGGTTGGTGGGTAATATTAGTAAATATAGGCCCACAAAACTTAACCATTAAATACACATGCTTGAATCGGTAGGAGGGTTAAGTACACGTCAGGGTTGGTGGGTAATATCAGCAAATATATGCCCACAAACTTAACCATAAGGAAATCCTAGTAACGGGGACCCATTTCAACAGTAACCCATATAGGTGTATCATGATACCCTGAAACTAGGCGGGGTAGGGCACGATTTCTGGGTTGATTATAAGCCGTAAAAACGACGGCGGTTGGTGTAGCAGTGTAGGTTCTAACAGAGTGTGGGCGTGCACGCACTCCGGAGCAGAAAAAGCAGGCACTGGGCATCAGTGGTATATACTGTGCACTCTGGAATCGTGACGGGTCGCCACCATAGGACTTGATACACCCTATAGTGGGGCCAGCACCGGTATCTACAATCTAGCGGGGGCCGTATGACACATGCAGGTAGCATAATCCCTAGTTGGACCTAGGTCGCATAAACCTTGAACCTGAGAAGCATTTAGTAGGTAGCATAAACCCTAGTTGGACCTAGGTCGCGTAAACCCTGGTTGAACCTAGGAAGCGCTCGATAGCAAACCCTAGATTAGATCTAGGTAATAAATG
Organism: Allium sativum; assembly: GCA_030737875.1. NCBI lineage: Eukaryota > Viridiplantae > Streptophyta > Magnoliopsida > Asparagales > Amaryllidaceae > Allium > Allium sativum. Next base: position 293,374,186 of record CM060912.1, read on the forward strand.
GAATTTCCATAATAGATGTACACCTGAAGGTAACCACCATTACGGGGATTGGGATCACGTTGTAGTTATTATCGTTGTATACGGATTACTAGTTGGGACACTAGTTAGCCGGTGCAGGGACGTGGAAATCAGAATAACATGGTAGTAGCGAAGCAGAGAAATAGAAATGAGTGTTGTTGTATATCTTGCCTTGTCCTGTCTTTTGGTATCTTGACACTATAGCATTGTCCTACTTTCGATTATTCATGTCATGATCTTTGCTCCCTGTTTAAATGCTAGTAATAACTAGACTTACCAGACTTATTGTCTGACCCACTTTCTTTCGTCCTCTTTTCTTCCGTTCCCCCCCTCCAGGTAGTCAGTGATGGAATAGCTCAGCTTAGTTTGGACCGTATCTCCTTCCAAGCTTGAAGATTAGTCGAAGTTTTTCTTGGACTCCCTTTTCCATTGCTATGGCTGGCTCATGCTACATTGGGGAATATAATTGTTATTTTATGCTTCTTTATTTTGTTATGTAAGACGGATACTCTGGTATTGGAAAACAATTGTTGTACAAATTGTTTTATAAATGAAGTAAAGTTTTATTTTCCGCTGTTTAAATTTGTCTGTCTTGTAATTTATCTGTACCTTTTACCTAAAGCGCTCCACCGAAGTTAAGGCATTCTCTTTGTGAGTGACCTTAACGAAGGTGGGTGTTTCAATGTATACCCGTGGTATTTTTGGAGAAATCAATTTGTTATTTGGCGGGTATGACGATGTGACAATTAAAGTCAATAAAGGTGTGATCTGTACGTTATGGCCTCTAGCCTCATAACCGAGAAACGGTATAAAATCGTGTAGGTCGCATGGCTAAGTGGGTAGCTCCCAATTAAGGTGTATTGTCACATGATCTAGAAAATTTTCATTTACTTCTTTAACCTATTTCGATGTTGTCCCTTTCGGGAAACGATTGCTGATCCCAACCATTGGTGATAATACATTCGGTGCACTTAAGCGAAATGAGTGACCGGTCATGTTTAGCCTGGGGTACAAGATGTTCTTGTTGAACCCGGTGTATTCCTCTCTAGAGATACACTGTCTGAAGGTGGTCCCAAACCTTGCCAGTTGGAATCTATTACCCAATAAGCGCCTGCGGTTTTTGATTATATATTATATAAGTGGAACGTGATATGAAAGCATTCCACTAGATTTCTATTTATTCGATTTAGATATTATTATAATATCATATGAGTATGGATTTTAAAAGAATGTTTTGGATTATCGTAAGGTAAAAACCATCCGTGTTTATGTGTGGATTGGTCTTTTGATTATTCTTTCTTTTGAAAGGATTCTAAAAGTTAAACAAATGGTTGGAGTCTACTCACACCAGTCACATGACTGACCCAGAGTTTATTTTGTTTTGTTTTCCCTAAACTCTTGGGTGCCCAATTTTGTACAGGCAGTCAAGTAGGCGGGATTTTACAGATATACTTGGAGAGCTTGAGCAGGAGGCTTTAGGATATATATAGCTATTGTTTAATTCTGCTGTGGTGTAAGTGTTATACTCAAATGATGATTTGTATATATACAAATGACAGATTTGTATTTCCAAGTTATGTTGTATACTATATTTTATTCGTTTCGCTGTGAGATTCGTGTTACTCTGTTTTGTGGTGATCTTCTACTTCTTCTATTCTATTTTTTTCTTTCAATTTCTCACCCTCTAACTTCTTTCGATTAACGTTCTGGTATTTTTGATTCTTGAATAGTCGACATGGTGTTGTATGTCTATTTTCGAGGTCGAAAATTCGCGTTCGTTACATATATATCGACATGTATATATATGTATGCCGACACATATATGTGTAAATTTGAAATTTGAACATTTTTAGTGTTTTGATATAAATATAATTCTGGAAATTCTTGAATTAAAATATAGTGTTGTAAATAAATATTATAAAGTATAAAATCATATGAAAACATAAATATAAACATATTTATAAAATTATAGAGTTTAAAACTATATAAATATAAAGTATATAATATATAAATCTATAAAACTTATGTTTAAAATTAAATAAAAATAGAAAGTAAAATAGAGAAGAAAGAGATTGAAAATAGAATTTGAAAACAGAATTTGAAAAATAGAATTTGAAATAAATTTGAATTTGAACCTGGAGTGTTATTCAGAGTCTTACATAATTTAGACTCTATAACTATATTTATCTTGAACTCTTGAAATATCGAATATTCATGAGTCTTGAAAGATCTCTGAATTGTGAATCTCTAACATCTTTAAACGATACAATCTTCAATAATATTTCCTGTATATAAATCATGAATATGTGTGTGTGTGTGTGTGTATATATATATATATATATATATATATATATATATATATTCTAGATAGAGGTGTTAGTATATATTTTATAATCAATTAATATTGAAATAAGGTTGTTGTCATCAAAACTTCACTCTCCAACAATCTCCCCCTTTTGATGATGATAATCTTAGTTTATAAAATATCGTACCTGTATATACCTATTGATGATGATCCTTCAAATACTCCTCCTGTCTGTATGAATCCTATAAACTATGTCTATATTTTAAAATTTCTCCCCCTTTGGCATTATCAAAAAGAAATTCTAAAACTAATCCCCGTAAATCGTATAACTACCTGAATAAAACCTATAAATAATTAAGTAATTTCTAAATCAAAGTAAAATAATCCCCCTAAATTTATGCCTATACAATATCCTAATTCTGTATATAACTTCCCCTAAATCTATAACTCTCCCTAAATTTGTATTTCTCTATAAATTTCTATAATTCCCCTAAATCTGTGACTACACTAGTCTAATAAACTAAATAGAAGGGTAATAAACTAAGCAAACTAATCAATTCAAACAAATCAATCAAAACAAGCAATTCAAACAAACAAGCAATTCAAACAAACAATTCTAAACAATTAAATCAACCAAAGCAATCTTGAGTCTTCAATTAATCCTTAGAAACTCTAAAACTCCCCTTTAATCTAATACAAGACTAAACCTATCCTAAACTCTAATTCCATAACTATAATAAGACTTTAATCTAGAGTAAGAAATGACTCTAATATGATATTCTTAAAATTATGATATATGCAAAGCAATTTAATCCAAACAATCAATCAATTCAAACATGAAACCAAACATTTCATGTAACTTCTATTTATCCTAAAACCTATAAAGCTTCTATCAAATATAAATGCATAAGTATATTTCTAACACACATATCAACCACTAATGAAATTCAACTATGTCAAACAATTCAAACAAGTCAAAGAAATCAAATAAACCAAATAAGTTAATCAATTTAATCAAGCCAAATAAGTTAATCAAATTAATCAAGACAAAGTAAATTTGTTATGTATACTTGTTATGTATGGAGTTAAAGTTAACATGTAATGTAGTGTGTTTGTAATAATGCAGTATGACATATGCAAAACTATATGAAGTGATATACTGAATGAAATGCAATTTATGATGTAAATCACTTTAATTTTAGATGCACTATAATGATGTATGATATGAAATAAGATGTGTAATGATAGTATGGTAATAATACATAGAGTGATTTAATGATGATATGTATTTCTATAAAAGATGCTTAAAGTAATATTTAACTATTATGCATATAATAAATTATTTGAATCAAACAAGGATAATGTTAATTTCTAGACTTAGGTTAATTATACTAATAAAAGTGATTGAAATAATAATAAAGATAAGAGTTTAATTAAAAAATATTCATGACAAGTAGTAAAATATCCAAAATAATTATAGAGTTAAATAATACTAGTAGGGTAAATATAGTGAGAATTAAAGATCTTTTTAGAGAGAATATAAAATTATATAAAGTAGACTATAAACATATATCCATAATAGTATATAAATGCTAAGATTTCAACCCCTCTCACTAAGTTAACGAAGAAGAACTTAGTCTTTGCATGGTACTTAGAGTGAGAATAAGTAGCTCCTTTGATTTTATGAAGAAAGATGGCTCCTTTTTCTTTCTCGCGGGGCCATGTGCCTAACAGGCAATGAAACTGGCTTGGCAATATCAACAAGATAAATACGGAAGTCTATCTCGCGTTTAGGGGGTAACCCCTTCACCTCATCAAAAACATCAGGATATTCTCGGACCACCCTCACAGATTGAAGATTGCTAATAGACGAGTCGAGGGATTCAAGATAACATAACATGACGAGATCCAGAGGGTTACAAGAAATCTCGGATGCTAGAACGACGGCTGAGTAGGTGCGCCGGTGTAGGTTCAGGCGGACTATGGTCGTGCACATAGTCCGGAGTTGAAAAATAACAGACATGGGCACCAGTAGGCTTAGACTGTGCGTGCTTGATTTGTGTCATTGGTTGGCACCCTAGGGCTTGATACACCCTAGGGTGGACCTAGCACAGTTGACTACATTCCGTCATTGGGCCGTATGACACCGACACTCGACGAGTTAGGCTTACAGGGAGTCGATCGACTAGACCGTGTAGTTGGACCTTGACTTGGGTCATCTCATGATATTGGGCCAAGGGATCATTTCTTGTTTATACTGACATGGGTTGGAATACTAGTACTATTGGTGCAAAACTAAACCTTGTATATGCGATGTCACACTTGATCTACCTTGTTATCTATTTATCATGCCAGTTAGTTACCATCTTTATGTTTCATCTCAGTTTCTCATGTTTAGTTAACTTCATTAGTTTTTATACTAATAGTAGGTAGGACTTACAAAGCGTGGCTATGAGAACTAGAACCAAATAGAACAAGATAGAGACGTTGTAGAAGCTCTAGGAATGGTGTAGAAACACTAAAAGCCTTGAGAATAAGTAGCTCCTTTGATTTGATGAAGAAAGATGGCTCCTTTTTGCCTTAGAAGCTCTCAAGATGAAGATGGAGGCCATGATTAGGGAGCATTTTGGAAGAATTTAGTTGTTAGGATGATTTGTGATGGTTTAGGCTAGGTATTAGGGTGTTTTTATAGGTGTAGAGACTAGTTTAGGCTATAGGATTAACCCTAATTTAGATCTGAACCATCAAATCCCGTCACAGGCCAAGTAAACAGACCAAAAGAGCAAACTGGTGCACCAGACCAACAGGGTCCGACCAGGGAGGTCGACCCCCAGGTCGACTCCCCAGTCGACCTGGAGGGGGGGTAGGTCGACTCCCCAGTCGACCTGGAGGGGGGGTAGGTCGACTCCCCAGCCGACCTGGGGCTGGGCGGGAAATTTTCCCGCCCAATCTGCTTCTGGCTGAATTTGAATTTCTGGATGAATTTTGAATTTTCTGAAATCTTCTATGGGCCATAACTTGGTCATACGGACTCTGATTTACGAAATTTCGGACTCGTTTTCAAGCAGAATTTCGAGACGAACGCAATGGCTTAACCCGTTCCCATTGATTCTTAACTTATGATTTAATTCTGCCCCAATTTCTTGTTTTAACATGTTAGTTATAACAAAATTATTTTAATGAAAACTGATAATATGAAGTAACATATAAAGCTATAATTTCTTATATTTAAACTATATTTTTAAGACGTAAAAATCATATATATATATATTATCATTTTTATATCAAAATATTAGGTTAAATATTTTAGCTTTTATAAATCTTAATTTGTGATAATGTAACCCAAAATTGTTATGAAATCATATAAATAATATATAAGTTAAACAATGCATGTTTAAACTATATAAAAGATGAATAAATTAATATTTTGCAACAATTTCAAAATGTCATATCAACTTTGTATATCATATTAACATGTTTATATAATTTTATTAATTTATATACTTTTAATATATATGTTTTGAAACAAGATATAAGAAAATAAGTAGATAAACAAAGTTAATAACTAGAGTTTGAACTGACATTTTTCTAATTAATTAAAAAAATGGAGGGAAGTTTGAATGTTTAAACTTTTGAAATTTAAAATATGAATTTCATTATGTCGACATGACCATTTATGTATGTCGATATACATGTAGAAAATCAAAAAACATATTGTTTTGACTTCTTGGTTTTATTATATTATCGATTTATATTTCAGGTTTAACTATTTCCTAAAATAATATTAATCATAACAAACATTTAAAATTTATTGTTATAATATTATCATTTTGAGTTTCAAAATTCAAAATTCAAATTCAAATTTTAAATTTCAAGTTTGAATTTTAAGGTTTATATTTCAAATTTAAAGCAAAACAAACAAAACATCCATTCAACTAAAAAATTTAAAAATTAATTAAGGTGTACCTGGTTTTTAGATCCATTTCTTCGACATTCTCTGAATTATGAATCGCTGTGAAACATATATTTGAATTTCCGATTTCTGGGTCTTCATTGCTTGATGATGAATCTAAATCATATTTAGATCTTATGGAATTTGATGATGAGATCGATGATTTAGTAATTTAACCAACTTGGCGTCAAATTTTTTAATATGAATTTTGAATAAATTGACACTTCAACTACTATAAGCCCAAAAGTCATATCGCTTCATAAACTTTTCTTTTCTTGATTGATGAATGATAATCTTGGTGTCTCTGGGCCAATAGTCATCAAAGATAACTTCTTTTCCTACAAAACAACATACCTTTTCAAAGAATCAAGTGACTTTTCAAAATAACTAATTGTAATTTTAAATAATAACATCATGATGATTTTGTGACATATCTATTTAAACTTTTCAAGAAATCATATCATGATTGATTTTTCAATAAAATTGAATGCAGACTCATCTAATACTGATGCAATACATGAATTAAAACTAATGTTAATAATTATTTCAAACTTTTCCATTTAAAAATTTTCAAAAATTAGATTATGAAATTTTTGAAAGACCTTGCTCTGATACCGATTGTTAGGGATTGCAGAATGGATCGTTAAGGCAAAACAAACACTAGAGGGGATGAATAGTGTTTATGAGAATTTAAACAAAATCTAAAACTTATGTGAACTACTATATGGATAAAACACCACAAACACAATCACAGACACATATTCAATCATAAATAAAAAAATAAACAGAAATAAGATGCAGAAAAGGAAAGAACACACCGGATTTTATATTGGTTCGAAATTGCTCCTACGTCCAGTCCCACGCAACACTGGACTGCGCAGAGTTTTATTATTATATCAATAGTCAATTACCACCTCCTTGATTTCACGGCTACAAGGGATACCACCGATTCCAACCTCCTTGATTTCACGGCTACAAGGGATACCACTGATTACCCGTCCTTAATTTCACGGCTACAAGGGATACCACCGATTACTTTACTAAACCCAAACAATTACAAACAGCCCTATAACTCTTCAATAGCACTTGATTTAGAGAGTAATGAGTAGAGAGTGTAGAGAGAAGAAGATTAATGAAAACAGAATTGAATTTGGCAGAGTATAAGTGTAGAAATCATAACAATGATAAGAAATAATGGTGTACTGAAAAGGAATGAAGTTAGAGAAGAAGAAGTGATTAAAAATTTGAAATCAGCCCCTTTTTATAATGTGTAAAAGGTTGCAACATCTCAGAACCATCACAAATAGTGAAAAGACACTGCTTTTAAATTTTGAAAAAAATGATAGTTATATGTCGACATGCATAGTATGTCGACATATATATGTGTAAATTGGAAATTTGAACATTTTCAAGTGTTTTATATAAATATAATTCTGGAAATTCTTGTATTAAAATACAGTGTTATAATAAATATTATAAAGTAGAAAATCATATGAAAATATAAATATAAACTATATAAACATATTTGTAAAATTATAGAGTTTAAAACTATATAAATGTAAAGTTTATAAAATATAAATCTATAAAACTTATAAAGTATAAATCCATAAAACTTAAGTTTAAAATTAAATAAAAATAGAAAGTAATATAGAGAAGAAAGAGATTGAAGATAGAATTTGAAAACAGAATTTGAAAAATAGAATTTGAAATAAATTTGAATTTGAACCTGGAGTGCTATTTAGAGTCTTAGATAATCTAGACTCTATAACTATATTTATCTTGAACTCTTAAAATCTTGAATATTCATGAGTCTTGATATATCTCTGAATTACGAATCTCTAACATCTTTAAACTTTACAGTCTTCAGTAATATTTCCTGTATATAAACTTGCATATTTGTGTATATATATATATTTTAGATAGAGGTGTTAGTATATATTTTATAATCAATTAATATTGAAATAAGGTTGTTGTCGTCAAAAATTCATTCTCCAACATGGTGGTCGGATCAACTCATAAATTCTCCCAAAAGTTGTTTCATTCCAGCTAAGTCTATGGCTCAAAAAAGGATCTCGTGGATTGAATCCTTCTCCAGTTTTCGTGTTGCTTCCTTATTTTTACCTTACCTCGGTGTGGTTCTATATTGTGGGTACAAGCTTAATGCGATTTTCGATTCCCTAACTGATAATGCTATGGCTCACTGGTGTTAATCTCTCCTTTCCTAGGCGGGCCGACTTGTTCTTATCAAGTTAGTGCTTGACTCTATTGGGTCTCATGTCTTTGCTGTCATGACACCTACTTCATCGTTTTTTCACTCTTACCGTTCATTGGCATCGTCCTTTTTTGGAGGAAATTGAAATGCTTTGCGACACCATTGGGTTTCTTGGGATACCATTTGATGCCCCAAACGTGAAGGACGTCAGGGGATTCAGAATCCTAAGGATGTTTGTAAGGCTGACGCCTTTAAGATGTGGATTATCGAACCAACCGTTAGGGAGTTTTGCTTACTGTCACTGGTCAAAATCAATTTCTCTAAAGCCGAAAATCATTACTCCTATTTCGGTCGTGCTTCACAAATATCTTCCATTTCCCTCATCATTACCCATTGTTCTTTCCTATTTTGGAAAAATCCCCGATTTCTTCTCTTTCGATCTTTAATCAAAACCTAAAGCCGTCACCCCAAAATCAACGATGCATCCTGAACCCACCGCCTACTGAAAGCCTCGACTAGCCTTGTGCATCGATCCAAGATGCTGGAATGAGTAATTCATTTTTCGAATTTGTTATATTGACTCGGTATTGATCGCTTCAATGTTCTATTGGTTTTTCGTATTGTTTTTTGAACATTTCGCACCTTGTTAGAGTCTTGCTTGTACGATAAATTTTTTAATGTCCGATAATTACACTTGGAGGTCCAATAATTTGCCAGTCTAAAGATGGATTGTATATAATGATTTTGTAGCATTTATAAAACTCGATTTTCTTTTAGGTAGCTTTGATTGTATATTACACAATCTGAAAAATTAAAATTAATGGCAATCGCTTATCATTTTCATCAAAGCTAAAGAACGCTATTTTTTTCAATTTGAAACTTATATGTTTATTGCATAGGATATGGTCATTATGGAAAAGAAAACCATGAAGTTTAGACCGAAAACAATTAAGCTGAGAATGATGATATTTAGTGAGGTAAACAATCAGACGCCAAAGCAGACCTTCTATTATTATTAACTACAAAGGTCTTAAGAAATATAATAAGAGATGACAATTAATTTTTTGGATTGCCTGTCGTACGCTGGATGAGAAGAGAATTGATGAACATCTTGAGATATGACTTAAATTTATATTCCAGTGAGAAAATAAATTTTATTAGTATACAGAGAATTTTATAATTGAATCATCTTTAGTATTATCTGCTAAAATTAATAAGATTTTGCTATTCCGTGTCTCCTGGTCATATCAAGTAGCTAAATTAAGTTCATTCCCTGCAAAGTACTGAAGTACCCAAGGAAGCTGACAAAATTATTGCTGGTAAATAATATAACAGTTTGAATATTTCTTTGATTTTTGCATTATTACATTAGCTATTTGTAGGTTACAAAACTAAAAAAGTTTTGATATTGTTATAAACAAAGTTAGATTTTGCAGCCAAATCTAAAGGGGACGTAAACCCTCAATATCCTAAAGAGCAACAGACTTGTATAAGATATGGAATGATTCAAATGACTCTTGCATTTACCATGTTTGCGCAAGAACCAAAAACAGTTGCTTAAGTAAGTCATGGGATGGTTCAAATGGCTCTTACATTACCATGGTTACCCAAGAACCCAAAACATTAGATTATGTAAGTCATGTTATTCTTGCTGACATGTTACACGTATTTTATGTTTTTGATACTTCATGCTTATTTTGCGTTTTGATATCTCATATAGATTTTTAGTTGCATTAATCTTAATTTTGAAACAAATATGAATGAATAAGTAGTTCCTATATAGAAGTAAAACAACATTGCTCTTGTTGCAATTAAACATATGATATCTAATCATGGGAATTACATAAACTTATATCATCTTGTTGCGCTTGTTTTTCAATCTTTCAAAATGCATAGTGTTTCCACCAGACGTGCAGTTTGTGAATGCAGTTGGTCCAACATAGTTATTTGGTTAAGTGTGCATAAAAATGCCCTTAATATATGTTTTTAATTACAATTTCCTCTTTCTTCAGATCATATGATACAACAGTGCCCTACAAATGGAAACCCGGACTATGTTTCGAAAGAACGAAACCTGTAATTGACATCTCCAAATCAATGTCAAATAGAAAAGTTGTTGCTTTGCAGCCTAATTGGTAAGTTAGTTAATTTTTTTATCCTTAATTATCCTTGCCAGTAATATATGTATGTCCAATGCAGGTTATGAGGAGTGTGGCTATGAAGACAATAGGCTATGTCTGTCCAATGCAGGTTACGAAGTTTGTCCAATATGCCTTACTAATCCAAAGAACACGGCACCTGGTCAGATTAATGGAACAAGGCTATGAGGAAGCAATTATATTGGAACTTTGATTGATGATCATTTCAAGTAGGGATCGCTCCGCTCATTTTGCACTTAAGGATGAGTTATTACGAGGAGTTTGTCTTTCAAGTTTAGAAGATTTTCAAGTGCATAGCAATCTTAAGCCTCATTCATATTTTATTCTTGATTTGAAGTATTACCGTGTATTGGGTCCAGGAGTTCTTGATTGTATGAGCGAAGATACATGTCACGTTTTCACTTGTTTATGATAATATTTTTCTTGGATACATGAACTTATGTATAGTTATTTTCACTGGAAATGCATCTGATGTTATTTTTGAAACGACCCAGACTTCCCCAATCCCTGAAGAGACGGAAGAGCTCGGATTGTTTTGAGAACACGACGCATCAGAACACAAACAATAGAACATTTCATTGCTATTACAATGATTTACATCAGAGTACAAGAATATATATCAGAGTTCTAACAAATAATATGCAGTGAAAAAATATCAGAGATTAAAATACAAAGCAGCGGAAATTTAAATGTATAAATACAATGCGTAGCGGAAAATATATCAACTAGCACAACTGAAAGAAATACACGAATACAAAGCTTTCCGAATATAGCCGTAGTAGTAAATCCAGGATCCTGCAGAAAAAAATCTGCAAAACCAAAACTACTAGCTGTGCGTGTGGAAAATATGGGCGCCCAGAGTTTAGGTGGAAACAATAAACTCCGAGTCAGTCATGGGACAGGTGTGAGAACTAAAACAGTTATTATTTTTTATTTTAAAGTTAGGTAAATCAAGGGACCACGCCGTATAACATGGAATGGGTTTATCCCCCATGAATACCAGTGCATAAGAATAAATAGCGCAATGCAAAGGAAGAAAGTGGAGCTATTATAAGACTCGGGTCCCATCACACACAATGAACGCAGTCGATAATAGAGTTTTACCTTATAATGGCCAAATATGTTTGATATACGAAATTTCATCTTTTATTATTACTATAAGTGAAGAAATCAACTTCAAATATAAATGTATCAATCATAGGTGGCAAGGTACCATTATATTACGTCGCCATATAGGTTTACAACTAAAATCATAAAATGGCATATTGGAAATTGGGTTTCCATCTATGAACCAAGGCAAAGGATATTCCTTTCGATTTCGAGACACACTAGCAATGTCTCAGGATCACACCTACGGGTAACCCTTGGATCTTGCAGAGCCGGTCATCCATCGAAGATTAGCTATACCATATACTATATGTTATCCGGTTCTATCGAACCTCCAAATGGGTCAATACGTCAACAAATCTTTCAGTTTTCGACCACTCAAGAGCCACTACGAACTCAAATCATATACGAGGTACCTCGCTTTCCATCATCAATTTTTTCCAACATCCACATGAGTAAAATGTCTGGCCCCATACCATGACATTGCTCATAGCTAGAAATTAACATATGACCATTTCCCTACTGTCCCTAATCCCGTTTTAAGTTTATACCGAAGAGTGAAGCTCGCGAATCAACGCTACACAAAGCTATGCTATTTAAAGCCGTGCTTTGATCATCAACCACAAGACTCTTCTTTTCAACAAAAGCCTTGATCATTTGCAACTTAGCATGCCACACTATCAATCCATACCGCACCACTGATTTCCACCAATATATAACCTCTAAGCTCGTATATCTCAAAGAAGGGTGTTAAGCATGAAAATAAATTCTCCACCACCAAACAGATATATATTTAGCGGAGATAAGCAAATAAAGTATAAAGGAATAAAATGTCAGACATACCATCCATTTGCAAGTCCGTTTTGGGTCTGAACGAAACCGGAGGCACCTTATTCCTTGTCCCATATGTCCAATACATGAGAGAGGCCCTAGCATATCTGGTCGATCTCCAAGTATGTCTGGACTATCACCACTTATTACCTTTTCATGGTGTACATCCCAATCAAGACATCAAATCATCCAAACGATGTGAAGATCTTTGGTCTTCAACCACCGTCTTCATAGTCGACTTTCAATCATCGTATTAATTATTCAGAATGGGTTAAGCCCGGTCTTTCCGAATAACTTGCGTAGTTTATAATCAAGTGCTTTAAAAACACATCATACGCCTCATTCCAATTCAGAATATTCTTTTGTTCAAATATTCACATTTTTAGGGAAATGTTCCCATTAATTTTATCAAAGAAAAATTCTTTTAAACCTATACTTTAATCTTCCTTTGGATATCTATCCCAATAGATTTTATTAACTAGTCGGGACCATCGAGCCTTACCGAAGTAACCATTTATTTTATTAACCCAATCCCAACCTATTCATCCCATGGAGCAAAACTGGTGGTACTCCATATCTAACACCCACGGTGTTATCGGTAAATTTAATTACCATTTCACATTCAAATCTAATTAAAAATTTAACTATCTCCTGAAGTAAAACTGGTGGTACTCCATCTTCGATCATTTCATGAATTCTATAAATTTAATTATCCCATTCTCATTTTAATTTACTTAAAGATTCATTAAAAACCCAATTGGTTTTAATCTCAAAAATCATTACTTAATGATTATTCGACTTTAAGAAATTAATCTTGTCTATAACTGGGTCAAAGAACTAATGTCCTTTAAAACACAGTTCACGATAGATCCAAAATAATCTTCCATTAGATATGGAATCTTCGCGGAAAACAGATCAATATGTAATTGATATAAATTTCTGTATCAGACTAATAATATAAATGGAATAATGACAAAGCCTTTTAAATTCTATATATAGTAACGGTCTTCCTTTACAGAAGCTCATCTCGATTATTACCAAATCGAATTCCATTCAATTCCAATTTAATATTTTAAATTGGAAAACTTTACTTTGGAATATTTCCATTAAATCTTAATAAAAAGATTTATAAATTCCAAATCATATCTTCACTATCAATTGGGCTAAAGAACCAATGTTATTTAAAACATTATCCATAATAAACCCAAATCAACTTCCATTTCAATTCCAATTAAATTAATTGGTAAACATCTTTAATCTTAATTAAAAGATTTATTCCTTTCTCAACTGGGTTTAAGAGATTTGCTATTTAAGACCTCACGACAAACCCAAAATCTAATATGATATTAAATACAAAGCTCTAAATAGAAATTATATCGGCTTATATTCAATAATAAAATTCCGAAACCAACAAATATCGTATTGGAAATAACAATATATATATCTTTCAAATTCCCATAACCATATCTATATACTTACGGAATCCAATATTGGAATATCCGAAGATAATTTCTATTCAAATCCATTCCAATTTATACGCTGGAAAAATTTGGTTATTTCAAAACCATATACAAATCCAATTTATTTATTTTAAAAACATTGGATTATTCTCCTAGTTAATAACTAGTTCATTTAGATAAAAATATCTTTTATCTTTTCAAAACTTGGAATTTTTCATCCAAAATCTCTCTAAATCGTTTATTATGATTTTATATAATTTTTCCATATTTTCAATAATTTTAATAAGGCCCTTATAGTCGATTTACATATACGGCCATCAAACTGCATTTACAACGACCTTTTCCAAAACTGATTTGGACATATTTTAAAATCTAATCATTAGATTTCAAATGTCTTATTGTCATTGGAAAGCTCCTTTCGATGCGAACCCAACAGTTCTGGGTTTAGGAGAATCCGACGGTCCGATCTCCCGTTTTGGCAATTTGAAGTTAATGGTTGAAATTCGCGAACGGTCACTGCGCGGCATGTTCTATTCAGGCCATTTAAATATATATAATATATTTCATCGATTTCCATTTAAAATTTATTTTATAAATCATTTATAAATTCATTTTAAAACAATTTCAGCTTCCTTTTCAATTTTAAATCAAAACTGAACATTCTATATCATTATAATATCAAAATGATAATATTTTCAAAATATCTGATTTTGAAATCCATTCTTTTTTATATTCATTACAAAATGAATAAAATCGACGGATAAACCCGTTCGAGTTAAAATGGCATTTAACTACTTAACTTGGCTTCACATTTCAATATTTTTTTATCCATCCAGAATCAGACATCAAAATCATAGTTTAATTCTTTACTGAATATTATTTTAAAATATTCATTCATATTCTGAATCGAAATGCGACTCAATCAATTACCATATAATTTTAGTTATATGGATTTCATACATTGCATGTATTTAACCATAATGATAAATAATCATTTAACATTCAAACATCATCCAGAGTGCATTCTACAACTGTATAAGCATTAAAATAAATAACGCTCACCACAGTCTGTCAACCAATCGATTGACATACAACTAAATATTGGGATTAGTGTATATCAAATATCATCCCAATACTCGTGTGAGGTTTCCAAAAACAACAGTCGATTTAAATTAATCACTGGTTAATAAATTTAACTAATTCTGATTCTATTCGAATTATTTTTTCTACTTAACCAATTTTACTTAGACAAGTAATGAAAATTTAATGTTCAAATAATAAATGGATATTTATATCTCATTTCAACAACCTCAAAGTGTTTATCCACATTGTTTGAAATACGAGTGTCATATATTCAAACAATGCTTCTTGTGCAAATGAGTCGTGAATAGTTCAAGTGTTGAACTCAAGCAATGTCACATACAACAGATAAAAATCAACAATGACAATTTATTCATTTTTATAAATATGAATACAATAATATCATAACCAAATAATTGAGTGAGAGAGTTCTCACTTTGGCTTCCACTCCGTCGGTCTTTATTTGAAGATTTTATTTTTAAACTAAATTAAACGGGTGTTTAATTTAGCTTAAAAATCAACTTGCTCTGTTTCCGTCCTGGTCATGTCCATGTTGTTGAGTTTGTTGCCACGGTCGCAACGCAACTGAAATCGTTCAGTTCGGACCTCTTATAAAAAAGATATAATATTTATTACATTTCCTTCAAAAATTAAAATAATTAAATATTAATTACTTTCGCTTCCATCGTTATACTCCAGGAAACTAAAACCTATCATAAAACCCATACTCCATCCTTTTGGCTTGAAACGGATGCCGCCACCAAGCCTCCGCTGTCGACTAGAACCCACCCCCTGACAGTCCTACCCGACGCCTTCCTCCACCATCAACAATTCGAAGTTCGAACCCACCATCGGCCACGAATTCGAGCCCAAACGCGTAGCCTTCTTTGCTCGATTTCTCTCTATATACGAATTTAAGGATGATCTCCAGATTCTCCACCGACGATTAGTTAAATCTCACGTAGATCTTTCATTTTCATTTAGGAAGATTTTGAAATGGTTGAGTGGATTGGACGAAAAAGACGGAAGAAGAATCGAACGAAATAAATCGTTCATCGCGTTTTTGGCGGGTACGAATTTTTATTAGGGTTTTGGCCCAAATATATATATATATATAATATTTATTTATTATTAATTAACTCTCTAATTGGTTCTTTTTCATCCGAACTCCAAATCAAACCCAACGACTATCACCCCTAGCTAAATACCCCCATTCCGGACTAAGTGGAATATGTTTCGTAAGCCAATTCGATCGTTTTGATTAGTTTTTTTTTTGAAAATTTGTACACTTTTTATTATATAAACCTTCAAATTACAATACAGTCCAAAATCCAAACATATTTGAACAAACCAGACATTAAACTCCAATTTGGCAGACGTGCTGCCATTGCCGTTCACCAGGTAATGGATCTCTCTCCAATTTGTTTCAATCTCACCGAACAAGGCGTTGATTTGTTACCAAAAATTCTAGAATTCCTCTCCTCCCATATGAAATAGGTTATAGCCGTAAAAGCCCCAAATGCTAAATCTCTAATTTGGTTTTTTTGTGTGAAAGTAGAAAGCAGTTTCTTCGCTTCTTCCTCATAACTATTTATGCTGTTAGGATTTAATCCAAGTCGTAGTTTCAGTGATTTCCAGATGTAGGACGAATATTCACACTCAAAAAAGAGGTGTTTTGTAGTCTCCTCGCACTGATAACATAATGAGCATAAGGTGTTTGTATAAATACCACATCGATGAAGCCTTAATTTTGTTTTCAATCGATCAAGGGCCACGAGGCAGGAGATGAAAGACATACACTTACTACATTTTGGGTGCCATATCACTTTATAAATGAGATTAAAATCACCTCAATTTCTAATTTTATTCCAGGCTTGATGAAATGAGAAATTGCCATTTTCACACCATTCATACGTATCCTCTTGTTTATCAGGAAAGATAGATATATTATCGAAATCTGATAACACTTCCCTTGTTGCTGGATGACTCTGCGGAACAAAGTAGGACTGTCTGATGATAGAGCTAACTGTCTCCTGATGAATACCAAGTAACTGAAAGCGATGAAATCCCAAAAGATCAACGAGACACTTGCAATTAAGCCACGACTCAAACCAGAGTGAGGTATTTGTTCCATCTACAATTACTTTAGAAAACAATTAATTCGACGTTGTCCTCAATCTTAGTATTGCTTTCCACGTCATGGATGCATTGTTATCAACTGACATGCTCCAAAATTCTTTGTTATGACAATACCTTCTTCGAAGCCATCTACTCCATAGGTTATGTTTACATAATTAAATAATTCCATATAAGCTTTATGCTTGCAGCCTTTTTTAGGTCCATTAGCAACTTAAGCCCTATCCCCCCTTCATATTTTGGTCTACACAACAAATGCCATGCCGCCTTGTGCTTAGAATCTCACAAAAAAATCCGCAAAAATTGCTTGCAATTTATCTAGTGTGAATTCAGGGATTTGGTACACGAAAATCCAATATAGAATTGTTGGTGTAATAACAGAATTGATCAATTCAGCCCGACCTGCTAGGCTTAACAACGTCAATTGCCAAGCCTCGATTTTGTTTTGCACACGATGAATAAGCGAATTACATTCGGAGTAGTGAAGATAATTAGAGGGAATTGGAAACCCCAAATACTTGATAGGAAAATGACTTACTTTGAAGGATAGTAACTCTGAAATTTGACTAGTAAAACAACTAGCCAAACTGAAATAAATTTTTTTCTTGTCCGTGTTCACCTTAAGGCCCGCAAACCCACTTAACTTTTGAAAAATAAGTTGCAAAGTAGTAGGGTTGCATATTGTTGACCTTCCGAATATCATTAAGTCGTCAGCATATAACAAATGAGTGACTATAGGCTGGAAATTAAAAACAGGAGCAAATTGATTAGTATCAACAACCACATCCATTAAATATGAGAAATATTGCATTGTCACAGCAAATAAATATGGCGATAGAAGATCACCTTGTCGAAGCCCACGCGTTGAAGTTATGTACCCCTTAGGAATCCCTTGAAATAAGATAGAGAAGGTAGACGTAGAGATACATTTGTAGATTACATTGATAAAGTGCACCGGAAAACCCATCCAAGACAATAAATGGCATACGAACTCCTGATTTACCATATCATACACCTTTTGTAAATCAACCTTTACACAAAATTTAGACACTCCTTTTTTCTGGAAATCAGAAGTTCATGTGCTAATAAAATGTTATCTCCTACATTTCATCCAGGGATAAAAGCACATTGATTTTCAGAAATAAGGCGAGTAAGGAAGGGTATAATATGATTGCATAAGATTTTAGAAAAAAATCTTATAGTAGACATTACAACATGAAATTGGTATGTAATGAGTAATGTTGGTGGGTTTGTGAAATGACCCGAACTTCCCCGTAAAGGAAAGCCCGGATTGAGTTGAGAACACGACAAATCAGAACACAAATAGAATTTCATTGCTTATTACAATAATATACATCACAGTACAAGAATATAACAGAGTACGAATAAATATTACACATTGGAAAATATCAGAGATTTAAATTACATTTAAATACACAGCAGCGGAAAAACAATACATAACACAACTGTAAGAAATATATGGATACAGAGCATTCCGAATATAGCTCTAGTTGTAAACCAGGATCCTGTGAATATAATATCTGCAAAACCAAACTGCTAGCTACCCGTGTAGAAAATAGGTGCACCCAGAGTTTAGACTAAAACAATAAACTTCAGGTCAGTCATGTGACTGGTGTGAGAACTAAAACGTTTATTTAAAACTTTACTTTAGAAATAAAGTAAATCAAGGGGTCACCCCATATAACACGGAACATATTTCCTCCCCAGAATACCAGTGCATAAAACAAACAGTGCAATGCTTTTTGGAAAAATGAAGCTATTATAAGACCCAAGTCCCATCACATAATGCAACGCAAGGAGGATAGGGTTTTTCCTTATAATGGCCAAATATGCTTGGTACGTTTAAAACAAATCATTTGATACTATTATAAGTGCATAGTGTATAAAATCATTTCAAATATAAATGTATCAATCATAGATGGCATAGTACCCTATGCTACTATGTCGCCATATAGGTTTACAATTAAAACCGAAATGTCGTATTGGAAATTGGATTTCCGTCATGAGTCGAGGCAAGGGATGCAATCCTTGCTGGCTTCGAGACACTCTAGTAAATGCCTCCGGGTTACACACTCTATGCAACCCCTGGATCCTCCAAGGACGGTTCACACTTACGTTCGTGGATTAGTATTCCTGAAGACACGTTTCCCGGTCCTATCGGACCTATCCATCGGCTCCGTAGTAACCGATATATCTGAGGCGCCTCGCATTCCAACAACCACATAGGTAAAAATATAAAAATGTCCGGGCTTGCAAAACCCTGACACTGCCCATAGCTAGAAAGAAACGTCATGCCCTCCTTGGGTCTCTTATCCCGTTTTTAACTCATACCGAGATGTAAGGCTCACGAATTAACGCTAGACACAAAGCTATGCCCTTTAAGGTCGTGCTTTGATCATCAACCACAAGACTTCGCTTTTCAACAGAAGCCTTGATCATTTGCATCTCAGCATGCCACACAGGCAATTCACGCCATCCGACTGATGTCTATCGATATATAACCTCTGAGCTCGTACGTCTAAGAGAAGGGTGTTAAGCAAGAGATAGATTCTCCGCCACTAAACAGATATAAATTTAATAGAGATCAATCAACACAGAATAAAATCCAATGTCAGACACACAGTCCATTTACAAGTTCGTTCTGGGTTTGAACGAAACCGGAGGCACCTTATTCCTCGTCCCATATGTCTAATACAGGAGAGAGGTCCTCTCATATCCATCAATCCCCAAGTACGTCTGGACGATCACCACTTATTACCTCGTCTTGGGTGTACAGCCCAATCAAGACATTAGTAATCATCCAAACGATGTGAAGACCTTTGGTCTTCAGCCACCGTCTTCATCGTCGAATCAGTTATTCAGAATGAGCATAAACCCGACCCTTTCGAACAACTCGCGTATATTATAAACAAGTGCTATAAAACACAACATACGCCTCATTCCAATTCATAATATTCTTTTATTCAAATATTCTTATACTTTAGGAAAGGTTCCCGTTAATTTTATCAAAGACAAATTCTTTAAATTTATTCTTTAATCTTCCTTTTGATATCAATTCAAACCAAATTAAGGTTTATCCAAACTAGTGGGGATTGGCGAACCTTATCGAAGTAATCATTTTTTTAATTTCCCAATCCCAACCTATTCATCCCATAGAGCAAAACTGGTAATACTCCATATCTAACAAAACGGTGTTATCAGTAAATTTAATTACCATTTCACGTTCAAATCAAATTAAAGATTTAACTATCGCTTGGAGCAAAACTGGTGATACTCCATTCTCGTTCATTTCCCGAATTTGATAATTTAAATTATCACATTCTCTTCTCAATCTAATTAAAGATTCATTAAAACTTCACTTAGTTTTAATCTTCCCAAAAATCAATATCAATGATTATTTAACTTTGGGAAATCAAACATGTCGCATCGATAATCTACACTGTACCATTGATATCAGTCTATATATAACATCTAATCTCGTACGTCTCAGTGAAGGGTGTTAAGCAAGAGAATAAATTCTCCACCACCAAACAGATATATAATTAGCAAAGATCAACGAATGCGGTATGAAGGAATCATTGTCAAACATGTAATCCTGTCTTTTAACTGGGTTAAAGAACCAATGTCATTTAAAACACGATTCACAGTAAACCCAAATCCTCTTCCATAAAAATGGAATCTTCACGGAAAAACAAATAAATATATAATTGATACCAATTTCCGTATCCGACCAATAATATAAATGGAATAACGACAAAGCCTTTTAAATTCCATATAAATTAACAGTCTTCCTCCACAGAAACTCACTTCGATGATTACCAATCGAATTCCATTCAATTCCAATTTAATATATTAAATTGGAAAACATTCCTTTGGAAAATCCCATTAGATCTTAATAAAAGATTTATATATTCCAAATCACATTTCATTACAAATCGGGTTAAAGAACGTAGGTCGTTAAAACACAATTCACAGTAAACCCAATTCACATTCCATTTTATTCCAATTAAATGTTAGTTAACTGGAAACACTAATAATGTTAATTAAAAGATTTATTCTTTCCACACGGGGTTTAAGAATAGTGTTATTTAAGACACCATTCACGCCAAACCCAAAATCCAATTCAATATTAAATATAAAGCTCTGAACAGAAATTATAACGGCTTATATTCAATATTAAATTATGAAATCAACAAATATCGTATTGGCAATAATGATATATCTTCCAAATTCCTCCACAATATCCGTATAATCATGGAATCCAATATTGAAACATTCTAAAGATACTTTCGATTCAAATCCATTCCAATTCATATACTGGAAATTCTGGTTATTTTTAAAACCATTTCAAATCCAATTTATTTATTTTAAAATATTGGATTATAATTCTAGTTCATAACTAGTTCATTTTAATAAAAATATATTTGTATCTTTACAAACGTGGAATTTTTCATCCAAATCATTTATTATGATTTTACACAAATTATTAATATTTTTAATAATTTTATCAAGACCCGTACAGTCAATTTCCATAAACGGTCATCGAACTGCACTTACAACGACCTTTTCCAAATTTGATTTGGATATAATTCCAAATCCAACTGTTAGATTTCAAATCTCTTACATTCATTGGAAAGCTCTTTTCGATACGAACCCAACGGTTCTGGTTTTAGGAGAATCCGACGGTCGAATCTCCCGTAATATCAATTCAAAGTCAATGGTCGAAATTCGCGAACAGGCGCGGTGCGACGCGTTCTATTCAGGCCAATAAATATATATAACATATATATTATATATATTTCATAGATTTCCATTTAAAACGTATTTTATAAATCGTTTTAAAAATGATATCAACTTCATATTCAATTTTAAATCAAAATTGAGTATTCCATATCATTAATATGTAAATGATAATATTTTCAAAACATTAGATTTTGAAATCACTTCCTTTTCTATATTCATTATAAGAATGAATAAAATCAATATAAATATCATTCGCTTCAAAATGGCGCATAATTAATCAACACGGCTTCGTATATTTCAATATTTTCGTGTCCGTCCAAAATCAGACTTTAAAATCAGATTTTAATCCTTTATTAAATATTATTTTAAAATATTCCTTATTTTAAAATATTCGTTATTTTAAAATACTTGTTCTTTCTGAATTGGAATCAGACACAGTCAATTACCATATAATGTTTTTTATATGGATTTCATACAAAACATGTGTACAACACCATCAAAATCAATCATCCATCATCCAGAGTGCATCACACAACTGCATAAGCATTCAATATAAATAACTAACGCTTACAACAGTCTGTCAACTAATCGATTGACATACAACTAAATAATTGTGATTAGTATATGTCAAATATCATCCTAATACCCGTGTGGGGTTTTAATCAACACACGCCGATTTTATTTGTGCAGTTGAGCGATGTGTAAAATATATCTTCCCAATCAATATCAGTCAAATGAGTGTACATAAGTAAATCATCCGATTTGTAAATGAATATTTATTTTCATTCATATACCCATTAAAATTTTTATTTTTAACGATAAAATATTTATTTCAACATACGAATATTTTATACAGTTCATTTATACAATAAAAATGATATTTTTATCGTTTTAACATATTTTAGAAAATTTCGGCAGCATAACGGCGCGATACTAGAACCGAAATAAGGTCTAGCCTTATCCCTCGCCTAATAATGGCTCGCGCCATACATGTACCAATTCCAATCAATTCATTTCACTTCCCAAACCAAATTCAAACAAATAAACCAATCGGCCAAACAACCAAACAAACATGGTTTCAAACAAAGTTGTCGGGTGCTACTAAGCACCATCTGAATCCTAGTATTTATATTTAACTAGAAAATAAATTAGAGTGAGAAGTTCTCACCTTTGGGATCCACTCCTCCAGTTCTATTTCTGAATTTCTAAACCGTTTGGATTTACCCGAAATTCCAACGCAATCTTTTCCACGATGCTCATAGTAAAAATCACATTTTTAATATGATGTTTATATATTTAAAAATCGCATTGTTATATCGTTATTACATTATATAAAAATCATATTTTTATACCGCTACTACATATATAAAAATCCAATTTTTATATATCGCTACTTCTTATATAAAAATCTAATTTTTATACCGCTACTTCTTATATAAAAAATCTAATTTTTATATCGCTACTTCTTATATAAAAATCTAATTTTTATATACAACTAAAAGTATATTCTTTTATATGATAAAAATCATATTTTTCCCAATGCTATAATATAAAATAGTATTTTTAACTCTACTTCCTATAGATAAAAATCATATTTTCATCGTTACCTCAAATAGATAAAAATCATATGTATAAAGACCATATTTTTATTACAAAACTATATAGATAAAAAATACATTTTTATAATGTTAACTATATAATAAAAATCATATCTTTACATTAAAAATCATATTTCTATATAGTTAAGAAGCATAACTTTATGTACCTAAAAAACCATAACCTTAATCACATAAAAATCATAACTTTATTAACATAAACAAATAAAAATAAAAATAAAACTCACGGTTTCTCGGATCCGGTGGTGGGAGAAGGGAATGGTCAGCGTATGTAGCTAGGTGATGGTGGATGACGGCGCTGGGGGTGCGGTGGGCCACAGCGGCGGTTTTTAGGGATTTGGGGCATTTTAAATCAGAGAAGAGGGGGTAACGTGGTGGGGCCTAGCGGAGAGGGAGGGGGTTTCGCCGGAGTTCGGCGGTGGCCAGTGTAGGGCGGCGCGACCGAGAAAAGAGGGGGGGGGGGGGGGCGCGATGGATCTAAGGGCGACAGGCGAAAAAGGGTAGCGGTTTTTATTTTATTTTTACCCTTTTGACTTCTGAAGAGAGGGGGAAGAATATACATATTTTTTAATTTAAGTTCCAAAAAGGTGCTTTTCCATTTGAACTACAAATGAGACCCAACGATTGTCGTCCCTAGCTAATTACCCCCATTTCGGATACAATGGGATATGTCCCGTAAGCCAATTCGACTGTTTCGTTCAGTTTTCATCAAAATTAAAATATAAATTAATATAACGTTCAAAATTGATTTCACGTACATTTTAATTTACCGGGGCCACATATTGACTCCGAAAATTCCAGAAAAATAAATTTGGCTATGTTTTGACGATATGGTCCTAACAAAACAAATTTCGTCGAATTTGGAGACCGTTTGAAAAATGGCCATTTTCTGGTCGATCCAAATTGACTTAAACTGTCAAAACAGTTTTCCTTTGCCACGCTCACAGATTAATTCCAAAAATTATGAATTTTGGAATCTAGTAATAATTTGACATTCCGAATCCAACAAGAGTGGTTTCATCGAAAATGGAGGTCGTTTGAAAATGGCTATTTTTAAGGGCTTTATATATATATAAATTCCATAGCAACTTTTCTGGATTTTAAACTGGACATATCTTTCAATTTATAAAGTGAAAACTCAGTTTCTTAACTTCGTTAGAAAGATATTGTTAATCAGATTCAAATATTTCTTATTTCGTCCAATTCTGACTTATATTGAATTTTGTATATTCATTTGAAATTAGAAATCGAATTTCCAAACTACCACGCCATTTCAGGCTCGTTTTATAATTAAAATAAATTTATACATTCAAACTTCATTTAAAATAAAATTTTCATCGTTATTATTTAAAATAAATCATTTTAAATATTCAAAATTCATTAAAATAGCCAAAATAAAAATTTTAAATTGGTTCCGATTTTCCGGGTTGTTACAATCTCCCCCACTTAAAATCTTTTCGTCCTCGAAAAGGAACGGAGCTGAAAGTTGTTTAACTAATCAACTCAACTTTCATTCTGGCTTTCATTCTTACTTTCATTCTTCAACTTTTCAGTTTCTAAGAATTTATAATTTTCCAAAAATTTGGCTAACACCCTAAATTTTAGAAAAATTTCGCCATAACCTCCTTTGTACGAAGAGACCTTTAAAACCGCAACTAGCCACGCAGGGCCCTCATCATCCAAAAGAAAAGGAAAAAGCCAATCGGCTCATAAAATCATCCGAACCCAATAAATTAGTAAACATGTCCGATTTGTCGGGCAAACAATTTTATTCCACTTCTCTGGCCTCCTTACAATGACATGTTCAACGTATATACATGTATATGCATGCAATTTCTACCAATTTTCCATTCAGTTCAATATTTGACTTGATTTGCCTATGTTTCTCTTATTGGTATCATCAATCCAATATTTTTATTAAATCAAACAACATAACCAACAATCAATTAGTTGATTAGTTTTTCAAATTCATAATTTTACTACATAGTCAAAAATCATATTTTTAGTGCCAAATCACAACAATAAAACCCATCTAGTTTTGGTTCTCACACCAATCAATTGGAAATATATAGATATCCCACTTTCGAAACTCGAACATAAATTATGATGATGTACGTACTATAACGATCATCTGAACCATCTCCGAGTGACTAGAGTGTGATTCTATATCTATCCAGTATATTTGAGACTTCGAATACACGCTAGCTAAGCGTTTATGCAAAATCTTCATGTACTCGATAGTCCAAATTCCATTTAAAATAAAATATTCAAATACGTATAATAAGGTTTAAATTTTCAAACAAAATTTGTTTTCATTTTTATTTTAAAAATAACACTCTTTCGACTCATTCTAGGATACTACTGATCCCATCTCCAATGAGTCATTCTCATTGGATATTACTAATCCAATCTCGGATGAATTCTTTCGTCCAATTCTAATGTGTCTTGTTCTCGAACTCAGTAAACCAAATCTCCGATACCACGCTGAAACGACCCGAACTTCCCCTTAAAGGAAAGCCCGGATTGAGTTGAGAACACTACAATTCAGAACACAAACAGAAGAACATTTGATTGCTTATTACAACAATTTACATCAGAGTACAAGAATATAACAGAGTATGAATAAATATTACGCATTGGAAAATATCAGAGATTTAAATTACATTTAAATACACAGCAGCGGAAAAACAATACATAACACAACTGTAAGAAATACACGGATACAAAGCATTCTGAATATAGCTCCAACTACCAGGATCCTATGAATATAATATTTGCAAAACCAAACTACTAGCTGCCCGTGTGGAAAATAGGGGCACCCAGAGTTTAGGTTAAAACAATAAACTCCGGGTCAGTCATGTGACTGGTGTGAGAACTAAAACAGTTATTTAAAACTTTACTTTAGAAATAAAGTAAATCAACGGACCACGCCGTATAACACGGAACAGTTCCCCCCCAGAATACTAGTGCATAAAACAAACAGCGCAATGCTTTTTGGAAAAATGAAGCTATTATAAGACCCAGGTCCCATCACATAGTGCAACGCAAGCCAGAGGATAAGGTATTCCCTTATAAGAGCCAAATATGCTTGGTACGTTTAAAACAAACCATTTGATACTATTATAAGTGCATAGTGTATAAAATCATTCCAAATATAAATGTATCAATAATAGACGGCATAGTATCCTATGCTACTATGTCGCCATATAGGTTTACAATCAAAACCGAAATGTCGTATTGGAAATTGGAATTCCATCATGAGTCGAGGCAAGGGATGTATTCCTCG
The DNA here is from genome assembly GCA_030737875.1 of Allium sativum. Taxonomy (NCBI): domain Eukaryota; kingdom Viridiplantae; phylum Streptophyta; class Magnoliopsida; order Asparagales; family Amaryllidaceae; genus Allium; species Allium sativum. The sequence continues at coordinate 293,401,112 of CM060912.1, forward strand.
CCGGCTTCCAGACACTCTAGCAAATACCTACGGGTTATACACTATGGGCAACCCCTGGATCCTCGAAGGCCGGTCCACACTTATGTTCGTGGATTAGTATTCCTGAAGACATGTTTCTCGGTCCTGTCGGACCTATCCATCGGCTCCATAGTAACCGATATATCCAAGGCGCCTCGCATTCCAACAACCACATAGGTAAAAATATAAAAATGTCTGGGCTTATAAAATCCTGACACCACCATAGCTAGAAAGAAATGTCATGCCCTCCTTGGGTCCCTTATCCCGTTTTTAAGTCATATCAAGGTATGAGCCTCGAAAATTAACGCCATACACAATGATATGTCCTTTAAGGCCGTGCTTTGATCATCAACCACAACACTCCGCTTTTCAACAGAAGCCTTGATCATTTGCATCTCAGCATGCTACACAGGAAATTCACGCCATGCGACTGATGTCTATCGATATATAACCTCTGAGCTCGTACGTCCCAGAGAAGGGTGTTAAGCAAGAGAATAAATTCTTCGGCACCTAACAGATATATATTTAATAGAGATCAATCACCACAGAATAAATCTAATATCGGACACACAGTCCACTTACAAGTTCGTTCTAGGTCTGAACAAAACCGGAGGCACCTTATTCCTCGTCGCATATGTCCAATACAGGAGAGAGATCCTCGCATATCCGTCGATCTCCAAGTACGTCTGGATGATCACCACTTATTACCTTGTCTTGGGTGTACAGCCCAATCAAGACATCAGTAATCATCCAAACAATGTGAAAACCTCCGGTCTTCAATCACCATCTTCATCGTCGACTTATCTTCGAATCAGTTATTCAGAATGGGTATAAACCTGACCTTTCCGAATAATTCGCGTATATAATAAACAAGTGCTATAAAACACAACATACACCTCATTCCAATCCAGAATATTCTTTTATTCAAATATTCTTATACATTGGGGAAGGTTTCCATTAATTTTATCAAAGATAAATTCTTTAAATTTATTCTTTAGTCTTCCTTTTGATATCAATTCAAACCAAATTAAGGTTTATCCAAACTAGTCGGGATTAGCGAACCTTACCGAAGTAATCATTTGTTTAATTTCCCAATTCCAACCTATTCATCCCATGGAGCAAAACTGGTAATACTCCATATCTAACACCACAGTGTTATCGGTAAACTTAATTACCATTTCACGTTCAAATCTAATTAAAGATTTGACTATCGCTTGGAGCAAAACTAGTGATACTCCATTCTCGATCATTTCCTGAATTTGATAATTTAAATTATCACATTCTCTTTTCAATCTAATTAAAGATTCATTAAAACTTCATTTAGTTTTAATCTTCCTAAAAAATCAATATTAATGATTATTTAACTTTGGGAAATCAAACATGTCGCATTGATAATCTACTCTGTACCATTGATTTCTGCCTATATATAACCTCTAAGCTCGTATGTCTCAGAGAAGGGTGTTAAGCAAGAGAATAAATTCTCTGCCACCAAACAGATATATATTTAGCAAAGATCAATAAATGTGGTATAAAGGAATCAATGTCAGACATGTAATCCTGTCTTTTAACTGGGTTAAAGAACCAATGTTATTTAAAACATGGTTCACAATAAACCCAAATCCTCTTCCATAAAATGGAATCTTCACGGAAAAATAAATCAATATATAATCGATATCAATTTCCGTATCCAACCAATAATATAAATGGAATAACGACAAAGACTTTTAAATTCCATATATATTAACAATCTTCCTCCACAGAAGCCCACTTCGATTATTACCAATATATATTAACAATCTTCCTCCACAGAAGCCCACTTCGATTATTACCAATCGAATTCCATTCAATTCCAATTTAATATATCAAATTGGAAAACTTTCCTTTGGAAAATACCATTAAATCTTAATAAAAGATTATATATTCCAAATAACATTTCACTGCAAATCGGGTTAAAGAACGAATGTCGTTAAACCACAGTTCACAATAAACCCAATTCACATTCCATTTTATTCCAATTACATGTTAATTAACTGAAAACACTAATAATCTTAATTAAAAGTTTTATTCTTTTCACACGGGGTTTAAGAACATTGTTATTTAAAACACCATTTACGACAAATCCAAAATCCAATTCTTTTATTCAATTCCAATGAGATATTAATTAATTGGAAAACTTCACTAAATCTTAATTAAAAGATTTATTCTTTTGTCAACTGGGCTTAAAAACAATGTTATTGAAGACACCATTCACGACAAACCCAAGATCCAATTCAATATTAATTACAAGGCTCTGAATAGAAATTATATCGGCTTATATTCAATATCAAATTCTGAAATCAACAAATATCGTATTGGGAATAACGATATACATCTTCCAAATTCCTCCACAATATCCGTATAATCACGAAATCCGATATCGAAATATTCCGAAGATACTTTTAATTCAAATCCATTCCAATTCATATATTGGAAATTCTGGTTATTACAAGGCTCTGAATAGAAATTATATCGGCTTATATTCAATATCAAATTCTGAAATCAACAAATATCGTATTGGGAATAACGATATATATCTTCCAAATTCCTCCACAATATCCGTATAATCACGGAATCCGATATCGAAATATTCCGAAGATACTTTCAATTCAAATCCATTCTAATTCATATATTGGAAATTCTGGTTATTTTTAAAACCATTTCAAATCCAATTTATTTATTTAAAAATATTGGATTATAATTCTAGTTCGTACCTAGTTCATTTTGATAAAAATATATTTTTATCTTTACAAACGTGGATTTTTTCATCAAAATTCATCCCAAATCATTTACTACGATTTTACACAAATTATTAAATTTTTTAATAATTTTATCAAGGCCTGTACAGTCGATTTCCATAAACGGTCATCGAACTGCACTTCCAAAGACCTTTTCCCAAATTTGATTTGGACATAATTTCAAATCCAACCGTTAGATTTCAAATCTCTTATATTCATTGGAAGGCTCTTTTCGATACGAACCCAACGGTTCCGGTTTTAGGAGAATCCGACGGTCGGATCTCCCTAATATCAATTCGAAGTCAATGGTCGAAATTCGCGAATGGTCGCGACGCGTTTTATTCAGGCCATTAAATTTATAAAAATTATATATTATACATATTTCGTCGACTTTCATTTAAAACGTATTTTATAAATTGTTTTATAAATTGATTTCAACTTCATATTCAATTTTAAATCAAAATTGAATATTCCATATCATTAATATATAGATGATAATATTTTCAAAACATTAGATTTTGAAATCACTTCCTTTTCGATATTCATTATAAGAAAGAATAAAATCGATATAAATATCGTTCGCATCAAAATGGCGCATAACTAATCAACACGACTTCATATATTTCAATGTTTTCGTGTCCATCCAAAATCGGATTTTAATCCTTTATTGAATATTATTTTAAAATATTCCTTATTTTAAAATATTCGTTATTTTAAAATATTTGTTCTTTCTGAATTGGAATCAGACACGGTCAATTACCATATAATGTTATTTATATAAATTTCATACAAAACATGTATACAACACTGATCGACGCTAGTCTATGGATTAGAAAAGCGTGATATTTTAAATAATTACTGCAAGCGCACAGGTGTGTAGCATACAGGTCGAACACAGGGAGGTAGATTAAAATCAAATTATTTATTTAATCTCTTGGGCGAGTTAGACGATTTTCGAGGTTGGTTTTTGAAAACAATAAAAATTGAAACTGCGATCCGATTCGGAACAAATCTAATTGAACCGACGATCAAATCACAACTATCAATTGGAAATTAAAATGCATAACAGAAATAAAATGCAGAAAGTAAAATTGCAGGAAAAGAAGAACAACAAAAAGTAAATTAGGATTGTCGTTGAAACTAATCAAACGACTAATCACTAACAAAAAATGTAAAATACAATTGGTGCTCTTCCAAAACTAATTGTGAAGACAACACCGATTGCTAAGAAAGAAAAATGCCGAAATAGTAAAAAGAAGAAGAACTTTTATTAATGGAGAAGATAATATAGAATAATGGAGATCTTTACCATGGGATGTACATGTGCTTTTATAGGTGAACTGGAAACCCTAATTAAGTCTATGAATAACTGGGCCTCATCATCCATTATATCTCTTGCCTTCCTTGCCCAAGCTTGATTGGAAAGCAAAACATGGTGAATATCTTCCAAATCTTCCTATCTTCCATGTAGCAAATTGATTGATTGATTAATTGATGAGCAGATTCCATGTGATTAATTCTTCCAAACAAGGATACTCATTAGACTCTAAAGGCAACAAAGGATAAAATCTTCAAAATTGATCTTGTCTTGGCAATAAATCAATCAGAAATTCTTCTAATTGGAAATTGAAAAATGAATGTTCTGAATTGATTTCCATGACTATTAGTGAATATCATACATACACATGAATATGTATATATATATTATAACACTAATTAATATATTCTTCATAGCAAAGGAGGCAGTGTGAACGCGTTCCATTCTTCAGCAAAAAGAGAGTTTGCTGGGAATTGAACCCAGGTCTTTCTATACAGATTTCCATGCCTTAACCAATGTGCTACAGCTTCCTTTGTGATTGAAAACTTGTTGAGATGGGAAAGTAGCTTCTTTTTCTGATCAGTGGTCTTAACCAATGTGCTACGGCTTACTTTGTGATTGAAAACTTGTTGAGATGGGAAAGTAGCTTCTTTTTCTTATCAGTGGTCTGTTATTTAATGAAGGAGACAATTAATCAATGACCTGTAAAAACACACAAAATACCCAAAGTAGCATTTATTTATATACAATAAAGATAAGATATAAGCATAAAAATAAACGCATTTCTGTGCTAATCAAATACCCCCACACTTATCTTTTACTCGTCCTCGAGTAAAAAGTAAATGAAAAACTAACTAGATAGGTCACATTTTCGTAGGAAACACGATTGCATTGAGCGTATGCAACAAGCCGTTAAACCTCAAGGTGTCCCAAGTAGGACGAGTGGTGTCTCGTGAGGGTTTTCAGCGGATACTACCCACAAAATCCAAATGCAGTATGTTATGATTCTAATGAAACTACATGAATGCAATGGACATATGCAAAATAAAAACAAGAATGAAAACAAAACTTGTTTCTGAAGTGGTACAACAAATTAAGTTAACAGTCTCTAATCAGTTGATTGTACTTTAAATACCTCAACTTGTCACAAAATTTCAATATAAATCAAGTTTTAAAATGTTAAATTCCAGTTTGGCCAGTTAGTTCGGTCGATAACATAGTGCAGCCATGAAATAAATTCTTAGTTTGCTTGGCACAATTTGTAAAGTGGTATTCTAATTTCCTTGTGTATGGCTAGTCAAATCAATAATGTCAAGAAGTGTTTGGGCATCATCGCTTACTCTTTATTCTATAAAATTTTAAAATTTATGATTAGGTACATACACCTAACTTAGAAGACCAAGGTTTACCACCCATGCACTGCCCCGCGGACTAACGGAGAGTGGATAAAGAGCTTGGCGGATTGTGCAGGCCGACTTTGACTTTGTCAACAACGTGTCAGTAATCCTTAGGTGTCCAATCTCATAAAATGAGACCAAGATATTCCAACGCTGACTTTGTCAACAACATGTCGGATAGAGCTTGGTGGGTTTGCACACCAACGCTTGATATACAAGCAATGTTGGATACCCTTGGATTACTATTATTATTATTGAAAATATAAGCACAAAAGAGAGTTACGCGAATTCAACTTAACACAACTTCGTTTTAAGGATTCGAAAAGCCAATATAAGTATTTTAAGTCCTCCACTTATTTAAACAAAGTCTACAATATAGAATAGATTTCATGGCCATCACCTAAGAATCTCCCTATGTACCGGTTACACTATTATCCCTCAAAATTAAACTTTTCAGTATTTTTCAAATTCGATCTAAGTTGAGAGAAAAAAAATACTATCAACTGACTAAAAGTTGTAAACTTATTATGTTGTATCAAACTAAAATGAGTCATGTTTCAAAAAAAAATGGCATGTTACTACAGTCTAAAATGCATGATGGTCCTATTTAAATGGCTGAAAATGAAAAGAAAGAAAATAAAGAAAAATGAAAATGAATGAAATGCAGACTCCCCCCACACTTGGACAAAACAGTGTCCACACTGTGAACGTTTCCTAAATTTGAAAGATCGTACCCAAAGGTGAATGAGATGCAAAATTATTTGTAGAATGAAATGCAATCTAACTATATGTAAGAATGGATCATATGTACAATGATATATGTGTTTGTGGTGCACGCGATGCAAAGAATACCACCATGTTTTTCCCCCACACTTGGTTTTAGCCCAATGAATCCCATTCCCATTATGTCTATGCATGTTTTCTAATAAGCAAAGGTTTTTGAAAACCATCTCATCTTTATACCTAGATTTATAATCCAGTAGATAAATATCCAGGGTCGTCCTAACATGAAGTTTTTCAAACAAGCCAACATTCCAAAAATAGTTCATGTGTTCAACAAATTTATCAGTGTAACTGTTCAAAAATTTGTGATCGTATATAAATTCAGTGAAATTTGAATTCTGAGTGTTGTTCAAAACTATGTGATCACATTTCTCATCATTAACTGACAACGTATTTTCGACACTGACAATTTCAAGTTCGTTTGAAATTTTCTCAAAGTTAAAATTTTCGAACTCGTGACGTGAATCTACTTCTTCCTCATTTGGCAACTCATCCTCATACAATCCAAAAAATTCATCTTCATTAAAATCCATCTCCAAATCTGAGTTTTTGAAAAATTCAACATTTTCATTTTGTTCAACTTTAAAAATTTCAAGTTTCTCGCAGCCTGAAAGAGAAAGATCAAAATCAAAGCTTAAATCTTTTTCCTGAAAAGAGTTGAAGTCCAAATCATTTGTTGAATTATGAACAACTTCATTTAGATCGTTATTCTCAATTTCCAAAGTTGTTATTTGAAAATTTCCACTATCAATAGAGAATGGATTATTTTCTGTTTCATCGCATGTTTGAATTTGGTTTTGTTGATCGAGTCGTTCTTTAAAAGACGTCATTAAAGAAAGAAGTTCATCAAGTTATCTATCTTTTTCACCAAGTTGTCTATCTTGCTTTTCTACCCTCTCTCTAAGAATGTTAAGGTGATATTCCTCAGAATCATTGATTTGAGAGCTCTCGTTTTGGATTTCTTGATTTTCAAAATTATAGTCCACATCAATTTCACAATCAATATTATTTCCAATGTGATAGTTGTTTGAATTTTCAGAAAACTGACAATGATATTGGAAATCATTTTGATCATAAAAGTCATGTTCGTAACCAAAACTGTTGAAATTTGGCAGAAAATTGGAATTTTGGTTATTTTCAAGATGTTGATATGAGCTATAACTTTGGAAATTTTGGTTTACAACCCCATAATGATGTTGATCAAAGCTATCTTGGGTTTCAAAGCTATTTTGATGTTGATGTGGCCCATAATCGAAATCATTGAAATTTGAATTGAAGTCGTCATTTCGATCATAATTTTGAAAATGTTGGTCATTTTGAAAATTTTGAAAATTGTTGACATTTGGCTCGCGAAATTTTGGAAAATCTTGCCTCATGAGTTGTAATTCGTATTCATACTCTTCAAGAGGACGTCCTCCGATTATTATCCCACATATCTCTCAATGATTTTTTTGAATTAGTCATTTTGAAGAAGTCACGACAAGACAGAAATTATTCTCACTTCAAAATAGTATAAAATACTCAGTTGTGCTCTATTAATTAACTGACTCAATTGGAAGGGGGAAGAGGGTCTTATAGCCGTTTACGTATAGTATAAACTAAGGGATACGACCAATGTTTTACGGGTAGTATGCAACCTCTTTTGTTAGAAGTTCAATAAATTGAACTACTATATATCCGCGATCCAATTATACGAGACAGTCAACTTCACAAAACACCACTTTTCAATTATATTATTTTGAAATCAAAATTTTATTGTTGGAAAACGATGAGATTGATGATAGTAGCAATGGAAATTCGTTCCTCACCAAATATATTTAGAAATATCAATCACAGAACAATCACGGAATAATAACAGAAAATTAAAATATTATACAAGCAAGCCGCTGCCCCTGCAGAAGATTTTTACAAGCAATTTCTATATTTTTTTACAGCAGCTGCAGCACCTGTAGAGTTCAAATTTTTTTACAGTGGGGGTATGGCAGTCCGTCCAGAAAGCTTGAGCAGTATCAATGATTGAAATCCCACTATATGCAAGCTGATTGACCTTTGAATTTCTTGTTTGATATTCGACTTCCGTTCCTCACTTTGGCCTTTGATTTTTTTTTTTTTTTTTTTTGAAACAATAAAGAAAAATGTCAAAAGACTAGATAGAAATTAAAAGGAAAAAAAAGGACTAAACTAGGGCAAGCTATAAAAAAAAAAGCAAAGAATTTAACCTAACAAGAATTAGCCTCAATAAAAATTATCACTAAGAGACCCTATGCACAAAATTGCAAAATTAGAACCCAGGTACCACTAAGGACTCATGCACAATCAATAAAACAGGGATACTCAAAAGAATTGTCAACAAAGCACTGTCTCCTTTCTTCTATAGTATACGCCCCTCCATACGTTATTTGTTTCCAAACTAAATGAAATGAAATTAGAAAGTAAATCTCGACAAAAATGAATTCAGGAAACCAAATCACGTCCCTGAAAATCACGCTTTATTTCTTGTTGAAAACAGATCTTTCCACTTTTTTTTTAGAAATCAAAATCACGCGATCCTTTCTATAAATCAGGACAAACGAATGTCGCAAAAACGGAAATCAACTCAGACCCTCAAACACAAATTCCCTTGGTCTCTGACCTTATTAGTTTAAAAAGTCCACGCACAAAAACCGACAGATGCTTTCCTCCAGCAAATTCAAATTACAGTTCGCTGTCCCTAAAAACAAAAGAATCAAAGATGCTCTTTCTTTTTCCATTTGGAATTAGGCAAGATTCGAAGTTGTTCGACGATGTAGGGGTGCTGTTAGGGTTTCGGATTTGGTCGTGCTTGCGTTGAATGGAAGAGTTTGCCGATGGTGAAAAGATTGGAATCTGACAATTTTGGGAAACTTGATGAAATTGGGCTATTTTTTTTTTAGATCGAGATGCAAGCGAATTGGTTTTCGTTGTATGCGAATCAAACTGTGGGTTTTGAATTGGGTATGCGAGTAGGGGTAAGTCGGTGATCTGGGTATTGCGATTGGGTTGTATGTTGATTGAAGTATGGAACGTGAGGGTTTGGATTTGGGGTATGCGATGGGTAAAGTAGGAGGTCGTAGCAGATCAGAAATTTTTGGGGACTGACGTTTGTTATATTCGAAGAAAGTGGTTGTGACTTTGGGTTCGCTTGATGATGTTTGGCACAGGGTTGTTGCGTGAATTGGTATGTGGTCAGGTGATGGATGAAGTTAGTGGAAGATGGGTCTTGCAGCAATTGTTGTGAATTGGCAGAAAGGTGGAAGCTGGGTCGATGTGGAGTATGATGTTGAAGTTATGGGTGGATGCGAATTGGTGGGTCTGAGGAAGATGATGGTTGCGTGATGAAGAGGAACTGTTGTGGTTTGATTTTTGTTGAAGAGGGTGATGTAGCCGATATGGTTTTTCAAAGTTTGTGATGGAAAGAACGTGGCGTTAAAGGGAATAAGAAAGGAATTTAAGCAAGAAGGGAAACCGAGAATTTTTTTTGTTTTTGTATTTTATTTTTTGTTTATTCTCAATCTTGTAAAATGAAAGACCAATAGAAAGAAATAGATTGATTGAAAGGAATTTGTGAGATGGAAAGAAGTCGGCAAAAAAATGGCATGATATCCCTTTTTTTAAGAAGGAATGAATTAGTAAGAGGGGGGAAAGAATTAAAGAAAGGAGAAAGAAGTTGAAAACAGGAAAGAAATAAAAAATATTGGAAGTTTTTTTCTTCTCTTGTTTAGATGATTAGAGTATCAACCATCAATACCAAATCAACTAATTGAGAAATTTTCCATACATACAAGAAAACAAAAAAAGAAATAAAATAAAACTAACATGAATCAAAAATTAAATAAATAATAAAATTTAATTGTCACCTCCCCGGCAACGGCGCCAAAAACTTGATCGATGCTGGTCTATGGATCAGAAAAGCGTGATATTTTAAATAATTACTGCAAGCGCACAAGTGTGTAGCATACAGGTCGAACACAGGGAGGTAGATTAAAATCAAATTATTTATTTAATCTTTTGGGCGAGTTAGACGATTTTCGAGGTTGGTTTTTGAAAACAATAAAAATTGAAACTGCGATCCGATTCAGAACAAATCTAATTGAACCGACGATCAAATCACAACTATCAATTGGAAATTAAAATGCATAACAGAAATAAAATGCAGAAAGTAAAATTGCAGGAAAAGAAGAACAACAAAAAGTAAATTAGGATTGTCGTTGAAACTAATCAAACGACTAATCACTAACAAAAAATGTAAAATACAATTGGTGCTCTTCCAAAACTAATTGTGAAGACAACACCGATTGCTAAGAAAGAAAAATGCCGAAATAGTAAAAAGAAGAAGAACTTTTATTAATGGAGAAGAGAATATAAAATAATGAAGATCTTTACAATGGGATGTACATGTGCTTTTATAGGTGAACTGGAAACCCTAATTAAGTCTATGAATAACTGAGCCTCATCATCCATTATATATCTTGCCTTCCTTGTCCAAGCTTGATTGGAAAGCAAAAGATGGTGAATATCTTCCAAATCTTCCTATCTTCCATGTAGCAAATTGATTGATTGATTGATTGATGAGCAGATTCCATGTGATTAATTCTTCCAAATAAGGATACTCATTAGACTCTAAAGGCAACAAAGGATAAAATCTTCAAAATTGATCTTGTCTTGGCAATAAATCAATCAGAAATTCTTCTAATTGGAAATTGAAAAATGAATGTTCTGAATTGATTTCCATGACTATTAGTGAATATCATACATCCACATGAATATGTATATATATAATATAACACTAATTAATATATTCTTCATAGCAAAGGAGGCAGTGTGAACGCGTTCCATTCTTCAGCAAAAAGAGAGTTTGCTGGGAATCGAACCCAGGTCTTTTTGTACAGATTTCCATGCCTTAACCAATGTGCTACAGCTTCCTTTGTGATTGAAAACTTGTTGAGATGGGAAAGTAGCTTCTTTTTCTTATCAGTGGTCTTAACCAATGTGCTATGGCTTCCTTTGTGATTGAAAACTTGTTGAGATGGGAAAGTAGCTTCTTTTCTTATCAGTGGTCTGTTATTTAATGAAGGAGACAATTAATCAATGACCTGTAAAAACACACAAAATACCCAAAGTAGCATTTATTTATATACAATAAAGATAAGATATAAGCATAAAAATAAACACATTTCTGTGCTAATCAAACACCATCAAAATCAATCATCCATCATCCAGAGTGCATCACACAACTGCATAAGCATTAAATATAAATAATTAATGCTTACAACAGTCTGTCAACCAATCGACTGACATATAACTAAACAATTGGGATTAGTGTATGTCAAATATCATCCCAATACCCGTGTGGGGTTTCAATCAACACACACCGATTTTATTTGTGCAGTTAGGCGATGTGTAAAATATATCGTCCCAATCAATATCAGTCAAACGAGTGTACATAAATAAATCGTCCGATTTGTAAACGAATATTTATTTTTATTCATATACTCGTTAAATTTTTTATTTTAACAATAAAATATTTATTTCAACATATGAATATTTTATACAGTTCATTTATACGATAAAAATGATATTTTTACCATTCTAACATATTTTAGAAAATTTCGGCAGTAAAACGGCGCGATACTAGAACCGGAATAAGGTCTAGCCTTATCCCTCACCTAATAATGGCTTGCGTCATACACGTATCAATTCCAATCAATTCATTTCACTTCCCAAACCAAATTCAAACAAATAAACCAATCAACCAAATAACCAAACAAACATGGTTTCAAACAAAGGTGTCGGGTGCTACTAAACACCGTCTGCATCCTAGTATTTATATTTAACTAGAAAATAAATTAGAGTGAGAAGTTCTCACCTATGGGATCCACTCCTCCAGTTCTATTTCTGAATTTCTGAACCGTTTGGATTTGCCTGAAATTCCAACGCAATTTTTTCCACGTTGTTCATAGTAAAAATCATATTTTTAATATGATGTTTATATATTTAAAAATTGCCTTGTTATATCATTATTATACTATATAAAAATCATATTTTTATACCGCTACTACATATATAGAAATCCAATTTTTATATATTGCTACTTCTTATATAAAAATCTAATTTTTATATCGCTACTTTTGTATAAAAATCTAATTTTTATAACGCTGCTTCTTATATAAAAATCTAATTTTTATATACAACTAAAATATTTTTTTTTATATGATAAAATCATATTTTTCCCTATGTTATAATATAAAAATCGTAATTTTAACTCTACTTCCTATAGATAAAAATCATATTTTTATCGTTACCTCACATAGATAAAAATCATATGTATAAAGACCATATTTTTATTACAAAACTATATAGATGAAAAATCACATTTTTATAATGTTATCTATATAATAAAAATCATATCTTTACATTAAAAATCATATTTTTATATAGTTAAGAAGCATAACTTTATGTACCTAAAAATCATAACCTTAATCACATAAAAATCATAACTTTATTAACATAAATAAATAAAAATAAACATAAAACTCATGGTTTCTCGGATCTGGTGGTGGGAGGAGGGGATGTCGGCGCAGGTGGATGGGTGATGGTGGATGATGGCACTGGGGGTGCAGTAGGCCACAACGGCGGTCTTCAGGGATTTGCGGCGTTTTAAATCGGAGAAGAGGGGGTAATGTGGTGGGGCCTAGCGAAGAAGGAGGGGGTTTCGCCGGTGGCCAGTGCAGGGTGGCGCGACGGAGAAAAGAGGGGACGCGATGGATCTGAGGGCGACGGGCGAAAAAGGGTAGCGATTTTTGTTTATTTTTCTTTTAACCTTTTGGCCGTTGACTTCTGAAGAGAGGGGGGGGGGGGGGAGAATATATAAAAATACATATATATTATTTAATTTAAGTTCAAAAAAGGTGTTTTTCCATTTGAACTCCAAATGAGACCCAACGACTGTCGTCCCTACCTAATAACCCCCATTCCGGACACAATGAGATGCGTCCCGTAAGCCAATTCGACTGTTTCGTTCAGTTTTCAGCACAATTAAAATATAAATTAATATAACGTTCAAAATTAATTTCACGTACATTTTAATTTACCGGTGCCACATATTGACTCCGAAAATTCCAGAAAAATAAATCTGGTTATGTTTTGACGATACGGTCCTAATAAAACTAATTTCATCGAATTTGGAGACCATTTGAAAAATGGTCATTTTCTGGTTGGTCCAAATTGACTTAAACTATCAAAACACGTTTTCCTTTGCCACGCTCACTGATTAATTCCAAAAATTATGAATTTTGGAATCTAGCAATAATTTGATATTCCGGATCCAACAAAAGTGGTTTTATCGAAAACGGAGGTCGTTTGCAAAATGGCTATTTTTAAAGGCTTTATATATTAAAATATATATAAATTCCACAACGATTTTTCTGAATTTTAAAGTGGACATATCTTTCAATTTTAAAGTGAAAACTTAGTTTCTTAGCTTCGTTAGAAAGATATTGTTAATCAGATTCAAATATTTCTTATTTCGTCCAATTCTGACTTATATTAAATTATGTATATTCATTTGAAATTAGAAATCGAATTTTTAAACTGCCGCGCCAATTCAGGCTTGTTTTATAATTAAAATAAATTTATATGTTCTAACTTCGTTTAAAATAAAATTTTCGTCGTTATTATTTAAAAACAAATCATTTTAAATATTAAAAATTCATTAAAATGGCCAAAATAAAAATTTTAAATTGGTTCTGATTTTCCGAGTTGTTATAGTTTGTCAATTTTAGGAACTAACATGACAAAAGTATGGTTAATTCCTCTCGGCAAACTAGCAGAAAAGAATATGTCATTCATAGCCTCTAACAAACCATGCGGTAACCCCTCCCAATGTAATTTAAAAAAGCTTTGCATTCATACCATTAGGACCCGGACTTGAATTGTCATGTATGGAAAAGACTGCCTTGTGTACCTCTGTCATTGTTATTTGTTGTAGCAGAAACTGCTGGCCTACTGTGTTGATTGAGTATATGGGTTGGAAATCAGGAAAATTTGAGTTCACCTCACCATTAAACAAAAAAGAATAATACTGTATTGCTTCTTGCTCTATGTCTGCATCCTTATACATGAGTCTACCATCTTCTGTAATTAAAGCACGAATGTTATTGCGAAACTGCATTGTTGTCACTTTCGAGTAGAAGAATTTGGAATTTGTGTCCCCTTCTTGTAGCCATGCTACCTTTGCTTTTTGTCTCAAATTCCAAAATTTAGAACTCATATGCATATGTAACTGTTGTTTGGCTTCTGACATTAATTCATATAAGTGCAGATCCTGTGGATCACGATCTACTGCTACTTCCAACATTCTGAAAATGTCTTCTGCCTGCTGGTAAGAATAATCCTTTCGAACTCGTTGTTTATTCCATGCCTTAAGCTCATGTTTACATGCGTTGAGTTTACACAAGAATTTATAACTTGCAAACCCCCATGTTGAAACTGATAAGCCCTTTGAAATGCAATAATTATACCCATCTAAATATTGCCAGTCATTACAGTACTTAAATGGGAAACCTTTCTTCTCAGCTGTAGGAATCAGATCCATCACCAATGGATTATGATCACTTGTCCTTTGCGAGAGTGACATTGCGTTTAAATTTATGAATTTCTAAAGAAAAATATTTGCTAAAATTTTATCTATATGAGCAGCGATGCCTTGCCTTCGCCATGTAAAATTAAACCCTATAGGTTTAATTTCTTGCAACCCAGAAATCATCAAACTGTTTTGAAATTCTCTAATATGCTGAAACGGGATGGGTAATCCACCTTTTTTATCGCTAGGGGATAATGCATTATTAAAATCGCTCATAAGAAGCCATGCATCAGTAATTTGCCGAGACTTCTCTTTTATATCCTGCCGTAACACCTGCCTTTTGCTAAAACTATTACTTCCATATGTAAGTGTGAAAAAGATATGTAATCCTCCAACATTACAGCACTCCACAGTTACATATTGAAGGGAGGAGGCAATAACTTGTATCGTCCATACTGAAGTATCTCACAAAATAAAAATTCTTCCATAACACTGATTAGAATTATTAGTTGTATGGGACCATTGGGAAGGCACCTTCCTGCAAAAAAGATTTAGATTTTCTACATTCAACTTCGTTTCCACTAAGCCAACCACAGTTGGCTTAAATTGTGTCAAAAAATTGAGAACATCATCCATACGAAGGGGTGAACTCAGTCCTCTGACATTCCACGTCAGAAATGTCATTTAATAGATGATGAACTCCTCATATGCCTTTTAGGAGGAGTTGCTTTTACAACAGTATTTCCCTTGTTCAAATATGCTGCGTTCTTTGTAGCATAACTTGAAACATTTATATTTTCTTCAGGCCCTACTTTCTCTTCCAAGCTTTTTGCTACTTTCTGCACTTCATGAATGTCAATCCATCATTAGAGGACTTGTTTGAAGACACATCTCCTGGTGCTTCTGATGTAGAAGGCAAGCCGTTATTTTTCCTTACCCACTGTTATTTTACATTGACTTCATGCAAAGATGTTTTATGCCCAAAAACATTACACTTTGTACATTTAAATGGGACAAATTCATACTCTACACGTAACTGGGGTAGGCAACTCGAAAAAGACTCAAAATTCTCAAATGAGCTATCAAATGGAACAGACATAAGGTCTAGTCGGCTAATCTCTATACCCGTAAGCATATAAAAAAAATCTAATGGTGTGATTCCTAACTCAAAATCGGGAAAATGAACTGTGTGGGTAGTAGGCCACCATCTCTCAGTGAGTGCCAATACAACGGTCTATGTGTGGAAATGGATGTAACTGCAGAAAACCACCAAATGGTGATGCCAGTAGTCTTGCTCTAATCGAATTAGGCAATGTATCAAAATATTTCTTAATACACTTATGCCAACTACCTCGCATAATAATGTGACCAACTTAAATAAACAATTATTTAGCGTTAACTTTAACGTACTTGCATTTACAACACAATTTCTAACATAATTAGTAATAATGTTTTTACGAAATAAAAATTTACCTGTGGCGTCGCTAAGGCTGTAGTGAGACGATGCGAGAACAGGGATGGTAGTTCATGAAGCACCTGTAGATCATTTGCAGTCGTGTCCGGATTGGGAGGATTATGTGCCAGTTCAGCATCGTCGTTATCTGTGTATCGTACAGTACGCCGACCAACCTTTACAGCTCGTTTTGGCGGCATTTCAGGGTAATTTCTAGTAAGGGAAGAAGAGGAAGGAAGAGGTGAAAAGTAAGAAAGTAAATAAAAATGAATACAAAATTGAGGCAGCGCCTCATGTAGACGCAAAAAGTAGGGCGCCAGATCAACAGACATCCTACTTTTTTTTTTGGGCGCCTGTTGAACAGACACCCTATGACCGGACATTTGTTCAACAGGCGCCCCACGCTGGATTCTGTTGGAGTGCACACGCGATTACATTCTGTAATTGCCCTATTTATAATAATTGATCTCCAAACTGTTGGAGATGCTCTGAGCCCATATAGTAACGAGTTAATATTTAACTTCAAACTTAGCGCTCCCCATGATTCGGCCCCTAAAATCCGCTTTTCATTTAAAAGTCTTCCACCCCTATGAAGTTTTCCCAAAACCAGAACCCTGGCCTAAACCCTCGACCATCGCACAACGGTGTCTTTCTCACTGCGCTAGCCTCCGTCAGTCCATGAGTCTGCTAAGTTGTCTCTACCGCGTTTGCCTGTGCCACTACTACCAGTTCGATGGGTTCCCCTGCCTATCTCCTTCGCTCTTGGTTAGCTTGAAATTGTTAAATTAGTTTCAGTTTTTTTTTCTTGTTTACTTTAGTTGGATTAAGTGTGTAAAATGTGTTAAGTGTTAATTCAAGTTAGGTGCGTTTGGTTTTTTGTTTTTAGTTTTGGGTTTTCCTACATTGAAGTTTTTGTACAATAGCCCATACAGTTCATTAGCAGTGGGGGGGCAGGACCGCATTGAAATAAAAAAACATGTACCCACTGCCGAAATGTTGCTCTCTCTCCTCGTATGCTGCAAACAGGCAAATGCCAATTCATCCCGCTTTTCAATTACAAATTAAAAACCACAAAACCCTTAAACTTCCTCTCTCGGTCGCTTTCTAATTTCTATTTCAGATCAGCAACAGGAGCTCCACCGTCACCGTCTAGCTCCGCCGGCGCTGCAGTGCCTCCGCCTCGTTCGCCGTCACCGCCTAGGCTCCAGCCCCTCCGCCGCTGGTAGTTCGAAGACAGGTAATGGGTTTACCCTAATTTCTAATTTTCTATGCTATTCCTATTACAGTCAAAATTTCTATATATAATCTTAAAATCACTCTGAAATCTGAATTCATACATCTGAATTCACAAATTTAACTTGGCAGACATAAAATGGAACGACTCTTTAAAAGAAAACATGTTTCTCAATCTAGTTCTAGTCCTTGTCCTCACATGCCTAAACTAATTGATTTGAAAGAACTTCCTTCAGATCCCTGCGAAAGATTTTTTTTTCCAGATTATCATCCTAATAAGAGAGATGAAATAAGACGGACCTACTTGGTTAGAGGACGTTGTCAACCGCGTGGTCATGAATTTCCATATACAATGATAGGGGGTAGGTCGAGACGCTTTAACACTACATGGTTTAATCAATATGGTGGTTGGTTGGAGTATAGCGATAAAGTCTTTTGTTTATGTTGTTGCTTATTTAGCGATCACACTGGAAGACATGAGGGAGGTGATTGTCTTATTTCGACTATAGAAAAACAAGCACTCGCCGATGTTACTAATGAAGTTGTAATAGATCGTTTTCAAAAGATGAAAACTCGTAGGAAACAAATTTAGAATGTAAAACATTTCTATTTTGTATTGAAGTAATTTTTTTTGAATTATTGTCGTATTTTATTTTATTTTTATGTTGCATAAGGGCCCCAGTAAAATGTTTTTCTGGATCCGCCACTGCGCACATATATCATGAAAATTGATCATTTTACAAAACGAAGTTAACACAAAACAAAAAACAACATTTATTATTTTCTGTATTTTAAGAAACAACGGAAGAACGACGACAAATTCATTCATCCACCATCCTTTCATCTTCCCCTTCGCCTTTAGTACGTCACTCCGTCATACTTCAAATCTTTGCATCTTCCGAAATTAGTGCTGAAAACTCAAAACTCAAAACAAAAAATAAACCAAATACTACATTAAGTTTCAACCCTGCTAGACTAATTCGATTATTTTACTCTTAATATGTTCATTTAATTGTTGCTTTTAGTTTATCTTTCGTGTTACTTTTATTTCCAGTGGGCGTAATTATTGTGTTATTGTATGTCAATATAATCGTTGAATTCAAATGTGTTACACTTACACAGAGGGGGTTGTTGTATGTTAAAGGGACTAGATAAATTAATAGTTTTTTTTTTTGCATTCATTTGGTTAAACATAAATTAATAGTATTTCCATTCATTTAATTAATTATTTCTTGAGTGGTCACTGCATATTTGGTTTCCATTATCGATTTCCGTTAATAAATAAATCAGTTATATGCCTGGCAAATTAAATGCTAGACCACTTAAATAATTTCTTCATTTATTTAATTATATACAACAATAGTCGATCTAAGATCTTTTTTTTATAGTTAGGACAGAAAAACCTACAGTAATTTTTTTTGTCCATTTTTTTATTTAGTGTCATTATTTCTTTTTAAGGTCAAAGAAAAAAAAATATGATCGCGAGGAGCTTTTGAAAATAAAAGGGGGTAATATTTTGAGTTTATTAATATAATTCATAACAGAGATAAACATATATGAAATACATTATTGTCACACCTTAATGATTTTTGGAGTCCCCTGGACGGTCAATGTACATAAATCTCCCCCATATGCGCTAGTTACTTAGTTTATTTTTTGCGTTAGTTTAAGTAAAATTTTGTGTTAGTTCAATTACTGTTTAATTTTTTCTTATTTAATAAGTAGTAAAAGATAAAAGGTCTGTTATCAACTTGTCTGATAGAATATGTCAGAAGATGTCACATAAACCTTGGAAGAAAGAAATCCTTTTTTTTTTTTCCTTTTTTCAGAAAGAGAAATGGTGATCACTATCATATGAGGCTATGAGCATCCTAGAAGTCTGTACACCTCAAACTACCACTTAGTTTCATATTTAACCTATTTCAAATTATTTTGTCCAAGTTTACGTAGTCAAATTAGTTTTGCTACTGATTAATAATTATGTGGTTTATCCGATTTTATTTGGTCATGATGAACTGTTACCTTTATTTATTACTAAAAATTGTTAAAAAATCATCCAGTTCCTCCATTAATTCTTTTGTAAGCCTTGTGTTTGTTTTATGGTTGTATTGTTTATTGCAGGGTTATTGCACTTCGTATATTTTAAGTTCAGGTTTTGGAAATAATGGGGATTCAGGATCAGCTAGTGACCGTAGTTGCCTATCCTTCATATCCTAATTCTATCATTTGGTCTAATGAAAATTTGATCGCCGTTGCCTGTGGCCATGTCATAACTATAATTGTAAGTGAAATTAAATTTTAACTATGCACTCAAAACTTCAGTTTAATGGCATGAATATCTATATTGAGTTTTCAGAATCCTGATTCACCAGTCCGGCCAAGAGGGCTGATCACACTACCTCAGAGTATTCCATTTCAAATCGGACGAATTAAAAAAGAAGGTATTGTTTTTTTTAATTCGTTTAAGTTTTGTTTTGTTTAGGATAGATTTGGCAATAAAAATCATTTTTTAAACATATCTTTTGTTTGTGAATAGTAGATTAATAATAAATTAATATTTTATATTTTATATTTATTACTGTAAATATTTTCTTAAACAAATTTGAAAATAATAGTATAATTCTATTATTTTTATGTATCAAAGTTGGCTTTTTGATTTTTTTGCTTTTTAAAAGTGAAAAGTTGCTCTTTGAAAGCTATCCAAACGACCCTTAAGCAAAATGGGGATGACAAAGTACTGTGTTACACCTGGTACAAAATAGCTATGAGTAGTGATGAAACACACCCGGTACAAAATAGCTATGAGTAGTGATAAAACCGGAAGAAAAAAAATTAGATGGGGCAAAAGATATTTCAAGATACAGCTGATTTGTAATGCTTTTAGCATTACTATTACCAAACATAAGTATATAATAGAATCGTGCTTATAAATAGTTAGTTACAATCACCTAGTCCTTGATAAAAATTATTACTACAAATTTATAACTTTTTTAGTCCAGGACAACCCATTTACGATTTTATAGGCAACTAACTCAAATCAACAAAAATATATGAATATAAATCTTCTTTTGTTTTTATGTAAATTCGTCTCTAAGCTTCAAATTTCGGTATTTCGTTACCTTAAATTAGTTCCAAATACTAGGAGCATTCCATCACCTCTACGTGTTTAACTCTTCTATAACCTCCTTAGATAACCATTGGATTTAATAAATCATTGGTTAGATTTAATGATAATGTAAGAAAGAGAAAAGTAATAAAAGATGAAGGTGAACATCACTAATTCCAATCATAATTTAATAAGGATACAATGCTGGGGTTAACAATGAAAGGGCAGTTTCCCTCTGGAAAGCGACCACAGATTCGTCACTAAGGTGAGTATAGTGGCGTTAGCATGATACAATATGCAAACACAACAGCAGCCCACAGACGCGGTTTTGTGTACATAGGTAAAATTATAGTTAGTTATGGTGATTAATGAAAAAATGTAAATCAATACGAAGCTTTGAACTTTAGACTCATAATTCAGCATTTAGAAAATGAAACGAAGTATACCGCCAAATAATCAAGTATGCTCCACTAGAAGAATTCGTATTAAGACAAATAAGCCCTATGGTTCAACATTTAAATATCTTTGCTCATAGCTCGTAAGCACCCCACCTTGTGCCCTAGTGTAACCAATACATATCATGTACCATACCAAATTAATTGTTCTCTATACAAGATACACGTGTCTTCCCATGTATTTGTGCATCACATGGTTAGGAGTATTTATTTTGCATATCCATTCTGATGTAATATCCATATAAATATCAGTTGTGCTATACACACTCACACGCTAAACATTATTAAGATGAGTGTGAAAACTCATATACTTGGCATTTAGTAATAAAAAAGAGATTTACAATGTTTTAAAACACTTCAACTATGTTAATATTGTATTTAATTGATCATTTTCATTGGCATATACCAAACCAATATTATTAAGATATATAAGTGTGGAAACTTAGATACTTTTTTATTTAGTAATAAAAAATAAATAGAGATATAAAGTGTTTTAAAACACTTCAACTATGTTAATATTATGTTCGATTTGATCGTTTTCATTGGCATGTACCAAACCAATGTACGATTTAAGCATTTCTTATTTGAAGAAACGAGTTACTGTTTATATTGTCCAGTTTTCAGTTTGACGATACAAGACTATTTTCTTCCAATGTTGGTACAAACATAAATTAACCTGTGAGGGAGTTCAATTGCTAAAAATGGGATGTTTTTGTGTTATTAGGATCTGTAAGGCAATCCAGAAAGTAAACCAGTGTGTGATTTATAATCATTTTTTCAGGAGGTCTTTTGATTCAATTTAATGGATATTATTTATATATCACTAATATATCTAGTGTTTAATTTGAAAACATGGGAGTTATTTTCTGGTTGACATAAGACGTTAATCAATTGAAACTCTATTGGAGATTGAAAGTTATTATGCTAATGTGATAGCTTATATTATGTTGACCCTGAATGTTCAACTGATTGTAGATTTGCTTGCACCACAGCTAATGCCCATCACCTTTGTACGTGATGTCCGTCCATGTGCCCGGTCTATTTCATGGTCACCATTGGGCTTCTCTCCTAATTCCGGGTACGAAATAGTATATTATCATATTTTTTTTGGGGTAGTCTTCAAAGGGTAGTAATGTAGCTTCTGATGTCATTTGTTCTAGATGTTTGCTTGCTGTCTGCACTGTAGAGGGTCGTGTAAAGATCTATCGTTCACCATACTGCGAGTATCGTGCTGAATGGGTTGAGGTGAGCATTTAGGTATTCTTATAGCATCATAATTGCATGCACATGCATGCAATATAAAAATATAAATTAAAAAAAGGTTTAGTCTAGATTAGTGAGCAGAGTTGGGCTAACCATATTTTCTGGAGTGCTTTTTTTGTTTTTTTGTTTTTTTGTTTTTTTGGGTATTACTTGATCATTTGATTTCAAATTGTTAATGTATCATTTGAACCCTCTTAATGTTTCATTTGCACCGATTTGCTGATTTTGATCAGTATATTTTTCATATAAACATTTGTAAATGACCTTGTAGGTTGTGGATATTTCTGACATTTTGCATGAGTACTATAGGAGCATCAACTTTAGGGAAACGAAGGATGTTCCTGCTAAGTCTTATCAGGCGAGTTCTTATTGCATAGTGTAATTAGCATTCAAGCATTCCTATCTTTTTCCACCTCTTTAACTTTTTCTTACCTCAAGTAATTTTATTTGGAGCCGTCGCTTATAATATCTACACATTGGGCTAGGATAAAACCAAAAAAAGGTCTATACACAAGAGTGGACCCAATAGCAAAATGGGTAATGCAGATGCTAAAAAGCTTCCCGATCGAAAGATATCAAGGCTTTCTCAAAAGGTTCCATCCTCTGACAACTTCGTCTATGTTCCTGTCACTCTTTCCCAAGTGTACTTGATATGAATTCTGCCTAGCAGATTTTAACATTCATATCTGCTTCTACATCTCTAGTTGTTTTTTCTTTCAGAAGAAGATTTATTTTATACTGCTTATGTAATATTTGTTGTAGGGTAAAACCAAAGAAGATTCAGTAAATGAAAGTAGAGCAAATATGAGCTGGGGTAATGCAGACACTTCGGACATAAGAAAATCAAAGACTTCTAAAAGGTTTTTCCTTTTGATGACTGCTTCTATTTTTTTGCTCAACTTGTTGCTTAATTACAAATTTAGAAGCCAGTTTTTCAGCACCATTCATTAGTACATATAGTTGTATATTGATTTTAAACACTACAGTTGTTTACCACTAGGTAATATAAAGTTAAACTAATTTTGAACAATGAAATCGACGGATGCAATTTCCTTTTCCGCCACAACGGATGTTCACTTAACACTTTTTGATCAATTTTTGGGACATTCAAATTTTGTATTAGTTAATTTCAGCCATACAGGATTGGTGCACATTTGGTTGCTCAAATATGAATCATCCACGCTTCAGCCTTCAGCTAACTGTCATTGCCATTGTTTTTTTATAAATCTGAGTCTCATTGATCCAAACTTCCACTTGTTAACTATGAGGGAGTACACTATACAGTGAACTCCCGGCACATTAAATTAATCACAGGGTTGGTAGCATAGCAGTAGTTGCCCCATAACATCTAGTTAGCTAGTTGTTCTACTTACCATGGATTCATATTATGTGCAGTAACATTTTGTATTTGAAACGACCCAAACTTCCCCTTACGGGAAAGTCCGGATTGAGTTGAGAACACGACAAATCAGAACACAAACGATAGAACATTTCATTGTTTATTACAATAATTTACATTAGAGTACAAGAATATAACAGAGTATGAATAAATATTACACATTGGAAAATATCAGAGATTTAAAATTACAATGCAGCGGAAAATCAATACATAGCACAACTGAAAGAAATACTCGGATACACGAATACAACTCCAGCTGTAAACTAGGATCCTGTAAAGATAAATCTACAAAACCAAAACTATTAGTTACCCGTGTGGAAATTAGGGGCATCCAGAGTTTAGGTTAAAACAATAAACTCCAGATCAGTCATGTGACTGGTGTGAGAACAAAAACAGTTATTCAAAACTTTACTTTAAAATAAAGTAAATCAAGAGACCATGCCGTATAACACGGAATGAGTTTTCTCCCAAGAATACCTGTGCATAAAACAAACAGCGCAATGCTTTTTGGAAAAATAAAGCTATTATAAGACTCAGGTCCCATCACACAATGCAACGTAAACCGGGGAAAAGAGTTCTACCTTATAATAGCCAAACATGCTTGGTACGTTTTAAAACAAATTATTTTGATATTACTATAAGTGTATAGTGTATCAAACAACTTCAAATATAAATCTATCATAGACGGCATAATATCGCATGCTACTATGTCGCCGTATAGCTTTACAACTAAAACCGAAATGTCACGTATTGAAAATTGGATTTCCGTCATGAGTCGAGGCAAGGGATCATCCTCACCGGCTTCGAGACACTCTAGCAGATGCCTCAGGATTACACACTCTGGGAAACATTGGGAACGGAAGGGTCGGTCCTCTCTTACGTTTGGGGATTAGTTATTCCTGAACACACGTTTCCCAGTCCTATCGGACCTATATCCGTTGGCTCCGTAGTAACCGATATATCCGAGGCGCCTCGCTATCCATCATCCACATAGGTAAATAAAATATAAATGTCCGGGCTCCATACTATGACACCATCCATAGCTAGAAAGAAACGTCATGTTCTCCCAATGGTCCCTCAACCCGTTTTTGACTCATACCGAGGTGTGAGGCTCGCAAATTAACGTTATATACAAAGCTTTGTCATTTAAGGCCGTGCTTTGATCATCAACCACAAGACTCTGCTTTTCAATAGAAGCCTTAATCATTTGCATCTCAGCATGCCACATAGGCAATTCACGCCATGCGACTGATGTCTATCGATATATAACCTCTGAGCTCATACGTCTCAGAGAAGGGTGTTAAGCAAGAGAATAAATTCTTCGCGGCCAAAAGATAAATATTTAATAGAGATCAATCAACATAGAATAAAATCTAATGTCAGACACATTCATTTACAAGTTCGTTCTGAGTCTGAAAGAAACCGGAGACACCTTATTCCTCGATCCATATGTCCAATACAGAAGGGAGGTCCTCGCATATCCGGTCGATCTCCAAGTACGTCTGGACGATCACCACTTATTACCTCGTCTTGGGTGTACAACCCAATCAAGACATCAGTAATCATCCAAACGATGTGAAGACCTCCGGTATTCAACCACCGTCTTTATCGTTGACTTATCGTCGAATCAGTTATTCAGAATGAGTATGAACCCGGTCTTTCCGATAAACAAGTGCTACACAAACACAACATATGTCTCATTCCAATTCTAAATATTTTTTATTCAAATATTCACATCATTAGGGAAATGTTCCCATTAATTTTATCAAAGATAAATTATTTTAAATTTATTCTTTAATCTTCCTTTGGATATCAATTCTTAACCAAATTAAGGTTTATCAACTAGTCGGGATTAACGAACCTTACCGACGTAATTATTTGTTATATTACCCAATCCCAACCTATTCATACCATGGAGCAAAACCGGTAATACTTCATATCTAACACCACAGTGTTATTGGTAAATTTAATTACCATTTCATGTTTAAATCTAATTAAAGATTTAACTATCGCTTGGAGTAAAACTGGTGGTACTTCATTCTCGGTCATTTCTCAAATTTGATAATTTAAATTATCATATTTTCATTTCAATCTAATTAAAGATTCATTAAAACTTCACTTAGTTTTAATCTTCCTAAAAATCAATACTGCTGATTATTTAACTCTGGAAAATCAAACATGTCACATCGACAATTTACACTGTACCATTGATTTCTGCATATATATAATCTCTAAGCTCGTATGTCTTAGAAAAGCGTGTTAAGCAAGAGAATAAATTCTCCGCCACCAAACATATATATATTTAGCAGAGATCGACGAATACGGTATAAATGTCAGACATGTAATCATGTTTTTAACTGGGTTAAAAAACTAATGTCATTTAGAACACAGTTCACGATAAAACCAAAATCATATTCCATTAATTATGGAATCTTCACGGAAAACAAATCAATATATAATCGATATCAATTTCTGTATCTAACTAATAATATAAATGGAATAATGACAAAGTCTTTTAAATTCCATATATTAACAATCTTCCTCCACAAAAGCTCACTTCGATTATTATCAAATCGAATTCCATTCAATTCCAATATATTAAATTGAAAAGCTTCACATTGGAAATTTTCCATTAAAATCTTAATAAAAAGATTTATAAATTCCAAATCATCTCTTCACTGTTAATCGGTTTAAATAACAAGTGTTATTTAAAACACCGTTCACGATAAACCCAAAAATCCAATTTCAATTCAATTCCCCTTAAATATTAATTAATTGGTAAACTTCTCTAAATCTTAATTAAAAGATTTATTCTTTTCTCAACTGGGTTTAAGAACAGTGTTAATGAAGACACCATTCACGACAAACCCAAAATTCAATTTGATATTAAATACAAGGCTCTGAATAAATATTATATCGGCTTATATTCAATATCAAATTCTAAAACCAACAAATATCGTATTGGAAATAACGATGTAAAATATATCTTTCAAATTTCCATAACAATATCCGTATAATCATGAAATCCAATATCAAAATATTCCGAAGACTATTTTCATTTCAAATCCATTCCAATTCGTTCGTTGGAAATTTCTGGTTATATTAAAACCATTTTTCAAATTCAATTTATTTATTTAAAAATTATTGGATTTCAAATCTAGTTAATAACTAGTTCATTTGGATAAAAATATATTTTTATCTTTACAAACGTGAGATTTTTCACCCAAATTCTTTCTAGATCATTTACTATGATTTTACACAAATTATTATTATTTTTAATAATTTTATCAAGGCCCTTTCAATCGATTTCCATAAACGGTCATCGAACTGCACTTACAGCGACCTTTTCCAAATTTGATTTGGACATAATTTCAAATTCAACCGTTAAATTTCAAATCTCTTTATTAGTTGGAAAGCTCTTTTCGATACGAACCCAACGGTTCCAGTTCTAGGAAAATCCGACGGTCGGATGTCCTGTAATGTCAATTCGAAGTCAATGATCGAAATTCGCGAACGGTCGCGGCGCGATGCGTTCTATTCAGACCATTAAATAAATATATATAAAAAATATATATATTATATATATTTCGTCGATTTCCATTTAAAACGTATTTTATAAATCGTTTATAAATTCGTTTTAAAATAATTTCAACTCCATTTTCAATTATAAACCAAAATTGAATATTCCATATCATTATAATATTAAAATGATAATATTTTTAAAATATCAGATTTTGAAATCATTTTTTTTCGATATTCATTATAAAAATGAATAAAATCGGTATAAATATCATTCGTGTCAAAATGGCGCATATCTAATCAACACGGTTTCGTATATTTCAATATTTTTGTGTCCATCCAAAATTGGATATCAAAATCATATTTTGATCTTTTACTGAATATTATTTTAAAATATTCCTTACTTTAAAATATTCGTTATTTCAAATTATTCGTTGTTTCTGAATTGGAATCAGACACAGTCAATTACCATATAATGTTATTTATATGGATTTCATACACACATGTATATAACGACAATAATAACCAATCATCCATCATCCAGAGTGCATTAAACAACTGCATAAGCATTAAATGTAAATAATTAACGCTTGCAACAGTCTGTCAACCAATCGATCGACATACAACTAAACAATTGAGATTAATGTAAGTCAAATATCATCCCAATAACCGTGTGAGGTTTCAACCAATACATACTGAATATTATTTGTGCAGTTGGGCGATGTGTAAAATTTATCGTCCCAATCAATATCAGTCAAATGGGTGTACATAAACAAATCGTCCAATTTATAAATGAATATTTATTTTATTTATATACGTTAAAAATTATATTTTTAACCATAAAATATTTATTTCAACACATTAATATTTTATTTAGTTCATTTATACAATAAAAATGATATTTTTATTGCTCTAACATATTTTAGAAAATTTTGGCAGCATAACGGCGCGATACTAGAACCGAAATAAGGTCTAGCCTTATCCCTTGCCTACTACTGGCTCGCGCCATACACGTACCAATTCTAATCAATTCAATTCACATTCCAAACCAAATTCAAACAAATGAATCAATCAAAACAAACAACCATACATCCATGGTTTCAATCAAAAGTGTCTGGTGCTACTAAGCACCGTCTGCATCCTAGTATATATTTAACTCTAAACAAAATTAGAATTAGAAGTTCTCACCTTTGGTTTCCACTTCTCCATTCTTTATTTTCGAACGGTTTGGATTTGGATTTGTTTCAAATCACATTTTTAATAACGTTGTATTATGATCACATCTTTATAATGCCATGTCTACATTAAAAATCGTATTTTTAGAATATTATGTATACATTAAAAATCATATTTTTATATTACTGCTATGTATATAAAAATCACATTTTTATATTGTTATTCATATAATAAAAACCATGTTTTTAAACTGCTATTATATTATAAAAATCATATTTTTATAATGCTACTTCATATATAAAAAGCATATTTTTATATCGCTACTTCATATTTAAAAAATATATTTTCATAAGGCTTTATATATAATAAAAATGATATTTTGATATCGTTACTCATATAATAGAAATCATATTTTTACAATATCACTACATGTATAAAGATCACATTTTTATAATATCACTACATGTATAAAAATCACATTTTTACAGTATCTAGGTTATTTAAATAAAAATCACATTTTAAAATCGCTACTATATATATATCGCATTTTTATACCGTTACAATATATATAAAAATCACATTTTTATATCGTCTTTATATATTGTTCTATATAGTTTAAAAGTCATAACTTTATATATGCTATATATAATTAAAATTGAAAATAAAAATCCAACTCGAATTTATATTAAAAACTGAAAAAAAATCAATGTTATTTACCTTTTTTCTCGGGGGAGGGGGGCACAGACAGAGGAGGGGATCTGAGGTGCGGGGGAAGTGGCGGCTGGGTGCTGGAAGGTCGGGGGGAGGGTCAGGTGGCGGTGCCAGGGCGGTGGTGGGCCACAGTCGCGGGTTTTGGGGCTAAATGGGTTTGGGGATTTTTTCCGTGCGATGGGGAGGAGGAGGGAGTTGCGCTGTTGACTTAGAGGGGGACTGACGGAGGCACATCGCCAGCGCTTGGAGGGTGGGCGGCGATTGCGACGGTGGCGTGGGGGCATTGGTGACGAGGGGATCGGTTTTGGGCACGATGGGGGCTGTGCGATTTAGGGTTTTCTCCTTTTTTTTCATTTTTTTTATTTTATGAAAAATGAGGGTTTAGAAAAATATATATAACACACTCCATTCGACCTCCAAATCGAACCCACGCCTGCCGCCTCTAGATAATTACCCTCATTCCGGACACAATGGGATATGTCCGGTAAGCCAATTCGACTGTTTCACTCACTTTTTCTTCGAATTAAAATATAAATCAATATATATTAAATTTGAACGCACATTTTAATTTACCGGGGCCACATACTTATTTTAAAAATTTCCAAAAATAAATCTAGCCATGTTTTGACGATACGGTCCTAACAAAACTAATTTCGTCGAATTTGGAGATCGTTTGAAAAACGGTCATTTTTTCAGTCGATTAAATTCGAACTGAAATTGCCAAACACATATAAATTCACCAAGCTTACGTATTAATTCCAAAAATTATGAAAATTGGAATTCAGCAATAATTTGACATTCCGGATCCAATAAAAGTGGTTTCATCGAAAAGGAGGTTGTTTGCAAAATGACTATTTTTAAGGGCTATATATAATATAAAAAAAATATAAATTCCATAGCGACTATTTCAAATTTTAAATTGGACATAACTTTTAATTTATAGTATGAAATCTCAGTTTTTCACATTCGTTTGAAAGATATTGTTGATCAGATTCAAATATTTCTCGTTTCGTCCAATTCTGACTTATATTGAATTCTGTATATTAAATTGAAATTAGAAATCGAATCTTCAAACTACCGCGCCATTTCAGGCTCGTTTTATAACTAAAATAAATTTATACGTTCTAACTTCGATTAAAATAAATTTTTAATCGTTATTATTTAAAATAAATCATTTTAAGTATTCAAAATTCATTAAAATTGCTAAAATAAAATTTTTAAATTGGTTCTGAAATTTGGGGTTGTTACAGTGTTTCAGTGTCCATATAAGACCATGGTCACCTCTAGCTTTTGTTCATGTTACCCAAAAATGTGCACATTTGCCTTTTATCTCAAATGATGTGTTAACTTCACAGTCAGTTTTTGCAGAAAGAAAAAACGAAAAATACCCTTATTCGTCAATCAAACTTAACCACAGCAAGGTTTTGTGGAAAGTAAAACAAAAAAAAGACCCTGTAAACTTAATCGCTGACATATTTTTGATGGTAAAAGCACATCTCACGTGGTGATTGCACACATAAAGTACTGTTGGTAAGCCGATGGATAAAGTACTGGTGTATTATTTTGTTTTGTCTGTTGCGTCAGTACCATCTGAACTTTTTCTAATTTTCTCAGTTATATGCATCACTTTGAACTTCTCTCTCATTCTCTTATATATATATATATATATATATATATATATATATATATATATATATATGTGTATGTATGTATGTATGTATAGACTCCAATCATTCCTTTTAACATTCTTGTTTACACTACATTTAGTTTTTTTTTTTGGGTTTTTGTTTTGCTTTTGTTTTTAAAGAGTCGACATTCTGCTGTGTACAATACACCTCGGGTCTATCCCAGTTCCATAAAAATTCCGCTTTCACCTTCTCTGGTGCTGTCTTGAAGAGCTTGACATTAGGGACTAATTTTACTATGTGACTGAGTAATTTGTGTATGTCAATTTAAATCGATGCTCTTGAACATTAAAACTGCTCATCGCGAATATTAAAACGTCCTCTTTAGTAGGAAAATTTCTTTATTCGGTACTGGGTTGATGTAAGAAATATATCACAATCCTTTTAATAATGCAAGATCAAGTTTATTGAATATAATAAAATAATCATTAATATAAATGAATGTGGATTTAGTACATAGAATGCTGTAGAACCCATTCCAAGTAACCAAAAGCGCGTTTATTTTTACTAGAACTAACGCGATGGTGATGTAGAATATAATGAAAATATTCCACGTAAGTTGATTTTGGGGTAACTTACCGTCCTTCAGTCACCAAATTAGTGCACTGATTACCAGAATGCTCGTGACAAATAATACTACTGAAATTTTTATTCTACACCCTTATCATGAAATTTTATAAATGTTAACATCTCATATTCTCATTGGCTGCTCATTCATTCGTGTGTTTGATACCTTCAGTCATTTTGTGCATCTTCCACTCAAGTATCTAGACCTCTATTTTGTAGATGCTCAGAATATGGTTTGTGCTTGTCTTTGTTTAGGTGCAGAAATAAGAAACTAAAATATGATGAATTCTTAGGAGAAGAAGAATTGTCAAACAACACAGATGAAGATTACCAGAGTCAAAACTCAGAAGAAAACTACGACGACGATGACAACGATGAATTAGATGACGACTTTGATGATTCTACTCCAGCAAAGAAGATAAAAGTAAGCATGAACAAAGGATTATCTTTAAATTGTTGCTCCAGTTCCAAGCCAGCTTCATATTCTAAGGTCATACAAATTGTGTACTTGTTTCTTAACTTTGCACTTGTCAGTATAACATGGGCAAAATGATGAATAGTATTAAAGGACTCTTACAGTAGGGGGCACAAAAATTTGTGTTTGTCTTTTTTTCTTGATTGTCACATTTTTCAGTCGATCACAATAGTTGTTCTAATTGGTAGACATATACACAAACTCATGATGTGTTTATACAATATATTAGGTAAAGCACACGTAAAGTGATAAAGTTTTTGACTCAAAACCCAAATGTAACTAATTTTTAGCATACTCAAATAGAATGTCCCTCATATATATTGGATGGATTCATCACGTCACACTTTAGTTATTACCTACCTAAATCTCTCAAGATTTAAGCGACACAATTTCGGATGATATGGATTATAAAGATCTTAAATCCATGCTATGTATAAATGACATAATTTTTTTTCTTTTCAAAATTTGAATTCTACAAGAAAGCATGTGTATGTTGACCGTTAAAAGATGTATTTAAATGGTTGATTTGGAATTTCAGTTCTCTAATTTTTAGGATTACCCAATTGTGTCAGTTATCAATCAAGATGGATATTGAAGAACACATGCTCATTTCAAAAATTATTATTTTAAACAGTTGATGATGTAAATGAGATGAGCAAAGTGAAGTGTAGCCAATGCATATGTATAACAAGCACACGTATATATGTTTATGGATGTTTTTATAGGGAAGTTTATATGATTTTGTTGATATTTTTGTTGCTCAATGCCTAAGAAATGATGAATATGTTGCGAAGTCTATCCCAAGGTCTTATATCACCAAAATGACAAAAAGATAGTATTTGATATAAATAATAATATTTGAACACATATAATGGTGATGATAGTTTTAAAAAACACAAAGCGATATAAAAGAATTAACACAAGATCTCACCCAACCATCATTTATATTGTTTCTGAAGAAAAAAAAAAAAACATATGTTTACAATCAATCTACCAAATAATGGTAAACAAAAAATAGAACCAACGATCTAAATGAGACTCTTGATCTTTATGACAACGATTTCTTAGTATTTTGAGAAGAAGAACAAAGCTATAAGAAGGGGAAGACACCAAATATTTATTCATATTTTTCCACATTCTTTAATTAAGAATGAACATTATGTTTATAATAATTAATTATTTGATGCCCAAATCAATATGTATATGACAGTAGATGTATTGATTAATCCAATTAGAACGAGATAAATATGCGCACAGCTCATGCACACTTAATCATGTATATATATGCACTTAACCATGTGTGTGTGTGCACGCACGCGCACATGTGTCTCTGTGTGTATGTGTGTCTGCGTTCGTATGCATAATAATTTGGAAAAGCCCAAGTTTATTATTTCCTTTTTTCCCCTGTATTTCTTCTAATCTGATGGGATTGTATCATATAAATTTAACATGTAATAAGGGAACGAAGTGTAGTTGCATTTTCAGGCTCATTGTTCTTTGTGCTATTTGGTCAAAATGAGAGGCATGCTTAACATCATTGGATATCAGTTTTTTGGTGAATGACATTTATCAATTTCGTTGCAGAAATTTTCCAATGGACAACAGAACGGAAGAGGGAAAGATTTTTCAGATTTAATCAGTCCCAAACAATGCGCTTCTCGAATTTCGCGATTGTCGTCACTTATCGTTGCCTGGTCGCCCAAATTAAAGTCAGCTGAACCTATCGGCATGGATGTCAACTTCTCCATACTTGCAGTAGGAGGGAAGTCTGGCAATGTTTCCTTTTGGAAGATATCTGAGCCTCAATGCTACACAATCGAGCATGGTAGAATATTTTATGATCCAATCCTCACTGGGATTATCCAGGCTCATTGTTCTTGGATCACCGCAATCAGTTGGAGTGTATACACCGAAAGTTCTTCAGAGGCAAAATTAGTACTGGCAACTGGGAGCTGCGATGGAAGGTGTGGATTTCTTCCCCCCACTTTTTTTCCCCTCCATTTTCCAGATTTCATCCTTTGCACCATTTTCCTACATTGAAAATTATCAACTGTGGTTTCTGCAAGCAATCATTTAGACTCCCAAGTAATCTATAAATGGTTTCATTTTTTAAAATATCAAGTCAGAATGTTCCATGACTTGTTACTTTTGACGTATACTGAGGTTTACACTGCTTGTCGAAAAACATCAATAGGCACATGATATAAAAAAAACATGCTTGCTAAAGCCGTTTTTCCATGTGAGCCTTCAGAGGATGAGCTTTTGAGTCTTTTTCATCTTGCTCGAAATCTCCCCTGAGATCTTGTATTTTCACCTGGGTAAGGCAGAATTTTCAAACGTAATTTTTAGCTTGTTTTTACATTCATCTCACCTGAGGTTATTTTTAATCCAAGATATGGACTAAGATGTCACTTTGGGAACTCGTTTGTAAACCGAGATTTGAAACCTTCATATTGCATATTTTCATTTTGTTAACTGTAAATTTCTGTTTCATCGGAGTAAGGTTTTTAGCTAACTGCTTTTTTATAAGCTCAATTGCTCTCAATGTATTATTCTCACTGTATATTAGACGTTACTGTTACTGTATTTATATAGCCTCATGACATAATATAATGCCCGTAATGGAGATTTTTTTTGCTTGTTTTTAAACTGCAGCAATTAATTATTTGTTATTTTCAGCGTGAAGCTATGGCTAGGGAATGGTGAAGATTTAATCCGCTCTTTGGAAATCAATAACAATATATTTTCTTTACTCAGAGTGGTGAGTAATATATCATATGCACACTCCCTTCTTATCAGTGCTAACATGTTTGAAACCCATCCAATAGGTGTCAGATGCCATAAATGTTCCTGTTTCCACCATTTCAATTGCGGCACGATCGACATCAACCAACACAGTTGTTCTGGCGGTTGGGAGAGGATCTGGGTCGTTAGATATATATTCGTGTGGCATAACTAGTGAGAAGTTTGAGAACATGGGTGTGTATGATGCGCATGAGCAAGCGGTATGATTCATTGGCTATAGCATTGTGTTGTATCAATATCTTGGAATCTGATTTATTTTTGAAATCACAATAGGTGACAGGTCTAACATGGACTGTTGATGGTTGCCGATTATACAGCTGTAGTCAGGTATTATCTCTGCTTATTTGGGTATCATAATATAATAGATAGATTGCAAGTTCATTAAGAAAAACATTTTTTCTGCAACATAGCTGTCTGACTACTACACACTTTGCAGTGAAAAATCACAAATAAACCAAAGGCCCTGTTTTTGGTATTGAAAAAACAGTACCGGTGGATGCTATGAGCCTGTTTGGCAATCACTTATTTTGAAACTCATTAAAAGGAGTTTTGAATAGTATAGCTTCTAAGTAGGTTTAAGTGGTAACAAATGATTGCTGTCATATTTCTTACTTCTAAGCCACTTTTGCAAGCTCCTTGTAAGGAATTGCCAAACACTAGAATTGAAGTTAACTTAAAAAGCATTTTTGACTACTTATAAGTAGTTTTAAAACATGCTCGTGTACTATTTTTCTGATTTGATATTATGTCAACACAATTCTTCTTAGACCTCTGCCATTTCTTTCATTTGATGTATCAGTTCTACTTTAATGTTTAATCTCACTTTTTTTTTCTTTCTTTGCTCATGAATAGAAAAATTCGGTTTATTCCCTCATTAATGAGTGACTGAACAGATCTGTTCACAAAACAGTTATTCTTATAAAATAACGAACGTCCGCTACCTGAGATTCCCGCTATTTTCTAAATCATTTACCATCACTGTCTGAAATTCCAGCTTTCTTCTTTTTTCTTCTTCTTTTGAAAAAAGAAGAAGAAGAAGAAAAATTCTTGACCACTACGTGCATGTTTGATCCTTCGATGGTGTTCAATCTACGTGCAATGATTTCACTAATTACCTAATGGTTGGTATCTTTATGTGCATATAATCATGTTCTCTTAGACGAAAGTGAAGCATTTTTTTATGACAGACGTAGATACGCCAGCACTAAAGTGAGGTTTTTTGTGCAAGGTGGGTGGCCTTGGAATCACATCAACTTTGCATGCAATTAGTTTTAGGAGTATTTAATTTTGGTTTTGGCACTATATTATGTATTTGAACCTTTTTCTGACTATGATGTATGTACGCCATCAAAGTATCAATCAGTAGCTTCTCAATAATAAATTTTTATATTAAACCATCAAGATGATCGTGTTGTTGGGTTCTCAGATCTAATCGTCTAACCCAATTTTAACGATTTAACGAACTTAAATCGAGGATCTATGCAAAATTGAAATCAAAATCTAATTTAGGTTAGAATAAATACCTGACGCTGCTGAAACCCAAAAGAAATCGATAGAGCCTTAAATTGTTTGAGCCTGGGAGAATCGAATCCCTAGCATGTCAAGCGTCATGCCTCTATTGGTATCCACGAGAGTGTCTCCTTTATCAATCGAATTGAAAGAAGGAAAATAGATCGGTGCTAGCCGCCATTACTGAGGATTTGGGAAAAAGGTTTTCGGTGGTTTTTCCTTTTTGATCTTATCAATATTTCATTAGGGTTAACCGTCCATCCCTTTAAAAGGAAGTGTGTGTTCCTTTATAAAGTGGAAAATTAACGATAAAATTAGGATCTAGACCGAAAGCCCATTCCAACTTCAGATAAAATATCAACGTATTGATATTTTATTTATCCAAAATAATTTCTATTTTATAACGCTCTGTTGTGTGACCCCATAGGTTATTGCAATGATTTTAAATCATATTTAAAATCATAAATAGTGATTGACATCTAGCAATACATCGCTGCTACCCAGGTTATAATAAGATCAATGATTCGATACTACCTTTCTGTGACCAGTGTCTCAATGAAATATAATCCTTTTAACCAATATATCCAGGATTAAACTCAAGGCATGGATCGTATCATCATCTTTATAATTTAATCCGTGTTTCTTGATCGATGAGTAGACTGTTTAAAACAAATCAATATTTGAGTACGACCATACATTTCACAGTCTCACTCAATCAAGAGGCCCATGGATATCACTATAAATATATCGTAGGATTAAATTTCGTCTAGATCATTCATAATTTTCATTCGACTCGAGATGTATCCAATAATCACCGTTATCGTTACTCTGTTACGAGTAACTTTAGATGATATCAAAACACAAATATGCTCGAGTAAAATTATAATGATTTCAGGTCAGAGGACCATTACATCAATGTCACTATGAGAATAACTTATGATACTGTTAATCATATTCCATGTAGTTATCTCATGGTGGGTCAGCCCAATACGCTATTCTCCAATACGTATTTATATCTTAACTTTAATATCACGTATATTAATGATCAATGAGATGTGATCATCAGTCAATCAATATACTAGTCTCAATGTTTTATTGTTGTCCTATGTATAAACAATAAAACTCGACTAGGGACATTTAAGAATTATAATACTTAATAATTATATAATCTCAAGATCAAGTCTTACTCGAACTATATAATTCCGTATTATTATTCTAAGGACTTTTGTCATGTTAATACTTTTATTACGCAGTAAGTATAACATAATAGAATATATTTTATTTCAAATAAAATAACAACAACATTGTTGTCTATCTCATCAAATGGATTGCCTCTAGGGCATAAACTCTAACACGTGTTTCCATGGTAAACAGGATAATTCAGTGCATAGTTGGTTATTGGGTGAGAAATCTGTTGTGAAAGCACCTTTCCCTCTAAACTTCCCTGGAATAAAGAAATCACTTGATCTTTCAGCGGTACTGAACTTATGCTTTGGTATAGCACTGTCGCCTGGAGGTCTTGTAGCTGCTGTAGTCCGCAGCTTTGATTCAAACCTTTTGAATCAGATGTACGAGGCCAGACTCCAGAAAGCAGCGGTAGAATTTTACTGGACTGGTGCTTATTTACTGGAAACTCCTTCCAACAAAGAACTGATCAACTGCATAAAGGAAAACCCTAAGTTGGCCATGAAGGATTTATTGCACTGGCAGTCAACCATTCTATGGTCTTTAAAGCATTTCGAATCCGGAAATTTGCCGCTTGTTTTATGGGATAATTTAACAGCGCTGCTTTTGTTTTTAAAATCATCGCCTCGTTTCGCAAAGAACATATTATCTAAATGGTTTTCAAGCTGGCCTTTAGGTTCATTAGAAAGCATCGCTAACATGGAAGGCATAATCAAGTTGCCCACTCGCAACATCCATCTTCTTAACATCATATGCCGAAGACTGATGTTGAGTGAATCAAATGAATTGGAAGGTGAAGTCGAAAGGGAAAAGGCAAAATCATGGAGAGAGTTACTTGCAAACTGTGAAAGGGAAATTCAAGAACGATTTGTGGCGTTTTCTTTTAAAGCTGTTCTGTTAAGTGCATCCTTTTCAACTAGTGACTCTGATGTTGAGAATTGGTCACCAGTTGGCGTAGCACAAATGAAGAAATGGGTGGATACGGTTAAGCCTGATACTGTTCATGACCAACTCAGAGTTCTTGGATCAGACATTGGGAAACTTGAAAGCAGGTTAGACTATGCATAATACACGATTTAATGGTCGGATCAAAGTTTATTTTGGCTAAATGTTATACGTTGTATTCTTTATATAGGGTTCAATCAATATGTGAATATCAAACAGAGGAGGAGTGCTGTTATTGTTCTGCTCCAGTTCCGTTCGAATCCGCAGGTGCTGCTAAATGCGAAGGTGTGGCCGATCAAGCGGGGGATAAAGAGACGCATGAGCTGATAAGATGTGCAGTTTCAATGAAATTATGTTCGGTAACTGCACCTATGTGGTATTGCCCTTGCTGCAAAAGACAAGTCTTTCATTTACCTCCTTTATCATTTTTTACCATGTTGGGGTCACCTCTTGAGGTTGATTTTGGGAAGGGGTCTTTGGCGTTGGGAAAACGGCTGGTACCATGGTGTATTTTCTGTGGGGTGCTGTTGCAAAGAATTTTGCCGGATTTTCTGCTATCAGCGTCCCCAGTGTAAAAATTTTTGTATCCATTACGATTAAGTTAATCAGTTTTAACTTTTTTTAGTTTTTTAGCATACACTTTGAGGATTATTTGTTGTTCAAATAGAATTTACCATATAATTTTTTTGAATACCTTGTGATATTATGTTATAATTTAGCTGTGTCTTGGTTATTCTTGATTATGTGTTCTACAGTACTATACCGAAGACATAATGCGGCATGGTGGTATTATGTAAGACTACTGAGTAAAAGGTCGGCAGCTCGAGACTTTCTTTTAAACTTAGTGATGTATTAACCTAATTAAAAATAATAATAATAACGAAGACTGCAAAATAGCTTTAGTTGACGCACTATTTTGTATGCTTATAAGAATAGTAAATGAAGTGTAATTGCATTTGCATGTGTGTTTTATTCTTTTTAAGCAATTGATTTTTTTTTTCTTTACTGCAGATATTTATTCTCTTTTAAACACCCCTATTTGTAGTGATTCTTTTCCAAAAAATGATAATTATTTTATGTACAGCCTGTTAACATGAATGCCCATTACCATAACATAAACAGTGTTATTATATATATATATATATATATATATATATATATATATATATATATATATATATATGCCGTCTATATTGACACAAACCGGTGACACAAATTAAGTTATACAAATTGTGGACCACAAGATTTGTTTGTTTTTATGTAGAAGGTGGAATTCAGGGGGAGATTTTGTTTTTATGTGTAAAAGGTGGTGTCTGGCGCAACGGTAAGGTTACCCGGCTGGTAATCTGGAACGCGCAGGTTCGAGTCCTGATCTTTTCACATATGTGAAAGAAAGGTTGTGTGTACTAATCGACCACCCCCAAAGCTTGGAAAGTCGTGTGAATAGTACCAGGATGTGAGACTGACCTGGGAAGTTCTCTCGCGCTTGAATATAGGAGCCTTTGGCACTGAGTATTCACAAATATATATATATATATATATATATATATATATATATATATATATATATATATAGAATTCAATGTCCAGTTGAGAACGTTTTCCATAAACAATTTATCAAAAGAGAACTGCTATGCACAAATGGTGCAGACGAATTAAAATATATTTGCTGCTGGCCCCGCAATTTCTCTTTTGTGGGCCTGCAAG
The DNA here is from genome assembly GCA_030737875.1 of Allium sativum. Lineage (NCBI taxonomy): Eukaryota > Viridiplantae > Streptophyta > Magnoliopsida > Asparagales > Amaryllidaceae > Allium > Allium sativum. Next base: position 293,441,194 of record CM060912.1, read on the forward strand.
TTTCAGCATCGCGTCTCAAGCGAAATACCGTAAAATACCGTAAAAGTGGCTTTGGTTCATTAATGGAAATCAATGCCTGTATGGATAAAGATAACATGGACTAATTTTTAATGTTTGGGGGCAGACAAGCTAACCACGCTAGAAAAACCGATTTAAGTAGGTTCTACTACAAGATACTGAGTATTTAGTTTTACATTGTATAAATGTTATTTGTATTTAACATTGTCTCTCAGTTTAATATTTTTCAACTTTTGTCCACAATTTAAAAAAGAAACTCGATTGTCTTTTGATTAAACCATTTTTGAAGTTTGTCGTTGTGTTTATTTTCCACAATTTGGAAATGGTGAAGTTTCTCGTGTAGTTAAGTTTGAAAATATTCTGCCAAAATGCAAAAATAGCATTTGTTTCTGGCTGCCTATCACAGTGTCAATACCATTTTATTTTCTGCCAAAATACATTGAATTTCACAGTTCAACAGGTTGTGAGAAGGAATTAGGAATAAGAAAGTATGACAATTCCAATTCTACCATTGCTCAAATCTCAAACCCCATATCCTTATCGGCATGAACCGTTGATTGAAGTCCAAAGTTATCCCATGCAACAACAAAAGGTGAACCAGAAAGAGTCAAAGCCAAAACCCAAATTCAATCCCAAGTAGAAGAGTCTATTAGTCATTGAAAATCAAAATGGAAGAGAATGTATCCAATGTTTATCATGGGCTCAGAAAGCAAAAAGGAACAACGGACGAATCTATCAAGATGATCAAGTTAGGCCGGTGAGAAGCCATTCTAGAAACAAGAACCGTTCGTGTCGATTATCAATCAGAATGTTAGGGGTTTAAATACCTTCAAGAGTAACTTGACATGAAATGACTTTTAATGATGCATAGACATACACTTGTGTAAGTTCGTTAGAAAATAAGCTGGAGACTATAGAGATTCTTCAATAATTGCTGGAAAATGATTGTAGTCTGCTCAAAATGTAGAATCTCATTTTTAGTCGATGGTGATGTTGTGATCATAGGGTTGAACAACTAGATGTGCAGCACATCTCTATAAATCTAGTAATTTGATGACTTTCTATCTGGTTCGCATCTATATATGCATTTATATGATACTGAAAGTGAAAAATCACATTTGTGGAAGCCACTTTACAGTGGATCTGAGCAAGTTCATAAAGAATTAACATTTAACGATCATGAATATACTTGGCGCTCAGGATCTGCTAAAAAAATCATGACCAAAATAGATAAAGCATTTGGTATTCTTCAATGAAACAGAGTAATGTAGTTTATTTGCCAAGCTTTAGAAATGACCATACCCTTATTTTGTTAAGATTTCAGCATGAAACACACGTATTAGGGACTGGGCTATTTAAATTTATGAATCATTGGCAATTCTATTAGAATTGCAATGAACTAGCAGAACTATGCCTTAGAAATTAAACCTGGAGGAACATTCCATTGTTCAACGCATTTTACATGCTAAAAGCAGTAAAGAAAAAGAATACATTAAAGGAATGAAATGTCAGTAAAATGATAGAAGAAAACATTTTGTGCATCTTAGGACTAAATGTGCAGAATAGCAAATAAACATGAAAATTAATCATAATAAAGACAACGCAGAACTGCTCACATTCTGGCAAAGCAAACCAAACGAAGAAATGAAGCAACAAGTTAAAGATTTACAACACATGGCTGAATGCGGTTGGCTAACTTAAATGGATGGTACAACAAAATTCCTTATGCCAAGATGTCATGCAGAAAAAATAAAATAAAAAAATCATTGACCTTTTTGGTAATTTAACTGACATGAATGATGGTGTTATAAATAAAGTCAAGGATTTCAGTGAAAAAAGCATCAGCAAGTTCAAAAAATTATTCAACACTAGGCCTACTAAGAAGGAATCACCAAACATTACTTGTAAAATGATAATTTCTGAATTTGGTAAAATTATCTTACCATTTTTGATACGAGTGAGGTAAAAGATACTATTTTTACTGTCAAAAATAGTGCAACGAATGGATTCGATGATGCGTTTTTTATATTTCATTGGAAGAAGTTGAAATCAAATCCTTATCGAACCCTCTTCACAATAAGTCATTCACTTGTGCTTCTAGTTCTTTATGCTCTTTTAACGTACTTCCCCTTAATGACATAATCGATCTGACATCCTTCATCAAATATGCATATAAACCGATCTCGTTATATGGTGGTAATCGAGTCATCTTCTCGAATGTATTCAAATACTCCTTCGCTGGAGGCACAAATGAAGGCCATCTTGTGGGATCTTGAGCGAGTACTGAAAGATGACCATTACCTCATCGTCAAGTAGGTAACTATATCTAACCGATGACCATCATCCATTCCTGCCATCACCAACGATCTTCTACAATCCATAACAATCTCATACTTCTACGGCTAGTTCGTGACAACCTCGCTGGAGGCACAAATGAAGGCCATCTTGTGGGATCTTGAGCGAGTATTGAAAGATGACCATTACCTCATTGTCAAGTAGGTAGCTATATCTAACCGATGACCATCATCCATTCCTGCCATCACCAACGATCTTCCACAATCCATAACAATCTCATACTTCTACGGCTAGTTCGTGACAACCTCGCTGGAGGCACAAATGAAGGCCATCTTGTGGGATCTTGAGCGAGTACTGAAAGATGACCATTACCTCATTGTCAAGTAGGTAGCTATATCTAACTGATGACCATCATCCATTCCTGCCATCACCAACGATCTTCCACAATCCATAACAATCTCATACTTCTACGGCTAGTTCGTGACAACCTGCATTTCTTGATGCACCAATCCAAAGCTCAATGTGCCTTTTGGTGTAATAATCTTGATTTTTGGTACCTAGGTAAAACAAATTGTAATGATGTTTATAATTTGTTAGTTGAGAAAATAAGTGAATTTTGAGAAGATAACATGTATGACCTTACGAGTTGAGTAAAACATGAGTCTCGTGTTAGCTTGTGTATTAAAGAGTTTGAGTTACTTTGAGTAATAAGATTGAAGTATAACGAATTTGAGATTACTCTGAATTGAATAAAATTATAAAAGATTCAATCCAATATTTATATGTTGAATAAATTTAAATATGAAATAAATAAAGTTCTCAAAACTTTAAAAACGTAAATTTGTGACAAAAACAAGTATTGCTGAATTTTATTTGCCAAGAAGCAATAATTTTGTATATTAGTGTAAGTGGAAAATAGGGAGAAGGCCAAACTTTGCATAATTTTTAGCCAAAAGTATGCAAAGTTTGGAATTTGGCCAAAAGGTCAACTTTTAGTGCAAAATGAAAAATACAGAGGGGCCCCCGGAAATCCACCTTTGCAATAAAAAATGGACTTTTGGCTAAATAATAAACTTTGCATACTTTTGGCCAAAAAATATGCAAAGTTCGTCCTTCTCCCTAAAATCCTCGAAAGTGGAAAATGGTAAATTTTCGTTTTAAATAGAATATTTTTGAATCTAACTGAGTTCCAGATGAAGAAATAAATGTAAATATTTATTATAAATCAATATTTAGGGGTTAAACATTTTTAGTATGGCTTGGGTATTTATTTTGCTAAGATAATAAATTTTGTAAAGCTTAGTTATCAAAATGTTAGTTTCGAATAAAAGAAATGCAATTTTTTTTAAAATAAAAATGGGAATTTTAATGTGTTTATGATAAATTTTATGTTTAAATGGTTTAAAGAAAAATTATATATGTTTATAATCATTGTTGTAAGTCAAAAGAATATCAAAATGTAAACAAATTGTGTTAAATGGTACATTATGATCTAAAACATATGTTAATTGGTGTTCATGGCCTAATTAAATTAAAATTGAACAATAATAGGCTATTGGGTGCTAACAAAGCCCATTACCCAAACTAATTAAGAGAAAGAAGAAAATCTAGAAAGGAATTACGCACTAACCTTTCTCGGACATCTTCTCTTTCAATAAAAGAAAACCAGAGAAGAAATTCACATACTTCTCACCAATCCTCCAACATAAGCTCCAAATTTGAATTATAGTATAGGAAAATTGGAAAATCTACCCTCTAACAGGCAGTCTATGCCAAAATCAGAGAACTATTTCCTTATTTCTTAAGATCAAAGAAAATTAACACTATAAATATCGGTTTCTTGTTGCATGTCTATTTCTTGCATTCAACAGGTTCCTAAAACTCCGAACTATCATTTTTGCAAGCAAAATTCTAGTATACCACTGCTGAATTTCTTACAAATCCATGCAAGGTAAGTTCAAACTCACTCTTTCAGCTTAATCCTTGCTTGCATGTTGAAAAATCTCAGCTTGTTGCTTGATTTCATTTTACATTAAGAAAGTATGTGAAATTTGATACTTATAGTATGCTTATATGTTGATTTTTATGGCTATATATCTTCTTTGAATTATATCGGATTCTTGTGTTACCTTTTTCGTCTTAAAGCCTACATGTTGTTCTTTGCATGTGAAATTTGTATCCTAAATTCATCTTAAACCTATTCAAAACTTGCTTTGAAAATGGTTGCGAAGAAGACAATCAAGCCTGTAGAAATCGCGACCCTAAGATCAACAATGGTTCCAGTAGGGTCGACCTACGGATGGACCCTGAACCAACAACATGATGGGTCGACCTGGCCTTAGGAAAAATGTTGCCAGGTCATGCCCGTTTTACCTGTGTGTTGTGTAGCCTTGCTTCTTGATTTCTAAACATTTTTATTATGAATTGCTGTAACATTCTAAGTGGTTTTCTACAAGCATAATCCAGTTATGGACAAGCCAATTTTAACATCAATCTAGACATCCTATTGACGAGTTTTCGTGTGCATTTTTGTGCGTATGTTGATTTCATTAAATTTTGATTGATTTCTTATTTTTCTAAAACATTTTAAAGGAGTTTCTGAATAAATACTTTTGCAAAATCGATTTATAGAATAATATATATATATATATATATATATATATTCAAAAACTATTTTATATGAATATAATTTTCAATATAAAGAGATTTAGTATAAATGATTTCTAAAGTGTTTTCAAAAAATTTGTTTGAACTCGTTTTCTTGAACAAGTATTTCCTACATAAAACTACACGTTTTTTGTATTCTTTAAGAGAACTAGGAAGTGATTTAAATGACATAATCAATCACGTGGTATGGGGCATGTATATATATTATATCGGTTAATTCTGGACATGTTCAATTGAAGCTATTTATGTGTGACATTCGCTAACTTATAGTGAACCTATAAGTGAGAACATATGATATGGGACGTATCGTTACCACCGTTTGGGTACTATTGGGAATTTGGGACTTTGTGGGACCCTCTGGTCATGTGCATTGCTAGTACTAGGACATAAGGGACCTTTGCGAGAGACTATTGGGTCCACTGTGTGGCGTTTTCAAGCCATTTGCATTAGAACTTTGTGTCATTCGATTTTGACCTTTGTTCCATTTGCATTAGGGCCAAAGCTATGTGGAAAACTATGTGAGTAGTACTTTAAAGACTTTAGCCATTACTGTGTGGTGAACGTGTAGGCGTAGTTGAGACTCATGCTTTTTAGATCCAGACCGTGTGGTGTGGTGTTTTCTAAAATTATTCCTTGTTTTCTATAATTTGTGATATTTTATAATATTTCCACCATTTTGCAAATATTGTGTTTTATATATAGCTTATTGTTAGAACCCCTATTTCGTGCTTTTAATGACAATCACTATATACAGCATATGTATATCATCTATGATGTGCAGGTATATAATTGAAGACTCGAAGACAAACACAAAAGATTCATGATGTTAGTTGATATTCGGTGTAAAGTCTTAATAGATGATTTATACATTCTCCTTGAATAGTATCCACACACACACACACACATATATATATATATATAGATATATATAGAGTTTTATAAGCGAAGAAATCCTGAAATAACAATGTGCAGGTGTTAGATGTCTTACACTCAGTTCAGACATATGTTATTGGACTATGGAAAATTTCCAGAGTTCCAGCACAAACGTCTGACACTTATGTCAGACGTTTGTGCTGAGACCTGGAAAAATTCTAGAGTTCCAAAATAGATGTCTAACATAAATGGCATACGTTTGTGGTGAGTAATGGGCTAATTTTCTGAACGGGTTTCTTCCTTTGTTGAAGAATTACATCCATTTTTTATCAACACCTTTTCTTCCTTCAAGAGATGCAACCTTTAGAATGAAAAGTTTTAGTTTAAAGATCGTTTCTCTTCAAAGAAACTCTTCGATTCCTATAAATATACTAGAGAAAAAAAGATATGTTCAACTAATCTTTTTGAATCTTTCCTATCTATATATTCTATTCTTTTCAATTCTTTGATTTCAAAAAGCAATCACATTCATTCAATCAAAATAATTAAAATTAGAGCTATCCAAAGCGAGCAAACCACGTCATTTAGACCTGTTGTGGGTCGACCCAGGACCAGGTAGGTCGACCCCTGGGTCGACCTAGTACTCAGGTGGGTCGACCCACTTGCAATATGCATCAACCCATATACGATCATCACGATCGTATATCGGGTCCTGTGTTCTTGATTTCTGCTGTACTTTTAAAACGTTACTCTAACATTTATTTTCTTGCCTAATTTTCTCTAATATATTTTATTATTTTCTGTTTTTAGTTTACGCTTTAAATTTCAAAATCAAATCTGTGCGTATATAGTCGCGCACACTTCATAAAATTCTAACCGTTAAAAACTTTCCCCTACAAACTTTGTATGAGGCAAGTCATATATGTAACCAGATCAGAAAAATGCCACAAATGCAATAGTACTTGTTTCAAGGCCAAGTTTTGTAATTCTAAAACGTCGATTTTTATCAACAACTATTTATGTGTTTATTTTAAAATATGAGTTGTTACATTTTTTTTTCAAAGCGAAAATGTGTGATCTTCTATAAAGAAGAGAGGACACATATAAAAATAAAGTCTACAAATACAGTCAACCGATCAGAAAGAAACCAAAAAATCAACGCAAGATATGACTACAAGTATGTAAAGGATAGTAGATAGATGAGCTCCGGAAAACCACCGCCCATCACACTTCAATATCGAATTCCGGCAAGGCCACCACCTGATAGTGAAGTATACTACTCCTATACAAAATAACAAATACATGAGAACAGAACAACAAAAAAACTCGCCAAATCTGCGCTCTTGACAACTCCATAGCATATATCATCAACCAACCAAAACAGTATCCCAAAAAACTCCTCAGCTATAATCCACTACCTGTGACTTGAAAGAAACTAGCCAAACCATTAGCAACCATCACATATGTATATGAGTGTATATATATAAGTATATATATAAATATAACCATACATATATGTGAAAAAGAAATAAAAAAGGAAAAAAGAGACAATCAAGAACCACTAAAAAGCATAAATCAATAACAAATGCAAATTCTGTTTCTACTAAAATACCAATTAATTCTAATAAATAAACTCAAATTAAAATTAACCATTATCAAAAATCTCTCAAATCGACAAACTCTATTTAACTTAAAATGAGAATCAGACATCCAGTCAAGACAGAAGGTAACAATCCTAATGATTAATTTACCAACAAACTCAGAAATAGAATGAAGCACTCTCTGATTTCTATCTGACCAAATGAACCAACTAATAATAGTAATTAAAGAATCCAACACATATCTTTGTCTGGAATTAAAAACAAATCTACCACAATTCCAATAATAATCACACCTACTAAAAGAATTAAAGTAACTAAAAGCAAAAATCCTTAAAACGATATTTAAAATATAATTAGTAATAGAGCAAGAGAAAAAATAAATGATCAACATTCTCATCCAAAACACCACAAAACTACACTTAACATCAAAAATAATACTTTTCTTTTTTAAAAGCTCAATCGTATTAAGCTTCTTATGAATAATCAGTCACATAAGAAATTTAGCTTTAGGCGGAGAATTAGACTTCCAAAGAAACTTAAATAAAAACATAGAAACACCAGAAAAATTAAGAAATTTATACATAGAATTAGTAGTGAACAAAAGACTCTTATCCAGACCCCAACAAATATTATCACCATTATCATCCAAATGGTACATAGCCAATTTTGCTCTCAGTAAGGCAAATTACCTTAACACTGACCCTTCTAAAATATTATCAAAGGTAAATTCCCACGGGGGATCTAAATTGCCCCTATAAACATCAATAATCAAAGCATTCTTAAAACGACAATTCTCGAAAAGCTCTCTAAATTCTATTTTAAGGGGTAACCGAGAGATCCAAGCGTCATGCCAAAAAAAGTAATATTACCCAAATGAACAGTCATCTTACACCCAAAGTTAAAAAAATATCAAAACATTTCAAAACAGAAATCCAAAAATAAGATAATCTATTAATCCAACTAAAACTAGAACCAACTATAAATTCACCCCTAGAATAATAAAATTTGGAGACAATTTGCTTCTAAGTAGCCGTCACTTCTGGGTTCCTAAATCTCTATAACCATTTGGTTAACAAGGAAGAGTTAAAATTATATAGATTAATGATCCGTAGCCCCCCATCCTTCTTGGATCTACAACAAACATCCCAGTTAACTAAACATTTATACCCTCTACAAACATTATCTCCACTCCAGAGAAAATTACGCCTAATTCTGTCGATTTTCTCAATCACCCATTGAGGAAATCGATGAACGCCCATCTAATAAGTAGGAAACACAGAGTTGACAAGAACTAATCTACCAGCTCTTGATAGAAATATGGTATTCCAACTAGATAATCTATTATTAATCTTATCAATAATCACTAACCAATCTTCATGCTTGAGCTTTGAAGGCCTAATTTTAAAACTCAAATAATCAAAAGGAAATTTCATAGTAGGACAGTTTATGGTGTCAGCAATTAATTCTCAACGAACTCAACATCATTAAGAACCATAACAGAACTCTTATCAAAATTGATACTGAGACCAGATAACATCTCAAAATAATAAAGAATAAACTTCAAAATAATAATATGCTTTGGTAAGTGAGAGGAAAATAATAATGTATCATCTGCAAATTGAAGAATAGATATTTCATTATTAAAATCCTCGTTACCAATAACACCTAAGACGCCTAATCTCACAACTCTCTTAATAATTTTAGTGAAAACATCAACAGTGAGATCAAAAAGAAGAGGTGATGGGGGATCACCTTGTCTCATACCTCTTTTAGATTGAATTTTCTTACCAATAACCCCGTTGACTGCAATACTAGAGCAACCAGTTCTGAGTAAAAGCATGATCCAATTGATCCATCTAATACTAAAACCCATAGCTAAACATAACTCGCAAATAAAATCCTAGTCCACTGAATCAAAAGCTTTCTCAAAATCTATTTTCAAAATAGCACAAGAAAAATTATTCTTACAACAAACATTAATATACTCTTAAACAATAGCCACTCTGTCTACTATGTTCCTGCCTTTAATAATGGCAGTTTGAGAACAATCAATAAGATCATTCATCTTGATACCAAGCCTATCCGCTAGGACTTTGGTAATAATCTTAACCGAACAATTGATTAAGGAAATAGGTCTAAAATCCTTTAAACAATTTGCGCCTAATTTCTTATGAATTAGGATAACATTAGCAAAGTTAAAACTGCATAAACGCAAATTACCATTATAAAAATCATTAAATGTGAGTTAAATACGAGTTGTTACATGTTGCACTTTGTATTATACATGATGTGTGTGTGTGTGTGTGTGTATATATATAAAACCATGTATGTTGTTCTATGATCAGTGTTTGTTATTTATATTGTGTTTTGTTCTGATTAGATCTCCTAGCCATCGTAGTAGTATATTAAATAAGGATCAAGTTGTCGATCCTCGAGAAAGAAATATAATATATCGACATATTTGATACTTGTTCAATACAAGACTATGGATAGTCTCTCCTAACCAACATTATTCTCTATAGTAGCAGATTGCATTACTCGCTAATGCTCTTTATTAATATGGATTTTAGGAGGGGACATCATAGAAATTTGAACAGATACTTAAAGAGATAAATTCTCACAATCTGAGGCGAGATAGGCATAGTACAAGCATCACTAAGGTCATGGGGTTGCATAGTATTTTTGTTGTAACTTCGTGGAGTTTAGAAACAACCATAGATAATCGTCTGAAGCTCAGGTTAGATTTTACTGTAGATGGCAGCATCAATAGATAAAACGGGAGGGTGTTAGCTCTAGCTTGGAGAGGGTGTTAGGGTTGGTTCATGAATTAAGATTTGACATTAGTATTGGATAGGAGAGTGGTGGGGTGGTTGATGGTGTTGAGCATGCAATTGCGGATATGATGGGTTTTGGAGATGATCAATTGCGACGAAGAGGGAAAAGAAGGAATGGATTGAAGTAGTGGGCTTTAGGCCTCTATCGAGTAGATGTGAAAGGTTTGGTTGAATAAGATTTTAAATTAAATAAGCTTAAACTTTGAACATTTATAACACATACATACAAATTCCATTTAACCTGTGGATTTTATCAATAGGCTTGTACTAACTAGTCGAATAATTTTACATAATTATTTGACCCATATGTTGAAGTGCAAATTATTGTAAAATAATATTTTTTGTGTATGGTTACATCGTTTGGTAATTATATTTTATCATTATCTCATTGAATAGAATAAACCATTTTTATACAATATTTATATTGAATTAAGATTATTAGATATCTATTAGCAGAATAAATCTATGTTCATTTACTATATAAAGTTGGACACATCTATACGTGTGCCAATTAATTAATATGAAAAAAATGATGTGTTAACCATTAGTTGTTAATTATGGATTTTACTATCTATTTAAACATATGTGATATATGTCAGAACAATGGACTAATTATAATGGAAAGCTAACATTGTGTTTATTAAGCCTCTATCTAGATATTGTTTAAAGTTTGTTGATTTTTTACTTAAGTCGTTTACATAAAATTAATAATTTCATTTAAGTTGCCCTAAAATTAATTAATTATATTATTAGTGTTATTTAAAGTTAATTAATGATGTATTAAGGTTAAATAATTATTCGTTAATGATGTTTTAAGCTTAAATAATTATTAAGCTTAATAATTATTGTTGATTTAAAAGTAATGATTATTTTATCAATGAAGTTTTAAAGTTAATAATTTTATTATTGATCTCTTAAAATTATTAATTATTTTATCAACGATGTTTTATATCAAATAAATTATATTAATAATGTTTTAAATTTAAATTATTATTAATTGATGGATTATTAAAATATATCTAATTAATTATTAATGATGTTTTAAAGTTAATCAACTATTTTATTAGTGACGGTTTACAATTAATAATTGTTTTATTAGTCATGATTTAAAAGTGATAATATTTTATTAATGATGTTTCAAAAGTTAGTAGTTATTAGGCCTTTCCAACAAAAAGTAACTAAATGTGACGATCCCAAAACCCCGTGGCACGGTGTTAAGGATAATCATTGGAATATAACACATTAATCATCATTGGCAGATCATAGATAATAGCATAAACATGAAATAGAATAATTTACACACATATGACAGCGGAATCATATAGATATCACCACATCAGAGAGCACAGCGCAGGATACAACTTAGTGCATAATAATACATAATTAGTCATCATCGCCAGAGGCGGAATCATACATAAAGAGTACACAAAATAAACATCAGTCTACATCGCCAGTGGCGGAATCATAATACATATACAATAATGGCGGAAAATTAAAGTCATAGTCAGCACGGTGTAGTAAAGCCTCGCCATGAGCCAAAAGTGCACCAGATACCTATAACTAGGCTGCCCGTGTGAAAATGAGGGCACCCGAGTTTGCAAGGTGAAACAAACTACGAGTCAGTCATGGGACTGGTATGAGAAATCTACTTAACTTATTAACAAATATAATAAGGCAAATCAAAGGACCACGCCACTTTCGCGGAACGGGTTTACTCCAATGAGTGCCAGTGCATGAAATAAAGTAAATGATTAAATCATCGCAATGCTTTTTATAAAATGAAGCCATTATAAGACTCAGGTCCCATCACACAATGCAACGCAAGCCGGAGGATAGAGTTTTACCTTATAATGGCCAAAAATGCTTCATACGTATAAAACAAAAGTGTTTGATATTATTACTAGAGCATATATGTTTCAAAAGCGATTTCAATCATAAATATCAATCATAGGCGGCATAGGTACCATATATCATGTCGCCATACTAGTAATACAATCACATCCGCATATTTCGTATTGGAAATTGGATTCCTTCATGAGTCGAGGCAACGGGCAAGCTCCTCTCCGATTCGAGACACTCTAGCAAATGTCTCAGGACCCCACTATGATCCTTGGATCTTCAGGGCCGGTCCTCTCTTACTTTTGAGGATTAATTATTCCTGAACACACGTTTCCCGGTCCTTACAGACCTATAATCGAGGCGCCTCGCATTCCAACAACCACACAGGTGAAAAGTATATATAATGTCAGGGCTGGTAGGTCACTGACACCACCTTAGCTAGAAAGAAACGTCGTGCTCTCCCTGCAGTCATTATCCCGTTTTTGACTCATACCGAGGTGTGAGGCTCGCGAATCCACGTTATACACAAAGCTACGTCACACAGACCATGCTTTGATCATCAACCACAAGACTTTGCTTTGCAACAGAAGCCTTGATCATATGCCACTTAGGCGTGCCACACAGGCAATCCACTCCATGCGACTGATTTCTATCAATACATAACCTCTGAGCTCGTACGTCTCAAAGAAGGGCGTTAAGCAAGAGAATAAATTCTCATCCGCCAAACAGATATATATTTAACAAAGATCAATCAGCACAAAACAAAATCCAATGTCAGACACACAGTCCATTTACAAGTTCGTTCTGGGTTTGAACAAAACCGGAGGCACCAATTCCTCGCATATCTGCACGAACATCGTTATTCAATTTAATTTAATTATATATATATATATATATAAATATAATCGTTTCTGGCGCTGTTTTTCTTCAGATTTGAATTAAACATTCCAGACAATCCAACCGTCGGATCTTTACAAAGTTTGTGCTGTTGGAAAGATATTTCCAAGACGAACCCAACGGTTGCGGTTTCGGGAAAATCAAATGGTCGGATTTCCCGCACTAGTCATTTGAAATCACGGTTTCAAAACACGAACTGCATGGCCACGATTCATTTTAATTTTATTTATATTTATATATTTATATAAATATAGTTCATTCAAAAATTTCTATATCGTTTTCACTTCAAATATTTCACTAACGCCTTTAAATTTTGGAAAATTTATCCATAACCTCCTTTGTACGGGAGGCGCTGGGAAAATTCCCAAATAGCCACACGGGCGTCTCATCTCAAAAAGAAAAAGAAAAAACCAAGCGGCTAGCCAACAGGGTCATAAAATCATCACCCAAAAAAAACAGTAAACGTGTACCTATTTGTCGGGCACAAAATTTTATTCCTCTTCTCTAGCCTCTTTGCTATAACTTGTTCAATAAATATGCATGTACATATATGCAATTCTTATCACTTATCATTTTCCATTCAACTTCATATTTGATTCAATTTGGTTTATAAACACCATTCATTCTAATGTTGCATGCATAGGCAAAAATCATATCATTAGCTAATTAATGAATATTTCAATTCATGCATCTTTATTTGAACAAGTGGTTATTTTTAATACTTCACATTTCAAAAATGATATTTTTGGCGAACTAAAATATATTTCAACACGTGACTATTTTATTTAGTTCCATGCATGTTAAAAATAATATTTCTTTCAAAATATTTATTCCATCGCTCGCATATCTTAGCAAATCACATATATGATAAAAATGGTATTTTTATCATCTAAAATATTTATTCAATACATGAATGTTTTTAACACTTCCTAATTTCAATAAAAATGTAATTTTTATTGTTCGATCTTTTTATTCAACACATGAACTTTTCCAACACACACACTTCTCAACACATGAGCATCTCCACACATGGATATTTTATATAGTTTGTTCATATAAGAAAAATGAAATTTTTATGGTTGAAACTATTTATATATAAGGCGAATATTTTACATACTTCATATATATTATAAAAATGTGATTTTTATTGTTTAAACACTTTATTCATTCACACATGAATTTAATTTTCACACATCACTTCTCAACACATGAGCATTTCCACACATGGATATAGTTTCGACACATGACTTTAATTTCAGCGCATAAAGATAATTTCAATATATGAAAATAATTCTAACACATGAATATTATTCAAAATTTCGGCAGCATAACGACATGGTAGTTAAAACCGGCACCGTCCCTAGTACGGCTCCTCGCTCTACCTTAAAACCTCGCGGTTTTTGAAAATGGAGATTCATGCATCTAATTCGCACGCAGGCGGCATGTTTTATTTTCATTTTCATAGTTATTTCCAATTTATTTCAATTACCAATGGGTATTTTTCAACCACAACCAATCAATATCTACCACAAACAATTATTCAACCATTTGCATTTTTCATCCAATATTTCACACCAATTCACAACAATAAATATCGTCCATGGTTTGTGGACGAGGGGAGTGTGTATATATATATATATTATCATTTCTATATTTCACTTGCATTTCTACACAGATATCATTTATACTATGCATGTATAATTCATACTTTGCTCATATAGCTTACACAACGCATGTACATGTGGTATACAACATGTGTATAATTTATATTTCGCTTATATAATTTACACATGACATTTTCCATTCAAATTCATTTAATTTAGATTTCTCACATTGGTTTTCGGAGTGCTAAAAATCGTAGATGGCTCAGAAAAATCCATGTCTCTTCTATGTGGTAGAGAGCCTCCTTGCGGTCACGATGTTTCCTGTTTCATCGAATTTCATCAACGCACCATAAAGATATGATTTTTCAAAGTTTAAATGTAATAAAGGACTCACCTTTCACGATGGTTCAAAACTAGGGTTGCAGTTTTTGCGAAAAACGAGGCACGATATGATGATCAGAGGGTACAACGTGGAAGAGGGAGGAGAGCGGAGTCGATCGGTGCTGGTCTGGGCGAACTCGGTGGTCGGATCTGGTCGGGGCGGCGGTGGGAAGTGTCGACGTTCACAGGCGTATTTCTCGAGGTGGAAGCGACGAGGGGGGTCGGGGGTTGTCTTGATTTGAAAAGGAGGGTCGGCGACGTCGATTGCTGGTGGTGGCGGAGGTTGCAGTCGCCTGTGGTGGCGGCGATTTGGCTGGAAATGACGGAGGTTGCGAGTCGTCGGTGGGAGAGAGAGAACGAGGTTTTCTGGAGTTTTTTTATTTTAAATTATGAAAGGAAAATTTTGATTGGCCAAGGGTTTTATTAAATTTTTAAATGGTGTTTTTCCATACGGATCCCGATTCAAATCCAACGACTGTCGCCCCTAGCTAAATACCCCCATCCCGGACACAATGGGATATGTTTCGTAGGCCAATTCGACTGTTACAGTCAGTTATTTTTCAAATTAAAATATAAAACATTCTATATTCAATTTGAACGTACATTTCAATTTGCCAGGGCCACAAACTGATTCGAAAAATTCCAGAAAAATAATTCAAGCTATGTTTTGATGCTACGGTCCCAACAAAACTAGTTTCGTCAAATTCTGAGATCATTTGAAAAATGGCCCTTTTTTGGTCGATCCTATTTAACAAAAATTGACCAAACACATTTTCTTTTGCCACGCTCACATACTAGCTTCAAAAATTATGAAATTTGAAACCTAGCAATAGTTTGACATCCCGGACCCAACAAAAGTGGTTTCGTCGAATTCCGAGGTCGTTTGCAAAATGTCTATTTTCCAGGGCTGTATATAGCGACCTTTCTGAAAATTCATTTGGCCATAACTTTTGATTCCCGCTATGAAACTTCGATTTTTCAGATTCGTTAGAAAGATATTGATAAATAGATTTAAATACTTTTGGTTTCACTAAAATCCGTTATATTTTCCTCCCTGCACAGTCAGTCAAAGTTTAAATTCAAAATTTCAAACTGACTCACTATTTCTAATTCACTATTTTATTGAAATATTATATTTCAATTGTTCAATTTCCTTTGAAATAACCAATTAAATTTTTTTAAATTGGCTCGTATTTTCCGGGTTGTTACACTAAATATTGCACTTAAGTTGTTTTAAAGTTCATTACTTATTTTGTTTATGGCGTTTTAAAGTTTGTTAATTATGCTATTAATAATGTTTAAAACTTATTTATTTATGATATTTAATGATAATAAAGCTATTTAATAAAAGTGAGTATAATTAATAAATTGTCGTATAAAACGATTATACTTTATAAATAATATTTTTTAAACAACATTCATAAATGATATTTTATACTAGAGATTTATAAATGATATTTTATAAATGTAATTTATAAATGATATTTTGTAAAGGAACATTTCTATAAAATATGTTTATAAAATTATTATATAAAAATAATCTATGAGATAGCCTTGTAAATATGGAATGGAATTATAAAATAGGAATTTTATAAAAAGAATAAGCTTTGACATTAACAAGGAATCCATTACAGTGTGGTGGTATGGAAGAATTCTTTCCATTACTTCACATCGAAGGATATGAGGTGGTGTTTCGTAAACTTTATTTTGAATTTCAACTATTTTGATCAATTTAATATGATTTCAAAATAAGAAATCTTCCTTAATGTTTTATGAATATACCAATATTAGTGAGACATGTATATGGATATATCTTGAAGTACGGAAAAGTGTATAAAGGGTCTGTGAATATAACCTTTGCAAAGGTATTACAAAAATATAAATATTTATAATATGATTTGATTAGTGGATAATTAATTAAAAGAGGCTCAGTGGTTTCCATGGGAGATCTAATCCTTAATTCAGATCATTATTTATTTAATAGTTAAAAAGTCGACTATCAATTCTCAATCAAAATTTAACTTTGGAAAAATCTAGGACAAACATAAAAATTATATATCTTTGTCATTTTAGATGATGTTATACTCTGCGTACAAGTCTCATTTTATTATCTAGGACAAAGGATAAGGAAATCCATCTAGTTAAACGGTTAGGATTTGTTATTCACTTTTATGTATTACCTCTTTATTTCAAAATGAGCATAAGATGAGTTTATTGAAAAAAATATCGAGTGTTACTCCATAACCAAGATCAAATATGTTGTATGTAATTACATCAAACAAGCTTAGATGTTTCGATGGAAGACATCTAGAAAATGATGAAATGGAAGATTGAACTGTTTGTAGGGTAAATGATATTTGCTTTTAATCCACTTGATGATTCCAAAAAGGATGTTGTAGAAGTAGTGCTTTCGATTTGTTCATGGCGTAAACAACTTATATGGATGAGTGTCAATTGCAATGATTCTTGGTGGGCGGTGGAGCATTCTAATTAGGAATCACTAAGAGAGGAAAAAGGTAAAGATGACCTTACAATCCTCAAAACTGGATAATGACTAGAATATGGAATATGCTTTAGAGCTATGTGGTTTGCTACCATTAAAATCAATCACTCATTGATCTACACTCAATATTTATGGATTTGAGTGCGCTCTCATGGGAAGATTTGGGTCATGGCTTAGTGGATGTAACAACCTGGATTATGGATACCCGAGCTAAACAGGTTCCAGTGTGTTTTTCTATGTTTAAAACTAAGAAGAGAGAAATATGAGTTTGTAAGCCTTACTCATATAATTTTTTTTTTAAATAAAGGATATGTGGCTTTCTATTTTTAGTATATTGAAATAAATTAAATATCCTTGTTGTAATAAGAAATTTATTCCAATCTATGTTCGTAGATTATAACTGGATGACTAAAGTGAGTATTATATATATAATTTTAATTAGCAATCAATATTTAAGTAGAAATATATTTTTGAGATAAGTGTTAAGTTGGTTAGATGAATAATTAATAATTTGGGAATTGTGTTCCAAAGTTTAAGTTGTTGGAACTATAAAAATAAAGTAAAATTTATGTCAAAAAGTGTGTTTGGAAATGGTTATGTAAAACTCTGAAGTAATAGTAAAATGTTTAATTTTGTCAAGATAGAAATAAAATTGTAAGTTGTTGTTAAAAGTTAGATTTTGGCAATAACAATAATAATTGTGAAATTTTGTAAAATGGGAAAGACTAAATAATGATCTAGAAAGATATGACACATGTCAAATTTTATTTTCAATGGACTATACAAATATTTTGGTACCAATAAAATGCGTTATACAAATATAGAACGGGCAAACATGTGTTTTGCAAAATAGAGATTTTTGTAGAAAACATTGAGTTAAGTATAAAATAAGTGTAAATGTTAAGTTAAGATCATATTGTAATTTGTGTCAAAATGTTTAACAAGGTTTTAAACCCTATGTAATAATTAAAGTAAGTTAATATAATGTTGATACTCAAGCAAATTGGGTGATGAAGTATTAATTTAGTGTTGGGTGTTGGATAAATATTGCCTAACGTATATGAGCTTGGTTTAATTATACTTAAGCCATTGGGGCCTTTAATCGAGTCTCTACATAATGTAAGCACAATTTAGGGATCCGGAAAATTCTATTTCTCCTTTACGTTCTTTTGTTAAGTAAGTTTCTCTTCTTCCAAAAGCCGAGTTTTTGAGAAA
Source organism: Allium sativum (assembly GCA_030737875.1). Classification (NCBI taxonomy): domain Eukaryota; kingdom Viridiplantae; phylum Streptophyta; class Magnoliopsida; order Asparagales; family Amaryllidaceae; genus Allium; species Allium sativum. Next base: position 293,459,921 of record CM060912.1, read on the forward strand.
TAAAAGGGCGCTCTCTTCCTTCTCCACATCTTCTAGAAAATTTGTTGCTCCTCAAATCAAATGGAGAAAAGAGTTGCAACCCATCTGGTCTCAAGATCAACATCTAAACCAAGCTTAAAATTCATAATTTTTGGAGGAAGGTTACTATACTTTTTGAAGAAGGCTGCATGTCAGGATCATTTAGACTTTCAGGCTTAGGAAGCTCAAATATACCTCATGGCAAGCTAAAAATCATAGGGATCCAATCAATACGGCACTCAATGTGAGTTTATGAAACTCACACAATCCATTTTACAGTATTTTGTTTTTATTTATGTGGTTTTTATTGAAATTAGATCGTTGTAACATGAAGCTAGGCTTCAGTTGTTTTATATTGGGAAGATTTTCTCTTTACTGATTTTTAGGCTCTTGGATCTCCTCTAATTTTTGATGGTTTCATGTGTGATCTCTTCTACTTCATTATTCGCTGATTCAGCTTCTGGTATGCCTAAAATCTCATCTTGTAATCGATCAAAGATGAAGTAGCAATGCGCAAACATGCCTCTAGTATTTGCATGAGAAGGATCGACCCAACCTCCATGGAGGTCGACGCATGGGTCGACCCCAAGAAAGCATGGGTCGACCCTTGTGACAACCCGCCCCACACCAACGGACATTTACTCCAAAAGTGCGCTGCACACATGTCCAGTTAGCATGGAACGGTCGTCAGAGGGAAAGAAAGAAGACGTAGAATCAACAAGGAACCTGTAGAATGTCTCACAGCGCATAAAACAAAATAAAATAATAATAACATACTTGACATAAAACAGGTGAGACAGTGCATAGCTGAAAACAAACTATCATGGCAGCGGAAAATCCAAAGTACAGCTTATGATCCAAAGCCAACATTATTACAACTTTTAAAACTGTCTCAAGAGCTAAACAAGAAAGGTATACTACTAATGCACAAGGTAGTGACCAGCAACGACACAGGGAGAATATATATATATATATATATATATATATATATATCATACGTGGAAGCCTCCTGCTCGTCTCCGAATCCGCTACTCGTGCTTCACCAGCTAACCTGTCTCTAGTCTGCTCGTGAGAGCATCCAGAATAATAAGAAGAGACATAAAACTCTGGGTCAGACAAAAAGTCTGGTATGAGCGATAAGCAGCTAAACAGAACAATAACAGGTATACTAAACCATACCTGAACCTGGACCTGCAACCAAAGAGTTAGCACTACATACTGTACAACATTCTAAGGTGCCACTAACATATGATGTACTAGCATACGGGGGTGGGGGTGTGTATGTCATAGTGATGGCAAACAAATCAAACATAGCAACCATCCTCACATCTCTCACTCAGTACATAAAGCATACGATGTCCACCACTGTCAATCACTAAACCCATCGAAGTAGTGACGGAGTTAGACTTGTACAACTACTGCTACTACCAAGCTTACCACATGGAGTCATGACCAAATCTTTACAAATGACCCCTTCGTTGGTCTATAGCCCTTTAGTCGTGCCTAGGCCACTATGGCCCTGAATCCGTTCACGTACTTCCTACACATAGTGATCCAAGGTTACGGACATCGACAACCCCTTAGCACACGTCCCGCAGCAAAGCCCGACTCATGAAGCCCACTCATTGGTTCCCTACTGGATCCTGAGTCAAAGCTCCTCATTTGGACTTTCTTTGCATCTCGGTTTTTGGTCGAATTGGAGTTGGTCTTCAGAAAAGTCGTCGCGTAGTAGTAATAGTATATGTACAGTTAGGTTCGGTGTTCCCCTTCTGGCCTGGTTTGGCTTGGTGTACTCTTGCTCCGTCGGTTCGGTTCGGATGCTTTATGTCTGGTTCAGTGGTTACTCCCTCCTAGATGTCCCGATCTGATACGGTGCTTCGCTCCAACTCCAGCTCCAAGCTAGGTCCTCCGATCCGATCCCTATGCTCTTGCCTCCGATCCGATCCCTATTAGTCTCTCCGATCCATTCCCTTTTGGTTTCTCTCCGATCCGATCCCCTTTAGTTTCTCTCCGATCCGATCCCCTGCCCAACTCCAATTCTAAGCAAATGGCCTTCCTTCTCGCCAAGCCCCTTATGCTAAGTTCCAACCCGAATCGAGTCCACTTGCCCATTTCTACTATCCGATCCGAGCCCAATTATCTGAACCGATCCGGTTCGGAACCCTGCATATTTCCTGTGACTTTCCAGCGACTGTTTTACGCCATACGACGACGTTTTCGACCAATCTAACAGTTCTAATCAATCACAAAACATACCATACAGTCATAGCAACATAGGGAATCAACCATATACATCAAAACAACAACCATAGCATATAATTTGGATCAAACCTACCCAAAATCCCATATTTTCCCTTAAGCATGTTTAGGCAAAACTAATGATATGATTAGCAAAACTTAACGAAAATAACCCAAATTCATATCAGAGGTCTAAAATACTATTTAAGAATTTATAAATATTTTTCCAGAATTTATTAATGTATAAATTCGCTAATCTTCACTAATTACCCTTAATTAACCATAATTAGTGAGGAACTATGCAAATCACTCACCTTAGCCACAAATAAACCTTAGATCTGAAATAAATCTCTATTTGGGTGCGAATAACAATGCAACACAGCAGCTCTACTGCTGATTTGGTGAAGATCTTCCTTGATTTGATGTTGCTAAGCTTAATCCTTGATTAGAAAGTGATTTGGAGGTGATTTAGAGGTTGGAGGCCATTTTTAGGGTTTCTAAGAGGTAAGTGGAGGCTAGAAAACTGAAATGGAATGAAACCCTATCTCTTTTCAGCCTCCCCATAACCCTAATCCCGAAATGGGTTATGGGCCCATTCACTAATCACCCTATTTGGCCCGGTTAAGCAGTTTTTCACCTTCCAAACCTTATTTCTGCCATATCTCCCAAATGTTAATCCGTTTAGCTATTATGACCACTCTACGAAAAGGTAAACCATCAAACAAATCTAATGGAAGTGGTTTCAGGCCAAAATTCCTTTCCAGTCAAAAGTTATGGCCAAAACAGTATCAACTAGGGGAAAAACGGTCATTTAAAAATCGGCAAAAATCATGAACATGGGGAATGACCCCAATAGTTGTTTCCCAAAGTTACATGACCATACGCCTTCATATAAGAAAGAAATAAATATTCTTCGATCCTCCGATGCGTAGAATGCGGGTTGTTACATTCTCCCCCCTTAAGAAATTTCGTCCCCGAAATTCCCTAACCAAAACACACAAAGGTTCCCGCATGCCTATCAGCCATAAAACAACAATCAAACATGCAAAAAAAGCAAAACAAGTCTATCCTAGCATGCAGAATAACTAAATTGCAAAGTAAATCTTACCAGGCAAAGAGTTCTGGATACGTTTTCCTAATGCACTCCTTAGTTTCCCAAGTACAGTCATTCTCGTTCTCGCCCCACTGAACCTTGACTAGCTTCACCGCCTCCCTTCGAAGTCGCTTCGTATCGTGCTCGACAATACGAATTGGCTTGCGGTTCCCAATCGCCTCGGGTTCCACTTCGAAGTCCTCTAACTGATCAGGTGAAATATTCATATCTGGGTCGCGCACGAACCACCTTAGCTGGGAAACATGAAATACGTTGTGAACTTCCGCCATCTTCTCTGGTAAGTCAACTCTATACGCCAAATTCCCAACTTGTTCGAGAACTGGGAATGGGCCAACAAATCTTGGTGCCAACTTGCCTCTCCTACCAAATCGTATCACGCTCTTCAACGGAGAAACCTTGACAAACACCAAGTCACCAATGGAGAATTTTAAGTCTTTTCTCCTCTTGTCAGCATAACTCTTTTGCCTATCCTGGGCAGCCTTCATCCGTTGTTGAATGATCTTAATCTTATATGAAGTTTCCCTTACCACATCTGGTCCAAGCACAAACTTCTCACCGGTCTCTATCCAACACGATGGTGAGTTGCACGGTCTTCCATACAAAGCTTCATATGGAGCCATAACGATACTTGATTGGTAGCTATTATTATATGCAAACTCTACTAGATGCAAATGGTCATCCCATGATCCACCAAAATCCAATATACAAGCTCTTAAGAGATCTTCCAATATACGATTCACCCTCTCTATCTGACCATCGGTTTGAGGATGATACACAGTACTGAGATATAGTTTCGACCCTAGAGCCTCTTGTAAGCTCTTCCAAAACCCACTAGTGAACAATGGGTCTCGGTCACTCACAATGCTTTTAGATATTCCATGAAATCTTACTACCCACTTCATATACAATTCTGCTAACTTAGCTGCCGTTCTGGTCGATTTGACTGGTATAAATCTTGCACTCTTAGTCAGTCGATCCCCAATTACCCAAATGCCATCATGTCCCGATCTAGTTTTTGGTAAACCATCAATGAAATCCATTGAGACTAGCTCCCATTTCCATTCTGGAATTTCTAATGGTTGTAACAAACCGCTAGGCTTCTTTTGCTCGGCTTTAACTAGTTGGCAATTCATGCACTTGGATATAAACTTCCCAACGTCTCTTTTCATCCCTTCCCAGTTGTAAGTTTGCTTCATGTCTCGATACATCTTATCACCACCGGGGTGTATAGTCAGTTTTGAGTGATGACATTCCCTAAGCACTTCATCCCTCAAACCATTCACGTTGGGTACAACTAGTCTTCCATTCTTCCAAAGCCATCCTTCTCGATCAAGCCTATAGAAATTCATCTCCTCACCATCGATATCCATCTCTAACTTGGAGATGATTTCCAATAGATTAGGATCGTCCCTCTGACTGGAACCAATCCGCTCAATCAAGGTGGATCTGATCGTCAAACTAGCTAACATCTCTGGATCCAATTCGCACCTTGGTCTGAAATCATACCCTGCGATATACTCCAGTTGCTTCCATTCAAGAAACATAGCCCCTAGACTGGCATGTCTCTTACTCAAGGCATTGGCTACCGCATTGCCTTTCCCAGGTGTATATGCGATATCAAAATCATACGAAGCCAAGAACTCTAACCATCTCTGCTGACGGAGATTCAGATCCTTCTGAGAGAAGAGATACTTTAATGATTTATGATCGGTAAACAACTCAAATCTCTCTCCCAAGAGATAATGTCTCCATATCTTCAACGCGAACACGATCGCTGCCAGTTCCAAATCATAGGTTGGATACTTTTTCTCATGTGGCTTTAGTTGCTGACTGGCATAAGCTATAACCCTACCTCCTTGCATCAATACAGCACCTAGTCCGGTACCACAAGCATCCGTGTATACCGTCATCTCTTCACTTTAGGAATGACTAATTCTTGCGCATGCGTCAACTTTTCTTTTAGACTCTTGAATGCATTCTCATACACTCCGTCCCAGACGAAGGCTTGATTCTTCTTAGTCAACTGAGTCAACGGTGCTGCAATCTTGGAGAAGTCCTGGATAAACTTACGATAATATCCAGCTAACCCCAAGAAGCTTCTCACATCTGTTGCATTCTTGGGCGTAGGCCAATCCTGTACCGTAGCCACCTTCACAGGGTCCACGGCAATACCATTCTATGAAACAACATGGCCCAAGAATCTCAATTCCCTCCTCCAGAAGTGACACTTAGAGAATTTCGCTTTCAATTGGTGTTTTCTCAACACCTCCATCATTATCCTCAAATGTTCCTTGTGTTCTTCCTCTGTCCTTGAATAGACCAAAATATCATCCACGAACACAAGGACAAACTTATTCCACTGATCTCTGAATACTCTATTCATAAGATCCACAAAATATGCTGGGGCATTGGTCAGCCCAAATGGCATGACCAACCACTCATAAAACCCAGACGGCGTTCGAAAGGCCGTTTTAGCTACACTCTCAGCTTCCACTCTAAGCTGATGAAAGTCTGTCGCGAGATCCAACCGAGAAAATACTCTCATGCCACTCAACTGATCAAACAAATCATCTATCCGCGGTAGAGGATACATGTTCTTCCTCGTCACTTTATTCAACTCGCGGTAGTCTACATACAAACGAAGGGAACCATCCGCCTTGGTAGCAAACACAACTGGTGCTCCCCATTCAGAAACACTCCTTCTGATAAATCCCTTCTTCAAAAGATTGCTGACTTGCACCCCGAGCTCTCGCTGCTCCCTTGGTGCCATACGACGAAGTGGCATCACTATAGGTCTGGCACCTTTCACTAAATCGATACAGAACTCAATCTCTCGGTGTGGTGGAAGCCCGGTCACTTCCTCAAAAACGTCCGGATATTGGCCAACCACGGGCAAACCTGACAACTCACTATGCGGGATGTCGAGGGAATTTAGAAAACTAGCCATTACCCCATCACTGGGTAGACCACCAAACACTACCCTCCGCCCATCATCCGCTCTAGCTGTCACCAAAAAGCCCTCACAGTCTACCACCACCCCGTATCTTTGGAGCCAATCGACTCCCAAAATAATGCCAAATCTAGTAAAGCCCAAAACAAAGCAAACACAAACAAACATGCATCCATGACTCGATAAGACCACATTACGACAAATCATGCTAAGGTTAGTTGAACCACCAATCGGGTTCATCACTACTAAAGGTCTATCGACAATCTCGGGCTCCAATCCCAAACCTATCTACCAGGTCACTAGATATGAAAGAACTGGAAGCCCCGGTATCAAAAGAAACTCTTACAGGAACATCATAAACAGAAAGCATACCTTGATTGATGACATTCTTTCCCTTCTCCCCCGCGGTTGGGGCATTCGTCGAAGAAGGAATATCACTATGGGCATATGCTTTAACCATCTGCTTTTCTTTAGGGGGTTGCAGACACTTGTCCTTGTGATGTCCCACTTGGCCACAGTTGAAGCACTTTCTATCCGCTGGCTCGGCCCGACAATTACTAGCATAATGCCCCTTCTTACCACAGCTGAAGCACTCAACCTCTTTCTTATTCTTTTTCTAGCCATCCTTATTCTGGTTCTACTTCCTCTTATTCTGAGTGTTATTCTTGCCTCCACCGCCTGCTTGCGGTTCAGCCCTTCTGCAGATGCAACCTCAGTCTTTGACTTGGGGTAAAGACTCTCTGATCTCAAAGCTTTCCCAACAATCGATTCAAAAGTCTCATCGATGTGGTTGATAAGCCTTTCCCCCAAATATCCATCCAAACCAGTAATGAACTTCTCATTCTTCTTCTCAGGGGTATCGATGAGGGATAACCCATACTTTGACAAAGTGTCGAACTCAGCAATATAGTCCAAGACTGCTCTACCATTCTGTTTAAGCTCCAAGAACTTCCTAAACAATTCCGACTTTTGAGAAGCTGGGATAAATTTGTCGCTAACGCGAGCCTTAAACTGATCCTGTACACCCCGTAATTTTATAACATTAAAATTCACAAATTAAAGTATACTTAATTTTTAGAAAAGAATTAAGTGAAATGGGTTGCGTAGAGAAATATATATATATTGATATATATATATATATATATATATATAAATTAAAAAAATAAATAAATATGCGAAAAAGTTCAAAACAGCGAATTGGGAGGGGAAATAACCGAACCGGCCCATTTTTGAGGTCGACCCGAGCCTCGCTGGGTCGACTAGGGGTTAATCCAGGGTGTTTGGCTGTCAACCCGTGGGCCGATTCGCTCAAATGCAGATTTTGCATTTGATTGGTTCTCGTGGTTCAGGGTTAATCTAATGGTCCTAGATAACTTCCTACACCTATAAATACATCCTAATGCTAACCCTAAACCTAATTAAAATAGAATAGTTACCGTCATACCATCGCCATGGAAATCAATGGAGCCGCCGCCAACTAAGAAAGAAGAAAAGCAAATTCAATTCTAATTCTCTAAACCCTAAAGCAAAGCAAAACTCTCTCTTTTCTTCTCTAAATTGGGAGTATGATGATCTTAACAAGATTATTATCATTTTAATTAGGTTGAGTTATGAATGGATTATGAGTAGATGATGTGAATTATCATATATTTTGTTGTAAACCCCTTTTGCTATCATGTATATTGTAAATCCAATATCATGTGATGATGATATCTTATAGGTTGTAAATCATGCTATGATGATGTTATGTATGTTGAAAGTTTCTATGCTAAGTTGTGATGAATCATACATGTTAAAAAGGCCATGATGTTACCATCTATGCTAGTTAGTTCATATTAATTAAATCATCATGTTTGGGTTATGTTGATCTATATGACAAGTCACATATGCAAGTTAGATTGATTAGAAAAGTTATGAACATATGCCAAGACATCTATTATGACATCTAGAATTATGCTATGACATATGTGATATCCTATGCTAGTTCACACCATCATTATGTTGCCTAAAAACCCCATATGCAAGTTTATGTATAGATTTAGGCTATGATCATATCATGTAAATTGAGACATTTAACAAGTTGACACCTTTTGATCCTTAACATGTGTAGTTTATGCAAGTTTCATCCCTATTATGATTAGATTTATTTTAATTGTCTATATGTTGTGATAATTTATCTTTGTGCTAGGTGTTAGACTATACAAGTCTAGCCTATATTATGCGTTGAATAAGCGAACGTATAAACGTGGGGTAGGGGTAATATTAAGGATTTAATATTAAAAAGTTGGGGTGTAATGGATATGATTTTGCATGCCATAAGTGGATGGCCATAATTGAGTCAATTATGGACATCATTAAAAGTTGACTTAAATAATAATTTGAATAGGGAATTATTAAAACTGGGGTAAAAGATTTTAAGTGTTAATCAATGCTTAGGACACGAGGTTGGACTCGTTTGTGACGTAAATCTGCCCGGACCCGCCCGGCAAATCCAGTGGTCACAAATGTCAGCCCAATGTGAGAGGTCCTAGGCCTAAACTAAAGCATAACAGTTGTAAAGACACGAGGTTAGACTCTTTTATGGTGTAAGACTGCCCGGACCCGCCCGACAAATCCAGCTGCCATAAATGCCAGTCTAATGTGAGAGGTCGTTATGAGGTTATGGCCTGAATGAATTAAGAAATACTTAACCAGATAAATATGTAAGGTGGGACATGGGGGTTAAGTAGGTGCCTTGGGTGGCATGAGGAATCTAGGGGGTGCCCTTAGTGGCTTGTGAAATACGATTAGTAAGACTTAACCAAACACATATGTAAATGAACATGACTAAGAGGGTTAAGTGGGATATACTAATAACAAGCTTAGGTGGGTAGCTTGTGGGGGCCCATTTCAACCAGTATCCCAAACGTATCTTTGTGGGTCGACCCAAGTCGAGGACGGGACACGCATACTGAGTTTGACTATAAGAGGCCAAAACGGGGAGCGGTGGCAACACAAGTCTAACGGGTTTCGTATGCGTGTGTGGACCCGGGCCGGTAGGTAAGACGTTGTTGCATCGTGTAGGTATAACCCGTGCATTCTCAAGTTGTATCGGGTTGCCACTTTAGGGGAGTGATACACCCCACTGTGGGCCAGCACGGGTATCTACGAGTAGGGAGCCGATCGAAAGTGGGTAGTGGGGTACACCTAGTGGAGATAGAGGCAGACGGCACCTATGTAGTCAGCTAGAGGTACGTAAGGCTATTTATAAAGTTTCTGTGTGAAGCAAGTGGGATCAAACAATAGGGTGACTGATGTGGTGCAGTGTAGTAATGTGCGGTGCAGTGTAGTAATCATTCGTTAGTAATTAGGTGTGCCTTTACCGTTATCTTTAACGTTATCTTAAACGCTATCTTTATCTTCCTAAGAGTTCATAGACATTTACTTGTCTTCCAGCTTATGCCTTAGTCTAGTTATTTTGATAATAGTATTGTTAGAATTATCATACTCACCAAACTTTATGTCTGACCCCCTCTATTTCTATCCTCTTTCCCCCTCCAGATACTCAGGTTGGGCCCAGCTCTAGTGGAGTTTGATTGAATTGCTTCATCTCTCTTTGGAAAGCTTGGACCGTTGAAGTAAAGTCCAGCTTGTTATCTTTTTAATGGCTATTTATGTAATGGGATTATGTATTTTATTTTTATGAAGATGGATATTGTACTTGGTTATGATCTATGGTTTTATGATGTAACAAACATGTTTAATTTCCGCTGCAATAAAATGAAGTTTTAGATTTCCAAGTACTATTTATTATCTGTCTTGTTGTAATTTTTCTGTTCTATATTCACTTATAACCTCCATGGAAGTTAATGCATTCCCTTTGTGAGTGACATTAATGGACGTGGGGTGTTACACGTGGTATAAGAGTTTAAGGTTATCAGAACAGATAAAAATACTTTAGAAAAATAGTTATTTTTAGAAGAAGTATTTTCAAAAACATGTTTTAATGAGAAATTTAAAGAGAAAAGTTTTTAAGGAAAAAAAACATAATCCCCAATAGCCCATATCTTTATCTTTCGAATTCTCCATTTTGAATCTTTCCTTTTTCGTTTCAGCATGGCTGAAGATCTTAATTTACCCGACGGTGTAACGATACCAGGATGGTATAGGAGGCTATTGGAGGCTAGGGCCGCTGCAGGTCCAGCCAATGTTCCTCCACCACCAGTTGCACCCGTTCCTCCTCCTCCTCCTCCTCCTCGCGTAGATACTTTTGCAAAGACGTGCAAGGAATTCAAGGCTATGGGTGGAAAACCATTTCAAGGGTCAGAAACGTTTGTGGAAGCTAGAGATTGGCTTAAGGAGGTGGAAGAATTGCTAGAAATCTTTGAAGTAGAAGAAGGGAGGAGAGTTCGTTTAGCAGCTTGGTTGATGAAGGGAGAGGCCTCGTTTTGGTGGGAGGTCACTAATGGGGAGCATCCTGTTGACTCTTAGGCGGATTTCAGACGTAGGTTCGAGGCGAAGTTTCTCTCAAGGGCGGAAGAAAATCTATATATGGAAAGGTTCTTGACATTGAAGCAAGGAAGCTCATCAGTGAAAGAATATGTCAATAAATTTAATCAGTTAGCAAGGTTTGGCTTGGACTTAGTAAACACGCCGGAGAAGAAGGCTCTAAGGTTCGTGAATGGCTTGAATGAACCATTGCAAGGGTTTGCTATGACCCACATCCCGATGGGGGCCACCTTTGTGAAGTTAGTAGAAATGGCGCTCATGCATGAGGAGAAAAGCGCTAAAGCTGATAAGGCACCCGAGAAGAAGGGGGATCAGAAGAAACCACAACAGCAAAACAAGAAGGGTGGTAAAGACGATAACGGCAAGGGAAAGAAGAAATGTTTTAACTATGGGACACCAGGCCATCTCAGCAAGGATTACCGAAAGAAAAAGAAGACAGGCTGTTTTCATTGTGGCGATGCGGGACATTTAGTGAAGGACTGCCCAAAGAAGGGGCAGAGGGCAGGAGCTACCTCGAGAGGACAGGTGCAGGCTCTTATGGCACCAGGGCAGGCAAGGGGACAAGTTCAGGCTCTCGCGGTCCCACCGCTGCAAGAACGAGGTAGAACCATTTCTGTTGAAAGCTTAGTTCTTTTGTTTGATCATCCTGTTCGTACCTTATTCGACTCGGGCGCATCACATTCGTTTATCTCTACATCATTAGTTGAATCACTACACTTAAACACCAGTTTAGTAGAGGATCCCTTAGTTGTTTCGAATCCAATTGGGGGCTCAGCTTATTTGTCTATGATGTGTTTTGATTTGAAAATTTCCATACTTAGCGTTGAATTTAGATGTGATGCTTATGTGTTCTGCTTCACGGGCTATGGGCTAATTTTAGAAATGGATTGGTTATCCAGAAATGGGGCCGTTCTTGATTGTGAAAGGAGAGTAGTTAGGCTCGCGACTCGCCTTGGCAACACTCTCGAAATCTTTTGTAATCCCATAAATTCGGTTATGCTAAGTTATCTAGAATCGCTTGACGCGTCTGAGGAAAATCTACGATCTGTTAGAGTGGTACGAGAATATTCGGATGTGTTTGAGGAGGTGAAGGGCTTGCCTCCGAAGAGGGAGATAGATTTTCGAATATATCTTGTGGATAATGCGAAACCGGTATCTTTGCTAGTACGCCACGTAGCTCTACGTGAAAGGAGGGAACTCGGTAAGCAAGTGAAGGAGTTTCTTGAGAAGGGGTTCATAAGACGAAGTAAATCGGAGTGGGGTGCTCCAGTAGTATTTGCCACAAAGGCGGATGGGTCCCTTAGACTTTGTGTGGACTATAGAGAACTTAATAAGCTTACTAAGAAGAATAGATACCCACTGCCGAGGATTGACAATCTCTTCGATCAGTTAGTTGGCGCCTCAGTGTTTTCGCAGTTGGACTTAGCCACTGGTTTCCATCAGTTGAGAGTGGCTGAGGATAGCATTGACAAGAATGCCTTTAGGACTCCGGACGGTTTCTATGAATGGCTAGTGATGCCCTTCGGTTTGACAAACGCCCCCGCATACTTTGTTGATTTGATGAGTAGGGTGTTTAGGGAGTACCTTAACAAATTTGTGGTAGTCTTTGTAGATGACATCTTGATCTTTTATAAGGATGAAGAAGAGCATGCCCTACATCTTAGGGAAGTGTTGGAGACTCTTCGAGCGCATAAGCTTAAAGCTAAATTTTCTAAGTGTCACTTTTGGAGGAAGGAAGTACGGTTCTTAGGACACGTGGTTTCCAAAGAAGGAATAGCTGTAGATCCCGCGAAGGTGGTGGCCATCCAAGATTGGAAGGTTTCCAAAAATGCTACCGAAGTGAGAAGTTTCTTGGGGTTGGCTGGCTACTATAGGAAGTTTATCAAAGACTTCGCAAAGATATCAGCTCCACTGACACGCTTGACGAAGAAGAACCTAGTTTTCACATGGGACGTAGATTGTGATGATGCGTTCCAACGTTTGAAGAGAGCTTTGACTTCAGCCCCAGTCTTAGTATTGCCAGACGGGAGTAAGCCGTTTACCGTTTATACTGACGCTTGTGGGACAGGACTAGGCGCAGTCTTAATGCAAGAGGGTAGGGTAATAGCCTATGGTGGAAGGCAGTTGAGAGCGCATGAGAAAAATTATCTTACACATGACCTAGAATTGGCCGCTATTGTTTTCGCGCTTAAGTCTTGGCGTCATTATCTTCTTGGCGAGAAATTCGAATTATTCACTGACCACAAGTCTTTAAAATACCTATTCTCTCAAAAGGACTTGAACTTAAGGCAGCAAAGGTGGATGGAGTTTTTAGCGTCCTACGACTTTGAGATAGCATATACCCCTGGCAAGGGTAACGTGGTGGCCGATTCCCTAAGTAGAAAAATATTATCCTTAAGTCCTTTGTTTGTTGAGCGGCAAAGTTTAGAATTCATTTCGATGTTTGACTTTAGACCTTCCGTTAACTTCGTACCCGGTTTGCTAGCATCCTTGGAGGTCAGACCTACGCTTTTGGGACGGATTGGCTAGGCACAGCGAGACGACCCGCGGTTGGTTGAGTTAGTAGAAAAACTCAAAGGAGGGGAGTCATCAAGCCATCTCCGTAGGTATACCCTAGACGATAAGGGTTGGTTACGTAGGGACGGTAGACACTGTGTACCAAAAGACGATGACCTAAGGAAGACTATTCTTGACGAAGCACATCATTCGAAGATGACCATTCATCCCGGCGGGGACAAGATATACAAAGACATGAAGAGAGTTTACTTTTGGGCCGGCATGAAGAAAGATGTGGCCGAGTATGTCGCTAGATGCTTGGTGTGCCAACAAGTAAAAGCGTAGCAAAAGAAACCTGGTGGGTTGCTTCACCCATTGGAGGTTCCACTATGGAAATGGGAAAGCATCTCGATGGATTTTGTGGATGGATTACTGCGATCGAGGAGGGGTAATACGGGGATTTGGGTTATAGTAGATAGACTTACTAAGAGCGCCCATTTCATTCCCGTGAAGAGTAAGAGGACTGCTCCATGGTTAGCTTATGTATATGTCCGAGAAATAGTTCGTTTGCACGATGTTCCTTCTAGCATAGTGAGCGATAGCGATCCTATTTTCACTAGCGAATTTTGGAGAAGCTTACAAGAGGCGGTAGGGACTCAGTTATGTTTGGGCACCGCATATCATCCTCAGATGGACGGCCAGACTGAGAGGGTGAATCGCATTCTAGAGGATCTGTTGAGGCTATGTATCCTAGACTTTGGGGGTACGTGGGAAGAGCATCTTCCATTGGTTGAGTTCGCATATAATAATAGCTTTCAGTCCAGCATTGATATGACACCATTCGAAGCTCTTTATGGACGACCTTGTCGTTCACCTACATGGTGGTGGGAATCTACGGACAAGATCTTACTTGGGCCCGATATGATTAGGGAGACTTCGGAGAAGATCGACTTGATTCGAAGGAGGATGAAAGCAACGAAAGATAGGCAGAAATCATATGCGGATAAGAGGAGGACAGATCTCGAGTTTGAAGTTGGGGACATGGTCTTTGTCAAAGTGTTTCCATTACGAAACGTTGTTCGCTTTGGGTTCGTTGGGAAATTAGCACCAAGGTTTGTATGGCCGTTTCCTATTAAGGAGGGGATTGGACGGATGGCGTATAGAGTGGAGTTGCCCGAGAGACTTAGTGGTGTACATGACGTATTCCATGTATCACATTTGAGGAAGTGCTTGCACGAGACCGCGGAAGTGGTAGAGCCGAGCTTGCTTAGAGAGGTGGAGATAGAGCGTGATGCGACAATTCGACGAGCTCCTACGCGCATTCTTGGGTCGGAGATCAAGAGGTTGAGGAATCGAGAGGTCAGACTAGTCAAAGTGCAATGGGTAGATGATGAGAGCAACGCTACTTGGGAGACAGAAGAGAAGATGCGTTCACGATACCCTTTTCTTTTTGAGGGTATGTCCTTTAATTTCTCCTTTATCGCTTAGCTTGTACTTATCTTATCTTTAGTATATCCTCTCGCTAGTATCTTTGACCTTTAGTTAGGATAATCCTATGGTTGAAACATGTGTTTGAGACATGTTATGTATGGTGGATGCAAAGTGGATGCAAGTGTTTGCTAGTGGTTGCTCGTGGATGCATATACACACACTATTAGGCACCAGATCGGCTCAGTCACTTCATATTGCATATTGCATATATATGGATGTATTTAGTAAAATGGATGTATAATGGTTGTATTATCATATACATGCTGCATTCGGGTGGATGGTTGTGCACGCATATAGAATTAATATGTATCATTAGGAATCTTTTGCATACATATTGGACGCATGGCACTATCATGAATTGCACTAAGGAGGTCGACTGAATCAGTAGACCGCCTAATTTTGCATTAGATATGGACATATACACACACTGTGCATATAAACATTAAAGCATTAGAAGTCTTTTAAGGACAATGGATGCTGGTGTTTGATGGTTGAGTAGATGGACGATTAGATGGTACGATATACATTCTTCTTGACTTGGAGATTTCGGGGACGAAATCCTTTAAGGAGGGGAGAATGCAACACCCCGTAATTTTATAACATTAAAATTCACAAATTAAAGTATACTTAATTTTTTGAAAAGAATTAAGTGAAATGGGTTGCGTAGATATATATATATATATTGATATATATATATATATATATATATAAAAATTAAAAAATAAATAAATAAATATGCGAAAAAGTTCAAAACAACGAATTGGGAGGGGAAATAATCGAACCGGCCCATTTTTGAGGTCGACCCGAGCCCTGTTGGGTCGACTAGGGGTTAATCCAGGGTGTTTGGCTGTCAACCCGTGGGCCGATTCGCTCAAATGCAGATTTTGCATTTGATTGGTTCTCATGGTTCAGGGTTAATCTAATGGTCCTAAATAACTTCCTACACCTATAAATACATCCTAATGCTAACCCTAAACCTAATTAAAATAGAATAGTTACCGTCATACCATTGCCATGGAAATCAATGGAGTCGCCACAAACTAAGAAAGAAGAAAAGCAAATTCAATTCTAATTCTCTCAACCCTAAAGCAAAGCAAAACTCTCTCTTTTCTTCTCTAAATTGTGAGTACGATGATCTTAACAAGATTATTATCATTTTAATTAGGTTGAGTTATGAATGGATTATGAGTAGATGATGTGAATTATCATATATGTTGTTGTAAACCCCTTTTGCTATCATGTATATTGTAAATCCAATGTTATGTGATGATGATATCTTATATGTTGTAAATCATGCTATGATGATGTTATGTATGTTTAAAGTTTCTATGCTAAGTTGTGATGACTCATACATGTTAAAAAGGCCATGATGTTACCATCTATGCTAGTTAGTTCATATTAATTAAATCATCATGTTTGGGTTATGTTGATCTATATGACAAGTCACATATGCAAGTTAGATTGATTAGAAAAGTTATGAACATATGCCAAGACATCTATTATGACATCTAGAATTATGCTATGACATATGTGATATCCTATGCTAGTTCACACCATCATTATGTTGCCTAAAAACCCCATATGCAAGTTTATGTATAGATTTGGGCTATGATCATATCATGTAAATTGAGACATTTAACAAGTTGACACCTTTTGATCCTTAACATGTGTAGTTTATGCAAGTTTCACCCCTATTATGATTAGATTTATTTTAATTGTCTATATGTTGTGATAATTTATCTTTGTGCTAGGTGTTAGACTATACAAGTTTAGCCTATATTATGCGTTGAATAAGCGAACGTATAAACGTGGGGTAGGGGTAATATTAAGGATTTAATATTAAAAAGTTGGGGTGCAATGGATATGGTTTTGCATGCCATAAGTGGATGGCCATAATTGAGTCAATTATGGACATCATTAAAAGTTGACTTAATTAATAATTTGAATAGGGAATTATTAAAAATGGGGTAAAAGATTTTAAGTGTTAATCAATGCTTAGGACACGAGGTTGGACTTGTTTGTGACGTAAACCTGCCCGGACCCGCCCGGCAAATCCAATGGTCACAAATGTCAGCCCAATGTGAGAGGTCCTAGGCCTAAACTAAAGCATAACAGTTGTAAAGACACGAGGTTAGACTCTTTTATGGTGTAAGACTGCCCGGACCCGCCCGGCAAATCCAGCTGCCATAAATGCCAGTCTAATGTGAGAGGTCTTTATGAGGTTATGGCCTGAATGAATTAAGAAATACTTAACCAAATAAACATGTAAGGTGGGACATGGGGGTTAAGTAGGTGCCTTGGGTGGCATGAGGAATCTAGGGGGTGCCCTTAGTGGCATGTGAAATACGATTAGTAAGACTTAACCAAACACACATGTAAATGAACATGACTAAGAAGGTTAAGTGGGATATACTAATGACAAGCTTAGATGGGTAGCTTGTGGGGGCCCATTTCAACCAGTATCCCAAACGTATCTTTGTGGGCTCAACCCAAGCCGAGGACGGGACACGCATACTGAGTTTGACTATAAGAGGCCAAAACGGGGAGCGGTGGCAACGCAAGTCCAACGGGTTTCTTATGCGTGTGTGGACCCGGGCTGGTAGGTAAGACGTTGTTGCATCGTGTAGGTATAAGCCGTGCATTCTCAAGTTGTATCGGGTTGTCACTTTAGGGGAGTGATACACCCCACTGTGGGGCCAACACGGGTATCTACGAGTAGGGAGCCGATCGGAAGTGGGTAGTGGGGTACACCTAGTGGAGATAGGGGCAGACGACATCTATGTAGTCAGCTAGGGGTACGTAAGACTATTTATAAAGTTTCTGTGTGAAGCAAGTGGGATCAAACAATAGGGTGACTGATGTGGTGCAGTGTAGTAATGTGCGGTGCAGTGTAGTAATCATTCGTTAGTAATTAGGTGTGCCTTTACCGTTATCATTAACGTTATCTTAAACGCTATCTTTATCTTCCTAAGAGTTCATAGACATTTACTTGTCTTCCAGCTTATGCCGTAGTCTAGTTATTTTGATAATAGTATTGTTAAGATTATCATACTCGCCAGACTTTATGTCTGACCCCCTCTATTTCTATCCTTTTTCCCCCTCCAGGTACTCAGGTTGGGCCCAGCTCTAGTGGAGTTTGATTGAATTGCTTCATCTCTCTTTGGAAAGCTTGGACCGTTGAAGTAAAGTCCAGCTTGTTATCTTTTTAATGGCTATTTCTGTAATGGGATTATGTATTTTGTTTTTATGAAGATGGATATTGTACTTGGTTATGATCTATGGTTTTATGATGTAACAAACATGTTTAATTTCCGCTGCAATAAAATGAAGTTTTAGATTTCCAAGTACTATTTATTATCTGTCTTGTTGTAATTTTTCTGTTCTATATTCACTTATAACCTCCATGGAAGTTAATGCATTCCTTTTATGAGTGACATTAATGGACGTGGGGTGTTACAAATCCCAAGTAACCTGATCCTCTGGAGTAGCTGTCTTAATAGCATTCCACCAATTCATCGCTCGCCCTTGCAGCTGACGAGACGCTAGCCTTCTCTTCATCGCATCCTCGATACCCAAGTCGCCGAAGATATGATCACAACTATCCAACCTATCCTGAACATCCGTGGCCGACTCCGTTCCGTGGAACGGCTTCCCACCAAGGCTAGTGTAATTCTTGCATAGCTTGGCGAAATCGACCCTAGGCGCCTGCACTATTGGACCACCACCATTACCAGCATTGGGAGCTGCCCCTTGCACACCCCGAAGCATGTCTCTCATGAGGTCAGTAAACATCGCCCTCATGTCAGCAGCATTCCCATTATTGGCTCCTCTACCAGCTCCTCTTGCGTATCGGCTCATCGATCAATCTGTAAAGAGAAACGATTAACCATCTTCATAGTGGTGCTAGTGCAGTGCGACTCTATCCTTAGCTATACTAATAATATATATAGCTTTTGAAAACCAAAGTAATCACAAATACGCTCTCTCATATACGTACTATCTCTCCCTAATGTCTTTCCCTAGGTTAACTACGCAACGTAGAGCTCTGATACCAAATGTGACAACCCGCCCCGCACCAACGGACATTTACTCCAAAAGTGCGCTGCACACATGTCCAGTTAGCACGGAACGGTCGTCAGAGGGGAAGAAAGAAGACGAAGAATCAACAAGGAACCTGTAGAATGTCTCACCGCGCATAGAACAAAATATAATAATAATAACATACTTGACATAAAATAGGTGAGACAGTGCATAAGTTGAAAACAAACTATCATGGCAGCGGAAAATCCAAAGTACAACTTATGATCCAAAGCCAACATTATTACAACTTTTAAAACTGTCTCAAGAGCTAAACAAGAAAGGTACACTACTAATGCCCAAGGTAGTGACCAGCAACGACACAGGGAGAATATCTATATATATATCATACGTGGAAGCCTCCTGCTCGCCTCCGAATCCGCTACTCGCGCATCACCAGCTAACATGTCTCTAGTCTGCTTGTGAGAGCACCCAGAGTAATAAGAAGAGACATAAAACTCTGGGTCAGACAAAAAGTCTGGTATGAGCGATAAGCAGCTAAACAGAACAATAACAGGTATACTAAACCATACCTGAACCTGGACCTGCAACCAAAGAGTTAGCACTACATACTGTACAACACTCTAAGGTGCCACTAACTTATGGTGTACTAGCATACGGGGGTGGGGGTGTGTATGTCATAGTGATGGCAAACAAATCAAACATAGCAACCATCCTCACATCTCTCACTCAGTGCATAAAGCATACGATGTCCACTACTGTCAATCACTAGACCCATCGAAGTAGTGACGGAGTTCGACTTGTACAACTACTGCTACTACCAAGCTTACCACATGGAGTCATGACCAAATCTTTACAAATGACCCCACTTCATTAGTCTATAGCCCTTTAATCGTACCTAGGCCACTATGGTCCTGAATCCGTTCACGTACTTCCTGCACATAGTGATCCAAAGTTACGGACATCGACAACCCCTTAGCACACGTCCCGCAACAAAGCCCGACTCATGAAGCCCACTCATTAGTTCCTTACTGGATCCTGAGTCAAAGCTCCTTATTTGGACTTCCTTTGCATCTCGGGTTTTGGTCGAATTGGAGTTGGTCTTCAGAAAAGTCGTCGCGTAGTAGTAATAGCATATGTACAGTTCGGTTCGGTGTTCCCCTTCTGGCCTGGTTCGGCTCGGTGTACTCTTGCTCCGTCGGTTCGGTTCGGATGCTTTGTGTCTGGTTCGGTGGTTGCTCCCTCCTAGATGTCCCGATCCGATCCAGTGCTTCGCTCCAACTCTAGCTCCAAGCTAGGTCCTCTGATCCGATCCCTATGCTCTTGCCTCCGATCCGATCCCTATTAGTCTCTCTGATCCGATCCCTTTTGGTTTCTCTCTGATCCGATCCCCTTTAGTTTCTCTCCGATCCGTTCCCCTGCCCAACTCCAATTCTAAGCAAATGGCCTTCCTTCTCGCCAAGCCCCTTATGCTAAGTTCCAACCCGAATCGAGTCCACTTGCCTAGTTCTCCTATCCGATCCGAGCTCAATTATCCGATCCGGTTCGGAACCCTGCATATTTCCTGTGACTTTCCAACGACTGCTTTACGCCATACGATGGCGTTTTCGATCAATCTAACAGTTCTAATCAATCACAAAACATACCATACAGTCATAACAACATAGGGAATCAACCATAGACATCAAAACAACAATCATAGCATGTAATTTGGATCAAACCTACCCAAAATCCCATATTTTCCCTTAAGCATGTTTATGCAAAACTAATGATATGATTATCAAAACTTAACGAAATTAACCCAAATTCATATCAGAGGTCTAAAATACTATTTAAGAATTTATAAATATTTTTCCAGAATTTATTAATGTATAAATTCGCTAATCTTCACTAATTACCCTTAATTAACCATAATTAGTGAGGAACTATGCAAATCACTCACCTTAGCCACAAATAAACCTCAAATATGAAATAAATCTCTGTTTGGGCGCAAATAACAATGCAACACAGCAGCTCTACTACTGGTTTGGCGAAGATCTCCCTTGATTTGATGTTGCTAAGCTTAATCCTTGATTAGAAAGTGATTTGGATGTGATTTAGAGGTTGGAGGCCATTTTTAGGTTTTCTAAGAGGTAAGTGGAGGCTAGAAACTGAAATGGAATGAAACCCTATCTCTTTTCAGCCTCCCCATAACCCTAATCCCGAAAAGGGTAATGGGCCCATTCACTGGTCACCCTATTTGGCCCGGTTAAGCAGTTTTTCACCTTTATTTCAGCCATATCTCCCAAATAGTAAGTCCGTTTAGCTATTATGACCACTCTACGGAAAGGTAAACCATCAAACGAATCTAATGGAAGTGGTTTCAGGTCAAAATTCTTTTCCAGTCAAAAGTTATGGACAAAACAGTATCAACTAGGGGCAAAATGGTCATTTAAAAATCGGGAAAAATCATGAACATGGGGAATGACCCCAATAGTCGTTTCCCAAAGTTACATGACCATACACCTTCATATAAGAAAGAAATAAATATTCTACGATCCTCCGATGCGTAGAATGTGGGTTGTTACAACCCCTCTAATTCAATTATCATGACTTTGTTTCTTCTCCCTGTTGCGCAATTTGCATAACAACGTTCTCTTGCGGTTTGAAATAACCCATCGTAATCCCTTATTACATCCGACATTGGCATGGTGTAGAGCTGCATCGGCCTGTGCTTATTGATTCAGTTGCCAATCATAGTTTTAGTGCCATTCTTTGGCTGGCCTGCTGTTGCATAGTGTCTATCACTACAAAGATGAGGGCTTCTAATAGCAATGACGTATAGCGTTTCCGCCTTACAGCTGGGTTTCCAAAGCTGTTTACCAAATAAATATCGTACACTCAACGCTATCCAATGAAAAAGGCGGGAAAAACTAAAATTTGTGCGGGAATAAGAAAAAAGGCGTCGGCAATTAGTGAAAAAAACCCATTCCACTTTCACTTCATTAACTTCTTTAGAAAACAACTACTATGCGAAATCCCTAAACCGCAACACAAAATCGCTCTCTCACATTGTAGTAATCCAGATTCTTAAATCAGGATACCTTAAATGTTGTGATCCCAAATTGGTGTCGTAATCCGTCTCTTTCATAATCGATCCCGATCCCCAAATACAACAACCCTTTCCGCTATCCAGATCCTAGATTCACGCCTCTCCAATTTGAGCTGCCCTAAGAGGTACTGCAACATTTACCATATATATTTTCATACTATTTTTGTTTTTTAGATCTTTAATATTGTGTTATGTGATTCGTTATAGTCCAAAACTATAATTTCCGAAATATACTCAAAGTCAGGATTTTCTAAGTTTTGTTGAGATATT
This sequence comes from Allium sativum, assembly GCA_030737875.1. NCBI lineage: Eukaryota > Viridiplantae > Streptophyta > Magnoliopsida > Asparagales > Amaryllidaceae > Allium > Allium sativum. Next base: position 293,482,115 of record CM060912.1, read on the forward strand.
GTACTTTGGTGATATTATATGTGCTTCGAATGCATTGAAAACAATTAATGATAATGAACACAGTTATATTGCTGATGAAAAATCATGCACCTATATCCTTGAGGAGGTGTAATTTGACACTGTTGACAAAAACATACAACCTCGACTTATTTAGCAAAAAAATTTGGTTGCTAGTCGCAGTAAGCTACAAATATAGTTGTGCAACCGTTGGCTATCTTGAGTTCCAATAGAACCCTCAGTTTTGTCATCTTCCTTGCAGATGCACTTTGGCTGATTTTCAGTACTATTTTCTTTGTACATGGTGCGTAGTTTTCACTCTTTTCTGTTATTTTAGGAGTTTCTTTCTGTTTAAATATGCTTATTCTTGGTGGATAGTGAAACTAATTGAAATAGCGATCACAAAGACAAACTTTCATATGCATATGTTACAGGGACACAACTAATGTGTTATGCATTCCTTACTGGGAAAATACACAACCGCTATGCGAAATTAGGGCTAGCTATCTGGCTGTTTGTTTTCTTTATTATTACCAGAACATTTACTGCAATGCTTAACCGCATTCTCAACACCGACCATCTTGTACCAATAGTAAATGATTAAAAAAATTGGTTGTAATGGACCTTCGTTTGTACATAAGTAGTTGGTAGGTGTACTTGGTTATGAAGATCAGCACATTACAAAAATCCCTAGAGTAGAAAACTATGACATTGCATCCCAAAGTGGAGAAAGCACAACTGCTTACCTCGAAATGCCATATTTAAATATATTCTTATCTCAATTTTACTGTAATAGGTACATTGTGTATGCAGATGTTGCGCGGTCAGGTGGCCTTGGCTTTGTATGTTATTCCTTACCTTATCTTCTAAATTGCACTATTGCTAACTTGCGGATAGTGGTTGTGATAGTAATGTTGGCGAAAAGGACCAGTGAACCTAATTAAGTGATTACATGCACAAACTGAAATATAGTAGTTTGGTTTAGAGTAGACCGATTTTGGATTTAGACCTTAATATACAGATGTGGATAGCATTGAAAAATCAACCATTAAATTATATTCTATTGATGTTCAGATTACGTAAATTAGCCCGCTGTATGAATAAATTAGCTGCATGCATGAATCTTACATTTATTGCAGTACTCTTTTAACCTGATTCTTACTATATATAATAATATCAAGGAGCAGGAAATCCCAAATTTCTAATAAAACAACCCAATATCTTACCACCAGTCTGGCCCTTTGTGTAGATAGAGCCTGGCAACAATAACAGTACAAAAAATGTGCAATATGAATTGAAGAAATTGAGACGTAAACTCAAGTTGTCAAATCCTACTAATAACAACTTTGGCATTTTAACCAATTCGATTTGTTACCAATTTAAAAATTCGTCTCAAGGCTTGCCTGAAGGCAAGAAAATGTAAAAGCATATTGGCCCCTGCTTAGAAATACTTTTTCTGTCCATGGCCTATACCCCGACATTTTGGCACATGTGTAGCGTACGCCTCATACATCTCAAGCTGTTGAGACATACGTTTAAATTGAACTAATCAACATCGCACCGACTGCACATCGGATAGTGATACATAACATTAAATAACTTAAAACATATCCTTAACATTCAAAAACAAAAATTTGAATATGAAATGTGCTCAAATATCTTATTTTAATAGTATCAAACCATAATAAAAACATAGTACAAATCATGAACATGAAGAAGAGACTAAAAGACATCTCAAACTCCGTTACATCCCAACACTGAAATAAATAGCATGAACAGACTGACCACGACATGTATAGTAAATACTAATAACACTCCTCTCTTGATAATAAAGACTGAAGAGAGGTGAGAGTGAAACTCTACTATCCTATAATATGCAGATGTGCAGGGTACCTTTAACTAATGCCATGGCTGCACTGTAAAAATTGTGAAACCAATGACCTGTACGATGACTATGCATCCTTCACATGAACATGTTTGAAATGTATGAATCTTGAGAAGCATAATTATCAGCCTAAGCGCTTGTTTCTTGATTATGATCTACAACCGATGCTGTTGCAAACTGAAGAAGCAGACTATAAGCTCCATCTCCATCGTCCCAAACCGAGCTCCCAGGCCCCCAAATGTTAAACCACGCTTCATCGGCACCTCCCAACATCAGTTCAGCATGAGATTGCCGCGAACTCGTTTCAGACATCATCGATTTTTCTTCAACCATTTCATTAGTTGCTGAATTTTCTTCTGCAGTAGCTACAGGTATATCTGAAGCTGTCTAATTTAGTAATAGTTTTTTATCATCTTTTTCAGTAGAAAAAAAAACCAAGCATTAGTAGGTATCTTTCAAAATGGTTGTTTATGACGTGTATTGTAAACATTATCGGCTGTCTAATTAGTTGCATTGGCTGAGCAGCGAGACAATACCTTCAGTGCTAAAGCAATAGTTGCTCAGTTAAGTGGCGTTGCAGGCCTCCTGGTCATAAATGACACTGAAGGTAATATTGTATCTTTTAGCTTTTTTATCCAATGAGTTCAATATTCTAGCTTGTAGTGTGTATTATGCTTTACACAAACTTATGCTTCTTATTACGTTTGATCCTGACATGATGAACTGAATACATCTATTGCTTATCAGTATATAAAGCTTGAAATTTGTACTATTTATTTTAACCTACATTGAAATGCTGCATCTGAACTATAAAGTTATTTTGTTCCAAGGGTGTCAGTCATTTACTACCTGTGTAACAATATCTGACGTTGGTTAATTTGATAAAATTAATTAATACCATTTTAAAACTTATGTGTGGATTTTGCGATTATTCAAAGATAATATAACTTTCTAAAAATCAACGAACCATACTTGTAATTAACTGTATATAATTATGCCTTTTAGTACAAATTTTTAGTGTTAAAGTTTGCACCAAAAGTGGAGAATTATATTTGGATTTTTTTTCTATAGTTTTTTACAAAAATATATCCATTGGAAATTGCAAATATTTATAGTTTCCACTGGAAATATTTGTACTGAAATGGTAGTTTTTGAAATTTTACTTCAGTTTTTTTGGTTGCGGCTTTTACTAGTTTTGATTAGGTGCTCAATTAAATACTAAGAAAATAATTGAGAAAAAAAGCCCTTTTTCTCATTGTTTCACAACAAGTGCTTTTTGGAAGGAAAATCTAACCTATTTATCCAAGAAAAATTAAACCTATCACTAGTTTTAAATCAAACAAATTTCCAACCACTAACTTGTTTTCCAGTAGCTAGATTTTTTTTTTAAATGTAAACATCATGTGTTAATTTAATTGACAAAGGAGAAGAATTTCAATCTGAACCTTTTAGACAGACTACAATGATACAAAAGCTAGAAGAAAAGGAAAAAAGGAAAGAAAAACGTAGGATGGACAGTCAATAATTCAAATACAAAAAAGAAGGAAGCATAATGAAATGATGATATGAACAACAGCTAAGGTAATCAACAAACATGACAAACAGACCCCCCTCCATTTTCACTTTTCATGCATGATATCTACAATTCTTCTTACACTAACAGGACGACGACGATAGGATCGATAATAAATATCATGCGTTGCTCCTGAACGATCCCAAAGCCTTCACCGCGCCTTCCCTTAGCACATACTGGTGATACGCTGCTGCAATGGCCGCACCGATAAACGGACTGACCTATAAGATCCAATGGTCATCCCATGCTTTGTCTTTGTTGTAGATGACAGCAGCTCCAAAGCTTCTAATCGGGTTGATCCCCGTCCCGGTAATAGGAATGGTAGCCAAATGAACCATGAACACAGCAAATCCAATTGGAAGCGGTGCCAGAACGGGAACATGAGAATCGCACGTGCTTCTTTTGGGATAGGTGGCGGAGAACATGGTGTAGACTAGGACGAAAGTGCCGATGATTTCAGCAGCGAGGCCGGTTCCTTTTGTGTAACCCGCGCTTAGCATGTTTGCTTCACCTCCGTACCTGCTGTAGTACGCGCTCCTCATATGGCGCCGAGGCACTGGGCGATCATATATAGGATTGCACGGACTATGGATACTTTTCTTACTAGGAATAGACCGGATGTCACTGCTGGGTTGATGTGTCCTCCAGAGATTCCAGCAGTGCAGTAAATAAGAACAAAAATCATGCCCCCAAAAGCCCATGCAATTCCAAGAACGCCAGCGCCGCTGCACGCCGCGTCCACGTTCCCAGGCAGCGTTGCGTCGCTTTGGTGACTATACCCAATCACTGTCACCAGCGTTATGTATAGATACAGCAGCGTCGCCACAAACTCCGCAATCACCGCCATGTAAAGCGACCACTTGGTCAATTCCTCCATGTTGAGAAAAGGAGCGGGCGGAGGGTCCACGTAGTCCTTCGTCCTCAACTGCCCGCTGCCTTTTTCCACTGCCTTTACATCTTTAGCCATTGCTCAAAAAGACTTTACCCCAAAAGAAGAAGGAAAAACAATAAAGTTGTTTATTTTTTGAGTGATCCAATAGCTAGCTTGGTCATAAGTAGATAGTATCAATCAACAATCATCAATATTATAGTTTGAGTATTCAGATTTTTACACAAATACTGGATATAAATATAAATTTATTAGTGTCAATGGATCAATTTCAAAAAGTGTGTAGTATGATGATGAGCTTGGAAATGAAAGCATTAAAATGGACTGCAAATGCATGACTCTTTTATTTTCAAAATTTGCAGATTTTTAGGTTGTATTTTCATCATCCAAATCAATTGTAATCCCATTATTAGGACTGCAAAATGACTTATTTAAGCATGCACCTTCAATAGGGGGAACTAAGGGTGTAATGGCATGTTTAGTTATATCGTCTAGATTTTACTATTTACATGGCTAGCTTGAAGAAGTATATGCTCGTGAAAATTGAATGAGTGCACTGTTGCATCATCTTTATTACATTCAGTTGCAATATAGATGGATATTCAATGTCCATATCTGTTTTTGAGGAAGAGTAACAAGTTACATGTTTTGGCTAAAACAAATATTGTTTTCTACTGCTATTGCAACCCTGTTTACTTGCAGTTGGTTTACTATCTTAGAATTCGATTTTGAATCAAAGGATGGGTTGCTGTTTTTATGACTTGTTGAAATGAGGATTCTACATTGTTTATTTCCATAATTTTGAATAGAAAGCTAAGTTAATGTTGTTGAAGTAAATGTTAATTTTTAAGTGCAGTTCCTTGTTTATTTTCTTTTGATCCGTTGAGAAGTAAAAGTTGACCAAAGAAGAGAATGAAACATTGGTCGAAGAAGAGACTAATACATTGGTATAAGATTTCTCACATGTAAGTAATATTAATTCTCATGTTTACTATAGTTATGCTGAGGTTGAGAATATCTAAGGATTTCATTTTTATAAGAGACCAAGAAAAACATCTCATCACTGTCAAAATTTTATAGTTCTGGGTAAAATTGTCTTAGTTCTCAGTGGAAATAGGTACAAGTTCCTGTCTACTTTACAGATATATTCAATTATATTATTATGACATCCTTTTTAGTTCTTAGCTAGTTGGCCTATGATTTCCACTGTAGATGCAATGTGCGAGTAGGAAACATCTTTTCCATTTTCTATCCTACTCATGCACACGTTTCCACAGTGTTCTAAAATTCCAGAACCTGCAGAATGCCACAAATTACACACAATTCGTAACCAACCACCTAGGATGCATGTATTTGTGTTATTCACAGGAGCATACAGAAACTTTACCTATAGCATTTACTGTAGGCAATGTCTATCAGAAGTTGCTGATGCTCTGAATGGAAAAAAAAAACTATAAAAACGTGAATAGAAAACATTTACAGTTTTGATTAACTTGAGTGTATCACTTAGAAATAGTAGTTTGCTGCTCCACACATGTAGTGTTTGTTTGATTTTGTTAATTAATTTGTCAAAGTTCACCCCTTTCAATTGTACGGAAGTTTGTGACTGATCGGTTGGTTATCTCTAAACCTAATAACACGACATATGGGTTGCATATTGAAATCATTCGGGATTGTTTGGATTGCTAAGTGCATTATATTTTATGTCATAGCTGCTTTTTTTTTCTTTTACTTTGTCAATATACGACATAGCAATTAATAACACTTTGACGTTTTATTTGACATAAGCAGGACCGCAATTGTTGCAGTTAAGGAGGAAATATCAGAAGCAAAGCAAGATCAAATGTATTGTTTGTCTGTTTTGTAAGTAACTTGTTGTAGCAAAATGTGACATTATATATATATATATATTACGTGTGGATTCAGAACAGTTGACAAAACAATTTGTATGAAATACTAAGTTTGAATATGTGAGAATTTATTTGAATGATGTGCATGAAATACCAAGTATGGATATAAGAAATGTTGTTTGAACGATATATATGAAATATTATGTAGTAATTTGTATAGTTGTTGTTTGTTAAATTTTTTTATATTTATATACATATAAGAAACGTTTAAATGTGTGTTTATACATGAAAAAAGGCTGAAATGACGATGAATAAAATCTACAAATAAATAATATAGGCGATAGCGTTTTAAAAACGCTATAGAAACACATTACAGAAAACGCTATAAAATATAGGTACAAACGCTCTAGAATTATACATACAAACGCTATAGAATTGTACATACCAACTCTATATAAAGTATGTATCAGATGGTATATTGTATAGCTTTTTTTTAATAGCAAACAAAAATGCTATGCAAAATTCATTTTTCATAGCATTTTTTTTTCGCTATTTAAAGTAGAAGGTCTAACATAGCATGTCGTTACATGGTGTTCTCTGAAACGCTATGTTAGGATATAATAGCGTTTTTCAAACGCTATGAAAACCCTAATTTGTTGTAGTGTATGAGAAGGCGTGTTCATGAACTTGTGTATACTTGTTAGTGTTGTACTTGCCGATCTTTTTCCTTGCTACCCTGCTCGTTTGTTGTCGCATATTCTCTGCCTGAACCTGTTCGTCATGCTTTTTCCTGTGTTGCATTGACTTTATTTTGCATGTTCTATTCATACTGTGTTGTTTTGTATGTGAACCCTTGTTGTCATGTGCATTTGCGAGCTCTTTTGCATCACTGTTTTACTTGACATGTGGCATCATTGCTGCATCTTTACCTGTCCATTTTTGTATAGACCTGACCATGATTTTCCCATGCCTTTGTCTTGAACTTGCATGTCGTTCTACGTGTAGCATTTGTTGTTATTACACATTGTTGTGCCATTGAGAACTTTGTGGAATTTTCATGTGTCATGCAGCACTATTAGTCTGCTTTACCATCTTATACTTATTCATGTACTTATATACATTTGTTCGTGCTACTATATTTACCTGTGTGTTTTTGCACTGCCTTGTTTCCCGAACCATTCACTTCTTCCTGGCCTGAAATGTTTGAATCTTGACTTTGTTATGAGCATCTTATTATATTTGACACTTATAATATTGGGTATATTATATTTGCAGTAGGCACTTGGCCATGATGCCTTGTACCATTGTTTAGCTTACCATATTCGCGTTCCAGTAATTGTGTTAATCTAAATCACGGATTTTATAACTTTTACGTGTTAATTTGGTGCAACTCTTCGTAAGTGCCTTTTTGTGATGTCTTTAATTCTATGTTTTATAATGAGTTCAGATGGGTTGATACACATGCTCATTTTCCAGATATGGTTTTCGAATCAATTATGCATATAAGGATTTCTCTATAGCTTTGAGGAAAAATGATTTTATTGTTTTTGTTTATAAGACAAATGGTCTCAAAGCAATAGTATAAATATATTTTAAACTATAAAGAGCTTCAAAGAATAAGTTAAGTGTTTTCGAAACCGTTTATAATTCGTTCTCATAAACCAAATATGTTTCGTATATTAGAAATACACATTTCTCCGCCCTTCGAGAAGACATCACGTTGATTAAACGGTATCATAAATCTCGTGGTATGGGATAAGAAGGTATTTGAGATCAGTTAACACCCAACTTTACCTTTGAAGTTATTACCTCTGAATTTCTCTTATGTTTCTTGTTTTTCCATGTTTTCGTGTTTTCCAGTGTTCATATGATTTATACTATGGAGCTGACTTGTGGGGTGTAAACCAACAAGTGAGAACGTGTTGTATGGGATGCACCATTATCAGTATTCGGGTTACTAATTGAGAATCCATGACACGTTCTTTGGATAAATGACAAAATTACCCAGAGATGTGTCAGCTACCTTGTTCTTTAAGACAAAACTGCTTGTGGAAGGTGCAGGCGACCTTGTCATGATGGAAAAACTTCTTGGGGAGTTGTCAACGACCTTACCGTTAAGGAGAAACTTGGGAGGGTGTTGACGACCAGGCCATGGTCGACGAAACTACGTGGGTAGGTGTCAGTGACCTTGCTATTAAGGTGAAACTTCTTTGGGAGGCATCAGTGACCTTATCGAAGCCATTGTAGTCTACACGGATCTACCTCATGTTGTTTGTGTGTGTTTGTGTTATTTGTGATTTCCCCATTTTTGTGACGACTACTATTATATGTACACACACACACACATTGCTTCGAGCTGTCAAAGTATTTTTGGTGAATTCAGTTATTCTTATGATTCCAGTTATTCATGTGATCTCAGTGATCCTTGTGATTTTAGAGATTCATGGATTTTCAGTGGTTCTCGTGATCTCTGGGATTGTAATGAATTTTGTGGTTCAGTGATTTCCTAGTCTTCCATCTTGTGTTAAGTAATTTCTTATGTTAATACCTGAAATGTAGAGTTTGGGTAATGCGTGCCAAGGGTATTATTTAAGACCGTGCTCTATCCTCTAGGTGTACTGCTTGGTTGTGGTGTGATTTATATAATATAAGTTGATATCTCATGTATATGGAATTCCTTTCTGATGGAAAGGAATTAATACATCTATATTTTCATGTAAATCTATGTTTTGAGATACCATTTCTTATAGAAAGGGTTTGATGTCTAGATGATGCTTTATTTCGTCTATTATTATAATTGATATGTAAACTAGACCGATCCATGTATGCAATACTCGAGTCAGACTGAGTTGTTTCAGGTTGCAGTATGTAGTTGATTCGAGGTTAGCTGATTTACCTTGGAATTTATCTTTTGAGCCATTTCGTAGTTGTAATTGAGTCGTTGTATACTTTTTCATTTGAAGATGTTATATTTGGTTTACATTAAACCATTTTGATTTATAGCACAAGTATATGTTGAATTCTGTGATTGTATTTATATGTATCTGTTACGTGATCTGATAACTGTGATGAGTTGTATATTTTTGAATGTGATCCCTATCCATCGTAGTTTCATATTAGATGCATTGAGTATATTAATCCACTTGAGATACAAAAGAAAAATTCATACACCCAATCAACGTATTCATTACTTGTCTAATGCAAAATTACTGATCGTTGCCCTTAACCAGCCCTATTCTCTGCTCTATTAGTTAGTATTACTTAGTAATTCTCTTTATTAGGGTGGTTCTCGGGGTCGGGGTCCCACAGTTAGGCTTGATTTAGTAACTTTATACCTAAGGGAATGAAGTAATCTGGTATATGTCATGTTAAATGGATAGTCGACTCTGGTTCATAAGTGATACATGTGAGGCATTTGGTACATTTATCAAAATGTGTGCTACGGCAGGAGGTATCACAGTATCACCGTGTTTGATGGAAATTAAATCTCCAAAATATGCCATATGGCTTTCGTTGTATACTCATTAAACTGGAATTTAATAACGTAACAATTTTGGCTATGTTTCATATTTATTTTAAACCTTAGACATTATTTTAAAATCATTAGATTTCTATTGACGTCAAAAGTTGGTCACTAGTGACAGTCAACCCTTAATTGTGTGGAGGGCACAGAATAATGATTATGAAATGCAAGAAAGTAAAGAAAACTGGGAACACGCAAGGCTTTTTATAGTGGTTCGGCAAAGATGGTGTCACGTCCACTTTATATGTATTGATCTTTGCTTTTTGATCACAAATACAATGTTTTTTCTATTTGAGGAAGAAGTAGCTATTTTTTAACTTAGCCGTGGAGAAGCTTTGAATTAGGAGGAGAAGTTCAACCAAAAATTGAAGCAGCCGAAAAAGAAGTCCCTTTTCTATTTTAGGCATGGGTGTATTTATAGGTGAAGAAGTGGGCTGAGCGGGCCGCCACGTGGCTTGACTCTTTTTCGGAGCTTGGACACGTGGAGCTCGATCAGTAGAAGTAGTTGCGGTGGTGGGACTTGGTCTACTGCTGATTAATAGTATCCTCGGAAATAGTGGCTTACGCGACACTCAAGGTGAGGTGTATCAAAAGTAGAGCTTTGTCCGGAGATGGTTAACCACCTTTATTGTCTCGAGAGTTGGGCTGAGTATTTGAAAGACTTAGCTGGATATTTCTAGGTTGATCCGAGATATTTGATTGATGCATCTTCGATGGAAGCGGTTTACTCGGTCGACTGGGGAGAGCGATTCTTTCACAGTCAGTGAGCTATTAGCCAAAAGAAACTGGCTCGCGCTGAAACGTGAAGACGGCCAGTTTGTGTCGAGCCTTAGTTGGGCCTTCTGGAGTATGAATTGCCACAATTAGCCGGTTGAACAATGTTGAAGGGCGCGTATTTGGATATTAGGCTTCGATCTGAACTGTGACGGCTGTTGCCAAAAAGTTTGTTAACACTTTGCCCCTCAGAAGGTAGAGGGATGTGTGTTCTGAATGTTGTGTCGAAGCACAATTTATCGGTTAGCTATGGTCACACCGTACCATATGAAGGCCAGAAATCCAACGGTTCTATTGGTTGTATTAAGGCCGGGAAACCGACGACTGTGGTTGATCGTATTAAGGCCAGACAACTACCATAAAACCGCATTAAGGCCGAGTGAATCATGGAAGTCGTCCTTGTTGCAATATTTGGTACCTGTAAAGATAATAGGAGCCACTCTCTGTCTAGAGAGGACTTTAAGAGCAATCGAGCGGATGTTACCCTTGGCTTCGAAAAATGGCGAGTGTAATCGGTACTCGGCTTATGGGAATGACGAGTATTATTGGTACTCGGCTTATTGAGGGGCGAGCATCATCTATGCTCGGCTTATTGTGGTGCGAGCGTTACATATGCTCGACTGGTTTCAAGTGGCGATCACGCTCGGTTGGCATAAGTTATTTTACAATCATTTAATGGAGCCCATTAGGGGCTTGGTGGCAGGCATCGACCATGTTCTTAAGGACAGTGGTAAGCTGACCATGGCAAAAGACACTCGAGTAATGAAAGATTTGGCAAGTAGACAGCGCACTTTGCTTAAGATAATGGTGAGTATCAAGTATACTCTACTTTATGACAAGGGTTGAACGAACTCAGCTCGTGGAGTTGGTCTAGTTATAATGGCAAGTATTGACCGTGACATATAAACGGTGGCTAACATTGACCATACTTGGCGAGCGATTGTTATGCACAACTTGAATTTGTTCAAGCATGTCAAATGTTCGAAAGATTTTTTTTTTATTGTTTCTACAGAGCCAAAGAAATAAATCCTAACAAAGCAACAATTGAACTTTGGACACTTTTAGAAGTTATCCCCGCTTATGCACAATTCATCATAACTCATTATTCAAAAAATAAAAAATACAATGATACAACTAATTAATTATAATGCTGCGATTGCTGGGCTCAGGGTCCTTTCCATTCCTGGGAGCTCGAGGACCGACCAGAGGAGCTTGGGCAGATGAGGTGGTGGCAAGGCCTGTGCAGGTTTCTCGACATACTCGGGAAGCTCTCCGCTCCTAACCTTATCCTCAATGAGATCGCGTAGGTACCTGCATTCAGTGGTGGCGTGACTAACTATGTTGTGGTACATGCAGTGCTTCCCATATTCAATCTCTTTCTAGGTCGGCTCTCTTCGAGGAGGATTTGGAGAGGGAAGAGTCTCTCGTATATCAAGATAGATGTCTAGCAGGGAAGAGTTGAGCTCGTTGTACCTGTCGTACTTGTTTTCTCTTCGGGAACGAACATTTCGGTCGCTCCTTTCAGAAGATTTCCCTTTACCTTTGTTCTGGCCGTTGAACTTGGATGGGCCTCCGTCCTTGGCAGTGAGCACCTCGAGGGTTTCCGTCTCGGGGTTGGCATCTTCTTGTCGGAGGAACCTTTCGGCCTTAGCATAGAATTCATCGATATCTCTGAGTGGATCTCTGGTTATAGAGATCAAAAATTTTGATCGGTTCTAAACGCCGGCGATGGCGGCCATGAGCACCACCGACGGCTTAGGTCGGCCGACGGATGTTACAGCCACGTTGAATCTTCCCAAGAAAGATCGTAGGGTCTCTCCGAGGTGTTGCTTGATGGTAGAAAGGAACATAACACTCTTAGGTCAAGATATGTTGACTCTGAACTGCTCGATGAAATGAGTGACCAACATGTTCCAACTGTTAATCGATTCAGTTGTTAGCTGCCGAAACCACATGCTTGCTATGTCAGTGAGGTAGAGCGGGAAGCACATGGCCATGAAATTGGCCAATGCAGAGAGCACTTCTATGTGGCGCATGTTCCACATGAGATGGATGGTCAGGTCAGTTCGGCCATTGTAGGGTTCGATGGCTGAAAACTTGAAGTCTAGACGATTCTGAGAGTTTCTGATCCCTCTAGTGAACAGGCTGCGATGGACGTCATCTATGTCCTGTTGAGAAGATGTGCCCTGAGTGAAGCATCTGATGATACTGGCAAGCTGGTTTCTATCTCCGAGGAGTTGCTGCAACGAATCGAGTCATGCATTCACCACTGGGATCCAATGAAAGCATGCTCGGAAGGATGGCCATTGGTTAGGCCCGACCTCCGAGAGTTGAGTGAAGGTGAGGGCAAGGGTTCATCGCAGTTGTTGGTTCTGGCCAAACTGGCCCCTCTTGAACCTGATGAGAGTTGGACCGAGCCATACCCGGGACAGGAGGTCTGGGTTGATCCAGCATAACATGTGATGTTCGGGGTTCTTCGGTGCCCCCGCCCGAGGTGAAGTTAGGAGTGTCTACAGTAGCGTTTTCCTCCGTCAATCTAGGAACCGGTATGGTAGAGTGGTCTCCCTGGTTCGAATGGAAGGCTCCACCGGCTCTTCTTTGAAGGAGGGGAGGCAATAGACGAGTCTACGATAAGATACCAGGTTGTAATAGGAATGACATTGATCCTGACTGCCCAGTGGTTGTTCGATTGGTCCAGGGGGGAAGCTATTCCTAAGGGTGGAGGCAAAGTGGTCGAACGACCTAGATCTTGATCGCGGGCCTCCTGTGAATCTGCAGCTACAGCTGCGTTAGTCGCTGGAAGCGATACTCCTGGCTGTGATTGGTCGGGAGGTGGAGTCGAGCCAGGGGGAAGTATAGGTGTGATCTGATGAGTGGCCTGATTCTGTGCAGACCGAAGATCAGTTATTGCCTCAGTCCCGGCCAGTGGACAGATTGATGTTGAAGCTTTTAATCACATCACCACTCGACCGAGAAGGTGATCCATCAACTGTTGTTGTCATTCGAGGAGTTTACCCTGAGATTTCATATGACCTCTGAATTCGGCCATAATTTTATCCATGTCATCCCGGGTACGATATCGGGACATGTCTTCATGAGAGTAGCCTTTCTGACTTGCTTCTGCAGCATTTGTCTCGGCTGCATCGGGATTCGTGGGATGGGAAGATGTTGCACGTTTCTTCCGCTTGTTCGCCATGGATCAGAATTTGTAGAAGGTTGTAGGGTATGTCTGTGCATGCCCCTTTCCCGATGCGCCAAAGTGTTGACGTCAAAAGTTGGTCACTAGTGATAGTCATCAAACCAATCGTGTAGAGAGCACACAAATAATGATTATGAAATGCAAGAAAGTAAAGAAAACAGGGAACATGCAAGGCTTTTTATAGTGGTTTGGCAAAGATTGTAAGAACCCGAAACTTCCCTGGTCTCCAAAAAAGAAGAGGAAGAACGAATTGCTTTGAGAACAAGACAGATCGGAACACAGACAGAAGAACGTTTCATTGCTTATTACAACAATTCCATTAGAATACAAGAATATAACATAGTATGAATAAATCATATACATTTGATCAATATCAGAGATTTAAATTACATTTAAATACATAGCAGCAGAAAACAATTCAAAACACAACTAAAAGTAATACATGGATATAGAGCTTTCCGAATATCGCTTCAGCTGTAAATCAGGATCCTGTGAATATAAATCTGCAAAACCAGAACTACTAACTGCCCGTGCAGAAAATAGGGGCACCCAGAGTTAGTTTAAAACAATAAACTCCAGGTCAGTCATGTGACTGGTGTGAGAACTAAAACAACTATTTAAAACTTTACTTTAAATCAGATATATCAAGGGACCACACCGTATAACACAGAACGGGTTTTCTCCCAAGAATACCAGTGCATATAACAAAACAACGCAAGGCATTTTTGGAAAATGAAGCTACTATAAGACCCAGGTCCTATCACACAATGCAACGCAAGCCGGAGGATATGGTTTTCCCTAATAATAGCCAAACATGCTTGGTACGTTAAAACAAATCATTTGATACTATTATAAGTGTATAGTGTATAAAACAACTTCAAATATAAATGTATCAATCCTAGATGGCATAGGTACCATATATCATGTCGCCAATACTAGGCCATGCAGTCAAACCCGCAAAGTCACGTATTGGAAGTTGGATTTCCGTCTGTGAACCAAGGCAACAGATCGTCCTTACCGCTTCGAGACGCTCTATCCTGTGTCTCAGGATCAGAATGCATCGACCTTTGGATCTTCAGGGCCGGTCCACATGGAGTGGATTAAAATGCCTGAACAATGCGTTTCCGCGCCCTATGGGGTGTTAACTGGTCATATCCCAACAAAACCATCGGCCCTGGAATGACTGATATAACCGAGACGGCTCGCTGTTCATCATCCACATAAGTAAAATGCCAGGGCGTGTAAAACCACTGACACCACTCCTAGCTAGAAGGAAACGCATGCCCTCCTTGCAGTCCTCTCCCATTTCTGGTTCACATCGGGGTGTGAGGCTCGCGAATTAACGTTACACAAAGCTATGCTATATTAAAGCCATGCTTTGATCATCAACCACAAGACTCTGCTTTTCAACAGAAGCCTTGATCATTTGCATCTCAGCATGCCACATAGGCAATTCACGCTATGCAATCAATGTCTATCAATCACACAGAATGAAATCTGATGTCAGACACAAACCCATTTACAAATTCGTTCTGGGTTTGAATGAAACCGAAGACACCTTATTCCTCCCCCATATGTCCAATACAGCGGAGAGGCCCTCGCATATCCGGTCGATCTCCAAGTACGTCTAGACGATCCCCACTTATTACCTTGTCTTGGGTGTATATCCCAATCAAGACATCAGTAATCATCCAAACAATGTGAAGACCTCCGGTCTTCGACCACCGTCTTCATCCTCGACATATCGTCGAATCAGTTATTCAGAATGGGATAAACCCGGCCTTTTCGAATAACCCGCGTATATAATAAACAAGTGCTATAAAAACACAACATATGCCTTATTCCACTCCAGAACATTTCTTTATTCAAATATTCTTATACTTTGGGAAAGGTTCCCATTAATTTTATCAAAGATAAATTCTT
Organism: Allium sativum; assembly: GCA_030737875.1. Lineage (NCBI taxonomy): Eukaryota > Viridiplantae > Streptophyta > Magnoliopsida > Asparagales > Amaryllidaceae > Allium > Allium sativum. Next base: position 293,497,728 of record CM060912.1, read on the forward strand.
TAAATTTATTCTTTAATCTTCCTTTGAATATCAATTCAAACCAAATTATGGTTTATCCAAACTAGTCGGGATTAGAACACCTTACATAAATAATCATTTGTTTAATTTCCCAATCCCAAACTATTCATCCCATGAAGCAAAACTGGTAACACTTCATATCTAACACTACGGTGTTATCGGTAAATTCAATTACCATTTCACGTTCAAATCTAATTAAAGATTTAACTATCGCCTGGAGCAAAACTGGTGATACTCCCTTTTCGATCATTTCAATCAAATTAAAGATTCCTTAAAACTCCACTTGGTTTTAATCTTCCCAAAAATCAATATTAATGATTGTTTAACCTAGGAAATCATATCCTGTCTTTAATTGGGTTAAAGAACCAATGTCATTTAAAACACGGTTCAGTATAAACCCAAAATCACATTCCATTCCATCAGCCTTTAACCGTAAATTAGCAAGTGAACAATTCCCTAAGTATTAACCCCGAAGGCCGAAACCAACATCAGATCAATACCCAGGAAACCATTCAACTTAACTAATCTCCAGTTAGTTTCTGATTTTCTTAACTCCGTTGGGTCTAAGAGCAGTATTATTAAAGATACCATTCTCAACAACCCAAAATCACATTCCATTAACAATATGGAATCTTTCATGGAAAACTAATCGATATATATAATCGACATAAACTTCCATATCCAATCGATAATATCAATGGAATAACGATAAGGCCTTTTAAATTCCATATATATTAACTGTCTTCCTCTACAGAAGCTTACTTCGATTATTACCAAATCGAATTCCATTCAATTCCAATTTAATATGTTAAATTGGAAAACTTTATTTTGGAAAATCTCCTTTAATTCTTAACAAAAGATTTATAAATTCCAAATACCATTTCACTATAAATCGGGTTAAAGAACGAATGTCGCTAAAATACAGTTCACAACAAACCCAATTCACATTCTATCAGTCTCTAACCGTAAATTAGTAAGTAAACAATTCCCTAAGTGTTAAACCCGAACGCCAAAACCAACATCAGATCAATACCCTGGAAACCATTCAACTTAACTAATCTCCAGTTAGTTTCTAATCTTCTTAACTCCATTGGATTTAAGAACAGTATTATTAAAGATACCATTCACGACAAATCCAAAATCCAATTTGATATTAAATATAAGGCTCTGAATAGAAAATATATCAGCTTATATTCAATATCAAATTCTGAAATCAACAAATATCGTATTGGAATAACGATATATCTATATCTTCCAAATTCCTCCACAATATCCGTATAGTCACGGAATCCAATATCGAAATATTTCGAAGATAATTTCGATTTAAATCCATTCCAATTCATATATTGGAAATCCTGGTTATTTTTAAAACCATTTCAAATCCAATTTATTTATTTAAAATTATCGGATTTTTAATTCTAGTTCAAAACTAGTTCATTTCAACAAAAATATATTTTTACCTTTTCAAATATGGAATTTTTCATCCCAGTTCTTTCCAAATCATTTAATATGATTTTACACAAACTATCGATGTTTTTTAGTAATTTTATCAAGGCCCGTATAGTCGATTTCCATAAACGACCATCGAACTGCACTTACACTGACCTTTTCCAAATTTGATTTGGACGTAATTCCAAATCCAACCATTAGATTTCAAATCTATAATATTTAGAAAGCTCTTTTCGATACGAACCCAAAAGTTCTGGTTTTAGGAGAATCCGACGGTCGGATCTCCCGCAATCTCTAATATTTAGGGTTATTTAAAACTTTATTTTAAATCAGATATATCAAGGGACCACGCCGTATAACACGGAACGGGTTTTCTCCCAAGAATACCAGTGCAAATAACAAAATAGCGCAATGCTTTTTGGGAAAATGAAGCTATTATAAGACCCAGGTCCTATCACACAATGCAATGCAAGCTGGGGGAAAGGGTTTTCCCTTATAATAGCCAAACATGCTTGGTACGTTAAAAAGAATCATTTGATACTATTATAAATGAATAGTGTATTAAACAACTTCAAATATAAATGTATCAATCCTAGACGGCATGGGTACCATATATCATGTCGCCAATACTAGGCTCTACAATCAAACCCGCAAAGTCACGTATTGGAAGTTGGATTTCTGTCTGTGAACCAAGGCAAGGGATCGTCCTTACCGCTTCGAGACGCTCTAGCCCGTGTCTAAGGATCAGAACGCATCGAACCTTGGATCTTCAGGGCCGGTCCACACAGAGTGGATTAAAATGCCTGAACAATGCGTTTCCCCGCCTTATGGGGCGTAAATTGGTCATATCCCGACCAAACCATCGGCCTCGGAACGACTGATATAACCGAGGTGCCTTGCTAAACATCATCCACATAAGTAAAATGCCAGGGCGTGTAAAACCACTGACACCACTCCTAGCTAGAAGGAAACGCATGCCATCCCTGCAGTCCTCTCCCATTTCTGGTTCACACCGGGGTGTGAGTGTAACACCCCACATTTTTAATATAATTAAAAATTTGTAAAAATATGTGTATATGCATGGATAGGTAAATAATGGTGATGTACAATGAGAATTAATTAATACATGGAAGAGAAGGAAATTTTTTTATTCAATAATAGTGTGTGTGACGGAAGAGATGAGAAAACAAAGATACTTAATTTAAATATCAGGAATTATGTAAAACAGACATCACCATTGCGTTCGTCTCGGAATTCTTCTTGGAATAGAGTCCAAGTTTGCGTAAGTCAGACTCCGTATGAAGGAGTTATGGCCTTTAGAATATTCAACAAAAATTCAAAACAGTTCGAAATTCGACCCAGGCAGCTGGGCGGGAAATTTCCCGCCAAAACCAAGCAGGTCGACCTGGGGGGTCAGGTAGACCAGGGGGTCAACCAACCCTTATGGAGGTCGACCTATCCGCAGATCTGGGAGATTTCAGTTCCTGTGACGTGTTTTGATGTGATGTACGGGTTGGATGGCTTCTCGGTCAATCTAAGGGCTCTAGAACACTCTCTACACCTATAAATACATAGCAAGACCTAATCCTAATTCAGAACAATTCCTTAAGACGCCTCCATGCTGCCAAACTTCAACCAAACATAGCCGCCGCCCCAAAACTCTAAATTAAATTGCAAGTTCTTCATCAACTTTGGAGTTTAATCAAATCAAGTAGCAAAGTTCTTCATCAACAATTCATGCTCTTCACCAATAATCAAATAAGAAGATTAAATTAGCATTCTACATCAACGACAAATCGCTTATTTCTCCAATCCAGTCTAGGTGAGTTGGATTACAACACACTTCATGCATAATAGTATTATTATCGTTCGTCATTCCTCTGTTAAAATTCATGTTGCAATTTAAAATAATCTTTGTATGCTTAATCTATTCCTCTTCCCTATTCTTCCTTTTTATTTTTGAAACTTTGGCTACCTTCGAGCCAAAGTCGACAGCGTGTAAATTATAGATAATTGGGAAGATCTTGAGATTTAATCAATGAATTAGGAAATTTGGGTAAAAAGATTATTTCACGAATGGTTGTATAAGCAAAGTAGAAATGGGTTAAGTAGCACTTGACATATGAATAAACTTAACCAGCATATGAGGAATGATAGTAACCTGTTAGGAACACATGTATGGAAAAATTGGAATAATAGGTATAGCCTATTAATGGTATTATAATCATGAACATAAATTGGGGTTTTTTGGGTAAAACTTGAATTTGAGACTTGGAAATTGGATATGCCGTTAAGATCCTAGAAACATAATTAAAAATGGAATATGTTGGACAAACCATGTTTTTAGGTAATTATGGAACTCGACACATGACATGAAATTGACACTATTGGCATAACTTGAACACGAATTTGATTTGGAATTGATAATTGACATATGACATCTAGAATAAACACGAACATGCTTGTGAATTGATAATTGACCTATGACATCTAGAATGGACATGAACCAAACATGAAACATGGCTAACTCGAGGTTAGAATGAGTTTGCGGTGTAATCCTGCCCGGAACCACCCGGCACATTCAGTGATCACAAACAATAGGTTCTAATGTGAGAATTTGTCATAACGTGCTTGAAACCTGAGGTTAGATTGAGTTGTGGTGTAATCCTGCCCGAAACCAACCGGCACATCCAGTGACCGCAACAATAGGTCTAATGTGAGAGGTTCGACATTAATAATTAATTAATGCTAATGACACATGCTATTATGGTAAGGTTAAGTCAACATGAAAACTAGACAACACTTAACCAATTTGACATGATATATGGGTAGGTTAAGTCAACGTGAACTGATAGATAACACTTAACCAATTTGACATGATATATGGGTGGGTTAAGTCAACGTGAACCGCTAGATAACACTTAACCAATTTGACTTGATATACGGGTGGGTTAAGTCAACGTGAACTGCTGGATAAAACTTAACCAATCTGACATGATATATGGGTAGGTTAAGTCAACATGATCTGATAGATAACACATGACGCGTGGGTTGAATTGAATATGTGATTGGGGGTTAAGTCAACTTGGACACATGGGCAAACTTAGCCAATATAACAATATCAAAGCAAGGAAAAGTGGGGAATGATAAGATTAAATAATACATAAACTTATTCTAGGGATAAGAAATGAATATGACTTAAGATGCAATACAAGAATTGAAGGGTGAGACGACTTATGCCATGAAATAAGTTAATCTAAGCTGAAAATGTGGGAGAACACCCGTACACTATCATTTGATAAAGAGAACTTAAGTCATGCTTGAGTTCATAGGTAAACCTTAGTTAAAAGGAACTAAGTAACAAACCTTAGTTAAACAAAACTAAGTAACAGAAACTAAGTATCAAACCTTGGTTAAGAGAACCAAGTAATGAACCTTAGTTAAGAGAACTAAGTAAATAACTAGAAAGAGAACTAAGTAATAAACCTTAGTTAAGAGGACTAAGTTGTAAACCTTATTTAAGAAAACGAACGATTAAGAGAAACTAAGTAGTAAACCTTAGTTAAGAGGACTAAGTAGTAAACCTTAGTTAAGAAAACGAACGATTCAGGAAACTAAGTAGTAAACCTTAGTTTAGAGAACTAAGTAGTGAACCTTAGTTAAGAAAACCAAGTAGAACACGAGGAGGAGCGAGCGTCCATCTGATCATGAAGAATGCTCCAACGGTCTAGGTTACGAAGCACGCGGCTTCGAGGGGACGTGAGGGTACTCTTGGTATCCCTCTGTGAGGTTGCAGATGATCCTCCTGGGCTCACAGAGGTTAAGGTCTGCGTTAGAAGAACCAAGAGTATGCCTTGATTGCAATATAAGTAACCTAAAGACTAGGATGGACCAGCGTGAGGCGGCGATATCTTGTTTAGCCCTGTGATAGCACGTCATCGTCTACCTACCATCTTGAGTCAATCGAGTACGTGAAGCAGAAAGGCAGAGAACTCCAACAGACCATATACTTGCTATCTAGTTATGGGTGAGGTTTGGCCAACAGGCTTGTGGGGGCATAGGGGGCCTGCGAATAGTTCTCATTCTTGATTTTCTTGGGTGCCTTTCATTGTTGAGGGAGAGGTCAAGTGGGACCATAGCCACGCACAGATAAAAACAAAACTTAGCATCTACGTCGGTAGATAACTTGAAGCTCCCGACCGAGTTCCGTGTTTCTTGATTAGCCCTGCCACGGGACTCGGGCCGCACATATAAAGGACATGTGCAACTAGACATCAATAATGATTCATGACACATACATGAGGAAAGTCTAGGAACATATATTGCTCTGGGTAGTGTGTCCTAGACTAGGGGGTATCGTTCAATAGGTAGCATAATCCCTAGTTGGACCTAGGTCGCGTAAACCCTGAATCCGAGAAGCATTCAATAGGTAGCATAAACTCCAGTGGCCCTAGGTAGCGTAAACCCTGGTTGAATCTAGGAAGCACTCGATAGTAAACCTTATATTAGATCTAGATGATACACGGAATCTAGCAAGATCGAGAGTGGCAGTCCAAACAATTTCGAGAATGGTGGCACTACACTAAAGTAGTATAGATTTACATGATGAAGCCCGTACAACATACGGCAAGGGACTGTATATATACATGGAAAGGATTAGACGAGTTAGGAGTATCTACATATATGTTGTATTAGGTTAACCTACTAGTGGGACATGAGTATATCCTAGAGAGCTAATATCGCGAATAACCTAATAAGCAAGAAAATATAACTGAATGGTATATGTAGGATTATACCGAAGTTTATTCTAAGTCCAGTCACCAGAACTTATGTTTTGACCCCCTCCTCATTACATACTTCCAGGTTAGGTTCATGACAGAGATGGTATAGCTTTGGATACTGGTTAGACAATATGATATATAAGGTAAAGATATTTTTGAATATATTATATTTTAATTCCTTCCGCTGTGAGATGCTTTACAAGTTCTGATATGTTTCTTTATCTCTGTCTTTTCTGCAGGATACAAGAGCACCCAACTCGGGTCTCGATGGATAGAATTTGAAAAATTCGGGCTGTCGGAATTCGGGTTGTCACAGTGAGGCTTGTGAATTAACGCTACACAAAGCTATGCTATATTAAAGCCGTGCTTTGATCATCAGCCACAAGACTATGATTTTCAACAGAAGCCTTGATCATTTGCATCTCAGCATGCCACACAGGCAATTCACACTATGCAACCAATGTCTATCAATCACACAGAATGAAATGCGATGTAAGACACACATCCATTTAAAAGTTCATTCTGGGTCTGAACGAAACCGAAGGCACCTTATTCCTCCCCCATATGTCCAATACAGGGGAGAGGCCCTCGCATATCCGGTCGATCTCCAAGTACGTCTGGACAATCACCACTTATTACCTTGTCTTGGGTGTACAACCCAATCAAGACATCAGTAATCATCCAAACAATGTGAAGACCTCCGGTCTTCGACCACCGTCTTCATCCTCGACATATCGTTGAATCCGTTATTCAGAATGGGATAAACCCGGTCTTTCCGAATAACTCGCGTATATAATAAACAAGTGCTATAAAAACACAACATACACCTTATTCCACTCCAGAACATTTCTTTATTCAAATATTCTTATACTTTGGGAAAGGTTCCCATTAATTTTATCAAAGATAAATTCTTTAAATTTATTCTTTTATCTTCCTTTGAATATCAATTCAAACCAAATTATGTATCCAAACTAGTCGGGATTAGCACATCTTACCGAAGTAATCATTTGTTTAATTTACCAATCCCAAACTATTCATCCCATGAAGCAAAACTGATAATACTTCATATCTAACACTACGGTGTTATCGATAATTTAATTACCATTTCACGTTCAAATCTAGTTAAAGATTTAACTATCACCTGGAGCAAAACTGGTGATACTCCATTCTCGATCATTTCTATCTAATTAAAGATTCATTAAAACTCCACTTGGTTTTAATCTTCCCAAAAATCAATATTAATGATTGTTTAACTTGGGAAACATATCCTGTCTTTAACTGGGTTAAAGAACCAATGTCATTTATAACACGGTTCACTATAAACCCAAAATCACATTCCATTCCATCAGCCTTTAACCGTAAATTAGCAAGTGAACAATTCCCTAAGTACTAACCCCGAAGGCCGAAACCAACATCAAATCAATACATAGGAAACCATTCAACTTAACTAATCTCCAGTTAGTTTCGGATTTTCTTAACTCTGTTGGGTCTAAGAACAATATTATTAAAGATACCATTCACGACAACCCAAAATCGCATTCCATTAACAATGGAATCTTCATGGAAAACAAATCGATATATATATATAATCGATATAAACTTCCATATCCAACCGATAATATCAATGGAATAACGACAAGGCCTTTTAAATTCCATATATCTTAACCTTCTTCCTCTACAGAAGCTTACTTCGATTATTACCAAATCGAATTCCATTCAATTCCACTTTAATATGTTAAATTGGAAAACTTTATTTTGGAAAATCTCCTTTAAATCTTAACAAAAGATTTATAAATTCCAAATCCCATTTCACTGTAAATCGGGTTAAAGAACGAATGTCGCTAAAACACAGTTCACAACAAACCCAATTCACATTCCATCAGTCTCTAACCGTAAATTAGTAAGAGAACAATTCCCTAAGTGTTAACCCCGAAGGCCGAAGCCAACATCAGATCAATACCTAGGAAACCATTCAACTTAACTAATCTCCAGTTAGTTTCTAATTTTCTTAACTCCATTGGGTTTAAGAACAGTATTATTAAAGATACCATTCACGACAAACCCAAAATACAATTTGATATTAAATACAAGGCTTTGAATAGAAAATGTATCGCCTTATATTCAATATCAAATTCTGAAATCATCAAATATCATATTGGAATAACGATATATCTATATCCTCCAAATTCCTCCATAATATGCGTATAATCATGGAATCCAATATCGAAATATTCCGAAGATAATTTCGATTTAAATTCATTCCAATTCATATATTGGAAATCCTGGTTATTTTTAAAACCATTTCAAATCCTATTTATTTATTTAAAAATATTGGATTTTTAATTCTAGTTCAAAACTAGTTTATTTCAACAAAAATATATTTTTATCTTTTCAAATATGGAATTTTTCATCCCAATTTTATCCAAATCATTTAATATGATTTTTCGCAAATAATCGATATTTTTAATAATTTTATCAAGGCCCGTACGTTCGATTTCCATAAACGGCCATTGAACTGCACTTAAACAGACCTTTTCCAAATTTGATTTGGACATAATTCCAAATCCAACCGTTAGATTTCAAATCTCTAATATTCGTTAGAAATCTCTTTTCGAAACGAACCCAATGGTTCTGGTTTTAGGAGAATTCGACGGTCGGATCTCCCGTAATGTCCGTTTGAAGTCAATGGTCGAAATTCGCGAACTGCCGCAGCGCGGCGCTTTCTATTCAGGCCATTATATATATATATATATATAATATATTATATATTTCGTCAATTTCCATTTAAAACATATTTTATAAATCGTTTTAAATTCGTTTTCAAAACGATTTCAACTTCATATTCAATTTCTAATCAAAATTGAATATTCCATATCATCGATATATAAATGATAATATTTTCAAAACATTATATTTTGAAATCAATTCTTTTTCGATATTCATTATAGAAATAAATAAAATTGATATAAATATCGTTTACGTCAAAATGGCGTTAATCTAATCAACACAACTTTATATATTTAAATATATTCGTGTCCATCCCAAATCGGACATCAAAATCACATTTTTGATCCATTACCGAATATTGTTTTAAAATATTCATTATTTTAAAATATTTGTTATTTTAAAATATTCATTCTTTCTGAACTGGAATCAGACACAACCAATTAACATATAATTTGATTATATGGATTTCATACAACACGTATATACAACAACGATCAAACACAGTCAACCATCATCCAGAGTGCATTCTACACTGTATAAGCATCAAATAAAATTATTTGACACTTACAATCAGCCTCTAAATATTGGGATTAGTGTATGTCCAATATCATCCCAATACACGTGTGGGGTTTTAATCAACAAATAATGAATTTTATTTGTGCAGTTGGGCGATGTGTAAAATTTATCGTCCCAATCAATATCAGTCAAATGTGTATACATAAACAAATCGTCCGATTTGTTTTTGAATATTTATTTTATTCATATACACGTTAAAAATTATATTTTTAACTATAAAATATTTTACTCCATTCCACAATACACATTCAAATTTCCCAACACAATCAATCAAACAAACAAGTCATTCATGGTCTGTGGACGACGGATGTCGAGTGTTGCTAAGCACCGTCTGCATCCTAGTATATATTTCAACTAGAAAATAAATTAAAAGTGAGGAGTTCTCACCTTTGGGATCAACTCCTCCATTCTTTGATTGTCAATCTATGTAGTATACCTACGTTAAAAATTATATTTTTAACCAATCAATAATTATTTCTTTGTATGATTATTTTATAAATAACACACATAGGCTAAAAATTATATTTTTATGTTTCTGAAAATAGTTTCATATTTTTATAACAACGCTACATAGTTAAAAAATTACATTTTTATACCGTTACTATATAGACATAATCGAATCTTTCTATCGCTAATGAATATATAAAAATCACATTTTTACATTGCCATTCAAACGTTAAAAATCATATTTTTTACTTTGCTACATATATGATGAAAACCACATTTTTATATCGTCACTTCATATATAAAAACGTATTTTTATCTTATCGCTACATATATAAAGATCAAATTTTTATTATCTATATAATATAAAAATCATATTTTTGTTATTTCTATAATATAAAAATCATATTTTTACCATTCTAATATATATAAAAATTATATTTTTATCTTCATGTAATCTATATAAAAATCATACTTTTACAACACTACTTTCTATGTAAAAATCATATTTTTATATCGCTCCATCTATAAAAAGATCACATTTTTATATTACTTCATACATATAAAAGATCACTTTTTATTTCAAAGTTATATGAATAAAAATCATATTTTTATTTTCTCTACTTTATTATAAAAATCAAATCTTTCTTTTTGCTATTCATAAAAAAAACTGGTTTTTTTATTTACATTATTTTTAAAAACAGAAAAGAAAAATTAAATAAAAAATAGAAAAAAGGAAGAACTCACTGTGTAATCGGAGGAAGGGTTTTTCTTTGATCGTTGGAGAGCTGCTAGCGATGGCGCCGGGGATCGGAGCGGATGGCATCGGCTGCAGTGGTCGGAGGCAAGGCTTACGGCGGCGGTTAGGGTTTTGGAGCTAACTGGGTTAGGGGGTCTTCAAATTGGAGAAGGAGGGGAGGGAAGAAAAGGAGGAGGGGAGGCCGTGGTGAGGCGACGCTGACCATCTGAGGGGGCGACAGGTTCTGTGGGGCTAAGCGACGAGATTGTTTTTCTTTTTTCCTGAATGTGGAAAGTGAGATGGAAAAAGGGGAAGAAGGTTGGCTTTTATATATTTTATTATTTTTATTTTCAAAAAGCAACTTTTTAATTCGAACTCCTATTCAAACCCAACGACTGTCGCCCTAGTTAATTACCCTCATTCCGAACACAATGGGATATGTCACGTAAGCCGATTCCATCGTTTCGATCAGTTTTAATTTAAATTAATATTTAAATCAATATATTGAATTTTAAACGTACATTTCAATTTATTAGGGTCATAGACGAACTCTAAAAATTCCAGAAAAATAATTTCTAGCTTTGTATTGATGATACGGTCCTATCAAAACTAATTTCGTCAAATTTGGAGACCGTTTGAAAAATGGCCATTTTCTGGTCGATCCAAATTGACTAAAACTATCAAAACACGTTTTCATTTGCCACACTCACATATTGACGTCAAAAATTATGAATTTTGGAATCTAGCAATAACTTGACATCCAGGATCCAAAAAAAGTGGTTTCGTCGAAAACGGAGGTTGTTTGCAAAATTTCCATTTTCAAGGGCTAAATTTTCCATAGCGACTATTCTGAATTTTCAACTGGGCATAACTTTTTATTCCCGCAATGAAATTTTGATTTTTCGGATCCATTGGAAAGATATTCTCAAATAGATTCAAATATTTTTGGTTTCGCTAAAATCCGGTTTATTTTGAATCCTGTACATTCATTTGAAATTTGAAATAGTATTTTTAAACTACCGCGCCATTTTCAATTCCTTTTATAATTAAAATAAATAAATATTTATATTCTAACGATTATTCATATAAATATATAAGTTCTAATTCTATTCATAATAAATTTCTCGTCGTTATTATTTAAAATAAATCATTTTAAATATCAAAATTCATTAAAATCGCCAAAATAATTTTTTTAAATTGGTACAGATTGTCCGGGTTGTTATAAAGATGGTGCCCACGTCCACTTTATATGTGTTGATCTTTTCTTTTTGATTACAAATACAATACTTTTTCTATTTTGAGGAAGAAGTAGCAATTTTTTAACTTAGCCGTGGAGAAGCTTTGAATTAGGAGAAAAGTCAGCCAATAGTTGAAGCCACCAAAAAAGAAGTCCCTTTTCCATTTTAAGCATGGGTGTATTTGTAGGTGAAAAAGTGGGCTAAGCGGGCAGCCACGCGACTTTCCTCTTTTTCGGAGCTTGGACACGTGGAGCTCGATCAATAAAAGTAGTTGCGGCGGTAGGACCCGGTCTACTTGTGACGGCCCACCCCGCACCAACCGACATTTACTCCAAAAGTGCGCTGTACACATGTCCAGTTAGCACGGAACTGGTCGTCAGAAGGAAAAGGAAGAAGGAAATGAACATACAAAGAACCTGTAGAATGTCTCACAGCGCATAGAATAAAATATAATAATAACATACTTGACATAAAACAGGTGAGACAGTGCATAAGCTGAAAACCAGAACTAAGCATCATAGCAGCGGAAATCCAAAATACAGCTTATTACAACTTTCAGACTGTCTCAAAGCAAAAGTAAGATAAAGGAGGTACACTACTAATGCCCAAGTAGCGACCACCAACGACACAGGGAGAATATATATATCATACGTGGAAGCCTCCTGCCCGCCTCCGAATCAGCTACTCGCGCATCACCAGCTAACCTGCCTCTAGTCTGCTCGTGTGAGCACCCAGAGTAATAAGAGGAGACATAAAACTCTGGGTCAGACATAAAGCCTGGTATGAGCGATAAGCATATAAAGTGAATAATAACAGGTAGACTAAAACATACCTGGACCTGCAACCAAAGAGTTAGCACTACATACTGTACAACACTCTAAGGTGCCATATCAAACAGTGTAAAGATACGGAGGTGGGGGAGGTGTGCATGTCATAGTGATGGCAAACAATCAAACATAGCATCCATCCTCACATCTCTCACTCAGTGCGTAAAGCATACGATATTCACCACTTCGATCACCCACCCTTGCTACGATCACTTTGCCCTATGAAGTCATAAATGGCTTCACTGCACTGATAACGTAGCCACCGATACCTAGCTATGTCCACTTGCCCCATGGAGTTATTCACCCCATCTGCGCTGGCTCATAGCCTTACCAATCCTTACTATGTCCACTTGCCCCATGGAGTTATTCACCCCATCTGCGCTGGCTCATAGTCTTACTACGCATCACCTTGCCCCTCGAGTCGTAATGACTCTACTGCACTGATAACGTAGTCTTGCTACCATCACCTTGCCCCTCGAGTCAGAATGACTCTACTGCACTGATAAGTAGCCCATCATCCATTTTTAGTGGTGAATCGAAGTTATGAACGTCGACAACTCCTTAGCACATGTCCCGCAGCAAAGCCCAACCATGAAGTGAACTCATCGGTTCCCAACTGGATCCTGAGCTCTAACTTCTCATATTGGACTACCTTTGCATCTCGGGTCATTGGTCAATACTGGGTCGGGTCGAGTTCCCCTCAAGCCATCGGTTCGGGTATCCATTCTGAGTCGGGTCGGTGTGTTGTCCTCCCCTGTAGCGGTTCAGTTCGGGTTCCCAGCATTGCATCGGTTCGGGTCGGGTGTCTCACTTCGGGTCGGGTCGGGTGCCATCTCCCATTCAGTTCGTGCTTCCGCTCCGATCGGCTCCCTCGTTCTTCACGTGCTCCGATCCGATCCCTCCTCCTTTATCCGATCCGATCCCTCCTCCTTTATCCAATCCGATCCTAGTTCAGTTAGCGTGGCCTTCCTTTTTGCCAATTTTCTCAAGTGTCAGGTTCCGATCCGATCGAATCCCTTGCCCAGTTCAACATATCCGATCCGAGCCCCCATATCCGATCCGATCCTACACTGTTTCCTGAAACTTTTCCAGCAAGTGTTTACGCCATTCGATGACGTTTTCAACCATTCTAACTATTGAAATCAATCACAAAGCATATCATACAGTCATAGCAACATGCATAATCAACCACAAACATCAAAACATCAATATGATAGGTTAAAATGGATCAAACATACCCAAAACCCCATATTTCCCCTTAAGCATGTTTAGGTGAAACTAATGATAGGATTAGCAAAACTTAACCAAATTAACCCAAATTCATATCAGAGGTCTAAAACATCATTTAAGAATTTATGAACATTTTTCCAGAATTTTATCATGTTTAAATTCGCTAATTAACACTAATTACCCTTAATTAGCCATAATTAGTGCAAACATATGCAAATCACTCACCTTAGCCACAAATAAACTAAGATCTGAAATAAATCTATGATTTGATGCAAATCCCAATGCTAAATAGCAACTCCAATGTTGATTTGGTGTAGATCTTCCTTGATTAGATGTTGCTAAGCTTAATCCTTAGCCAAAAGATGATTTGGAAGTGATTTAGAGGTTGGAGGCCATTTTTAGGGTTCCTTGGTGATAAGTGGAGGCTAGAAAACTGAAATGGAATGATTCTCTAACTCATTTCAGCCTCCCCATAACCCTAATCCCGAAATGGGTTATGGGCCTATTCACTAATCACCCTATTTGGCCCGGTTAAGCAGTTTTTCACCTTCCAAACCTTAATTCAGCCATATCTCCCAAACGGTAAATCCGTTTGGCTATTATGACCACTCTACGGAAAGGTAAACCATCAAACGAATCTAATGGAAGTGGTTTCAGGTCAAAATTCCTTTCTAATCAAAAGTTATGGCCAAAACAAGATCAGCTAGGGGCAAAACAGTCATTTAAAAATCGACAAAAATCATGAACATGAGAAATGACTCTAATAGATGTTTCCCAAAGTTACATGACCATACGACTTCATATGGGAAAAAAATAAATATTCTACGATCCTCCGATGCGTAGAATGCGGGTTGTTACATTCTCTCCCCCTTAAGAAATTTCGCCCCCAAAATTCCCTAACCAAAACACACAAAGGGTCCCGCATGCCTATCAACCATAAAACAACAATCAAACATGCAAAACAAGCAAAACAAGTCTACCCTAGCATGCGGAAAAACTAAATTACAAAGTAAATCTTACCAGACAAAGAGTTCTGGATATGCCTTCCTAATGCTCTCCTCTGTCTCCCAAGTACAATCATTCTCGTTCTCGCCCCACTGAACCTTGACTAGCTTCACCGCCTTCCTTCGAAGTTGCTTCGTATCATGCCCCACAATACGAATCGGCTTGCGGTTCCCAACCGCCTCGGGTTCTACTTCGAAGTCCTCTAACTGATCAGGTGAAATAATCATATTTGAGTCGTGAACGAACTTCCTTAATTGGGAAACATGAAACACATTGTGAACTCCTGCCATCTTCTCTGGTAAGCCAACTCTACATGCCAAATTCCCGACTAGTTCAAGAATAGGGAATGGGCCAACAAATCTTGGTGCTAACTTGCCTCTCCTGCCAAATCGTATCACGCTCTTCAACGGAGAAATCTTGACAAACACCAAGTCACAAATGGAGAATTTCAAGTCTCTTCTCCTCTTATCAGCATAACTCTTCTGCCTATCTTGGACAGCTTTCATTCGTTGTTGAATGATCTTAATCTTATCTGAAGTTTCCCTCACCACATCTGGTCCAAGCATAAACTTCTCGCCAGTCTCTATCCAACATGATGGTGAGTTGCACGGTCTCTCGTACAAAGCTTCATATGGAGCCATACCGATACTGGATTGGTAGCTATTATTATATGCAAACTCTACTAGATGCAAATGGTCATCCCATGACCCACCAAAATCCAATATACAAGCTCTCAAGAGATCTTCCAATATACGATTCACCCTCTCCTTCTGGCCGTCGATCTGAGGATGATATGCGGTACTGAGATATAATCCTGACCCTAGAGCCTCTTGTAAGCTCTTCCAAAACCCACTAGTGAATAACGGGTCTCGGTCACTCACAATGCTTTTAGGTACTCCATGAAATCTCACTACCCACTTCATATACAATTCTGCCAACTTGGCTGCCGTTCTGGTCGATTTGACTGGTATAAATCTTGCGCTCTTAGTTAATCGATCCACAATTACCCAAATGCTATCATATCCCGATCTAGTCCTTGGTAAACCATCGATGAAATCCATCGAGACTTTCTCCCATTTCCATTCGGGAATTTCTAATGGTTGTAACAACCTACTAGGCTTCTTTTGCTAGGCTTTAACTAGTTGGCAATTCATGCATTTGGATATAAACTTCCCAACGTCTCTTTTCATCCCTTCCCAGTAGTAAGTCTGCTTCATGTCTCGATACATCTTATTACCACCGGGGTGTATAGTCAGTTTTGAGTGATGACATTCTCTAAGCACTTCATCTCTCAAACCATTTACGTCGGGCACAACTAGTCTTCCATTCTTTCTAAGCCATCCATCTCGATCAAGCCTATACAAATTCATCTCCTCACCATCGATGTTCATCTCTAACTTGGAGATGATTTCCAATAGATTCGGATCGTCCCTCTGGCTGGAACCAATCCGCTCTATCAAAGTGGGTCTCATCGCCAAACTAGCTAGCATAACTGGATCCAATTCGCACTTTGGTCTGAAATCAAACCCCGCGATAAACTCCAGTTGCTTCCACTCAAGAAACATAGCCCCTAAGCTGGCATGTCTCCTACTCAAGGCATCGGCTACCGCATTACCTTTCGCAGGTGTGTATGCGATATCAAAATCATACAAACCCAAGAACTCTAACCATCTTTGCTGACGGAGATTCAGATCTTTCTGGGAGAAGAGATACTTTAACGATTTATGATCGGTAAACAACTCAAATCTTTCACCCAAGAGATAATGTCTCCACATCTTCAGCGCAAACACAATCGCTGCTAATTCCAAATCATGGGTAGGATACTTCTTCTCATGCAGCTTTAGCTGTCGACTAGCACAACCTACAACCCTACCTCCTTGCATCAACACAGCACCTAGTCCGGTACCACAAGCATCCGTGTATACCGTCATCTCTTCATTCCCTTAAGGAATGACTAGCACTAGCGCACGCGTCAACCTTTCCTTTAGACTCATGAATGCATCCTCACACACTCCGTCCTAGACGAAGGACTAATTCTTCTTAGTCAACTGAGTCAACGGTGCTGCTATCTTGGAGAAGTCCTGGATAAACTTACGATAATATCCAGCTAATCCCAAGAAACTTCTTACATCTGTTGCATTCTTGGGCGTAGGCCAATCCTGTACCGTAGCCACCTTCGCAGGGTCCACGACAATACCACTCTCTGAAACAACATGACCCAAGAATCTCACTTCCCTTCTCCAAAAGTGACACTTAGAAAATTTCACTTTCAATTGGTGTTTCCTCAACACCTCCATCACTATCCTCAAGTGTCCCTTGTGTTCTCCTCAGTCCTCGAGTAAACAAGGATATCGTCCACGAACACAAGAACAAACTTATTCAACTGATCTCTGAATACTCGATTCATAAGATCCACAAAATAGGCTGGTGCATTGGTCAACCCAAATGGCATGACCAACCACTCATAAAATCCAGACGGCGTCCTAAATGCAGTTTTCGGAACACTCTCATCTGCAACTCGAAGCTGATGAAATCCTGTCGCGAGGTCCAACTGGGAGAACACTCTTGCTCCTTCCAGTTGATCAAACAAATCATCTATCCGCGGTAGAGGATACTTATTCTTCCTCATTACCTTATTCAACTCGCGATAGTCCACACACAAACGAAGGGAACCATTTGCCTTAGTGGCAAACACAACTGGTGCTCCCCACTCGGAGACACTCCTTCTAATAAATCCCTTCTTCAAAAGATTGCTGACTTGCACCCTGAGCTCTCGCTGCTCCCTTGGTGCCATACGACGAAGGGGCATCACTATAGGTCTGGCATCTTTCACTAAATCAATACGGAACTCAATCTCTCGGTGTGGTGGAAGTCCGGTCACCTCCTCGAAGACGTCCGGATACTGGCCAACCACGGGCACATCTGACAACTCATCCTGCGGGATGTCGAGGGAATTTATAAAACTAGCCATAACCCCATCACTAGGTAGACTACCAAACACTACCCTCCGCCCATCATCCGCCCTCACTGTCACCAAAAAGCCCTCACAGTCTACCACCATCCCGTATCTTTGGAGCCAATCGACTCCCAATATAATGCCATACCCAGTAAAGCCCAAAATAAAGCAATCACAAACAAACATACATCCATGACTCGATAAGACCAAATTCCTGCAAATCATACTAAGGCTAGTCGAACCACCAATCGGGTTTGTCACAACCAATGGTCTATCGACTATCTCGGGTTCCAGTCCCAACCTATCTACCAGGTCACTAGATATGAAGGAACGGGAAGCCCCGGTATCAAACAAAACTCGAACTGGTACATCATAAATAGAAAGCATACCTTGAATAACAACATTCTTTCCTTTCTCCGTCGTAGTTGGGGCATTCGACGAAGAAGGAACAACATCAATAGCATATGCTTTCACAATCTGCTTCTCCTTAAGAGGTTGCAGACACTTATCCTTGAAATGTCCCACTTGACCACAGTTGTAGCACTTTTTATCTGCTGTCTTGGCCCGACAATCTTTAGCATAATGGCCCTTCTTACCACAGCTGAAGCACTCAACATCCTTCTTGTTCTTTTTCTGGCCACCTTTAGGTTGGTCCTGCTTCCTCTTATTCTGAGAGTTATTCTTGCCTCCACCGCCTGCTTGCGGCTTTGGCCCTTCTGCAGACGCAGCCTCAGTCTTTGACTTAGGGTAAAGACTCTCTGATCTCAAAGCTTTCCCCACAATCGATTCAAAAGTCTCATCGATGTAATTGATAAGCCTTTCCCCCAAGTATCCATCCAAACCAGTAATGAACTTCTCATTTTTCTTCTCAGGAGTATCGATAAGAGATAGTCCAAACTTCGACACGGTGTCGAACTCAGCAATATAGTCAGAAACTGCCCTTCCATTCTGCTTGAGTTCCAAGAACCTCTTGAACAACACTGACTTCTGGGCAGCTGGAATAAACTTCTCGCTAAAGCGAGCCTTGAACTGAACCCAAGTAACTTGATCCTCTGGAGTAGCCGTTCTAATGGCATTCCACCAATTCATCACTCACCCTTGCAGTTGACGAGACGTTAGCCTTCTCTTCATCGCATCCTCAAGACCCAAGTCATCGAAGATACGATCACAGCTATCCATCTAGTCTTGAACATATGTGGCCGACTCCGTCCCGTGGAACGGCTTCCCACCAAGGTTAGTGTAATACTTGCACAACTTGGCGAAATCGACCCTCGACGCCTGCACTACTGGGCCAGCACCAACTCCGGGATTGGGAGCTGTCCCTTGCACTTCTCTAAGCATGTCTCTCATGAGGTCAGTGAACATCGCCCTCATGCCAACAGCATTCCTATTATGGGTTCCCCTATCAGCACCTCTAGCATATCGGCTCATCGTCAATCTGTAAAAGGAAACGATTAACGACCCCATAGTGGTGCTAGTGCAGTGCGACTTCATTTTTATAATACCAATAGTATATATATAGCTTTTGAAAACCAAAGTAATCACAAATACGTGCTCTCATATGCGTACTATCTCTCCCTAGTGTCTTTCCCTAGGTTAACTACACAACCTCGCTCTGATACCAAGTGTGACGGCCCGCCCCGCACCAACTGACATTTACTCCAAAAGTGCGCTGTACACATGTCCAGTTAGCACGGAACGGGACGTCAGAAGGAAAAGGAAGAAGAAGGAAATGAACATACAAAGAACCTGTAGAATGTCTCACAGCGCATAGAATAAAATATAATAATAACATACTTGACATAAAATAGGTCAGACAGTGCATAAGCTGAAAACCAGAACTAAGCATCATAGCAGCGGAAATCCAAAATACAGCTTATTACAACTTTCAGACTGTCTCAAAGCAAAAGCAAGATAAAGGAGGTACACTACTAATGCCCAAGTAGCGACCACCAACGACACAGGGAGAATATATATATCATACGTGGAAGCCTCCTGCCCGCCTCCGAATCAGCTACTCGCGCATCACCAGCTAACCTGTCTCTAGTCTGCTCGTGTGAGCACCCAGAGTAATAAGAGGAGACATAAAATTCTGGGTCAAACATAAAGCCTGGTATGAGCGATAAGCATCTAAAGTGAATAATAATAGGTAGACTAAAACATACCTGGACCTGCAACCAAAGAGTTAGCACTACATACTGTACAACACTCTAAGGTGCCATATCAAACAGTGTAAAGATACGGAGGTGGGGGAGGTGTGCATGTCATAGTGATGGCAAACAATCAAACATAGCATCCATCCTCACATCTCTCACTCAGTGCGTAAAGCATACGATATTCACCACTTCGATCACCCACCCTTGCTACGATCACTTTGCCCCATGAAGTCATAAATGGCTTCACTGCACTGATAACGTAGCCACTGATACCTCGCTATGTCCACTTGCCCCACGGAGGTATTCACCCCATCTGCGCTGGCTCATAGTCTTACCAATCCTTACTATGTCCACTTGCCCCATGGAGTTATTCACCCCATTTGCGCTGGCTCATAGTCTTACTACGCATCACCTTACCCCTCGAGTCGTAATGACTCTACTGCACTGATAACGTAGTCTTGCTACCATCACCTTGCCCCTCGAGTCAGAATGACTCTACTGCACTGATAAGTAGCCCATCATCCATTTTTAGTGGTGAATCGAAGTTATGAACGTCGACAACTCCTTAGCACACGTCCCGCAGCAAAGCCCAACCATGAAGTGAACTCATCGGTTCCCAACTGGATCCTAAGCTCTAACTTCCCATATTGGACTACCTTTGCATCTCGGGTCATTGGTCAATACTGGGTCGGGTCGGGTTCCCCTCAAGCCATCGGTTCGGGTGTCCATTCTGAGTCGGGTCAGTGTGTTGTCCTCCCTGTAGCGGTTCGGTTCGGGTTCCCAGCATTGCATCGGTTCGGGTCGGGTGTCTCACTTCGGGTCGGGTCGGGTGCCATCTCCCATTCAGTTCGTGCTTCCGCTCCGATCCGATCCCTCCTCCTTTATCCGATCCGATCCCTCCTCCTTTATCCGATCCGATCCCAGTTCAGTTAGTGTGGCCTTCCTTTTTGCCAAATTTCTCAAGTGTCAGGTTCCAATCCAATCGAATCCCTTGCCCAGTTCAACATATCCGATCCGAGCCCCTATATCCGATCCAATCCGATCCTGCACTGTTTCCTGAAATTTTTCCAGCAAGTGTTTACGCCATTCGACGACGTTTTCGACCATTCTAACTATTGAAATCAATCACAAAGCATATCATACAGTCATAGCAACATGCATAATCAACCACAAATATCAAAACATCAATATGATAGGTTAAAATGGATCAAGCATACCCAAAACCCCATATTTCCCCTTAAGCATGTTTAGGTGAAACTAATGATAGGATTAGCAAAACTTAACCAAATTAACCCAAATTCATATCAGAGGTCTAAAACATCATTTAAGAATTTATGAACATTTTTCCGGAATTTTATCATGTTTAAATTCGCTAATTAACACTAATTACCCTTAATTAGCCATAATTAGTGCAATCACTCACCTTAGCCACAAATAAACTAAGAACTGAAATAAATCTCTGATTTGATGCAAATCCCAATGCTAAACAGCAGCTCCAATGTTGATTTGGTGTAGATCTTCCTTGATTAGATGTTGCTAAGCTTAATCCTTAACCAAAAGATGATTTGGAGGTGATTTAGAGGTTGGATGCCATTTTTAGGGTTCCTTGGTGATAAGTGGAGGCTAGAAAACTGAAATGGAATGATTCTCTAACTCATTTCAGCTTCCCCATAACCCTAATCCCGAAATGGGTTATGGGCCTATTCACTAATCACCCTATTTGGCCCGGTTAAGCAGTTATTCACCTTTCAAACCTTAATTCAGCCATATCTCCCAAACGGTTTGTCCGTTTGGCTATTATGACCACTCTACGGAAAGGTAAACCATCAAACGAATCTAATTGAAGTGGTTTCAGGTCAAATTCCTTTCCAATCAAAAGTTATGGACAAAACAAGATCAGCTAGGGGCAAAACGGTCATTTAAAAATCGACAAAAATCATGAACATGGGAAATGACTCTAGTAGATGTTTCCCAAAGTTTCATGACCATGCGACTTCATATGGGAAAGAAATAAATATTCTACGATCCTCAGATGCGTAGAATGCGGGTTGTTACACTACTGCTGATTAATAGTATCCTCGGAAATAGTAGCTTACGTGGCACTCAAAGTGAGGTGTATCAAAAGTAGAGCTTTATTCGGTGATGGGTGACCACCTTTATTGTCTTGAGAGTCAGGCTGAGTATTTGAAAGACTTATCTGGATATTTTCAGATGGATCCGAGATATTTGGTCGATGCATCTTTGATGGAAGCAGTTTACTCGATCGATTAGGGAGAGTGATTCTTCAAGAGTGAGCGAGCTATTAGTCGAAAGAAACTGGGTCGGGTTGAAACCTGAAGAAGGCCGGTTTGGGCCGAGCCTTGGTTGGGCCTTCTGGAGTATGAATTGCCCGAATTGGCTGGTTGAACAATGCTGAAGGACACATCTCTAGATATTGGGCTTCGATTTGAACTGTGGTGGCTTTTGCCAAAAAGTTGGTTAACAATTTCTTTATAAAATGGTTTGTTTATCATAATGTTAAAAAAGCCATCCATGTTTTGTTCAGCATAGTCTTATGAATATCTTCATTTTCATAATGGTTTTATAATATTAAATTCATATGATGTGTGCCCTTTTCATTTTGTAAAGACTTGTTGTATATTATATAGCACTCATAAAGTTGTGAGATGTTATTCTACCTTTTCTTCTTTCAACCCAACGTTTTGTCTTTTCAACACTTGGATGTTCAAAATGTGAATATCGAGGATGTATTTATGTTGACTTTTGATGGTGAAAAACCATATTAATATTTATCAAGTTCTAATGAATTTTTTTTAAAGTAATAGCTAACGACCCAAAAAATGAGTATTCTGAAGGAAACTTAGGATCGAATTGCAGCAGAACCAATTAAAATTAGAAACCCTAGTTGTGAAAATCGAACAAAATTAAATCAAAACAAGTACCTTTTTTTTTTGAATAGCAAGATCGAACGAAGCCCTAACTTTAATCATTGAATCAAATTCCATATCTGATAGAATCAAGTGCTTGAATTTCGAGCACCTCTATTGGAGATCCACAGGTGATGCCCTCGAGAACGACAATCAAAATCGAAGATTGAAGATTCGGTACTAGCCGATTTAATCTGAACGAGATCTAGGGTTTGTAAAATCCGATTTTAGTTTTCTGAAAAAGTGAATGAACGATGCGGCCTTATCATTCCTTTATAAAGAGAAACCTAATAGATATTTTCTAACCCTTATACCCGTTCAAAAGGAATTAGTCAAAACTAATTTTTGATTTCCTTTAATTAAATTCTCTCTCCATTTGCAACACCTATATGTGTGACCCTATAGGTTGCTGCAGCGTTGGCAACAATTTAAACACTTAAACTGTAAACAGTAAGCGGCACCTAGTAGTACATCACTGCTACCCAAGCTACAACAATATCAATGATTCGATATGACCTTTTTGAATAGTGTATCAATATAATTTAGTCCATTTAACCGTTATATCCAAGATTAAACTGGAGTCATGGATCGTATCATCCTCCTTATAATTTAATCTGTTTTCTTGATCAATGAGTAGACTGTTTAGAACAAATCAATATCTGAGCACGGCCATGCATTTCACAGTCTCACTCAATCAAGAGGCCCATGGATATCACTACGAATGTATCGTAGGGTTAAATTCCATCTAGATCATTCATAATTTATATTCGATTCTAGATATATCCAATAATCACCGTTATCATTAATCTGTTACGAAATAACTAGATGATATCAAAACACAAATATCCTCGAATAAAATTATAATGATTTCAGGTCTGAGGACCATTATAGCACTATCACTATGAGAACAACTTATGATACTTGTTAATTATATTCCATGTAGTTATCTCACGGTGGGTCAGCCCAATACGCTATTCTCCAATACGTATTTATATCTTGACTTTAATATCACGTATATTAATGATCAATGAGATGTGATCTTCAGTCAATCAATATACTAGTCTCAACATTTTACTGTTGTCCTATATAAACAATAAAACTCGACTAGGGACATTTAAGAATTAAAATATTTAATAATTATATAATCTCAAATTCAGTCTTACTCGAACTATATAATTCCATATTATTATTCTAAGGACTTCTATTATATTATTATTTATATTACGCAGTAAATACAATATAATAATATTTTATTCCAAATAAAATAATAACATCAACAGTGTTATCAATCTTATCAAATGAATTGCCTCTAGGGCATAAACTCTAACAATCTCCCACTTGCACTAGAGTCAATCATTCATGTATCATATTCCCATGAAACTAGTGTAACTATTAAACTTCTGCTGCGACAGTGTTTAATTCAGTAGGTCTGCAACATTATAGCTTTTGTAACTTTGTAGATATGTTTATTTCTTCTGTGAACAACTTCACATAAGAATTATATTTCTTAAAATATATGTTTGGATTGAGGATGAGTTTAATGTTTTAGGCCTGAGCCATAGCCATATTGTTATCGCAATGTATATCATTCGATCAACAATGAATTAAGTTCAATCATGAACTTCTTAATCCAAACATTTTCTTTCTTAGAATCAGTATTTATTTCTTGTTTTTAAACTAACATGGTTTACAATAATTAATGTTTTATCAAATAACATCAGAATTATTGTGTCACTCCCACTTGATTTCTTGTCTATACAAGATTCATTGGTATTTTGTGGTTTCTGAGACATTTCGAAATCTATTTTATTCTCATCGGTATCTTAGAGACTGGCTTTTCTTCAAAAGGATACCAAATCGAGCAATAAACATTTTATTTTCAGAGAATTTACATCCACAAAATGGTTATTTTATTTAGGTCTGATCTTGTCAGAGGAAGGATGTTTAATAAACGTATTTACATCTCAAATCATCGTATTAGATACACTAGGACATTTCCTAGTCCATATCTTATATGGTATCTTCAGAACATTTTAGTGGGGTTTTATACAATTGTTCTAAATTTAATTTTGGAAGATCTATATGACTTATCATTAACCATATTTTATCTTATAAGGTACGATGTCTCCATTCAGACACACCATTCCAATATGGACTTCTAGATGGAGTAAGTTATGAAACAATTTCAAACTCATATGGACAGTCATTAATTAATTGGCTTATCTTTCGAACTGTTCGAAAAATATTTATTTTCTACTAAATTTTGTTTCTAACTTCACTTTGAATTCTTTGAACTTTTCAAAGGATTCTGATATGTATTTCATAAGATATATATCTATATCTACTAATATCATTAGTAAATATAATGAAGTAATGAGTCCTGCCTATAACTTATGTATTCATTGCTCCATATACATCATTATGTACGAGACCCAATACTTATCACTCATTCACTATGTCAAGTGAAAGGTAATCTAATTATTTTACCTAATAAACAAGATCTGTATTATTCATATAATTCAAAATCAAATGATCTCAAAATTCCATCATTATGGAGTTTTGATATACGCTTGTTTATTGGGTTAACCGGTAAAACTAAAGGTATGTCGGATTCAAATCACTAAATTTAATCCACTCATTATTAATGTCAAGTACATTATAGTTAAGGATTTACAAAGATCATTAACTATTCGTGAAATTCCATACGATATTTCATTTAAATAAAATGAATAACAATTATTCTTTTATTACAAATGAAATTCAAACTTGTCTAAACAAGATATATTATAACATTTATTTTAAGCGGAATTTCATAATAATAATTATGTTAATTTTATTAAGCCAGTAAACACAACAAGAATCAACTTTCTATGGATAATCCAACAACTTTTGTTTCATTTCCATTCATAAGTCCACTTGTCATTTTATCAGATTTCTACTTATTCAGGAATTTCTTTAAATCAACATACATTTATGTGATTTATATCTAGTATCTAATACTAGGAATATACAAGTAGATTATTATAACATTTATATCTTATTCAGTTGAAGTCATTCTTTGACTTTGGTTTTAGATCGTCTATATTTGTTTAAACAATTATGTTTGATCTGTTTGAGGACAATCCTCAAATTTCAATGTTAGTCAAGAATTTTGATTTAATCCAATTTATATCCTTCTTAAGGATTAATTTAAACTATCGAGTTATTTATTATTTAATATCTAAATTAGATAAAATAATAACTAATTCTATAATATTTATTTAATCACAAAATTTTGACAATCAAAATTTATATTAACATAAATATGTAATCTAAACTAAAATACGCTCCCACTCAAATCAACATCCCTTTGTTAATATATGTAAATCATTATATACATATAATGGTGTTCCAAGATCCATAACTAGTTATGCCTTGACCCAGCTTTGGCTAAACTCAAAACACAACCTTTTTGGTAGACATCTTATGTCAATTATATTTTCTATATAACTCTTGGATCGCATGTTGAACATTTTGTTCAACATTATTCATTTTCTCAAAATGTAGAATAATTCATGCTTTTGTCTCTAAGGCCATAATCGTATTATGCAGCCTAGTTAAGTCAGACCCAATAATAGGTTGGAGCACCACATTTTACTCCATCGCATATAACCAAAATAAAAGATGCACAACGCTTTGGCGTTAGTTACATCCAGTGATTTTGGACAGTGATGAGTATATTATTGGAAGACGCCACCATGACTAAATATAACAAATTTTTGCTTTTAAAGGGAATTTTAACTCGTAGTGGCGAACAATTTCAAAGTTATTTAATTTCATATATCATAATATATGTATTTTATATTCATAATATAAATTGGATTTAAATAAAATATATGATATATATATATATATTTATTTAAATTCAATGTCACGTATAGCAAAGATACCTTTTAAGTAAAATTTAGCAAGATATCATGTTGTAATAATGAAGTGTATCAATTCTTACATACAATTCGCTATATTGCAACTTTTTGCAACTACCAGATAAGTATTTTACTTACATTGTATTTTGCATATAACACATGGGATTGACTGGATGAACATGGTCCAGTTTTACTAACATCCATAATGATAAAACTCATGTACTAATTAATACTTGAATTTGAAACAATTCTATAATTATCTAAACAAATCACAGACTAATTCAAACCTGCCTTAGATACAAAATTTAGATTATAATGAAGTAGACTGAGTATTATAACCAGAATATTTAAATGTTCTGGGTCAAAACCCTTTCAAGGATTGCCACAACATGTCATTACACACTGTGTTAACTAGCATCTATTTACATACAACCAGTAAGATCAAATAAACGTGTAAAATAGATTTATACATTGTCATATACAAATGTAAATTAGTGGTTTTACACTAATATACAGTCTCACACATTGTCATATACATATACATACTTACAATTGCAAAACAATTTTGTAGGAGAGTGCATCACTATGCATACCGGCTGTTTCCAGCATAACATCCTGTTGAGTTGAACCAAGCTCTCCTATTGTACATCATATGTACACATTGGCCTGTAACACTCAAGATGAGATTTTTGAAACTGTGAGTATATTTATGTAATCATCCATGTCACACACAAAGATTTTAGTAATTATATATCCAATAGTATAAGATTATACATAACTGAAATACATTTACTTCATATAAAACATATCAGAAAACATTTAACCATTAAAACATCATATGTGCTTACTGTGTCACACATATCCGAACTGTCGTTACTAATGATCATTTAACCAAGATTTATCATTCATAATGAAGTCAAACTGGTTAAATTTTAAAGCATAATTTTATCATTGGTTTAAACTTAGAATCAAATCCTAAATTGAAGTTAATGATTCAATCAACCAAAAATTCTGATTTTCTGATTTTATACTAACAATGACTTATATTGATCTTGGAATGTACATGCTTTACAGGTGGTTAATGTTTTAGAATTAGCAAGTGTTATACCCTATGTACCCCTTTCATATTCAAACATTTTGAAATGAAACATAATGAATACATATATCAGGTGCATCTAATGTCCTTTATTCAATCAGTACAAAAACAGGTCCAAAACATTCGAACATATTTATAATTAATGTCATTATCATCTATAAGCTAGAAATATGTGTTCAAGATTGTGCATAATAGCATCACATAATCTAAACAAATTTATAGTAGAATTACATTTACAGGAGATGTTAATATAGCAGCAGATCAACTATCCTTATGTTATGAAACTCCTTTCATATAAATGTACATTTATGCTACTATTAGCATATATTAACATACATTATCAGAATACAATTAGTATCCGCAACATGATATTGTATTTGGGATGATCAAATTTATCTGTATTTACCAATGTTATTCAAAATAACCATTCAGATTTCAAATTCTCTATGTCATGGCTGATTAGAAATTTTGAAACAAAATAATAATACAAGCCCAAAACTTTATCAATAAGTTGCTTTAAAACTTTTGTACTGATTCAAAATCAATCAGAAGTTTTGTTAACTTTGATAAACTAATATACTGACTTACAGTTTAATATATGTGACAGTATAAGTTGACCCAATAATACATATATGCAATGGTAACAAATTAAGGGTGTTAAATTACAAGCCAAATCTGCAATGAAACTTTTGAACAATAAACAGTATGTTTAAATGTTCAATATATATATATATATATATATATATGTATGTATATCAAATATACATCTATCCTGACATGTAAACCAACCAAAACAAATTCAACTCCCTTTCATCTGAATATATATATCAAGCAATTATATGATAAACAGCCAATTATGAATCATCAATGTATGTCGATCCAGAATTCGGGATATGCAGACATATATAATTAAGGCAGGTCATACTTGCCAAGGGTATATGTTTATGGATATCTTTATATATCCTTGCATCAATGAATTTGTACCAATTACTTAATGATTATAGTATTTAGAATAATCAAACAGTTCATTGATGCAAAAACATACATTTTGATATACTGTTTACAATCTATACCATATTCATGGGATCTAACAGAACACACACACACACACACACACATATATATATATATATATATATATATATATATAAACAGAGTTAATTCATAAATAACTACGGATTTATATATGTATATTTGTGTGTATATATATGTATATATTAGAATTACTATATCAAATACAGAATTCAATTATTTAGATACAACTTTTGATCTAATAAAATTCACAAATTTTATATTTCCAACTCTAAATTGTTGTAGGATATCTGTAAATCAAATTTACAGTTCAAATATCAATATACATATATGATCAGTATAGTTAAAATAAAACTTTATCTATATATATGTAATATACAATCCCAAGATTCAAGATGATTCAAAATCATTGATGCAATAATGATCATCCACCAAGATAACAATGGTATTAATCAATGAATACAGATCAGTTTCATGTATTCATGACTTTTCTTACAATATCATAATACTGAACCAACATTTGATTAGCTATATAATTATATACTAAAAGGAAGTACTTTTATTAGACTTGAACCGCTGCAAGTTTAATATGTAAACATTTTACAAATTATAAATGAATTTAAAACGCCCTGCTTATGCAAACCAGATTTTAGCAAAATTATATCTTGAATCATATTCCAAATAATAAAGCCAAATCCAATTTTAATACATACAACATCATAATTAGTATGTATATATGAGGAGCAAATCAAAATTGGAAATTAAATCCAAGATTAATTCATGAATGACAACAACATTATCTATTCTCTATTTAATAGAAAATGACTATTATTCAAAATCATTTTTAATTATTTTACAGTTAATATGTCATATATTAATTTATGACTTCCCCTTTTACACTTTGTATTAGTATACAATATAAAAGGCATCATATAAATATATATACGATTATAAATCCAGTCTAACTGGAATAATAGAAACTGCTATGTAACTTGTAGAACAAATCACTTATATGTGTATACAACTTCTCATCAGTCAGTAAAAAAAAAAAAAAATTCATTATCTAATCATATAACTTGATTATAAGATCAGAAAGATCAAATTAATAGTCAGGATATATCAGGAAAAACATATTTACAAAAAAAAATATTTAATCCCTAATTTGACAATCCAAAGTTCACAACTTTATTAAAAGGTCCTAGTATATAACAGAACATGGTAAATGTAAATATAAGATACTCAACTCGAATTTAACCATTAATTCATTTTAGGATTCTATGTCAAATATAAAATCCTATTTACACAGAAACAATTTCTGGGTTGATTTGAGTATTCATGTTTTATGGATCTAATCAAAATTAAATTAGTGTTCTCAACACTTTCGATCTCGCAAGTCTATGCATATTCATTCAAGATGAATTAAACGATTTAACCCAAATTGTTTGAATTCGTATAACATAGCTCTGATACCATTGAAGGAAACTTAGGATCGAATTGCAGCAGAACCAATTAAAATCAGAAACCCTAGTTGTGAAAATCGAACAAAATTAAATCAAAACAGGTACCTTTTTTTTTTTTTTTGAATAGCAAGATCGAACGAAGCCCTAACTTTAATCGTTGAATCAAATTCCAGATCTGATCGAATCAAGTGCTTGAATTTTGAGCACCTCTATTAGAGATCTACAGGTGATGCCCTCGAGAACGACAATCGAAATCGAAGATTGAAGATTCGGTACTAGCCGATTTAATCTGAACGAGATCTAGGGTTTGTAAAATCCGATTTTAGTTTTCTGAAAAAGTGAATGAATGATGCGGCCTTATCATTCCTTTATAAAGAGAAACCTAATAGATATTTTCTAACCCTTATACCCGTTCAAAAGGAATTAGTCAAAACTAATTTTTGATTTCCTTTAATTAAATTCTCTCTCCATTTGCAGCACCTATATGTGTGACCCTATAGGTTGTTGCAGCGTTGACAACAATTTAAACACTTAAACTGTAAACAGTAAGCGACACCTAGTAGTACATCACTGCTACCCAAGCTACAACAATATCAATGATTCGATATGACCTTTGTGAATAGTGTATCAATATAATTTAGTCCTTTTAACCGTTATATTCAAGATTAAACGGGAGTCATGGATCGTATCATCCTCCTTATAATTTAATCTGTTTTCTTGATCAATGAGTAGACTGTTTAGAACAAATCAATATCTGAGCACGGCCATGCATTTCACAGTCTCACTCAATCAAGAGGCCCATGGGTATCACTACGAATGTATCGTAGGGTTAAATTCCATCTAGATCATTCATAATTTATATTCGATTCTAGATATATCCAATAATCACCGTTATCATTACTCTGTTACGAAATAACTTTAAATGATATCAAAACACAAATATCCTCGAATAAAATTATAATGATTTCAGGTCTGAGGACCATTATATCACTATCACTATGAGAACAACTTATGATACTTGTTAATTGTATTCCATGTAGTTATCTCACGGTGGGTCAGCCCAATACGCTATTCTCCAATACGTATTTATATCTTGACTTTAATATCACGTATATTAATGATCAATGAGATGTGATCTTCAGTCAATCAATATACTAGTCTCAACGTTTTACTGTTGTCCTATATAAACAATAAAACTCGACTAGGGACATTTAAGAATTATAATATTTAATAATTATATAATCTCAAATTCAGTCTTACTCGAACTATATAATTCCATATTATTATTCTAAGGACTTCTATTATATTATTATTTATATTACGCAGTAAATACAATATAATAGAATAATATTTTATTCCAAATAAAATAATAACATCAACAGTGTTATCAATCTTATCAAATGAATTACCTCTAGGGCATAAACTCTAACATATTCCTTAGACATAGGTAACAAAATGACAGTTTACTCTAAATGTAATAACCAAAAACTTACTTATAGCCAAATTAATCTTGGTGCTAACATGCATTTCATCTTCTGTAAATGTTCGAAAACAAGTAATTAAGAATCTTATGCATATTTGTTTTGGATCATCAAGAATGCTCAGCTCATCAACTCTAGCAGAAGCTTATGTCACTCTCTTATTACTCATAACCATCTGACCACCCTAATGGCCTCCAAGAACTTATCGACCTTTGCGATCGCCTCTTCCCTTCTCGATGGCTCTTTCGAAACTTCAAATATCTCTTCTACCTTATGCTTGTAACCAAATGGAACAATCACATTCTCTGCGCAAAATCAGCTACCACCATCAATGTTACTTTCACCATGTAAGACCTTTTTTACAGATCTTTTCAAATATCTGGATATTTCTAGACTTGTAAATTAAAAAAAAAAATCCTAATTATGTGTTTTAAAATGAAACTGCAGTATAATCTTTACCAACCATTGAGATCAGAAATGAGGAGGAATAAGAAAAATGTTGTGACAACTGATAGGGATAAATTTTTATACCGTAGTTTTCTTTGATTTAACCTTGCAACGACAGAGATTTCATTATTTTTATTTAAATAGCAGAGGCTTAACCGTTTTATTATTGCTCTCATTTATTTATAAATTGGTATCTGGTTAACTTATACTTTATTTGGGGTGCAAAGTTCAGTTTTTCAATATAAAAGCATGAGAGATGAAAACAACATAAAATCTAACCATCGTTTCTTCATAGAGTTTTCTTACTCCATATTCAATTTAATGGAAGCAGAATGGATGAATAATCATTTCATTATTTTATTTTCTATAATTAAGCATCATAAAACCCTAATTCCAATAGCCATTTATTTGATACCTTGCAATGTGCGAAAATTTCCATTATTTCAATCCTCAAACAACAAAGTTTATAGTTGACCGGTATGTTTTAAACTGCTACTTGTAAAACTACACACTTAGAGACTAGCCAAATCCCCATGAAATCCCCATTATAACATACAACACACTCTCTCTCACCTCCACTATTTAAATTTTGGCCCATGAGTATACTTTAAGCCTCGTTATTTTCTGCGGTATCCGCTAATTCAAGGCTTGTTAGCACTCGTTTTAGCAAAGTTAAAGTAAAATGATTGATTATACTAGTTCTTTTTAAACTAAATCAATAAAGTTAGGGTGAAAACCAAAATTTAAGGCGTAAGTGATTAATTAAGTTAGAATTCTATTGTAGCCACCAAATTTGCACTGTAAATATCATGCTATTCTTTGATTTTATTAAATAAGATTAAATAATATATTTTTTTTTGGAAAAGTTAGCTGGTTTTTATAGACAATAGTGTTCCGTAACACTTTTTCATTATAACAAATAATGAGTACAAAGTATAACAAAAGATAGGCTGTTCACCTATCTACTACATTTATGTTAACATAAACTATGTCCTAAACTTATATCTATCACCATGCAGGTGAGATAAGTTACAGAAAATAGCTAGAAATTACATAATACAAAACATTCCAATTACACAACTTAAGTTATAACAGGCTGCAAGAAGTCCTGGTAATTCATATATTATACTTGAACAATCACTGAAACAAACAACTATTACAACAAACCTGCATCAGCACCAAGAAATGGAGTTGCTGAGGATTGAATAAGATGCAGAGAATTGAAGAACGGCTAACACCAACAATCTGTAACAGCTCTAACACATTACTGTTAAGCTTCTAAGCTAGATTCAGACACACAGCCATAAAGAACGACAACCCATTGAAAAGCCAAAACCAGAAAACTACACAACCAGGTTAAAACTCACATTAGGCAGCACATGCAAAAAACAAGACCACCCTCAGAAGAACCTCGACCGACAATCAAGCGTCAGACACAACCTCCACCAACAAACACCAAGCAGAATCAACCCCAGTACTTAGCAAATAATGCACTATCAACTTCGGGCTCGTCACGAGAAATAGAGCCAGACTGTAGAGAAAGACTGCTTAAAAGGAGAAATCTTTGTTGAGCACATGATTCTACTAGATCGACTCTAGTGATGAAAACAACCTATAGGGAAAGAGCATCCTAAAGGAGAAGTGTAAGCGAAAATTAGAAAGTCATTAGGGACAGGAGCTGATGAAGTCACGTTTGAGGAAAACAAGGACACAAAAATAGGGATATTCGAAAGAGGGAAACTAGGGAGGAGGCGGTCGAAGCGGTGGAGAAATAAGGAGAGCGCAGTTGAAAGGATTTAGCGATAGGTTGGAAGGCGATTTGAAGAATCGTGTAAAACTGGATCTGGCGGTAGAGCTGCTAAACCATAGTGAAGAAAGCTGGGGTTGGGAGGGATAGGGAGGAGGGCGAAGGCGGACAAGAAATTGAAGAAGAGGAGAAGATATATCTGAAAAGTTGAAAGAGGCAGAAAAAGAGAACCCTAGCCACCATAAGGATATAGGAAGCTCATTCCGTTAAAATAATATATTTTCCTCCTTTGTAGAACGAGAATAAATTAACTTTTAATATTTTTTGCAAGTCAAATGAACCTTTTTATCCCTCCCTATTTTCTTATATATCCTTGTTATAATATTTCGCACCATAACTGCTATAGAGCCGCTAGTCGCTCGAACCAACAATTTTAAAATGCATATGATTCTACCGCAAAAGCTACATTCAAAACAATTATATTAATTCATCAATTTAAAACTAGATACAACCAATCAAATACAATACAACTTAACAAATAACCAATATTAACCATCATATCGAAAACTAAAGCCTAAATCATTATGAACATTTTCCCATCCTTTTTCAAATCAAAATGTAGAAAAAGCATTCCATAATCAACCCCTTCTAATTAAATCAACCTCTTCGATACTGCAATACTTCTCTAGTTCCTCTTATGATTTATACTCTACTCCCCAAATCTAAATGAGGTAACAGCAATCTTATCTGTGTATGCCATATTTGTCCGACCAGTGTATCTATAATCTTTGATAAGTAACTCCATGCTTGTCTACCAAAATATGCTTTCTAATCTTCATATAATTTCATTCTAAGTAAGTATGAGTCTTTTACCCAAAACATGATTCTTGTGCTCATAGAATAGTTTAACAGTGAATTTTTGTCATCATACCATCTGAACGAGTTAATTGTTGATTCATCACTTGAAGGACATTGATGGTCGTTGAACTAGAACTATTCATGGTTGAAGTTATTTTCTAAATTAATTGATTAAACTCGATCAGTGATTCAGGTATAAGGATGAGAAGATTGGCATACTTCTCACTTCATGGATCTACTAGCGGATCCAAATTAGAACATGTTATTAAACCATTAACTTTGAGGTTCAATGAAATCTTAAAACAATGTAACCGGATTCAAAGTTTGTACTACTTTGATTTGACCAAGAATTGCTCTTTTGATAATTTTTGATGATGCAAATATTTGAGAAGAGAGTAAAGAGGAGGTAGAGAGAATTTGTAATGTTTTTCAATCATAACCGTTTGATATAGGAATAAATAAATTTGCAGAAGTGGTGAAGATGATGCGAAAGGGATATGAAACAAAATTGGATGTTGCCATTTATAAATGTGAAAATAGTTATCTATTTGTAAAAGTGTCCCTTCCCAAACAAATTGGACTGAATGTAATGGGTCCATAGGTATAGTTTAGACCCAAAACTAGTCCGATTTGATCGAACGACGAGGTGTGGTGTTCATGAAAGACCTCTCTCTTCACAACAGAGCAAACATTAGGATTTTCAAAGGGCCCAACATTCTCTATAGGATCATATATTTAAATAAGGTAATTTTTATTTTCATCCACACTTTCCGTTAGTTAATCCACCATTTAACTTTAATAAGTTAATCCACAAGTATTTTGTAAGTTAATCCACAAGTGGATTAACTTAAAGATTTCAAATTAATCCACAAAACTTCAAAACCATGAACTCACGATGGATATAATATTTGCAGAAGCTCAATAATTGGTCTTGCAACCATATTTTTAAGCCACAGTACGTACTTGCTTTTGCATTAACAATCGGTTAATCAACTTGAAAACGAAGTAATCATACCTGGAAGCATCCCAAATATCTCTTCTGTTTCAACTAAAACAAGCACTTAACTTTGTGTTGAAAGAAGGGAAACGGTACAAACAATAAAAATGAGTTTCATAGGAGGTCACATAGAAGAAGAGAAAGAATTCGAAGGATAGTTGTTCCCAAAAGTGCTACTTCCATCATTGAAAACCAAGTCTGGCAGGTATGATTTGGTTAAGATTGTGAAAGAAAATGAAGGGTGGATAAAAAAAACATTAAGCGATCATGGTGCAATATTACAAAGGAGATTTGATGTAACTTCTTTTATGTATCAACTAAATTTTATGCAGTCATACCAACAACAAAAAAATCATTGTAGAAGGATACAACTTGCTTTTGTGTAAATAAGAAACAAAGAAAAGCAAGCATTCATTTTTCCATTGTAATTATGCAAGTTATCTGCTAATGAATGCTAAAATAATACTTGATATCACACCAAAATGCTTCATGAATTTACGAGCAAGAGCAAATTTTGTAATAAGTCTAGAGGGAGAGAGACCTAGCTTATATTTGCATTGCAGAAACTGTTTATCACACATGGAAGGAACGGAATAATAAAGCTATTGACAATACATATTTAAGAGAAGGAATGGATATTAATTTGTGATAGCAATATTATATTATATTAATCATCGAAGAAGAAAGTTAAAGAAAAAACTCATCTTGGACTAGATGTTACAAGAGAGACTTTCATAATGTATTTCAATATGGGTCGTTGTTGACAAAGTATATGAAAATAAAGCTAAGTAAATGGATTAATAATTCTTCTTTAATCAATAGGTTGTAGGGATAATGACATGCAGAACAAGACAAAGAAGAAAGAAAGAACTATACGAACAAAGAAGAAAGAAATATATTTATGTTTTTAAGTGGATAAACTGATTAAATTTTAAATGTTAATAATATTCAAAGATCGATTTTATAGGGTGGATTAACTAATTAAAAACGTGCATGAGAATAAACTTACCTTTAAATAAATATAGTTCATATATTCCAAGATATAAGATTAAATTTTCCTCCTTTTTTTTTCTTCTTTAATCGAAACTTCAATACCCATAACTATTGTGAATTTTTTCAACAAATTCTATATTCAATTCTTTGTTATATACGTGTTTTATGTTTACATAAAAGACCTACTCTTCAAACCACTTGTTGGGAGCATTAAAACGTCTCCCATACAACATTACCTTTGAAAACTTTCCTACCAGTTGGTCTGATTCTCTCTTCCATGTCCACCACTCGATGGTATCATTTAATTATGATTATCTGCACATTGTGTTGCTAGCCAATTCAGATTAATTATTTTGGGTTGCCGCGAGAATATGCAGTTATTCACTTTAGAAGAATTGTTTGTAATTCTCAACAAGCTTTGTAGTTGGCTCATTTAATCTATGGTTACCATTCGGTAAGGGTTAACTTCCTCGGCTCTCCTATGCCAAATGAGCATTATACCTCTATACCATTTTAGTATCCATATGTGCCTATTACATCTCTAACATTGATTTCTTCATCATAAACATTTGTTTTTTTTTATAGTGGATTGCACTTGTGAATTAAATGATTATGATTTGTGGTCATAATTTAATAGAGACAAAAGAATACTGGAAATAGGAATAACGGAATTCTTAAAAATGTAAAATTCATCTTAGCCAACAATTTTTACATGATTTAAGTGTCTTAGAAGCATGATGGGACCCACTCATTAATTTTGTGATATGATGTGTGGTTGGAATATGGCTTGTTACAAAAGAAAAGCGGGGCAAAGGAATTGAGTTAATCCAGTAATGCCTTTTTATTTTACTACATTGTTTATTTTTGTATAATTTATTATTATTATATCACCCACAAGAAAAAGAAAAATAATGTTATATTTATGCTAAGGAGCGATGCATCTGTATAGATTAAACTAGAACAATCAGTGAACATTCAACCAGTTTGGTAGGTTTTGAGGTAAAAATTGTCAAATGGAATGGAAAAAAATCGAAATCGAACCAAAATAATTTTGATTAATTCGATCCGTAACAAATTTAATAAAACTGAAAAAAGAAGATAAGATAATTTAGGATATGTTAATCATTCAAATGATTGATTTAATCAAAGGAAAACATGTATTCATGTTTATATTAAATATTTTTGAGTAGCTATTTTGAAATAAACTCTGTTTTTTATATTACTAAATCAATTGTTAAAAGTATAGCAACGCTAAAAATTTGGTACTATAAAAATAGTTCGGTCAATTTGGTTAATGCGATAACGAAAATAAAATTATTTTATCAACCAATCTAATGTCGATATAATTTCATAATTGAACCAAATAGATCGAACTGAATCAGTTTGGTCGGTTAATTTGGTCTTCA
The DNA here is from genome assembly GCA_030737875.1 of Allium sativum. Lineage (NCBI taxonomy): Eukaryota > Viridiplantae > Streptophyta > Magnoliopsida > Asparagales > Amaryllidaceae > Allium > Allium sativum. Next base: position 293,536,223 of record CM060912.1, read on the forward strand.
CCGATTATTGCTATCTCTTACTAGACACCTAGGTACCGTTCAGAAGGGTGAAATGACAATTCCGTGATGGACTGTCGTACTCGTCCATCATAGAACTTGGTCATTTTGATCAGCTTCTTAATTGGAAGAAATCAAGTCATTGATGTTTGTTGGAGTTCCTCTCCCTTATAAAATCCAAATTAACCGCCCCATTCTATTTATTATTCTTCTCCATTTTTACAACTTCTCAACACCTCTTCTACCAATACCTCAACACATTTTATCAACAAGAGTAATATAGTTGATCTAGAAATGGATTCCGACAACTAAGATTTACAAGACGTCGTCATTATTGGATCACGTTTACATAGAAGAAGAAGCAAAATCTTCCAGATGCATACATCGGAATTCAGCGGTCTATTGTAGGTGAAAGATATATTGAATGGTCGTCAAGGGCGATTCAAAGGAATTTCCGAATGAATCGACTTTGTTTTATCTCGTTATGAGATAGACTGTAAATTTATGGTTTTGTTATAATGGAAGACATCGTTGTTCGAGAGACGGTAGCCATATTTGTATACAGTATAGTGGCTGCGCTATGCAGTCAACAAATGGTCGAAAGATTTCAATGTTTAGGTTGCAAAATTTCAATTTGTTTTCATGTTGCTTTAGATACTTTACAATCACTCATTTCATATATTATAAAATCGGTTGACCCTCGATTCAATACGGGTCTTGATCAAATTAAAATGACACTATCCGTATTTTTGAAACCGTGTTTGTACAATAGATGTTACACACATAATGATACACTTATCTCAAGATCGAGTTATACCATATATAGGTCTAAAAGGATATCACATACAAAATATCTTAGCCACATGCTCGTTCAATTTTACTAATTACTTATGTTTTAGCTAGTTGGGAAGGTACTACCCTTGATAATAGAATTTTTAATCCAGCGGTGTATGATAAACGCTTAAATTTTCCTCATTCTCTAGCGGGACAGTATTATATGGTTGATTCAGGTTTTTCACTTCAAAATGAGTATATACCACCGTATCATAATGTTAAATATATTTTTTATTTTCGAGAAACTGCAAATCAATTAAAATCAATAAATGAAAATTTTAGATAGTGTTTGGTTACCATTTTAACTTTTGGGTTTTCATCCATACAAAATTGTACACGACGCATGCATGCTACCGAAAACAACCATTTTAGAAAACAGTGATAACATATAAAACAAAAAACAACTTTTATCTATTTTTCATGTTCTGAGAAATAAGATAAACATGGAGAGCATTTCTTCCTTCCATGATTGCTACATCCCCTCCGTGGTCTCCTCCATCTTCCTTTCATTTTATCTATCCTCCTTTCACACCTTTATGTTTTGTAATTAATTTTAAAACCCAAAACTCATTTTTAGCCAAACGTTACCTTAATTTATCACTTGAGTTTACGTATTACAATTCGAGAGAACATTTAGAATGTGAAAAACTAAGTTCATCTTTTTGAAGAATATGTCAGCATATTCATTTGAAACGCAAGTAAAAACTAAGTTCATCATTTTAAATGTCGACTGACTGAAATCTCTAACAACCGTGACGGATTGCTTGATGCTTTTGCTTCTCAAGTTAATGATTTTTGCAGCAGGTAACCAGAATAAGCAAGAATCGGAAAATAACTACGCAGCAAATTAATAGTTCATATCAACCAAATAACAATCATTTTAATTCATCTATTCAAAACTAGTAAATACTAGGGCTGTTACGGTTGGACTGTTCAACTCGCCGAACCGCACTAACCGTTCACACGGTTGTCGTCTACTACGGTAATGGTGACGGTTGTGGATTTTAATAACCGCGGTAAACCGTACCAACCGCACATGATTTTTCTATAGTATTTCATAAAAAAATATGTTTTTCAATAACTTAAGCTAGAGAAATAACATATATATAAATTATTTGCATCTTTATTTATAGACAACATCCCCATGGATGGTTTGTTTCATAGAAAATAAATAAGCTAATTCTTAAAATTAATATTAAAATTTGAATTATTTATGGATAACAATGTAAATTCACGGTAATTGTTGCGATAACGGTTAGATGGTTACGGTAACGGTTATAAAATTTGTCAACCATCAACAACGGTTGCGGTTACGGTTGAAGGTAAAATTAACGGTTGCCGTAACCTTAACACCCCTAATAATTACCTCTTCAATGTACAATATGCACCAACCAAATGCCATACACTTAAACACCAATATCAACCATCACATTAAAAACCAGAAACTAAACCATTACTAACAATTCACTCTTCCTTCTTCAAATCAGAAGGTGGCAAAAAGCACTCCATGGTCAACCCCTTCAAATTAAAATCAACTTCTTCAACACTCCAACAATCCTCCATCTTCCTCTTATGATTTATACTCCCTTCCCCATACCTAAGCAAACTAACCGCAGTCTTACCTACATGTGCTATATTTATCCCATCAATGTATCTATAGTCTTTGATAATTGACTCCATGCTTGTCTCCCAGAATATGCTCTCTCCTCTTCTTCCTGCTTTCATTCTAAGCAGGTGCGAGTCTTCTAGCTGGAGCATGAGTTCTGTGCGCTGACTTAAATACCCCATATCGTGTGGTGTATTATATCAAAGCTCAGGGAGCTTCGAGCTTTTAGAACAGTGGCATTGGCTTCATGCTTTAGGATGAAGCATTCCTCGCCATCGATTATCTTTTCTCCAATGCAGACCGCCTCCGCGAATAGATAGGCTGTTGCTCTTGGATCCAAGCCCTGCGCCATGGTGAAGGTTTCAAAGAGAGCAAAATGGTCATAAGGTATTAATATGTGTTACAACAGGAATGATTATTGAAGGGTAAAACAAATTGGCTACTGATGGAGAACGATTAGGAGGTAATTTATAGTTTTCTTTTTAGTTTTCAAAGAGAGATTTCTGTGATCTTTTTTTTTAAAGAGTTTTGTTGAAGTTTCTGAAATTTGTATAATTAAGTGTAATTTTTTAAAGTAAATCCTATTGTCCTTTTGAAAGGCTGGGACAAAAACTTCATAGTGTGTATCCCTGTTATTTCAATATCACACAGAGCATACATGATACAAAAATGTTCATGCATGTTGATTTATAAGTTTGTAGACTTTACCTGCAAAGACCTTCTCAAACGTCGAGGCGGACCCCTAGACGCATGAGACTGCTCAGAGGCCGACTGTCTCCATACCACCTTCCCATCACAGCCTGCACTCATCTTACAACCGGCCATGATCAGCTCAAAACACCACAAATCGGGAGTCTTCTGCCACAGCATGAACCCTCCGATCCCCCCCTGCCCTTTGGCCGTCTGCACGCTATCAGTCCCTATGTGAAACTCCGAAGCGCTCATCTTCACCGTCTCGATTGCGTACATGCTCTGTACCGAAGTTAGCGCCCCCTGCCCTCCTGTCGCCGCAATGTACTGCTGCAGTATGTACTTCGCCGTGGATGCATGCTGCATATATAATGTTGTTAGTAGCAGTTATTTTGACATTTAATTTGATCATGAGGTAATCAAAGACCGGACAAACTTTAGAAAAAAAAATATAATTTGAAGAACACAAATTTTCATTTTTAAATTAAAGGACAAACACTAAAAAAAAAGTTCGGGGAAAAATAATAAATGTAAATAGCTTTATATTCCAATAAATGAAACTTGATCTCTTTCAATTAAAATTTTCTCCTAAATTAGTTTTTGTGCCTGTTTTCGACTTTGGATCATAGGATAAAATGCAAAACTTACGATGGAGCAGTTGCGGACGGAGCAGCTGAATGCCTGATCGAAAGGCATAGGGCAGGGGACGAGAGGAGAGCCGACGACGTTAAGAAGAAGCTGCAGTTCGGCGTTTTTGCCAACCGGGTAGGGACCTTCGGTGGCTTTGTCGAAGGCCTGGGCTTTGAGCCAAGTGCGCATATTCTTCCACCTAGCGGCTGCGGTGCCGCCTGTTGGATCTAGATTAACCCTGGGGGGCGGAGGGGGTGAATAGGGTTTATTACAAATTATCACAGTGTTTAAATATTATGGGATATTAAAATATTCACAGATCGCAGAATGCAGCATAAATAAAAATATAGAAAGTAAATAACACATAGAGATACCCACCTTCAGCAAAATCCTGCCTACTACAGCATTCCTAAGGTTTCTACTAGGTGTTATAAACAGATCCCGCTTACAATCCCATGTAAACTCGTAGTGCCTGCTCCTGTCCTAACCCTACGCTCAAAACCCTAGACTGACCGATATCCCCTCGACCATATTTCCCTGAATTACAAACCAGTAATCCGTAACCCTAAATTTTACAGACTCTAGTAAACTACCAGTTAACACCCTAACCGGTTTCTTAGAATTTTATAGACTCTAGTAACTATTTTGTTGATTTTACAAACTGTTTTCAAATGAAAGCACAAAAAACAAATTAAAAACAATTCTAAAAACCCTAAAAAATAAAAGGAGTTTATAACCCCCCCCCCTTTTTTAACATTGCACACTAGCCCGACCCACTTCCAATTATTTGTAAAGCCCGATCCCTTTTCTTTCTGGAATTAAAATGGTGGTCGATCTCTTGGAATTAGGGTTTTGGGCAAATCCAAAATCAAAATGCTTAATTGAATTGAATATGTTCTTCTGATGCTTGAATCTTTATGGCTTTCTGATGCTGCGATTTGGAATACTTCTGATCGAAAACTTTATGAGTTATTTGAAATGATTTTCAATGTTTTCTCTTTGAATTATTGGATTGGCTTTCGATACTATGTCGATGATGATATAGTTGTGTGTTTATAGGATTTACAATTCCTAGAACTTCTCTGATTTCAATTATTGACTTGAATTAAATTTGCGTGTGGTTCCCCTTTTGGTTTCCATGGATTGAATGAGAATTGGCTCTTTTGTAAACTTGAATTGACGAACCTGGATGATTTTATAAACCACTGTGAATCTGGAAACAATATTTGATTTCAGGAAATTGAAAACTTGCCAAAAATGATTTGATTGATATTTTCTAGAAATGTTTTTAATGTTGCCTGTTTTATAATGCTTTGCTCGAGAAGTAATTTCCTGAATTATACCATTTCTAGAAATAATTGAATGTAGAGAAAAATGTTATAATTTCTTGTCATCATATAGATGCCGAGTTTGATTTCATGCCAAAACATAATTCCATATATTGAGTAAATCCAAACTTCATTCAATTTCTTCACTACTGCCATGAAATTATACTGTGAAATCCCCTTTATGATTTTCTCCAATCAATACTTGCTAAATATGCTGATTTCTTAACATTCTTGCTTTGCCAAAAATGTATTTAGCACTTGCCATATAATCTGAGCTTGCTTGTGTGATTGTTCCCATGCTATAAAAAGTGTTTTATTCCTGAAACAATCTGTAACACCCCACCTCCGTTAAGGTCACTCACAAAAGGAATGTCTTAACTTTGATGTAGTGTTTTAGTAAACAGAACAGAAATTTACAAGACAGATAAAACAGTACTTGAAAAATTTATAACTTTATTACAACAGAAACCGAAATAAGTTTGGTTACATCTTTTCAAATCACAATATCAGAATTCAAGTACAAAATATCGGTCTTGTACAAAAGCCTTCAGAATGCATAGTTTTTAAAGTCATAATCCCCAACATAAACTGCCATATAGCTAAGGCCAATCGATACATCAAGAAGAGAAAATCCGAAACAAGCTCCTATATTTCCACCCTAAAAACCTTGGGGGAGGGGGGGAACGAAAGAAAAGGGGCGAAAACAAGCAAGGTCAGACATAAAGTTTGGCAAGTCCAGTGACTTTCAGCATATGAACATATAATAATATCATGACTTGAAAATAAAGCTGGATAAGAGACAACAGCAACAGGAGTAACTGATATACTTTAGCTAATCAGAAGAAACAGAATGATATAACCCAAGTTATGCTTCTTACTTATATCTTACTTCTCTACACTAATACTAGTATAACAGGATTAGGTGTTACCCTAATGTCTAAACAGAAACAGAAACGAAACAGAATAGTCTATACAGAAACATAATGCCAGTAATGGGCCTTTACCACCCCAATAGACAGAAGGTACATAAACAGAATCAGAGACGGAAACAGAATAATCCCTATGGAAACAGAATGTTAGAATTAGGTGTACACTAGTAAATAGGCCTTTATCACCCCAACAGACGGTACCACGCAGAAACAGACAGGTGTTACCACCCAACAGAAACAGACGGTACCCCACGGAAACAGACAGAACTAAGTGTACCCTAAATCAACCCCCAAGCGATCGGCTCCCTAATACATAAATACCCTGTGCCAGCCCCACAGAAGGGGGTATCACTCCCTAAAGTGGAAACCTTTGAATGACACAGACCTATTTACAGATGTCACGGTGTCTTACATCTTCAGAGGCAGACCGGGATCCATGCACGCACATGACCCGGTTGGAACGCACCATCAACACCCTTCGCCATTATCAGAATGAACCGCTTATAATTAGTTCAGTAAGCGTGCCCGGACCCTACCTACTGTTGGGTCATAGTTTTGATACCAGAAAGGGTTACTGACTAATATGGGTCCCAAACAACAGATGACATAAGTATTTTCCCTCCTAACCTTGTGTCCCCAGACTAATGGATTTCAGATTAACTTGTTTACAAGTTTTTAGACCTATAGAGTTCAGATCAACTAGTTCACAGATCAGAAAATCAAGTCAACAGGTTTTCAGACTAACGGATCAGATGTACAGTTTTAACAAACTTACATATTGTCTAACTTTGTATTAGGCCTACAGATTCATGAAACAGGTTTATTAATTCATCCGTCCAGTTGGTTTAGCCCTATCCACCCAACATGTTTTAGACATCATATTTATCTCAGATTTGTATTAATTAAATATTAATGCGCAAACCTCTCACATTAGGTCGGTAGCTTGTGGCCGCTGGATAAGCCGGGCGGTTCCGGGCAGACTTCTGCCACAAGCCGGACCTAACCTCATGTCTAAGCATATTTTAGTTATGCCTACGACCTCTCACATTAGACTAGCAGTTTGCGGTTGCTGGTTAAGCTAGTTTGGTCCGGGCAGGCTTCTACCGCAAACATGAGTCTAACCTCGTGTCTCGGCATTTTTATTATAACTAGTTTATTCCATTACAAATTATACAAATATCAGACTGATTATGCCAATTTAACAGATTTGACTTCTTTTCAAGTCGCAGTAGATTAATCAAATTAACATTTTTTTCTCAATCTTAGATCGAGCCTACGGATTTTCATACACAAATTACAACCGTTCAGCTTTTCAACAGATTTAACAGATTTAGCAGCTCAGGCGGTTCAACAGATTTAGCAGATTAGGGAACTCAACAGATTTAGCAGATTAGGCGTAGCAGATTAGGCAATTCAACATATTTAACAGTTTAGGAAATTCAACAGATTAAACATGTAACAGATTTAGCAGATTAGGCAAATTTAACATATTAAGCAGATAACAGTTTTAGCCAATTTAAACATTCCTTAAAGTCCTTTTCACATATCTTGCCTAATTCATAAAGTAAGCCTAAACTTATATGCCCAAATTATGGTCATAATCCACCATATAACATATGTCCAAAATTTTGTTAAACTTGCATAGTTCAGAATATTCTCAAAAACCCCAATCGTGATTCACAGATAAATTATGCCAAATATAGCTATTGATTACAATGCATGTCACATATCAAAAAAAAAAACCTTTACTTAGGTGTATTCACACTTAATAGTCATCAAATCTTAATATAGGTTTTTTACACCTAAGTCATATGCAAATTAATTCTCCTACTTCCAAATGACAAACTATCAGATTTAATTTGCCCAGATCCAGATCTTAAATTATGAAATATGTCCTTTATGTTCTAAGTCACTATAATCCTCTTCTTCCAAGTCATAGATCATCCTATGCAATATGTCTCAAATTTGTGTCCATAATTACAACATGCGTTGTGTTCTCAAATTAGTTACAAATCGATTTTGCCCAAATATGCCTCATTCAATATTCTTCCCAAATTTAGCGTTTATATGTTCATCTCTTGTGGGACTTGGCTCGGGCTCGTGGTAGCCTGACTATCAAACAAAAAGAAAGAAAGGAGGAAGAAATACAGAACAAACAGAATAATAAAATAGAGGAACAGATCTGATAAATAGAAAAATGGCCTAGTCTCAGATTCAGATTTGTAATTATGTCAAGATCATGATTAAATTTCATATCGGAAAATAACTGCACTTGCCTTGGTTGGATTATAGAAGAAGAGTTGCAGTTGTTCTCTTTTAATCTTATTCTGATCTGGAAGAAGATGCACTAGTTCTAGTTTTGATCCCAACAGAGTAGCGACGCCATTATTTTATTTATTTATTCCTATTATTTCAGAGGCAGCATAAGGAGAGAAGAATGGTGTAAAGAGAATGGGGCTAGGGGCTGTTTATATAGGATTAGGCGGGCGAATCTAAACTGAAAACGAGACCAGATACATCAGAATGAACCCAGGCTCAAAACTAGGTTCTGGCACCAGGTCGACCCCCAGGTCGACCTGGTCCCTGGGAGGTCGACCATAGTGTCGACCCCCAGGTCGACCTGGTCCTGGGCGGGAAAATTCCCGTCCAGTCTGCCTGGGGTTTGAATTCGAATTTCGAACTGTTTTCGATTCTGAAAATTCCTGAAACTTCGGAGGGTCATATCTCCCTCGTACGGACTCCGTTTCTCGAAAACTCGGACTCGTTTCCAAGCAGAATTTCGAGACGAACACAATGGCGCAACCCACTTCCCTTGATTCTTATTTTAAAATTTAATTCTGCCTTGATTTATGGCTTTAACATGTTATAAAAATATGGGTTGCTACATTCTCCCCTCCTTAAAGGATTTCATCCCCGAAATCTTCAAGTTAAGAAGAATGCATCCTATCATCCAATCATCCATCTACTCAAGCATCATCCACAAGCAACCAATGTCCTCAAAAGATTTCTAATGCTGTATGAACTTATGCAAGAGTGTGTGTATATGTACTTATCCAATGCAAAGATCAGGCAGTCCGCTGATTCAATTGACCTCCTTAATGCGAATTATGTTAGTGTCGTGAGTCCAACATGTATGCAATTTTCCTATTTGATACATATCATTTCTATATGAGTGCACAACCGTTCATTCATATGCAACATCCATGTGCTGAGTCAACCATTTTGCATCCATAAATTTTTTAAAAAAATGCACACACATCCATATGCAGTATGAGAGTGTTTTTGAGCCGATCTAGTGCCTAGTGTGTGTATATGCATCCACGAGCATTCACTAGCAACCACTTGCATCCACTTGCAACCATCAAACGTAACATGTCTCAAACACATGTTTACATCCATTAGTTTCTTCCTAAAGGTCGAAGGATAAAGTCGAGTGATAGAAGCAAGTATATTTAAAACTAAAGCTAGGTTCCCATTATCATCGGTTTAAGAGAATAACTCCCTAAGTATCAACCCCGAAGAACGAAATCAACATCATATTAATACTCAGAGAATCACTCCCATTAAACAAATGCCCAACTGGAAATCTATTTCACATTTTGAGTAAAAACTCATATCCTTTTTAGAAACCTACAGACTACTGATACAAATCAGATTACCAAATGATTCTTAGGAAACTAAGCATGATAAAAACTCAGAATGTATGCGTCATGGTCAACTTAACGCCCAACACAGATGCCCTCAAACCCCAACTTATCACAAACAGATGAGTCGTAACCTTCATGGGATCTGAGACTATAACGGAACTAGAAACAAGACTAGTATTAAAGTGTAGAGTTTCAATTACAGAATCAAAATGCCAGAATTAGAAAGAGTTTTTAACTCCTCAATCAGATAAGGAAATTAAACCTTCTACATAAATTTTCTTATTTCAACCCTATCTAATAGTCACTTGAGCATTCGCCTGTCCTCCAGAAGTGGGTTCTGCCCTCTGCCCTTGCCCCCGTTTCTTTGTGCAGCCCCTTGTGAAGTGCCCCATTTCTCCACAATTGAAGCAAGTGCCCTTCCTTTTTCTGCAATCCTGGTTCAGATGGGTCGAGCTTCCACAAGTAAAGCACGTCTTCTCCTTCTTATCTTCAGTCTTCTCATCCTTCTTTTGTGTTTCCTTTTTGGGCCCCGCCTTCTTGTTCTGTGGCCCTTCAAGCTTTTCCTCTTTCTTTTTACTTTCGGCTTCTTCTTCATGCATTAACGCCATGTCCACCAATTTTTCGAAGGTTACCCCCATAGGAATGTGGGACATCGCCAATCCGTGTTGCGGCTCATTCAAACCTTTAGCAAACCTTAGTGCCTTTTTATGCGGTGTATTTACCAATTCTAAGCTGAATCTTGCCAATTGATTAAACTTGTTGATGTACTCTCTCACTGATAAATTCCCCTGCTTCAACGCCAAGAACCTTTCTATGTATAGACTCTCCTCCGCTCGCGAGAGAAATTTCATCTCGAACCTATGCCTGAAATCCATCCATCTCTCTACCGGACGCTCTCCATTTGTGACCTCCTACCAAAAAGAAGCTTCATCCTTAAGCAACCATACTGCCAACTGTATCTTCTGCCTATCGTCCACCTCAAAGATAACGAACAAATCCTCAGTTTCTTTAAGCCAGTTCCTTTCTTCCACGAAGGATTCAGTTCCATTAAAGTTCTTCCCACCCATGGCTCGAAAGTCTCTACATATCTTTGGGAAAGTATTCACGCGTGGAGGAGGAGGAACCGCTGTAGCGGGGGGAGGAGGGACGTTTGTTGGGCCCACATCATTAGCCCTAGCTTCTAGGTACCTCCTGAACCAGCCAGGTATCGGTACGCCCTCCGGAAGGTTAAGATCCCCAGACATGCTGAAACGAAAGAAAAAGGAAAGATTCAAAACAAAGGATAGAAAGATAGGCTATGGCTTTAGGGATTATGTTTTTCAAAATAAACTCTACTTTTGAGAATACTTCCTTTTTTATAAACCTTTTTGAAAATAGTTTTCCAAATTTTTTTATCAAATCTGGTAACCTTCAGCTCTGATACCAAATGTAACACCCCACTTCTGTTAAGGTCACTCACAAAGGGAATGCCTTAACTTTAATGGAGCGTTTTAGTAGACAGAACAAAAATTTACAAGACAAATAAAACAGTACTTGAAAAATTTATAACTTTATTACAACAGAAACCAAAATAAGTTTGGTTACATCTTTTCAAATCACAATATCAGAATTCAAGTACAAAATATCGGTCTTGTACAAAAGCGTTCAGAATGCATAGTTTTTAAAGTCATAACCCCAACATAAACTGCCATAGAGCCAAGGCCAAGCGATACTTCAAGAAGAGAAAATCCGAATCAAGATCCTATATTTCCACCCTAAAAAACTGGGGGGGGGGGGGAACCAAAGAAAACGAGCGAAAACAAGCAAGGTCAGACATAAAGTCTGGCAAGTCCAGTGATTTTTAGCATATGAACAGATAATAATATCATGACATGAAATAAAGCTGGATAAGAGACAACAACAACAGGAGTAACTGGTATACTTAAGCTAAACAGAAGAAACAGAATGATATAACCCAAGTTATGCTTCTTACTTATATCTTACTTCTCTACACTAATACTAGTATAACAGGATTAGGTGTTACCCTAATGTCTAAACAGAAACAAAAACGGAACAGAATTGTCTATACAGAAACATAATGCCAGTAATGGACCGTTACCACCCCAATAGATAGAAGGTACATAAACAGAATCAGAGACGGAAACAGAATAATCCCTATGGAAACAGAATGTTAGAATTAGGTGTACACTAGTAAATAGGCCTTTATCACCCCAACAGACGGTACCACGCAGAAAAAGAAAGGTGTTACCACCCAACAGAAACAGACGGTACCCCACGGAAACAGACAGAACTAAGTGTACCCTAAATCAACCCCCAAGCGATCGGCTCCCTAATACATAAATACCCTGTGCCAGCCCCACAGAAGGGGGTATCACTCCCTAAAGTGGAAACCTTTGAATGACACAGACCTATTTACAGATGTCACGGTGTCTTACATCTTCAGAGGCAGACCGGGATCCATGCACGCACATGACCCGGTTCAACAGATTTAGCAGATTAGGGAACTCAACAGATTTAGCAGATTAGGCGTAGCAGATTAGGCAATTCAACATATTTAACAGTTTAGGAAATTCAACAGATTAAACATGTAACAGATTTAGCAGATTAGGCAAATTTAACATATTAAGCAGATAACAGTTTTAGCCAATTTAAACATTCCTTAAAGTCCTTTTCACATATCTTGCCTAATTCATAAAGTAAGCCTAAACTTATATGCCCAAATTATGGTCATAATCCACCATATAAAATATGTCCAAATTTTTGTTAAACTTGCATAGTTCAGAATATTCTCAAAAACCCCAATCGTGATTCACAAATAAATTATGCCAAATATAGCTATTGATTACAATGCATGTCACATATCAGAAAAAAAACCTTTACTTAGGTGTATTCACACTTAATAGTCATCAAATCTTAATATAGGTTTTTTACACCTAAGTCATATGCAAATTAATTCTCCTACTTCCAAATGACAAACTATCAGATTTAATTTGCCCAGATCCAGATCTTAAATTATGAAATATGTCCTTTATGTTCTAAGTCACTATAATCCTCTTCTTCCAAGTCATATATCGTCTTATGCAATATGTCTCAAATTTATGTCCATAGTTACAACATGCGTTGTGTCCTCAAATTAGTTACAAATCTATTTTGCCCAAATATGCCTCATTCAGTATTCTTCCCAAATTTAGCATTTATATGTTCATCTCTTGTGGGACTTGGCTCAGGCTCGTGGTAGCCTAACTATCAAACAAAAAGAAAGAAAGGAGGAAGGGATACAGAACAAACTGAATAATAAAACAGAGGAACAGATCTGATAATTAGAAAAAGGGCCTAGTCTCAGATTCAGATTTGTAATTATGTCAAGATCATGATTAAATTTCATATCGGAAAATAACTGCACTTGCCTTGGTTGGATTATAGAAGAAGAGTTGTAGTTGTTCTCTTTTAATCTTATTCTGATTTGGAAGAAGATGCACTAGTTCTAGTTTTGACCCCAGCAGAGTAGCGACGCCATTATTTTATTTATTTATTCCTATTATTTCAGAGGCAGCATAAGGAGAGAAGAATGGTGTAAAGAGAATGGGGCTAGGGGCTGTTTATATAGGATTAGGCGGGCGAATCGAGACTGAAAACGAGACCAGATACATCAGAATGAACCCAGGCTCAAAACTGGGTTCTGGCACCAGGTCGACCCCCAGGTCGACCATTTGGTCGACCTGGTCCCTGGGAGGTCGACCATAGTGTCGACCCCCAAGTCGACCTCGTACTGGGCGGGAAAATTTCCGCCCAGTCTGTGCTGGGGTTTGAATTCGAATTTAGAATTTGAATTTTGAGTTGTTTTCGATTCTGAAAATTACTGAAACTTCAGAGGGTCATATCTCCCTCATACGTATTCCGTTTCTTGAAAACTCGGACTAGTTTCCAAGTAGAATTTCGAGACGAACGCAATGGCGCAACCGTTTCCCTTGATTCTTATTTTAAAATTTAATTCTGCCTTGATTTATGGCTTTAAAATGTTATAAACATATGGGTTGTTACACAATCGAATTGATGATTTGCCCAAAATTGTTTGCATATTTCTTGGAAATACAATTTCATGTACTTGCCCAACCAAAAATTTTCACTGTAAACGATGATTTGCTTCTGGCCTAAAAATGTGTTGCTGAAATTCTTGAATCATTTTAAAACTGCTCTCTTGTGCATATGTATACTATTACATGTGCTAAACACATTGCTTATGTATTCATTTTGTTGCGTCCCTTCTTTGTAAATGAAAAACTGATCTGATCTGTGTACTTTGCAGTCTTATGAGTTGCTCTGACCATTTATGTTTGAACATGGCTCGACCATGCTGACTGGACAGTCTTGTATACATTTCTTGTTCATGTAGATTTCTGCACTTGATTATATATTCTGGCTTGAGTTTGAGGACTTTATCACCACTTGTTGCCTGCATGTACACTTCTGCACACAGCATGTTACTCACTGTATTGATTGCTCTAAGCATTCGTCTACGCTGTTTTGTAATTGTCCACCTGCTTGGCTGTTTTGTTATGGCTTGACCACTTGGACCATGCATGCTGTCCTGACCTTGAACTTAAGATTGTATATTGAGTTGAAACATCACTTTAGCATGTGCATTTGCCTTGCCCTGAACATGTATAAAATGCTGCTTTTGTTGACGCTTGTCTCCGCCCATGGATGTTTACTCCAATGCTGTTTTTAATTGTTGTACGTATCCTGAACCACCATGTTTCTGTTTTGATTTATAGTAGTAAACCATGCATTCTTGAACTTGCGCTATTTTGCACTTTGTATTATGCTCGGCCATGTTTGTGTACACTGTCTACTTGCTTGGTCATGGTTTGACCAATTTGACATGAGTGGACTATGTTGACCATTCTGCACTGAGTCGGGATGGTCCATGTGGCTACTCCTCAGTTGCAGACTGATTGGCGAAGCAGTGCACACATGTATATATATATACACGTGTGTATATGCAGCCATCAGACAAGATTTTCTGTCCCTGTACAATACATATACAAACTGACTAGACACACATGAATCAGATGATGTCATGAAAAATGATGAGAAACACACCAGAAATCTGAAGCAAACAAAATTTTAAAAATAAAATTTATATTCACACATATTTAGTTTAAATTCCATTGCAGTGTATTGTGTGTGTTTCATTGTGACAGGTTAGCAGATGATGACTGGACTGACAGAGAGCTGTGAAGGCAGAAGACTGAAGACAGTGAATGTAGCAGTATCAGTAAATGTGTCTGTACATGAAAGTGAAAATGTATGTATATATGATTTGTAAAATGAGTGTTGAGTGAACTGTAGTGAGGAGCTGTGTATATGAAATTGTATATGTATGAAATGAAATATATCAGTGAAGTGTACAAATAGAGGGGTTATAAAAGTTGTACTATTTGAAATGTTGAAATAAAATATTCTATTTAAATAAAATACTGTGTGAATATTTGAATTTTTGTACAGTCGTATTTTATTTAAATATAAATATTATATTCCTGTATGTGATGTATATATGAAACAGTACAATAACAAACACATTTATTTATAATATATATTTGGTTGTTATCATCAAACAAAAATCATATAATTGTGTATACAACTACGTCATATACAACAATCTCCCCCTTTTGATGATGACAACAAATAAAAGATTTTGAGCACAATAAATGTGTTTTGACAGTGAATATTAAACTCCCCCTATTCATATGCTCCCCCTACAACCAAACTCCCCCTATAACTGTGCATGAGTGAAGAGAAATGAAAAATAATGAATTTTCAAATATTTATGAAAATATTAACTCATAAATCAAAATCTCAACCCATTCTCCCCCTTTTGTTATCATCAAAAGGATTCAGAATTTAAAATATAGATGAAAAATGACTAGAAATATAATTTCAGCTTAAGAGGAAGAACGTACATCATAAATCTCAATCAGTCAAACAAAAATCATAATATTTTGAGAACAGGTGGCATATTTCACATTGTAGGTAATGACGGATTTACAATGAATTTTATAAAAATGAGGAGAGTTATAAAAATATGAATTTTAATTATTTTCAAAAGATTTTTATAAAATGAAGCATAAAACAGTGATGGATTTCGACTATAATTATAATTTCAACTTAAGTGACAAAATCAAATAATCTCAAATCCCAATAGCTATCAATCAACAAATCATAATACTTCATAAAATATTAACACATTTCACAAATTAGAAAGATGGATTGATAGGATGGTTTTTAAACACTAGGGAGAATTTCAAATACAAATTTATTTAGCAAATTATTTTCTTTTCTGTTTCTATTAATTTAAGAGCACACTGACCATGCATAACCAGATCTTGGATTTTTAAATGAGATCAGTTGCAGCTTAAATATAAGTAATCTCATAACTATGCATAACCAGAGCTTGGAATTTTAAATGAGGTTAGAGAAACACTTATGAACATTATATTTTTATTATTTTCAGCTTTAAAAGGAAAAAACTCCTTGGATATAAAACCAATATGGACGATAGAAATGTGGTAGGTACAGAAATGGTCTGTGAAATAAATTTCTAACTTAATTATATTATGAAATATGCTTGACTGTACCGGGATCATTGAAAATTTTCAATTATCACTAATTCTGAATAACAACATAGTCCAATTTCTATCACAAATATTTTCACTGTTTATTTAAAAAGATATTTAAAAAAAATAAACTCCCCACATTAATATAAAAGACACGATGGATGGCAGAATGATGATAGATAAAGGAGTTGGTCGTGGAATAATTGCCAGTTCAAAGATATTATAATAAATGTTCAACCATCATGAAAATCTAAATAAAATCTCCTCTTGTTGTGAAATATACTGCAGTCACAATTCATCACAATTTCAAAATCTAGTAATAATTTTGATGAACTATAAATACAGTTCAGTTTGGATATTGATTTCAATTTCTGAATGAATAATCAATAAATAATCTTAAAATTGAAAATCAATTACAAGAGGAATACGAAGAGCTATACAGGACAAGAGGGATTAAAATATATACCAAAAAAGTTTTTTAGCACATCTGATACCAATTGGTGTCCTTATTAACAAATCTTAATCACAAAGCCCAACCAGACAAGATCAACAAATTTTGCACATTTATTAGAACTACATACAAGAACAAGCAGTTATTTGAAAAACAGTATCAAAGCAGCAACCAGATCATAAACAAGCAATTTACAAAATATTTTCAAAACAATATCAGAGCAGCACAAGAAATAGTTTCAAATTAGACTTGTCAAGATGACGGTCACATAAGATGATTCATGATCCATTTATTAAAAATACCGTATATTTGAAATCATTTGAGGAATATGAAACTCTCAAGATTCAATGAATCAATCACACCAGATTATTAATTTCAGATTCAAGATATGTGTGAGATCTAATAAATCAATAATTTCAAACGATTTTAAACAAATATTTGAATCAAATAACCATGAAATAATAGAGAGATTTAAGGCCATTTTTTTTCAAAGAATTTTTCGAAAATTATTTCAGACAAGTACACGAGAAATTTCAGATCATTTACATCAAGTTTGAGAGGTATTCATGATAAAAATAATTTATTTGAAATCATTTGAATCAATGTCAAGTTTGAGATATAATGAATTATTCGCACAAGATTGATAATTTCAAATTTAAGTGTGTGTGATATTCAAAATATTAAGAATTTCAGATGATTCCAAACAAAACTAATTTCAACCATAATAATCATGAATAAAGATGAATTTCAAGATGTATCACTGACTCAAGACAATTTAAAACATTCAAGCCAATCTGAAAATTCCTGAAATTATCACAACTGATAAATAACAGAGTGCTGTAATGAGTATAAATTTTCAAGACTTTCCAAAATGAATTAGAAATGACTCAAAACAGCAAAGGTGTATGAAATTCCACAAAACTTTCAGATCTTCAAAATAATTTAGAATTCAAAGTAATAGTGTTCAAGATATAATATGAATGCTTCAGCACTGTTAAAAAATCAAAATAAAAAAATAAAAATAAACTTCAAAACAATTGCAGGTATGTACACGTTGAAGTTCAAGATCTGGAAATGATTGAAACATAAGAGTGTTATTCAAATAAAGCGAATTTCCAGAAAATCATGAATTATGTAATTTGAAGTTAAGTAAGCTCAGAGAAGAAAGACACAAGTATATGGCAGTGTCAAATCTAAAATAGAAAAAAAATAGAAAGGTTTGAAGAAGAAAAAAATAATAATATTTACAAAATGAGTTTAGAGATCATACCTGAAATCGATGTAAGCAAATGAATCTCTAACTCAAACAGATGTGGAATGATTCTGTGATATGTAGCAGTTTGAATCCAATTTTTCTTTAGCTATGCAGTTCCTCAGCCTCCTTTGGTACCTAATAGTTTAGAGAATCGAGTAGTCTAACAAAATTTGTAAAACCACTCACAGTTTTGTTCACAGCTTTAGGTACCCAAACTTGTTTATATAATAATCCATCAGAATTAATTTTCATACCTTTAGGAACCCAGATCTATTTGAATTTAATAAAGTTTGTTTTATTTGGGATCCAGGATTGTTTAAATGGATTATTATTAAAAAAATCACATCGCGTTTATGATTTAAAAAATCCTTTGAGATTATCAGAGTTTGAATTTTCAAACTGATTCTTTCCAAAGCAGTTTGAAGGATTTTTAAAATCATTAGAATTCCGTCTTTCAAAAACATTATTTTTCCTAAAACCAAGACCTTGCTTATTTCCAAAAGAAACCTGGTTTTCAACAACATATTCAAAGATTTTTCACTGTCAGAAAATTTAGTCAAAGTTGACTCTAGTCGTTGAATTTTAGATTTCAGATCACTATTTTTCTTTTATCAAATTCGAACAACGATTTATAGCGATCTTACTCTTTTCAGCATCATTTTGTTTCAAAACCAAGAGTTCGTTTTCAAGCTTTTCAATTTTGGCCTCGGACTCACAAATTTCATTCTCAAAATGTTTTTGTTTCTCAACAACTTCACATTTGGAATTTGAAATCTTAAAAGTTTCGAATTCTTTTCGCAAGGAATTTTTTATACAGATTAGCTCATCTTCCTTTTCTTTTGATTTCATAATTTGTTTTTCAAGCTTTTGGATATTTTCATTGAGATGAGCTAAGTTGTTTTTCGAGTTGAAACAATCCTTGCAATCAGAGTTTGAAACTTTCATGATATTTTCAATTTTTAATTCCAAATTATTATTTTTAGTGATCAACTCAAGTTTTTCATATTTCAGAGTTTTATTTTTCAATTTGAGACTATCAACAACTTTTGTTAATTCAGTACAAAAATAAACCAAATCTTCATATGAAAGATCTTTAGTTTCACCATCTGTTGAGACTCCATCGACAAATCCATTTGGATTATCATTTGTAAAACCTCTTAAGCATAGATCCAAACTTGAGTTGTCATTCAGGGGTTTTGAGCAATTGTTGTCAATTTGTCCATACTTCATATTGAGAGTTTTCCAAATTTCCTGCACAGTCAAACAATGAGAGATATAATCAAGTTGGTTATTACTAAGATGAGAATAAAGAATATGCATAGCACGAGCATTAATATTCCTATCTATTATATCACCTCCAATGTTAACAACATCCCAATATTTAACAGATTTCAAATAGGACTTCATTTTTGATTTCCAATTCAAAAAATTTGTACCATCAAAAATGTTTGGAATGTGACTGGACTGACTCTCAATGTACTGACAAATAGGAGACATGATTCTAGGGTTAATGAAATAACCTGCTCTGATACCACTTGTTGGATCTAGATTAACCCTAGAAGGAGGTGAATAGGGTTTATTACAAATTATCGCAGTGTTTAAATATTACGTGATATTAAAATATTCACAGATCACAGAATGCAGCAGAAATAAAAATGCAGAAAGTAAATAACACACAGAGATACCCAGCTTTGGCAAAATCCTGCCTACTGCTGCATTCCTAAGGTTTCTACTAGGGTATTATAAACAGATCCCGCTTACAATCCCATGTAAACTCGCAGTGCCTGCTCCTGTTCTAACCCTACACTCAAAACCCTAGACTGACCGATATCCCCTCGACCAGATTTCCCTGAATTACAAACCCGTAATCCGTAACCCTAGATTTTACAGACTATAGTAAACTGGCAGTTAACACCCTAACTGGTTTCCTAGAGTTTTACAGACTCTAGTAACTGTTTTGTTGATTTTACAAACTGTTTTCAAATGAAAGCACAAAAAACAATATAAAAACAATTCTTAAAACCCTTAAAAATAAAAGGAGTTTATAACCCCTTTTTTTAACATTGCACACTAGCCCGACCCACTTCCATTTATTTGTAAAGCCCAATCCCTTTTCTTTTTGGAATTAAAATGGTGGCCGATCTCTTGGAATTAGGGTTTTTAGCAAATCCCAAATCGAGATGCTTAATTGAATCGAATTTGTTTTTCTGATGCTTGAATCTTTGTGGCTTCCTGATGCTATGATTTGGAATACTTCTGATCGAAAACTTTGTGAGTTATTTGAAATGATTTTCAATGTTTTCTCTTTGAATTATTGGATTGGCTTTCGATACTATGTCGATGATGATATGGGTGTGTGTTTATAGGATTTAGAATTCCTAAAACTTCTCTGATTTCAATTATTGACTTGAATTGATTTTGCGTGTGGTTCCCCTTTTGGTTTCCATGGCTTGAATGAGAATTGGCACTTCTGTTAATTTGAATTGATGAACTTGGATGATTTTATAAACCACTATGAATCTGAAAACAATATTTGATTTCAGGAAATTGAAAACTTGCCAAAAACGATTTGATTGATATTTTCTAGAAAAGTTTTTAATGTTGCCTGTTTTGTAATGCTTTGCTCGAGAAGTAATTTCCTGAAATATACCATTTCTGGAAATAATTGAATGCAGAGAAAAATGTTATAATTTCTTGTCGTCATATAGATGCCGAGTTTGATTGCTTGCCAAAACATGATTCCATATATTGAGTAAATCCAAACTTCAATCAATTTGTTCACTGCTGCCATGAAATTATACTGTGAAATCCCCTTTTTGATTTTCTGCAATCAACACTTGCTAAATATGTTGATTTCTTAACATTCCTGCTTTGCCAAAAATGTATTTAGCACTTTCCATATAATATGAGCGTGCTTGTGTGATTGTTCCCATGCTATAAAAAGTGTTTTATTCCTGGAACAATCGAATTGATGATTTGCCCAAAAAATTTTGGATATTTCTTGGAAAAAAAATTTCATGTACTTGCCCAACCAAAAATTCTCACTATAAACAATGATTTGCTTCTGGCCTAAAAATGTGTTGCTAAAATTCTTGAAACATTTTAAAACTGCTCTCTTGTGCATATGTATACTGTTACATGTGCTGAACACATTGCATATGTATTCGTTTTGTTGCGTCCCTTCTTTGTAAATGAAAAACTGAACTGATCCGTGTACTTTGCAGTCTTGTGAGCTTCACTGACCATTTATGTTTGAACATGGCTCGACCATGCTGACGGGACAGTCTTGTATACATTGCTTGTTTATGTAGATTTCTACACTTGATTATATCTTTTGGCTTGAGGACTTTATCACCACTTGTTTCCTGCATGTACACTTCTTTACACAACATGTTACTCACTGTATTGATTTCTCTAAGCATTTGTCTACGCTGTTTTGTAATTGTCCACCTGCTTGGCTGTTTTGTTATGGCTTGACCACTTTGACCATGCATACTGTCTTGACTTGAACTTAAGATTGTATATTGAGTAGAAACATCACTTTTGCATGTGTATTTGCCTTGCCCTGAACATGTATAAAATGCTGCTTTTGTTGATGCTTGTCTCGGCCCATGCATGTTTACTCCAATGCTGTTTTAAACTATTGTACATATGCTGAACCACCATGTTGCTGTTTTGATTTATAGTAGTAAACCATGCATTCTTGAACTTGTTTTACCTGTGTCACCTATCTCTTTGAATTTGAGCTGTTTTGCACTTTGTATTGTGCTCGGCCATGTTTATGTACACCGTCTACTTGCTTGATCATGGTTCGACCAATTTGACATGAGTTGACTATGTTAACCATGCTACACTGAGTCGAGGTTGTCCACGTGGCTAGTCCTCAATTGCACACTGATTGACGAGGCAGTGCACACGTGTGTGTGTATATATATATACACGTGTGTATATGCAGCCATCAGACAAGATTTCCTGTCCCTGTACTATACATATACAAACTGACTAGACACACATGAATCAGATGAAGTCATGAAAAATGATGAGAAACACACCAGAAATCTGAGGCAAATAAAATTTTAAAAATAAAATTTATATTCACACATATTCAGTTTAAATTCCATTGCAGTGTACTATGTGTGTATTTCATTGTGACAAGTAAGCAGATGATGACTGGACTGACAAAGAGCTGTGAGGATAGAAGACTGAAGACAGTGAATGAAGCAGTGTCAGTAAATGTGTTTGTACATGAAAGTGAATAAGTATGAATTTATGATTTGTAAAATGAGTGTTGAGTGAACTGTAGTGAGGAGCTGTGTATTATATATGTATGAAATGAAATATATCAGTGAAGTGTACAATAGAGGAGTTATAAAAGTTGTACTGTTTGAAATGTTGAAATAAAATATTCTATTTAAATAAAATATTATGTGAATATTTGAATTTTTTACAGTCGTATTTTATTTAAATATAAATATTATATTCCTGTCTGTGATGTATATGTGAAACAGTACAATAAAAACACATTTATTTATAATATATATATATATATTTGGTTGTTATCATCAAACAAAAATCATATAATTGTGTATACAACTACTTCATATACAACACCGCCAATGCTGGCAAGCATTTCGTCCGGGATGGGGACCTCGAGTACGGTGTCGAGTCCATCTTGTGTGTCTAGGTATGGGCACAACTTTCTCATTCTTCTTTTGTAGTCTGCATTGTGTTTAAAGATGGACTTTTTGTTATGATTTTGTATTGATTGTTTGCTTCTGGTGAAGTTTTGTGGAATGTTTTTGATATGATGATTGGTTGTTGTATAAAGATTTCGTGGATGGCATAGATGTACATGAAATACGACTATATGGGAGGAGGAATAAATTATGTGATATACACATTTTGTCTTTGGATTGACCTTTTTTCTATTTAAAAAATGATTTAAAAAAGAAAAAAATCTTCCCGTTATAATTTGGTCCGTATCGTTTTTCCGCATTCTATCTTTCAATAGAAGCTATTTATTATTTGGAAAAAAAATCATGTAAGAGTTTCCCTTCTGCGCTAGAATCAGATTAATATGTATAAGATTTTAGGAAGAAAACGCAAATGAGTTTACCATCAACGATGAAGTTGAAACTGAAACAGTATAAGGAAGAGTTTCTAAGAGTGCGTTCGCAATCAGGAATTCCCCATTTCCTCTTTCGACGCGTCAAATGAGTAAACGGGAAATTCTGGTCTGTTTCCCTACTATAGGAACTAATAAATTTAAGTTTTTAGAAATCTGAAAATGTAAAGAAAATTTAATAATATTTGTGTGCAAATAAGATCCGTTTGAAATGCGGTTTTTTGCATTGCGATCGTATCAGAATGTTCTACGTAATGGAGTTAGTTTGAACTGAATTAGAGTAATTTATAATTTATTTATTTATATAAATTATTGATATATAATTTATTAAAAGCAAATAATAAATTAAATAACCATAAATATATTAAATTAAAAAACGAAATTAAAATGGTCCGCTAAAAATCCGCAAACACATTCTCTATTAACTAAAATACCTTGTTTCTACTAACCGGAAACACACCCTTAGGCAATGAGTGGTTAATGATATATATATATATATATATATATATATATATATATATATATATATATATGAGGAGGGCTCGATACACCTCTTATATTGCACGTGAACTCTCCCACTTAATCTCCATCACTCATTTCCCCAATCATTCTCTCTCTTCCCACTAACAAATAATATTGAAATAGGAAGAAAGAGAATGAGTGGGGAGATGGGTGGTAGAGATTAAGGGGGAGAGTTCACGTGCAATATAAGAGGTGTAGTGGAACCCTCCTATATGTATGTATATATATATATATATATATATATATATATATATATATATATATGAGTGTTTGCAGCATCCCTGTTGGCACCCCTATCCATCCGTGAGCTACGGAAATCCAAAACGAACGAGAATTTGTAGATGTTCAATCCATATAGATTTAAGGACCTATCCAAAATTTGAGCTCGTTCTGACATCCGTAACATATTCAAAATCTTAGCTCAATTATTCACCGTTCAGACATTTATTCGAACCGTTAAATTTAAACATCAAATATATTATTGTACGAATGTCGGAATGAGCTCAAATTTTGGATAGGTCCTTAAATATATGTGGATTGAAAATCTACAAATTCTCGTTCGATTTGGATCGCCATAGCTCACAGACGGATAAGGGTGCTAACAGGGGTGCCCCGGATCGCTCCTCATATATGTGTGTGTGTGTGTATATATATATATATGGAAAATCTATTGGAACACATAAAATAAACTTAAACTGAGAGACACAAAATCCACACCTTCAAATTGTCCTCTGATTTCGACCCCTCGTATAAAGACAAACTAATCCAACGGTTTGAATTTTTTATCTTCCATTTTGTGCCTAGTTTTGTGTCTATATAGGCGTTCTCATACACACACACATACGTACATACATGTGTGTGGAGGTTGGGAAGTGGGAATTAAATGATGCACTGTGCACACAACGAACTCGAGAGAATGCCTATATACGCATCAATCTAATTTAGTACAATGTAAGTCAAATTATTGGTAGGTGTACACACAACTACAAATTGCATACATACATGTGTGTGAAGTTTGGGAAGTGGGAAGTAAATGATGCAGTGTATGCATGCAATGAATTCGAGAGAATGCCTAAATATGCAATAATCTAATTTAATACAATGTAAGCCAAATTATTGGTAGGTCTAAACACAACTACGAATTGAATCCAAAAAGATCAAACAATGGGCTAACTAATTATAATTAATATATCTATTTTTAAAAGCAATTAATTTTAAATATTTCATAGTTAATATCAATTTGAAAAAACATTATAACAAATTTTTTGAATTCAGAAGCTCATATTTACTAATTTTTTAAGATAAAAAGAGTAATTCCATAGAGGTTTATGACATGTACATTAATAAGATTATTTTTGCTTATTTAGGCTAGTTTACGAAAGTTATAACAAGAGTAGACCTGTTTGAAAAGTAATTACAAATATAAACTTGTTTTGTTACTTTTCGTCTGTGTGATTTTTTTTTATTTAAAAAAAACCAATATGTGAATTTTCGAAAATCGCCTGAACGGAAAGTAGCAATTATAGTATGCGACTTTTCGAAAATCGCCTAGTGTGAAAAAACCAACCAGTTCCTATCTTCATACTTCACTTTTTACTTTATCAAAACTTACACCAAAATATTTAATAATGCCCTAAAACTTTTATTTCCTCATTTTCTACTTCAGATAAGCCTTTTTATTAGAAGCGCTCATATCCTTAATTCTACTAGCTGTATTTCTTTATCGCAAGGTAATTTGATTAGGTGAAGATCATTACAATGTTTGTGCAATTACTAATGATTTAATTTATAGTATGTATATTGTTGAGTGTAATTATATGATTCTTGTTTGATGGTAACAAACATATATACTATTATATAAATGTGTTTGTAATTGTACTATTCTACAACACATCACATACAAAATTAAATATTTAGATTGAATAAAATGCTATTGCACAAAATTGCAAACAGTATTTTAATTCAATTAAATATTTTATTTCAATATTTGAAATAGTATAAATCACTGACTCTACTATTTTACAATTAATATATATAGACATTCATCACTACATCACTCAGTTCACTTGTGATTGTACACCGACACATTGAATCTTTGATTGCTTCAATATCCAGTCCAGTCACCTGTATACCTGCTATAAAAACACACACAGTGAAATAGAAAAAAATTCAAAAGTTGGCGAATATAAATTTATTTTTAAGTTTTATTTGCCTCAGCTATTCGGTGTGTTTCTCATCATTTTTCTAGATTTAGTCAGATATATATATATATATATATATATATATATTTGAGTCTAGACTACTTGTGATATTCACAATGATTAACTGTAAACACCACAAGGTATAATGAATATTAATGCTTGTAGATTAGCCTCGACACAAATATAGTGGTATGCTAATCAAGACCAGCCTCGACTCACATATGTAGTGTATTTCAGAAACAAAAAGTCAGCAATGCAACATGGCCAGAGAATAGTATTCACATAGTAAATCAGGTTCAAGAAAACCAGCAGATGCAACATGTACAAAGCCATGCACAACAAAAATTACAATGCCAAGTGTGTGTACAACAAATGTAACAGGTCAGTGCATAGCATGCACATCTTTCAAGTGAACGTATGGTGGTAGTCAAAACTCAGTGCACAAGACCAAGTATAATGGCCAGCCAAACAAAGAAGGTGAAGACATAAGTAGCAAACAGTGTAGCCAATCAATGGGCATGTACAAGATGAAAAGGTGCAACAAAACATGAAGCGCAAGACCAAAGTGAACAGGTCCAAAGGAAACTGTTTGATCTCAGCAAATGGTCAAGCTAAGATAAAGTGATCAGACCAATTATTGCATACAAATGCAAAACATACATGCCAAAAATCTCAAGTCAATATCCAACAAAACAAGTGCATGTTGCATGAAGACAAAGTTAACACAATTTCAAGTATGGCAGCAAGTACTACAAAGTTTCAAGTGCAACATTTCAAGCACAACTAATTCCAAAAGCAACACAATGAACAAAGCAACACCAAGACATGATACATCATGGACATATACAAAAAAATACAAGAGTAGATCAAGGCAGTATCTTTTTGTACATAAGCAACATCAAGTTTTAAACCAAGCATGAAGCAGTACAAATGTACAATCTTAAGCGAACAAGTGCATCAACGCTACTCAAGACCAGCATGATCAGTGGACGTACAAGGCTCAATAACTTAGATGCAAATAGCAAGAAGGCAGTGGCCACACAATGAATAAACAAGGAAACATGAAAGTACCAAACAAGTTCACCAAGCATAAATGAAGACAAGCAGGTAATGAAGCAACAAGTTTTAGGTAGCATGGCTAAGGCACAAGCAAGCAAAAGCTCATATTCAAGGTGCATAACAATCACTAAACAATGAGACGACATTTTTTCATCGAAGACCAAATTTAGAATCTGTTCTTATATCATTGCATAAAACAAATGCAACTGCAAGTGTAAAGAGCACATCAAATGATCAAGTATAACATAAGTTCTAATTAGCTGTGCAAATTATATATAGTATATGCTCTTATCGATGATGAACATTCAAAAGAAAGGCAGAGTAGGGAGTTTTGTTTTGAATAGGGAAAACAGTGTAGCAAGAAAGAATGCAAGCATCTGTTCTTATCAATAAACATCAATCTAATAAAGATATAACAATTGTGTTTTTTTTGTTCGAACAAGTAAGCAAAATATGAAATAGGGAACAAGGAAAGAAACAATCTACAATTTCCAAAAGTCGAATTTTATTTTCGGAAAGAACATTCAAAAATTTACACAAGTTGAAGATTTCAAATCTGTTATAACTGGCAAGAAGTTTCTCATCAAATTCAAATTGAAGAATATCTCCAGATAATTGAAGAATTCAACAAGCCAAGACTTTAAATTTACCAATCTTTATTTTCAGAGAAGTTTGAATATTTCAACACGGTAAAAATCGTAGCAACAAATAACAACCTAGTCAATACAAAATCATAAAGCCTAGGGTATAAACACAACTTCACCATATGCATAAGCATCAAAAACCGGGAGCAAATTAAATGGAGCATAAGAGAAATTAAATCAGAGAACTCACAAGTATTTAGGCAAAAAATCTAAATTGATCAACCAGGGAGCAATCGAAATCGAAGCCATTGGTGAATTAACTTCATCAAAGTTTTTAGGAGTCACGATTTAGAGAGAAAGTAAAACCCTAGTTTTCACAGAGAAAAAGGAATATTGGCTCGAATAAAATGTCAAAGATAAAAGGGAGTTTTTCCTTTTAACTGTATATTGGGCCGATTTTATTTTTAGAGTGTTGGGCTTGCAATTTATTTTTAGCATTTTGAATATAGTTTTTTTTCTTTTGTAATTGTCTCACTATTTACTAGTCTTCTAAACAAGGTTTTCTAGCTATAGGGTTTGTAGTTAGGGAATATCTGATCTCTGGGATTGAGATCGATGCAGGGTTTCGAGAGTAGGATTAGAACAATAGCGAGGGGTCATGAATGTACAAGTATTGTATGCGGGATATTGTTTAGTACCTAGTGAAAACTTTGGGTAATGCAGCAGTAAGCAGGGTTTTGCCGAAGCTGGGTATTTCTGTGTGTTATTTGCTTTTCCACATTTACTTTGATTTATTATTAATGACTATTCTGAGAAAAATTACAAAAACCCTATTCACACCCTCTCTAGGGTTAATTTAGATGTTGAAGTATTTTTGTTGTAATAGACATGCATAACAGAGAGATCGACATTGAGGCGACGACCAATTGTTATGAAGAATATGAATCACAAAGGGTATAGTACAAAGCAACGATTTTAACATTGAGTTTATTCCGAAAACTTAATTTGATCCAATACTCTAAAACATCATCGTTGAATGCTCATTTACACGCAGCTGTAGCGAACCAAAGACCGAAAAAATAAACATGCATTAATAGGAAAATACTAGAGCCGCTACAACCTATCGGTCCAACACTACCATCAGGTGTGTATCATGTTTATCGTTGTGGAACAAAATGCATTGTAGTTGTTGCCAAAATCGGAAATAATGCTAGGCGTAGATTTCATGATTGTGTTTCATATGAAGATCATATGGTGAATCCTAGTGAAGTTTAGTGCTATAGACTTATGAAGTGGATTTATTTGCCACTATATGCTTGGGGACTTTGTTGATGTGGGAAATTGGTAATTTGCGCACGACAATCCACAAGAGTGGGATTAGAAGCAAAACCGATATCCAAATAACCATATACTAAAATATAAAGGGACTCATAACTTTCTATAGTTGTAACACCCCGCATTTTATGACAATTAGATAATTAAATAATGCATATGTATAAATATATATATATATATATATGCATAAAAATAAATTTATAAAAGAAGAAAATATTAATGCAAATAAAATGTAATGTGCGCATTTAAAGAAAAGAAAGGATTGGTTGCATGCGGTGTAAATATGTTGCATACACTGATTATGCATTAATAATAGAAGAGAAATAAAAGAAAAAGATTCATGCAATGAGTTAAATAAAATATTGTAACAAACATGAAAAAGAGAAGTTAGAAGAGAACAATAATTACCATTGTTCTAAACCTTGTTAATAATAGCCTTTGTAATTCAATTGGTTAGAGCATGTGACTTGCATACAAATGGTACAAAGTTCGATCCCCACCGCCATCATATTTTTGTTTTAAGGGAACGACTAAAATAACACATGTTTTAAAGAGAAAATATGTATAAACACACATATAAGAAAAAAAATATACATATAAGGAAGTAAAGAAAATATGTATATATATATATGTATATATGTGCAAATATATATATATATATATATATATATATATATATATATATATATATATATATATATATATATATACAAGAGATAGAGTTCATGATAAGGCTGTAATCATAGAAATATGGCAAGAATCAAATGATGGTGCAACACCGTTTGAATTTTGAAAACGAAATATAAGTTGTGCGTATATATATACGCGTAAAATGGTCATTAGAAGATTTGTATACATATAAAAAGATTAAAAGTGTATATAACGGATAAATAAATTCCAAACATTCAAAAATCAAATTTCTACGTCAAAACAGCTCGCGGGACCCATAGGGGGGTCGACACCCCTAGATTCGGCTAGATTCATTCTTCAACCTAGACTGTTTTCTTAACTAGGTTCAATGCTGAATCAGCATTGCGTGTACGATAAGATCCTGAACACCTATAAATAGGCTAACAGAGCCTAGCCTAAATCCCATATTCTCTGAGACAACATCTAAGCTCTACCATTCTTCCTCCTCCTCAAATCTCTTCAGAAAAATAAGATAATTAGTTTAGGAAAATTCTGAATCAAGATATGGAGGAAAAGAATGAATATTAATAAGAAGGTGTTCAAAATTATATTCGAAGTAAGGTAATTTCTTAGATCTGGTCTATTTCAAATTTCTCCTCTTTCTTCCCTTTTTCTTCTAGTAAGAATTGTGGATCCATGGTTGTTAGGTTCTAAATTCAGTTAGGAGGACCATGGAATACTAGATCTGGACCAGATTCAGGATTTGGAAAGCAAATTAGGTGAGTGGATTCAAGTTATATCATTTTTGATAATGATATATTATCGTTTGACATTCCCCATTAATCTGTAATGTAAATCTGCTAGAATGGTTAAAAGTGATGAAATGCGAATATGACATGTTGAAGTATTAATATGCTTAATGTGCTGAAATGTTCACCTATTGAAACGTAAACTTGTTAAAACTACGTGTAGCGATTATTGTTGTTATAATTACATGTTAAATTAGAATAATTACATGATTTGATGATCACATGTTAATTTGAGAAGAAATTAATTATACGTTAGGAAGGACATATGACATAAAATGGGCTTAATATGATGACATGTAAAAGGTTGCAGTAAAAATGTGGAAAGAATAATATGCCCAAATTTACAGTAAATAGAAAACTATAACTCACCTAGACACAAGGTTAAATTCAACTTGTAGTAAAAGTCTGTCCGGAACCACCCGGCAAATCCAGCATCCACAAGTTGTTAATTTAACGTGAGGGGTCTAGTGCATAAATAAAACATGTAACGGTGCTAAGACACAAGGTTAAGTCAGCTTGTGGAAGAAGTCTACTCGGAACCGCCCGACAAATCCAGCATCCACAAGTGGTAGGCTTAATCTGAGAGGTCTTGCATAAGCAAATATATATATATATATATGAAAATAAAAGTATAGAAATAAATGGCATTAATTGTAATTAATGGAAATGGATGGAATTGAATGAAAGTTACAGCAGTAAAAGGATTGGAATGAACGAGGAATGATAATAACCTATTATAAAAAAGTTACATTAATGGGAATGTTATATATTAGGTAGATTTGTCCTAGGGACAAGTGGAGATTATAACTTAGGTTATAATAAACTGGTAAGATAATGAGATAACTTGTGTAATGAGATAAGTGGTGCTTAATTGTAAATTAAGTTATCAGTAAATAGGGGAAACCTGAAACCAGTTGTTTGTAAGAAGTTGTACTTAATTATAAATTAAGTAATCTAAAAACTTGGAAATATGAAATCTGCCGATAAAGAATACCATGTTAAGGTTTGTCCTAGGGACAAGAGGAAACTATTACATAGGTTATAATAAATGGAAATGAGACTTATTAATGAACCTTAGTTAAGAGAACTAAGTTGAGAAGTAAACAACGATAAGTTGTAATGACAGTGTAAGATGGAATTATTATTAAATAAGAAAGAATGAGACAAACTTATGAAATGGAATAAGTTTTATTTAATCATAAATAATGACTGTCATGTTAAACAAAAAAATTGTGAATTGAGATATACATAATTACATACTAAGTAGAACATGTTATGAAATCAAACAAGAATATAAAGGGATTGTGGATTACAGACCTTGGATCACAATCTAGAAAATAACATGTTGTGGGCTTATTAATGTGCTTAAATGTGTTAAGTTATATGACTGAAATTAATAAGCAAGATGAACTTGGTAACTTGAATAAGAAGTCAATGTGAATGGAAATAACCAAGTTAAATGGAAACCTAATGAGATAAAGCAAGCGCATAAAGGAATGTTTAGACATAGGGTCTAATGACATATTAAAATGAGGCGCTTAGACCAGTCCGCACGTTTGAGGGTGAATAACCCAAAGGGGTAGATCATTGTGGTATCATGAGGCATGAGGGGAGCGCACGTTAATCTGATTATTCTGTCGGTTTCGAAGGCTGGAAGGGGAAGCAAGCAGCTTCTTGAGACGTGGATGGTGCCCCTGGTAGTTCTTTGTGGTGGTGCAGTGTTTGAGCTGTGCTCACAGAGGTTGGGTTTGCGCGTAACTACCCTGTGAGTAGCCTTGATTGCACTAGCAGCTTTGCAGTCAGAAAGCTTTGACGAGGTGACACTAGGCTGATTAAGCGATCGCCTCAAAAGGGAGGTAGGGATCACGACCAACAAGGATAGTAGATCGTCGGGTACCTGTCACCGGTGTCCAGTGGGATGCGAAAATACTAGAGCTAAACCTAAGATGCCATCCCCTTTCACTATTGGGGCACAGTGGTTGAGGGGAGACGCCAACTGGATGTTTAGATTGTTTATTAGGGGAAAGTCGCTTAGCTCTTGTTGTCTTTACTAGTTGAGGGAGGGGCCGAGGTGGGTCCATAGCCACCATGAAAAACAGACTTGAAGGATATCTGTATTTTGAGGCCCTTAAAGGCGAGCCTTTATAGATATGGGAAAGCTCCCGACCGAGTTCCGTGTTTCTTGTATAGCCCTGCCATGGAACTCGGTTCACATTAGAGGTTATGTGCGGTTAAGGCACCGAATACGATTGATGATACGTACGTGAGAAAGTCTAGATACGTGCATGATTTCTCTGGGTGGTGTATCGTAGACTAAAGGGAATTACTCTGTGATGGAATCTGATTCGATCGAAGGTGGCAGTCTGTACGCTTATGCATAGTAATGGCAGATATATGCGTAGCACAACATTGTTATATAGAGATCCGTACGTCACTCCGACATAGGATGAGGGACTGCATACATTTCTATGGCATTACGGTAGAGACCGTGCGAGTAGGGTACCACGGGGCGTACCTTAATGTTGGGGGTTGCTACATATATACTGAATTAGGTTAATCCACTAGGAGTAAATGGGTACGACGTGTGTGTAAGGCTTGAGTGCTGTTAACCCAAATAACCTAATAAATAAGAAATGTGATTGAACAGTATATGTAGGGTTATCCAATATAGTTTAAATCCCGTCAGCAGAACTTGTGTTCTGACTCCCTCCTCATAAGATACTCGTTGGTTAAATTTTTGGCAGAGATATGATAGCTTTGGATATTGGTCAGGTAGTATTATTAATACGGTAAGGCTATACTTTGATTATATTATACTTTATCCATTCGGCTGTGAGATATTTTATAAGCTCTAATATATTTTATATCTTTGACTTTTCTGCAGGATACCAGAGCAATTAACATGGGTTTCGATGGATTAGAATTTTGAAAAAAAAATCGATCGGTCAGAATTCAGTTTGTTACATCTAGTAACAGAGCTTAGGTTTAGGATTTATGTATAAATAGTGAGTGAACGTACTTGTATTTTTTAAAATTTAAATATATTATATATATATACCTAGATCCGTATAGGAACCCACTATATAGAAAGAGTATAATATGGTAAGAATTGTCATGACTATTTTGTACACTGAAGGAGTGAATATGGAAATCCGAGACCCTTAGGTAATTTGGGTGGAAAGTGTACAGTGTACTTTGTATGGAAGGATGGTGAATCCCATATGATTAGTATTTTGGGTTAGTGGGTTTGGCAGTAAAACTTATTAACTGAAAAAGGTTAAAAAGAGAAAAATGGATTAAAAACATATATAGTTGAGAGAATTGACCTTGTGGGAGTGTCTAGGAAAGCCTAGAAAATTAGAAACCTGCTTTGAGTGTAACCGCATTTCTAACTTTTAAGTACTTGAAATTGTAAAAGTTTTAGGAAAATGGCTTATGGTGTTTTAAAATTTTAATCTTAAAAGTTTTAGTTTTAAAATATGTAAAGTACATACTGGGTTTTGAAGCGAAATGGGATATATTTTTAAATAGTGATTTCTTGCGAAAATTTTGTCTAAGGTAAAATTCTCTCAATGAAAGGTGTATATTATAGAGCATGTATAGCTCGCTAGTTTTTTTTGTTATATTGCATGAAAGGATTTAAAAGCAAAACTTAGAAAATATTGGATTTTGTTAAAATTCTCAGTAAAGAAAGTTTTAAAGTCTCTATTCCTTTGACAATCATTTTTGATAAATTGTTTTAACAAGATTTTTTTTTGGGTGGACAGATTAAGTTATGGAAATTAAGAATAGAGTAGACGTTTGCT
This sequence comes from Allium sativum, assembly GCA_030737875.1. Classification (NCBI taxonomy): domain Eukaryota; kingdom Viridiplantae; phylum Streptophyta; class Magnoliopsida; order Asparagales; family Amaryllidaceae; genus Allium; species Allium sativum. The sequence continues at coordinate 293,570,278 of CM060912.1, forward strand.
CCTTGTAGTAAGAGACTGAACTGACCTTATAGGCAAGAATAAGTCGTAAATCTGATTGAGGAAATAGTTCTCCTTGTCTACTCCTGTTTTTGTGATTTGAAAAAAATGATTTGCATTTTTATAAAATGACATGTTTTATGGTTTGGCAAAAGTAAGTTTTCATGAGGAAAATAAATTTTTTGTCACTTTTAATTTTTGGAAGAAAATTTAAATGAAAAGGCCAAACTGTGTTCTAAAAAGTATGGAGTAGGCAAGGATCAGTGCCTAGGGAAGGCGGAAAAAGTTTTGATGCTATGAAGTAAATAGCGAGAATTATCTTGGAATAATAATAAGTTCCCATATAATGCGTAGGTATTAAAAAGCCTAGAGTGTTGCTTGAAATAATTGTTGGTACACAGCTAGGAGTAGTGGTGACTACTAGATAGTACAGGGCTAGCAAGTATTTAGATCCTGTTGCTAATTTTCATGTTAGGGGTACAACCATTTATTGCATTTCAGTTGGGATCGTTCTGTTATTTTTCTCTTGTTGGGTAGTTAAGGTAACACCTTACCCTATCATTGATTCCGTGGTTCAAGCTTGCTGTCTGAGGGGGACATAGTCCCGAGATTCTTGGCCCTTAGTAGTAGCTGTGTAGAGTGTCTGTTTTCCTGTTTTAGTTGAAGGACTAAAAGGCTTATTTGAAAACTAAACTTAGATCAGATGATTAAATAAGCTAAGAAAAGAGATATGGTACAACTAAAAAGGAAACAACAAATTTAGTAAAGCAACAAACATGATAGTTAAAGAAAGATGGAAAATTATGAGGAAAGATGGATAAAAATAAAAATTTCCAAGATAAGACGAAAAAGAAAAGCTGTAACAGAGAAAATTTTCTTATGTGGGTTGTGCTTGGATAGGAAAATAGGGGAATCTTTATAAATCGTTTCATAAAATCCAAGTACGGTTGGAAAAAGATCGAAAAAGAAAAATGGAAGACGTGAATTTTCCGTTTTCCAATTTTTTGTAACATAAGAAATCAGATTTAGAAAATTAGATTTTCTTGAAATTCGAAAAATAACGTTGCTTGGTAGGGTTTTGGATGCAAAAATTGGATGAAGTACGCTCTTGTTCAGTAAGAGTGTGGGAAAATTTGGATGAAAAACATTTTTGATTTTTAAAACATTACATTCATGTAGAACTACCAGTATATTTAGGATGTGAGTATCATATTTTAAAAGGATTTTTGAAAAATACTTGCAAACACATAGGAGCTACCGCTTAGGCATACATGTATTATTATGTTGTATTTCACTTTGCACAAGTGCACAATGTTTGAAAAAATTGGATGCACACATGATGGATGTATATTATGCGAGGGGTTAACTGATTTTACCGTTATCAAATTTCGGGGACGAAATTTTCTAAGGGTGGGAGAATGTAACACCCCGCATTTTATGACAATTAAATAATGCATATGTGTATATATTAGCATAGACATAAATTTATAAAAGAAGAAAAGATTAATGCAAATAAAATGTAATGCGTGCATTAAAAGAAAAGAAATGATTGGTTGCATGAGGTGTAAATATGTTGCATGCACTGATTATGCATTAATAATAAAAGAGAAATAAAAGAAAAAGAATCATGTAATGGGTTGAATAAAATATTGTAACAAACATGAAAAAGAGAAGTAAGAAGAGAACAATAATTACTGTTGTTCTAAGCCTTGTTAACAATAGTCTTAGTAGTCCAGTTGGTTAAAGTATGTGGCTTGCATACAAGAGGTATAGAGTTCGATCCCCACCGCTGTCATGTTTTTGTTTTAAGGGAACGACTAAAATAACACATGTTCTAAAGAGAAAATATGTATAAACACACATATAAGGAAAAATATGCATATAAGGAAGTAAAGAAAATATATGTGTATATATATATATATATATATATATATATATGAGAATATATATGTATATATGTGTAGAAATATATATATATACAAGAGATAGAGTTCAAGATAAGGCTGCAATCAAAAAAATATGGCAAGAATCTAATAACGGTGCAACACCGTTTGAATTTTGAAAACGAAACAAAAGTTGTGCGTATAAATATACGCGTAAAATGTCATTAGAAGATTTGTATACGTATAAGAAGATTAAAAGCGAATATAATAGTTAAATAAATTCCAGAAATTCAATCATTCGAAAATCAAATTTCTGTGCCAAAACTGCTCGCATGACCCATAAGGGGGTCGACATCCCGGTAGGGGGTTCGAAACCGGGGTCGACTCTTCCCAGATCCGACTAGATTCATTCATGAATCTGGACTATTTTCTTAACTGGATTCAATGCTGACTCAACACTGCGTGTACGATAAGATCATGAACACCTATAAATAGGTTAGCAGAGCGTAGCCTAAATCTCATATTCTCTTAGACAACGTCTAAGCTCTGCCATTCTTCCTCCTCCTCAAATCTCTTAAGAAAAATAAGATAATTAGTTTAGGAAAATTCTGAATCAAGATCTAGAGGAATAGAATGAATATTAATAAGAAGTTGTTCAGAATCATATTCGAAGTAAGGTAATTTCTTAGATCTGGTCTATTTCAATTTGCTCCTCTTTCTTCCCTTTTTCTTTTAGTAAGAATTGTGGATTCATGGTTGCTAGGTTTTAAATTCAGTTAGGAGGTCCATGGAATACTAGATCTGGACCAGATTCAGGATTGGAAAAGAAAATTAGGTGAACGAATTTAAGTTATATCATTTTTGATAATGATATATTGTCGTTTGACATTCCCCGTTAATCTGTAATGTAAATCTGCTAAAATAGTTAAAAGTGTTGAAATGCTAATATGACATGTTGAAGTATTAGTATGTAAAAATATTAATATGTTGGAAAATCCATATGTTGAAACACTTAATATGCTGAAATGTTCATCTACTGAGATGCGAACTTGTTAAAAATACGTGTAGCGATTACTGTTGTTATAATTACATGTTAAATTAGAACAATGGCATGATTCAACGATCACATGTTAATTTGAGAAGAAATTAATTATATGTTAGGAAGGACATATGACATAAAATGGGCTTAATATGATGACGTGTAAAATAGGTTGCAGTAAAAATGTGGAAAGAATAATACGCCTAAATTACAGTAAATAGAAAACTATAACGCATCTAGACACGAGATTAAATTCAACTTGTGGTAGAAGTCCGCCCGGAACCACCCGTCAAATCCAGCATCCACAAGTTGTTAATTTAACGTGAGGGGTCTAGTGCGTAAATAAAATTTGTAACGGTGCTAAGACACGAGGTTAAGTCAAATTGTGGAAGAAGTCTGCCCGAAGCCTCCCGACAAATCCAACATCCACAAGTGGTAGGCTTAATGTGAGAGGTCTAGTACATAAGCATATATATATATATATATATATGTATGTATTAATATAAAAGGATAGAATTAAATGACAATGATTGTAATCAATGGAAATGAATGGAATTGAATTAAAGTTACAACGGTAAAAGGATTGGAATGAATGAGGAATGGTAATAACCTATTATAAATAAGTTACATTAATGAGAATGTTATATAATAGGTAGACTTGTCCTAGGGACAAGTGGAGATTATAACTTAGGTTATAATAAACTAGTAAGATAATGAGATAACTTGTGTAATGAGATAAGTGGTACTTAATTGTAAATTAAGTAATTAGTAAATGGGGGAAACCTGAAACCAGTTGTTTGTAAGAAGTATATAAATTAAGTAATCTGAAATCTGCCGATAAAGAATAACATTTAAGGTTTGTCCTAGGGACAATAGGAAATTATAACATATTTAATAATAAGTGGAAAGGAGACTTATTAGTGGATCTTAGTTAAGAGAACTAAGTTAATAAGTAAACAATGATAAGTTATAGTGACAATGTAACAACCCGTATTTTGAATAACATGTTATAACGTAAATCAAGGCATAATTAAATGTTAAAATCTGAATCAAGGGAAACGGGTTGTGCCATTGCGTTTGTCTCGGAAAAATACGCGAAATAGAGTCTGAGTTTTCGAAAATCGGAGTCCGTATGACCAAGTTATGGCCCGTCAAAGTTTTCAGAAAATTTCAAGTTCAAAAACAGTTCAAATTTCAAATCTGGAGCCAAACAGACTGGGCGGGAAAGTTTCCCGCCCAGCCCCCAAGTCGACTTGGGAGTCGACACACCCCTTCTGGTGTCGACTGCCCAATCGACACCCCTGTCGACCTGGGTGGTCGGGCCAGTTTGGCCTGGTGCACCTGTTTTGGCTCCTGGGTCCTGTTTTGTTAGCTTGTGACGTGATTTGATGGCTCAGATCTGAATTAGGGTTAATCCTATGGCCTAAACCAGTCTCTACACCTATAAAATCACCCTAAACCCTACCCTAAATCACCACAAATCAATCATACAACTAGGTTATGCCAAAATGCTCCTTGATCATGGCCTCCATCTTCATAACATGGCCTCCATATTCTTCATGAAAGCTTGAGTGTTCTAAGCTAGTAAAAGAGCCATCTTTCTTCATACAAATCAAAGGAGCTTCTTATTTCTCAAGACAACTTGGAGCTTATATTCATTTGGGGATTTCTAGTGTGGCTTCGTCTCAATCTTGTTTTATTTTGTTCTAGTCTTCTTAGCCAAGCTTTGTAAGCCCTATTCTACTCTTAGATTTAAACTATGAAGCTAATATGATCATGTAGCAAGTTAATGAGACTTTTGGGTATAATACTGGTCTTTGGGCTATATTTGTATGCATAGATCCATGTATGACTCTTTTGATCTATGATTGTGGCACTATCATGAACCTAGTATCATTTACCTTGATTTTTGGGTAGAAAGCTATAAGCTTTATTTGGTGGTTATGCATAATACAACATAGAACTTGGTAGTTATGCATAATGCAACATAGATCCTCTCATGATCTTTATGTTAACTTGCCTATGATGTTATGAACTATATGCTAATGACAAGTTATCACCCTATGTTAACTATGACCATGTTATCACCTATTTGCTAAGTTGATGTCATACATGTTTTGAGGCCAATAATGCCATATGCTAGTTGTGATGAACACCTTTGCCTCATACATCACCATGTTAAACTTGTGATAGACTTTGCCACTTTATGCCCAACTTATCATATCATTATGTTCCCCCTTTTGATCTATTTGTGTTGATGCGAACTTACGTGCGATGGGGTTACGTTATGGGTAAACTTAAATGACATGAAACATGACTTGAAAATATGACATGTGATTATGCTTGAAAACATGAACGTGGACATGACATGTAGAAAACATGAAAGTGGCCAACTCGAGGTTGGGTTGAGTTTGTAGCATAAATCTACCCGAAACCGACCGACTTAACTAGTGGCTACAAACAATAAGACCCAATGTGAGTAGTTGGTCATATCGCACTTAAAACCCGAGGTGAGACTAGGTTGTGGTGTAAAGCTACCCGGACCCGCCCGGCTTAACTAGTAACCACAACAAAGTCTAATGTGAGAGGTTGGTGTGCATTAAGTTAATTAATGCCACATGGTAGGGTTAAGTCATGGACCACTTGAATACTTAACCAATTAAACACGATGGATTGTTGGGGTTAAGTCATGAACCACTTGGATATACTTAACCAACCTGATACATGGTTTGGATAGGGTTAACCACACTTAACCCTTTAGAATCCCTAGTTTGCGGGGCCCTTTTCAGCAGTAACCCACCAGGGAGTATCGAGATACCCTAGGGACTAGGCTAGGGGTGAGGCACGATTACTGGGCTGATTGTAAGTGACCAAAAGGGACGGCTAGGTAGGTGCGCCATTGTAGATTCCGGTGGACTATGGTCGTGCACATAGTCCGGGGATGAAAGACAGACATGGGCACCAGTAGGCTTGGACTGTTCGTTCTTGTTTTGTGTTAGTGGTTGGCACCCTAGGGCCCGGATACACCCTAGGATGGACCTTGCACAGTCGACTACATCTCGCGGTTGGGCCGTATGATACCGACACTTGACGAGTTAGGCTTATAGGGAGCCGATCGACTAGACCGTGTAGTTGGACCTTGATTTAGGTCATCTCATGATGATTGGGCCAATTTTGGGCCAAGGGATCATTTCTTGTTTATACTTGACATGGATTAGAATACTAGTACACTTGGTGCAACTTAACCTTGTATATGCAATGCCACACTTGATCTATTTTGTTAACTTTTCACCATGCCAGTTATCATCCTATGTTTCATCTCTGTTTTACATGTCCAGTTAACTTTATTAGTTTTTATACTAATAGTAGGTAGGACTTACCAGTCTTTTTGACTGACCTGTTTTCCTTTCGCCTCTTTTCTTCCGTTCCCCCCCTCCCCCAGGTTCTCAGGGTGGGAACACTAGCACCTAGCTTGGATCTTTAGCTTGCTTTCTGGATAGCTCATGTATGGTTTGGACTTGAGCTCGCTATGGCTTTACCACGTCTACTTTGGGGATAGTTTACTTTATGTTATTTCCAGTTTTCAGTTTATGTTTCTAGTCTTGTAGTAGTTGGAAAATAATGACTAAGTACTTTGATGTAACTGGACTATGGTTTTGAAATAGTAATTTTATCCGCTGCTTTATTTACTCTGTTTTACTCATATGTTCTGTCTTGTGATATCTTCATGCATGTTTACCTTGTCCAACACCCCTCCAAAGCCAGTGTACTTGCAAGAGTCACCCTGGCGGAGGTGGGGTGCTACAGACAATGTAAGATGGAATTATGATTAAATAAGAAAGAATGAGGCAAACTTATGAAATGAAATAAGTTATATTTAAACATAAATAATGACTGACATGTTAAACAGAAAACATGTGAATTGAGATATACTTAATTACATATTAAGTAGAACATGTTATGATATCAAACAAGAATATAAAGGGATTGTGGATTACAGACCATGAATCACAATCTACAAAATAACGTGTTGTGGGCTTATTAATGGCTTAAATTGGTTAAGTTATATAACTGAAATTAATAAGCAAGATGAACTTGGTAACTTGAATAAGAAGTCAATGTGAATGGAAACCCTAGTTAAATGGAAACCTGATTAGATAAAGCAAGCGCATGAAGGAATGTTTAAACATAGGGTCTAATGACATATTAAAATGAGACGCTCAGACCAGTCCGCACGTTTGAGGGTGAATAACCCAACAGGGTAGATCATCGTGGTGTCTTGAGGCACGAGGGGAGCACACATTCATCTAATTATTCAGTCGGCTTCGAAGGACTGGAAGAGGAAGCACACTACTTCTTGAGACATGTAAGGTGCCACTGGTAGTCCTCTGTGGTGGTGCAGAGTTCGGGCTGTGCTCACAGAGGTGAGGTCTGCGCGTAACTACCCGGTGAGTAGCCTTAACTGCCGAAGTAGCTTTGCAGGCAGAAAGCTATGACGAGGTGACACTAGGGTGATTTGGTGAATGCCTCAACAGGGAGGTAGAGTTCACGACCAACAAGGATAGTAGATCATCGGGTACCCGTCATCGGCAGACAGTGGGATGCGAAAAGATTAGAGTTTAACCCAAGACGCTATCCCCTTTCACTATCGGGCATGGTGGTTGAGGGGAGACGCCAACTGGATGTTTAAATTGTTTGTTAGGGGTAAGTCGCTTAGCTCTTGTAGTCTTTACTAGTTGAGGGAGGGCCGAGGTGGGGCCATAGCCACCATGAAAAACATACTTGAAGGATATCTGTATTTTGAGGCCTTTAAAGGCGATCCTGTATAGATATGGGAATGCTCCCGACCAAGTTCCATGTTTCTTGTATAGCCCTGCCACGGAACTCAGTTCACATTAGAGGTTATGTGCGGTTAAGGCACTGAATACGATTGATGATACGCACATAGGAAAGTCAGATACATGCATGTCTACTCTGGGTGATGTATCATAGACTTGAGGGCATTACCCTGTGATGGAATATGATTCGATCAAAGGTGGCAGTCCGTACACTTACGTAGCATAGTAATGACATATATATGCATAATGTAACATTGTTATATAGAGATCCGTACGTCACTCCGGCGTAGGATGGACTACGTACATTTATGTGGCATTACAATGGAGACCGTGCGAGTGAGGTACCATGGGGTGTACCTTAATATTGGGGGTAGCTACATATATACTAAATTAGGTTAATCCACATGGAGTAAATGGGTGCTGTTAACCCAAGTAACCTAATAAATAAGAAAATGTGATTGAACGATATATGTAGGGTTATCCAAAATGTGTAGTGTAAATCCAGTCACCAGAACTTGTGTTTTGACTTCCTCCTCATAACATACTCACAGGTTAGATTTGTGGCAGAGATATGATAGTTTTGGATACTAGTTAGGTAGTATTATTAATACAGTAAGGCTATACTTTGATTATATTATACTTTATACATTCCGCTGTGAGATATTTTCTAATCTCTGTCTTTTCTGCAGGATACCAGATCAACCAACATGGGTTTCGATGGATTAGAATTTTATAAAAAATCAGTCTGTTAGAATTCGGGTTGTTATAATCGTGGTTCCGCACTAACTTGTACATCCACTTTATAGTAATCATTTAACATCCTTACTTTGAATATAATGATTTTATGAGTTAGGACACTTTGAATATACAAAGTTGTACAATAGAATAACAAATATCCTGTTAATTCCTAACTTTGACCAAAATGCCCTTCTTTCTTTGGCCAAAGTGTGTTAGGATGAACACCAATGTCCAAGGAAAAACTTTAATATCCAAGAATGTCCAAATATGCTTCAAAGTGTAAGTTTCAACACTTGGAGTTGTGCAAAGTATGCTTAAAATCCAAGTGAATGCCAAAATGTTGTAGGCAAACTTCTGAGTGAAGTTTACAAGTCCAAGAAGTGTCCCAAAACCAGGGGAATCGCCATGGAAACCATTAATGAGATCCAAAGAAAGCTATATCGTATGCCTAAAGTCCAAAAATACAAAGCCAAGTCAATCCCTTTGAATGCCAAGAGAGGGGCATTAATAAGTGAAATTTCCATGCATCAGCCAAAATTTTGTATTACGGGGGGACACGAAATTAATATCCCTGGCACTTAGCTAGAAAATTGATTTCCAATGAAAAAATTTGAATCCTGAAGAAATCGCAAAAAACTAGTGATCAACACATGCAAATCACCTAAAAATCAGTGATCCACATGTATCAGGAGGTAATCTGCTAATTCCTGACCACTCTGAATCCATGCCAAACCATATTTCAGATCCCGTAATCCACTACTAGAAATGCACTGTATAACAACAGAGCGTTCCAGCAGCTATGACCAACAACTTCCAACAGATGCTTAATTCTGGAAAAAAAATTATATTATAAAAAGTAAACCGTTGGAAGCCGTTGGAGGTCGTTGCTCCCCGTTGCATAGTCAAGAAAAAATTTGACGCAGCAGCTTTTCCTTCTCCATATCATTTTCTGCTGAATTTTTTTCTTTTTTCTCAAGTCCTTGCTCTAAAATTTTGAAATTGCCCTCCTCCACTCCGTCGGCCGCCTATAGTCTCTACAACACATTCAAGGCTCTCTCTCTCCCCTTCTCTTGTAACACCCTACACTTTTCTGCATCCAATTTTGGATAGAAATCAAAACTCAAACACATCCAAGCATGGAGCATATAAATCTGATACCAGCAATAATTGAGCATGCGCATAATCAGAGTACGATAGAAGAAAATTCATAGTGAAAACATAATAAGATAACTAGTATTAACTTAGGTAAATACCTTTTTCGAAGTAAGTCACTTTGCCAATACCGAGCATGAGAAAGAACGGGAACCGAAAGCCAAACTATAACATATGTGAGAAACTGACCTTCTCTAGGAAACCTGGAGGTTGTAATGAGGAGGGGGGTCAGAACAGCAAGTTCTGGTGACTAAGAAATGTACAACACAGACCATAATACAGTAATGTATCTCGTTTGGTTCAACCGAAGATGTATGCCTATCAATTTTAGTGATTCTAGCCTAACTTTCTAGATGTTTACGCACGACTTTACTACTCTTCCCAAAGTAATATTCCTAAAGTATAATACAGAGATAGGACATTTACACATATTTTTATGAAGCCTTTATACCAGAGCTTAGCTGTTTACTATATAGAGATTAGACTCCTAATTACGGAGTTTCTATATATGTATGTATCCTCATTCACAATCCTTTATTATTTAATGTCTCACTATCAGTGATAAATAGGGTGGATTCTTCCTGATCCTTAAGACCCTAGGCGGACTGATTGCTCACTTATTATTTCTCGATAATTTACTTCACGTTAACACCAACTAGAGGGCACTAGCTACGAACCCTACTAGTTAAGGTTTCCGTCATTCACGCATATACCTTTGCCTCGCATATGGTGAGAGATGGTATTTTATCATTATACCTCTAACTGACCTTATTAGATAACTGCAGCAACCTGAACTTCTCGGCCGGGTTAAATCCAACAAGAAGGCAGACTGTTTTGAGAACACGACTTACCAGAACATAAACTTGAGAATATTTCATTGCTATTACAACAATTTACATCAAAGTACAAGACATCAGAGTACAAATAAATAATTTATAGCGGAAAAATATCAGAGATTTAAATTACATTTAAATACATAAACGTAATGCGTAGAGGGAAATATCAACTACCACAACTGAAAGAGATACACGGATACAAAGCATTCCGAATATAGCACAAGACGTAATCCACGAACCTGTGAAAATAAATATCTGCAAAACCAAACTACTAGCTGCCCATGTAGAAAATAAGGGCACCCAGAGTTTAGGTAGAAACAATAAACTCCGAGTTAGTCATGAGACTGGTGTGAGAACTAAAACAGTTATTAACTTTATTTTAAAGTTAGGTAAATCAATGGACCACGCCGTTTTCTCCCAAGAATACCATAAAACAAACCACACAATGCTAAAAAGGAAAAATGAAGCCATTATAAGACTCAGGTCCCATCACACAACACAAACACAAACACAAACCATAGGATAGAGTTTTACCTTATAATGGCCGAAAATGCTTGATACGCGAAATTTATCCTTTATTATTACAAGTGCATAGTGCCGAAACAACTTCAAATATAAATTTGTCAATCATAGATGGCATAGTATGCTATGTCGCCATATAGGTTTACACCTAAAGTCTAAAAGTTGCCTATGGGAAATTGGATTTCCTTCTTGATCAGTCAAGGCAAGGGATGTACTCCTTACCAGTTTCAGGTCATCTCTTGCGGGATGCCCAGGATCAACACACGTGACCCTTGAATCCTGCAGGGTCAGTCCTCCCTTACTTTTGAGGATTAGTTATTCCTGAACAATACGTTTTCCGGCCCTATTAGACCTATCACTTGGCCATTGGCGACCAATCATATCCGAGGCGCCTCGCTATCCATCATCCACATAAGTAAAAATGTTTGGGCTCCATACCATGACACCACTTTCGGCTAGAAAGAAACGCATGCACTCCTTAAGCCGATTATCCCATTTTAGACTCATACCGGGGTGTGAGGCTCGCGAATTAATGCTATACACAAAATTGTGCTAATTAAAGTTGTGCATTGATCATCATCCACAAGGCCCTGCTCTTCAACAAAATCCTTGATCATTGCATCTCAGCATGCCACATTGTCCATCCATAACATACCATTGATTTCCACCAATGTATAATTAACCTCTAAGCTCGTACGTCTCAGAGAAGGGTGTTAAGAAAGAGATTAATTCTCTGCTACCAAACAGATATATATATATTAAGCATAGATCACTGAATACAACATCAAGTACAATGTCAGACATACAATCCATTTACAAGTTCGTTCTGGGTCTGAATGAAACCGAAGGCACCTTATTCCTCATCCCATAGGTCCAATATAGGAGAGAGGTCCTCGCATATCCGGTCGATCTCCAAGTACGTCTCGACGATCGTCACTTATTACCTCGTTTTGGATGTACAACCCAATCAAGACATCAATAATCATCCATTCGATGTGAAGATCTTCTGTCTTTAACCACCGTCTTCATCATCGATTCTAACCGTCGTAACAGTTATTCAGAATGGGTTAAACCCGGTCTTTCCGAATAACTCGCGTATCTTAAAATCAAGTGCTATAATAACATATCATATGCCGCATTCCAATCAATAATATTCTTTTATTCAAATATTCATTATATTGGGGATCATTCCCATAAATCTTATCAAAGATTTAATTCATTCAAACCTCTTGTTTAAAACTTTATTTGAAAACCATTGCAAAATATTTTGTATTATCTTTTAACAATCTTAAACCAAATTAAGGTTTATCAAACTAGTCGGGATTATCGAACCTAACCGAAATAATCATTTATTTTATTTTACCAATCCCAACCTATTCATCCCATGGAGCAAAACTGTTAGCACTCCATATTTAACACCCAATGTGTTATCGGTACATTTAATTACCGTTTCAGGTTCAAGTCTAATTAAACATTTAACTATTGCATGGAGTAAAACTAGTGGTACTCCATTTCGAACATTTCTTGAATTCGGTAAATTTAATTACCTCACTCACATTCCAATCTAATTAAAGATTCATTAAAACACCAACTTGGTTTTAATCTTCAAAAATCATTACTTAATGATTTTTCAGCTTTAGGAAATTAATCTTGTCTTTAACTGGGTTAAAGAACCAATGTCATTTAATACAAAGTTCATGATGAACCCAAAATATACTTCCATTTAATTCCAATTATATTCATTAATCGGAAAACTTCATCAATCTTAATTAAAATATTTATTCTTTTCTCAAATGGGTTTAAGAACAGTGTTATTGAAGACACCATTCATGACAAAATCCAAATTCCAATTTGATATCAAATATAAGGCTCTAAATAGAAATCATATTGACTTATATTCAATATCAAATTCTGTAACCAACAGATATCGCACTGGGAAAAATGATATCTATATCTTTCAAATTCCTCAATAATATCCATATAATCATGGAATCCAATATCGAAATATTCCGTAGATTATTTCCATTCAAATCCTTTCCAATTCATACGTTGGAAAATTCGGGTTATATTAAAACCATTTCAATTCCTTTTCAGTTCTTTACTTAAGTTGATAAACAATTATGTAGATAAAAATATATTTTATCTTTAGAAACTTGGAATATTTCATCCAAAATTATTTCAAATCATTTATTATGATTTTACATAAATTATTCATATTTTTAATAACTTTATAAAGGCCCTTAGAGTCGGTTTCCAATACTGACCACCAAACTGCATCCATAGCGACATTATACCAAAACTGATTTAGATATACTTTAAAATCTAACCATCCAAATTTAAATCTCATATATTCATCTGAAAAATCTTTTCGAGACGAACCCAATGGTTCTAGATTTAGGAGAATCCAACGATCGGATCTCCTGTTATGCCAGTTCGAAGTTAATGGTTGAAATTCGCGAACGGTCGCTGTGCAACACATTCTATTCAAACCATATATATATATATATATATATATATATAATATTTCATTGATTTCGATTCAAAATGTATTTCATAAAACACTTATAAATTCGTTTAAAAACGATTCCACTTCCATTTCAATTTTTAAATTAAAATTGAATATTGCATTTCATTATGATCTCAACATGACAATATTTTCAAAATGTAATATTTTGAAATTCAATCTTCTCGATATTCATTATAAAAATGAGTAAAATCGATATAAAAATCCGTTCGAGTTAAAATGGCATTTATATACTTAACTCGGCTTCCTTATTTATTTTCGTGTCCATCCAAAATCGGATATAAAATCAAACTTCTAATCATCATTGAATGATATATTATAAAAATATTCATATTCATTCCGGATTGGAATAATATTTCAACCAATATCCATATAAATAAATTAATATGGATTACATTCATCATTTACATCCAACGATAGTTGCAAACAACTATCAACATCCAAAATGATATCTAATGTGCATTTTATTTCCATATGAGCTTCAATCAAACAACTGATGCTCACATAAATCCGTTAATTAACCGATTAACCAAAATTTCACACAAGGGAGATGTGTGAGTTAGATATCATCCCAAGACCCATGTGGGGTTTTCAACCAATAACAATTATTCAGTGAATCGTTATTCACATATGATGCATACAACGTAGCCATAAATAAATACATAAATACTCAACAATCCGACGCCATTTACGGTGCCACAAGTGTCCATCAACAGAGTATGAAATGCGAGCGTCACATATTCATATAATGCTTGTAATGCAAATGAATTTGTGAATAGTTCATGTGTCGAACTCAAGGGATATCATATGCAACAGATAAAAATGATTGTACAAAATATTTCAGTGAGAGATTTCTTACCAAGATTTTTGATTGTTATAACAACAATCGCTTTTGAGTTAAATTAAACGCTGGCTTAATTTAACCCAAATTTCCAACTAGCTCCAAATTTGATTAAATTAGTTTCATTGCGAAGCTCTTATTGATATGGTTCCAAAGCATATTGAATCGCCTAATTTCGAGTTTGTATGAAAAAGTTATGGACTTTATAAGATCCCACATATACGTTAACCAAACATTCCAACATCATGATACTTCGCCGTCGGGGCTCCACGCGCTTCCTACGAGTTAGTAATCTCCCCTTTTCCACTTGAATCAATGTTAAACTTCTCGCACACACTCATACACACACTAACACACGTTATGCAAAGGAAAGTTGTGATTTATATGGATTGCGGGCACGTGTGGCCCACGGGAGCTACTAACCAGATCTGAACAATGAAGAGGAGGAGTGTAGAGGGGGTTTTGGGGCGCTTAATGGCCATGTGGGGTCACTTAAAGGTACTTAGATGTGTATAAAATTGGTTAAGGATGTAAAGGAGCCACTTTTAGCTAAATGGAGGAGTTTAAGGGGATTTCAAGGAAGAGGAGGGGCCCACGACCTCGTTAGATTGGAGGAGGGCGGATGGAGGATTGGCGCAGCATCTCATGGCCGGAGATGGAGCCTTAGGTGGCGGCATGGTGGAAGAAAGGCGGAAGGAGCTTCCATTTTTGAGTTTTTAAGCTTCTAAACTTGTTTTTGCAAATGGATGAAACCCTTAGCACTAATTAACCTTCATTAGCACCCACTGCACAATTTAAGGGGATCATGACAAGTGGAGGGGAGAGAAGGCTCCTTGTCTAATTCTAATTGGTACAACACTATTCACTGAATGACTAAAAGTGAACATGTATTTATTACTACATGCAAACTTTGTTCTAGTCTCACAGTCGCACGATAACTCCAAAAAATATGAATTTTGAAATCTTGCTATAATTTGGAATTACGGTTCCAACGAACCTAGCCGCGTTGAATTTGGAGACCGTTTGAAAATTTGCCTTATTTTCAGCTTAAACTGAAAACTGACTAAATTTTCAGCTTACGATTATATACCGTTCTCTCACATATGAACTCCGTTGTACATGAAAATTTGAATCCTGACATATTTCAACATTATGGATCCAACAAAAGTGGTTTCTTCGAATTCCGAGACTGTTAGAAAAATGCTCCTTTTTCAAGTGATCGATATAGCTTTTAAAATAATGATTTTTAAATTCATACTTATAAATCAAATTAATAATTTTACTGAGCTTGTTTTAAGTCAAATAAAATATAAAAAGTAAATTTAGAATTAGTCCCAAATTTTATTTAGCAAAAAATAATCAATTTATATTCAAAATTCATCAAAATAGCTTAAATTAAAATTTTAAATTGGTTCTGAAATTCCGGGTTGTTACAATATCTCCCACTTAAAACTTTTTCGTCCTCAAAAAAGAACGGAGCTGAAAGTTGTTTAACTAACCAACTTAACTTTTATTATGACACAAGTTCTTCAACTTTTCAGTTTCTAAGAACTTCTAAATTTCTCTAAAATTGGGCTAACGCCTTAAATTTTTGAAAAATTTGGCTAACGTCTTAAATTTCTGAAAATTTTCGCCATAATCTCCTTTTTACGGGTTGATCTGAACAAATTTATTGGGTCGTACTAGGCACCCAATAAATGTGCATATCACATACAAATCTAATGTAAGTTATCTATGCTCAAGGGAGATGTGAAAAAAATCGTTCCTTGACCTAGTGATGGGAATTAGTCATAATTCGTGTGACGTATCTGAATCAAGAGAGACATGTACATTTTTGTCATCTCCTGACCCGTGTAGGGTTTGTTATTAAATTCTGCAATTTTCTGTTGTAGGTTATTTAGTCCATAATCAGTCTTCTGTTCAACATGTAATTCAATCCTCGTCATACAAGCATCTTGCTCGTATGGTACTTCAAACCTCGTCATATAGCACCAAATGCTTATATGGAATATGATATGTTATGCCATCTTCAGTAGTATGTTATGCGGTGTAGTCCATAATTTATTTGTTACTATCCTATGACATTTGTTTTAATTTCACACAGAACAACCATACAGCGCATCCAAATCATTCACAGCAGTTTTAATGAATAATAAAATTGCGCAACCAACTCATTGAGGTGCACCTGCTTGTAGGTGACACAATTTATTTCTCTACTCAACTGTAAATCCATAATTTGCTCAACATATATATGTATATCCATGCATATAAATACAATTTGACCTAATTTTCAATTCAGTTCTAATTTATATTTGATTTGGATTAATTTATCATTCATTCTCATATTTGTTTTATCATTCCAATATTTTTATTAGTTAAACTAATAATCACGCAATACAACCAGCAATCAATTTGTTGATTAGCTTTTTAAATATACAACTTTTATATACTCAGAAACATAGTTTCAATGCCTAATCACAAACAATAAACTCTAACTAATTTTTGGTTCTCACACCAGTCAACTGGAATCATATAGATATCCAACTTTCGAAACTCGAACATAAACACTGATGATACTCGAGCTATCATCAGATTCATCCCCGGACGACTAGAGTGTGACTCTATATCTATCCAGTATATTTGAGACTTCGAATATACGTTCATGATGCATATATGCAAAATCTTCTTATACTCGATAGTCCAAATTCAATATAAAATAAAATACTCAAATAAGTATAATAAGATATAATTTTCAAAACCTAATTAGTTTTTATAAATAACACTCTTCAAACTCATTCAAGGGTATTACTAACCCTATTTATAACGAGTTATTCTTATAGGATGTTACTAATCCTATCTCTGACGAATTCTTTCATTTGGTTCTAGCGTGTCTTGTTCTCGAGCTCAGTAAACCAAAGCTCTGATACCACCAGCAGCGATCCAAACTTCCCAGCCGACCTAAACGAAGAAGAAGGCGGACTGCTTTGAGAACACGACTCATTAGAACACAAACATGAGAATATTTCATTGCTATTACAACAATTTACATCAGAGTACAAGATATCAGAGTACAAATAAATAATTTACAGCAGAAAAATATCAGAGATTTAAATTACATTTAAATACAAAAACATAATGTGTAGTGGAAAATATCAACTACCACAATTGAAAGAGATACACAGATACAAAAAATTCCGAATATAGCTCAAGCCGTAATCCAGGATCCTATGAAAATAAATATATGTAAAACCAAACTACTAGCTGCTCGTGTGGAAAGTATGGGCACCCAGAGTTTAGGTAGAAACAATCAACTCTGAGTTAGTCATGGGAATGGTGTGAGAACTAAAACAGTTGTTAACTTTATTTTAAAGTTGCGTAAATCAAGGGACCACGCCATATAACACGGAACGGGTTTTCTCCCAAGAATACCATAAAAGAAACCACGCAATGCTAAAAAGGAAAAATGAAGCCATTATAAAAATCAGGTCCCATCACATATTGTAAACACAAACC
Organism: Allium sativum; assembly: GCA_030737875.1. Taxonomy (NCBI): domain Eukaryota; kingdom Viridiplantae; phylum Streptophyta; class Magnoliopsida; order Asparagales; family Amaryllidaceae; genus Allium; species Allium sativum. Next base: position 293,588,161 of record CM060912.1, read on the forward strand.
AGAGGATAGAGTTTTATCTAATAATATCCAAAAATGCTTGATACGCAAAATTTATCCTTTATTATCTATTACTATATTGGAAAGCAGAAAGCAAACAATTGTTCTCATGACACATGTCACGATGTATAAAACTTTGCGGCATAACGCGTTCTTCCCTTTTGTTTACCCAACCGCTGCTTCATTTTCTTCCTTCCGCCTTTACTATTCCACATCTTCCCTTATTTCCTCATACTAACTTCTATTTCCTTTATTAATCCTTCGTCACCCTTTGGATCCGGTTACTACTGCCTCAAAATCGATGAAATAGAGAGTCGATCTATGGATTTCAGCATGGATCAGAGTTTTGGTTTATCAGACGAATGGATGTACGAATTACTCTTATGCATCTTCCGTAATTTCCTTCGTTATACTATCTTCTATTTCCCCTATTAATCATTTGTCACTCTTTGGATCCGTTTAGTACAGCCTCAATTTTGATGAAATAGCTTTATGGATTTCAGCATGGATATGACTTTTGGTTTATCAGACGAGTTGATGTACGAATTTTCCGTCATGTTTATTAACTGAATGTATCTCTTATATTTTGCACAAAACTTTAGTTTTATTCTCTCTTTGATTAGAAAAAAATTATTTGATCATTTGGTATTGATTACAGATAACTGGAATTGGAAGAACCATATAGACGACCCTTGATATAAACAACGAATACAAGCAGCGGAGACATGGTAGGGAATAAAACATGGTAAGTTGAATTATTGTTGATTTAGTTTTTTATGAGTAACATGCAATTTAATTTTTTTTATTCAGTTTGAAAGCATGTGGAGAATGTCTATATCACTCAAAATCGTTAAACGGTGAATTTGATGTACATAAATTTGACACTAAGTTTATTCTCTTACAACCATACTTTTTTCATTAAGGTTTACTAACTGCATCATTCCACTCTACTTATGCTTTTGTTAACACTAATCCGATGTTTGTATATACCCTGACTATGTGGTAATATTTTTATTCGCTCAAAATAATTCATTTTTACTACAATTTTTTTCCAACTTCAGTTGAATCATTTATTCTGTTATTCTGTTACTATAAATTTAAATGGGTTTTAGTTTACATATAGCCTAATTGATATTAATATTCATCCCCTGGACATGTTTTCAACAAGATTAAACCTCTTAATTTCATAATAACGAATACTTTATGGGTACCTCAACACTGGTAATAACACATTTCAAGATAATCTATTCAAACGTTTTTTGTACTGATTTACTCTTCCTATAGCAACCAGTTAATGTCATACTTCGATTACAACCTAAATGTATTTGAAAGGTTGTGAATACGGTTACTAAACCTTGGTGAAAATGTATAATTGCTATATAATTGAAATAGTTGATTTTATAATGAGAATTGCAATTCAAATTCGTAGAAGATAGAATTCATATTTCATTTTCCACAGTTTCATATGTATTATTATTTTCTATTACTATAATTATAAACCAATTTGTTTTTTGTATGTGACACATTGTTTTCCAATATAATCAATTTATCACATTCATAACCAAGTACTAATGTCATTGAAACAATTTCTATTTATTGATATTAATATCATTGATTTAAACAGGAAGTTAGCTGGGATATGAATCAAAGATTGAGTGTATACTTATGGATTTAAAAAGTAGATGACTGTTGCGTGATTGAAGCCGAGGCCCCTTCGAGTACTTAAGAAGATGGGAGAAACTGTTTATATTGATTGTTGTGCGTCATTGATTTAGAGAAGCAGAGAATAGTAATTTTGGAAAACCAATCATGAAAAACGTGGTTAGGAAAGAAAAGAGTCGTTAGATTGTGGTGCATTATAAATTTCCGTATTGACTGCATCGTAAAGTTGCTATTTTTCCAAAATACAAAATGTTGGAGATAAAGTTAGGGTAATAATATATTATTACCCTAACTGTTAATTTACTACCTACTGTGTTTCCAATGCGTTTACCCTGTACGATTAAAATCAGAATTGTCTACATTTCCCAAGCGTTTACCCCGTCAGCATGGTAAGCAGTTGGGCTTTAAGTGTATAGTAAAATTTTCCAAAAACGAAGGATACATCAAGAGGTATAATGTTAATATTATACGTCAAGAGGTGTATGCAAATATTATACGTCAAGAGGTAGAATGTTTATATTATTCTTCATTGGAAACAAAATCCCTGAAGCATGCCACTTCAGTGAGTGCTTCAACCTGATTAATGATCTAAACGTAAATTCCTCCCACATGTACTCTACTAACGTTGATAGTTACACTGATGCTACTGATTCATACTCGGTCCACGCAGTCTGAAAGTTTGGGTTTTAAAGGTAAGTGATTTTTACTAATTTACCTTAGTTTAAGTATTTTCTATTTTAGATGTTTCAGGGATTGTGGACCGTTATTGCACGACATATAGCTCAAGAATAATTTAGTACATGATAATTTTGGTTTTAGTTGAAAATAAGTTCTCATATGAAAATATAAGATTTGATGTTGCGTTCGGTTTGTTTGGTTCTGTTTGGCCCATGTTTATTAATCCAGTATTCACTCCTAAGCATATAGGTAATATTGCTAATTTTCATGATTGTATATTCCTGAATTTGATCTGTTTCCTGTTGCTACGAAAAAGAGAGTTATTCCACTTCAAAAAGTGGAGAACCGATTATTCCTAGGGCCATGGAGCCGAGTAAGGATATGCTTGGCTTCAATGATCAAAATATCGAGTTTTCTAGCGATTTACATGGTTTTAATGAATTAAGTACCATGGTATGTTGTTGCTTCATTTATGGATTTTTAGTAGTTTTATGTTTTTTGTTACTTAATTAATAGAAACTTAAATTAGCAAAAGTAGTCATATTCTATCGTGAATAACCATACATTATTTCATTAGGTTGCACCGAAAAACCCTTTAAATGAATGGAGAAGCTTTAAGATTTGACACTAGATTGATGCTTGGTATGCTTCCCAAGCCATGATAATTTTTAGTTTTGAAAACTCTGATAGTACTACATTACATAGTATCCAAGATTAATTTACCAAATTTGTTGATTGCCTTTGTACCATAGAGAAATAATAGCAGAAAAAGTTTGTATCTATCCAGAGGATTATCGTAGTAAGTCATGTAACAATGCTTATCTTCATTAAAAACATTTTTTGATGTTTTCTACGATTATTCAACTATAGATTTTAACTGTATAAATATCTACATAATCTAAGATAATATTTACTTGAATTTTTATATAGAATGTATTGCATATAATATATGCATAGCAAGCTTTTCAAATAATAATGTATAATAATTGCAAACCAACATTGTATATGGTGAACATCTATAGTTATAACCTCATTAGCAACATTTGCGAATAGTAGACTTATGAATCATTCTACCAACCAACAAGCTGCCACCGTCTTTCACTGTGATTTAATTTGTGTGAAGCAGTTTGTTGCCTGCCCAAAAGGTGAATTTGCTTCTATCATTCGAACATGAATTTAAATATGCTCATCTTCACTAACAGCATCAGCGATTTAGTTTGGGTGTTTTAGAAACAATTCTCATATGACCTTCCATATCATAAGGCCTCTCAATTTTCTATGAGAATCATGGCTACAACCTTTGATCTATGTTTTTCGGGTGTTGCGATAAGTATAAAAAGATCGGTAAATATATTTAAAAGCGATCATAAACAATTTTTTGCATTTGATACGGATCCTTCGACAATGTATGATGTTGCATTTTTATCCTTACCACCTTAAAATAGTATTACTATATTCCATGCAGATAATATGAATTTTTTTGAATCAAATCCTCATGTTTGCGAAAATTCAGTTACAAAAGTTCCATAATCATGTAGTGTTTATTCTGTTGGCAAAATGGGACTATTTTAACATGGTATGGAAGCTTACTTAGTGCAACAAAGATATCAACTCACCCATTCTTAAGTAGTTAAGATTAAAATTGAAACACAACTTAGTTTATTGCTTTACTACACATGTTAGTTATATTAAGTATCATCATACTTTCAATCCGATATCATTAAATACCATTCGTAATTTACTCTGTGCTGTTGTATTAGATTGTTATTTGCTAAATAATTCTTCAATTATGATGGTCTTAGGTAAATTTATTTTTAAATTGGTATAGGTTCAACTATTTCTCATTTAACTGAGATATTACATGAAAATTACCCCCATTGTTGGATTCAGTTAAAGGCGACTTACGTCTTATACAAAGGAACTGTCATTTCATTCACCCACGAGTCATGGGCACAGACTCATTCTATCTAATGTTATTAACATGGAATTGGTGCAACTTTTTTCCTGAAAAATATGCAAGTTAGCATGCCTCTATCGATATTAATATGGACTTGATACAGGAGATAATTGTATCTCAATTGTAAATGCCAGTGCAAACATAAAGATGAAGAACATAGCGCTGGCCATGGGATCAGGAACATAAGTTTTCATATATATGTTCAATAGCTTATATACATACATACATACATACATACGTACATATATATATATATATACACACACACATACATATATATATATGTGCATGCAGTATAATTATATGACTGTTAATTAATACAACACATCAATTTTACTATGATGTTAGCATAGGAAGCCTTGGAAAACATAACTCTACAGCAGTAGTACACTGCAATTTTGACTGGAAATACAATTGGGCTAAGGATAAAAATCTGGCACGTAAGTTTAATTTCCCATCTCCTTAATATTACCTATGTGATGATAAATAATTACAGTACTGTAAACTATTAAATGGGGTGGCTTAGGTTACGTTAAGTCGGTTCAATTTAAAAAATGTAGAAAATCCCATCATCATCAATCAGTTCTACTGTGATTCTCACCAACATCATCCGCATCTGCAATATTGCTACCTTAAATCATCGCGCTGATTTAATCCAATTCTTCCGTTTTTAATTCTAAATCAATTATACAAAGGATTAGCGCCTTACAATTTTACTTCAATTAATCTTAATGAATTCCTCCTTATGTATTGTTAACTCTTTTTTATGATCTATGATTTTAATGACCGATTACTATGTGTTTTACTTTTTTCATCGCTATTCTCACTCTAATCAATATTGAACATTATATTTTGGGAATTGGACAGAAAGTAGTAATTAACTGCTTAATTGTATTATCATACTCTTTATTACATTAATTGATTAAGATATTAATTTCACTACACTAAATATGTTCAAGATTTGCTCTCTAGCATCACTGTATGCTATGAAATAATCCCTGTCATATTGGTGTTGATTAAGTTGTAATTTAACGGTCAAACTAATTCATTATGGTTGTTATGCACCTTCATTGGAAAATATATGTTATTGCATTTGGCTTAACTTTAGTTATTATGATTGTATTGCTAAAAGCACCCCAAAAAAAGTAAACCTAACACTTTCTACATATTTTTGGCTTGCATAACCACCGTTTATTGTTTACTGCACTTATTTGATAAACCAAACGTTAAATTATTATAATTTGTGTCCTTTATTTTCTGAAATTGCAACATGTTTGTTTACAAAACTTATTAGTTCCATCGTTATGGCATGGTGTTAACCAAACACTTGCTTTTGTTATTACCAGTTATTTAAGACAACCAAACAAATTACACTATTTTTTAAATGTAGAATTCCTTGGGAAATTTCATTTCACGTAATTGATAAGTATCCCACCGTAATGACCTTTGCTTCAGGCAACTCATTATGTATCCCACTTCCAATTCTCAGCCAAATTTTATTGCAACTTTGTTTTCCATACTAAATATAATCTTCTCTACGAATCTAAATCTGTGTTTTCTGTCCCTAAGATCTTATATCAATTTGAACTCACTGAATAAATACAGGATTTAACATTTTTTTGGCTTTTCCTCTGATTAATCGCTCTAGCGAACTTTTTAGTTCTTTTAGGATTAATGAACTGATTATTATGCAACATTTTTTCTGTGAATTTCCATGCTTGATCGTATTTATACAAGTAGACTGAATGATAAAGTCATAATATTGTGTACACATACAATGCAAACGGAAGATTAGAACTATACAAGCAGCTAAAGAGACATGGAGTATAAATTCTTTTATTAGTAGTTCATGTTAATGAAGTTTGAAACTCTACTGGGAAAAAGGGATGATCTTATGCTTAGGACTCTTGAATGAGTAATTGTAATATCCTGCTTATTGGTTAGATAAATTTTTACTCTTTTTTCCGATTCTCTATAAGAATTTAAAATTTTGTCTACGTTAGGTTACTTTTGACTTTTGCACTGATTTTTTAATGCTTAAGATCTACAAATATTTATGTTGCAAGTTAAATTTTAACCAAACTTGCATTGTTATTTACCATCTTAATGTCATTCCAAGACATGTGTTGTAGATTTCAGAGTGAATATCATCCAGATTTAGTCAAAAACTAAAATATAAAATTGACGTAGTAATCCTTTGTACATCTATATTTTATCCGTATATGCTTGGGTTTTTGTATGATTTTGTATAGCTTTCAATTGAATACTCTCTCCACCGCCTAATCAAATTTATTATCCAGTTATAAATCAAAAAATTTGTCCATTGTTTTCCCAAACAAAAAATAAAAGTAATTGTCAGTTCATTTTAATTCAACCATAAAAGTTGCAGAGTACGAACCGTCTTCTTCTAAATACTTTACGAAAGATTTGACTTTCGCTCAACGCTGCACCCTGATCTTGGGGTTTCCCCACCGTAGACCTATTTTCCATGCAGCCTTAACTCATGTTGGTCTGTCGACTAGCTGCCAACAAAATCATCGTGAAGATGAGTACTACGTATCCATGATGCCCTGTATGATTGCATTTCACTTATGTTATAAGTGATTGTTGCTTAACATAGATGGTTCATACAAATTAATTTAAGTTGGAGGTCATACATACAGGTACAACATAACTTGGTAACTGCGGTTACTTCCCTTCCAGTCTCCCTCTCTTCTCCTAAAACTCATACATCGCTGCTTGGATCAGTACGAAAGTTAAGTCCCAATTGACTGTCAATTAAATTAACCAATTGCTTTTGTAATGTTAAGTCCCAATCGTCTCAGTTTCTTTTATTACAGACCGTATTTTAGGGTCAGATTATTGGAATTTGCTTGGAACCAGTGCTTAGACATCTCAGCGCGCTTGGCATAGCTTTATCATATATGTTTATCATCCTTTGCTGCACCTAATTGCTGGTATGACAATTTTAAGGAACTCTTATTTATTTTATGGGTTGGTGATGTTTCGTAATGATGTTGACCATTTGAAACTATGAGGCTTTGAATACTCAAATTTTAAAAGAATTGACACTAATTTTGAATCGCAGATTATTCATCCTTATCCATGAATTATTTTGCAATATCCCTGATGTCTTCATTTAAAACAATTTATTTTTATTATTTACTCTGTTTAGGCTGCAGACTACTCAACCTCATTTATGAATTACTTTATTTCATGATTGCAAAACATATAATCTATTCCTTTACTTTGACTGCACAAATCATGGCTGTAGGTTTTTTCTTCTTCTCAAGATTCATGGATGCAACTATTTTTTCCAAATAATTTCTCTTAGTTAATTTACCATATAACAATCATTTGGTATTAATGTAGTTTTGAGTTTGTGCTGTGTCCCATGCAGTTTTTTGTGAGTGCGCGGTGAAGATGGTGATGTGTTGAAGGAGTGCAGATGTGAAGTGCATATTTTGTACCTGCGTTTTGTAGTGCATGCATGTGAAGTGTTGTTGGAGAAGTATTTATGTTGTGTAGTGTACTAAGTGCATTTGTATGCAAGGAAGTGCAGTGGTGTGAAGTGCATATGTATCAAGAACATCATCTGAATATGTGTTGTGTTGTACACATTGGATGTGTGGTGCATTAGTTAGTTTATTAACTATCAAGTACTGTTATTCGGATAAAGTTTACACGTGCAAACCGCACATTGGATATGTATTTATATCCTTTATGTAAATGATGTTATGCGAAACTACTTGCGTATCTTGGGTTTGTGTGGTCATTTTCTTTTTGGGGCTTAATCTCAAATTCTCATTTATATGTTAAATTGTTAATGCACGCCTATTTTTGGTCATTTAAACTTATATCTTTGTCCACTGTGAAGTTAGGATGGTTAAAACAATTGCTGTGCAAATCTAAAGCAAATTGAAAATAACTTTATTCAATTGAATCAATACATGGTAGCTACAGTTTTTTTCGTTTACATGGAAAATCGCATCTACATGCTCCATGCATGCAGAAATAAATTTCCTATACGCTCTAATTAATTATTGCTCCATTCCAATTTTCAATTCTCATCCTTCGTATGTACTCCATGACTTGCTGAGATGTTAGACTTCGGATCTATATGATATGAGTGTGAAGGATGAAGACTCTAATGATGGATAAACAACTGTCACCAACAAGGGGCACTCATAATAAGTTGCGATATGCCGAAAATGTCTCCAAATGATCTGAATAGGCCAATGTCGTTTTGGACCTATAAAGTGAGAACATGATTGGATCTTCCCGATTTATAATATTCTATTAAACATGATGAGTATGTTTCTCTATAATAAAACAAACAAAATTAAGTTGTCCGCCTTTTATATTTAAAAAACAAGTTCTTCATGCACCAAACCGATTTCAATACCGGTATGATCATATCTTCATAGAAATAACAGAACAAATCCTACGTCCACGCATGTCTTACACTATCGTACTCTTCTTCATATTTAATACATAAACATTTCCAACCTTGAATATGTTATCATTTAAAATTACTAAACGCATGACAAATTAACCATATAACGCATTAAAACCATACTATATTTATAGATAAATTTGCACATATGGCCAAAGTAATGTTAGTATCACAATAAATATACCTATCTATTAGAATATAACTTAAAAACTACAAACTAACCAACATAGTTCAAAAACAACAACAAATCAATGAACTAATTTACATCCGCAAAACCCAAGCATTAGCCATAAACTTATGACTATCTATCACTACTCAACTACCCGTTGCGTAGCACGGGCCACACACTTGTTATTATAAGTGCATAGTATCGAAACAACTTCAAATATAAATGTATCAATCATAGACGACATAGTATACTATGCCGCCATTTAGGTTTACACCAAAATCCGAAAAGTTGCGTAATGCAAGGGATGTACTGCTTACCGGTTTCAGGCTACCTCTAGCAGAATTCCCAGGATCAACACACGTGACCCTTGGATCCTGTAGGGTCAGTCCACCCTTACTTTTGAGGATTAGTTATTCCTAAACAATATGTTTCCCGGTCCTATCAGACTTATCACTTGGCCATTGGCGACCAATCACATCCGATGCGCCTGGCTATCCATTATTCACATAAGTAAAAATGTCTGGTCTCTATACCATGACACCAATTCTAGCTAGAGAGAAATGCATGCACTCCCTGCATCCCTTATCCCGTTTTAGACTCATAACGGGGTATGAGGCTCGCGAATTAACGTTATACACAAAGCTGTGCTAATTAAAGCTGTGCTTTGATCATCATCCACAAGGCCCTACTTTTTAACAAAAACCTTAATCATTGCATCTCAGCGTGCCACATTGTCCATCCGTACCATATCATTGATTTCCACCAATATATAACCTCTAAGATCGTACTTCTCAAAGAAGGGTGTTAAGAAAGTGAATAAATTCTCCACCACCAAACATACATATATTTAGCAAAGATCACTAAATACAACACTAAGTTTAATTTTGGACATACAATCCATTTACAAGTTCATTCTGGGTCTGAACGGAACCGGAGGCACCTTATTCCTCATCCATATGTCCAATATAGCAGAGAGGTCCTCGCATATCCGGTTGATCTCCAAGTACGTCTGAATGACCACCACTTATTACCTCGTCTTGGGTGTATAGCCCAATCAAGACATCGGTAATCACCCATTCGATGTGAAGATCTCCGGTCTTCAACCACCGTCTTCATCATCGACTTTTAATCGCCGTAACAGTTATATAGAATGGGTTAAACCCGGTATTTCCGAAGAACTCACGTATCTTATAATCTAGTGCTATAATAACATATCATACGTCACATTCCAATCCATAATATTCTTTTATTCAAATATTCATTATATTGGGAATCATTCCCATAAATCTTATCAAAGATTTAATTCATTTAAACCACTTGTTTAAATCTTTCTTTGAAAACCAATGCAAAAGATTTTTTATTATCATTTGACAATCTTAACCCAGATTAAGGCTTATCGAACTAGTCAGGATTATCGAGCCTTACCGAAGTAATCATTTATTTTATTTTTCCAATCCCAACCTATTCATCCCATGGAGCAAAACTGTAGTACTACATATCTAACAACCTCTATGTTATCAGTACATTTAATTACCATTTCACGTTCAAATCTAATTAAAGAATTAACTATCGCATGGAGTAAAACTAGTGGCACTCCATTTAGAACATTTCTTGAATTCGGTAAATTTAATTACCTCATTCACATTTCAATCTAATTAAAGATTCATTAAAACACCAACTTGGTTTTAATATTCAAAAATAATTACTTAATTATTATTTAGTTTCAGAAAATTAATCTTTTCTTTAACTAGGTTAAAGAACCAATGTCATTTAAAACGAAGTTCACGATGAACCCAAAATCAACTTCCATATAATTCCAATTATATTTGTTAATTGGAAAACTTCATTAATCTTAATTAAAAGATTTATTCTTTTCTCAACTGTGTTTAACAACATTGTTATTGAAGACACCGTTCACGACAAATACAAAATCCAATTTGATATCAAAAACAAGGCTCTAAATAGAAAACATATCGACTTATATTCAATATCAAATTTCAAAACCAACGGATATCGTATTAGGAATACCAATACCTATATCTTCCAAATTCCTCAACAATATCCATATAATCACGGAATCCAATATCGAAGTATTCCGAAAATTATTTCCATTCAAATCCTTTCCAATTCATACGTTGGAAAATTCTGGTTATATTAAAACCATTTTAATTCCTTTTCAGTTCTTTACTTAAGTTGATAAACAAGTATTCAGATAAAAATATATTTTGTCTTTACAAACTTGGAATATTTCATCCAAAATTATTTCAAATCATTTATTATGATTTTACGTAATTTATTCATATTTTTAATAAATTTATTAAGGCCGTTACAGTCGGTTTTCAATCGGCCACCGAACTGCAACCATATGCGAGCTTATCCCAAAATTGATTTAGATATATTTTAAAATCTAACCATAGAAATTTAAATCTCATATATTCATTTGGAAAAAAAAATCAACATGAACCCAAGGGTTCTGGCTTTAGGAGAATCCGACGGTCAGATCTCCCGTTATTCCAATTCGAAGTTAATGATTGAAATTCACGAACGGTCGCTGCACGACACATTCTATTCAAACCATTTATATGTATATATATAATATTTCGTCGATTTCCATTCAAAATGTAATTTATAAAACGTTTATAAATTCGTTTAAAAATGATTCAACTTCCATTTCAATTATAAATTAAAATGGAATATTGCATTTCATTATGATCTCAACATGATAATATATTTAAAACGTAATATTTTGAAATTCAATCTTCTCGATATTCATTATAAAAATGAGTAAAATCGATATAAAAATCAAATCGAGATAAAATGGCATTTGTATACTTAACTCGGCTTCCTTATTTATTTTCGTGTTCTTGCAAAATCGGACATCAAAATCAAACTTCTAATCTTCATTGAATATTATAAAAAATATTCATTTTCATTCCGGATTGGAATAATATTTCAACCAATATTCATATAAATAAATCAATATGGATTACATTCATCATTTACATCCAACGATAGTTTCAAACAACTATCAACATCCAAAATTATATCCAGTGTGAATTTTATTTTCATATGAGCTTCAATCAAATAATTGACACTCACATAAATCCGTCAATCAACCAATTAAATAAAATTTCACACAAGGGAGATGTGTGAGTTAAATATCATCTCAAGATCCGTGTGGGGTTTTCAACCAACAACAGTTATTTAATGAATCATTACTTGCATACAATGCACACACCGTAGTCATAAATAAATACTCAACTATCCAATGCCATTTATGGCCCCACAAGTGTCCACCCACGAAGTATGAAATGCGAGTTACACATATTCATACAACTCTTCTAATGCAAATGAATTTATGAATAGTTTATGTTTCAAACGCAAGGGATATCATATGCAATAGATAAAAATGATTGTACAAAATATTTCAGTGAGAGAGTTCTCACCAAGATTTTTGGTTGTTATAACAACAATCGCTTTTGAGTTAAATTAAACGCGGGTTTAATTGAAACCAAATTTCCAACTAGATCCAAATTTGACAAAATCAGTTTTGTTGTGAATCTCTCATCGATACGGTTCCAACGCATCTTGAACCGCCTAATTTTGAGTTCGTATGAAAAAGTTATGGACTTTACAAGTTCGCATATATATGTTAACCAAACATTTAGCAACATATATACGATTTTAACCTACTAGTTAAGAAATTAAAGCTAAATAACTCTCACCCCCAAGCATTCCAACATCACGATACTTCACCGTCGGTGCTTCGTGCGTTTTCTACGAGTTAGAAATCTCGCATTTTCCACTCAAATCATTGCCAAACTTCTCGCACATGCTCATACACACATTAACACAGTTATGCAAAGGAAATTTGTGATTTTTATGGATTTGCAGGCACATGCGTCCCACAAGAGCCACTGACCAAATCTGTACAGCGAGAAGGAAGATTGTGGCAGGGGATTTGGTGTGCCTCATGGCCATGTGGGGTCACTTAGAGGTACTTAGAGGTGTGTAAACTTGGTTAAGGGGGTAAAGGTGCCACTTTTAGCTAAATGAAGGAGTTTAAGAGGATTTCAAGCAGGAGGAGGGGACCATGGCCTCGCTGGCCTGGAGGAGGGAGGATGGAGGACTAGCACAACAGGTCAGAGCTATAGGTGGAGTTTTAGTGGCGACATGGAGGGAGAAAGGGAGAAAGAGCTTCGATTTTTGAGTTTTTAAGCTTCTAAACTTGTTTTTGGAAATTGATGAAACCCTTAGCACTAATTGACCTTCATTAGCACCCACTCATGTCATGGAAGCACAATTAAAGGGGAGCATGACAAGTGGAGGGGAGAGAAGGCTCCTTGTCTAACTCTAATTGGTCTAACACTATTCACCGAATGACTAAAAGTGAATATGTATTTATTACTACATGCAAACTTTGTTCTAGTCTCACGGCCACACGTTAACTCCAAAAATTATGAATTTTGGAATCTCTCTATATTTTTGAATTACGGCTCCAACAAACTTAGCAACGTTGAATTTGGAGACCGTTTGGAAAATCACCTTATTTTCAGCATAAACTGAAAACTAACTGAATTTTCAGCTTATGATTATATACCGTTCTTTCACATATGAACTCCGTTGGACTTGAAAATTTGAATCCTGACATATTTCGACAGTCTGGATCCAACAAAAGCGGTTTCGTTGAATTCTGAGACTGTTAGAAAAATGCTCCTTTTTCAAGTGATCGATATAGCTTTTAAAATATCAATTTTTAAATTCATACTTATAAATCAAATTAATAATTTTACTAAGCTTGCTTTTAGTCAAATAAAATATAAAAACTAAATTTAGAATTATTCTCAAATTTTTTTAGCAGAAATAACCAATTTGTATTCAAAATTAATAAAAATAGCTTAAATTAAAATTTTAAATTGGTTTTGAAATTCCGGGTTGTTACAATCTCCCTACTTAAAACTTTTTCGTCGTTGAAAAAGAACGGAGTTGAAAGTTCTTTAACTAACCAGCTCAACTTTCATTATGGCTCAACTTCATCAACTTTTCAGTTACAAGAACATCTAAATTTCTCTAAAATTTGGCTAACGCCTTAAATTTCTGAAAAATTTCGCTATAACCTCCTTTGTACGGGTTGATTTGAAAAAAATTACTAGGCCGTATTAGGCACCCAATAAATGTATATACATATCCCATACAAATCAAATGTGAGTTATCTATGCTCAAGGGAGATGTGAAAAAAATCATTCCTTGACCAAGTGATGGGAATTAGTCATAATCCATGTGCCGTATTTAAAACAAGAGAGACGTGTACATTTTTGTCATCTCCTGATCTGTGTAGGGTTTGTTATTAAATCCTACAATTTTCTGTTATAGGTTATTAAGTCCATAATAAGTCTTCTGTTCAACCTGTTATTCAGCCCTCTCCATATAAGCACCTTGCTCGTATGGTACTTTAAACCTCGTCATACAAGCACCAAATGCTTATATGGAATACGATATGTTATTCCATCTTCAGTAGTATGTTATGCGGTGTAGTCCATAATTTATTTGTTACTATCCTATGACATATGTTTTAATTTCACACAGAACAACCATCACAGTGCATCCAAATCATTCACAGCAGTTTTAATAAATAATAAAATTGCGCAACCAACTCATTGAGGTGCACCTGCTTGTAGGTGACACAATTTATTTCTCTACTCAACTGTAAATCGATAACTTGCTCAACATATATATGTATATCCATGCATATAAATACAATTCGAACTAATTTTCAATTCAGTTCTACTTTGTATTTGATTCGGATTAATTTGTCATTCATTCTCATATTGGTTTTATCATTCCAATATTTTTATTAGCTAAACTAATAATCACGCAATACAACTAACAATCAATTTGTTGATTAGCTTTTTAAATATACAACTTTTATATACTCAAAAGCATAGTTTCAATGCCTAATCACAAACAATAAACTCTAAATAAGTTTTGGTTCTCACACTAGTCAATTGGAATCATATAAATATCCCACTTTCGAAACTCGAACATAAACACTGATGATGCTCGAGTTATCATCAAAGTCATCCTCAGGCGACTAGAGTGTGACTCTATATCTATCTAGTATATTTGAGACTTCAAATATATGTTCATGACACATGTATGCAAAATCTTATTATACTTGATGTTCAAATTCAGTATAAAATAAAATATTCAAATACATATAATAAGATATAATTTTCAAAACAAAATTAGTTTTTATAAATAACACTCTTCAAACTCATTCAATGGTATTACTAACCCTATCTCTAACGAGTTATTCTTATAGGATGTTACTAATCCTATCTCTTATGAATTCTTTCGTTTGGTTCTAACGTGTCTTGTTCTCGAGCTCGATAAACCAAAGCTCTAATACCACCTGCATCGACCTGAACTTCCCGGCCGGCCTAAACTGAACAAGAAGGCGAACTGCTTTGAGAACACGACTCATCAGAATATAAACATGAGAACATTTCATTACTATTACAACAATTTACATCAGAGTGCAAGATATCTGAGTACAAATAAATAATTTACAGTGGAAAAATATCAGAGATTTAAATTAGATTTAAATACATAAACATAATGTGCAGCGGAATATATCAACTACCATAACTGAAAGAGATACATGGATACAAAGCATTCCGAATATAGCTCAAGCCGTAATCCAAGATCCTACGAAAATAAATGTAACACCCCGGATTTTTGAATAATTGAATTAACTAAATTAAAGAATAAATATTTAGCATTGTTCTAAGGTTTGTAAGCAAAAGACTAAGTAGCTCATTTGGTCGGAACATGTGACTTGCATACAAGAGGTACAGAGTTTGATCCCCGCCAACGCCATATTTTTGTTTTAGGGGAATGGCTAAAAAGCGGCTTAGTGTGAACGCGGTTCAAAAAGTAGTTTAGTGTGAAAATGGTTAATTAGGAAGATAGAAATATATATAGATATATTTATAAAAATAAAATAAAATTCAACCTAAAATTTAAGAAAAAAATTCAAAACAGCGGAAGCGGGAAGGCTAAGCACCAAACCGACCTATTTTATGGGTCGACCCAGACCCGAGACCCGCTGGGTTGACCCCAGGGTCGACTCAGGAGGTTTGGAATTGGTCCCGTCGGCCCTAAATGGTCTATGACGAAATTTTATGTTTTAGGGCTTAGGTGGCGATTTCTTGTTGGTCTGTTGACATCATTACTTGGTTTCTAAGGCCTAAATGGATTCTAGAGTGATCTGACAGCTGTAAATAAATTCAAAACTCTATAAAAAGACCCATAGACTCAAATCCTAAATCAAAATTAAAACTAAAACTATGGCCGTCATGGTGTCGTCTTGAACCCTAGAGCAGCCTCCACCAATTAGAGAGGAAGAACAGCAAATCAAATCAGTTCTATTCAACCCTAACAACGAATCTTCTTCAAAGGAGAGCTAATACAACTTCAGAAATCAGAATTCAGAACTCAAGACCGCTTTTGAGTTGTGAGTTCAATCACCTTAACAAAATAAATGCTAAATTGATTATGATGTGATATACGTTGGATTATAGGTTGTGGTTGTGAATCTAATTCATATGTTTAATCATGTATGTTAACTTGATTCATATTATATGATGTTATGCAAGTTTTATATATGATGTTATGCAAGTTTCATGTATGATGTTATGCAAGATTAATATGATTATGCAAGTTTCATATATGATGTTATGCAAGTTTCATATATGATGTTATGCAAGTTAATATGATTATGCAAGTTTCATATATGATGTTATGCAAGTTAATATGATTATGCAAGTTGTACATATGATGTTATGCAAGTTAATAGGATCACGCAAGTTGTATGCGAGTTATATGATGTTATGTAAGTTTGGATCTAAAATATATGCTAGTAGTTCATGATGTTAACTTGTGTCAATGAATCCCTTTTTATAATCCAATCACCTAGGTTTATAACATTAGTTTTTATGCGAATACGGATGTGGAACATATGCTAGTTCATATAAGTATTATGATCATATGCAAGTTTAAGTGATAATTGGATTCACATATATGCAAGTTCACACCTTTAAAGTTTAAATCCATATTCAAGTTGACATTTTTATGTTGAAACTATGACATGCATAGTTATGCAAGTTTACACCTTTATGTGGATCCATAGTTTACTCAGGTTAGCACCTTTTATAAAATCCATAGTTATGCAAGATGACACCTTAAATGTTTAGGTTGATGACATACATAGTTTATGTAAGTTTGTGATAATTACCTAGGCTAGTTGGGTGTAAAACTATGTTCATACATGCAAGTTCACACCCTTTAGATCTATGATTTTTGGATCCTTGATAATACAAAGACTATGCAAGTATATTGTAATTCTTAATTGCAAGTTAGATGCAAATTAGATCTATTATTGTGTGTATGTGACTTTGTGATGTTTATTCCCTTTTTTTAAGTATTAGACTATTTGCTAGTCTAATATGTATATGTCATGTTAAGCGACCGAATGACGGGGGTACGATGGGGATAATAGTGGATACACACATATTGTGAATTTGGCATGTAATGGCCTAAAAAGGCATGTAATTAATTTTAAGGAATAAAATTAATTAGTGATGAAATTGATATAATTTATATACCATAAATAGATGAGCATAATTTAGGTGATAAATTATGGACATAAATAAATATGGAAATTTGAATAGGGAAAGTAATTCAAATTTGGGGAAAATTAATTATGTATAATTAATTACCTAAGACACGAGGTTGGACTCATTTGTGGTGTAAGACTGCCCGGACCCGCCCGACAAATCCAGCAGCCATAAATGGTAGCCCAATGTGAGATGTCAAAGGCCCAAACTAAATGCGTAACAATTGTATGGACACGAGGTTAGGCTCGTTTATGGTGTAAGACTGCCCTGACCCGCCCGGCAAATCCAACAGCCACAAATGCCAGTCTAATGTGAGAGGTCCTAAAGGGGTTACGGTAGTAATAAATTATGAAACACTTAATCAAAGTAAAACATGTGGTGGGACATGGGGGTTAAGTGTGTGCCTTGGGTGGCATGAGGAAATACGATTAGTAACACTTAACCAAGGTAAAACATGTATGTGGGACATAGGGGTTAAGTGGGTGCCTTGGGTGGCATGTGGAATTACTAATAGAAACCCTTAACCAAATTTAAAACATGTAAGTGGACATGAAGGGGGTTAAGTGGGATGTACTGGAGGGGACCAAGCCTAGGTGGGAAGCTTGTGTCAAGCATGGGGGGGCCTTTCAGTCCAGTAGCCCATTAAGTATCTATTTGAGCTCGACCCAAGTCGAGGACGGAACACGCCTACTGGGTCTGATTGTTAGAGGCCAAAACGGGTTAGCGGTGGCAATGCAAGTCCAACGGGGTCACGTGCGTGCGTGGGTCCGGGTTGGTAGGTAAGACGTTGTTGCATCATGTAGTTATAAGCCGTGCATTTCTTGCGTGGTATAAGGTTGCCATATTGGGGAGTGATACACCCCACTTTGGGACCTACACAGGTATCCAGGAGTTAGGGATCCGATCAAATGGGGCAGGGTAGTGGGTACACCTAGTGGAGATAGGAGCAGACGACACCTATGTAGTCAGCTAGGGGTACACAAAGTTACCACTATTATTAATAATTATTAAGGGGGTATACCTAGTGGAGATAGGAGTAGGCGACACCTATGACGTCGGCTAGGAGTACAGGGAATTACCATCATTACTTATTGAAGGGGTACATCCAGTGGGGATAGGTACACGCTGGGTACATATGATAGCAACTAGAGATATACAGTCAAACATGGAGGATAGTGGGTACATCTAGTAGCACACGAAGCTATCATCGTTCTATTTAGCGAAGAGGGATCAAATTTCTAGAGTGACTAGTAGGGGTGCAGTTATTGTTAGTATAGTACAGTACGGTAGAGTATAGTAATTATCCTATATTGATTTGGAAGCGCCATTAACGTTATCTCTGTTTATCTTGATTGCCTTGCCATACCCATGTGGTTCACACAGTCATTACCTTATTCTCCAGCTTATATCTTATCATATTGCTTTAATGATTATGTTGTTAGAGTTATCGGACTCGCCAGACTTTATGTCTGACCCCCTTTGTTTCCACCTCTTTTCTTCCTTTTCCACCTCTTTTCTTCCTTTCCCCCCTCAGGTTCTAGGGGTGGGACTAGTACTAGTGGAGCTTAATTGGGATCTCTTTGGGAGCACTTGGATTTGGATTGCTGAAGTAATGTTCAGCCTATCATTTTCTTTATGGCTATTTGTAGTAGTGGGATTATGTACTTTGTTTTATCAAGATGGATATTATGTACTTGACTTTGGTTTATGGTTTTTGATGATGTAACCAAACATATTTACCTTCTGCCGCTATAAATAAAGTTTTAAATTTTCAAATAGTGCTTTATATTTGTCTTATTGTGATTTTCTGTTCTATATTCACTTAAAATGCTCCATGGAAGTTAATGCATTCTCTTTGCAAGTGACATTAATGGACATGGGGTGTTACACGTGGTATCAGAGCTGATGGTTACCAGAACAGATAAGATATATTGAAAAACTATTTTTCAAAACTATTTTTATGAAGAATACTTTCAAAAATATGTTTGTAGAAGAGTATTTTTTAAAGAAAGGTATATTTTAAGAACATAATCCCCAAGATCAATATATCCTTCCTTCGATTCTCCGTTTTGAATCTCTTCCTCTTTCTCTTTTTGAGTTTTCCCCCTCCCTCCACGTATAGATGCTTTTTCTAAGATAAATAAGGACTTCCGTACGAAGGACGGAAAACCACTTCAAGGGACTTAGACGTTTGTCGGGCTAGAAGTTAGTCCAAGGAAGTGGAGGGCTTGTTGGTACCTTTAAGATAGACGATGGGAGGAAGGTTCAAATAGTTGTTTGGTTAACAAAGGACGAAACCTCATCTTGGTGGGAGGTCACGAATGGAGAATGTGAAGAAGAAGGCTAGTTGTTTTGGAGAAATAGGACACCTTAGGATTGTCCAAAGAGGCAAGGACAAAGTACAGGATCTTCTGGAGGGTAGTTGTATTCCCTCACGGCTGGTATATCTGATGGGGGTAGGACCGTCTAGGTTGAAATTTGGTTTTCTTTATCATCCTGTCTGAACTTTGTTTGATTCTGGCGCTTCATACTCGTTAGTATCTGCTTCGTTAGTTGAAACACTGCACCTAAATACTAGTCTAGTTAAGGAACCCATCCTAGTCTCAAATCCTGTTGGTGGTTCGGCTCATCCTTCAATGGTTTGTCGGGATTTGAGAGTGTCTATCTTGGGTGTTGGATTTGAATGCAACGCCTTCGTCCTTGGTTTCACGGGCTATAGTTTGATTCTAGGGGTGAATTGGCTAGCCAGGCGGGATGCCATCCTAGATTGTGAAAGGAGGGTAGTTAGACCATTGATTCGTTATGGAAAGACCCTCATATTTCTTGTGACCCTAGGGGTTCAGTGATGCTTAGCTGCCTAGAATCTTCTGATGCATCCAACGATGATTGGGAGTTTGTTCGTGTGGTCTGTGAGTATGGAGATGTCTTTGATAAAGTGCGGGGTTTACCCAGAGGCACGAAATAAGTTTTCGTATGTGCTTAATAGATTAAGCAAAGCCAGTTATGTGATCAGCGGTGGTTTTGGAACAAGACTAGCAAGGACAACCAGAGTTGGTCATGTGCTCAATTGGTTGGCCGTCTTAGTAGTATCATCTCACGTAGGTCGTCTGAATTCGAAGGAGGTATCCTTTGGGTGTTTGTCTGATATTGGTTTAGGCCTTTGGGGCTTGCACTTGGGGGATGTCAAGTTCGACTAGGATGGTCTGTGTAAGAGATGGATAGTTGTGACAATTTTGCATGGGATAATATCCTGGTTTTCTCTAGAAGCAGAGAAGAGCATGCCCTACATCCTAGGGAAAGCTTAGGGACCCTACAAGCGCACCAGCTTAAAGCTAAGTTCTCCAAAATACCATTTTTGGAGGAAAGAAGTGAGGATTTTAGGGCATGTGGTCTCTAGGGGAAGGGTGATATGTTATGGTGGAAGACAGTCGAAAGTCCATGAGAAGAATTACCCTACCCACGACTCAGAATTGGCTGCCATAGTTTTTGCACTCAAGTCTTGGCGTCATTATTTGCTTGGTGAGAAGTTTGAGTTGCTTGCAGACCATAAGTCGCTAAAGTACTTGTTCTCTCAGAAAGATCTAAACCTGAGGCAACAAAGGTAGATGGAGTTCTTGGCGTCCTACGATTTCGATATAGCATATACTCCTGACAAGGGTAACGTTGTGGCGGATGCCTTGAGTAGGAAAAAGTTGACATTGAGTCCTTTGTTTGTCGAGCGATGTAGCTTAGAGTTTATCTCTACCTTTGACTTTAGACCATCCATTGATGTTGTACCCAGTTTGCTAGCATCCTTGAGGTCAGACCTACGCTTTTGGGACGGGTTGGAGAGGCACAGCGTGATGACCCACAGTTGATGGAGTTAGTAGAGAAGCTCATAAGAGGGGAGTCATCAAGCCACCTAAGTAGGTATACCCTAGATGATAGGGGTTGGTTGCGTAGGGACGATAGACTTTGTGTATCACGGGATGAGAGCTTAAGGAAGGCTATTCTTGATGATGCACATCGTTCGAAGATGACCATCCATCCCAGCGGGGACAAGATGTACATGGACATGAGACGAGTTTACTTTTGGGCCGGCATGAAGAAGGACGTGGCAGAGTTTGTCGCTAGATGCTTGGTGTGCCAACAAGTAAAAGCAGAGAAAAAGAAGCCCGGTGGATTACTACACCCATTGGAGGTCCCACAATAGAAGTGGGAAAGCGTCTTGATGGATTTTGTTGATGGATTACCGAGATCGAGGAAGGGTAACACGGGGTTTTGGGTCATGGTAGACAGACTTACTAAGAGCGCCCATTTCATTCCCGTGAAGAGTAAGAGGACTGCTCCATGGTTAGCCTCCGTATACATTCGAGAAATAGTTCGTTTGCACGGTGTTCCTTCTAGCATAGTGAGCGATCGCAATCCTATCTTTACTAGCGAATTTTGGAAGAGCTTGCAAGAGGCGGTAGGGACTCAGTTATGTTTGAGCACCGCATATCATCCTCAGACGGATGGCTAGACCGAGAGGGTGAATCATATTCTAGAGGGCCTATTGAGGTTGTGTGCCTTAAGATTTCGGAGGTACATGGGAGGAACATCTTTCGTTGGTGGAGTTCGCAAATAATAACAGCTTTCAGTCTAGCATTGGCATGGCACCGTTCGAGGCTCTTTATGGACGGCTGTGTCGTTCGCCTACATTTTGGTGGGAGTCTATAGATAAGATCTTACTTGGGCCCGATATGATTAGAGAGACTTCGGAAAAGATCGATTTGATTCGAAGGAGGATGAAGACGGTGCAAGATAGGCAAAAATCTTATGCAAACAAGAGGAGGATAGATCTTGAGTTTGATATTGGGGACATGGTCTTTGTCAAGGTGTCTCCATTACGGAACGTCGTTCGCTTTGGGTCTGTTGGGAAGTTAGCACCAAGGTTCGTAGGGTCGTTTCCTATTAAGGAGAGGATTGGGCAGATGGCGTATAGAGTGGAGTTTCCCGAGAGACTTAGTGGCGTACACGATGTATTCCATGTGTCACATTTGAGGAAGTGCTTGCACAAGACCACGGAAGTGGTAGAGCCGAGCTTGCTTAAAGAGGTGGATATAGAGCGTGATGCGACGATTCGGCAAGCTCCAACATGCATTCTTGGGTCGGAGGTTAAGAAGTTGAGGAATCGAGAGGTCAAGCTAGTCAAAGTGCAATGGGGAGATGATGAGAGCAACACTACATGGGAGACGGAAGAGAAGATGCGTTCATTATACCCTTTTCTTTTCGAGGGTATGTCTTTTAGTTTCTCCTTTATCGCTTACCTTATACTTATCTTATCTTTAGTATGCCCTCTCGTCAGTACCTTTGACCTTTAGATAGGGTAGTCCTATGATTAAAACATGTGTTTGAGACATGTTATGTATGATGGATGCATGTGGATGCAAGTGTTTGCTAGTGGTTGCTCGTGGATGCATATACACACACTTTGGGCACTAGATCAGCTCAGTCACTTCATATTGCATATTACATATAAATGTGTGTGCATATTTAAGCTAATGGATGTATAATGGTTGTGCTATCATATGGATGTTGCATTTTGATGAATGGTTGTGCACACATGTAGAAGTAATATGTACCGATAGGGCTCTTTCGCATACATAATGGATGCTTGGCACTATCATGGTTTGCATTAAGGAGGTCAACTGAATCAGTAGACCGCCTGATTTTGCAATTAGATAAGTAACATATACACGCACTTTTTGCATATGTTCATACAGCATTAGAAATTCTATAAGGACAATGGATGCCTGTGTTTGATGGTTGAGTAGATGGTTGTTTGGATGTTAGGATATGCATTCTCTTTAACTTGGAGATTTTGGGGGCGAAATCCTTTAAAGAGGGGAGAATGTAACACCCCGGATTTTTTAATAATCGAATTAACTAAATTAAAGAATAAATGTTTAGCATTGAACCTATGTTTGTAAGCAAAAGACTAAGTATCTCATTTGGTTGGAACATGTGACTTGCATACAAGAGGTACAGAGTTTGATCCCCGCCAACGCCATATTTTTGTTTTAGGGGAATGGCTAAAAAGCGGCTTAGTGTGAACGCGGTTCAAAAAGTAGTTTAGTGTGAAAATGGTTAATTAGGAAGATAGAAATATTTATAGATATATTTATAAAAATAAAATAAAATTCTACCTAAAATTTAAGAAAAAAATTCAAAATAACGGAAGCGGGAAGGCAAAACACCAAACCGACCTATTTTATAAGTCGACCCAGACCCGCTGGGTCGACCCCAGGGTCAACTCAGGAGGTTTGGAATTGGTCCCGTCGTCCCTAAATGGTCTATGACGAAATTTTATGTTTTAAGGCTTAGGTGGCGATTTCTGGTTGGTCAGTTGACATCATTACTTGGTTTCTAAGGCCTAGATGGATTCTAGAGTGATCTGACGACTGTAAATAAATTCAAAACTCTATAAAAAGACCCATAGACTCAAACCCTAAATCAAAATTAAAACTAAAACTATGGCCGTCATGCCGTCGTCTTGAACCCTAGAGCAGCCGCCACCAATTAGAGAGGAAGAACAACAAATCAAATCAGTTCTATTCAACCCTAACAACGAATCTTCTTCAAAGGAGAGATAATACAACTTCAGAAATCAGAATTCAGAACTCAAGACCGCTTTTGAGTTGTGAGTTCGATCACCTTAACAAAGTAATTGCTAAATTAATTATGATGTGATATACATTGGATTATAAGTTGTGGTTGTGAATCTAATTCAAATGTTTAATCATGTATGTTAACTTGATTCATATTATATGATGTTATGCAAATATACGATGTTATGCAAGTTTCATGTATGATGTTATGCAAGATTAATATGATTATGCAAGTTTCATATATGATGTTATGCAAGTTAATATGATTATGCAAGTTTCATATATGATGTTATGAAAGTTAATATGATTATGCAAGTTTCATATATGATGTTATGCAAGTTAATATGATTATGCAACTTGTACATATGATGTTATGCAAGTTAATAGGGTCACGCAAGTTGTATGCGAGTTATATGATGTTATGTAAGTTTGGATCTAAAATATATGCTAGTAGTTCATGATGTTAACTTGTGTCAATGAATCCCTTTTTATAATCCAATCACCTAGGTTTATAACATCAGTTTTTATGCGAATATGGATGTGGAACATATGCTAGTTCGTATAAGTATTATGTTCATATGCAAATTTAAGTGATAATTGGATTCACATATATACAAGTTCACACCTTTAAAGTTTAGATCCATATTCAAGTTGACATTTTTATGTTGAAACTATGACATGCATAGTTATGCAAGTTTACACCTTAATGTGGATCCATAGTTTACTCAGGTTAACTCCTTTTATTGGATCCATAGTTATGCAAGATGACACCTTAAATGTTTAGTTTGACGACATACATAGTTTATGTAAGTTTGTGATAATTACCTAGGCTAGTTGGGTGTAAAACTATGTTCATACATGCAAGTTCACACCTTTTAGATCTATGATTTTTGGATCCTTGACAATACAAAGACTATGCAAGTATGTTGTAATTCTTAGTTGCAAGTTAGATGCAAATTAGATCTATTATTGTGTGTATGTGACTTTGTGACGTTTATTCCCTTTTATTAAGTATTTGACTATTTTCTAGTCTAATATGTATATGTCATGTTAAGCGAACGAATGACGGGGGTACGATGGGGATAATAGTGGATACACTTATATTGTGAATTTGGCATGTAATGGTCTAAAAAGGCATGTAATTAATTTTAAGGAATAAAATTAATTAGTGATGAAATTGGTATAATTTATATACCATAAATAGATGAGCATAATTTAGTTGATAAATTATGGACATAAATAAATATGGAAATTTGAATAGGGGAAGTAATTCAAATTTGGGGAAAATTAAATATGTATAATTAATTGCCTAAGACACGGGGTTGGACTCATTTGTGGTGTAAGACTGCCCGGACCCGCCGGGCAAATCCAGCAGCCACAAATGGTAGCCCAATGTGAGAGGTCAAAGGCCCAAACTAAATGCGTAACAATTGTATGGACACGAGTTTAGGCTCGTTTGGGGTGTAAGACTGCCCAGACCCGCCCGGCAAATCCAGCAGCCACAAATGCCAGTCTAATGTGAGAGGTCCTACAGGGGTTACGGTAGTAATAAATTAAGAAACACTTAACTAAAGTAAAACATGTCGTGGGACATGGGGGTTAAGTGTGTGCCTTGGGTGGCATGAGGAAATACGATTAGTAACACTTAACCAAGGTAAATCATGTAAGTGGGACATAGGGGTTAAGTAGGTGCCTTGGGTGGCATGTGGAATTACTAATAGAAACCCTTAACCAAATTTAAAACATGTAAGTGGACATGATGGGGGTTAAGTGGGATGTACTAGAGGGGACCAAGCCTAGGTGGAAAGCTTGTGTCAAGCATGGGGGAGGGGGGGGTGGGGGGTAGGGGGGCTTTTCAGTCCAGTAGCCCATTAAGTATCTTTGTGAGCTCGACCCAAGTCGAGGATGGGACACGCCTACTGGGTCTGATTGTTAGAGGCCAAAACGGTTTAGCGGTGGCAACGCAAGTCCAACGGGGTCACGTACGTGCGTGGGTCCAGGCTGGTAGGTAAGACGTTGTTGCATCCTGTAGTTATAAGCCGTGCATTCCTTGCGTGGTATAAGGTTGCCATATTGGGGAGTGATACACCCCACTGTGGGACCTACACGGGTATCTACGAGTTAGGGAGCCGATCAAATGGGCCAGGGTAGTGAGTACACCTAGTGGAGATAAGAGCAGACGACACCTATGTAGTCAGCTAGGGGCACACGAAGCTACCACTATTATTAATAATTATTAAGGGGGTACACCTAGTGGAGATAGGAGCAGACGGCACCTATGACGTCAGCTAGGAGTATAGGGAATTACCATCATTACTTATTGAAGGGGTACATCTAGTGGGGATAGGTACACGCTGGATACCTATGATAGCAACTAGAGATATACAGTCAAACATGGAGGATAGTGGGTGCATCTAGTAGTACACAAAGCTATCATCGTTCTATTTAGCCAAGAGGGATCAAATTTCTAGAGTGACTAGTAGGGGTGCAGTTTGTGTTAGTACAGTACAGTATGGGAGAGTATAGTAATTATCCTATATTGATTAGGAAGCGCCAATAACGTTATCTCTGTTTCTCTTGATTGCCTTGCCATACCCATGTGGTTCACACAGTCATTACCTTATTCTCCAGCTTATATCTTATCATATTGCTTTAATAATTATGTTGTTAGGGTTATCGGACTCGCCAGACTTTATGTATGACCCCCTTTGTTTCCACCTCCTTTCTCCCTTTCCCCCATAGGTTCTAAGGGTGGGACTAGTACTAGTGGAGCTTGATTGGGATCTCTTTGGGAGCACTTGGATTTGGATTGCTGAAGTAAAGTTCAGCCTATCATTTTCTTTATGCCTATTTGTAGTAGTGGGATTATGTACTTTGTTTTATCAAGATGGATATTATGTACTTGACTTTGGTTTATGGTTTTTGATGATGTAACCAAACATATTTACCTTCTGCCGCAATAAATAAAGTTTTAAATTTTCAAGTACTGCTTTATATCTGTCTTGTTGTGATTTTCTGTTCTATATTCACTTAAAATGCTCCATGGAAGTTAATGCATTCCCTTTGCGAGTGACATTAATGGACATGGGGTGTTACAATAAATATCTACAAAACCAAACTACTGGCTACTCGTGCGGAAAATATGGTCACCCAGAGTTTCGGTAGAAACAATAAACTCCTAGTTAGTCAAGGGACTGGTGTGAGAACTAAAACAGTTATTAACTTTGTTTTAAAGTTGGGTAAATCAAGGGACCATGTCGTATAACACGGAACGGGTTTTCTCCCAAAAATACCATAAAACAAACCATGCGATGCTAAAAAGGAAAAATGAAGCCATTATAAGAATCAGGTCCCATCACACAATGCAAACACAAACCAGAGGATAGAATTTAACCTTATAATAGCCAAAAATGCTTGATACGCGAAATTTATCCTTTATTATTATAAGTGCATAGTGTTTAAATATAAATGTATCAATTATAGATGACATAGTATACTATGTCGCCATGTAGGTTTACACCTAAAGCCGAAAAGTTGCGCATTGGAAATTGGATTTCCTTCATGAGTCAATGGAAGGGATGTACTCCTTATCGGTTTTGGGCTATCTCTAGCAGGATGCCCAGGATCAACACACATGATCCTTAGATCCTTCAGGGTCAGACCACCCTTACTTTTGAGGATTAGTTATTCCTAAACAATACGTTTCCCGGTCCTATGGGACCTATCACTTTGCCATTGGCGACCAATCATATCCAAGGCGCCTCGCTATCCATCATCCACATAAGTAAAAATGTCTAGGCTCCATACCTTGACACTACTTCTTGCTAGAAATAAATGCATGCACTCCCTGCGTCCCTTATCCGTTTTAAACTCATACCGGGGTGAGTGGCTTGCGAATAAATGCTATACACAAAGCTGTGCTTTGATCATCATTTACAAGGCCTTGCTTTTCAACAAAAGCCTTGATCATTGCATCTCAGCATGCCACATTGTCCATCCATACCATTGATTCCCACCAATATATAACCTCTAAGCTCGTACATCTCAGAGAAGGGTGTTAATGAAGAACATAAATTCTCTGCCATCGAACAGATATATTGTAACAACCCGGAAAATACGAGCCAATTAAAAAATTTTAAATTGGTTATTTCAAAGGAATTTAAACAATTGAAATAGAATATTTCAATAAAATAGTGAATTAGAAATAATGTGTCGGTTTGAAAATTTGAATTCAAACTTTGACTAACTACACCGGGTGCAAAATATAACGGATTTTAGTGAAACCAAAAATATTTAAATCTGTTAATGAATATCTTTCTAACGAATATGAAAAATCGAAGTTTCAAAGCAGGAATCAAAAGTTATGGCCAAATGAATTTTCAGAAAGGTCGCTATATAGAATAGTAGCCCTTGAAAATAGACATTTTGCAAACGACCTCAGAATTCGACGAAACCACTTTTATTGGGTCCGGGATGTCAAACTATTGCTAGTTTTCAAATTTCATAATTTTTGAAGCTAGTATATGAGCGTGGCCAAAGAAATTGTGTTTGGTCAATTTCTGTTAAATTGGATCGACCAGAAAAGGGCCATTTTTCAAACGATCTCAGAATTTGACGAAACTAGTTTTGTTGGGACCGTAGCATTAAAACATAGCTAGATTTATTTTTCTGGAATTTTTCGAATCAGTTTGTGGCCCTGATAAATTGAAATGTACGTTCAAATTGAATATAAAATGTTTTATACTTTAATTTGAAAAATGACTGACTGTAACAGTCGAATTGGCCTATGAAACATATCCCATTGTGTCCGGGATGGGGGTATTTAGCTAAAGGCGACAGTCGTTGGGTTTGAATTGGGGTTCGTAAGAGAAAACCCTAATTTTCTGAATAATATATATATATATATATATATATATATATCGGCGAATCAGAAAATTCCATTCATAAATTAAAAATAAAAATAAACGCGTAGAACCCTCGTTATCAACGACGACGCGAGCTCCTTTCTTCCCGACCAGATTCCGATCGTCGCAGCCCCCTACCGACGCCGCCACCACCAGCTATCGACGTCGTCGCCTCACCTCTACAGATCCGACCAAACACCGACCCCCCTCGTCGCATGTGCCGCCCGAATCGCCTCTCCAAAGTCCGACGCTTCCCATCGCCGCCCCGGCCAGATCCAACCACCGAACTGCCTCCAACCACCACCGACCGACTCCCCTCTCTTCCCTCTTCCACGCTGTACCCTCTGATCATCGTATTGTGCCTCGGTTTTCGCAAAAACAGAAAACCTAGTTTTGAACCATCGTGAAAGGTGAGTCCTTTATTATATTTGAACTTTGAAAAATCATATCTTTATGGTGTGTTGACGAAATTCGATGAAACAGGAAACATCGGGACCGCAAGGAGGCTCTCTACCACATAGAAGAGACCGCGGATTTTTCTGAGCCATCTACGATTTTTAGCACTCCGAAAACCAATGTGAGAAATCTAAATAAAATGAAATGTGAATGGAAAATGTCATGTATAAATTATACAAGCGAAATATAAATTATACACGTGCTGTATACCTTATGTACATGTGTTGTGTAAGCTATATGAGTGAAGTATGAAATATACATGCATAGTATAAATGATATGTGTGTTGAAATGCAAGTGAAATATAGAAATAATATACATACATATATATATATATATATACACACACACACACACACTCCCCTCTTCCACAAACCATGGACGATATTTATTGTTGTGCAATATTGGATGAAAAATGCGAATGGTTGAATAATTGTTTGTGGTTGATATTGATTGGTTGTGGTTAAAAAATACCCATTGGTGATTGAAATAAATTGGAAATAATTGTGGAAATGAAAATAAAACATGCCGCCTGCGTGCGAATTAGATGCATGAAATCCCCATTGTCAAAAACCGCGAGGTTTTAAGGTAGAGCGAGGAGCCGTACTCGGGACGGTGCCGGTTTTAACTACCCTGCCGTTATGCTGCCGAAATTTTGAATGATATTCATGTGTTAGAATTATTTTCATATGTTGAAATTATTTTCGTGCAATGAAACTAAAGTCATGTGTTGAAACTATATCCATGTGTGGAAATGCTCATGTGTTGAGAAGTGATGTGTGAAAATAAAATTCATGTGTGAATGAATAAAGTGTTTAAACAATCAAAATCACATTTTTATAATATATATGAAGTATGTAAAATATTCTCCTTATATATAAATAGTTTCAACAATAAAAATTTCACCTTTCTTATATGAATAAACTATATAAAATATCCATGTGTGGAAATGCTCATGTGTTGAGAAGTGCGTGTGTTGGAAAGGTTCATGTGTTGAATAAAAGATTGAACAATAAAAATTACATTTTTATTGAAATTATGAAGTGTTAAAAATATTTATGTATTGAATAAATATTTTAGATGATAAAAATACCATTTTTATCATATATGTGATTTGCTAAAAATATGCGAGCGTTGAAATAAATATTTGTGAAAGAAATATTATTCTTAACATGCATAGGAACTAAATAAAATAGTCCTGCGTTGAAATATATTTTAGTTCGCCAAAATTATCATTTTTGAAATGTGAAGTGTTAAAAATAACCACTTGTTCAAATAAATATGCATGAGTTGAAATATTCATTAATTAGCTAATGATATGATTTTTGCCTATGTATGCGACATTAGAATGAATGGTGTTTTAAAACCAAATTGGATCAAATATGAAGTTGAATGGAAAATGATAAGCGATAAGAATTGCATATATGTACATGCATATTTATTGAATAGGTTATTGAAAAGAGGCTAGAGAAGAGGAATAAAATTTTGTGCCCGACAAATAGGTACACGTTTACTGTTTTGCTTGGGTGATGATTTTACGAGCATGTTGGCTAGCCGCTTAGCTTTTCCTTTTTCTTTTTGAGATGAGACGCCCGTGAGGCTATTTGGGAATTTTCCCAGCCCCTCCAGTACAAAGGAGGTTATGGCGAAATTTTCCAAAATTTAAAGGCGCTAGTAAAATATTTGAAGTGAAAACGATATAAGAATTTTCGAATGAACTATATTTATATAAATATATAAATATAAATAAAATTAAAACGAATCATGGACGTGCAGTTCGTGTTTTGAAACCGTGATTTCAAACGACTAGTGCGGGAAATCCGACCATCAGATATTCCCGAAATCGCAACCGTTGGGTTCGCCCTGGAAATATCTTTCCAATGGCACCAACTTTGTAAAGATCCGACGGTTGGATTGTCTGGAATGTTTAATTCAAATCTAAAGAAAAACAGCGCCAGAATCAATTATATTTATATATAAATATAAATATAATTAAATTAAAACGAATAACGATGCTTCAGTTCGTAATTTGAAATAGTAACTTCGAACGACTAGTGTGGGAGATCCGACCGTCGGATTTTCCCAAAACTGAAACCGTTGGATTCGTTTTGAAATGATCTTCCTAATGGTATAAAATTTGTGAAGATCCAACGGTTAGATTTTCATATATGTGTAAAACAAATTTAGTGAAAAGCAGCGCTAGTGCCTCGGCACGACCTGAAACGTCGTTTAATTAAATATAGCCATTTTTAAATAAATGAAAATGGCGATATATCGTTATAAATTATTATAGATGATGTAGAGTGGTAATAAACCAATTTTGTGTGTTTTCTTGATATGTGATGGTTGAATGTATTTAACATGAAAACTATACTAAGGAACTGAAATGTGAATGTTGAGTAATTTAACCATGTGAAGAATTGATTTGAAAATCTAAATGTTTCGTGGATTATTTGAAAATGCCGAGTTAATTCTCATTTCAAATAAACGATCGACGGTGAGAAGTCGAAGAAATGAAGACGGTTCAAGACCGACGATCTTCACATTGGATTGATGGGCGCTACTGATGCTCATGATTGGAGTAGCTACCTTGAAGGAGCTGAAGTAGTAGCCGTCCGGACGTATTGTTGATTGTGCGGATATGCGAGGAATTGGTGCCTCCGGTTTCATTCAAACCCAGAACGAACTTGTAAATGGACTGTGTGTCTAACATTGGATTTTGTTCTGTGCTGATTGATCTCTGTTAAATATATATCTGTTTGGCGGCGGAGAATTTATTCTTTTTCTTAACGCCCTTCTCTGAGACGTACGAGCTCAGAGGTTATGTATTGATAGAAATCAGTCGCATGGAGTGATTGCCTATGTAGCACACCTAAGTGGCATATGATCAAGGCTTCTGTTGCAAAGCAAAGTCTTATGGTTGATGATCAAAGCATGGTTTGTGTGACGTAGCTTTGTGTATAACGTGGATTCGTGAGCCTCACACCTCGGTATGAGTCAAAAATGGGATAGTGACTGCAGGGAGAGCACGACGTTTCTTTCTAGCTAAGGTGGTGTCAGTGACCTACCAGCGCTGACATTATATATACTTTTCACCTGTGTGGTTGTTGGAATGCGAGGCGCCTCGATTATATGTCTGTAAGGACCGGAAAACGAGTGTTTAGGAATTGCCAATCCTCAAAAGTAAGAGAGGACCGACCCTGAAGATCCAGGGATTGCTGTGTGCGGTCCCGAGGCATTTGCTAGAGTGTCTCGAACGGAGAGGAGCTTGTCCCTTGCCTCGACTCATGATGGAATACAATTTCCGATACGAAATTGCGGATGTCATTTTATTACTAGTATGGCGACATAGTAATTGGTAGCTATGCCGCCTAGGATTGTTGTTTATGATTGAATTTGCTTTGAAACATATATGCACTAGTAATAATATCAAACACTTTTTGTTTTATACGTACGAAGCATTTTTGGCCATTATAAGGTAAAACTCTATCCTCCGGCTTGCGTTGCATTGTGTGATGGGACCTGAGTCTTATAATGGCTTCATTTTATAAAAAGCATTGCGATGATTTAATCATTTACTTTATTTCATGCACTAGCACTCATTGGAGTAAACCCGTTCCGCGAAAGTGGCGTGGTCCTTTGATTTGCCTTATTATTGTTGTTTAATAAGTTAAGTAGATTTCTCATACCAGTCCCATGACTGACTCGTAGTTTGTTTCACTTGCAAACTCGGGTGCCCTCATTTCCACACGGGCAACCTAGTTACAGGTATCTGGTATATTTTGGCTTGGCACCGCAGTAGAGGTGCACTTTTGGCTCATGGCGAGGCTTGACTACACCATGCTGACTATGACTTTTTCCGCCATTATTGTATATGTATTATGATTCTGCTACTGGCGATGTAGACTAATGTTTAGGTTGTGTACTCTTTCTGTATCATTCCGCCTCTGGCGATGATGACTGATTATGTATTATTATGCACTAAGTTGTATTCTGCACTGTGCTCTCTGATGTAGTGATATCTATATGATTCCGCTGTCATATGTGTGTAAATTATTCTATTTCATGTTTATGCTATTATCTTTGATCTGCTAATGATGATTAATGTGTTATATTCCGGTGATTATCCTTAACACCGTGTCACGGGGATTTGGGATCGTCACAGATGGTATCAGAGCTTTGGTTAACCTTAGTTCTGGAGTCTAGCACATTAAACACTTTGTCAAAATAGAATCTGTAGTATTCCAAGGCGAGTAGCTCATTAGAGATACGACTAGTAAAGTCCTAGAATGAGCCAAGCAGAATAGCAAAAACAATTTGATCAGTCCATCGTTATCTTTCCTTAAGTTTTCTGCTTAACCATACAATAAAATTATCATTTCTGTAGGCTGACTCTTTTCTTGCTTATACAGAACTTGAATAATGGTTACCCGAGCAGCCGCTGCTAGAGGGGGCCGTGCTGGCCATGGCAGAGGACGAGGAGAAGTCCCAGTTGAAGAAGGACCCTTGATACAACCCCCGGCCGCTCAACAATTTGAGCTGGACCGCGTGGCTAAGAGGTACAAGAACCTAGGAGGAAAAATCTTCTCTGGAACTGGCACTGTAATAGAGGCCCTTGCATGGCTGAAAACATGCGAGAAGATACTAGAAGACCTAAGGCTTGGTGATCAAGACAAAGCTTTTATGGACGCTTGGCTCCTACAAGAAGAAGCCGAACTATGTTGGGAAGCTCTCACCGCCGGGAATAGAAATGCTGGTAGAACCTGGGACGGATTCAAAGAGAAGTATGTCCCAGAGCAAGCCCTGGAGCGCATGCACGACGACTTCGCAAACCTCCAGCAGGGGGATCTCTCGGTGCAAGATTATCTGAATAAGTTTACACAATTATCCCGCTATGCTCCAGAGCTCGTCGCCACCGCAAAGTCCAAGAATAAGAGGTTCATCCTCAGGCTGAAGCGACAGTACCAAGATAGGGCCATGGACCACATCAAGCTGGGGTTTAATGAATTGGTGGAAATGGCGTGCAACTACGAAGACCTGGATCAAAGGCACCTGGAACAGGATCGTGCTAAAAGCCAAGCCGGAAATAAACGCAAGCCCACTGCGAATCAAGTGGAGTCAAGCCAAGCAGCATCCTCGAAACCGCAGACTAGCAGGCCGCCAAAAGGAAGCTGCTATAATTGTGGCAAGGTGGGGCACTACTCAAATGTTTGCACAACCCCGAAGAGGCAGAAGACAAATTCTCAAGGTTTAAGCCAGGGCTCTCAGAACCCTCGCTCCTGCTTTAATTGCCGCAAGACAGATCATCTTATCAAAGACTATCCTTTGCTTAAGAAGGCTACAGTAGCTCACGTGTATGATGGGACGAACCCGCTGGCTGCTTCCGATGGAGCAGGTAAACCCGATGTTTTGGGAGGTACCCTTACAATTAAAAATATTCCTGTTTCTGTATTATTTGACACCGGTGCATCACGTAGTTTTATTGCTAGTAACACAGTTCACAAATTAAATTTAAAACAAAGAAAGCTTAAAGAATCGGTTGAAGTACATAATCCGATAGGTGGATCTCTCATTCTCAGTGCATATTGTAGAGTGCCAGTCTCTTATTCTTCCTACAAGTTTTCTTTTGATTTGATCACCATGGGTTTTCCCGAATTCGATATCATTCTCGGGCTTGATTGGTTAACGAAATATGAAGCTGAAGTGAAGTGTGCAGAAAGGATAGTAAAAATTCGAACGAAGCTTGGATATATTACTGTACCATGCCATGGTTCAAATCCAGATAGAAAGGAATTTTGGTCGGCGTTAGAAGTTGTCCCCACTTCCTTAGAAAAGATTCCTATTGTTAGAAACTATGCGGAAGTGTTTGAAGAAGTCGAAAACTTACCTCCGCAAAGAGAAATAGAATTTAGAATTGATCTAATTCCCAATTCCAGACCAGTAGTACATCCAATTCGCAGAATGACTCCAAAGGAAAAGGAAGAATTAGGCGATCAAACTTGTCAACTGCTATGGAAGGGTCTAATCAGACCTAGCTTTTCTAGTTGGGGGTAGCTGTAGTGTTTGTCCCAAAGTCAGACGGTACTCTTCGATTGTGTGTTGATTACCGAGACCTCAACAAACAGACGCCCAAAAATAAATACCCATTACCCCGCATCGATGATCTGCTAGACCAATTAAACGGGGCGAGAGTATTTTCTCGAATGGACCTAGCTACGGGTTTTCATCAATTTAGAATTGCAGAGGAGTGTGTTCCTTTGACAGCTTTCAGAGGTCCAGACATATTTTATGAATGGTTAGTAATGCCGTTCGGCCTATGCAATGCTCCAGCATACTTTGTCGATCTAATGAATAGAGTGTTCAGGGGATTTCTGAATAAATTTGTCCTCGTATTCATCGATGATATTTTAATCTACTCCAAATCAAAACCCGAGCATGAAAAACACTTAGAACAAGTATTGGAGATTCCAAGAAAGAACGTCTTCAAAGCCAAATTCTCAAAATGTGTCTTCTGGCAAGAAGAAGTGAAGTTCCTTGGCCATGTCATGTCAAAGGAAGGGATAACTGTCGATCCGAGCAAAATAACAACAATTCAAGACTGGAAACAACCCACTACACCCACAGAGGTTCGAAGTTTTATAGGGTTGGCTAGTTATTATCGAAAATTCGTTAAGGATTTCTCGAAGATATCCGGTCCGTTAACAAAGCTTATGAAGAAGCATGAGAAATTTAAGTGGACTTCTGACTGTGAAGAAGCTTTCCAGGAACTGAAATCGAAACTGACAACTGCTCCAATGTTAACCATTATCGATGGCAATCAGGATTTGACGGTTTGGACAGATGCTTCTATTAGAGGTCTTGGTGTAGTGTTAATGCAAAGAGGCCAAGTAGTCGCTTATGCAAGCCGCCAACTGAAACCACATGAGAAGAATTATGCAACTCATGATCTTGAGTTGCTAGCCATCGTTTTTGCTTTGAAAATTTGGAGGCATTACTTGTTGAGTGAGAAATTTGAACTGTACACAGATCATCAATCATTGAAGTATTTATACACCCAGAAAGATCTGAATTTGAGACAGCAGCGTTGGCTAGAATTTCTTGCAGCGTATGATCTAGATATCTTGTATACACCGGGAAAGGCTAACGTTGTAGCGGATGCGCTTAGTAGAAAAACCGCAATCATTGCCAATCTTATAATTACGCCTGGATTGATTGATAAGATTTCAGTCCTTCAAAAAGACGATGAATTTATTCAGAGAATCAGTTAGAGGGTCAAGGAAGGTGAAACCACAAGTTTCCGTATTGACGATAAGGGGGTTCTCAGGTTAAATGATAGGATTTGCATCCCAAATATTCCAGGACTTCGAAGAGAGGTGTTAGATGAATGCCATAAATCCAAACTTTGCATTCATCCCGTTGTGAGTAAAATTTACAACGATATCAAACGCACTTTCTGGTGGAGAGCAATGAAGAGGGATATTTCTTTGTATGTTAGCAGATGCCCTACTTGTCAATTAGTCAAGAGCGACCGACAGAAGCTAGCTGGATTGTTGCAACCGTTGGAAGTCCCAAGTTGGAAATGGGAACAGATTTCCATAGATTTTGTAGATGGTTTGCAGCGAACCAGGAAAGGTAAAGACAGCATTTGGGTAATCGTAGATCGCTTCACGAAGACTGCCCATTTCATACCTGTCAGATCCAATAGAACCGCTCAAAGTCTAGCACAGATATATTTCAAAGAAATTGTTAAGCTCCATGGAATTCCCATCAGCATAGTCAGTGATAGAGACCCAATATTTGCTAGCAAATTCTGGGAGGCATTTCAGACAGAATTGGGAACAAAACTGAATATGAGCACCGCTTATCACCCTCAGACAGATGACCAAACTGAGCGTGTGAATAGAATTCTAGAAGATTTACTGCGGGCTTGTATAATTGAATTTGGTGGGTCATGGGAAGATCACTTACATTTGGCAGAATTCTCATATAACAATAGCTATCAAGCAAGTTTGGGAATGTCGCCATTTGAAGCATTATATGACAGACCATGCAGATCTCCAGCATGTTGGGTAGAATCTGGCAACAGACTTGTGTTAGGACCCGATATGATTAGAGAAGCGTCTGAAAAAGTCGACTTCATCAAGAAGCGATTGAGAACCGCACAAAGCCGACAGAAAAGTTATGCAGATTCTAGATGAAGAGATTTGACATTTGCTATTGGTGACCATGTTTATTTGAAAGTTTCTCCGATGAGAGGAGTAATCAGATTTGGCAAAACTAGGGAGTTGGCACCGAGATTTATTGGTACCTTTCCTATACTTGAACGAATTGGAACTCTTGCTTATAGGGTTAAATTACCTGATTGGTTGCCTGGAGTGCATGATGTGTTTCACGTATCTCAACTTAGAAGACATGTGCATGATCCGGATCTTGTTGTAGAAGAAGTAGCGCAACAGGACTTGGAAATAACTCCAGAATTAGCAGTCAGAAGAGAGCCATTAAAGATTGTTGGCAAAGAAACTAGAGAGCTAAGAAGCAAAAAGGTTCATCTAGTTAAAGTGCAATGGAGTAGTGATCCTAGAGATTGTACTTGGGAGACTGAGGAAAGCATTAAGCAAGCTTATCCCAAATGCGGAGTGGACGTCTCTGACTAACTCCGGTGCAAGGTACCATTACAATACTTTGCATTTACATTTTGTTTCCTACTTTACTGTTGTTTCCTTTTTGGGGACGAAAAGTTTTAAGTGGAGGAGATTGTAACAACCCGGAAAATACGAGCCAATTTAAAAATTTTAAATTGGTTATTTCAAAGGAATTTGAACAACTGAAATAGAATATTTCAATAAAATAGTGAATTAGAAATAGTGTGTCGGTTTGAAAATTTGAATTCAAACTTTGACTGACTACACCGGGTGCAAAATATAACGGATTTTAATGAAACCAAAAATATTTAAATCTGTTAATGAATATCTTTCTAACAAATCTGAAAAATCGAAGTTTCATAGCGGGAACCAAAAGTTATGGCCAAATGAATTTTCAGAAAGGTCGCTATATATAATATGTAGCCCTTGAAAATAGACATTTTGCAAACGACCTCGGAATTCAACGAAACCACTTTTGTTAGGTCCGGGATGTCAAACTATTGCTAGGTTTCAAATTTCATAATTTTTTAAGCAAGTATGTGAGCGTGGCCAAAGAAAATGTGTTTGGTCAATTTCTATTAAATTGGATCGACCAGAAAAGGGCCATTTTTTCAAACGATCTCAGAATTCGACGAAACTAGTTTTGTTGGGACCGTAGCATCAAAACATAGCTAGATTTATTTTTTTGGAATTTTTCGAATCAGTTTGTTGCCCTGGCAAATTGAAATGTACGTTCAAATTGAATATAAAATGTTTTATACTTTAATTTGAAAAATAACTGACTGTAGCAGTCGAATTGGCCTACGAAACATATACCATTGTGTCCGGGATGGGGGTATTTAGCTAGAGGTTATAGTCGTTGGGTTTGAATTGGGGTTCGTAAGAGAAAACCCTAATTTTCTGAATAATATATATATCGGCGAATCAGAAAATTCCGTTCATAAATTAAAAATAAATAAAAAACGTGCAGAACCCTCGTTATCAACGGCGACGCATGCTCCTTTCTTCCCGACCATATTCCGATCGCCGCAGCCCCCTACCGACGCCGCCACCACCAACAATCGACACTGCCGCCTCCCCTCTACAAATCCGACCAAACCCCGACCCCCCTCGTCGCCTGTGCCGCCCGAATCGCCTCTCCAAAGTCCGACGCTTCCCATCGCCGCCCCAACCAGACCCGACCACCGAACTGCCTCCAACCACCACCGACCGACTCCCCTCTCTTCCCTCTTCCACGCTGTACCTTCTGATCATCGTATCGTGCCTCGGTTTTCGCGAAAACTGAAAACCTAGTTTTAAACCATCGTGAAAGGTGAGTCCTTTATTATATTTGAACTTTGAAAAATCATATCTTTATGGTGTGTTGACGAAATTCGATGAAACAGGAAACATCGAGACCGCAAGGAGGTTCTCTACCACATAGAAGAGACCGCGGATTTTTCTGAGCCATCTACGATTTTTAGCACTCCGAAAACCAATGTGAGAAATATAAATTAAATGAAATGTGAATGGAAAATGTCATGTATAAATTATACAAGCGAAATATAAATTATACACGTGTTGTATACCTCATGTACATGCGTTGTGTAAGCTATATGAGCGAAGTATGAATTATACATGCATAGTATAAATGATATGTGTGTTGAAATGCAAGTGAAATATAGAAATAATATATATATACAATTAAAATATATATATATATATATATATATATATATATACACACTCCCCTCGTCCACAAACCATGGACGATATTTATTGTTGTGAAATATTGGATGAAAAATGCGAATGGTTGAATAATTGTTTGTGGTTGATATTGATTGGTTGTGGTTGAAAAATACCCATTGGTGATTGAAATAAATTGGAAATAATTGTGGAAATGAAAATAAAACATGCCGCCTGCATGCGAATTAGATGCATGAAATCCCCATTGTAAAAAACTGCGAGGTTTTAAGGTAGAGCGAGGAGCCGTACTCGGGACGGTGCCGGTTTTAACTACCCTGCCATTATACTGCCGAAATTTTGAATGATATTCATGTGTTAGAATTATTTTCATATGTTGAAATTATTTTCATGCGATGAAACTAAAGTCATGTGTTGAAACTATATCCATGTGTGGAAATGCTCATGTGTTGAGAAGTGATGTGTGAAAATAAAATTCATGTGTGAATGAATAAAGTGTTTAAACAATAAAAATCACATTTTTATAATATATATGAAGTATGTAAAATATTCGCCTTATATATAAATAGTTTCAACAATAAAAATTTCATCTTTCTTATATGAACAAACTATATGAAATATCCATGTGTGGAAATGCTCATGTGTTGAGAAGTGCATGTGTTGGAAAGGTTCATGTGTTGAGTAAAAGATTGAACAATAAAAATTACATTTTTATTGAAAATATGAAGCATTAAAAACATTCATGTATTGAATAAATATTTTAGACGATAAAAATACCATTTTTATCATATATGTGATTTGCTAAAAATATGCGAGCGTTGAAATAAATATTTGTGAAAGAAATATTATTTTTAACATGCATAGGAACTAAATAAAATAGTCATGTGTTGAAATATATTTTAGTTCACCAAAATTATCATTTTTGAAATGTGAAGTGTTAAAAATAACCACTTGTTCAAATAAATATGCATGAGTTGAAATATTCATTAATTAGCTAATGATATGATTTTTGCCTATGTATGCGACATTAGAATGAATTGTGTTTTTAAACCAAATTGGATCAAATATGAAGTTGAATGGAAAATGATAAGTGATAAGAATTGCATATATGTACATGCATATTTATTGAACAGGATTATGAGCCTGTTAGCTAGCCGCTTGGCTTTTCCTTTTCCTTTTTGAGATGAGATGCCCGTGTGGCTATTTGGGAATTTTTCCAGCCCTTCCCGTACAAAGGAGGTTATGGCGAAATTTTCCAAAATTTAAAGGCGTTAGTAAAATATTTGAAGTGAAAACGATATAAGAATTTTCGAATGAACTATATTTATATAAATATATAAATATAAATAAAATTAAAACGAATCGTGGATGTGCAGTTCGTGTTTTGAAACCATGATTTCAAACGACTAGTGCGGGAAATCCTACCATCAGATTTTCCCGAAATCGCAACCGTTGGGTTCGCCCTGGAAATATCTTTCCAACGGCACCAACTTTGT
Source organism: Allium sativum (assembly GCA_030737875.1). Lineage (NCBI taxonomy): Eukaryota > Viridiplantae > Streptophyta > Magnoliopsida > Asparagales > Amaryllidaceae > Allium > Allium sativum. Next base: position 293,629,566 of record CM060912.1, read on the forward strand.
AAAGATCCGGCGGTTAGATTGTCTGGAATGTTTAACTCAAATCTGAAGAAAAACAGCGCCAGAATCGATTATATTTATATATAAATATAAATATAATTAAATTAAAATGAATAACGACGCTGTAGTTCGTAATTTGAAATCGTAACTTCGAACGACTAGTGGGGGAGCTCCGACCGTCAGATTTTCCCAAAACTGAAACCGTTGGATTTGTTTTGAAATGATCTTCCTAATGATATAAAATTTGTGAAGATCCAACTGTTAGATTTTCAGATATGTGTAAACCAATTTTAGTGAAAGCAGCGCTAGTGCCTCGGCACGACCTGAAACGTCGTTTAATTAAATATAGCCGTTTTTAAATAAATGAAAATGGCGATATATCGTTATAAATTATTATAGATGATATAGAGTGGTATTAAACCAATTTTGTGTGTTTGCTTGATATGTGATGGTTGAATGTATTTAACATGAAAATTATACTAAGGAACTGAAATGTGAATGTTAAGCAATTTAACCATGTGAAGAATTGATTTGAAAATCTAAATATTTCGTGGATTATTTGAAAAGGCCGAGTTAATTCTCATTTCAAATAAACGATCGACGGTGAGAAGTCGAAGAAATGAAGACGACTCAAGACCGACGATCTTCACATTGGATGGATGGGCGCTACTAATGCATATGATTGGAGTAGCTACCTTGAAGGAGCTGAAGTAGTAGTCGTCCGGACGTATTGTTGATTGTGCGTATATGCGAGGAATTGGTGCCTCCGGTTTTGTTCAAACCCAGAACGACCTTGTAAATGGACTGTGTGTCTGACATTGGGTTTTGTTCTGTGCTGATTGATCTCTGTTAAATATATATCTGTTTGGCGGTGGAGAATTTATTCTTTTTCTTGACGCCCTTCTCTGAGACGTACAAGCTCAGAGGTTATGTATTGATAGAAATCAGTCACATGGAGTGGATTGCCTGTGTGGCACGCCTAAGTGGCAGATGATCAAGGCTTCTGTTGAAAAGCAAAGTCTTGTGGTTGATGATCAAAGAATGGTCTGTGTGACGTAGCTTTGTGTATAACGTGGATTCGCGAGCCACACACCTCGGTATGAGTCAAAAACGGGATAGTGACTGCAGGGAGAGCACGACGTTTCTTTCTAGCTAAGGTGGTGTCAGTGACCTACCAGCGCTGACATTATATATACTTTTCACCTGTGTGGTTGTTGGAATGCGAGGCGCCTCGATTATAGGTCTGTAAGGACCAGGAAACGTGTGTTCAGGAATTGCCAATCCACAAAAGTAAGAGAGGACCGGCCCTGAAAATCCAGGGATTGCTGTGTGTGGTCCCGAGGCATTTGCTAGAGTGTCTCGAACGGAGAGGAGCTTGCTCCTTTCCTCGACTCATGATGGAGTCCAATTTCCGATATGAAATTGCGGATGTGATTGTATTACTAGTATGGCTACATAGTAGATGGTAGCTATGCTGCCTAAGATTGATATTTATGATTGAATTTGCTTTGAAACATATATGCACTAGTAATAATATCAAAAACTTTTGTTTTATACCTATGAAGCATTTTTGGCCATTATAAGGTAAAACTCTATCCTCCGGCTTGCGTTGCATTGTGTGATGGGACCTGAGTCTTATAATGGCTTCATTTTATAAAAAGCATTGCGATGATTTAATCATTTACTTTATTTCATGCACTAGCACTTATTGGAGTAAACCCGTTCCGCGAAAGTGGCGTGGTCCTTTGATTTGCCTTATTGTTGTTTAATAAGTTAAGTAGATTTCTCATACCAGTCCCATGTCTGACTCGTAGTTTTTTTCACCTTGCAAACTCGGGTGCCCTCATTTTCACACGGGCAGCCTAGTTACAGTTATCTGGTATATTTTGTCTTGGCACCGCAGTAGAGGTGCACTTTTGGCTCATGGCGAGGCTTGACTACACCGTGCTGACTATGACTTTTTCCGCCATTATTGTATATGTGTTATGATTCCGCCACTGGCGATGTAGACTGATGTTTAGGTTGTGTACTCTTTATGTATGATTCCGCCTCTGGCGATGATGACTGATTATGTATTATTATGCACTAAGTTGTATCCTGCACTGTGCTCTCTGATGTGGTGATATCTATATGATTCCGCTGTCATATGTGTGTAAATTATTCTATTTCATGTTTATGCTATTATCTGTGATCTGCTAATGATGATTAATGTGTTATATTCCAATGATTATCCTTAACACCGTGTCACGGGGTTTTGGGATCGTCACATACATGTTTAGCAAAGATCACTAAATACAACACTAAGTACAATGTCAGACATACAATCCATTTACAAGTTCATTCTGGGTCTGAACGAAAACGAAGGCACCTTTTTCCTCATCCCATATGTCCAATATATGAAAGTGGTCCTCGCATATCCGGTCGATCTCCAAGTACGCCTGGACGATCACCACTTATTATCTCGTCTTAGGTGTACAACCCAATCAAGATGTTACTAATCATCCATTCGATGTGAAGATCTCCAGTCTTCAACTACCGTCTTCATCATCGACTTTTAATTGTTGTAACAGTTATTCAGAATGGGTTAAACCCGGTCTTTCTAAATAACTAGCATATCTTATAATCGAGTGCTATAATAACATATCATACGCCGCATTCCAATCCTAAATATTCTTTTATTCAAATATTCATTATATTGGGAATTATTCCCATAAATTTCATCAAAGATTTAATACATTTAAACCAATTTTCTTAATCTTTCTTTGAAAACCATTGCAAAATATTTTGTATTATCATTTACCAATCTTAAACCAAATTAAGGTCTATTAAACTAGTCAGGATTATCGATCCTTAAGGAAGTAGTCATTTATGTTATTTTCCATTCCCAACCTATTCATCCCATGGAGCAAAACTGGTAGTACTCCATATCTAACAACCACTGTGTTATTAGTACATTTAATTACCATTTCATGTTCAAATCTAATTAAAGATTTAACTATCGCATGGAGTAAAACTGGTGGTACTCCATTTCAAACATTTCTTGAATTCGGTACATTTAATTACCTCACTCACATTCCAATCTAATTGAAGATTCATTAAAACACCAACTTTGTTTTAATCTTCAAAAATCATTACTTAACGATTATTTAATTTTAGAAAATTAATCTTTTCTTTAACTGGGTTAAAGAACCAATGTCATTTAAAACAAGGTTCATGATGAACCCAAAATCAACTTCCATTTAATTCCAATTATATTTATTAATTGGAAAACTTTATTAATCTTAATTAAAAGATTTATTCTTTTCTCAACTGAGTTTGAGAACAGTGTTATTGAAGGCACCATTTACGACAAACACAAAATCCATTTGATATCAAATACAAGGCTCTAAATAGAAAACATATCGTTTTATATTCAATATCAAATTCTAACACAAACGGATGTAATATTGGGAATAACGATACCTATATCTTCCAAATTCTTCAACAATATCCGTATAATCACGGAGTGCAATATCGTAATATTCGGAAGATTATTTCCATTCAAGCCCTTTCCAATTCATACGTTGGAAAATTTTGGTTATATTAAAACCATTTCAATTCCTTTTCAGTTCTTTACTTAAGTTGATAAACAATTATTCAGATTAAAATATATTTTATCTTTACAAACTTGTAATATTTCATCCAAAATTATTTCAAATCATTTATTATGATTTTACATAATTTATTCATATTTTAAATAATTTTATTAAGGCCCTTACAGTCGGTTTCCAATATCGGCCACCGAATTACATCTATAGCGACCTTATCCCAAAACTGATTTAGATATATTTTAAAATCTAACCATCCAAATTTAAATCTCATATATTCATTTGAAAATTCTTTTCGATACGAACCCAATGGTTCAGGTTTTAAGAGAATCTGACGGTTGGGTCTCTCATTATGCCAATTTGAAATTAATGGTTGAAGTTCACCAATGGTCGTTGCATGACACGTTCTATTCAAACCATATATATATATATATATAACATTTCGTCGATTTCCATTCAATATGTATTTTATTAAACATTTATAAATTCTTTTAAAAATGATTCCACTTCCATTTCAATTTTAAATTAAAATTGAATATTGCATTTTGTTATGATCCTAACATGATAACATTTTCAAAATGCAATATTTTGAAATTCAATCTTCTTGATATTCATTACAAAAATGAGTGAAATCGATATAAAAATCTATTCGAGTTAGAATGGCGTTTATATACTTAACTCGACTTCCATATTTATTTTTGTGTTCATCCAAAATCGGACAACAAAATCAAACTTCTAATCTTCATTGAATATTATATTATAAAAAATATTCATATTCATTTCAGATTGGAATAATATTTCAATCAATATCCATATAAATAAATTAATATGGATTACATTCATCATTTACATCCAACGATAGTTGCAAACAACTATCAACATCCAAAATGACATCCAATGTGAATTTTATTTTCATATGAGCTTGAATCAAATAATTGACACTCACATAAATCTGTCAATCAACCAATTAACCAAAATTTCACACAAGGGAGATGTGTGAGTCAAATATCATCCCAAGACCCGTGTGGGGTTTTCAACCAACAACAACTATTTAATGAATCATTACTCGCATACAATGCACACACCATAGTCACAAATAAATAAATAAATACTCAACTATCCAATGCCATTTAAGGCACCAAAAGTGTCCATCCTCGGAGTATGAAATGCGAGTGTCACATATTCATACAAGGCTCCCAATGCAAATGAGTTTGTTAATAGTTCATATGTCGAACTCATGGGATATCATATACAACAGATAAAAATGATTGTACAAAATATTTGAGTGAGAGAGTTCTCACCAAAAAATTTGATTGTTATATCCCAAATTTTCCCAAATTAGTTTAATTGTGAAGTTCTCGTCGATACGGTTCCAATGCATTTTGAATCGACTAATTTCGAGTACGCATGAAAAAGTTATGGACTTTACAAGTTTACACATATACGTTAATCAAACATTTAGCAACATATATATGATTTTAACCTACTAATTAACTAATTAAAGCTTAACAACTCTTACCCTCAAGCATTCCAACATCACGATACTCCACCGTTAGCACTCCACGTGCTTGCTATGAGTTAGAAATCTTGCCTTTTCCACTCGAATCAATGCCAAACTTCTCGCAGACATTCATACACACACTAACACACGTTATGCGAAAGAAAGTTGTGATTTTTATGGATTTGCGGGAACATGGGGCCCACAAGAGCCACTGACCAGATCTGGATAGCGAGGAGGACGAGGAGCATGGTAGGGGTATTAGGGTGCCTCATGGCCATGTGGGGTCACTTATAGGTACTTAGAGGTGTATAAACTTGGTTAAGGGTGTAAAGGAGCCACTTTTAGCTAAATGGAGGAGTTTAAGGGGATTTCAAGGAGGAGGAGGGTCCCACGGCCTCTCTATCCTGGAGGAGAGGTCGAATGGAGGACTGGCAGTAGGTCAGGGCCGGAGGTGGAGTCTTAGGTGGCGGCATGGAGGAAGAAAGGGAGAAGGAGCTTCCATTTTTGAGTTTTTAAGCTTCTAAACTTGTTTCTGGAAATTGATTAAACCCTTAGCACTAATTAACCTTCATTAGCACCCACTCATGTCATGGAAGCACAATTAAAGGGAAGCATGAAAAGTGGAAGGGAGAGAAGGCTCCTTGTCTAATTCTAATTGGTCTAACACTATTCACCGAATGACTAAAAGTGAACACGTATTTATTACTACATGCAAACTTCGTTCTTGTCTCACGGCCACACGTTAACTCCAAAAATTATGAGTTTTGGAATCTCGCTATATTTTGGAATTACGGTTCCAACGAACTTAGCCGCATTGAATTTGAAGACCATTTGGAAAAATCTCCTTATTTTCAGCTTAAACTGAAAACTGACTAAATTTTCAGTTTACGGTTATATAACGTTCTCTCACATATGAACTCCGTTGGACTTGAAAATTTGAATTCAGGCATATTTTGATATTCTGCATCCAACAAAAGTGGTTTCGTCAAATTCCGAGATTGTTAGAAAAAATGCTCCTTTTTCAAGTGATCGATATTGCTTTTAAAATATCAATTTTTAAATTCATACTTACAAATCAAATTGATTATTTTACTGAGCTTGTTTTAAGTCAAATAAAATATATAAACTAAATTTAGAATTATTCTCAAATTTTACTTAGCAAAAATAATCAATTTGTATTCGAAATTCATCAAAATAGCTTAAATTAAAATTTTAAATTTGTTCCGAAATTTCGGATTATTACAATAACCCATTTAGTCGCTTATTACTTCCCGTATGATAGGTAGCCATATCTGACGTTTTAGTTTCCAGGTTTGGGTAGGCCCACACACACTTTCCATTTAAGAACCCTAAACTGAAAGACCTATTCCTAGTTGGACTCCTCAACCCTGGCCGCTTAAGACCCAAGGAAGCGGACTATGCGCGAAGGTTATTGGATTCGTACCGCATTTTCCTTTAACACCTTTCCTTATTAGGATAAAATAGGATACGTTATTAGATTATTCCTGTTTATTATCTCTATACGGAAATACTATACATATATGATTCATTTTCGTCATGGGTTATTATGGTCAATAACATTTTCCATTATTAACCTACTTAGTCCAACTCTATTTTTAATTATAAGTTCTATATTCATTAATATAAATAAGGAAGGTTATATCCCCTTTTTCCCTAGGATTTTTTTTTGATTTCTTCCCTAGTTTGGACTTAGTATTCAAACGACAATCATAAATTCCCTTATGGCACCCATTTTCCTTTATTTCCTTTTTATTGCCCTTTATGACCATAACGATCATATTCTCCTAAGGCAACCATTTATCGATACCAAGGTATCTGCTTGTTGAACCACAACAGGCAATTACTATTCTTATTCATTTATATATTTGTTGATTTATATTTATATGTCTCTCTCTCTATATATATATATTCATATAACATACCTCTCACATTAAGTTGACTACCTGTGAAAGATGGATTTGCCGGGCGTTTCTGGGCAAACTTCTACCACAATTGAACTTTGTGCCTTGATATATTTATATTATGCACTAGACCCCTCACATTAAGCTGACCACCTTTTGATGCTGGATTTGTCCTCGATTCTGGGCAGACTTCTTCCACAAGTTAAGCTTAACCTCGTGTCTAAATGCGGTTATATGTCAAATTTCTTAATTGGGGTATACAAAATTTATCCTAGTTTATTTTAGGAATTGTAACCATTTTCCTATCACATTTATTTTCCCAGTCAATATTGGTCAGTGGTAATTTGCTGATTTGCGGTCCTATTTATAACAATTTATTATAATGATTGCTACAAATGGTCACCACAAATATATTCGTTAAGTATGAAAAATAATTTACATGAATGATTTCATAAATGAATACCATTCAAACATTCAATAAGTGTATAATTTACCATTTTACACTAATTTGGTCAGATAATATGTATATATTTATATCTTATGTTTTCGTGCGGTCAGCGTAGTTATCTTTTATTATTATTTTTTATTTTTTAATTTAATGACTTGGTTTAATCAATAACCAAACATTCCTTTTTGCATTCAATCTTGCTAAAAGGTTTTAAGTATTACAAAAAGATCGTTAGTTGTAATTATTGTAAACTACGCCTGGTTAGTAAAATAGACATATCTCAAATTCACAAGAAATACATATATGTATATATATTATTGTAATAGTTGATGCAAACTATGCATAAACATTTATTTTTATATTTATACGTACGTTTGCACTACTTCTCATTTTTAAATCTTTTTGTCATATCTCTTGTGAATTCAAAATGACACCTTTTTGTTCAAAAAGAGGGAAACGACATATTTACAACAATTAAATCAAAACCCAACAACATTGAATACAAATAGGTATAATTCTTTTAATATTACACTTACATAATTTATCAAGTTCATCTTTTTACCCAAATTCACATAATTTTATTATTCAGCACTGAACTAAAGATCTAGAAGTAACTACATCTAATTTGTGTTTAATAGGACTGATTTCTAGATCCATAGTGCTATGCAACATATACAACATATTTTATGTCATAACTATAGGAACATGGGTGTATACAAATTTAAGAATCCTACAATTAATATTGTTCATAACTACAATTTGCAATTTACAAGTTTTTGACAATTTATGATCGGATCTAATAGATGTCAATTCATTTACAACAGTAATATGGTCAGATCTTATGAGAATAGGCATAAAACTTTAGATCTAATTCAAACGAAATAAATAAGTTATTATAACTTTATACATATATTTCCCACTCACGTCATAGCCTCCAAATCCAAAGTTTGAACACTTTAGACCTACAATTCCCAAATTCATATAAATCTACAATCTATTTGGAAAAGGGAAAATTCCAGATCTGTAGAGATTTAAGAAAACAAGAGGAGAGGGGAGAATATCATTTGGAGCATCAACTTGCATCCTATTCCATAGATTTGCTAATCCTCACAATTTCATATGAATCCGATTTGTTTGTATGAATATACTTTTATTTTAGAAATTAGGTTTGGAGAAGGAGGAAAATGGCAGATATCTGCTGCCACTGCAGATTTATGTGGAAAATAATGAGGCCTTACCCCTTTATTTATAGGGGTGGAATTTTCCTTGAACCGTTAGATTAATATTAATTAATATCCGTCCATTTATATTATAAATTATAACCAAAATACTCTTCAAAACCTAGTTGTCACTGTGCAGATCAGGCTTGAATTGGTCGACCACTCTAGGCAATGGTGTCGACCGCCCTTGAGCGATTTTGCCTAATAAAGGCAGGTAATAAAAGGAAAGGTATTTATTGTTTATTCTATTTATTTTTTTCTTTCGTTTTTCGTATTTCGTCCAAAACATTTTCATACGAACTCCGTTCGCGAAACTCCAAACATGAAAATTGACCTGGATTCAAGATGAACGCATCAGTTAAAATTTTGTGGCTAAATTCCATCATTTGCAAAAATTCTTATTTTTGAGATTCTAATTAAATAACTATTTATTGTCAAAATTCCAGGTTGTTACATTCTTCCCCCTTAAAAGGATTTTCGTCCCAAAAATTCTGACACCTAGTTATCCTGTGACGACCCAAATTTCCGGTACCTTTTGAGCTGATTGAACAACACTAATCCAACCCAAATGATACTAGAAACCCAAATGCAAATAGAAAGAATTTAGAGGTTGAGATAAGAAAGAAAGAAATTTTAGAACAGAAGAATAAGAAGAAGAACAACACACAGAATCAGAGTCTAACATCGCTGCGGAACAAAATATAATATAGAAATAATCTTTATTGAGAGCTTGAAAATATACTTACAACATCAGAGTACATCAATACACCTGGACAGTTATAACAACCTGTCCTCATAAACACAGCGGAATAAACTAGATAAAATCATGCGTCTGAACTCTTCAAGCACGTCTCTAGACTTTGCAGCACCTGATAAGCTTGACCTGTACGACCCGGGCTGACCCGAGCATTACAAATATCGGGTCAGTCTGGTGAAACAGAGTGAGAATAACTCGCATAGTTTAAGGGGGAATCATCCAACTTGATTTTTAAGTTCAAATTCTTTTCGAAAGGAAAGGATAATAGTAAGACCAGCCTACACATAAACACAGACAGTTTTTACCTTACTATAACCCAAAACAGTTTTGAAATCATATCTTATTCTGATATTATAATAGTGTCTAAATACAAATAAATAATAATCTAGTGGAACGCTTGCATCTCACGCTCCACATATATGGTATACAATTGAAAACCGCGTGCGCTTATTGGAGATTGGATTCCGACTATGACAAGGTATGGAACCACCTGCCGATAGTGTATCTTTAAAGGCGAATACACTGGGTTCAACAAGAACGTCTTGCAACCCGGCCCACACATGACCGACCACTCATTTCGCTTGAGTGTATCAAATGTATATCACCAACGGTCGGGATCAGCAATCGTCTTCCCGAAATGGGATAGCATCAGTAGATTTAAAGAAGCAAAAGGAATTTCTCTAGATAGGTGATTATACACCCTAATAGAAGCGACCCACATAGCCATGCCCGATTTTTGTCATTTCCCGGTTGTGAGGCTTGAGGTTATAATCGACTTTTGGAACATCTGGCCACCATACACGTCATCTAGGAACCGGATGAACCGAAGGCACCCTCCTACCGCATCCAAAGGATCAGTAGCGAGAAGCCCTTGCAACTCGTAAAATACCAACCACGACCGAATCACAGTTTAAAAACCTCTGGTAGCTAGCCAGAGAAATTCAACAGTAATCCTTTCGCTTATGAAGATCCACGTTCTTCAATGCTCCATCTCAACCACCTTCTGATATCTTCAACGTTTACGTACTTGTTGGTCGGAATGGTTTTCAAAAATAAATTCTATCCCGGACTTTACATACTGAAGCGACCCGAATTTCCCGGTCTCCGAAGAGAAGAGAAAGAACGAATTACTTTTGAGGACAAGACAGATCAGAACGCAGACGGAAGAATATTTCATTGTATATTACAACAATTCCATCAGAATACAAGAATATACAAAGTATGAATAAATATTACACATTCGAAAAATATCAGAGATTACAATACATTACATAGAAGCGGAAAATAATACAAAATACAACTGAAGGAGATATACGGATACAAAGCTTTCCAGATATCGTTCCAGCTGTAAGTCAGGATCCTGTGAATATAAATATACAAAACCAAAACTACTAGCTGCCCGTGTCAAAATAAGGGCACCCAGAGTTTAGGTTAAAACAATAAACTCCAGGTCAGTCATGGGACTGGTGCGAGAACTAAAACAGCTAGTAATCTTTATTTTAAAGTTAGGTAAATCAGGGGACCACGCCGTATAACACGGAACGGGTTTCCTCCCAAGAACACCAGTGCATAAAAAAACAGCGCAATGCTAAATAAAGAACAATGAAGCTATTATAAGACCCAGGTCCCATCACATAATGCAATGCAAGTCGGAGGATAGGGTTTTTACCTTATAATAGCCAAGAATGCTTGACACGTTTAAAACAAATCATTTGATACTATTATAAGTGCATAGTGTATAAAACAACTTCAAATCATAAGTATCAATCATAGACGGCATAAGCGCCCCATCCCACTATGTCGCCATACTAGGCTCTACAAATAAAACCGCAAAGTTACGTATTGGAAGTTGGATTTCCATCTGTGAACCAAGGAAAAAGATAGTCCTTACCGATTCGAGACTGTCTAGTCCGAGTCTCAGGTCAGAGCTCGAGTGACCTAGGAGCGACAGGGCCGGTCCACCGATGTGTTTCCCCGCCCTTTGGGGCGTAAGTCTGGTCCGTCTGCCGACCAGAATGCATCAGACGAAACCGATATAACCGAGGCGCCTCGCAAAAGCAACAACCACATAAGTCAAACTCGTCAGGGCGTGTAAAACCATTGATGCCACTTCTAACTAGAAGGAAACGCATGCCCTCCCTGAGGTCCTCTCCCGTTTCTGGTCCACTACCGGGGTGTGAGGCTCGCGAATCAACGTTACACAAAGCTATGCCACATAGGCGGTGCTTTAATCATCACCACAAGACTTTGCTTTTCAACAGAAGCCTTGATCATTTGCATCTTAGCATGCCACACAGGCAAACCACTCTATGCAACCGATATCAGTCACACAGAATGAAATTCGATGTCAGACACACAGTCCATTTAAAAGTCCGTTCTGGATCTGAACGAAACCGGAGGCACCTAGTACCCCGCATACCCATCGATCTCCAAGTACGTCTGGACGACCACCAACCGATTCCCTCCTCTTGGGTGTATGGCCTAATCAAGATCATCAGTAATTATCCAAATGACGTGAAGACCTCCGGTCTTCAACCACCGTCTTCATCTTCGACACCACGTCGAATCGATTATTCAGAATGGGATAAACCCGGTCTTTCTGAATAACTCGCGTATATAATAAACATGTGTTACACAAGCACAACATACGCCTCATTCCAATTCATCAGTCACCAACCGTAAATTAACAAGAGAATAATTCCCCAAACATTAACCCCGAAGGCCGAAACCAACATCAGATCAATACCCAGGAAGCCGTTCTTCTTAGCTAACCTACAGTTAGTTTCTAAATTTCACATTCTTAGGGAAAGATTCCCATTAATTTTATCAAAGATAAATTCCTTTAAATTTATTCTTTAATCTTCCTTTGAAAATCAATTCAAACCAAATTTCGGTTTATCCAAACTAGTCGGGATTAACGAACCTTACTGAAGTAATCATTTGTTTTAATTTCTCAATCCCAACCTATTCATCCCATGAAGTAAAACTGGTAATACTTCATATCTAACACCACGGTGTTATCAGTAAATTCAATTACCATTTCACGTCCAAATCTAATTAAAGATTTAACTATCGCCTTGAGCAAAACTGGTGATACTCCATTCTCGATCTTTTCAATCTAAATAAAGATTCATTAAAACTTCACTTAGTTTTAACCTTTAACTGGGTTAAAGAATCAGTGTCATTTAAAACACGGTTCACGATAAACCCCAAAATCACATCACATTTCAATCAGTCCCTAACCACAAAATAGCTAGTGAGCAATTCCCTAAATATTAACCCCGAAGGCCGAAACCAACATCAGATCAATACCCCAGAAACCATTCAAGTTAACTAATCTCCAGTTAGTTTCTGATTTCCTTAACTCCTTTGGGTCTAAGAAAAGTATTATTGAAGATATCGTTCACGACAACCCTCCTAACCTTGTGTCCCCAGACTAACAGATCTCAGATTAACTTGTTTACAAGTTCAGACATACAGAATTCAGATTTACTAGTTCACAGATTAAGTTAACAAGTTTTCAGACTAACAGATCAGATGTACAGATTTTTCAGATTCGTCTAACTTTGTATTGGGCCTACAGATTCCTGGACGGGTTTACTACAGCTATTAATCCAGTTGGTTTAACCTTATTTCCCCCAATACGTTTTAGATGTCTTTCTTATCTTAGATTTGCATTAATTAACTATTAATGCCCAGACCTCTCACATTAGGTCGCTAGCTTGTGGCCGCTGGATGGGCCGGGCGGTTCCGGGCAGACTTCTGCCAAAAGCCAGACCTAACCTCGTGTCTTAAGCAGGTTATGACTAACTTCTCACATTAGAACCTATTGTTTGCGGCCACTGGATGTGCCGGGCGGTTCCGGGCAGAATTACGCCGCAAACTCATTCTAACCTCGAGTTAGTCACGTTTATCTTTGCGGCCAATTAATTAATAATTTACGGTTTATGCGCACGCCCAATATATATGCCAATTCAGATTATATCAATAACAGGATGATTATATCAACACAACAGATAACAGATTTTAGCAGATAACAGATTTTCCAGATTATATGACTTAACGGATTTAACAGATTTAGCAACTTAGCAGATTTTGGCATATAACAGGTTAGGCATTTAAAAAAATAAATTTAACAGATTTAGGCATTTTCAACAGACTTAGCGGATGATAGATCTAGCAGATGAATAGATCTAGTAAACTAGGCAGTAGAGCAGAACTAGCAGATTAAGCAATATAATAGAACTAGCTGATTAGGCGATATAATAAAACTAACAGTTTAGGCAAATATAGCAGAACTAGCAAATTAGGCAATTATAACTGATTTTCATCATTCCTTAAAGTTTCACATATCTTGCCTAATTATAAATTTGGCCTAAATTTGCATGCCTAAATAGTGGTCATGATTCACACTAGGATCATATACCCTACGTTTGCATTGAATTTGCATGTCACAGATTATGGTCATAATTTACATGTCCCAATTTAGTTCCACTTGCCTAGTACAACAGATTCCCATATAAATTATACCAACTATAGCCATCTATTTCAATGCATGTCATATATTCAAAAATCTCCTACTTAGGTGTTATTCACACTTGATAGTTATCAAATCTTAATATGGATCTTCACACCTAAGTTATAATCCGTTATAAAATATGCCCAAGGATCTAGATCTAACATATGATATGTGTTTTAGTTCAGGTCTTAATATTCCATATTTGCAAGTTATGTATTATCATATGATAATCCCAAACAGTCATATATGCACAGATCTAGATCTAGTTTATATACTCAAATCAGTCACAGATCAGTCCAATTATGCCTTAGATTTATGTTCTAAGTTCCAAGTCCAACCTATGTTCTTTCCTCAAATCAATCACATATCGGTCATGCCCAATTTATGCACATTCATTTGATTGTCCCAAACATTTTAACGTATGTTGATCTCTTATGAGATTGGCTCAGGGTCGTGGTAGCCTGGCTATAGAACAGAAAGAGGAAAGAGGTACAGTATAAGATAAATCAAATCAGAACAGAACAGATATAACCTCAGATTCAGATTTAGAATTCATGTCACAATCAAAATTAATGTTTATAGCGGAGAATAACTGTACTTGCCTTAATTGGATTAAAGAAAGAACTCTAGTTGTTGTAGAACCGTTGCAGATGCTCTAATCTCTAATTGAATTTAGGTTGATGTTGATGGTCTTCTAGTTTTGATTTCAGCAGAGTAGCAACGCCATTTTTTTATTTTTTATTTAGAACAGAGGCAGAGTAGAAGCAGAATAGAATTGCGTGCAGAGAAGGCTGGGTTTGGGGCTGTTTAAATAGGTTTAGGCAGACGAATCTAGACAGAAAACGAGACCAGATACATCAGAACGCACCCAGGCAGAAAAGCAGATTCGGAGGCAGGTCGACCCCCAGGTTGACACTAGGGTCGACTCTAGGGTCGACTCTAGGGTCGAACCCCTGGGGAAGGTCGACTCTAGGGTTGACCCCATGGGGGCAGGTCGACTCTAGGGTCGACTCCCCAGTCGACCTGGTCTGTGCTGTTTAATTTTTTTTCTGAACTTTGGGAGGCCATAACTTGGTCATATGGACTCCGATTTACGAAATTTCGGACTCTATTTCGCGTATTTTTCCGAGATGAACGCAATGGCACAACCCGTTTCCCTTGATTCTGATTTTATATTTTAATTATACTTAGATTTGTAATTCTTAAGTTCACAGAAAATACGGGGTGTTACATTCTCCCCTCCTTAAAGGATTTCGTCCCCGAAATCTTCAAGTTAAGAAGAATGTGTCCTACCATCCAATCACTCATCTACTCAGTCATCATCCACAAGCATCCATTGTCCTTAGAAATTTCTAGTGCTGTATGAACATTTGCAAAAGTGTGTGTATATGTTCCTTATCTAATGCAAAGATCAGGCGGTCTACTGATTCAGTTGACCTCCTTAATGCGAATTATGTCAGTGCCATGAGTCCAATATGTATGCAATTTTCCTATTTGATACATATCATTTCTATATGAGTGCACAACCATCCACTCATATGCAACATCCATGTGCTGATTCAACCATTTTGCATCCATAAAAATTTAAAATGCTCACACATCCATATGCAGTATGAGAGTGTTTTCGAGCCGATCTAGTGCCTAGTGTGTGTATATGCGTCCACGAGCAACCACTAGCAACCACTTGCATCCACTTGCAACCATCAAACATAACATGTCTCAAACACATGTTTACACCCATTAGGATTCCTATCTATAAGTTGAACACTCGATTGATAGGATACAGTCGAGTGATGGAAGCGAGTACAGATAAAACAAAAACTTGATTCCTATCAGACATTGGTTGAGAAAATAATTCCCCTAAGGGTCAACCCCGAAGACCGAAATCAACATCAGATTGACACCCAGAGGGTTACCCTCTTTAGACAATGTCAAAACTGGAAATCTTATCAGGAGTATTCAGATATTTACAGACTATTGGTACAGATCAGGTTCCCTAATGATTCTTCGGAAGCTAAGCATGATAAAATCATATCCCACAAAAACTCAGAATATATGCATCATATTTGACGCCTAACACAGATATCCCTCAAACCTTAACTTAAAACGGATGAGTCATACCCTTTATGGGTCTGAGTCTACAGCAGAATCAGAAACAATACTAGTATTCAAGTGCAGAGTATCGAGTACAGAATCAGAAAGAGTCTTAACTCCATAACCAGATAAGAAAATTAAACCTTCTACAAAAATTTTCCCTATTTCTATCCTATCCACTAGCCTTGAGAGTGTTTGCCTGCCCTCCAGAAGTTGGTCCTGTCCTCTGTCCTTGCCTTCGTTTCTTTGGGCAGTCCCTAGTAAAGTGCCCCATCTCACCACAGTTGAAGCAAGCACCCTCCCCTTCCTCTTTCGGTAATCCTTATTCAGATGAGTCGAGCTTCCATAAGTAAAACACTTTCCTCCTCCTTATCTTCAAACTTTCCTTCCTTCTTTTGTGTTTCCCTTTTGCCTCCATTGTGAACTAAGTCTATATGAGTTTCTCACCTTTGGGTTGTGCTCCTTAGCCAAACCTCATCATTCTCATCGTTACTATCCTTGTGTAACATGTTTTCCAATCCCTCGAAAGCTGCCTCCATCGCCCGGAAAAATCCTTCAAAGCTCTAAAGAAAACTAGCCGCAGGTGAAACTACTACAGCTATCGATGGAAGTCGGGCACTACTTTGCCCTTCGACGAGGTTACCTCCCAGAAAGCCGGGAGCCCCAGAGACTCAAGAAAGAAGGAAACAAGGATTCAAGCAGAGGATCAAAAGATAGATATATGGCTTAGGGGACTATGTTTTTCAAAATAAGCTTTACTTTTGAAAATACTTCCATTTCAAAACCTTTTTGAAAATAGTTTTCAAAAATTCTTTATCAAATCCGGTAACCTTCAGCTCTGATACCAAGTGTAACACCCCACCTCCGTTAAGGTCACCCACAAAGGGAATGCCTTAACTTTGGTGGAGCATGTTAGTAAACAGAACAGAAACTTACAAGACAGATAAAACAGAACTTGAAATTTTTTAACTTTATTACAGCGGAAACAGAAATCAATATGGTTACATCCTTTCAAATCTCAGAATTCAAGTACAAAATATCAGTCTTGTACAAAAGCCTTCAAAATGCATGGTTTAAAATCGTAATCCCCATGAAATGGAAGCTATACAGAGCCAAGCCATACTTTAAGCACTTCAAGCAAAGAGAAATCCGGATCAAGCTAAAGTATTCCCTCCTTGGATAACCGTTAGAAAGCTCTTTTCGATACGAACCCAATGGTTCCGGTTTTAGGACAATCCGACGGTCGGATCTCCCGCAATATCCATTCGAAGTCA
Source organism: Allium sativum (assembly GCA_030737875.1). Taxonomy (NCBI): domain Eukaryota; kingdom Viridiplantae; phylum Streptophyta; class Magnoliopsida; order Asparagales; family Amaryllidaceae; genus Allium; species Allium sativum. Next base: position 293,646,885 of record CM060912.1, read on the forward strand.
ATGGCCGAAGTTCACGAACTACTGCAGCGCGGCGTGTTCTATTCAGGCCATTATATTATATATATAATATATAAAATATATACTTCGTCGATTTCCCTTTAAAACGTATTATATAAATCGTTTTAAATTCGTTTTCAAAACGATTTCAACTTCTTTTCAAATTCAAATCAAGATTGAATTTTTCCTTATAAATTCTTTTTAAATTCATTTCAAATTGATTTCAATTCAAATCGATTTTTAATTCAATTTTAGTTCGTTTTCAATTCAATTCAATTTCAATTCGAATTCATTTCTATTCAATTTCAATTCGAGTTCAATTCTATTCAATTCCATTTTCTATTCAAATTCAATTCTATTCAATTTCTATTCAAATTAATTTTCTATTCAAATTCAATTCTATTCAATTTCAATTCGAATTCATTTTATTTTAATTCAATTCTAATTCTAATTCGTTTCAATTCGGTTCGAATTTCAATTTAAAATATTTGATTTTGAAATCACTTTTCAATATTCCTTATAAAACGAATACAATCGATATAAATATCATTTACGTCAAAATGGCATCAATCTAATCAACACGGCTTCATATATTTTTATATTCAAATATTCTATTTCAAATATTTCTATTCAAATATTTCTATTCAAATATTCCTTTTTCAAATATTCTATTTAAATATTTCTTTTTCAAATATGGAATGAGGCCCAATCAATTACCATATAATGTTAATTATACAGATTTTCTACAACACACATATATAACAGCAACGATAAATCATCAACCATCATCCAAAGTGCGTTCTACACTGTATAAGCATCAAATATAAATATTTAACGCTTATAACAGTCTGTCAATCAATCGATCGACATACAACTAATTATTGGGATTAGTGTATGTCATATATCATCCCAATACCCGTGTGGGGTTTCAAACAATCAAATATAGATTTTATTTGTGCAGTTGGGCGATGTGTAAAATTTATCGTCCCAATCAATATCAGTCAAATGTGTGTATATAAACAAATCGTTCGATTTGTTTATATTAATTTATTTTAAATACACGTTAAAAATTCTATTTTCAACTATAAAATATTTTAACTATATAAATATTTTATTTTCAAATTTTGAGACCGTTTGAAAAATGGCCATTTTCCAAGGAGGGAATACTTTAGCTTGATCCGGATATCCAACAGAACCTTACTGAAGTAATCATTTGTTTTAATTTCTCAATCCCAACCTATTCATCCCATGAAGTAAAACTGGTAATACTTCATATCTAACACCACGGTGTTATCGGTAAATTCAATTACCATTTCACGTCCAAATCTAATTAAAGATTTAACTATCGCCTGGAGCAAAACTGGTGATACTCCATTCTCGATCTTTTCAATCTAATTAAAGATTCATTAAAACTTCACTTAGTTTTAACCTTTAACTGGGTTGAAGAATCAGTGTCATTTAAAACACGGTTCACGATAAACCCCAAAATCACATCACATTTCAATAAGTCCCTAACCGTAAAATAGCAAGTGAGCAATTCCCTAAGTATTAACCCCGAAGGCCGAAACCAACATCAGATCAATACCCCAGAAACCATTCAACTTAACTAATCTCCAGTTAGTTTCTGATTTCCTTAACTCCTTTGGATCTAAGAACAGTATTATTGAAGATATCGTTCAGGACAACACAAAATCACATTCCATTAATTATTGGGTTAAAGAACAAGTGTTATTTAAAACACTGTTCTTGATAAACCCAAAAATCAATACCAATTCAATTATTTAAAATTCTGGTTATATTTCAAAACCATTTCAAATTCACTTTATTTATTTCAAAAATAAATGAATTATAATTCTAGTTCAAAACTAGTTCATTTGGATAAAAATCTATTTTTATCTTTTCAAATATGGAGTTTTTCATCCCAATTCTTCCCAAATCATTTCTTATGATTTTACACAAATTATTACTATTTTTAATAATTTTATCAAGGTCCGTACAGTCGATTTCCATCAACGGCCATCGAACTGCACTTATAACGACCTTTTCCAAATTTTATTTGGACATAATTCTAAATCCAACCATTAGATTTCTAATTTCTAATATCCGTTAGAAAGCTCTTTTCGATACGAACCCAACGGTTCCGGTTTTAGGATAATCCGACGGTCGGATCTCCCGCAATATTCATTCGAAGTCAATGGTCGAAGTTCACGAACTACTGCGGCGCGTTCTATTCAGGCCATTATATTATATATATAATATATATACAATATATACTTCGTCGATTTCCCTTTAAAACGTATTGTATAAATCGTTTTAAATTCGTTTTCAAAACGATTTCAACTTCTTTTCAAATTCAAATCAAAATTGAATTTTTCCTCATAAATTCATTTTAAATTCATTTCAAATTGATTTCAATTCAAATCGATTTTTAATTCAGTTTCAGTTCGTTTTCAATTCAATTCAATTTCAATTCGAATTCGTTTCTATTCAATTTCAATTCGAATTCAATTCTATTCAATTTCTATTCAAATTCATTTTCTATTCAAATTCAATTCTATTCAATTTCTATTCAAATTCAATTCTATTCAATTTCAATTCGAATTCATTTTATTTTCAATTCAATTCTAATTCGTTTTAATTCAGTTCGAATTTCAATTTAAAATATTTGATTTTGAAATCACTTTTCAATATTCCTTATAAAACGAATACAATCGATATAAATATCGTTTATGTCAAAATGGCGTCAATCTAATCAACATGGCTTCATATATTTTTATATTCAAATATTCTATTTCAAATATTTCTATTCAAATATTCCTTTTTCAAATATTCTATTTAAATATTTCTTTTTCAAATATGGAATGAGGCCCAATCAATTACCATATAATGTTAATTATATGGATTTTCTACAACACACATATATAACAGCAACGATAAATCATCAACCATCATCCACAGTGCGTTCTACACCGTATAAGCATCAAATATAAATATTTAACGCTTATAACAGTCTGTCAATCAATCGATCAACATACAACTAATTATTGGGATTAGTGTATGTCATATATCATTCCAATACCCGTGTGGGGTTTCAAACAATCAAACACAGATTTTATTTGTGCAGTTGGGCGATGTGAAAAATTTATCGTCCCAATCAATATCAGTCAAATGTGTGTATATAAACAAATCGTTCGATTTGTTTATATTAATTTATTTTAAATACACGTTAAAAATTATATTTTCAACTATAAAATATTTTAACTATATAAATATTTTATTTCATTTCACATCACATCACACAATCAACTACACATCAAAATCAAACAAACAAGCATACAAGCCGTCCATGGTCTGTGGACGACGGGTGTCGGGTGCTACTAAACACCGTCTGCATCCTAGTATATATTTTAACTAGAAAATTAAATAAAAGGTAAGGAGTTCCCACTGATTAGCTAAACCAACGCCTCGACTCTTCATATGTAGAAAATCTCCGTTGTTTCTTCTTTCATCACTTTCGTCATCCGTATTCACTACATATATAAAAATCGAATTTTTTACTTCGCTACTCAATATATAAAAATCGAATTTTTACCTCGCTACTCAATATGTAAAAATCGAATTTTTACTTCGCTATTCAATATATAAAAATCGAATTTTTACTTCGCTATTCAATATATAAAAATCGAATTTTTACTTCGTTATTTCATACGATTAAAAATCCCAGCTTTTCACGATTAAAAATCGAATCTTTTTAATGATAAAAATCTAATCTTTCCTATGTTAAAAATCATAGCTTTCATCAATAAAAATCCCATTTTTTCTACAATAAAAATCTAACCTTTTTGTTATGAAAAATACAATCTTTATATTATCGTTTACTATAAAAATAATATTCTTTACTTCTACAATATAAAAATCATTTCTTTTATACTTCTACAATAAAAAATCATTTCTTTATACTTCTACAATATAAAAATCATTTCTTTATACTTTTACAATATAAAAATCATTTCTTTATACTTCTACAATATAAAAATCATTTCTTTATAAGAATAAAAATCCAATCTTTTTAACTTATAAAAATTCAATCTTTTTTATGTTAAAACCCTAAGCTTTACTGTGTTAAAATCTAAGCTAAACTGATTTTTTGAGCTAATTACATTAAAGAAATAAAGATAAAATAAATAAATGAACTCACAAAATTTCAATGGTCTGAGGAGGAGGTGGATGTCGGCATCGGGTTTCAGGAGGGTGGAGGGGAGCTCAGCTAGGGTTTCCGTGGGTCTGGGGGGGTTTCAGGCGTCGGTCTTCGGATTGGGGCGAGAGGAAGAGCAAGGAGGGAAGAGGAAGGAGGGGGAGCTTGGAGGAGGAGGCGGCGCTGGGGAGGCCGCCTCCGGCGCATGCGACGGTGGAGCTGGGGCTCCGCCCCTTGGCTTCGTTTTTTTTCTTCTTTTGTTTCTGATTTGGGAAAACGAACGGGGGGGAGGGGGGCCTGGAGGGTATAGGAGAGAAGGGTAATTATATTTTTTTTTGTTTAATTAATTTCAAAAAGCAACTTTTTATTCTGACACTGAAACGAGACCCACCGCCTGCCGTCCATATATAATTACCCCCATTCCGAACACAACGGGATACGTATCGCAAGCAGATTCGATCGTTTTGATCAGTTTTCGTCAACATCAACGTATAACTCTATATATTGAAATTGAATGCACATTTCAATTTACTGGGGTCACATACTAACTCGAAAAATTCCCAAAAAAATATTTTCTAGCTTTGTATTGATGAAACGGTCCTAACAAAACTAGTTTCGTCAAATTCTGAGACCGTTTGAGAAAAGGCCATTTTCCAGTCGATCAAAATCAACTGAAACTGGTCAAACGCGTTTTCCTTTGCCACGCTCACATATTGATTCGAAAAATTATGAAATTTGAAACCTAGCAATAATTTGACATCCTGGATCCAACAAAAGTGGTTTCGTCGAAAACCGAGGTCGTTTGCAAAATTTCCAATTTTAAGGGCCTGAATTCCATAGCGACTATTCAAAATTTTCTACTGGACGTATCCTTTGATCCCCGCTATGGAATTTCAATTTTTTAGATTCGTTGGAAAGATATTCCCTATTAGATTCAAATATTTTTGGTTTCACTAAAATCCGGTTTATTTTGCACCCGGTATATCATTTGAAATTTGAAATCGAATTATCGAACTACCGCGCCATTTTTAATTCCTTTTATAATTTAAAATAAATATTTATATTCTAACGACGATCTATATAATATATACGTTCGAATTCTATTCAAAATAAATTTTTAGTCATTATTATATAAAATAATTCAATTTAAATATTCAAAATTCATTAAATTTGCCAAAATAAAAATTTTAAACTGGCCTAGAATTTCCGGGTTATTACACATACCAATAATCGTTTTGGCCAATTCTTGATAGTCGGTGATTTAACTATCAAAATAAACATCCATCATCCATTAAAAAATAAAGTGGATTTATTGGATCAGTATACAACGTCACTTGGCCTCTTAAATTAATCATTCGTTATTTCAATTTCTACATCTTCCAATACTTGGAATCCCGCTTTTAAATTCTTATTTCCAAATCCAATTATTCAATCTTATAGCTTTTCGAATTTTAATTAATAATATTCTTCATCATCATTTATAAACTAACATCATCCTTGAATAATCATGAAGCCGTCACAAGTTAGGGTATTTTATTTACCTCTCAGACCTTGAGTCGACAACACTCTTATCTTCGGAGTATAAATAAGTTTATAAACGAAATCTCATTAAAATAGTATCTTAACACCCCTACCGATTTAGAATCCTTTTTAAATAACTACATATCTTAGTTTTATTCAAATACACTCTTTTCACATTAAAATATTCATCTCTAGATCTTTATCGTCAGATTTTCATTTTATAATTCAGTTCCATCCACTAAGATTTCTATTCGATTTCAACTCACATAAATCTTGTTTAAACTCTCTTTGCTTATAAAATTTCTTATAGGGAATAAATCAAAATTCTAACTCGTATAAATATGAGTAAAGCTTATAAAAAATCCTTTTTAATAAAATAGGGCCTTACTTAACCAATTCCCTTTATTACCATTGCTATTTCACCCTGGTTTCTTTCAAACACTATTTACCTTCAAAGTCAACATTATACTTCTCATAGAAGTATGGACTCAATTCAGACCAACTTGGTTCCATTTGAAAATATCATCATATATTCAAACCTTGTCTACCGAGTTACCTTATGAATTCATATTATATTTTAAAAATCTCATTTTATAGATCAACTTCTCGTTAATAGTCTAACACACTTTAAATCAAATAGTTTACTTCACTATAAAATAATTAATCTTCCTTAAAAGGTTATTTTAAAGAGATACATAACTTCAATAATAATTAACAACCGAATAAGTGTTTATAAAATCAATCCCCCTGCAAGTCGTGGACTTGGTTATCTCAAACGAAGTTACTTTGTAAATCATCTCCACTTAGTTATTTCTTTAAGAAACACCATTAATTTAAATAATTTCATTTGATTTAATTAACAATCTAACTAAGTTAAATAATCCCATTCAATTGTTTATCGAAAACAATTAATCAAACTCTTAACCATTTTCTTGATTCCCACTCGCTTGCTTACCAAACTCATTAATCTACAAATCTCGCTTATTATACTCATTTTAAAATTTCAAGATATAAATAATTAGTTATTTTCTTTAATAACTTCATTTAAAATAGTCTAAAAAATAGATTTCAAAACCTGTCTTTATTTATAAAACAAATTCTATAACTTCATTCCTATTGACTGACGGTAAATCAATTTCTATGAAACGGTTCATTTGCAGGCCATGTGCCAATAATTGCACAACTAATATCACCCATTGGTTTATATTAATCAAGTATTGACTTTGGTTTCAACAATCAATCTAATTGATTAACAGTACACATAAATAAATAATATGTTTGAGGAATCCGGTTGGATTCCTCCAACCTGTCCTTCCCTACATCAAATGGGTTACCTTGATTTTAACATAACAATACATTTCAACCAAAAACAATCAACAAACGATTTATAACTGAAACACCCCACCTCCGTTAGGGTCACTCTCAAAGGGAATGCCCTAATTTTGGTGGAGGTTTATGAGTATAAGTCACAGATATACAAGACATATATAAGAACACATATTTTTGAACAGCGGAAAAACAACAACTTTTATTTCATTAAAAATACGTGTTACAACAATCATACCATAATTGTCTTACAATACTTCAGAAACATAACATCTTCATAACTGTCTTGATTACATTATTTAAAGAAGCATAAAGAAAACATAAATAAACTGCAAAAGTCCCATAGTTGCTGTCCAAAGCCATAGTCCAAAACGAAAAGATCCAAGCAATACATTCTTTCTCTTCAAGCTGGATATGAAGGCTGGTCAAGCTGCGGTATTCCCTCCCTGTGGACCTGGGGGGGGGGGGGGAACGGAAGGAAAGAAGACGAAAGAAAAGTAGAGTCAGACATAAAGCCTGAGTAAGTCTAGGACTATTCAGTCTATGAATAAAGAACTGGGTATGATAAGTATAAACTAGAAATGGGAAAGCACCATAAACTTAGTTAAGTTGTCTAGGGTCGAATATACTATCGTACCCCATTTTAATCTCTGAACCCATATAAACTAGTTCCCAACTAGCACCCCATAATCAGGGTGAAGTGATCCATTTTATAATGATCGGCTCCTACTCGCATAGTTACATGTGTCTTACGGCCCCCGATGTTGTAGTTACCTGTGCTGGTCCCACCATGGGGTGTATCAAGTCCCATGGTGGCGACCCGACACAATCCTAGAATGCACAGGTATGCTACTGGTGCCCAGTGCCTTATTTTTCTGCGCCGGAGTGTGTGCACGCCCGCACCCCGTTAGAACCTACACTGCTGCACCACCGCCGTCGATTTGACCTCTTACAATCAGCCCAGTAATCGTGCCCACCCCGCCTAGTTTCAAGGTATCATGATACGCCTTGTAGGGTTACTGCTGAAAAGGGTCCCTCGCTACTAGGTTTTCTATTTCTAGCCAACATGCTAAGTTGGTTAAGTGTTTATAAACCTAACCCCCAATCAGTCTGTTTAGTTTAGCATGTTCCATTTTGATTAAGTATTAATATAATCTACTTAATCCTATCAATCCTGACTCAGCCTTAATTGTCTTATTAAAGCCTTGACCTCTCACATTAGACAGGTATTGTTGTGGCTGCCTGTTGTCGGTTGGGTCCGGGCAGTCTTACGCCACAACTCAGTCTAACCTCGGGTCCTTATTGGGCTCCATGTTTAACCACCCACATTGGATAGGTATTGTTGTGATTACTGTACAGCCGGGCGGTTCCGGGCAGGTTTACATCACAACTCAATCCAACCTCGGGTTAAACACATCGTATTTTCTACATTTACATATTTTGTCTTTCTTCTTTTTATATGTAAATATTTGTGGCCCATTATTTAAAATCAATTTAAGCTAATGGTGTAAAGGTTTACACCAATCATGGGCCCAACCCATTCTTGAATTTGGGCCCATCTACTTTTATATTTTCATTTATTAATTAATTTGGCCCAACGCTATTTCCCCCGTTTTATACGTTCGTTTATTATAATATATGTTGGGCTTAGCCTTTTAAGCCCAACTTAGCCACGCGAAAAAGGGGAGGCTTAAAACGTGATTATATTCACAAAAAGGGGAATGTGAACGCATGAACTTGCAACATAACGTTGGAACTACAAAATAGAAACTGGTGTACTTGCATTGTGGTAACATATACTTTGGTCATAAAGCATAAGTGACATGAATCAAACCATGTAAACTTGTAGTTAAGTTAAGAATCTAACTAAATTAGATATCATTATTGACACATAGTCTTAACTACAACATAAACCTATAATTTTACTTAGGCATAATGTCAAACATAAGCAAATCATGTTTATAAAATTACTATATGTTTACAAAGGTGCTTACTTTTGTTACTAATACAAAAGTATAGTTCAACTAGAATTATTCCAACTTAATCATGATTTTTAATCATGGCACAATCTTACCCAAACATGAAATGACGGTTTTTGATCTATTCATATAACCATGGCATAAATATTCCTAAACATGAAATCATGGTTTTTACTTTATTCATGCAAACTTGCAATTAGAATGTAAATCTAACTTAGCTATGTGTAACATATATTATATATTTCTTGTTAACAACATAGGCCTAACATGTTTTTCAATTAGGCATAATACCAAACATAGCCTAGTCATATTCATAAAATCAACATAAGTTCACAAAGAGGCTTACTTTTGTTTCTAATACAAAAGTATGGTTTTATACATAGATCATGATGCCAATTCCAACATAATTTCATATGAATCATAATACCCCCAATTTGATCCAATTACACACAAAGTGATTTTTGTACAAAAATATACATTATGTTGGCATAGTAGCAAAACCACATACTTGCATGAATCTCAATTAAACAACCACAAACGTGTAGCTTCAACATGAATTACATACTTGTGAATATCCAATCGTCATATCACAATATTCCAAATCGATTAGAATTATAGCAACGCACAAATATGAATTATTATCGCCACAATTCCATTTCTTACATTACACAAATCAACACAATTATTTATTTCATATCGGAATAGCACTCTACTTACAATCGTGTGACGAATTCTTCAATTCAGGAATCTGAATTCTTGATTTGGAGATGCTATTCCCTTGACGTAGGCGTTGATTTGATTTGTTTAAGTTTGCTTTATGCTTTAGAGTTTGTCTCCTAATTGTCTCTCAAATTGGTGGCTACTCCTAGTCGTTCCTCAGCAGCATGATGGCCATTGTATTCTATTATTTGTGTGAGTTTAGGTTAGGTTTGAGTTGTATATATAGAATTTTAGGATTAATTTAGGCCGTTTGATTAATCCTAGAAATGACCACAACCGTTCAGTCAGGATAGAGTTATCCTATTGACTCAGCCATGAGTCAGAAATGACTCAGCATTGACTCAGCGATGAGTCAGAAATGACTCAGCGTATTAAATGTTCACCAATTCAAACGTAAATACGTATTTAATAGATACATTTTCCCCTTTACCTTATTAATTACCCATATATAAATATTTATTTATATATGAATAAATATTTTCTTATCTTTAATTTGTAATAATTAAAAATTGGAGAAGGCCAAAAATAAAAAACCATCCTTGACAACCAAAAACGCGCAACGTACGCTACATGATGCGTACACGTCATATATATATATGCGTATATGTATATATATTCATTTTTTTCTCTACCTTCCCAATTACCCATTTTCACACTAAACCACTTTTTGAACTGCATTCACACTAGGCTATTTTAAGCCATTCCCCTAAAACAAAAATAGGGCGCTGGCGGGGATCGAACTCTGTACCTCTTGTATGCAAGTCATGTGTTCCAACCAAATGAGCTACTAAGTCTTTTGCTTACAAACCCTAGAACAATGCTAAACATTATTCGTTTCCCATTCTTCTTCTTTTTTTCATGTTTTGCTGCGATATTTAAATTAAAGATATCTTCTTCACACGTTATCCGTTTTGCGTAAACTCGGACTCTATCTCAAGCAGAATTTCGAGGCGAATGCAATGGCGTAACCCGTTTCCCTTAATTCTTTTATTTGAAATTAATTATACTTTAATTTGTGAATCTCACTGTTATAGAATACACGGGGTGTTACAATAACATTCAGTCAAGCATTCAATTTTTTTATTTAGTACGTTTATATTATTATAAACGTAACCAACAAGGTAAGTTACCTCGTCTGGAATTTTAATCGTTACAATAACAATTTAATTTGATTAAATTAAACAAACGCTTAATTTAATCCATGAATATTAAAAATATTCAGCACACATGTAAACAGTTATCCAATTATTAACCACTAGCCAACATTGCACACACAAATAAAAGAGAACCCGGTTTATATAAAATATAAACGTGTAAACTGAGTGAGTTAAACTCACCTTGATTTTTCTTTCGTTGTCAAACGGTTTATTTTACCAGCTTCCAACTGCGACCAAATCAGCTTCAAAAATGCTAAGCATGTCGATATGGTTCTTACATATCCGATTTTGTTGAATTCTGATAACCAACAAGAATGTTACAAGATTCATACGGTTATGGTTTAAAATTAAACTATTAAGCCTATGATCAAATGTTAATAAGGTGAGGCACTGTATATGATATAATTGGCCAACGTATGAAAATCATTAGTTTATTATTGAAAAAAATATTCATAAACTTCATTTGCAGATATGAGTATAAAATACAGTATAACATAACCGGTTAAATTGCTTATAATCAATTTATCCCTTAAGAGCTGTTCGTTATATTTAGAACGGATTAACAATAAATCAATATTAAACTAGATTTGATAGGTTTTACAAAAAATGATTAACGATGTGGGTTATACAAAATATGGGTTGGAAACCATATAAACCGCGGTCACGTTATTTGGGTTGACACAGTGTAAAAATGGTTTGGCCAACTTTAAGATTTGATTAGGCAGCTTACCATATAGTCGGACACGGTACTTTATATATACATAGTAAAGAGTGGCACAAACAGAGAACTGCAGCCACGTATATTTAGGTGAGGTAAATCATAGATTAGGCAATGTTTAATTAAAATTAGGGATAATAAATATACTAGTATTAACGTTGAAATCAATGTTCATATTTCTTCTCACTTTTTCTTCACGTCTTTGCCTCTTCTCGTCACGACGTCAACCAAGCCCATGCTGCTTTGCTCACATCCATTGCAAAGTGCAAACCGCCAAGCTTTCTTCCCTTGTCAGCATCCACGTATGACATTCCCACTCCTTTCAAAGCTCCAATGTTATCCCACAAACCGACTTCAACCTTCACTGTTCAAGCCCACGTTAAATATAATGTGATTGGGCACCTTTGTTTCGTTAATAATTAGTAATAATTGGGTAAGAAAAGTAATTAGGCACATATTTTATACCTCACGCACTGTATATCTCCTCCACTACGCTTGGCCTCCCCACTCGCTTCTCTCTCCTTCTTCTGCTCATTCGCTAAAACACTTTCCTATGCAATGAGCACCTCAACCGAAAATCTCAGCCCACCATTTCCATACTGCTCGCAAGTCATCCCATCCTGCAGTAGCTCACGCCCCCATTTACTTTCCCTCTCAGTGTCCAAGCATCTCCGTTACACCCATTCGAGAACCACCCGAAAAGAATGCACTGAACTCTCCTCTTATTTCATGTACAGACGTCCTTCCTTCCACCGGACGCCATACTACCTTCTCACCAATGACCGCGCCCAACCTCCGACACCTGAGCATCTATGCGAAACACTCCAACGCCTCCATTTATTTATATTTTTATATTGGATGGAGGAGTTTATATTTTGTTTTGGTTGTTGTGAAGGAAAAGAATGCTTCTTGTGTGTGTATATATAAGTAAGAATGGTAAAGGATAGAAAAGACGTTGCGTCAACGTACAAGGTAGCATACAGGGTGAGTAGCATAGGCATGTGTATGGAGTGTGAGATTTCTTCAAACCGCACCGAGCTTTCATTTCAGAAAATATATAGGTAAGGATGCTTGAAGTGAAATGTTTACAGGTGTGAGTTTTCAATGGAAAAGAAATCATATGGTGACATGAAATGAAAATACGATGCTGCCTGTTCTACTGATAGAAATTTTGAAAAGAAAATTCAGGTTTGGCATTTGATTGTACACAGTAGGTTCCTAGCTCAGGTATGTTGCCGAAATAAAAATACATAGCATGTGCAAGAATATTGGGGAAGATATTGTTCCTGACTAAATTCATATGCCTGATATAATTTTGATTTGAGAATACACTGCTGATAGTAGGACTGTATGAACGTACTCTCTCAAAATTTAGGATAAGAGGAAACAGTAAAGCTGTGGGGATATAGTTGTATACAAAATATAGCGTATATAATAGAAATCGGTTGCTCTGTATACAAAATATATAGGACTGTATATTTGATTTGAGAGGATGGGACAACAAGCGAGTAGACTATGGGGATGGACTGTGCGATGGTTTACGTTGTTATAGTTATAGGATAGTTCTATTTGTTTAGCATATGAAGTTTAGCGTACCCCATCATATAATACTCCGTTTACATACAGACCCCTATGGACAGAAATAAAAATATAGTCGTGTCCAGCGAGGTGTCACTATCCCAAAAATAAAATAATACCGGTAGGTTAACTTATATTGTGAAACCCCGAAATACTGATATAGGGTGCAAAATACTTCAAATAAAAAGATGCATATTTAATTAATTAAAAATTATAGTAAAATTCTACAAATTAAATTATAACTATGCCTCAAAAGAATCTTGTCCAGATTCGAATCCAGTATGTAGTTATATCAAATAAACCGTTACGGTCGATGAACGATTCTATAGCGACTATTGGAAATTTTAATCTGGGCATATCTTACCATCTATACGATGAAATCATGATTTTTTTCTCTTTCATTAGAAAGATATAATCAAACTAATCCGAATGATTCTTGTTTCACAGAATTCCGATTTAAAATGGATTCTGTATATTCAATTAAAGTTCAGATCGAAAATTACGAACTACCGCATCGTTTTTGAGTTCGTTTTAATTATATTATAAATTATATATTTTGAACTCGATTTTATAAAATAAATTCGATATAAAATCTGCTAATATCACCAAATCAATATTTAAACAGATTTAAATATTCGAAATCATCATTCAAAAATATGGGGCGTTACATTCTTCCCCCCTTAAAATAATTTCGTCCCCGAAATTGCAAGGTAAGAAGAATGTTCCGAACATGATTATTTAAAATAATTATTACCAAATTCAAACTCTTTAAACGTTCCAAAAATTTTTCCAGCACCTCCACTGCACCGCTCGATCGCAACAACTACAAATGCCACTCCGGGCTCAACTTCCCTAAAAGAAAACCAAAATCCAAATGGCTACCCAACTCAGGGGTATAAAATCAAACACTCAATCAATGTATTAAGGTTTACCTATTTGTCGGGCCAATCAATTCCAATTCTGCAGCAAATCAACTAGCCGCTCTTCGTCTGTACTTCCAACCTATGTAACCAAATCCATCCCATAGCTTTCTGGAATCTGTACTAATCTCAACTTACAATGCAAGCAACAAATTCGGGAAAATAATTCAGTTTCACTTCATAAGTGATTTTGTTTTCAATTCATTGTATTGGAATTTTATTTCAATTCATTCTATTTCTTATTAACTTGCTATTCCATTTGATTTAACCAATCAACCATCTAAATAACAACAACCAAATCATTATATTCAATGTTGATACTTACTACTCTGCATTCACTTTGGTTTAACATATATCAATCGATTAATATTCGACTGATTTCTATTATTCGATTTCCAAATCCCAAGATTATTTATTCAATTCCATTTCTAAGATTAGTTCGTCTTAACAAGGTTATGTTTAATTATTCATATTTGATTAACCAATTGATTTCAACCAGTTCAATTTCATAATTCAATTGTTAATTCCAATCAAATCAATCAAACAGCCAAACAACCAATATTACTATACTATAGAAAAAATTTCATTTTTCTATAAAAATATAATTTGGGCAAAATTATCTCGTTTACCCTCTTTCAAAAACAATATTGTGTCAGTTGCCAGTTCAATATGGTTACCCAATACTTGAACCGATCAATGAACACAATACAAAACAATTTTATTTAAATTTTACAAATACGCTCCCTCGTATATACACTCAAACTCAATCTAGGGTATTACCAACCCCACCTCTATCGAGTTACGCCATAGAGCCAAGGTTACTACTCAACCAATAGCTCTGATACCAACTGTGACGACTTAAATTTCCGATACCTTTTGAGCTGATTGAACAACACTAATACAACCCAAATGATACTAGAAACACAGATGCCAATAGAAAGAATTTAGAGGATGAGATAAGAAAGAAATAAATTTTAGAACAGAAGAATAAGAAGAAGAACAACACACAGAATCAGAGTCTAACATCGCAGCGGAACAAAATATAATATAGAAATAATCTTTATTGAGAGCTTGAAAATATACTTACAACATCAGAGTACATCAATACACCTGGATAGTTATGACAACCTGTCCTCATATACACAGCGGAATATACTAGATAAAACCATGCGTCTGAACTCTTCAAGCACGTCTCAAGACTTTGCAACACCTGATAAGCTTGACCTGTACGACCCGGGCTAACCCGAGCATTACAAATACCGGGTTAGTCTGGTGAAGCAGAGTGAGAATAACTCGCATAGTTTAAGGGGGAATCATCCAACTTGATTTTTAACTTCAAATTCTTTTCGAAAGGAAAGGAAAATAGTAAGACCAACCCACACATAAACACGGACGGTTTTTACCTTTCTATAATCCAAAACAGTTTTGAAATCATATCTTATTCTGATATTATAATAGTGTCTAAATACAAATAAATAATAATATAGTGGAACGGTTGCATCTCACGCTCCACATATATGGTATACAATTGAAAACCGCAGGCACTTATTGGAAACTGGATTCCGACTATGACAAGGTATGGAACCACCTACCGAAAGTGTATATCTAAAGGTGAATACACTGGGTTCAACAAGAACGTCTTGCAACCCGGCCCACACATGACCGACCACTCATTTCGCTTGAGTGTATCGAATGTATATCACCAATGGTTGGGATAAGCAACCGTCTTCCCAAAATGAGACAGCATCGGTAGATTTAAAGAAGAAAAAGGAATTTCTCTAGATAGGTGATTATACACCCTAATGGGAGCGACCCACATAGCCAAGCTGCCTGCCCGATTTTTGTCATTTCCCAGTTGTGAGGCTTGAGGTTATAATCGACTTTTGGAACATCTGGCAACCATACACGTCATCCACGAACAAGATGAACCGAAGGCACCCTCCTACCGCATCCAAAGGATCAGTAGCGAGAAGTCCTTGCAACCAGTAAAATCCTAACCACGACCGAATCACAGTTTAAAAACCTCTGGTAGCTAGCCAAAGAAATTCAATAGTAATCCTTCCGCTTATGAAGATCCACGGTCTTCAATGCTCCATGTCAACCACCTTCTGATATCTTCAACATTTACGTACTTGTTGGTCGGAATGGTTTTCGAAAATAAATTCGATCCCGGACTTTCCATACCAACAATCGTTTTGGCCAGTTTTTGATAGTCGGTGATTTAACTATCAAAATAAACATCCATCATCCATAGAAAAATAAAATGGATTTATTGGATTAGTATACAGCGTCACTTGGCCTCTTAAATAAATCATTCGTTAATTCAATTTCTACATCTTCCAATACTTGGAATCCCGCTTTTAAATTCTTATTTCCAAATCCAATTATTCAATCTTAAGCTTTTCGAATTTTAATTAATAATATTCTTCATCATCATTTATAAACTTACATCATCCTTGAATAATCATGAAGCCGTCACAAGTTGGGGTATTTTAATTACCTCTCAGACCTTGAGTCGACAACACTCTTATCTTCGGAGTATAAATAAGTTTATAAACGAAATCTCATTAAAATAGTATCTCAACACCCCTACCTATTTAGAATCTTTTTCAAATAACTATATATCTTAGTTTTATTCAAATACACTCCTTTCACATTAAAATATTCATCTCTAGATCTTTATCGTCAGATTTTCATTTTATAACTCAATTCCATCCACTAAGGTTTCTATTCGATCTCAACTCACATAAATCTTGTTTAAACTCTCTTTGCTTATAAAATTCCTTGTAGGGAATAAATCAAAATTCTAACTCGTATAAATATGAGTAAAGATTATAAAAATCCTTTTTAATTAAATAGGGCCTTACTTAACCAGTTCCCTTTATTACCATTACTATTTCACCCTGGTTTCTTTCAAATAATGTTTACCTTCAAAGTCAACATTATACTTGTCATAGAAATATGGACTCAATTCAAACCAACTTGGTTCCATTTGAAAATATCATCATATATTCAAACCTTGTCTACCGAGTTACCTTATAAATTCATATTATATTTTAAAAATCTCATTTTATAGATCAACTTCTCATTAATAGTCTAACACACTTTAAATCAAATAGTTTACTTCATTATAAAATAATTAATCTTCCTTAAATGGTTATTTTAAAGAGATACATAACTTAAATAATAATTAACAACCGAATAAGTGTTTATAAAATCAACCCCCCGCAAGTCGTGGACTTGGTTATCTCAAACGAAGTTACTTTGTAAATCATCTCCACTTAGTTATTTCTTTAAGAAACACAATTAATTTAAATAATTTCATTTGATTTAATTAACGATCTAACTAGTTAAATAATCCCATTCAATTGTTTATCGAAAACAATTAATCAAACTCTTAACCATTTTGTTGATTCCCACTCGCCTGCTTACCAAACTCATTAATCCACAAATCTCGCTTATTATACCCATTTTAAAATTTCAAGATATAAATAATTAGTTATTTTCTTTAATAACTTCATTTAAAATAGTCTATAAAATAGATTTCAAAACCTGTCTTTAGTTATAAAACAAATTCTATAACTTCATTCCTATTGACTGACGGTAAATCAATTTCTATGAAACGGTTCATTTGCAGGTCATCTGCCGATAATTGCACAACCAATATCACCCATTGGTTAATATTAATCAAGTATTGAGTTTGGTTTCAACAATCAACAATCAATCCAATTGATTAATAGTACACTTAAATAAATAATATGTTTGAGGAATCAGGTTGGATTCCTCAACCTGTCCTTCCCTACATCAAATGGGTTACCTTGATTTTAACAGAACAATACATTTCAACCAAAAACAATCAACAAACGATTTATAACATTCAGACAAGCATTCATTTTTTTTATTTAGTACGTTTATATTATTGTAAAAGTAACCAACAAGGTAAGTTACCTCGTCTGGAATTTTAATCGTTAAAATAACGATTTAATCAATAACGATTTAATTTGATTAAATTAAACAAACGCTTATTTTAATCCATGAATATTAAAAATATTCAGCACACATGTAAACAGTTATCCAATTATTAACCATTAGCCAACATTGCACACACAAATAAAAGAGAACCCGGTTTATATAAAATATAAATGGGTAAACTGAGTGAGTTAAACTCACCTTGATTTTTCTTTCGTTGTCAAACGGTTTGTTTTATCAGCTTCCAATTATGACCAAATCTGCTTCAAAAATGCTACGCATGTCGATACGGTTCTTACATCTCCGATTTTGTCGAATTCTGATAACCAACAAGAACGTTACAAGATTCATACGGTTATGGTTTAAAATTAAACTATTAAGCCTATGATCAAATGTTAATAACGTGAGGCACCGTATATGATATAATTGGCCAACGTATGAAAATCATTAGTTTATTATTGAAAAAATATTCATAAACTTCATTTGCAGATATGAGTATAAAATACAGTATAAAATAACCGGTTAAATTGCTTATAATCAATTTATCCCTTAAGAGTTGTTCGTTATATTTAGAACGGATTAACAATAAATCAATATTAAACTAAATTTGATAGGGTTTACAAAACATGATTGACGATATGGGTTATACAAAATATGGGTTGGACACCATATAAACCGCGTTCACGTTATTTGGGTTGACACAGTGTAAAAATGGTTCGGCCAACTTTAAGATTTGATTAGGCAGCTTACCATATAGTCAGACACGTTACTTTGTATATACATAGTAAAGAGTGGCACAAACAGAGAACTGCAGCAACGTATATTTAGGTGAGGTAAATCATAGATTAGGCAATGTTTAATTAAAATTAGGGATAATAAATATACCAGTATTAACGTTGAAATCAATGTTCATATTTCTTCTCACTTTTTCTTCACGTCTTTGCCTCTTCTCGTCACGACGTCAACCAAGCCCATGCTGCTTTACTCACGTCCATTGCAAAGTGCAAACCGCCAGGCCTTCTTCCCTTGTCAGCATCCACGTCTAACGTTCCCACTCCTTTCAAAGCTCCACTGTTATCCCACAAACCGACTTCAACCTTTATTGTTCAAGCCCACGTTAAATATAATGTGATTGGGCACCTTTGTTTCATTAATAATTAGTAATAATTGGGTAAGAAAAGTAATTAGGCACATATTTTATACCTCACGCACTGTATATCTCCTCCACTACGCTTGGCCTCATCACTCGCTTCTCTCTCCTTCTTCTGCTCATTCGCCAAAACACTTTCCTACGCAATGAGCACCTCAACCAAAAATCTCAGCCCACCATTTCCATACTGCTCGCAAGTCATCCCATCCCACAGTAGCTCAAGCCCTCATTTACTTTCCCTCGTAGTGTCCAAGCATCTCCGTTACACCCATTCGAGAACCACCCGAAAAGGATGCACTGAACTCTCCCCTTATTTCATGTACAGACGTCCTTCCTTCCACCGGACACCATAGTACCTTATCACCAATGACCTTGCCCAACCTCCGACACCTGAGCATCTATGCAAAACTGTGACAACAAGGAATTTTGCTCGATCCGAATCGGTCGCTAAACTGATCTAGACCTTTCGAAACGCCTGATTGTTTGAGAACACAACAAAATAGAACGCAGACGGAAGAACATTTCATTGTTTATTACAACAATTCCATCAGAATACAAGAATATACAGAGTATGAATTAATATTACACAGAAAATATCAGAGATTTAAATTACATTTAAATACATCGCAGCGGAAAAACAATATAAATCACAACTGAAAATAATGCACGGATACAGAGCTTTCCGAACATCGTTCCAGCTATAAATTAGGATCCTGTGAATATAAATCTGCAAAACCAAAACTACTAGCTGCCGTGTGCAAAATAGGGGCACCCAGAGTTTAGGTTAAAACAATAAACTCCAGGTCAGTCATGTGACTGGTGTGAGAACTAAAACAGTTATTAATCTTTGTTTTTAAAGTTAGGTAAATCAAGGGACCACGCCGTATAACACGGAACGGGTTTCCTCCCAAGAATACCAGTGCAGAAAACAAACAGCGCAATGCTAAATAAAAAAACAATGAAGCTATTATAAGACCCAGGTCCCATCACACAATGCAACGCAAACCGGAGGATAGGGTTTTCCCTTATAATAGCCAAATATGCTTGATACGCGAAATTTCATCTTATATTATTACTATAAGTGAAGAAAACAACTTCAGATATAAATATATCAATCATAGACGGCATGGGTACCATATATCATGTCGCCAATACTAGGCTCTACAATAAAAACCGCAAAATGTCATATTTGGAAATTGGATTTCCATCATGGTGGCTCCTGATTCAAAAGATCGATCACGTAGTGCCATCTCAACGGCTTACGTCTCGGCTAGAGAAAACACCGTAATGCACATCCGCACTTTCGGGAAATCGAGTATCACTGCGGCTTACGTCCCGGCGAGAGAAAACACCGCTTACCCTATCCCTCTGAGCACTAAGCTCACTCTCGGTCGACCGAATCCACGACACCATGAAGGTGCCCATCCACGAAAAAGCATACTGATCAAACCATCAGTTTACCACCATACCGGGTTGTGAGGCTCGCGAATCAACGCTATACACAAAGCCGTGCTATATTAAAGCTGCGCTTTGATCATCACCCACCAAACTTTGCTTTTCAACAAAAGCCTGGATCACTGCATCTCAGCATGCCACACTATCAATCCATATCGTACCACTGATTTCTGCCAATATATAACCTCTAAGCTCGTATGTCTCAGAGAAGGGCGTTAAGCAAGAGAATAAATTCTCCGCCACCAAACAGATATATATTTAGCAGAGATCAATGAATACAATATAAAGGAATACAATGTCAGACACACCATCCATTTACAAGTCCGTTCTGGGTTTGAACGAAATCAGAGGCACTTTCCTCGCATAGCCGTCGATCTCCTAGCACGTCCAGACGGCTACCACTTCAGCCCCCTTCAAGGTAGCTACTCCCATCGTGAGCGTCAGTAGCACCCATCCATTCGATGTGAAGATCGTCGGTCTTGCACCATCTTCAACCTCTTCGACTTATCGTCGAATCGGTTATTCAGAATGGGTATAGACCCGGCCTTTCTGAATAACCCACGTATATAATAAACAATTGTTATACAAACACCACATACGCCTCATTCCAATTCAGATATTCACACTCCTAGGAAAGGTTCCCATTAATTTTATCAAAGATAAATTCTTTTAAATTTATTCTTTAATCTTCCTTTGGATATCATTTCAAACCATATTATGGTTTTCCAAACTAGTCGGGATTAGCGAACCACACCGAAGTAATTATTTATTTTATTTCCCAATCCCAACCTATTTATCCCATGGAGCAAAACTGTTATTACCCCATAACTAACACCACGGTGTTATCGGTAAATTTAATTAACATTTCACATTCAAATCTAATTAAAGATTTAACTATCGCTTTGGAGCAAAACTGGTAATACTCCATTCTCGCTCAATTTCTAAATTTGATAATTCAGATTATCAATTCACATTTCAATTTAATTGCAGATTCATTAAAACTCCTTTTACTGGGTTAAAGAACTAGGTGTTATTTAAAACACAGTTCACGACAAACCCAAATCAAATTCTATTTATTATCGGGTTAAAGAACTAGTGTTATTTAAAACACCGTTCACGATAAACCCATTTCAAATCCAATCAAATATATTAGAAATTCCGATTATTTAAAACCCCTTTTTAAATCTAATTTCTTTATTTAAAAATAATTGGGTTTTAAATTTAGTTCAAACTAGTTCATTTCGATAAAAATCTATTTTTATCTTTTCAAATATGGAGTTTTTCATCCCAATTTTTCCCAAATCATTTCTTATGATTTTACACAAATTATTACTATTTTTAATAATTTTATTAAGGCCCGTACAATCGATTTCCAACAATGGCCATCGAACTGCACTTACAGCGACCTTTTTCAAATTTGATTTGGACGTAACTCCAAATCCAACCGTTAGTGTAACAACCCGTATTTTCAATAACCTGTTATAACTTAAATCGAGGCAGAATTTAATTTATAAATTCAAAACAGATTTCAAATTCAAGTTTGAATTTGAAAATTTGGGTCAGATTGGGCCAGGCGGGAAAATTCCTGCCAGAGTACCCAAGTCGACAGCCCTGTCGACTTGGGAGTCGACTTGGTTGGACCCAAGTCGACAGCCCTGTCGACTTGGCTGTCGATTTGGTCCAGCCGGGCAGTTTTGCCTGGTGCACCATTTTGGGTTTGTGTTGAGTTTGGGGGCCAGATTCGGTTTTAAGGGCTGAGATTGGAACTAGGGTTTAATCCTAAGGTTGAAACTAGTCCTAATCTCTATAAATAAGGCCCTAACCTAACCCTAAATCATCATTATTCATTCATACAACTAAACTATGGCAAAATCAATCCTCTCATGGCCTCCACTCTCTTCATAAAATTTCCTAAGTCATTTCTATGAAATTTTCCATGCATACAAGTGTTTTCAAGCTTGTATGAGCATCATTAGCTTGCATTCAAGTCAAGTTCCCATATTTACATCATAAAGCAAGGGTTTTTAGTGATTTGGAGCTTGCATTTTGGGTTTATTTGATTACATAAGGGCTTTTCTCAATCTTATATTTTCTTATACTCATTTGAGTCTTCATAAGCATTGTAAGCCCTTTTCTACTTTCATATTTAAACTCTAAAGTTAATGAATGATGCAAGTTGTGTTTGATCATTATGATATGCAAGTTTACTATGAAGTGTTATGCAAGTTTTCCATGTTATGATGTTATGTTATGCAAGTTTGATATGCAAGTTTGTCATATGATATGCAAGTTATGTTATGCAAGTTTGATATGCAAGTTTGTCATATGATATGCAAGTTATGTTATGCAAGTTTGGGTTGATCATGATATCATGTTATGCAAGCTTATCTTGGGTTTATGAACATAAAGCTCCAAGCTTTATGCTAAAGGTTGCATTTTGGCAACATGTAAGTTATCATATCCCTTATGATAACTTGCATGTGAGGCTAAATGCGAACTTATGGCCATTTCTACATGTCATTTATCACCATGTATCACCAATATGCTTAGTTTGGTTTTATGCATGCTTTTGAGGCCTAAAAATGTAATATGCAAGTATATGAACATATGTACATTTCATATGCCACCATGTTAAACTTGTGCCTTCAACACCTTTATGTCATGATTATGCCAAGTTCCCTCTTTCTATCCTTTATGCGCTATTGTGATATGTAAGCGATGGGATTGCGTTTGGGGTTAGGTAAACTTAAAAGACATAAAAAAATAAGCTTGGGAATTTACCTATTAAGTTAGGTCTACCCTTTGGGAATTTACCTATTAAGTTAGGTCTACCCAAATGCTTGAAAACTTGTAACATGTTTTGGAAACATGATGGACATGACACTTAGAAAAGATAAGTGTGACCAACTCGAGGTTGGGTTGAGTTTGTAGCGTAAACCTACCCGGAACCGACCGGCTTAACTAGTTGCTACAAACAATAGGACCCAATGTGAGAAGTTGGCCATGTTGTACCTTGAACCCGAGGTTAGACCAAGTTGTGGTGTAAAGCTACCCGGACCCGCCCGGCTTAACTAGTAACCACAACAAGGTCTAATGTGAGAGGTTAAGGCGCATTAAATTAATTAATGCCTCATGATTAGGGTTAAGTCATGGTCCACTTAATACTTAACCAATTTGGGCTTGGTAGATTAATCAGGGTTAAGTCATGAACTCATCGTTACACTTAACCAAGTTAATCCATGATTAGCAAGAGGGTTAAACCGTACTTAACCCACTAGAAAATCCTAGCAACGGGGGTCCACTCCAGTAGTAATCCCAAGTTTGTATCATCATGACCCTAGGGTCTAGGCTAGGGTGTGGGGCACGAATTACTGGACTTGAGGTAAGCGACCAAAAACGACGGCAGATGGGTACGCCGGTGTAGTTCCGGGCGGACCATGGTCGTGCACATAGTCCGAAGCCGGGGAAAGCATGCACGGGTACCAGTAGATCGAGACTGTGCACTCATGTTTATGGTGTCCAGGGGTTGCCACCCTAGGGCTTGATACACCCGACGGGAGACCCTGCACAGTCTGACTACAATTATGTTTGGGCCACATTGACACCAACACGTGACGAGTTAGGCTTAGGGAGCCGATCGACTAGACTGTTTGGTTGGACCTCGTAGGGTCATTTCATGTTATTGGACCTCGTGTTAGGGGTACTTCATGTTAGTGGGCCAAAGCTTGGGCCAAGGGATCAATACTTGTTTATTCAAGTCATGTTAGTTTGCTAGTACACCTGTGGTGCAAAACCTTAAATCTGATTATGCGATGACACGTTTATCTACCTTGTTAGTTAATCATCATGCCAGTATGTAGTTATCCATATGTTCATCTCAGCTTTCATCATGCCAGTTAACTTTATTAGTTTACATTGATTGTAGTAGGGCTTACTCAGTCTTTTTGACTGACCTGTTTTCTTTCGCCTCTTTTCTTCTGTTTCCCCCCCCCCCCCAGGTTCTCAGGGAGGGAATATTGGAGCTTAGCTTGGATTCCTGATCACTTGCTTGTGGGATTTAGCTCATGTATGGTCTTGACATGAAGCTAGCTATGGTTATCACTTATTTTGGGGATAGTACTTATGTATTTCAGTTTTTCGGTAATGTTGTTTTTATCTAGACTTGTGTATTTGGAAAGTTGACATTATGTTGTACCAGACTTATTTTGAAATGGTTTGAAATCTTCCGCTGTTTTATCTATGTTATTTACTCTGTTTACATATATACATATGTTCTTGTTCTGCCTTGATATATCATTATGCATGTTTACCTGATTTAAACGCCCTCCAAAGTCAGAGTGCTTGCAAGAGCCACCCTGGCGGAGGTGGGGTGTTACATTTGGTATCAGAGCATATGGTTTACGAGAAGGAACAAAAAGGGTTTTTTTTTAAAAACTTTTGGAAAACTATTTTCAAAACCAAGTATAAAGTATTTTCCAAAGAAAAGTCTAGTTTATTTTAAAGGTTATTCCCCAAAAAGCCATTAGCAAAATTCCTTCGTTTTTCTCCATTCTGAATCTGTCTTTTTCTTCATTTTCAGTATGGCCGATAACTTTGCTATTCCGGAGGGAGTACACGTACCTGTTTGGTATAGGAGACTTTTGGAGGCTAGGGCGACCGAAGCCGGCCCCGCAGATGTCCCTCCTCCTCCTCCTCCGGTAGTTAATGTTCCTCCTCCTCCTCCGGTAGATAATGTTCCTCCTCCTCCTGTCACTGAGGTTCCTCTTCCTCCTCCCCCTTAGCATCCTCAAGCTGACTTCGCAAAGATTTGCAAGGACTTTAAGGCGATGGGTGGCAATAATTTCTTTGGAACCGAGACTTATGTAGAGGCAAGGAATTGGTTGAAAGAAACCGAAGATCTTTTCGCCTTCTTTGATATAGATGACCGTAGGAAGGTTTTATTGGCAGTATGGTTGCTAAAGGAAGAAGCTGCACGTTGGTGGGTGGTCACCACCGCTACTAGGCCAATTGAGACTTGGGATGACTTTCGGGGAAAGTTTGGACTAAGGTTCCTATCACTGAAGCAAGGGGACATGACTATTAGGGAATACATAGATAAGTTTAATCAACTGGCTCGGGTCGGTTTAGACTTGGTTAACACAGCTCAGAAGAAGGCCCTATACTTTGCTCTAGGATTAAACGAGCCATTACATGGTTTAGCCATGTCTCATATACCCTTGGGGGAAACTTTCGAGAGCTTGGTGAATATAGCCCTACTCAATGAAGAGAATAGGAGTGACAAGAAGGAGATCAAGATGAATGATACTCAAGCCAAGAAGACTGATTCCCAGTGGAAAGGAAATCAGGGTAATCCAAGCGGTCAGAGCAGTCAAGGCAATAAGAACAAGAACAAGAGTCAAGGCAACAAGGGGAACAACAACAAGGGCAATAACGACAAGAGGAAGTGCCATTATTGCGGTTCAGTTGGGCATCTTATTAAGGATTGTAAGAAGAGGAAAAGGAATAATGGTGAATGCTTTTTCTGCGGTGAGACTGGACATTTTAGTAAGGATTGCCCGAAGAAGCAAGGGCAAGGCCAGGGTCAGACTCAGCGTGCTGGACCTTCGGAAGGGCATGTTCATGCTCTCAATGCCGCTCCAGTTCCCGATCGAGGTAGTATTTCTGTTGAGAGCCTTGGTATATATTTCTGATTTTCTAGTTCGTACCTTGTTTGATTCTGGTGCATCGCATAGCTTTATCACATCTGATCTTGTTGATAGTTTGCACCTTAGTACTAGCTTGGTGGAGGACCCCGTTTGTGTTTCAAATCCTATTGGGGGTTCCGCCCATCTGTCTATGATATGTGGGGATTTGAGGATCTCTATACTGAGTGTAGAGTTCTTGTGTAGTGCTTATGTTCTTGGTTTCAGGGGATACAGATTGATATTGGGCATGGATTGGTTGTCCAGATATGGAGCCATCCTTGATTGTGAGCATAGGGTCGTGAGGCTCGTGACTCGCCTCGGAAACACCCTAGAGATTTATTGTGATCCGAGAGGTCCCGTCATGTTGTGCTATCTTGAATCACTCGACTCGTCAATGGAAACTCTTCAGTCTGTGAGAGTGGTTCGAGAGTATCCGGATGTTTTCGATGAAGTTAGGGGGTTGCCCCCTAAGCGAGAGATTGATTTCCGCATTTGTCTGGTGGATAATGCAAAGCCGGTTTCTTTGCCAGTTCGGCACATGGCTCCGCGTGAAAGGCAGGAGCTAAGTAAGCAAGTGAAAGAGTTGCTTGAGAAGAACTTCATTAGACGAAGTATATCTGAATGGGGAGCGCCTGTGGTATTTGCTACCAAGGCAGATGGTTCTCTCCGACTTTGTGTTGACTATCGAGAGTTGAATAAGCTGACTAAGAAGAACAGACACCCGCTACCGAGGATTGATGATCTCTTTGACCAGCTTGTCGGTGCTTCTGTTTTCTCTCAGCTTGATTTTGCTACTGGATTCCATCAGCTCAGGGTAGCTGAAGATAGTATAGACAAGACTGCGTTCAGAACGCCAGATGGATTCTTCGAATGGCTTGTCATGCCGTTCGGCTTGACTAATGCACCCGCATATTTCGTGGACTTGATGAGTAGGGTGTTCAGGGAGTTCTTGAACAAGTTTTTCGTGGTCTTCGTAGATGATATCCTGATCTTCTCTAAGGATGAGGAAGAGCACGCAAGGCATCTCGTGGAGGTGATGGATACGCTTAGAGCGCATCAGTTGAAGGCCAAGTTCTCCAAGTGTAACTTTTGGAGAAGGGAAGTTAGATTCCTTGGGCATATAGTATCTAAGCAAGGCTTAGCGGTGGATCCCGCTAAGGTAGTTGCAGTTCAGGATTGGAAGACTCCAAGGAATGCAACCGAAGTGAGAAGTTTTCTAGGTCTTGCAGGCTTTTACCGGAAGTTCATCAAGGACTTCACGAAGATTTCCGCTCCTCTCACTAAATTGACGAAGAAGAATTTAGTTTTTGCTTGGATCATAGAATGCGAGCTTGCTTTTCAGAAGCTCAAGAGAGCTCTCACATCAGCACCTGTTCTAGCTTTGCCCGATGGAGGGAAGTTATTTACAGTATACACCGATGCATGTGGCACGGGGTTAGGAGCTGTTTTGATGCAAGAAGGAAGGGTGATATGCTTTGGCAGTAGACAACTCAAAGTGCATGAGAAGAATTATCCCACTCATGACTTAGAGTTGGCAGCAATAGTATATGCACTCAAGGCTTGGCGCCACTATCTTCTGGGAGAAAGATTTGAGCTTTATACCGATCACAAGTCATTGAAGTATCTCTTTTCTCAGAAGGATCTGAATCTAAGGCAACAAAGATGGATGGAATTCTTGGCGTCCTACGATTTTGAGATAGCTTATACCCCTGGCAAGGGGAATGTGGTAGCAGATGCATTGAGTAGAAGAAGGAAGACCCTAAGTCCTCTATTCGTTGAGATGAAGAATTTAGAGTATGTGGCAACCTTTGATTTCTCTTTGGCGATTGAGTCGATGACCGGTTCTTTAGCATCTCTGGAACTCAGACCTACCCTTCTTGATCAAGTTGGGGCTTCGCAGAGAGAAGACCCTCAGATAGTTGAGATTATGGATAAGCTGATTCGAGGAGAGGCATCTAGTCATCTCGCTCGATATTCTATTGATGACAAGGGTTGGCTGAGGAGAGACGGAAGGTTATGTGTTCCAATGGTAGAAGATTTAGTAAGAAAAGTTCTTGAGGAAGCGCATCGCTCTAAGTTGACTATACATCCAAGCGGAGATAAGATGTATAAAGATATGAAGCGCATTTTCTTTTGGCCTGGGATGAAGAAGGATGTGGCAGAGTTTGTCTCTAGATGTATCATTTGCCAGCAAGTTAAGGCCGAGTCGAAGAAGCCCGGTGGGCTATTGCATCCTCTAGACGTTCCACTATGGAAGTGGGAGAGTATTTCCATGGATTTTATCGATGGGCTACCAAGGTCAAGGAAAGGGAATACGAGCATTTGGGTTATTATGGATAGACTTACGAAGAGTGCTCATTTCATTCCGGTGAAGGGCAAGAGGACCGCATCTTGGCTAGCGTCTGTATATCTTCGTGAGATTGTGAGACTACATGGAGTCCCTTCTAGTATAGTCAGTGACCGTGACCCAATCTTTACAAGTCAATTCTGGAATAGCTTGCAAGAAGCTATGGGCACGAGGTTGAATCTAAGTACGGCTTATCACCCACAGACGGACGGTCAAACCGAAAGGGTGAATAGGGTACTCGAGGATCTGTTGAGGCTTTGTATTCTGGATTTTGGTGGGACTTGGGAAGACCATCTTCCTCTTGTTGAGTTTGCATATAATAACAGTTATCAGGCAAGCATAGGGATGGCACCATTTGAAGCTTTATATGGGAGGCCGTGCAAGTCGCTTAAATGTTGGTGGGAGACTACAGATGAGCTTATACTTGGGCTTGATATGATCAGAGATACATCCGAGAAGGTCGAGTTGATTCGGAGACGGATTAAAGCGGCCCAAGACCGACAGAAATCCTATGCTGATAAGCGAAGAACTGATTTGGAGTTTGATGTTGGGGATATGGTTTTCGTGAAGGTTTCTTCTTTGCGGAATGTGGTCCGATTTGGAGCCGTTGGGAAGTTGGCACCGAGGTTTGTTGGACCATTCCCTATTATAGAGAGGATCGGGCAGATGGCTTATAGAGTGGAGTTGCCCGAGAAGCTTGCCGGAGTACACGATGTTTTTCATGTCTCGCTTCTCCGGAAGTGTTTACATGAATCAGCAGAGGTTGTTGAGCCAAGTGTTCTGAAAGATGTGGAAGTGGAGAAAGAGGCTACCTTGAGGAGAGCTCCGATTCGTATCTTGGGGACGGTGACCAAGAAGCTAAGGAATCGAGAGGTCAAGTTGGTGAAGGTTCAATGGGGTGAAGCCGAAGAAGACGCAACTTGGGAAACCGAGGAGAAGATGCGTGGGCTTTATCCATTCCTTTTTGAGGGTACACTCTCAATCTCTTTTCTTTGTTAGCATATCTTTCTCTTTGCTATCCATGTTTATCTAGTTTATCGTGTTAATCTTGTCATGAGAACCTTAGGTAGAAACCCTTTGGATAAAACATGTGTTTGAAACATGTTATGCTTGATGGTTGCAAGTGGTTGCAAGTGTTTGCAAGTGGTTACTCGTGGATGCATTATACACGTTAGGCACTAGATCAGCTCACACACTCCTTATATTGCATATGCATGAGTGTTTATGCTTATTCATGGATGGAAATTTTTGGTGTTATCACATGGATGTTGCATATGGATGTATGTTATGTGCACACATGTAGATGTTATATATTATGTTAGGAATTGCATACATATGGATTCATTTCACTAACATAATTTGCATTGATGATATTTGCATTAGATAAGTACATATACACACACCTTTGCATATGTTCATGCAACATTTAGAATCTTGTAAGGACAATGATTGCTCGTGGATGATGTTTTGAGTAGATGGATATTGGATGGTAGGATACGTTCTTCCTAACTTGAAGATTTCGGGGACGAAATCCTTTAAGGAGGGGAGAATGTAACAACCCGTATTTTCAATAACTTGTTATAACTTAAATCGAGGCAGAATTTAATTTATAAATCTGAATCAAGGGAAACGGGCTATGCCATTGCGTTCGTCTCGGAAAAATACGTGAAATAGAGTCCGAGTTTTCGAAAATCGGAGTCCGTATGACCCGATTAAGGCCCAACGAAGTTTTCAAAAAATTTCAAGTTCAAAACAGATTTCAAATTCAAGTTTGAATTTGAAAATTTGGGTCAGATTGGGCCAGGCGGGAAAATTCCTGCCAGAGTACCCAAGTCGACAGCCCTGTCGACTTGGGAGTCGACTTGGTTGGACCCAAGTCGACAGCCCTGTCGACTTGGCTGTCGATTTGGTCCAGCCGGGCAGTTTTGCCTGGTGCACCATTTTGGGTTTGTGTTGAGTTTGGGGGCCAGATTCGGTTTTAAGGGCTGAGATTGGAACTAGGGTTTAATCCTAAGGTTGAAACTAGTCCTAATCTATATAAATAAGGCCCTAACCTAACCCTAAATCATCATTATTCATTCATACAACTAAACTATGGCAAAATCAATCCTCTCATGGCCTCCACTCTCTTCATAAAATTTCCTAAGTCATTTCTATGAAATTTTCCATGCATACAAGTGTTTTCAAGCTTGTATGAGCATCATTAGCTTGCATTCAAGTCAAGTTCCCATATTTACATCATAAAGCAAGGGTTTTTAGTGATTTGGAGCTTGCATTTTGGGTTTATTTGATTGCATAAGGGCTTTTCTCAATCTTATATTTGCTTATACTCATTTGAGTCTTCATAAGCATTGTAAGCCCTTTTCTACTTTCATATTTAAACTCTAAAGTTAATGAATGATGCAAGTTGTGTTTGATCATTATGATATGCAAGTTTACTATGAAGTGTTATGCAAGTTTGCCATGTTATGATGTTATGTTATGCAAGTTTGATATGCAAGTTTGTCATATGATATGCAAGTTATGTTATGCAAGTTTGATATGCAAGTTTGTCATATGATATGCAAGTTATGTTATGCAAGTTTGGGTTGATCCTTTTGATCATGATATCATGTTATGCAAGCTTATCTTGGGTTTATGAACATAAAGCTCCAAGCTTTATGCTAAAGGTTGCATTTTGGCAACATGTAAGTTATCATATCCCTTATGATAACTTGCATGTGAGGCTAAATGCGAACTTATGGCCATTTCTACATGTCATTTATCACCATGTATCACCAATATGCTAAGTTTGGTTTTATGCATGCTTTTGAGGCCTAAAAATGTAATATGAAAGTATATGAACATATGTACATTTCATATGCCACCATGTTAAACTTGTGCCTTCAACACCTTTATGTCATGATTATGCCAAGTTCCCTCTTTCTATCCTTTATGCGCTATTGCGATATGTAAGCGATGGGATTGCGTTTGGGGTTGGGTAAACTTAAAAGACATAAAAACATAAGCTTGGGAATTTACCTATTAAGTTAGGTCTACCCTTTGGGAATTTACCTATTAAGTTAGGTCTACCCAAATGCTTGAAAACTTGTAACATGTTTTGGAAACATGATGGACATGACACTTAAAAAAGATAAGTGTGACCAACTCGAGGTTGGGTTGAGTTTGTAGCGTAAACCTACCCGGAACCGACCGGCTTAACTAGTTGCTACAAACAATAGGACCCAATGTGAGAAGTTGGCCATGTTGTACCTTGAACCCGAGGTTAGACCAAGTTGTGGTGTAAAGCTACCCGGACCCGCCCGGCTTAACTAGTAACCACAACAAGGTCTAATGTGAGAGGTTAAGGCGCATTAAATTAATTAATGCCTCATGATTAGGGTTAAGTCATGGTCCACTTAATACTTAACCAATTTGGGCTTGGTAGATTAATCAGGGTTAAGTCGTGAACTCATCGTTACACATAACCAAGTTAATCCATGATTAGCAAGAGGGTTAAACCGTACTTAACCCACTAGAAAATCCTAGCAACGGGGGTCCACTCCAGCAGTAATCCCAAGTTTGTATCATCATGACCCTAGGGTCTAGGCTAGGGTGTGGGGCACGAATTACTGGACTTGAGGTAAGCGACCAAAAACGACGGCAGATAGGTATGCCGGTGTAGTTCCGGGCGGACCATGGTCGTGCACATAGTCCGAAGCCGGGGAAAGCATGCACGGGTACCAGTAGATCGAGACTGTGCACTCATGTTTATGGTGTCCAGGGGTTGCCACCCTAGGGCTTGATACACCCGACGGGAGACCCTGCACAGTCTGACTACAATTATGTTTGGGCCGCATTGACACCAACACGTGACGAGTTAGGCTTAGGGAGCTGATCGACTAGACCGTTTGGTTGGACCTCGTAGGATCATTTCATGTTATTGGACCTCGTGTTAGGGGCACTTCATGTTAGTGGGCCAAAGCTTGGGCCAAGGGATCAATACTTGTTTATTCAAGTCATGTTAGTTTGCTAGTACACCTGTGGTGCAAAACCTTAAACCTGATTATGCGATGACACCTTTATCTACCTTTTTAGTTAATCATCATGCCAGTATGTAGTTATCCATATGTTCATCTCAGCTATCATCATGCCAGTTAACTTTATAAGTTTACATTGATTGTAGTAGGGCTTACTCAGTCTTTTTCTGTTTTCTTTCGCCTCTTTTCTTCTGTTCCCCCCCTCCCCCAGGTTCTCAGGGATGGAATATTGGAGCTTAGCTTGGATTCCTGATCACTTGCTTGTGGGATTTAGCTCATGTACGGTCTTGACATGAAGCTAGCTATGGTTATCACTTATTTTGGGGATAGTACTTATGTATTTCAGTTTTTCAGTAATGTTGTTTTTATCTAGACTTGTGTATTTGGAAAGTTGACATTATGTTGTACCAGACTTGTTTTGAAATGGTTTGAAATCTTCCGCTGTTTTATCTATGTTATTTACTCTGTTTACATATATACATATGTTCTTGTTCTGCCTTGATATATCATTATGCATGTTTACCTGATTTAAACGCCCCTCTAAAGTCAGAGTGCTTGCAAGAGCCACCCTGGCGGAGGTGGGGTGTTACAGTTAGATTTCAAATTTCTAATATTCGTTAGAAAGCTCTTTTCGATACAAACCCAACGGTTCCGGTTTTAGGAGAATCCGACGGTCGGATCTCCCGTAATGTCCGTTTGAAATAAATGGTCGAAATTCACGAACTGCCGCGGCGCGGCGCGTTCTATTCAGGCCATTATATTATATATATAATATATACTTCGTCGATTTCTATTTAAAACGAATTATATAAATAGTTTTGAATTCGTTTCAAAAACAATTTCAACCTATATTTCAAATTCAAATCAAAATTGAATTTTCTATTATAAATCATTTTTACTTTCATTTCTATTTGATTTCAATTCAAATCGATTTTAATTCGATTCGAATTCATTTTCTTTTCAATTCAATTCGAATTCGTTTTCAATTCAATTCGAATTCGTTTTCAATTTGATTCAATTCAAATTGGTTTTCTAATCGATTCAATTCAAATTGGTTTTCTATTCGATTCAATTCAATTGGTTTTATATTCGATTCAATTCAAATTGGTTTTATATTCGATTCAATTCCAATTGGTTTTATATTCGATTCAATTCCAATTGTTTTATATTCGATTCATTTCAAATTGGTTTCATATTCAATTCATTTCAAATTGGTTTTATATTCGATTCATTTCGAAATCGCTTCATATTCAATTCATTTCGAAATGAATAAAATCGATATAAATATCGTTCACGTCAAAATGGTGTTAATCTAATCAACACGGCTTAATGTATTTCTAGTTTCAAATATTCTATTTCAAATATTTCCTATTATCAAAATATTTGTTATTATCAAAATATTTCGTTCAACACATGACTAATCTCAACGGATGAGTACAGTCAACACATGAACCTTTACTTTATATTTATAAAGATGTAAATTTTATTATTAAAATATTTCGTTCAACACATGACTAATCTCAACGGATGAGTACAGTCAACACATGAACCTTTATTTTATAATATCCTTTATTTTCTAAATGGGAATGAGGCCCAACCAATCACCATATAATGTTAATTATATGGATTTTCATACATTACACGTATATAATAGCATTGAAAAATAATCAAACATCAACCAAAGTGCACTACACTGTATAAGCATCAAATATAGATATCTAACGCTTATAACATCCTGTCAATCAATCGATCGACATATTTAATCAATCAGGATGAGTG
Source organism: Allium sativum (assembly GCA_030737875.1). Lineage (NCBI taxonomy): Eukaryota > Viridiplantae > Streptophyta > Magnoliopsida > Asparagales > Amaryllidaceae > Allium > Allium sativum. The sequence goes on from CM060912.1 coordinate 293,681,399, forward strand.
AACTTCAAATTTCACCCCAACACCCGTGTGGGGTTTCAAACAATCAAACACAGATTTTATTTGTGCAGTTGGGCGATGTGTGAAATTTATCGTCCCAATCAATGTCCTTCAAATAGGTGTACATAAACAAACCGTCCGGTTTGTAAATGAATATTTATTTATTCACATTCACTATATTCATATTCACATTAAAAATTATATTTTTAACGATAAAATATTTTATTTCAACACATGAATTTCTATTCATTTCATTTACACAATAAAAATGATATTTTTATCTTTCTAACATATTTTATAAAATTTCGGCGGCATAACGGCACGATACTAGAAACGGGACAAGGCCTAGCCTTATCCCCGGTCTAGTGAAGACCCACGCCATTCACACATCAATCAAATCCATTTCATTTCACCAAACAATTCAATTCAAACCAAATAAACTAACCAACTACACAACCAAACAATTTAACAAACAAGCCATCCATGGTCTGTGGATGACGGGTGTCGGGTGCTGCTAAGCACCATCTACATCCTAGTATATATTTTTAACTAGAAATTTAAAATAAAAGTGAGGAGTTCTCACCTTGGAGATCCACTCCTCCATTATCTATTCCTGAATGGTTCGGATAATGACAAAAATTCCAATGCGACCCTTTCCTGATGTTCATATGAAAAATGTTCATATATATTTTCTTTCGACGGTTCTTTCTATATAAAAATTATATTTTTATATTTCTACTTCTTCTATAAAGATCGTATTTTTATTGCTATTATACATATATAAAAATCAATTTTTTATCGCTATTCTATATACATATAAATCGAATTTTTTATCGCTATAAAAATCCTATCTTTTTAACTATAAAATCCTATCTTTTTAACTTTAAAAATCCTATCTTTTTAACTATAAAATCAAACCTTTTTAGCCTTAAAAATCAAACTTTAATCATTTTAATAATCAAATCCTTCCAAAAAAATAATAATAATAACATAAAAACCGTATTTTTCATACACGGGAAAAGTCATAACTTTATAATCTAAAAATTCAAACTTTCTTTGTTTTAAAAATTCAAACTTTCTTTGTTTTAAAAATTATAAATAAATAACTAAAGAGAAGGATAAAAAGTGTCTTACTGGTATCGTCGGAGATTGGGGCGTCGTGCGTCGGCCAGGAGGGGGTGGTGCTTGCTGAGGTGGCGCCGGAGTTTCAGGGTGGGGTCGTGGATGGTCGGAGGCGAGATGCGGTGGCTGGCGCAGGAGCAAGGGTTGGCGATTTGGGGGAGTTTCGCGGGTCTTGGGGGGGGCGCAACTGGAAGGAGGAGGCGATGAAGAAGGGGAGGGTGTGGTCGGCTTGAGGCGAAGGTGGGGGAGCTGCTCCGGTGAGGTAGCGCTCCACGAGGTGGCGCGGTGGCCTATCCTGCTACGACGATCGCTTGGCTTTTTTTTATTTGGTATTGATCTGGTTAAAGGGTAAGGGGGAGAGATAAAAAGGGGGGGCTAAGTATTTTATTATATTTTATATTATTTTAATTTTTCCATAAAAAGCAACCTTTACATTCGAACTCAAAATCGAGCCCACCGACTGTCGTCCATAGCTAATTACCCCCATTCTGAACCCAATGGGATATGTATCGTAAGCCAATTCTATCGTTTCGACCAGTTTTCATTTAAATTAACATTTAAATCATTATATTGAATTTTAAACGTACATTTCAATTTACCAGGGCCACATACTAACTCTAAAAATTCCCGAAAAATATTTTCTAGCTTCGTATTGACGATACGGTCCTAACAAAACTAATTTCGTCGAATTCAGAGACCGTTTGAAAAATTGCCGATTTCCAGTAGATTAAATCAACTAAAACTGGTCAAACACGTTTTCCCTTGCCACGCTCACATATTGATTCGAAAAATTATGAAATTTGAAACCTAGCAATAACTTTACATCACGGATCCAACAAAAGTGGTTTCGTCGAAATCCGAGGTCGTTTGCAAAATGGCTATTTTTAAGGGCCGAAATTCCATAGCGACTATTCAGAATTTTCAACTGGACATATCTTTTGACCCCCGCTATGAAATTTTGATTTTTCGGATTCGTTGGAAAGATATTCCCAATTAGATCCTATTGATTTTGGTTTCACTAAAATCCGGATTGTTTTGCACCCGGTACATTCAATTGAAGTTTGAAATCGAATTATCGAACTACCGCGCCATTTTCAATTCCTTTTATATTTATAAATTATTATTTATAATCTAACGACGATCTATATAGTATATACGTTCGAATTATATTCAAAATAATGTTTTCGTTGAAATTATTTAAAATAATCTATTTTAAATATTCAAATTCAGCTAAAATTGCTAAAATAAAAATTTCAAACTGGCTCGCATTTTCCGGGTTGTTACAATCTCCCCCACTTAAAACTTTTCGCCCCTGAAAAGGAACAAAGCCGAAAGTGGTTTGATTAATCAACTCTATGTTCGATCTGGCTTCCATTCTCCAACTTTTCAGTTTCTGAGAATTTTCAAATTCTTCAAAAATTTGGCTAACACCCTAAATTTTCGAAAATTTTTGCCATAACCTCCCCTGCACCGGGAGCCACGGGAAAATCTCGAAATTGCCATACAGGCCTTCTGATCTCAAAAAGAAAAAGAAAAAGCCAAGCGGCTAGCCAATCGGCTCATAAAATCATCATCACCCAAACAAAACAGTGAATTATGATAAACGTGTACCTTTTTGTAGGGCAAACAAATTTTATTCTTCTGCTCTAGCCTCCTTGCTATGACCTGTTCAATGTAAGTACATGTATATGCAAGCAAATGCGATAAATTTTCAATACAGTTCGATGTTTGGTGCTAAATTCAACTTGGTTCAACATTTTCTTACCTTAGTTATATTATACAATACCAATACATTTTAAAACAAAAAGCATAATTACGTTCATACAAGCATCATACATACATACATATATCCAAAACGCTAGTTCATTACATTAAAACCCAGCTTTCTAGGAAGTCATGCCTTCTTCTTGCATGATTTCCAAAGTTGATAGCTCCTTTCCCTTGGATTTCTTATCACCCTTCTTTAACGGGCAATCTCGGGCTAGATGCCCTACTTCTTTGCATTGAAAGCACTTCTTTTCCTTTCCTAAATTTGTGGGTTTCTTCTTTATCTTCGGACACTTATGTACGAAATGCCCCGTCTCTTTGCATTTGAAACACACTATGTCCATTCTCATCATTTTCTCCCTGCTTTTCTTTCGCTCAGGGCACCGAACGGCATAATGTCCTTCTTTTCTGCATATGCGGCAATAAATACACACGTACGTTCCTAAGTTCAACTCATGTTCTTTTTCTGCTTTCTGGTGAGCTCTCCTCGCTTGTTTCGGGGTCATCCAGAATTCAGTATGAGATAAGCCATAGTCGTCCATATCCTATATAATATTTTTAGGATTTTTGTCAAGAGAGTTTGCATTTTGTTTCACTTAATAATCATCTTGATTATACTTCATTTATCATTCCAGTATTTTTTTTTTTGGTTGAATCAATAAACAAACATCACAGCCATCAATCAATTTGTTGATTAGATTGTCAAATATATATGATTTTTATATACTCAAAAATCAGATTTTAGTGTTAAGATACAAACAGTAAATTTCAATTAAGTTTTGTTCTCACACCAGTCGATTGGAAATATATAGAAATCTCACTTTCGAAACTCGAAAACAAGTACTGGCGATGGGGCCCCATCACCAGAATTATTCCCGGGCAAATAGAGTATGATTCTATATCTATCCAGTATATTAAAACCTCGAATACACGCTTGCAAGGCGTATATGCAAAATCTTTATATATTGGATTGTCCAAATCAATTTAAAATAAATAGTCAAACACGTAAGATATGATTTAAATTTCAAAACAAAAATGGTTTCATTTTAAAAATATACTCTTCACACTCGTTCTAGGATACTACTGATCCTATCTCTAACGAGTCATTCTCATTGGATATTACTAATCCAATTTCTGATGAATTCTTTCATTTGGTTCTAAAGTGTCATGTTCTCTAGCTCTGTAAACCAAAGCTCTGATACCAACTATGACAACAAGGAATTTCGCTCGATCCGAATCGGTCGCTAAACTGATCTAGACCTTTCGAAACGCCTGATTGTTTTGGGAACACGACAAAATAGAACGCAGACGGAAGAACATTTCATTGTTTATTACAACAATTCCATCAGAATACAAGAATATACAGAGTATGAATTAATATTACACAGAAAATATCAGAGATTTAAATTACATTTAAATACATCGCAGCGGAAAAACAATATAAATCACAACTGAAAATAATGCATGGATACAGAGCTTTCCGAACATCGTTCCAGCTGTAAATCAGGATCCTGTGAATATAAATCTGCAAAACCAAAACTACTAGCTGCCGTGTGCAAAATAGGGGCACCCAGAGTTTAGGTTAAAACAATAAACTCCAGGTCAGTCATGTGACTGGTGTGAGAATTAAAACAGTTATTAATCTTTGTTTTTAAAGTTAGGTAAATCAAGGGACCACGCCGTATAACATGGAACGGGTTTCCTCCCAAGAATACCAGTGCAGAAAACAAACAGCGCAATGCTAAATAAAAAAACAATGAAGCTATTATAAGACCCAGGTCCCATCACACAATGCAACGCAAACCGGAGGATAGGGTTTTCCCTTATAATAGCCAAATATGCTTGATACGCGAAATTTCATCTTATATTATTACTATAAGTGAAGAAAACAACTTCAGATATAAATATATCAATCATAGACGGCATGGGTACCATATATCATGTCGCCAATACTAGGCTCTACAATCAAAACCGCAAAATGTCATATTTGGAAATTGGATTTCCATCATGGTGGCTCCTGATTCGAAAGATCGATCACGTAGTGCCATCTCAACGGCTTACGTCTCGGCTGGAGAAAACACTGTAAAGCACATCCGCACTTTCGGGAAATCGAGTATCACTACGGCTTACGTCCCGGCGAGAGAAAACACCGCTTACCCTATCCCTCTGAGCACTAAGCTCACTCTCGGTCAACCGAATCCACGACACCACGAAGGTGCCCATCCACGAAAAAGCATACTGATCAAACCATCAGTTTACCACCATACCGGGGTGTGAGGCTCGTGAATCAACGCTATACACAAAGCCGTGCTATATTAAAGCTGCGCTTTGATCATCACCCACCAAACTTTGCTTTTCAACAAAAGTCTGGATCACTGCATCTCAGCATGCCACACTATCAATCCATATCGTACCACTGATATCTGCCAATATATAACCTCTAAGCACGTATGTCTCAGAGAAGGGCGTTAAGCAAGAGAATAAATTCTCCGCCGCCAAACAGATATATATTTAGCAGAGATCAACGAATACAATATAAAGGAATACAATGTCAGACACACCATCCATTTACAAGTCCGTTCTAGGTTTGAACGAAACCAGAGGCACTTTCCTCGCATATCCGTCGATCTCCTAGCACGTCCGGACGGCTACCACTTCAGCGCCCTTCAAGGTAGCTACTCCCATCGTGAGCGTTAGTAGCACCCATCCATTCGATGTGAAGATCGTCGGTCTTGCACCGTCTTCAATCTCTTCGACTTATCGTCGAATCGGTTATTCAGAATGGGTATAGACCCGGCCTTTCTGAATAACCCACGTATATAATAAACAATTGTTATACAAACACCACATACGCCTCATTCCAATTCAGATATTCACACTCCTAGGGAAAGGTTCCCATTAATTTTATCAAAGATAAATTCTTTTAAATTTATTCTTTAATCTTCCTTTGGATATCATTTCAAACCATATTATGGTTTTCCAAACTAGTCGGGATTAGCGAACCACACCGACGTAATTATTTATTTTATTTCCCAATCCCAACCTATTTATCCCATGGAGCAAAACTGTTATTACCCCATAACTAACACCACGGTGTTATCGGTAAATTTAATTACCATTTCACGTTCAAATCTAATTAAAGATTTAACTATCGCTTTGGAGAAAAACGGGTAATACTCCATTCTCGCTCAATTTCTAAATTTGATAATTCAGATTATCAATTGACATTTCAATTTAATTGCAGATTCATTAAAACTACTTTTACTGGGTTATAGAACTAGGTGTTATTTAAAACACAGTTCACGACAAACCCAAATCACATTCTATTTATTATCGGGTTAAAGAACTAGTGTTATTTAAAACACCGTTCACGATAAACCCATTTCAAATCCAATCAAATATATTAGAAATTCCGATTATTTAAAACCCCTTTTTAAATCTAATTTCTTAATTTAAAAATAATTGGGTTTTAAATTTAGTTCAAAACTAGTTCATTTCGATAAAAATCTAGTTTATCTTTTCAAATATGGAGTTTTTCATCCCAATTTTTCCCAAATCATTTCTTATGATTTTACACAAATTATTACTATTTTTAATAATTTTATTAAGGCCCGTACAATCGATTTCCAACAATGGCCATCGAACTGCACTTACAACGACCTTTTTCAAATTTGATTTGGACGTAACTCCAAATCCAACCGTTAGATTTCAAATTTCTAATATTCGTTAGAAAGCTCTTTTCGATACGAACCCAACGGTTCCGGTTTTAGGAGAATCCGACGGTCTGATCTCCCGTAATGTCCGTTTTAAATAAATGGTCGAAATTCACGAACTGCCGCGGCGCGGCGCGTTCTATTCAGGCCATTATATTATATATATAATATATACTTCATCGATTTCTATTTAAAACGAATTATATAAATAGTTTTGAATTCGTTTCAAAAACAATTTCAACCTATATTTCAAATTCAAATCAAAATTGAATTTTCTGTTATAAATCATTTTTACTTTCATTTCTATTTGATTTCAATTCAAATCGATTTTAATTCGATTCGAATTCATTTTCTTTTCAATTCAATTCGAATTCGTTTTCAATTCAATTCGAATTCGTTTTCTATTCGATTCAATTCAAATTGGTTTTCTATTCGATTCAATTCAATTGGTTTTATATTCGATTCAATTCAAATTGGTTTTATATTCGATTCAATTCAAATTGGTTTTATATTCGATTCAATTCAAATTGGTTTTATATTCGATTCATTTCAAATTGGTTTCATATTCAATTCATTTCAAATTGGTTTTATATTCGATTCATTTCAAAATAGCTTCATATTCAATTCATTTCGAAATGAATAAAATCGATATAAATATCGTTCACGTCAAAATGGCGTTAATCTAATCAACACGGCTTAATGTATTTCTATTTTCAAATATTCTATTTCAAATATTTCCTATTATCAAAATATTTGTTATTATCAAAATAATTCATTCAACACATGACTTATCTCAACGGATGAGTACAGTCAACACATGAACCTTTACTTTATATTGATAAAGATGTAAATTTTATTATTAAAATATTTCGTTCAACACATGAGTAATCTCAACGGATGAGTACAGTCAACACATGAACCTTTATTTTATAATATCCTTTATTTTCTAAATGGGAATGAGGCCCAACCAATCACCATATAATGTTAATTATATGGATTTTCATACATTACACGTATATAATAGCATTGAAAAATAATCAACCATCAACCAAAGTGCACTACACTGTATAAGCATCAAATATAGATATCTAACACTTATAACAGCCTGTCAATCAATCGATCGACATATTTAATCAATCAGGATGAGCGAACTTCAAATTTCACCCCAACACCCGTGTGGGGTTTCAAACAATCAAACACAGATTTTATTTGTGCAGTTGGGCGATGTGTGAAATTTATCGTCCCAATCAATGTCCTTCAAATAGGTGTACATAAACAAACCGTCCGGTTTGTAAATGAATATTTATTTATTCACATTCACTATATTCATATTCACGTTAAAAATTGTATTTTTAACGATAAAATATTTTATTTCAACACATGAATTTCTATTCATTTCATTTACACAATAAAAATGATATTTTTATTTTTCTAACATATTTTAGAAAATTTCGGCGGCATAACGGCACGATACTAGAAACGGGACAAGGCCTAGCCTTATCCCTGGTCTAGTGAAGGCCCACGCCATTCACACATCAATCAAATCCATTTCATTTCACCAAACAATTCAATTCAAACCAAATAAACTAACCAACTACACAACCAAACAATTTAACAAACAAGCCATCCATGGTCTGTGGATGACGGGTGTCGGGTGCTGCTAAGCACCGTCTGCATCCTAGTATATATTTTTAACTAGAAATTTAAAATAAAAGTGAGGAGTTCTCACCTTGGAGATCCACTCCTCCATTATCTATTCCTGAATGGTTCGGATAATGACAAAAATTCCAATGCGACCCTTTCCTGCTGTTCATATTAAAAATGTTCATATATATTTTATTTCGACGGTTCTTTCTATATAAAAATTATATTTTTATATTTCTACTTCTTCTATAAAGATCGTATTTTTATTGCTATTATACATATATAAAAATCAAATTTTTATCGCTATTCTATATACATATAAATCGAATTTTTTATCGCTATAAAAATCCTATCTTTTTTAACTATAAAATCCTATCTTTTTAACTATAAAAATCCTATCTTTTTAACTATAAAATCAAACCTTTTTAGCCTTAAAAATCAAACTTTAATCATTTTAATAATCAAATCCTTCCAAAAAAATAATAATAATAACATAAAAACCCTATTTTTCATACATGGGAAAAATCATAACTTTATAATTTAAAAATTCAAACTTTCTTTGTTTTAAAAATTCAAACTTTCTTTGTTTTAAAAATTATAAATAAATAACTAAAGAGAAGGATAAAAAGTGTCTTACTGGTATTGTCGGAGATTGGGGCGTCGTGCGTCGGCCAGGAGGGGGTGGTGCTTGCTGAGGTGGCGCCGGAGTTTCAGGGTGGGGTCGTGGATGGTCGTAGGCGGGATGCGGTGGCTGGCGCAGGAGCTAGGGTTGGCGATTTGGGGGAGTTTCGCGGGTCTTGGGGGGGCGCAACTGGAAGGAGGAGGCGATGAAGAAGGGGAGGGTGTGGTCGGCTTGAGGCGGAGGTGGGGGAGCTGCTCCGGCGAGGTAGCGCTCCACGAGGTGGCGCGGTGGCCTATCCTGCGACGACGATCGCTTGGCTTTTTTTTTATTTGGTATTGATCTGGTTAAAGGGTAAGGGGGAGAGATAAAAAGGGGGGCTAAGTATTTTATTATATTTTATATTATTTTAATTTTTCCATAAAAAGCAACCTTTACATTCGAACTCAAAATCGAGCCCACCGACTGTCGTCCATAGCTAATTACCCCCATTCTGAACCCAATGGCATATGTATCGTAAGCCAATTCTATCGTTTCGACCAGTTTTCATTTAACTTAAATCATTATATTGAATTTTAAACGTACATTTCAATTTACCAGGGCCACATACTAACTCTAAAAATTCCCGAAAAATATTTTCTAGCTTCGTATTGACGATACGGTCCTAACAAAACTGATTTTGTCGAATTCTGAGACCGTTTGAAAATTTGCCGATTTCCAGTCGATTAAATCAACTAAAACTGGTCAAACGCGTTTTCCCTTGCCACGCTCACATATTGATTCGAAAAATTATGAAATTTGAAACCTAGCAATAACTTTACATCACGGATCCAACAAAAGTGGTTTCGTCGAAATCCGAGGTCATTTGCAAAATGGCTATTTTTAAGGGCCGAAATTCCATAGTGACTATTCAGAATTTTCAACTGGACATATCTTTTGACCCCCGCTATGAAATTTTGATTTTTCAGATTCGTTGGAAAGATATTCCCAATTAGATCCTATTGTTTTTGGTTTCACTAAAATCTGGATTGTTTTGCACCCGGTACATTCAATTGAAGTTTGAAATCGAATTATCGAACTACCGCGCCATTTTCAATTCCTTTTATATTTATAAATTATTATTTATAATCTAACGACGATCTATATAGTATATACGTTCGAATTCTATTCAAAATAAAGTTTTCGTCGAAATTATTTAAAATAATCTATTTTAAATATTCAAATTCAGCTAAAATTGCTAAAATAAAAATTTCAAACTGGCTTGCATTTTCCGGGTTTTTACAAAAACACTCCAACGCCTCCGTTTATTTATATTTTTATATAGGATGGATGAGTTTATATTTTGTTTTGGTTGTTGTGAAGGAAAATAATGCTTCTCGTGTGTATATATATCAGTACGAATGGTAAAGGAAAGAAAAGATGTTGCGTCAACGTACAAGGTAGCATACAGGGTGAGTAGCATAGGCATGTGTATGGGTGTGAGATTTCTTCAAACCGCAGCGAGCTTTCGTTTCAGAAAATATATAGGTAAGGATGCCTGAAGTGAAATGTTTGTAGGTGTGAGTTTTCAATGGAAAAGAAATCATATGGTGACATGAAATGAAAATACGATGCTGCCTGTTCTACTGATAGAAATTTTGGAAAGAAAATTCAGGTCTGGCATTTGATTGTACACAGTAGGTTCCTAGCTCAGGTTTGTTGCCGAAATAAAAATACATAGAATGTGAAAGAATATTGGGGAAGATATTGTTCCTGACTAAATTCATATGCCTGAGATAATTTTGATTTGAAAATACGCTGCTGATAGTAGGACTGTAGGAACGTACTCCCTCAAAATGTAGGATAAGAGGAAACAGTATAGCTGTGGGAATATAGTTGTATACAAAATATAGCATATATAATAGAAATCGGTTGCTCTATACACAAAATATATAGGACTGTATATTTGATTTGAGAGGATAGGACAACAAGCGAGTAGACTAGCGGGATGGACTGTGCGATGGTTTACGTTGTTATAGTTATAGGATAGTTCTATTTGTTTAGTATATGAAGTTTAGCGTACACCGTCATATAATACTCCATTTACATACAGACCCCTATGGACAGAAATAAAAATATAGTCGTGTCCAGCGAGGTGTCACTATCCCAAAATTATAATAATATCGGTAGGTTAACTTATATTGTGAAACCCCAAAATACTGATACAGGGTGCAAAATACGTCAAATAAAAAGCTGCATATTTAATTAATTAAAAATTACAGTAAAATTCTACAAATTAAATTATAACTACGTCTCAAAAGAATCTTGTCCAGATTTGAATCCAGTATGCAGTTATATCAAATAAACCGTTATGGTCGATGAACGATTCTATAGCGACTATTGGAAATTTTAATCTGGGCATATCTTACCATCTACACGATGAAATCACGATTTTTTCTCTTTCATTAGAAAGATATAATCAAACCGATCCTAATGATTCTTGTTTCACAGAATCCTGACTGAAAATGGATTCTGTATATTCAATTAAAGTTCAGATCAAAAATTACGAACTGCCGCAACGTTTTTGAGCTCGTTTTAATTATATTGTAAATTATATATTTTGAACTCGATTTTATAAAATAAATTCTATATAAAATCCGCTAATATCACCAAATCAATATTTAAACAGATTTAAATATTCGAAATCATCGTTCAAAAATCTGGGACGTTACATATCCTGCCCTACACAACCAATTTGTGTGCAACCATATGTGTATGTGCATGGTGTACATAATGCATTTCAACCATAAATCATGCATGCAAGATGATTCTAAATCGGGCCTTCTATATGTATGAATTGAGATTTTTAAAACACTTTTGAAAATATGATGCAAAGCATCCTAAATATACTGGCAGTTTTATATGAATGCAAATTGTAACAACCCGAATTACGACAGACCAACTTTTTTTCTTCAAAATTCTAATCTATCGAAACTTGTGTTGGTTTGCTCTGGTATCTTGTAGAAAAGACAGAGATATAAAATATATCAGAGCACAGAAAACATCTCACAGCAGAAAGGGTAAAATATAATGTAATCAAAATATAGTCTCACCGTAGTAATAATACTGCCTAACCAGTATCCAAAGCTATCATATCTCTGCCACAAACCTAACCTGTGAGTATGTTATAAGGAGGGGGTCAAAACACAAGTTCTGGTGACTGGATTTAAAGTATACACTTTGGATAATCATACATATACCGTTCAATCACATTTTCATATTTATTAGGTTACTTAGGTTAACAGAACTCAAGGCTTGCACACACGTCGTACCCATTTACTTCCCAGTGGATTAACCTAATATAGTATATATGTAGTTACGCCCGATATTTAGGTACACCTCCATGGTACCCCACTCGCACGGTCTCCAGCGCAATGCCACAGAAATGTACGCAGTCCCTCATCCTACGCCGGAGTGATGTACGGATCTCTGCATAACAATGTTATGTTCTGCATATGTCTGCCCTTACTATGCTACGTAAGCGTACGAATTTCCACCTTCGATTGAATTAGATTACATCACTGAGTAATGCCCTCAAGTCTACGATATACTACCCAGAGCAGACACGCATGTATCTAGACTTTCCCATGTACGTATTGCCAATCGTATTTGATGTCTTAACCATACATAACCTCTAATGTGCACCGAGTTCTGTGGCAGGGCTGTAAAGAAACACGAAAACTGGTCGGGAGCTTTTCCATATCTGTACAGGACCGCCTTTAAGGGCCTCAAAATACAAATATCCCTCGGGTATGTTTTTCATGGTGGCTATGGCCCCACCTCGGTCCCTCCTTCAACTAGTAAAGACTACAAGAGCTGGGCGGCTTTCCCCTAACAAACAATCTAAACATCCAGTTGGCGTCTCCCCTCAACCACCGTACCTCGATAGTGAAAGATGAAGGTATCTTGGGTTTAGCTCTAGTCTTTTCGCATCCCACTGGCTGCCAATGATGGATACCTGACGATCTACTATCCTTGTTGGTCCTGACTGCGCCTCCCATTTAAGCGATTGCTGAATCACCCTAGCGTCACCTCGTCATAGCATTCTGACTCAAAAGTTATTTTTGCAGTCAAGGCCCACCCACTTGGTAGTAACGCGCAGACCCAGCCTCTGCGAACACAGCCTAAACATCTGCTACTGCACAGAGGACTACCATGAGCACCTTATGTATCTCAGGAAGTCGCATGCTTCTCCTTGTAGTCCTTCGAAGATGACTGAATAATCAGAAGAACGTGCGCTCTCTTCGTGCCTTATGACACCACAATGATCTACCCCGTTGGGTTATTCACCCTCAAACATATGGACTGGCCCAAGCACCTCACTTTAATATGTTATTAAAACTTATGTCTAAACATTTTTTTTATGCGCTTTCTTTACCTCATCAGGTTTCCATTTAACTTGGTTATTCTCATTCACATTGACTTCTTATTCATGTTACAAAGTTCCTCTTGCTTATTAATTTCAATCATATAACTTAACCCATTTAAGTTTATTAATAAGCCCACAACATGTTATTCTGTAGATTGTAACCCAAAGTCTGTAATCTACAATCTCTTAATATTATTCATAGTCCAATAACATGTTCTTACTTAATACGTAATTAAGTATATCTCAATTCACATGTTTTCTATTCAACATGTCCCTCATTATTTATGATTAAATATAACTTATTTCATTTCATAAGTTGCCTCATTCTTTTTATTTAATCATAATTCCCTCTTATGCTGTCATTACAACTTGTCATTTTTTACTTATTAACTTAGCTGAACTAAGGTTTACTAAAAGTTTCCTTCCCATAAATATAACTTATGTTGTCCTTATCAACATATTTCAAATTCTCGTTCTCACAGATATCTTAATTTAAAATTAAGTACTACTTATCTTCTTACATAAATATTCCATCTCCTTTATCGTTTATTATAACCTAAGTTATAATTTCCACTTGTCCATAGGACAAGCCTACCTATTATATAACATTCTCAATAATGTAACTTATTTATAATAGGTTATTATCATTCCCAGTTCATTCCACTTCCTTTACAGTTGTAATTACCTTTCATTCATTTCTGTTCATTTCCATCAATCACAATTAGTGCCATTTATCTCTATCCTTTATATTCATATATTTATATATATGCTTATGTACTGGACCTCTCACATTAAGCCTACCACTTGTGGATGCTGGATTTGTCAGGCGGTTCCGGGCAAACTTCTTCCACAAGTTGACATTGCCTCGTGTCTTAGCACCGTTAAATGTTTTATTAAAGCACTAGACCCCTCACATTAAATTAACAAGTTGTGGACGCTGGATATGCCGGGCAGTTCCAGGCAAGCTTCTACCACAAGTTGAATTCAACCTCGTGTCTAGGTGCATTACAATTTTCTATTTAACGTAAATTTAGGCATATTATTCTTTCCACATTTTTACTGAACCTATTTTACATGTCATCATATTATGCCTATTTTATGTCATATGTTCTTCATAACATATAATTAATTTCATCTCAAAGTAACATGTGACCATCAAATCCTATAATTATTCTAATTTAACATGTAATGATTCCAATTTCTACAATTAAGGGTTCAAGTACATAAATGTCACAAGCTAACATGAAATTAGAACAACAGTAATCGCTACACATATATTAACAAGTTTATATTTCAACATATGAACATTTTGGAACATTAAACGTTTCAACATATGAATTTCTAACATATTAATATTTTAACATATTAATATCTCAAAATGTCATATTAACATTTCAACACTTTTAACCATGATAGCAGATTTTCATTACAGGTTAATGGGGAATGTTAAACGATAATATATCATTATCAAAAATGATATAACTTAAATCCACTCACATTGATATACCTATCTAGAAGAGAGTCGCTTTGGATTAGTTGCAGATGGAGAGTCATGAGTTTGTATTGTCGTTGCAGTTGAAAACACCTTATTTTTCGTTGTTGACGATAAATTTTCTTTTTAATCTTCATTTGAATAGCGCTTCAATATTATAATAAATAATTTTATTCGGAAATTACATGGAGGAAGAAGAAGAGAGTGAAAAAACAACAAATGAGAATGGAGAGCTATATGGTCCTTTATATATGAAGCTCAAATTGACAGTGACCGTCTATTTTCCCTGATGAAATCTATTCTCTCCACATTATAAGGCCAACAGGAAGTTGCCAAGTCAGTATAATTTTTGAATTGGTCCAATAGAATAAAGCCAACACGACATGCATTGTTATTTCATGACAATTAAATGTGCCAATTAGGCGCCACATTAGTTTTCTACTATTATGCACATTACTTCCTTTTTATCTTTATCTATTATGTGCATACATTCTTCATATGTTTCTAAGTATATACATATATATCCCCTTTCAATTAATTCATTTTATCAATTCCTTGATTTACTCCTTTAAATTGATCATGCACCTATTTTCCATTTTCCCTCTATATTTGCATGCACATTTTGCATATAACCTTATAAATTGTTACTTGTTTAATTTTTCTCTTTCCGTTAATACTTATTGTTTACCTTCTATTGCCTATCATTAATTCTTTTACTTTCGAATTTCGAATGTTATGTGTACATAATTATACACATCTTCCTTTATTATTTTATTTTGCATGCCTTATCTTTAATGCAATCATTTTATCATGTTTTCTTTTTCCTTATTTCAATCAATCCATTGCATTAATTCAGCGCATGCATTATCTTCCCACCAATTTTGACTTGATTTGAATTATATTCATATATAGGGTCCTTATATGTATACAAAATTTCTATTGACCATTTTGCATGTACATATATACGCACAACTTTTGTTTCATTTCAAAAATTCAAAAGGTGTTGCACCGTTTTTCGATTCTTGCCATATTTCTTTGATTTCAGCCTTATCTTGAACTTTATCTCTTGTATATATATATATACTTTTGCACATATATACATACATGTTCTCATATATATATATATATATATATATATACATATACTTTCCTTACTTCCTTATATGTATATTTTTCCTTATATGTGTGTTTATAATTATTTTCTCTCATGAACATGTATTATTTCGGCCATTCTCTTAAAACTAAAATATGACAGCGGCAAGGATCGAACTCTACACCTCTTATATGCAAGCCACATGCTCTAACCAATTGGACTACTAAGGCTATTGTTAATAAGGCTTAGAACAATGGTAATTATTGTTCTCTTCTTACTTCTCTTTTTCATGCTTGCTACCATATTTTATTCAACCCATTGCATGAATCATTTTCTTTTATTTGTCTTTTATTATGTGTGCTGCTATTCACACCCCACTTTAGTGTAGTGGTCACCTGACAAATTTTATTAGATTGGATTATTTTTAGCCTACTTCTTACTACCACTTTCTGTCTTTTCACTCAGTCACTACCAATTAAAAGCTTCAACTAAAACCATTGAATTATTTCCTTCCTTGAATAAGTTGTTGCATTTCTACTCTTCGCATCAATAAGCAATAAATCACATATGCCCCTCTCTCGGTAATTTTCCATTTCACACACATAGGCCACCTCAGTATCTAATTTTGTAGAAGCAGCATGAAACACTCGAGGTGAAGTGGATCTCTTCGTGGAGATGAACAGTGAGGCTGAGGTCAGGAAGGGTGAACTGCAGGGTGATTGGCTTGGACGATGATCGTGACGAGGTTGGTGGGTGAGGATCGAGGGGAAGGCTGTGGTGGTCGGGTGGTAGTTAGATAAGGTGATGCGGGGAGGTCTAGGCAGCGCTGCGGAAATTCATGGAGGCATTAGCTTTGGTTCACGGTGGAGTGGAAGAAATGGATTCTGCAGGTGGAAGGTCGGGCTGGAGTTGCACCCGGGCTAGGCCAATAGTCATCGAGGGTCTGATAGGTAGTGGAGGAAGAGAAGAGGAGGGAGGGAGGCATGATATATGGTGGATTTTTTTAAAGTGGTATTCACGAAGGAGAAATAGAAGTAGAGGTGGCGGCCATTTAAAATTTAAATAATTTAAGTGGTGTAAAGGTGCAGAGATGCATAAAGAAGTTGTAACGGCCCGTATTTTTAATGGTATAATAATTAATTTATTTAAATCTTTAAATAATGGTTTTGTAATTTAATTGACTTAAATTAAATTATTCTAATTTATATTTATTTAATATAAATCATGGATGATAAAACTTAATTCCCAAATAGTCGAAAATTGCTGAATTTGCAATATTGTGTAAAACGGATAATAACGATATTTAATTAGGTTTATATTCGAATTCTAATTGTGAATATATTATGTAAGCGACCATTGAACGTATTAATTATAATGTGGTGAGTGATAATACTTCAAAGCTCGAACTAGCATTCCCAAAAGGTAAGGATACTGGAATAAGATCATGATCGCCAATAGTGAAGTTCTTCATGTGAATATCCCTAGCATCTGATCCACACCCCTCACTCCCATTATGATTTACACGCAACATTTATGACTGCTTGGGTTGTTTTCATCTCTGCCAGATGCATGTGATATTGGGTCTATCACACGAAAGTAATGCACCGTGTAAACTATGACTCCTCGAAAGACAACAGTTATACGCTAAACAAATATAAAGAGAAATTAAGTTTGTTGCTTCAACCCGAACTATTCGTACACTCTTCCTTCCCAATGCAGACCAAAGAAGTTTAAAAGAGACTAGGGCTATGAGGTGAAATACAAGACGCGTGAAGACTATACATATTTCTCCTTCGCTATAAAGTAACGGTTTGATTTACATATGTATATATTTCTTTTGTCAGTACCCATCAGCTTCTCTCTTTTGAAAAAACTTAGCAATTAAGTAAAACCCCTCCTCGAAATAACTGTTGGAAACCTCAAAGAAAGCACCATCAGCATATGCTTAAGGAAGAAGATATCAGTCCTATGTGTGAAAGGGGTACATGCTATTACTTAGCTATGAAGGAACTTTGGTTATAAATATACACGCAACTCAAGACTGTCTCATTTCCTTTGTTTCTTCCTAAAGAAAACATATTCTTTATTCAATATAAAACTGTTGTATCCCTTTTATTCTCCTGAAAATCTTTTCTCCATTTGCATTAAATATAATGAAGGGTAGTAGAGAGTTTCTGGGAATGGTCTGAGTAGACACAAGGAAAAAGAGGAGAAAGTACAAGTGTAGTGTGTGTTAGTGGTCATACGAAGAGAACAAGAGGTAGTAGTGGGGTGAAGTGTGAAGAACGAATGGGTTTATATGGTGAAATTAGCGAAGCATGAGTGAGTACTCGAGTTGGAAAGGAGATCATGAAGTTTACGTTGGAGGTGGCATGATCAGTATGCGGTTTTGGGTTCCCTTTTGCAAGTTAGCTTGCGAAGTAGGGTGCGAGCTCATTGAAGTGTAAATGAGAGGTGAAGACGGGTTGTCAAATGGCCAGTTGATACTGTATTATGGGAGTAGAGGGAGCACAAGGTGCGGATAAAAAGGGTTACATTTCTCGAAACAGTGAATAAAAACATATAGGATCTCGGATGATGTAACATAGAAGAAGAGGGAGTTGCTTATCCTATGTGCAGCAACTCGACAACAACGCTGCGATCTTCGGTGGCGGTTTGGGTTTGAGATGAAGTGACAGAGAGGGGGAAGTATCCCTGTCGCATTTCTTTTAGGAGGCACAAGCTTACATGGGTGCATGGCAATGTTTGTGAGGGCGGGAAGGATGAAATGGCATGGGATTGGGTTATGTACACTGGAGCATTAGAGTTCAAAGTGGAGTAATATACTGAAGCGGAAGAATTAATTGAAGAAGGAAGGGACATAGTAGCAGGCAACACATGGAATGGTAAGAAACCGTCTTTCTTGGAGCCAATGAACGAAGGGTATGGTGCACCGTGCACTTGTCCGATTTACAGTTAAGTTGAGTCTGCCCTACACTTTATTGCCGCATCATGAAATCTCCATTTAAAGAGGAGAAGCAGCTTACGGTTATTCCAGGAAGGAGCATACTGTAGCGGGTTATAGATAGTATGGGCTGTTTGAATTTATTTAAGGCCCGAACAAAAATAATAATAATAATTGCAGTAAGGGGCGTCAACGCAAGGCCTTGATCATTTCCTTTCCTGGGTTACATTTGAACTGAATAGACAAGATGGCATGAAAAATGTTGGGGTGGAAAGACTGGTGTGACGGCCCGCCCCGCACCAGCTGACATTTCCAATGAAAGTGCATTATGCCGATGTCCAACCAGCACAAGACGATCCCAAAAGAAAGGAAAAGAAGGGAATTTGAACTAGCAAGGAACCTGTAGAATGTCTCACAGCGCATGGAATAAAATATAATAATAACATACTTGACATAAAACAGGCGAGACAGTGCATAAGTTGAAAACTAAACCATGATAGCAGCGGAAAATTCAAAATACAGCTTATGTTCCACATCATCATTATTACAACTTTTCAAACTGTCTCTAAAGAAAAATCAGAAAGATACACTACTAATGCCCAAAGTAGTGACCAGCAGTGACACATGGAGAATATCCATATATATCATACGTGGAAGCCTCCTGCTCGTCTCCGGTATAGCTACTCGTGCATACCACCTAACCTGTCTCTAATCTTCCTGTTTAAGAGCACCCAGAGTAATAAGAAGAGACATTAAATTCTGGGTCAGAAAAAAGTCTGGTATGAGCGATAAGCAGCAAAAACAGAACTATACCAGGTATACTAAACCATACATGAACCTGGACCTGCAACCAAAGAATTAACACAATAGGATGTACAATACTCCAAGGTGACACTAACATATGGTGTAAAGATAACGGGGAGGGTGTACATGTCATAGTGATGGAAAATAATCAAGCGTAGCAACCATCCTCACATCTCTCACTCAGTGCGTAAAGCATACGATATCCACCGCTTTGATCACCCAAATCCTTGTTATGATCACTCTGCCCCATGTAGTCATGGAGACTACACTGCACTGATCCATAGCCACTAGTCCTTTCTATGTCCACTTTGCCCCATGAAGTCATGACGACTCCACTGCACTAGCTCATAGCCTTGCTACGATCACTCTGCCCCATGGAGTAATAGCTACCCCACTGCACTGATCCGTAGCCTAACAATCGTCTCTAGGTGGTGAATCAAAGCTATGGACATCGACAACTCCTTAGCACATGTCCCATAGCAAAGTCCAATCGTGAAGTTCACTCATTGGTTCCCATCTGGATCCTGAGTTACAACCTCCCATTTGGACTACCTTTGCATCTCGGGTTTTGGTCTCCTCCGGATCGGTTTGGAAACAAGCTTCCATTTGGATCGATCCTCTCCTCCTCGTTCAGTCCATGGTCATCAACCCCGTTCGGGTCGGGTCGGGGGTTCCTGCCCAGGTCAGGTCGGTTCGAGTGTGCAAGCATGGTTCGTGGTCCACCAAACGGTTCAGGTTGTGCTCTTCGGGTCGGGTCGGGGTAGCTCCACGGCTTGGTTCAGGTATGCTTCAGCTCGTGGTCACCATGCAGAAGCGGCTCGGTTCGGAGATTCTCCCTTCAAACCAATCCATGATGTCAACTCCTCGGATCGGATCGCGAGCACCTATTGGGTTCGGGTCGTTTCGGTGTCATTATTCACGAGCGGTTCGGGGTCGGTCGTGGGATGCTCCACGAGTGGGTTCGA
Source organism: Allium sativum (assembly GCA_030737875.1). Lineage (NCBI taxonomy): Eukaryota > Viridiplantae > Streptophyta > Magnoliopsida > Asparagales > Amaryllidaceae > Allium > Allium sativum. The sequence continues at coordinate 293,701,967 of CM060912.1, forward strand.
AAGATCTGATCCGGTCTCCTACATATTTCCTGCACTATCCAGCGAGCAGTTTATGCCACTCGACGGCCTTTCGACCAATCTAATTTTTCTATGCAATCACAAATCATTCCAAACAGTCATAGCAACATTCATAGTCATCCAAAACACTAAAACAACAAGTAATCATGATAATATAGATCAAACATACCCAAAAACCCATATTTTCCCTTAATCTCCCTTAATCATGCTTAAGCATACAATTAGTAAAACTTATCCAAATTAACCCAAATTTCTATTAGAGCCTTAAAGTAATATTTTAGAATTTTACAAATTTTTCCAGATTTTTCCGAGTTATAATTTCGCTAATTATCACTAATTACCCCTAATTACCTGTAATTAGTGAAAAACAATGCAAATCACTCACCTTAGCCACAATCAAACTACAGATCTGAATTATTCTCTATTTTGGGTTGAATCTCTGTGCAACGCAGCAACTCTATTCCCAATTTGATGCTAATTTGCCTTGATTTGATGTAGATTTGGCTAAAACTTGATTAGAGAGCGATTTGGGATGAATTAGAAGGTGGAGGCCATGGCTAGGGTTAGAGAAATGTTTTAGGCGGCTGAAAAATGAAATAAAAATCGTTTTCCTACTGTTCTCAGTCTCCCCATAACCCTAACCCCGAAATGGGTTATGGGCCCTCTTGCTAATCACCATAATTAGGCCCAGTTAAGCTGTTTTTCACCTTCTAAACCTTGTTTCAGCCATATCTCCCAAAAGGTGAGTCCGTTTGGCTAATGTGACCACTCTACGGAAAGGTAAACCATCATCCGGATCTGATAGGAGTGGTTTTAGATCAAAACTCCTTATCAATCAAAAGTTATGGTCGAAACAAGATCAGTTAGGGGCAAAATAGTCATTTAAAAATCGGCCAAAATCATAAATATGGGAAATGACCCCAATAGTCGTCTCCCAAAATTACATGGCTATACGATTTCGCATGAGAAAGAAATAAATATTCTACGATCCCTTGATGCGTAGAAAGCGGGTTGTTACATTCTTCCCTCCTTAAGAAAATTGCCCTCGAAATTCCTTAACTAAGATACAAGTAAAGGATACTGCATGCCTACCAACCATTCACAACTATCAAACATACAAAACAACAAACAAGTCTATCCTAGCATGCGGAAAACTAAATTGCAGTAAAAATCTTACCAGGCAAAGAGTTCTGGATACGTCTTCCTAATGCTCTCCTATGTCTCCCAAGTACAGTCATTCTCATTCTCGCCCCCACTGAACTTTGACTGGATCCACCGCTTTCCTTCGAAGTTGCTTCGTATCGTGCTCGATAATACGAATCAACTTGCGGTTCCCAACCGCCTTGGGTTCTACTTCGATATATCCAACTGATCAGGTGAAATAGTCATATCAGGGTCGTGCACGAATTTCCTTAACTGGGAAACATGAAATACGTTATGAACTCCCACCATCTTTTCCGACAACTCAATTTTATTTGCCAAATTCCCAACTTGCTCGAGGATTGGGAATGGCCCAACAAATCTTGGTGTTAACTTGCCTCTCCTACCAAATTGTATCACGCTCTTTAATGGAGAAATCTTGACAAACACCAAGTCACCAATGGAGAATTTTAAATCTCTTCTCCTCTTATCAGCATAACTCTTCTGCTTATCTTGGGCAACATTCATTTGTTGTCGGATAACCTTGATCTTGTCTGAGGTTTCTCTTATCACATCTGGCCCAAGCACAAATTTCTCACCGGTTTCTAACCAACATGACGGTGAGTTGCACGGTCTTCCATACAAAGCTTCATATGGAGCCATACCAATACTGGATTGATAACTATTATTATATGCAAACTCTACTAGATGCAAATGGTCATCCCATGATCCACCAAAATCGAATATGCAAGCTCTCAAGAGATCTTCTAATATACGATTTACCCTCTCTGTTTGACCATCAGTTTGAGGATGATACGCGGTACTGAGATATAATTCTGACCCTAGAGCCTTTTGTAAGCTCTTCCAAAACCCACTAGTAAACAACGGGTCTCGGTCACTCACAACGCTTTTAGGTATTCCATGAAATCCCACTACCCACTTCATATATAGCTCCGCTAACTTAGCTGCCGTTCTATTTGACTTGACGGGTATAAACCTTGCGCTCTTAGTCAATCGGTCCACAATCACCCAAATGCTATCATGATCCGATCTAGTCCTTGGCAACCCATCAATGAAATCCATTGAGACTTGTTCCCTTTTCCATTCTGGAATTTCTAATGGTTGCAACAAACCACTAGGCTTCTTTTGCTCAGCTTTAACTAGATGGTAATTCATGCATTTGGATATAAACTTCCCAACGTCTCTTTTCATCCCTTCCCAGTAGTAGGTCTGCTTCATGTCTCAATACATTTTGTTAGTATAATCAGTTTTGAGTGATGACATTCTCTAAGCACTTCATCTCTCAATCCATTGACATTGGGAATAACTAGTCTTCCATTCTTTCTAAGTCATCCAACTCGATCAAGCCCATACTTGTTTATCTCATCGTCGATACCCATCTCTAACTTGGAGATGATTTCCAATAGGTTAGGATCGTCTCTCTGACTGGAACCAATCCGCTCAATCAAAGTGGGTCTGATCGTCAAACTTGCTAACACTTATGGATCCAATTCACATATTGGTCTGAAATCATACCCAGCGATGTACTCCAGTTGCTTGCTTCCATTCTAGAAACGTAGCCCCTAAACTGGCATGACGTCTCCTCAATGCATCAGCTACCGCATTGCCCTTTCCTGGTGTGTATGCGATATCGAAATCGTAGGAAGCCAAGAATTCTAACCATCTTTGCTATCAGGGATTTAGATCCATCTGAGAGAAAGGATACTTTAATGATTTATGATCGGTAAACAACTCGAATCTTTCTCCCAAGAGATAATGTCTCCACATCTTTAATGCAAACACGATCGCTGCCAATTCCAAATCATGGGTTGGATATCTTTTCTCATGTGGTTTTAGTTGCCGACTAGCATAAGCTACAACCCTACCTCTTTGCATCAATACAACACCTAGTCCGGTACCACATGCGTCTGTATATACCGTCATCTCTTCATTCCCTTTAGGAATGACCAACACTGGTGCACATATCAACTTTTCCTTTAGGCTCTTAAATGCATTCTCGCACTTTTCATCCCAAACAAAAGCTTGGTTTTTCTTGGTCAACTTAGTCAATGGTGCCGATATCTTGGAGAAGTCTTGGTTAAACTTACGATAATATCCAGCCAATCCAAATAAACTTCTTACGTCTGTTGCATTCTTGGGTGCAGACCAATCTTGTACTGTACCCACCTTTTCAGGGTCCACGGCAATACCATTCTCTTAAACAACATGACCCAAGAACCTCACTTCCCTCCACTAGAAGTGACACTTAGAAAACTTTGCTTTCAATTGGTGTTTTCTCAACACCTCCAATACTATCCTTAATTGTTCCTTGTGTTCTTCCTCTGTCCTCGAATAAACCAAGATATCGTCTACGAACACAAGAACAAACTTATTCAATTGATCTCGGAATACTCTATTCATAAGATCCACAAAATATGTTGGTGCATTAGTCAACCCGAATGGCATGACCAACCACTCGTAGAATCTAGACGGCGTCCGGAAGGCCGTTTTAGCTATACTCTCAGCCTCCACCCTAAGCTGATGAAAACCTGTCGCGAGATCCAACTGGGAGAACACTCTCGCACCACTCACCTGATCAAACAAATAATCTATCCATTGCAGAGGATACTTATTCTTCCCCGTTACCTTATTCAACTCGCGGTAGTCCACACATAATTGAAGGGAACCATCTACCTTGGTAGCAAACACAACTGGTGATCTCCACTCAGAAACACTTCTTCTGATAAATCCCTTCTTCAAAAGATCGCTTACTTGCACCCCGAGCTCTCGTTGCTTCCTTGGTGCCATACGACGAAGTGGCATCTCTATAGGTCTGGTATCTTTCACTAAAACATACGGAACTCAATCTCTCGGTGTGGTGGAAGTCCGGTCACTTCCTCGAAGACATCCGGATATTGGCCAGCCACGGGTACACCTGACAACTCATCATGCGGGATGTCGAGGGAATTTAGAAAACTAGACATTACCCCATCACTAGGTAGACCACCAAACACTACCCTCTTCCCATCATCTGCTCTAACTGTCACCAAAAATCCCTCACAGTCTACCACCACCCCGTACCTTTGGAGCCAATCGACTACCAAAATAATGCCAAACCCAGTAAAGCCCAAAACAAAGCAATCACAAACAAACATGCATCCATGACTCGATAAGCCAACATTATGACAAATCATGTTAAGGCTAGTTGAACCACCAATCGGGTTCGTCACCGCTAAAGGTCTATCAACTATCTCGGGTTCCAATCCCAACCTATCTACCAGGTCAATGAAGGAATGGGAAGCTCTGGTATCAAACAATACTCAAACAGGAACATCATAAATAGAAAGCATACCTTAACTGATGACATTCTTTCCTTTCTCCGCCGCGGTTGGGGCATTCGACAAAGAAGGAAAAACATTAAGAGTATATGCTTTCACAATCTGCTTCTCTTTAGGGGGTTGCAGACATTTATCCTTGTGATGTCCCACTTGGCCGCAGTTGAAGCACTTCCTGTCTGCTGGCTTCGCTCAACATTCTTTAGCACAATGGATCTTCTTGCCACAGCAAAGAACTCCACATCTTTCTTTTTCTTTTTCTTTTGGCCATCCTTGGTCTGATTCTGCTTTCTCTTATTCTGAGAACCATTCTTGCCTCCACCGCTTGCTTGCGGTTTTGGCTCCTCTACAAATGCAACCTCAGTCTTCGACTTAGGTTATAGACTCTCTGATCTCAAAGCTTTCCCCACAATCGATTCAAACGTCTCATCGATATGGTTTATAAGCCTTTCCCCTAAATACTGATCTAAGCCTGTTATGAACTTCTCATTCTTCTTCTCAAGAGTGTCGATAAGAAATAATCCATACTTTGATAAAGTATCGAACTCAACAATATACTCCAAGACCGCCCTACCATTCTGCTTAAGCTCCAAGAACTTCCTAAACAACTTTGACTTCTGAGCAGCTGGGATAAAATTTTCATTGAATCGGGCCTTAAACTAATCCCACGTAACTTGATCCTCTGGAGGAGCTGCCTTAACAGCATTCCACCAATTCATGGCCCGTCCTTGTAGCTGACGGGATGCTAGCTTTCTCTTTATCGCATCCTTGATACCCTAGTCTTCGAAGATACGCTCACAGCTATCCAACTAATCCTGAACTTCTGTAGCCGACTCCGTTCCGTGGAACAGCTTCCCACCAAGACTAGTGTAATCCTTGCAAAGCTTGGCGAAATCCGCTCTAGGTGCCTTCACCGCCACCATTTGCAACATTGGGAATTTCTCCTTGCACATTTCTAAGCATCTCTCTCATGAAGTCAGTGAACATCGTCCTCATATCAGGAGCATTCCCATTATTAGCTCCTCTACCAGTACCCCTAGCATATCATCTCATCATTCAATCTGTAAGGGGAAAACGATTAACCATCTCTTCAGTGGTGCCCGTGCAGTGCAACTTTATCCTTAAATATACTCATAGTATATATATATATATATATATATATATATTGCTTTTGAAAAACAAAATATCACAAATACGCGCTCTCATATACGTATACTATCTCTCCTTAGGTTAACTACGCAACCTAGAGCTCTGATACCAAATGTGACGGCCCGCACTAGCAGACATTTCCAATGAAAGTGGAAAAGAAGGGAATTTGAACTAGCAAGGAACCTATAGAATGTCTCATAGCGCATGGAATAAAATATAATAATAATATACTTGACATTAAACAGGTGAGACAGTGCATAAGCTGAAAACTAAACCATGATAGTAGCGGAAAACTCAAAATACAGCTTATATTCCACATCATCATTATTACAACTTTTCAAACTGTCTCTAAAGTAAAATAAGAAAGGTACACTACTAATTCCCAAAGTAGTGTAGCAGTGACACAGGGAGAATATCTATATATATCATACGTGGAAGCCTCCTGCTCGTCTCCGGTACAGCTACTCGTGCATACCACCTAACCTGTCTCTAGTCTGACCGTTTATGAGCACCCAGAGTAATAAGAAGAGACATAAAATTCTGGGTCAGACAAAAGTCTGGTATCAGCGATAAGCATCAAAAATAGAACAATAACAGGTATACTTAACCATACGTGAACCTGGACCTGTAACCAAAGAGTTAGCACAACAGGATGTACAATTCTCTAAGGTGACACTAACATATGGTGTAAAGATAACGGGGGAGGGGTGTACATGTTATAGTGATGACAAACAATCAAGCATAGCAACCATCCTCACATCTCTCACTCAGTGCGTAAAGCATACGATATGCACAGCTTTGATCACTCAAATCCTTGCTATGATCCCTGCCCCATGGAGTCATGGCGACTTCACTGATCCATTGCCACTAGTCCTTGCTATGTCCACTTTGCCCCTATGAAGTCATGACGACTACATTGCACTAGCTCATAGCCTTGCTACGATCAATCTGCCCCATGGAGTAATAGCTACCCCACTGCACTGATCCGTAGCCTAACAATCATCTCTCGGTGGTGAATCAAAGCTATGGACTTCGATAACTCCTTAGCACATGTCCCGTAGCAAAGTCCAATCATGAAGTTCACTCATTGCTTCCCATCTGGATCCTGAATTACAACCACCCATTTGGACTACCTTTGCATCTCGGGTTTTGGTCTCCTCCGGATCGGTTTGGAAACAAGCTTCCATTTGGATCGGTCCTCTCCTCCTCGTTCAGTCCATGGTCATCAACCCTGTTCGGGTCGGGTCGTGGGTTCCTCCCCAGGTTAGGTCGGTTCGTGATTCCAGCTCCAAAACATCAGGCCGGTTCAAGTGTGCAAGCATGGTTTGTGGTCCACCAAACGGGTCAGGTTGTGCTCTTCGGGTCGGGTCGGAGTAGCTCCACGGCTTGGTTCAGGTGTGCTTCATCTCGTGGTCACCATGCAGAAGCGGCTCGGTTCGAAGATCCTCCCTTCAAACCAGTCCATGTATGTTAACTCCTCGGATTGGATCGAGAGCACCCATTGGGTTCGGGTCGGTTCAGTGCCATCATTCATGAGCGGTTCGAGGTCGGTCGGGATGCTCCTCGAGTGGGTTTGGAAGATCCGATCTGATTCGGTCTCCAGCATATTTCCTACACTTTATCCAGCGAGCAGTTTACGCCACTTGACGACATTTTCGACCAATCTAACTTTTCTATAAAATCACAAATCATTCCAAACAGTTATAGAAACATGCATAGTCATCCAAAACATGAAAACAACAAATAATCATGATAATATAGATCAAACATGTAACGACCCACATACGAAGTCGTATGGTCATGTAACTTTAGGAGACTACTATTGGGGTCATTTCCCATGTTCATGATTTTTGCCGATTTTTAAATGACCGTTTTGCCCCTAGCTAATCTTGTTTTGACCATAACTTTTGACTGGAAAGGAATTTTGACCTGAAATCACTTCCTTTGACTCCGGATGATGATTTACAATTCCGTAGAGTGGTCATATTAGCCAAACAGACTCACGGTTTGGGAGATACGGCTGAAACAAGTTTCAGATGGTGAAAAACAGCTTAATTGGGCTTAACCGGGTAATTAGCAGCTAGGCCCAAAGGGGATTTCGGGATTAGAGATGTATAGGGGCTGATTAGGGTTAGAAAACGTTTTTTTCAGCCGTCAGTTTCATTCTTGGAACCCTAACAATGGCCTCCAACACCCAAATCAACTTCTAATCACTTTCTAATCAAATTTTGGCTTAAACTACATCAAATTAAGGAGAAATAGCACCAAAGCAAGGCTAGAGCTGCTGTGTTGCATTGGGAACAGCGCCAAACAGAGAATCATTTTAGTTTTAGGGTTTTATTTGTGGCTAAGGTGAGTGATTTGCATAGTTTTGCACTAATTACGGTTAATTAAGGGTAATTAGTGAAGATTAGCGAATTTAAACATGATAAAATTATGGTAAAATATTTATAAAATTCGAAATAATGTTTTGGACTTTTGTTAGAAAATTGGTTTGATTTGGTTAAGTTTTACTAATCATATCATTAGTTTTGCCTAAACATGCTTAAGGGGAAAACATGGGTTTTTGGGTATGTTTGATCCTTATAAACATGTCATATTGTTGTTTTAGTGTTTGTGGATGATTATACATGTTGCTATGACTATATGGTATGTTTTGTGATTGCATAGAAAAGTTAGAATGGTTGAAAACGCCGTCGATTGGCGAAAATAGCTTGCTGGAAAAACTTGCAGCAAACCGGATAGGAGCATCCGGATAGGAGCATCCGGATAGGAGCAACCGGATAGGAGCATTCGGATAGGAGCAACCGGATAGGAGCAACCGGATAGGGGCATCTGATCCGAACCGGATAGGGGCATCCGATCCGAACCGGATAGGGGCATCCGATCCGAACCGGATAAGGGCATCCGATCCGAACTGAATAGGGGCATCCGAACCGAACCAAATAAGAGCATCTGAGCACCCGAACTGAACTAGAAAGGAGCATTTTAGCCGAACCAAACAGGAGGGGGCGAACCGAACCAAACCGGAGGATCGAACACCAAGTAGACCTAAACCCGAGATGCAAAGGAAGTCCAAATGAGGAGTTGTACCTCAGGATCTAGATGGGAACCAAGGATGGAACTTCATGAGTTGGGCTTTGCTGCGGGACGTGTGATAAGGGGTTGTCGATGTCTGTAATTTTAGATCACTATGTGTAGGGGGTACGTGAACGGATTCAGGGCCACAGTGGCCTAGGTACGACTAAAGAGCTATAGAACAATGAAGTGTGGTCATTTCTAAAGATTTGGTCATGACTCCATGGGATAAGCTTGGTAGTAGCAGTAGTTGTACAAGTCGAACTCTGTCACTACTTCGATGGGTCTAGTGATTGACAGTGGTGGACATCGTATGCTTTACGCACTGCGTGAGAGATGTGAGAATGGTTGCTATGTTTGATTGTTTGCCTTCATTATGACATACACACCCCCACCCCCGTATTCTTTACACCATATGATAGAGGCACCTTAGAGTATTGTACGGTATGTAGTGCTAACTCTTTGGTTGCAAGTCCAGGTTCAGGTATGGTTTAGTATACCTATTATTGTTCTGTTAATCTGCTTATCTTTCATACCAGACTTTTTGTCTGACTCAGAGTTTTCTGTCTCTTCTTATTACTCTGGGTGCTCTCACGAGCAGACTAGAGACAGGTTAGCTGGGTATGCACGAGTAGCTGATCGGAGACGAGCAGGAGGCTTCCACGTATGATACATATAGATATTCGCCCTGTGTTGTTGAAGATCACTGCTTGGGCATTAGTTGTGCATCTTCTACTTTAACTTTCTTTTACTTTAGAGACAGTTTAAAGTTGTAATAATGATGTTGGATCATAAGCTGTATTTGGATCCCCGCTGCTATGTTGGTTTAGTTTTCAGCTTATGCACTGTCTCGCCTATTTTATGTCAAGATTATGTTATTATTATATTTTGTTCCATGCGCTGTGAGACATTCTACAAGTTCCTTGTTAGTTCATTCTCTTATTTTCCTTTCTTATGACGATCGTTCCGTGCTAGTTGTGCATGTGTACAGCGCACTTATGGAGGAAATGCTAGCTGGTGCGGGGCGGGCTGTCACACTTGGTATCAGAGCTCTAGGTTGCGTAGTTAACCTAGGGAAAGATACCAGGGAGAGATAATACGTATATGAGAGTGCGTATTTGTGATTATTTTGGTTTTCAAAAGCTGTATATATATATATATACTATTAGTATAGCTAAGGATTAAGTCGCACTGCACTTGCACCACTATGGAGATGGTTAATCGTTTTCTCTTTACAGATTGAACGATGAGCCGATACGTAAGAGGTGCCGGTAGAGGAGCCAATAATAGGAATGCTGCTGACATGAGAACGATGTTTACTGACCTCATGAGAGAGATGCTTAGGGATGTGCAGAGGGCAGCTCCCAATGGTGGTGGTCCAATAGTGCAGGCGCCTAGGGCCGATTTCGCCAAGCTGAATAAGGATTATACTAGTCTTGGTGGGAAGTCGTTCCATGGAACGGAGTCGGCTACAGATGTTCAGGATTGGTTGGATAGTTGCGAACGTATCTTTGAAGATTTGGGTATCGAGGATGTGATGAAGAGAAGGCTAGCATCCCGTCAGCTGCAAGGACGGGCAATGAATTGGTGGAATGCTATAAAGGCAGCTACTCCCGAGGATCAGATTACTTGGGAGCAGTTTAAGATTCGCTTTAGCGAGAAGTTCATTCCAGCGGCTCAAAAGTCAGTGTTGTTTAATAAATTCTTGGAGCTCAAGCAGAATGGCAGAGCTGTCTCGGAGTATATTGCTTAATTCGACACTTTGTCGAAATATGGGTTATCTCTTATTGATACTGCCGAGAAGAAGAATGGGAAGTTCATAACCGTCTTGGATCAATACTTGGGGGAAAGGCTTATTAACCACATCGATGAGACGTTTGAATTGATTGTGGGGAAAGCATTAAGGTCAGAGAGTCTTTACCCTAAGCCGAAGACTGAGGCTGCATCTGCAGAGGAACCGAAACCGCAAGCAAGCGGTGGAGGTAAGAATGGTTCTCAGAATAAGAGAAAGCAGAATTAGCCTAAGGATGGCCAGAAGAAAAAGAATAAGCAAGATGTTGAGTGCTTCAGCTGTGGTAAGAAGGGCTATTATGCTAGTAATTGTCGGGCCAAGCCAGCGAATAGGAAGTGCTTCAACTGTGGCCAAGTGGGACATCATAAGGACAAGTGTCCGCAACCTCCTAAAGAAAAGCAGATGGTGAAAGCATATTCCCTTAATGCTATTCCTTCTTCGTCGAATGCCCCAACTGCGGTGGAGAAGGGAAAGAATGTTGTTATTCAAGGTATGCTTTCTGTTTATGATGCTCCTGTTAGAGTTTTGTTTGATACCGGAGCTTCCAGTTCTTTCATATCTAGTGACCTGGTAGATAGGTTGGGATTGGAGCCCGAGATTGTTGATAGACCTTTAGTAGTGACGAACCCGATTGGTGGTTCAACTAACCTTAGCATGATTTGTCGTAATGTGGTCTTATCGAGTCATGGATGCATGTTTGTTTGTGATTGCTTTGTTTTGGGCTTTACTAGGTTTGGCATTATTTTGGGAAACGATTGGCTCCAAAGATACGGGGTGGTGGTAGACTGTGAGGGCTTTTTGGTGACAGCTAGAGCGGATGATGGGCGGAGGGTAGTGTTTGGTGGTCTACCCGATGATGGGGTAATGGCTAGTTTTCTAAATTCCCTCGACATCCCGCATAGTGAGTTGTCAGGTTTGCCCGTGGTTGGCCAGTATCCAGACATTTTCGAAGAAGTGACCGGGCTTGCACCGTACCGAGAGATTGAGTTTCGTATTGATTTAGTGAAAGATGCCAGACCTATAGTGATGCCACTATGTCGTATGGCACCAAGGGAGTAGCGAGAGCTCGAGGTGCTAGTCAGCGATCTTTTGAAGAAGGGATTTATCAGAAGGAGTGTTTCTGAATGGGGAGCACCAGTTGTGTTTGCTACCAAGGCGGATGGTTCCCTTCGTTTGTGTGTAGACTACCGCGAGTTGAATAAAGTGACGAGGAAGAGCAAGTATCCTCTACCGCGGATAGATGATTTGTTTGATCAGTTGAGTGGCGCGAGATTATTCTCTCAGTTGGATCTCGTGACAGGTTTTCATTAGCTTAGAGTGGAAGCTGAGAGTATAGCTAAAACAGCATTCCGGACGCCGTCTGGATTTTATGAGTGGTTGGTCATGCCATTCGGGCTGACCAATGCCCCAACATATTTTGTGGATCTTATGAATAGAGTATTCAGAGATCAGTTGAATAAGTTTGTCCTTGTGTTCGTGGATGATATTTTGGTCTATTCGAGGACGGAGGAAGAACACAAGGAACATTTAAGAATAGTGATGGAGGTGTTGAGAAAACACCAATTGAAAGCAAAGTTTTCTAAGTGTCACTTCTGGAGAAGGGAAGTGAGATTCTTGGGCCATGTTGTTTCAGAGAGTGGTATTGTCGTGGATCCTGCGAAGGTGGCTACAGTACAAGATTGGTCTATGCCCGAGAATGCAACGGACATAAGAAGTTTCTTGGGGTTGGCTGGATATTATCGTAAGTTTATCCAAGACTTCTCCAAGATAGCAGCACCGTTGACCCAGTTGACCAAGAAGAATCAAGCTTTTGTCTGGGACGAAAGGTGCGAGAATGCATTCAAGAGTCTAAAGGAAAAGTTGATGCGCGCACCGGTGTTATTCATTCCTAAGGGGAGTGAAGAGATAACGGTATACACAAATGCCTGTGGTACCGGACTGGGTGCCGTATTGATGCAAGGCAGTAGGGTTGTAGCTTATGCAAGTCGGCAATTAAAACCACACGAGAGAAGATACCCTACCCATGATTTGGAATTGGTAGAGATCGTGTTCGCGTTGAAGATGTGGAGACATTATCTCTTGGGAGAAAGATTCGAGTTGTTTACCGATCATAAATCGTTAAAGTATCTCTTCTCTCAAAAGGATCTAAATCTCCGACAGCAAAGATGGTTAGAATTCTTAGCTTCCTATGATTTCGACATCGCATATACACCAGGAAAGGGCAATGCGGTGGCTGATGCATTGAGTAGAAGACATGCCAGTTTAGGGGCTATGTTTCTAAAATGGAAGCAACTGGAGTACGTCGCAGGGTATGATTTCAGACCAAAGTGCGAATTGGATCCAGAAATGCTAGCAAGTTTGACGATCATACCCACTTTGATTGAGCGGATTGGTTCTAGTTAGAGGAACGATCCTAATCTATTGGGAGTCGTCTCAAAGTTAGAGATGGGAATCGACGGAGAGATGAATGAGTATGGGCTTGATCGAGATGGATGGCTTAGAAAGAATGGAAGACTTGTTGTGCCCAATATCAATGGATTGAGAGATGAAGTGCTTAGAGAATGTCATCACTCAAAACTGACTATACATCCCGGTGGTAACAAGATGTACCGAGATACGAAGCATACCTACTACTGGGAAGGGATGAAAAGAGACGCTGGGAAGTTTATATCCAAGTGCATGAATTGCCAACTAGTTAAAGCCGAGCAAAAGAAGCCTAGTGGTTTGTTACAACCATTAGAAATTCCAGAATGGAAATGGGAGCAAGTGTCAATGGAATTCATTGATGGGTTACCAAGAACTAGGTCGGGCCATGATAGCATTTGGGTAATTGTGGACCGATTAACCAAGAGTGCAAGATTTATACCCGTCAAGTCGAATAGAACGGCAGCTAAGATAGCAGAGCTATATGTGAAGTTGGTAGTGAGATTTCATGGAATACCTAAAGGCATTGTGAGTGACCGAGATCCGTTGTTCACTAGTGGATTTTGGAAGAGCTTACAAGAGGCGCTAGGATCGGAATTACATCTCAGTATCGCGTATCATCCTCAAACCGACGGTCAAACAGAGAGGGTGAATCGTATATTAGAAGACCTCTTGAGAGCCAGTGTATTGGATTTTAGTGGATCATGGGATGACCATTTGCATCTAGTAGAGTTCGCATATAATAATAGTTATCAGTCCAGTATTGGTATGGCTCCATTTGAAGCTTTGTAAGGAAGACCGTGCAACTCACCGTCATGTTGGTTAGAGACTGGTGATAAATATGTGCTTGGACCAGAGGTAATAAGAGAAACATCAGACAAGATTAAAGTTATTCAACAACGAATGAAGGCTGTCCAAGATAGGCAGAAAAATTACGCTGATAAGAGGAGAAGAGAATTAAAATTCTCCATTGGCGACTTGGTGTTTGTCAAGATTTCTCCGTTGAAGAGCGTGATACGATTTGGCAGGAGAGGCAAGTTAGCACCAAGATTTGTTGGTCCATTCCCAGTTCTGGAGCAAATTGGGAATTTGGCATATAGAGTTGAATTACCAGAGAAGATGGCAGGAGTTCACAACGTATTTCATGTTTCCCAGTTAAGGAAATTTGTACACGACCCAGATGTGACTATTTCACCTGATCAATTGGATGATGCCGAAGTTGAACCCGAGGCGATTGGGAACCGTAGGCCTATGCGTATTGTTGGGAACAATACGAAGCAGCTTCGAAGGAAGGCGGTGAAATTAGTCAAAGTTCAATGGGGCGAGAATGAGAATGATTGTACTTGGGAGACAGAGGAGAACATTAGGAAGACGTATCCAGAACTCTTCGTCTGGTAAGATTTCAGTTTCGGTTTAGTCTTTCCGCATGCTAGGATAGGTTGTTTTGTTTGTTTTGCATGTTTGATTGTTATATATGATTGGTAGGCATGCGGGATCCTTTGTATGTTTTGGGGTTAAGGAATTTCAGGGATGAAATTTCTTAAAGGGGGGAGAGTGTAACGACCCGCATTCTACGCATCGCGGGATCGTAGGATATTTATTTCATTCACATACGAAGTCGTATGGTCATGTAACTTTGGGAGACTACTATTGGGGTCATTTCCCATGTTCATGATTTTTTCCGATTTTTAAATGACCGTTTTGCCCTTAGATGATCTTGTTTTGAACATAACTTTTGACTGGAAAGGAATTTTGACCTGAAACTACTTCCTTTTGCTCCGGATGATGGTTTACAATTCCGTAGAGTGGTCATTTTAGCCAAATGGACTCACCGTTTGGGAGATACGGCTGAAACAAGTTTCAAATGGTGAAAAACAGCTTAATTGGGCTTAATCGGGTAATTAGCAGCTAGGTCCAAAGGGGATTTCGGGATTAGAGATGTATAGGGGCTGATTAGGGTTAGAAAACATTTCTTTCAGTCGCCACTTTCATTCTTGGAACCCTAACAATGGCCTCCAACACCCAAATCAACTTCTAATCACTTTCTAATCAAATTTTGGCTTAAACTACATCAAATTAAGGAGAAATAACACCAAAGCAAGGCTAGAGCTGCTGTGTTGCATTGGGAACAGCGCCAAGCAGAGAATCATTTTAGTTTTGGGGTTTTATTTGTGGCTAAGGTGAGCGATTTGCATAGTTTTGCACTAATTACGGTTAATTAAGGGTAATTAGTGAAGATTAGCGAATTTAAACATGACAAAATTATGGGAAAATATTTATAAAATTCAAAATAATGTTTTAGACCTTTGTTAGAAAATTGGTTTGATTTGGTTAAGTTTTACTAATCATATCATTAGTTTTGCCTAAACATGCTTAAGGGGAAAACATGGGTTTTTGTGTATGTTTGATCCTTATAAACATGTCATATTGTTGTTTTAGTGTTTGTGGATGATTATACATGTTGCTATGACTGTATAGTATGTTTTGTGATTGCATAGAAAAGTTAGAATGGTTGAAACCGCCGTCGTTTGGCGAAAATAGCTTGCTGGAAAAACTTGCAGCAAACTAGATAGGAGCATTCGGATACGAGCATCCGGATAGGAGCATTCAGATAGGAGCATTCGGATAGGAGCAACCGGATAGGAGCAACCGGATAGGGGCATCCGATCTGAACCGAACCGGATAGGGGCATCCGATCTGAACCGAATAAGGGCATCCGAACTGAACCAAATAAGAGCATCTAAGCACCCGAACTGAACTAGAAAGGAGCATTTGAGCCGAACCAAGCAGGAGGGGGCGAACCGAACCGAACCGGAGGATCGAACACCAAGTAGACCTAAACACGAGATGCAAAGGAAGTCCAAATGAGGATTTTTACCTTGGGATCTAGATGGGAACCAAGGAGGGAACTTCATGAGTTGGGCTTTGCTGCGGGACGTGTGCTAAGGGGTTGTCGATGTCTGTAATTTTAGATCACTATGTGTAGGGGGTACGTGAACGGATTCAGGGTCACAGTGGCCTAGGTACGACTAAAGAGCTATAAACCAATGAAGTGGGGTCATTTGTAAAGATTTGGTCATGACTCCATGGGATAAGCTTGGTAGTAGCAGTAGTTGTACAAGTCGAACTCTGTCACTACTTCGATGGGTCTAGTGATTGACAGTGGTGGACATCGTATGCTTTACGCACTGAGTGAGAGATGTGAGAATGGTTGCTATGTTTGATTGTTTGCCTACATTATGACATACACCCCCCACCCCCATATTCTTTATACCATATGATAGTGGCACCTTAGAGTATTGTACGATATGTAGTGCTAACTCTTTGGTTGCAGGTCCAGGTTCAGGTATGGTTTAGTATAACTATTATTGTTCTGTTTAGCTGCTTATCGCTCATACCAGACTTTTTGTCTGACTCAGAGTTTTATGTCTCTTCTTATTACTCTGGGTGCTCTCACGAGTAGACTAGAGACATGTTAGCTGGGTATGCACGAGTAGCTGATCGGAGACGAGCAGGAGGCTTCCACGTATGATACATATAGATATTCTCCCTGTGTTGTTGAAGATCACTGCTTGGGCATTAGTAGTGCATCTTATACTTTAACTTTCTTTTGCTTTAGAGACAGTTTAAAGTTGTAATAATGATGTTGGATCATAAACTGTATCTGGATCTCCGCTGCTATGTTGGTTTAGTTTTCAGCTTATGCA
The DNA here is from genome assembly GCA_030737875.1 of Allium sativum. Lineage (NCBI taxonomy): Eukaryota > Viridiplantae > Streptophyta > Magnoliopsida > Asparagales > Amaryllidaceae > Allium > Allium sativum. The sequence goes on from CM060912.1 coordinate 293,718,610, forward strand.
CTGTCTCGCCTGTTTTATGTCAAGATTATGTTATTATTATTTTTTCTCCATGCGCTGTGAGACATTCTACAGGTTCCTTGTTAGTTCATTCTCTTTTTTTCCTTTCTTCTGAAGACCGTTCCGTGCTAGTTGGGCATGTGTACATCGCACTTACGGAGGAAATGCCAGCTGGTGCGGGGCGGGCTGTCACAAAACATACCCAAAAACCCATATTTCCCCTTAATCTCCATTAATCATGTTTAAGCATACAATTACCAAAACTTTTCCAAATTAACCCAAATTTCTATCAGAGCCCTAAAATAATATTTTAGAATTTTACAAATTTTTCCAGATTTTTCTGAGTTATAATTTCGCTAATTATCACTAATCACCCCTAATTACCCGTAATTAGTGAAAAACAATGCAAATCACTCACCTTAGCCACAATCAAACTATAGATCTGAAATATTCTCTATTTTGGGTTGAATCTCTATGCAACACACCAGCTCTATTCTCAATTTGATGCTAATTTGCCTTGATTTGATGTACATTAGGCTAAAACTTGATTAGAGAGCGATTTGGGATGAAATTAGAAGGTGGAGGCCATGGCTAGGGTTAGAGAAATGTTTTAGGCGGTTGAAAAATGAAATAAAAATCGTTTTCCTATTGTTCTTAGCCTCCCCATAACCCTAATCCCGAAATGGGTTATGGGTCCTCTTGCTAATCACCCTAATTAGGCTCGGTTAAGCTGTTTTTCACCTTCTAAACCTTATTTCAGCCATATCTCCCAAACGTTGAGTCCGTTTGGCTTATGTGATCACTCTACGGAAATGTAAACCATCATCCGAATCTAATGGAAGTGGTTTCAAATCAAAAATCCTTATCAATCAAAAGTTATGGCTAAAACAAGATCAGCTAGGGGCAAAACAGTCATTTAAAAATTGGCAATAATCATGAACATGGGAAATGACCCCAATAGTCGCCTCCGAATGTAACATGGCTATACGACTTCGCATGAGAAAGAAATAAATATTCTACAATCCCCTGATGCGTAGAATGTGGGTCGTTACAACTGGGTAACCATGTTTTGTAAGGAGACAGAAGAACTGTTCAAGCTTGTTGAGTACAGAAGGGGTTGGGCCGCGAGAAACAAGGTAAAGCCCAGTTAAAAATTTAGAAATTAAGTTTAATTTAGATTAAATTAGTACATTAACTGATAAATGTGATATCGCATCCCTACCTGGTCAGAATTTCGAACCGTCTGTCACATTGGAGTTATGTGAATGTAGGCTACATAATGTAGCTGGCCTGAATAGATTTGGAGATCACTTCCAATTATGGTGGAATTACAACGCTTGATGAAATCAATCGACCATAAATCTTTATTTAACGATTAACGAATCAAGTGAGTAAAACTCACAAACTCTGCATAGTTATATTTTTATAACGTATTTTTAGAACTGATAGATGATGTTTTATTGTTGTGTGTTGTTTGTTTGGATGAACTACTAATTTATTTGATTGAAATTATATATAACGATATATATATATATATAAATCATTAATCAAATATTGATTTTGTTTATCTGAATGTTTCATATTGAAATGAAATCGGTGTTATTTATATTATTTAACATATGTGGATGCACGGAAACAGGTTGGAGGGATCCAACTGGATTCCTTAATATTTATAATACTGTTTATTTTCATATATTGTGATATATGATGTAATATAAAACCTGTAATTGATTATGATGACACTTGTCTGTTTAATTGGTATTTTAAATAGCATGAGTATTACTGGAACGTAAAAAGGGAACTTTCATAGCGTATATTGAAAATGAAATATTTATAAAATCAAAGGATTTTATAAAAGGAAATATTTATAAAATCAAAGAATTTTATAAAGGAAAATATTTATGAAATCAAAGAATTTTATATAAAATGATTTATATAGAATAAGCAGGATTATCTAAAATGATTTATATAGAATAAATAGAATTATATAAAAGGATTTATATTGAATAAATAGAATTTTACAAAAGGAAATATTTGTAAAACGAATAGAATTGAAATAGAAATATTTGGAAAATGAATGGAATTTTATAAAAAGAGAATTTTACATTAGGAAGGTTTAGACCCGTGCTTCGCACATGGGTGTAACATGATATTGATTTAAAGTAAGTATTTAATAGAAATCTGTTTAATAGATAAATTAAGGAGAATAATTTATAAACGATGTTTATAAATTAAGGACAATATTTATCATTTGATAAATTGAATACATAAATTTGAATTTATATAGAGAAGTAAAATCGGTTTTAACACCGACAATAGAAATGGAATGTGAACGTAGTAGTTATAAAGGAAATTTGCAATGAGATTATAAATGTTGGAAATGAAATAAGATTTGTATGAATAATTCTGCAAATAAAAATACAAATAGAATTTGGGTTTGAGATATTGTTTTTAAATACGAAATCAAACTATTTTGATTATATAAAGAAATATTATTCACATTCTATGTGAAAAATTAGATGAAAGTAAATATTTTGCAAATAAAATATTATAAAGGAATTTGGGGTTTAAATTAGAAATTTAAATGGAATTACTAAAAATAGAAACTGACTGGAAATTAGTTGAGTTGAATGGCTTTCTGGATATCAATCTGATGTTGGTTTCGACCTTTGGGGTTTATGCTTGGGAAGTTTTTCTCTTACTAGTTTACAGTTAAAGACTGATAAAGGCGGGAAGATAATGATGCGTAAATCAGAAATGGAAACATTTTCCAAAGTTAATAACGTATATTTTCTAATTTTAGAAAATAAGGAATTTATGAATGTATGGAAATGATAAATGGGAAATTGGGAAATGAAATGTTGATTGATAGGTAAGATTTCCATTTGGGAATACGACCGTTGTTTGTACACATGTTTTCCTTGATACTTAAATCACCGACTATCAAAGATTTTGACCATTTCCGTTGTCAATACAGAGAGACCGGGATCAGATATATTACCTGAAAACCACTCCATATGGCATTAGTGTTGCGAATCAAATATGATGAAGATAATTGAAGATGGAGTTATGCAAGGGCTGTTCAGTAAATCCTAGGTAGAAATTGCCTAAGATGGATTTACAGAATAGTAACTTCGGTTTGTCCAGTCCCAGGATGACCTGTATGGAAGAATGTCTGACAGAGTATATTTAATAGATCACGTAAGTTGATCTCTCTAAATGTATTTACGTTTGGTGGCGGAGGAATTCGTTTCTCTTAGCTGTATACCCGTAGTATTTTTGGGGAAATCAATTTGTGATTTGGCGGGTATGACGATGTGACATTCAAAGTAAATAAAGGTGTGATCTATACGTTATGGCCTCTCACCTCACAACCAGGAAATGGTATAAAATCGGGTAGGTTGCATGGCTAAGTGGTTAGCTGCCAATTAGGGTGTATTGTCACTTGATCTAGAGAAATTTCATTTACTTCTATAATCTATTTCGATGCTGTCCCTTTTGGGAAACGGTTGTTGATCCTAACCGTTGGTGATAATACATTCGGTACACTCAAGCGAAATGAGTGACCGGTCATGTTTAGCCTGCGTTGCAAGATGTTCTTGTTGAACCCGGTGTATTCCTCTCTAGAGATACACTGTCGGAAGGTGGTCCCATACCTTGCCAGCTGGAATCTGTTACTCAATAAGCGCCCGCAGTTTTTGATTATATATTATGTATGTGGAACATGAGATGAAAGCGTTCTGCTAGATAATTATTATATTGTGGTTGATAGACACTACTATAATATCCAAAGAGTTTTGATATAAAGATGATCGTTTCTTTCAAAAGGATTTTGAATGATAAATCAAGTGTTTTGGATTCTCATAAGGGAAAAACTGTTCCGTGTTACGGCGTGGTCTTATGAGATATCGTTTATTTTCTCAAACTGTTTTAAATTGTTTACTCACACTAGTCCCATGACTGACCCGGAGTTTATTTTGTTTTGTTTTCCCTAAACTCTTGGGTGCCCAAATTTGTACAGGCAGTCAAGTAGTCAGAATTTTACAGATATATTGAGAGCTTGGAGCAAGAGGCCTCAGGATTTTATAGCAATTGTTTATTTCCGCTGTGTTGTAAGTGTTGTACTCTGATAAATGTTATTGTATATATATACTGGTTTTATTTTAAAGTTATGTTATATTTTATTCGTTCCACTGTGAGAATCGTGTTACTTTGATTCTGTTGTTGTGATCTTCTTCTTCTATTCTAATTTTCTATCTTATCTGTTCTCACCTTCTAACTTCTTTCTATTAACTATCCGGTATTTCCGATGCTTTGATAGTCGGCATTGAGTTTATGTCGATAACCAAGGTCGCAAATTCCCTAGGTCGTTACAGAAGAGGTGGCTTTTAGTAGAGGTGGTCAGAAGTTTAAAGTGGGGTGTGAATAGCAACACACTTTATTATTAATGCATAATCAGTGCATGCAACATATTTACACCGCATGCAACCAATCCTTTCTTTCTTTCTTTTAATGCATTAATCTTTTCTTCTTTTTCAGTGCATGTATTTATTTCATGCAATCACATATTATCTTTATTTTATTCTGTTTTAAATGTTTATGTCTATGCATATATATACATATATGCGTTATTTAATTATTTAATTGTTACAAAATGCGGGGTGTTACACAAATTTTGAAAAATTATTTTTTGTCCATTACCCTCACACAGCTATGAATAGAAGTGTGTAGCAACCAGTTTTATATCCAAACCCTACCATCCAAAACGTCACGTAATCTAATTGCTTCCTATTTAATTTCTCCTAAACTGGAAAAAGGAAATCAAAGCGAAGAACTTTAACATTTTTCCCGCTTACAAATATTCCATTTTCTGCTTTACAGTGGAATTTTCACCTCAGTTACCCAAAACACTCCAAAAATTTCCATCTTTAGACCATAAAGGTGGCTTAAAGCAAGCTCTAAAACGTAAAACGAGTTAATCAATAGCTCGTGCGCATCGTTGACAAGGCATGGAAACAACGTTTCCAAGGCTAAAACAGCCTTTTCCTTGTTGTCGTTATTGTTTTTTATCGTATCATTGGTCCTATTGCACTGCTAAAATGCGCACACAAAGCATCCAAAAATCTTCCTTATGCTATTCATATGACCAAAAATCGATTTTTTTTCACAAAAATAAATTTCCGCTTAAAAACTTATCATGTTTATTTTGAAAATTTCTTTTCAATACCGTTTCACTTTCCACATGAGAGTCATATGAAAAAACAAAATTTTGGTAATGTGCACTTTATGCCATTCAAATTATCTACCTTAATGTAAAGTGGACGTTTAAATATGTACAATTTACCATATCCACATTTATCGTTTTCGCAAAAATCGAAATAAAAGAAAGTAAAGCAACAATAAATTAAAATGGGTAAAAAGTTTTTTTTCAAACAACATTTTCCAAAAGCTTCAAAAATGTATTTTGCGGAAACTTAAACGATTCAAGTCACATGTTGGCGAAAAAGGAAGTCGGTCACGCCAAAAATGCGAAAAATGAATTCACACACAAAAAGACCATGATAAATTTTAGCTTTAACAAGAAACAGTGATATATATATATATATATATATATATATATATATATATATATATATATATACCCATGACGTAGAACCAATCATTTACTAAAATTTATCTAACACAGAATTCCATTTCATTCCAGCTATAGGACAACTGTTAGTTTTGATATGAAATGAGATTTCATTCGAACAGGCATGCTGAATGACATAAATATCTCCAAACATAGAAAACTCATTAACCTAAGTCGTGCAATTTAAACGATACTAACAGTTACAAGCACGAATCACCACAACCAAAAACTTGATGCTGGAATCGAATAACAACAAAACAACACCAAAACTCCCAAAACAATGGCTATAAACAATGAGATGCCTTTCTTCTCGGCTGGAACTCAAACCAATTTTGTTATGATCTTTAATTAACCATATCATGGTAGCAAAATGCTCAATCTCGTGTTACAAACCCTGCTAGTGTTGTTGGAGGTTCCCACATCACCACTTCTTTTAAGAGAGAATTTGCGATGAGAAAAGAAACCTCCTACAAAACTGCTTCTCATGGAAATCCACCTAATATTGTCTAAAGACAAAATGGATTGGTGAAATTGCAGAAAGTAACTCCACGAGACAATATGCAAGAAAAACAAGCTGAATCAAATATAATGCGGCGTAAATTGATGGTTACGCAATCGATCAAGCAAAAGATTAATTTCCGCACCATGAGCTAAGTCTAGTCATAACTTCCCATTTATGGAACGATGTGCTAAATGGGTCACACGTCTACCTGGGAAATTCGAACATAGACTCCCAAACACAAGAACTGACATTAAGAAAAATAGATTTGCTACAAAATGTCCAAAGCCGATCAAACAAAAGACTATTCAAGTCCGCGCAAGACACAGATTCCACTAAAATCTCATTGAGATTCTCCTCAAAAAAAATTCAAGAGATAGCTTAATCTTCATCTTTGAAACAACGATTGCCTATGAAATAACTTATTCTAACAAGGTATAACAAAGGTGGATGCAGCATAAACAACAACTCTATTCTAAGATCTCGAGCAATGGACTAGTGCAAGTCCAACTGTCTCGACAAATTTTCTTAGCCCTAAAGCGGTGAGTCCTTTTTGCTCATTCTGATCCAACCACATGACCTCTACCTAAGGAGGAGACTTTAATGGTGTGAGTAGGATCAAATATTGCAACTTAGGTACTATAGGCCAAAAAATGGTTAGAGAGAAGAAATTAGACCTTGGACTATTAGGGAGGCAAGATCTAATGCACAAACAAGCTTGAAAAAGAGGAGACAAGGTGGCAATAACGAAAGAGAAGAAGGATAGGGATATGGTTCGGTTAGATGAGGAAGAAAGGATGACAGAAGGAAGTTAAGAGGGGAAATTTGGATGCAACTTTTACGGATGAGTCCTCGATCCAACTTGTACCAAAACTCATCAACTAATTGACCGTCCTAGTATAACACTAAACGGTCAACCACCAAATGGGCTTTGGACAGAGGTTGGACCTTGACCTTATTAGGTCGGATTAAAATATTAATCGTTCCGCGTTATCTTTTAAGATTCGACACGATCCAAAATATAATTATCCTCATCACCGGGGTATTTAAAGACCGTAGTTAAACTCCGAACCAACTCCAAGGATTTATAGTCTCAACAATAATGTTGCGACTACACAATGAACAAATTCAAAAATAATTCAGCTAGAAATCCGTAATGTAAATTAAAATGGATTTTCCCCTTATCTAGCTGACAACAAACAAATGATTCACGAAATCAAATACCCTAAAACTCAAGATGAAGGATTTTCCTTAGCCTTTCCGAAGAAAAATTTAAAACTTTTCCAAAAATGGAATTTATTATAAACTAATGGCTTCGTATTTATAAATCCATTTTATTATTACTATTATTTATATTCCAATTTATGTTTCAAACTGGAAGACCATTTCGTGTTCAAAAATGATGGTGCTTTAAAATATTTAAAGATCAATTATGATAATTTCAATAAATTATCAAATATATATATATATATGTATGTGTGTGTGTGTGTGTGTGTGTGTGTGTGTGTGTGTATATAGGGAGAGGGACACTAGAAATCACAAGGAATAAATATTTATTATTTTCAAGTTTAGTGGCATATTCCGTGTCATTTCTAACTCCATCTCTCCTACCAATCAAATTACATTTATTAAAATTACACTAACCCCCATAATTTTGAAAGACAAATAGATTAAAAACCCAAAAACCATATATTTATAAAACTAGGCCTTCATAAAACCATTTTCCAAAATCATCATTCAAAATCATTTTTATTCTTCCAAATAGTTTTAAAATAAAATTTCCTCGAATATAAGGCCAAGGACTCAATTGAATGTTTCAATAAAAGTAGATTCAGAAATTCAACGAAGTAACGAATGGATATACCTCATAATTATATTTTCGAAATAGATACGACATACTAATCATGAATTTTTCTCGTTTTGGATCGAGTAATCGTCTTAACCGGAATTTCCAACATAACCAAAAACCAGAAGTTGCGACTATGTCGGTTGTAGCTAGATTTTTATCCAGTCTCCAACCCGAATCAACAGAATCCACCATATGTCATCCTTATGCTCTTCACGATGAGATCCCCAACTTACTGTAGTGTAAGACAGAATTGGCTAGAAATCTGAACTCAACATATTTCAACTCCTAGTCTTTTAAAGCCCATTTTATATATTTATGACCACAACTAATTCTTCATTGAAATAAATTAAAGATGAGTAATAAAGACGAAGAAAAACAGAAAAGAAAATCGAATTACGTTCTCTCACGAGTCTTAATTTAACTAATTCCTCTGATCATTTAACCTAGGCTTTGATACCAAATGTAACACCCCACACTTTTCTGTGCCCAAATTTTGACGGAAATCGAAACTCAAACACATCCAAGCATGGAGCGTATAAATCTAGTACCTGCAATAATGAGCATGAGCGTAACCGGAGTAGGATAAAAGAAAACTCATAATGGAAACAAAATAGGATAACTAGTATTAACTTAAGTAACTACTTTTTTCGAAGTATGTCACTTTTCCAATACCGAGCATGAGAGAGAACGAGAACCGAAAGCCAAACTAAAACATCTGTGAGAACCCTACCTTCTCTAGGAAACTCGGAGGTTGTAATAAGGAGGGGGGGTCAGAGCAACAAGTCTGGTGACTCAGAAATGTACAACACAGAGTATAATACACAGATATATCCCGTTTGGTTCAACCCAAGATGTATGTCTATCAAGGTTAGTGATTCTAGCCTAACCTTGTAGATGTTTACGCATGACTTTACTGCTCTTCCCAAAATAGTATTCCCAAAGTATACTACCGAGATAGGACGTTTACGCATATTTTTGTGAAGCCTTTATACCAGAGCTTAGTTGGTTACTATATCGGGATTTGACCCCTAATTACAGAGTTTCTATATATGTATGTATCCTCATTCACTATCCTTTATTATTTAATGCCTTGCTATCAATGATAGATATGGTGAATTCTTCCTCATCGCTTAAGACCCTAGGCGAACCGATTGGTCATTGATTATTTCTCGATAATTTACTTCATGTTAACATGAACTAGAGAGCACTAGCTACGGGCCCTACTAGTTAAGGCTTTCGTCATTCACACATATACCCTTGTCCCGCGTAAGGTGAGAGATGGTATTTTAACGTTTGTTATACCACAAGCTGACCTTGTTAGATAACCCCCTTGGTCGCTTATTACTTTTCATAGGATAGGTAGCCATATATGACGTTTTAGTTTCCAGGTTTGGGTAGGCCCACACACACTTGACATTTAGGACCCCTAAACTGAAAGACCTATTCCCAGGTGGACTCCTCAACCCTAGTTGCTTAAGACCCAAGGAAGCGGACTATACGTGAAGATTATTGGATTCGTACCCTATTCGTCTTTAACACCTTTCCCTATCGGGATAAAGTAGGCTACATTATTAGATTATTCCCGTTTAGTCTCTCTACAAAGAAATAATATACGTCTTCGATTCATTTTCATCACGAGTTATTGTGGTTAATAATATTTTTCATTATTAACCTACTAAGTCCAACTCTATTTTTAATTATAAGTTCTATATTCATTAATATAAATAAGGAAGGTTATATCCCCTTTTTCCCTAGGATATTTCATAGTTTGGACTTAGTATTCAAATGACAATCATAAATTCTCTTATGACACCCGTTTTATTTTATTTCCTTTTTATTTCCCTTTATGACCATAATGATCATATTCTCCTAAGACAGCCATTTATTAGTCCCAAGGTATCTACTTGTTGTACCCTAATAGGTAGTTACTTTTCTTATTCATTTATTTATTTGTTGATTTATATGTCTATATATATTCATATACCAGACCTCTCACATTAAGTTGACTACTTGTGGATGCTGGACTTGTTGGGCGGTTCTGGGCAGACTTCTACCACAAGTTGAACTTAACGTCTTGCCTTGGTATATTTATATTATGCATTAGACCGCTCACATTAAGCTAACCAACTGTGGATGTTGGATTTGTCGGCCGATTCTAGGCAGACTTCTTCCACCAGTTAAGCTTAACCTTTTGTCTAAATGCAGTTATAATTCAAATTTCCTAATTGGCGTGTACAACATTTATCCTAACTTATTTTAGGAACTGTAAACATTTTCTTATCACATTTATTTCCCCCCAATCAATAGTGGTTACAATTTACTAATTTGCGGTCCTATTTATAGGAATTTATTATACTGATTGCTACAAATGGTCACCACAAATATATTCATTAAGTATGGAATATAATTTACATGTATGATTCCATAAATGAATACCATTCAAACATTCAATAAGTGTATAATTTATCGTTTTACGTTAATTTGGACGGATAATATGTATATATTTATATCTTATGTTTCCGTGGGGTCAACATAGTTATCCTGTATTATTATTATTATTATTATTATTATTATTATTATTATTATTAAATTTAATGATTTGGTTTAATCGATAACCAAACAATTCTTTTTGCATTCAATCTTGCTAAAAGGTTTCAAATCTTACAAAAAGATCATTTGTTGTAATTATTGTAAACTACGCCTAGTTAGTAAAATAGACATATCTCAAATTCACAAGAAATACATATATGTGTATATATTTTTGGAATAGTTGATGAAAACTATGCACAAATATTTATTTTTATATTTATATGTACGTTTGCACCACTTTTCCTTTTTAAATATTTTTGTCATATCTCTTGTGAATTCAAAATGACACCTTTTTGTTCAAAAAGAGGGAAATGACATACTTACAACAATTAAGCCAAAATCCAATAATATTGAATACAAATAGGTATAATTCTTATAATATTACAATCATATAATTTACCATTTTCAACTATTTACCCAAATTCACATAATTTTATGATTGACATAATTTTATGATTCACATAGAAAATGAGAAACATAAATGGGCCTTAGATAAATAAAGCAAATCTGGGCCTTTTCTCTTTTTCCTCTTGCTTCCTTGATATTTCTTCATTGATTTGTGATGTGCAAAGCCTTTTTATCACTCCTTTTCTTGTCCAACAGCAACCAGATGTGATATCTTCATCTACAATTCTTCAAAATGCAAATACACAGCAGATTGAACTCTATTTCTCTACATTTCTGGTTGCATGCGGGCTGGGTTGGAATATCTGTAAAAATAACAAAACAATACCCAAGTAATATTTATTTATATACAAAAGATAAGATATAAGAGCATAAAATAAACACATTTCTATGTCAATCATTTTATTAATCGACACTACACTAAAGATCTGGATGTAACTACATCTAATTGGTATTTGATGGGACTGATTTTCAGATCCATAGTGCTATGCAACTTATACAACATGTTTTATGTCATAATTATAGGAACATGGGTGTATGCAAATTTAAGAATCCTATAATTAATATTGTTCATAACCACAATTTGCAATTCACAAGTTTTTAACAATTTTAATTATCAAGTATAATAGATATCAATTCATTTACAACAATATCATGATCAAATCTTATAAGAATAGGCATAAAACTTTAGATCTAATTCAAATGAAATAAATAAGTTGTTATAACTATATACATATATTTCCCACTCACCTTATAGCCCCCAAATCTGAAGTTTAAACTCCTTAGGCCTAAATCCCACAAATTCTTATAAATCCACAATTTATTTGGAAAGGGGAAAATTCTAGATCTGTAGAGACGTAAAAAAATAGGAAGAGAGGGGAGAACATGGTTTGGAATGTCAATTTGCATCCTTTTCCATAAGATTTGCTAATCCTCTAAATTTCAAATTAATTGGATTTTATTTGTTTGTAATATATTTTTATTTTAGAAATTAGGTTTCGAGAAGGAGGAAAATGGCAGAGCTTTGCTGTGTAATAACCCAGAAAATCAGAACCAATTAATTTTTTTTATTTTGGCAATTTTAATGAATTTTTAATTTTGAATATGTAAAATGATTTATTTTAAATAATAACGACTAGAAATTTATTTTGAATAGAATTAGAACGTATAAATTTATTTAAATCGAAGTTAGAATTTAAATATTTATTTTAATTATAAAAGGAATTGGAAATGGTGTGGTAGTTTGAAATTTCGATTTCAAATTTCATATCAATGTACATGATTCAAAATAAACTGGATTTTAGTAAAACCAGAAATATTTGAATCCATTTGAAAATATCTTTCCAAAGAATGTGAAAAATCCAGATTCCATAGCGGGAATAAAAAGTTATGTCCAGTTGAAAATTTAGAATAGTCGCTATGGAATTTAATATAAAATGTAGCCATTAAAGGTAGAGATTTTGCAAATGACCTTCGTTTTCAACAAGACCACTTTTGTTGGATCCGGAATGTTAAATTATTGTTGGATTCCAATTTTCATAATTTTTGAAATCAATATGTGAGCGTGGTGAATTTAACCATGTTTGGTCAATTCAGTTTAAATTTAATCGACTGGAAAATGATCGTTTTATAAACGGTCTCCAAATTTTTAGAAATTAGTTTTGTTAGGACCGTATCGTCAATACATAGCTAGATTTATTTTTCGGGAATTTTTGGAGTCCGTATGTGGCTCCAATAAATTGAAATGTATGTTTAAATTAAATATATATATATTGATTAATATTTTAATTTCAATGAAAAAAGATCGTAACAGCCATATTGTCTCACGAAACATAACCCATTGTGTTCGGAATGGGGGTATTTGGCTAGGGGCGACAGTCGTTGAGTTTGATTTGTATCTCGGATTAATATATAGAATAAAATTAAATTAAATAATAAAAAGGGAGTACATATTTATAGTTTTGACCAGTCAAAGCAAACCATAACTCCTCATTCAATTGCAGCCGCCGCCGTTTCTAAAAAAAAAGGACCTCGATAGCTCAGAAATTAATCTCCAAATTACTTTCAACCCATTCCGAATTAGATCCCCGTCCCAAAGAAAAAAACGAAGAACATCTTGAGCTCTCCCTTCCCAATGGTGATGATCGAGTATTATCACCTGGACGTCGAGATTTCGAGGAAAAAACCGCCATGTTTCACTACGAATTCCGAGGGCGTCGTGGGTTCGAGTTCAACGTCGTTCTGACGGTGGGAGCGCTGGCATGGGGGGTTCGTGGGGCGAGGTCAGATCATCGGCTAGTGATGTCTGGTGATGCATGCAAGGAGTTTTTGAAATCAATGATGAGTTTAAATGTCTCGGCTAAAGACCTAGAACAGAACGAAGATGATAGGGGTAATACCCTTAATTAATTAAATTGACTATGCTTAGGAAATTCTTTAATTAACTCAATGACATTGGTTTCAAAAATAAAAATATTAATTGTTTTAAAAATAAAATAAAAAGTAATTGTTTTAAAAACAAAAAATAGTAATGATTTTAAAATAAAAATAGTAACGATTTTGAAAATAAAAATAGATATAGTTTTGAAAATAAAAATAGATACGGTTTTGAAAATAAAAATAGATATTGTTTAAAAATGAAAATAGATACTGTTTAAAAATAAAAATAGATATAGTTTAAAAATATAAGGATATGAATTTTAAAAATATAAAGATATGATTTTATAAAATATAAAGATATGATTTTATAGAATATAAGTAGCATGGGTTTTAAAAATATATATAATAACAATGTTTTAAATTTATAAATAGAATAGTTCTAAAAACTATATTTTTATATAAATATATTTGATTTAAAGATGTAATTTTTTGAAAGAAATAACATCGTTTTAAAATGAATTTTTATGAAAATAACATGGTTTCTAGGAAATAAAAATATGATTTTTATTATCTAGAAGGCGAAATAAAAATATGATTTTTATTATTTATAATGTAAAAATAAAAATGTGATTTTCTTTGTATAAATAAAAATGAGATTTTCTATGTATAATAAAAATGTGAATTTCTTTGTATAAATAAAAATGTGTTTTTTATATATGAATAGCGTAAAAAGCATAGCGTTGGAATTTCGGGCAAATCCAAGGTGTTCAGAAATTCAAAAATAAAACGAAGGGGTGGAAACCAAAGGTGAGAACTTCTCACTCTAATTTATTTTCTAGTTAAATATATATACTAAGATGCAGACGGTGCTTAGAAGCACCCGACACTTTTGTTTGAAACCATATTTGTTTGGTTGTTTGGTTGATTGGGTTATTTGTTTGAATTTAGTTTGGAAAATGAAATGAATTGATTATAATTTGGTTTGTTTATGGCGCGAGCCATTATTAGGCGAGGGATAAGGCTAGACCTTATTCCGGTTCTAGTCTTGCGCCGTTATGCTGTCGACATTTTCTGAAAATGTTATAACAATAAAAATATCATTTTTATTGTATAAAAGAACTATGTAAAGTATTCATGAGTTGAAATAAATATTTTATGGTTAAAATATAATTTTTAACGTGTATATGATTAAAATAAATATTCATTTGCAAATCAGACGTTTTGTTTATGTACACACGTTTGATTGATATGGATTGGGACGATATATTTTACACATCGACCAACTGCACAAATAATAATCAGTGTTTGTTGTTTGAAAACCCCACATGGGTATCGGGATGATATTGGACATACACTAATCCCAATATTTGGTTGTATGTCAATCGATGGGTTAACAGGCCATTGTAAGTGTTAATTATTTATATTTAACGCTTATGTAGTTGTGTAATGCACTCTGGATCATGGTTGACTGTGTTTGATTACTGTGGTGTACATGTGTGTATGAAATCCATATAAATAAAATTATATGGTAATTGACTGTGTCTGATTCCAATTCGGAAGGAACGAATATTTTAAAATAACGAATACTTTAAAATGGCGAATAATGAATATTTTAAAATAATATTCAGTAATGGATCAAAATATGATTTTGATGTCCGATTTGTGATGGAAACGGAAATATTAAAATTTATGAAGCTTTGTTGATTAGAGATGCACCATTTTGACGCGTATGATATTTATATCGATTTTTATTCATTTTTTTTAATGAATATCGAAAAGGAAGTGATTTCAAAATCTAATGTTTTGATAATATTATCATTTATATATTAATGATATGGAATATTCAATTTTGATTTAAAATTGAACATGAAGTTGAAACGAATTTATAAACGATTTATGTAATGACCCGAATTTCCGTACTCTTTGAGTCGACTAATAACACCACATGTCCAACCCAAATTGCACAGAAATACGAATCATTAATAGAAAGAAGTTAGAGGATGAGAAATAGAAAGAAAGAGAAATTAGAAAAGAAGAAAAACGAAGAACACGAATCTCACAGCGGAACGAATAAAATATATTATATAACATAACTTTTGAAATACAAATTAGTAACTGTATATACATACCATTATCAGAGCACAACAGTTAATCCTGGAACAGTTATAAACTCCTATTTCCAAATACAACATAGTACACAGCGGAAAATATGATAGTCTATAGCTAACAGATGAAGCCTCCTGCTTCAAGCTCTTCCAAGTGAATCTGTAAAATCCCAACTACTTGACTGCCCGTACAAATTTGGGCACCCAAGAATTTGGGGAAACAAACAAAATAAACTCTGGGTCAGTCATGGGACTGGTGTGAGCAAACTCGAATCATTTGTTTAACTTTCAAAATCCTTTCAAAAGAAATGATAGTCGTAAGACCGATCCACACATAAACACAGATGGTTTTTACCTTACGATAACCAAAAATATTTTTGGTATCAAATCCAGTGATATTATGATAATGTCTACATCAAATAATAGAAATCTAGCGGAACGCTTGCATCTCACGCTCCATATATAATATTAAATCAAAAACCGCAGAGCGCTAATTGGAGATTGGATTTCCAAAATGACAAGGTATGTGACCACCTTCCGATAGTGTATCTCTAGAGGCGAATACACTGGGTTCAACAAGAACGTCTTGCAACCCGGCCCACACATGACCGACCACTCATTTCGCTTGAGTGTATCGAATGTATATCTCCAACGGTTGGGATCAGCAACCGTCTCCCGAAAGGGACAACATCGATAGATTAAAGAAGCAAATTGAATTTCTCTAGATAGGTGATTATACATCCTAATGGGAGCGACCCACCTAGCCATGCTGCCTGCCCGATTTTTGTCAATTCCCGGTTGTGAGGCTTGAGGTTTGAATTATTTTCCAGAACATCTGGCCACCATTCGCTTTGAATGCCACATCGTCAGATCCATCGGAAACCACTAATTGATTCCCACAAAAATACTCAGATTGTTAGGCTAAAGAAGTTTCCCTTCTTTGCCACCAACTTCGTACGTTTGAAGGAATCAACGTACGTAATCCCTTTGGAAATACTCTATCAGACACTCGTCCATACAAGTTGTCCTGGGTTTTGAAAAACCGAAGGCACCATTTCTATTAGTCCATCTTGGGCAATTTCTACCTAGGGTTAACAGAACAACCCTTTCATTTTACTCCATCTTCATAATCTCTTCAACATAAGTTGATTTGTAACGCTTATGCCAGTACAGAGTGGTTTTCAGATATTAAATCTGATCCCGGTCTCTTCATATTGACAACAGAGGTTTAAAATAAATCAAAAAAAAAACTTTGATAGTCAGCGATTTAACTATCAAAGAACATCCATACAATCAACAATCCTATTTCAAATTGGAAATTCTACCGATCAAACATCTAACAACACTGGGCTCCTTTTTAATTTAATTCCTTATTAAATTATTATTTCAAATTCCTGTCTCTTAATTCCTCATTGACCCATTCATTTCATTTTCTATGTGTAGAAAATATCTCTTATTTTAATTGGGAAAAACATTTCAAATTAACGCGATGTTATAAAACATCGTTGTTTTACTCAACCCACAAATCATTTATTAGCTAACCATATTGCTTAACCAAGTTTCACCATCGAACCTTAACTATTCTTCCATCGATCATGAAGTTAATCAAGTTGGGGTATAATTACCTCTTAGAGCTTAATTGAACAACATTCTCAACTTTGAAACAGTCAAAGCTCACAACTTCAAACAAACCATTGTTTACGCGACTCTCGGATTCAATCTAAGAACACTTTTCTTTTACGAAAAACACTAATTATAACGGTAGCGTTATAATCGCTGTTTCCAAATACTTGATTTATAAAAAAATCACTTTTAACAACAACGTTACAATCGCTGTCTAAAATTAGAGAACATTTATTATAGCAGTAGCGTTAAAATCGCTGTTTAGATTTACAAAACATTTATTATAATGGCAGTGTTAAATTTTGCTATTTAGATTTACCAAAAACATTTGTTATAACGACAGCGTTTAGAATCGCTATTTACAAATATTTGGTTTATAAAAATGCAACTTGTATTTATTTATTTCAATAAACAAATTAATAAGTAAATAAATAATTAAATTTGATTCAAAACGGAAAGTAAAATTAACTACTTCCCTAAATTCGATATAATCGAATTCCAATAAACAACTCTCATTCGAATACTCCATATTCGATTAATATGCCGAACTTCGGAATTTATCTACCATTTCAGGTTGATTCAAATTGGTAAATTTACTTTTGAATCTATCCTTTTCAAATCCTTGCCCAATTCCTTTATAACCATTTTGGTTTACCAAAATGTTATTTGTGAGGACCCGTAACTTCCCCGTGAAGGAAAGAGCGGATACTTTGAGAACAACACACATCGAAACGCAAACAGATGAACATTTCATTGTATATTACAACAATTCCATCAGAATACAAGAATATACAGAGTATGAATTAATATTACATAGAAAATATCAGAGATTTAAATTACATTTAAATACATCGCAGTGGAAAAACAATACAAAGCACAACTAGAAGAGATATACGAAAACAGAGCTTTCCGGATATTGCTCCAGCTGTAAATCAGGATCCTGTGAATATAAATCTGCAAAACCAGAACTACTAGCTGCCCGTGTGGAAATAGAGGCACCCAGAGTTTAGGTTAAAACAATAAACTCTAGGTCAGTCATGTGACTGGTGTGAGAACTAAAACAGTTATTAATATTTGTTTTTAAAGTTAGGTAAATCAAGGGACCACGCCGTATAACACGGAACGGGTTTCCTCCCAAGAATACCAGTGCATAAAACAAATAGCGCAATGCTAAATAAAGAACAATGAAGCTATTATAAGACCCAGATCCCATCACACAACGCAACGCAAGCCAGAGGATAGGGTTTTCCCTTATAATAGCCAAATATGCTTGATACGCGAAATTTCATCTTATATTATTACTATAAATGAAGAAAACAACTTCAAATATAAATGTATCAATCATAGACGACATGGGTACCATATATCATATCGCCAATACTAGGCTCTACAATCAAAACCGCAAAATGTCATATTTAGAAATTGGATTTCCATCATGGTGGCTCCTGATTCGAAAGATCGATCGCGTTGTGCCATCTACAACGGCTTACGTCTCAGCTAGAGAAAACACCGTAATGTACCTCCGCACTTTTGGGAAATCGAGTATCACTGCGGCTTACGTCTCGGCGAGAGAAAACACCGCTTACCCAATCCCTCTGAGCACTAAGCTCAATCTCGGTCGACCGAATCCACGACACCACGAAGGTGCCCATCCTCTAAAAAGCATACTGATCAAACCATCAGTTTACCACCATACCGGGGTGTGAGGCTCGCGAATCAACGCTATACACAAAGCCGTGCTATATTAAAGCTGCGTTTTGATCATCATCCACCAAACTTTGCTTTTCAACAAAAGTCTGGATCACTGCATCTCAGCATGCCACACTATCAATCCATATCGTACCACTGATTTCTGCCAATATATAACCTCTGGGCTCGTACGTCTCAGAGAAGGGCGTTAAGCAAGAGAATAAATTCTCCGCCGCCAAACAAATATATATTTAGTAGAGATCAATGAATACAATAAAAAGGAATACAATGTCGGACACACCATCCATTTACAAGTCCGTTCTAGGTCTGAATGAAACCGGAGGCACTTTCCTCGCATATCCGTCGACCTCCAAGCACGTCCGGACGGCTACTAATTTAGCCCCCTTCAAGGTAGCTACTCCCATCGTGAGAATCAGTAGAACCCATCCATTCGATGTGAAGATCGTCGGTCTTGCACCATCTTCAATCTCTTCGACTCATCGTCGAATCAGTTATTCAGAATGGGTTATACCCGGACTTTCTGAATAACTCGCGTATCTTAATCAACAAGTGCTATAAAACACAATATACGCCTCATTCCAATTCAGAATATCCCTTTATTCAGATATTCACACTCCTAGGGAAAATATTCCCATTAATATTATCAAAGATAAATTCTTTTAAATTAATTCTTTAATCTTCCTTTGGATGTCATTTCCAACCATATTATGGTTTTCCAAACTAGTCGGGATTAGCGAACCACGCTGAAGTAATTATTTATTTTATTTCCCAATCCCAACCTATTCATCCCATGGAGCAAAACTGTTATTACCCCATAACTGACACCACGGTTTATCGGTAAATTTAATTACCATTTCACGTTCAAATCTAATTAAAATTTAACTATCGCTAGAAGTAAAACTGGAGATACTCCCCTTTTGATCATTTCCCAATTTTGATATTTAAATTATCAATCCACATTTCAATCTAATTAAAGATTCATCATTAAAACTCCTTTTAATGGGTTAAAGAACTAATGTCATTTAAAACACAGTCCACGATAAACCCAGATCACATTCTATTTCAATTCCAATTAAATATATTAGAAATTCTGGTTATTTAAAACCCATTTCAAATTCAATTTATTTGTTTCAAAAATAAATTGATTTTTATTCTAGTTTAAAACTAGTTCTTTTGATTTTACACAAATTATAGATATTTTTAATTAATTTATCAAGGCCCGTACAGTCGGTTTTCGATAACTGCCACCGAACTGCACTTACAACGACCTTTTTCATATTTGATTTGGACATAATTCCAAATCCAACCGTTAGATTTCAAATTTCTAATATTCATTGGAAAGCTCTTTTCGATATGAACCCAACGGTTCTGGTTTGAGGAGAATCCGACGATCGGATCTCCCGTAATGTCCGTTCGAAGTCAATGGTCGAAATTCGCGAACTGCCGTGGCTCGGCGCGTTCTATTCAGGCCATTATATAATATATATAATATATATAATATATACTTCGTCGATTTCCTTTTAAAAAACGAATTTTATAAATCGTTTTAAATTCGTTTTCAAATCGATTTCAACTTCATTTCAGATTCAAATCAAAATTGAATTTTTTTCCCCATATAAATTCGTTTTAAACTCATTTCAAATTGAATTCAATTCAAATTCGATTCTATTCAATTTCAATTCAATTCGTTTTATATTCAATTTCAATTCAATTCGTTTTATATTCAATTTCAATTCAATTCGTTTTATATTCAATTCAATTCGAATTCTATTCTATATTCAATTTCAATTCAAATTCACTTTATATTCAATTCAATTCGAATTCTATTCTATTCAAATTGTATATCTCTTTCTAAATATTCATTTTAAAAACGAATATAATCGATATCAATATCGTTCGCGTCAAAATAGCGCATCTCTAATCAACACGGCTTTACATTATTCAGTAACTTCGTTATTCTATTCAACAAATGAATATTCATTCTATTCAACACATGAATCTATATTTCTTTCACCACATGACTAATCTCAAAAAATGAGTACTGTCAACACGTTAATCTTTATTTTAAAATATTCTTTACTTTCCCAATTGGAATGAGGCCCAATCAATTACCATATAATGTTAATTATATGGATTCCACACAACACATGTATATAATAGCAACCATTAATAATCAACCATCATCCAAAGTGCACCACACTACTGCATAAGCATTAAATATATATAATTAACGCTTACACAGTCTGTCGACCAATCGATCGACATACAATTTATTAATTGGGATTAGTGTACGCCAAATATCATCCCAACACCCGTGTGGGGTTTCAAACAATCAAACACAGATTTTGTTTGTGCAGTTGGGCGATGTGTAAAATTTATCGTCCCAATCAATATCAGTCAAATATGTGTATATAGACAAATCGTCTGATTTGTTTATAAATATTTTATTTTATATACACGTTAAAAATTATATTTTTAACGACCAAATTATTTTATTCAACCTATTAATATATTTTATTATCTATTTCACATCAACATCACAAACAATTTTCACAACACATCAATCAAACACACAAGCCATCCATGGTCTGTGGATGACGGGTGTCGGGTGCTACTAAACACCGTCTGCATCCTAGTATATATATAACTAGAAAAAGAGATTGAAGAGTGAGAAATTCTCACCAAAGCTATCCCAACTCCATGACACTTCTATTGTAGGAAATCATCACTGTTCTCGCCTTTTGTCACTTTCGTTGCCCGTAGTCACTACATATATAAAAATCACAATTTTATTTTCATTCCTTCATGATAAAAATAAAGTTCACATTTTTATTTAACTTCATATATTTACAACGCTTCATTCTATATAAAAATTATATCTTTATATTTCTACTTCTTATATAAAGATCGAATTTTTATTATCTATATAATATAAAAATCGTATTTTTATAATCTCTACTATATAAAGATCATATTTTTAATGCTCTACATATATAAGAATTATATTTTTAACCTTTCTATATTATAAAAATTATATTTTTCCTACTTCAAAAATAAAATTTTTTCACTTTTAAAAATATCGTCTCTTTACTTAATAAAAATCCGACCTTCTCTTTTGTAGAAATTACTTCCTTATGTAATTAAAATCAAATCTTTGTTTCATGAAAATCAAGTCCTTTCTTAATTAAAAATAAAATCTTTTCTACTTAAACATCGCATTTTCATCCTCATGTAGTCTATAGAAAAATCGTGCTTTCACTTCTAATCTACACATATAAAAATCTAATCTTTTATGTTATCACTTCATGTTTAAAGATCTCATCTTTATAAAAATAAAAATTCAATCTTTCGATTAATAAAAATCCTATATTTTTTAGAGATCAAAGTTTTTACATAAATAATAAAAATTGAATCTTTGCAAGTTAAAAATCAAATCTTTGACGCCATAACGATCTAATTTTTATTCATATGCATACCACATAAAACCCTATCTTTTATCATCAACGAAATTAGAAAGAAAAAAAAAAGAAAAGGAAAAAACACTCACAAAGTCCTAGGGTTTGGTCGCCGGAGGCTTGCTGATCGGCGCCGGGGTGCAGTAGGCCGCGTCAGAGGAGGAGCGAAGGTGCTGAGGTGGCAGGGGTTTTCGCCGTTGGAGTTTTGGGGAGTGGGGTTTGGAGAAGGCCGGAATTCGAACGGAGAGAAGGAGGAGAGAGGCGCGGGGAGAAGAAGAGGAAGGGCGGGCGTGTTGGTGGTCGGCGACGCCGTCCTGATGGTGGCACGGCGGAAGAAAGCGGCGGCGGGCAGGGGCGCTCCAACCGATTTTTAAGTAATTTTCTTTCTTTCTTTTTGTTCAACTGAAATGAGAGAGGGAGGTGAGAGAATAGAGTTGACTTTATATATATAATATATTAAATTAATTAATTAATTTTCCAAAAAGTAAATTATTCATTCGAACCCCGAACGAGACCCAACGACTGTTGCCCCTAGCTAATTACCCCCATTCCGAACACAATGGGATATGTATCGTAGGCTGATTCGATCATTTCGATCAGTTTTCGTCAAAATCAAAATATAACTCTATATATTGAATTTGAACGCGCATTTCAATTTACCGGGGTCACATACTAACCCTTAAAATTCCCGAAAAATATTTTCTAGCTTCGTATTGACAATACGGTCCTAACAAAACTAGTTTCGTCGGATTCTGAGACAGTTTGAAAAATGGCCAATTTCCAGTCGATTAAAATCAACTAAAATGGTCAAATGCGTTTTCCTTTGCCACGCTCATGTATTGATTCAAAAAAATATGAATTTTGAAACCTAGCAATAACCTGACATCACGGATCCAACAAAAGTGGTTTCGTCGAAAACCGAGGTCGTTTGCAAAATTGCTATTTTTAAGCGCCGAAATTCCATAGCGACTATTCTGAAATTTCAACTGGACATATCTTTTGATTCCCGCTATGAAATTCCAATCTTTCGGATTCGTTGGAAAGATATTATCAATTAGATTCAAATATTTTTGGTTTCACTAAAATCCGGTTTATTTTGCACCCGGTACATTCAATTGAAGTTTGAAATCGAATTTTCAAACTACCGCGCCATTTTCAATTCCTTTTATAATTTAAAATAAATATTTATATTCTGACGACGATCTATATAACTATATACGTTCGAATTCTATTCAAAATAAATTTCTTGTCATTATTATTTAAAATAATCCATTTTAAATATTCAAAATTCATTAAAATTGCCAAAATAAAACTTTTAAACTGGCCTAGATTTTACGGGTTGTTACATTATTACAATTTATTTTATTTTCCAAATGTTGGAAAAAACTCATCGTTTTATTTTAAAATGATTATCCATTCCCCTTTCTCATTCACGTTCCAATTTGGATTCATATTTCAAATCCGAATTACCTCTATAGATATTTCACTTGCAAAATATTTCTTTTATACCATTCACTTAAATCGTGAACATATTTCCTTTGTATACCATTTGATTAATAATCATAAAAATATCTTAAACCCAATTTTTATTTATAACTTCGATTCGGAATTGTTCATATAAGTCTAATTTCTTTTTATTTAATCATTTAAAATCTCGTTTAACATTTCCTTAAAAATTTCTATGTTTAAATCTCATTTCAAACATTGGCTTCAAAACCCATTTCCACTCCGTTATACAAATTCAAATTTGAATTTATATTTCAATGTATCCAACGATAAATAATTCAATTAATATATATTCTTTTTCATAAACAAATTCTTGATTCATTCATTTGAACAGGTGTAATAACCCGGAAAATACGAGCCAATTTAAAAATTTTAAATTGGTGATTTCAAAGGAATTTGAACAATTGAAATAGAATATTTCAATAAAATAGTGAATTAGAAATAGTGAGTCAGTTTGAAAAATTTGAATTCAAACTTTGACCGACTATGCAGGGTGGAAAATATAACGGATTTTAGCGAAACCAAAAATATTTAAATCTGTTAGTCAATACCTTTCTAACGAATCTGAAAAATCGATGTTTCATAACGGGAATCAAAAGTTATGGCCGAATGAATTTTCAGAAGAGTCGGTATATAAAATATATAGCCCTGGAAAATTGATTTTTGCATACGACCTCGGAATTCGACGAAACCACTTTTGTTCGGTCCGGGATGTCAAACAATTGCTAGGTTTCAAATTTCATAATTTTTGAAGCTAGTATGTGAGCGTGGCAAAAGAAAATGTGTTTGGTCGATTTCTATTAAATTGGATCGACCAGAAAATGGCCATTTTTCAAACGACCTCAGAATTCGACGAAACTAGTTTTGTTGGGACCGTAGCGTCAAAACATAGCTAGATTTATTTTTCTGGAATTTTTCGAATCAGTTTGTGGCTCTGGCAAATTGAAATGTGCGTTCGGAGTTAAAAATTAAATGTTTTATACTTTAATTTGAAAAATAACTGATGGTA
Organism: Allium sativum; assembly: GCA_030737875.1. NCBI lineage: Eukaryota > Viridiplantae > Streptophyta > Magnoliopsida > Asparagales > Amaryllidaceae > Allium > Allium sativum. The sequence continues at coordinate 293,743,368 of CM060912.1, forward strand.
ACAGTCGAATTGGCCTACGAAACATATCCCATTGTGTCCGGAATGGGGGTATTTGGTTAGGGGCGACAGTCGTTGGGTTTAAAAAGGAGTTTGTTTGAGAAAACACTATTTAAAAATTTATTGAAATTATGGGCCAATCAAAAATTTCCATTCATAATTTTAAAAATAACCCCCCCCCCGGTTCAACGGCGAAACCCATTCACCACCTTCTCTCCTCCGCCGCCGCCGCTACCGCCACCTAGAGCCTTCGCCGCCGCCACCATTCGACGCGCCTCAGCCTCCTCTTCAAATCTGACCCCACCGCTGCCACCCTCGTCGCCTCCTCCGCCTGTATCGACGCCAGGAAGTCGAACACTTCCCGCCGCCGCCCTGAACGCCACCGACCACCGAACGCCACCAAACCACCATCGATTTAAAGCCCTCTCTTCCCTCTTCCACGTCCAACTCCCCGATCGTCCACACGTGCCACGGATTTCGCGAAAACTATAAACCTAGTTTTGAAGCTTCGTGAAAGTGAGTTTTCTTTGATCTTTACACTTTGAAAAATCATATCTTTTTGGTGTGTTGACGAAATTCGATGAAACAGGAAACATCGAGACCGCAAGGAAGCTCTCTACCCAATAGAAGAAGCTGCGGATTTTTCTGACATCGTATCGATTTTTAGCGCTCAGAAAACCAAGGTGAGAAATCTAAATTAACGTGAAATTCAATGGAAAATGTCGTGTATAATTTATATAAGCGAAATATAAATTACATACGTGTTGTATACCTCATGTACATATGTAGAGTAAGCTATATAAGCGAAGTATGAATTTTTACATGCATAGAATAAGTGATATATGTGTTGAAATGCTAGTGAAATATAGCAAATATATTATATATATATATATATATATATATATATATATATATATATATACTCCCCTCGTCCACAAACCATGGACGATATTTATTATGGTGAATTGGTGTGAAATATTGGATAAAAAATACGAATGGTTGAATAATTGTTTGTGGTTGATATTGTTTGGTTGTGGTTGAAAAATACCCATTGGTGATTGAAATGAATTGGAAATATTTGTGGAAATAAAAATAAACATGCCGCCTGCGTGCGAATTAGATGCATGAATCCCCATTGTCAAAAACCACGAGGTTTTAAGGTAGAGCGAGGAGCCGTACTAGGGACGGTGCCGGTTTTAACTATCCTACCGTTATGCTGCCGAAATTTTGAATAATCTTTGTGTGTTAGAATTATTTTCATATGTTGAAATTATTTTCATGCGTTGAAATTAAAGCCATATATTGAAATTATATCCATGTGTGGAAATATTTGTGTGTTGAAAAGTGTTGTGTGAAAATTAAATTCATTTGTGAAAGAGTGAAGTGTTTAAACAATAAAAATCACATTTTTATATATATATGATGAGACGATCCCAAAATCCGAGGGGCGGTATTAAGGATAATCATTAGGAAATAACACATTAATCATCATAGTAGAGTACAGATAATAGCAGAAACAATAAATAAAATAATTTTACATGGATATGACAGCGGAATCACAACATGTAGGAATATCAGGATAGCATAACGTGGGATATACTTAGTAAATAAAAAGGAAAGTGATCAGTCATCATCGCCAGAGGCGGAATACATACATGCAGTGAGACATAATAAGAGTATCAGTCTACATCGCCGAAGGCGGAATACATATACATATAGTGAGAAATACGGAAAGTAAATCAGTCTGCATCGCCAGTGGCGGAATCATAATATAAGTACAGTAATGGCGGAAAAAGTCAAAGTCATCTCTATGAAGTCAGCCTCGCCATGAGCCAAAAATGCACTCTATGCTGCAGTGCAGAACCAAAAACCACCTGTCACCTGTGTACTAGGCTGCCCGTGTGAAAATAAGGGCACCCGCGTTTGCAAAGTGAAAAAAACAACGAGTCAGTCATGGGGACTGGTATGAGGAATCTATTTAACAGTTAAGCAACAGTAAATAGCAATCATAGGACCACGCCACTTTCGCGGAACGGGTTTACTCCAGTGATTGCTAGTGCATTTAAAACAAAGTAAATTCTTTAAAAACAACTCAATGTTTTTAGAAAGAATGAAGCCATTATAAGACTCAGGTCCCATCACACAATGCAGCGCAAGCCGGAGGATAGAGTTTTACCTTATAATAGCCAAATATGCTTGATACGTATAAAGCAAAATCATTTGATATTATTACTAGTGCATATATGTTTCAAAAACGAACAGCATCATAAATATCAATCATAGGCGGCATAGCTACCATCTACTATGTCTCCATACTAGTTCTACAATCAAATCTGTTATCTCGTATTGGAAATTGGATTTCCGTCATGAGTCGAGGCAAGGGGCAAACTCCTCTCCGCTTCGAGACACTCTAGCAAATGCCTCGGGACTACGCACTCTGGGTAACCCCTGGATCGGCTGGGCCGGTCCTCACTTACGTTAGAGGATTATTTATTCCTAAACACACGTTTCCCGGTCCTTACAGACCTATAATCGAGGCGCCTCGCATTCCAACAACCACAAAGGTGAAAAGTAGATATATATGTCAGGGCTGGTAAGTCACTGACACCACCATAGCTAGAAAGAAACGTCGTGCCCTCCCAGCGGCCCGTATCCCGTTTTTAACTCATATCGAGGTGTGAGGCTCGCGAATCTACAAAATACACAAAGCTAGGCTACGTAGACCTTGCTTTGATCATCCTCCACAAGACTTTGCTTTGCAACAGAAGCCTTGATCACAGCATCTTGGCATGCCACATAGGCAGTCCACTCCATACGATTGATTTCTATCGATATATAACCCCTGACCTCATACGTCTCAGAGAAGGGCGTTAAGCAAGAGAATAAATCCTCCGCCGCCAAACAGATGTATATTTAATAGAGACCAATCAACACAGAATAAAATCCAATGTCAGACATACAGTCCATTTACAAGTCCGTCCTGGGTCTGAACGAAACCGGAGGCGTCAAATTCCTCGTATATCCGTCCAATCAACACATACGTTCAGACGGCTACTACTTCCGTCCCCTTCCTGTAGCTACTCCGGTTAGGAACCTCAGTAGCGCCCATCCAACCGATACGAAGATCGTCGGTCTTGAATCGTCTTTGCATTTTCCAATTCGAATCGCTCGATAAATTATTTGAAATGAGGGTTAGCTCGGCATTTTCAAATAATTCCCGTCATTAGAATTTAAATCGATTCATTTTATGGTTATATTATTCGACATCCATCTTTTGGTTTTTAGTGTTATTTTCATGTCATACACATACAACCATCAAATATCAAACAATTCAAGCCCAATTGGTTTATTTGCAACCTATGTTGCTTATAATATTTTATAACGATTTTTCGCCATTTTTATTTATTTAAAAATGGCCATATTCAATTAAACGACGTTTCAGGTCGTATCGTGGCACTGGCGCTGTTTTTTCCCTTAATATGATTTACACATATCGGAAAATCTAACCGTTGGATTTCTACAAAGTCTATATCAGTGGGAAGATATTTCCAAAGCGAACCCAACGGTTCCAGTTTCGTGAGAATCCGACGGTCGGATCTTCCACACTAGTCGTTTGAAGTTACGGTTTCAAAATTCGAACTGCAGCGTCGTTATTCGATTTAAATTAATTATATTTATATTTATACATAAATATAAACGATTTTGGCGCTGTTTTTCTTCTGATTTGAATTAAACATTCCGGACAATCCAACCGTTGGATTTTTACAAGGTTGGTGCCGTTGGAAAGATATTTCCAAGGCGAACCCAGCGGTTGTGGTTTCGGGAAAATCCGATGGTCGGATTTCTCGTACTAATCGTTTCAAATTACGATTCCGAAACGCGAACTGCACGGCCTCTATTCCTTTTAATTATATTTATATATATATATATAAATATAGTCCAATCTATAATTTCAACTACAGCTCATTCTATATTTTCAACTTCGTTTTCACTTCAAATATTTCACTAACGCCTTAATATTTCGAAAAATTTCGCCATAACCTCCTTTGTACGGGGAGGGGTTTGGAAATTTATTGGGCCGTATCAGGTACCCAATAAATCCTAAAAAGCATTCACATATTTATAGTGATATATTTTGGTGTTTACGGGGGAGCATGTACTGATAATCACTCCAGAGAATAAATTCCCGTCACCCTGTTTCCGTGTGGAAATAAATAGTCCATGTGTCGTATCTAATAACTAGAGCGACGTGATTATTGTCAACTCCAGACCCGTGTGGGGTTTTTATTAATCTGGCAATTTATCGTTATAATTTATACAGTCCATATCAGTCATCAGTTCAACCTGTAGTACATAGTCATCGCCATACAAGCCTCTTGCTTATATGGTAAATCTTCCACCTCGTCACACAAGCTCCAATTGCTTATGTGGAATATGATGAAGTATGCCTATCGTCAAGAAGTATGCCATGTAGTGTAGTTCAAAATTAATTGTTACTAACCTATGGCGTTGTTTATTATTTCACACAGAAAAACCAGCACTCCGCATCCAATGGCATTCACAGGAGTTGATATATAAATAAATTTGCGCGGCCAACTCATCAATGTTTACCTATTTGTCGGGCACGCAAATAATTTCTTTACTCTACAGCTAATCCATTTTTCCTGTTCAACACATGTATATATATGCAGAACAAAGCTACTAATAATATTTCTAACAAACTATTATTTATTTCAACACTTGTGTATTTTTAGCTAAGCGTATACTTGATAAAAGGAATATTTTTATCATCAAAAATATTTATTCGACACATGTGTATTTTTAGCTAAGCGTATACTTGATAAAAGGAATATTTTTATCATCAAAAATATTTATTCGACACATGTGTATTTTTAGCTAAGCGTATACTTGATAAAAGGAATATTTTTATCATCAAAAATATTTATTCGACACATGTGTATTTTTAGCTAAGCGTATACTTGATAAAAGGAATATTTTTATCATCAAAAATATTTATTCGACACATGTATATTTTTAGCTAAGCGTATACTTGATAAAAGGAATATTTTTATCATCAAAAATATTTATTCGACACATGTGTATTTTTAACACTTCCTATTCACTATATAAATATTGTTTTCATTATCGATTCAATTTATTTTTAAAAGATGATAATATTCAACACATGAACTTCAACTCAACGAATGAATTGCAATTCAACACATGAATATTCGATATAGTTTGAATATATATAAAAATGTGATTTTTATCGCTAAAGCCATTTGTTTAAATTCGAATAATATTCAACACATGAATTTCAACTCAACGAATGAATTGCAACTCAACACATGAATATTCGATATAGTTTGAATATATATAAAAATGTGATTTTTATCGCTAAAGCCATTTGTTTAAATTCGAATAATATTCAACACATGAATTTCAACTCAATGAATGAATTGCAACTCAACACATGAATTTCAACTCAATGAATGAATTGCAACTCAACACATGAATATTCGATATAGTTTGAATATATATAAAAATGTGATTTTTATCGCTAAAGCCATTTGTTTAAATTCGAATAATATTCAACACATGAATTTCAACTCAACGAATGAATTGCAACTCAACACATGAATATTCGATATAGTTTGAATATATATAAAAATGTGATTTTTATCGCTAAAGCCATTTGTTTAAATTCGAATAATATTCAACACATGAATTTCAACTCAACGAATGAATTGCAACTCAACACATGAATATTCGATATAGTTTGAATATATATAAAAATGTGATTTTTATCGCTGAAGCCATTTGTTTAAATTCGAATAATATTCAACACATGAATTTCAACTCGACGAATGAGTTGCAACTCAACACATGAATATTCGATATAGCATATGTAAATAATTTCAACGAATGAAAATTATTCTAACACATAAATATTTCAGAAAATTTCGGCAGCATAACGGCAGGGTAGTTAAAACCGGGACCGTCCCTAGTACGGCTCCTCGCTCTACCTTAAAACCTCGCGGTTTTTGACAATGGGGATCATGCATCTAGTTCGCACGCAGGCGGCATGTTTTATTTTCAATTCCACAATCCTATTCTATTTTGTTTCAACCACAAGAGGGTATTTTTCAACCACAAAGGTATTTTTCAACCATAATATCAACCACAAACAATTATTTCCAACCATTCGTCAAACCATATAATATCACGTCAATCACAAGCAATAAATATCGTCCATGGTCTGTGGACGAGGGGAGTATATATATATATAATAATAATTCACTTGCATTTCATCAAAATTCAAAGCATATATGTTTCAAACAACGCTTGTACAATTTATACATCGCTAATATAACTTATACAACACATGTACATGAGGTATACAATGTGTATATAATTTACACTTCGCTTATATAATTTATACAACGCGATTTCATTCACACAAATAGTTTAGAATCCTCACATTGGTTATTGCGGTGCTAAAAATCGTAGGAAGGTCAGAAAAATCCGCGGCTTCTTCTAGAATGTAGAGAGCCTCCTTGCGGTCACGGTGTCTCCTGTTTCATCGAATTTCGTTGAAGAACGAAAAAGATATTATTTTTCAAAGTTTTGCAACGCTTTATAGTGTTAGAACAGTTTAAAATTATATAAGCCGTTTGTTTTCAAACTTGCTCAATTCTAGGTTTGGATTTTTCTCTTGATTCGTAGCTCTATAGGATGATCAGACCGTTGGACGTCGTCGAGGGAGGGAAGAGCTTTCCGACGCTGGTAGTTTGAGGGGGTGCGACGGCGAATCGAGGCGGCGGCGGCTCCGGGAAGGCGACGACTTTCTCGACGTCGTTCAGGCGAAGGAGCTGACGAGAGGGGGCGGCGTTGGGTCGGATGTGGAGAGGAGGCGAAGGGCTGTCGACAGGTGGTGGTGGCGCGGCCTAGCGTCGCCTGTGGCGATCGGAAAAGGGACGAGAAGCTTCGAGCAACGTGGATCGTCCAGAGCAGGGTGGCGGCTAGGGTTCCGTAGTTTTTTTTTTTTTAAATGAAAATTTCCTATTGTCCAGAATTTATAGAAAATTTTTAAATAGTGTTTTTGCAAACGGACTCCTTTTTAAACCCAACGACTGTCGCCCCCAGCTAAATACCCCAATTCCGGATACAATGGGATATGTTTCGTTGGCCATTTCGACTGTTACAGTCAGTTATTTTTCAAATTAAAATATAAAACATTCAATATTTAATTTAAACGTACATTTCAATTTGCCAGGGCCACAAACTGAATCGAAAAATTCCAGAAAAATAAATCTAGCTTTGTTTTGACGATACGGTCCTAACAAAACCAGTTTCGTCGAATTCTGAGCTCGTTTGAAAAACGGCCATTTTTAGGTCGACCCATTTTAACATAATTTGACCAAACACGTTATCTTTTGCCCCGCTCACATACTAGCTTCAAAAATTACGAAATTTGAAACTTAGCAATAATTTGACATCCCGGACCCAACAAAAGTGGTTTCGTCGAATTCCGAGGTCGTATGCAAAATCTTAATTTTCCAGGGCTATATATACTATATAGCGACCTTTCTGAAAATTCAATTGGCCATAACTTTTGATTTCCGCTATGAAATTTCGATTTTTCAGATTTGTTAGAAAGGTATTGATAAACAGATTTAAATATTTTCAGTTTCGTCAAAATCCGTTATATTTTCCACCCGGTACAGTCAGACAAAGTTTGTATTAAAATTTCAAACGGCCATACCATACCTAATTCTATATTTTATGGAAATAGGCTATTTAAATTATTCAGATTTCTTGGTAATAACCTAATTTTAAAAAATTTAAACTGGTTCACATTTTCCGGGTTATTACAATCTCCCCCACTTAAAACTTTTCGTCCTCGAAAAGAAAATAACAGCTAAGCAGGAAATAAAATGTAAATGCAAAGTAATGTAAAGGTACCTTGCACCGGAGTTAGTCAGAGATGTCCACTCTGCATTTGGGATAGGCTTGTTTAATGCTTTCCTCAATTTCCCAAGTACAGTCTCTAGGATCACTACTCCACTGCACTTTGACTAGATGAATCTTTTTCCTCCTTAGCTCCCTAGTTTCTTTGCCAACTATCTTCAATGGCTCCCTCTTGAGTGCTAATTCTGGAGTTATGTCAATATCCTGTTGCGCTGCTTCTTCCACAACAAGATCTGGATCATGAACATGTTTTCTGAGCTGAGATACGTGGAACACATCATGTACACCAGGCAACCAATCAGGTAATGAAACCCTATATGCAAGAGTTTCAATCCGTTCAAGTATAGGAAAGGGACCAATAAATCTCGGTGCCAACTTCCCAGTCTTGCCAAATCTGATTACCCCTCGCATTGGAGAAACTCTTAAATAAACATAATCGCCATCGGCAAACGATATATCCCTTCTTCTCGCATCAGCATAACTTTTCTATCGGCTCTGCGCGGTTTTCAATCGCTTCTTAATGAAATCGACTTTATCCGATGCTTCTCGAATCATATCGGGCCCTAACACAAGTCTGTTGCCAGGTTCTACCCAACATGCGGGAGATCTGCACGGTCTACCGTATAATGCTTCAAATGGAGACATTCTCAAACTTGCTTGATAGCTATTGTTGTAAGAGAATTCGGCTAAATGTAAATGATCTTCCCATGAGCCTCCAAAATCGATAACGCAAGCCCGCAATAGATCTTCTAAAATTCTATTCACCCGCTCAGTTTGGCCGTCTGTCTGAGGGTGATAAGCGGTGCTTAGATTCAATTTGGTCCCCAATTCTTCCTGGAATGCTTCCTAGAATTTGCTAGTAAATAGGGGATCTCTATCGCTGACTATATTGAGTGGCACTCCATGTAGTTTAACTATTTCTCTGAAGTAAATCTGTGCTAGACTTTGAGCCGTTCTGTTGGATCGGACAGGGATGAAATGGGCAGTCTTCGTGAAGCGATCTACGATTACCCATATACTGTCATTTCCTTTTCTAGTTCGAGGCAAGCCATCGATGAAGTCCATCGAAATTTGTTCCCACTTCCATCCTGGAACTTCTAATGGTTGTAATAATCCAGCCAATTTCTGCTGATCACTCTTAACTAGCTAACAAGTGGGGCATCTGCTAACATATAATGAGATATCTCTTTTCATAGCTCTCCACCAGAATGTGCGTTTGATATCGTTATACATTTTGCTCACACCGGGATGGATACTTAATTTGGATTTGTGGCACTCATCAAGTATTTCTCTTCTGAGCTCGGGAAGGTTTGGGATGCAGATTCTACCCTTTAATCTTAGAACCCCTTTGTCATCGAGTCGAAAACTTGTGGATTCACCTCCTTTGATTCTTTGACTGATTCTTTGAATAAATTCATCGTCTTTCTGAAGAGTCGAGATCCTGTCTATTAATGAAGACGTGATGACAAAACTGGCGATGATTTCATTCTTTCTGCTGAGCGCATCTGCTACAACATTGGCTTTCCCTGGAGTGTATATAATTTCAAAATCGTATGCTGCAAGGAATTCTAACCAACGTTGTTGCCTCAGGTTTAAATCTTTCTGAGTGAACAGGTATTTCAAGGATTGATGATCGGTGTATAGTTCGAATTTCTCGCCCAGTAAATAATGCCTCCAGATTCTTAAAGCAAACACGATAGCTAATAACTCAAGATCATGAGTAGCATAGTTTCTTTCATGCGGCTTTAGTTGACGGCTGGCATAAGCGATCACTTGGCCTTTTTGCATTAACACTGCGCCTAGCCCTCTAATAGAAGCATCTGTCCATACAGTCAAGTCTTGGTTACCTTCTATTATTGTCAATACCGGAGCAGTTGTCAACTTCAGTTTTAGCTCTTGGAAAGCTACTTCACATTCTGGAGTCCATTTGAATTTCTCATGCTTCTTTGTAAGCTTTGTCAATACTCCTGGTATCTTTGAAAAATCCTGAACGAATTTCCGATAGTAACTAGCCAATCCAAGGAAACTTCGAACTTCTGTGGGAGTAGTAGGTTGTTTCCAGTTCTGAATCGCTGTAATTTTGCTTGGGTCTACAGCAATTCCTTCTTTTGACACGACATGGCCAAGGAATTTAACTTCATTCTACCAGAAGACACACTTAGAAAATTTAGCTTTTAAGACGTTTCTCCTTAGAATTTTCAACACTTGTTCTAAATGTTTTGCATGCTCTTCTTCTGACTTAGAGTAGATTAGAATGTCATTGATGAAGACTAGAACAAATTTATTCAACACACCACGGAACACTCTGTTCATAAGATCGACGAAGTATGCCGGAGCGTTACACAAGCCGAATGGCATTACTAACCATTCGTAGAATAAATCGGGACCCCTGAAGGCTGTCAAAGGAACACAGTCTTCGGCTATACGCAATTGGTGGAAACCTGTATCTAGGTCCATTCTGGAGAATACTGTTGCTCCATTTAATTGATCCAACAGATCGTCTATTCGGGGCAAAGGATATTTTTTCTTCAGTGTCTGTTTATTGAGATCCCTGTAATCGACGCAAAGTCTTAGAGTACCGTCTGATTTCGGGACAAATACTACTGCGGTTACCCATGCTGAAAAGCTTGGTCTGATCAGACCTTTCCAAAGCAATTCTCGGGTTTGACTACTTAGCTCTTCTTTTTCTTTCGGGGCCATTCTTCGTATTGGATGTACTACTGGTCGGGCATTCGGAATTAGATCGATTCTAAATTCTATCTCTCTTTGCGGCGGTAAGTTTTCCACTTCTACAAACACATCCGCGTAGTTTCTCACGACCGGTATCTTTTCTAATGAAGGGAGAGTAATTTCTAAAGAATACCAAAATTCTGTTCTATTTATTTCTGAACCGAGACATGGTATAGTGATATGCCCCGATTTTGTTTCAACTCTCACGATTCTTTCGGCACATCTAACTTCTGCCTTGTACTTTGTCAGCCAATCTAGCCCCAGTATAATATCAAATTCGGAAAGGTCCTGACAATCACTTTAAAAGAGAACTGGTATCGAGAGAAGGAAATAGGTACTTTACAATATGTACTGAGACTAACAGAACCTCCTATCGGGTTTTGAACTTTAATTGGTTCTCTAAGTTTTCTTCGTTTCAATTTTAGTTTGTTAACAAGGATACCAGATATGAAACTACGTGATGCACCAGTATCAAAAAGTACAGAAACAGGAATATTTTTAATGGTAAGGGTACCTCCCAAGACATCGGGTTTACCTGATCCATCTGTGGTAGCTGGCGGGGTCTTCCCGTCATAGACACGGGCCACTTGTGCGCTCTTCTTCAAAGGACAATTCTTACTATAGTGCCCCTTCTTGTGGCAGTTGTAGCATTCGGCTGAGTCATTTGCCTTCGGCTTCCTTGGGGCTTTGCATACATTAGAGAAATGACCGGGCTTCCCGCAATTGTAGCAGTTTCCTTTCGGGATCTTTGCGGGTTTTTGAGTAGCAGCAGCGGTAATGCTAGATTCGGGTTGATCTGCTGAAGCCTTGCGCTTATTCCCTGCTTGGCTTTTAGCGCGGTCTTGGCTAGCATGTCTCTCATCCATGTCTTCGTAATTGCAAGCCATCTCTACTAGTTCTGTAAAGGAGAGTTTGATGTTGCTTATAGCTCTATCGTGGTACTTGCGCTTCAGCCCAAATATGAATCTCTTATTCTTTGCTTTATTGGTTAAAATCAGTTCTGGAGCATAGCGTGATAACTGGGTGAACTTATGTAGATAATCCTGAATAGAGAGGTCTCCCTGCTGGAGATTAGCAAACTGCTCTCTCATCCTCTCTAGAGCCTGTTCCGGTACAAACTTCTCATTGAACAAAGTCTTGAACTGCTCCCAAGTCCGGATAGTACCAGCTGCATCCTCAGAGGTAATGGCATCCCACCACAGCTCTGCTTCTTCCTGAAGGAGCCAAATGCCAAGTCGGGCTTTGTTGTTAGTTCCCATACCCATGCCTTCGAAGATTTTCTCACAGGTTTTCAGCCAAGCTATTGCCTCGGTCACTGTGCCAGTGCCAGTAAAAGGTTTTCCCCCAAGATTTCTGTACCTCTTTGCTACTTTGTCGAGCTCAAAGTCTTCTGGTGCTGGTGGCGGAATAATAGGGCCTTCCACTACTACGGGGATATTCCCCCGTCCTCCTGCTGCATCTCCTCGGCCTCCACGGCCTCCTCTAGCTGCTGCTCCACGTGTAGCCATCTAAGAGTACTGTATAAGCAAGAAAAGAGTCAAGCTCACAGATTTGATAATTTTCATAAATGACAAAGCAGGGGAATACAAGGAAAGATATAGATGATGTACTGATCAAATTGTTTTGCTAATCTGCTTAGCTCATCCTAGGACATTGCTAATCCTATCTCTAATGAGCTACTCGCATTAGAACACTACTGATTCTATTCTGACGAGGTGTTTAATGTGTTAGATCCCGGAACTAAGGTTAATCAAAGCTCTGATACCAACTGAGACGATCCCAAAATCCGAGGGGCGGTATTAAGGATAATCATTAGGAAATAACACATTAATCATCATAGTAGAGTACAGATAATAGCAGAAACAATAAATAAAATAATTTTACATGGATATGACAGCGGAATCACAACATGTAGGAATATCAGGATAGCATAACGTGGGATATACTTAGTAAATAAAAAGGAAAGTGATCAGTCATCATCGCCAGAGGCGGAATACATACATGCAGTGAGACATAATAAGAGTATCAGTCTACATCGCCAAAGGCGGAATACATATACATATAGTGAGAAATACGGAAAGTAAATCAGTCTGCATCGCCAGTGGCGGAATCATAATATAAGTACAGTAATGGCGGAAAAAGTCAAAGTCATCTCTATGAAGTCAGCCTCGCCATGAGCCAAAAATGCACTCTATGCAGCAGTGCAGAACCAAAAACCACCTGTCACCTGTGTACTAGGCTTCCCGTGTGAAAATAAGGGCACCCGCGTTTGCAAAGTGAAACAAACAACGAGTCAGTCATGGGGACTGGTATGAGGAATCTATTTAACAGTTAAGCAACAGTAAATAGCAATCATAGGACCACGCCACTTTCGCGGAACGGGTTTACTCCAGTGATTGCTAGTGCATTTAAAACAAAGTAAATTCTTTTAAAACAACGCAATGTTTTTAGAAGGAATGAAGCCATTATAAGACTCAGGTCCCATCACACAATGCAACGCAAGCCGGAGGATAGAGTTTTACCATATAATAGCCAAATATGCTTGATACGTATAAAGCAAAATCATTTGATATTATTACTAGTGCATATATGTTTCAAAAACGAATAGCATCATAAATATCAATCATAGGCGGCATAGCTACCATCTACTATGTCTCCATACTAGTTCTACAATCAAATCCGTTATCTCGTATTGGAAATTGGATTTCCGTCATGAGTCGAGGCAAGGGGCAAGCTCCTCTCCGCTTCGAGACACTCTAGCAAATGCCTCGGGACTACGCACTTTGGGTAACCCCTGGATCGGCTGGGCCGGTCCTCACTTACGTTAGAGGATTATTTATTCCTAAACACACGTTTCCCGGTCCTTACAGACCTATAATCGAGGCGCCTCGCATTCCAACAACCATAAAGGTGAAAAGTAGATATATATGTCAGGGCTGGTAAGTCACTGACACCACCATAGCTAGAAAGAAACGTCGTGCCCTCCCAGCGGCCCGTATCCCTTTTTAACTCATATCGAGGTGCGAGGCTCGCGAATCTACGAAATACACAAAGCTAGGCCACGTAGACCTTGCTTTGATCATCCTCCACAAGACTTTGCTTTGCAACAGAAGCCTTGATCACAGCATCTTGGCATGCCACATAGGCAGTCCACTCCATACGATTGATTTCTATCGATATATAACCCCTGAGCTCATACGTCTCAGAGAAGGGCGTTAAGCAAGAGAATAAATCCTCCGCCGCCAAACAGATGTATATTTAATAGAGATCAATCAACACAGAATAAAATCCAATGTCAGACATACAGTCCATTTACAAGTCCGTCCTGGGTCTGAACGAAACCGGAGGCGTCAAATTCCTCGTATATCCGTCCAATCAACACATACGTTCAGACGGCTACTACTTCCGTCCCCTTCCGGTAGCTACTCCAGTTAGGAACCTCAGTAGCGCCCATCCAACCGATACGAAGATCATCGGTCTTGAATCGTCTTTGCATTTTCCAATTCGAATCGCTCGATAAATTATTTGAAATGAGGGTTAGCTTGGCCTTTTCAAATAATTCCCGTCATTAGAATTTAAATCGATTCATTTTATGGTTATATTATTCGACATCCATCTTTCGGTTCTTTAGTGTTATTTTCATGTCATACACATACAACCATCAGATATCAAACAATTCAAGCCCAATTGGTTTATTTGCAACCTATGTTGCTTATAATATTTTATAACGATTTTTCACCATTTTTATTTATTTAAAAATGGCCATGTTCAATTAAACGACGTTTCAGGTCGTGTCGTGGCACTGGCGCTGTTTTTTCCCTTAATATGTTTTACACATATCGGAAAATCTAACCGTTGGATTTCTACAAAGTCTATATCAGTGGGAAGATATTTCCAAAGCGAACCCAACGGTTCCAGTTTCGTGAGAATCCGACGGTCGGATCTTCCACACTAGTCGTTTGAAGTTACGGTTTCAAAATTCGAACTGCAGCGTCGTTATTCGATTTAAATTAATTATATTTATATTTATATATAAATATAAACGATTTTGGCACTGTTTTTCTTCAGATTTGAATTAAACATACCGGACAATCCAACCGTTGGATTTTTACAAGGTTGGTGCCGTTGGAAAGATATTTCCAAGGCGAACCCAGCGGTTGTGGTTTCGGGAAAATCCGATGGTCGGATTTCTTGTACTAATCGTTTCAAATTACGATTCCGAAACGCGAACTGCACGACCTCTATTCCTTTTAATTATATTTATATTTATATATATAAATATAGTCCAATCTATAATTTCAACTATAGCTCATTCTATATTTTCAACTTCGTTTTCACTTCAAATATTTCACTAACACCTTAATATTTCGAAAAATTTCGCCATAACCTCCTTTGTACGGGGAGGGGTTTGGAAATTTATTGGGCCGTATCAGGTACCCAATAAATCCTAAAAAGCATTCACATATTTATAGTGATATATTTTGGTGTTTACGGGGGAGCATGTACTGATAATCACTCCAGAGAATAAATTCCCGTCACCCCGTTTCCGTGTGGAAATAAATAGTCCATGTGTCGTATCTAATAACTAGAGCGACGTGATTATTGTCAACTCCAGACCCGTGTGGGGTTTTTATTAATCTGGCAATTTATCGTTATAATTTATACAGTCCATATCAATCATCAGTTCAACCTGTAGTACATAGTCATCGCCATACAAGCCTCTTGCTTATATGGTAAATCTTCCACCTCGTCACACAAGCTCCAATTGCTTATGTGGAATATGATGAAGTATGCCTATCGTCAAGAAGTATGCCATGTAGTGTAGTTCAAAATTAATTGTTACTAACCTATGGCGTTGTTTATTATTTCACACAGAAAAACCAGCACTCCGCATCCAATGGCATTCACAGGAGTTGATATATAAATAAATTTGCGCGGCCAACTCATCAAGGTTTACCTATTTGTCGGGCACGCAAATAATTTCTTTACTCTATAGCTAATCCATTTTTCCTGTTCAACACATGTATATATATGTAGAACAAAGCTACTAATAATATTTCTAACAAACTATTATTTATTTCAACACTTGTGTATTTTTAGCTAAGCGTATACTTGATAAAAGGAATATTTTTATCATCAAAAATATTTATTCGACACATGTGTATTTTTAGCTAAGCGTATACTTGATAAAAGGAATATTTTTATCATCAAAAATATTTATTCGACACATGTGTATTTTTAGCTAAGCGTATACTTGATAAAAGGAATATTTTTATCATCAAAAATATTTATTCGACACATGTGTATTTTTAGCTAAGCGTATACTTGATAAAAGGAATATTTTTATCATCAAAAATATTTATTCGACACATGTGTATTTTTAGCTAAGCGTATACTTGATAAAAGGAATATTTTTATCATCAAAAATATTTATTCGACACATGTGTATTTTTAACACTTCCTATTCACTATATAAATATAGTTTTCATTGTCGATTCAATTTATTTTTAAAAGATGATAATATTCAACACATGAACTTCAACTCAACGAATGAATTGCAATTCAACACATGAATATTCGATATAGTTTGAATATATATAAAAATGTGATTTTTATCGCTAAAGCCATTTGTTTAAATTCGAATAATATTCAACACATGAATTTCAACTCAACGAATGAATTGCAACTCAACACATGAATATTCGATATAGTTTGAATATATATAAAAATGTGATTTTTATCGCTAAAGCCATTTGTTTAAATTCGAATAATATTCAACACATGAATTTCAACTCAAGGAATGAATTGCAACTCAACACATGAATATTCGATATAGTTTGAATATATATAAAAATGTGATTTTTATCGCTAAAGCCATTTGTTTAAATTCGAATAATATTCAATACATGAATTTCAACTCAACGAATGAATTGCAACTCAACACATGAATATTCGATATAGTTTGAATATATATAAAAATGTGATTTTTATCGCTAAAGCCATTTGTTTAAATTCGAATAATATTCAACACATGAATTTCAACTCAACGAATGAATTGCAACTCAACACATGAATATTCGATATAGTTTGAATATATATAAAAATGTGATTTTTATCGCTAAAGCCATTTGTTTAAATTCGAATAATATTCAACACATGAATTTCAACTCAACGAATGAGTTGCAACTCAACACATGAATATTCGATATAGCATATGTAAATAATTTCAACGAATGAAAATTATTCTAAGACATAAATATTTCAGAAAATTTCGGCAGCATAACGGCAGGGTAGTTAAAACCGGGACCGTCCCTAGTACGGCTCCTCGCTCTACCTTAAAACCTCGCGGTTTTTGACAATGGGGATCATGCATCTAGTTCGCACGCAGGCGGCATGTTTTATTTTCAATTCCACAATCCTATTCTATTTTGTTTCAACCACAAGAGGGTATTTTTCAACCACAAAGGTATTTTTCAACCATAATATCAACCACAAACAATTATTTCCAACCATTCGCCAAACCATATAATATCACGTCAATCACAAGCAATAAATATCGTCCATGGTCTGTGGACGAGGGGAGTATATATATATATAGTAATAATTCACTTGCATTTCATCAAAATTCAAAGCATATATGTTTCAAACAACGCTTGTACAATTTATACATCGCTAATATAACTTATACAACACATGTACATGAGGTATACAATGCGTATATAATTTACACTTCGCTTATATAATTTATACAACGCGATTTCATTCACACAAATAGTTCAGAATCCTCACATTGGTTATTGCGGTGCTAAAAATCGTAGGAAGGTCAGAAAAATCCGTGGCTTCTTCTAGAATGTAGAGAGCCTCCTTGCGGTCACGGTGTCTCCTGTTTCATCGAATTTCGTTGAAGAACGAAAAAGATATTATTTTTCAAAGTTTTGCAACGCTTTATAGTGTTAAAACAGTTTAAAATTATATAAGCCGTTTGTTTTCAAACCTGCTCAATTCTAGGTTTGGATTTTTCTCTTGATTCGTAGCTCTATAGGATGATCAGACCGTTGGACGTCGTCGAGGGAGGGAAGAGCTTTCCGGCGCTGGTAGTTTGAGGGGGTGCGACGGCGAATCGAGGCGGCGGCGGCTCCGGGAAGGCGACGACTTTCTCGACGTCGTTCAGGCGAAGGAGCTGACGAGAGGGGGCGACGTTGGGTCGGATGTGGAGAGGAGGCGAAGGGCTGTCGACTGGTGGTGGTGGCGCGGCCTAGCGTCGCCTGTGGCGATCGGAAAAGGGACGAGAAGCTTCGAGCAACGTGGATCGTCCAGAGCAGGGTGGCGGCTAGGGTTCCGTAGTTTTTTTTTTAAATGAAAATTTCCTATTGGCCAGAATTTATAGAAAATTTTTAAATAGTGTTTTTGCAAACGGACTCCTTTTTAAACCCAACGACTGTCGCCCCTAGATAAATACCCCCATTTCGGACACAATGGGATATGTTTTGTTGGCCATTTCGACTGTTACAGTCAGTTATTTTTCAAATTAAAATATAAAACATTCGATATTTAATTTAAACGTACATTTCAATTTGCCAGGGCCACAAACTGAATCGAAAAATTCCAGAAAAATAAATCTAGCTTTGTTTTGACGATACGGTGCTAACAAAACCAGTTTCGTCGAATTCTGAGCTCGTTTGAAAAAATCGGCCATTTTTAGGTCGACCCATTTTAACATAATTTGACCAAACACGTTATCTTTTGTCCCGCTCACATACTAGCTTCAAAAATTACGAAATTTGAAACTTAGCAATAAATTAACATCTCGGACCCAACAAAAGTGGTTTCGTCGAATTCCGAGGTCGTATGCAAAATCTCAATTTTCCAGGGCTATATATACTATATAGCGACCTTTCTGAAAATTCAATTGGCCATAACTTTTGATTTCCGCTATGAAATTTCGATTTTTCAGATTTGTTAGAAAGGTATTGATAAACAGATTTAAATATTTTCAGTTTCGTCAAAATCCATTATATGTTCCACCCGGTACAGTCAGACAAAGTTTGTATTCAAAATTTCAAACGGCCATACCATACCTAATTCTATATTTTATGGATATAGGCTATTTAAATTATTCAGATTTCTTGGTAATAACCTAATTTTAAAAATTTTAAACTGGTTCACATTTTCCGGGTTATTACAATATGAAGTATGAAAAATATTCGCCTTATATAAATAGTTTCAACAATAAAAATCTCATCTTTCCAATATGAACAACATAAATAAAATGTCCATCTGTGGAAATGCTCATTTGTTGAGAAGTGTGTGTAGTGGAAAAGTTCATGTGTTGAATAAAAAGATCGAACAATAAAAATTACATTTTTATTGAAAATATGAAGTGTTGAAACCATCCATTGGTTGAATAAATATTTTGAACGATAAAAATATCATTTTTATCATATTTGTGATATGCTAAAGATATGCGGACGTTGAAATAAATATTTGTGATAGAAATATTATTTTTAACATACATAGGAACTAAATAAAATAGTCATGTGTTGAAATCTATTTTAGTTCGCCAAAATTATCATCTTTGAAATGTGAAGTGTTAAAAATAGCCACTTGTTCAAATAAACGTGCATGAGTTGAAATATACATTAACTAGCTAATGATATGAGTTTAGCCTATGCATGCAACATTAGAATGAATGGTGTTTTTAAACCAAAGCAAATCAAATATGAAATTGAATGGAAAATGATAAATGTTAGAAATTGTATATATGTACATGCATATCTATTGAACAGGTTAAAGCAAAAAGGGGCTAGAGAAGAGAAATAGAATTTTGTGCCCGACAAATAGGTACACATTTACCGCTTTGTTTGGGTGATGATTTTATGAGCCTGTTGGCTAGCCGCTTGGCTTTTTCTTTTTCTTTTTGATATGAGACGCCCGTGTGGCTATTTGGGAATTTTCCCAGACCCTCCCGTACAAAGGAGGTTATGGCGAAATTTTCCAAAATTTAAAGGCGTTAGTGAAGTAATTGAAGTGGAAACGATATGGGAATTTTTGAATGAACTATATTTATATAAATATATAAATATACATAGAATTAAAACGAAACGTGGCCGTGCAGTTCATGTTTTGAAACCGTGATTTCAAACGACTAGTGTGGGAAATCCGACCATTGGATTTTCCCGAAACCTCAACCGTTGGGTTCGCCTTGGAAATATCTTTCCAACGGCACCAACTTTGTGAAGATCTGATGGTTGGATTGTCTGGAATGTTTAATTCAAAACTGAAGAAAAACAGCGCCAGAAACGATTATATTTATATATATATATATAAATATAATTAAATTAAATCGAATAACGACGCTGCAGTTCGTAAATTGAAATCGTAACTTCAAATGGTTAGTGTGGAAGATCCGACCGTCGGATTTTCCCAAAACTGAAACCGTTGGATTCGTTTTGAAATGACCTTCCTAATGATGTAAAATTTGTGAAGATCCAACGGTTAGATTTTCATATATGTGTAAAACAAAATTAGGGAAAAGCGGCGCCAGTGCATCGACACCACCTGAAACGTCGTTCAATTAAATATGGCCGTTTTAAATTAAATAAAAATGGCGATATATCGTTATAAAGTACTATGGACGATATAGAGTGAAAATAAACCAATTTTGTTGTGTTTGTTTGATATGTGATGGTTGAATGTATTTGACATGAAAATTATAACTAAATAACTGAAATGTGAATGTTGAATAGTCCAACCACGTGATTAATTGATTTGGAAATCTAAATATATGGGGGTTATTTGAAAAGGCCGAGTTTATCTCATTTCAAATAATCGATCGACGTTGAGAAGTCGAAGAGTCAAAGACGGCTGAAGACCGACGATCTCCACATTGGATGGATGGGCGCTACTGATACTCGTGACTGGAGTAGCTACCATGAAGGAATTGAAGTAGTAGCCATCCAAACATACTGTTGATTGTACGGATATGCAAGGAATTGGTGCCTCCGGTTTCGTTCAGACCCAGAACGGACTTGTAAATGGACTGTGTGTCTAACATTGGATTTTGTTCTGTGTTGATTGATCTCTGTTAAATATATATCTGTTTGGCGGCGGAGAATTTATTCTCTTGCTTAACGCCCTTCTCTGAGATGTACGAGCTCAGAGGTTATGTATTGACAGAAATCAGTCGCATGGAGTGGATTGCCTGTGTGGCACGCCTAAGTGGCATATGATCAAGGCTTCTGTTGCAAAGCAAAGTCTTGTGGTTGATGATCAAAGCATGGTCTGTGTGACGTAGCTTTGTGTATAACGTGAATTCGCGAGCCTCACACCTCGGTATGAGTCAAAAACAGGAGAGTGACTTCAGGGAGAGCACGACGTTTCTTTCTAGCTAAGGTGGTGTCAGTGACTTACCAGCCCTGACATTATATATACTTTTCACTTGTGTGGTTGTTGGAATGCGAGGCGCCACGATATAGGTCTGTAAGGACCGGGAAACGTGTGTTCAGGAATAACTAATCCTCAAAAGTAAGAGAGGACCGTCCCTGAAGATCCAAGGATCATAGTGGGGTCCTGGGACATTTGCTAGAGTGTCTCGAATCGGAGAGGAGCTTGCCCCTTGCCTCGACTCATGAAGGAATCCAATTTCCAATACGAAATATGCGAATGTGATTGTATTACTAGTATGGCGACATAGTAGATGGTAGCTATGCCGCCTAGGATTGATATTTATGATTGAATTGCTTTTGAAACATATATGCACTAGTAATAATATCGAACACCTTTGTTTTATTCGTATGAAGCATCTTTGGCCATTATAAGGTAAAAACTCTATCCTCTGGCTTCCGTTGCATTGTGTGATGGGACCTGAGTCTTATAATGGCTTCATTTTATAAAAAGCATTGCGTTGATTTAATCATTTATTTTATTTCATGCACTAGCACTCATTGGAGTAAACCTGTTCCGCGAAAGTGGCGTGGTCCTTTGATTTGCCTTATTATTGTTGTTAATAAGTTGAGTAGATTTCTCATACCAGTCCCATGACTGACTCGTAGTTTGTTTCACCTTGCAAACTCGGGTGCCCTCCTTTTCACACGGGCAGCCTTGTTACAGGTTTCTGACGCACCTTTTGGCTCATGGCGAGGCTTGACTACACCGTGCTGACTTGGATTTTCTCCGCCATTATTGTATCTATATTATGATTCCGCCTCTGGCAATGGTGACTGATTATGTATCATTATGCACTAAGTTGTATCCTGTACTGTGCTTCTCTGATGTGATGATATCTATATGATTCCGCTGTCATATGTGTGTAAATTATTCTATTTTCTGTTTATGCTATTATCTGTGATCTGCTAATGATGAATAATGTGTTATATTCCAATGATTATCCTTAACACCGTGTCACGGGGTTTTGGGATCGTCACAGCTGGTATCAGAGCTTTGGTTAACCTTAGTTCTGGAGTCTAACACATTAAACACTTCGTCAAAATAGGATCAGTAGTATTCTAAGGCGAGTCGCTCATTAGAGATAGGACTAGTAAAGTCCCAGAATGAGCCGAGCAGAATAGCAAAAACAATTGATCAGTCCATGTTATCCTTCCGTAGAAATTTCTGCTTAACTATGCAATAGACTATCATTTCTATTAGCTGACTTTTTTCGTTGCTTGTACAGAATTTGAAAAATGGCTACCAGAGCAGCCGCCGCTAGAGGAGGCCGTGCCGGCCGAGGCCGAGGAAGGGGAGAAATCCCAGCTCAAGAAGGACCTTTGATACAACCTCCGGCAGCTCAATACTTCGAGCTTGACCGTGTAGCTAAGAGATATAAGAACTTAGGAGGCAAGACCTTCTCGGGAACTGGCACCGTAATAGAGGCCCTTGCATGGCTCAAAACATGCGAGAAAATTCTTGAAGGCCTAAGGCTTGGAGACGAAGACAAAGCTATTATGGGCGCCTGGCTTATGCAGGAACAAGCTGAATTATGGTGGGAATCTCTTACCGCTGGGAATAGAGAAGCTGGAAGAACATGGGATGGATTTAAAGAACTCTTCAAGGAGAAATATGTCCCAGAACAAGCTTTAGAAAGAATGAACGATGACTTCGCCAATCTCCAGCAAGGGGATCTTTCCGTGCAAGATTATCTGAAAAAATTTACAATGTTGTCTCCCTATGCTCCAGAGCTCGTCGCCACCGCGAAATCCAAAAATAAGAGGTTTATCCTTGGACTAAGACGACAATATCATGATAGAGCCATGGCCCATGTCAAGCTGGAATTCAATGAGCTGGTGGAAATGACATGCAACTATGAAGACCTTGATCAAAGGCATCTGGATCAGGATCGCGCTAGGAGCCAAACCGGAAACAAGCGCAAGCCTGCTGTAAATCAGGGCGAGTCAAGCCAAGCAGCATCTTCAAAGCCTCAGACTGGCAAGCCGCCAAGAGGAAATTGCTTTAACTGTGGTAAGCCGGGGTACTACTCAAACGTCTGCACAGCTCCGAAGAGACAGAAGACAAATTCTCAAGGCTCGAGCCAAGGCTCTCAAAACCCTCGCTCGTGCTTCAACTGTCGCAAGACCGATCATCTGGTCAAAGACTGTCCTTTGCTGAAGAAAGCTACAGTAGCTCATGTCTATGACGGGTCTAGCCCGCCAGCTGCTTCCGATGGAGCAGGTAAACCCGGTGTTTTGGGAGGTACCCTTACAATTAAAAATATTCCTGTTTCTGTATTATTTGACACAGGTGCATCGCGTAGTTTTATTGCTAGAAACACATTGCACAAATTAAAGTTAAAACAGCGAAAGCTCAAAGAATCGGTTGAAGTTCATAACCCGATAGGGGGTCCTGTTACTCTCGGTTCATATTGTAGAGTGCCGATCTCTTATTCTTCCTACAAATTTCCTTTTGATTTAATCCTTATGGATTTTCCCAAATTCGATATTATTCTCGGGCTAGATTGGTTAACGAAATATGAAGCCGAAGTGAATTGTGCGCAAAGAATCGTTAAAATTCGAACGAAGCTTGGATATATTATGGTTCCCTGTCATGGTTCGAATCCGAATAGAGAAGAATTTTGGTCAGCATTAGAACTTATTCCCACTTCCATGGAAAGGATTCCGATTGTTAGCAACTATGCGGATGTGTTTGAAGAAGTTGAAAACTTACCTCCGCAAAGAGAAATAGAATTCCGAATCGATCTAATTCCCAATGCCAGACCAGTGGTGCATCCAATTCGTAGAATGACTCCAAAAGAAAAAGAATAATTAGGCGATCAAACTCGTCAACTGTTGTGGAAAGGTCTAATCAGACCGAGTTTTTCCAATTGGGGTGCAGCTGTTGTGTTTGTCTCGAAGTCAGACGGTACTCTTAGATTATGTGTTGATTACCGAGACCTCAACAAACAGACGCTTAAAAATAAATATCCATTACCCCGCATTGATGATTTGCTAGACCAATTGAATGGGGCGAAAGTATTTTCCAGAATGGACCTAGCTACAGGTTTTCATCAATTGAGAATAGCAGAAGAGTGTGTTCCTTTGACCGCTTTCAGAGGTCCAGACATATTTTATGAATGGTTAGTAATGCCGTTTGGCCTATGCAACGCTCCAGCATACTTTGTCGATCTAATGAATAGAGTGTTCAGGGGAGTTCTGAATAAATTTGTCCTCGTATTCATTGATGATATTTTAATCTACTCCAAATCAAAACCCGAGCATGAAAAACACTTAGAACAAGTATTGGAGATTCTAAGGAAGAACGTCTTCAAAGCCAAATTCTCTAAATGAGTCTTCTGGCAAGAAGAAGTTAAATTTCTTGGCCATGTCGTGTCAGAGAAAGGAATTTCTGTTGACCCAAGCAAAATAATAGCGACTCAAGACTGGAAACAACCCACTACTCCCACAGAAGTTAGAAGTTTTATGGGGTTGGCTAGTTATTATCGAAAGTTCGTTAAGGATTTTTCGAAGATATCCAGTCCGTTAACGAAGCTCACAAAGAAACATGAGAAGTTTAAGTGGACTTCCGACTGTGAAGAAGCTTTCTAGGAATTGAAATCGAAGCTGACCACCGCTCCAGTGTTAACAATTATTGATGGAAATCAGGATTTAACGGTTTGGACAGATGCTTCTATTAGAGGTCTTGGTGCAGTGTTAATGCAGAGAGGCCAAGTAGTCGCTTATGCAAGCCGCCAATTGAAACCGCATGAGAAGAATTATGTGACTCATGATCTTGAGTTGCTAGCCATCGTTTTTGCCTTGAAAATCTGGAGGCATTACTTGTTGGGCGAGAAATTTATACTGTACACAGATCATCAATCATTGAAGTATTTATATACCCAGAAAGATCTGAATCTGAGACAGCAGCGTTGGCTAGAATTTCTTGCAGCGTATGATCTTGATATCCTGTATACGTCGGGGAAAGCTAACGTAGTAGCGGATGCGCTTAGTAGAAAGACCGCAATCGTTGCCCATCTTATAATTACACCTGGATTGATTGATAGGATTTCAACCCTTCAGAAAGACGATGAATTCATTCAGAGAATCAGTAAGAGAGTCAAGGAAGGTGAAACCACGAGTTTCCGTATTGACAATAGGGGGGTTCTCAGGTTAAATAATAGGATTTGCATCCCAAATATTCCAGGCCTTCGAAGAGAAGTGCTAGACGAATGCCATAAATCCAAATTTTGCATCCATCCTGGGGTGAGTAAAATGTACAACGATATCAAACGCACTTTCTGGTGGAAGGCAATGAAAAGGGATATTTCTTTGTATATTAGCAGATGCCCTACTTGTCAATTGGTCAAGAGTGACCAGCAGAAGCTAGCTGGACTGTTACAACCGTTGGAAGTCCCAGGTTGGAAATGGGAACAGATTTCCATGGATTTCATAGATGGTTTGCCGCGAACCAAGAAAGGTAATGACAGCATTTGGGTAATCGTAGATCGCTTCACGAAGACTGCCCATTTTATACCTGTCAGGTCCAATAGAACCGCTCAAAGTCTAGCACAGATATATTTCAGGGAAATTGTTAAGCTGCATGGAATTCCCATCAGCATAGTCAGTGATAGAGATCCCCTATTTACTAGCAAATTCTGGGAGGCTTTCCAGACAGAATTGGGAACAAAACTGAATATGAGCACCGCTTATCACCCACAAACAGATGGCCAAACTGAGCGGGTGAATAGAATTCTAGAAGATTTATTGCGGGCTTGTATAATAGATTTTGGTGGGTCATGGGAAGATCATTTGCATTTGGCAGAATTCTCATATAACAATAGCTATCAAGCAATTTTGAGAATGTCACCATTTGAAGCATTATATGGCAGACCCTGCAGATCTCCTGCATGTTGGGTAGAACCCGGCAACAGACTTGTACTAGGACCCGATATGATTAGGGAAGCATCTGATAAAGTGGACTTCATTAAGAAGCGATTGAAAACCGCCCAAAGCCGACAGAAAAGTTATGCAGACTCTAGAAGGAGAGATTTGACATTTGCTGTTGGTGATCATGTTTATTTAAAGGTTACTCCGATGAGAGGAGTAATCAGATTTGGCAAGACTGGGAAGTTGGCACCGAGATTTATTGGTCCATTTCCTATACTTGAGCGAATTGGAACTCTTGCTTATAGGGTTCAATTACCAGATTGGTTGCCTGGAGTGCACAATGTTTTTCACGTATCTCAACTTAGGAGACATGTGCATGATCCGGATCTTGTTGTAGAAGAAGCAGCGCAACGAGATGTGGAGATAACTCCAGAATTAGCACTCAAAAGAGAGCCATTAAAAATTGTTGGCAAAGAAACTAGAAAACTCAGAAGCAAAAAGGTTCATTTAGTTAAAGTGCAGTGGAGCAGTGATCCTAGAGACTGTACTTGGGAAACTGAGGAAAGCATCAAGCAAGCTTAACCCAAATGCAGAGTGGATATCTCTGACTAACTCCGGTGCAAGGTACCTTTATAATACGTCGCATTTACATTTTATTTCCTACTTTACTGTTGTTTCCTTTTCGAGGACGAAAAGTTTTAAGTAGGGGAGATTGTAATAACCCGGAAAATACGAGCCAATTTAAAAATTTTAAATTGGTGATTTCAAAGGAATTTGAACAATTGAAATAGAATATTTCAATAAAATAGTGAATTAGAAATAGTGAGTCAGTTTGAAAATTTGAATTCAAACTTTGACTGACTATGCAGGGTGGAAAATATAACGGATTTTAGCGAAACCAAAAATATTTAAATCTGTTAGTCAATACCTTTCTAACGAATCTGAAAAATCGAAGTTTCATAATGGGAATCAAAAGTTATGGCCGAATGAATTTTCAGAAGAGTCGGTATATAGAATATATAGCCCTGGAAAATTGATATTTTGCATACGACCTCGGAATTCGACGAAACCACTTTTGTTGGGTCAGGGATGTCAAACAATTGCTAGGTTTCAAATTTCATAATTCTTGAAGCTAGTATGTGAGCGTGGCAAAAGAAAATGTGTTTGGTCGATTTCTGTTAAATTGGATCGACCAGAAAATGGCCATTTTTCAAACGACCTCAGAATTCTACGAAACTAGTTTTGTTGGGACCGTAGCATCAAAACATAGCTAGATTTATTTTTCTGTAATTTTTCGAATCAGTTTGTGGCCCTGGCAAATTGAAATGTGTGTTCAGAGTTAAAAATTAAATGTTTTATACTTTAATTTGAAAAATAACTGATTGTAACAGTCGAATTGGCCTACGAAACATATCCCATTGTGTCCGGAATGGGGGTATTTGGCTAGGGGCGACAGTCGTTGGGTTTAAAAAGGAGTTTGTTTGAGAAAACACTATTTAAAAATTTATTGAAATTATGGGCCAATCAAAAATTTACATTCATAATTTTAAAAATAAAAAAAAAGAAACCCCCCCCCCCCCGATCAACGGCGAAACCCGTTCACCACCTTCTCTCCTCCGCCGTCGCCGCTACCGCCACCTACAGCCTTCGCCGCCGCCACCATTCGACGCGCCTCAGCCTCCTCTTCAAATCCGACCCCACCACTGCCACCCTCGTCGCCTCCTCCGCTTGTATCGACGCCAGGAAGTCGAACACTTACCGCCGCCGCCCTGAACGCCACCGACCACCGAACGCCACCAAACCACCACCGATTTAAAGCCCTCTCTTCCCTCTTCCATGTCCAACTCCCCGATCGTCCCCACGTGCCACGGATTTCGCGAAAACTGTAAACCTAGTTTTGAAGCTTCGTGAAAGTGAGTTTTCTTTGATCTTTACACTTTGAAAAATCATATCTTTTTGGTGTGTTGACGAAATTCGATGAAACAGGAAACATCGAGACCGCAAGGAAGCTCTCTACCCAATAGAAGAAGCTGCGGATTTTTCTGACATCGTATCAATTTTTAGCACTCAGAAAACCAAGGTGAGAAATCTAAATTAATGTGAAATTCAATGGAAAATGTCGTGTATAATTTATATAAGCGAAATATAAATTACATACGTGTTGTATACCTCATGTACATACGTAGTGTAAGCTATATAAGCGAAGTGTGAATTTTTACATGCATAGAATAAGTGATATATGTGTTGAAATGCTAGTGAAATATAGCAAATATATATTATATTATATATATATATATACTCCCCTCGTCCACAAACCATGGACGATATTTATTGTGGTGAATTGGTGTGAAATATTGGATGAAAAATACGAATGGTTGAATAATTGTTTGTGGTTGATATTGTTTGTGGTTGATATTGTTTGGTTGTGGTTGAAAAATACCCATTGGTGATTGAAATGAATTGGAAATATTTGTGGAAATAAAAATAAACATGCCGCCTGCGTGCGAATTAGATGCATGAATCCCCATTGTCAAAAACCGCGAGGTTTTAAGGTAGAGCGAGGAGCCGTACTAGGGACGGTGCCGGTTTTAACTACCCTGCCGTTATGCTGCCGAAATTTTGAATAATCTTTGTGTGTTAGAATTATTTTCATATGTTGAAATTATTTTCATGCGTTGAAATTAAAGCCATATATTGAAAATATATCCATGTGTGGAAATATTTGTGTGTTGAAAAGTGTTATGTGAAAATTAAATTCATTTGTGAATGAGTGAAGTGTTTAAACAATAAAAATCACATTTTTATATATATATGAAGTATGAAAAATATTCGCCTTATTTAAATAGTTTCAACAATAAAAATCTCATCTTTCCAATATGAACAACATAAATAAAATGTCCATGTGTGGAAATGCTCATTTGTTGAGAAGTGTGTGTAGTGGAAAAGTTCATGTGTTGAATAAAAAGATCGAACAATAAAAATTACATTTTTATTGAAACTATGAAGTGTTGAAACCATCCATTGGTTGAATAAATATTTTGAACGATAAAAATATCATTTTTATCATATTTGTGAAATGCTAAAGATATGCGGACGTTGAAATAAATATTTGTGATAGAAATATTATTTTTAACATACATAGGAACTAAATAAAATAGTCATGTGTTGAAATCTATTTTAGTTCGCCAAAATTATCATCTTTGAAATGTGAAGTGTTAAAAATAGCCACTTGTTCAAATAAACGTGCATGAGTTGAAATATACATTAACTAGCTAATGATATGATTTTAGCCTATGCATGCAACATTAGAATGAATGGTGTTTTTAAACCAAAGCAAATCAAATATGAAATTGAATGGAAAATAATAAATGTTAGAAATTGTATATATATACATGCATATCTATTGAACAGGTTAAAGCAAAAAGGGGCTAGAGAAGAGAAATAGAATTTTGTGCCCGACAAATAGGTACACATTTACCGCTTTGTTTGGGTGATGATTTTATGAGCCTGTTGGCTAGCCGCTTGGCTTTTTCTTTTTCTTTTTGATATGAGACGCCCGTGTGGCTATTTGGGAATTTTCCCAAACCCTCCCGTACAAAGGAGGTTATGGTGAAATTTTCCAAAATTTAAAGGCGTTAGTGAAATAATTGAAGTGGAAACTATATGGGAATTTTTGAATGAACTATATTTATATAAATATATAAATATAAATAGAATTAAAACGAAACGTGGCCGTGCAGTTCATGTTTTGAAACCGTGATTTCAAACGACTAGTGTGGGAAATCCGACCATTGGATTTTCCCGAAACCTCAACCGTTGGGTTCGCCTTGGAAATATCTTTCCAACGGCACCAACTTTGTGAAGATCTGACGGTTGCATTGTCTGGAATGTTTAATTCAAAACTGAAGAAAAACAGCGCCAGAAACGATTATATTTATATATATATATAAATATAATTAAATTAAATCGAATAACGACGCTGCAGTTCGTAAATTGAAATCATAACTTCAAATGGTTAGTGTGGAAGATCCGACCGTCGGATTTTCCCAAAACTGAAACCGTTGGATTCGTTTTGAAATGACCTTCCTAATGATGTAAAATTTGTGAAGATCCAACGGTTAGATTTTCATATATGTGTAAAACAAAATTAGTGAAAAGCAGCGCCAGTGCATCGACACGACCTGAAACGTCGTTTAATTAAATATGGTCGTTTTAAATTAAATAAAAATGGCGATATATCGTTATAAAGTACTATGGACGATATAGAGTGAAAATAAACTAATTTTGTTGTGTTTGTTTGATATGTGATGGTTGAATGTATTTGACATGAAAATTATAACTAAATAACTGAAATGTGAATGTTGAATAGTCCAACCACGTGATTAATTGATTTGGAAATCTAAATATACGGGGGTTATTTGAAAAGGCCGAATTTATCTCATTTCAAATAATCGATCGACGTTGAGAAGTCGAAGAGTCAAAGACGGCTGAAGACCGACGATCTCCACATTGGATGGATGGGCGCTACTGATACTCGTGACTGGAGTAGCTACCATGAAGGAATTGACGTAGTAGCCGTCCAAACATACTGTTGATTGTACGGATATGCGAGGAATTGGTGCCTCCGGTTTCGTTCAGACCCAGAACGGACTTGTAAATGGACTGTGTGTCTGACATTGGATTTTGTTCTGTGTTGATTGATCTCTGTTAAATATATATCTGTTTAGCGGCGGAGAATTTATTCTCTTGCTTAACGCCCTTCTCTGAGATGTACGAGCTCAGAGGTTATGTATTGACAGAAATCAGTCGCATGGAGTGGATTGCCTGTGTGGCACGCCTAAGTGGCATATGATCAAGGCTTCTGTTGCAAAGCAAAGTCTTGTGGTTGTTGATCAAAGCATGGTCTGTGTGACGTAGCTTTTTGTATAACGTGAATTCGCGAGCCTCACACCTCGGTATGAGTCAAAAACGGGAGAGTGACTGCAGGGAGAGCACGACGTTTCTTTCTAGCTAAGGTGGTGTCAGTGACCTACCAGCCCTGACATTATATATACTTTTCACCTGTGTGGTTGTTGGAATGCGAGGCGCCTCGATATAGGTCTGTAAGGACCGGGAAACGTGTGTTCAGGAATAACTAATCCTCAAAAGTAAGAGAGGACCGGCCCTGAAGATCCAAGGATCATAGTGGGGTCCTGGGATATTTGCTAGAGTGTCTCGAATCAGAGAGGAGCTTGCCCCTTGCCTCGACTCATGAAGGAATCCAATTTCCAATACGAAATATGTGAATGTGATTGTATTACTAGTATGGCGACATAGTAGATGGTAGCTATGCCGCCTAGGATTGATATTTATGATTAAATTGCTTTTGAAACATATATGCACTAGTAATAATATCGAACACCTTTGTTTTATTCGTATGAAGCATCTTTGGCCATTATAAGGTAAAAACTCTATCCTCCGGCTTGCGTTGCATTGTGTGATGGGACATGAGTCTTATAATGGCTTCATTTTATAAAAAGCATTGCGTTGATTTAATCATTTATTTTATTTCATGCACTAGCACTCATTGGAGTAAACCCGTTCCGCGAAAGTGGCGTGGTCCTTTGATTTGCCTTATTATTGTTGTTAATAAGTTGAGTAGATTTCTCATACCAGTCCCATGACTGACTCGTAGTTTGTTTCACCTTGCAAACTCGGGTGCCCTCCTTTTCACACGGGCAGCCTAGTTACAGGTTTCTGACGCACCTTTTGGCTCATGGCGAGGCTTGACTACACCGTGCTGACTTGGATTTTCTCCGCCATTATTGTATCTATATTATGATTCCGCCTCTGGCAATGGTGACTGATTATGTATCATTATGCACTAAGTTGTATCCTGTACTGTGCTTCTCTGATGTGATGATATCTATATGATTCCGCTGTCATATGTGTGTAAATTATTCTATTTTCTGTTTATGCTATTACCTGTGATCTGCTAATGATGATTAATGTGTTATATTCCAATGATTATCCTTAACACCGTGTCACGGGGTTTTGGGATCGTCACAACAGGTTTTCTATTTTTAACTCTAATCAAAATTTAATCTCTATTTTTGAAAATAAATTTTCTTTTTAAAAACTCAAATTCCCTTTCTATATTCAAAAATATTTTACGGTGTTTACATACCAAAATTCTAGGGCCAGTGACAAAATCAATCATAGAATGCATACCCATCATATAATGCAAATATATGAAAATAATAATATAAATGTTGAGGAACCCAGTTGGGCCTCTACAACCTGTTTCTCTGCATCCACAGATGTTAATCACATCAATTTCACATAAATATGAAATATCCCAGTAAACAGAACTAATAATCGATCAATGATATACTATATCAACCATTTCAACCAATCAACCATTGCAAAGTATAAAATTACTATAAATTAATTTAAAACTCGATTATGTAAAAATATAAAGGAGCCAGACTTAGTGAGTTTACTCACCTAGTTAAGAAGTTGACGGTTATTCTTTTTGTTCCATTTAAAATCAAACAGCGTTTGAATTTTTTTTCTATAAAATTTTGGTAGCTCGGTTCTCCGCCACAGTAGTACCACAATGTGGATCTCGTCATTACAATTCCAACGTGACATGTTTGGTCGACTTCAGATCATGTACGAGAGAGATATTAATATTTGAAGTTTTACTTGGATTG
The DNA here is from genome assembly GCA_030737875.1 of Allium sativum. Taxonomy (NCBI): domain Eukaryota; kingdom Viridiplantae; phylum Streptophyta; class Magnoliopsida; order Asparagales; family Amaryllidaceae; genus Allium; species Allium sativum. The sequence continues at coordinate 293,776,075 of CM060912.1, forward strand.
AAATAAAATTCTAATTTCCTATTGACATAATTAAACGATTAATTACCGTGTTAACTTAACCAACCCCGGATTGTATTGCCTGATCACTCGTTTATGAACTGAAGGCAAGTTCAAATTCTTTTCAACTAGTTTTGGTACTTCTCCCTCACCACCGTGATTCACCATAACATCACCGCTTCACAATGGCAAGCCATCATCTACCCGTAACTTCTCCTTCGCAGTACTCAACTTTCCCTTTTCATGAACCCACCCAAATTTATGTAGCCAAATAGGATCCACATTGAAATACTAAAGTTCTTGTTGTTGATTTGTAAATAACTTTTCCTCTCATATTACCAACACCAGGTTCGAAACAGACTTTCTGCTCCACTTCCTGTCTCACGTCCTTCACCCTCTTTGAATAATGGACCAGCACCTCCACATAAAAACACCACACAAATCGATAACTCTAGGAGAACCTCTAAGTCCAGCTATATCTAGAAAAACGCAATACTGGTTGTCACTGTTTGGATCAAAATTCCGCATTCCATTCGCCATGACCCCAGGACCAAAGTGCCACCATCGACATCACCACCTGGTCGCCATGCTGTAGCCGCGACCTGACATCACCCCGTAACCCTGGCTTCGACTTTCACGAGAATCCCCATCACTCCCAGACATCCACAACAACTGTAAATAGCAAGTCTCCTTCAATCACTCATCTACAGTGACACAAGCAACTGGACCTCCACCCCGACCCCTCATCAGAGACGCCTCACCGAACACCCTCCTCTCATCACCTCAAACTCCGAAAATTACCAATTTCCGCAACGCTGTCAAAAACGGTGAGACCACCTTTGTCTTTGAGTTCGACAAAATGAATAACAGTACGAAGATCTGGACTTAACGCTCACATTGAATCCAAATTTATAGTTTTTCATTGATATTCCCACTTTTTATTTTATTTGATTTATAAAAATCTCAGTTTTCCTTCTTTTTCTTGAAACCAAGAGAAATAAGTAAATAAAACCAGTATTTAAAGAAGAGTTAGCTTGGGGACCACGGGATGTGGTACCTCCAGGCGCACGGTTTCAATTTACTTGGGAACCACGTTTTGAAAACTTAGCAGCCACTGCTACAAGGCTTGGGAAGCATGTAGGATGGAAACAAAGTTTTATACACGTTTTTATAAATGACTTTGGTGTCTTTTTTCCTTTTCCTTTTATTTGAAGCTTATAGGATGTATAGTATATGTAGAACATATAAACAAGCACGGACACTTTTAGCCAACGTCAGCATGTTGTAAAAATGAGTTCAAATATATATATATATATAGCATAGGATTTATCGTGTGGAGGTGGAACGCCAAACAAAAGAACATGACATGTAGTGGTGTGCGTTCTTCAATATACATGTATATATAATTTGAGTTTGAAACTGGAAGGGAAGTTCTTTAGGGTAGATGATATTAAGCGGTAATAAATGAAAGAGGTGCATGGGGATAACGTGTATATTTAAAATATATATATTATTATTACTTTAGTTATGCGTCCTGGTTACATACAATTTCGTTCATGTCCGAACTGCTACAGACAGAAATAAAAGTTTGGTCGTGTCCAACGAGGTACCACGATCCCAAAAATATAATAATATTGGTAGTTTAACTTATATTATGAAACCCCAAAATATTGATATAGGGTGCAAAATAATCCTAATAAAAGTTGTGTATTTAATTAGTTCAAAATTTCAGCAAAATTCTAAAAATTAAATTATAACTACGTCTCGAAAGAACCTTGTCCAAATTCGCAACCAATCTCTAGTTATATTAACTAAGCCGTTATGGTCCATAAATGATTCTACAGCGACTATTTCTAAATTTGATTTGGACATAACTTACAATTTATAAAACGAAATCTCAATTTTTCTCTTCCATTAGAAAGATACAGTTTAATAGATTAAACGTTTCTTGTTTCAAAGAAATCCGAGTTATTTTGGATCCTGTATATTCAGTAGAAGTTTAAATCGTAAATAACAGACTATTGCGACTATTTCGAGCTCGTTTTAAATTATTTTATAAATTATAAGTTTAAATATCGTTTTATTAAATAAATTCCTATATATAATTCAAATAAATATTTAAAAAAAAAAATATTCAGAATTCAACGGCTGAAAAATTCGGGTCGTTACATTCCTTCCCCCTTAAAATAATTTCGTCCTCGAAATTGCTAAGATAGGAAAAGATGTTACATACCCTATTAACTAGGTCCAAAAATCCTTTTTGTTCACTTCTTAACTTCAGTTTAACTGGACCAATTTATTTCAATTAGAATATTAATTTTTTCTTACTAACGAAAATTTTCAAAAATTCTGAAAATTTTCTAACACTTTAAATTCTGAAAAATTTCGGCAGCATCTCCTTTGCACGGCCCAATCGGTACAACCACAACTCGCCTTTCTAGGCCTTCTCCAATCCAAAAGAAAAATCAAAAAGCCAAGCGGCTTGCCTCATTGGCTCATAAAATCATCAAACCCAAGTAATATGGTAAATATGTACCTTTTGTCGGGCATAATTCTATCTCTTGCATTTGCTTCCCTTCAATATCTGCTCAGCATACATATATCCATTTCCCGTTGGTTTCTAATCAATCCAACTCTTGATTTTTAATTCACTAATCAACTTCATGATTAGTTCATCTCCATTCTACCAATTCAATTTGACCTTTATTTCAGGAATCAATCCACTTATTCATTATGAGTTTTAATTTCCATTTCTTAAGTTAAATTTCAATCCGTTTGATTCATTTTTACCATTTCAATCTACTCAACTTATACTCGTTAAATTTTAATTTCATAATTCAAATTCCTAGATTTTATTTCAAATTAGTTTTAAATCACATATATATATTTATATATTTATAATAAACTCGATTCAAAACATTTGAATTTCTAAAACATCTTGTCCTTTTCAAACAATTTTTTCCATTCCCAAATTACTGTGGTAGCAATCCGTCACTCAGAAACTTGAAAATGAATGCCGATAATGTCGCGATCCATTATCAGAATTATTTTCTCGCCACTGAAGTGATTTCAGTGCTTAATCACTTTTAAAATCCATTTAAACCATCCTTATTCAAAAATACTTTAAAGTAATGTTATATTACTTTATAATATTTCAGAAAATATTTTCTAAACACCTGAGATTTAAATTCCAATTCTGGTTTGAACTTAATCTTGGTTTATCTCGTTTGTATACATTATCCATATACAAATTATATATCCATTTCAATATTTCGTAATTCCATTTGACTGTAATAACAATCAACACATTCATATATAATAATTCAGAAATTTATTCTTTTTATATCAAAATAATTTTTGAGCAAAATTATTTCATTTACCCATATTAAATTAATACAGCGTCGAATTGTTCTGTTCGAGAGTTTAGAAACACCTATCGATACAGTTGTACATCCTGTATACTAGAATTCATAAACCACTCAACAAACCAGTCAACATGTAAAGACCCGTAAATTCCCGCTCTTTGGATCGACCATAAACCACACAAGTCTGACCCAAAAGTTGGAAATCCACGAATACTTTAACTTTGGGAATACAACACATCAGAACAACAACAACAAACTTTTATTACATCATAATAACGTAACATCAGCATACAGAATATCAAAGTACATTGAATAAAATTACAGCGGAAGATAAATTACAATATTATAATACATTGCAGCGGAAATAAAATCACTATGGCAGCGGAAGACAACTATGCTCTGGACACAGCTTTAGGCTTCAATCCAGAATCCTGCTCGAAATAAGAACCTGTAGACAAACTACTCGACTGCCCGTGCGGAAAGAGGGCACCCGAGTTTGTAAAGGAGGAAACAAACAACGGGTCAGTCATGGGGCTGGTGTGAGAATTCTTAACTAATTTAACTAATAGTAATAACGCAAATCCAAGGACCACGCCGCTAACGCGGAACGGGTTCACTCCAACGGATTGCCGGTGCATAAACTAAAGTAAATCATTAAAACAACGCAATGCTTTTTAGAAAAATGAAACCATCATAAGACCCAAGTCCCATCACACAATGCAACGCAAACCGGAGGATAGGGTTTTACCTTATAATGGTCAAAAATGCTTGATACGATAAAACAAATTTGATATTATTGTTAGTGTATATATATTTCAAAAACAATTTCAATCATAATGTATCAATCCTAGACGGCATAGTACCCCATCCTACTATGTCGCTATACTAGTAATACAATCAAAACCTCATGCGGTCGTATTGGAAATTGGGTTTCCATCATGAGTCAAGGCTAGGGAGGAGCTCCTTACCGATTTGAGACACTCTAGCTAATGTCTCAGGATCCCCCGTAGTGAACCCTTGGATAGCTGCAGGGCCGGTCCACCATACGATTTGCGGATTAGTTATTCCTGAACACACGTTTCCCAGTCCTATAGGACCTATCATCCGAGGCGCCTCATTCCATCATCCTCATAAGTAAAATGTCGGGCCGTGTTAAAGCCCAAACACCACTTCTAGCTAGAAAGAAACGTGCTGCTCTCCCTGCGTTCCCTTCTCCCGTTTTAGACTCCGCCGGTGTGTGAGGCTCGTGAAGTCATGCTATACACAAAGCAATGCCTAAACAGGCTATGCTTTGATCATCCCACAAGGCCTGCTTTTCAACAAAGCCTTGATCACATGCATTGTAACAACCCGAAAATCTGGGCTAGTTTAAATTTTTTATTTTGGCAATTTTAGCGAATTTTGAATATTTAAAATGAATTATTTTAAATAATATCGACGAGAAATTTATTTTGAATGGAATTCGACGTATATATTATATACGTCGTCGTTAGAATATAAATATTTATATATAATTATAAATAGAATTGAAAATGGCGCGGTAGTTCGATAATTCGATTTCAAACTTCAATTGAATGTACCGAGTGCAAAACAATCCGGATTTTAGTGAAACCAAAAATAATGGAATCTAATTGTGGATATCTTTCCAACGAATCCGAAAGATCAAAATTTCGTAGCGAGAATCAAAAGATATGTCTAGTTGAAAATTCTGAATAGTCGCTATGGAATTTATATATATTTTTATATATATAAGGCCCTTAAAAATAGCAATTTTGCAAACGACCTCGGATTTCGACGAAACCAGTTTTATTGGGTCCGTGATGTTGAGTTATTGCTAGATTCCAGATTTCATAATTTTTCGAATCAATATGTGAGCGTGGCGAAGGAAAATGCGTTTGACCAGTTTCAGTTGATTTTAATCGACTGGAAATTGGCCATTTTTCAAACGGTCTCAGAATTCGACGAAACTAGTTTTGTTAGGACCGTATCGTCAATACGAAGCTAGAAAATATTTTTCGAGAATTTTTAGAGTTAGTATGTGACCCCGGTAATTTGAAATGTACGTTTAAAATTCAATATAATGATTTAAATGTAAATTCAACGGAAACGGGTTGTAACAGTCGAGTCAGCTTGCGATACATATCCCATTGTGTTCGGAATGGGGGTAATACGCTATGGACGACAGGCGGTGGGCCTCGTTTCGAGGTCATATGTAAAAGTCAACCTTTTCAAATTAAATGAATAAATAAATAAATAAATAAAAACCTTTCTTATCCTCTCTGCCCCCCCCCCCCCCCCCGTTCACTTTTTCAAAATCAAAACTTAATAAAAAAAAAGAGAGAGAGAAGTAACGGCGGCGGAGCAGCTCTGTCCACCCTCCGCTGGAGCGGGCCATCGCCACGACGCCCCCTCTTCATCGCCGAACCCCCTCCATCCTCCTCCCTCCGCGTTCAGCCCCACCCCCAAATCGAATAGCCCCAATGCCCAAAACCCGAACCCATTGACCCCGCTGCCACCCACGACGCGCCTACCTCCGCCGCCATACACTTCTACTTCACCTCCTCCCCCTAGACCACCGCCAGCAACGTACAGCAATCCCCCCCATTCAAAACTAAGGTAAACCTTATTTATTTAATTTTATTTAAGTTTCCTGAATTTTATTTTAGTTTTCTGAATTTTATTTTAGTATAAAACTGAATTTTATTTTAGTTTCCTGAATTTTATTTTAGTATAAAACTGAATTTTATTTGTTTAAAAATGGAATTTTATTTACTTTAAAAACTGGTTTTTATTTATATTGTCGAAAGAAAAATATAATCTTTTATATTGTCGAAAGAAAAATATAATCTTTTATATTGTCGAAAGAAAAATTTGATTTTTATATATTGAACATCGAAGTAAAAAATATGATTTTTATATTTTTAAAGTATTAAAAATATAGTCTTTACTATATAGCGACTATAAAAATATGATTTTTGTTTATGTAATGATATAAAAATATAATCTTTACTACGAAATAAAAATGGGATTTTTATATATTGAAAGTCGGAATAAAAATGGGAATTTTATATATTGAACTTCGAAAGAAAAATATGATTTTTATATATTGAACATCGAAGTGAAATTCGATTTTTATAAATTGAATAACGAAGTAAAAATTCGATTTTTACATATGTAGTGGCTTCGGGCAACGAAGACGACTAAGATGTGATGGCGACGAAGATCTCTACAATAGAAGTGCCGTGGAGCTTGGATAGCTTTCTGTGAGAATTTCTCACCTTTCAATTTCTTTTCTAATTATATATATATATATACTAGGATGCAGACGGTGCTTAGTAGCACCCGACACAATCGTCCACAGACCATGGACTTGTTTGTTTGGTTGCATAGGTTAGTTATATGATTTGATTTGAATTGGGTTGTTTGGTGATTTTGATTGATGTGTGAATGGTGTGGGCCTTCACTAGACCGGGGATAAGGCTAGGCCTTGTCCCGTTTCTAGTATCGTGCCGTTATGCCGCCGAAATTTTCTAAAATATGTTAGAAAATAAAAATATCATTTTATTATGTAAATGAATTGAATAGAAATTCATAGGTTGAAATAAAATGTTTTATCGTTAAAAATATAATTTTTAACGTGAATGTGAATAAATGAATAGTTACAAACAAATCGGCCGATTTGTTTGTATATACACTGATTTGACTGATATTGATTGGGTCGATAAATTTCACACATCGCCCAACTGCACAAATAAAATCTGTGTTTGATTGTTTGAAACCCCACATGGGTGTTGGGATGAAATTTGAAGTTCACTCATCCTGATTGATTAAATATGTCGATCGATTGATTGACAGGCTGTTATAAGCGTTAGATATCTATATTTGATGCTTATACAGTGTAGTGCACTTTGGTTGATGGTTGATTATTTTTCAATGCTATTATACATGTGTTGTATGAGAATCCATATAATTAACTTTATATGGTAATTGATTGGGCCTCATTCCAGTTTTAAAATAGAAATATTTGAAATAGAAATATTCGAAATGGAATATTTGAAAATATCAATATATGAAGCCGTGTTGATTAGATTGACGTCATTTTGACGTGAACGATATTTATATCGATTTCGAAATGAATTGAATTGAAAACGATTTCGAAATGGAATATTTGAAAATATCAATATATGAAGCCGTGTTGATTAGATTGACGCCATTTTGACGTGAACGATATTTATATCGATTTCGAAATGAATTGAATTGAAAACGATTTCGAAATGAATTGAATTGAAAACGATTTCGAAATGAATTGAATTGAAAACGATTTCGAAATGAATTGAATTGAAAACGATTTCGAAATGAATTGAATTGAAAACGATTTCGAAATGAATTGAATTGAAAACGATTTCGAAATGAATTGAATTGAAAACGATTTCGAAATGAATTGAATTGAATATGAATTCAAATTGAATTGAAATTTGAATTGAATAGAAAGGAATTTTAAAACGAATTTATAAAGAAGAATTCAATTTTGATTTGAATTGAAAAGGAAGTTGAAATGGCTTTTGAAACGAATTTAAAACTATTTATATAATTCGTTTTTAATTAGAAATCGACGAAATATATTATATATATATTATATATATAATATAATGGCCTGAATAGAACGCGCCGCGCCACGGCAGTTCGCGAATTTCGACCATTGATTTCAAACGGACATTACGGGAGATCCGACCGTCGGATTCTCCTAAAACCGGAACCGTTGGGTTCGTATCGAAGAGAGCTTTCTAATGAATATGAGAAATTAGAAATCTAACGGTTGGATTTGGAATTATGTCCAAATCAAAGTTGAAAAAGGTCGCTGTAAGTGCAGTTCGATGGCCATTGGTGGAAATCGACTGTACGGGCATTGATAAAATTATTAAAAATAGTAATAATTTGTGTAAAATCATAAGAAATGATTTGTGAAGATTTGGGATGAAAAACTCCATATTTGAAAAGATAAAAATAGATTTTTATCGAAATGAACTAGTTTTGAACTAGAAATATAATTCTATTTATTTTTAAATAAATAAATTGAATTTGAAAAGGGTTTTAAAAATAACCAGAATTTCCAATGATTGCATTGGAGTGGATTTGAATCGAAATTGTCTTCGGAATATTTCGATGTTGGAATTCGTGATTATACAGATGTTGTTATGGGAATTTGAAAGATATACATTTATATCGTTATTTCAATACGACATTTGTTAATCGTAGAATTTGATATTGAATATAAGCCGATCTATTTTCTATTCAGAGCCTTGTATTGAATATCAAATGTGATTTGGGTTTGTCGTGAATGGTGTCTTCACTAACACTGTTCTTGAACCCAGTTGTGAAAAGATTAAATCTTTTTATTTGGATTTAATGAAGTGTACCAATTAAATGAGATTTCATTGGAATTGAATTGATATTGATTTTTGGGTTTAACGTGAACAGTGTTTTAAATAACACTCGTTCTTTAACCCGATAATTAATGAATGTGATTTTGGGTTTATCGTGAACTGTGTTTTTAAATGACACTGATTCTTTAACCCAGAGAAATATTAAAACTAAGTGGAGTTTTAATGAATCTTTAATTAGATTGAAAAGATCGAGAATGGAGTATCACCAGTTTTACTCCAGGCGATAGTTAAATCTTTAATTAGATTTGAACGTGAAATGGTAATTGAATTTACCGTTAACACCATGGTGTTAGATATGAAGTATAACCAGTTTTACTTCATGGGATGAATAGGTCGGGATTGGGAAATAAAATAAATGATTACTTCGGTGTGGTTCGCTAATCCCGACTAGTTTGAATTGATATTCAAAGGAGATTAAAGAATAAATTTAAAGAATTTATCTTGGATAAAATTAATGGGAACTTTTCCCAAAGTATAGGAATATTTGAATAAAAGAATATTCTGAATTGGAATGAGGCGTATGTTGTGTTTGTGTAACACTTTTATAATATATACGCGAGTTATTCAGAAAGACCGGGTTTATCCCATTCTGAATAACTGATTCGACGTGGTGTTGAAGATGAAGACAGTGGTCGAAGACCAGAAGTCTTCACGTCGTTTGGGTGATAACTGATGATCTTGATTGGGCTGTACACCCAAGAAGATGGAAACAGTTAGTGATCATCCAGACGTACTTGGAGATCGATGGATATGCGGGGTACTAGGTGCCTCCGGTTTCGTTCAGACCCAGAACGGACTTGTAAATGGACGGTGTGTCTGACATTGGATTTTAGTCCGTGTGATTGATGTCTATTAAATATATATCTGTTTGGCGGCGGAGAATTTATTCTCTTGCTTAACGCCCTTCTCTGAGATGTATGAGCTCAGGGGTTATATATTGATGGATATCAAACGCATGGAGTGAATTGCCTGTGTGGCATGCCTAAGTGGCAATTGATCGAGGCTTCTGTTGAAAAGCAAAGTCTTGTGGTGATGATCAAAGCAAGGCCTGTGTGGCGTAGCTTTGTGTAACGTTTGCTTCGCGAGTTTCGCACCCGGTATGAACCAAAAACGGGAGACGGACCTCAGGGGGGACATGCGTTTTCTTTCTAGCTAGATGTGGCGTCAGTGGTTTTACACACCCTGACGAGTTTGACTTATGTGGTTGTTGCTGTTGCGAGGCGCCTCGGTTTGATCGGACGATCCGGGTCCGATGGAGCCATTTAGTTGGCTCACTTACGCCCCAAAGCGCGGAGAAACGTATTGTTCAGGCATTATAATCCACATCGGTGGACCGGCCCTGACGATCCAAGGTACGGTTGAGCCTATGCCTGAGACACGGGCTAGAGCGTCTCGAATCGGTTGAGGACTATCTTTTGCCTCGGTTCATAGATGGAAACCCAATTTCCAAATACGTGACTTTGCGATTTTGATTGTATAACCTAGTATGGCGACATAGTGGGATGGGGCGCTTATGCCGCCTATGATTAATACTTATGATTTGAAGTTGTTTTATACACTATGCACTTATAATAGTATCAAACGATTTGTTTTAAACGTATCAAGCATTCTTTGGCTGTTATAAGGGAAAACCCTATCCCCCGGCTTGCGTTGCATTGTGTGATAGGACCTGGGTCTTATAACAGCTTCATTTTTCTTTATCTAGCATTGCGTTGTTTGTTTTATGCACCGGTATTCTTGGGAGGAAACCCGTTCCGTGTTATACGGCGTGGTCCCTTGATTTACCGAACTTTAAAAATAAAGATTAACTGTTTTAGTTCTCACACCAGTCCCATGACTGACCTGGAGTTTATTATTTTAACCTAAACTCTGGGTGCCCTTATTTTGACACGGGCAGCTAGTAGTTTTGGTTTTGCAGATTTATATTCACAGGATCCTGGTTTACAGCTGGAACGATATCCGGAAAGCTTTGTATCCGTATATCTACTTCTAGTTGTGTATTGTATTATTTTCCGCTGCTATGTATTTAAATGTAATTTAAATCTCTGATATTTCCGTGTAATATTCATTTATACTCTGTATATTCTTGTAATCTGATGCATTGTTGTAATAAGCAATGAAATGTTCTTCTGTATGAGTTCTGATGTGGTTTGTTCTCGAACTATCCGACGCTTTCCTTTACGGGGAAGTTACGGGTCGTTTCATTTGGTATCAGAGCTTTGGTTTACAAAGCTTAGAGAACAAGGCACATTAGAACTATACGAAAGAATTCATCAGATATCAGATTAGTAAAATCCAATGAGAATGACTCGTTAGAGATGGGATCAGTAGCATCCTAGAACGAGTGTGAAGGGTATATTTTTCAAATGAAAACAATTTTTGGTTTTTGAAAATTTGAAATCAATTATTCGTATTTGATTATTTAGTTTATATTGATTTGGACAGTCCAGTATATAAAGATTTTGCATATACGCCTTGCAAACGTGTATTTGAAATTTTAATATACTGGATAGATATAGAATCACATTCTAGACACCCGGAGATGGTTCTGATGATTGATCGATCATTATCAGAATTTATGTTCGTGTTTTGAAGATGTAATATCTATATATTTCCATTAGACTGGTGTGAGAACCAAAACTAATATAGCTAGAATACATTGTTGTGATTTGGCATCAAAACATGATTTTCTTTATATATATCAAATTATGAATTTGAGACTCTAATTCACTAATTGATTGATGTTTGGGTTGTTTGTTTATTTGTTTGCTAATTTTTAGCCATTTAGCCTAATAGCATCAAATATTGAATTATATTGAAATTTGGTTGCATTTGCTTGCATATACGTGTATATCATTGAACAGGTCATAGCAAGGAGGCTAGAGCAGAGAATAAAATTTGTTTGTCCGACAAATAGGTACATGTTTACTATATAATTTACTGTTTTGTTTGGGTGATGATGATTTTATGAGCCTATTGGCTAGCCGCTTGGCTTTTTCTTTTTCTTTTTCTTTTTGAGATCTGAAGGACCGGGGAAGCTATTTGAAATTCCCCGATGCTCCCGGTGCAGGGGAGGTTATGGCGAAATTTTTCAAAAATTTAGGGTGTTAGCCAAATTTTTGAAATTTTGAAAATTCTCAGAAACTGAAAAGTTGGAGAATGGAAGCCAGATCGAACGTAGTGTTGAATAATCAAACCACTTTCGACTTTGTTCCTTTTCGGGGACGAAAAGTTTTAAGTGGGGGAGATTGTAACAACCCGAAAATCTGGGCCAGTTTAAAATTTTTATTTTGGCAATTTTAGCGAATTTTGAATATTTAAAATGAATTATTTTAAATAATATCGACGAGAAATTTATTTTGAATGGAATTCGACGTATATATTATATACGTCGTCGTTAGAATATAAATATTTATATATAATTATAAATAGAATTGAAAATGGCGCGGTAGTTCGATAATTCGATTTCAAACTTCAATTGAATGTACCGAGTGCAAAACAATCCGGATTTTAGTGAAACCAAAAATAATGGAATCTAATTGTGGATATCTTTCCAACGAATCCGAAAGATCAAAATTTCGTAGCGAGAATCAAAAGATATGTCCAGTTGAAAATTCTGAATAGTCGCTGTGGAATTTATATATATTTTTATATATATAAGGCCCTTAAAAATAGCAATTTTGCAAACGACCTCGGATTTCGACGAAACCAGTTTTATTGGGTCCGTGATGTTGAGTTATTGCTAGATTCCAGATTTCATAATTTTTCGAATCAATATGTGAGCGTGGCGAAGGAAAACGCGTTTGACCAGTTTTAGTTGATTTTAATCGACTGGAAATTGGCCATTTTTCAAACGGTCTCAGAATTCGACGAAACTAGTTTTGTTAGGACCGTATCGTCAATACGAAGCTAGAAAATATTTTTCGAGAATTTTTAGAGTTAGTATGTGACCCCGGTAATTTGAAATGTACGTTTAAAATTCAATATAATGATTTAAATGTAAATTCAACTGAAACGGGTTGTAACAGTCGAATCAGCTTGCGATACATATCCCATTGTGTTCGGAATGGGGGTAATACGCTATGGACGATAGGCGGTGGGCCTCGTTTCGAGGTCATATGTAAAAGTCAACCTTTTCAAATTAAATGAATAAATAAATAAATAAATAAATAACCTTTCTTATCCTCTCTGCCCCCCCCCCCCCCCCGTTCACTTTTTCAAAATCAAAACTTAATAAAAAAAAAGAGAGAGAGAGAAGTAACGGCGGCGGAGCAGCTCCGTCCACCCTCCGCTGGAGCGGGCCATCGCCACGACGACCCTCTTCATCGCCGAACCCCCTCCATCCTCCTCCCTCCGCGTTCAGCCCCACCCCCAAATCGAATAGCCCCAATGCCCAAAACCCGAACCCATTGACCCCGCTGCCACCCACGACGCCCCTCGCCTCAGGCGACGCGCCTACCTCCGCCGCCATCCACTTCTGCTTCACCTCCTCCCCCTAGACCACTGCCAGCAACGTACAGCAATCCCCCCCCATTCAAAACTAAGGTAAACCTTATTTATTTAATTTTATTTTAGTTTCCTGAATTTTATTTTAGTTTTCTGAATTTTATTTTAGTATAAAACTGAATTTTATTTTAGTTTCCTGAATTTTATTTTAGTATAAAACTGAATTTTATTTGTTTAAAAATGGAATTTTATTTACTTTAAAAACTGGTTTTTATTTATATTGTCAAAAGAAAAATATAATCTTTTATATTGTCGAAAGAAAAATATAATCTTTTATATTGTCGAAAGAAAATTTTGATTTTTATATATTGAACATCGAAGTAAAAAATATGATTTTTATATTTTTAAAGTATTAAAAATATAGTCTTTACTATATAGCGACTATAAAAATATGATTTTTGTTTATGTAATGATATAAAAATATAATCTTTACTACGAAATAAAAATGGGATTTTTATATATTGAAAGTCGGAATAAAAATGGGATTTTTATATATTGAACTTCGAAAGAAAAATATATTTTTATATATTGAACATCGAAGTGAAATTCGATTTTTATAAATTGAATAACGAAGTAAAAATTCGATTTTTACATATGTAGTGGCTTCGGGCAACGAAGACGACTAAGATGTGATAGCGACGAAGATCTCTACAATAGAAGTGCCGTGGAGCTTGGATAGCTTTCTGTGAGAATTTCTCACCTTTCAATTTCTTTTCTAATTATATATATATATATACTAGGATGTAGACGGTGCTTAGTAGCACCCGACACAATCGTCCACAGACCATGGACTTGTTTGTTTGGTTGCATAGGTTAGTTATATGATTTGATTTGAATTGGGTTGTTTGGTGATTTTGATTGATGTGTGAATGGCGTGGGCCTTCACTAGACCGGGGATAAGGCTAGGCCTTGTCCCGTTTCTAGTATCGTGCCGTTATGCCGCCGAAATTTTCTAAAATATGTTAGAAAATAAAAATATCATTTTATTGTGTAAATGAATTGAATAGAAATTCATAGGTTGAAATAAAATGTTTTATCGTTAAAAATATAATTTTTAACGTGAATGTGAATAAATGAATAGTTACAAACAAATCGGCCGATTTGTTTGTATATACACTGATTTGACTGATATTGATTGGGTCGATAAATTTCACACATCGCCCAACTGCACAAATAAAATCTGTGTTTGATTGTTTGAAACCCCACACGGGTGTTGGGATGAAATTTGAAGTTCACTCATCCTGATTGATTAAATATGTCGATCGATTGATTGACAGGCTGTTATAAGCGTTAGATATCTATATTTGATGCTTATACAGTGTAGTGCACTTTGGTTGATGGTTGATTATTTTTCAATGCTATTATACATGTGTTGTATGAGAATCCATATAATTAACTTTATATGGTAATTGATTGGGCCTCATTCCAGTTTTAAAATAGAAATATTTGAAATAGAAATATTCGAAATGGAATATTTGAAAATATCAATATATGAAGCCGTGTTGATTAGATTGACGCCATTTTGACGTGAACGATATTTATATCGATTTCGAAATGAATTGAATTGAAAACGATTTCGAAATGGAATATTTGAAAATATCAATATATGAAGCCGTGTTGATTAGATTGACGCCATTTTGACGTGAACGATATTTATATCGATTTCGAAATGAATTGAATTGAAAACGATTTCGAAATGAATTGAATTGAAAATGATTTCGAAATGAATTGAATTGAAAACGATTTCGAAATGAATTGAATTGAAAACGATTTCGAAATGAATTGAATTGAAAACGATTTCGAAATGAATTGAATTGAAAACGATTTCGAAATGAATTGAATTGAAAACGATTTCGTAATGAATTGAATTGAAAACGATTTCGAAATGAATTGAATTGAATATGAATTCAAATTGAATTGAAATTTGAATTGAATAGAAAGGAATTTTAAAACGAATTTATAAAGAAGAATTCAATTTTGATTTGAATTGAAAAGGAAGTTGAAATGGCTTTTGAAACGAATTTAAAACTATTTATATAATTCGTTTTTAAATAGAAATCGACGAAATATATTATATATATATTATATATATAATATAATGGCCTGAATAGAACGCGCCGCGCCGCGGCAGTTCGCGAATTTCGACCATTGATTTCAAACGGACATTACGGGAGATCCGACCGTCGGATTCTCCTAAAACCGGAACCGTTGGGTTCGTATCGAAGAGAGCTTTCTAATGAATGTGATAAATTAGAAATCTAACGGTTGGATTTGGAATTATGTCCAAATCAAATTTGAAAAAGGTCGCTGTAAGTGCAGTTCGATGGCCATTGGTGGAAATCGACTGTACGGGCCTTGATAAAATTATTATAAATAGTAATAATTTGTGTAAAATCATAAGAAATGATTTGTGAAGATTTGGGATGAAAAACTCCATATTTGAAAAGATAAAAATAGATTTTTATCGAAATGAACTAGTTTTGAACTAGAAATATAATTCTATTTATTTTTAAATAAATAAATTGAATTTGAAAAGGGTTTTAAAAATAACCAGAATTTCCAATGATTGCATTGGAGTGGATTTGAATCGAAATTGTCTTCGGAATATTTCGATGTTGGAATTCGTGATTATACAGATGTTGTTATGGGAATTTGAAAGATATACATTTATATCGTTATTTCAATACGACATTTGTTAATCGTAGAATTTGATATTGAATATAAGCCGATCTATTTTCTATTCAGAGCCTTGTATTGAATATCAAATGTGATTTGGGTTTGTCGTGAATGGTGTCTTCACTAACACTGTTCTTGAACCCAGTTGTGAAAAGATTAAATCTTTTTATTTGGATTTAATGAAGTGTACCAATTAAATGAGATTTCATTGGAACTGAATTGATATTGATTTTTGGGTTTAACGTGAACAGTGTTTTAAATAACACTCGTTCTTTAACCCGATAATTAATGAATGTGATTTTGGGTTTATCGTGAACTGTGTTTTTAAATGACACCGATTCTTTAACCCAGAGAAATATTAAAACTAAGTGGAGTTTTAATGAATCTTTAATTAGATTGAAAAGATCGAGAATGGAGTATCACCAGTTTTACTCCAGGCGATAGTTAAATCTTTAATTAGATTTGAACGTGAAATGGTAATTGAATTTACCGATAACACCGTGGTGTTAGATATGAAGTATAACCAGTTTTACTTCATGGGATGAATAGGTTGGGATTGGGAAATAAAAAAAATGATTACTTCGGTGTGGTTCGCTAATCCCGACTAGTTTGAATTGATATTCAAAGGAGATTAAAGAATAAATTTAAAGAATTTATCTTGGATAAAATTAATGGGAACTTTTCCCAAAGTATAGGAATATTTGAATAAAAGAATATTCTGAATTGGAATGAGGCGTATGTTGTGTTTGTGTAACACTTTTATAATATATACGCGAGTTATTCAGAAAGACCGGGTTTATCCCATTCTGAATAACTGATTCGACGTGGTGTCGAAGATGAAGACGGTGGTCGAAGACCGGAAGTCTTCACGTCGTTTGGGTGATAACTGATGATCTTGATTGGGCTGTACACCCAAGAAGATGGAAACAGTTATTGATCGTCCAGACGTACTTGGAGATCGATGGATATGCGGGGTACTAGGTGCCTCCGGTTTCGTTCAGACCCAGAACGGACTTGTAAATGGACTGTGTGTCTGACATTGGATTTTAGTCCGTGTGATTGATGTCTATTAAATATATATCTGTTTGGCGGCGGAGAATTTATTCTCTTGCTTAACGCCCTTCTCTGAGACGTACGAGCTCAGGGGTTATATATTGATGGATATCAAACGCATGGAGTGAATTGCCTGTGTGGCATGCCTAAGTGGCAATTGATCGAGGATTCTGTTGAAAAGCAAAGTCTTGTGGTGATGATCAAAGCAAGGCCTGTGTGGCGTAGCTTTGTGTAACGTTTGCTTCGCGAGTTTCGCACCCGGTATGAACCAAAAACGGGAGACGGACCTCAGGGGGGACATGCGTTTTCTTTCTAGCTAGAAGTGGCGTCAGTGGTTTTACACGCCCTGACGAGTTTGACTTATGTGGTTGTTGCTGTTGCGAGGCGCCTCGGTTTGATCGGACGATCCGGGTCCGATGGAGTCATTTAGTTGGCTCACCTACGCCCCAAAGGGCGGAGAAACGTATTGTTCAGGCATTATAATCCACATCGGTGGACCGGCCCTGACGATCCAAGGTACGGTTGCGGTTGTGCCTGAGACACGGGCTACAGCGTCTCGAATCGGTTGAGGACTATCTTTTGCCTCGGTTCATAGATGGAAACCCAATTTCCAAATACGTGATTTTGCGATTTTGATTGTATAACCTAGTATGGCGACATAGTGGGATGGGGCGCTTATGCCGCCTATGATTAATACTTATGATTTGAAGTTGTTTTATACACTATGCACTTATAATAGTATCAAACGATTTGTTTTAAACGTATCAAACATTCTTTGGCTGTTATAAGGGAAAACCCTATCCCCCGGCTTGCGTTGCATTGTGTGATAGGACCTGGGTCTTATAACAGCTTCATTTTTCTTTATCTAGCATTGCGCTGTTTGTTTTATGCACCGGTATTCTTGGGAGGAAACCCGTTCCGTGTTATACGGCGTGGTCCCTTGATTTACCGAACTTTAAAAATAAAGATTAACCGTTTTAGTTCTCACACCAGTCCCATGACTGACCTGGAGTTTATTGTTTTAACCTAAACTCTAGGTGCCCTTATTTTGACACGGGCAGCTAGTAGTTTTGGTTTTGCAGATTTATATTCACAGGATCCTGGTTTACAGCTGGAACGATATCCGGAAAGCTTTGTATCCGTATATCTACTTCTAGTTGTGTATTGTATTATTTTCCGCTGCTATGTATTTAAATCTCTGATATTTCCGTGTAATATTCATTTATACTCTGTATATTCTTGTAATCTGATGCATTGTTGTAATAAGCAATGAAATGTTCTTCTGTATGAGTTCTGCTGTGGTTTGTTCTCGAACTATCCGACGCTTTCCTTTACGGGGAAGTTACGGGTCGTTTCATGCATCTTAGCATGCTACATCGTCACTCCATATCACATCACCAATTTTTTGCCGAAATATATGAACGGGTGTTAAGCAAGAGAATAAATTCTCCGCACCAAACATCCGTACATTCGACATAAGATTAATAACATGATATTTAGTGGAGTACGATGTCAGTCACACAATCCATTTATAAGCTTATGCTCTGGGTCTGAGCGAAAGCCAAATCCGTACAAATCAACACTACGTCCGGACAGCCACGACTGTAGCCCCTTCAAGGTAGCTACTCCAATCACGGGCATCAGCAGTCGTCGTCCATTCGATATGAAGATCGTCGGTCTTCAATTGCCGTCTTCAACTCTTGAATTTTAAACGTCGTTCAAATTATTTGGAATGAGATAGACTCGGACTTTCCAAATAGTTCTCGTATATATATAAGTTGGAAATCATTTCATATCGTTATTAGTAATTTGTAACGATTTATCTTTATTTTTATATATATAAAAATAATTAAATTCTATTTCATTAACGTAATTACATAACAAGTAGTGAATGTTTTGCTTCACAAACTATCGAAATGTTCATAATGTGTAATGAAATTTATTTTATTTCATTACATTTTGCTAACGAAAACATTCCTATTCGTATATACAATATTAATGTACAATGTACACACCATAATGTTTATCTTAATTTTCATACACATGCACATCTTATACATAACAACGTACATTTTCTTGTTTCAACTTTCGAATTACACAAAATGTATTTTGTGTATCATACCAATTCCAACAAAAATAGCATTTTTGTGTTTCATTTCAATTTAAACAAACGAATATTTTTGTTCATCCATTTTTACTTCTACAAGAATGAGTATTTTTGTTTCTTTATTCCAATGTAACAAAATTGATAATTTTATTATCTTTTCAATGCAAACCAGAAGAAATAATTTTGCATTACAAACAAAACGATAATTTTGTGTGCTAATCTATTTACATGAAAATGAAATTTCCATATCTTAAATCTTTTTAATGAAAATCTAATTCATTAACATATAAATTTCATCGTTATAATCTTTACTGAAATTCTTTTACATGGGTATGTAAATTTCATACCGTTATCCTTTTTAAAAAAAATTCAATTGATTAAAATGTAAATCTCTTACTTTAAGTTCCATTTATACGAAAATGTAATTTTCCTTCTTTTATTCACATTAAAATGTGTACTTTTCTTTTACATCAAAAATGTAACTTTCATCTTTTTAAGTATAAACAAAAGTTAAATCTTTTAATTTGACAAAAACGGTGATAAACAATATGACCTTTCATTTTTAACAAAAGAATATTAAAAATATTCTTTTTAACTTTCACCAAAAATGAAAATTGTGTGTTAACTTTCAAAACACGAACAAAATGAATGTTTTCTTTTTATTACGAACAAAAATGAATGTGTTTTATTTCATTCTTTGCATTTGACAAAATAAATATTTTTGTCCTCCATTTACATTTGATAACAATGTATATTTTTATCATTCTTTCACATTTGACAAAAAGTTTTTTTTTCATTTTTTTTATACATATCATATACACAAAATGTATATTTTATGTGTCACTCCAATTACAATAAAATGAATATTTTTGTACGTCACTTATAATCTAACAAAAATGAGTATTTTTGTGTCATTCAACTCCTAACCAAAAATGCAATATATTTTGGTGTCAACTTCATTTCTATACAAATGAATATATTTTTGTTTGTTTAATTTCCATGTAACAAAAATAATAACTTTGTTATTCTTTCAATGCCAAGCAAAAATAATAATTTTTCTTATCTCTTTCAATGCAAAACCAAAATGATTTTGACTATTTAGAATGGCAATGTAAATTCCAATCTAAAGTTACATCATAAAAATGTAATTTTAATTTACAATGTAAATTTCATATCATAGTTACATAGGAAAATGTAAATTTTGTTCGCATAGCAAATTTCATAACATAGTTACATAGAAAAATGTAAATTTTGTTTGCATAGCAAATTTCATATCATAGTTACATAGAAAAATGTAAATTTTGTTTGCATAGCAAATTTCGTATCATAGTTACATAGAAAAGTGTAAATGTTGTTTGCATAGCAAATTTCATAACATAGTTACATAGAAAAATGTAAATTTTGTTTGCATAGCAAATTTCATATCATAGTTACATAGAAAAATGTAAATTTTGTTCGCATAGCAAATTTCATATCATAGTTACATAGAAAAATGTAAATTTTGTTTACAATGCAAGTTCATACTTTTGTTTACATAATAAAAAATGTAAATCTCATTTACTACCATTTTACATTGACAAAAATATGATTTTTTGTCGCTACTACTTTACATTGGCAAAAATGTTCATTTCTACCTGACATAACGTGACGGTAAAAATATTATTTTTCTAATTAACACAACATAACGGTGAAAATATTCATTTCTAAATAATATAACATGATGGTGAAATTATTCATTTCTAAATAACATAACATGACGTTATTATCTAATGCAACATTTTATATTAAAAATGTACTTTTTCTCTACATAAAAATATTCTAACTAAATTGTGATTTTTGTGTTGACGGCTCTAACATAACATAAAATGAATATTTTACGTTGACGGTTCCAACATAACCTAAAATGAATATTTTATGTTGGCATTTCATAAAATGATAATTCTATTATATCAATCTTAAAATGACAAATTCTACTATGTTAACATTAACATGATAATTCTAACATGTCGACATAAAAGTGATATTCTAACATGTTGACATAAAAATGATATTCTCATATGACGCTACCAACAAAAAGTGCATTTTTATTCTCATATGACGTTACTAACAAAATGTGCATTTTTATTCTCATATGACGTTACTAACAAAATGTGCATTTTTATTCTCATATCATATTTGCTAACAAAGCGGTTCTTTTTTTTTTTTTTTTTACGTAAACAATATTACACAAAAATATGTATACATATTTTGTTGAAAAACTAGTTCAACAAAATGAGATAAAAATGTTCGCTCATATTTTTCTAGCAAATTTCTAATAAAAAATGTTATTTTGATTGGCATAACACATTTCAAATAAAAATGTTGTTTTTATTTCATACGCAAATTTTTGACAACATGAATATTGTATATTTTATACATACAATAAAATGTTGCTTCGTCGTATACACAAAGTCATGTCAAACATGATTACACACAATTCAGTTCAACGATTCAAGCAATTACAACACAAATCAACATTTCAATGATTATAAATACAACATAAACATGAAATAAATATAATTTCATATCTGAAATAAATAATTAAATTTGATTTTTAAAAATAGAAATCTCACATTGATATTGAGTACTGCGCTGTTCAGAGCCAAAATTTGACCAAAATTCAACTTGCTCAGAATCATGCCTAGTCAGTGTCATCGCGAAGCTCTCGGTCTCACGATCGTGGCGAACCTGAAATCGTTCAAATCCGAGTTCGTACGAGCAAGATACAAGTTAATTTAGATTGACAAAATTGAATTTAAAATGATTAATTATTTAAAGTTGGACTAAGTCAAACCACCTTAATCATCTTCCTCAACATAATTCGGCCGTTCCTTTTTCTATTTGAACCCATAGAGTTCAAAACTAGGGATCCATTTATCTCGGGATTGGAGCAACTAGAAGACGATCGGAAGGTGGCAAATCGAAGAGGGAGGAGAGGGCTATGTTCGCCTGAAGCGGTGGAGGGTGCGGTGGGTCCTACAGGGGGGCGGCGGGCTGCTATGGCCGACGGTTTGGGTGGAGGTTTCGGCCAAAACACTCCTCTAAATCCGATCATCTCCGTATAGAATTAAAGCTCTTGCAAACCTCTTCGATTTGGTGATGGGTTTGGGTTCTAACTCGAAGTGGATTGGAAGAAATTGGAGGTTGAAATTCGTGTGTTTCCAGCCATTCAAAGAAGGGCCGGCTGATGGACAATATTTCTAGGGTTTAGGGATTTGATTAACTGGTATTTATAATATTATAATATTCACTAATTACCCATTAAGGCCCGTTTTGGCCCGGACTCAGAATTATGCATGCTTACTGTCGTTCTTAAGGTTTTGACATCTTCTGAACGCGATGGGACATGTTGCGAGACCCAATTTCGAAGTCTACAGCATTTTTTATTTAATTTTAATATAAATTCTTTAAAAAAAATCATTTAACCGTACATGAAAATTTACTAGGGTCACAAATTAACTTCAAAAATTCCCAAAAAATATATTTGGCTATGTTTTGACGCAGTGGACCTAGGAAAATTAATTTCGTTCAGTTCTGAGCCCGTCCGGATTTTTAAAGTCAAAAATTGTCCGTTTACACTGAAAAATCAATTATAATTATATATTAATTCTAAAAATTACCGAAAAATCATTTTTAGCTTTTTTTTGACGATACGAACCCAACAGAATTACTTTCATTGAATTCTGAGCCTATTTGAAAAATGGCTATTTTCAAGGCGTATATATTTAATATTAAAAATACATTTTTAAACAAATAATTTTTGAAACTCGAAATATATAAGTGTTTATACTTTTTCAATGCAGAAACATCATTCTGAACTCAATGGAAGTGGTTTTGAGCCCAAATTCCTTCGTATGCAAAAAGTAGCATTTTGACCTTTATAAATTTCGTAGCGACCTTTCTAAATTTTAAACTGGGCATAACTTTTGATTCCCACTATAAAATTTTGATTTTTCGGATTCATTAGCAAGATATTTTTAAATAGATTCTAATATTTTTGGTTTCACTAAAATCCGTTAAATTTTGCATCCTGTATGGTCAGTCAAAGTTCAAGTTTGACTTTTCAAACTACCGCGCTATTTCTAACTCTTTTTATAATTAAAATTAAATTATTCATTCTAACTTCGATTTAAATCAACTTTAAATCATTTTTATTTTAAATAAATTATTTTAAATATCAAAAACTCATTAAAATCACTTAAAATAAATTTTTGAATTGGCCCCAAAAATCAGGGTTGTTATAGTCTCCCCTACTTTAAATCTTTTCATCCTCCAAAAGGAACGAATCTAAAAGTGTTTAATTATCCTACTCAATTTTTCATTGGTTTACATAATTTTATTAGTTGGTTAACTTTTTAAAATATATAACTTCTATATATATTCAAAATTCATATTTTCTAAAATAGATTATATATATAATCACAAGTACGTTAATTATAAGCTTGGCACTCTCAACTCATTCTAGGGCATTACTAACCCCATCTCTAATGAGTTTTCTCATTCTAGGATACTGCTGATCCTATCTCTAATGAGTATTCTTATTGGATATTACTAATCCAATCTCTGATGAGCCTTTTGTTCAGTTCTAATGAGTTGTACCCCAAAGATTTGAGCTAACCAAAGCTCTGATACCAACTGTAAAGACCCGTAAATTCCCGCTCTTTGGATCGACCATAAACCACACAAGTCTGACCCAAAAGTTGGAAATCCACGAATACTTTAACTTTGGGAATACAACACATCAGAACAACAACAGCAGACTTTTATTACATCATAATAACGTAACATCAGAGTACAGAATATCAAAGTACATTGAATAAAATTACAGCGGAAGATAAATTACAATATTATAATACATTGCAGCGGAAATAAAATCACTATTGCAGCGGAAGACAACTATGCTCTGGACACAGCTTTAGGCTTCAATCCAGAATCCTGCTCGAAATATGAACCTGTAGACAAACTACTCGACTGCCCGTGTGGAAAGAGGGCACCCGAGTTTGTAAAGGTGGAAACAAACAACGGGTCAGTCATGGGACTGGTGTGAGAATTATTAACTAATTTAACTAATAGTAATAAGGCAAATCTAAGGACCACGCCGCTAACGCGGAATGAGTTTACTCCAATGGATTGACGGTGCATAAAGTAAAGTAAATCGTTAAAACAACGCAATGCTTTTTAGAAAAATGAAACCATCATAAGACCCAAGTCCCATCACACAATGCAACGCAAACCGGAGGATAGGGTTTTACCTTATAATGGGCAAAAATGCTTGATACGATAAAATGAATTTGATATTATTGTTAGTGTATATATATTTCAAAAACAATTTCAATCATAATGTATCAATCCTAGACGGCATAGTACCTCATCCTATTATGTCGCCATACTAGTAATACAATCAAAACTGCATAATGTCGTATTGGAAATTGGGTTTCTATCATGAGTCAAGGCTAGGGAGGAGCTCCTTACCGATTCGAGACACTCTAGCTAATGTCTTAGGATCCCCCACTGTGAACCCTTGGATAGCTACAGGGCCGGTCCACCATACGAGTTGCGGATTAGTTATTCCTGAACACACGTTTCCCAGTCCTATAGGACCTATCATCTGAGGCGCCTCATTCCATCATCCACATAAGTAAAAAGTCGGGCCGTGTTAAAGCCCAAACACCGCTTCTAGCTAGAAAGAAACGTGATGCTCTCCCTGCATTCCCTTCTCCCGTTTTAGACTCCGCCGGTGTGTGAGGCTCGTGAAGTCACGCTATACACAAAGCTATGCCTAAACAGACTATGCTTTGATCATCCCACAAGGCCTGCTTTTCAATAAAGCCTTGTTCATATGCATCTTAGCATGCTACATCGTCACTCCATATCACACTACCAATCCTTTGCCGAAATATATGAACGGGTGTTAAGTAAGAGAATAAATTCTCCTCCACCAAACATCCATACATTCGATAGAAGATTAATAACATGATATTTAATGGAGTACGATGTCAGTCACACAATCCATTTATAAGCTTATGCTCTGGGTCTGAGCGAAAGCCAAATCCGTACTAATCAACACTACGTCCGGACGGCCACCACTGTAGCCCCTTCAAGGTAGCTACTCCAATCACGGGCATCGGCAGTCGTCTTCCATTCGATATGAAGATCGTCGGTCTTCAATCGCCGTCTTCAACTCTTGAATTTTAAACGTCGTTCAAATTATTTGGAATGAGATAGACTCGGAATTTCCAAATAATTCTCGTATATATATAAGTTGGAAATCATTTCATATCGTTATTAGTAATTTGTAACGATTTATCTTTATTTTTTTATATATAAAAATAATTAAATTCCATTTCATTAACGTAATTACATAACAAGTAGTGAATGTTTTGCTTCACAATCTATCGAAATGTTTATAATGTGTAATGAAATTTATTTTATTTCATTACATTTTGCTAACGAAAACATTCCTATTCGTATATA
Source organism: Allium sativum (assembly GCA_030737875.1). Classification (NCBI taxonomy): domain Eukaryota; kingdom Viridiplantae; phylum Streptophyta; class Magnoliopsida; order Asparagales; family Amaryllidaceae; genus Allium; species Allium sativum. Next base: position 293,801,736 of record CM060912.1, read on the forward strand.
CAATATTATTGTACAATGTACATACCATAATGTTTATCTTAATTTTCACACATAAACACATCTTATACATAACAATGTTCATTTTTCTTGTTTCAACTTTAAAATTACACAAAATGTATTTTGTGTATCATACCAATTCCAACAAAAATAGCATTTTTGTGTTTCTTTTCAATTTAAACAAACGAATATTTGTATTCATCCATTTTTACTTCTACAAGAATGAGTATTTTTGTTTCTTTATTCCAATGTAACAAAATTGATAATTTTATTATCTTTTCAATGCAAACCAAAAGTAATAATTTTATATTACAAACAAAACGATAATTTTGTGTGCTAATCTATTTACATGAAAATGAAATTTCCATATCTTAAATCTTTTTAATGAAAATCTAATTCATTAACATATAAATTTCATCGTTATAATCTTTACTGAAATTCTTTTACATGGGTATGTAAATTTCATACCGTTATCCTTTTTTAGAAAAAATTCAATTGATTAAAATGTAAATCTCTTACTTTAGGTTCCATTTATATGAAAATGTAATTTTCCTTCTTTTATTCACATTAAAATGTATACTTTTCTTTTACATCAAAAATGTAACTTTCATCTTTTTAAGTATAAACAAAAGTTAAATATTTTAATTAGACAAAAACGGTGATAAACAATATGACCTTTCATTTTTAACAAAAGAATATTAAAAATATTCTTTTTAACCTTCACCAAAAATGAAAATTGTGTGTTAACTTTCAAAACACAAACAAAATGAATGTTTTCTTTTTATTACGAACAAAAATGAATGTGTTTTATTTCATTCTTTGCATTTGACAAAATAAATATTTTTGTCCTCCATTTACATTTGATAACAATGTATATTTTTATCATTCTTTCACATTTGACAAAAAGTTTTTTTTTTCATTTTTTTTATACATATCATATACACAAAATGTATATTTTATGTGTCACTCCAATTACAATAAAATGAATATTTTTGTACGTCACTTATAATCTAACAAAAATGAGTATTTTTGTGTCATTCAACTCCTAACCAAAAATGCAATATATTTTGGTGTCAACTTCATTTCTATACAAATGAATATATTTTTGTTTGTTTAATTTCCATGTAACAAAAATAATAACTTTGTTATTCTTTCAATGCCAAGCAAAAATAATAATTTTTCTTATCTCTTTCAATGTAAAACCAAAATGATCTTGACTATTTAGAATGGCAATGTAAATTCCAATCTTAAGTTACATCATAAAAATTTAATTTTAATTTACAATGTAAATTTCATATCATAGTTACATAGGAAAATGTAAATTTTGTTCGCATAGCAAATTTCATAACATAGTTACATAGAAAAATGTAAATTTTGTTTGCATAGCAAATTTCATATCATAGTTACATAGAAAAATGTAAATTTTGTTCGCATAGCAAATTTCATATCATAGTTACATAAAAAAATGTAAATTTTGTTTGCATAGCAAATTTCGTATCATAGTTACATAGAAAAATGTAAATGTTGTTTGCATAGCAAATTTCATAACATAGTTACATAGAAAAATGTAAATTTTGTTTGCATAGCAAATTTCATATCATAGTTACATAGAAAAATGTAAATAACATAACATGACATTTCTACCTAACATAACGTGACGGTAAAAATATTATTTTTCTAATTAACACAACATAACGGTGAAAATATTCATTTCTAAATAATATAACATGACGGTGAAATTATTCATTTCTAAATAACATAACATGACGTTATTATCTAAAGCAACATTTTATATTAAAAATGTACTTTTTCTCTACATAAAAATATTCTAACTAAATTGTGATTTTTGTGTTGACGGCTCTAACATAACATAAAATGAATATTTTACGTTGACGGTTCCAACATAACCTAAAATGAATATTTTATGTTGGCATTTCATAAAATGATAATTCTATTATATCAACCTTAAAATGACAAATTCTACTATGTTAACATTAACATGATAATTCTAACATGTCGACATAAAAATGTTATTCTAACATGTTGACATAAAAATGATATTCTCATATGACGGTACCAACAAAAAGTGCATTTTTATTCTCATATGACGTTACTAATAAAATGTGCATTTTTATTCTCATATGACGTTACTAACAAAATGTGCACTTTTATTCTCATATCATATTTGCTAACAAAGCGGTATTTTTTTTTTTACGTAAACAATATTACACAAAAATATGTATACATATTTTGTTGAAAAACTAGTTCAACAAAAAGAGATAAAAATGTTCGCTCATATTTTTCTAGCAAATTTCTAATCAAAAATGTTATTTTGATTGGCATAACACATTTCAAATAAAAATGTTGTTTTTATTTCATACGCAAATTTTTGACAACATGAATATTGTATATTTTATACATACAATAAAATGTTGTTTCGTCGTACACACAAAGTCATGTCAGACATGATTACACATAATTCAGTTCAACGATTCAAGCAATTACAACACAAATCAACATTTCAACGATTATACATACAACATAAACATGAAATATATATAATTTCATATCTGAAATAAATAATTAAATTTGATTTTTAAAAATAGAAATCTCACATTGATATTGAGTACTGTGCTGTTCAGAGCCAAGATTTGGCCAAAATTCAACTTGCTCAGAATCATGCATAGTCAGTGTCATCGTGAAGCTCTCGATCGTGGCGAACCTGAAATCGTTCAAATCCGAGTTCGTACGAGCAAGATACAAGTTAATTTAGATTGACAAAATTGAATTTAAAATGATTAATTAATTAAAGTTGGACTAAGTCAAACCACCTTAATCATCTTCCTCAACATAATTCGGCCGTTCCTTTTTCTATTTGAACCCATAGAGTTCAAAACTAGGGATCCATTTATCTCGGGATTAAAGCAACTAGAAGACGATCGGAAGGTGGAAAATCGAAGAGGGTGGAGAGGGCTATGTTCGCCTGAAGTGGTGGAGGGTGCGGTGGGTCCTACAGGGGGGCGGGCTGCTATGGCCGGCGGTTTGGGTGGAGGTTTCGGCCAAAATACTCCTCTAAATCCGATCATCTCCGTATAGAATTAAAGCTCTTGCAAATCTCTTCGATTTGGTGATGGGTTTGGGTTCTAACTCGAAGTGGATTGGAAGAAATTTGAGGTTGAAATTCGTGTGTTTCCAGCCATTCAAAGAAGGGCCGGCGGCTGGACAATATTTCTAGGGTTTAGGGATTTGATTAACTAGTATTTATAATATTATAATATTCACAAATTACCCATTAAGGCCCGTTTTGGCCCGGAGTCAGAATTAGGCATGCTTACTGTCGTTCTTAAGGTTTTGACACCTTCTAAACGCGATGGGACATGTTGCGAGACCCAATTTCGAAGTCTACAGCATTTTTTATTTATTTTTAATATAAATCCTTTAATTTTTTTTATTTAACCGTACATGAAAATTTACCGGGGTCACAGATTAACTTCAAAAATTCCCAAAAAATATATTTGGCTATGTTTTGATGCAGTGGACCTAGGAGAATTAATTTTGTTCAGTTCTGAGCCCGTATGAATTTTCAATGAATTTTTAAAGTCAAAAATTATCCGTTTACACTGAAAAATCAATTATAATTATATATTAATTCTAAAAATTACCGAAAAATCATTTTAGCTTTGTTTTGACGATACAAACCCAACAAAATTATTTCCGTTGAATTCTGAGCCTATTTGAAAAATGGCTATTTTCAAGGCGTATATATTTAATATTAAAAATACATTTTTAAACAAATAATTTTTGAAACTCGAAATATATAAGTGTTTATACTTTTTCAATGTAGAAACATCATTCTGTACTCAATGGAAGTGGTTTTGAGCCCAAATTCCTTCGTATGCAAAATGTAGCATTTTGACCTTTATAAATTTCATAGCGAACTTTCTAAATTTTAAACTGGGCATAACTTTTGATTCCCACTATGAAATTTCGATTTTTCGGATTCATTAGAAAGATATTTTTAAATAGATTCTAATATTTTTGGTATCACTAAAATCCGTTAAATTTTGCATCCTGTATGGTCAGTCAAAGTTCAAGTTTGACTTTTCAAATTACCGCGCTATTTCTAACTCTTTTTATAATTAAAATTAAATTATTCATTCTAACTTCGATTTAAATCAACTTTTAATCATTTTTATTTTAAATAAATTATTTTAAATATCGAAAACTCATTAAAATCACTTAAAATAAAATTTTGAATTGGCCCCAAAAATCAGGGTTGTTACACAACACAATATAAAACAATTTTATATCAATATACAATTACACGCTCATATTTATACACTCAAACTCAATCTAGGGTATTACTAACCCTATACCTATTGATTCATGCCACAGAGCCAAGGTTAATACTCAACCTTTAGCTCTGATACCAACTGTAATGACCCGAATTTCCGTACCCTTCGAGTCGACTAATAACACCACACGTCCAACCCAAATTGCACAGAAATACGAATCATTAATAGTAAGAAGTTAGAGGATGAGAAATAGAAAGAAAGAGAAATTAGTAAAGAAGAAAAACGAAGAACATGAATCTCACAGCGGAATGAATAAAATATATTATATAACATAACTTTTGAAATACAAATTAGTAACTGTATATACATACCATTATCAGAGCACAACAGTTATTCTTGGAACAGTTATAAACTCCTATTTTCAGATACAACATAGTACACAGCGAAAAATATGATAGTCTATAGCTAACAGATGAAGCCTCCTACTTCAAGCTCCTCCAAGTGAATCTGTAAAATCCCAACTACTTGACTGCCCGTACAAATTTGGGTACCCAAGAGTTTAGGGAAACAAACAAAATAAACTATGAGTCAGTCATGGGACTGGTGTGAGTAAAATCCAACCATTTGTTTAACTTTCAAAATCCTTTCAAAAGAAATGATAATCGTAAGACCGATCCGCACATAAACACAGATGGTTTTTACCTTACGATAAACAAAAATATTTTTGATATCAAATCCAGTGATATTATAATAATGTCTACATCGAATAATAGAAATCTAGCGGAACGCTTGCATCTCACGCTCCATATATAATATTAAATCAAAAACTGCAGGGCGCTTATTGGAGATTGGATTTCCAACATGACAAGGTATGGGACCACCTTTCGATAGTGTATCTCTAGAGGCGAATACACTGGGTTCAACAAGAACGTCTTGCAACCCGGCCCACACATGACCGACCACTCATTTCGCTTGATTGTATCGAATGTATATCACCAACGGTTGGGATCAGCAACCGTCTCCCGAAAGGGACGACATCGATAGATTAAAGAAGCAAATTGAATTTCTCTAGATAGGTGATTATACATCCTAATGGGAGCGACCCACCTAGCCATGCTGCCTGCCCGATTTTTGTCAATTCTCGGTTGTGAGGCTTGAGGTTTGAATTATTTTCCAGAACATATGGCCACCATTCACTTTGAATGCCACATCGTCAGATCCATCGGAAATCACTAATTGATTCCCACAAAAATACTCAGATTGTTAGGCTAAAGAAGTTTCCCTTCTGTGCCACCAACTTCGTACGTTTGAAGGAATCAACGTACGTAATCCCTTTGGAAATACTCTGTCAAATACTCGTCCATGCAAGTTATCCTGGGTTTGGACAAACCGAAGGCACCGTTTCTATTAATCCATCTTTGGCAATTTCTACTTGGGGTTAACAGATCAGCCCTTTCATTTTACTACGTCTTCATAATCTCTTCAATATAAGTTGATTTGTAACATTTATGCCAATACGGAGTGGTTTTTATATATTAAATCTGATCTCGGTCTCTTCATATTGACAACGGAGGTATAAAATAAATCAAAATAAATATTGATAGTCGGTGATTTAACTATCAAAGAACATCTATACAATCAACAGTCCTATTTCAAATTGGAAATTCTACCGATCAAGCATCAAACAACATTGGGCCCTTTTTAATTTAATTCCTTATTAAATTATTATTTCAAATTCCTGTCTCTTAATTCCTCATTGACCCATTCATTTCATTTTCTATATGTAGAAAATATCTCTCATTTTATTTGGGAAAAACATTTCAAATTAACGCGATGTTATAAAACATCGTTGTTTTACTCAACCCACTAATCATTTATTAGCTAACCATATTGCTTAACCAAGTTTCACCATCTAACCTTAACCATTCCTCCATTGATCATGAAGTTAATCAAGTTAGTGTATAATTACCTCTCAGACCTTAATTGAACAACATTCTCAACTTTGAAACAGTCAAAGCTCACAACTTCAAACAAACCATTGTTTACGCGACTCTCGGGTTCAATCTAAGAACACACTTCTTTTACGAAAAACACTGATTATAACGGTAGCATTATAATCGTTGTTTCCAAATATTTGATTTATAAAAACATCACTTTTAACAACAGCATTACAATCGCTATCTAAAATTAGAGAACATTTATTATAGCAGTAGTATTAAAATCGCTGTTTAGATTTACAAAACATTTATTATAATGGCAACGTTAAATTTTGCTATTTAGATTTACCAAAAACATTTATTATAACGACAGCGTTTAAAATCGCTATTTACAAATATTTGGTTTTTAAAAATGCAACTTATATTTATTTATTTCAATAAATAAATTAAATAAATAATTAAATTTGATTCAAAACGGAAAGTAAAAATAACTACTTCTCTAAATTCGATATAATCGAATTCCAATAAACAACTCTCATTCGAATACTCCATATTCGATTAATATGCCAAACTTAGGAATTTATCTACCATTTCAGGTTGATTCAAATTCTAAATTTACTTTTGAATCTATCCTTTTCAAATCCTTGCCCAATTCCTTTATAACCATTTTGGTTTACCAAAACGTTATTACAATTTATTTTATTTTCCAAATGTTGGAATAAAACTCATCGTTTCATTTTAAAACGATTATCCATTCCCCTTTCTCATTCACGTTCCAATTTGGATTCATATTTCAAATCCAAATTACCTCTATAGATATTTCACTTGCAAAATATTTCTTTTAAACCATTCACTTAAATCGTGAACATATTTCCTTTATATACCATTTGAATAATAATCATAAAAATATCTTAAATCCAATTTTTATTTATAACTTCGATTCGTAATTATTCATATAAGTCTCATTTCTTTTTATTTAATCATTTAAAATCTCGTTTAACATTTCCTTAAAAATTTCTAAGTTTAAATCTCATTTCAAACATTGGCTTCAAAACCCATTTCCACTCCGTTATACAAATTCAAATTTGAATTTATATTTCAATGTATCCAACGATAAATAATTCAATTAATATATATTCTTTTTCATAAACAAATTCTTGATTCATTCATTTGAACAGGTTTTCTATTTTTAACTCTATTCAAAATTTAATCTCTATTTTTGAAAATAAATTTTCTTTTTAAAAACTCAAATTCCCTTTCTATATTCAAAAATATTTTACTGTGTTTACATACCAAAAATCTAGGGCCAGTGACAAAATCAATCATAGAATGCATACCCATCATATAATGCAAATATATGAAAACAATAATATAAATGTTGAGGAACCCAGTTGGGCCTCTCCAACCTGTTTCCCTGCATCCACAGATGTTAATCACATCAATTTCACATAAATATGAAATATCCCAGTAAACAGAACTAATAATCGATCAGTGATATACTATATCAACCATTTCAACCAATCAACCATTGCACAGTATAAAATTACTATAAATTAATTTAAAACTCGATTATGTAAAAATATAAAGGAGCCAGAGTTAGTGAGTTTACTCACCTAGTTCAGAAGTTGACGGTTATTCTTTTTGTTCCGCTTAAAATCAAACAGCGTTTGAATTTTTTTCTATAAAATTCTGGTAGCTCGGTTCTCCGCCACAGTAGTACCACAATATGGATCTCGTCATTACAATTCCAACGTGACATGTTTGGTTGACTTCTGATCATGTACGAGAGAGATATTAATATTTGAAGTTTTACTTGGATTGAAATAAAATTCTAATTTGCTTTTGACATAATTAAACGCTTAATTACCATGTTAACTTAACCAACCCCGGATTGTATTGCCTGATCACTCGTTTATGAACTGAAGGCAAGTTCAAATTCTTTTCAACTAGTTCTGGTACTTCTCCCTCACCACCATGATTCACCATAACATCACCGCTTAACAATGGCAAGCCATCGTCTCCCCGTAACTTCTCCTTCACAGTACTCAACTTTCCATTTTCATGAACCCACCCAAATTTATGTAGCCAAGTAGGATCCACATTGAAATACTAAAGTTCTTGCTGTTGATTGGTAAATAACTTTTCCTCACATATTACCAACACCAGGTTCGAACCAGACTTTCCGCTCCACTTCCTGTCTCACGTCCTTCACCTTCTTTGAATAACGGACTAGCACCTCCGCCAAAAAACACTCCACAAATTGATAACTCCAGGCAAACTTCGAAGTCTAGCTATATCTGGAAAAACGCAATAATATTTGTCACTGTTTGGATCGAACTTCCGCATTCCATTCACCATGACCCCAGAACTAAAGCGCCACCATCGACATCACCACCTAGTCGCCACCTTGTAGCCGCAACTTGACATCACCCCGCAACCCTAGCTTCAACTTTCTCGAGAATCCCCATCGCTCCCAGACATCCACAGCAACTGTAATTAGCAAGTCTCCTTCAATCACTCATCTACTGTGACACAGGCAACCGGACCTCCACCCCGACCCCTCATCAGAGACGCCTCACCGAACACCCTCCTCTCATCGCCTCAAACTCCGATAATTACCAATTTCCGCAACGCTGTCAAAAAGGGTGTGACCGCCTTTGTCTTCGAGTTCGACAAAATGAATAACAATATGAAGATCTGGACTTGACGCTCACATTGAATCCAAATTTATAGTTTTTCATTGATATTTCCACTTTTTATTTTATTTGATTTATAAAAATCTCAGTTTTCCTTCTTTTGCTTGAAACCAAGAGAAATAAGTAAATAAAACCAGTATTTAAGGAAGAGTCAACTGGGGGGCCACGGGATGTGGTACCTTCAGGTGCATGGTTTCAATTTACTTGACAACCACGGTTTGAAAACTTGGCAGCCACTGCTACAAGGCTTGGGAAGCACGTAGATGGATGGAAACAAAGTTTTATACACGTTTTTATAAATGACTTTGGTGCCTCTTTTTTTCCTTTTATTTGAAGCTTACAGGATGTATAGTATATGTAGAACATACAAAAAAGCACGGACACTTTCAGCCAACGTCAGCATGTTATAAAATTGAGTTCAAATATATATATATATATATATATATATATATATATTTAGCATAGGATTTAACATGTGGAGGTGGAATGCCAAACAAAAGAACATGACATGTAGTGGTGTGCGTTCTTCTATATACATGTATATATAATTTGAGTTTGAAACTGGATGGGAAGTTCTTTAGGGTAGATGATATTAAGGCAATAAATGAAAGAGGTGCATGGGGATAACGTGTATATTTAAAATATATATATTATTATTACTTTAGTTATGCGTCCTGGTTATATACAATTTCGTTCATGTCCGAACTGCTACGGACAGAAATAAGAGTTTGGTCATGTCCAGCGAGGTACCACGATCCCAAAAATATAATAATATTGGTAGTTTTACTTATATTATGAAACCCTAAAATATTGATATAGGGTGCAAAATACTCCAAATAAAAGTTGAGTATTTAATTAATTAAAAATTTAAGTAAAATTCTAAAAATTAAATTATAACTACGTCTCAAAAGAACCTTGTCCAAATTCGTAACCAATCTCTAGTTATATTGACTAAACCGTTATAGTCCATAAACGATTCTACATCGACTATTTCTAAATTTGATTTGGACATAACTTACAATTTATAAAAAGAAATCTCGATTTTTCTCTTCCATTAGAAAGATACAGTTTAATAGATTCAAACGTTTCTTATTTCAAAGAAATCCGACTTATTTTGGATCCTGTATATTTAGTTGAAGTTTAAATCGTAAATAACGAACTACCGCGACTATTTCGAGCTCGTTTTAAATTAATTTATAAATTATACGTTTAAATATCATTTTATTAAATAAATTCCTATATATAATTCAAATAAAATATTTAAAACAAATTTAAATATTCAGAATTCAACGGCTGGAAAATCCGGGTCGTTACAATTTATAATATACTTTCTAAATGGAAATCGAAGAAATACATGTAATACATATATTGTATATATTTAATGGCATGAATAGAACGCGCCGCACCGCGGCAGTTCGTGAATGTCGACCATTGACTTCGAATTGACATTACGGGAGATCCGACCATCAGATTCTCCTAAAACCAGAACCATTGGGTTCGTATTGAAAAGAATTTTCCAACGGACATAAGAGATTTGAAATCTAATTGTTGGATTTGGAATTATGTCCAAATCAAAATTGGGAAAGTTCAGTGTAAGTGCAGTTCGATAATTGTTTATGGAAATCGACTGTATGGGCCTTGATAAAATTATTAAAAATATTAATAATTTGTGTAAAATCATAATAAATGATTTGGAAAGAATTGGGATGAAAAATTCCATATTTGAAAAGATAAAAATATATTTTTATCCAAATGAACTAGTTATGAACTAGATTTATAATCCAATATTTTTAAATAAATAAATTGGATTTGAAATGGTTTTAAAAATAACCAGAATTTCCATTACATGAATTGGAAGGGATTTGAATTGAAATTATTTTCGGAATATTTCGAAATTGGATTCCGTAATTATACAAATATTGTGGAGGAATTTGGAAGATATATATATCGTTATTCCTAATACGATATTTGTTGATTTCAGAATTTGATATTGAATATAAGCGGATATAATTGCTATTCAGAGCCTTGTATTTAATATTGAATTGGATTTTGGGTTTGTCGTGAATGGTGTCTTAAATAACGAAAAACCCATTTGAGAAAAGAATAAATCTTTAATTCAGATTTAGTGAAGTTTTTTCCAATTAATTAATATTTAATTAGAATTGAATAAAAGAAATGGGATTTTGGGTTTGTCGTGAATGATGTCTTCATTAACACTGTTCTTAAACCCCGTGTGAAAAGAATAAATGTAACACCCCGTATTTTCTGCGAACGTATAAGTAACAAATCAGAGAATAATTAATTTTTAAAATAAGAATCAAGGGAAACGAGTTGCGCCATTGCGTTCGTCTCGAAATTCTGCTTGAAAACGAGTCCGAGTTTTCGAAAAACGAAGTCCGTATGACCAAGTTATGACCCTCCGAAGTTTCAGGAATTTAAATAAAATAAAACAGCTCGAAAATAAAGCCAGAAATTCGAAATTCAAACCCAGAGAAGGCTGGCGGGAAAACTCCCACCGATATACCCAGGTCGACTGGGGAGTCGACCCCCCCCCCCAACCAGGTCGACTGGGGAGTCGACTGGGGTGTCGACCTCCCCATGACCAGGTCGACTGGGGAGTCGACCTGGGGGTCGACCTGCTCACGAAACCCAGTTTTTGAACCTAGTTCATTCTGATGTATCCGGTCTTGTTTTCTGTCTAGATTCATCCGCCTAATCCTATATAAACAGCCCCCTAGCCTCATTTTCTCTACACGATTTCATTCTGTCTATATTCTGCCTCTGTTCTAATTAAAAATAAAAATGGCGTCGCTACTCTGCTGGAATCAAAACTTGGACTGATGCATCTTCTTCCAACCTGAATAGAATTAAAAGCTAAATCAAATCTCAAATCAAAGTTTAGAGCTTCAACAACAATTAAAGAAGAGTAATTCAGCCTTTCTGCACCAACAACAATTTATTATCCTTTCTTAAAACCACGAAAGGCAAGTACAGTTATTTTCCGCTATAAACTGTAACTATAATTGTGACATGATTGTAAATCTGAATTTGAGGTTGCGTACGTTCTATTCTGTATCTCTTTCTTCTTTCTGTTCTATAGCCAGGCTACCACGAGCCTGCGCCACATCTCATAAGAGATTAACGCAAGAACGCTAAATTTTGGGACAAATAATAATGCATAATTGGACATAAAATTGATTCCTATGGGACTATTGCCTATTACTATAATTCATGCCTATGGGACTATTGCCTATGACTATAATTCATGCCTATGGGACTATTGCCTATGACATTTAATAAGAAACTATTATGATTAGTCGCCCATGACTATTGTGGTTAGTTGCCTATAACTATTGTAGTTAGTTTCTTATGCCTATTCCCTTAATGATGTTGGATCTCATATTTAGTATGTGACTTTGCTAGTTTATTCCCATCCTCTGTTATGTACAGCGAGCCTATTGGGCCATTATTATTGTATTTAGTTCATTATTGCACGCCTATTCTTGTATATCAATCCTTGTGCTTATCCCCTATTCCTTTTGTTAGGGCCATTTCATGAGTATTTAGAGAACTTGTGGAAACATGTTATACGGGGATTGGGCGTAGCTTAATTAAGTAAATATGGCGTAGCAAATACGTTGGCATAATCTGAATTGGCTATAATAGAGAATGATTTACATGTGTATTAGTTTTGTACATAAATGGTGAACTAGACTATTAAATCTAGTTTTGACATGAACTGTAAATGGGAATATTAAGGCTAAAATTTGGGCATATATTGTATTTTGAATTATGACCTTGATTTAGGCAAGTAAGTTTAGGCTAAATTTATGATTAGGCAAGATATGTAAATAGAGTTTTAGATCTGCTAAATTTGTTAAATTGCATAGTCCGTTATCTACTAAAACTGTTGAATTGCCTAAACTGCTAAATCTGTTATCTGCTAAATATGTTGAATCGCTTAAACTGTTAGATATGCTACCAGTTGAATTGTCTGATCTGTTGAAAACTTGATAATGGTAATCTGGGTATGGAAATCCGTAGGCTCGACCTAAGATTTAGTAAACCATGGAAATTTGATTAATCTGTTGTACCCTATGAAGAAGTTTAATCTTTTAAATAAACAGAATTAGTCTGATATCTGAAAATTTTGTATTGGAATGAATTGCTATGACACGAGGTTAGGCTCTGTTTGCGGTAGAAGCCTGCCCGGAACCGACCGACTTAACCAGCGACCGCAAATTTCCAGTCTAATGTGAGAGGTCGTAGGCATAACTAAAATATGGTTAGACACGAGGTTAGGTCTGGCTTGTGGCAGAAGTCTGCCCGGAACCGCCCGGCATATCCAGCGTCCACAAGCTACCGACCTAATCTGAGAGGTCTGTGCATTAATATTTAATTACTGCAAATCTGGGATAAATATGATGTCTAAAACGTGTTGGGTGGATAGGGTTAAACCAATTGACTAATGAATTTAACAAACCCATTTCGTGAATCTGTAGGCCTAATTACAAAGTTAGACAAATCTGTAAGTCTGTTAAATCCGTATATCTGATCCGTTAGTCTGAAAACTTGTCTGATCTGTGAACTAGTTGATCTGAATTCTGTATGTCTGAACTTGTAAACAAGTTAATCTGAAATCTGTTAGTCTGGGGACACAAGGTTAGGAGGGAAATTACTTGTGTCATCTACTGTTTGGGACCCATATTAGTCAGTAACCCTTTCTGGTATCAAAACTTTGACCCAACAGTAGGTAGGATCCGGGCACGCTTACTGAACTAATTATAAGCGGTTCATTCTGATAATTGCGAGGGGTGTCGATGGTGCGTTCCAACCGGGTCATGTGCGTGCATGGATCCCGGTCTGCCTCTGAGGATGTAAGACGCCGTGAAATCTGTAAATAGGTCTGTGCCAATTGGCTGTCACTTTAGGGAGCGATACACCCTACTGTGGGGCCGACACAGGGTATTTATGTATTAGGGAGCCGATCGCTTGGGGTAGGGTTTTATGGTACACTTAGTTCTGTCTGTTTCTGTTGATACCGTCTGTTTCTGTTGGGTGGTAACACCTGTCTGTTTCTGCGTGGTACCGTCTGTTCGGGTGGTAAAGGCCCATTTACTAGTGTATACCTAATTCTACATTCTGTTTCCGTAGGGATTAATCTATTTCTGTTTCTGTACCTTCTGTTCAGGTGGTAAAGGCCCATTATTAGTATTCTGTTTCTGTCTGTTTCTGTTCGAGTGGTAAAGGCCCATTATTAGTATTTTGTTTCTGTCTGTTTCTGTTCCGGTGGTAAAGGCCCATTATTAGCATTCTGTTTCTGTCTGTTTCTGTAAGGGTGGTAAAGGCCCATTACTAGCATTCTCTTCTGTGGAAATTATTTTGTTCCCGTTTCTGTTTCAGTTTAGACATTGGGGTGACACCTAATCCTGTTATACTAGTATTAGTGCAGAGAAATGAAAAGTAATATTATTCTGTTTCTTCTGTTTAACCTAAGTACATCTGCTACTCCCGTTACTGTTATCTCTTATCCAGCTTATTTTCATGTCATAATTATTATTATTTGTTCATATGCTGAAAGTCACTGGACTTGCCAGACTTTATCTCTGACCTTGCTTGTTTTCGCCCCTTTTTCTTCCGTTCCCCCCCAGGTTTTCCATGGAGGGAATACTTTAGCTTGATCCGGATTTCTTCTTCTTGAAGTACTTAGAGTGCTTAAAGTATGGCTTGACTCCTTATGGCAGCTTCTGTGGGGATTATGATTTTACAATTTTGTAATCTGATGATTTTCTGAACAAGGCTGATATTTATGTACTTGAGTTTTTGGTAAAGATGTAACCAAACTGATTTCTGTTTTCCGCTGTAATAAAGTTATAATTTCTCTAGTATTGTTTATCTATCTTGTAAATTTCTGTTCTGTCTAGTAAAACGCTCCACCAAAGTTAAGGCATTCCCTTTGTGAGTGACCTTAATGGAGGTGGGGTGTTACAATAAATCTTTCAATTAAGATTATTAGAGTTCCCAATTAATTAACATTTCATTGGAATAAAATGGAATGTGAATTAGGTTAATTGTGAACTGTGTTTATAACAACATTCATTCTTTAACCCGATCTGCAGTAAAAAGTGATTTGGAATATACAAATCTTTTATTAAGATTTAATGGGATTTTCCAAAGTAAAGTTTTCTAATTAATTAATATTTAATTGTAATGGAATGGAATTCGATTTGATAATCATTGAAGTGAACTTCTATGGAGGAAGACTGTTGATATACATGGAATTTAAAAGGCTTTGTCGTTATTCCGTTTATATTATTAGTCAGATACGGAAGTTGATATCGATTATATATTGATCTGTTTTCCATGAAGATTCCATAATTAATGGAATGTGATTTTGGGTTTATCTAGTACTGTGTTTTAAATGACATTGGTTCATTATTTCCTGAATTTGAATAATCATTATATAATGATTGTTGAAAAGATTAAAACTAAGTGGAGTTTTAATGAGTCTTTAATTAGATTGAAATGTGATAATTTAAATTATCAAATTTGGGAAATGATCGAGAATGGAGTATCACCAGTTTTGCTCCAAGCGATTGTAAAATATTTAATTAGATTTGAATGTCAAAATGGTAATTAATTGTATCGATAACACCGTGGTGTTAGATATGGAGTATTACCAGTTTTTCTTCATGGGATGAATAGGTTGGGATTAGAAAATATAATAAATGATTACTTCGGTAAGGTTCGCTAATCCCGACTAGTTTGGATAAACCTTAATTTGGTTTGAATTGATATCCAAAGGAAGATTAAAGAATGAATTAAAGAATTTATCTTTGATAAAATTAATGGGAACCTTTCCTAAAGGATATGAATATTTAAATAAAAGAATATTCGGAATTGGAATGAGTCATATTTTGTGTTTTTATAGCACTTGTTTATTATATACGCGAGTTATTCGGAATGGCTAGGTTTATACTCATTCTGAATAACCGATTGGATGATAAGTCGACGATGAAGGCGGTGGTTGAAGACCAGAGGTCTTCACATCGTTTGGATTATTACTGATGTTTTGATTGGGCTGTACACCCAAGACAAGGTAATAAGTGGTGATCGTCCATACGTACTTGGAGATCGACCGGATATGCGAGGACCTCTCTCCTGTATTGGACATATGTAACAAGGAATAAGGTGCCTACAGTTTCGTTCAGATCCAGAACGAACTTGTAAATGGATGTGTGTCTGAAATTGGATTTTATTTTGTATTGATTGATCTTTATTAAATATATATCTGTTTGGTGGCAGAGAATTTATTCTCTTGCTTAACAGCCTTCTTTGAGACGTACGAGCTTAGAGGTTATATATCGATAGACATCAGTCGCATGGCGTGAATTGCCTATGTGGCATGCTGAGATGCAAATGATCAAGGCTTCTGTTGAAAAGTAGAGTCTTGTGGTTGATGATCAAAGAACGGCTTTAATATAGCATAGCTTTGTGTATAGCGTTAATTCGCGAGCCTCACACCTCGATGTGAACCAAAAACTGGAGAGGATTTCAGGGAGGGCATGCATTTCCTTTTAGCTAGGAATGTTGTCATGGTATGGAGCCTAGACATTTTTACTTAGGTGGATCATGGATAGCGAGGCGCCTCGGTTATATCGGTCACTACGGGGCCAATGGATGGTTTGGTCAACATACTGACCAATTTTACACCCCTTGGGGCAGGGAAACGTATTGTTCGGGCATTTTAATCCACTCCGTGTGGACCGGCCCTGACGATCCAAGGCTTGCCTGCGCGCTTTGGAGCAAAACTGGTGATACTCCATTCTCAATCTTTTCAATCTAATTAAAGATTCATTAAAACTCCACTTAGTTTTAATCTTCTCAAAAATCAATATCCTATCTTTAACTGGGTTAAAGAACCAATGTCACCTAAAACACGATTCACGATAAACCCTAAACCACTTTCTATTGTTAATCGGGTTAAAGAACAAGTGTTATTCAAAACACCGCTCACGATAAACCCAAAAAACCAATTCAAATTCAATTGCAATTAAATACTAATTAACTGGAAAATTTCACTAAATCTTAATTAAAATATTTATTCTTTTCTAAACTGGGTTCAAGAACAGTGTTATTTAAGACACCAATCACGACGAACCCAAAATCCCATTTGATATTAAATACAAGGCTCTGAATAGAAAATATACCGGCTTATATTCAATATCAAATTCTGAAACCAACAAATATCATATTGGAAATAAAGATATAAATATATCTTTCAAATTTCCACAACTATATCTGTATAATCACGAAATCCAACATCGAAATATTCCGAAGATAATTTCGATTCAAATCCATTCCAATTCGTATATTGGAAATTCTGATTATTTTCAAAACCACTTCAAATCCACTTTATTTATTTAGAAATAATTGGATTTTAATTCTAGTTCAAAACTAGTTCATTTCGAAAAAAATATATTTTTATCTTTACAGATGTGGAATTTTTCATCCTAGTTCTTTCCAGTTCATATATTATGATTTTACCCAAATTAGTAATATTTTTAATAATTTTATCAAGGCCCGTACAGTCGATTTCCATCAACGACCATCGAACTGCACTTACAGTGACCTTTTTCAAATTTGATTTGGACATAATTCCAAATCCGACCATTAGATTTTAGATTTATAATATTCATTGGAAAGCTCATTTCGATACGAACCCAATGGTTCCAGTTTCAGGAGAATTCGACGGTCGGATCTCCCATAATGTCCATTCGAAGTCAATGGTCGAAATTCACGAACTGCCGCGGCGTGGCACGTTCTATTCAAGCCATTATATATATATATATATAATATATATATAATATATATATATATATATATTATATATTTTATCGATTTCCTTTTAAAACGTATTATATAAATCGTTTTAAATTCGTTTTCGAAACGATTTCAACTTCATATTCAATTTCGAATCAAAATTGAATATTCCACATCATCGATATACAAATGACAATATTTTCAAAACGTTATATTTTGAAATCACGTCCTTTTCTATAATCATTATAAAAACGAATATAATCGATATAAGTATCGTTCGCATCAAAATAGCGCATCTCTAATCAACATGGCTTTATATTTTTCAATAACTTCGTTATTCTATTCAACAAATGAATATTTATTCTATTTAACACATGAATCTATATTTCTTTCAACACATGACTATTCTCAACACATGAGTACTATCAACACATGACTATTTTTATTATTTAATATATTTTATAAAATTATGATTTCTATCGTTTATTTTTTTAATCAGACTTCAACCGTAAATTAGTAAGAGAACGATTCCCTAAATATTAACCCCGAAGGCCGAAACCAAAATCAGATCAATAACCAGGAGACCACTCATCTTATCTATTTTCCAGTTAGTTTCTGATTTTATATATGATAAAGATGTAAATTTTATTGTTAAAATATTTCGTTCAACACATGATAAGTTTCAACACATGAATATTCTTAACACATGAGCATCGTCAACACATGACTATTTATTCTATTCAACACATGAATCTTTATTCTATAATATTCTTTATTTTCCCAATTGGAATGAGGCCCAATCAATTACCACATAATGTTAATTATATGGATTCCATACAACACATGTATATAATAGCAACGATAAATAATCAACCATCATCTAAAGTGCACCACACAACTGCATAAGTATTAAATATAAATAATTAACACTGACACAGTCCGTCGACCAATCGATCGACATACAACAAAAATATTGGGATTAGTGTACGCCAAATATCATCCCAACACCCGTGTGGGGTTTCAATCCACAAACACTGGATGTTATTTGTGTAGTTGGGCGATGTGTAAAATTTATCGTCCCAATCAATGTCCTTCAAATAGGTGTTCATAAACAAACCGTCCGGTTTGTAAATGAATATTTATTTATTCACATTCACGTTAAAAATTATATTTTTAACGATTATTTATTTATTTCAACACATGAATGTTTTATTATCCATTTCACATCAACATCACAAACAAACTTCACAACACATCAAACAAGCATACAAGTCGTCCATGGTCTGTGGACGACGGGTGCTACTAAGCACCATCTGCATCCTATTATATATTTTTAACTAGAAAAGAAGAGTTAAAGTGAGAAGTTCTCACCGACTAGCTAAACCAATTCACCGCAACTCTTCTTGTGTAGAAATCTTCGTCGTGCTCGCCTTTTGCCAATTTCGTTGTCCGTGACCACTACATATATAAAATTCATATTTTTATATTGTTGCTATGCATATAAAAATCACATTTTTATAATCACTCTATATGGATAAAAATCACATTTTTATACCGCTACTATATAGACAAAATTCTATTTTTACACTTTACATTATATAAAAATTATATTTTCATTCTCTATGTCTTCATATGTAAAATTATATTTTTATATCGCTCTTCCTCCAATAAAGAATATATTTTTATAACGCTCCTTCCTATATAAGAATTATATTTTTATATCTACTTCTAATATAAAGATCAAATTTTTATATCATCGCTATAAAAATCACATTTTTATTTCAACATATGTATAATAAAAATCAGATTTTTATTTCGCTACACATATAAAGATCAAATTTTTACTATCTATATAATATAAAAATCATATTTTTATTCTTTCTATACTATAATAATCATATTTTTAATATCTACATTATACAAAAATTGTTTCTTACTTAAGATAAAAATCATTCCTTTTATATATTAAAAATCTCAACTTTATACTTTTAAAAGTCCTATTTTTATATATATAAAAATGATAACTTTTCTAAATTAAAAATCAAATCTTTATTTAGATCTAATGCAATTTATACATAAAAACTGATTTTTTCTCTTTTTAAAAATTACGTCTTTTCTCTAATAATTTTTTCTTTTGGCGATTAAAAATCTAAACTTCATGGCGATTAAAAATATTATCTTTTTCTTACTACATATATGATAAAGATCGAATTTTTATCATATTACTTGTAAATTAAAAACCACGTTTTTAATATCAAATCGCATTTTTAATTTCATATTTAAATAAAAATAAACTAGAATAGATAAAAGCTCACCGGGTTGAATTAGAGGGTTAGAGCGATGAAGCCCGTCGGAGTTTGCAGAGGGACCGCGACGCTCGATTGGGGGTGAAGGCGACTTTATGCAGCGGAAGAGGAGAAGGAGACGTAGTAGGAGAAGGGGTTGATCGGAGGGGGGTCTGGAGGCGGCGGCTTCGATTTGGGGGAGGGCGACGTGGGTTTAGGGTTGGGTTCAGGTTCTCTAATCGAAGGAGGAAGAAGGGAGGGAGGTCAGGGAAGAAGGGGGTTAGTTTGAGGGGGAGGTGGAGCGCCATCGGTGGGCGGTGGAGGCGCTGTCGACGGTGAACGGTGGTGGGTTTTTTTCTTCTAATTTGAAATCGATCTGATAAATAAAGGAGGAGAGAGAGAAGACAAAAGGGGGGTGGGGGTAATTATATATAATATTATTAATTTATTATATTTTTCTCTCTCCAAAAGTTGGCTTTTCATATGAACTCCCGTCGAGGCCCAACGACTGTCGCCCCTAGCTAATTACCCCCATTCTGAACACAATGGGATATGTATCGCAAGCCAATTCAACTGTTTTGATAGGTTTTCATTAAAATTAAAATATAATTCCATATATATTCAGTTTGAACGCATATTTTAAATTACCGGGGCCACGCACAGTCTCTAAAAATTCCAGAAAAATTATTTCTAGCTTCGTATTGACGATACGGTCCTAAAAAAACTAGTTTCGTCTAATTCTGAGACCGTTTGAAAAATGGTCATTTTCTTGTCGATCAAAATTGACTGAAACTGGTCAAACGCGTTTTCCTCTGCCACGCTCACATATTGATTCAGAAAATTACGTATTTTGGAATCTAGCAATAACTTGACATCCCGGATCCAACAAAAGTGGTTTCGTCGAAAACTGAGGTCATTTGCAAAATTTCCATTTTAAAGGGCCAGAATTCCATAGTGACTATTCTGAATTTTCAACTG
The DNA here is from genome assembly GCA_030737875.1 of Allium sativum. Lineage (NCBI taxonomy): Eukaryota > Viridiplantae > Streptophyta > Magnoliopsida > Asparagales > Amaryllidaceae > Allium > Allium sativum. The sequence goes on from CM060912.1 coordinate 293,822,747, forward strand.
GGCATAACTTTTTATTCCCGCTATGAAATTTCAATTTTTCGGATTCGTTGGAAATATATTATCAATTAGATTCAAATATTTTTAGTTTTGCTAAAATCTGGTTTATTTTGCACCAAGTACGTTCATTTGAAGTTTGAAATCGAATTTTCAAACTACCGCGCCATTTTCAATTCCTTTTATAATTAAAATAAAATATTTATATTCTAACGGCGATCTATATAAATATATACGTTCTATTTCTATTCGAAATAAATTTCTCATCGTTATTATTTAAAATAATTCATTTTAAATAATCAAAATTCATCAAAATTGCCAAAATAAAAATTTTAAATTGGCTCAGAATTTCCAGGTTATTACAATCTCCCCCACTTAAAACTTTTCGTCCCCGAAAAAGAAACGAAGCCGAAAGTTGTTTAACTAATCAACTCAACTTCCATTATTTTCTTTACGGCTTAAGTTCTTCAACCTTTCAGTTTCTAAGAACTTTTCAAAATTTTCAAAAATTTGGCTAACACCCTAAATTTTTGAAAAATTTCACCATAACCTCCACTGCACTGGGGACTTCGGGATATTTCAAATAGCCTCCCATTGCCCTCATCAATCCAAAAAAAAAGAAACAGCCAAGCAGCTCATAAAATCATCCAAACCCAATAAATTTTTAAACATGTACCTATTTGTCGGGCAAACAATTTTATTCTTCTGCTCTAGCTTCCTTGTTATGACCTGCTCAATGTAAGTACATGTATATGCATGCAAATGCGACTAATTTTCAATACAGTTCAGTGTTTGATTCCATTAGGCTAAATGGTTCAAAATTTCAAATCAATAATCAAACAACACAACCATCAATCAATTAGCGAATTAACGTTTTAAATTCATAATTTTGACATATATACACAGAAAATCATGTTTTTGATGCAAAATCACAACAATAGCCCTATCTAGTTTTGGTTCTCACACCAGTCTAATGGATATATATATATATATATATATATATATATATATATTCGACACTCGAACATCAACTCTGATGACGATGCATCAATCATCAGAATCACCTCCGAGCGACTAGAGTGTGATTCTATATCTATCCAGTATATTAAAATTTCGAATATACGTTCATGACGCGTATATCCAAAACCTTTATATACTCGATTGTCCAAAATCAATATAAATAAAACATTCAAATATGTATACTTGAATTTAATTTTCAAAACAAAGTTTGTTTACAAATTTTTATTTCAAAAATTCTACTCTTTCGACTCGTTCTAGGATACTACTGATCCCATCTCTAACGAGTCATCCTAATTGGATATTACTAATCCAATATCTGATGAATTCTTTCGTATGGTTCTAATGTGTCTTGTTCTCGAGCTCTGTAAACCAAAGCACCGATACCAAATGTAGTAACCCGTAACTTCCCCATCTCCGAAGAGAAGAGAAAGAGAGAATTACAGTGAGGACAACACACACCAGAACGCAAATAGAAGAACATTTCATTGTTTATTACAACAATTCCATCTGAATACAAGAATATACAGAGTATGAATAAATATTACACAGAAAATATCAGAGATTTAAATTACATAGCGGCGAAAAAATATTACAAAACACAACTAGAAGTAATACACGGATACAAAGCTTTCCGAGTATCGTTCCAGTTGTAAATCAGGACCCTGTGAATATAAATCTGCAAAAACCCAACTACTAGCTTCCCGTGTCGAAAATAAGGGCATCCAGAGTTTAGGTTATTATAAGGTAAAACTCTATCATCTGGCTTGCGTTGCATTGTGTGATGGGGCCTGAGTCTTATAATAGCTTCATTTTTCCAAAAAGCATTGCGCTATTTATTTTATGCACCGGTATTCTTGAGAGGAAACCCGTTCCGTGTTATACGGCGTGGTCTCTTGATTTACTTTATTTTTAAAGTAAAGATTTAATAACTGTTTTAGTTCTCACACCAGTCACATGACTGACCTGGAGTTTATTGTTTTAACCTAAACTCTAGGTGCCCCTATTCTCCACATGGGCAGTTAGTAGTTTGGTTTTGCAGATATTATATTCACAAGATCCTGGATTTACAGCTGGAACTATACTCGGAAAGCTCTGTATCCATGTATTCCTTTCAGTTGTGTTTTGTATTATTTTCCGCTGCATTGTAATTTGTAAAACTCTGATATTTATCAAATGTATATTATTTGTTCAAACTTTGTATATTCTTTTACTCTGATGTAAATTGTTGTAATAGCAATGAAATGTTCTTCTGTTTGTGTTCTGATTTGCCATGTTCTCAGACAATCCGCTCTTTCTCTTCTCTTCGGAGACCGGGGAAGTTCAGGTCGTCACAGTTTTGGTATCAAAGCTTTGGTTACAGAGCTCGACAACAAGACACATTAGAACCATACGAAAGAATTCATCAGAGATTGGATTAATAATATCCTATGAGAATGACTCGTTAGGGATGGGATCAGTAGTATCCTAGAACGAGTGTGAAGAGTAGTGTTTTTAAAATAAAAACGAAAACCAATTTTTTTTTGTAAATTTAATCTAGTTATACGTATTTGAGTATATTATTTTATTTTATTTTGGGCAATCGAGTATATGAGATTTTGCATATATGCGTCATGAACGTATATTTGAAGTTTTCATATACTGGATAGATATAGAATCACACTCTAGCCACCCGGAGATGACACTGATCATAGCAGCTGCATCATCAGTATATATGTTCTAGTTTCGAAAGTGGGATCTTTATATATTTCCAATTGACTGGTGTGAGAACCAAAACTAGATAGGGTTTATTGTGGTGACTTGGCATCAAAAATAGATTTCTATATACATAAAAAATTATATATTTGAAACAGTAATCAACTAATTGATTGATGATTGTGTCATTTGATTTTTGGTTTGATTAATTAAAATTTTGAACCATTAAGCCAAATAGAATCAAATATTGAACTGAATTGAAAATTGATTGAAACTGCATGCATACACATGTATATACATTGAACATGTCATAACAGGGAAGCTAAGCAGAGGAAAAAAATTGTATGCCCGACAAATAGGTACATGTTTACTAATTTATTGGATTTGGATGATTTTATGAGCCGATTGGCTAGCCGCTTGGCTTTTTCCTTTTCTTTTTGGATGATGAGGGCCCTGTGCGGCTATTTGCGGTTTTAAATGTCTCCCCGTACAAAGAAGGTTATGGCAAAAAAAATCAAAAATTTAGGGTGTTAGCCAAATTTTTGAAGAATTGGAAAATTCTTAGAAACTGAAAAGTTGAAAAATGAAAGCCAAACTGAAAGTTCGGTTGATTAGTTAAACAACTACCAGCTCCATTCCTTTTTGAGGACGAGAAGATTTAAGTGGGGGAGATTGTAACAACTTGGAGGACCATAACCAATTTAAATTTTTTATTTTGGCAATTTTAATGAATTTTGAATATTTAAAATGATTTATTTTAAATATAATGACCAAAAATTTATTTTGAATAGAATTAAAACGTATAAATTTATTTAAATCAAAGTTAGAACTTAAATATTTAATCTAATTATAAAAGGAATTGGAAATGGCGTGGTAGTTTGAAATTTCGATTTCAAATTTCAAATCAATGTAGAGGATTCAAAATAAATCGAATTTCAGTAAAACCAAAAATATTTGAATCTATTTGAAAATTTCTTTCCAACGAATGTGAAAAATCCGGATTTCATAGCATGAATAAAAAGTTATGTCCAGTTGAAAATTCAGAATAGTCGCTATGGAATTTAATATAAAATATAGCCCTTAAATGTGGAGATTTTGCAAACGACCTCCGTTTTCAACAAGACCACTTTTGTTGGATCCGGAATGTCAAATTATTGCTGGATTCCAATTTTCATAATTTTTGGAATCAATATGTGAGCGTGGTGAATTTAAACGTGTTCGGTCAATTCAGTTTGAATTTAATCGACTGGAAAATGACCGTTTTTCAAACGATCTCCAAATTTGATGAAACTAGTTTTTTCAGGACCATATCGTCAAAATATAGCTAGATTTATTTTTGGGGAATTTTTTGAGTCGTATGTGGCCCCAATAAATTGAAATGTAAGTTTAAATTAAATATATATTGATTTATATTTTAATTTCAATGAAAACTGATCGTAACAGTCAAATTGGCTTACAAAACATATCCCATTGTGTTCGGAATGAGGGTATTTGGCTAGGGGCGACAATCATTGAGTTTGATTTGGATCTCAAATTAATTGATAGAATTAAATTAAATTAAATAATAAAAAGGGAGTATATATATATAGTTTTAACTGGTCAAAGCAAACCCTAACACTTCATTTAATTACAGTCGCCGCCGTTTCTCAGAAACAATGGTCCCGATAGCTCAAAAATTAATCCCCAAGTTACTTTCAATCCATTCCAAATTAGATCCCCATCCCAAAGAAAAAAAACGAAGAACATCTCGAGCTCTCCCTTCCCAACGGTGATGATCGAGTATTATCGCCTGGATGTCAAGATTTTGGGGCACAAAGCCGCCACGTTTCACCATGAATCCCAAGGGCACTGTGGGTTCGAGTTCACCGTTGTTCTGAAGGTGGGGAGCGCTGGCATGGTGGGTTCATGGGGCAAGCTCAGATCATCGACCGGTGATGTCTGGTGGCGCACACAAGGGGTTTTTGAAATCGATGATGGGTTTAAATGTCTCGGCTAAAGACCTGGAACAGAACGAAGATGATAAGGGTAATGCCCTTAATTGATTAAATTGATTATGCTTAGGAAATTCTTTAATTAACTCAATGACGTTGGTTTTAAAAATAAAAATAGTAATTGTTTTAAAAATAAAAAAATAATTATTTTTTTAAAAATAAAATAGTAATGATTTTAAAAATAAAAATAGTAATGATTTTGAAAATAAAAATTGATATGGTTTTGAAAATAAAAATAGATATGGTTTTGAAAATAAAAATAGATATTGTTTAAAAATAAAAATAGATATTGTTTAAAAATAAAAATAGATATTGTTTAAAAATAAAAATGGATATAGTTTAAAAATATAAGGATATGAATTTTATAAATATGAAGATATGTTTTATAAAATATAAAGATACTATTTTATAGAATATAAGTAGCATGGTTTTTAAAAATATATATAACAACATTGTTTTAAATTTATAAATATAGTAGTTTTAAAAACTAAATTTTTATACAAATATATTTGATTTAAAGATGTAATTTTTTGAAAGAAATAACATCGTTTTAAAATGAATTTTTAAAACGAAAATAGTATGGGTTCTAGGAAATAAAAATATGATTTTTATTATCTATAAGGCAAAATAAAAATATGATTTTTATTATTTATAATGTATAAATAAAAGTGTGATTTTCTTTGTATAAATAAAAACATGATTTTCTATATATAGATAAAAATGTAATTTTCTTTGTATAAATAAAAATGTGATTTTCTTTATATAAATAAAAATGTGATTTTCTATGTATAAATAAAAATGTGATTTTCTTTGTATAAATAAAAATGTGATTTTTATATATGAACAGCGTAAAAAGGGTAGCGTTGGAATTTTGGGTAAATCCAAGCTGTTCAGAAATTCAAAAATAAAACGACGGAGTGGAAACCAAAGGTGAGAACTTCTCACTCTAATTTATTTTCTAGTTAAATATATATACTAGGATGCAGACGGTGGTTAGAAGCACCCGACACCTTTGTTTGAAACCATGTTTGTTTGGTTGATTGGATTATTTGTTTGAATTTGGTTTGGGAAATGAAATGAATTGATTAGAATTTTGTTTGTATATGGAGCGAGCCATTATTAAGCGAGGGAAAAGGCTAGACCTTATTCCGATTCTGGTATCGCGCCGTTATGCTGCCGAAATTCTATAAAATTTTAGAACAATAAAAATATCATTTTTATTGTATAAACGAACTATATAATATATTCATGAGTTGAAATAAATATTTTATAGTTAAAAATATAATTTTTAACATGTATATGAATAAAATAAAAATTCATTTACAAATCGGACGATTTGTTTATGTATACACATTTGACTGATATGGATTGGGATGATATATTTTGCACATCGCCCAACTGCATAAATAATAATCAGTGTTGGTTTTTTGAAAACCCCACACGGGTATTGGGATGATATTAGACATACACTAATCCCAATATTTAGTTGTAAGTCAATCGATGGGTTGACAAGCTGTTGTAAGCGTTAGTCATTTATATTTAACGCTTATGCAGTTGTGTAATGCACCCTGGATGATGGTTGACTATGTTTGATTATTGTGGTGTACATATGTGTATGAAATCCATATAAATAAAATTATATGGTAATTGACTGTGTTTGATTCCAATTTGGAAGGAACGAATATTTTAAAATGGCGAATAATGAATATTTTAAAATAACTAATATTTTAAAATAATATTCATTGATGGATCAAAATATGATTTTGATGTCCGATTTGTGATGGACGTGGAAATATTAAAATTTATGAAGCCATGTTGATTAGAGATGCGCCATTTTGATGCGAACGATATTGATATCGATTTTTATTCATTTTATAATGAATATAAAAAAGGAAGTGATTTCAAAATCTACTGTTTTGATAATATTATCATTTATATATTAATGATATGGAATATTCAATTATGATTTAAAATTGAACATGAAGTTGAAATCATTTTAAAACGAATGTATAAACGATTTATAAAATACGTTTTAAATGGAAATCGATGAAATATATAATATATATATTATATATATTTAATGGCCTGAATATAATGCGCCGCGTCGTGGTAGTTCATGAATTTCGACCATTGACTTCGAACTGACATTACGGGAGATCCGACTGTTGGATTCTCCTGAAACTGGAACCGTTGGGTTCGTATCGAAAAGAGCTTTCCAACAGATATAATAGATTTGAAATCTAACGGTTGGATTCAGAATTATGTCCAAATTAAAATTAGAAAAGATCTATGTAAGTGTAGTTCGATGAACGTTTATGGAAATCGACTATACGGGTCTTGGTAAAATTATTAAAAATATTAATAATTTGTGTAAAATCATAATAAATGATTTAAAAAGAATTAGGATGAAAAATTCCATATTTGAAAAGATAAAAATATATTTTTATCAAGATGAACTAGTTATGAACTAGATTTATAATCCAATGTTTTTAAATAAATAAATAGGATTTGAAATGTTTTTAAAAATAACCAGAATTTCCAATATATGAATTGGAAGGGATTTGAATCGAAATTATCTTCGGAATATTTCGATATTGGATTTCGTGATTATATGGATATTGTGGAGGAATTTGGAAGATATATATGTATCGTTATTCCCAATATGATATTTGTTGATTTCAGAATTTGATATTGAATATAAGCCGATATAATTTCTACTCAGAGCCTTGTATTTAATATTGAATTGGATTTTAGGTTTGTCGTGAATGGTGTCTTAAATAACACTGTTCTTAAACCTAGTTGAGAAAAGAATAAATCTTTAATTAAGATTTAGTGAAGCTTTTTTCCAATTAATTAATATTTAATTAGGATTGAATAAAAGAAATGGGATTTTGGGTTTGTCGTGAATGTTGTCTTCATTAACACTGTTCTTAAACCCCGTGTGAAAAGAATAAATATTTTAATTTAGATTATTAGAGCTCCTAGTTAATTAACATTTAAGTGGAATAAAATGGAATGTGAATTGTGTTTATTGTGAACTGTGTTTTTAACAACATTCGTTCTTTAACCCGATTTGCAGTAAAATGTGATTTGGAATATATAAATCTTTTATTAAGATTTAATAGGATTTTCCAAAGTAAAGTTTTCCAATTAATTAATATTTTATTGGAATGGAATGGAATTCGATTTCATAATAATCGAAGTGAACTTCTGTGGAGAAAGACTGTTAATATATATGGAATTTAAAAGGCTTTGTCGTTATTCCATTTATATTATTAGTCGGATACGGAAATGGATATCGATTATATATTGATATATTTTCCGTGAAGATTCCATAATTAATGGAATGTGATTTTGGGTTTATCGTGAGCTGTATTTTAAATGACAATGGTTCTTTAACCCAGTTAAAGACAGGATTTATTTCCTGAATTTGAATAATCATTATATAATGATTGTTGAAAAGATTAAAACTAAGCGGAGTTTTAATGAATCTTTAATTAGATTGAAATGCGATAATTTAAATTATCAAATTTGGGAAATGATCGAGAATGGAGTATCACCAGTTTTGCTCCAAGCGATAGTTAAATCTTTAATTAGATTTGAATGTGAGATGGTAATTAGTTTTACCGAAAACATCGTGGTGTTAGATATGAAGTATTACCAGTTTTGATTCATGGGATAAACAGGTTGGGATTGGGAGATATAATAAATGATTACTTCGGTAAGATTCGCTAATCTCGTCTAGTTTGGATAAACCTTAATTTGGTTTGAATTGATATCCAAAGGAAGATTAAAGAATGAATTTAAAGAATTTATCTTCGGTAAAATTAATGGGAACCTTTCCCAAAGGATATGAGTATTTAAATAAAAGAATATTCCGAATTGGAATGAGGCCTATGTTGTGTTTTTATAGCGCTTGCTTATCATATACGCGAGTTATTCGGAAAGGCTGGGTTTATACCCATTCTGAATAACCGATTGGACGATAAGTCGACGATGAAGATGGTGGTTGAAGACCGGAGATCTTCACATCATTTGAATGATTACTGATGTCTTGATGGGCTGTACACCCAAGACAAGGTAATAAGTTGTGATCATCCAGACATACTTGGAGATCGATCGGATATGCGAGGACCCCTCTCCTGTATTGGACATATGAGACGAGGAATAAGGTGCCTCCGGTTTCGTTTAGACCCAGAATGAACTTGTAAATTGATGTGTATCTGACATTGGATTTTATTCTGTGTTGATTGATCTCTATTAAATATATATCTGTTGGTGGCATAGAATTTATTCTCTTGCTTAGCACCCATCCCTGAGACGTACGAGCTCAGAGGTTATATACTGATAGACATCAGTCGCATGGCATGAATTGCCTTTGTGGCATGCTGAGATGCAAATGATCAAGGCTTCTGTTGAAAAGCAGAGTCTTGAGGTTGATGATCAAAGCACGACTTTAATATAACGTAGCTTTGTGTATAGCGTTAATTCACGAGCCTCACACCCTGGTGTGAAACAGAAATGGGAGAGGACTTCAAGGAGGGCATGCATTTCCTTCTAGCTAGGAGTGGTGTCATGGTATGGAGCCCAGACATTTTTACTTATGTGGATGATGGATAGCAAGGTGCCTCGGTTATATCGGTCACTACGGGGTTGATGGATGGTTTGGTCGACATACTGACCAGTTTTATGCGCCATAGGGTGGGGAAACGTATTGTTCAGGCATTTTAATCCACTGCATGTGGACCGGCCTTGACGATCCAAGGCTTCCCTAAGCGCTTGCCTGAGACATGGACTAGATTTTCTCGAGGTGGTAAGGACGATCCCTTTCCTTGGTTCACAGATGGAAATACAACTTCCAATACGACATTTTACAGTTTAGTTGTATACTATTGGCGACATAGTGGCATGGGATGCTAATGCTGTCTATGATTGATACATTTATATTTGAAGTGATTTTATACACTATGCACTTATAATAATATCAAAATGATTTGTTTTAAACGTACCAAGCATGTTTGGCTATTATATGGTAAAACTCTCTCCTCCGGCTTGCATTGCATTATGTGATGGGAGCTGAGTCTTATAATAGCTTCATTTTTTCAAAAAGCATTGCGTTGTTTATTTTTTGCAATAGTATTCTTGGGAGGAAACCCGTTCCGTGTTATATGGCGTGGTCCCTTGATTTACTTTATTTTTAAAGTAAACATTTAATAACTGTTTTAGTTCTCACACCAGTCACATGACTGACCTTGTAATATCCCGGAAATGCAAGCCAGTTTAAAAATTTTATTTTGGCAATTTTAATGAATTTTGAATATTTAAAATGAATTATTTTAAATAATATCGTCGGGAAATTCATTTCGAATAGAAATCGAATGTATATATTATATAGAGCGTCGTTAGAATATAAATATTTATTTTAAATTATAAAAGGAATTGAAAATGGCCCTGTAGTTCGATAATTCGATTTCAAACTTCAAATGAATGTACCGGGTGCAAAATAAACCGGAATTTAGTGAAACCAAAAATAATAGGATCTAATTGAGAATATCTTTCCAACGAATCTGAAAAATTGAAATTTCATAGCGGGGATCAAAAGATATGTCTAGTTGAAAATTCTGAATAGTCGCTATGGAATTCAGGCCCTTAAAAATGGAAATTTTGCAAACGACCTCGGATTTCAACGAAACCACTTTTGTTGGATCCATGATGTCAAATTATTGCTGGGTTTCAAATTTCATAATTTTTCGAATCAATATGTGAGCGTGGCAAAGGAAAACGCGTTTGACCAGTTTTAGTTGATTTTAATCGACTGGAAAATGACCATTTTTCCAACGGTCTCAGAATTCGACGAAACTAGTTTTGTTAGGACCGTATCGGCAATACGAAGCTAGAAAATATTTTTCTAGAATTTTTCGAGTTAGTATGTGGCACCGGTAAATTGAAATGCGTGTTGAAATTCAATATATAGAGTTATATGTTGATTTTGATGAAAACTGATCGAAACAGTCGAATCAGCTTACGATACATATCCCTTTGTGTTCAGAATGGGGGTAATTAGCTGTGGACGACAGTCTGTGGGTCTCGTTTGGAGGTCGAATTTAAAAGTTACTTTTTGAGGATTATATATATATATATATATATATATATATATATAAGTAATGGGCCAAGCCCTTATATCTATTTACACGGTCAACCCTCACTATTCTGTCCCCCAGTCAAAATTAAAACCGCTCCCTCCCAAACCCGATTCCACCCCGTCGCCCTCGACCAGATCTGCCGCCACCCACCAGGAAAGCCACCGCACCGGTCGCGTGCCACCCCCTCCTTCTCACTCCTACTCCAACTCTTCCTTCCCCCTTGACGTGAAGAACCACGACCCCCTCCACCAGAAAAGCCACCGCACCCCAATCCCGATGCCCTGGCTCTAGCCGCCGCCACCTCGAGCAGTAGCGCCGCCCCCTTGGCCTACGAACGCCAAACACCCTCCCATTCCTCCGTTCAACGCGAGACAGTACCCCCTCAAATGATTTTGATGTAAGCTTCTTTGTTTATTTTTATTTTCTTATCTTTACTTATTTAGATGATGAAATGGGATTTTTATGATATGATATCAATAAAAAAAACATTGCGGATTTTATAGGGTGTTGATAGGAGTAAAGGTTTGGTTTTGTTCATTAAAGAGGAGTTAAAAAAAATATAATTTTTATATAAGGTATGAATATAAAAATATAATTTTTATATAATATAGATAATAAAAATCCGATCTTTATTATGAAGAAGTATTAAAAATAGGATTTTTATATAGTAGAAATAATAAAGGTGCGATTTTTATATAGTTATGATAATAAAAATAAAATCTTTATATTTGAAAAGGCGAAATCTTTATATTTGAAAAGGCGAAATCTTTATATTTGAAAAGGCGAAATCTTTATATAGGCAATAGCGTGATAAAAATGTAATCTTTATTATATGAACACCATTGTAAAAATAGAATTTTTATCTATATAGTAGCGATGTGAAAATAGAATTTTTATCTATATAGTAGCGATGTAAAAATAGAATTTTTATCTATATAGTAGCGATGTGAAAATAGAATTTTTATCTATATAGTAGCAATGTAAAAGTAGAATTTTTATCTATATAGTAGCGATGTAAAAATAGAAATTTTATCTATATAGTAGCGATGTAAAAATAGAATTTTTATCTATATAGTAACGATGTAAAAATAGAATTTTTATCCATATGGAGTAATTACAAAATTAGAATTTTTATATACATAGCAACAATATAAAAATGTGATTTTTATATATGTAGTGGCTACGGGCAACGAAAGTGATAAAAGGCGAGAACAGTGAAGATTTCCTACATTAGAAGTGTCGTGGAGTTGGGATTGCTTTGGTGAGAACTTCTCACCTTTTATTTTTAATCTTCTAGTTATATAAATATATACTAAGATGCAGACGGTGTTTAGTAGCACCCGACACCATCATCCACAGACCATGGACTTGTTTGTTTGGTTGTGTAGTTGGTTAGATTATTTGATTTGAATTTGATTGTTTGGTTAAATGGAATGGATTTGATTGATATGTAGATGGCGTGGGCCATTATTAGACCAGGGATAAGACTAGGCCTTGTCCCGTTTCTAGTATCGTGCCGTTATGCCGCCGAAATTTTCTAAAATAAGCTAGAAAAATAAAGATATCATTTTATTTAATAAATGAACCGAATAGAATATTCATAGGTTTAATAAAATAATTTGGTCGTTAAAAATATAATTTTTAACGTGAACGTGAACAAATAAATATTCATTTACAAACCGGACGGTTTGTTTATGTACACCTATTTGAAAGACATCGATTGGGACGATAAATTTTACACATCGCCCAACTTCACAAATAAAATCTGTGTTTGTTGATTTGAAACCCCACACGGGTATTGGGATAATATACGACATACACTAATCCCAATAATTGGTTGTATGTCGATCGATGGATTGACAGACTGTTATAAGCGCTAGATATCTATATTTGATGCTTATACAGTGTAGTGCACTTTGGATGATGGTTGATTATTTATCGTTGCTATTGTATACATGTGTTGTATGGAATCCATATAATTAACGTTATATAGTAATTGATTGGGCCTCATTCCAATTTAGAAAATAAAGAATATTATAAAATAAAGGTTCATGTGTTGACAGTACTCATCCGTTGAGATTAGTCATGTGTTGAACGAAATATTTTAACAATAAAATTTACGTCTTTATCATATATAAAATTAGAAACTAACTGAAAAATAGATAAGATGAGTGGTCTCCTGGATATTGATCTGATGTTGGTTTCGCCCTTCGGGGTTAATATTTAGGGAATCGTTCTCTTACTAATGTACGGTTGGAGTCTGATTTTAAATCAAACGAAAGATACCATAATTTTTATAAAATATATTGAACAACAAAAATAGTCACACGTGGACAGTACTCATTCGTTGAGATTAGTCATGTGTTGACAAAAATATAGATTCACGTATTGAATAGAATAAATATTCATTTGTTGAATAGAATAACGGAATTATTGAAATATATAAAACCGTGTTGATTAGAGATGCGCTATTTTGTCGCGAACGATATTTATATCGATTATATTCGTTTTATAATAAATATTGAAAAGAGATTTAAAAATCGAATGAATAGAAAACGAATTTGAATTGAATCGAATAGAAAACGAATTTGAATTGAATCGAATAGAAAACGAATTTGATTTGAATAGAAAACGAATTTGAATTTGAATTGAATAGAAAACGAATTTAATTTGAATTGAATAGAAAACGAATTTGATTTGATTTGAATAGAAAACGAATTGAATTTGAGTTGAATAGAAAACGAATTTGAAATGAATTCAAATTGAATTGAAATTTGAATTGAATTTAAAAGAATTTTAAAACGAATTTATAAGGAAAAATTCACGAATTTGAATTTGAATTGAATAGAAAACGAATTTAATTTGAATTGAATAGAAAACGATTTTGATTTGATTTGAATAGAAAATGAATTGAATTTGAGATGAATAGAAAACGAATTTGAAATGAATTCAAATTGAATTGAAATTTGAATTGAATTTAAATGAATTTTAAAACGAATTTATAAGGAAAAATTCAATTTTGATTTGAATTGGAAATGGAAGTTGAAATGTTTTTGAAACGAGTTTAAAACTATTTATAAAATTCGTTTTGAATAGAAATAGACGAAATATATATTATATATATAATATAATGGCCTGAATAGAACGCGCCGCGCCGCGGCAGTTCGTGAATTTCGACCACTGACTTCGAACGGACATTACGGGAGATCCCACCGTCGGATTCTCCTAAAACCGGAACCGTTGGGTTCGTATCGAAAAGAGCTTTCTAACAAATATTAGAAATTTGAAATCTAATGGTTGGATTTGGAGATACGTCCAAATCAAATTTGGAAAAGGTCGCTGTAAGTGCAGTTCGATGGCCGTTGATGGAAATCGACTGTACGGGCCTTGATAAAATTATCAAAAATAGTAATAATTTGTGTAAAATCATAAGAAATGATTTGTGAAGAACTGGGATGAAAAATCCCACATTTATAAAGATAAAAATAGATTTTTATCAAAATGAACTAGTTTTGAACTAAAATTAAACCCATTTATTTTTAAATAAATAAATTGGATTTGAAACGGGTTTTAAATAGAATTAATTTGTGGGTTTATCATGAACGGTGTTTTAAATAACACTAGTTCTTTAACCCGATAATAAATAGAATGTGATTTGGGTTTATCGTGAACTGTGTTTTAAATGACATTAGTTCTTTAACCCAATAAAAGGAGTTTTAATGAATCTGCAATTAGATTGAAATGTGAATTGATAATCTAAATTATCAAATTTGGAAAATGAGCGAGAATGGAGTATCACCAGTTTTGCTCCAAAGCGATAGTTAAATCTTTAATTGGATTTGAACGTGAAATGGTAATTAATTTTACCGATAACACCGTGGTGTTAGATATGGAGTATTACCAGTTTTGCTTCATGGGATAAATAGGGTGGGATTTGGAAATAAAATAAATAATTACTCCGGTGTGGTTCGCTAATCTCGACTTGTTTGGAAAACCATAATTTGGTTTGAAATGACATCCAAAGGAAGATTAAAGAATTTATCTTGGATAAAATTAATGTGAACCTTTCCCTAAGAATATGAAATTTAGAAACTAGCTGTAGGTTAGGTAAGAAGAATGGTTTCCTGGTATTGATCTGATGTTGGTTTCGGCCTTCGGGGTTAATATTTGAGAAATTGTTCTCTTGTTGATTTACGGTTAGTAGCTGCTGAATTGGAATGAGGCTTATGTTGTGTTTGTGTAACATTTGTTTTCAATATACGCGGGTTGTTCGGAAAGTCCGGGTTTATACCCATTCTGAATAACCGATTCGACAATAAGTCGAAGATGATGACGGTGGTCGAAGACCAGAAGTCTTCACATCGTTTGTATGATTACTGATGATCTTGATTGGGCTGTACACCCAAGAGGATGGAAATAGTTGGTGGTCGTCCAAACGTACTTGGAGATCGATGGATATGCGAGGAAAGCGCCTCCGATTTCGTTCAGACCCAGAACGAACTTGTAAATGGATTGTGTGTCTGACATTGGATTTTATTCTGTGTTGATTGATTTCTGTTAAATATATATCTGTTTGGCGACGGAGAATTTATTCTCTTGCTTAATGCCCTTCTCTGAGACGTATGAGCTTAGAGGTTATATATCGATAGATATCAATCGCATGGCATGAATTGCCTGTGTGGCATGCTGAGTTGTATGGATCAAGGCTTCTGTTGAAAAGCAAAGTCTTGTGGTTGATGATTAAAGCACGGCCTTTGTGGTGTAGCTTTGTGTATAACGTGAATTCGCGAGCCTCACACCTCGGTATGAGTTAAAAACGGGATAAGGACTGCAGGGAGAGCACGACGTTTCTTTCTAGCTTTGGTGGTGTCAGTGACTTACCAGCCCTGACATTTATATACTTTTCACCAATGTGGTTGTTGGAATGAGGCGGCTCAATTTTAGGTCTGTAAGGACCGGGAAACGTGTGTTCAGGAATTGCCAATCCTCAAACGTAAGAGAGGACCGGCCCTGAAGCATCCAAGGGTTACCCAGAGTGTGTAGTCCTGAGGCATTTGCTAGAGTGTCTCGAAGCGGAGAGGAGCTTGCCCCTTGCCTCGACTCATGACGGGAATCCAATTTCCAATACGAGATATTTCGGTTTTATTTGTAGAGCCTAGTATGGCGACATAGTAGCATGGGATGCTATGCCGTCTATGATTGATATTTATGATTGAAATTGTTTTGACACTATACACTTGTTATAGTATCAAATGATTTGTTTTTAAACGTACCAAGCATGTTTGGCTGTTATAAGGTAAAACCCTATCCTCTGGCTTGCATTGCATTGTGTGATGGGACCTGGGTCTTATAATAGCTTCATTTTTCGAAAAAGCATTGTGTTGTTTATCCTATGCACTGGTATTCTTGGGAGGAAACTCGTTCCATGTTATACGGCGTGGTCCCTTGAATTACTCTCTTTTAAAGTAAAGTTTTAAATAACTGTTTTAGTTCTCACACCAGTCACATGACTGGCCTGGGGTTTATTGTTTTAACCTAAACTCTAGGTGCCCTTATTTTGACACGGGCAGCTAGTAGTTTCGGTTTTGCAGATTTATATTCACAGGATCCTAATTTACAGCTGGAACGATGCTCGGAAAGCTCTGTATCCGTGTATTACCTTCAGTTGTGTTTTCTTTTGTTTTTCCGCTGCTATGTAGTTTATTGTAATCTCTGATATTCTTTGTTGTATAATATTCATTTATACTCTGTATATTCTTGTATCTGATGGAATTGTTGTAATAGCAATGAAATGTTCTTCCGTCTGCGTTCTATTTTGTCGTGTTCTCAAGGTAATCCGGGCTTTCCATCATGGGGAAGTTACGGGTTCTCTCAGTTGGTATCAGAGATTTGGTTTACAGAGCTCGAGGACAAGACACATTAGAACCATACGAAAGAATTCATCAGATATTGGATTAGTAATATCCAATTAGGATGACTCGTTAGAGACAGGATCAGTTGTATCCTAGAACGAGTGTGAAGAGTATATTTTTCAATTGAAAACAATTTTGTTTTGAAAGTTAAATTCAGGTATACGTATTTGAATATTTATTTGTATTGAATATGGACAATCGAGTATATAAAGATTTTGCATATACGCATCATGAACGTACATTCGAAGTTTAATATACTGGGTAGATATAGAATCACATTCTAGACACCCGGAGATGATTCTGATGATTGATATATCATCATCAGAATTTGTGTTTGTGTTTCGAAGGTATGATATCTATATATTTCCATCAGACTGGTGTGAGAACCAAAACTTATATAGATAGATTTATTGTTGCAATTTGGCATCAAAAACATGATTTTCTGTATATATATATTAAAATTATGGATTTGAAATTGTAATTCACTAATTGATTGGTGTTTGAGTTGTTTGTTTATTTGATAATTTTGAACCATTTAGCCTAATTGAACCGAATATTGAACTGTATTTAAAATTGCTTGAAATTTGCATGCGTATACATATATCATTGAATAGGTCATAGCAAGGAGGCTAGAGCAGAGAAATAAAATTGTTTGCCCGACAAATAGGTACATGTTTACCATAATTTACAATTTTGTTTGGGTGATGATGATTTTATGAGCCGATTGGCTTGCCGCTCGGCTTTTTCTTTTTCTTTTTGAGATCAGAGGGCCTATATGGCAATTTCGGGATTTTCCCGGTGCTCCCGGTGCAGGGGAGGTTATGGCGAAATTTTTCGAAAATTTAGGGGTGTTAGCCAAATTTTTGAAAATTTTGAAAAGTTGGTAGAAACTGAAAAGATGAAGAACTTAAGCCATAATGACAATAACAAAAGTTGAGTTGATTTGTTAAACAACTTTCGGCTTCGTTCCTTTTCGGGGACGAAAAATTTTAAGTGGGGGAGATTGTAATAATCCGGAAATGCGAGCCAGTTTAAAATTTTTATTTTGGCAATTTTAATGAATTTTGAATATTTAAAATGAATTATTTTAAATAATATCGTCGGGAAATTTATTTTGAATAGAAATCGAACGTATATATATTATATAGAGCGTCGTTAGAATATAAATATTTATTTTAAATTATAAAAGGAATTGAAAATGGCCCTGCAGTTCGATAATTCGATTTTAAACTTCAAATTAATGTACCGGGTGCAAAATAAACCGGAATTAAGTGAAACCAAAAATAATAGGATCTAATTGAGAATATCTTTCCAACGAATCCGAAAAATTGAAATTTCATAGCGGGGATCAAAAGATATGTCCAGTTGAAAATTCTGAATAGTCGCTATGGAATTCAGGCCCTCAAAAATGGAAATTTTGCAAATGACCTCGGATTTCGACGAAACCACTTTTGTTGGATCCGTGATGTCAAATTATTGCTAGGTTTCAAATTTCATAATTTTTCGAATCAATATGTGAGCGTGGAAAAGGAAAACGCGTTTGACCAGTTTCAGTTGATTTTAATCGACTGGAAAATGGCCATTTTTCCAACGGTCTCAGAATTCGACGAAACTAGTTTTGTTAGGACCGTATCGGCAATACGAAGCTAAAAAATATTTTTCTAGAATTTTTCGAGTTAGTATGTGGCCTCGATAAATTGAAATGCGCGTTGAAATTCAATATATAGAGTTATATGTTGATTTTGACGAAAACTGATCGAAACAGTCGAATCAGCTTATGATACATATCCCACTGTGTTCAGAATGGGGGTACTTAGCTGTGGACGACAGTCGGTGGGTCTCGTTTGGAGGTCGAATTTAAAAGTTACTTTTGAGGATTATATATATATATATAAATAAATAATGGGCCAAGCCCTTATATCTATTTACACGGTCAACCATCACTATTCTTTCCCCCAGTCAAAATTAAAACCGCTCCCTCCCAAACCCGATTCCACCCCGTCGCCCTCGACCAGATCTGCCGCCACCCACCAGGAAAGCCACCGCACCGGTCGCGCGCCACCCCCTCCTCCTCACTCCGACTCCAACTCTTCCTTCCCCCTTGACATGAAGAACCGCGACCCCCTCCACCAGAAAAGCCACCGCACCCCAATCCCGATGCCCTGGCTCTAACTGCCGCCACCTCGAGCAGTAGCGCCGCCCCCCCTTGGCCAGATGACCTGGAGTTTATTGTTTTAACCTAAACTCTGGGTGCCCCTATTTTCCACACGGGAAGCTAGTAGTTTGTTTTGTAGATATTATATTCATAGGATCCTGGATTTACAGCTGGAACTATACTCGGAAAGCCCTGTATCCGTGTATTCCTTTCAGTTGTGTTTTGTATTATTTTCTGCTGCATTGTAATTTGTAAATCTCTGATATTTATCAAATGTATATTATTTGTTCATACTCTGTATATTCTTGTACTCTGATGTAAATTGTTGTAATAGCAATGAAATGTTCTTCTGTTTGTGTTCTGATTTGCCGTGTTCTCAGACAATCCGCTCTTTCTCTTCTCTTCGGAGACTGGGGAAGTTCGAGTCGTCACAGTTTGCTGCCACTGCAAATTTAGGTAGAAAACAATAAGGCCTCACCCCTTTATTGATAGGGGTGGAATTGCCCTTGAACCATTGATATTATAAATTATAACCAAAATACCCTTCAAAACCTAGCCGTCACTGGGCAGATCTGGCTTGAAGTGGTCGACCACACCAAGCAAGGGTGTCGACCGGCCTTGAGCGATTTTGCCCAGTGAAGGCGGTAATAAAAGGAAAGGTATTTATTATTTATTTTATTTATTTATTTCTGTCTGTTTTTTGTATTTCGTCCGCAACTTTTTCATACGAACTCCGTTTGTGAACCTTCAAATGTGAAAGTTGACCAGAATTCCATGATGAATGCATCGGTTAAAGTTTCTTGGCCTAATTCCAACATTTGCAGAAATTCCTATTTTTGAGATTCTAATTAATAAATATTTATTGTTAAAATTCCAGGTTGTTACATCTCTATTCTCCAATTCATCCCCAATTTCGAAGGTATGAACCATAATTTTATTTAATACCCTAGATTTGTTAATTTAAGCTTAATCTGTTTGTTTGATTGTATATTTGTATGTGTACTTGTTGTTAATGCATGTATATATAGATTGATTTGATTACGTTGCTAATCTAGGGTTAATTATGTTGTATATGTTTATGTGCATATATATAGTGTTGTATTTCTGAGTTAAACTATGATAATTTCATGCTATCTTGATGCACATGAATATGTACATACGGTTGAATTTTGTAAACATCCCAACCACCAAATTCTGTTTTATTATGCTAGGTAATATTTCTTAGTTGATCATGTTCTGAAATTTCTGGTATATATAACATGTGTAGCACAAATTTGGATATATAATGTTTTCCAAATACCAAAATAGACCTACTATATTGGATAAGTATCCAAATGATATTTTTGCTATTTCTATTTATTTTATGTGGCCAAACCTTAAAGAAAAATATGCATCTCGATCACAAGTGTACATAGGCATATTAAAGTGATTATGTTACTCCAATTTCTCCTCTCAAATAATCACGTTCTACTCTAAACATTCTCCTCAATCTTAGGATTTAATTTTGTATAGATGACATATTACTGGTTGCTAATTGAAAATATCATTTTAGTACATCATGGATCAAAATCAATCTATTAATACTATTATGACATATAATATATGTATATATATATATAGTGTTATATGTATGGTTGGCAATTATTCCAAGTATTTGCTGAATTGATTGAGGCCCAACTCATTGAAAATGATGTTTAATTTGTCGAGAACATTTAGTGGACTTGGAAATAATTAAGTTTACGTTTTATAAAATTTATCGAAAACGATGTTTAATTTTATATATAACGTACGGTTAGTTCAATTGAATGTTGAAAATATACGTATATGTGATAAAATTCATATATGTAAAATTAGAGATTGAAGAGCACTAATCGTAATATATTATATACATAAAGCCTTAGTGAGTTTTTTTGGCTCCGCCTGATAAGTATTGTATATGATCATTATGTTAATGTTAGTTTTATTAACGGAACAGACATCTATATTTATCATATACAGTATTTGTTGGATTTGTCCTTTGTACTGGACAAGTTATGAACACAATAACGAAATTAAATCCCGTACATCATTTCATTTTAAACGGTTCTCAAAATTTCGAAAGCGCTTCCTTTATGTTTCTTGTGTACACACAATTGTGTACTGTTCAGGGAACTAAAGCGAAGTGCTGCCGAAATTTTGTTGAATCATTTAAATTGAAAAGATTTACACAATTCAATTATGTTATTGTATTTGTAACTGAAGGTAGGATGAACCACTAGCAAAAGTCTAAATGATGAACAAACAATTTATTAATTGTGTTGGAATGTTTATTGATTTTGCCTTAAGTAACAATGGAAATGACGTCTAAATTCGTTGTCCATATAGTAGATGCAAGTTATTGAAGCATTTGATAACGCAAACGGTTAGAGTTCATTTGCGTCAGTATGGTTTTGTGCCGAACTATTTGGTTTGGGATTGTCATGGAGAACCGTTATCATCTACTTTTGTATAAGTTGAGTAGGTAGTGAATAATGAAATTGCTACGACGAATCCTGTAGAGCAGGTTGAAGATGTTGCACGTTCAATGTTCCCGGTTCAACAACTTACTGATGACAATGGTAATGATGAAGAAGAACCAAATATTGGAGCCAAAAAAATATATGATTTATTAGATGCTGCGAAACTTAATTATCAGTAATAACTGAATACATTGCGATGAAATCTAAATACAAGCTCACAGAAGATGGATTTACTACTGTTGTACAACCTGCAAAGCGGCATATGCCTCCCAATAATTTAATGCGCGAAAATCATTATGAAGTTCAAAAAATGATGTCAACTTTTGGTTTACCGTATGAAAAACTAGACACAAGTGTAAAGGGTTGCATGTTATTTTGGAAGGAAGATATCAACCTTAAGAAATGTTAGATATGTAATCAGGAAAAATACAAATTGAGAAAGAAAAAGAGAAAGGAAGTCCCGTACAAACATATGCATTATTTACCTATTACCCCCAAACTTCAAAAGTTATTTGAATACCGTGCAGAATATGAGATGGCATAGTGTAAGAACACAAGAGGAAGGCACATTAACACACCCAGCTTACAGGGAAGCATGGAAGCATTTTGATCAGAAGTATCCCGATTTTGCATCTGAGAGTCGTAATGTTAGACTTGGTTTATGTACGGATGGATTTTCACCATTTTCTCAATTTGGTGGTAAATATTCGTCCTGGCCTATAATTGTCACACCTTATAATTTACCTCCGTGGATGTGTATGAAAACTCCTTATATGTTTCTCACAATTGTTGTCCCCGGTCTTGATGATCTGACACAAGGAATCGAAGTTTATTTACAACCATTGATTGAAGAATTAAAAAAATTATGGTACTAAGGAGTAAAGACATATGATACTTCACAAAAAAAAAACTTTTGTATGCATGCTTCTCTGTTGTGGACAATTAGTGATTTTCCTGCTTACGTAATGCATTCAGGTTGGAGTACGGCTAATTATTTAGCTTGTCCTTACTGCGTGGAAGAAACAAGAGCATTTTCTTTACCTATTGGAAAGAAAATTTCATGGTTTGACTATCACAGAGGTTTTCTTCATATTAATCATTCTTTTAGAAGAGATAAGAATTTTTTTACAGCTAATAGGCATGAACCTTTGACACCACCTAAAATATGGTCAAGTGAAGAAATTTATGAACTTGCAAAAGATTTTCAAAAGTGTAAGAACCCGTAACTTCCCCGTGGAGGAAAGCACGGACAGAATTGAGGATAAGACAAAATAGAACGCAGACGGAAGAACATTTCATTGTTATTACAACAATTCTATCAGATATAAGAATATACAGAGTATAAATGAATAAATTACATTCAACAAATATCAGAGATTTAAATTACATTTAAATACATCGCAGCGGAAAATAATACAAAAGCACAACTGAAAGTGATACACGGATACAGAGCTTTCCGAGCATCGTTCCAGCTGTAAATCAGGACCCTGTGAATATAAATCTGCAAAATCAAAACTACTAGCTGCCCATGTGGAAAATAGGGGCACCCAGAGTTTAGGTTAAAACAAAAAACTCCAGGTCAGTCATGTGACTGGTGTGAGAACTAAAACAGTTATTAATCTTTATTTTTAAAGTTTGGTAAATCAAGGGACCAGGCCGTATAACATGGAACGGGTTTCCTCCCAAGAATACCAGTGCATAGAACAAACAACGCAATGCTAAATAAAGGAAAATGAAGCTGTTATAAGACCCAGGTCCCATCACACAATGCAACGCAAGCCGAAGGATAGGGTTTTCCCTTATAACATCCAAAGCATGCTTGATACGTTTAAAACACATTCTTTGATACTATTATAGGTGTATAGTGTCAAAACAATTTCAAATCATAAATATCAATCATAGGCGGCATGGGTACCATCTATCATGTCGCCGTACTAGTTCTACAATTAAAACCGCAATATCACGTATTGGAAATTGGATTTCCGTCATGAGTCGAGGCAAGGGGCAAGCTCCTCTCCGCGTTCGAGACACTCTAGCAAATGTCCCAGGACCCCACATTGATCCTTGGAATCGGCTGGGCCGGTCCTCTCTTACTTTTAAGGATTAGTTATTCCTGAACACACGTTTCCCGGTCCTTACAGACCTATATCTGAGGCGCCTCGCATTCCAACAACCACACAGGTGAAAAGTATATAAATGTCAGGGATGGTAGGTCACTGACACCACCCTAGCTAGAAAGAAACGTTGTGCTCTCCCAGCGGTCCGTCTCCCGTTTTTGACTCATACCAAGGTGTGAGGATCGCGAATTCACGTTATACACAAAGCTACGCCACACAGGCCGTGCTTTGATCATCAACCACAAGACTATGCTTTTCAACAGAAGCCCTAATCAATTGCCACTTACGTGTGCCACACTGGCAATTCACTCCATGCGACTGATGTCCATCGATATACAACCTCTGAGCTCGTGCGTCTCAGAGAAGGGCGTTAAGCAAGAGAATAAATTCTCTGCCGCCAAACAGATGTATATTTAATAGAGATCAATAAACACAGAATAAAATCCAATGTCAGACACACAATCCATTTACAAGTTCGTTCTGGGTCTGAACGAAACCGGAGGCACTTTCCTCGCATATCCATCCATCTCCAGGTACGTCTGGACGATCACCAACTGATTGCCTCATCCTGGGTGTACAGCCCAATCAAGATCATCAGTAATCACCCAAACGATGTGAAGACTTCCGGTCTTCAACCACCGTCTTCATCTTCGACATCTCGTCGAATCGGTTATTCAGAATGGGTATAACCCGGCCTTTCTGAATAACCCACGTATATGATAAACAAATGTTACACAAACACAACAAACGCCTCATTCCAATTCAGAATATTCTTTCATTCACAAAATCACATTTTTAGGGAAAGGTTCCCATTAATTTTATCCAAGATAAATTCTTCTAAATTTATTCTTTAATCTTCCTTTGGATATCATTTCAAACTAGTCGGGATTAACGAACCACACTGAAGTAATTATTTATTTTATTTCCCAATCCCAACCTATATATCCCATGGAGAAAACTGGTAATACTCCACATCTAACACCACGGTGTTATTGGTAAAATTAATTACCATTTCACATTCAAATCTAATTAAAGATTTAACTATCGCTTTGGAGCAAAACTGGAGATACTCCACTCTCGATCACTTTTCAGATTTGATAATTTAAATTATCAATTCACATTTTAATCTAATTAAAGATTCATTAAAACTCCACTTAGTTTTAATCTTCTCAAAAATCGATATCTTGCCTTTAACTGGGTTAAAGAACCAATGTCTTCTAAAACACGATTCACGATAAACCCAAATCACATTTGATATTAAATACAAGGCTCTGAATAGAAAATATATCGGCTTATATTCAATATCAAATTCTGAAACCAACATATATCGTATTGGAAATAACGATATAAGATATATCTTTCAAATTCCCATAACAATATCTGTATAGTCCCGAAATCCAACATCAAAATATCCCGAAGATAAAAATCTATTTTTATCTTTTCAAATGTGGAATTCAGGTTGGGGTATCTTTAAGATAAAAATCCAACATCCAACATAACGATATAGTTTATTTCGATAAAAATCTATTTTTATCTTTTCAAATGTGGAATTCTCCAGCTCAATTCTTTCCAATCCATATATTATGATTTTATACAAATTATAGATATTTTTAATAATTTTATCAAGGCCCGTACACTCGATTTCCAACAACGGCCATCGAACTGCACTTACAGCGACCTTTTTCTAATTTGATTTGGACATAACTCCAAATCCAACCGTTAGATTTCAAATTTCTAATATTCATTGGAAAGCTCTTTTCGATACGAACCCAACGGTTCAGTTTTTAGGAGAATCCGACGGTCGGATCTCCCGCGACGTCAATTCGAAGTTAATGGTCGAAATTCACGAACTACCGCGGCGCAGCGCGTTTTATTCAGGCCATTATATATATAATATATATATATATATTATATATTTTGTCGATTTCCTTTTAAAACGTATTTTATAAATTGTTTTAAATTCGTTTTCAAAACCATTTCAACACTATATTCAATTTCAAATCGATTTGATTTCAATTCAACTCGAATTCATTTCAATTTTATTTAATTTGAATTCAAATTCGTTTCAATTTGAATTTACCTTCTATTTGATGCAATTCGAATTCGTTTCAAATTGATTTCAATTCAATTTCAGTTCGTTTTAAATTTCATTCAAAACGATTTCGATTCGTTTTTAATTCAATTTCAATTTAATTCAATTTGAATTCATTTCTATTTTATTCGAATTCAAATTCACTTTCTATTCAATTCAAATTCTAATTCGTTTTCTATTCAATTCGAATTCATTTCAAATTGATTCAATAAAATTTCAATTTCAATTTTTATCTAATTCAATTTGAATTTCATTTCAAAATATTAGGTTTTGAAATCACTTTTCAATATTCATTGTAAAACGAATAAAATCGATATAAATATCGTTCACGGCAAAATAGCGCAACTCTAATCAACACGGCTTTATATATTTCAATAAATTCGTTATTCTATTCAACAAATGAACATTTATCCCATTCAACACATGAATCTATATTTCTTTCAACACACGACTAATCTCAACACATGAGTACTGTCAACACACGACTATTTTTGTTATGTAAAATATTTTATAAAATTATGGTATCTATCGTTTAATTTTTAATTAGACTTCAACCGTTAAGTAGTTCTAATTTTAAATACGATAAAGATGTAAATTTTATTATTAAAATATTTTACTCAACACACGAATATTTTCAACACATGAACATCGTCAACACATGACTATTTTTATATTCAACAAATGAATTTTCCTTTATAATATTCATTATTTTCCCGATTGGAATGAGGCCCAATCAATCACCAAATAATGTTAATTATATGGATTCCATACAACACATGTATATAATAGCAATGATAAACAATCAACCATCATCCAAGGTGCACCACACAACTGCATAAGCATCAAATATAAATAATCAACGCTTACACAGTCTGTCGACCCATCGATCGACATGCAATTAAATAATTGGGATTAGTGTACCCAAATATCATCCCAACACCCGTGTGGGGTTTCAAATCAGCAAACACAGATTTTTATTTGTGCAGTTGGGCGATGTGTAAAATTTATCGATCCAATCAATATCAGTCAAATCAGTGTATATAAACAAATCGGCCGATTTGTTTATAATTATTTATTTATTCACATTCACCATAAAAATTATATTTTTAACGATAATTAATTTATTTCAACACATGAATATATTTCATTATCTACTTCACATCAACATCACAAACAACTTTCACAACACATCAATCAAACAAACAAGCCGTCCATGGTCTGTGGACGACGGGTGTCGGGTGCTGCTAAGCACCGTCTGCATCATAGTATATATATATATATATATAACTAGGAAAAGAAATTTAGAGTGAGAAGTTCTCACTGATAGCTATCCAACTTCACGACACTTCATTTATAGAAATCTTCGTCGTTCTCGCCTTTTTGTCATCTTTGTTGCCCGTAGCCACTACATATGTAAAAATCGAATTTTTACTTCGTTATTCAATATATAAAAGTCGAATTTTTACTTTGCTATTCAATATATAAAAATCAAAATTTTACTTTGCTATTCTATATATAAAAATCGAATTTTTACTTTGCTATTCAATATATAAAAATCAAATTTTTACTTTGCTATTCTATATATAAAAATCGAATTTTTACTTCGAATCCATATGGATAAAATTTCTATTTTTACATCGTTATCATCTATATAAAGATCTCGCCTTTTCAACTATAAAGATTTCTCCTTTTTTAATATAAAGACTTCATCTTTTCAAAAATATAGATTTCATCATTTCATATTTAAAAATATCATCTTTTCATATTCTACCGTATAAAGATCGCATTTATTATCTATATAATATGAGAATTATAATTTCAACCTTTACATACGATAAAAATTATATTTTTAACTTCTACATATAATAAAAATTATATTTTGAACTCTCTGTAATATAAAAATCAAATCTTTATATACGGCACTATATAAAAATCATGTCTTTGTTCAAATTAAAAATCATACCTTTGTTAAAAATTCAATCTTTCTTATGTTAAAAATCAACACTTTCATATATATAAAATCACGTTTTTATAGAGTTGGAAAATCAGAGTTTTATATAATAAATAAAATAAATAAAGTAAATAAAGTAAATAATAAATAAAAAAAACTTACAGCGCACGAGGGGGGGGGGGTTCTTTCTCGCTGGTGGTGGTGGGCCCTCCAGCAGGCGGCGGAGGTGGAGCGAAAGTGGGGGGGGGGGGGGGGGGGGGCGACGGTGGAGGTGGAAGAAGAAGCAGCAGAGGAGGGGGCGCGTTCTTTTCAGAGGAAGAAGAATAAGGAGAGGAGGAAGAAGGAAGCGGCGGAGCAGAAGGGGGCGGGCGCCGAGGTGATCGGCGACGCGGTGGGCCCCATGGCGGAGGCGACGAGCGTGGGCGGTGGGATCGCGATCCCCTTTTCTTTTTTTCTCTGAAAAATGATTTTGAACCGGGGGGGGGGGGGGGGGGGCAGAGAAAGATAAAGGATAGGGGAGAGAAAGTTTATTTTTAATTTATTTAATTATTTTATTTACCAAAAAGTTGACTTTTTATTTCGACCTCGAAACGAGGCCCACCGCCTGTCGTCCATAGCGTTTTACCCCCGTTTCGAACACAATGGAATATGTATCGCAAGCTGATTCGATCGTTTGAATCAGTTTCCGTCAAAATCTACATATAACTCTATATATTGAATTTGAACGCGCATTTCAATTTACTGGGGCCACATACTAACCCTAAAAATTCCAGAAAAATATTTTCTGGCTTTGTATTGACGATACGGTCCTACCAAACTAGTTTCGTCGAATTCTGAGGCCGTTAGAAAAATGGCCATTTTCCAGTCGATTAAAATCAACTAAAACTGATCAAACGCGTTTTCCTTTGCCACGCTCACATATTGATTCGAAAAATTATAAAATTTGAAACCTAGCTATAATTTAACATCACGGTTCCAACAAAAGTGGTTTCGTCGAAATCCGAAGTCATTTTCAAAATTTCCATTTTTAAGGGCTTAAATTCCATAGCGACTATTCAGAATTTTCAACTGGAAATATCTTTTGATTCCCCCTATGAAATCTCGATTTTTCAGATTCGTTGGAAAGATATTATCAAATAGATCCTAATGTTTTTAGTTTCACTAAAATCCGGATTGTTTTGCACCCGGTACATTCAATTGAAGTTTGAAATCGAATTATCGAACTACCGCGCCAATTTCAATTCTATTTATAATTATATATAAATATTTATATTCTAACGACGACGCGTATAAATATATACGTTCTAAATATATTCAAAATAAATTTCTCGTCGATATTATCTAAAATAATCTATTTTAAATGTTCAAAATTCGCTAAAATTGCCAAAATAAAAATTTTAAACTGGCTCAGAATTTCCGGGTTATTACAATCACCCCCACTTAAAACTTTTCGTCCCCGAAAAGGAACGAAGTCGAAAGTGGTTTGACTAATCAACTCTACGTTCGATCTGGCTTCCATTCTCCAACTTTTCAGTTTCTGAGAATTTTCAAATTCTTAAAAAATTTGGCTAACACCATAAATTTTCAAAAAAATTCGCCATAACCTCCCCTGCACCGGGAGCCACGGGAAAATCCCGAAATTGCCATATAGGCCTCCTGATCTCAAAAAGAAAAAGTAAAAGCCAAGCGGCTAGCCAATAGGCTCATAAAATCATCATCACCCAAACAAAACAGTAAATTATGTAGTAAACATGTACCTATTTGTCGGGCAAACAAATTTTATTCTCTGCTCTAGCCTCCTTGCTATGACCTGTTCAATGTAAGTACATGTATATGCAAGCAAATGCAACCAATTTTCAATACAATTCAAAATTTGGTTCAATTAGGCTAATTGGCTAAAAATAGCAACCAAATAAACAAACAACACAAACATCAATCAATTAGTGAATTTAACGTTTCAAATTCATAAATTGATATATATACAAAAAAAATCATGTTTTTGATGCCAATTCACAACAATAAATTTTATCTATATTAGTTTTGGTTCTCACACCAGTCTAATGGAAATATATAGAAATCACACCTTCGAAATTCGAATGTGAATACTGATGATGATGCACCATCATCAGAATCATCCCCGGATATCTAGAATGTGATTCTATATCTACCTAGTATATTAAAACTTCGAATATACGTTCATGACGCGTATACGCGAAATCTTTATATACTCGATTGTCCAAATTCAAAATAAATAAATATTCAAATACGAATAAAACGATTTAAATTTCAAAACAAAATTGTTTTCATTTGAAAAATATACTCTTCACACTCGTTCTAGGATACTACTGATCCTATCTCTAACGAGTCATTCTATTTGGATATTACTAATCCAATATCTGATGAATTCTTTCGTTTGGTTCTAATGTGCCTTGTTCTCGAGCTCTGTAAACCAAAGCTCTGATACCACTGTAAGAGTCTCCCGTTCGCCGCTAAACCGCGAAGCGAGAACCCCCCATCACGACTGCAACAAGAACTGGTGATACTCCACTCTCGATCACTTTTCAGATTTGATAATTTAAATTATCAATTCACATTTTAATCTAATTAAAGATTCATTAAAACTCCACTTAGTTTTAATCTTCTCAAAAATTGATATCTTGCCTTTAACTAGGTTAAAGAACCAATGTCTTCTAAAACACGATTCACGATAAACCCAAATCACATTTGATATTAAATACAAGGCTCTGAATAGAAAATATATCGGCTTATATTCAATATCAAATTCTGAAACCAACATATATCGTATTGGAAATAACGATATAAGATATATCTTTCAAATTCCCATAACAATACCTGTATAGTCCCGAAATCCAACATCGAAATATCCCGAAGATAATTTCAATTCAACTCCAGTCCAATCCACGTATTGGGAATATTGATTATTTTTAAAATCACTTTCAAATTCAATTTATTTATTTCAAAAATAAATTGATATTAATTCTAGTTCAAAACTAGTTTATTTCGATAAAAATCTATTTTTATCTTTTCAAATGTGGAATTCTCCAGCTCAATTCTTTCCAATCCATATATTATGATTTTATACAAATTATAGATATTTTTAATAATTTTATCAAGGCCCGTACACTCGATTTCCAACAACGGCCATCGAACTGCACTTACAGCGACCTTTTTCGAATTTGATTTAGACATAACTCCAAATCCAACCGTTAGATTTCAAATTTCTAATATTCATTGGAAAGCTCTTTTCGATACGAACCCAACGGTTCAGGTTTTAGGAGAATTCGACGGTCGGATCTCCCGCAACGTCAATTCGAAGTTAATGGTCGAAATTCACGAACTACTGCGGCGCGGCGCGTTTTATTCAGGCCATTATATATATATATATATATATATATATATATATATAATATACATATTATATATATTTCGTCGATTTCCTTTTAAAACGTATTTTATAAATCGTTTTAAATTCGTTTTCAAAACCATTTCAGCACTATATTCAATTTCAAATCGAGTTGATTTCAATTCAACTCGAATTCATTTCAATTTTATTTAATTTGAATTCAAATTCGTTTCAATTCAATTCGAATTTACCTTCTATTTGATGCAATTCGAATTCGTTTCAGATTGATTTCAATTCAATTTCAGTTCGTTTTAAATTTTATTCAAAACGATTTCGATTCGTTTTTAATTCAATTTCAATTTAATTCAATTTGAATTCATTTCTATTTTATTCGAATTCAAATTCACTTTCTATTCAATTCAAATTCTAATTCGTTTTCTATTCAATTCGAATTCATTTCAAATTGATTCAATAAAATTTCAATTTCAATTTTTATCTAATTCAATTTGAATTTCATTTCAAAATATTAGGTTTTGAAATCACTTTTCAATATTCATTGTAAAAAAAATAAAATCGATATAAATATCGTTCACGGCAAAATAGCGCAACTCTAATCAACACGGCTTTATATATTTCAATAAATTCGTTATTCTATTCAACAAATGAACATTTATCCCATTCAACACATGAATCTATATTTCTTTCAACACACGACTAATCTCAACACATGAGTACTGTCAACACACGACTATTTTTGTTATGTAAAATATTTTATAAAATTATGGTATCTATCGTTTGATTTTTAATTAGACTTCAACCGTAAAGTAGTTCTAATTTTAAATACGATAAAGATGTAAATTTTATTATTAAAATATTTTACTCAATACACGAATATTTTCAACACATGAACATCGTCAACACATGACTATTTTTATATTCAACAAATGAATTTTCCTTTATAATATTCATTATTTTCCCGATTGGAATGAGGCCCAATCAATCACCATATAATGTTAATTATATGGATTCCATACAACACATGTATATAATAGCAATGATAAACAATCAACCATCATCCAAGGTGCACCACACAACTGCATAAGCATCAAATATAAACAATCAACGCTTACACAGTCTGTCGACCCATCGATCAACATGCAATTAAATAATTGGGATTGGTGTACCCAAATATCATCCCAACACCCGTGTGGGGTTTCAAATCAACAAACACAGATTTTTATTTGTGCAGTTGGGCGATGTGTAAAATTTATCGACCCAATCAATATCAGTCAAATCAGTGTATATAAACAAATCGGCCGATTTGTTTATAATTATTTATTTATTCATATTCACGTTAAAAATTATATTTTTAACGATAATTAATTTATTTCAACACATGAATATATTTCATTATCTACTTCACATCAACATCACAAACAATTTTCACAACACATCAATCAAACAAACAAGCCGTCCATGGTCTGTGGACGACGGGTGTCGGGTGCTGCTAAGCACCGTCTGCATCCTAGTATATATATATATATATAACTAGAAAAAGAAATTTAGAGTGAGAAGTTCTCACTGATAGCTATCCAACTTCACGACACTTCATTTATAGAAATCTTCGTCGTTCTCGCCTTTTTGTCATCTTTGTTGCCCGTAGCCACTACATATGTAAAAATCGAATTTTTACTTCGTTATTCAATATATAAAAGTCGAATTTTTTACTTTGCTATTCAATATATAAAAATCAAATTTTTACTTTGCTATTCTATATATAAAAATCGAATTTTTACTTTGCTATTCAATATATAAAAATCAAATTTTTACTTTGCTATTCTATATATAAAAATCGAATTTTTACTTCGAATCCATATGGATAAAATTTCTATTTTTACATCGTTATCATCTATATAATGATCTCGCCTTTTCAACTATAAAGATTTCTCCTTTTCAAATATAAAGACTTCATCTTTTCAAAAATATAGATTTCATCATTTCATATTTAAAAATATCATCTTTTCATATTCTACCGTATAAAGATCGCATTTATTATCTATATAATATGAGAATTATATTTTCAACCTTTACATACGATTAAAATTATATTTTTAACTTCTACATATAATAAAAATTATATTTTAAACTCTCTATAATATAAAAATCAAATCTTTATATTCGCCACTATGTAAAAATCATGTCTTTGTTCAAATTAAAAATCATACCTTTGTTAAAAATCTAATCTTTCTTATGTTAAAAATCAACACTTTCATATATATAAAATCACGTTTTTATAGAGTTGGAAAATCAGAGTTTTATATAATAAATAAAATAAATAAAGTAAATAATAAATAAAAAAACTTACAGCGCACGAGGGGGGGTTTCTTGCTCGCTGGTGGTGGTGGGCCCTCCAGCAGGCGGCGGAGGTGGAGCGGAAGTGAAGGGGGGGGGGGGGCGACGGTGGAGGTGGAAGAAGAAGTAGCAGAGGAGGGGGCGCGTTCTTTTCAAAGGAAGAAGAATAAGGAGAGGAGGAAGAAGGAAGCGGCGGAGTAGAAGGGGGCGGGCGCCGAGGTGATCGGCAGCGGGATCGCGATCCCCTTTTCTTCTTCTTTTTTTAATTTTTTCTCTCTGAAAAATGATTTTGAACGGGGGGAGGGGGGCAGAGAAAGATAAAGGAGAGGGGAGAGAAAGTTTATTTTTAATTTATTTAATTATTTTATTTACCAAAAAGTTGACTTTTTATTTCGACCTCGAAACGAGGCCCACCGCCTGTCGTCCATAGCGTTTTACCCCCATTTCGAACACAATGGAATATGTATCGCAAGCTGATTCGATCATTTGAATCAGTTTCCGTCAAAATCTACATATAACTCTATATATTGAATTTGAACGCGCATTTCAATTTACTGGGGCCACATACTAACCCTAAAAATTCCATAAAAATATTTTATGGCTTCGTATTGACGATACGGTCCTAACAAAACTAGTTTCGTCGAATTCTGAGACTGTTAGAAAAATGGTCATTTTCCAGTCGATTAAAATCAACTGAAATTGGTCAAACGCGTTTTCCTTTGCCACGCTCACATATTGATTCGAAAAATTATAAAATTTGAAACCTAGCAATAATTTAACATCACGGTTCCAACAAAAGTGGTTTCGTCGAAATCCGAAGTCATTTGCAAAATTTCCATTTTTAAGGGCCTGAATTCCATAACGACTATTCAGAATTTTCAACTGGACATATCTTTTGATTCCCGCTGTGAAATCTCGATTTTTCAGATTCGTTGGAAAGATATTATCAAATAGATCCTAATGTTTTTGGTTTCACTAAAATCCGGATTGTTTTGCACCCGGTACATTCAATTGAAGTTTGAAATCGAATTATCGAACTACCGCGCCATTTTCAATTCTATTTATAATTATATATAAATATTTATATTCTAACGATGACGCGTATAAATATATACATTCTAAATATATCCAAAATAAATTTCTCGTCAATATTATTTAAAATAATCTATTTTAAATGTTCAAAATTCGCTAAAATTGCCAAAATAAAAATTTTAAACTGGCTCAGAATTTCCGGGTTATTACAAAAAGCTTCATGAAGCCGGAGTACAGATAAAAATTCAAGATAAATCAACGATTCATAATTAGTGCAAACAAAGAATATTATGGGAGTTTACGTATTGGAAAAATCTCCTGATTCATCATAATATTGACTTGATTCCTGGACGGTAATCAAGTTAAAATACTTTTAAAATGGCTGGAAGGATTAAGATTCCTGGATGGTATATCTTCTAATCTTCGTAGATGTGTGGACTGTAAAAACAGTAAACTAAGCAAGATGAAAAGCCTTGATTGTGATGTTATGATGGAAAATTTATTGCCTGTATCTTTCAAAGAATTGTTGCTCGTAAAAGTTTGGACTACTGTAACAGAACTTAGTTTGTTCTATAAAGAGCTATGTTCTACTACATTGAAAATTGATCATCTACGTAAACTACAGGAAGAAATCCCCATGCTGTTCTGCAAACTAGAAAAAAACATTTCCTCCAGGTTTTTTCAATGTTATAGAGCATTTACCTATTCATCTTCCGAAAGAAGCACATCTTTGAAGGCCTATGCAATACAGATGGATGTATCCATTTGAAAGGTATATTAATATTTAGTTAATTAAATATTGATTAATGAAATGTATGAAAAATTATTTTCCAATAATTCTAAATAGGTATTTAAATCATCTAAAAAAAAGTGAGGCAGAAAGCCTGAGTTGAAGGTTCTATTTGCAAATCATACATCGAAGAAGAAGCTTCGTTTTTTCTCTCTCATTATTTTATTGATCATGTAAACATATCATTTGAAAGTACTACGCATAATGATGAAGGCATTGATCAAGATGAATGTTAAGCGACTTTATCTATTTTTAAAAAACATGGTTAGCTTTCTGGTAGATGTATGGAAGAATTGTTGAATGATAGAGATTATAATGCAGCACACAGATATTCTTCTCAATTGCACTGAAGTTGCACTGTTCGTTAGGTAATGAACTTATACATCTATACATGTACTATATCTTTAATCATAATGTAACATTTGTCCTTTAATTACAGCATTTACGAATGAAAATATCCAAACGGCGATATCAGCAAATGTAACGACCCAGATTTTTCTGTTGATTTATATTTAATATGGTTTTAAATATTGAATTAATAATATAAATGAATTTTATATTGAGCTATCGATATACGATTTATTTCGAATAAATATCGTAAATATGAAAATCTGAAATAATTCAATTCGAAATTTTATAACTAAGTCAGAATGATTCAAATGATTTAGAGAAGTAGTATTCGAATATAAACAATAATAATAAATAATTTATTATCAGAGAATTTAATGGTTTTTGAATTAAAATTATATTAATTAAATATAGTATATACGTTGAAATTAAATATCAAAATATATTCAGCTAGTTCAGAATAGTGTTACACTGTTGAAACAACAATGGTTACGCTAGAATAGCGGTTCGTGATTTATATTAATGGACCCCGAGATATTTGATTTGTGGATAAGCTCGAAATCAAATCAAATTGAAAAGAAAATCTTTTTAAATTAAATAAAAAGATTTTGTTTGTACTATGTGTAACATGAATTAAATGTTGGTGTACTTAATGTTCCTTCTCTCATCTATTTATATGCGATAAATGCCCTTCTCGTTACCATTTTCATTCTCCAATCAGAAAGTAATTGAAGCAGAAAGCAACAAATATAAATGTCTGATCGCTTTCTAACTTCAAAATCAAATAAAAGTTGCCACATCTCTTCTTCGAAAATCCTAAAAAAATCGTAAATGGCCTTTCCTTCTTAATCCAAACTGAAAGGAAATGAAAGAAGAAATACCCAAGTCTTTTTAATCTTCAAATCGAATAAGGATGGGAACCGATCCGAGGACCGCGCCAGTAGCGACGTGTGCTAGGGTAAAGGACAATCTCGTCTTGATGGCGTCGAAGGTGGATTTGAGGGAAGGGATGAACTCGCAAGGGAAATGTCGATGTTCGTAAAGGGGAAATTGAATCGCGATTCCTATCCTACTAATGAGGCTCGCAATAGGGACATCGACAGTTAATTGTCGATTTTGTCGATTTTGGTATGTGATGGGGGTCTGGAGATCGCTGTTTTTAGCAGTGGATCTAGGGCATCGATCAAGGTTCATCGCAAATTAGATCTGGCGAATTTTGGGGCTTCGATCAAATCAACATCGATCAACACTGCTGGGGTTATCACGGTTTGTGGAGAAGCTTGAAGGGGGATTAAGATATTCGAATATCTGGAATGGAGTTGCGTGATTTTTAGGGTGATCGATGTGTGCCTAGGTTCGTGTCCTATAGGTTTTCGAGGGTCTCAAGTTCGATGGTGAGATGAAGGGCATGACTATTTTGGGTTACTCACTATAGCAGCAAAGAGGCCTGTATAGTTCCAGTATGGTATGTAAGGAGCAAGTGAGATGTAGAGTTGACAGTGAAGATGTCATGGAATTGTATTGATGAACTCGAGTTAACTTGGGTAGTGCTTGTGACGAGCAAATGGTTAGTAATGGCGCGAATGAATGGAATGGTGAGGTTCGAGGGTAGTTTATGGTACAAAGGAGGAGCTTAGGTTGTTGTAGTGCTGTAATACAACATGGGGTTTCTTGAAACAAGAGTAAAACATGAATAAGGTATAAATTTGCTAATTTAATTAATTCATTAGTTCTATATAATCTAAAAATTTATAATATGGTATATTATATTTATACAAGGAAAATGGGAAGAGCAGGTGCTCTTTGTTTCAGTAAAAGGGAAACTGTGATCTTTATTTGGGCTAGTAGGATGTTGGAGCATGTTACTGATCCGATTGAGTCACAATACTGAATACTGGATCAGAGACTATGTTTGTATAGCTTGTACAATGATTAAGGTACTCATTATGAAATTAACTTATCTAAAATAATTTATTTAATTAGTTTAAATTAATATTAGCTTAATCAGTTAGCAAAAATATATTAATCGTAAGTACGCAGAAAAGCTCAGTCGAGTATTTTCGTAACCAATGATATAGAATTTAAACTGGATATTTGGCAATGGGAAAAATCATGGTGAGTAAATCTCACTTACCTTTTATTTAGAATTATTTTTATTCGTTAAAAATAATTGTTGATGCTTGTTTGTGTGCTTTTTGGTTGTTTTAAATATATTAGTTATTTAGGGTGACTATTATATATATATATATATATTGGTTTGGTGGTTGGATTCCCGCAGTCTCATTAGCGGATGCCCGCGGTACCATTAGAGGATGATTACCCTATACGCCCCACGCTATGATAGTGGATGACCTTCATACTGCGATATCCTGCCACGAAGCAGGATGGGTATTACTATGTTGACTAACGTCTGTGGATGCAGGAAAACAGGTTAGAGGGATCCAACTGGATCCCTCAAAAATATATTATTTGTTTATTTATTTGTTTGCATATGTACTGTCATATATGATGTGTTAGAAAACCTGAAATAAATAATTGGTTGTTTGGTGTTTAAATATCACTAGGTTTAAATGTTGATATTTTAAAAATATCGAAAAAGGAAATTTCCAGAGTTAAAAGGGGAAATTCTATTTTTCTAAAATAGAATTTGAAATTTGAATAGAATAAAAATATTAACTTGTTTTAAAGGAATAAAAACAAGTAGTTCTTTTATAAACGAAGTTTATAAATAAAGGGAAATGAATTATCATTGGATAATTCAGAAATAATAAAATACAAGTGTGAAATTGAAAAGGGAAATCTACTTTCCAAAAGTAGAAATATCGATTTCAAAAGAAATTGAAAATCGAGACTTGTTTAAGATTGAATAAAGAAATTCAAATAGAAATTGAATATAGAAATTCAAATGGAATTCAAATATAGAAAATATAAAAGAAATTCAAATATAGCATTTGAATATAGAAAGTGAAATGGAATTTGAATAAAGAAATTTTAAAATATAGAATTTGAATATAGAAATTCAAATGGAGTTTGAACATAGAGAATTTGAAATAGAATTGAAATGGAATTTGAATATAGAATTCAAATAAAGTTGAAATGGAAATTGAATATAGGAAATGTAAATAGAATTGAAATGGAATTTGAATATAGAAGAACGAAGTATAAATAAATTTATTTCCGAGTTAGGGAAAATCGACAATTTTAGAAAATCGAAAATATTATGTTGAATTGGGAAAATTGATTTGATATACATTAAAAATATATCAGAATGGAGTTGGATTTATTATAAACGAGGTTTAAACGTTTATATATATTAATATAATTAAAACGAACTTGCCGCAGCGCTGCAGTTCGTAAATTGGCGATTCAAACTTCAATTGAGTGTACATAACTCAATTGAAGTTGGAATTCTTTGAAACAAGAAACGTCAGGATCGATTTGATAATAGTTTTCTAATGGAGGAG
Source organism: Allium sativum (assembly GCA_030737875.1). Classification (NCBI taxonomy): domain Eukaryota; kingdom Viridiplantae; phylum Streptophyta; class Magnoliopsida; order Asparagales; family Amaryllidaceae; genus Allium; species Allium sativum. The sequence goes on from CM060912.1 coordinate 293,861,662, forward strand.
AAAAATATGGATTTCGTCGAATAGATTTTAAGTTATGTCAAAATCAAATTTTCTAAAAAACAGCACCATAACCATTTAAAAACTGTAACGGTTTATTAATTCTATAAAAGGATTTTGAGCAAATAAAATCCGAATTTATATTCAGAAAATTTCAGATTTGAGTTGTAAATTATATGTGAACTCAAGTGGAGTAATGAATTGATTAATTTTTTTTAAAACAAAAATCAGATTTGTTATTTAATAGATTTAACTAATTTGAATAATAATTAGTTAATGAGATTTTGAAATGATATTGGGCTTTGAATAAGTGAATTCGATTTGGAAATTTATATTCGAAATCGAAAAGGAAATTAGAATTGAAATTGGAATTCGATTTGGTTATAAGCATGTTAAATATTTTATATGAATATGTTATGTTCAAACAAATAAGTGGAATAGGCAAAATAGATAATTAAAGTATAAATTGGCGAAACTGAATTCAAACGATTGGATTGAGTTTAATTGAATTGAAAACAGGTGAACATGTGTTAGGCAGGTATGGAATGAAGTATATGAAGAGAATGAAGTTTATAAATTTATTGCCGGACAAAAAGGTACATGTCTAAATTCCATATGAGGTTTTATGCGCCGTATCGGCAAGCCGCTTGGCTTTTTCTTTTTCTTTTTGATTGGAGAGGCTAGTGTGGCGGTTTGGGGATTTTCCCGATGCTCTCGGTACAAAGGAGGTTGTGGAGAAATTTTCTGGAAATTTAAGGAGTTAGAATATTTTTAAGGAAATTTGATAGTTAGAAATCAATGTATCAATATATATATATACATATAGAATTCGATAAGGAAACGAAATTAAAATAGAATATTATAAAAAAATAGAAGATCTATAACCAAATCTGGTAAAATTAGAAAGAGAAGCGTTTACAGGTAAAAATGAATAATTAGTTTTATGATGTTGATTATTCGAGGAGAAGTGGTTTTGTCTGTTTTGAAGTTAATGATGATTTCATTCAAGGTCTGAGAGGTAATTATACCCCAACTTGATTGATTTCATTTTTGACCGATAAATAGCAAGATCCAGTCTCGAAAAGAAATGTTTGAATAAGGGTTAGTCGAATGCGGTATTTTGGGTTGTTTGTAACGATGTTTTACACAACAGTCGTTTTAACCCAAGTAAGTGGAATTTTGGAAATATATCATAAATATTTCCTAAGTTTAAAAATTTCCGAGTCGTGAAAGAGATAAGTGATTGAAAATGTTTTCAATTGCGAATAGAATATATTTTCTAAGTATAGAAAATAAAAGAAGGTGATATAGGTAAATGTTTTTTCCCAACTAGCGTAAGAGATCAATAAGATTACTGAAAATATTTGGTTAACAAATATTTGATAGGGAAATGAAGAAGTGAATTAATTAATGAAATTGTAATTAACAGGCCCAGTGATTGTTTGATGTTTTGAATGGATGTTTTTTTATTTTTCTTCGATAGTTAAATAACCGAACTATCGAAGTGTTTGCCAATATCGTTGTCAATATAGAGAGATCGGTTGGATTATTATCTGTGAATGGTAGTAGCGTTGCGAATCAGATTATATGAAGATAATCAAAGATGGAGTAAAGTGCAAGGACTTTTTCTATTAACAGAAATTGTGCCTTCGGTTTCGTTCAATCCCAGAACGAACGTATATGGACGAATGTCTGACAGAGTATTTCCAATGATCATATATGTTGGTCTGTACATATATATATATATATATATATATATATATATATATATATATATATATATATATATATATATATGGTGGTAACAGATTTATTCCCTTAGCATTATATCCAGAATATATTTGTGCAAATCAACTAGTGATTAACGGATCTGACAATGTGGCATTCAAAGTGATTGTGCTATCAATGAATAGAAAGTAATCGTAGCCTCAGGCCTAAACAACCGGGAAATGACACAAATCGGGCAGGCAACATGGCTATGTGGCTCTCTCCCATTAGGGTGTATAATCACCTATCTGGAGATTCATTTAATTCCTTATTCTATTTGATGCTGTCCCATTCGGGCAACGGTTGCTGATCCCAACCGTTGGTGATATACATTCGATACACTCAAACGAAATGAGTGGCCGGTCATGTGTGGGCCGGGTTGCAAGACGTTCTTGTTGAACCCAGTGTATTCCTCTCTAGAGATACACTATCGGACGGTGGTTCCGTACCTTATCATGTTGGAAATCCAATCTCCAGTAAGCACCATGCGGTTTTTGATTTTATATTATATATGGAGCGTGAGATGCAAGCGTTCCGCTAGATTCTATTTATTTGTTGTAGACATTATTATAATATCATGGGATTTGATATCAAAAATATCTTGGGTTATCGTAAGGTAAAAACCATTCGTGTTTATGTGTGGATCGGTCTTACGATTATCATTTCTTTCGAAATGATTTTGAAAGTTGAACAAATGGTTGGAGTTTACTCACACTAGTCCTATGACTCACCCAGAGTGTATTTTTTTTGTTTTCCCTAAACTCTTATGTGCCCAAATTTGTACAGGCAGTCAAGTAGTTCGGAATTTTTCAGATTCACTTGGAAGAGATGGAAGCAGGAGGCTTCACCAGTTAGCTATGAACTATCATATATTCCGCTGTGTACCATGTTTGTATCTGGAAACAGGTGTTTGTAACTGTTCCAGGAATAACTATTGTGCTCTGATGATGGTATGTATATAAAGTTACTGATTTGTATTTCAAAAGTTATGTTATTTAATATATATTTTTCGTTCCACTGTGAGTTTGTGATCTTCGTTTTCTTCTATTCTAATATTTCTTTCTTTCTATTTATCATCCTCTAACTTCTTTCTAATAATAATTCGTATTTCTGTGCAATTTGGGTTGGACGTGTGGTCTTATTAGTCCACTCAGATAGTACGTATTTGCGGGCTGTTACAGCAAAGAACTCACTACTTGGTTAGCTAATTATGTTTTTGATACAACAAATTGTGTTGTAGATGAAGGATTGAAACATTTAGAAATGGAACCAAATAGGAATGTCAAGACATATCAAATATTCTTTGTTAATGGATATAAATTTAGCACTAAAGAATATGATGCTGAAAATTTAACTAACAATAGAGGTGTATTTGTTAAAGGTAGTGATGATCCAAATGACCATATACACAATTTTTATGGCCAGATTCTGCAATTGACATATTTTACACGACCTACGAAAGAAGTATTTTTGTTTAAATGCAACTGGTTCAGCAACGTTCTTGTTTCTGGAATCAATGTGCACCCAAAATATAATCTTATAGAAATAAAACATACTTCCTGTTATTTTAAGTACAATCCTTTTGTACTTGCCAAACAAGCTCTTCAAGTATATTACGCTTCTTATCCATCCATAAGAAGAGACAAAATAGATTGGTCGACTGTTTTAAAACAAAGGCAAGACTTACATTTGACGGACATAATATTCCTGACGACCAAGCTTATCAAGTAGATGTTGAGGAAAATAGAGGAATAGTAATAACTAATGATCAAACAGATTTTGAACCTCTAAACACTGAATCAAATGCATTAATTGAAGTATTTGGGACTATAGATGACCATATATAGAGGAGGAAATAGAGTCAAAATCTGAAAGTAACGAGGACTAGCCAATCATCCTCATTTTAAAAAGGTAATTTTACGTTATGTAATGTCTACTAAGCTAGAACTCGCATAGTGAGAATCAAACTCATATTTATTTTTATGTTATGCATAAGTGACATATTTTTATTTCTATTAACAAGCAGGAAAGGCTATGATTCTTTTTTTTATGTTAACATATTTTCTAGATATTTTTTATGTTATCTAATAATAAGTAACATATCATAAATAAAAAAATATGTTACTTGTCATGTCATATTTTTATGTTATGTCATGTCATCTAGTAACATAAAGTAGCCTTTCCTACTTTTTTTACTTGTCATCTAGTGTGTTATTTATGTTATGTCATTTTATTTATATCACATAGCACTCTTATGTCATCTCATACTATTTGTTTTACGTAGCTATTATATGTTGTGTTATGTTATGTTATGCTGTTCTCTGTAACAAGTATGCCGTCACAAGGTCCTACATGTGGCGATGGCAGTGGTCCATCGCAAGGGCTAGCCCATCCTACGGCGTGCTTATGCCAAATGCCAGCAAAGGGTAAGTACTAAGTTTCTAGTATAAATTTAATTTAAATACAATAAATTATATACATTGTTATTCCAATAGCCATGAAATGTTTTTTGTTGTTGTTTAACATAGGGGTTTTTAGCTAGAGCCTTTGAACACAGTCTTGCTAACATTAAGATGCACTTATTAGGCTCGTATGTCTAGATGTTGGCCCACGTGGACATCGATACCCGACATGGTCAAGGAGACAATATGGAAGGACTTTCTAGTACGTACGTGTGATACATTATTTATTACATTGAGTAGTCATGCTCCTATTTGATCAGTTCATATTTATGTTATTCATAAAAAAATGCAGGGAACTATGGATCTATGAAAGACAGATATGGAGCTCAAGAAGCGCCACTGGAACAATAAAGTGGCAAAAAATTACAGAGAGACAATGAACAACATAAAATCTGGTGGGAAAATCCGGATTGGATGAGCGGTAAGGTGTGGGATGAATTATATACTTATCGGAATAGTAATAAAGAGTTTCAAGTTAATTTACTGCATATTTAATTTAAATTGTTCTATTCAATTAATATATAATTTAGAATAAAACATTTTTTAAATTTAAATGTATAGGCCAAGTCCGCGAGGAATGCAGCAAACATGAGTAAGAATCCGGTTATCCATCACGGTGGGTCCAAGTCGTTGCAGCACCATCACGAGGACCTGATTTATTTATAAATGACATAGTTAGAGATTTTAATTTATAAGTTGTTAAAATTAATAGTTGATTTAACTTTAAGTTTTAATTTATATATATATGCTTATTTCAGGAGAAACTGTGTGGTGCCCCTGTGTTGTACAGGGATGTATTTGAGCATACACATGCATTGAGTCGGGTCAATGACACAGGCTTAGTTCCCTACTCTTGGGACGACGATGCCAAGACGCGTCAGGCATATGCAAGTATAACATAGTTAAGTTGAAGTTATAATTTAATTAAAGTAGTGTTATCTAAATTCAATTTTCATTTATTTAACAGGAGAAATTTCAGGAACAAAGGACCCAAATTTTGGAATCCAATGGGAGTACTGAGTTGACTAAGGCGGTTGAGGATAGGATTTTCGACGCTGTCATGGATCCACCTACCCAGAATAGACGATATGGTTTTGGCAATCTAGAGGTACAGAAACTAAAATTTGTAATAAAAACAGAAATTTACTCAAATTAATGCTATTATTAAATACTGAAAATCTAAAATTATATACTGGTTCAGACATGTCAACAGGCGTACCAAAGGGCTCATTACAAGGAGGAGATCGCACAGCTCCGAGCATAGATTAAAGAGCTTTATGGGCGTGATTGTCATCGCAAAGAGAAGATGGAACAACTTAAGTAGTGACTAGCGGAGTTCATTGCTCAGTACGGTACACTACCTTCATCTTCTGGTGGAGAGAGTTGAGGTTAGTTTGTGTTATGTTATATATGCTTTGAGGGTTGGTGAGGCTTTATACATTTATGATGTTTGTATATATGGATGTTGTGTTGGTGATGATGTTTTTGACATGGTGTTGGATGTTTTGATGGTGATGGTTTAGACATGTTGTTGGTTGTTTTGTTGGTGATGGTTTGGACATGGTTGTTTACATTGGGTTGTTTTTATGTAAATATTGGTTTATGGTATTTTTCGTGTGTTTGATTTTTGTATAATATTGTGTTTGGGTGTATGTATGATTGGAACTGAGATTTATATTCTTGAAATGGAGCAATTTTAATGGATTTATATACTGTGTGTGGCTAGAAGTGATCAATTTCAAATCTATAAAAAAATACCTAGATTTCCAACGGTTGGCAATGGCTTTCAGGTCATCGTATTTCAACGTCTTCCAATGGCAATCAACGGCCATTTTCAACGATTTCTAACATTTTCCAGTGTCTATTTGGCTAGAAAAAAATACATGTGGCCAAGTTACCTAGTTGGAAGCCATTATAAAATAAGTGTTGATTGCATTAGAAGTCATTGGAAACGGTTGATCTGTATACCAACGGACTTACCAACGGCTATACCAACGGTCGCCAACGGCCCCTGGCTGTTGGTATACACTGTTCCTCTTGTAGTGATCATGCGGTGCGCTTAAGCAATAAATGTAGATCCACATATGGTGCTTAGGGTGTTTTCGAGTTGCCAAATATGGATTCAGAATTTCAAATCTCATGTCGTGCTATATGCCAATTCCAAAAACCATGAGTCGATCAACCAAAAACCCTTGATCGTATTGGAGTACTCGGCTGGATTGATCTTTCCAAAAACCTAAGGATGGTATCCTCTGGAGGGATATGATTTCGTATCCCGTTAAGGGATACGATTTCGTATCCCTGTAGGGATAAGAAAATACAATATTTCGTATCCTAAGGGGATATGAAATACCCGCCTTTATGCCATAATCTAAGGTGTTCCTGAGTTGATGAACAGCTAGGAAAATGTGCGATCACACCGTGTTGATCACACGGTTTTGCCAATGTCAAATCTGAGTTGTGTGAATGTGGATGATTCGAAGCCAAGGAGCTTGCACATATGATTTCTCTTGATCGTAAAGTGTCGATCAATAGATTTTGAGTGATCGATTCAAGAGTTTTTCAAAACCTGTATATTTTGCCTCGACGAGTTTTGCCATGTGATGGGACTGAGGTGCTCAAGGATTTTGAGCTAATCGGGTCTAGTTGATCACATATTTTCACCATGCCAGATTTCGAAGATTATTAACAACTTTTCCAATCCGATAATGCCAATTCAGAAATCGACAACAGTTTCCAACCATTTCTGAATACTTCACGACTTCAACTCTCGCTTTGCATTTATTGATGAACATTATCAATTCTCGGGCCCGTCACTAACCATTAACTTGATGTGTGACTGCTTTACCAAAAAGCGGGTCAGCACTTTGCCCCCCTAAAATATATATTTCTTGATTGAAGGAAGATATGTTTTGTGAGAAATTCAGAAATCGAAGAATCCATAAACCAAAGCAAGGAGAGGTCCAAAGTGAAATCCAATCACGAGAAAGCCGAAGAGCCACGATCACATAAGATCTTATTAACCATAAAACTAGAAAGCAAAAGAAATAGAAAGCCGCGATCTCGCTGGATCGCACTAACCAAAAATCTTTGATCGATTCAGATCTTACTAGCCATAAAATCAAATCCCGAAAATCCGATGAAAGTCGAGATCGCTCCAGATCGTTTCCTGGAATATACCCAGAGTAACCGGATAATCAAAATAACCGAAGTAACTAGAATAACTGAAGTAGCCAGAATAACCAGAGTGACCATAGATGGAAAATCGGGGAAACCCAAAATCCATGAAAAAAAATACTTAGATGAGTCCACAGGCCCCTTGCCAAGCCCTGGAAAGAGGACCGAGGATAAGCCAGATGAGTGAAGTCCTTAATCGAGGTGTAATTCGATACAAATTCACTCGATCATACCTCATTGGAGAAATCCATGTCTCATCATCATTGGTTCAACCCATCGCTCTGTAGTGTCATGACTCATGGTTTGTCGATATGAGTTCACTCTACTCCCTTCCGATTGTGGAAACCATAGTTCATTGATATGAGTTCATCCTACCGTTCTCTGGTAGCGAAAACCATAGTTCATCGATACGAGTTTATCCTACTACTCCTTGGTGGTGGAACCCATAGTTCATCAATATGAGCTCATCCTACCGCTCTCCAGCGGTGGTTCAACCCATAATTCGTCGATATGAGCTCATCCTTCCGCTTTCCGGTAGCAGAACTTATGGTTCATTGATATGAGTTCATCCTTCCGCTCTCTGGCAGTGGAACTCATAGTTCATCTATATAAGTTCATCCTACCGCTCTTCGACGGCGGAACCCATAGTTCACAAGTTCATCTTGTCATTCTCTAGTGATGGAACTTATATATACGAACTCGTCCTATAACTTTTCGGAGATGGAGTTCGCATTTCATTCGTATGAATTCATCCATTCACATCTGGTGAAAGGGATTCACAATGCATTCCTGCATATCCATTGTAACACCCCGGATTTTTGAATAATCAAATTAACTAAAATAAAGAATAATAAATCTCAGATGTGAGAATTATGGGGATTGGGTTGCGCCACTGTGTTCGCCTCGGAATTCTAGTGGAGATAGAGTCCGAGTTTGCGGGAAACAAGTACCGGATGAAAGAGTTATGGACGAACGAAGTTTGGTGGCAAAGCAAAGAAGAAAAAAATGCACTGGCGCACTTGGGAAGTGCGCCAGTACATATTAACACTGGCGCACCTGCCAAGTGCGCCCAGGCCGAGGCTGGAGCATGCACAGCTTTCTGGTTCAGGCTGACCCGTGTTGTTGAGTCCATTCTGACTCGTTGCCGAGTCATTAGGGCTGACTCATCACCCTATCATAATTGAATGGTTTTGATTAACCCTAGGAACATCCGACGGCTTAAATTAATTCATAACTCTATAAAAAGACCCATAGACATAAACCCTAAATCAGAATTAAAACTAAAACTATGGCCGTCATGCTGTTGTCTTGAGCCCTAGAGCAGCCGCCACCAAATCGAAGAGAAAGAACAGCAACCAAATCAGAACCACTCAACCCTAACAGTGATTCTTCATCAAAGGAGCGCTAATTCAACTCCAGAAATCAGAATTCAGAACTCAAGACTGCTTTTGAGTTGTGAGTTCGATAGTTTTAGCAAAATAATTAGTAATTTAATTAGATTAAGTTATAACGCGGATTGTATGGATGTGATATGAAGTATTGATTGCATCTTGTAGGATTTTGATTGAATATCTATGATGTTATGATGTGATGCTATCATGCAAAGTTATGTTGCTATCATTCATGTTGTAATTTTATATACAATCAAATCGTCATGTTTCTTATGCTATTTTGCGATATTGATTCATATGCTAAATCATTATTAGGCAAGTTTATATTTTGGGTTCAAACACGAATCATATACATGTTGGGTAGAATTACATGTGACCTTACATGATTATGGCACCTAGTTTATGTGAGAATTAAATTGAAAGATTAGGCTATGTCATGATACTTTACATGTTAGTTCACAACATTGTTGCGATCTATAAATCACATATGTGAATTTATGAGTTGGACATTAATCATGTTATGTTATTACCTATGCAAGTTTAATCCCTTTAGATATAGGTTCATGACATATGATGTCTATGCAAATTTGTGGCCATTATTTCATCAAGTTCACACCTTTAGATTTGGGTCTATGTTATACATGATGTTTATGCAAGTTTGTGGCCATTATTTCATCAAGTTCACACCTTTAAAATTTGGAACCATGACATATGTTGTTATGCAAGTTGTAATCTTGGCCTATGCAAGTTTTAGATGTAGAACATCATTTACATATGCAAGTTCACCCATATGTTAGGTCTATGCTTTAATTATGTATATATGTGATGCTTTCTTTTATTTCATGAGTTAGACTATTCGAGCCTAACGTATATTTTTACGTTAAACGAACAAACGTACTACGTGGGGAAAAAGGGAATAATATTAAAAATATTTAATTGGCATAATTGCCTTAAAAGGCATAAAATAAAATTGTGGTGAAATTGGTATGATTTTACATACCATAAATGGATGGACATAATTGAGTCAATTATGGACATCGCTAAATTTGGAATTGATTGATAATTTGAATAGGGAAAGTAATTCAAATTGGGGGTGATTAATTAGGAGTAATTAATCGTCTAAGACACGAGGTTAGACTCTTTTGTGGTGTAAGACTGCCCGGACCCGCCCGGCAAATCCAGCTGCCACAAATGTCAGTCTAATGTGAGAGGTCTTAGGCATAAACTAAATACGTAACAATTGTAAAGACACGAGGTTAGGCTCTTTTGTGGTGTAAGACTGCCCGGACCCGCACGGCAAATCCAGCTGCCACAAATGCCAGTCTAATGTGAGAGGTCTTATGAGGTTACGGTCTTAATGAATTAAGAAACACTTAACCAGATAAGCATGTAGTGGGACAGGAGGGGGTTAAGTGGGTGCCTTGGGTGGCATGTGGAATCTAGTGGGTGCCTTGGGTGGCATTTGGAAATACGATTAGAAACACTTAACCAAAATATGGAAGGCTTGTGTCAAGTAATGGGGGGCCCATTTCAACCAGTAACCCATACGTATCTTTGTGGGCTCGACCCAAGTCAAGGACGGGACACGCATATTGGGCTTGACTGTAAGAGGCCAAACCGGGTTAGCGGTGGCAACGCAAGTCCAACGGGTTCATATGCGTGTGTGGACCCGGGCTGGTAGGTAAGACTTTGTTGCATCGTGTAGGTATAAGCCGTGCATTCTTTGTTGTATCGGGTTGCCACTTTGGGGAGTGATACACCCCACTGTGGGGCCAGCACGGGTATCTACGAGTTAGGGAGCCGATCGCTTGGGGGTAGTGGGTACACCTAGTTGAGATAGGGGTAGACGGCACCTATGAAGGTAGCTAGGGGTGCACGAAACTACCAATATCATTATTAAGTCTGTAGGCGGGATCAACCTTAGGGTGACTAGTAGTGGTGCAGTATACTAGTGGCGGTGCAGTTTAGGAATTATTCCATAGTGTTGGTGTAGTTCAGTAATTATCCTATAGTAGTTTAGGTGCGCTTTAACGATATCGTAATTCATCTTGTTTCCTTGTTTACTCTGTCATACTCAATGGTTCATGGTCATTTCCCTATTTTCCAACTTATGCCTTAGCCTAGTTACTTTGTTAATTATATTGTTAGAATTATCGCACTCGCCAGACTTTATGTCTGACCCCCCTTTTTCCATCTCTTTCCTTTCCCCACTCCAGGTGCTCAGGTTGGAACTAGCACCAGTGGAGCTTGATCTTAGATTGCTTTTAGAAGATTTCTTGGACCGTTGAAGTAAAGTTCAGCTTATCTTTATTTATGGCTATTTTAATGTTGGGGATTATGTCTTTCAGTTTATGTACTTTGTTTTATCAAGATGGATATGATGTACTTGACTTTGGTTTATAGTTTTGATGATATAATCAAACATATGGGTTTATCCACTGCAATGAAATAAAGTTTTAATTTCAACGTACTGCTTTATATCTGTCTTGTTGTGATTTTCTGTTCTATATTCACTTAAAAGGCTCCACTGAAGTTAAGGCATTCCCTTTGCGAGTGACCTTAATGGAGGTGGGGTGTTACATCCATCCAGCAGTCACCTAGTGACTGGGATTGATAGGGAAATTACATAACCCCGACCAATCGCCTCTTAGCGATATGAGCTAGCGTTTTACGTCTTCAAATTCATATCCGGGTGAAGCAAAGACACCATTAGTTTCATTCTCCATATAAGGAGCTTTTAAGCAAAGACAAAGAGAAATCAGATGAGACGAAGCCTCTCCGAGGTTCATCCGCTACCGCCACCTCTATCATGAGATGACAATTTTAGCTTGGGGCCGAGGTCCTCCTTAGTCTTGACTTGCAGACGGTTTCCCACGCTCAGGTACTGCCACCTCGGTGTTAGCATAGCCCGGGAAATTCCCATTCCTGACATGCTTCTTAATCAGGTCTCGAAGGTCCTACAACCATTGGGATCATGACTATCCAGATCGTGGAATAGGCAGTGCCTCGCAGACCTTCTATCCTTCTCACTAGGCTTATGTGGAGTTGGTTTCCGATACGGAAGATGCTTTTTCCTTTCTAAGTAGATCCTCTCCATAGGTGCATTCAGCTTAGCGTAGGATGGGTATCTCTCCCATTTCTTGCACTTCTTCGAACCATCCTACTCTTCTTTCACTTTATCCTTCACATCATCATGCTTGACTCCAGCCTCAAACGCCACGTGATTATTCAAAGGGTTTGTTTTAACCTTGCTTTGTTCATGTGCGTCCTCTTGGCGTATGTACCTATCATCCTCAAAATAAAACTCATCGAGATCCCTTGAGGATCTATTTGCAAACTAGCCTTGAATTCATATTTCTAAGGCACTCTAACTACGACCGCCATTGAGATCATAGATGGATGCGGCTTATCCACTGAAGCCACTGTTGCTTTGAACCTTTCCTAGTACTTCTACAAAATCTCTCAGGAGTATTGCTTGATAGTCGTCAATGTCATCAAATTCCTGGGATAAGCTATATGGACTATGAACTGTCACATGAATCAAATAACAAGCTCATTCCAAGATCCAATCAATCCGTTGTTGAGCTGCCTAAACCAAAGCGTAGTTAAATCCAACAAGAATAAAAAAAAACATTTTGCCGTGAGGTCGCTAGATGCCCCTAGCACATCCATGTTCCTGATATAGTGTGTAAGGTGTGTTGTAGGATCCTATATCCCATTGTATTCCACCAAAACAAGTAGTTTTAAATCCAGGGAAGCCTTTGCATTTAAGATGTTAAGAATGAAGGAGCTCTGGGTCACATTCTCATATCCGTGGCTGGAGGTTCCGGCTCAAGTTACGTATCGTACAAGTTCAGCTAACTGATTGTTGTCGAAGAGAAGTTGTGAAGCCTATTCCCCATGCTTCGGGGGAAATTTTAGAATGTATGTTTTAGGTTGTACTCCACCAACCCTCCTCACTTTTGCACCGTGCCTTCCCGTATTGCACAAATCCAAATTAGCCACTGCCTTCCTTCCAATAGGAACTTCTGTTTCAATCGTAACTTGTGGTGCCGTTAGGGGCATGATCCTAGCTCCCGTAACTATGGGAGCACTTCCATTCAGTCCTTTATGCACCCGTGTCTGAGTAGTATTTCCATTTCCAGAGCCTAAAACCTGACCAACAAAAACATCTTGAGTTGTGGTCGCCTCAGGGTTGGGGGTGTTGCCCCCCAGCCTACTTTAGGGGATTGCCTCCAAGTCGCCAGTCATGTGCTGAGCAGCACTACTATTTGTACCGATGATGTCTTCTTGGCCTGCTGGCCTTCCAAAACCATGAAATCTATCCTCCACCCGAGTGAGAAAAGCATTCATTGCTTCGTCTTGCCGATCGAGTCGAGTGTTCAAATCTAAATCCAAATCCTTGATCATTTCATTCACATAATCCCGAGTGACAAAGTTTAAGGGATTTCCAGTTGAAGAAACTTATTAACTTCCTCGCCTCCAGTATATTGAGCCTCGGTAATAGCGTAGAGCTTCTTTCGTTTAACCATAATGAAAAGTGAGTGAAGTTTGTTTTCGAAACAAAGTCGAAGTCATAAATCAAAATCCAAGAACCAAATCCAAAGCCGAAGTCGAAGTTGTTGCGTCCCCTTCCGGGCATGCTAAAGTGTTGACATGGGAAATTCGTAATTTTTACACGCCAACACCCAAGAGTGAGTTTAGAAGAAAACCCGATATCCAAATAACCAAATTCTGAAATGAAAAGGGATACAATCTTTTTATAGTATTTTGGCACTAATGCCTATGTCCGCTTTATAGTAATCATTCATCATCATTGTTCTGATTACAACGATTGTCCAAGTTTGGAAACTTTGAATGTATAAAGTTGTATAATGGAATAACAAATGTCTTGTTTAATCCCAACTTTGACCAAAATGCCCTTTTTATCTTCCTTAGGCCAAATTGTGTTAGTATGAACACAATGTCCAAGGAAAAACTTCAACGTCCAAGAATATCCAATAATGTCCAAATATGCTCCAAAGTGTAATTTTCAACACTTAGAGTTGCTCAAAAAAAGCCAAAAGTCTAAAAAAATGCCAAAATATTGTAGGCAAATTTCTAAGTGAAGTTTACATGTCCAAGAAGTGTCCAAAGCCATAGGAATTAACATGAAAGTCATTAATGAGCTCCAAAGAAAGCCATCCCATATTCCAAAGTCCAAAAATACGAATTCAAGCCAACCCCTTTGAATGCCAAAAGAGGGGTTTTTATAAGTGAAGTTTCCATTCATCAGCCAAAATGTCATATCACGGGGGAATACGAAATACGTATCCCTGGGACATTAAAAAAAGTCGAGTTCCAATGCAAAAATTTGAATCCTAAAGAAATTCTAAAAAAACATTGAGCGACACATGTAGATCACCTACAAATCAGTGATCCCCATGTACGAGGAGGTGATCAACTAATTCAATGCTACTTCGAATCCGTGCCAAACCATATTTCGGATCCCAGAATCACACGGTGCGCCTAAACCAAAATATATCCGCACACGGTACTCAGTGCGTTTTCGACTTGCCATATCCGAATCTGGGATTTCGAGTCCCATGTTATGTCAGATGCCGATTCTAGAAACCATGAGTCGATCAACCAAAAACCCTTGATCGTACCAAAGTGCTCAACTGAAATGAGCTTGCCAAAAACCTAAGGATCGTATCTCCTTGAGGGATATAATTTCGTATCCCCTTGGGGGATATGATTTCTTATCCCTATACGGATACAAAAATACAATATTTTGTATCCCCGGAAGGATATAAAATCCGTATTTCATATCCTAAGGGGATACGAAATACCCATCTTTATGTCAAAATTCGAGGCATGCTAGGGCCGATGCGCAGCAAGGAAAATGTGTGATCACACCATGTTGATCATACTGTTTTATTAGTGCCAAATCCAAGTTGTGTGAAAGTGTCTGATCCAAAGCAAGGAGCCTGCAGCTTGATCATGCCTTGTCGATCAATAGATTTTGAGTGATCTATTCTAAAGTTTGTCAAAACCAATATGTTTTTTCTCGATGAGTTTTGCCATGTGATCGGACCAAGGTGCTTAAGGTTTTTGAACTGACCGGGCCGAGTCAATCACGTATTCTTTCCAAGGTTATTAATGATTTTTCCAACCCGATAATGCCGGTTCGGAAATTGACGATATTTCCAACCATTTCTGAACATTTCACGACTTCGACCAAATCGTTTTGCGTTTTGCAACGAACGTTTTCGAATCTCGAGCCCGTCGCCAATAATAAACTCGACGTGTGACTATTTTGCCAAAAAGTGGGTCAATAGACTTTCCTATTCCTTTCAGGTGCAGGCCAAAATAAAAAGTTTGAACAAGGCCAAAATAAAAAGTTGATTTACACATATCTGAAAATTTAACTGTCGGATTTTCCCAAAACTAAAACCGTTGGATTCGTTTTGAAAAGATCTTTCTAATGATATAAAATTTGTGAAGATCCAACAGTTAAATTTTCAGATATGTGTAAATCAAATCTGGAGAAAAACAGCGCCACGGCTGCGTTATGGCCTGAAGCGTTATTTTGAAAATATTGGCTATTTTTAAATAAATAAAAATAGCGATAAATCGTGATAAAATATTATAAACGATATGGAATGGAAATAAACTAAATTTGCTCGGTTTACGTGATATTTGATGGTTGAATGTGTTTGGCGTGAAAATTGCACTAAAGGACAAAATTAGTGATATCGAATAATTTAACCATTGAAATGAATTGATTTGAAATTCTAAATATACGTGGATTATTTGAAAAGGCTGAGTTAATTCTCATTTCAAATAATTGATCGACGTTCGAGAATCGAAGATATTAAGACGATGCAAGACCGATGATCTTCACGTCGAATGGAGGGGTGCTACTGATGCTCATGATAGGAGTAGCTACCTAGAAGGGGTTGAAGTAGTAGCCGTCCGGACGTACAGGTTGATTGTATGGATATGTGAGGAATAAAGATCCTCTGGTTTCGTTCAAACCCAGAACGGACTTGTAAATGGACTGTGTCTGACATTGGATTTCATTCTGTGTGATTGATAAACGTCGGTTACATGGCGTGAATTGCCAGTGTGGCATGCTGAGATGCAATGATCAAAGCTTTTGTTGAAAAGCAGAGCTTTGTGGTGGATGATCAAAGCAACGCCTATGTGGCATAGCTTTGTGTATAACGTGAATTCGCGAGCCTCACACTCCGGTATGAACCAGAAACAGGAGAGGACTTCAGGGAGGACATGCGTTTCTTTCTAGCTAGGAGTTGTGTCAGTGTTTTTACACGGCCTGACATTTTACTTATGTGGATGATGGATTGTGATGATCCCAAAACCCCGTGACACGGTGTTAAGGATAATCATTGGAATATAACACATTAATCATCATTAGCAGATCACTGATAATAGCATAAACAGAAAATAGAATAATTTACACACATATGACAGCGGAATCATATAGATATCATCACATCAGAGAAACACAATACAGGATACAACTTAGTGCATAATGATACATAGTCAGTCACCATCGCCTAAGGCGGAATCATACATAAAGAGTACACAAAATAAATATCAGTCTACATTGCCAATGGCGGAATCATAATATAGATACAATAATGGCGGAGAAAATCCAAGTCAGCACGGTGTAGTCAAGCCTCGCCATGAGCCAAAAGTGCGTCAGAAACCTGTAACTAGGCTGCCCGTGTGAAAATGGGGGCACTCGAGTTTGCAAGGTGAAACAAACTACGAGTCAGTTATGGGACTGGTATGAGAAATCTACTTAACTTATTAACAACAATAACAAGGAAAATCAAAAGACCACGCCACTTTCGCGGAACGGGTTTACTCCAATGAGTGCTAGTGCATGAAATAAAGTAAATGATTAAATCATCGCAATGGTTTTTATAAACTGAAGCCATTATAAGACTCAAGTCCCGTCACACAATGCAACGCAAGCCGGAGGATAGAGTTTTTACCTTATAATGGCCAAAAATGCTTCATACGAATAAAACAAAAGTGTTTGATGTTATTACTAGTGCATATCTGTTTCAAAAGCGATTTCAATCATAAATATCAATCCTAGGCGGCATAAATGACCCATACCACTATGTCGCCGTACTAGTAATACAATCACGTCCGCATATTTCGTATTGGAAATTGGATTCCTTCATGAGTCGAGGCAAGGGGCAAGTCCTCTCCGTTCGAGACACTTTAGCAAATGTCCCAGGACCCCACTATGATCCTTGGAATCGGCTGGGCCGGTCCTCTCTTACTTTTGAGGATAGGCAATTCCTGAACACACGTTTCCCGGTCCTTACAGACCTATAATCGAGGCTCCTCGCATTCCAACGACCACACATGTGAAAAGTATATATAATGTCAGGGCTGGTAGGTCACTGACACCACCATAGCTAGAAAGAAACGTCGTGCTCTCCTAGCGGTCCGTCTCCCGTTTTTGACTCATACCAAGGTGTGAGGCTCGCGAATTCACGTTATACACAAAGCTATGTCACACAGACCATGCTTTGATCATCAACCACAAGACTTTGCTTTGCAACAGAAGCCTTGATCATATGCCACTCAGGCGTGTCACACAGGCAATCCACTCCATGCGACTGATTTCTATCCATACATAACCTCTGAGCTCGTACGTCTCAGAGAAGGGCGTTAAGCAAGAGAATAAATTCTCCGCCGCCAAACAGATATATATTTAACAGAGATCAATCAACACAGAACAAAATCCAATGTCAGACACACAGCCCATTTACAAGTCCGTTCTGGGTCTGAACGAAACCGGAGGCACCAATTCCTCGCATATCCGTACAATCAATAATATGTTTGGACAACTACTACTTCAGCTCCTTCATGGTAGCTACTCCAATCACGAGCATCAGTAGCGCCCATCCATTCAGTGTGAAGATCGTCGGTCTTCAGCCGTTGTTAACTCCTCGACTTCTCAACGTCGATCGATTATTTGAAATGAGATAAACTCGGCCATTTCAAATAATCCACATATATTTATATTTTCAAATCAATTATCCACATGGTTGGACTATTCAACATTCACATTTCAGTTCTTTAGTTATAATTTTCATGTCAAATACATTCAACCATCACATATCAAGCAAACCCAATGAAATTGGTTTATTTCCACTCTATATCGTCTATAGTATTTTATACCGATATATCGCCATTTTTATTTAATTTAAAACGGCCATATTTAATTAAATGACGTTTCAGGTCGTGCCAATGCACTGGCGCTGTTTTTCACTAAATTTGTTTTACATTTATCTAAAAATCTAACCATTGGATCTTCACAAATTTTACATCATTAGGAAGGTCATTTCAAAACGAATCCAACGGTTTCGGTTTTGGGAAAATCCGACGGTCAGATCTTCCACACTAGTCATTTGAAGTTACGATTTCAATTTACGAACTGCAGCGTCGTTATTCGATTTAATTTAATTATATTTATATATATATAATCATTTCTGCCGCTGTTTTTCTTCAGATTTGAATTAAACATTCCAGACAATCCAACCGTCGGATCTTCACAAAGTTGGTACCGTTGGAAAGATATTTCCAAGGCGAACCCAACGGTTGCGGTTTCGGGAAAATCCAATGGTCGGATTTCCCGCACTAGTCGTTTGAAATCACGGTTTCAAAACACGAACTGCACGGCCACATTTCGTTTTAATTTTATTTATATTTATATATTTATATAAATATAGTTCATTCAAAAATTCCTATATAGTTTTCACTTCAATTATTTCACTAACGCCTTTAAATTTTGGAAAATTTCGCCATAACCTCCTTTGTACGGGAGAGGCTGGGAAAATTCCCAAATAGCCACACGGGCGTCTCATGTCAAAAAGAAAAAGAAAAAGCCAAGCGGCTAGCCAACAGGCTCATAAAATCATCACCCAAACGAAACAGTAAATGTGTACCTATTTGTCGGGCACAAAATTTTATTCCTCTTCTCTAGCCCCTTTGCTATCACCTGTTCAATAAATATGTATGTACATATATACAATTTTTATCACTTATCATTTTCCATTCAACTTCATATTTGATTTACTTTGGTTTAAAAACACCATTCATTCTAATGTTGCATGCATAGGCTAAAATCATACCATTAGCTAATTAATGTATATTTCAACTCATGCACATTTATTTGAACAAGTGGTTATTTTTAACACTTCACATTTCAAAGATGATAATTTTGGCGAACTAAAATAGATTTCAACACATGACTATTTTATTTAGTTCCTATGCCTGTTAAAATAGTATTTCTTCACAAATATTTATTTCAACGTCCGCATATCTTTAGCAGATCACATATATGATAAAAATGATATTTTTATCACTTAAAATATTTATTCTACAAATGGATGTTTTCTACACTTCATAGTTTCAATAAAAATGTAATTTTTATTGTTCGATCTTTTTATTCAACACATGAACTTTTCCACTACACA
Source organism: Allium sativum (assembly GCA_030737875.1). Classification (NCBI taxonomy): domain Eukaryota; kingdom Viridiplantae; phylum Streptophyta; class Magnoliopsida; order Asparagales; family Amaryllidaceae; genus Allium; species Allium sativum. The sequence continues at coordinate 293,880,964 of CM060912.1, forward strand.
CACTTCTCAACACATGAGCATTTCCACACATGGATATTTTATTTATGTTGTTCATATAAGAAAGATGGAATTTTTATTGTTGAAACTATTTATATATAAGGCGAATATTTTACATACTTCATATATATTATAAAAATGTGATTTTTATTGTTTAAACACTTCATTCATTCACAAATGAATTTAATTTTCACACATCACTTTTCAACACATGAACATTTCCACACATGGATATTCTATTCATGTTGTTCATATAAGAAAGATGAAATTTTTATTGTTGAAACTATTTATATATAAGGCGAATATTTTACATACTTCATATATATTATAAAAATGTGATTTTTATTGTTTAAACACTTCATTCATTCACAAATGAATTTAATTTTCACACATCACTTTTCAACACATGAACATTTCCACACATGGATATTTTATTCAACATATGGCATTAATTTCAACGCACGAAGATAATTTCAACATATGAAAATAATTCTAACACATGAATATTATTCAAAATTTCGGCAGCATAACGGCAGGGTAGTTAAAACCGACACCGTCCCAAGTACGGCTCCTCGCTCTACCTTAAAACCTCGCGGTTTTTGACAATGGGGATTCATGCATCTAATTCGCACGCAGGTGGCATGTTTATTTTTATTTCCACAAATATTTCCAATTCATTTCAATCACCAATGGGTATTTTTCAACCACAACCAAACAATATCAACCACAAACAATTATTCAACCATTCGTATTTTTCATCCAATATTTCGCACCAGTTCACAACAATAAATATCGTCCATGGTTTGTGGACGAGGGGAGAATATATATATATTATTGCCATTTTTCACTTGCATTTCAACACATATATCAATTATTTTATGCATGTATAATTCATACTTCGCTTATATAGCTTACACCACGCATGTACATGAGGTATACAACACGTGTGTAATTTATATTTCGCTTATATAATTAATACATGACATTTTCCATTCAAATTCATTTTATTTAGATTTCTCACATTGGTTTTCGGAGTGCTAAAAATCGTAGATGACTCAGAAAAATCTGCTTCTTCTTCTATGTGGTAGAGAGCTTCCTTGTGGTCCCGATGTTTCCTGTTTCATCAAATTTCGTCAACACACCAAAAAGATATGATTTTTCAAAGTGCAGACATCAAAAAGGACTCACCTTTCTATTTGGTTTGAAACTAGGTTTGAGGTTTTCGCGAAATCCGCTGACCTAGACAACGATCAGGGAGTTGGACGTGGAAGAGCTTAGAGCGGGCTTCCTATCGGTGGTGGTGGTTGTAACAACCCGTATTTCAATAACATGTTAAAACGAGAATCAAGGCAGAATTTAATTTTAAATTCTGAATCAAGTAAAACGGGCTATGCCATTGCGTTCGTCTCGGAAAAATACGCGAAATAGAGTCCGAGTTTTCGAAAAACGAAGTCTGTATGACCCGGTTAAGGCCCAAAGAAGTTTTCGGGAAATTTGAATTTCGAAACATGCAGAAATGGGGCCAGGCGGGAAAATTCCCGCCCAGACAAGTCGACAGGCATGTCGACAGGGCTGTCGACTTGCCCTGTCGGCTGATTCTGATCTGGTGCACCTATTTTCTATCTTGGCTAGGTTTTTGGGCCTGGTTTGAAATCTGATGGTTCAGGTTGGTCCTAGGGTTAATCTAAGGGCCTAAAACTATCCTAATCTCTATAAAAAGACCCTAAACCTACCCCTAAACCCTCATTATTCACTCATGTAACTAAACTATGGCCAAATTTCTACTCTCATGGCCTCCATCTCAAATCCCTAGAGCCTATGCATTCAAAACGGGTTCAAATCAAAAGATGCAAGCTTGCTACACCAAAGAGAGGCAAAATCAACGTTGCTATGCGAGTTCCATGACGATTCTTCAACAAAGGAGGCACCTTTCTTAGCCAAGATGATTCATGCTTCTTTCCCTAGGCCTAACTAGGTAAGTTCTAGCTACTTTTAGACGGAAACGGTAGTTTTGATAATGACATAGGATAAAATGAGGCTAAACATGATTATGCGAACCTATATGAACCTTACCTTGCCTCTTGTGTTCATGTTTATGATTTTAGGCCATGTGAGTGACTTAATCATGCCTCTCATGCTATGCATAACCTAGTTTATCTTGCAAGTTTGGATCTTTATGCATGAAATGCTAGCATGAACCTTTAGGAACCACTTTACTTGTGAAACATTGGCTAAGACAAGATTTTGGGGCTTATGCATGTTTATGAACCCAAACCCCTTATGCTAACATGCAAGTTTGTGGCCAAATCCTTTATGAGATTATGCATGCTCGTGGCCAATCCCCTCTTTTAAGTTGTGCATGTTTATGGCCAAACCCTTTTTGATAATATGCATGTTTGTGGCCAAATTACCTTATGACACTATGCATGTTTATGGCCAATCCCTTTATGATGTTATGCATGTGGAAGCCAAGCCCTTTTTGGCATCATGCATGTTTTGAGACCAATATGTGACATAGTATCCTTACTATGTTGACTCGCTTTGCTTGCGTTGGGAAAACACGATTTTGGGTAGTTAGATAAACATGAACATGTCGCAAAATCTTAACTTGAATATGACATGTGTTTATACTTGAAAATATGACTTGAAAGATAACATGGAGGTTGGCATGTAAGTATGCATAAAAACATGAGCTTGGGAATTTACCTATTAAGTTAGGTCTACCCTTTGGGAATTTACCTATTAAGTTAGGTCTACCCAAATGCTTGAAAACTTGTAACATGTTTTGGAAACATGATGAACTTAGACAAAATAAGTATGGCCAACTCGAGGTTGGGTTGAGTTTGCAACGTAAAACTACCCGGAACCGACCGGCCTAACTAGTAGTTGCAAACAATAGGACCCAATGTGAGAAGTTGGTCATGTCGCGCTTAAGACCCGAGGTTAGACTAGGTTGTGGTGTAAATCTACCCGGACCCGCCCGGCTTAACTAGTAACCACAACAAGGTCTAATGTGAGAGGTTGAGGGTGCATTAATTAAATTAATGCCACATAATAGGGTTAAGTTAATTTGATTAATGAGGCTTAACCAAATATGATATGGACAAATGGGTTAAGTAATTTGATTAGGCTAATGATACTTAACAAAACATGATAAGCTTGGGTAGGTTAAGTAACTTGATTTGCCTAATGAAACTTGACCATTTTTATACGACTAGTGTACGAGATTAAGTTAACCAACACTTAATCAATCCAACACGATAACGTGATAAGGTTAAGTAAATTTTCTTAATGACACTTAACCGTATAATACAGTTAATGGATGGGGTTAAGATTAGGCTTAACTAATCTAAACATGGTAATCGGATGGGGTTAAGTTAGCCTAGACTTAATTAATCCAACTTGGTAATTTAATGGGGTTAAGTTAAACACTTAACTAATTTAACACGATGATTTGATGAGGTTAAGTGACCTATACTTAACCAATCTAACTCGTTAATTTGATGAGGTTAAGTTAATCTATACTTAACCAATCTAACGTGAAAACATGATAAGGCTAAGTCACGAATCACTTGAATACGCTTGACCGATTTGATGACAAGGTCAAGTTAAATTATATAATTAACCAATCTAAAATGATAATTAGACGAGGTTAATTCATGGATTCCTTGATATACTTAACCAACTTGACACATGGTTTATAGGGTTAAGTCTTGGACTTGTATACTTAGCCAATTTTGACATGGTTTGTAGACGGGCTAAGTTATGAACTTAAGTGACACTTAACCCATTAGATAAACCCTAATTCGGAGGATTAGGTAAATAACCATAATTAACAAGGATTATGGAAATAAGGCTAAGTGGTAAACCTTAGTTAAGGGAAACTAAGTAATAATTCTTAGTCAAGGAAATTTGGACCATTTCTTAGATAGATTAGTAACCCGATACGTTAGGTCAACGTTTAAGTATGCATGTAGGAGCAGGCTATCTGATTTAGATAAAGGCTCCAACGAACTGGGTAACGAAGCAGCGGCTTCGGGGAATGTGAGGATATTCTTGGGATCCCTCTGTGAGCTGCCAGGTCATTATACTAGGCTCACGAGAGGTTGAGGTCTGCGGTAGAAGAACCAAGAATATGCCTTGGTTGCTATGAGAGCGACCTAAAGACTGGGGTGGATAGCAGTGAGCCGACGAATACATAAGGTGCCCGAGATAGCAGGTTCGTCGATCATCTACCATCTTGAGTCAAGCGTGTACGTACGGAAAGGCAGGGAACACCCAACAGACCATAATTGCTATCTAATTATGGGTGAGGTAGGCCGTAGGATGTGGGCTGGCCGGAGTGTAGTTCTCATGCAAGATTTTCTCTTGTGTTGCCTTTCACTAGTTGAGGGAGGGGTCTCGTGGGACCATAGCCACGTGTAGAAAAGCAGACCTTAGTATCTGCATCGGCAGATAAATCTAAAGCTCCCGACCGAGTCCTGTATTTCTTGGTTTGCCCTGTGACAAGACTCGGATGGCACGATGTGATACATGTGCATACAATTATAGAAAAACGATTCACGATGAATGCGTGGGAAAAAGGGCGCGGTTGAGGGTTAGCGTAATCCCTAGTGGCCTAGGTGGTTTAACCCAAACCGAAATACGAAAGCGTGCAATAGGTAAGCGTAATCCCTAGTGGTGCTAGGTGGCGTAAGTCCTAGTAGTTCAAACGATGATTCATATGGAAGAGCCTAGCTAGAACAAGGGTGACAGTCCAAACGAATTCAAGGATAATACGACATGAGGAAGCCCGTACGAGGTACGGCAAAGGACTGAACTTATATACATGGAAAGAAACATATGATTTGAGTAACCTATATATGCGATATACTAGGTTGACATGGACCATTACACGACTTTGAGCAAGGGACATTCATGGTTAACACATGACGCGGGTAGGGGTACTAGTACGAGAGGTGCAGAGCAAATATACATGTTAGGACTAAGAAGAATATATATAATAGATACCGTGGGATGTTAGACGGGGTAGATACCTTGGGATAATGTACTCGATAGAAATCTGACGATGTGATACCTTGACTTATCATGACACCGTAGTTTATCATGATACCTTAGTTTACTTTGCCATAGTAGTTCAACCGGCTACCCTGGTTTATCTATCTTGTAGTTATCCTTATGTTTACTTTCAGTTTATGCATGTCATGTTACCTTTACCTGTTTTTATACTGGAAGTAGATAGGACTTACTCAGTCTTTTTGACTGATCCGTTTTGTTTCGCCTCTTTTCTTCCGTTTCCCCCCCTCCAGGTTACAGGGAGGAAACAATGCTGTTTAGTTCGGACTTCTTCTGCTTGAAGGTCATCATGTATGGCTTGGACTTTTCTTGGCTATGGCTACTTTACTGTTTTTACTTGGGGAATAATTTATGAAAATGTCTTTATGCTTCTTTACTATTGCAAGACAGGTTTTGATGTACTCTGATGTAAAAGGCTTTAGACCTTATTTACTCATGTTATGAAAGTTTGATTTTACTTCCGCTATTCTATATGTTCTGTCTTGTGATATTTCTATGCATGTTTACCAATAATGCCCCTCTAAAGCTAGTGCATTCCTTTGCGAGTGACCCTAGCGGAGGCGGGGTGTTACATTTGGTATCAGAGCAGAAGGTTACCAGACTGGGCAAAAGTTTTTAAAGACCTTCTGAAAACTATTTGAAAATCGTTTATAAAGAAGCATTTTTCAAGAAAATTTTCTTTTAAAATAAAAAGGCTATTCCCCAAAGGCCATTTGCACTATCCTTGTTTCCTTAATTGAATCTCTTTTCCTTTCTTTCCTCCATCTGTAGTCACAGTGGTTTTAACTGCGACTAGTCTTTTCTATCTACGAAAGTGTTTTCCTTACGATGGAGGTGGTTCTCGAGAGACCAGTGGCCGCGTTATAAGAAAGGATAGTGAGGAAGAGGATAAAGGATACGAGCTTAAGGATGAGCAACTTGTTGGTATGGCTCAGCCCAGGACGAGAGAGAAGGATGAACAATGAAACCCATGAAGAGAGAGTACCTTTGGCATGGTGAAACGGGACAGATAGTTAAGTATCATGGAACAGGGACAAGATCATTCGGAGAGCAATAGTATGCTCTCATTTCTAGGGTACCTCAGAAGGAGGGTAACGATCTTGTTAAAGGTTTAGCTTTTCTTCTCTATCATCCTGTCGGGACTTTGTTTTGATCACCGCATCTTTTAAGTCCGCTTCGATAGTTGAGTCTCTACACCTTAGTACTAGCGTAGTAGGGGATCCCGTTTTTGTCCCAAGTCCTATTGGAAGATCGGTCCATTTATTCATGACAAGTTTGGATTTGAGAATGTTTATGCCAAGTATTGAGCTTGGAAATAATGCTTATGTTTATAAGCTATGGATGGATTCTAGGGATGAAGTGGTTATCCAGTAAGGGGTGCCACTCTCGGTTTTGATAGGAGGGTAGTTAGACTCTTGACTAGCCTTGGTAATACCCTCGAAGTCTCGTGTAACCTTTTGGGTTCGGTCATGGTTAGTTACTTAGAATCCCTTGATGCCTTTATGGGAAATTGGAAGCCCAATCGAGTGGTGTTCGCCGATAAGACGGATGGTTTATTTCACTTATGCATGGGTTATAGAAATCACCTTAGTAAGTGCGCTTGATAACCTGGTTGGCATCTGTTTACTTTCAAGAGAAAGTTCTTCTATGTGGTATACCTTGTGGTACGAGGTCCGAGATTCATTAGTGAATTTTGGAAAGCTTGCATGAGATCATGAGTACGCAGTCATGTTTGCGTCAAGTATTTTAGAAAAAGGATAAGTGCAAGTGGAACGAGAGGCGACGAAGGAATGAGTTCCAGCTCATGTTATGGAAACAGGAAATAAGAAGCTACGAAATCGCAAAGACGGTCAAGGCACAATGGAATTGAGCTCAAGGAAGTACGACTTTGATGGTCAAAGACTAGATACGCGCATGATATCTCTTTTTGGGAGTGTATCCTTGATCCCTGTTTTCTGTAGAGCTTACTTGTAGGCTATCTTTTGTGGACACCCTCTCGGTCCTATTTTCTGTTACAAACCCCGTACGGAGTTTGTTTTGTTTATCTTCTCGACCCTGTTTCAGGGAATCTTAGGTAGAACCCTATGGATGTAAACATGTATTTGAAACATGTTATGATTGATATGGTTGCAAGTGGTTGCAAGTGGTTGCTCGTGGATGCGCGAATACACATTAGATACTAGCTCGACTCGGTCACATTTCATATTGCATATGCACGAGTATTTATACTTGTTTATGGATGAAATCGAATGTGTTATCATGCGGTTGTTGCATATGAATGAATGATTGTGCACGCATATAGTATCTATATGGCTAGGACTATTTGCATACATGTTGGATTCATGGCACTATACATATTTTTGCATTAGAAAGATTATCCAGGCCTGATCATTAGCATTAGCTAAGGAACATGTACACACACATTTTGCATGTATTCATACAGCATTAGAAATCATCTAAGGACAATGGTTGCTTGTGGATGATGTTTTGAGTAGATGGATGATGGATGGTAGGATATGTTCTTCCTAACTTAGAGATTTCGGGGACGAAATCCTAAAAGGTGGGGAGAATGTAACAACCCGTATTTCAATAACATGTTAAAACGAGAATCAAGGCAGAATTTAATTTTAAATTCTGAATCAAGTAAAATGGGCTATGTCATTGCGTTCGTCTCGGAAAAATACGCGAAATAGAGTCCGAGTTTTCGAAAAACGAAGTCCGTATGACCCGGTTAAGGCCCAAAGAAGTTTTCGGGAAATTTGAATTTCGAAACATGCAGAAATGGGGCCAGGCGGGAAAGTTCCCGCCCAGACAAGTCGACAGGCATGTCGACAGGCATGTCGACAGGGCTGTCGACTTGCCCTGTCGACTGATTCTGATCTGGTGCACCTATTTTCTATCTTGGCTAGGTTTTTGGGCCTGGTTTGAAATCTGACGGTTCAGGTTGGTCCTAGGGTTAATCTAAGGGCCTAAAACTATCATAATCTCTATAAAAAGACCCTAAACCTACCCCTAAACCCTCATTATTCACTCATGTAACTAAACTATGGCCAAATTTCTACTCTCATGGCCTCCATCTCAAATCCCTAGAGCCTATGCATTCAAATCGGGTTCAAATCAAAAGATGCAAGCTTGCTACACCAAAGAGAGGCAAAATCAACGTTGCTATGCGAGTTCCATGACGATTCTTCAACAAAGGAGGCACCTTTCTTAGCCAAGATGATTCATGCTTCTTTCCCTAGGCCTAACTAGGTAAGTTCTAGCTACTTTTAGATGGAAACGGTAGTTTTGATAATGACATGGGATAAAATGAGGCTAAACATGATTATGCGAACCTATATGAACCTTACCTTGCCTCTTGTGTTCATGTTTATGATTTTAGGCCATGTGAGTGACATAATCATGCCTCTCATGCTATGCATAACCTAGTTTATCTTGCAAGTTTGGATCTTTATGCATGAAATGCTAGCATGAACCTTTAAGAACCACTTTACTTGTGAAACATTGGCTAAGACAAGATTTTGGGGCTTATGCATGTTTATGAACCCAAACCCCTTATGCTAACATGCAAGTTTGTGGCCAAATCCTTTATGAGATTATGCATGCTCGTGGCCAATCCCCTCTTTTAAGTTGTGCATGTTTATGGCCAAACCCTTTTTGATAATATGCATGTTTGTGGCCAAATTACCTTATGACACTATGCATGTTTATGGCCAATCCCTTTATGATGTTATGCATGTGGAAGCCAAGCCCTTTTTGGCATCATGCATGTTTTGAGACCAATATGTGACATAGTATCCTTACTATGTTGACTCGCTTTGCTTGCGTTGGGAAAACACGATTTTGGGTAGTTAGATAAACATGAACATGTCGCAAAATCTTAACTTGAATATGACATGTGTTTATACTTGAAAATATGACTTGAAAGATAACATGGAGGTTGGCATGTAAGTATGCATAAAAACACGAGCTTGGGAATTTACCTATTAAGTTAGGTCTACCCTTTGGGAATTTACCTATTAAGTTAGGTCTACCCAAATGCTTGAAAACTTGTAACATGTTTTGGAAACATGATGAACTTAGACAATATAAGTATGGCCAACTCGAGGTTGGGTTGAGTTTGCAACGTAAAACTACCCGGAACCGACCGGCCTAACTAGTAGTTGCAAACAATAGGACCCAATGTGAGAAGTTGGTCATGTCGCGCTTAAGACCCGAGGTTAGACTAGGTTGTGGTGTAAATCTACCCGGACCCGCCCGGCTTAACTAGTAACCACAACAAGGTCTAATGTGAGAGGTTGAGGGTGCATTAATTAAATTAATGCCACATAATAGGGTTAAGTTAATTTGATTAATGAGGCTTAACCAAATATGATATGGACAAATGGGTTAAGTAATTTGATTAGGCTAATGATACTTAACAAAACATGATAAGCTTGGGTAGGTTAAGTAACTTGATTTGCCTAATGACACTTGACCATTTTTATACGACTAGTGGACGGGATTAAGTTAACCAACACTTAACCAATCCAACACGATAACGTGATAAGGTTAAGTAAATTTTCTTAATGACACTTAACCGTATAATACAGTTAATGGATGGGGTTAAGATTAGGCTTAACTAATCTAAACATGGTAATCGGATGGGGTTAAGTTAGCCTAGACTTAATTAATCCAACTTGGTAATTTAATGGGGTTAAGTTAAACACTTAACTAATTTAACACGATGATTTGATGAGGTTAAGTGACCTATACTTAACCAATCTAACTCGTTAATTTGATGAGGTTAAGTTAATCTATACTTAACCAATCTAACGTGAAAACATGATAAGGCTAAGTCACGAATCACTTGAATACGCTTGACCGATTTGATGACAAGGTCAAGTTAAATTATATAATTAACCAATCTAAAATGATAATTAGACGAGGTTAAGTCATGGATTCCTTGATATACTTAACCAACTTGACACATGGTTTGTAGGGTTAAGTCTTGGACTTGTATACTTAGCCAATTTTGACATGGTTTGTAGACGGGCTAAGTTATGAACTTAAGTGACACTTAACCCATTAGATAAACCCTAATTCGGAGGATTAGGTAAATAACCATAATTAACAAGGATTATGGAAATAAGGCTAAGTGGTAAACCTTAGTTAAGGGAAACTAAGTAATAATTCTTAGTCAAGGAAATTTGGACCATTTCTTAGATAGATTAGTAACTCGATACGTTAGGTCAACGTTTAAGTATGCGTGTAGGAGCAGGCTATCTGATTTAGATAAAGGCTCCAACGAACTGGGTAACGAAGCAGCGGCTTCGGGGAACGTGAGGATATTCTTGGGATCCCTCTGTGAGCTGCCAGGTCATTATACTAGGCTCACGAGAGGTTGAGGTCTGCGGTAGAAGAACCAAGAATATGCCTTGGTTGCTATGCGAGCGACCTAAAGACTGGGGTGGATAGCAGTGAGCCGACGAATACATAAGGTGCCCGAGATAGCAGGTTCGTCGATCATCTACCATCTTGAGTCAAGCATGTACGTACGGAAAGGCAGGGAACACCCAACAGACCATAATTGCTATCTAATTATGGGTGAGGTAGGCCGTAGGATGTGGGCTGGCCGGAGTGTAGTTCTCATGCAAGATTTTCTCTTGTGTTGCCTTTCACTAGTTGAGGGAGGGGTCTCGTGGGACCATAGCCACGTGTAGAAAAGCAGACCTTAGTATCTGCATCGGCAGATAAATCTAAAGCTCCCGACCGAGTCCTGTATTTCTTGGTTTGCCCTGTGACAAGACTCGGATGGCACGATGTGATACATGTGCATACAGTTATAGAAAAACGATTCACGATGAATGCGTGGGAAAAAGGGCGCGGTTGAGGGTTAGCGTAATCCCTAGTGGCCTAGGTGGTTTAACCCAAACCGAAATACGAAAGCGTGCAATAGGTAAGCGTAATCCCTAGTGGTGCTAGGTGGCGTAAGTCCTAGTAGTTCAAACGATGATTCATATGGAAGAGCCTAGCTAGAACAAGGGTGACAGTCCAAACGAATTCAAGGATAATACGACATGAGGAAGCCCGTACGAGGTACGGCAAAGGACTGAACTTATATACATGGAAAGAAACATATGATTTGAGTAACCTATATATGCGATATACTAGGTTGACATGGACCATTACACGACTTGGAGCAAGGGACATTCATGGTTAACACATGACGCGGGTAGGGGTACTAGTACGAGAGGTGCAGAGCAAATATACATGTTAGGACTAAGAAGAATATACATAATAGATACCGTGGGATGTTAGACGGGGTAGATACCTTGGGATAATGTACTCGATAGAAATCTGACGATGTGATACCTTGACTTATCATGACACCGTAGTTTATCATGATACCTTAGTTTACTTTGCCACAGTAGTTCAACCGGCTACCCTGGTTTATCTATCTTGTAGTTATCCATATGTTTACTTTCAGTTTATGCATGTCATGTTACCTTTACCTGTTTTTATACTGGAAGTAGATAGGACTTACTCAGTCTTTTTGACTGACCCGTTTTGTTTCGCCTCTTTTCTTCCGTTTCCCCCCCCCCCTCCAGGTTACAGGGAGGAAACAATCCTGTTTAGTTCGGACTTCTTCTGCTTGAAGGTCATCATGGATGGCTTGGACTTTTCTTGGCTAAGGCTAGTTTACTGTTTTTACTTGGGGAATAATTTATGAAAATGTCTTTATGCTTCTTTACTATTGCAAGACAGGTTTTGATGTACTCTGATGTAAAAGGCTTTAGACCTTATTTACTCATGTTATGAAAGTTTGATTTTACTTCCGCTATTCTATATGTTCTGTCTTGTGATATTTCTGTGCATGTTTACCAATAATGCCCCTCTAAAGCTAGTGCATTCCTTTGCGAGTGACCCTAGCGGAGGCGGGGTGTTACAGTGGTCGTGGATGGTGGCAGACCGGAGCGGCGGCGACGCTGGAAAGAGGCCGACTTTGGGCGCTCGATTCAGGCGGAGGAGGCGAGGGTTCTGGTCATGGGTGGGTCGGATCTGACGAGGGGGCGGAGACGCGTCGACGGAGGTAGGGGGCATTGGCTGGAAGTGCCTGTAGCGGCGGCGGCGGAGGAGAGAAGGGAAGAACGGGTTTTCGCCGTTGGTTCGAGGGTTACGGGATTTTTTTTTAATTTATGAAAGGAAAATTCTGATTGGCCGGTATATATATATTATATTTTTAAATAGTGTTTTCTCCAACGAACTCCTTTTCAAGCCCAACGACTGTCGTCCCTAGCTAAATACCCCCATCCCGGACACAATGGGATATGTTTCGTTGGCCAATTCGACTGTTACAGTCAGTTATTTTTCAAATTAAAGTATAAAACATTTAATTTTTAACTTTGAACGTACATTTCAATTTGCCAGGGCCACAAACTGATTCGAAAAATTCCAGAAAAATAAATCTAGCTATGTTTTGACGATATGGTCCCAACAAAACTAGTTTCGTCCAATTCTGAGATCGTTTGAAAAATGGCCATTTTCTGGTCGATCCAATTTAACAGAAATTGACCAAACACATTTTCCTTTGCCACGCTCACATACTAGCTTCAAAAATTATGAAATTTGAAACCTTGCAATAATTTGACATCCCGGACCCAACAAAAGGGGTTTCGTCGAATTCCGAGGTCGTTTGCAAAATATCAATTTTCCAGGGCTATATATTCTATATAGCGACCATTCTGAAAATTCATTTGGCTATAACTTTTGATTCCCATTATGAAACTTCGATTTTTTCAGATTCGTTAGAAAGGTATTGATAAACAGATTTAAATATTTTTAGTTTCGCTAAAATCCGTTATATTTTCCACCCTGCACAGTCAGTCAAAGTTTGAATTCAAATTTTCAAACTGACTCACTATTTCTAATTCACTATTTTATTGAAATATTCTATTTCAATTGTTCAAATTCCTTTGAGATCACCCATTTAAAAGTTTTAAATTGGCTCGTATTTTCCGGGTTATTACATGGATAGTGAGGCGCCTCGGATATATCGGTCGTTCTCGAACCGATGGAGTCATTCGTTGGCTCATTTGCGCCCCAAAGGGCAGGGAAACGCAGTGTTCAGGCATTTTAATTCACATCGGTGGACCGGCCCTGACGATCCAAGGTGCAGTTGTAGTTGTTCCTGAGACATGGTAGGCTAGATTGTCTCGAAGCCGTGAGAACGATCCCTGGCCTCGGTTCATGGCGGAAATCCAATTTCCAAATACGACATTGTGCGGTTTTGATTGTATATATATATGGCGACATGATATATGGTACCTATGCCGTCTATGATTGATATTTATGATTGTATCTAATGTTAGAAACTAACAGGAAACGAGCTAGGACGGATGGTTTCCTGGGTATTGGTCTGATGTTGGTTTCGGCCTTCGGGGTTAATACCTAGGAAATCGTTCTCCTACTAGTTTACGGTTGGAGTCTGATTAAGAATTAAACGATAAAATTTGCATTTCAAATGATTTGTTTTCCTCGTATCAAGCATATTTGGCCATTATAAGGTAAAACTCTATCCTCCGGTTTGTGTTGCATTATGTGATGGGAACTGAGTCTTATAATGGCTTCATTTTTATAAAAGCGTTGCGATGTTTAAAAGATTTATTTGTTTTAAAGCACTGGAAATCCAATGGAGTAAAACAGTTTCGCAAAAGTGGCGTGGTGCTGTGATTAGCCATATTTGAAAATGTGTTTAGTAGATTTCTCATACCAGTCCCATGACTGACTCGTAGTTTGTTTCACTTGCAAACTCGGGTGCCCCTTTTTCTACACGGGCAGCCTTGTATTCAGGTTTTAGCAGGCTCTTTCTAGATAGCTGGAGCTGAAGATGGATTCTATCATTTATCTCTTTTTATGTTGTTCATCTCCTGTTCATATTATGTTTTCTTTTCCGTAGTAGACATTTATGTGTAGCTGAACTGTATTTTGTACTAAGTATGATCCTATATACTGTGTAACTCTGATGATTATATTTATCCAGTGTATTCTATTGTGCATTATCTGCTGTATGTATTTATTTCTGTTATGCTGTTATCTGTTTATGTGTTATATTCCAAAGATTACCCTTGCCACCGTCTTATCGGGTATGGGGTCGTCACATTTTACATCAAATGAACTTTTTTGCATCTACGCTATATCCCCGTTATTTGCCCGTTTTATCCCCGCTACACCTTTTTGCACCTCCGCCGCTATAGAATCGCTAAGCGCGTTAACTGCACAGTCATGGTTGATCTCTATTTTGAGAATTTTGTCTGGAGCATTTCCTGCTTCGATTCAAAGTTTAAGCAGTGCTTTCAAAACGTTACAAAGTTCACATGGACCTAAAATTTAACAATAAATGTATAAAATTGTACAAACATGTTTAAGACTTTCCAAACATTTTTATACACTATTTTTTACATAATTCAACATAATTTAAATTTTTAGTTAATTTTTTTTCCATTTCTTTTGTTCAAAACATACAATATTAACAATTAGGTTTATCCAAAACACATAATCTTATCCAAATACATGACCACAACTTTGTTAAAAATATTTCAACACTTCAGTTATTGATCTATAATCAATATTTGCATTTTATAATCTGTTTTTATCCCAAATAAATTTAGGAAACACGATTTTACACCAAAAATCACTATTAACCTTAAATTTTAATTTATTGCAATAAAACATATATAAATATTTTAAATGCATATTTTTCCTCAAATTTCATTATAAATTTTCAAAAACTTTATTTTTTCAAATATTTAAATTTATTTATCAATCCAATGTTGAATAGAGTCCTTCTATTGATTTACAACCTCAATCCAATTTAGTAACCCAAATTACCACAAGTTAACACAAAACTCCTTAATTAATCAATTTGGTGATTAATTAAACTGTTTTCTACAAATCCATATTTATTTTCTTTAATTAACCAATTAATGTTGAATTAAATTACATCTTATGACACATTTCATCTCAAGCCAATATACTTGTACATTTTTATCTTTGAAATACTTGGTTTGTACAATTCTAAGGATTTTACGAGTTATCCTCCCTAGTAAAGTTGTAATTTCAAATAACGCATTAAAACACTATTTAATGAACTAATACAGGTAATTATAAAACCAAGGTTGTTACAGACTCCCTCTTATAAAAGTTGCATCCCCGTAATTTCTAGAGAATATTTTTATTCTACTCGAACTATTCCATCTGCAAAGGGAACTACATAAGCTTGAATAAAATTACTCACCCTCAACATGAAAAGATATAATATTAGGACATGATCGCTCGATGAATTCTCTGGTTTTCCAAATGCAATCATTGGGAATGTCGGACCATTAAATCTTTACATGCGACACATTCTTATTTTGAAGGCGTTAAACCTCTGAAGTAAGTACACATACAGAATGTTGCATAATGGGTAGATCTAATGAGATCTCAGGCTCTTATAAAACACAAGAATCAACAATGGAATTCGATCATGTAGACACTTCCATAATGGAGATACTTGAAACACATCATGATTTCCGGAGAACTAGGTTGGAAGCGCTACTTAAAAGCTACAAGATCGATATGTTCAATGATAGTAAATGGCCTTATGTATCTCGAAGCATGTAATGACCCATATTTTAACAGTTAGATATGTAAATATATTTTATTTAAATATCAATTGTCAATTGAGTGGCAGTTCCAAATGTGAATTTTAACATATGATCGAATAAGGACTTGAGACCATCTTTATTGAGTTTGGATCCATGATGGGAAATTTTTAGAGTATAGGCATCGTTATATTTGTAGATCAGACATTTTGAGTCAAAACAGTCTCAATATATGCATAAACTGTCGTTTTGGGGTGTAGTTGTAATGAAACTTATACCATCAGAACCATAACACTGAGAAGATGCATGCTATTATGTTTCATAGTGTTCGGATGTATCATTTGAGCATACAGAATTAAAACTCCTATCATTTTAATCGAGAAAATTAAAAAAGTAAACATAATATTATTAAAATCAATCCTTATTTATTACCTCATCACCTATCGTGTATTGCTCAATTACAGAAACGGTGGCCTCTTCCCTAAACTTCAAAAATTGATTTCGAATGATTTTAAATGCTAAAAATCAAGTGATTAATCTTGTTGTGCTCGTCGTGGGAATGGCTTCATGCTCGTATGCATTTTTGTGCGTGTGAAGTTGGTCGGGGAGGAGTCGTGCTTGGGTTGTTGACCTAGACCTGCGAATATAGAGAGATAGGAGTGATTATTATTGAATCTCAGTAGGCCGCCATTCTCGTCTCTTCGATTCACTTCCTCGCTCAGTCTTGCCGCATCCAATCAACCGAAGTGAAACACGAAATAATTAAGGGGAATATAGTCATCAGATGGCGATTGTGGATAGTAGGCCGAGCTTGATGAAGTG
Organism: Allium sativum; assembly: GCA_030737875.1. Lineage (NCBI taxonomy): Eukaryota > Viridiplantae > Streptophyta > Magnoliopsida > Asparagales > Amaryllidaceae > Allium > Allium sativum. The sequence continues at coordinate 293,897,484 of CM060912.1, forward strand.
GTGATGGTTGTGGAGCCTAAATATGGTGGATAGTGATGGAATTGATTGTTAGTTAAATCATTGAGAGATGGAGGAGATAGGAAGAATGAGAGCATGAAGAAGTGGGTTTCTTTGTCTTTAGCTTGCGTTTGGAGAAGATGTAATTATAACAATGATTATGAAAGGTAATTAGTTATTGTCATTAGGCTAATTAAACTGAATTAAATAATCGTCAAGCTTACATCTTACGTAACTTTTACGTACAAGGTCGTAATTGGATGTCTTTTTTTTCGATAGTTTCGTATTGATGAGCTTTACGCATTACAGCCGATTTGGTTAAAGTGAGTGATATTGTCTCTCATTGAACTGTTTTGTTTATATTATTATAAATCTATTGTTTTAAGTGGTTTTCAATTATAAAATATAATTCTTAGGATTGTTGAACCTAGTATTAACTAATAAAAATATAAATATGTGGTTTAAGTAACTTTAACCAAGATTATCACATTCTACATGTTTAAGGGCTATAATGTGTTATTTTAACAACGCTAATAGATTTAGGTTATTTTGACATTTATTTCACTTTGATTCCATAGATAGGTTTCGTCTAGTTTATTATTGCTATTATGGATGTTTTTACCTAGTTTAGGAATTTATATGACTATTGGTTGCATGGTTGAATTGTTTGCTTAGTTTAGCTTAAAACATCGTTCATAGGCGATCTAGTTTTAGGAAATCTCTTTCTTTAGAGTTTGTGGTGCTTATTGATCAAATGCACATGTCAATATATATTGATTAAGTGCATAAGAATGTTAGACTCGGATAAATGGGATAAATTATCGAAGAAGGACTTTGGTTCGGCATGGTGTAGGGAGGACTTCGATTCGACATGGCGTTGGGATGATTTTAGTTAGGCATGGCGTTAGGAGTATTTTAGTTTGACTTGGAGATGGAGAGGGTTTCGGCTCAGTAGGCCGAACCAAATTCGGATCGTTGTGCTGACTCGAATCTGGATCGGTATACAGATCCAAACTCAGATTGGTAAGACGATTGACTCGTATCGGTTACACCGATCCAAAACCAAGTAAGATCGGGTTGGTTGGTTCTGAGGGGGATGATTTTGCATGATCTCTAGAGCTTGATGGACGATCTTAAGATAGAGGATGAACGTGGCAACGAGATGGATTTTGCGACGAATGCAAGATATTTTCGCTAAAATTGTATTCAACAAGTAATGGTTAAAAACATGATCCAAGTAGTTGTGATTGATTACTATAAAGTGGTCGATACGATTGTTATTGTTGTTGGCTATTCTAGCCAATTTGACGTGGGCAATGATACAGTTTTGAGGAGCAAGATATGGTAGTTTGTTCAACGGTGGGTTCATTGTGATGGCTCTTTGGCCAGTGATGTTGGCATGAGGCAATTCGATGCTTCAACATTGTTTTTCATCATTTTACGATGATGATTAAATTATGGGAAATGAGGCATCAATGATGGATAGTTTTCTCCAAGATGTAAAGAAGACGACATTAAGTTTTACTTATTTGACTGTCAGAGGGGGATGAATTATCGCTTATTGTCAATGATGCTATAATGTAGTGATAGTTTGGTAGAGTTATTCAATGTTATAACCTACTAATGATTTGATTGATCGAGAGGATGACTTCATATGGAAGTCTTATGGATGGTCCCAACACAAATTCTGTCGCGGAGAACATGCGCAAAGGGGTTATTGGTATTTGATATTTTGATGCTCCTTTAAGAAAGTAGCACAAGGATAGATCAGAGACAGTCGACATTTTAGATCTGATTTGCCTGGACCTCAAAGTCAGACAATGTCTTGACCTGGGTAGGGTTATTGAAACACCCCACCTCCATTAAGGCCACTCACAAAGGGAATGCCTTAACTTTGGTGGAGGTTTTTAAGTAAAAGTCGCAGACAAACACAAGACAGATATATAAACACATATATATATAAGCAGCGGAAAAAAAAAACAGACTTTTTATTTCATAAATATGTGTTCATACAAAACATTTCCATAACTGTCACATACTAACTTCCAAAACATTACATCATCATTTCTGTCTTGGTTATTAAATAAAGAAGCATAAAACATAATTAAAACTGCATAAATCCCCATAGAATGTGTCCAACAACCGTAGCCAAGGAAAGAGTGTCCAAACCGTACATCTACTATCTTTACGCTTGCAAAGAGTCTGACTAAGCTTGGTTGTTTCCTCCCTACGGACCTGGGGGAAACGGAAGAAAAGAAAACGAAAGAAAACAGGGTTATACACAAAGCCTGGTAAGTCTAGTGACTCTTCAGTATGAGAATAAGAAAAAGGGCATGATAAGTATAAACTGGATATAGGAAAGTATCATAAACTAAGATAAGCAGTTTGAATCGAATATACTATCGCACCCCACACTATATCTCTGCTCCTACTTGCATAGTCTCAACTGGCACCCCATGATCGAGGTGAAGTGATCCCCTTTTCTCTAAAGATCAGCTCCTACTCGCATAATCATCTGTGTCTTACGGCCCCCAAATATTGTAGATAACTATGCTGGCCTGTGACGACCCCATTTCCCATACTGACGGTAGCAAGGGTAATCTTTGGAATATAACACAGAAACAGATAATAGCAGAACAGAATTAAATAAATACACCAGATAATGAACAATAGAATATACTGGAAAAACATAAACATCAGAGTTACATAGTATACAGGATCATACTTAGTACAAATACAGTTCAGCTATACATAAATGTCTACAGCGGAAACAAACAAAATATGTACAATAGGAGCTGAACAGCATAAAATAGATAAATGATAGAATCCATCTTCAGCTCCAGCTATCCAGAGAAAGCCAGCTAAAACCTGAACACATGGCTGCCCGTGTAGAAAAAGGGTTACCCGAGTTTGAAAGTGAAACAAACTACGAGTCAGTCATGGGACTGGTATGAGAAATCTACTCAACACATTTAAAATATGGCTAATCACAGGACCACGCCACTTTCGTGGAACGGGTTTACTCCATTGGATTGCCAGTGCTTTAAAACAAACCATTCTTTTAAACATCGCAATGCTTTTTATAAAAATGAAGCCATTATAAGACTCAGTTCCCATCACACAATGCAACGCAAACCGGAGGATAGAGTTTTACCTTATAATGGCCAAAATATGCTTGATATGAATAAAACAAAAGCATTTGATATTATTATTAGTGTTTATAAGTTTCAAAAACAGTTTATTTCAAAACGAGATCATTTTATATAGTTCATATCGATGATAAAAATTGGATTTTCATTATAAAACACTTTCTTTCAAAATATGAATAATATTCAACACATGAATTTCAATTCAACGAATGAATTTCGATTCAACACATGAAGGTTTTCTATAGTTTATATATATCGATAAAAAGGTGATTTTTATATTTAAAACACGAATACCATTCAACGCATGAATTTCAATTCAACGAATGAATATCGGTTCAACGCATGAAGGTTTTCTATAGTTTCTATATATAGATAAAAATGTGATTTTTATATTTAAAATACGAATACCATTCAACACATGAATTTCAATTCAACGAATGAATATCGATTCAACACATGAAGGTTTTCTATAGTTTATATATATCGATAAAAATGTGATTTTTATATTTAAAACACGAATACCATTCAACACATGAATTTCAATTCAACGAATGAATATCGATTCAACACATGAAGGTTTTCTATAGTTTATATATATAGATAAAAATGTGATTTTTATATTTAAAACACGAATACCATTCAACACATGAATTTCTATCCAATGAATGAATATCGACTCAACACATGAAGGTTTTATATTCAACGAATAAATATAGTTTCAACAAATGAAAATAATTCAAACACATGAATATTATTTAAAATTTTGGCAGCATAACGGTAGGGTAGTTAAAACCGGGACCGTCCCTAGTACGACTCCTCGCTCTACCTTAAAACCTCGCGGTTTTTGACAATGGGGAATCATGCATCTAGTTCGCACGCAGGCGGCATGTATATATATTTCATTTCCACAAACTAATCCTATGTGGTTTCAACCAAATATTTCTCAACCACAAACGGGTATTTTTCAACCACAATCAATCAATATCAACCACAAACAATTCCAATCAACCATTCGCTATCAATCAATTTTCACACCAATCACAACCAATAAATATCGTCCATGGTTTGTGGACGAGAGGCGTATATATATATATTTATATATAGCATTTCACTTCTTTTTCAACACATATATAATTTTTACAACGCATATATAACTTATACATCAAACGTACAACTTATACAACGCTTATACAAGAGGTGTACAACGCTTATATAACTCATACATCGACTATATAATTTATACATCATCGTTTTCCATATCGTTTATAAATTAGAAATCTCACATTGGGTTCCACTCCACCAAAATAGCAGATGGCTCAGAAAAATATGCGGTCTCTTCAAGAATGTAGAAGACGTCCACACGAGTCCACTGTCTCTTGTTTCACTGAATTTCGTCAACACACGAAAATGATATGATTTTTCAAAGTTTGCAACGGTTTAAAGGTGTTAAAACTGTTAAAAATATATATAGCCGTACCTCAGCTGAAAGGTTCAAAACTAGGTTCAGCCTTTACTTCCAATCCGTGCAGCGATATGAAGATCGGCCAACACCACGTCGCAGCGCTTGGAGAGGCGCGCAAAGCGAGGTAAGGGGGGTCCCACTCGGTGGCCTCTGGCGAACCCGGCGACGGCTGAAAGTCGATGACTTTCGAGGGTCAGATCTCCTCGAATACTTAGTGGAAATTGGCAAACCTTATATGGATTTGTAGAGGGCGTTAGGATCTTCAAAAAATTTAACTGGAGGGGGGGGGGGGGAGTCTAATTCCTCCTGGTTTGGTCGGAATCGGAGCTGGAAGGTTGGAAGGCTTTTCCGCCTTTGATCTGAGTAGCGGGGAGAGAGAATACGTTTATTTTGTTATTATTATTTTTATGAAGAAAAATTCTGATTGGTCCATATTTGTTTTAATTCAAAAAAATAGGGTTTTCGCACACGAACTCCAATTCAAACCCAACGACTGTCGTCCCTAGTGTTTTACCCCCATTCCGAACACAATGGGATATGTTTCGTAGGCCCATTCGACTGTTTCAGTCAGTTTTCATTCAATTTAAAATATATAACATTCAATATTCGATTTGAACGTACATTTCAATTTGCTAGGGCCACAAACTGATTCGAAAAAATCCAGAAAAATAAATCTGGCTATGTTTTGACGATACGGTCCCAACAAAACTAGTTTCGTCAAATTCTGAGACCGTTTGAAAAATTGCCCATTTCTGGTCGATCCAATTTAACTATAATTGACCAAAACACGTTTTCCTTTCCCACTCTCACATACTAGCTTCAAAAATTATGAAATTTGAAACCTAGCAATAACTTCACATCCCGGATCCAACAAAAGTGGTTTCGTCGAATTCAGAGGTCGTTTGCAAAATGGCCAATTTCACGGGCTATATAAATTCCATAGCGACCTTTCTGAAAATTCATTTGGCCATAACTTTTGGTTCCCGCTATGAAACTTCGATTTTTCAGATTTGTTAGAAAGGTATTCACTAATAGATTTAAATATTTTTGGTTTCTCTCAAATCCGTTTTGTTTTGCACCCGGTACAGTCCGACAAAGTTTGAATTCAATTTTTGAAACCGCAGCGCCTTTTCAGGCCTTGTTTATAATTAGAATTAATTATATTCGTTTTCAAACATCGATTCAAACTCACTTTTCATTGCTATTATTTAAAATATTTATTTTAAATATTTAAAATCCATTATTTTAGCCAATTCAAAAAATTTAAATTGGTTCAGATTTTCCGGGTCGTTACATGGCCCACCATGGGGTGTATCAAGTCCCATGGTGGCGACCTGACACAATCCTTAGAATGCATAGGTTATACTACTTGTGCCCCCAGTGCCATGTTTGTCTGCTCCGAAGTGTATGCACGCCCGCACTTCGTTAGAACCCACACTGTTGCACCCATTGTCGTCGCTTTTGACCGCTTAGAATCAGCCCAGTAATCGTGCCCCACCCTGCCTAGTTTCAGGGTACCATGATACCTAATTGGGTTACTGCTGAAATGGGTCCCCGTTGCTAGGGTTTTCTAGTCAAACATGTTAAGTGGTTAAGTGTCTGTATTTACCTAACCCCACCCATCAGTTTAATTAACATGTTGAATTGGTTAAGTGTTTTAGTTAACTTAACCCTACCATCCTGACTTATTTGTCCTTAGCTTTTTAAGGCACCGACCACTCACATTAGACAGGTATTGTTACAGTTACTGGATGTGCCGGTCGGTTCTGGGCAGGTTTACACCGTAACTCTGTCTAACCTCGGGTCCTTATTGGGCTCAATGCTTAACCACCCACATTGGATAGGTATTGTTGTGACTACTGGACAGCCGGGCGGGTCCGGGCAGGTTTACATCACAACTCAATCCAACCTCGTGTTAAGCATATTTGTATTTTTTGAATTTACATATTTGTCTCTGTTATTTATTATATGTAAATTTATTAACAATTAAATGTTATGGCCCACTTTCCAAGTTTAACATTTTTGGTATAAGAATTTATACCATTCAAGTGCCACCAATTTTGGCATGTGAAAACATGCCAATTTCATATATTTTCACCAGTTTATGTCAAGTTACCCATTTTCCCAACGTTACCCCGTCTAAATATTAGGCTAACAGTCTTGGCCTAATTTTTCGTTTGCATTGTTTTTAACATATAATATTAGGCTAAAAACTTAGCCTAATTTAGCACACACAAAATTGGCATAAGGGAATTCATAAACATAAAGATGACATAGGTATAAACTTAGCATTTTTGGCATAGTCAATATGAACATCATAGGTGTGAACTTGCAAAATAGTCAACATGAATATCATAGGTGTAAACTTGCAACATAGGCTAAATCAACTTACATACATGTGAACTTGCATTGAAATAGGGGTCTAACCAAATAGGTGTCACATGAATTAACATATGATTTAGACAACATAAGCCTAAACATGTTTAGATCTAGGCATAACATCGAACATTACTAGAATATGACAAGAATATAACATGTCCATAAAATAATTTCATCGCATGTGTGAACTAGATCCAAATCATGTTTACTACTATAACATGAAACTTGTATTAAATTGGATCTTGGCATGGATCCAATTATGAACTTTGCAACTTTTGTATAAACATATTAGCATGTATATGAACTTAGGCATAGAGGTTTTAGCATAAATTATATACATGAGATCTTAACTTGGACATGTCACGTACAACTTATATAATCACATAAACATATAGTTGTAGATTATGACATGAACTATACAACTTGCATGTGATGTTGTTTTCATTTGAATGGATCCAACACCAAGTAAATTTAACCACAAACATTCCAACCATTCACAATACAATCATTTCAATACATAGATATGAATTAACATCATCGTTATACAATAACAAAATTCCATTTCTATTTTACATCGAATCAAATCCTAACTTTTATTCACATCGGAAAAATCACTATACTTACAACAAACGACGGTCATGTTTTCTGATTTCTGAGTTCTGAATTTGCAATGCTTTCCTTTGGGTAGACAAACGTTGTTTTGATTCTTGTTTTAACTTTAATTTGGCTCATCTCTGAGCTTTCTCTAACTAACGGCTACTCCTAGTTCCCTCCCAGCAGCATGACGGCTCTAGTTCTATATTATTTGTGTGAATTTATGTTGAATGTTGAGTTGTATTTATAGAAATTCAGATTGATTTGAGCCGTCGATGAAGCTAGAGTTAATCCAGACCATCCATCTCAAGAGAAGCCAATCAGAAAGCGACAAGTCAGCCTTAGTGACACAGCCAAGCTCAGAAATTCAACCAGAAACCGACCAGGCCAGTCAGGGCCAAACCAGGTCGACTGGGCAGGTCGACCCTATGGTCGGCCTGGCCACCCAGGTCGACCCCCAGGTCGACCTGGTGCCTGGGCGGGAATTTCCCCCCTAGCCCAGTTTGGGACTGTTTTTTGAATTTCAAACTTAGTTTGAACCGTTTGAATTTTAAATTGAATTCTGAAAATTCCGGAGGTCATAACTCCTTCATACGGAGTCCGATTTATGCAAACTCGGACTCTATCTCAGGCAGAATTCCGAGACGATCGCAATGGCATAACTCATTTCCCTTAATTCTTTCATTTAGAATTAATTATACTTTAATTTGTTAATTTATAGTTAACAGCAAATTCGGGGTGTTACATTCTCCCCTCCTTAAAGAATTTCGTCCCCGAAATCTTCAAGTCTAGGAGAATGTAAGTCCTAACATCCAATCATCCATCTACTCAACCAACAAACACAGGCGCCCATTGTCCATAAAAAACTTCTAATGCTTCATGATCATATGCATAGTGTGTGTACATGTTCTTATCTAATGCAAAATCAAGTAGTCTACTGATTCAATTGACCTCCTTAATGCGAATCATGTAAGTGTCATGATTCCATTATGTATGAAAATTTTTCCCTACTCATAATTCTACATGAGTGCGCAACCATTCATGCAAATGCGACGTCCATGTGACAACATATCAAGTTTCAACCACATACAAATATGAATACATATATGCATATGCAATATGAAGTGACTGAGCCGATCTAAAACCTAGGTTGTGTATATGCATCCATGAGCAACCACTAGCAACCACTTGCAACCACTTGCAGCCATCAACCATAACATGTTTCAAATACATATTTACATCCAAACGGGTTTCCACCTAATGATAAAGGATAATATCGAGGAGATATACCTAAAAATATAGATACAAGCACAACTTAAGGAAAAAGAGAGGTCAAAGATGTACCCTCAAAAAGAAAAGGGCAGGCCGCCCGTATTCTATCCTCAGTTTCCCAAGTCGCGTCTTCCTTGGCGTCGCTCCACTGAATCTTGACGAGCTTCTCTTCACGGTTGCGTAGCTTTTTAATTTTAGTTCCTACGATTCGAGTTGGAACTCTCCTCACAGTTGCTTCGCGTTCCACTTCGGCTTCTTCTAGAATGCTTGGCTCCACCACTTCCGCAGATTCATGTGGACATTTTCAGAGATGAGAAACGTGAAAGACGTTGTGAATTCCGGCCAACCTTTCGGGCAGCTCTACTCTATAAGCCATTTTCCCAATCTTCTTGATGATAGGGAACGGTCCTACAAATCTTGGTTCTAGCTTTCCTGCGGATCCAAAGCGAACAACGTTCCTTAAAGGAGATACCTTAAGGAAAACCCTGTCCCCAACCTCAAACTCAAGGTCGGTCCTTCTTTTGTCGGCGTAGGATTTCTGTCTATCTTGGGCAGTCTTCATTCTCTTTCGTATCAGGTCCACTTTTTATGAAGTCTCTCTAATCATGTCTGGCCCAAGTATAAGCTTTTCAGTAGACTCCCACCAACAAGTTGGTGATCGGCACGGTCTTCCATATAGAGCTTCGAAGGGCGCCATACCGATGGTGGCTTGGTAACTGTTGTTGTAGGCGAATTCCACTAAAGGAAGATGATCCTCCCATGTCCCTACAAAGTCAAAAACGCACAGTCTTAGGAGATCTTCTAGTACTATGTTCACCCTTTCCGTCTGACCATCAGTTTGGGGGTGATAGGCCGTGCTCAAGCATAACTGTGTGCCTACAGCTTCTTGTAGACTCTGCTAAAATTTGCTCGTAAAGATGGGGTCTCGGTCACTCACTATGCTGGAGGGTATTCCATGGAGTCGAACTATTTCCTTGAGATAAAGAGAAGCTAGAGACGAGGCAGTCCTTCTACTCTTGATAGGTATAAAGTGGGCGCTTTTAGTAAGCCTGTCCACTATTACCCAAATACTAGTATTGCCTCTTCTTGACCTAGGCAACCCATCAATGAAGTCCATTGAAATGCTATTCCACTTCCATTGCAGGACTTCTAGAGGATGAAGCAGTCCTCCAGGCTTCTTTTGTTCCACCTTGACCTATTGGTATGTCACGCACTTAGAAACGAAATCTGCCACGTCCTTCTTCATGCCGCTCCAATAGAAAATTCTCTTTACGTCCTTGTACATCTTGTCCCCACCTAGGTGTATTGTCATCTTGGAATGATGTGCTTCTTCGAGAACCAACTTTACTAAATCCCTTGCTTGTGGGACACACAGTCTTCCATCTCGCCTCAGCCAACCCTTATCATCGATGGAGTACCTATTGAGGTGACTAGAAGTTTCACCCCTAATTAGTTTATCAATCACATCCACAAGCTGAGGGTCTTCACGTTGTGCTGCCCCTATTAAGTCTAAAAGAGTGGGCCGTACTTCTAGGGATGCCAATAAACCAGGTATAAAATCATAGGAGGGCCTAAAGTCAAAACTGGCTATATACTCCCAACTTTGCCTTTCTACAAAAAGAGGGCTTAAGGTTAGATTCTTTCTGCTCAACGCGTCTGCTACTATGTTGCCTTTACCAGGAGTATAGGAAATCTCAAAATCATACAAGGCAAGGAACTCCATCCACCTTTGCTACCTCAAGTTAAGATCATTCTGCGAGAAAAGATACTTCAACGATTTATGGTCAGTATATAATTCGAACTTCTCACCTAGGAGATAATGGAGTCAAGACTTAAGCGCAAAGACGATGGTGGCTAATTCAAGATCATGGGTTGGGTAGTTATTTTCATGAACTTTCAATTGTCTTCCACCATAAGCTACTACCTTCCCTTCTTGCATCTGAACAGCGCCTAGTCCCGTACCACAAGAATCTGTGTATACGGTGAACATCTTGCTTCCAACTGGCAAAGTCAGAACTAGGGCTGTTGTGAGAGCCCTTTTTAATAATTGGAAAGCAAACTCGCAATCCAAATCCCAAGCGAACGCCAGATTCCTCTTTGTTAGCCTTGTGAGTGGAGCTGAGATATTCGCGAAGTCCCTAATGAACTTTCGGTAAAAACCGGCTAGCCCAAGAAAGCTTCGGACTTCGGTTGCATTTCTTGGTGTCTTCCAATCTTGCACTGCCACCACTTTTGCGGGGTCTACAGCTAACCCCTCTTTGGACACTATATGTCCAAGAAATCTTACTTCTTCTCTCCAAAATTGGCACTTGGAGAATTTGGCTTTTAGCTGATGAACTCGAAGAGTTTCCATGATCTCCTTCAAATGCTGGTCATGTTCTTACTCATTCTTTGAGAAGATCAAAATATCGTCTATAAAGACCACCACGAACTTATTGAGGATTTCCCTGAACGCCCTTCTCATTAGGTTTACGAAATAAGCGGGTGTGTTTGTCAAGCCGAAAGGCATGACAAGCCACTCGTAGAAACCGTCTGGGGTTCTAAACGCCGTTTTATCAATGCTATCTTCAGTTACCCTTAGCTGATGGAACCCAGTAGCTAGATCAAGTTGGGAGAAGACCGACGCACCTACAAGCTGATCAAACAAATCGTCTATTCTAGGAAGCGGGTGTCTATTCTTTTTAGCCAGCTTGTTTAGCTCCCTATAGTCCACGCAAAGACGTAATGAGCCATCTGCTTTAGTGGCGAACACCACTGGAGCACCCCATTCCAAGATACTCCGCCTTATAAACCCCTTCTCGAGAAGCTCCTTAACTTGCTTACTAAGCTCCTTTCTCTCCTTTGGAGCCATGTGTCTAACAGGCAGAGCTACGGGCTTTGCATTATCAACAAGATATGTGTGGAAGTCTATTTCACGCTTCGGAGGTAAGCCTTTCACCTCTTCAAAGACATACAGATATTCCCGGACCACTCTAACTAACTGCAAATTCTCAATAGAAGCTTCAAGCGACTCCAGATAACTAAGCATAACAACATTCAAGGGATTACAAGAAATTTCTAGAGTGTTACCGAGCCGAGTCAAGAGTCTAACCACTCTTTTCTCACAATCAAGAATGGCACCATTACTGGATAACCAGTCCATGCCTAAGATCAGTCCATATCCTGAGAAGCCCAAAACAAAGGCGCTACATCTAAATTCAACACTTAGAATAGGGACTTTCAAATCCAAGCAAACCATCTACAAATAAGTCGAGCCCCCAACTGGATTTGAAACAACCAAGGGATCTTCTACCATACTAGTGTCTGGGTGCAGAGATTCTACTAAGGCAGATGAAATAAAGGAGTGTGATGCACCAGAATCAAAGAGAGTGCGAACTGGATGATCATAGAGATAAACTAAGCTTTCTACAGAAATATTTCTACCTCGTTCCTGTGGAGGTGCCACCAGCGCGTGAACCTGTCCCCCTGAGGTGGATCCAGTCCTCTATCCCAGCCCCCGCTTCTTTGGGCAGTCCTTAGCCAAGTGCCCAGTCTCTCCACAATGGAAACAACCACCATTTATCTTTGCCTTCTTCTTCCTGCAGTCTTTTGCTATATGTCCAACAATGCCACATAAATTACACCTTCTCTTTTCATGGGATTTGTTGTTCTTCCCACCTTTCTTGAAGTCTGTCTTCTTAGCCTGTAAACCATCTTTCTTTTCTTGAGGCACTTCCACCTTTGCATCTTTCTTACCTTTATCTTCCTCGTGTAGCAGCGCCATGTCCACCAAGTTCTGAATTTCTAAGTTCTGAATTTGCAATGATTTCCTTTGGGTAGACGAACGTTGTTTTGATTCTTGTTTTAACTTTAATTTAGCTCGTCTCTAAGCTTTCTCTAACTGACGGCTACTCCTAATTTCCTCCCAGCAGCATGACGGCTCTAGTTCTACATTATTTGTGTGAATTTAGGTTGAATGTTGAGTTGTATTTATAGAATTTCAGATTGATTTGAGCCGTCGATGAAGCTAGAGTTAATCCAGACCATCCATCTCAAGAGAAGCCAATCAGAAAGCGGCAAGTCAGCACTAGTGACACAACCAAGCTCATAAATTCAACCAGAAACCGGCCAGGCCAGCCAGGGCCAAACCAGGTCGACTGGGCATGTTGACCCCCAGGTCGACCTAGCCACCCAGGTCGACCCCTAGGTCGACCCCTAGGTCGACCTGGTGCCTGGGCGGGAATTTTCCCGCCCAGCCCAGTTTGGGTCTGTTTTTCGAATTTCGAATTGAATTTGAACAGTTTGAATTTTAAATTGAATTCTGAAACTTTCCGAGGTCATAACTCCTTCGTACAGAGTCCGATTTACGCAAACTCGGACTCTATCTCAGGCAGAATTCCGAGACGAGCGCAATGGCGTAAACCATTTTCCTTAATTCTTTCATTTAGAATTAATTACACTTTAATTTGTTAATTTACAGTTAACAGCAAATTCGGCGTGTTACAGTTATCATCTCCAGTCAGTGATGTCATGTTAGGTCGATAGTCTGGTAGAGTTTGTCAATGTTTTAACATACATGTAAGATGGATTGGATGGCCATATTATCGAGTACCATCTTCATTATACATTGAGTGAGTGAACGTGAGGATGAAAGATGGATGTTATGGTTGTTTATATTTTTATCGCCATTTAGTAAATAGACATCTATCATGTTGGATCTAGATTAACCATAGAGGGGGTGAATAGGGTTTATTACACTTTATCGCAGAGTTGTTAAAGTTAACGGGATATTAATAATAATTACAGATCACAGAATATAGTAGAAATAGAAATGCAGAAAATAAATGACACAAGATATACCCAACTTCGGCAAAACCCTGGCTACTGCATTCCTAAGGTTTCTACTAGGTAAAGGAACAGATCCCGCATACAAGACCATGTACACTCGCTGTAACACCCCACCTCCGTTAAGGTCACTCACAAAGGGAATGCCTTAACTTTGGTGGAGCATTTTAGTAAAGAGAACAGAAACTTATAAGACAGATAAAACAGTACTTGAAAAATTTATAACTTTATTACAACAGAAACCGAAATAAGCTTGGTTACATCCTTTCAAATTGCAATATCAGAATTCAAGTACAAAATATCAGTCTTTTACAAAAGCCTTCAGAATGCATAGTTTAAAATCATAATCCCCACAGAAGAAGACAAGCCATACTTTAAGCACTTCAAGCGGAAGAAATCTAGATCAAGCTAGGGTACTCCCTTATACAAAACCTGGGGGGAGAAACGGAAGAAAGGAGGCGAAACAACAAGGGTCAGACAAAAAGTCTGGCAAGTCCAGTGATTTTCAGTTATGAACAGATAATAATAACATGACATGAAAATAAAACTGGATGAGAGATAACAGTAACAGGTGTAGCGGATATAACAGAAGAACAGAATGACATAAGCTATTTCATTACACTTCTCTGCACTAATACTAGTATAACAGAATTAGGTGTCACCCTAATGTCTACACTGAAGCAGAAACAGGAACAAAATAATTTCCACAGAAACAGAAAGCTAATAATGGGCCTTTACCACCCGAACAGAAACAGACGGAAGCAGGATGCTGATAATGGGCCTTTACCACCCGAACAGAAACAGACAGAAACAGAAACAGATTAATCCCTACGGAAACAGAATGTAGAATTAGGTGTACACTAGTAAATGGGCCTTTACCACCCGAACAGACGGTACCATGCAGAAACGGACGGGTGTTGCCACCCAACAGAAACAGACGCCACCAACAGAAACAGACAGAACTTAGTGTACCCTAAAACCCTACCCCAAGTGATCGGCTCCCTAAACATAAATACCCAGTGTCGGCCCCACAGTAGGGTGTATCACACCCTACAGTGACAACCAATTGGCACAGACCTATTTACAGATGTCACGGCGTCTTACATCCACAAAGGCAGGCTGGGATCCATGCACGCACATGACCCGGTTGGAACGCACCATCAACACCCCTCGCCATTATCAGAGTGAACCGCTTATAATTAGTTCAGTAAGCGTGCCCGGACCCTACCTACTGTTGGGTCAAAGTTTTGATACCAGAAAGGGTTACTGACTAATATGGGTCCCAAACAACGGATGACACAAGTAATTCCCTTCCTATCCTTGTGTCCCCTGACTAACAGGTTTCAGATTAACTTGTTTACAAGTTTAGACATATAGAATTCAGATAACCTAGTTCACAGACAAGTTTCCAGACTAACGGATCTGATATACAGATTTAACTGACTTACTGATTAACCAGTTACAGATTAAAAGACTTACATATTTGTCTAACTTTGTAATTGGGCCTACAGATTCACGGAACAGATTTATTAAATTCATCAGTCTAGTGGGTTTAACCCTATCCGTCCAACACGTTTTAGACATCGTATTTTTCTCAGATTTTCATTAATTAAATACTAATGCCCAGACCTCTCACATTAGACTGACAGTTTGCGGCTACTGGTTTGGCCGGTTGGTTCCGGGCAGATTTCTGCCGCAAACTGAGTCTAACTTCGGGTTTCAAGCACGTTATGACTAACTTCTCACATTAGAACCTATTGTTTGTGGCCACTGGATGTGTCAGGCGGTTCCGGGCAGAATTACGCCACAAACTCATTCTAACCTCGAGTTAGCCATGTTTATCTTTGCGGCCAATTAATTAATAATTTACCATTTGTGCCACGCCTAATATACATGTCAATTATCCATAGCTAATTCAAATTATGTCAATAAAAGACTGAATATATCAACTTAACAGATATAGCAGATAACAGATTTTCGTAGATTAGGCGACTTAACGGATTCAACGGATTAAGTAATTTAGCGGATTTAGCATATAACAGATTTGACATTTTCAGCAGATTTAGCAAATGACAGATTTGGCAGAAGAACAGATCTAGCAGACTAGGCAGTAGAGCAGAACAAGCAGATTAAGCAATATAACAGAACTAGCAGATTAGGCAATATAACAGAACTAGCAGATTAGGCAATATAACAGAACTAGCAGATTAGGCAAATATAGCAGAACTAGTAGATTAGGCAAATATAGCAGAACTAGCAAATTAGGCAAATATAACAGAACTAGCAAATTAGGCAAATATAACAGATTTAATCATTCCTTAAAGTTTCACAAACATATCTTGCCTAATTATAAATTTGGCCTAAGTTTGCATGCCTAAATAGTTGTCATGATTCACACTATGATCATATACCCCACGTTTGCATTGAATTTACATGTCACAGATTATGGTCATAATTTACATGTCCCAATTTAGTTCAACTTGCCTAGTACAAAAGATTAACATATAAATTATACCAAATATAGCCATCGATTTCAATGCATGTCATATATTCAAAAATCTCCTACTTAGGTGTTATTCACATTTTGATAGTTATCAAATCTTAATATAGATCTTCACACCTAAGTCATATTCTCTTTCAAATCATGAATTGTTATATAAACAATATGCCTAACAATCTAGTTATAACAGATCTTAATTCAAAATATGCGTTATGTCCAATGTCTCAAGTCACATGTTAACATACTATGGTTCCTCTTCTTCCAATTCACAGAATATGCATAGATCTAAATCTAGTTTACATCCTATGTCCTTTTTCTTAAATCAGTCATAGATTAGCCATGTCCAATTATGCCACATTCATTATTTGTCCCAAACATTTTAGAGCTTGTGCGTTAATCTCTTAGAAGATTGGCGCAGGCTTGTAGTAGCCTGTCTATAGAACAGAAAGAAGAAGAGATACAGAATAAAATAGATCAGAACAGAACATACACCATCTCAAATTCAGATTTATAATCATGTCACAATTATGATTAAAGTTTATATCGGAAAATAACTGCACTTGCCTTGGTTGGATTAAAGAAAAAACTTTAATTGTTGTAGAATCGTTGTAGGAGCCTTAATCTCTAGTTTGATTGAGTTTGGAGGCTAAGAGAATTGCTTAGAGAGCGGCGGCCATGATCAAGAGGAAGTCCAACAACATTTTGATGTAAGAATGTTTTGTTATCCATTAGGTTAGGTCATAGGATGTATTTATAGGTGTAGGAACTCATTTAAGCCCTCAGATTAACCCTAGAACTCATCCAGTCCGTCCAAACACGTCACAGCCCCCAAAATCGCACACACGCACGCACCAGGTTCGACCAGGGAGGTCGACCCCTAGGTCGACGACCCAGTCGACCTGGTCTGGGGGGTCGACTGCCCAGTCGACCTGGGTCTGGGCGAGAAATTTCCCGCCCAGTCTGTTCTGGGTTTGAAATTCGAATTTTGAATTCGAATTCGAGCTGTTTTGAACTCTGAATATTTCTGAAACTTTGGAGGGTCATATCTCCCTCATACGTACTCCGATTCTTGCAAACTCGGACTCGTTTCCAAGAAGAATTTCGAGACGAACGCAATGGCACAACCCGTTTTCCTTGATTCTTATTTTAAAAATTAATTATCCTCTGATTTGTTACTTATACGTTCACAGGAAATACAGGGTGTTACATTCTCCCCTCCTTAAAAGATTTCGTCCCCGAAATCTTCAAGTTAAGAAGAATGTGTCCTACCATCCAACATCCATGCACTCAATTATCAATCACTGACGTCCATTGTCCTTTGAAACTTCTAATGTTGTATGAACATATGCAAAAGTGTGTGTATATGCTTCTTATCTAATGCAAAGATCAAGCGGTCCACTGATTCAGTTGACCTCCTTAATGCGATTTATGCCAGTGCCATGAGTCCAACATGTATGAAAATTTTCCTATTTGATACATATCATTTCTATATGAGTGCACAACCATTCAGTCCTATGCAACATCCATGTGCTGAGTTAATCATTTTGCATCCACAAAAATTTAAAATGCTCACACATCCATATGCAGTATGAGAGATTTTTTGAGCCGATCTAGTGCCTAGTGTGTGTATATGCATCCACGAGCAACCACTAGCAACCACTTTCATCCACTTGCAACCATCAAACATAACATGTCTCAAACACATGTTTACACCCATTAGTTTTTACCTAAAGTTCGAAGATTCGATCGATAGGATACAGTCGAATGATGGAAGCGAGCACAGATAAGACAAAGACTTGGTTCCCATAGGTTGAGAAAATAATTCCCCTAAGTATCAACCCCGAAGACCGAAATCAACATCATATTGACACCTATAGGATTACCCTCTTTAGACAATGTCAAAACTGGAAATCAGAATTATTCAGATATTTACAGATTACTGGTATAGATCAGATTACCGAATGATTCTTAGGAAACTAAGCATGATAAATCCCAGAATGTATGCGTCCTATTTGACGCCTAACACGAATATCTCTCAAACCCCAATCACAAACAGATGAGTCATAACCCTTATGGATTTGGGTCTACAGCGGAATCAGAAACAATACTAGTATTAAAGTGCAGAGTATCGATTTCAGAATCAAAATGCCAGAATCAGAAAGAGTTTTAACTCAACAATCAGATAAGAAAATTAAACCTTCTACTTAAATTTTCTTATTTCTACCCTATCTACCAGTCCCTTGAGCATTCGCCTGTCCTCCAGAAGTGGGTTCTGCCCTCTGCCCTTGCCCTCGTTTCTCCGGGCAATCCCTAGTGAAGTGTCCCATCTCACCACAGTTGAAGCAAGTGCCCTTCCTTTTTCTGCAATCCTTGTTCAGATGAGTCGAGCTTCCACAAGTAAAGCACTTTTTCCCCTTCTTATCTTCAGACTTCTCATCCTTCTTTTGTGTTTCCTTTTTGGGCCATGCTTTCTTATTCTGTGGTTCTTCCTTCTTTGCCTCTTTCGGGCCCTTGTCTTCCTCGTGCAGTAGTGCCATGTCCACCAATTTCTCGTAAGTCGCTCCCATGGGTACATGTGTCATGGCTAGACTGTGCAGTGGCTCGTTCAATACTTTAACAAAGCGGAGAGCCTTTTTGTGCTGAGTGTTGACTAAATCCAATCCGAACCTAGCCAGTTGGTTGAATTGGTTGACGTATTCCTTGACCGTCATACTTCCTCGCTTAAGAGATAAGAACTTTTCCAGTTGTAGACTTCGTTCAGCTTGCGAGAGGAATTTTGTCTCAAACCTTGTTCTGAAATCGATCCATGTCTCAATCGGCCTCTCGGCGTTAGTGACTTCCCACCAATAGGAAGCTTCGTCTTTGAGAAGCCATACCGCCAACTGTACCTTCTGCCTATCGTCCACCTCGAAGATAACGAATAGATCCTCAGTTTCTTTGAGCCAGTTCCTCGCTTCTACAAATGATTCATTTCCCTTGAAATCCTTCCCACCCAATGCCCTAAAATCTCTACAGATCTTTGAGAAAGCAATTGCACGAGGAGGGGGTGGAGGAGGGGGATCATTTGCTAGACCTGCGGCGGCGGTCCTAGCCTCAAGATATTGACGAAACCAACCAGGTACATGAACACCCTATGGTATCTCTGATGCTTCAGACATGCTGAAACGAAAAAAAGGAAAGATTCAATTACAAAAAGGACTGAAGGAAAGATATATGGCTCTTGGGGATTATGTTTTTCAAAAATAGGCTTTACTTTCGAAAATACTTCCTTTTAAAACCTTTTTGAAAATAGTTTTCAAAAACTTTACCCAATCTGGTAACCTTCAGCTCTGATACCAAGTGTAACACCCCACCTCCGTTAAGGTCACTCACAAAGGGAATGCCTTAACTTTGGTGGAGCATTTTAGTAAACAGAACAGAAACTTACAAGACAGATAAAACAGTACTTGAAAAATTTATAACTTTATTACAACAGAAACCGAAATAAGCTTGGTTACATCCTTTCAAATTGCAATATCAGAATTCAAGTACAAAATATTAGTCTTGCACAAAAGCCTTCAGAATGCATAGTTTACAATCATAATCCCCACAAAAGAAGATAAGCCATACTTTAAGCACTTCAAGCGGAAGAAATCTGGATCAAGCTAGGGTACTCCCTTCTACAAAACCTGGGGGGGAGAAATGGAAGAAAGGAGGCGAAACAACAAGGGTCAGACAAAAAGTATGGCAAGTCCAGTGATTTTCAGTTATGAACAGATAATAATAACATGACATGAAAATAAAACTGGATGAGAGATAACAGTAACAAGTGTAGCAAATATAACAGAAGAACAGAATGACATAAGCTATTTCTTTACACTTCTCTGCACTAATACTAGTATAACAGAATTAGGTGTCACCCTAATGTCTAAACTGAAGCAGAAACAGGAACAAAATAATTTCCACAGAAACAGAAAGCTAATAATGGGCCTTTACCACCCGAACAGAAACAGACGGAAGCAGGATGCTGATAATGGGCCTTTACCACCCGAACAGAAACAGACAGAAACAGAAACAGAATAATCCCTACGGAAATAGAATGTAGAATTAGGTGTACACTAGTAAATGGGCCTTTACCACCCGAACAGACGGTACCACGCAGAAACAGACGGGTGTTGCCACCCAACAGAAACAGACGGCACCAACAGAAACAGACAGAACTTAGGGTACCCTAAAACCCTACCCCAAGCGATCGGCTCCCTAAACATAAATACCCTGTATCGGCCCCACAGTAGGGTGTATCACTCCCTACAGTGACAACCAATTGGCACAGACCTATTTACAGATGTCACGGCGTCTTACATCCACAGAGGCAGGCCGGGATCCATGCACGCACATGACCCGGTTGGAACGCACCATCAACACCCCTCGCCATTATCAGAGTGAACCGCTTATAATTAGTTCAGTAAGCGTGCTCGGACCCTACCTACTGTTGGGTCAAAGTTTTGATACCAGAAAGGGTTACTGACTAATATGGGTCCCAAACAACATATGACACAAGTAATTCCCTTCCTATCCTTGTGTCCCCAGACTAACAGGTTTCAGATTAACTTGTTTACAAGTTCAAACATACATAATTCAGATCAACTAGTTCACAGACAAGTTTTCAGACTAGCGGATCAGATATACAGATTTAACCGACTTACCGATTAACCAGTTACAGATTAACAGACTTACAGATTTGTCTAACTTTGTAATTGGGCCTACAGATTCATGTAACAGATTTATTAAATTCATCAGTCTAGTGGGTTTAACCCTATCCGCCCAACACGTTTTAGACATCGTATTTATCTCAGATTTTCATTAATTAAATATTAATGCCTAGGCCTCTCACATTAGACTGACAGTTTGCGGCTACTGGTTAGGCCGGTTGGTTCCGTGCAGATTTCTACTGCAAACTGAGTCCAACCTCGGGTTTCAAGCATGTTATGACTAACTTCTCACATTAGAACCTATTGTTTTCGGCCACTGGATGTGCCAGGCGGTTTCGGGCAGAATTACGCCACAAACTCATTCTAACCTCGAGTTAGCCATGTTTATCTTTGCGGCCAATTAATTAATAATTTACCATTTGTGCCACGCCTAATATACATGTCAATTATTCACAGCTAATTCAGATTATGTCAATAACAGACTGAATATATCAACTTAACAGATATAGCAGATAACAGATTTTCGCAGATTAGGCGACTTAACGGATTCAGCGGATTAAGTAATTTAGCTGATTTAGCATATAACAGATTTGACATTTTCAGCAGATTTATCAGATGACAGATTTGGCAGAGGAACAGATCTAGCAGACTAGGCAGTAGAGCAGAACTAGCAGATTAAGCAATATAACAGAACTAGCAGATTAGGCAATATAACAGAACTAGCAGATTAGGCAATATAACAGAACTAGCAGATTAGGCAAATATAGCAGAACTAGCAAATTAGGCAAATATAACAGAACTAGCAAATTAGGCAAATATAACAGATTTAATCATTCCTTAAAGTTTCACAAACATATCTTGCCTAATTATAAATTTGGCCTAAGTTTGCATGCCTAAATAGTTGTCATGATTCACACTATGATCATATACCCCACGTTTGCATTGAATTTACATGTCACAGATTATGGTCATAATTTACATGTTCCAATTTAGTTCAACTTGCCTAGTACAAAAGATTCACATATAAATTATACCAAATATAGCCATCGATTTCAATGCATGTCATATATTCAAAAATCTCCTACTTAGTTGTTATTCACATTTTGATAGTTATCAAATCTTAATATAGATCTTCACACCTAAGTCATATTCTCTTTCAAATCATGAATTGTTATATAAACAATATGCCCAACAATCTAGTTATAACAGATCTTAATTCAAAATATGCATTATGTCCAATGTCTCAAGTCACATGTTAACATACTATGGTTCCTCTTCTTCCAATTCACAGAATATGCATAGATCTAAATCTAGTTTACATCCTATGTCCTTTTTCTTAAATCAGTCATAGATTAGCCATGTCCAATTATGCCACACTCATTATTTGTCCCAAATATTTTAGCGTTCGTGCGTTAATCTCTTAGGAGATTGGCGCAGGCTCGTAGTAGCCTGTCTATAGAATAGAAAGAAGAAGAGATACAGAATAAAATAGATCAGAACAAAATATACACCATCTCAAATTCAGATTTATAATCATGTCACAATTATGATTAAAGTTTATATCAGAAAATAACTGCACTTGCCTTGGTTGGATTAAAGAACTTTAATTGTTGTAGAATCGTTGTAGGAGCCTTAATCTCTAGTTTGATTGAGTTTGGAGGCTAAGAGAATTGCTTAGAGAGCGGCGGCCATGATCAAGAGGAAGTCCAGCACATTTTGATGTAAGAATGTTTTGTTATCCATTAGGTTAGGTCTTAGGATGTATTTATAGGTGTAGGAACTCATTTAGGCCCTCAGATTAACCCTAGAACTCATCAGGTACGTCCAAACATGTCACAGCCCCCAAAATCGCACACACGCACACACCAGGTTCGACCAGGGAGGTCGACCCCCAGGTCGACTGCCCAGTCGACCTGGTCTGGGGGGTCGACTGCCCAGTCGACTCCCCAATCGACCTGTGTCTGGGCGGGAAATTTCCCGCCCAGTCTGTTCTGGGTTTGAAATTCGAATTTTGAATTCGAATTCGAGCTGTTTTGAACTCTGAATATTTCTGAAACTTCGGAGGGTCATATCTCCCTCATACGGACTCCGATTCTTGCAAACTCAGACTCGTTTCCAAGCAGAATTTCGAGACGAACGCAATGGCGCAACACGTTTTCCTTGATTCTTATTTTAGAAATTAATTATCCTCTGATTTGTTACTTATACGTTCACAGGAAATACGGGGTGTTACACTCGCGAACCCCTCGCTCCTATTCTAATCCTACGCTCAAAACCCTAGACTAGTCTATATCCCCTAGACCAGATTTCCCCTAGTTTTACAGACTCTAGTAAACTGCCAATTAACACCCTAACTGGTTTACCCCTAGATTTTACAGACTCTAGAACTGTTTGGACGAATCTCAAAACAAAAAGAAAATACAACACAAAATTAAAAACGTATACAATAAAAATCCTAGGACTTAAAAAATAAGGGTCATCCCCTTTTTAAAGCATTAGCTAGGTTAAGCCCACTAGCTTAAGTCCGGTCCACCCTTTTATTCCTTTTTGCCCGATCTCTTTGGAAAAAATATGGCGACAGCTAGGGTTTTGGAAATCCTCCCAAATCCAGGCTGATTCAATGATGAAATTGTTTCAATGATGCCTTGAATCGAAGGATGCATTCAGTGCTTTGATGGCTTTGATCAGTCGGTTTGGGATTTTTCTCTGGCAGTCGAAACCCTAAAAATTTGTGAGTAATTTTATGTTGAATTCTTCGAATCATTCCCTTTTTTTTATTTCGATAAAAAGCCGATGATGAAACTAGGTGTTAGGAATAGGATTTCAAATCCTTAAATTTCTCTGATTTCAATATACTGGCTCGACTGATTTGATGTTGCTTTCCCTTTTTGATAGACGAGATTGAATTGATGAATCTGGAAAACTAAACTTGCCCCTTTTGAATTGTTGCCTTGAATTTCCCTTATGTGAATTAAAAAACTTTGTTTCCTGGATTAAATTTGGTTTTGAATTGTTGCTAAACATTTCTTCAATAAATCTGCCAATAGATTATTTGCTATATATTCACTGTGATTAAAAAAACTGGAATTTTTGGAAAACAAAATAAAATTGTTTTCATGCCGTAAACATATTTGTAAACCATGCTGATTTGATTTCTTCTTTTGATAGTCACAACTTTAATTGATGAACCTGATCGATATTGTGCACCATTGTGAACACTATTTTAATTCCGGAAAATTTAAAAACTCTGGATGTTTATAAAACAAATCCTTGTCATATAATCCAGAAAGGTTGCCAAAAATATATTATGAATCTTTGAAATTTTGAAAAGATTCTTATAGCCCAATTTTGCAGCTTGATTAAATTAATTTAAACCTGCCTTGAATTCACACTGCCATTTCTGGAATTGTTGACTGAACTTGCAATATGGGTTGCCTGTTTTTTGAATCTAGCCGAATTAAAACGTTGAATTCTTAGGCTATATGAAAGCAGTCTTTACTTCTTTCCAAAAAGAAAATGCACCTCTGAATTTCCAAATCTGCAAATAAATTATACTTGCTTCTGGTTTCTGGAAATGCATATTTGAATTTTCTTTCTTGTTTTGAAACTCTTGTTGAATTTCTGGTAATTAATCTTAACACTGAATCAACCATGAAATTTTCCTGTCAATTGCTTCTTGCCAAATAACTTATTTGAAAATCATGAATTCTAAGGAATGAAATGAATTGCATTTCCAAAAAAAAAAACTGATTTGCCTGAAATACTTCCTGTCCATGGGAATTCATTTGTTTTTGTGCTCTACTGTTTGAATCTAACATTGCTGTAGCACTTCATGATTTTTTTTACTTCCACTTCACTATATATTCCTTAATTGTGAACAGATATTGTATTTCACCATTTATGCATTGTTGTGCCTCGAACCATTGCACTGTTGTTTCACACTTGCTTTTGCTGCCAAGTTGTTTCTGCTCATGTTGAGATGAACCATATGACACATTGTGCATGCATGTTCACTGTCTTGATGAAAACTGCTCCAACTTGTATTTGCTGTGTGACACAGAAATTGCACATGCACACATGGACTGCACGATCCATGCTTGATCATTTTGAAATATACATATTGCACTTAAACTGCCTGACTTGAAAATGCACCATTCTTTGTTTGTGTACTTTGAGGTTTGTTGGAAAAATTTGTGCATCTTTGTTTACACTACATTGAACCATGCTCCATGTTGACTTGATCTTGTATCACTTGAACTTGAACTAGATGAGTTGATCCATTGTTTGGTGTGAATGCTGCTTGTGTACTTGTCCATCATATGTTCCTCGGCCATTTGAGTTGAACATGTTTTTCTTTGCTGTTTAGGCTGAAATTTGTGACCATTATTGACTATAAATTGCTTTGCTCAACACTTGGGTTGCTTGCTTCATTTGCTCCATTTCACTGCTATGCTGATCATGTTGACCTGTATGTATACATATATGTATATATACACATATGAGCATATATATATATACATGTGTGTATATATATGTGTGTCTATTCGAATATATATCAGCAGACCGCTACACTGTGTTGTGGCTGTTCAGATCAACTGGTTCTGATCAGCAAACCTGTGTAGTATGCTGAAGTTGATCAGTGGGTACTAGAAATATATACATATCATAGCAATTCATGGAAAATGATGAGAAACACACCAGAAATCTGAGGCAAATAAAATTTTAAAAATAAAATTTATATTCGCTAGAATTTAGAGTATTATTTCTGTTCCATATACTCTGTGTGTGTTTCTGTATATGACAGGTACGAAGACAAGACTGACTAAAAGACGCTGTGAAGACAGAAGACTAAGAGACAGTGTCAGTGAATGTAAATGTATCAATGAACGTATATGGATATGAAAATGTAAAATGAGTGATTATATATATATATATATATATATATGAGATGTATAGACAGAGTGTTATAGTGAGGAGCTGTGTAACAACAAAATTGTACTGATATTTGTATTAAACAAATTTGTTTGAAATAAAATATTATTTTATTGTGCTTAAATTTGTGTTCAAGCAAATTTGTTTATCGTATTCAGTTTATATACAAGTACAATGTCATGTGAAGAATATATAAATAGTGGAGTTATAAATCTGTATTGTTTTGAATGTTGAAGTAGAATATTATATTCAAATAGAATACAGTTTGAATGTTCAATTCTAGTGCAGCAGTATTCCATTTAAATATAAATATTATATTCCTGTCTGTGATGTGTATATAGAACAGTACAGTTATAAACACATTTAATAATAAAATATATTTGGTTGTTATATACATGATTTGATTGGGTTGATAATACTATTATGTTGATATGTGGATTGGAATTATCATGTTTGTTACAATAAGATAGTTGAAATCAATTTGTCGCTTTTGTCAAATTATAAAAGTTGAAATCAAATCTGTCGCTTTTGTCAAACTATAAAAGTTGAAATCAAATTTGTCTCTTTTGTCAAATTATAAGAGTTGAAATCAAATTTGTCGCTTTTGTCAAATTATAAAAGTTGAAATCAAATTTGTCGCTTTTGTCAAATTGTAATAGTTGAAACCAAATTTGTCACTTTTGCCAAAATGTAACAGTTGAAATAAAATTGGCATTTTTGTCAAAATATAATGGTTAGAACAAAATTACATTTTTGTTAATTAGAATTGAGTTAGAACAAAAATTACGTTTTTATCAAATAGATTTGTGTTAAAACTATAATATCGTTTTTGTTAAATAGAATTATAAAAAAATAAAATTATCAATTTTATTTTTTAAGTAGGAATAGAAATTGTAAACAAATAAAATTATCATTTTTATTTGTTAGATTGAATAGGAAAATGTAAACAAACAAACATATCACTTTTATTTGTTTTGTTGAATTAGAATTGTCGACAAAACAAAGTTATCATTTTTATTGTTTTGTTGAAATAGATTTGTCGACAAAACAAGATCATCATCTTTATTGTTTTGTTGAAATAGATTAATTGAAACAAAACGTATATTTTTGTCAAAATATTAATTTTTGTCAAAATAGATTAGTTGAACCTAAATATTCATTTTTGTCAAAATATAATAGTGGAAACAATATTTTACATTTTGTCAAAATATGATGGTTGAAAAAAAAATATCATTTTTGTTAAATAGATTCGAGGTAAAAAAAAGTAACATTTTTGTTAAATAGGTTTGTGTTTAGGCAAAAATATTAATTTTTGCTGAAACAGAATTGTCAACAAAAATGAAAAGACCATTTTTATTCATTTTGTTAAACTAGAATTGTTAACAAAATGAAATTATCACTTATAATCATTTTGTTAATCTAGAATTGTCGACATAAAAGAAATCATCACTTATATTCATTTGTTAAACTAGAATTGTTAACAAAATGAAATCATCACTTTTTAACCATTTTGTTAAAATAGAATTGTCAACAAAATGAATGAATCATTTTTTTATCATTTTGTTGAAATAGAGTTGTCAACAAAAATTAAAAATATCATTTTAATCATTTTGTTGAAATAGATTTTTCAACAAAATGAATGAATCACTTTTTAATCATTTTGTTGAACTTGAATTGTCAACAAAAATGAATGTATCACTTTTTTATGCATTTTGTTGTAATAGAGTTTGTATGCAAATTATAGAATCATTTTTATTGTCAATTTACATATTATAATTTCTGTATATATTAAAGTGACTTTTTTATTGTCATTATACCCATTAGAATTTGTGTACATATTAAAGAGACGTTTCTATTGCAAGTATACACATTAGAATTTGAGTATATATTAAAGAGGCATTTCTATTACAAATTTACACATTAGAATCTGTGTATAAATCAAAGAGACATTTTTATTGTCAGCATATATATAAGAGTTTGTATGCAAATTAAAATAAATATTTTTATGTGTATCATGTCATGCATTGATACTATATATACAAATAAATATTTCTTTTTATTTGTTGAAGTATAAAATAGAAATTGCACTCAAATAATGAAAATAAAAATTATCTTTTTATTTGTCATTAGCAAAGATGACATGTAAATAAAATACATATTTATTTGACATTCTGAACATGCAGATATGATATGCAATTAAAACATTCTTTTATTTGGTGTGTTAAATACGTTAGAGGAATCGTCGAATAGTTTATATTTATATATAATTTTATATCTAAATTAAAATTAAATGAATCGCACATGGTAGTTCACGTTTCAAAATCGTAACTTTAAACGATGATACTGAAAGATCCGATCGTCGGATTTCCCAAAACTGGAACCGTTAGGTCCTCTTTGGAAAGATCTTTCCAATGATATAAAATTCGTTAAAATCTAACAGTTAGATTTCGAGAAATGTGTAAATCAAATTTTGATAAAAACAGTGCTAGGGTCGCCCATTGACCCGAAGCGTCATTAAATTAAATTGGACTATTTTTATATAAATAAAAATAGCGATAGATCGTTATAAAACAATATTAACGATATGAAATGATTTTAAATTATAATTATGCGAGAATTATTTTAAAATTCGGAGTTCAATTTCATTTCAAATAATTATACAATGACTTAAAATCGAAGACATTGAAGACGGTGATTGAAGACCAACGATCTTTACATCGAATGGATGACTACTGATGCCCTGTACTGATTTGCTCCCAGGAAAGGGTTACAGTGGTAGCTGTCTGGACATACCTGTTGATTGTCCGGATAAGCGAGCACCTCTCTTCCGTGTTGGACAAACGAAACGAGGAATAAGGTGTCTTCAGTTTTGTTCAGACCCAGAAAGGACTTGTAAATGCATGTATGTCTGACATTGGATTTCATTTCATATATATTGATTTCTATCGTATTTTTGTTAAACTAAACTATATTTCAAACGTATTCCAGCATCCGAATTCTGAGACATTTGCTAGGGTGTCTCGAATTGGTAAGGAGATCGTCCCTAGCCTTGACTCATGATGGAAACCCAACTTCCAAAATGACCTTACGGTTTTGATTGTAAACCTATATATGGCGACATAGTAGGATGGGGTACTATGCCGTCTGGGATTGATAAATTTACTTTGAAGTATCTTAAAACTGATTAAACACTAATAATAGTATTAAAATATTATTTTTTACGTATCAAGCATGTTTGATCATTATAAGGTAAAACTCTATCCTCCGGTTTGCATTGCATTGTGTGATGGGGCTTGAGTCTTATAATGATTTAATTTTTCTAAAAAGCATCGCATTGTTTTGAATAAAAATTTATTTAATTTATGCACTAGCAATCCAATGGAGTAAAACCATTCTGGGTTAGCGGCGTGGTCCTGTGATTAGCCATATTGTTAGATAACTTAGGAAAGATTTCTCATACCGGTCCCATGATTGACTCGTAGTTTGTTTCACTTTGCAAATTCGGGTGCCTATATTTTCCACACGGGCAGTCGAGTAGCTTATTTTGTAGATATATTGAGCAGGATTCTGGACCGAAGCTTAAAGCTGTGTCCAGGGCAATGATAGTTTTTCGTTGTGTTAGTTTAGTTGTTCCGCAACATTGTATTAAGTTTTTATTCTAAATTATCTTCCGCTGTTGTATTATTATATTTGATGTACATTGATGTAACATTATTATAATGTTTATAAAAGTCTTCTGTTAATTGTTCTTATGTGTTGTATGCCCAAAGTTAGCGTATTCGGGTTTTTGAATGGTCTTAGTCGATTTTGCGATCGATTAGGTCCGGGCAAAATTCGAGTCATTTTTCATCTACATTTTAAATTCTGAATCCTTTAGATGATAACAAAAGGGGGAGAATGGATTGAGATTTTGATTTATGATTGAATATTTTATAAATATTTTAGTTTTGAAAATTCCAATTCATTTACACATTCTTTTCACTCATGCACAGTTATAGGGGGAGTTTCTGTTGTAAGGGGAGCATTCAAATAGGGGGAGTTCTATTCTTCACTGTCAAACACATTTATTGTAATCAAAATCTTAATATTTGTTTGTTATCATCAAACAAAAATCATATAATTGTGTATACAACTGCGTTATATACAACAATCTCCCCCTTTTGATGATGACAAACAAATATTAAGATTTTGATTACAATAAATGTGTTCGACAGTGAAGAACAGAACTCCCCCTACTTGAATGCTCCCCTTACAACGGAAACTCCCCCTATAACTGTGCATGAGTGAAAAGAATGTGAAAATCAATTAGAATTTTCAAAATTAAAATATTTATAAAATTTTCACTCATATATCAAAATCAAAATCCATTCTCCCCCTTTTGTTATCATCAAAAGGATTCAGAATTTAAAATGTAGATGAAAAATGATTAGAAAATATAATTTCTACTTAAGAGGAAGAACAGTCACCATAAATCACAATCAACCAAACAAAAATCATAATATTCTAAGAACTAGTGGCATATTTCAGATTGTAGAGAATGATGGATTTACGGTGAAATTCATATATAATGGAGAGAGTTCAAAAATATGAATTTCAATTATTTTCAAAAGAATTTATAAAAATGAAGTTCAAAAAAACAGTGATGGATTTGGACTATAATTATAAATTCAATTTAAGTGACGCAATCTAATAATCTCAGATCCCAATTGCTATCAATCAACAAATCATAATACGTCATAAAATATTAACACATTTCACAGATTAGAAAATGGACTAATAGGCTAGTTTTTATACACAAAGGAGAGTTTCAGATTTATTTAAATTTGTAGCACATTATTCCCTTTTCTGTTATTTTTATTTAAGAGCACACTGACCACGCATAACCAGAGCTTGGATTTTTAAATGAGGTCAGTCGCAGCCTAAATTATAAGTTATCTCGTAACTATGCATGACCAGAGCTTGGATTTTTAAATGAAGTTAGAGACACACATATATATTTATTACATATTTATTGTTTCAGCTTCAAAAGAAAAACTCCTCAGTATATAACACCGATATATGAATGATAGAAAATGAGGTAGGTACATAGATGGACTGTGAAATAAATTTCTAAAGTAATTATATTATGAAATATGCTCGACTGTACTGCGATCATTGAAAATTTTCAATTATCACTAATTCTGAATAATAAAATAGTCCCATTCCTATCACAAATATTTCCACTATTTATTCAAAAAGATTTTAAAACATATTAACTCTCCACATTAATATAAAAATTATCATGGATGGCAGAATGATGGTAGATAAAGAAGATGGTCGTGAATTAATTACCAATTCAAAGATATTATAATATATGTTCAACCATCATGAAAATCTAAATAAAATCTCCTCTTGTTGTGAAATATACTGCAGTCACAATTCATAACAATTTCAAAATCTATTAATAATTTTGATGAATTATAAATACAATTCAATTTGGATATAGTTTTCTATTTCTGAATGAATAATCAATAAATAATTTTTAAATTGAAAATCAATTACAAGAGGAATATGAAAGATCTATACAAGACAAGAGGGATTAAAATATATACAAAAGGAAAGCAACACTTTTGATTCTAATTGGTGTCCCTATTAATGAGGGTTATAACAAGACATTGGAGACAAACCAAGATATCACAGACAACAGAATTTTAAATCCCAAGCAGACAAGATAACAAATTAAGCAAGCAGTAGACAGATCAAAACAGGCAGTTATTTGAAAACAGTATCAGAGCAGCAAACAGATCAAAAAACAAGCAATTTCCAAAATATTTTCAAATCAATATCAGAACAACACATGAATCAGTTCAAATCAGACTTTTCAGGATGATGGTCACAAAAGATCATTCATGATCCAAGATTAAAAATACTGTTTATTTGAAATCAATTGAGAAATATGAAACTCTCAAGATTCAGTGAATCAATCATACTAGATTATTAATTTCAGATTCAAGATATGTGTGAGATTCAATAAACCAATAAGTTCAAATGATTTTAAACAAACAAATATTTAAATCAAATAACCATGAAATAATAGAGAGATTTAAGACAACTTTTTTTTCAAAGAATTTTCAAAATTATCTCTGACCAGTATAAGAGAGATATCAGATCATTTACGTTAAGTTTGAGAGGTATTCATGATCCAAAAAATTAAAAATAATTTATTTGAAATCACTTGAACCAATGTCAAGTTTGAGATATAATGAATTATTCACACAAGATTAATAATTTCAAATTTAAGTGGTGTGTGATATTCAAAATATCAAGAATTTCAGATGATTTCAAACAAAACTAATTCCAATGATAATAATCATGAATAAAGATGAATTTTAGATGTATCACTGATTCAAGACAATTTAAAATAATCAAGCCAATCTGAAAATTTCTGAAATTATCACAACTGATAAATAATAGAGTGCTGTAATGAGTATAAATTTTCAAGGCTTTCCAAAATGAATTAGAAGAGACCCAAAACAGCAAAGGTGTGTGAAATTCCACAAAACTTTCAGATCTTCAAAAATTTAGAATTCGAATCAACAATGTTCAAGATATGACAATATTACATCAACACTATTATGAATTCAGAAAAAAGAAAATAAACTTCAAAACAATTGCAGATATTTTCAACTTTAAATTCAAGATCTGGAAATGATTAAAAAAACATCAGAGTTTTATTCAGATAAGTGAATTTGCAGAAGATCATGACTGCAATTGGAAGTTAAGAAAGCCCAAGAAGAAACATAAATATGACTATGACAAATCAAGAAAAGAAATAGACAAGGTAGAAGAAGGAATAAACAAAGGAAACAAAATATTTACAAAAATGAGTTCAGAGATCATACCCAAAATCCATGTAAACCACAATCTCTAACTCAAAGATATGACTAAGGAACTGTGAATAATTCTAAGATATGTAGTAGTTTGAATCCAATTTTTCTTTAGCTACACAGTTCCTCAACCTCCTTCGGTACCTAACTGTTAAGAGGATTGAGTGGTCTAATAAAAGTAGTAAAAGCACTCACAGTTTTGTTTATATCTTTTGGTACCCAAACCTGTTTGTATAACAATCCGTTAGAATCAACTAGAGTACCCTTTGGAATCCAAATTTGTTTAGTTTTTCCAAAAATCATTTTATTTCTTTTTAGGGCCCATAACTGTTCAACTGGATTGTTATCAAACCAATTCTTGTCTCGTTTGTATTCAAAAATCTTTCGGAATTTTCAAAATTCAAATTTTCAGAATGACCCATCTTGAAGTAGTTTGAAGGATTTTTAAAATCACACGAATTTAGTTTTTCAAAAACATTGTTTTTTCCAATACCAAGACCATGTTTATTTCCAATAAAAATTTGGTTTTTCGACAACATATTCAAAGATTTTTCTCCATCAGAAAATTTACTCGAAATAGTTTCAAGTTGTTGAATTTCAGTTTTAAGATCACCATTTTCTTTCATTAAATCTGAACAACGATTTTTAGTGATCTTACATCTTTCAAAATCAGATTTCGAAACCAAATTTTCATCATTAAGCAATTTAATTTTGGTTTGGGACTCAGCAATTTCAAATTCAAAATGTTTTCGGCCCTCATATTCAAATTTCTTGAGTTTTTCAATCTCAATTTCTAGCTCATTCAGAATAGACTCAATTTTCAACAAGCTTTGATTTTCTGCAAAAATATATTTGGAATTTCCAGTCGTCTTAAAATTTTCAAATTATTTTTGCAAACAATTGTTTGTACTTTCAAGCTCTGTCTTGTTCTCTTTTAAAATCAGAATTTCATTCTTAAGTTTTTGAATATTTTTATTTTGACGAACAAGATTGTTTTTCAATTATAAACAATTTTTGCAATTAGAATTCGAAGACTTCTTGACATTTTTAAGCTTTGATTCCAAAAGGTTATTTTTGCAGACCAACTCAAGTTTTTCAGATTTCATAATTTTATTTTTAGACTTTAGGTTCTTAACGGATTCAGTTAAATCATTTAAGCCAAAAATTCAATCTTTACAAAAAAGATCTCATGTTGAGTCTCCATCTGAATTTCCATATGTACAACCTGTTAAGCACAAACTTGAAACTGATTTGACCCTCTAGGGTTTTGAGCTGTTGTCTTCTTTTCCATATAGCGTGTTGAGAGTTGTCCAGATTTCCCGCGCAGTCAAACAATGGGAGATAAGGCTATATTGTACATCATCAATATAAGAATATAAAATATGAGTAGCACAAAAATTAAATTCAATATCAACCCTATATACAATATCATACCCATTTATAATACGGTTCCAACATTTATTATCAACGGATTTCAATTAGGATTCCATTTCTGATTTCCAATTCAAAAAATTTGGACCATTAAAAATAGTTGGAAAATGACTAGACTGACTCTCTATGGACTGACAACTAGGGATAACCTGTAACAACCCACTCATTCGACGATTTTAGATTTAAATATTTTATTTAAATATATCGTCGTATCTCATCTGTCACTCAAAAAGTCGGTTTTCACAAACGATAAAATTAGGCCTCAAGACCACTTCCATTGAGTCCGGATCATCGTTTACGACCTTTTTGACTATAATCATCGATATGTTCCGAGATTCGGAATTTGGCACTTTGGTTTGGGTCTTGGTTGAGCTAACCTAGCTCACCATATAACCCCAAATCATCCTCCTTCTCTTCATTCATTCTCCAAACACTTAGAGAAATAGAAATGGGGAAAGAGAATGGGAAATAGAAATTCCTAAGCTAGGATTTGCAATCTCAAGCTCAAATCAAAGGGGAAATCAAAGAGAAAACTTGGGTAAGCTCTCTCTTCATCTTCTCTATCCTAATCTCCTCTCAATTTTGGATTTTATTCATGCCCTAACACTCATGAGTGTTCATCTATGTACATGAGGTGATTTTGGAGGAGCAAATGAAGAAAGATGGGTTCTTTGCTTGAATTGGAGCTTGTTCTTCATTGTTTGAAACCAAGGTGACTTCTTTGTTGAACTCACATCTATGCCTCAAGTTTATGGCTTGCACAAGTGTAATTTAGTGTTCATTGAGTTTGCGTATGCTAGTGAATTGGTTAAGCTAGTGTAACTAAGTTGATTTCGTGTATTCTTGTTTCATTGAGTTGGAAAATTATGATTTGGAGTGCTCATATGATCCATTCATATGTTGCGTGTTGTTTTGGCATGGTTGTGAAACTCCATTGTCCCCCGACAAAGTTCTAAGACTTCACAATTCACTCATATTTCATTTGATTGCTTTGGTTAGATAATTTGGTCGTTTTGGAGTTTATAACCAAGAATCGTTGCAAATACCTTGTGTGAATGTTTGTATATGTTATAAGTGAAGTTATTGTGTGCACCCATGCTCTTGTAGCTTCCCTTTAGTATTGCCAAACCATCTTGTTCTAGTTTGAATCGCGTTTGATAGCTTTGGTTTGAGATTTAGTTCTCCTTTGAACTTATGATCGAAACCATCGCAAATCTCTTGTATGAATGCTTGCATGTATGTGTATGTGTTCTTGATTGTTTTCGGTGAGCTAAGGAGGCCTCATTTTTAAATAGAAATAGTTATAAGCCATCACCAATGATCCGAGCTCGTTCGAGAACCATTTGCACCTCATTTCCTAAGCAAAAATGGCCATACTATAGCACAGACGTCTGTCCGGGAGGGGGACAGACGTCTGTCAATGTTTGGGGGAGAAAATAAATAATTGCTACAGCCCAGACGTCTAACCAAAATGGGTCAGACGTCTGTCCTGGCTCTCGGGAAAAATAAAAAACTGCTTCCTGCAGTGACAGACGTCTGTCACTGCAGTGACAGACGTCTGTCTGCCTGAAACTGCTATTGACCAGTGGAGCACGGTCAATAGTTTGGTATCGTTTGAGCTCATTCCCGGCCAAGTTTCGGCCCGTTTCGACTTCATTTGTGACTTGTCAGTTTCTATGGTTCGCAAATTTCTGCATCTCGATTCCTCGACTTTGATTCTCATGTGATTCTTCCAATGTTGATCCTTCTTGGTAGATTAGCATTTGTTTATGATGTGAATTGAATAAGTGATCATTCTAAAGCCTGTTCGCTTTGTATATTGAGTTTATTTGATACTCTTGCTAATATGATTCACGACTCTAAAACGTGAATTATCGACTCGATATCCTTCGAGTCTGTTCCGATGTAGTTTAAAATCCTTCGGGTGCTAGTTTGGGATTTCGATTCGTTCGTTGATCGAAATTACAACCGTTATCCCTTGATTTCATATATGTTGTCGTGATGTGAGTTTATGATTTATGATTTGAGATCATGTCATTGTGACATGAACCCCCTTGATCGATTGCCTCGGCAATCGTACTATTGTTTATTGCCACTTTGAAGTTATATAAAGAGATTTTATGTTATTAGTAGATATCAAATTCTTGTACTAAAATGGTTTCCAATCTTACTTCATTACACGAAGCTAATTTCTGAAATCGTTTTATGAACCTTCTTCAAATCTACTAGTATATATTTTATAAACCTTTTCCTCATTCGTATGAGAAATCTAATTAAACGTCTTAGTAAAATCAAGGACTATGAACCCTTGATTTTGCTTCGATTGTTAATTCTTGGACTCGTCCGATTGAAAACCGTGGCAACGCTCCTTCTATGATTTTCTCTGTTTTGAATAGAAACCAATTGCGGGTTCGTAAATATTCGAGAATAGCGTGTGGTTATGGGACATGTTGTTGTTTTCTTATATTCACTAGCTCGGAGTAATTTTTATTTGCCCGGATCCATGGTATCCGCCTATATGACATAGTTGTTTGTTTCGCGATCGTCCGAGTGGGAATATACGATTTGTGACCTTCGTCTATGAGACCTCGGTCCAACTTTATATGATTTTCTATGATTTATGATTTCCACTCTCCGGAGTCACAACTCGGGCATGGTGGGGAGCTTCGGCAGCCCGGCACCGTGGAAAGCTTCGGCTCAAACTTATGTGTTCGCTACCTAGAGACCGTATCTCATCTTGGTGAACAGGCCTGCCTCTTGGTGATGTTTTCTATGATGTCTTGGTGATTTATGATGTCTTGATGATTTATGATTTCTGAGTGATTTATGATTACTTGATGATTTATGATTACTTGGTTATTTATGATTTCTTGGTGATTTATGATTACTTGATGATTTATGATTACTTGGTGATTTATGATTTCTTGGTGATTTATGATTTCTTGATGATTTATGATTTCTTGATGATTTATGATTATTGGAATGTTGTGTTCCACATTCGCTAGGAGATTATTTAGAGATAGTTGTGTTGACATCCTATGTTTCATATTTAGTTATGATTAGATGTTATTAGTAGAATCATGTCATCCTGTGTTATATCTCTTGTTATCTCCGTTTATTTGATAAGTACATCTAGACTGATCCATTTATTGTTTATTTCCTTATAAATAATACTCGGGTCAGGCCGAGTCATTTTAGGTACTCCTTTGGGACTCATAGCAGGATTGATCTTCCGCTTTTAGCTTGCTACTCTGTCTCTGCAGTTTTATGTACTTTGTACATATGACATTATCTCGTAGTGTACATTTTCTTTTATGTAGATCTTGGTACATGTATTAGTGGATTTTTGTTGACCACTTGTTTGTTGTACACATTCTTGGTTTATTCATATCTATTCCGCCTTTGTGATTTGATTATTCTGTGTCTGGCTTTGAGATATACCATATTTATATTGTTGTTGTTGGCTATTTTATACTGCTTTCCAGATTGCATATAGCCGTTGTGTAGTTGCCATATGTGCCGAATGGTCATGTCAACATTTTAATCGGTATCAGAATTCAATGTGCATTCCTCACATGGAGCAATTATACAATCGGTCGCCCTTCACAAACCTCATTCTCCGTTATGGTCTGCGACATTTCTCTGAAATGAACCGGACGATAGTGGGTATAGAGGCGGGGCATTACAGTTTGTATCAGAGCAACTTTTCGGAACAGTGTAAGATATCATGACGATGGTATTGTCTTAAGCCTCTCTCGGGAATAGTGCCTTAGGGTTTTAGTTAGAGTCCTAAGACCCGTCATAGCTTATCTTCCTATACGATTCCGTTTTGATTGAATTCGAGTCGTTTGAATTCAACTTGAGACTAATTTTTCCTCCTTCTTTTTCCTTAAAGAAGCGAAATAGTTGGTCGTAGCCGTGCTAGTGCCGGTTCACCCAGTGTACCTCCTACGGGAGGGGTGATTATGTCTTAAGTGTCCTGTTTTTAGTCTTTTACAATAGTTATCGACTTGTTCTCTTTTGGGTTGATTCTATAGTTCATCTAGGGCCCGTGTGCTCTAGTGGTGCTTATGTTTTATTCTTTGACTCAAGTTGCTAATCGATGTCTGTCTTTGAATAAATTACGTTATTAGAATGTAAACTTCAAGTTTTCGATCGCTTCGGTGATCGTATTTTGACATTTGTCATGACTACATCAATCGTACAAGAAATTTAATTAAACGCCTTAGTAAACATGAGGACTATGGACCCTTGTGTTTGCTTTGATGGATAATTACCGGACTTATGCATTTGAAAACTATGATAATAACCATTTTGAATACTCGAGTGGGATTCAACAATTCGTTCGTTAATTCTTGAGTTAAGCTGGCAGTATGGGACGTTCGGCTGAATTTGTTTATTAACTGGCCTATTGTGTATCACACTTATCTTGTTGATCATTTATGATCCTTGTAGTTGATTGATCATTGGATATCTTCCCCATGCGTCGTTATGCACGTCGTAAGCGCCTTTGATTCTAATATTTCGTCTTTTCTAGTTAAGATAGTTTCGTACGTTGTTACGTACCTAACATAGTCTATTGGTTTCTTGTCGATCGGTATGGAGATACCATGTCATTGTGACTAAATCTACTCCCTTGTTGTCAGCTATGTAGTTCTAGTTCGGTGTGAGATCACCAAGCCTTCGGGCTAAAACAACTCATTTGTTACCTCGTTGTGCCGGTGTGAGTCACCAAGCATTTGTGCTAAATTAACTCAAGATCAAGAATGAGGGAAAGCATCCCGCTTCTTGTGATCCCACTTCTTGAGTCGGGGTACGTGTCATTAATCCCTTAATGTCATTTACCTTGTTTAGAGATTATTTTATTTATGTTCTTTTGATATACGTCGATCGTGTTCTTCGTTATCAAAAGATGTCATTTGTATTTTATTCGTAAGTTGATAAAGGAATTTTATTTTCTTTATGCCATCCCGAATGATTTATTGAATTTTTATGTTTTCACGAGATTCGCGTGAACATTAGAAATTTTGAGGACTTTCTTGTGTTAACTTTTCCATCCGGTGCGTTAAGGATCTCGAACAAGATATGGGACGCTATATTGTAGTTCGGAATTCCTAAATACCATTATGTCACAATCCGACATTCGAAATGATTCCTAAATTTAAATTCACTCCTAATAAGTAAATCAAAATAATAATATTTTGGGGTTTTTGCGATTTTGCGTAATCGTTTGTTATTTTTCTAGATAATTTATTTCTAGATATCCTTAGAGCAATTCAAAGAATTTGAGTGGTTTAAGATTTTAAGTTAAAAATTATCTTGAATCTCTTCTTTGAGTAAATTAAATAACTGCGGGAACAACCCAAAAAGTTATTTATTTATGTCTCTTGTTTCTGGATTTTAGATCTTTGATTTTCGGGAATTCTTAGTGATTGAGAATCTTGCCTAGTTCTTAATCCTTATTTCGATTTGCTAAAGAGAATTTAGTATTCTTGTGATTCCATGGGTCTTCTTATTTTCTCTAGTGAACGATCACTCAAGAGAATGGGAGTTCCCATTAGGGGAGATTTGGGTTTTGCGATCTGCGGCGAACTCAATAATTCCTTTCTTCGAATCTATGATCTAGTCGGTCATCCAGAAGTGCTATAGTCAATTCACTTATGGACTTAGCCTTGCGTTGTTCTTAGAAATGAATATCATAAGGATGAGCTCTTTTGATATTCCTCTTTTGTTTGTTTGAATCATTTGGATTGACAATTGTCTCTGCACATCTGTTAACACTTGTAAATCAAATCTTTGGGGATTATGACCTCTTTGGTTTAATCTAATCTTGTTAGAGAAATTGTCTATTGCTTCTTTGATTAATTGCTGATGTTTTTGCAATTTGAGATTTTTGGCGGAAAATTATCTTGAATCATGTTATTCTGAAGTGATAAGTTGTGCACTACTTATCTATCACCTTCTCGACGTTTCTGATTTTCTAAAATCGATACTCGAGTTTCTGAATATTGGGAATTTCGTATAATTCCTAATGACTCTTCCTTATGGTTACTAAATGAGATTTAGTACCTGAGTAGTACATTGGTATTCCGTTACCAATGATTGATTACTGATTTGTAGTTCATTGGTATTCCGTTACCAATATTTGTTATCGGTTTCTAGTTCATTGGTATTCCGTTACCAATATTTGTTTATCGGTTTCTAGTTGATTGGTATTCCGTTACCAACCTTGAATCGTTGATATTAACATTGATTATTCCTTCGAGAATTGCTCTCCTTAGCTAAATCCGTTGGAATCTCTGTGTTGTTCTTTTCTTGGTGTCAACTACCTTGTCGCAAGACTAAAGTGCTCAGGTTTGATGTTTTCTACCTTGTCGTGATTGAGTTTGGGAACGGATTAGTCAACCACCGTAGATTCCCATTTCATATCCTAAGAGAAATATCTACTATTGATATCTCGCGTCTGTAGGACGCAATCCTGTTGCTCCTTGAATTTCCAAATTACATTCGCTTGATTTTTGTGCATTCTATTGATTCTCATTCCCTTGAGAATCATACGAAGAAAGGCGAGTCTATTTGAATTCATAGCACTTATGAATTTTTCTAGAATTATTTTACCTGTTTCGGATGACTACCTTTATGGGTAATGAAGTTCGAGATTGAACTCTAGCTTTTATGATCTTGCGAGACGAAATTGGGATCTCACCTAGCCATTGGTTTGATCTTTCCATTTCGTGTCGATTCTTGTGGTACCACTCCGTGGTATTATTTTTGGTTGTTACATACTACTTCAATCTTAAGGAATTGCGGGGACGCAATTCTTTTAAGGGGGGAAGTCTATAACAACCCGCTCATTCGAGGATTTTAGATTTAAA
This sequence comes from Allium sativum, assembly GCA_030737875.1. Classification (NCBI taxonomy): domain Eukaryota; kingdom Viridiplantae; phylum Streptophyta; class Magnoliopsida; order Asparagales; family Amaryllidaceae; genus Allium; species Allium sativum. The sequence continues at coordinate 293,938,456 of CM060912.1, forward strand.
TATTTTATTTAAATATATCGTCGTATCTCATGTGTCACTCAAAAAGTCGTTTTTCACAAACGATAAAATTAGGACTCAAGACCACTTCAATTGAGTCCGAATCATCGTTTACGACCTTTTTGACTATAAGCATCGATATGTTCCGAGATTCGAAAATTTGGCACTTTGGGTTGGGTCTTGGTTGAGCTAACCTAGCTCACCATATAACCCCAAATCATCCTCCTTCTCTTCATTCATTCTCCAAACACTTAGAGAAATAGAAATGGCGAAAGGGAATGAGAAATAGAAATTCCTAAGCTAGGTTTTGCAATTTCAAGCTCAAATCAAAGGGGAAATCAAAGAGACAACTTGGGTAAGCTCTCTCTTCATCTTCTCTATCCTATTCTCCTCTCAATTTCGGATTTTGATCATGCCCTAATACTCATGAGTCTTCATTTATGTTCATGAGGTGATTTTGGAGGAGCTAATGAAGAAAGATGGGTTCTTTCCTTGAATTGGAGCTTGTTCTTCATCGTTTGAAGCCAAGGTGAGTTCTTTGTTTAACTCACATCTATGCCGCAAGTTTATAGCTTGCACAAGTATAATTTAGTGTTCATTGAGTTTGCGTATGCTAGTGAATTGGTTAAGCTAGTGTAACTAAGTTGATTTCATGTATTCATGTTTCATTGAGTTGGAAAATTATGATTTGGAGTGCTCATATGATCCATTCATATGTTGCGTGTTGTTTTGGTGTGGTTGTGAAGCTCCATTGTCCCCCGACAAAGTTCTAAGACTTCATAATTCACTTATATTGCATTTGATTGCTTTGGTTAGATAATTTGGTCGTTTTGGAGTTTATAACCAAGAATCATTGCAAATACCTTGTGTGAATGTTTGTATATGTTATAAGTGAAGTTATTGTGTGCACCCATGCTCTTGAGCTTCCCTTTAGTATTGCCAAACCATCTTGTTCTAGTTTGAATCGCGTTTGATAGCTTTGTTTGAGATTTAGTTCACCTATGAACTTATGATCGAAACCATCGCAAATCTCTTGTATGCATGCTTGCATGTGTGTGTATGTGTTCTTGAGTGTTTTTGGTAAGCTAAGGAGGCTTCATTTTCAATTAGAAAACATTATAAGCCATCACCAATGATCCGAGCTCGTCCGAGAACCATTTGCACCTCATTTCCTAAGCAAAAATGGCCATACTACAGCTTAGACGTCTGTCCGGGAGGTGGACAGACGTCTGTCAATGTTTGGGGGAGAAAATAAATAATTACTACAACTCAGAAGTTTGACCAAAATGGGTCAGACGTCTGTCCCGGCTCTCGGGAAAAATAAAAAACTGCTTCCTGCAGTGATAGACGTCTGTCACTGTAGTGATAGACGTTTGTCTGCCTAAAACTGCTATTGACCGGTGGGCCACGGTCAATAGTTTGGTATCGTTTGAGCTCATTCCCGGCCATGTTTCGGCCCGTTTCGACTTCGTTTGTGACTTGTCAGTTTCTCTAGTTCGCAGATTTCTGCATCTCGATTCCTCGACTTTGATTCTCATGTGATTCTTCCAATGTTGATCCTTCTTGGTAGATTAGCATTTGTTTATGATGTGAATTGAATAAGTGATCATTCTAAAGCCCGTTTGCTTTGTATATCGAGTTTATTCGATACTCTTGCTAATATGATTCACGACTCTAAAATGTGAATTATCGACTCTATATCCTTCGAGTCTGTTCTGATGTAGTTTAAAAGCCTTCGGGTGCTAGTTTGGGATTTCGATTCGTTCGTTGATCGAAATTACAACCGTTATCCCTTGATTTCATGTATGTTGTCGTGTTGTGAGTTTATGATTTATGATTTGAGATCACGTCATTGTGACATGAACCCCCTTGAGCGATTGCCTCAGCAATCGTACTATTCTTTTTTGCCACTTTGAAGTTATATAAAGAGATTTTATGTTATTAGTAGATATCAAATTCTTGTACTAAAATGGTTTCCAATCATACTTCATTATATGAAGCTAATTTATGAAATCGTTTTATGAACCTTCTTCGAGTCTACTAGTATATATTTTATAAACCTTTTCCTCATTCGTATGAGAAATCTAATTAAATGTCTTAGTAAAATCAAGGTCTATGAACCCTTGCTTTTGCTTCGATGGTTAATTCTTGGATTCGTCCGATTGAAAACCGTGGCAATGCTCCTTCTATGATTTTCTCTTTTTTGAATAGAAACCATTTACGGGTTCGTAAATATTCGAGAATAGCGTGTGGTTATGGGACATGTTGTTGTTTTCTTATATACACTAGCTCAGAGTAATTTCTATTCGCCCGGATCCATGATATCCGCCTCTATGACATAGTTGTTTGGTTCGCGATTGCCCGAGTGGGAATATACAATTTGTGACCTTCATCTATGAGACTTCGGTCCAACTTTATATGATTTTCTATGATTTATGATTTCCTCTCTCTGGGGTCACAACCCGGGCACGGTGGGGAGCTTCGGCAGGTGTAACAACCCGAAAATCTGGGCCAGTTTAAAAATTTAATTTTGGCAATTTTAGCAAATTTTGAAGATTTAAAATAGATTATTTTAAATAATATCGACAAGAAATTTATTTTGAATATATTTAGAACGTATATATTATATATGTCGTCGTTAGAATATAAATATTTATATATAATTATAAAAGGAATTGAAAATGGCGCGGTAGTTCGATAATTCGATTTCAAACTTCAATTGAATGTACCGGGTGCAAAACAATCCGGATTTTAGTGAAACCAAAAATATTGGAATCTAATTGATAATATCTTTCCAACGAATCCGACAAATCAAGATTTCATAGCGGGAATCAAAAGATATGTCCAATTGAAAATTCTGAATAGTCGCTATAGAATTCAGGTCCATAAAAATAGCCATTTTGCAAACGACCTCGGATTTCGACAAAACCACTTTTGTTGGATTCGTGATGTAAAGTTATTGCTAGGTTTCAAATTTCTTAATTTTTCGAATCAATATGTGAGCGTGGCAAAGGAAAACGCGTTTGACCAGTTTCATTTGATTTTAATCGATTGGAAAATGGTCATTTTTCTAACGGTCTCAGAATTCGACGAAACTAGTTTTGTTAGGACCATATCGTCAATACGAAGCTAGAAAATATTTTTCTGGAATTTTTAAAGTTCGTATGTGACCCCGGTAAATTGAAATGCGCGTTCAAATTCAATATATAGAGTTATATGTTGGTTTTAACGGAAACTGATCGAAACGATCGAATCAGCGTACGATACATATCCCATTGTGTTCGGAATGGGGGTAATTAGCTATGGACGACAGGCGGTGGGCCTCGTTTAGAGGTCGTATGTAAAAGTCAACTTTTTTGAAAATAAAATAATAAATATAAATTAAATATTCCCCCCTTATTTCTCTCTATACCTTGCCACCCCCCCTACGTTCATTCTTCAGATCGATTTTTAAAAGAAAATAAAAAAAAAATCCTACAAAGAAACTACGACAGCCCAACCGCCACCGCTGGCCATCCCTCCACCGCCGCACCTTCCCATGACTGCCGAGCCCCTCCTCCGATCAACCCCTCCTCCTACTCCAGTCGCGAGAGCACCCCGTCAGCGCGCCCGAGCCCTACTTCCCCCAAATCGCACCGCGTCGGCCAGTGTGGGCCCCCTCCGCAAGCGCCTGCCACCAACCGACGAACTCTGACAGTCCCCCCTCCTCTTTTCTAAAACCTGTAAGTATTTTTACTTTTATTTATTCTGATTTTTTTTCTTGTTAATAAAACTGATTTTGTGTATGTATAAAAAGGAAAAAAATTCGATTTTTATATATTGAACAACGATGTAAAAATTTGATTTTTATATATAGAATAGCGAAGAAAAAATTAGATTTTCTATATTGAATAGCGGAGTAAAAATTCGATTTTTATGTATTGAACAACGATGTAAAAATTAGATTTTTCTATATAGAATAGCGAAGAAAAAATAAGATTTTTATATATTGAATAGCGTAGTAAAAATTCGATTTTTATCATATTGAATAGCAAAGTAAAAATTCGATTTTTATATATTGAATAGCGTAGTAAAAATTCGATTTCTATATATTGAATAGCGTAGTAAAAATTCGTTTTTATATATTGAATAACGAAGTAAAAATTCGATTTTTACATATGTAGAGAATACGGGCAAAGAAGGTGACGAAAGGCGAGAACGACGAAGATTTCTATAAATGAAGTGTCGTGAAGTTGGGATAGCTATCGGTGAGAACTTCTCACCTTTCAATTTAAATTTTCTAGTTATATATATACTAGGATGCAGACGGTGTTTAGTAGCACCCGACACCCGTCATCCACAGACCATGGATGGCTTGTTTGTTAAATTGTTTGGTTGTGTGGTTGGTTAGATTATTTGGTTTGAATTGAATTGTTTGGTGAAATGAAATTGATTTGATTGATGTGTGAATGGCGTGGGCCTTCACTAGACCGGGGATAAGGCTAGGTCTTGACCCGTTTCTAGTATCGTGCCGTTTTACCGCCGAAATTTTCTAAAAATAAGTCAGAAAAATAAAGATAACATTTTATTTAATAAATGAACCAAATAGAATATTCATAGGTTGAATAAAATAGTTTGATCGTTAAAAATATAATTTTTAACGTGAAAGTGAATAAATAAATATTCATTTACAAACCGGACGGTTTGTTTACGTACACCTATTTGAAGGACATTGATTGGGACGATAAATTTTACACATCGCCCAACTGCACAAATAAAAATCTGTGTTTGATTGCTTGAAACCCCACACGAGTATTGGGATGAAATTTGAAGTTCACTCATCCTGATTGATTAAATATGTCGATCGATTGATTGACAGGCTGTTATAAGCGTTAGATATCTATATTTGATGCTTATAAAGTGTAGTGCACTTTGGTTGATGGTTGATTATTTTTCAATGCTATTATATACATGTGTTGTAGAAAATCCATATAATTAACATTATATGGTAATTGATTGGGCCTCATTCCAGTGTTGAAATAGAAATATTTGAAATAGAAATATTTGAAAAAGAAATATTTGAAGTAGAATATTTGAAATCGAAATATATGAAGCTGCGTTGATAGATTGACGCCATTTGTACGTGAACGATATTTATATCGATTTTATTCAAATTGAAATTAAATATAAATGAATTCGAATTGAAATTGAATATAAATGAATTCGAATAGAATTGAAATAGAATTGAAATCGTTTTGAAATGAATTCGAATAGAATGGAAATAGAATTGAAATCGTTTTGAAATGAATTCGAATAGAATGGAAATAGAATTGAAATCGTTTTGAAATGAATTCGAGTAGAATGGAAATAGAATTGAAATCATTTTGAAATGAATTCGAATAGAATGGAAATAGAATTGAAATCGTTGTGAAATGAATTCGAATAGAATTGAAATAGAATTGAAATCGTTTGAAATGAATTCGAATTGAAATTAAATATAAATGAATTCGAATTGAAACTGAATTGAATTGAAAACGAACTGAAATTGAATAAAAAAATCGATTTGAATTGAAATCAATTTGAAATGAATTTAAAACGAATTAGTAAGGGAAGATTTAATTTTGATTTGAATTTGAAAAAGAAGTTGGAATCGTTTTGAAAACGAATTTAAAACGATTTATAAAATACGTTTTAAAGGAAATCGACGAAGTATATATTATATAAATTATATATATAATATAATGGCCTGAATAGAACACGCCGCGCCGCGGCAGTTCGCGAATTTCGACCATTGACTTCGAATGGCTATTGCGGGAGATCCGACCGTCGGATTCTCCTAAAACTGGGACCGTTGGGTTCGTATCAAAAAGAGCTTTCTAACGAATATTAGAAATTTGAAATCTAACGGTTGGATTTAGAATTATGTCCAAAACAAGTTTGAAAAAGGTCGCTGTAAGTGTAGTTCGATGGCCGTTGATGGAAATCGACTGTACGGGCCTTGATAAAATTATTAAAAATAGTAACAATTTGTGTAAAATCATAAGAAATGATTTGGGAAAAATTGGGATGAAAAACTCCATATTTGAAAAGATAAAAATAGATTTTTATCGAAATGAACTAGTTTTGAACTAGAATTATAATTCTATTTATTTTTAAATAAATAAATTGAATTTAAAAAGGGTTTTAAAAATAACCAAAATTTCCAATGATTGCATTGGATTGGATTTGAATCGAAATTGTCTTCGGAATATTTCGATGTTGGAATTCGTGATTATAAAGATGTTGTTATGGAAATTTGAGAGATATAGATATATATATCGTTATTTCCAATACGATATCTGTTGGTCGTAGAATTTGATATTGAATATAAGCCGATATATTTTCTATTCAGGGCCTTGTATTTAATATCAAATGTGATTTGGGTTTGTCGTGAATGGTGTCTTCATTAACACTGTTCTTGAATCCAGTTGAGAAAAAGATTGAATCTTTTTATTTAGATTTAATGAAGTGTACCAATTAAATAATATTTAATTGAATTGATATTGATTTTTGGGTTTATCGTGAACAGTGTTTTAAATAACACTTGTTCTTTAACCCGATAATTAATGTGATGTGATTTTGGGTTTATCGTGAACCGTGTTTTAAATGACACTGATTCTTTAACCCAGTTAAAGATTAAAACTAAGTGGAGTTTTAATGAATCTTTAAATAGATTGAAAAGATCGAGAATGGAGTATCACCAGTTTTACTCCAAGCGATAGTTAAATCTTTAATTAGATTTGAACGTGAAATGTAATTGAATTACCGATAACACCGTGGTGTTAGATATGAAGTATAACCAGTTTTACTTCATGGGATGAATAGGTTGGGATTGGGAAATTAAAAATGATTACTTCGGTAAGGTTCGCTAATCCCGACTAGTTTGAATTGATATTCAAAAATAGATTAAAGAATAAATTTAAAGGATTTATCTTTGATAAAATTAATGGGAACCTTTCCCTATGAATGTGAAATTTAGAAACTAACTGTCGGTTAGCTAAGCAGAATGGTTTTCTGGATATTGATCTGATGTTGGTTTCAGCCTTCGGGGTTAATATTTGGGGGATTATTCCCTGGTTAATTTACGGTTAGTGACTGATAAATTGGAATGAGGCATATGTTGTGTTTGTGTAACACTTATTTAAAATATACGCGAGTTATTTGGAAAGACCGGGTTTATCCCATTCTGAATAACTGATGCGACGATAAGTCGAAGATGAAGACGATGGTCGAAGACCGGAGGTCTTCACGTCGTTTGGGTGATTACTGATGATCTTGATTGGGGTGTACACCCAAGAAGATGGAAACAGTTAGTGGTCGTCCAGACGAACATGGAGATCGATGGATATGCGGGGTACTAGGTGCCTCCGGTTTCGTTCAGACCCAGAACGGACTTGTAAATGGACTGTGTGTCTGACATTGGATTTTAGTCCGTGCGATTGATCTCTATTAAATATATATCTGTTTGGCGGCGGAGATTTCATTCTCTTGCTTAACGCCCTTCTCTGAGACGTACGAGCTCAGGGGTTATATACTGATGGATATCAAACGCATAGAGTGAATTGCCTGTGTGGCATGCCTAAGTGGCAATTGATCGAGGCTTCTGTTGAAAAGCAAAGTCTTGTGGTGATGATCAAAGCATAGCCTGTGTGGCACAGCTTTGTGTAACGTGAATTCGCGAACCTCTCACCCCGGTTGTGAACCAAAAACGGGAGAAGGACCTCATGGAGGACATGCGTTTCTTTCTAGCTAGGGTGGTGTCAGTGACCTACCAGCCCTGACATTTATATACTTTTCACCTGTGTGGTTGTTGCTGTTGCGAGGCGCCTCGGTTAGATCGGATGATCCGGGTCCGATGGAGCCATTCGTTGGCTCATTTACGCCCCAATGGGCGGGGAAACGCAGTGTTCAGGCATTTTAATCCACATCGGTGGACCGGCCCTGTCGCTCCAAGGGCCCACCTGAGTCTGGGTCCTGTGGCTCGGGCTAGAGAGTCACGAAATCAGTTGAGGACTATCTTTTGCCTCGGTTCATAGACGGAAATCCAATTTCCAAATACGTGACATTTGCGGTTTTATTTGTAGAGCCTAGTATGGCGACATGATATATGGTACTCATGCCGTCTATGATTGATACTTATGATTTGAAGTTGTTTCATACACTATGCACTTATAGTAGTATCAAATGATTTGTTTTAAACGTACTAAGCATGTTTGGCTATTATAAGGGAAAACCCTACCCCCGGCTTGTGTTGCATTGTGTGATAGGACCTGGGTCTTATAATAGGTTCATTTTTCTTTATTTAGCATTGCTCTGTTGTTTTATGCACTAGTGTTCTTGGGAGGAAACTCGTTCCGTGTTATACGGCGTGGTCCTTTGATTTACCGAACTTTAAAATAAAGATTAATAACTGTTTTAGTTCTCACATCAGTCCCATGACTGACCTGGAGTTTATTGTTTTAACCTAAACTCTGGGTGCCCTTATTTTGACACGGGCAGCTAGTAATTTTGGTTTTGCAGATTTATATTCACAGGATCCTGGTTTATAGCTGAAACGATATCCGGAAAGCTCTGTATCTGTATATCTACTTCTAGTTGTGTATTGTATTATTTTCCGTTGCTATGTATTTAAATGTAATTTAAATCTCTGATATTTCTGTGTAATATTCATTTATACTCTGTATATTCTTGTAATCTGATGTATTGTCGTAGTATACAATGAAATGTTCTTCCGTCTGCGTTCTATTTTGTCGTGTTCTCACAGTAATTCGTTCTTTCCCTTCTCTTTGGAGACCGGGGAAGTTCGGGTCGCTTCAGTTGGTATCAGAGCTTTGGTTTACAAAGCTCAGAGAACAAGACACATTAGAACCCTACGAAAGAATTCATCAGATATTGGATTAGTAATATCCAATGAGAATGACTCGTTAGAGATGGGATCAGTAGTATCCTAGAACGAGTGTGAAGAGTATATTTTTAAAATGAAAACAAATTTTTTTTTTGAAAATTTAAAATCAATTATTCGTATTTGATTAATTATTTATATGAATTTGGACAATCCAATATATAGAGATTTTGCATATATGTCTTGCAAACGTGTATTCGAAGTTTCAATATACTGGATAGTTATAGAATCATACTCTAGTTGCCCGGGGATAATTCTGGTGATGGGGCACCGTCGCCAGTATTTATTTTCGAGTTTCGAAAGTGAGATTTCTGTATATTTCCTATTGATTGGTGTGAGAACCGGAACTAGATAGGGCTTATCATTGTAAATTGGCATCAAAAACATGATTTTCTGTATATGTATCAAAATTATGAATTTGAAACGTTAATCAACTAATTGATTGATGTTTGTGTCGTTTGTTTATTTGTTTGCTAATTTTTAGCCATTTAGCCTAATAGAATCACATATTGAATTATATTGAAAATTGGTCGCATTTGCTTGTATATACATATACTTACATTGAACAGGTCATAGCAAGGAGGCTAGAGCAGAGAATAAAATTTGTTTGCCCGACAAATAGGTACATGTTTACTACATAATTTACTGTTTTGTTTGGGTGATGATGATTTTATGAGCCTATTGGCTAGCCGCTTGGATTTTTCTTTTTCTTTTTGAGATCAGAAGGCCTGTATGGCAATTTCGGGATTTTCCCATGGCTCCCGGTGCAGGGGAGGTTATGGCGAAATTTTTCGAAAATTTAGGGTGTTAGCCAAATTTTTGAAAATTTGAAAATTCTCAGAAACTGAAAAGTTAGAGAATGGAAGCCAGATCGAACATAGAGTTGATTAATCAAACCACTTTCGACTTTGTTCCTTTTCGGGGATGAAAAGTTTTAAGTGGGGGAGATTGTAACAACCCGAAAATCTGGGCCAGTTTAAAATTTTCATTTTGGCAATTTTAGCGAATTTTGAAGATTTAGAATAGATTATTTTAAATAATATCGACAAGAAATTTATTTTGAATATATTTAGAACGTATATATTATATACGTCGTCGTTAGAATATAAATATTTATATATAATTATAAAAGTAATTGAAAATGGCGCGGTAGTTCGATAATTCGATTTCAAACTTCAATTGAATGTACCGGGTGCAAAACAATCCGGATTTTAGTGAAACCAAAAATAATGGAATCTAATTGATAATATCTTTCCAACGAATCCGACAAATCAAGATTTCATAGCGGGAATCAAAAGATATGTCCAGTTGAAAATTCTGAATAGTCGCTATAGAATTCAGGCCCTTAAAAATAGCCATTTTGTAACCGACCTCGGATTTCGATGAAACCACTTTTGTTGGATCCATGATGTAAAGTTATTGCTAGGTTTCAATTTTCATAATTTTTCAAATCAATGTGTGAGCGCGGCAAAGGAAAACGCGTTTGACCAGTTTCAGTTGATTTTAATCGACTGGAAAATGGTCATTTTTCTAACGGTCTCAGAATTCGACGAAACTAGTTTTGTTAGGACCGTATCGTCAATACGAAGCTAGAAAATATTTTTCTGGAATTTTTAAAGTTCGTATGTGACCCCGGTAAATTGAAATACGCGTTCAAATTCAATATATAGAGTTATATGTTGGTTTTAATGGAAACCGATCGAAACGATCGAATCAGCGTGCGATACATATCCCATTGTGTTCGGAATGGGGGTAATTAGCTTTGGACGACAGGCGGTGGGCCTCGTTTAGAGGTCGTATGTAAAAGTCAACTTTTTTGAAAATAAAATAATAAATATAAATTAAATATTCCCCCCTTTTTTCTCTCTATACCTTGCCCCCCCCCCCCCCCCCACGTTCATTCTTCAGATCGATTTTTAAAAGAAAAAAAACCTACAAAGAAACTACGACAGCCCAACCGCCACCGCTGGCCATCCCTCCACCGTCGCACCTTCCCATGACTGCCGAGCCCCTCCTTCGATCAACCCCTCCTCCTACTCCAGTCGCGAGAGCACCCCGTCAGCGCGCCCGAGCCCTACTTCCCCCAAATCGCACCGCGTCGGCCAGTGTGGCCCCCCTCCGCAAGCGCCTGCCACCAGCGCCACCTGACGCCGCCCCTTTCCTCTACCGGCGAACTCTGACAGTCCCCCCTCCTCTTTTCTAAAACCTGTAAGTATTTTTACTTTTATTTATTCTGATTTTTTTTCTTGTTAATAAAACTGATTTTGTGTATGTATAAAAAGGAAAAAAATTTGATTTTTATATATTGAACAATGATGTAAAAATTTGATTTTTATATATAGAATAGCGAAGAAAAAATTAGATTTTTCTATATTAAATAGCGGAGTAAAAATTCGATTTTTATATATTGAACAACAATGTAAAAATTAGATTTTTCTATATAGAATAGCAAAGAAAAAATTAGATTTTTATATATTGAATAGCGTAGTAAAAATTCGATTTTTATCATATTGAATAGCAAAGTAAAAATTCGATTTTTATATATTGAATAGCGTAGTAAAAATTCGATTTTTATATATTGAATAGCGTAGTAAAAATTCAATTTTTATATATTGAATAACGAAGTAAAAATTCGATTTTTACAAATGTAGAGAATACGGGCAAAGAAGGTGACGAAAGGCGAGAACGGCGAAGATTTCTATAAATGAAGTGTCGTGAAGTTGGGATAGCTATCGGTGAGAACTTCTCACCTTTCAATTTAATTTTTCTAGTTATATATATATACTAGGATGCAGACGGTGTTTAGTAGCACCCGACACCCGTCATCCACAGACCATGGATGGCTTGTTTGTTAAATTGTTTGGTTGTGTGGTTGGTTAGATTATTTGGTTTGAATTGAATTGTTTGGTGAAATGAAATTGATTTGATTGATGTGTGAATGGCGTGGGCCTTCACTAGACCGGGGATAAGGCTAGGCCTTGTCCCGTTTCTAGTATCATGCCGTTATGCCGCCGAAATTTTCTAAAAATAAGTTAGAAAAATAAAGATAACATTTTATTTAATAAATGAACCAAATAGAATATTCATAGGTTGAATAAAATAGTTTGATCGTTAAAAATATAATTTTTAACGTGAATGTGAATAAATAAATATTCATTTACAAACCGGACGGTTTGTTTATGTACACCTATTTGAAGGACATTGATTGGGACGATAAATTTTACACATCGCCCAACTGCACAAATAAAAATCTGTTTTTGATTGCTTGAAACCCCACACGGGTATTGGGATGAAATTTGAAGTTCACTCATCTTGATTGATTAAATATGTCGATCGATTGATTGACAGGCTGTTATAAGCGTTAGATATCTATATTTGATGCTTATTCAGTGTAGTGCACTTTGGTTGATGGTTGATTATTTTTCAATGCTATTATATACAAGTGTTGTAGAAAATCCATATAATTAACATTATATGGTAATTGATTGGGCCTCATTCCAGTTTTGAAATAGAAATATTTGAAATAGAAATATTTGAAAAAGAAATATTTGAAATAGAATATTTGAAAATCGAAATATATGAAGCTGCGTTGATAGATTGACGCCATTTGTACGTGAACGATATTTATATCGATTTTATTCAAATTGAAATTGAATATAAATGAATTCGAATTGAAATTGAATATAAATGAATTCGAATAGAATTGAAATAGAATTGAAATCGTTTTGAAATGAATTCGAATAGAATGGAAATAGAATTGAAATCGTTTTGAAATGAATTCGAATAGAATGGAAATAGAATTGAAATCGTTTTGAAATGAATTCGAGTAGAATGGAAATAGAACTGAAATCGTTTTGAAATGAATTCGAATAGAATGGAAATAGAATTGAAATCGTTGTGAAATGAATTCGAATAGAATTGAAATAGAATTGAAATCGTTTGAAATGAATTCGAATTGAAATTGAATATAAATGAATTCGAATTGAATTCGAATTGAATTGAAAACGAACTGAAATTGAATAAAAAAATCGATTTGAATTGAAATCAATTTGAAATGAATTTAAAACGAATTAGTAAGGGAAGATTTAATTTTGATTTGAATTTGAAAAAGAAGTTGGAATCGTTTTGAAAACGAATTTAAAACGATTTATAAAATACGTTTTAAAGGAAATCGACGAAGTATATATTATATATATATATTATATATATAATATAATGGCCTGAATATAATGCGCCGCGCCGCGGCAGTTCGCGAATTTCGACCATTGACTTCGAATGGCTATTACGGGAGATCCGACCGTCGGATTCTCCTAAAACCGGGACCGTTGGGTTCGTATCGAAAAGTGCTTTCTAACGAATATTAGAAATTTGAAATCTAAAGGTTGGATTTGGAATTATGTCCAAATCAAGTTTGAAAAAGGTCGCTGTAAGTGCAGTTCGATGAAAAACTCCATATTTGAAAAGATAAAAATAGATTTTTATCGAAATGAACTAGTTTTGAACTAGAATTATAATTCTATTTATTTCTAAATAAATAAATTGAATTTAAAAAGGGTTTTAAAAATAACCAGAATTTCCAATGATTGCATTGGAGTGGATTTGAACCGAAATTGTCTTCGGAATATTTCGATGTTGGAATTCGTGATTATACAGATGTTGTTATGGAAATTTGAGAGATATAGATATATATATCGTTATTTCCAATACGATATATGTTGGTCATAGAATTTGATATTGAATATAAGACGATATATTTTCTATTTAGAGCCTTGTATTTAATATCAAATGTGATTTGGGTTTGTCGTGAATGGTGTCTTCATTAACACTGTTCTTGCATCCAGTTGAGAAAAAGATTGAATCTTTTTATTTAGATTTAATGAAGTGTACCAATTAAATAATATTTAATTGAATTGATATTGATTTTTGGGTTTATCGTGAACAGTGTTTTAAATAACACTTGTTCTTTAACCCGATAATTATTATGATGTGATTTTGGGTCTATCGTGAACCGTATTTTAAATAACACTGATTCTTTAACCCAGTTAAAGATTAAAACTAAGTGGAGTTTTAATGAATCTTTAAATAGATTGAAAAGATCGAGAATGGAGTATTACCAGTTTTACTCCAAGCGATAGTTAAATCTTTAATTAGATTTGAACGTGAAATGGTAATTGAATTACCGATAACACCGTGGTGTTAGATATGAAGTATAACCAGTTTTACTTCATGGGATGAATAGGTTGGGATTGGGAAATTAAAAATGATTACTTCAGTAAGGTTCGCTAATCCAGACTAGTTTGAATTGATATTCAAAAATAGATTAAAGAATAAGTTTAAAGGATTTATCTTTGATAAAATTAATGGGAACCTTTCCCTATGAATGTGAAATTTAGAAACTAACTGTCGGTTAGCTAAGCAGAATGGTTTTCTGGATATTGATATGATGTTGGTTTCAGCCTTCGGGGTTAATATTTAGGGGATTATTCTCTGGCTAATTTACGGTTAGTGACTGATAAATTGGAATGAGGCGTATGTTGCGTTTGTGTAACAATTATTTAAAATATACGCGAGTTATTCGGAAAGACCGTGTTTATCCCATTCTGAATAACTGATGCGACGATAAGTCGAAGATGAAGACGATGGTCGAAGAACGGAGGTCTTCACGTCGTTTGGGTGATTACTGATGATCTTGATTGGGGTGTACACCCAAGAAGATGGAAACAGTTGGTGGTCGTCCAGACGAACATGGAGATCGATGGATATGTGGGGTACTTGGTGCCTCCGGTTTCGTTCAGACCCAAAACGGACTTGTAAATGGACTGTGTGTCTGACATTGGATTTTAATCCGTGCGATTGATCTCTATTAAATATATATCTATTTGGCGGCGAAGAATTTATTCTCTTGCTTAACGCCCTTCTCTGAGACGTACGAGCTCAGGGGTTATATACTGATGGATATCAAACGCATAGAGTGAATTGCCTGTGTGGCATGCCTAAGTGGAAATTGATTGAGGCTTCTGTTGAAAAGCAAAGTCTTGTAGTGATGATCAAAGCACAGCCTGTGTGGCACAGCTTTGTGTAACGTGAATTCGCGAACCTCTCACCCCGGTTGTGAACCAAAAACGGGAGAAGGGCCTCAGGGAGGACGTGCGTTTCTTTCTAGCTAGGGTGGTGTCAGTGACCTACCAGCCCTGACATTTATATACTTTTCACCTGTGTGTTTGTTGCTGTTGCGAGGCGCCTCGGTTAGATCGGACGATCCGGGTCCGATGGAGCCATTCGTTGGCTCATTTACGCCCCCAAAGGGCGGGGAAACGTAGTGTTCAGGCATTTTAATCCACATCGGTGGACTGGCCCTGTCGCTCCAAGGGCCCACCTGAGTCTGGGTCCTGTGGCTCGGGCTAGAGAGTCACGAAATCGGTTGAGGACTATCTTTTGCCTCGTTTCATAGACGGAAATCCAATTTCCAAATACGTGACATTTGCGGTTTTATTTGTAGAGCCCAGTATGGCGACATGATATATGGTACCCATGCCGTCTATGATTGGTACTTATGATTTGAAGTTGTTTTATACACTATGCACTTATAGTAGTATCAAATGATTTGTTTTAAACGTACTAAGCATGTTTGGCCATTATAAGGGAAAACCCTATCCCCCGGCTTGCGTTGCATTGTGTGATACGACCTGGGTCTTATAATAGGTTCATTTTTCTTTATTTAGCATTGCGCTGTTGTTTTATGCACTGGTGTTCTTGGGAGGAAACCCGTTCCGTGTTATACGGCGTGGTCCCTTGATTTACCGAACTTTAAAATAAAGATTAATAACTGTTTTAGTTCTCACACCAGTCCCATGACTGACCTGGAGTTTATTGTTTTAACCTAAACTCTGGGTGCCCTTATTTTGACACGGGCAGTTAGTAGTTTTGGTTTTGTAGATTTATATTCACAGGATCCTGGTTTGCAGCTGGAACGATATCCGGAAAGCTCTGTATCCATATATCTACTTCTAGTTGTGTATTGTATTATTTCCCGCTGCTATGTATTTAAATGTAATTTAAATCTCTGATATTTCTGTGTAATATTCATTTATAATCTGTATATTCTTGTAATCTGATGTATTGTTGTAATATACAATGAAATGT
This sequence comes from Allium sativum, assembly GCA_030737875.1. Classification (NCBI taxonomy): domain Eukaryota; kingdom Viridiplantae; phylum Streptophyta; class Magnoliopsida; order Asparagales; family Amaryllidaceae; genus Allium; species Allium sativum. The sequence continues at coordinate 293,954,516 of CM060912.1, forward strand.
TCTTCCGCCTGCGTTCTATTTTGTCGTGTTCTCACAGTAATTCGTTCTTTCCCTTCTCTTCGGAGACCGGGGAAGTTCGGGTCGCTTCAGTAGCCGGGCACCGTGGAAAGCTTCGGCTCAAACTTATGGGTTCGCTACCTAGAGATCGTATCTCATCTTAGTGAACAGGCCTGCCTCTTGGTGATGTTTTCTATGATGTCTTGGTGATTTATGATGTCTTGATGATTTATGATTTCTTGGTGATTTATGATTACTTGATGATTTATGATTACTTGGTGATTTATGATTTCTTGGTGATTTATGATTACTTGATGATTTATGATTACTTGGTGATTTATGATTTCTTGGTGATTTATGATTTCTTGATGATTTATGATTTCTTGATGATTTATAATTATTGGAATGTTGTATTCCACATTAACTAGGAAATTATTTAGAGATAGTTGTGTTGACATGCTATGTTTCATATTTAGTTATGATTAGATTTTATTAGTAGAATCATGTCATCCTTTTATTATATCTCTTGTTATCTCCGTTTATTTGATAAGTATAGCTAGACTGATCCGTTTATTGTTTATTTCTTATAAATAATACTCGGGTCAGGCCGAGTCATTTTAGGTACTCCTCTGGGACTCATAGCAGGATTGATCTTCCGTTTTCAGCTTGCTACTCTGTCACTGCAGTTTTATGTAATTTGTACCTATGACATTATCTCGTAGTGTACATATTCTTTTATATAGATCTTGGTACATGTATTAGTGGATCTTTGTTGACCACTTGTTTGTTGTACACATTCTTGGTTTATTCATATCTATTCCGCCTTTGTGATATGATTATTCTGTGTCTGGCTTTGAGATATACCATATTTATATTGTTGTTGTTGGCTATTTTATACTGCTTTCCGGATTGCATATAGTTGTTGTGTAGTTGCCATATGTGTGAATGGTCATGTCAAAATTTTAATCGGTATCAGAATTCGAAGTGCATTCCTCACATGGAGCAATTATACAATTGGTCGCCCTTCACAAACCTCATTCTCCGTTATGGTCTGCGACATTTCTCTGAAATGAACCGGACGATAGTGGGTATAGAGGCGGGGCGTTACATAACCATTTACTCTAGAGTTAACAGAATACCTGCTCTGATACCACTTGTTGGATCTAGATTAACCCTAGAGGGGGGTGAATAGGGTTTATTACACTTTATCGCTGGGTTGTTAAAGTTAATGGGATATTGATAATAATAATTTTATCCTGAATTCTTCGAATCGTTCCCTTTTTATTTCGATAAAAAGCCAATGATGTAACTAGGTGTTAGAAAAAGGATTTCAAATCCTAAAATTTCTCTGATTTCAATATACAGGCTCGACTAATTTACTGTTGCTTTCCCTTTTTGATTGACGAGATTGAATTGATAAATCTGGAAAAATAAACTTGCCTCATTTGAATTGTTGCCTTGAATTTCCCTTATGTGAATCAAAAAACTTTGTTTCCTGGATTAAATTTGGTTTTGAATTGTTGCAAAAAATTTCTTCAATAGATCTGCCAATAGATTATTTGCTATATATTCACTCTGATTAAATAAACTGGAATTTCTGCAAAATAAAATAAAATTGTTTTCATGCCATAAACATATCTGTAAACCATGCTGATTTGATTTCTTCTTTTGATAGTCACGGCTTTAATATATGTACCTGGTCGATATTGTGCACCATTGTGAACACTATTTGAATTCCAGAAAATTTAAAAACTTTGGATGTTTATAAAATAAATCCTTGTCATATAATCCAGAAAGGTTGCCAAAAATATATGTGAATCTTGGAAATTTTGAACAGATTCTTATAGCCCAATTTTGTAGCTTGATTAAATTAATTTAAACCTGCCTTGAATTCACACTGCCATTTCTGGAATTGTTGATTGAACTTTCCATATATGGGTTGCCTGTTTTTTGAATCTAGCCGAATTAAAACAGTGAATTCTTAGGCTATATGAAAGCAGACTTTACTTCTTTCTAAAAAGAAAATGCACCTCTGAATTTCCAAATCTGGAAATAAATTATACTTGCTTCTGGTTTCTGGAAATGCAGATTTGAATTTTCATTCTTGTTTTGAATCTCCTGTTAATTTTTTGGTAATTAATTTTCACACTAAATCCACCATGAGATTTTCTTGTCAATTGCTTCTTGCCAATTAACTTATCTGAAAATCATGAATTCTAAGGAATGAAATGAATTGCATTTCCAAAAAAGCTGATTTGTCAAAAAAATACTTCCTATCCATGGGAATTCATTTGTTTTTGTGCTCCACTGTTTGAATCTGATATTGCTGTAGGACTTCAAGTTTTTTTTTATTTGCATCCACTTCACTGTGTATTCCTTAATTATGAACACAAATCGTATTTCACCATTCATGCATTGTTGTGCCTCGAACCATTGCACTATTGTTTCACACTTGCTTTTGCTGCCAAGTTGTTTCTGCCCACGTTGAGCTGAACCATATGACACATCGTGCATGCATGTTCACTGACTTGATGAAAACTGCGCCACTTATATTTGTTGTGTGACCCAGAAATTGCACATGCACACATGGACTGCACCATCCATGCTTGATCATTTTGAAATATACATATTGCACTTGAACTTCCTGATTTGCAGATGCACCAATCTTTGTTTGTGTACATTGTGGTTTGCTGAAAAACTTATGCATCTTTGTTTACACTTCATTGAACCATGCTCCATGTTGACTTGATCTTGTATCACTTGAACTTGAACTAGATGAGTTGATCCATTGTTTGGTGTAAATGCTGCTTGTGTACTTGTCCATCATATGTTCCTCGGCCATTTGAGTTGAACATGTTTTTATTTGCTGTTTGGGATGAAATTTGTGACCATTATCTACTTGAAATTGCTTTGCTCAACACTTGGGTTGCTTGCTTCATTTGCTCCATTTCACTGCTATGCTGTCCATGTTGACCTGTATGTATACATATATTTATATATACACATACGCGTATATATATACATGTGTGTATATATGTGTGTGTCTATTCGAATATATATCAGCAGACCGCTACACTATGTCATGGCTGTTCAGAATCAACTGGTTCTGATTAGCAAACCGGTGTAGTGTGTTGAGGTTGATCAGTAGGTACTAGAAATATATACATATCAGATCAAGTCATGAAAAATGATGAGAAACACACCAGAAATCTGAGACAAATAAAATTCTAAAATTAAAATTTGTATTCGCTAGAATTTAGAATATTATTTCTGTTCCATATACTGTGTGTGTTTCTGTATATGACAGGTATGAAGACAGGACTGACTAAAAGACGCTGTGAAGACAGAAGACTAAGAGACAGTCTCAGTGAATGTAAATGTATCAGTGAATGCATATGGATATGAAAATGTAAAATGAGTGATTATATATATATATATATATATATATATATATGAGATGTATAGACAGAGTGTTATAGTGAGGAGCTGTGTAACAACAAAATTGTACTGATGTTTGTATTAAACAAATTTGTTTGAAATAAAATATTATTTTATTGTGCTTAAATTTGTGTTCAAGCAAATTTGTTTATCGTATTCATTTTATATACAAGCACAATGTCATGTGAAGAATATATAAATAGTGGAGTTATAAATCTGTACTATTTTGAATGTTGAAATAAAATATTATATTAAAAAAGAATACAGTTTGAATGTTCAATTCTAGTGCAGTAGTATTCCATTTAAATATAAATATTATATTCCTTTCTGTGATGTGTATATAGAACAGTAAAGTTATAAACACATTTAATAATAAAATACATTTGGTTGTTATCATCAAACAAAAATCATAAAATTGTGTATACAACTGCGTTATATACAACATGTCACATCTTCTTTACTTGATGTTTAACATAAAGTAGCATGTATCTACTGTTATGTGTTGACTCATTTTACGCAAGGACATGTCAGCTATAATTCTCCATATCTTTTGTAGTTTATACTATTACGATTTTTGCAGTATTTTTAGATTTAGTTATCGCTCACACAAAATTGTTGTCTGACCCAAGGTTTTGTTTCCTTGGGTGCTCATCGACAATACCGATGAGCAGACTTAGTGACATGTACGAGTACTACCAAAGCTTCATTGATGGATTAGCAAGAGGTAACGTCGATGGTGTATAGAGGTCATTTATCACTCGTGTATAGAGGTCATTTAGCAAGCGGTAACGTCGATGGTGTACGAGTAATACTTATGTGTGTATTATCATTGTTTATTCTGTTGTTTTGTACTGTGGAGCCTGGACAGTGCTATATATTCTTTTAGAGACGGTTTTGTCAGTTTGAGTTTATTTATCACTTGTGTAAACTCTATTACTATTCTACATAGCTATATGAATCTATGTACTTTGGTATTATGGTTTATATAGTTATTATTGCCTCACCTATTTTATGTCCATGACTATTACTGTTATATGTTATCTGATGTACTGTAAATGTATGATAGGTTCTATGATTGAGTTTTATGTTTTCTTCTTTCTATTCTCTTCCATTACCTTCTTTTCTTTTCCTCTTCTCTATTTTCAATCATTTCTTTCTCTTGGCATCGGCTTTACATCAGTCGGGTGCTTGTATAGCACAATATTTGATTATATGAGCATCGATGGTGTATAGAGGTCGTCATATGTGGTATCAGAGTTTATGTTGCGTTGCTTAAACTATGTAGTATCAGAGTTAATATATATGAGAGAGAACGTATTTTTATATATTTTGATTTTTAAATCAATATACTACTAGTATGTTTCAATTAATGTGTTTTTCATACATGTTTTTATATTGACATTGATGTTTCATCATTCCATCAAGTCTTGCGGTTGATGGATGGAACACGACTGGGACTCGTGATAATTGATTTGCTTTCTTGACTATGACTTACTGTATTGAGAGATCAGTTATATTATATACGTGTGTAACATCCCGTGTTTAGTCACTCGAAATTAATATTGTGGATGACTGCAGCATCCATAGCGATTAATTTCAGTCCTCGAGGTAGGAGAGTGTTATGGTATAACTAGTCTACACTTGAGAGTATACATGGTTCATCAAAAACTTAAGTCTTATCAAGTCATGATTGCTTGTTTGCCAAATTGGTTGCTTATTGAACATAATTGAACTTAATACTTGAGTCCAATAGTTTTCACTTGCTGAGGGGATACAGAATATGGGTGGTTGTGAGAGGTTTCTGGTGACGATAGCAGGTTAGGACATTATGCTCTTCAGTAGTGAGTCGCTCTCGATTCAGCGATAGTTGTAATGGCCCGGAAAAAAAATTTGATGCTCGAATTTTTAACAACAATATGTATCACATATTATTGTCAAAAATCCAAGAATCAAATCCCAGAACGTTAACAGAAAGAAATTAGAGGGTGAGAAAAGGAAGAAAGAAATTTTAGAATAAAAGAATAAGAAGATCAACATCAGAATCTTACAGCGGAACGAATAAATATAATCTTTACATAAAAAAAACTGTATATGTATACATACCAATCATCAGTGTACATCGTATATCACACAGTGGAAAAATCTATAGATAGCTAATGATGAAGCCTCCTGCTTGTAGCCCCTGAAACTCCAACGATACCTAACCAGTTAATATACTCGGTCTGACCCGAGCACATTTGATTTAAAACAAATTTCAACGGGTCAGTCTAGAATACATTTAGTGATAAATTCATAGCACAACAACATGTTTTAACTTTGGAAATCCTTCTGAAAGAAAAGGATTATAGTAAGACCAGCCCACACATAAACACGGACGGTTTTTACCTTACTATAACCCGAACCAGTTTTGATATATCAAAATCCATTGATATTATAATAGTGTCTATCAATCACAAATAAATAATCATCTAGTAGAACACTTGCATCTCACGCTCTACGTATTTATTATATAATCGAAAACTGCGGGCTCTTATTGGAGTTTGGATTCCAACTAACAAGGTATGGGAGCACCTTCCGATCAGTGTACTCTAGAGGGATTATACACTGGGGTTCAACAAGAACGTCTTGCAACCCAGCCACACATGACCGACCACTCATTTAACTTGAGTGTATCGAATATATTGCCACCCTACGGCTTTTATTGCGCGCCTGCCGTGATTCTCGGGAGATGCAGAATTGAAAAGAAGTAACAAATATGAATGTTCTCTAGATTGGTGACAATACACCCTGCTTGGGTATGACCCAACTAGCCATGCTGCCTAGCTCAACTTCTGTCTTTCCGGGTTTATGAGGCTTTGAGACTACGTTTTCTTCTACTACATCTGGTCATCATTCACTTTGAATGGCACATCGTCAAACCCGTCAAATCATTAATTGACGTCCACAAATATACTCTGGGTGTTTAAGCAAGAGAATTTCTCTACCACCAAACTTTGGTCTATTTGTAAAATTCAACGTACGTGACCCTCAGAAAATACTCTGTCAGACATTCGTCCATATAAGTCATCCAGGAACAGGATGAACCGAAGGTACCCTCCTACCGCATCCTTATATTGGAATCACCCCCAGGATCAGTAGCGAGTAGTCCGTGCAATCCGTAAATTCCAATCACGACAGAATCACAATGTATCTCTTTAGCGGGAGCTACCCAGAGATTATAAGTAGTTCTTCCGTTTCATGAAGATCTACAGTCTTCAATGCTCCATCTTCATTTGCCGCCAGTTAGTTTCGTACATAACGTTGGATCGAAATGGTTTTGGGTCGTCCCCATCCCGGTCTCTTCGAAACAACACGTTAAAAGTTCAATAATATATTCATTGATAGTTGGGTTTTTAACTATCAGTTCACACAGTATAGTCAAGTATATTGGCAGCTCAGATCCTTTATCTAGATTTATTTATCAAGTCCATTTCATTGATTCTTAGAAGTCGTTTTCGTATTCCTATTATTTCAAATCTCATTTGTTTTCGTTACGTTGAAAACAATAACATATCTTTATTTATCAAACTCCATTTCGTTTTTCTATAACACTATATATTTGCCAATTTCTTATATTACCCTTTTGTCTTGCGAAATCATCTTATATTAACGATAAGTTTCACAATTCCAACTTGAGTTAAACAATGTTAAATATGCATTGTTTTATTAAACTTAACCAGTTATAATTAATATTTTAAAATCTTATCAATGACGTTGCAATATTTCTCTTGTAGAACTAATGAAACACCCCACCCTCCATTAAGGTCACTCACAAGGGACTGCCTTAACTTTGGTGGAGGTTTGTAAGTAAAAGTCACAGATAAAACACAAGGCAGATATAAACACATATATATAAGCAGCGGAAAACATCAGACTTTTATTTTATAAAATACTTGTTCATACAACACATTTCCATAATTATCTCATAACAACTTCCAAAATATTACAACATCATTTCTGTCTTGGTTATTAAATAAAGAAGCATAAAACGTGATTAAAACTGCATAAATCCCCATGATTGTGTCCAACAGCCATAGCCAAAGCAAGAGAGTCCAAACCGTACATCAACTATCTTGAAGCTTTTTAAAGAATCTGACTAAGCTGAGTTATTTCCTCCTTGTGGACCTTGGGGGGGGGGGGGGGGGGGACGGAAGAAAAGAAGACAAAAGAAAATAGGGTCAGGCATAAAGCCTGGTAAGTCTAGTGACTCTTCAGTATGAGGATAAAACTAAGGGCATGATAGGTATAAACTTGAAACAGGAAAGTATCATAAACTAGGATAAGGTAGTTTTGAAACGAATATACTATGGCTCCCTACACTATATCTCTGCACCTACTTGTATTATCTTAACTGTCACCCCATGCTGGAGGTAAAGTGATCCCCTTTTCTAAAGATCGGCTCCTACTCGCATAATCATCTGTGTCTTACGGCCCCCAAAGATTGTAGATACATGTGCTGGCCCCACCATGGGGTGTATCAAGTCCCATGGTGGCGATCCGACACAAACCTTAGAATGCATAGGTTATACTATTGGTGCCCCAGTGCCATGTTTGTCTGCTCCGAAGTGTGTGCACGCCCGCACTCCGTTAGAACCCAATCTGTTGCACCCACCGCCGTCACTTTGACCACTTACAATCAGCCTAGTAATCGTGCCCCACCCTGCCTAGTTTCAGGGTACCATGATACCTAATTGGGTTACTGCTGAAATCGGTCCCCGTTACTAGGGTTTTCTAGTCAAACATGTTAAGCGGTTAAGTGTCTGTATTTACCTAACCCCACCCATCAATTTCATTAACATGTTGAATTGGTTAAGTGTTTTAGTTAACTTAACCCTACCATCCTGACTTGTCTGACCTTAGACTTTTAAAGCACCGACCACTCACATTAGACAGATATTGTTACGGTTACTGGATGTGTCGGTCGGTTCCGGGCAGATTTACACCGTAACTCAGTATAACCTCGGGTCCTTATTGGGCTTAATGCTTAACCACCCACATTGGATAGGTATTGTTGTGACTACTGGACAGCTGGGCGTGTCCGGGCAGATTTACATCACAACTCAATCCAACCTCGTGTTAAGCATATTCGTATTTTCTAAATTTACATATTTGTCTTTATTACTGAATATATGTAAATTTGTCAACAATTAAATGTTATGGCCCACATTCCAAGTTTAACATTTTTGGTATAAGAATTTATACCGTTTAAATGCCACCAATTTTGGCATGTGACAAACATGCCAATTTCATATATTTTTATGTCAAGTTTTACTAATATTCCCAATGTTACCCCGTTTAAACATTAGGCTAACAAATCTTAGCCTAATTTTCGTTCGCATAGTCTTAACATATAATATTAGGCTAAAAACTTAGCCTAATTTAGCGCACACAAATAGGCATAAGGGAATTCATAAACATAAACATAACATAGGTGTAAACTTGGCATTTTTGGCATAGTCAATATGAACATCATAGGTGTGAACTTGAAAAATAGTCAGCATAAATGCCATCGATGTGAGCTTGCAAAATAGTCGATATACATATATGTGAATTTGCAACGTAGCCTAAATCAATTTACATATATGTGAATTTGCATTGAAATAAGGGTCTAACCAAACAGGTGTCACATGAATTAGCATATGATTTAGACAACATAAGTCTAAACTTGTTTTTGGATCTAGGCATAACATCGAACATCCCTAGCACATGACAAGAAATGACATTTTCATAAATATGTATAACTTTATGACATGGTTGTGAACTAGATCCATTTGCATATCTAATTACAACATGAAACATGCACTAAAGTGGATCTTGACATGGATCCAATTAGGAACTTGCAACTTTTGTATAAACGTAGGGGCATGTATATGAACATAACCATTTAGGCATAAAGGTTCTTGCATAAAGTATATACATGAGGTTCTAATCACAAACAACCTATATAATCACATAAACATGAACTATACAACTTGCTTGTGATGTTGTTGTCATTCTAAAAGTACAATAGGATCAACATCAATCTTAATTATACCACAAACATCCCAATTTCATTCGCAACACAATCATTTCAATACATAGGTATGAATTAACATTGTCATTACATAATAGCAAAATTCCACTTCCGATTTACATCGAATCAAGTATTAGTTTTATTCTCATCGGAAAAATCACTATACTTACAACGAACGAAGGACTTGGATTCTGGATTCTGAAATCTGAATTCTGAATTCTGAATTTGATATGCTTTCCTTTGGGTAGACTAACATTGTTTTGATTCGTGTTTTACTTTAGTATTGGCTTGTCTCTAAGCTTTCTAACTGACGGCCACTCCTAGTTTCTTTCCAACAGCATGACGGCTTTAGTATTATATTATTTGCATGACTTTAGGTTTAGACTTGAGTTGTGTTTATAGAATTTTAATCCGATTAGAGCCGTCGATGAAGCTAGAGTGAATCCAGATCATCCATCTCAAGAGAAGCCAATCAGAAAGTGACATGTAAGCCCTAGTGACTCAGCCAAGCCTCAGAAATCGACCAGAACCCGACCAGGCCAGCCTGGGCCTGGCCAACCAGGGTTTCAGGCCTGGGCGCACTTGGCAGGTGCACCAGTGCTAAAATTGTACTGGCGCACTTCCCAAGTGCGCCAGTGCAATTTTGTTCTGGCGCACTTCCCAAGTGCGCCAGTGCATTCTGACACGTTCCTGGTTTTTCTGCCGAACTTCGTTCGTCCATATCTTCTTCATACGGTATCCGTTTTACACAAACTTGGAATCTATCTCAAGCAGAATTTCGAGACGAACGCAATGGCGTAACCCATTTCCCTTGATTTCATCATTTAGAATTAATTATATTTTAATTTGTTAAGTTACGGTTAACAGATAATTCGGGGTGTTACATTCTCCCCTCCTTAAAGGATTTCGTCCCCGAATTCTTCAAGTCTAGGAGAACGTAAGTCATAACATCCAATCGTCCATCTACTCAACCAAAAAACACAGTCGTCCATTGTCCTTGAAATACTTTCTAATGCTTTATGATTATATGCACAGTGTGTGTATATGTCCTTAACTAATGCAAAATCAGGCGGTCTACTGATCCAGTTGACCTCCTTAATGCAAATCATATAAGTGTCATGAATCTATTATGTATGCAAATTTGTCCTTACTCATAATTCTACATGAGTGCGCAACCATCACTACAAATGCGACATCTATATGACAACATATCAAGTTTCAACCACATACAAATATGAATACATATATGCATATGCAGTATGAAGTGACTGGGCCGATCTAAAACCTAGGTTGTGTGTGTATATGCATCCACGAGCAACCACTAGCAACCACTTGCAGCCATCAACCATAACGTGTTTCAAATACATGTTTACATCCAAAGGGGTTTCTACCTAAGGATAAAGTATAATATCGAGGAGATATACCTAAAAAGATAGATACAAGCACAACTTAAGGAAAAAGAGAGGTCAAAGATGTACCCTAAAAAAGAAAAGGGTAGGCCGCGCGTATTCTATCCTCAGTTTCCCAAGTTGCGTCTTCCTCAGCGTCACTCCACTGAACCTTAACGAGCTTCACTTCGCGGTTGCGTAGCTTTTTGATTTCAGTTCCTACGATTCGAGTTGGAACTCTCCTCACAGTTGCTTCGCGTTCCACTTCGGCTTCTTCTAGAATGCTTGGCTCCACCACTTCCACTGATTCATATAGACATTTCCGGAGATGAGAAACGTGAAAGACGTTGTGAATTCCAGCCAATCTTTCAGGCAGATCTACTCTATAAGCCATTTTCCCAATCTTCTCGATGATAGGGAATGGTCCTACAAATCTTGGTGCTAGCTTTCTTGCGGATCCAAAGCGAACGACGTTCCTTAAAGGGGATACCTTAAGGAAAACCCTGTCTCCAACCTCAAACTCAAGGTCGGTCCTACTTTTTTCGGCGTAGGTTTCTGTCTGTCTTGGGCAGTCTTCATTCTCCTTTGTATCAAGTCCTCTTTTTCTGAAGTCTCTCTAATCATGTCTGGCCCAAGTATAATCTTGTCAGTGGACTCCCAGCAACAAGTTGGTGAATGGCAAGGTCTTCCATACAAAGCTTCGAAGGGCGCCATACCAAATGTTGGCTTGGTAACTGTTGTTATAGGCGAATTCCACTAAAGGAAGGTGATCCTCCCAAGTCCCTCCGAAGTCAAGAACGCACAGTCTTAGAAGATCTCCTAGTACTCTATTCACCCTTTCTGTCTGACCATCAGTTTGGGGGTGATAGGCCGTGCTCAAACATAACTGTGTGCCGACAGCTTCTTGCAGACTCCGCCAAAATTCGCTCGTGAAGATGGGGTCTCTGTCACTTACTATGCTGGAGGGTATTCCATGGAGTCGAATTATTTCCTTGAGATAAAGAGAAGCTAGAGACGAAGTAGTCCTTCTACTCTTGATAGGTATAAAGTGGGCGCTTTTAGTAAGCCTGTCCACTATTACCCAAATGCTAGTATTGCCTCTTCTTGACCTAGGCAACCCGTCAATAAAGTCCATTGAAATGCTATCCCACTTCCACTGCGGGACTTCTAGAGGATGAAGTAGTCCTCCAGGTTTCTTTTGTTCCGCCTTGACTTGTTGGCATGTCACGCACTTAGAAACAAAATCTGCCACGTCCTTCTTCATGCCACTCCAATAGAAAACTCTCTTTACGTCCTTGTACATCTTGTCTCCACCTGGGTGTATTATCATCTTGGAATGATGGATCTCCTCGAGAACCTTCTTCACTAAATCCCTAGCTTGTGGGACGCATAGTCTTCCATCTCGCCTCAGCCAACCCTTATCATCGATGGAATATCTATTGAGGTGATTGGAAGTTTCACCCCTAATTAGTTTATCAATCACATCCACAAGCTGAGGATCTTCTCGTTGTGCGGCGCCTATCGAGTCTAAAAGAGTGGGTCGTACTTCTAGGGATGCCAATAAACCAGGTATAAAATCTGAGGAGGGCCTAAAGTCAAAACCGGCTATATACTCCAAGCTTTGTCTTTCCACAAAGAGAGGGCTTAGGGTTAGTTTCTTTCGGCTCAACGCGTCTGCTACTACGTTGCCTTTGCCGGGAGTATAGGAAATTTCAAAATCATACGAGGCAAGAAACTCCATCTACCTTTGCTGCCTCAAGTTAAGATCCTTATGCGTGAAAAGATACTTCAACGATTTATGGTCATTATATAATTCGAACTTCTCACCTAGGAGATAATGGCGCCAAGACTTAAGTGCGAAGACGATGGCGGCCAACTCAAGATCGCGGGTTGGGTAGTTCTTATCATGCACTTTCAATTGTCTTCCACCATAAGCTACTACCCTCCCTTCTTGCATCAGAACAACGCCTAGCCCCATACCACAAGCATCCGTATATACCGTGAACATTTTGCTTCCATCTGGCAAAGTCAGAATTGGGGCTGTTGTGAGAGCCCTTTTTAATCGTTGGAAAGCAAACTCGCAATCAAAATCCCAAGTGAATGCCAGATTCTTCTTTGTTAGCCTTGTGAGTGGAGCTGAGATTTTCGTGAAATCCCTAATGAATTTTCGGTAAAAACCGACTAGCCCAAGAAAGCTTCGAACTTCGGTTGCATTTCTTGGTGTCTTCCAATCTTGCACTGCCACCACTTTCGAGGGGTCCACAACCAACCCCTCTTTGGATAATATATGCCCCAAAAATCTTACTTCCTTTCTCCAAAAGTGGCACTTGGAGAATTTGGCTTTTAGCTGATGTGCACGGAGAGTATCCATGATCTCTTTCAGATGCTGAGCATGTTCTTCCTCATTCTTTGAGAAGATCAAAATATCGTCTACGAAGACCACCACAAACTTATTGAGGAATTCTCTGAACACCCTGCTCATCAGGTCTACGAAATAAGCGGGTGCGTTCGTCAAACCGAAAGGCATGACAAGCCACTCGAAGAAACCATCAGGGCTTCTGAACACCGTTTTATCAATGCTATCTTCAGCTACCCTTAGCTGATGGAACCCAGTAGCCAGATCAAGTTGGGAGAAGACCGACGCACCTACAAGCTGATCAAACAAATCGTCTATTCGGGGAAGCGGGTGTCTATTCTTTTTAGTCAGCTTGTTTAGCTCCCTATAGTCCACACAAAGACGTAGTGAACCATCCGCTTTGGTGGCGAACACCACTGGAGCACCCCATTCCGAGATACTCCTTCTTATAAACCCCTTCTCGAGAAGCTTCTTAACTTGCTTACTGAGCTCCTTTCTCTCCTTTGGAGCCATGTGTCTAACAGGCAGAGCTACGGGCTTTGCATTATCAACAAGATATATGCGGAAGTCTATTTCCCGCTTTGGAGGTAAGCCTTTCGCCTCTTCAAAGACATCCGGATATTCCCGGACTACCCTAACAGACTGCAAATTCTCAACAGAAGCATCAAGTGACTCTAGATAACTAAGCATAATAGCATTCAAGGGATTACATGAAATTTCTAGATTGTTACCGAGCTGAGTCAAGAGCCTAACCACTCTTTTCTCACAATCAAGAATGGCACCATTACTGGATACCAGTCCATTCCTAAGATCAGTCCATACCTTGGGAAGCCCAAAACAAAGGCACTACATCTAAATTCAAAACTTGGAATAGAGATTTTCAAATCCAAGCAAACCGTCGACAAATAAGCCGAGCCCCCAATCGGATTTGAAACAACCAAGGGATCTTCTACCATACTAGTGTCTAGGTGCAGAGATTCTACTAAAGAAGATGAAATAAAGGAGTGTGATGCACCAGAATCAAAGAGAGTGCGAACTGGATGATCATAAAGATAAACTAAGCTTTCTGCAGAAATAATTCTACCTAAGGTTCTCAAGATAAAATTGAGAAGATAAGTAAGATAAAACAAAGCGTCTAGGGAAAGAAGTAAAAGGTGTACCCCCAGAAGGTCCTGCTTGCGGGCCTTGCCCTTGCTTCTTAGGGCAGTTCTTATTGATATGTCCAATATCACCACACTGAAAGCATGCTCCCATCTTCATCTTCTTCTTTCTACAATCCTAGACTATATGCCCAACGATGCCACAGAAATAACATTTCCTTTTCTCACGTGTCTTGTTATTATTGTTGTGGTCCTTTCCCCCTTGACTATTATCCGTTTTCTTGTTCTGCGATTTTTCCGCTTGCTGTTTCGCGTAGAGGAGGAGGAGTAAAAGCGTCTGTAGCTGGAGAGTAAGGTCCCCAGACAAGCTGAAACGAAAAGGAATGATTCAAGACAAATGGATAGAGAGATAGTGCATATGGCTCTGGGAATTATGCCTTTTAAAAACAACACTTTTTCTTGAAAAAGATGCTTCTTTAAACTTATTTTTGAAAAAAGTTTCAAATTTTTTTATCTTGTCTGGTAAATCTATGCTTTGATACCAAGTGAAACAACCCGCCCTCCATTAAGGTCACTCACAAGGGACTGCCTTAACTTTGGTGGAGGTTTGTAAGTAAAAGTCACAGATAAAACACAAGACAGATGTAAACACATATATATATATAAGCAGCGGAAAACATCAGACTTTTATTTTATAAAATACTTGTTCATACAACACATTTCCATAATTGTCTCATAACAACTTCCAAAACATTACAACATCATTTATGTCTTGGTTTTTAAATAAAGAAGCATAAAACGTGATTAAAACTGCATAAATCCCCATGATTGTGTCCAACAACCATAGCCAAACCAAGAG
This sequence comes from Allium sativum, assembly GCA_030737875.1. NCBI lineage: Eukaryota > Viridiplantae > Streptophyta > Magnoliopsida > Asparagales > Amaryllidaceae > Allium > Allium sativum. Next base: position 293,969,706 of record CM060912.1, read on the forward strand.
AGTCCAGACCGTACATCAACTATCTTGAACCTTTTAAAAGAATCCGACTAAGCTGAGTTATTTCCTCCCTATGGACCTTGGGGGGGATGGGGGATAGAAGAGAAGAAGACGAAAGAAAATAGGGTCAGACATAAAGCCTGGTAAGTCTAGTGACTCTTCAGTATGAGGATAAGAATAAAGGCATGATAGGTATAAACATGAAACAGGAAAGTATCATAAACTAGGATAAGGTAGTTCTGAAACGAATATACTATCGCACCCCACACTATATCTCTAAACCTACTTGTATTATCTTAACTGTCACCCCATGCTGGAGGTAAAGTGATCCCCTTTTCTAAAGATCGGCTCCTACTCGCATAATCATTTGTGTCTTACGGCCCCCAAAGATTGTAGATACCTATGCTGGCCCCACCATGGGGTGTATCAAGTCCCATGGTGGCGACCTGACACAAACCTTAGAATGCATAGGTTATGCTACTGGTGCCCCCATTGCCCTGTTTGTCTGCTCCGAAGTGTGTGCACGCCCGCACTCCGTTAGAACCCACACTGTTGCACCCACCGCCGTCGCTTTGACCGCTTACAATCAGCCCAGTAATCGTGACCCACGCTGCCTAGTTTCAGGGTACCATGATACCTAATTGGGTTACTGCTGAAATGGGTCCCCGTTACTAGGGTTTTCTAGTCAAACATGTTAAGCGGTTAAGTGTCTGTATTTACCTAACCCCACCCATCAATTTCATTAACATGTTGAATTGGTTAAGTGTTTTAGTTAACTTAACCCTACCATCCTGACTTGTCTGTCCGTAGCCTTTTAAAGCACCGACCATTCACATTAGACAGATATTGTTATGGTTACTGGATGTGTCGGTTGGTTCCGGGTAGATTTACACCGTAACTCAGTCTAACCTCGGGTCCTTATTGGGCTCAATGCTTAACCACCCACATTGGATAGGTATTGTTGTGACTACTGGACAGCCGGACGGGTCGGGGCAGATTTACATCACAACTCAATCCAACCTCGTGTTAAGCATATTCGTATTTTCTAAATTTACATATTTATCTTTATTACTGAATATATGTAAATTTGTCAACAATTAAATGTTATGGCCCACATTCCAAGTTTAGCATTTTTGGTATAAGAATTTATACCGTTTAAATGCCACCAATTTTTGCATGTGACAAACATGCCAATTTCATATATTTTTATGTCAAGTTTTACTAATATTCCCAACGTTACCCCGTTTAAACATTAGGCTAACAAATCTTAGCCTAATTTTCGTTCGCATAGTCTTAACATATAATATTAGGCTAAAACCTTAGCCTAATTTAGCGCACACAAATAGGCATAATGGAATTCATAAACATAAACATAACATAGGTGTAAACAAGGCATTTTTGGCATAGTCAATATGAACATTATAGGTGTGAACTTGCGAAATAGTCAACATGAATGCCATAGATGTGAGCATGCAAAATAGTCGATATACATATATGTGAATTTGCAACGTAGCCTAAATCAATTTACATATATGTTAATTTGCATTGAAATAAGGGTCTAACCAAATAGGTGTCACATGAATTAGCATATGATTTAGACAACATAAGTCTAAACTTGTTTTTGGATCTAGGCATAACATCGAACATCCCTAGAACATGACAAGAATATGAAATTTTCATAAATATGTATAACTTTATGACATGGGTGTGAACTAGATCCAATCGCATATCTAATTACAACATGAAACATGTACTAAAGTGGATCTTGACATGGATCCAATTAGGAACTTGCAACTTTTGTATAAACACAGGGGCATGTATATGAACATAACCATTTAGGCATAAAGGTTCTTGCATAAAGTATATACATGAGGTTCTAATCACAAACAACCTATATAATCACATAAACATGAACTATACAACTTGTTTGTGATGTTGTTGTCATTCTAAAAGTACAATAGGATCAACATCAATCTTAATTATACCAAAAACATCCCAATTTCATTCGCAACACAATCATTTCAATACATAGATATGAATTAACATCGTCATTACATAATAGCACAATTCCACTTCCAATTTACATCGAATCAAGTCTTAGTTTTATTCTCGTCGGAAAAATCACTATACTTACAACGAACGACGAACTTGGATTCTGGATTCTGAATTCTGAATTCTGAATTTGATATGCTTTCCTTTGGGTAGACTAACGTTGTTTTGATTCGTGTTTTACTTTATTATTGGCTTGTCTCTAAGCTTTCTAACTGACGGCCACTCCTAGTTTCTTTCCAGCAGCATGACGACTTTAGTATTATATTATTTGTGTGAATTTAGGGTTAGACTTGAGTTGTATTTATAGAATTTTAATCTGATTAGAGCCGTCGATGAAGCTAGAGTGAATCCAGACCATCCATCTCAAGAGAAGCCAATCAGAAAGTGACATATAAGCCCTAGTGACTCAGCCAAGCCTAAGAAATCGACCAGAACCCGACCAGGCTAGCCAGGGCCTAGCCAACCAGGGTTTCAGGCGTGGGCGCACTTGGCAGGTGCGCCAGTGCTAAAATTGTACTAAAATTGTACTGGCGCACTTACCAAGTGCGCTAGTGCAATTTTGTTCTGGCGCACTTCCCAATTGCGCAAGTGCATTCTGACTCGTTTCTTGTTTTTCTGCCCAACTCCGTTCGTCCATATCTTCTTTATACGGTATCCGTTTTACGAAAACTTGGACTCTATCTCAAGCAGAATTTCGAGACGAACGCAATGGCGTAACCCATTTCCCTTGATTTCATCATTTAGAATTAATTATATTTTAATTTGTTAAGTTACAGTTAATAGAAAATTCGGGGTGTTACAACTAATAACCAAATTCCAATACTCCTATCGTTTCAAACTAATATCATTCCATGAAAATAGCGAAGTCGTTCAAGTTGGGGTATTTTAATTACCTCTCAGACCTTAACCGACCACGTTCTTATCTCTGAATAAATACAATTTTGAAATACAAACCTATAGTTTTACTTATTATCACTCCAGTTACTATTTTATTCCAAAACACGGTTTAAATAACCATTTCTTTATTTGGCATATTTATTTTCAAAACACATCTCTTTTACTATTTAAACAAGTAAATAATTGTCGTACACTCTTTGGCTTTAAAACCATGTAATATAATTCATTATCGTTCGGATTTATCTTTAAACCCATTTACTAAGTTCTTACTTTACATTTATGCATTAATCTTCCTCTTTTGGAATCACATTTCAAATTACCTTTGTTTACTATATAATTAAGTAAACACAACTCTTATCTCAATCTATTACTACCTATCCTTTATGTTTTGAGAATTTCTTCCAATTTCTTCGCTGGTACTTAATTCAGTTATGAGGTAATATTTATTCACCACCGGCGTATTAGTTTTCAGTATAACTTTGCCCTATACATAATTCAATAACCTATTTATAACTTGGTATTCACTTTCCAATCTACTCTTCGATTTACTTATCTTGAATTCAACTCTTTGATTTACTTAACTTGAATTCAACTCTTCTTATGGAATCCATTTATCATTTCCTTTTTGAAATCATATTGCACTTTAATTTACTTAATTTAAATAATTAAGTAAAATAAATCTTATTAAAATCTTTGCGTTAACTTACCCGACTTTTATACTTCAGATTATAACTTAAATCTTTATAATCAAATCTCCTATGAAATCTCGTTCCGTGTACTTGCTTATACTTGATCAAATTTATTAAGCATCGATGACTTAAACATGACACATTTGTTTAATAACTTGTTTTATACCTTCGTTATAACATTATTCCTAACACGATTCGTTTTAAAACCCGTTTACTTCTTAATTCACTTCCATATAAGAAGTAAATTATTTTAATCATTATTAATTACAATAATAATTAATTAACTCTATTATCACTGAAATGTACTTTATTAAAAATAGATCGGCTAATCACTTAACGATATTATTACAGATGAATCCTTCACTAATGATCTATCGGTCGATTAGCAACTTTATATATATAATTAAAAAAAAGATAATTAATATTATTAAAACAAAAATGATTATTCATTAAACCATTTTTACTAGATTAATCGAAGACTGAGTAATCTAATTATTAATTCTAATTAAACAGTTGACTTCGTCAACATAACATTAGTTATTAACTAAACTGATTATGATCATTTCTCTTGTTAGATTAATATAATTAATCAAATTATCTCGTTTAACTATTTTATTTAAACAGTTATCTTCAAAACACTAACCCGTAGGTTGAATCCTGGCTTCTACACTTGCAAAATATTACATAACTATTTTTCTAAAACATTTATAAATATCGTCCTATTTTTATTCTTTTATTTAAAAAGAAATCAATTTTAAAACTATACTTCAATTATAAAATAAATTTTATAATTGATATCACGTCCGTTCATCTGATAGCGAACTAACGTCTTAACAACAACCTTCGGATCATTTGCTGCCAAAACTTAATCAATGCCATTTATTTGTTTAAAAAAAACAACACACAATGTTGAATTTCAATTCAACGTTAAATATTAAATCAATGATCAACATTCAAATAGAATGTAATGTTGTTTGGGTAAACAGTTCATATTCGGGTGATATGGGAAAACAAACAACATATAAAATATTTGAGGAATCCGGTCGGATCCCTCCAACCTGTTATTCCCTGCATAATTGATAATATTTGATAATAATAATTATCTGAACTAAATCAACCATTTAACACACAACAAGCAACCAAGGGCATTCAATCAACTAATTCTATGATTAACGATGAAATATATTTTAATACAAATCTAACACATCATAGAATTCCAGAAGGTGTGAGAATTAACTCATCTTGATTCTCGACTGACGGTGTAAACGCTGTTTCGTTTAACGAAAACCGAACTGCTTTCAATCCCTTCAAAACCAGCTCAGTAGCGGAGTACTTTTCTGCGTGATTCCAACGAAACTTACGGCGCCTCGATAGGACCTAAATTGAATCGGATACAACGTTTACCAGATTGTTATAAATTAAACCATTAACTTAATAAACTAATTAACCTTAGTTTGGCCTAACCACCGTTATAATTCTTGTGCAAAGATCAATTCCCCTAACATCAACATTTCCACCATAGCTCGACATCGAACTTCACCGACTACTGCATTGCCTCCAACACTTCATTTCAGTTCACGTAATTTTTCCACATTAAAACATGGTGCTCTTTACTATGATGTGCTGACACGATTACAACATGAAAGCAGCTCCGTTATAACCCGTGCCGCACTCACCATTTCACGTAACACTTCTGGCCATGTTACTCCCTTTTGTGTTTCTCGAAATAATGCTCCAGTACTACCTTTTACATCGTATCCTCTTCCCACTAATCACAAATGAAGTCCACGTGTACCCCATTTAAACGCACAATACATCATTTCCTTAACACCAATTTGCTCCACCTTTCTTCACACATACACATGCGCCTGTACCCTTCCACCATGAATACCATTTTTGTGTCAAATACTTAACACACGCATGCCTCCCTCTTTAGTTTAACATGCTGATAGTTTATTTCTTTACACATTTTTCTTCCCACTAATTTTGTCTTCAAATACCCAACTTTGTTCTTCATTTTACCCAACTATTCCACGCTCACGCATTCCCCCTGACAACGTTTACAACTACCATGTTAGTACATGCAAATTCCCTTATTGTTCATCACAATGTTGCCTCCCTCTTCAGCTACAACTACCCTATCATCTTTCCATTGAAAACAGCTCCCCAAAAACACGCCTTGCCATTGACTTCACTTCAAAATATTTACACCCACCTTTTCATGTTCAAAAACAGTCCCTCTTCGCTTTCTTATCCTGCCCGCAACATATGTGATTTCAAAACCTCCTGAAGCTTTTCCCTTTTGCTTCTCATCACATTCGTTACTCCCTTCTCCCATGAACTCACTTAATACTTCTTCTCATTGAAAACACAGGCTACAAACGCAACTATCTATGCATGAATCTTCACGTCCGATGTCTTCCTTTCAACGGACCGCCCACCCATGTAGTAGCACTGCTGCAGATTCTCTACCCGACAGCTCCACTTCTCGGCCACCGATCTCCGACCATTTCCAAACCACACCGGCGTCTCTCATTTCCTTTGCACCAGACCATACTTTCTCCCCCTACTACAGTTATACGAACAAAACATGCACCCTTAGCTTCAGACAATAGTTCAACTTCCCACCTGAAGCTGATGCATGCCGCAATCCCTCCATTCACGCCTACTGACCTCCATCATCCTTTGAACAACAAACCACCGAACTCAAGCTCACCACACAAAGACCGTGCCACCTTGCCTCCTTCTTCAAATCTCTTCTACTGGGGTTTTATTTACGTTTTACTTATTGTATGAAGGAGAGGTGCTTTTGATTTTAAAATGGTGAAGACTCTTTGTTTTGTTCTTTTTGGATGAAGAAAACAGATGGAATTGTATTTTATAGGAGACGGTGGCTTCTTGATGAAGGAAAAAGGGATAGATATTTTTCTTACTTAGGTTTAACTTAGGCCATTTCCCTATTTTAGGTAGATTAGGCCATTCCCTGTTGTTTTATGTAGATTAGGTCATGTTCGTCTTCTATGAGGAATGGGTTTGTAATTAAATAGACTAAAATGTCTTCTAGAAGCACATACATAGGTGATGGGAAAAAGTAGGTAAAACATAGGTAGTCAGTGATATTTTATTTTTATATATTTCTTCTTAGCTGATAGAGTAACTTGCGAGTGAGAATCCACCTCTTGATTTATACCGCGGCCATTCTCCACATGGTTTCCTTTCCTTTCAAAATTCAGTGTATATTTGTTTTATATGTTAGATTTTCAGAGTAGCCGTTTTCCTGAAATTCCGTTCACCTATAAAAGAACATGGACAGAAATAAAAATACCGTTGCGACCAGCAACGCCCTACGATCCCAAAAATATAATAATACTGCTAGTTTAAATTATATTGTGAACCCCCAAAATACTGATATAGGGTGCAAAATACTCCAAATAAAAAGTGGCGTATTTTCCCAATTAAAAATTACAGTAAAATTTTATAAATACGTCCCAAAGGTCTCGTCCTAATTCGAAATCAATATTTAATTATATTATAAATTATATATATTTTAACTTCATTTTAATTAAATAAATTCAATATATAATATATTATATTTCCAATATAATATATAAAACAGATTTAAATACTCCCATTTAAATGACCGAAAGTCTGGGACGTTACATTCTTCCCCCCTTAAAAGAATTTCGTCCCTGAAATTACAAGGTAAGAAGAATGCTCCAAACTAATTATTTTAAAATAATTATTTTGAATTACCATCAAAATAAATTCTAACTCTTTAAAATTTTCGAATATTTCGCCAGTACTTCCTCTGCATGGCTCGATCACAACAACTACAACTGCCACACTAGGACTCAACTTTTCCAAAATAAAACCCAAGACCAAATGACCTTCCCACCCAGGGGTATAAAATCAACTACTCCAAACAATATATTGAGGTTCACCTGTTTGTTAGGCAACTCAATTCCAATTCCGCAGCAATTCAACTAATTGCTCTTCGTCTGTACTTCCATTATGTACTTCAATCTCTATGATCAGCCAATTTCCCAAGCCGTATAATATCTGTATTTAACTCCACTTACAATGCCAATAACAAATACAGGGTAAAATAATCCTGTTTTCATTTCATAACGATGTTATTCACAATCTCCTATACTGGAATTTAATTTCGATCCATTCAATCATCCTTATTGACTTGTTTGATGGATTTTATCAATCCCATATCCAAATTACAAATAAACAAGTCACTTGAATTATATTCAACATTGATGCTTACCGGTCTGCATGCATTTTTGTTTAAGATACATTAATATCAATCGACTAATATATGATTGATTTTTATTATCCATTCGATTCCTAAGTCCATGTTTACTTACATTATTTAATTCCACTTAACTAGGTCAAGTTTCAATCCAATTCAATTCACTAATTGATTTTCTTCTCAGGCAATTTAATTTCAATTCCATAATTCAGGGCCATTGAACTTGAATTAGTTTCAAATAAGTTCTACTCGTTTATTCTGAATTGGTTCCATCCAAGTTCAAGTTTATATTCATTTTCCATTTATATTTATGCGGTCAACCATATTGCCCAAACATTCAATTTAAATCCACTGATATTCATATATATTCTTATTGACTTATGTAATTTTTTTATCTCAATATCCAGGTAATTCTTACTTGGTTAATCTTTTCAATAACCAAACCAATTCAAATCAATCAATTAATATTCAAAAAAAACAAGGCACAATCAATAAACCAAACCATTCTGATTCATTTTTAACTTTAATACTCATTTTGATTCCAGTTTAAACTTTACATTGAAGTTTTTATCTTCAAATTCCATATTTGAAATTCCCATCTAGTTAGATCACTTCAATTTTATAATCTCTTCTGAATTTTAATTCAAACCGACATAGTCGGTTAATATTAAATTAATTCGAAGAAATAATTACTTTTATCAAATACACGGGTCAAAATAATTTTATATAAAAGTACAAATACACATTCTAGTATATAAACACTCATACTCAATTTAGGGTATCACTAACCCTGTCTCTATTGAGTTACGCCACAGAGCCAAGGTTATTACTAAACCAATAGCTCTGATACCAACTGTAACGGCCCGAAAAAAAATTCGATGCTCGAATTTTTAACAACAATATGTATCACATATTACTTGTCAAAAATCCAAGAATCAAATCCCAGAACGTTAACAGAAAGAAATTAGAGGGTGAGAAAAGGAAGAAAGAAATTTTAGAATAGAAGAATAAGAAGATCAACATCAGAATCTTACAGCGGAACGAATAAATATAATCTTTACATAAAAGAAACTGTATATGTATACATACCAATCATCAGTGTACATCGTATATTACACAGTGGAAAAATCTATAGATAGCTAACGATGAAGCCTCCTGCTTGTAGCCCCTGAAACTCCAGCGATACCTAACCAGTTAATATACTCGGTCTGACCCGAGCACATTTGATTTAAAACAAATTTCAACGGGTCAGTCTAGAATACTTTCACTGATAAATTCATAGCACAACAACTTGTTTTAACTTTGGAAATCCTTTTGAAAGAAAAGGATAATAGTAAGACCAGCCCACACATAAACACAGACGGTTTTTACCTTACTATAACCCGAACCAGTTTTGATATATCAAAATCCAGTGATATTATAATAGTGTCTATCAATCACAAATAAATAATCATCTAGTAGAACACTTGCATCTCACTCTCTACGTATTTATTATATAATCAAAAACCGCGGGCTCTTATTGGAGTTTGGATTCCAACTGACAAGGTCTGCGAGCACCTTCCGATCAGTGTACTCTAGAGGGATTATACGCTAGGGTTCAACAAGAATGTCTTGCAACCCGGCCACACATGACCGACCACTCATTTAACTTGAGTGTATCGAATATATTGCCACCCTACGGCTTTTATTGCGCGCCTGTCGTGATTCCCGGGAGATACAGAATTGAAAAGAAGTAACAAAAATGAATGTTCTCTAGATTGTTAACAATACACCCTGCTTGGGTATGACCCAACTAGCCATGCTGCCTAGCCCAACTTCTGTCTTTTCTGGTTGATGAGGCTTTGAGGCTACGATCTCTTCTAGTACATCTAGTCATCATTCACTTTGAATGCCACATCGTCAAACCTGTCAAATCACTAATTGACGTCCACAAATATACTCTGGTGTTTAAGCAAGAGAATTTCTCTGCCACCAAACTTTGGTCTATATGTAAAAATCAACATACGTGACCCTCAGAAAATACTCTGTCAGACATTCGTCCATACTAGTCATCCAGGAACAGGATGAACCGAAGGTACCCTCCTACCGCATCCTTATATAGGAATCACCCCCAGGATCAGTAGCGAGCAGTCCTTGCAATCCGTAAATTCCAATCACGACAGAATCATAGTGTATCTCTTTAGTGGGAGCTACCTAGAGATTATAAGTAGTTTTTCCGTTTCATGAAGATCTACGGTCTTCAATGCTCCATCTTCATTTGCCACCAGTTAGTTTCGTACGTAATGTTGGATCGAAGTGGTTTTGGGTCGTCCCCATCCCGGTCTCTTCGAAACAACACGTCAAAAGTTCAATAATATATTCATTGATAGTCAGGTTTTTAACTATCAAATCACACAGTATAGTCAAGTATATTGGCAGCTCAGATCCTTTATCTAGATCTATTTATCACGTCCATTTCATTTATTCTTAGAAGTCGTTTTCGTATTCCTATTATTTCAAATCTCATTTGTTTTCGTTACGTTGAAAACAATAACATATCTTTATTTATCAAACTCCATTTCGTTTTTCTATAACACTATATATTTGCCAATTTCTTATATTACGCTTTTGTCTTGCGAAATCATCTTATATTAACGATAAGTTTCAGAATTCCAGCTTGAGTTAAACAATGTTAAATATGCATTGTTTTATTAAACTTAACCAGTTATAATTAATATTTTAAAATCTTGTCAATGACGTTGCAATATTTCTCTTGTAGAATTAATAACCAAATTCCAATACTCCTGTCTTTTCAAACTAATATCATTCCTTGAAAATAACGAAGTCGTTCAAGTTGGGGTATTTTAATAACCTCTCAGACCTTAACCGACCACGTTCTTATCTCAGAATAAATACAAGTTTGAAATACAAACCTATCGTTTTACTTATTATCACACCAGTTACTATTTTATTCCAAAACATGGTTTTAATAACCATTTCTTTATTTGGCATATTTATTTTCAAAACACGTCTCTTTTACTATCTATACAAGTAAATAATTGTCGTAGACTCTTTGGCTTTAAAACCATGTAATATAACTCATTATAGGTCGGATTTATCTTTAAACCCATTTACTAAGTTCTTACTTCACATTTATGCATTAATCTTCCTCTTTTGGAATCACATTTCAAATTAACTTTGTTTACAATATAATTAAGTAAACACAACTCTTATCTCAAACTATTACTACCTATCCTTTATGTTTTGATAGTTTCTTCCAATTTCTTCGTTGGTACTTAACTTAGTAATTAGGTAATATTCATTCACCAACGGCGTATTAGTTTTCAGTATAACTTTGCCCTGTACATAACTCAATAACCTATTTATAACTTGGTATTCACTTTCCAATCTACTCTTTGATTTACTTAACTTGAATTCAACCCTTTGATTTACTTAACTTGAATTCAACTCTTCTTATGGAATCCATTTATCATTTCCTTTTTGAAATCATATTGCACTTTAATTTACTTAATTTAAATAATTAAGTAAAACTAATCTTATTAAAATCTTTGCGTTAGCTTACCCGACTTTTATACTTCCGATTATAACTTAAATCTTTATAATCAAATCTCCTTTGAAATCTCGTTCCGTATCCCTTGCTTATACTTGATCAAATTTATTAAGCATCGATGACTTAAACATGACACATTTGTTTAATAACTTGTTTTATACCTTCGGTATAATATTATTCCTAACACGATTCATTTTAAAACCCGTTTACTTCTTAATTCACTTCCATATAAGTAGTAAATTACTTTAATCATTATTAATCACAATAATAATTAATTAACTCTATTATCACTGAAGTGTACTTTATTAAAAATAGATCGGCTAATCACTTAACGATATTATTACCGATGAATCCTTCACTAATGATCTATCGGTCGATTAGCAACTTTACATATATCATTAAATAAAAAGATAATTAATATTATTAAAACAAAAATGATTATTCGTTAAACCATTTTTTATTAGATTAATCGAAGACTGGGTAATCTAATTATTAATTCCAATTAAACAGTTGACTTCATCAACTTAACATCAGTTATTAACTAAACTGGTTATGATCATTTCTCTTGTTAGATTAATCTAATTAATCTAATTATCTCGTTTAACTGTTTTATTTAAATAGTTATCTTTAAAACACTAATCAGTAGGTTGAATCCTGGCTTCTACACTTGCAAAATATTATATAACTATTTTTTATAAAAAATTTATAAATATCGTCCTATTTTTATTCTTTTATTTAAAAAGAAATCAATTTTAAAACTATACTTCAATTATAAAATAAATTTTATAATTGATATCACGTCCGTTCATCTGATAGCGAACTAACGTTTTAACAACAGCATTTGGATCATTTGCTGCCAAAACTTAATCAATGCCATTTATTTGTTTAAAAAAAACATCACACAACATTGAATTTCAATTCAACGTTAAATATTAAATCAATGATCAACATTCAAATAGAATGTAATGTTGTTTGGGTAAATAGTTCATATTCGGGTGATATGGGAAAATAAACAACATATAAAATATTTGAGGAATCCGGTCGGATCCCTCCAACCTGTTTTTCCCTGCATAATCGATAATATTTGATAATAATAATTATCTAAAATAAATCAACAATTCAACACACAACAAGCAACCAAGGGCATTTAATCAACCAATTCTATGATTAACGATGAATTATATTTTAATACGAATCTAACACATCATAGAATTCCAGAAGGTGTGAGAATTAACTCATCTTGATTCTTGACTGACGGTTTCAATGCTGTTTCGTTTAACGAAAACCGGACTGCTTTCAATCCCTTCAAAACCAGCTCAGTAGCGGAGTACTTTTCTGTATGATTCCAACAAAACTTACGGTGCCTCGATAGGATCTAAATTGAATCGGATACAATGTTTACCAGATTGTTATAAATTAAACCATTAACTTAATAAACTAATTAACCTTAGTTTGGCCTAACCACCGTTATAATTCCTGTGCAAAGATCGATTACCCTGACATCAACATTTCCACCATAGCTCGACATCGAACTTCACCAACTACTGCATTGCCTCCAACACTTCATTTCAGTTCACGAAATTTTTCCACATTAAAACATAGTGCTCTTTACTGTGATGTGCTTACACGGTTACAACATGAAAGCAGCTCAGTTATAACCCGTGCCGCACTCATCATTTCACGTAACACTTCTGGCCATGTTACTCCCTTTTGTGTTTCTCAAAATAATGCTCCAGTACTACCTTTTACATCGCATCCACTTCCCACTAATCACAAATGAAGTCCACGTGTACCCCATTTAAACGCACAGCACATCATTTCCTTAACACCACTTTGCTCCACCTTTCTTCACACATACACATGCGCCTGTACCCTTCCTCCATGAATACCATTTATGTGTCAAATACTTAACACACGCATGCCTCCCTCTTTAGTTTAACATGCTGATAGTTTATTTCTTTACACATTTTTCTTCCCACTAATTTTGTCTTCAAATACCCAACTTTGTTCTTCATTTTACCCAACTATTCCACGCTCACGCATTCCCCCTGACAACGTTTACAACTACCATGTTAGTACATGCAACTTCCCTTATTGTTCATCCCAACGTTGCCTCCCTCTTCAGCTACAACTACCCTATCATCTTTCCATTGAAAACAGCTCCCCAAAAACACGCCTTGCCATTGACTTCACTTCAAAATATTTACACCCACCTTTTCATGTTCAAAAACAGTCCCTCTTCGCTTTCTTATCCTGCCTGCAGCATATGTGATTTCGAAACCTCCTGAAGCTTTTCCCTTTTGCTTCTCATCACGTTCGTTACTCCCTTCTCCCATGAACCCAGTTAATACTTCTTCTCATTGAAAACATAGGCTACAAACGCAACTATCTATGCATGAATCTTCATGTCCGATGTCTTCCTTTCAACGGACCGCCCACCCATGGAGAAGCACTGCTGCAGTTTCTCTAGCCGACAGCTCCACTTCTCTGCCACCGATCTCCAACCATTTCCGAACCACACCGGCGTCTCTCATTTCCTTTGCACCAGACCGTACTTTCTCCCCATACTGCAGTTATACGAACAAAACATGCACCCTTAGCTTCAGACAATAGTTCAACTTCCCACCTGAAGCTGAGGCATGCCGCAATCCCTCCATTCACGCCTTCTGACCTCCATCATCCTTCGAACAACATACCACCGAACTCAAGCTCACCACACAGAGACCGTGCCACCTTGCCTCCTTCTTCAAATCTCTTCTACTTGGGTTTTATTTACGTTTTACTTATTGTATGAAGGAGAGGTGCTTTTGATTTTAAAATGGTGAAGACTCTTTGTTTTGTTCTTTTTGGATGAAGAAAACAGATGGAATTGTATTTTATAGGAGACGGTGGCTTCTTGATGAAGGAAAAAGGGACAGATATTTTTCTTACTTAGGTTTAACTTAGGCCATTTCCCTATTTTAGGTAGATTAGGCCATTTCCTGTTGTTTTATGTAGATTAGGCCATGTTCGTCTTCTGTGAGGAATGGGTTTGTTATTAAATAGACTAAAATGTCTTCTAGATGCACATGCGTAGGTGATGGGAAAAAGTAGGAAAAACATAGGTAGTCAGTGATATTTTATTTTTATATATTTCTTCTTAGCTGATAGAGTAACTTGCGAGTGAGAATCCACCTCTTGATTTATACCGCGGCCATTCTCCACATGGTTTCCTTTCCTTTCAAAAGTCAGTGTATATTTGTTTTATATGTTAGATTTTCAGAGTAGCCGTTTTCTTGAAATTCCGTTCACCTATAAAAGAGCATGGACAGAAATAAAAATACCGTGACAACCAGCAACGCCCCACGATCCCAAAAATATAATAATACCGGTAGTTTAACTTATATTGTGAACCCCCAAAATACTGATATAAGGTGCAAAATACTCCAAATAAAAAGTGGCGTATTTTCCCAATTAAAAATTACAGTAAAATTTTATAAATACGTCCCAAAGGTCTCGTCCTAATTCGAATCGATATTTAATTATATTATAAATTATATATATTTGAACTTCATTTTAAATAAATAAATTCGATATAGAATATATTATATTTCCTGTATAATATATAAAACAGATTTAAATACTCCCATTAAAATGACCGAAAGTCTGGGACGTTGCAATAGTGGGTTAAGACTTAGATCTTTGGTAGACGGTTCACTTATGATTAGATGACAGCAGACTAAGATAGTTCTCTAGTATCAAGTTGTCACCTGAGCTTGTAACTTGAGAGTATCTGGATACATTCGATAAGGTGACTATGTTGACACCATATTTGAATCGAGTTCGTATCAATCTGTCTATAGCGTGTGACACCTTAGGGGTGGGAAGTGAGCAAGTATCTATTCTCGTTAACTGGGCTTGTCGGATGGGTCCTAGAGTGTAATTTGTTTATTTGGTAGGGAATCCCAAGGGATTTTACCAATTATGGGTAATCGGATGGTGCGTGCCAATTATAGCATCTCTTGTGCTGCTTTGATTTTGATTGGTTGGTTGTGTTGTTCGGGCCAACCAGTGAGTTGGCATATTTTGTTGATTTCTCGGATGGTGTTGGAAGATATTGTAACATCCCATATTTTTGGTAGTAAGATATTTGATTATTTTAAATATCGATTTGGAATTTCAATTGGATTTATAATATATATTTCATTTATATAACGAAGTTTGAATGTATAATTTATATATCGATCTTGAAACATCGCGGTAGTTCATAATTTACGATTTGAATTTCAACTGAATATACAGAATCTGTTTTAAGCCGGATTTCTGCGAAACCAGAAACATTTGAACCGATTGGATTATAATTTTCTAACGGAAGAGAAATATGGAGATTTCAGCTTATAAATTTTTAGTTATGCATAATTCAAAATTTCAAATAGTCGCTATGGAATTTATTAATAAACAATAATGTTTATTAAAAGATTTTATATATATATTGAATATCATTTAACCCGAGGTTGTAAATATTGGGTTCAAATTATATATTTGTTTATTCTGAAGTTGTGTAATATTTTACATGAAGATATTCGATAATAATAATTTATTATTTTTATTTAAATGAATTGTTTTGAATTCAACTATATTTTATCGATATTATATAAGCCTTAAAATTGGTTTTCTTTCCAAACGATCTTTGTTTTCAATGAAACGAATTTTATTGGAATGTGTATATCTAATTATTGTTAGATTTCCAATTGGAGCCAAATCGGAGTTATTTTAATTCGCATGAAATTTAAAGGTGAACCGATAAATTAAAATATCGTCGTTGTGCAAACAGAGTTTATTTCCAACGAAATTAATTTCATTGGGACTGGAATGTTGACACGTAGCAGTATGTCTATTTCCATAATGTTTGGGGTTGGTGGGTGACCGTATGAATTTAACAATTACCCGTACATAACAGTTAGCGATAGATATTAGATACCATATTAAATAAAATATTATAGCTTAATTATTAAGCAACTAAAGTGTGTACACACTACCATTGTGATGGCCCACCCTGCACCAACCGCCATTTACTCCAAAAGTGCGCTGTACACATGTCCAGATAGCACGGGACGGTCATCAGAAGGAAAGGAAAGAAGGAATTGAACTAACAAGGAACCTGTAAAATGTCTCACAGCGCTTGGAACAAAATATAATAACAACATACTTGACGTAAAACAGGTGGGATAGTGCATAAGCTGAAAACAAACTAACATAGCAGCGGAAAATCCAAGTGCAGCTTATGATCCAAAGTTAGCATTATTACAACTTTTCAAACTGTCTCTAAAAAAAGCAAGATAAAGGAGGTACACTACTAAAGCCCAAGTAGCGACCACCAACGACACAGGGAGAATATCTATATATCATACGTGGAAGCCTCCTGCTCGCCTCCAAATCAGCTACTCGCGCATCACCAGCTAACCTGTCTCTAGTTTGCTCGTGTGAGCACCCAGAGTAATAAGAAGAGACATAAAACTCTGGGTCAGACATGAAGCCTGGTATGAGCGATAAGCATCTAAACAGAACAATAACAGGTAGACTAAACCATACCTGAACCTGGACCTGCAACCAAAGAGTTAGCACTACATACTGTACAACACTCTAAGGTGCCAATAACATGTGGTGTAAACATAATGGGGGTGGGGGTGTGCATGTTATAGTGATGGCAAACAATCAAACATAGCATCCATCCACACATCTCTCGCTCAGTGCGTAAAGCATACTATATAAACCACTTCGATCACCCAATACACCTCGCTATGATCACTTTGCCCCATGAAGTCTCAATGACTTCACTGCACTGATCCATAGCCACTAATCCTCTACTATGTCCACTTTGCCCCATGGAGTCGCAATGACCCCGCTGCACTAGCTCATAGCCTTACTAATCCTTTACTATGTCCACTCTGCCCCATGGAGTTACAATGACCCCACTGCACTGGCTCATAGTCTTACTACGCATCACTTTGCCCCTCGAGTCTTAATGACTCTACTGCACTGATAACGTAGTCTTGCTGCCATCACCTTGCCCCTCTAGGCATAGTGACTCTACTGCACTGATAAGTAGCCCATCATCCATTTTCAGTGGTGAATCGAAGTTATGAACGTCGACAACTCCTTAGCACACGTCCCGCAGCAAAGCCCAACCATGAAGTGAACTCATTGGTTTCCAACTGGATCCTGAGCTCTAACTTCCATTTGGACTACCTTCGCATCTCGGGTTATTGGTCATCACCGGATCGGTTCGGATCTCCCCCTAATCATCAGTTCGGTTCGGATCGGAATGCTTCTTCTTCACTGGATCAGGTCGGATCGTCATCATCCCTGGCGGATCGGGTCGGGTCTCCAGCTTGCCACGGTTCAGATCGGCCTCTTCTAAAGCACCCCGGGTCGGGTCGTAGTCTCCAAGCCCAGTCGTAGTACATCGGTTCGGGTTGGGGCACCATGGCGGATCGGGTCGGTGAACTCTAGGCGGGTCGGATCGGATGATGCGTATCACGAGAAGTGCGAGTGGATCGAAGTGTGAAGTGCGAGAGCGGATCGGGTCCTCCTAACCGATCTGATCCGGTTCGGGTGTCTTCCTACACTTTTTTTCCAACAAGCAGTTTACGCCACTCGACGGCGTTTTCGACCATTCCAACTATTCTCATCAATCACAAAGCATACCATAGAGTCATAGCAACATGCATAATCAACCACAAACACCAAAACAACTATATGATAGGTTAAAATGGATCAAACAAAGCCAAAACCTCATATTTTCTCTTAAGCATGTTTAGGTGAAACTAATGATGTGATTAGCAAAACTCAACCAAATTAACCCAAATTCATATCATAGGTCTAAAACATCATTTCTAATTTTATAAACATTTTTCTAGAATTTTATCATGTTTAAATTCGCTAATTAACACTAATTACTCTTAATTAGCCATAATTAGTGAGGAACTATGCAAATCACTCACCTTAGCCACAAATAAAACTTAGATCTGAAATAAATTTCTAATTTGGTGCGAATCCCAGTGCTAAACAGCAGCTCAAATGTTGATTTGGTGTTGATCTCTCTTGATTTGATGTTGCTAAGCCCAATCTTCTGCAAAAAGTGATTTGCAGGTGATTTAGAGGTTGGAGGCCATTTTTAGGGTTTCTAAGAGGTAAGTGGAGGCTAGAAAACTGAAATGGAATGAATCTCTAACCCTTTTCAACCACCCCATAACCCTAATCCCGAAATGGGTTATGGGCTCATTCACTAATCACCTTATTCTGCCCGGTTAAGCAGTTTTTCGCCTTCTAAACCTTATTTCAGCCGTATCTCCCAAACGGTAAGTCCGTTTCTCACATTTGACCACTCTACGGAAAGGTAAACCATCAAACGAATCTAGTGGAAGTGGTTTTAGGTCAAAATTCCTTTCCAGTCAAAAGTTATGGCCAAAACAATATCAACTAGGGAAACTGTCATTTAAAAATTGACAAAAATCATGAACATAGGAAATGGCTCTAATGGTTGTTTCCCAAAGTTACTTGACCATACGACTTCATATGGGAAAGAAATAAATATTCTATGATCCTCCGATGCGTAGAATGCGGGTTGTTACATTCTCCCCCCCTTAAGAAATTTCGCCCCCGAAATTCCCTAACCAAAACACACAAAGGGTCCCGCATGTCTATCAACCATAAAACAACCATCAAACATGCAAAACAAGCAAAACAAGTCTATCCTAGCATGTGGAATAACTAAATTGCAAAGTAAATCTTACCGGGTAAAGAGTTCTGGATACGTCTTTCTAATGCTCTCCTTTGTCTCCCAAGTACAGTCATTCTCGTTCTCGCCCCACTGAACCTTGACTAGCTTCATCGCCTTCCTTCGAAGTTGCTTCGTATCGTGCCCGACAATACGAATCGGATTGCGGTTCCCAACCGCCTCGGGTTCCACTTCGAAGTCCTCTAACTGATCAGGTGAAATAGTCATATCTGGGTCGTGCACGAACTTCCTTAACTAGGAAACATGAAATACGTTATGAACTCCCGCCATCTTCTCGGGTAAGTCAACTCTATATGCCAATTCCCAACTAGTTCAAGAACTGGGAATGGGCCAACAAATCTTGGTGCCAACTTGCCTCTCCTACCAAATCGTATCACGCTCTTCAACAGAGAAACCTTAACAAACACCAAGTCACCAACGGAGAATTTTAAATCTCTTCTCCTCTTATCAGCATAGCTCTTCTGCCTATCTTGGGCAGCTTTCATTCGTTGTTGAATGATCTTAATCTTATCCGAAGTTTCCCTCACCACATCTGGTCCAAGCATAAACTTCTCGCCAGTCTCTATCCAACATGATGGTGAGTTGCACGGTCTTCCGTACAAAGCTTCATATGGAGCCATACCAATAGTGGATTGGTAGCTATTATTATATGCAAACTCTACTAGATGCAAATGGTCATCCCACGATCCACCAAAATCCAATATACAAGCTCTCAAGAGATCTTCCAATATACGATTCACCCTCTCCGTCTGACCGTCGGTCTGAGGATGATATGCGGTACTGAGATGTAATTCTGACCCTAGAGCCTCTTGTAAGCTCTTCCAAAACCCACTAGTAAACAACGGGTCTCGGTCACTCACAATGCTTTTAGGTACTCCATGAAATCTCACTACCCACTTCATATACAATTTGCTAACTTAGCTGCCGTTCTGGTCGATTTGACTGGTATAAATCTTGCACTCTTAGTCAATCGATCCACAATTACCCAAATGCTATCATGTCCCGTTCTAGTCCTTGGTAAACAATCGATGAAATCCATCGAGACGTTCTCCCATTTCCATTCGGGAATTTCTAATGGTTGTAACAACCCACTAGGCTTCTTTTGCTCGGCTTTAACTAGCTGGCAATTCATGCATTTGGATATAAACTTCCCAACGTCTCTTTTCATCCCTTCCCAGTAGTAAGTCTGTCTCATGTCTCGATACATCTTATTACCAACGGGATGTATAGTCAGTTTTGAGTGATGACATTCTCTAAGCACTTCATCTCTCAAACCATTCACGTTGGGTACAACTAGTCTTCCATTCTTTCTAAGCCATCCATCTTGATCAAGCCCATACACATTCATCTCCTCACCGTCGATGTTCATCTCTAACTTGGAGATGATTTCCAATAGGTTAGGATCATCCCTCTGGCTGGAACCAATCCGCTCTATCAAAGTGGGTCTGATCGCCAAACTAGCTAGCATTTCTGGATCCAATTCACATTTGGTTTGAAATCAAACCCTGCAATATATTCCAGTTGCTTCCATTCAAGAAACATAGCCCCTAAACTGGCATGTCTACTACTCAAGGCATCGGCTACCACATTTCCTTTCCCAGGTGTGTATGCGATATCAAAATCATACGAAGCCAAGAACTCTAACCATCTCTGCTGACGGAGATTTATATCCTTCTGGGAGAAGAGATACTTTAACGATTTATGATCGGTAAACAACTCAAATCTTTCTCCCATGAGATAGTGTCTCCACATCTTTAATGCGAACACGATCGCTTCCAGTTCCAAATCATGGGTAGGATACTTCTTTTCATGTGGCTTTAGCTGCCGACTAGCATAAGCTACAACCCTACCTCCTTGCATCAATACAGCACCTAGTCCGGTACCACAAGCATCCGTGTATACCGTCATCTCTTCATTCCCTTTCGGAATGACTAACACTGGTGCACGCGTCAACTTTTCCTTTAGACTCCTGAATGCATTCTCACACACTACGTCCCAGACAAAGGCCTGATTCTTCTTAGTCAACTGATTCAACGGTGCTGCTTTCTTGGAGAAGTCTTGGATAAACTTATGATAATATCCAGCTAACCCCAAGAAACTTCTTACATCTGTTGCATTCTTGGGCGTAGGCCAATCCTGTACCGTAGCCACCTTCGCAGGGTCCACGGCAATACCATTCTCTGAAACAACATGGCCCAAGAATCTCACTTCCCTCCTCCAGAAGTGACACTTAGAGAATTTCGCTTTCAATTGGTGTTTCCTCAACACCTCCATCACTATCCTCAAGTGTCCCTTGTGTTCCTCCTCTGTCCTCGAGTAAACAAGGATGTCGTCTATGAACACAAGAACAAACTTATTCAACTGATCTATGAATACTCGATTCATAAGATCCACGAAGTAGGCTGGTGCATTGGTCAACCCAAATGGCATAACCAACCACTCATAGAATCCAGACAGCATCCTAAATGCCGTTTTCGGAACACTCTCATCCGGTACTCGGAGCTGATGAAATCCTGTCGCGAGGTCCAACTGGGAGAACATTATTTCTCCTTCCAGTTGATCAAACAAATCATCTATCCGTGGTAAAGGATACTTATTCTTCCTCGTTACCTTATTCAACTCGCGTTAGTCCACACACAAACAAGGGAACCATCTGCCATAGTGGCAAACACAACTGGTGCTCCCCACTCGGAGACACTTCTTCTAATAAACCCCTTCTTCAAAGATTGCTGACTTGCACCCCGAGCTCTCGCTGCTCCCTTGGTGCCATACGACGAAGTGGCATCACTATAGGTCTGGCATCTTTCACTAAATCAATACGGAACTCAATCTCTCAGTGTGGTGGAAGCCCGGTCACCTCCTCGAAGATGTCCGGATACTGGCCAACCACGTGCACATCTGACAACTTGTAACACCCCACGTCCATTAATGTCACTCACAAAGGGAATGCATTAACTTCCATGGAGGTTTTAAGTGAATATAGAACAGTAAAATTACAACAAGACAGATATAAAATAGTACTTGGAAATTCAAAAACTTTATTTCATTGTAGCAGAAGTCAAAACATGTTTGATTACATCATAACACCATATTCAATGTCAAGTACAATATCTATCTTGATAAAACAAGTACATAATCCCATTACATGAATAGCCATTAAAAAGAAAGATAACAAGCTGGACTTTACTTCAGCAGTCCAAGCTTTCCAGAAGATAAGCGATCCAACTAGACTCCACTAGAACTTGGCCCAACCTGTGGACCTGAAGGGAGAAAAAGGATGGAAAAGAGGGGGTCAGACATAAAGTCTGGTGAATATGATAATTCTACAATACTATTACCAAAATAACTGGACTAAGGCATAAGCTGGAAAACAAGAAAATGTCTATGAAGAGCAGATTAAGGACATAGACAATCGCTAAAGGCAACGTTATAGGCGCTCCTAAATACTAAAGGATAAACACTATACTGCACCACACCAGTCACCCTAAAGATTCATCCCACTTAGCTTCACTTAGAAACTTTCCCAATGGCTTTAGGTACCCCTAGCTGACTACATAGGTGCCGCCTGCCCCTATCTCCACTAGGTGTACCCTACTTCCAATTATTCGATTGGTTCCCTAACTCGTAGATACCCGTGCTGGCCCCACAGTGGGGTGTATCACTCCCCTAAAGTGGCAACCTGATACAACGGACATGCACGGCTTATACCTACACGATGCAACAACGTCTTACCTACCAGCCCAGGTCCACACACGCATATGAAACCCGTTGGACTTGCGTTGCCACCGCTCCCTGTTTTGGCCTCTTATAGTCAAACCCAGTATGCGCGTCCCGTCCTCGACTTGGGTCGAGCCCACAAAGATACGTTTTGGGATACTGGTTGAAATGGGCCCCCACTATTTACCACAAGCATTCCACCTAAGCTTGTCCCCATTAGTCCATCCCACTTAACCCACTTAGTCATGTTCATTTACATGTGTGTTTGGTTAAGTCTAATCGTATTTCAAATGCCTCTAAAGGCAACCACCAGATTCCTCATGCCACCCAAGGCACCTACTTAACCCCCATGTCCCACCTTACATGATTATCTGGTTAAGTATTTCTTAGTTCATTAAGGCCATAACCTCATAAAGACCTCTCACATTAGACTGGCATTTATGGCAGCTGGATTTGCCGGGCGGGTCCGGGCAGTCTTACACCATAAAAGAGTCTAACCTCGTGTCTTTACAACTGTTATGCTTTAGTTTGGGCCTAGGACCTCTCACATTGGGCCGACATTTGTGACTACTGGATTTGCCGGGCGGGTCCGGGCAGGTTTACATCACAAACGGGTCCAACCTCGTGTCCTAAGCATTGATTATTAATAATAATCCACTTTCCCCCAATTTTAATAATTCCCTACTTGAATTATTAATTACTTCCAATTTTTAACAATGTCCATAATTGACTCAATTATGGACATCCATTCATGGTATGCAAAATCTTACAAAATTGCACCCAATTTATTAATTCCTAATATTACCCCTACCCCACGTTTGAACGTTTATTCGCAAAATATATGTTAGACTCGAATAGCCTAACTCATAGCATAAAAGAGATTATCATAATAACAACATGTATATGTGACCAAATGAATCATAATAAGGGGTGAAACTTGCATATGTCCAACTTGCATAGATTATACATGTCATGGACCTAAAGGTGTCAACTTGTTCAAAATTCACCTAATATAATCTCAATCAATTATCATAAACTTACATATGAACATGTGTGAATCAACATCATCTAATTTTTTAACAACATGGTTTTATATGGGTACACCTAACTCAATAGGCAAATTCCCATATTCATGTTTTATTTAATTATAGTTTCAAGTTTATGGGTACACCTAACCTAATAGGCAAATTCCCATAAACAAGATCCATTTAAATTAAAAAAAACATAACTTTAAGCATGTTCCAACAACATCATGATTTTACAACATAATATAGCATGATTTATAACATGGCATAGTATGATAGTATAACATAGCTTGACATGATTCTCAACATAGCACGACATAGCATAAGAGAATTTACAACATAGCATGACATAGCATATATAATTTACATCATACGACAACATAATAACATAATAAGAGATCCACAATATATAGAATTTACAATTACAAATCACATCACTTTCTTGTGATCCATTCATAACTGAGTCAAATTAGTTTGTAATAGTCTTGTGAGAATCATCATACTCACCAACAAAAGAAGAGAATTAGAGAGAGAGTTCTTTGGTTTGATTTGTTTTGTTGAGTAGAATTTAGTTGTAGTAGATTAGGCTTCCTCTTCTTAGTTTGTGACGGCTACGCTGAACTCCATGGCAGCAGCATGACGATAGCTTCTCTAATTTTACAAGTGATTTAGGTTTAGGGTCTACCCACTTATTTATAGATTTTAGAATGCATTTAGGCCATTAGATTTATCCTAGAAATAACCGCAGCCGTTCAGACAAGATGGGGTTTATCTTGTTGACTCAGCAATGAGTCAGAAGTGACTCAGCAAACACTCAGCAAATTAATAAACTTCTATTCATGTTTGCATTAACTGCCCATATATATATATATATATATATATATATATATATATATATATATATTTTCTACAATGTACACATTATATACATCCCCCTTTACTTATTATTGTTTTTATATACATATTAGATACATCCCCTCTCTTACATACTTATTAATATTTTTATATTCATATTAGATACATCCCCTCTCTTACACACTTATTAATATTTTTATATTCATAATTGATACATCCCCTCTCTTACACACTTATTAATATTTTTATATTCATAATAGATACATCCCCTCTCTTACATACTTATTAATATTTTTATATTCATATTAGATACATCCCCTCTTCTACACACTTATTATTATTTTAGCAACTTTAGTGTTAATAGAAAATTCGGGGTGTTACATTCTCCCCTCCTTTTAGGATTTCGTCCCCGAAATCTTCAAGTCTGGAAGAATGTATATCCTACCATCCAAACGTCCATCTACTCATCCATCATACACAGGCATCCATTGTCCTTAAAAGACTTCTAATGTTTTATGATCATATGCAAGTGTGTGTACATGTCCTTACCTAATGCGAAATCAGGCGGTCTACTGATTCAGTTGACCTCCTTAATGCAAATTATGTAAGTGTCATGAATCCATTATGTATGCAAAAGATCCTAATTGCTTACATACTACTTCTATATGCGTGCACACCCATTCAACCGAATGCAGCATCCATATGATGGTACAACCATTATACATCCATTATACTAAATACATCCATATATATGCAATATGCAATATGAAGTGACTGAGCCGATCTAGTGCCTAAAGTGTGTGTATATATGCATCCACGAGCAACCACTAGCAAACACTTGCATCCATTTTGCATCCATCATACATAACATGTCTCAAACACATGTTTCAACCATAGGATTATCCTAACTAAAGGTCAAAGATACTAATGAGAGGACATACTAAAGATAAGATAAGATAAGCTAAGCGATAAAGGAGAAATTAAAAGACATACCCTCAAAAAGAAATGGGTACAACGAACGCATCTTCTCTTCTGTCTCCCAAGTTGCGTTGCTCTCATCATTTCCCCATTGCACTTTAACCAGTCTGACCTCTCGATTCCTCAACTTTTTGATCTCCGACCCAAGAATGCATGTAGGAGCTCGTCTAATTGTTGCATCACGCTCTATTTCCACCTCTTTAAGCAAGCTCGGCTCTACCACCTCCGCGGTCTTGTGCAAACACTTCCTCAAATGTGATACATGGAATACGTCGTGTACTCCACTAAGTTTCTCAGGCAACTCCACCCTATATGCCATCTTCCCAATCCTGTTTTTTACAGGAAACGGCCCTACAAACCTTGGTGCTAATTTCCCCACGGACCCAAAGCGAACAACATTCTGTAACGGAGATACTTTGATAAAAACCATGTCCCCAATGTCAAACTCAAGATCTGTCCTCCTCTTATCAGCATATGATTTTTGCCTATCTTGTGCTGCTTTCATCCTCCTTCGAATCAACTCAATCTTCTTCGAGGTTTCCCTAACCATATCGGGCCCAAGTAGGATTTTATCGGTAGATTCCCACCAACATGTAGGCGAACGGCAAGGCCTTCCATAAAGAGATTCGAAAGGTGCCATGCCAATACTAGACTGAAAGCTATTATTATATGCGAATTCTACTAACGGAAGGTGCTCTTCCCATGTACCCCCAAAGTCTAGGACACAAAGCCTTAAAAGATCCTCTAGAATGCGATTCACCCTCTCGGTCTGGCCATCTGTCTGAGGATGATATGCGGTGCTCAAACATAGCTGAGTCCCTACCGCCTCTTGTAAACTCTTCCAAAATTCGCTAGTAAAGATGGGGTCACGGTCGCTTACTATACTAGAAGGAATACCGTGCAAACGAACTATCTCCTTAATGTATACAGAAGCCAACCACGGAGCAGTCCTCTTACTTTTCACGGGAATAAAATGGGCGCTTTTAGTAAGTCTATCTACTATAACCCAAATCCCCGTGTTACCCTTCCTTGATCTTGGTAATCCATCCACAAAATCCATTGAGATGCTTTCCCATTTCCATAGTGGAACTTCTAATGTGTGAAGCAACCCACCGGGTTTCTTTTGTTCTGCTTTAACTCGTTGGCACACCAAGCATCTAGCGACGTACTCGGCCACATCCTTTTTCATACCGGCCCAAAAGAAAACCCGCTTCATATCTTTGTACATCTTATCCCCGCCGGGATGAATGGTCATTTTTGAGCGATGAGCATCATCAAGAATGGCCTTCCTTAAGTCTTCGTCTTGTGGTACACAAAGTCTATTATCCCTTCGTAACCAACCCTTATCGTCTAGGGTATACCTACGAAGATGGCTTGACGACTCCCCCCTTTGAGCTTTTCTACTATCTCAACCAACTGTGGGTCGTCTCGCTGTGCCTCACCAACCCATCCTAGAAGTGTAGGTCTAACCTCCAAGGATGCTAACAGACCGGGTACTAAGTCAACGGAGGGTCTAAAGTCAAACATAGAGATGAATTCTAAGCTTTGTCGTTCAACAAACAACGGACTCAAGGACAACCTTTTCCTACTTAAGGCGTCTGCCACCACGTTACCCTTGCCCGGGGTATATGCTATTTCAAAATCGTAGGAGGCTAAGAATTCCATCCACCGTTGCTGCCTTAAATTCAAATCCTTCTGAGAGAATAAATATTTTAATGATTTGTGGTCAATGAACAGTTCGAATTTCTCACTAAGAAGATAGTGACGCCAAGACTTAAGCGCGAAAACAATTGCGGCTAGCTCTAAGTCATGCGTGGGGTAATTCTTTTCATGAACCCTCAACTGCCTTCCACCATAGGCTATTACTCTTCCCTCTTGCATGAGGACCGCGCCAAGTCCCGTCCCACAAGCATCAGTATAGATGGTAAACGGTTTATTCCCGTCTGGCAGCACTAAGACTGGGGCTGAAGTTAAGGCTCTCTTTAAACGTTGGAACGCATCATCGCAATCTTTGTCCCTCGTAAAAACCAGGTTCTTCTTCGTTAACCGTGTTAATGGAGCTGATATTTTTGCGAAGTCTTTGATAAACTTCCTATAATAGCCAGCCAACCCCAAGAAACTTCTTACTTCGGTTGCATTTTTGGGGACCTTCCAATCTTGGATGGCCACCACCTTTGCGGGATCCACTGCTATCCCTTCTTTGGAAACCACGTGTCCTAAGAACCATACTTCCTTCCTCCAGAAGTGACACTTAGAAAATTTTTCCTTAAGGTTATGCGCTCGAAGGGTTTCCAACACTTCCCTAAGATGTAGGGAGTGCTCTTCTTTATTCTTAGAAAAGATTAAGATGTCATCCACAAAGACTACCACGAATTTGTTAAGGTATTCCCTAAACACCCTACTCATAAAATCAACAACATATGCAGGGGCGTTTGTCAAACCAAAGGGCATCACTAGCCATTCATAGAATCCGTCAGGAGTCCTAAAAGCAGTCTTATCTATACTATCCTCAGCCACACTCAGTTGATGAAAGCCAGTGGCTAAGTCCAACTGCGAAAACACTGAGGCGCCAACTAACTGATCAAAGAGATCGTCAATCCTCGGCAGTGGGTGTCGGTTCTTTTTAGTAAGCTTGTTTAGTTCTCTATAGTCCATACAAAGTCTAAGAGACCCATCCGCCTTTGTGGCAAAAACTACTGGAGCACCCCACTCCGATATACTAAGTCTTATGAACCCCTTCTCAAGCAACTCCTTTACTTGCTTATTGAGTTCCCTCCTTTCACGAGGAGCCATGTGGCGCACTGGCAAAGACACGGGTTTAGCATTATCCACAAGATAAATTCGAAAGTCTATCTCCCGCTTTGGAGGTAAGCCCTTCACCTCCTCAAACACATCCGGATATTCCCGGACCACTTCTACCGATCGCAGGTTCTCTACAGACGCGTCAAGCGATTCAAGATAACTTAGCATAACGGAATTTATGGGATTACAAAAGATGTCGAGAGCATTACCAAGGCGAGTCGCAAGCCTAACTACTCTTCTTTCACAATCAAGAATGGCCCTATTTCTAGACAACCAATCCATTCCTAAAATTAGCCCATAGCCCGTGAAGCCCAATACATAAGCATCACATCTAAATTCAACGCTAAGTATAGAGATTTTCAAATCCAAACATATCATGGTCAAATGAGCCGAACCCCCAATTGGATTTGAAACGACCAAGGGATCTTCTACTAAACTGGTGTTCAAGTGCAGTGATTCAACTAATGATGCAGAGATAAACGAATGAGATGCGCCGGAATCGAATAAGGTACGGACAGGATGATCAAACAGAAAAACTAAGCTTTCAACAGAAATTGTTCTACCTCTTTCTTGCAGCGGTGGGGCCGCAATAGCCTGAACTTGCCCCCTTGCCTGCCCTGGTGCCATAAGAGCCTGCACTTGTCCTCCCGAGGTAGACCCTGCCCTCTGCCCCTTCTTTGGACAGTCCTTTACTAAATGTCTCGCATCTTCACAATGAAAACACCCAGTCTTCTTTTTCTTTCTACAATCTTTGGTGAGATGGCCAGGCATCCCACAATTGAAGCATTTCTTCTTCCCTTTGCCATTATTGTTTTTACCACCCTTCTTATTTTGCTGTTGGGGTTTCTTCTGATCCCCTTTCTTTTCAACTGCCTTATCCTCATGCATAAGTGCCATTTCTACTAGCTTTTCAAAGGTGGCTCCCATAGGGATGTGGGGTTATAGCCAACCCTTGCAACGGTTCATTCAAGCCTCTAACGAACCTCAAAGCTTTCTTCTCTGGCGTGTTCACCAACTCCAAGCCAAACCTTGCTAACTGATTAAATTTATTGACATATTCCTTTACTGATGAGCTCCCTTGCTTTAGTGCCAGGAATTTTTCCATATTTAAGTTCTCCTCTGCCTTTGAAAGAAACTTTGCCTCAAACCTTCGTCTGAAATCCACCCATGAATCAACTGGACGTTCCCCGTTAGTAACCTCCCACCAAAACGAGGCCTCTCCCTTCATTAACCAAGCAGCTAAACGGACTTTCCTCCCATCTTCCACTTCAAAGATATCCAACAATTCCTCAGTCTCCTTAAGCCAATCTCTGGCCTCCACAAACGTCTCAGTCCCTTGAAAAGTTTTTCCTCCCATAGCCTTGAATTCCTTGCACGTCTTTGCAAAAGTGTCAACACGAGGAGGAGGAGGAATGGGTGCAACTAGGGGTGGAGGAGTATCCGCTGGGCCTGCAGTGGTGGCCCTAGCCTCCAAGTATCTCCTAAACCACCCTGGAATCGTCACACCTTCTGGGAGATTAAGATCTTCAGCCATGCTGAAACGAAAAAGGAAAGATTCAAAATGGAGAATTCGAAAGATAAAGATAAGGATGTGGCTATTTGGGATTATGTTTTTCATAAAAACTCTCTTTAAATAACATGTTTTTTTTTTGAAAGCACTTCTTCCAAAAATACTTTAGAAAAAAATATTTTTCTAAAATTTTTTTTTATCTGTTCTGGTAACCTTATGCTCTGATACCACGTGTAACACCCCACGTCCATTAATGTCACTCACAAAGGGAATGCATTAACTTCCATGGAGGGTTTAAGTGAATATAGAACAGTAAAATTACAACAAGACAGATATAAAATAGTACTTGGAAATTCAAAAACTTTATTTCATTGTAGCAGAAGTCAAAACATGTTTGATTACATCATAACACCATATTCAATGTCAAGTACAATATCTATCTTGATAAAACAAGTACATAATCCCATTACATGAATAGCCATTAAAAAGAAAGATAACAAGCTGGACTTTACTTCAGCAGTCCAAGCTTTCCAGAAGATAAGCGATCCAACTAGACTCCACTAGAACTTGGCCCAACCTGCGGACCTGAAGGGAGAAAAAAGATGGAAAAGAGGGGGTCAGACATAAAGTCTGGTGAATATGATAATTCTACAATACTATTACCAAAATAACAGGACTAAGGCATAAGCTGGAAAACAAGAAAATGTCTATGAAGAGCAAATTAAGGACATAGACAATCGCTAAAGGCAACGTTATAGGCGCTCCTAAATACTAAAGGATAAACACTATACTGCACCACACCAGTCACCCTAAAGATTCATCCCACTTAGCTTCACTTAGAAACTTTCCCAATGGCTTTACATACCCCTAGCTGACTACATAGGTGCCGCCTGCCCCTATCTCCACTAGGTGTACCCTACTTCCCATTATTCGATCAGCTCCCTAACTCGTAGATACCCGTGCTGGCCCCATAGTGGGGTGTATCACTCCCCTAAAGTGGCAACCTGATACAACGGACATGCACGGCTTATACCTACACGATGCAACAACGTCTTACCTACCAGCCCGGGTCCACACACGCATATGAAACCCGTTGGACTTGCGTTGCCACCGCTCCCTGTTTTGGCCTCTTATAGTCAAACCCAGTATGCGTGTCCCGTCCTCGACTTGGGTCGAGCCCACAAAGATACGTTTTGGGATACTGGTTGAAATGGGCCCCCACTATTTACCACAAGCATTCCACCTAAGCTTGTCCCCATTAGTCCATCCCACTTAACCCACTTAGTCATGTTCATTTACATGTGTGTTTGGTTAAGTCTAATCGTATTTCAAATGCCTCTAAAGGCAACCACCAGATTCCTCATGCCACCCAAGGCACCTACTTAACCCCCATGTCCCACCTTACATGATTATCTGGTTAAGTATTTCTTAGTTCATTAAGGCCATAACCTCATAAAGACCTCTCACGTTAGACTGGCATTTATGGCAGCTGGATTTGCCGGGCGGGTCTGGGCAGTCTTACACCATAAAAGAGTCTAACCTCGTGTCTTTATAACTGTTATGCTTTAGTTTGGGCCTAGGACCTCTCACATTGGGCCGACATTTGTGACTACTGGATTTGCCGGGCGGGTCCGGGCAGGTTTACATCACAAACGGGTCCAACCTCGTGTCCTAAGCATTGATTATTAATAATAACCCACTTTCCCCCAATTTTAATAATTCCCTACTTGAATTATTAATTACTTCCAATTTTTAACAATGTCCATAATTGACTCAATTATGGACATCCATTCATGGTATGCAAAATCTTACAAAATTGCACCCAATTTATTAATTCCTAATATTACCCCTACCCCACGTTTGAACGTTTATTCGCAAAATATATGTTAGACTCGAATAGCCTAACTCATAGCATAAAAGAGATTATCATAATAACAACATGTATATGTGGCCAAATGAATCATAATAAGGGGTGAAACTTGCATATGTCCAACTTGCATAGATTATGCATGTCATGGACCTAAAGGTGTCAACTTGTTCAAAATTCACCTAATATAATCTCAATCAATTTTCATAAACTTACATATGAACATGTGTGAATCAACATCATCTAATTTTTTAACAACATGGTTTTATATGGGTACACCTAACTCAATAGGCAAATTCCCATATTCAAGTTTTATTTAATTATAGTTTCAAGTTTATGGGTACACCTAACCTAATAGGCAAATTCCCATAAAAAAGATCCATTTAAATTAAAAAAAACATAACTTTAAGCATGTTCCAACAACATCATGATTTTACAACATAATATAGCATGATTTATAACATGGCATAGTATGATAGTATAACATAGCTTGACATGATTCTCAACATAGCACGACATAGCATAAGAGAATTTACAACATAGCATGACATAGCATATATAATTTACATCATACGACAACATAATAACATAATAAGAGATCCACAATATATAGAATTTACAATTACAAATCACATCACTTTCTTGTGATCCATTCATAACTGAGTCAAATTAGTTTGTAATAGTCTTGTGAGAATCATCATACTCCCCAACAAAAGAAGAGAATTAGAGAGAGAGTTCTTTGGTTTGATTTGTTTTGTTGAGTAGAATTTAGTTGTAGTAGATTAGGCTTCCTCTTCTTAGTTTGTGACGGCTACGCTGAACTCCATGGCAGCAGCATGACGGTAGCTTCTCTAATTTTACAAGTGATTTAGGTTTAGGGTCTACCCACTTATTTATAGATTTTAGAATGCATTTAGGCCATTAGATTTATCCTAGAAATAACCGCAGCCGTTCAGACAAGATGGGGTTTATCTTGTTGACTCAGCAATGAGTCAGAAGTGACTCAGCAAACACTCAGCAAATTAATAAACTTCTATTCATGTTTGCATTAACTGCCCATATATATATATATATATATATATATATATATATATATATATATATATTCTACAATGTACACATTATATACATCCCCCTTTACTTATTATTGTTTTTATATACATATTAGATACATCCCCTCTCTTACATACTTATTAATATTTTTATATTCATATTAGATACATCCCCTCTCTTACACACTTATTAATATTTTTATATTCATAATAGATACATCCCCTCTCTTACACACTTATTAATATTTTTATATTCATAATAGATACATCCCCTCTCTTACATACTTATTAATATTTTTATATTCATATTAGATACATCCCCTCTTCTACACACTTATTATTATTTTAGCAACTTTAGTGTTAATAGAAAATTCGGGGTGTTACACAACTCATCATGCGGGATGTCGAGGGAATTTATAAAACTAGCTATTACCCCATCACTAGGTAGACTACCAAACACTACCCTCCGCCCATCATCCGCCCTAACTATCACCAAAAAGCCCTCGCAGTCTACCAGCACCTCGTATCTTTGGAGCCAATTGACCCCTAATATAATGCCACACCCAGTGAAGCCCAAAACAAAGAAATCACAAACAAACATACATCTATGACTCGATAAGACCAAATTTCTGCAAATCATACTAAGGTTAGTTGAACCACCAATCGGGTTCGTCACAACCAACGGTCTATCGACTATCTCGGGTTCCAGTCCCAACCTATCCACCAGGTCACTAGACATGAAGGAACGGGAAGCCCCAGTATCAAACAAAACTCAAAATGGTACATCATAAATAGAAAGCATACCTTGAATAATGACATTCTTTCCTTTCTCCGCCGCAGTTGGGGCATTCGACGAAGAAGGAACAACATCGATAACATGTGCTTTCACAATCTGTTTCTCTTTAAGAGGTTGTGGACACTTATCCTTATGATGTCCCACTTAGCCACAGTTGTAGCGCTTCCTATCCGCTGGCTTGGCCCGACATTCTTTAGCATAATGGCCTTTCTTACCACAGCTGAAGCACTCAACATCTTTCATGTTCTTTTTCTGGCCATCCTTAGATTGGTTCTGTTTCCTCTTATTCTGAGAGTTATTCTTGCGTCTACCGCCCGCTTGCGGTTTCAGCCCTTCTGCAGATGCAGCCTCAGTCTTTGGCTTAGGGTAAAGACTCTCTGATCTCAAAGCTTTCCCTACAATCGATTCAAAAGTCTCATCGATGTGGTTGATAAGCCTTTCCCCCAAGTATACATCCAACCCAGTAATGAACTTCTCATTCTTCTTCTCAGGAGTATCGATAAGAGATAGTCCATACTTCGACAAAGTGTGGAACTCAGCAATATAGTCAGAGACTACCCTACCGTTCTGCTTGAGTTCCAAGAATCTCTTAAACAACACTGACTTCTGGGTAGTTGGAATGAACTTCTCGCTGAAGCGAGCCTTGAACTGATCCCAAGTAACCTGATCTTCTGGAGTAGCTGTTCTAATGGCATTCCACCAATTCATCGCTCGCCCTTGCAGCTGACGAGACGCTAGCCTTCTCTTCATCGCATCCTCGATACCCAAGTCATCAAAGATACGATCACAACTATCCAACCAATCCTGAAAATCTGTGGCCGACTCCGTCCCGTGGAACGGCTTCCTACCAAGGTTAGTGTAATCCTTGCACAACTTGGCGAAATCAACCCTAGGAGCCTGCACTACTGGACCACCACCATTTCCGAGATTTGGAACTGCCCCTTGAACATCCCTGAGCATCTCCCTCATAAAGTTAGTGAACATCGTCCTCATGTTAGGAGCATTTCCATTGTTGGTCCCTCTACCAGCACCTCTAGCATATCGGCTCATCGTTCAATCTGTAAAGAGGAAACGATTAACGACCCCATAGTTGTGCTAGTGCAGTGCGACTTCATCTTTATACTACTAATAGTATATATATATAACTTTTGAAAACCAAAGTAATCACAAATACACGCTCTCATATACGTACTGTCTCTCCCCAGTGTCTTTCCCTAGGTTAACTACGCAACCTAGAGCTCTGATACCAAATGTGACGACCCTCCCAGCACCAACCGACATTTACTCCAAAAGTGCGCTGTACACATGTCCAGTTAGCACAGGACGGTCGTCAGAAGGAAAGGAAAGAAGGAAATGAACTAACAAGGAACCTTTATAATGTCTCACAGCGCATGGAACAAAATATAATAACAACATACTTGACATAAAACAGGTGGGATAGTGCATAAGCTGAAAACAAACTAACATAGCAGCAGAAAATCCAAGTACAACTTATGATCCAAAGTTAGCATTATTAAAACTTTTCAAACTGTCTCTAAAACAAAATCAAGATAAAGGAGATACACTACTAATGCCCAAGTAGCGACCACCAACGACACAGGGAGAATATCTATATATCATACGTGGAAGCCTCTTGCTCGCCTCCGAATCAGCTACTCGCGCATCACCAGCTAACCTGTCTCTAGTCTTCTCGTGTGAGCACCGAGAGTAATAAGAAGAGACATAAAACTCTGGGTCAGACATAAAGCCTGGTATGAGCGATAAGCATCTAAACAGAACAATAACAGGTAGACTAAACCATACCTGAACCTGGACCTGCAACCAAAGAGTTAGCACTACATATTGTACAACACTCTAAGGTGCCAATAACATGTGGTGTAAAGATAATGGGGGAGGGGGTGCGCATGTTATAGTGATGGCAAACAATCAAACATAGCATCCATCCTCACATCTCTCGCTCAGTGCATAAAGCATACGATATTCACCACTTCGATCACCCAATACACCTTGCTATGATCACTTTGCCCCATGAAGTCTCAATGACTTCACTGCACTGATCCATAGCCGCTAATCCTCTACTATGTCCACTTTTCCCCATGGAGTCACGATGACCCCACTACACTGGCTCATAGCCTTACTAATCCTTTACTATGTCCACTCTGCCCCATGGAGTCACAATGACCCCATTGCACTGGTACATAGTCTTACTACGCATCACTTTGCCCTTTGAGTCTTAATGACTCTACTGCATTGATAACGTAGTCTTTCTACCATCACCTTGCCCCTCGAGTCATAGTGACTCTACTGCACTGATAAGTAGCCCATCATCCATTTTCAGTGGTGAATCGAAGTTATGAACGTCGACAACTCCTTAGCACACGTCCCGCAGCAAAGCCCAACCATGAAGTGAACTCATTGGTTCCCAACTAGATCCTGAGCTCTAACTTCCATTTGGACTACCCTTGCATCTCGGGTTATTGGTCATCACCGGATCGGTTCAGAACTCCCCCTAATCATCAGTTCGGTTCGGATCGGAATGCTTCTTCTTCACTGGATCGGGTCGGATCGTCATCATCCCTGGCGGATCGGGTCGGGTCTCCAGCTTGCCACGGTTCGGATCGGCCTCTTCTAAAGCACCCCGGGTCGGGTCGTAGTCTCCAAGCCCAGTCGGAGTACATCGGTTCGGGTCGGGGCACTATGGCGGATCGGGTCAGAGAACTCCAGGCGGGTCGGATCGAATGATGCGTATCACGAGAAGTGCGAGTGGATCGAAGTGTGAAGTGCGAGAGAGGATCTGATCCTCCTAACCGATCCGATCTGGTTCGGGTGTCTTCCTGCACTATTTTCCAGTAAGCAGTTTATGCCACTCGACGGAGTTTTGGACCATTCCAACTATTCTCATCAATCACAAAGCATACCATACAATCATAGCAACATGCATAATCAACAACAAACACCAAAACAACTATATGTTAGGTTAAAATGGATCAAACATAGCCAAAACCCCATATTTTCCCTTAAGCATGTTTAGGTGAAACTAATGACGTGATTAGCAAAACTCAACCAAATTAACCCAAATTCATATCAGAGGTCTAAAACATCATTTCTAATTTTATAAATATTTTTCCAGAACTTTATCATGTTTAAATTCACTAATTAACACTAATTACCCTTAATTAGCAATAATTAGTGAGGAACTATGCAAATCACTCACCTTAGCCACAAATAAAACTTAGATCTGAAATAAATTTCTGATTTGGTGTGAATCCCAATGCTAAACAGCAGCTCAAATGTTCATTTGGTGTTGATCTCTCTTGATTTGATGTTGCTAAGCCCAATCTTCAAGCAGAAAGTGATTTGAAGGTGATTTAGAGGTTGGAGGCCATTTTTAGGGTTTCTAAGAGGTAGTGGAGGCCAGAAAACTGAAATGGAATGAATCTCTAACCCTTTTCAGCCTCCCCATAACCCTAATCCCGAAATGGGTTATGGGCCCATTCACTAATCACCCTATTTGGCCTGGTTAAGCATTTTTTCACCTTCCAAACCTTATTTCAGCCATATCTCCCAAACGGTAAGTCCGTTTCTCACATGTGACCACTGTACGGAAAGGTAAATCATCAAACGAATTTAATGGAAGTGGTTTCAAGTCAAAATTCCATTCTAGTCAAAAGTTATGGTCAAAACAATATCAACTAGGGGAAAACGGTCATTTAAAAATCGACAAAAATCATGAACATAGGAAATAACTCTAATGGTTGTTCCCAAAGTTACATGACCATACGACTTCATATGGGAAAGAAATAAATATTCTACAATCCTCCGATGCGAAGAATGCGGGTTGTTACAACCGTCCAATGACACACCTAGACCTGACCACCTAATTAAATAAATAGTCTGAAAAGCAAATATACTGTAACTTTTTCCTCCCCATACACGAGTACGAATAGCGTTGCAAAGTCCAAATCAATTTGCAGCCGTGTTTTCCCTTCATTTGTCCCTTTCTTTCAGTTCAATGGAAATGGAAATTAGCTAGAAAATATATGAAGCCGACCTCAACACCTATATCACAGACCTTCACACCTGCAGAAATCTTTTTCTCTGAATTGGAAAGGAGACAACATGACGAGTAGCTACCCTATTGTACCTAGCTATTGACAATAAAACTTCTTATCCCCTCATCTCCTCATATATATACGCGCCTCCCTAGTCATTTCGGCATGAATTATCACAACAAAAATCCATTTGTTTTTCATTCTTCCTTCCAGAAATTAAACCAAAGAAGAAAAAAACTTAGGCTTCACAAAAACAAAAGCCGCAAGACTGAAAATCACAAGTGGATTAATACCCGGGGCTTCATGAGCGGACCGATGCTAACAACATAAGAGGAGAAGAATGGTGAGAGGGACGCAACAACTGTGCGTGCATGAGGAAAGGAAGATCAAGGGAGGAAGAGTTTTGGGCACTTAAACGAGATAGAAGTGGGAAGGAGAATTTTCGCTGTAGGTTTCATATTTGTTTTGTGGGGAAGAGAAGCAGTACATAGTAATCGATCCTTGCGTGAAAACTATAAGAAATTTGGGTTTGAATTCATGTCATTAAATGAAATTTAAACCAAAATTATACTGGATCTTCATGATAATTTATAAATCGAGTGGAATACCTGTCGCATTCATTCGATTTCAACATCTTCAATCAATACTTGGATCTGGATCAAATCAGTGAGGAGCTCCAAAATTTGAAGCCTCTATCGGTGCCTACGAAAACTCACCCACCTTCATTCGAATCAAAGGTTGGAAGAAAGGCTATGGTGTTAGCCGCCATTATTGGGTGAATTATGTTTTTGTAGGGCTTTATTTTTGTTTGTACCTTGTCTATTTCAAAATGGTTCATGTGTCATATTTAAAAAGGAACGGTTTTCCTTTAAAATAAACATGTACCTAAAATAAGGAGACCAACCGGTATACTAATTCAACGTTAAATAAAATATCAATAGATTTGATATTTTATTTATCCAATGAATGTTTTTCCCTTTATTACGTTATGTCTGTGTGACCCTATAGGTTATTACAACGTTGGCAATGATTTTAAATTGTATTTAAAATCATAACAGTTATTGGCATCTAGCAAAACGCCGCTACTAACCAAGTTGTAATAAGATCAATGATTCAATACAACCTTTCCGTGACTAGTGTATCAATGTAATATAATCCTTTTAACCAATATATCCAGGATTAAACTGAAGCATGGATCTTATCATCCTCTTTATAATTTAATCCGTTTTCTTGATCGATGATTAGACTGTTTAAAACAAATCAATATTTGAGCATGACCATGCATTTCACAGTCTCACTCAATCTAGAGGACCATGGATATCACTACGAATATATCGTAGGGTTAAGTTCCATCTAGATCATTCATAATATTTCCTCGATTCGAGATGTATCCAATAATCACCATTATCGTTACTCTGTTACGAATAACTTTAGACGATATCAAAACATAAATATCCTCAAATAAAATTATAATGATTTCAGGTCTGAGGACCATTACATCACTGTCACAATGAGAATAACTTATGATACTGTTAATTATATTCCATGTAGTTATCTCACTGTAGGTCAGCCCAATACGATATTCTCCAATACGCATTTATGTTTTGACATTAATATCATGTATATTAATGATCAATGAGATGTGATCATCCGTCAATCAACATACTAGTCTCAACACTTTATTGTTGTCCTATATAAACAATAAAACTCGACTAGGGACATTTAAGAATTACAATACTTAACATATTATATAATCTCAAGTTCAAGTCACTTACTTGAACTATATAATTCCATATTATAATTCTAAGGACTTTTATTATACTAATATTATATTATGCAGTAATATAATATAATAGAATATTATTTTATTCCAAATAAAATAATAACATCAACAGTGTTATCAATCTCATCAAATGAATTGCCTCTAGGGCATAAACTCCAACAATCTCCCACTTGCACTAGTGTCAATCATTCATGTATTGTATACTCATGAAACTAATGTGACTATTAAACTTCTGCTACGACAGAGTTTAACTCAGTAGGTCTACAACTTTACAACTTTTGCAGCTTTGTAGATATGTTCATTTCCTGTGTGAACAACTTCACATAAGAATTATATTTCTTAAATATATGTTTGAACCGGTAACGAGTTTAACGATTTGGGCTTGAGCAATAGCCACATTGTTATCCCAATGCAAATCATTGGATCAACAATTAATTTAGTTCAATTATGAACTTCTTAATCCAAACATTTTCTTTCTTAGAATCAATATATATTTCTTGTTTTAAAACTAACATTATTTACAATAACTAGTGTGTTATCAATATATAACATTAGAATTATTGTGATATTCCCACTCAATTTCTTGTCTATACAAGACTAAATGGTATTTTGTAGTTTTCGAGACATTTCAAATTCCATTTCATTTCCTTTGATATCTAAGAGATAGGATCTCCTTTAAAAGGATACCAATTCGAGCAATAAACATTTTATCCTCTGAGGATTTATAGAAATAATATCCATTTATTTCTTTTGGATATTCCACAAAATTAGTTATCTGATTTGGGTATGGTCTTATCAGATGAAGGACATTCAATAAACATCTTACATTCCAAATCTCTACATTAGACATACTAGGACATTTCCTAGTCCATATCTTATATGGCGTTGAGACGACCCCAAATCCCGTACTGACGGAGACAAGGGTAATCTTTGGAATATAACACAGAAACAGATAATAGCGGAACAGAATTAAATAAATACATCAGATAATGAACAATAGAATATACTGGATAAAAGTAATCATCAGAGTTACACAGTATACAGGATCTTACTTAGTACAAATACAGTTCAGCTATACATAAATGTCTACAGCGGAAAACAACAAAATATGTACAATAGGAGCTGAACAGCATAAAAAGAGATAAATGATAGAATCCATCTTCAGCTCCAGCTATCCAGATAAAGCCTGCTAAACCTGAATACAAGGCTGCCCGTGTAGAAAGAGGGGCACCCGAGTTTGAAAGTGAAACAAACTACGAGTCAATCATGGGACTGGTATGAGAAATCCACTCAACCCATTTAAAATATGGTTAATCACAGGACCACGCCACTTTCGTGGAATGGGTTTACTCCATTGGATTGCCAGTGCTTTAAAACAAATCTTTCTTTTAAACATCGCTATGCTTTTTATAAAAATGAAGCCATTATAAGACTCAGTTCCCATCACACAATGCAACGCAAACCGGAGGATAGAGTTTTTACCTTATAACGGCCAAAATATGCTTGATACGAATAAAACAAAGGCATTTAATATTATTGCTAGTGTTTATATGTTTTGAGAGCAATTTCAAATCATAACTATCAATCATAGACAGCATGGGTACCATATATCATGTCGTCATATATATATACAATCAAAACTGCACAGTCACGTATTTGGAAATTGGATTTCCATCATGAACCAAGGCAAAAGATAGTCCTTACCGAATTCGAGACGCTCTAGCCCGTCCCTCAGGAACAGCC
The DNA here is from genome assembly GCA_030737875.1 of Allium sativum. Taxonomy (NCBI): domain Eukaryota; kingdom Viridiplantae; phylum Streptophyta; class Magnoliopsida; order Asparagales; family Amaryllidaceae; genus Allium; species Allium sativum. Next base: position 294,011,109 of record CM060912.1, read on the forward strand.
GCAACTACCCCTTGGATCGTTAGGGCCGGTCCACTGATGTGGATTATTATGCCTAAACACTACGTCTCCCGCCCTTTGGGGCGTAAACGAGCCAACGAGTGACTCCATCGGACCCGGATCGTCCGATCGAACCGAGGCGCCTCACAACAGCAACAACCACATAGGTGAAAAGTATATAAATGTCAGGGCTGGTAGGTCACTGACACCACCCTAGCTAGAAAGAAACGCATGCCCTCCCTGAGGTCCTTCTCCCATTTCTGGTTCATACCGGGGTGTGAGGCTCGCGAATTCCCGTTATACACAAAGCTACGCCACACAGGCTGTGCTTTGATCATCACCATAAGACTTTGCTTTTCAACAGAAGCCCTGATCACTGCATCTTAGCATGCCACATAGGCAATTCATGCCATGCGACTGATGTCCATCGATATACAACCTCTGAGCTCGTGCGTTTCAGAGAAGGGCGTTAAGCAAAAGAATAAATTCTCCATCGCCAAACAGATGTATATTTAATAGATATCAATCAACACAGAATAAAATCCAATGTCAGACACACAGTCCATTTACAAGTCCATTCTGGGTCTGAACAAAACCGGAGGCACTAAATACCTCGCAAAACCATCGATCACCACGTACGTCTGGACGATCACCACTCATTATCCATATTTCGGGATGCCTCCTAATCAGGACCTCGGTTACCATCCAAATGAGGTGAAGATCTCCGGTTTTCGACCAGCGTCTTCATCTTCGATTCTCAATCGTCGGTCAATTATTTGAAATGAGAATTATCTCGGCCATTTCAAATAATTCACGTATATTTAAAATTTCAAATCAATTTATTTCAATGGTTAAATCATTCGACAACACCAATTTTGTTCTTTTAATGTAATTTTCACACCATATCGTTTATGATATTTTATAATGATTTATCGCTATTTTTATTTATTTTAAAATAGCCAATTTATTCAAAACTACGCTTCGGGCCATAACGCGGCCGTAGCGCTGTTTTTCTTCAGATTTGATTTACACATATCTGAACATCTAACCGTTGGATCTTCACAAAATTTACATCATTAGAAGGGTCTTTTCGAAACGAATCCAACGGTTCCAGTTTCGGGAAAATCCGACGGTTGGATCTCCCGGTACAATCGTTTGAAGTTTCGATTTCAAAATACGAACTGCAGCGTCGTTATTTGATTAAATATAATTATATTTATATATATATATATAATCGATTCTGGCGCTGTTTTTCTTCAGATTTGAATTAAACATTCTAGACAATCCAACCGTTGGATTTTTACAAAGTTGGTGCCGTTGGAAAGATTTTTCCAAAGCGAACCCAACGGTTGCGATTTCAGGAAAATCCGATGGTCGGATCTCCCGGTATAATCGTTTGAAATCTCGGTTTCAAAATACGAACTGCACGACCACGTTTTGTTTTAATTTTATTTATATTTATAATTATATAAATATAGTTCATTCAACAATTTCAATATCGTTTTCACTTCAAATATTTCACTAACGCCTTTAAATTTCGGAAAAATTCGCCATAACTTCTTTTGTACGGGAGGGGCTGGGAAAATTCCCAAATAGCCACACGGGTGTCTCATGTCAAAAGAAAAAGAAAAAGCCAAGCGGCTAGCCAACAGGCTCATAAAATCATCACCCAAACAAAACAGTAAATGTGTACCTATTTGTCGGGCACAAAATTGTATTCCTCTTCTCTAGCCCCTTTGCTATACCCTGTTCAATAAATATGCATGTACATATATACAGTTCTTATCACTTATCATTTTCCATTCAACTTCATATTTGATTCCATTTGGTTTAAAAACACCATTCATTCTAATGTTGCATGCATAGGCAAAAATCATATCATTATCTAATTAATGAATATTTCGACTCATGCATATTTATTTGAACGAGTTGCTATTTTTAACACTTCACATTTCAACAATTCATGTGTATAATAAAAATGTATTTTTATTGTAAAACAATTCATTTCAAAATATTATTATTTTATATAGTTTATATAGGTGATAAAAATAGGATTTTTATAATAAAACAATTTCTTTTAAAACGAGATTATTTTACATAGTCCATATAGTTGATAAAAGGTGATTTTTATTATAAAACAATTTATTTCAAAATATGAATACCATTCAACACATGAATTTCAATTCAACGAATGAATATCGATTCAACACATGAAGGTTTTCTATAGTTTTTATATATAGATAAAAATGTGATTTTTATATTTAAAACACGAATACCATTCAACACATGAATTTCTAATCAACGAATGAATATCAATTCAACACATAAAGGTTTTCTATTCAACGAATAAATATAGTTTCGGCAAATGAAAATAATTCAAACACATGAATATTATTCAAAATTTCGGCAGCATAACGGCAGGGTAGTTAAAACCGGGACTGTCCCTAGTATGGCTCCTCGCTCTACCTTAAAACCTCGCAGTTTTTGACAATGGGGATCATGCATCTAGTTCGCACGCAGGCGGCATGTATATATTTATTTCATTTCCACAAACTAATCCTATGTGGTTTCAACCAAATATTTCTCAACCACAAACGGGTATTTTTCAACCACAATCAATCAATATCAACCACAAACAATCCCAAACAACCATTCGCTATCAATCAATTTCCACACCAATCACAACCAATAAATATCGTCCATGGTTTGTGGACGAGGGTCGTGTATATATATATATATATATATATATATATATATATATATATATATAGAAATTCACTTCTATTTCAACACATATATAATCTTTACAACGCATATATAACTTATACATCGAACATACAACTTATACAACGCTTATACAAGAGGTGTACAACGCTTATATAACTCATACATCGACTATATAATTTATACATCGTCGTTTTCCATATTGTTTATAAATTAGAAATCTCACATTGGGTTCCACTCCACCAAAAATAGCAGAAGGCTCAGAAAAATATGCGGTCTCTTCTAGAAGGTAGAAGACGTCCACAAGGTCACGATGTTTCCTGTTTAATCAAATTTCATTAACGAACGAAAAAGATATGATTTTTCAAAGGTTTGCAACACTTTAAAGGTGTTAAAATCAAATTAAATAAAATCAGCCGATACCTTTCAGTTTTTGTTCGAACTAGGGTTTGCAATTTTTGCCTAATCCGTGTAGCGAGTGGAAGATCAGGCTTTACGACGTCGAAGGGGACCGTGAGAGCTTTCGGCGCGCTGTAGTCTTGCTCAGTTCAATGGCGAACTGACACGGCGGCAGCGGTTGGAAGTTCCAACCTTTGAGGGCACGAAACTCGAGAGAGGGTCAACGGTTTTGGGTGAGGAGGGTATGGATTCGAAGGTGGTGAGGAGGGCTTCAAAAAGTTCAACTGGGGCTGGGGGTAGTTCGACGTGGTGTGGCCGGAAAATGGCCAGGAAGCGGCGACTAATTTCCGCCGTATATCGCGATTACGGAGGGGGGGTTCTGATTTTTATTATTTTTTATTTATGAAAGAATTTTCCTATTCGTCGATATATATATTTATTCAAAAATTGGGGTTTTCTTAAACGGATTCGAAATCAAACCCAATGACTGTCGCCCCTAGCGTTTTACCCCCATTCCGAACACAATGGGATATGTTTCGAAGGCCCATTCGAATGTTTTCAGTCGGTTTTCCTTCAAATTAAAATATAAAACATTTAATTTGAACGTGCATTTCAATTTGCCAGGGCCACAAACTGATTCGAAAAATTCCAGAAAAATAAATCTGGCTATGTTTTGACGATACGGTCCCAACAAAACTAGTTTTGTCGAATTCTGAGACTGTTTGCAAAAAGGCCCTTTTCTGGTCGATCCAATTTAACTGTAATTGACCAAAACACATTTTCCTTTGCCACGCTCACATACTAGCTTCAAAAATTATGAAATTTGAAACCTAGCGATAACTTCACATCCCGGATCCAACAAAAGTGGTTTCGTCGAATTCCGAGGTCGTATGCAAAATGGCCAATTTCACGGGCTATATAAATTCCATAGCGACCTTTCTGAAAATTCATTCGACCATAACTTTTGCTTTCCGCTATGAAAATTCGATTTTTCAGATTCGTTAGAAAGGTATTCACTAACAGATTTTGTAACAACTCGTATTTCGATAACATGTTAAAACGAGAGTCAAGGCAGAATTTAATTTTAAATTCTGAATCAAGTAAAACGGGCTATGCCATTGCGTTCGTCTCGGAAAAATAGGCGAAATAGAGTCCGAGTTTTCGAAAATCGGAGTCCGTATGACCCGTTAAAGGCCCAAAGAAGATTTCTGGAAATTTGAACTTCGGAAATAGTTTAGAAAAATCAGATCTGGGGCCAGGCGGGAAGTTTCCCGCCTAGGCCATGTCGACAGGGCTGTCGACAGGCCTGTCGACTTGGGCCCAGACCAAGTCGACAGCCCTGTCGACTTGCCTGTCGACAGGGGGTGGCCGGGGCAAGCTGCCTGGCGCACCTGCTTGTCTCACCTGGTCTTGTTCTTGGGCTGGTTCTGGAAGCTTCCGAGATCTGATGGTCCTAATCTATCTTAGGGTTAATCTAAGGGCCTAAAACTACCCTAATCTCTATAAAAAGACCCTAAACCTAACCTAAATCCCTAAAAATCAAACCTAGCAACTAAGTGCTGCCAAAATCAATCTTGATCATGGCCTCCATCTCCAATCCCTAGAGCCTATGCATTCAAATCGGGTTCAAATCAAGATATGCAAGCTTGCTACACCAAAGGGAGGCCAAATCAACATTTCTATGCGAGTTCCATGACGATTCTTCTACAAAGGAGGCACCTTTCTTAGCCAAGATGATTCATGCTTCTTTCCCTAGGCCTAACTATGTAAGTTCTAGCTACTTTTAGATGGAAACGGTAGTTTTGATAATGACATGGGATAAATTGAGGCTAAGCATGATTATGCGAACCTATATGAACCTTACCTTGCCTTTTGTGTTCATGTTTACGATTCTAGGCCATGTGAGTGACTTAATCATGCCTCTCATGCTATGCATAACCTAGTTTAACTTGCAAGTTTGGATCTTTATGCATGAAATGCTAGCATGAACCTTTAGAAACTATTTTACTTGTGAAACATTGGCTAAGACAAGATTTTGGGGCTTATGCATGTTTATGAACCCAAACCCCTTATGCTAACATGCAAGTTTGTGGCCAAATCCTTTATGAGATTATGCATGCTCGTGGCCAATCCCCTCTTTTAAGTTGTGCATGTTTATGGCCAAACCCCTTTTGATAATATGCATGTTTGTGGCCAAATTACCATATGACACTATGCATGTTTATGGCCAACCCCTTTATGATGTTATGCATGTGGAAGCCAAGCCCTTTTTGGCATCATGCATGTTTTGAGACCAATATGTGACATAGTATCCTTACTATGTTGACTCGCTTTGCTTGCGTTGGGAAAACACGATTTTGGGTAGTTAGATAAACATGAACATGTCGCAAAATCTTAACTTGAATATGACATGTGTTTATACTTGAAAATATGACTTGAAAGATAACATGGAAGTTGGCATGTAAGTATGCATAAAACATGAGCTTGGGAATTTACCTATTAAGTTAGGTCTACCCTTTGGGAATTTACCTATTAAGTTAGGTCTACCCAAAAGCTTGAAAACTTGTAACATGTTTTGGAAACATGATGGACTTAGATAATATGAGTGTGGCCAACTCGAGGTTGGGTTGAGTTTGCAACGTAAAACTACCCGGAACCGACCGACCTAACTAGTAGTTGCAAACAATAGGACCCAATGTGAGAAGTTGGTCATGTCGCGCTTAAGACCCGAGGTTAGACTAGGTTGTGGTGTAAATCTACCCGGACCCGCCCGGCTTAACTAGTAACCACAATAAGGTCTAATGTGAGAGGTTAAGAGTGCATTAATTAAATTAATGCCACATGATAAGGTTAAGTAAATTTGACTAATGACACTTAACCGATATGACACGAATGGGAAGGTTAAGTGGGACCGGGCTTGATTTCCTTAATGACACTTAACCGTGCAAGATGATTAGGAGATGGGGTTAAGTAATTTACACTTAACTAATCCGACTGGGTAATTAGATGAGGTTAAGTAATTAAGACTTAACTAACCTAACCACGGTAATTAGATGGGGTTAAGTAATCCACACTTAACTAATCTAAACACGGTAATTCGACGGGGTTAAGTTAAACACTTAACCAATTTAAACTTGGTAGTTCAATGAGGTTAAGTAACCAATACTTAACCAACTTAACGTGATAATTTAATGGGGTTAAGCAACTTATACTTAACCAATTATACATGAAGATTTGATGTGGATAAGTGACCTAAACTTAACCAATCTAACTCGTTAACTTGATGTGGTTAAGTGAACTAAACTTAACCAATCTAACTCGTTAATTTGATGAGGTTAAGTTAACCTATACTTAACCAATCTAACGTGAAAACATGATAAGGCTAAGTCACGAATCACTTGAATACGCTTGACCGATTTGACTCGGTAATTTGACAAGGTCAAGTTAATTTATATAATTAACCAATCTAAAATGATAATTAGACGAGGTTAAGTTATGGATTGCTTAATATACTTAGCCAAATTGACACATGGTTTGTAGGGTTAAGTCCTGGACTTGGATACTTAGCCAATTTTGACATGGTTTGTAGACGGGCTAAGTTATGGACTTAAGTGACACTTAACCCATTAGATAAACCCTAATTCGGAGCATTGGGTAAATAACCATAGTTAACAAGGATTATGGAAATAAGGCTAAGTGGTAAACCTTAGTTAAGGGAAACTAAGTAATAATTCTTAGTCAAGGAAATTTGGACCATTTCTTAGATAGATCAGTAACCCGATACGTTAGGTCAACGTTTAAGTATGCGTGTAGGAGCAGGCTATCTGATTTGGATAAAGGCTCCAGCGAACTGGGTAACGAAGCAGCGGCTTCGGGGAACGTGAGGATATTCTTGGTATCCCTCTGTGAGGTCGCAGATGATCATCCTGGGCTCACAAGAGGTTGAGGTCTGCGGTAGAAGAACCAAGAATATGCCTTGGTTGCTATGCGAGCGACCTAAAGACTGGGGTGGATAGCAGTGAGTCGACGGATACATAAGGTGCCCGAGATAGCAAGTTCGCCGATCATCTACCATCTTGAGTCGAGCGTGTACGTACGGAAAGGCAGGGAACACCCAACAGACCATAATTTGCTATCTAATTATGGGTGAGGTAGGCCGTAGGATGTGGGCTGGCCAGAGTGTAGTTCTCATGCAAGATTTTCTCTTGTGTTGCCTTTCACTAGTTGAGGGAGGGGTCTCGTGGGACCATAGCCACGTGTAGAAAAGCAGACCTTAGTATCTGCATCGGCAGATAAATCTAAAGCTCCCGACCGAGTCTTGTATTTCTTGTTTTGCCCTGTGACAGGACTCGGATGGCACGATGTGATACATGTGCATCCAGTTATAGAAAAACGATTCACGATGAATGCGTGGGAAAAAGGGCGCGGTTGAGGGTTAGCGTAATCCCTAGTGGCCTAGGTGGTTTAACCCAAACCGAAATACGAAAGCGTGCAATAGGTAAGCGTAATCCCTAGTGGTGCTAGGTGGCGTAAGTCCTAGTAGTCCAAACGATGATTCATATAGAAGAGCCTAGCTAGAACAAGGGTGACAGTCCAAACGATTTCAAGGATAATACGACATGAGGAAGCCCGTACGAGGTACGGCAGAGGACTGAACTTGTATACATGGAAAGAAACATATGATTTGAGTAACCTATATATGCGATATATTGGGTTGACATGGACCATTACACGACTGTGAGCGAGGGACATTCATGGTTAACACATGACGCGGGTAGGGATACTAGTACGAGAGGTGCAGAGCAAATATACATGTTAGAACTAGGAAGAATATACATAATAGATACCGTGGGATGTTAGACGGGGTAGATACCTTGGGATAATGTACTCGTTAGAAATCTGACGATGTGATACCTTGACTTATCATAACACTGTAGTTTATCATGATACCTTAGTTTACTTTGCCACAGTAGTTCAACCGGCTATCTTGGTTTATCTATCTTGTAGTTACCCTTATGTTTACTTTCAGTTTATGCATGTCATGTTACCTTTACCTGTTTTTATACTGGAAGTAGATAGGACTTACTCAGTCTTTTTGACTGACCCGTTTTGTTTCGCCTCTTTTCTTCCGTTTCCCCCCCCCCCCAGGTTTCAGGGAGGAAACAATGCTGTCTAGTTCGGACTTCTTCTGCTTGAAGGTCATCATGGATGGCTTGGACTTCTCTTGGCTATGGCTACTTTACTGTTTTACTTGGGGAATAATTTATTAAAAAGTCTTTATGCTTCCTTACTATTGCAAGACAGGTTTTGATGTACTCTGATGTAAAAGGCTTTTGACCTCATTTATTAATGTTATGAAAGTTGGATTTTACTTCCGCTATTTATATATGTTCTGTCTTCTGATATTTCTGTGCATGTTTACCAATAATGCCCCTCCAAAGCTAGTGCATTCCTTTGCGAGTGACCCTAGCGGAGGCGGGGTGTTACATTTGGTATCAGAGCAGAAGGTTACCAGACTGGGCAAAAGTTTTTAAAGACCTTCTGAAAATTATTTGAAAAACCGTTTACAAAGAAGCATTTTTCAAGAAAGTTTTCTTTTAAAAAGAAAAGGCTATTCCCCAAAGGCCATTAGCATTATCCTTGTTTCCTTGATTGAATCTCTTTTCCTTTCTTTCCTCCATCTGTAGTCACAGTGGTTTTAACTGCGACTAGTCTTTTCTATCTACGGAAGTGCTTTTCAGGCGATGGAGGTGGTTCTCGAGAGACCAGTGGTCGCGTTATAGGAAAGGATAGTGAGAAAGAGGATAAAGGATACGAGTTTAAGGATGAACAACTTGTTGGTATGGCTCAACCCAGAATGAGAGAGAAAGATGAACAATGAAACCCATGACGAGAGAGTACCTTTGGCATGGTGAAACGGGACGGATAGTTAAGTATTATGGAACAGGGACAAGATCATTCGGAGGGCAATAGTATGCTCTCATTTCTAGGGTACCTCGGAAGGAGGGTAACGATCTTGTTAAAGGTTTAGTTTTTCTTCTCTATCATCCCGTCGGGACTTTGTTTGGATCACCATATCTTTTTAAGTCCGCTTCGATAATTGAGTCTCTGCACCTTAGAACTAGTATAATAGAGGATCCCGTTTTTGTCTTAAGTCCTATTGGGAGATCGGTCCATTTACTCATGGCTTGTTTGGATTTGAGAATGTCTATGTCAAGTGTTGAGCTTGGAAATAATGCTTATGTTTATAAGCTATGGATGGATTCTAGGGATGAAGTGGTTATCCAGCAAGGGGTGCCATTCTCGGTTTTGGAAAGAGGGTAGTTAGATTCTCGACTCATCTTGGTGATACCCTCGAAATCTCGTGTAACCTTTTGGGTTCTGTCATGGCTAGTTACCTAGAATCCCAGGATGCAGTTGTTGGTAATCCGTTTGAATAGAATTCGCCGCTAAGGCGGATGGTTCGTTTCGATTATGTATGAGTTATGGGAATCACCCTAGCAAGGACTCTTGGCAAATTGGATTGGCATCGGAAAACGAGATCCAGAATTCACTAGTGAATTTTGGGGAGCTGGCTTGAGTACGTAGATATGGTTGAGCCAAGTATACTAGGGAAACAATAAGTGAAAGTGAAACGAGAGGCGAAAGTGAAATGAGTTTCACTCGCACCTTGGAAACAGGAATAAGAAGCTACAAAACCGTGAAGTTAAAAGACGACTTTGATGGTCAAAGACTAGATATGCGCATGATACCTCTTTTTGGGAGTATATCCTTGATCCCTGTTTTCTGTAGAGCTTACTTGTAGGCTATCTTTTATGGATATCCTCTCGGTCCTGTCTCTGTTACAAACCCCGTACGGAGATTGTTTTGTTTATCTTCTCGACCCTGTTTCAGGGAACCTTAGGTAGAACCCTATGGATGTAAACATGTATTTGAAACATGTTATGATTGATATGGTTGCAAATGGTTGCAAGTGGTTGCTCGTGGATGCACGAATTTACATTAGATATTAGCTCGACTCGGTCACATTTCATATTGCATATGCACGAGTATTTATACTTGTTTATGGATGAAATTGAATGTGTTATCATGCGGATGTTGCATATGGTTGAATGTTTGTGCACGCATATAGTATATATGACTAGGACTATTTGCATACATAATGGATTCATAGCACTAAACATATTTTTGCATTCAAAAGATTTTTCAGGCCTGATCATTAGCATTAGCTAAGGAACATGTACACACACGTTTTGCATACATTCATAAAGCATTAGGAGTCGTTTAAGGACAATGGTTGCTTGTGGATGATGGTTTGAGTAGATGGATGATGGATGGTAGGATATGTTCTTCCTAACTTTGAGATTTCGGGGACGAAATCCTAAAAGGTGGGGAGAATGTAACAACTCGTATTTCGATAACATGTTAAAACGAGAATCAAGGCAGAATTTAATTTTAAATTCTGAATCAAGTAAAACGGGCTATGCCATTGCGTTCGTCTCGGAAAAATAGGCGAAATAGAGTCCGAGTTTTCGAAAATCGGAGTCCGTATGACCCGTTAAAGGCCCAAAGAAGATTTCTGGAAATTTGAACTTCGGAAATAGTTTAGAAAAATCAGATCTGGGGCCAGGCGGGAAGTTTCCCGCCTAGGCCATGTCGACAGGGCTGTCGACAGGCCTGTCGACTTGGGCCCAGACCAAGTCGACAGCCCTGTCGACTTGCCTGTCGACAGGGGGTGGCCGCGGCAAGCTGCCTGGCGCACCTGCTTGTCTCACCTGGTCTTGTTCTTGGGCTGGTTCTGGAAGCTTCCGAGATCTGATGGTCCTAATCTATCTTAGGGTTAATCTAAGGGCCTAAAACTACCCTAATCTCTATAAAAAGACCCTAAACCTAACCTAAATCCCTAAAAATCAAACCTAGCAACTAAGTGCTGCCAAAATCAATCTTGATCATGGCCTCCATCTCCAATCCCTAGAGCCTATGCATTCAAATCGGGTTCAAATCAAGATATGCAAGCTTGCTACACCAAAGGGAGGCCAAATCAACATTTCTATGCGAGTTCCATGACGATTCTTCTACAAAGGAGGCACCTTTCTTTGCCAAGATGATTCATGCTTCTTTCCCTAGGCCTAACTATGTAAGTTCTAGCTACTTTTAGATGGAAACGGTAGTTTTGATAATGACATGGGATAAATTGAGGCTAAGCATGATTATGCGAACCTATATGAACCTTACCTTGCCTTTTGTGTTCATGTTTATGATTCTAGGCCATGTGAGTGACTTAATCATGCCTCTCATGCTATGCATAACCTAGTTTAACTTGCAAGTTTGGATCTTTATGCACGAAATGCTAGCATGAACCTTTAGAAACTATTTTACTTGTGAAACATTGGCTAAGACAAGATTTTGGGGCTTATGCATGTTTATGAACCCAAACCCCTTATGCTAACATGCAAGTTTGTGGCCAAATCCTTTATGAGATTATGTATGCTCGTGGCCAATCCCCTCTTTTAAGTTGTGCATGTTTATGGCCAAACCCCTTTTGATAATATGCATGTTTGTGGCCAAATTACCATATGACACTATGCATGTTTATGGCCAACCCCTTTATGATGTTATGCATGTGGAAGCCAAGCCCTTTTTGGCATCATGCATGTTTTGAGACCAATATGTGACATAGTATCCTTACTATGTTGACTCGCTTTGCTTGCGTTGGGAAAACACGATTTTGGGTAGTTAGATAAACATGAACATGTCGCAAAATCTTAACTTGAATATGACATGTGTTTATACTTGAAAATATGACTTGAAAGATAACATGGAAGTTGGCATGTAAGTATGCATAAAACATGAGCTTGGGAATTTACCTATTAAGTTAGGTCTACCCTTTGGGAATTTACCTATTAAGTTAGGTCTACCCAAATGCTTGAAAACTTGTAACATGTTTTGGAAACATGATGGACTTAGATAATATGAGTGTGGCCAACTCGAGGTTGGGTTGAGTTTGCAACGTAAAACTACCCGGAACCGACCGACCTAACTAGTAGTTGCAAACAATAGGACCCAATGTGAGAAGTTGGTCATGTCGCGCTTAAGACCCGAGGTTAGACTAGGTTGTGGTGTAAATCTACCCGGACCCGCCCGGCTTAACTAGTAACCACAACAAGGTCTAATGTGAGAGGTTAAGAGTGCATTAATTAAATTAACGCCACATGATAAGGTTAAGTAAATTTGACTAATGACACTTAACCGATATGACACGAATGGGTAGGTTAAGTGGGACCGGGCTTGATTTCCTTAATGACACTTAACCGTGCAAGATGATTTGGAGATGGGGTTAAGTAATTTACACTTAACTAATCCGACTGGGTAATTAGATGAGGTTAAGTAATTAAGACTTAACTAACCTAACCACGGTAATTAGATGGGGTTAAGTAATCCACACTTAACTAATCTAAACACGGTAATTCGACGGGGTTAAGTTAAACACTTAACCAATTTAAACTTGGTAGTTCAATGAGGTTAAGTAACCAATACTTAACCAACTTAACGTGATAATTTAATGGGGTTAGGCAACTTATACTTAACCAATTATACATGAAGATTTGATGTGGATAAGTGACCTAAACTTAACCAATCTAACTCGTTAACTTGATGTGGTTAAGTGAACTAAACTTAACCAATCTAACTCGTTAATTTGATGAGGTTAAGTTAACCTATACTTAACCAATCTAACGTGAAAACATGATAAGGCTAAGTCACGAATCACTTGAATACGCTTGACCGATTTGACTCGGTAATTTGACAAGGTCAAGTTAATTTATATAATTAACCAATCTAAAATGATAATTAGACGAGGTTAAGTTATGGATTGCTTAATATACTTAGCCAACTTGACACATGGTTTGTAGGGTTAAGTCCTGGACTTGGATACTTAGCCAATTTTGACATGGTTTGTAGACAGGCTAAGTTATGGACTTAAGTGACACTTAACCCATTAGATAAACCCTAATTCGGAGCATTGGGTAAATAACCATAGTTAACAAGGATTATGGAAATAAGGCTAAGTGGTAAACCTTAGTTAAAGGAAACTAAGTAATAATTCTTAGTCAAGGAAATTTGGACCATTTCTTAGATAGATCAGTAACCCGATACGTTAGGTCAACGTTTAAGTATGCGTGTAGGAGCAAGCTATCTGATTTGGATAAAGGCTCCAGCGAACTGGGTAACGAAGTAGCGGCTTCGGGGAACGTGAGGATATTCTTGGTATCCCTCTGTGAGGTCGCAGATGATCATCCTGGGCTCACAAGAGGTTGAGGTCTGCGGTAGAAGAACCAAGAATATGCCTTGGTTGCTATGCGAGCGACCTAAAGACTGGGGTGGATAGAAGTGAGTCGACGGATACATAAGGTGCCCGAGATAGCAAGTTCGCCGATCATCTACCATCTTGTGTCAAGCGTGTACGTACGGAAAGGCAGGGAACACCCAACAGACCATAATTTGCTATCTAATTATGGGTGAGGTAGGCCGTAGGATGTGGGCTGGCCGGAGTGTAGTTCTCATGCAAGATTTTCTCTTGTGTTGCCTTTCACTAGTTGAGGGAGGGGTCTCGTGGGACCATAGCCACGTGTAGAAAAGCAGACCTTAGTATCTGCATCGGCAGATAAATCTAAAGCTCCCGACCGAGTCTTGTATTTCTTGTTTTGCCCTGTGACAGGACTCGGATGGCACGATGTGATACATGTGCATCCAATTATAGAAAAACGATTCACGATGAATGCATGGGAAAAAGGGCGCGGTTGAGGGTTAGCGTAATCCCTAGTGGCCTAGGTGGTTTAACCCAAACCGAAATACGAAAGCGTGCAATAGGTAAGCGTAATCCCTAGTGGTGCTAGGTGGCGTAAGTCCTAGTAGTCCAAACGATGATTCATATAGAAGAGCCTAGCTAGAACAAGGGTGACAGTCCAAACGATTTCAAGGATAATACGACATGAGGAAGCCCGTACGAGGTACGGCAGAGGACTGAACTTGTATACATGGAAAGAAACATATGATTTGAGTAACCTATATATGCGATATATTGGGTTGACATGGACCATTACACGACTGTGAGCGAGGGACATTCATGGTTAACACATGACGCGGGTAGGGATACTAGTACGAGAGGTGCAGAGCAAATATACATGTTAGAACTAGGAAGAATATACATAATAGATACCGTGGGATGTTAGACGGGGTAGATACCTTGGGATAATGTACTCGTTAGAAATCTGACGATGTGATACCTTGACTTATCATAACACTGTAGTTTATCATGATACCTTAGTTTACTTTGCCACAGTAGTTCAACCGGCTATCTTGGTTTATCTATCTTGTAGTTACCATTATGTTTACTTTCAGTTTATGCATGTCATGTTACCTTTACCTGTTTTTATACTGGAAGTAGATAGGACTTACTCAGTCTTTTTGACTGACCCGTTTTGTTTCGCCTCTTTTCTTCCGTTTCCCCCCCAGGTTTCAGGGAGGAAACAATGCTGTCTAGTTCGGACTTCTTCTGCTTGAAGGTCATCATGGATGGCTTGGACTTCTCTTGGCTATGGCTACTTTACTGTTTTACTTGGGGAATAATTTATTAAAAAGTCTTTATGCTTCCTCACTATTGCAAGACAGGTTTTGATGTACTCTGATGTAAAAGGCTTTTGACCTCATTTATTAATGTTATGAAAGTTGGATTTTACTTCCGCTATTTATATATGTTCTGTCTTGTGATATTTCTATGCATGTTTACCAATAATGCCCCTCCAAAGCTAGTGCATTCCTTTGCGAGTGACCCTAGCGGAGGCGGGGTGTTACAGATTTAAATATTTTTGGTTTTGCTAAAATCCGTTTTGTTGTGCACCCGGTACAGTCCGACAAAGTTTGGATTCAATTTGTTCTGGTTTTTATTGACGATATTCTAATCTTCTCTAAGTCAAAAGCCGAACATGAAAAACATTTGGAACAAGTGTTAGAAATCCTCAGAAGGAATGTATTGAAAGCAAAGTTTTCCAAATGTAGATTCTGGCAAGATAAAATTAAATTTCTATGCCACGTCGTTTCGAAAGAAGGAATTGCTGTGCATCCAAGCAAAATCACAGCTATTCAGAATTGGAAACAGCCCAGTACTCCCACTGAAGTCCGCAGTTTTCTCGGATTGGCTAGCTATTACCGGAAGTTCGTTAAAACTTTTCAAAGATATCTGGTCGTTTAACAAAGCTTACAAAGAAGCACTCTAAATTCAAATGGACTCCAGAAAGTGAGGAGGCTTTTGAAGAGCTAAAGTTAAGATTAACGACAGCTCCAGTGTTAACCATCATCGATGGCAACCAAGATTTAAAAGTATGGACTGATGCTTCTAGAGAAGGCCTTGGCGCAGTGTTAATGCAAAGGGGTCAAGTGATTGCTTATGCTAGCCGTCAATTGAAGCCGCACGAGAAAAACTACGTAACTCATGATCTTGAGTTATTGGCTATAGTATTTGCCCTGAAAATTTGGAGGCATTATCTTCTGGGTGAGAGATTCGAATTGTTTACAGATCACCAGTCATTAAAGTATCTATTCACACAGAAGGACTTGAATCTGAGGCAGCAACGTTGGCTGGAGTTTCTTGCAGCATATGACTTTGAAATTATATACACTCCAGGGAAAGCAAATGTCGTGGCCGATGCGTTAAGCCAAAAGAATGAAATGATCGCCAGTTTTATTATCACGACTTCATTGATAGATAAAATATCTGCTCTTCAGGAGGATGATCCCTTCATTCAGAAGATCAGAGAGATAATTCAACAAGGCGAACCCTCGAGTTTTCAAGTGGATAATGATGGAATTCTAAGGCTCAAAGGTCGAATCTGTGTCCCTAACATTCCTGAGCTTTGAAAGGAAGTACGAGATGAATGCCACAAGTCAAAACTTAGTATCCATCCGGGAGTAAGCAAAATGTATAATGACATCAAACGCACTTTCTGGTGGAAGTCAATGAAGAGGGACATTTCTTTATATGTCAGCTGATGCCCTACTTGCCAGCTAGTCAAGAGCGACCAACAGAAATTGGCTGGATTGTTACAACCGCTAGACGTTCCTGGCTGGAAGTGGGAGCATATCTCCATGGACTTCATAGATGGTTTTCCCAGAACCAGGAAAGGAAATGACAGTATTTGGGTGATCGTAGATCGCTTCACGAAGACCGCCCATTTCATACCTGTCAGATCAAACAGAACTGCTCAGAGTCTGGCGCAGATATACTTCAGGGAAATAGTTAGACTACATGGAGTGCCGCTCAGTATAGTCAGTGATAGAGATACAATATTCACTAGCAAATTCTGGGAAACATTTCAAGTCGAACTGGGAACGAAGTTGAACTCGAGCACCGCTTATCATCCTCAGACAAACGGTCAGACTGAGAGGGTGAATCGTATTTTAGAAAATCTATTGCGGGCTTGTGTTATAGTTCGGTGGATCATGGGAAGACCATCTGCATTTGACTGAATTCTCATATAACAACAGTTACCAGGCGAGTCTGACAATGTCGCCATTCGAAGCATCGTATGGTAGACCGTGCCGATCTCCTGCTTGTTGGGTCGAGCCCGGAAATAGACTTGTGTTGGGTCCTGATATGATTCGAGAAGCTGCCGACCAAGTCGATTTTATCAAGAAGCGATTACTCGCCGCTCAAAGCCGACAAAAGAGCTATGCCGATAGGAGAAGAAGAGATATATCCTTTGTTGTTGGCGACTATGTATATTTGAAAGTATCGCCGATGAGAGGAGTTATCCGGTTCGGTAAAACTAGAAAATTGGCGCCCAAATTCATTGGTCTGTTTCATATTCTGGAACGGATCGGGACTCTCGCTTACAGGGTCAAATTGCCTGATTGGTTGCCTGGAGTTCATGATGCATTTCATATATCTCAACTTCGAAAACATGTTCATGATCCAGACTTGATCGTGGAAGAAGCAGCTCAGCGGGATATTGAAATTACTCCAGAATTAGCTGTGAGAAGAGAGCCGCTAAAGATCATCGGCAAAGAAACCAAAGAGCTGAGGAACAAGAAGGTTCACTTAGTCAAAGTGTAGTGGAGTGGAGATCCGCGAGATTGTACTTGGGAAACTGAGGAGAGCATTCAGAAAGCTTATCCTAGATGCCGAGTGGATATCTCCGATTGACTCCGGTGCAAGGTATATTCACCATACTTTACATCACCATTTAATTCTCTATTCTATTGTTGTTTCCTTTCCATGGATGTACACTTTTAATTCTATAGTCGGAATGATTTTAAAAGAATATAGGAAATAATTTGCATGATTTTGAAAAGTTAAAAACAATTTGATTGTTGGCTGTGTTGTGTGATTGTAGACTGATTAATTAAAGTTATTAAAACGATAGTTAATTTGATCAATAATAGGATAATGGTAGAATTTATTCATTTAAATCACACATTGAACTGGTTAGAAAATAGATAGAAATGTATATACATGTGCATTTTATATATTTGAACAGGTAGATGGATTAGCTATTGAGTAAAGATTTTATTTGCGTGCCCGACAAATAGGTAAACCTTAATGAGTTGGATGCGAAATATTATTATATCAACTCCTGTGAATGCCATTGGATGCGGAGTGCTGGTTATTCTGTGTGAAATAATAAACATCGCCGTAGGATAGTAACAATTAATTTTGAACTACATTGCATGGCATACTTCAGAAGATAGGCATACTTCATCATATACCACATAAGCATTTGGGGGTTTGTGTGACGAGGTGGAAGGTTTACCATACGAGCGAGAGGCTTGTATGGCGATGATTATGTTTTACAGGTTGAACTGATGACTGATATGGACTATTTAAATTGTAACGATTAAATTGCCAGATTAATAAAAACCCCACACGGGTATGGAGTTGACAATAATCACGTCTCTCTAGTTATTAGATACGGCATATGGACTTTTTATTCTCCACACGGGACAGGGTGACGAGAATTTATTCTCTGGAGTTATTATCAGTACACGCTCCCCTATAAACATTAGAATATATCACTATAAATATGTGTATGCTTATTAGGATTTATTGGGTACCTAATACGGCCCAATAAATTTCCAAACCTCTCTCCGTACAAAGGAGGTTATGGCGAAATTTTTCGAAAATTCCGGGTGTTAGCCAAATTTTTGAAGAATTTGAAAATTCTCAGAAACTGAAATTTGGAGAATTGAAGCCTGATCGAACGTAGAATTAATTAATCAAACCACTTTCGACTTTGTTCCTTTTCGAGGACGAAAAGTTTTAAGTGGGGGAGATATTTTTATAAAAAACATTGCGATGTTTAAAAAGAAAAATTTGTTTTGAAGCATTGGCAATCCAATGGAGTAAACCCGTTCCACGAAAGTGGCGTGGTCCTGTGATTAGCCATATTATATATGTGTTAATTAGATTCCTCATACCAGTCCCATGACTGACTCGTAGTTTGTTTCACTTTCAAACTCGGGTGCCCCTTTTTCTACACGGGCAGCCTTGTGTTCAGGTTTAGCTGGTTCTTTCTGGATAGCTGGAGCTGAAGATGGATTCTATCATTTACTTCTTTTTATGCTGTTCAGCTCCTATTGTACATATTTTGTTTGTTTTCCGCTGTAGACATTTATGTATAGCTGAACTGTATTTGTACTAAGTATGATCCTGTATACTGTGTAACTCTGATGATTACTTTTATCCAGTATATTCTATTGTTCATTATCTGGTGTATTTATTTAATTTTGTTCCACTATTATCTGTTTCTGTGTTATATTCCAAAGATTACCCTTGTTTCCGTCAGAACGGGATTTGGGGTCGTCACAACGTTGCTTTCCAGATATCACCTTCAGTTGTGCTTTGTATTATTTTCCGCTGCTATGTAATTTATTGTATTCTCTGATATTTATCGAATGTAATTTATTCAATTATACTCTGTATATTCTTGTATTTTGGTGGAATTGTTGTAATAGCAATGAAATGTTCTTCCGTCTGCGTTCTAATTTGTCATGTTCTCAAACAGTCAGGGGTTTCGAACAGTCTAGATCGGTTTAACGACTGATTCAGATAGAGCGAAATTCCAGGCCGTCACATTTGGTATCATCCTGGATCCAACAAAAGTGGTTTCATCGAATTCCGAGGTCGTTTGCAAAATGGCCAATTTCACGGGCTATATAAATTCCATAGCGACCTTTCTGAAAATTCATTCGGCCATAACTTTTGCTTTCCGCTATGAAAATTTGATTTTTCAGATTCGTTAGAAAGGTATTCACTAACATATTTAAATATTTTTGGTTTCGCTAAAATCCATTTTGTTGTGCACTCGGTACAGTTCGACAAAGTTTGAATTCAATTTTTGAAACTACAGCGCCATTTCAGGCCTTGTTTATAATTATAGTTAATTATTTTCGTTTTCAATTGTCAATTCAAATCACTTTTCCTCTCTATTATTTAAAATCCATTATTTTAGCCAATTTAAAAATTTTAAATTGGTTCAGATTTTCTGGGTCGTTACAGGCGTCTTCAAACTCGTTTTAGTAGGATTAAATGCAATTGTTCTATTTCAATTTATTAGAAGATCTGTATGACTTATCATTAATTATGCTATATCTTATAAGGTGCGATTTCTCCTTTCCAATACACCATTCCAATATGGTGTTCTAGATGGAGTGAATTATGAAACAATTTCAAACTCATATGGACAGTCATTAAATAATTGGCTTAAATATTATTTTCAATCTGTTCAAAAAGTATTTGTTTTCTGTTAAAATTAGTTTCTATCTCCACTTTGAATTCTTTGAACTTGTCAAAGGATTCTGATATGTGTTTCATAAGATACACATATCTGTATCTATTGATATCATCAGTAAATATAATGAAGTAATATAACCTGCCTTTAGCTTATGTATTCATTACTCCATATTCATCATTATGTATGAGACCTAATACATATTGCTCATTCACTGTGTCAAGTAAAAGACAATTCAATTATTTTTCCTAATAGACAAGACTTGTATATGATTCAAAATCAAATGGTCTCAAAACTCCATCATTATGGAGTTTTGATATACTCTCTTGTTTATACGGGCTAACTGTTAATGCTAAAGGTATGTTGGATTTAAATCACTAAATTTATTCCATTAATTATTTATGTCAAGTACATTATAGTTAATGATTTATAAAGTTCATTAACTATTTGTGAAATTCCATAAATATTTCATATAAATAAAGTGAATAACAATTGTTCTTTTTATTACAAATGAAATTCAAACTTGTCTAAACAAGATCTATTATAAAATTTATCTTAAGTAGAATTTCATTATAAAAAATATTTTATTTATTTAATTAAACTAGTATAATCAACAAGAATCAACTTCTTAGGGATAATCTAGCAACATTTGCTTCATTTCAAATCGTAAGTCCACTTGTAATTTTATCAAATTTCTACTTATTCTGCAATTTTTGTAAATCAACATACATTTATGTGATTTATATCTAGTATCTAATACAAGAAATGTATAAGAAGATTATTATAACATTTATATCTTATTCTGTTGAAGTCACATTAACTTTTATTTTAGATCCTCTATATTTGTTAGAACAATTATGTTTTAATTTGTTTGAGGACAATCCTTAAATTTCAATGTTGATCAAGAAATTTGGTTTAAATAAATTTATCCTTCTCAAGAACAAATTTAAATTATCAGAGTTATCTGTTATTTAATATTACAAGCGGATAATAAATATTAATTAATTCTATTATAGTTATATAAATACAAAATTTTGACAATCAAACTTTGTATTTATATTAATGTATAATTCAAACAAAAATATGCACCCACTCGAATTAACATCTCTTTGTTTGTATACATATATCATTATATATATATAATTGTAACAACCCGGAAAATGTGAAACAATTAAAAATTTTTAAAATTGGTTATTGTCAAAGAACTTAAACAATTGAAATAGAATATTTCAATAAAATAATGTATTGGAAATAGTGAGGCAGTTTGAAAATTTGAATTCAAACTTTGACTGACTGTACCGGGTGGAAAATATAACAGATTTTAGTGAAACCAAAAATATTTAAATCTTTTTATGAATACCTTTCTAACGAATCTGAAAAATCGAAGTTTCATAGCAGGAATCAAAAGTTATGGCCAAATGAATTTTCAAAAAGGTCGCTATATAGAATGTATAGCCCTTGAAAATAGACATTTTGCATACGACCTCGGAATTCGACGAAACCACTTTTGTTGGATCCGGGATGTCAAACTATTCCTAGGTTTCAAATTTCATAATTTTTGAAGCTAGTATGTGAGCGGGGCAAAAGAAAATGTGTTTGGTAAATTTCTGTTAAAATGGGTCGACCAGAAAATAGATTTTTTGCAAACGATCTCAGAATTCGATGAAACTAGTTTTGTTGGGACCGTATCGTCAAGACATAGCTAGATTTATTTTTCTGGAATTTTTCGATTCAGTTTGTGGCCCAAACAAATTGAAATGTATGTTCAAATTGAATATTAAATGTTTTATGCTTTAATTTGAAAAATAACCGACTGTAACAGTCGAATTGGCCAAAGAAACATATCCCATTGTGTCCGGGATGGGGGTATTTAGCTAGGGGCGACAGTCGTTGTGTTGAAATTGGTGTTCGTTTGTTCAAAAGGATATTTTTGGAATTTAAAATTTAAATATAATAGGTCAAAGCCCTTTATTTTCTCTCACTTCTGAAAACTGGTCAAACCCCCATCGACGAACGACGGAAAAGAGCTCAGAACTTCCAGGCCCGATCACCGTCGCCACGTGCGTTTTCATCGCCCCCTCCAGTTAGCTTTTCTGTTCATCTTCCCCTCCTCTTTCAATCCATCCAACCCTCGTCAGAAATAGGTTGCTATTTGTGTCGAATTTCTGCAAGGAAGTCATCGTCTTTGGAGCGCCGCCATGCATCGCAGAGAGTTGAGTGCCACCACCGGCGCTGGAGACCCTGTTCGAAGCTCTTCAACGTTGCAGCATCTGATCGTGACAATACTACACGGATCAATCGTGAAATTAAAACCTAGTTTCGAAGGTTTGGCAAAGGTATCGGCTTTGAAACTTCTGAAATGAAAATAACACTTTTAAGTGTTGCAGAACTTTGAAAAATCATATCTTTTTAGTGTGTTGATGAAATTCGATAAAACAGGAAACATCGGGACCGCAAGGAGGCTCTCTACCATCTAGCAGAGGCCGCGGATTTTTCTGGTCTACCTACGATTTTTAGCACTTTAAAAACCAATGTGAGGAATCTAAATTAAATTGTGTGAATGGAATCGTGTTGTATAAATTATATAAGCGAAGTGTAAATTATATACGCATTGTATACCTCATGTACAAGGGTTCGTATAAGTTATATTAGTGATGTATAAATTATACAAGCGTTGTATGAAACATATATGCTTTGAATTGTGCTTAAATGCAAGTGAAATATAGGAATAATATATATATATATACTCCCCTCGTCCACATACCATGGACGATATTTATTGCTTGTTATTGGCGTGAAAATATATAGTATGCGAATGGTTGGAAATAATTGTTTGTGGTTGATATCGTGGTTGAAAAATACCTTTGTGCTTGAAAAATGCCCTCTTGTGGTTGAAACAAAATAGAATAGGATCGTGGAAATGAAAATAAAACATGTCGCCTGCGTGCGAACTAGATGCATGATTCCCCATTGTCAAAAACCGCGAGGTTTTAAGGTAGAGCGAGGAGCCGTACTAGGGATGGTCCCGGTTTTAACTACCCTGCAGTTATGCTACCGAAATTTTCTGAAATATTCATGTGTTAGAATAATTTTCATTGTTGAAATTATTTTCATATGTTGTAAAAAATATTCATGTGTTGAATTGAAATTCATTCGTTGAATTGAAATTCATTCGTTGAATTGAAATTCATGTGTTGAATGTTATTTGAATTTTAAATAAATAGCTTTAACGATAAAATTCACATTGTTATATATATACAAACTATAAAGGATATTCATGTGTTGAATTGAAATTCATTCGTTGAGTTGAAATTCATGTGTTGAATGTTATTCGAATTTTAAATAAATAGCTTTAACAATAAAAATCACATTTATATATATATATATACAAACTATAGAGAACATTCATGTGTTGAATTGAAATTCATTTGTTGAATTGAAATTCATGTGTTGAATGTTATTCGAATTTTAAATAAATAGCTTTAACGATAAAAATCACATTTTTATATATATACAAACTGTAAAGAATATTCACGTGTTTAATTGAAATTCATTCGTTGAATTGAAATTCATGTGTTGAATGTTATTCGAATTTTAAATAAATAGCTTTAACGATAAAAAAATCATATTTTTATATATATACAAACTGTAAAGAATATTCATATGTTGAATTGAAATTCATTCGTTGAATTGAAATTCATGTGTTGAATGTTATTCGAATTTTAAATAAATAGATTTAACGATAAAAATCACATTTTTATTATATATACAAACTATAGAGAACATTGATGTGTTGAATTGAAATTCATTCGTTGAATTGAAATTCATGTGTTGAATGTTATTCGTATTTTAAATAAATTGATTAGACAATAAAAATTACATTTTTTATTGTGAATATGAAGTGCTAAAAACATTCACGTGTTGAATAAATATTTTTGATGATAAAAATATTACTTTTATCATGTATACGGTTTGATAAAAATACACATGTGTTGAAATAAATATTAGTTCGCTAGAAATATTACTATTAGCTTTGTTCTGCATATATATACATGTGTCGAACAGGGAAAATGGATTAGCTGTAGAGTAAAGAAATTATTTGCGTGCCCAACAAATAGGTAACCCTTGATGAGTTGGCTGCGCAATTTTATTTTTATATCAACTCCTGTGAATGCCATTGGATGCGGAGTGTTGGTTATTCTGTGTGTAATAATAAACATCGCCATAGGATAGTAACAATTAATTCTGAAGTACACTACATGGCATATTTCTTGATGATAGTCATACTTCATCATATTCCACATAATCAATTGGAGCTTGTGTGACGAGGTTGAAGATTTACCATACGAGCGAGAGGCTTGTATGGCGATGATTATATATTACAGGTTGAACTGATGACTGATATGGACTATATAAAATATAACGATAAATTGCCAGATTAATAAAAAAACCACACGGGTCTGGAGTTGACAATAATCACGTCTCCCTAGTCATTAGATACGGCACATGGACTATTTATTCCCACACGGGACGAGGTGACGAGGATTTATCCTCTGGAGTAATTAAAAATACACGCTCCCTCAGGCTTGACAGGGTGACGAGAATTTATTCTCTAGAATTATTATCTATACACGCTCCCCTATAAACACCAGAATATATCACTATAAATATGTGTATGCTTTATAGGATTTATTGGGTACCTAACACGACCCAATAAATTTCCAAACTCCTTCCCGTACAAAGGAGGTTATGGCGAAAATTTTCGAAATATAAAGGCATTAGTGAAATATTAGAAGTGAAAACGATGTTGAAATTAAAGAATGAACTATATTTGAAAGTAAAGAATGAACTATATTTATATATATATAAATATAAATAGAATTGAAAGGAATCGAAGTCATGCAGTCATGCAGTTCGTGTTTTGAAATCGTAATTTGAATCGATTAGTACAAGAGATCCGACCATCGGATTTTCCCGAAACCGCAACCGTTGGGTTCGCCTTGGAAATATCTTTCCAACGGCACCAACTTTGTAAAAATCCAACGGTTGGATTGTCTGGAATGTTTAATTCAAATCTGAAGAAAAACAGCGCCAGAATCGTTTATATTTACATATAAATATAAATATAATTAAATTAAATCGAATAACGACGCTGCAGTTCGTATTTTGAAAACGTAACTTCAAACGACTAGTATGGAAGATCCGACCGTCGGATTTTCACGAAACTAGAACCATTGGATTCGCTTTGGGAATATCTTCCCAGTGGTATAGACTTTGTAGAAATCCAACGGTTAGATTTTATGATATGTGTAAAACAAATAAAGGAAAAAACAGCGCCAGTGCCAAGGCACGACCTGAAACGCCGTTTAATTAAATATGGACATTTTTAAACAAATAAAAATGGCAAAAAATCGTTATAAAATATTATAAGCGACATGGATTGGAAATAAACCAATTTTGCTTGACCTGTTTGATATTTGATGGTTGTATGTGTTTGACATGAAAATAATACTAAAGAACTGAAATGTGAATGTCGAATAATATAACCATGGAAAGAATTGATTTGAATTCTAATTATACGTGAATTATTTGAAAAGGCCGAGCTAACCCTCATTTCAAATAATTGATCGAACGATTCGAATTTGAAAATACGAAGACGGTTCAAGACCGACGATCTTCGTATCGGTTGGATGGGCGCTGCTGAGGTTCCTGATTGGAGTAGCTACTGTGAAGGAACGGAAGTAGTAGCCATCTGAACGTATGTGTTGATTGTACGGATATACGAGGAATATGGTGCCTCCGGTTTCATTCAGACCCAGAACGGACTTGTAAATGGACTGTGTGTCTAACATTGGATTTTGTTCTATACTGATTGATCTCTGTTAAATATATATCTGTTTGGCGGCGGAGAATTTATTCTTTTTCTTAACGCCCTTCTCTGAGATGTATGAGCTCAGAGGTTATATATCGATAGAAATCAGTCGTATGGAGTGGATTGCCTATGTGGCATGCCAAGATGCAGTGATCAAGGCTTCTATTGCAAAGCAAAGTCTTGTGTTCGATGATCAAAGCATGGCCTACGTGGCCTGGCTTTGTGTATAGCGTGGATTCGCGAGCCTCACACCTCGGTATGAGTCAAAAACGGGATAAGGACCCAAGGAGTGCACGACGTTTCTTTCTAGCTATGGTGGTGTCAGTGACCTACCAGCCTAGACATTTATATCTACTTTTCACCTATGTGGTTGTTGGAATGCGAGGCGCCTCGATTTTAGGTCTGTAAGGACCGGGAAACGTGTGTTCAGGAATAACTAATCCTCAAACGTAAGGGAGGACCGGCCTTGGAGGATCCAAGGGTTACCCAGAGTGTGTAGTCCCGAGGCATTTGCTAGAGTGTCTCGAAGCGGAGACGATCTTGCCCCTTGCCTTGACTCATGACGGAAATCCAATTTCCAATACGAAATAACGGATTAGATTGTAGAACTAGTATGGCGACATAGTAGATGGTAGCTATGCCGCCTATGATTGATATTTATGATGATATTCGTTTTTGAAACATATATGCACTAGTAATAATATCAAATGATTTTGCTTTACACGTATTAAGCATATTTGGCCATTATAAGGTAAAACTCTATCCTCCGGTTTGCGTTGCATTATATGATGGGACTTGAGTCTTAAAACGGCTACATTATTTTTAAAAGCATTGCGTTATTTTAAAGAATTTACTGTGTTAAATGCACCGGCAATCACTGGAGTAAACCCATTCCGCGAAAGTGCGTGGTCCTATGATTTGCCTTATTATTGTTGTTTAACCTGTTAAGTAGATTTCTCATACCAGTCCCATGACTGACTCGTTGTTTGTTTCACTTTGCAAACTCGGGTGCCCTTATTTTCACACGGGCAGCCTAGTTCACATATGACAGGTTGTTTTGGCTCGGCACTGCAGTACGAGGTGCACTTTTTGCTTGATGGCGATGGATTAGATTTGTATTTTGGCTATTGACTTTCTGCCTGTCTTATGTATATGATTCCACCTATGGCGATGCAGACTGTTTTACTTCCAGTATTTATTATCGTACGTATATGTACCGCCTCCGGCGATGTTGACTGATACCCTTATTATGTCTCACTGTATGTATATATTCCGCCTATGGCGATGGTGACTGATCGTTCTCCTTTTATTTACTAGGTTATATCCTATGCTGTTCTATTCTGATGTTCTTACATGTTATGATTCCGCTGCCATAACCATGTAAAATTATTCTATTTATTGTTTTTGCTGTTATATGTACTCTGTTATGATGATTGATGTGTTATATTCCAATGATTATCCTTAATACCGTCACACGGATTTTGGGATCATCACTGTTGGTATCAGAGCTTTGGTTAACCTTAGTTCCGGAATCTAACACATTAAACACCTCGTCAGAATAGAATCAGTAGAGTTCTAAGGCGAGTGGCTCATTAGAGATAGGATTAGTCATGTCCTAGAATGAGCTAAGCAGATTAGCAAAACAATTTGATCAGTACATCATTACCTTTCCTTATGTTCTCCTGCTTTATCATATATGAAATTTATCATTTCTATGAGCTTGACTCTTTTCTTGCTTATATAGTACTTTATCTGATGGCTACACGAGCAGCTGCAGCCAGAGGTGTTCGAGGAGGCCGAGCAGGCAGAGAAGGAGGACGGGGGAATATCCCCGTAGTAGAGGAGGGCCCTATTATACAGCCACCAGCACCCCATGACTTCGAGCTTGACAGAGTAGCAAAGAGATACAGGAACCTGGGAGGCAAACCCTTTTCTGGCCTTGGTACCGTGACAGAGGCTATTGCATGGTTGAAGACTTGTGAGAAGATTTTTGAGGGCATGGAACTGGGGACCCACAACAAGGCACGTCTAGGCATTTGGCTCTTACAAGAGGAGGCCGAGTTGTGGTGGGATGCCATTACCTCCGAAGATGAGGAGGGTACTGTTAGGACCTGGGAACAATTCAAGACCATGTTCAAGGAAAAGTTCATCCCTGAGCAGGCCTTAGAGCGGATGCGTGATCAGTTTGCTAATCTCCAGCAGGGAGACATCTCTATCCAAGACTACCTCAACAAATTCACTCAGCTATCACGCTATGCTCCAGAGCTTATTTTGACAACCAAAGCTAAGAATAAGAGGTTTATATTTGGGTTACGGCGTAAGTACCAGGACCGGGCCATGAGCAACATCAAACTCCCATTCTCAGAATTGGTAGAGATGGCATGCAACTACGAAGATCTGGATGAGAGAAACTCCAACCTAGACCGTGCCAAAAGCCAAGCTGGAAACAAGCGCAAAGCTTTAGGAGATCAGCCAGAGTCCAGCAATGCAGCAGCCGCTACTCAGCAATCTGGAAAGATACCCAAAGGAAGATGCTACAACTGCGGAAAGAAAGGACATTATTCGAATGTGTGCACAGCCCCAAAGAAACTAAAGGCAATTCCAGATCGCAGCTCAGCCGAATGCTACAACTGCCATCAGAAAGGGCACTATAGAAGGAATTGTCCTTTGAAGAAGAATGCACATTTGGCTCATGTTTATGACGGGGAGACCCTGCCAGCTATCACCGATGGATCAGGTAAACCTGACGTCTTGGGAGGTACCCTTACAATTAAAAACATTCCTGTTTCTGTACTTTTTGATATTGGTGCATCACGCAGCTTCATTTCTAGTAACACTGTTAGTAAGTTAAAGTTAAAAGTAAGAAGTCTAAAGGAATCAATTAAAGTTCAAAACCCGATAGGAGGTTCTATTGTTCTCAGTTCGTACTGCAGAGTGCCTATCTCTTGTTCATGTTACAAGTTTCCAATCAACTTAATCATCATGAATTTATCTGAATTCGATGTTATTCTCGGTTTGGAATGGTTAACCAAATATAAGGCCGAAGTTAGATGTGCCGAAAGGATCGTTAAAGTCGAGACGAAGCTAGGGCATATCACTATACCATGTCTTGGTTTTGATCCGAATAGAAAAGAATTTTGGTCTTCTTTGGAAGTTATTCCCACTTCATTAGAAAAGATACTGGTCGTTAAAACTATGCGGATGTGTTTGAAGAAGTCGAAAACTTACCGCGCAAAGAGAAATTGAATTCAGAATAGATCTAATTCCGAACGCCCGACCAGTAGTACATCCAATTCGAAGGATGGCCCCGAAAGAAAAGGAAGAGTTGGGCAGCCAAACTCGAGAATTACTTTGGAAAGGTCTGATCAGACCAAGCTTTTCAGGTTGGGGAGCAGCAGTAGTGTTTGTCCCGAAATCAGACGGTAATCTACGACTTTGTGTTGATTACCGAGATCTCAATAAGTAGACACTGAAGAACAAATATCCCTTGCCACGGATAGATAATCTGTTAGATCAATTAAATGGGGCGACAGTATTCTCCAGGATGGACCTAGCTACAGGTTTCCACCAATTACGTATAGCCGAAGACTGTGTTCCTTTGACAGCCTTCAGGCGTCCCAATTTATTCTACGAATGGTTAGTAATGTCGTTCGGCTTGTGTAACGCTCCAGCATACTTCGTCGATCTTATGAACAGAGTGTTCCATGGTGTTTTGAATAAATTTGTTCTGGTCTTCATCGATGACATTTTAATCTACTCCAAATCAGAAGGCGAGCATGCAAAACATTTAGAACAAGTGTTGGTAATTCCGAGGAGAAATGTTTTGAAAGCTAAATTTTCTAAGTGTATCTTCTGGCAGGATGAAGTTAAGTTCCTTGGCCATGTCGTACCAAAAGAAGGGATTGCTATGGATCCAAGCAAAATTACAGCGATTCAGGACTGGAAAAAGCCTACTACCCCCACAGAAGTTCGAAGTTTCCTTGGATTGGCTAGTTACTATCGGAAATTCGTTAAGGATTTTTCGAAGATATCTGGTGTATTAACAAAGCTTACAAAGAAGCATGAGAAATTCAAATGGACTCCCGAATGTGAGGAAGCTTTCCAGGAGCTGAAACTGAAATTGACAACTGCTCCAGTATTGACAATTATAGAAGGCAACCAGGACTTGACTATATGGACAGATGCTTCTATTAGAGGGCTTGGCGCAGTATTAATGCAAAAGGGCCAAGTGGTCGCTTATGCCAGCCGTCAACTGAAGTCGCATGAAAGAAACTATGCAACTCATGATCTTGAGTTGTTAGCTATTGTGTTTGCTTTGAGAATCTGGAGGCATTATTTATTGGGCGAGAGGTTCGAGCTGTTTACTGATCATTAATCATTGAAGTATCTATTCACTCAGAAAGATCTAAACTTGAGACAACAGCGTTAGTTAGAATTCCTTGCAGCATACGATTTTGAGATTCTATACACTCCGGGGAAAGCCAATGTTGTCGCAGATGCGCTTAGTAGAAAGAATGAAATCATCGCCAGCTTTATCATCACATTTTCATTGATTGACAAGATTTCAGACCTTCAGAAAGATGATGAATTTATTCAGAGAATCAGTCAAAGAGTCAAGGGAGGTGAATCCACAAGTTTCCGACTCGATGACAATAGAGTTCTTAGATTAAAGGGCAGAATTTGCATCCCAAATCTTCCAGAGCTTGGAAAAGAAATACTTGATGAATGTCATAAGTCCAAACTAAGCATCTTTCCCGGTGTGAGAAAAATGTATAACGATATCAAGCGCACATTCTGGTGGAGGGCTTTAAAAACAGATATTTCATTATATGTTAGCAGATGCTCCACTTGTCAGCTAGTTAAGAGCGATCAGCAGAAGTTGGCTGGATTACTACAACCACTAGATATCCCAGGATGGAACTGGGAGCAGATTTCGATGGACTTCATTGATGGTTTGCCTCGAACTAAGAAAGGAAACGACAGTATTTGGGTGATCGTAGATCGCTTCACGAAGACTGCCCATTTCATACCTGTCAGATCCAACAGAACGGCTCAAAGTTTAGCACAGATTTACTTCAAAGAAATAGTTAAACTACATGGAGTGCCGCACAATATAGTCAGTGATAGAGATCCCCTATTTACTAGCAAATTCTGGGAAGCATTCCAGACCGAATTAGGAAACAAAT
This sequence comes from Allium sativum, assembly GCA_030737875.1. NCBI lineage: Eukaryota > Viridiplantae > Streptophyta > Magnoliopsida > Asparagales > Amaryllidaceae > Allium > Allium sativum. The sequence continues at coordinate 294,042,071 of CM060912.1, forward strand.
TGAATCTAAGCACCGCTTATCACCCTCAGACAGATGGCCAATCTGAGCGGGTGAATAGAATTCTAGAAGATTTACTACGGGCTTGCATTGTTGATTTTGGCGGTTCATGGGAGGATCACTTACATTTGGCAGAATTCTCTTATAACAATAGCTATCAAGAAAGTTTGGGAATGTCGCCATTTGAAGCATTATACAGTAGACCATGCAGATCTCCCACATGTTGGGTAGAACCTGGCAACAGACTTGTGTTGGGGCCCGATATGATTCGGGAAGCATCAGATAAAGTCGATTTCATCAAGAAGCGATTGAAAACCGCACAAAGCCGATAGAAAAGTTATGCTGATGCGAGAAGAAGAGATTTATCATTTGTCGTTGGCGATTATGTTTATTTAAGAGTTTCTCCGATGAGGGGAGTAATCAGATTTGGCAAAACTAGGAAGTTGGCACCGAGATTTATTGGTCCCTTTCCTATACTTGAACGGATTGGAACTCTTGCATATAGGGTTTCATTACCTGATTGGTTGCCTGGAGTGCATGATGTGTTCCACGTATCTCAACTCAGAAAACATGTGCATGATCCGGATCTTGTTGTTGAAGAAGCAAAACAACAGGACTTGGAAATTACTCCAGAATTAGTAGCCAGAAGAGAGCCATTAAAGATTGTTGGCAAGGAAACTAGAGAGCTAAGGAGCAAAAAGATTCAATTAGTTAAAGTGCAGTGGAGTAGTGATCCTAGAGACTGTACTTGGGAGACAGAGGAAAGCATTAAGCAAGCCTACCCTAAATGCAGAGTGGACATCTCTGACTAACTCCGGTGCAAGGTACCTTTACAATACTTTGCATTTACATTTTGTTTCCTACTTTGTTGTTGTTTCCTTTTCGAGGATGAAAAGTTTTAAGTGGGGGAGATTGTAACAACCCGGAGAATGTGAACCAATTTTAAAATTTTAAAATTGGTTATTGTCAAAGAATTTAAACAATTGAAATAGAATATTTCAATAAAATAATGTATTGGAAATAGTGAGGCAGTTTGAAAATTTGAATTCAAACTTTGACTGACTGTATCGGGTGGAAAATATAACAGATTTTAGTGAAACCAAAAATATTTAAATCTGTTTATGAATACCTTTCTAATGAATCTGAAAAATCGAAGTTTCATAGCAGGAATCAAAAGTTATGGCCAAATGAATTTTCAGAAAGGTCGCTTTATAGAATGTATAGCCCTTGAAAATAGACATTTTGCATACGACCTCGGAATTCGACGAAACCACTTTTGTTGGATCCGGGATGTCAAACTATTGGTAGGTTTCAAATTTCACTATTTTTGAAGCTAGTATGTGAGCGGGGAAAAAGAAAATGTGTTTGGTAAATTTCTGTTAAAATGGGTCGACCAGAAAATAGATTTTTTGCAATAGATCTCAGAATTCGACAAAACTAGTTTTGTTGGGACCGTATCGTAAAGACATAGCTAGATTTATTTTTTTGGAAGTTTTCGATTTAGTTTGTGGCCCTGGCAAATTGAAATGTACATTCAAATTGAATATTAAATGTTTTATACTTTAATTTGAAAAATAACTGACTATAACAGTCGAATTGGCCAACGAAACGTATCCCATTGTGTCCGGGATGGGGGTATTTAGCTAGGGGGGACAGTTGTTGGGTTGAAATTGGTGTTCGTTTGTTCAAAAGGATATTTTTGGAATTTAAAATTTAAATATAATAGGTCAAACCACTTTATTTTCTCTCACTTCTGAAAATTGGCCAAACCCCCATCGACGAATGACGGAAAAGAGCTCAGAACTTCCAGGCCCGATCGCCGCCGCCACGCGCATTTTCACCGCCCCCTCCAGTTAGCTTTTCTGTTCATCTTCCCCTCCTCTTTCAGTCCATCCAACCCTCGTCAGAAATAGGTTGCTATTCGTGTCGAATTTCTGCAAGGGAGTCAACGTCTTTGGAGCGCCGCCGTGCATCGCAGGGACCACCGAGTTGAGTGCCACCACCAGCGCTGGAGACCCTGTTCGAAGCTCTTAGACGTTGCAGCATCTGATCGTGACAATACTTCACGGATCGATCATGAAATTAAAACCTAGTTTCGAAGGTTTGGCAAAGGTATCGGCTTTGAAACTTCTGAAATGAAAATAACACTTTTAAGTGTTGCAAAACTTTGAAAAATCATATCTTTTTAGTGTGTTGATGAAATTCGATAAAACAGGAAACATCGGGACCGCAAGGAGGCTCTCTACCATCTAGCAGAGGCCGCGGATTTTTCTGATCTACCTACGATTTTTAGCACTTCAAAAACCAATGTGAGGAATCTAAATTAAATTGTGTGAATGGAATCGTGTTTTATAAATTATATAAGCAAAGTGTAAATTATATACGCATTGTATACCTCATGTACATGTGTTGTATAAGTTATATTAGCGATGTATAAATTATACAAGCGTTGTATGAAACATATATGCTTTGAATTGTGTTTAAATGCAAGTGAAATATAGGAATAATATATATATATATATATATATATATATATATATATATATATATATACTCCCCTCGTCCACAGACCATGGACGATATTTATTGCTTGTGATTGGCGTGAAAATATATAGTATGACGAATGGTTGGAAATAATTGTTTGTGGTTGATATTGTGGTTGAAAAATACCTTTGTGGTTGAAAAATACCCTCTTGTGGTTGAAACAAATTAGAATAGGATTGTGGAAATGAAAATAAAACATGCCGCCTGCGTGCGAACTAGAAGCATGATTCCCCATTGTAACGGCGCGATTTTCGACCCTCCGAAAACCGTGTCATTATTGAAAGAAATTAGAAGATGAGATAGAAAAGATAGAACTAATAGAATAGAAGAATAAGAAGTTATCAGAAATCTCACAGCGGAATTTAAAAATACAAATACATTACATCATAGGGTCTGATACATCATAATACATCAACAACTTACATCATCATAGTACATTCACATAATAATACATCATGATATGGAAATACAAATCTAACTGGATACATAGGTGTAGTAAACTACTAGACTTGTCCTGCAACTTGAACTTCGTAAGGTTCCATTTGCCAACCTGAATTACTTGCCTACTCATAATAAATATTATGAGTACCCAAGAGTTTAGGGAAAACACAGAAAATAAACTCCGGGTCAGTTAGGGGACTGGTGTGAGTAAACACAGTTAAATAGATGTAAACAGGGAAATAAGGAATAAGGTGTTCCGTTATTAATAGATTCAATTACTTTAGAAATCTTAAGCCCAATCCATAACTAATATATGGAAAACGATCCTTGTATTTTAAATATCAAAACGTTTGATATTTATGATAGTATTTATCAAATAAAAAATCATCTAGTGAATCGCTTGCATCTCACGTTCACGTACATAGAATAAAATCTAAAACCGTCGAGCGCTTATTGGAATTTGGTTTCTAACTGACAGGGTATGGGAGCACCCACCGATCAGTGTACTCTAGAGAAGATACACTGGGGTTCAACAAGAACATCCTGCAACCCGGCTACACATGACCGTCCACTCATTTAGCATGAGTGTAACGAATATATTACCACCTCCACGGTTGGGAATGACCAACCGATTACCGAAGTTACAGCAGTGAATATAGATTTAAGAAACAAAAGGAAATACTCTAGATATTGATAATATACCCTGCTTGGGTATGACCCAACTAGCCATGCTGCGTAGCCCAACTATTGTCTTTCCGGGTTGTGAGGTTTGAAGTCACGTTTACCGTTGACGGATTATTCTTCAACGTCTTTGAATATCACACCATCCTATCTGACAGATCACTCATTTGTTTCCACAAATATATTCTAGGTATAAGGCTAAAGAAACGAATTTCTTCGCCACCAACAAAATACACTTACGTAAAGTCGATGTGTAAAATCTGAACGATATACGTTGTCAGACATCCGACTGTTCGGATCTGTTCTGGGATTGAACAGACCATAGATACTATTTTGAAATAGTCCTTGCATTCTTCATCTTTATCGATTCCCGGTATACGTCGTAAAATTCGAATCGAAGTGGGAAGTAAATTCCGGACTCTTCGAAACGATGTACGAATTGTCTTTTGTAGTCGATAATTTATTATCAGCTTACTGTTTTTAATTCAGTTGCACATCCTATATTTATAATTAGATATACAGTATATAAAATTCTCTGTTTCATATCTGGATATTTTAAATATCATTTACAAATGTATAGTTAAAGTGTGTGCGACGCACACAAGATGTTATACAGTTTTTATCAATATTTGGCAGTGTCTAGAAAAAGCCCGTGCTTCGCACATGGTATTTTGTCATATTAAACATTGATGTTTAGATGATGTTTCACTGCTAAAGTTCTGCTGGAAATCATTTATTTCCTTCATATTTTACTTAAATAAATTGTTTAATAATTTATTTAAATTAAATTATCTTTAAAACTTAAGTTTCCATCTCGATGAACTTCATCGGACAACTTCGATTCTCTGACCTCACTGTCATCTTTACTGTTCCACTTGCCTAAGCTAAATTAAATAAAAACTCTATTTTTATTTAATTAATTAATTACTGATTAATTATATTTTATTTATTTATTTAATTAAATTCGATTGAATTAAATTCTTACATTTAAAAACTGTTTCTCTCTTACAATTGCCAAGTCGGATCTGGCATCTCTAAATCAAATGACCACCAAGGGGTGATCACTCACTTTCACTTGCCAAACCCACCGGATCAACCATGCCAGAAAGCCTTGCCTCGACCCTTGCCTTGCCACTCCGATCAGCTCGAAAACACTAGTGAATCCACTCGAAAATCTTGTGCCAACCTCCTCTTTTCCTTCTCTATTTTCTTCTCTGGCCTCGCCTGTACAACGTGCACCGGTGTGCACGTGCACACCTCCACCCGACATTGTGGCGCCTTCGAACCACCACCCACAAGTTCCCTTGTCACCACCGATCATCTATGACCAGTCACCACCACCTCCAGTCACCTCCCTCTCCAAATCACTCTTCCACGTTTTGAAACCGAAACCTGCTTCTGAACCTCCCCACCTACATCGACCTCGACCCGCCACCTCCGACCACCGGAGCACCTCGCACCGCCTCCATTTGCTCCATCATGTCCCAACGCCGCTCCACGTCACTTCCTGGCCCACTCGATCGCCTGTGGACCCCGTACGACGCCTCCAACCGATCGAACCCATTCTGCGTCCAAAAACCTAAATCGAGCTCGCTAGCTCAAATCACTCGATGGTAAAATCATTGGGTATTTTTCCCATGATCCCCGAAGCTTCGACCTCCTCCACGCCCCACGTCCTAGCGTTCCTCGACGTCGATCACCGGAAATTGGAAGGAATGCCAATTCCGTTCATCTCGGCTTATCTCCCTCATCCCAACGTTTAAAATCTTGAAAACACTTTTAAAAATCATAGTTTGGTATGTCGATTGCATTCATAAACCTGTATTACGATTTCAGGATGTTTGAAAATTCGAGTGTAGAGTTTGAGACAGAGGACACAGCTGTTTTCTGTTGTTCTTGGTTTTCACAGCATGTTCTTCATGCTCACAGCTTTCAAAAGGTTGTAGATGTTCTAGTATATATGTTTATTATTAAATATATACGTATGGTTTTGTGTTTCGAACAATCAGGGTGAAGTTTCAAAACACAGGAGTATCTGTTTTAACAGAGTAAGGTAGCAGTATTTCCTTGATCATGATTTTAAAGGATGAACTCATTACCCCAACGACTACTACTCATATACATGGTTTACTGATGATATATACTTGGTGCTCTAGCATCTACACTGGTGTTAACAACATGATAACTTGCATTGATAATATATAAACATGGGAGGTACATAAAACTGTTTACTGTAAACAATGAAATCAAACTTGAACTTAGTGAGGTTTACTCACTTGTAAATAGCTCTTGAATTCTTGCTTGAAAATGGATGATAACTCTCAGCAAAAACTTGTATTTGTGTAAAGAGAAAATGCATGGAATTAGACGTGTATTTATAGGAAAATCTCTAAAGTTTTCTACAGCAAACTCTCTACCTACCCCCTTTCTCTCTCTTGCATTTGTGGTGTAAAATTGTTACAGCAAAAGTAAGCGTACCCTTCACCGAAACATCTTCTTACCAACCTCTCTTTGGTCTCTACTAAGTATATGAGCCTATGCTTGCATTAAATGCAAGGCTTGATTTCATTAAATGCTACACAACACTTGCCATCAAAGTGTAAGAGAATGGATATTTTTCTCCTGATATTTGTTTGCTACTAAATCATTTCAGCCGCAAATATATATGTATGAGGGGATTAGGTCCTAATCTACTACTTAATGATGGGTTTGGATCTTGTTTGCTTTTGTATGCTAACTTCCATATGCTAGTTGTAAATAGGATTTAGTTACACTATTTTGTGTTGCCAATATTCTCACTCTTCTCTTAGTTAGAAATTTTGTCACAAATGTTTTGCTTAAGTATGTTATAATATAAATATTAAACATACCTTATATAAGTTAAGTTCTAGTGCAAACCATATATGTATATACATACATATAGGTGATTATGCACATTTTAATTGGTTGAGCAACTCAAATATATTTAAATTTCCTTATTAAAATAGATATCAGATGCTTGAAAAATCCAGCCATTACAGACTACCCCACTTAAAAGAATTTCGCCCCGAAATTACGTAAGAAAGATAGAGAGTTTCCAAAAGAAAATATTTCATAAACTGGTTGTTTTAGTACACATACACATATGACTAGTTCTATACTAACACTAGTCTCGATACATACAATAATACTAGACTTGACTACTCAAGTTCTAAACTGCCTCAAAATATACATACGTAACTATCCTCCTCCGTTCTCTGTCCTACTACTCATCGTCAGAGATATCTGTTATCTCTACGACCTCCTCGTCATCAGATATATTAAGGACCTCAACTACGTCTTCTGAATCTGTCTCCTCCTCGTCATCCTCTATATAAATCAGACCCACTGGTGGTATTAAATATAGCCTCACCACGGGGTATCCATACTCACCGAATACTTGTACTCCTCCTCCTGCTATGTGAAACTTGACGAGAACTTGTTCCAATCTATTCCATATCGCTGTCCTTTGGGCTACTTGCTCTTCTTGCTGGTTTCCCGTAGCAATGACTGGGGTTCTCGGAACAACTAGGTCTTCTTCTTCCTCTTCTTCCTCTTCTTCGTATTCTTCCTCTTCTTCCTCTTTAGCATCCACATACTCAACTTCTTCCTCCTCCTCGTCACCCTCATCTCCTTCACCATAACCGTCAACACTCCCTTCATCTCCTAACACTTCATCCTCATCAGTAAAGTCTTGGTGTCCTCCATCTTGTTCTATTGGTTCGTTCCTGCCAAGAACTGATCCTTCTGATGATATGTGTGTACCCTCGTCGTCGATGGGTGATCTCTCTCGGTTGTTGTCAGAATCTCCTACTCTTTGTCTCTTTGCTTGAAGCATAAGGAACCGGAGTGGTGTCATCCTCTTTCTTGCCGTGGTCTTCCACAATGGTGCCATCTGGTAAGTAAACAAGAAACTAGAACTCATCAGTGATGTAAACATACAAGACAGTTCATAAGTCCTAATAAACTGAATCCATAAAACACACATGCAAAAACTCACGGAAATGTAGAAATCGAAATTTCATTACATTTAACTATACCAAAGTAAATCATACCTAACCCATAGGAAAATCTGGGTATAATTTCTTTATATGCTTCTCGGTCTCCCACGTACAGTCTTTCGGGTTTTCGCTCCACTGGATCTTTAGTAGCCTCACCACTTTGTTGCGAAGTTGCTTTCCCTCTCGGTCAATAGTACTAAATGGATGTCTTATCACTGTCAAATCTGGCTCGATCTCTATCTCTTGCTGAACAGAGGGTTCCAGAATTAATGATTGTGCATACATTTTCTCAAGTGTGATACGTGAAATACGTTGTGAATTTCCGCCATATATTCTGGTAATTCAACTTTATATGCTTGAAAACCAATTCTTTCTAAGACGCGGAAAGGTCCAACATATCTTGGTGCTAACTTTCCATATTTTCCAAATCTTACTACTCCCTTCATTGGTGAGATCTTCACAAAAACTAGATCTTCTATTTCGAATACTAAATCTCTTCGCCTTTTATCGGCATAGCTTTTCTGGCGATCCTGGGCTTCCTTCATTCTCAGCTTCACTAATTCCACTTTCACTGCTGCCTCTCGTATCATATCCGGACCAAGTACCAATTTGTTTCCGGACTCCACCCAACATGCAGGCACTTTACAAGGTCTTCCATATAATGCTTCATATGGTGCCATTTGTATACTCGCCTGGTAACTGTTATTATATGAAAATTCTACTAGGTGTAAATGATCTTCCCACGATCCTCCAAAATCTAAAATACACGCTCTTAGAAGATCTTCCAATATACGATTAACTCTTTCCGTCTGACCGTCCGTTTGAGGATGGTAAGCTGTACTGAAATTTAATCTTGTTCCCAACGTTTTCTGCAAAGCTTCCCAAAATCTACTTGTGAAAATGGTATCTCTGTCGCTTACAATGCTCGTTGGAATACCGTGCAGTCGTACTATCTCTTTCATGAATACTTCGGCTAATGTTATGGTAGTGCCCGTTGGTTTCACTGGAATAAAGTGCGCACTCTTAGTTAACCGATCTACGATTACCCAAATCCCTTCGTAGCCTCTCCTTGTTCTTGGCAAACCATCGATGAAGTCCATCGATATCATTTCCCACTTCCAGTTGGGAATCTCTAATGGCCGTAATAGTCCAGCAGTCTTTTGATGGTCTCCCTTGACTCGCTGACAACATAGACATTCATTTACGAAAGTAATGATATCTTTATTCATTCCTGACCACCAGAATACTCGTCTCATATCGTGATTCATTTTATGAATTCCTGGATGGATGCTCAACTTTGATGCATGGCATTCTTTTAAAACCTCCTGCCTTATCCCATCCACGTTAGGTACGCATAATCTGCCGTTTATTCTCAATATTCCTTGATTGTCCAACTCGAAGTCAGTCTCTTTTCCGTTTGTGACTCCTCGCATAATCTTTTCCAGTTTGGGATCCCTTTTCTGATTACTCGTTATCCTTTCTTGGAGAGTCGGTGTGACTTCCAAAAGTGATAATATCGCATTTCTACTCAAGGCATCTGCCACTACGTTCGCTTTTCCCGGTGTATAAATGATATCTAAGTCATAAGATGCAAGAAATTCCAACCACCGCTTTTGTCTCGGATTTAAATCTTTTTGAGTGAACAGATACTTCAATGGTTTATGATCGGTGAAAAGTTCGAATCTCTCACCTAGCAGATAATGTCTCCACATTTTCAATGCGAAAACAACTGCCAATAACTCTAAGTCATGAGTTGCGTAATTCTTCTCGTGAATCTTTAACTGCCTACTTGCATATGCAATCACCTATCCCTTCTGCATTAACACCGTTCCTACTCCCCTTTCACAAGCATCGGTGTAAACTGCAAATCCGCTCGTTCCATCGGGAACAGCTAATACTGGTGCTTCCGTTAATCTTTTCTTTAGTTCTTGAAATGATTCTTCACACTTTCGGTCCCAAATAAACTTTTGGCCCTTCTTTGTTAACTTGGTCGGATGTGACGATATTTTGGAGTAGTCTCGGATAAATCTTCGATAGTATCCCGCCAGTCCTAGGAAACTACGAATATCTGTTGGTGTTTGAGGTTGTTTCCATAGTTGTACTGCATTTACTTTAACTGGGTCTACTGATATCCCATCTCCGTTTACTACGTGCCCCAAAAATCTTACTTCCGATTTCCAAAAGTGACATTTTGAAAACTTTGCCTTCAACACGTGTTTCCTTAGAGTTTCTATCACTACTCTAAGATGACCACGGTGCTCTTCTTCGATTTTTGAAAAGATTAAAATATCGTCAATGAAAACGAGAACGAATTTATTAAGAATTTTCCTAAAGACTCTGTTCATCAAATCTACGAAGAAAGCTGGTGCGTTGGTTAGTCCGAACGGCATAACCAACCACTCATAAAAGAAATCTGGGCCTCTGAATGCTGTTAAAGGAATACAATCTTCAGAGATTCTCAATTGGTGAAATCCTGTTGCTAAATCCATCTGGGAGAATGCCGTTGCTCCGTGCAATTGATCGAAAAGTTCATCAATTCTAGGTAATGGATATCTATTTAGGATGGTTACTTTATTTAATTCTCAGTAGTCTACACACAGTCGTAAGGACCCATTAGACTCTACTACAAAAACCACCGCAGAGCCCCAACTAGACAAACTAGGTCGGATTAAGCCTTTACTCAGCAAATCCCGAGTTTGTTTCTCTAATTCCTGAACTTCCTTGGGAGTCATCCGTCTCTTTGGTTGAATCATTTGTCTAGCTCCTGGGACTAAATCAATTCGGAATTCGATCTCTCGATGCGGAGGTAAACTTCCGACTTCCTCGAATACGTCCTTGAATTCTCTTACTACTTCCAAAGTGTCGAGACTTTCTTGAGGTGCTTCTAAAGCGTATAGAAAACTACAGGTGTGAATTCCCGGTTTCCCACAAGTTATTCTAGCTTTTCGCTCTAAGCTAGTTATAAGGGTTATGATTTCTTTATCACATTTAATCTTGGCTTGGAACTTGCTTAACCAGTCTAATCCAAGTATAAAATTGAAACTTTTGAAGTCTAGAACATAGAAGTCAAATCGAAAAGATTGTGAGAGATATAAGAGAGTTATATCCTCACAACACATTTTAAGCTCAGTTTTTCCCCCTATGGGGTTTGATACGCAAATGGGGTTTGGTGATATAATTGGTTTAAGGTCAAACTGATCTATGGTCTCGGCTGAAATAAAAATGTGTGAAGCGCCGGTATCAAATAAAACACGAAGGTAAATTCCATTAAACTGTAAAGTACCTTCCGGCACTCCCTTCCCTTTCACATTCTGAGAAGTAGATGGTTCATTTTTGATTGTAAAAACCCTAGGCTGTGGTGCCCTCTTCATCAATGGACAGTCTTTCACCATGTGTCCTGGTTGATGACAGTTGAAACAGAGATTCTTCACTACCATCTCGTTCCTCTGATTCTGGTTCTGGTTCTGATTCTATTGCTGTTGCTGAGGTTTTTGTTGCTGTCTTGGGTATTGCTGGGGTTTCTGTTGCTGTTGCGGGTATTGCTGGGGTTTCTGGTTCCCCTTTTGTTTGCAGAATCGTGCAATGTGTCCCTTTTGCTTGTAGTTGTGACACACCACATTCTTAAATTTACCTTCCACAGTCTGTTGCCCCGTCTTAGCTTGGCCCTGATTATCCTTCCAATCTGGGTTGACCTTTCTTTTCATGACATTCACCCCACTCGTCTCCCCAGTCTGGATCCTCGCTCCTGGTTTCTTTGCATCTAGTGCTTCATATCTGAGTACTAGGTCTACTAGTTCCACAAATGGATCCTTCAAATGTCCCATCATCCTTCCTTGCAGATTATCTCTATGACCGGCTATAAGAGTATTTATCAGCTCAGGTCCAAAGATTGAAAGTGCGTTAAACTGGTTTTCGTACTCAGCGACAGACATGCTTTCCTGCTTTAAGTCAATGAAGTCTCGGTACATCCTTGTCCTTCCAGTAGCAGGTAGATATTGACCTTCAAAAGCTTCTTTGAACATGGGCCAAGTAAAGTTTTCCTCAGGAGTGTTAGCAGTCTGGGCATCCCACCATATTGCTGCGGCTCCTTCCAGATTCCATGAAGCTAAGAGACGCTTATGCTTGTCATCCAACCTCAGTCCTTTAAAAATCTTCTCACATGATCTAATCCATGCTTGGACTCCGACCAGTGATTCAGTTCCTCTGGAAATCTTTCCTCCCAGAGTTGTGTAATTCTTACAGACCATAGCAAAGTTAGGCTGAGTTGGTGCTTGGATTACTTTAGTAGTATCCACTTGGGTCTGGTTAACAGTGTGTCCGTTTGTCGTAGTTGCTCCGCTTGCTCCTCGGCCTCTTCCTCCACGAGAACTCATTTTCAACTCCTTGAGTACACGGATTGAAATTTTATTAACTAAATTGGAAAAATATGTCGAGGGATTACCTAAGTAACTACGATCTACCTATATTAAAAATATAGTTTTTAGTAAAAATACGCTCTCTTACTATTTCAAAGCCTAAATGTTTCCGAAGAACATAGGCTCTGATACCAACTGTAACGGCGCGATTTTCGACCCTCCGAAAACCGTGTCATTATTGAAAAAAATTAGAAGATGAGATAGAAAAGATAGAACTAATAGAATAGAAGAATAAGAAGTTATCAAAAATCTCACAGCGGAATTTAAAAATACAAATACATTACATCATAGGGTCTGATACATCATAATACATCAACAACTTACATCATCATAGTACATTCATATAATAATACATCATGATATGGAAATACAAATCTAACTGGATACATAGGTGTAGTAAACTACTAGACTTGTCCTACAACTTGAACTTCGTAAGGTTCCATTTGCCAACCTGAATTACTTGCCTACTCATAATAAATATTATGAGTACCCAAGAGTTTAGGGAAAACACAGAAAATAAACTCCGGGTCAGTCAGGGGACTGGTGTGAGTAAACACAGTTAAATAGATGCAAACAGGGAAATAAGGAATAAGGTGTTCCGTTATTAATAGATTCAATTACTTTAGAAATCTTAAGCCCAATCCATAACTAATATATGGAAAACGACCCTTGTATTTTAAATATCAAAACGTTTGATATTTATGATAGTATTTATCAAATAAAAAATCATCCAGTGAATCGCTTGCATCTCACGTTCACGTACATAGAATAAAATCTAAAACCGTCGAGCGCTTATTGGAATTTGGTTTCTAGCTGACAGGGTATGGGAGCACCCACCGATCAGTGTACTCTAGAGAAGATACACTGGGGTTCAACAAGAACATCCTGCAACCCGGCCACACATGACCGTCCACTCATTTAGCTTGAGTGTAACGAATATATTACCACCTCCACGGTTGGGAATGACCCACCGATTACCGAAGTTATAGCAGTGAATATAGATTTAAGAAACAAAAGGAAATACTCAAGATAGTGATAATATACCCTGCTTGGGTATGACCCAACTAGCCACGCTGCCTAGCCCACCTATTGTCTTTCCGGGTTGTGAGGTTTGAAGTCACGTTTACCGTTGACGGATTATTCTTCAACGTCTTTGAATATCACACTGTCCTATCTGACAGATCACTCATTTGTTTCCACAAATATATTCTGGGTATAAGGCTAAAGAAACGAATTTCTTCGCCACCAACAAAATACACTTATGTAAAGTCGATGTGTAAAATCTGAACGATATACGTTGTCAGACATCCGACTGTTCGGATCTGTTCCGGGATTGAACAGACCGTAGATACTATTTTGAAATAGTCCTTGCATTCTTCAACTTTATCGATTCCCGGTATACGTCGTAAAATTCGAGTCGAAGTGGGAAGTAAATTCCGGACTCTTCGAAACGATGTACGAATTGTCTTTTGTAGTCGATAATTTATTATCAACTTACTGTTTTTAATTCAGTTGCACATCCTATATTTATAATTAGATATGCAGTATATAAAATTCTCTGTTTCATATCTGGATATTTTAAATATCATTTACAAATGTATAGTTAAAGTGTGTGCGATGCACATAAGATGTTATACAGTTTTTATCAATATTTGGCAGTGTCTAGAAAAAGCCCGTGCTTCGCACACGGTATTTTGTCATGTTGAACATTGATGTTTAGATGATGTTTCACTGCTAAAGTTCTGCTGGAAATCATTTATTTCCTTCATATTTTACTTAAATAAATTGTTTAATAATTTATTTAAATTAAATTATCTTTAAAACTTAAGTTTCCATCTCGATGAACTTCATCAGACAACTTCGATTCTCTGTCCTCACTGTCATCTTTACTGTTCCACTTGCCTAAGCTAAATTAAATAAAAACTCTATTTTTATTTAATTAGTTAATTACTGATTAATTATATTTTATTTATTTAATTAAATTCGATTAAATTAAATTCTTGCATTTAAAAACTGTTTCTCTCTTACAATTGCCAAGTCGGATCTGGCATCTCCAAATCAAATGACCACCAAGGGGTGATCACTCACTTTCACTTGCCAAACCCACCGGATCAACCATGCCAGAAAGCCTTGCCTCGACCCTTGCCTTGCCACTCCGATCAGCTCAAAAACACTAGTGAATCCACTCGAAAATCTTGTGCCAACCTCCTCTTTTCCTTCTCCATTTTCTTCTCTGGCCTCGCCTGTACAACGTGCACCGGTGTGCACGTGCACACCTCCACCCGGCATCGTGGCGCCTTCAAACCACCACCCACAAGTTCCCTTGTCACCACCGATCATCTATGACCCGTCACCACCACCTCCAGTCACCTCCCTCTCCAAATCACTCTTCCACGTTTTGAAACCGAAACCTGCTTCTGAACCTCCCCACCTACATCGACCTCGACCCGCCACGTCCGACCACCGGAGCACCTCACACCGCCTCCATTTGCTCCACCATGTCCCAACGCCGCTCCATGTCACTTCTTGGCCCACTCGATCGCCTGTGGACCCCGTACGACGCCTCCAACCGATCGAACCCATTCTGCGTCCAAAAACCTAAATCGAGCTCGCTAGCTCAAATCACTCGATGGTAAAATCTTTGGGTATTTTTCCCATGATCCCCGAAGCTTCGACCTCCTCCACGCCCCACGCCCTGGCATTCCTCGATGTCGATCACCGGAAATTGGAAGGAATGCCAATTCCGTTCATCTTGGCTTATCTCCCTCATCCCAACGTTTAAAATCTTGAAAACACTTTTAAAAATCATAGTTTGGTATGTCGATTGCATTCATAAAGCTGTATTACGATTTCAGGATGTTTGAAAATTCGAGTGTAGAGTTTGAGACAGAGGACACAGCTGTTCTCTGTTGTTCTTGGTTTTCACAGCATGTTCTTCATGCTCACAGCTTTCAAAAGGTTGTAGATGTTCTAGTATATATGTTTATTACTAAATATATACGTATGGTTTTGTGTTTCAAACAATCAGGGTGAAGTTTCAAAACACAGGAGTATCTGTTTTAACAGAGTAAGGTAGCAGTATTTCCTTGATCATGATTTTAAAGGATGAACTCATTACCCCCATCGACTACTACTCATATACATGGTTTACTGATGATATAAACTTGGTGACCTAGCATCTACACTGGTGTTAACAATATGATAACTTGCATTGATAATATATAAACATGGGAGGTACATAAAACTGTTTACTGTAAACAATGAAATCAAACTTGAACTTAGTGAGGTTTACTCACTTGTAAATAGCTCTTGAATTCTTGCTTGAAAATGGATGATAACTCTCAGTAAAAACTTGTATTTGTGTAAAGAGAAAATGCATGGAATTGGACGTGTATTTATAGGAAAATCTCTAAAGTTTTCTACAACAAACTCTCTACCTACCCCCTTTCTCTCTCTTGCATTTGTGGTGTAAAATTGTTATAGCAAAAGTAAGTGTACCCTTCACCGAAACATCTTCTTACCAACCTCTATTTGGTCTCTACTAAGTATATGAGCCTATGCTTGCATTAAATGCAAGGCTTGATTTCATTAAATGCTACACAACACTTGCCATTAAAGTGTAAGAGAATGGATATTTCTCTCCTGATATTTGTTTGCTACTAAATCATTTCAGCCGCAGATATATATGTATGAGGGGATTAGGTCCTAATCTACTACTTAATGATGGGTTTGGATCTTGTTTGCTTTTGTATGCTAACTTCCATATGCTAGTTGTAAATAGGATTTAGTTACACTATTTTGTGTTGCCAATATTCTCACTCTTCTCTTAGTTAGAAATTTTGTCACAAATGTTTTGCTTAAGTATGTTATAATATAAATATTAAACATACCTTATATAAGTTAAGTTCTAGTGCAAACCATATATGTATATACATACATATAGGTGATTATACACATTTTAATTGGTTGAGCAACTCAAATATATTTAAATTTCCTTATTAAAATAGATATCAGATGCTTGAAAAATCCAGCCATTACAGACTACCCTGCTTAAAAGAATTTCGCCCCGAAATTACATAAGAAAGATAGAGAGTTTCCAAAAGAAAATATTTCATAAACTGGTTGTTTTAGTACACATACACATATGACTAGTTCTATACTAACACTAGTCTCGATACATACAATAATACTAGACTTGACTACTCAAGTTCTAAACTGCCCCAAAATATACATATGTAACTATCCTCCTCCATTCTCCGTCCTACTACTCGTCGTCAGAGATATCTGTTATCTCTACGACCTCCTCGTCATCAGATATATTAAGGACCTCAACTACGTCTTCTGAATCTGTCTCCTCCTCGTCATCCTCTATATAAATCAGACCCACTGGTGGTATTAAATATAGCCTCACCATGGGGTATCCATACTCACCGAATACTTGTACTCCTCCTCCTGCTATGCGAAACTCGACGAGAACTTGTTCCAATCTATTCCATATCGCTGTCCTTTGGGCTACTTGCTCTTCTTGCTGATTTCCCGTAGCAATAACTGGGGTTCCCGGAACAACTTGGTCTTCTTCTTCCTCTTCTTCTTCTTCTTCTTCGTATTCTTCCTCTTCTTCCTCTTCAGCGTCCATATACTCAACTTCTTCCTCCTCCTCGTCACCCTCATCTCCTTCACCATAACCGTCAACACTCCCTTCATCTCCTAACACTTCATCCTCATCAGTAAAGTCTTGGTGTCCTCCATCTTGTTCTATTGGTTCGTTCCTGCCAAGCACTGATCCTTCTGATGATATGTGTGTACCCTCGTCGTCGATGGGTGATCTCTCTCGGTTGTTGTCAGAATCTCCTACTCTTTGTCTCTTTGCTTGAAGCATAAGGAACTGGAGTGGTGTCATCCTCTTTCTTGCCGTGGTCTTCCACAATGGTGCCATCTGGTAAGTAAAAAAGAAAATAGAACTCATCAGTGATGTAAACATACAAGAGAGTTCATAAGTCCTAATAAACTGAATCCATAAAACACACATGCAAAAACTCACGGAAATGTAGAAATCGAATTTAATTCATGCGTTGAATTGAAATTCATTCGTTGAATGGAAATTCATGTGTTGAATGTTATTCGAATTTTAAATAAATAGCTTTAACGATAAAAATCACAGTTTTATATATATAAAAACTGTAAAGAATATTCATGTGTTGAATTGAAATTCATTCGTTGAATTGAAATTCATGTGTTGAATGTTATTCGAATTTTAAATAAATAGCTTTAACGAAAAAATCACATTTTTATATATATACAAACTGTAAAGAATATTCATGTGTTGAATTGAAATTCATTCGTTGAATTGAAATTCATGTGTTGAATGTTATTCGAATTTTAAATAAATAGCTTTAACGATAAAAATCACATTTTTATTATATATACAAACTATAGAGAACATTCATGTGTTGAATTGAAATTCATTCGTTGAATGGAAATTCATGTGTAGAATGTTATTCATATTTTAAATAAATTGATTAGACAACAAAAATTACATTTTTTATTGTGAATATGAAGTGTTAAAAACATTCACGTATTAAATAAAAAAATTTGATGATAAAAATATTACTTCTATCATGTATACGCTTTGATAAAAATACACACGTGTTGAAATAAATATTAGTTCGCTAGAAATATTACTATTAGCTTTGTTCTGCATATATATACATGTGTCGAATAGGAAAATGGATTAGTTGTAGAGTAAAGAAATTATTTGCGTGCCCGACAAATAGGTAAGCCTTAATGAGTTGGCTGCGCAATTTTATTTTTATATCAACTCTTGTGAATGCCATTGGATGCGGAGTGCTGGTTATTGTGTGTGTAATAATAAACATCGCCATAGGATAGTAACAATTAATTCTGAACTACACTACATGGCATACTTCTTGACGGTAGGCATACTTCATCATATTCCACATAAGCAATTGGAGCTTGTGTGACGAGGTTGAAGATTTACCATACGAGCGAGAGGCTTGTATGGCGATGATTATATATTACAGGTTGACCTGATGACTGATATGGACTATATAAAATATAACGATAAATTGCCAGATTAGTAAAAACCCCACACGGGTCTGGAGTTGACAATAATCATGTCTCTCTAGTCATTAGATACGACACATGGACTATTTATTCCCACACGGGACGAGGTGACGAGGATTTATCCTCTGGAGTAATTAAAAATACACGCTCCCTCAGGCTTGACAGGGTGACGAGAATTTATTCTCTGGAGTTATTATCTATACACGCTCCCCTGTAAACACCAGAATATATCACTATAAATATGTGTATGCTTTATAGGATTTATTGGGTACCTAACACGGCCCAATAAATTTCCAAACCCTTCCCGTACAAAGGAGGTTATGGCAAAAAAATTCGAAATATAAAGGCATTAGTGAAATATTTGAAGTGAAAACGATGTTGAAATTAAAGAATGAACTATATTTGAAATTAAAGAATGAACTATATTTATATATAAAAATATAAATAGAATTGAAAGGAATCGAAGCCGTGCAGTTCGTGTTTTGAAATCATAATTTGAATCGATTTGTACAGGAGATCCAACCATCGGATTTTCCCGAAACCGCAACCGTTGGGTTCGCCTTGGAAATATCTTTCCAACGGCACCAACTTTGTAAAAATCCAACAGTTGGATTGTCTGGAATGTTTAATTCAAATCTGAAGAAAAACAGCGCCAGAATCGTTTATATTTATATATAGATATAAATATAATTAAATTAAATCGAATAACGACGCTGCAGTTCGTATTTTGAAAACGTAACTTGAAACGACTAGTGTGGAAGATCGGACCGTCGGATTTTCACGAAACTGGAACCGTTGGATTCGCTTTAGGAATATCTTCCCAGTGGTATAGACTTTGTAGAAATCCAACAGTTAGATTTTCCGATATGTGTAAAACAAATTAGGGGAAAAACAGCGCCAGTGCCATGGCACGACCTGAAACGCCGTTTAATTAAATATGGCCATTTTTAAACAAATAAAAATGGCGAAAAATCGTTATAAAATATTATAAGCGACATGGATTGGAAATAAACCAATTTTGCTTGACCTGTTTGATATTTGATTGTTTTATGTGTTTGACATGAAAATAATACTAAAGAACTGAAATGTGAATGTCGAATAATATAACCATGGAAAGAATTGATTTGAATTCTAATTATACGTGAATTATTTGAAAAGGCCGAGCTAACCCTCATTTCAAATAATTGATCGAAAGATTTGAATTTGAAAATACGAAGACGGTTCAAGACCGACGATCTTCGTATCGGTTGGATAGACGTTGCTGAGGTTCCTGATTGGAGTAGCTACCATGAAGGAACGGAAGTAGTAGCCGTCTGAACGTATGTGTTGATTGTACGGATATACGAGGAATATGGTGCCTCCGGTTTCGTTCAGACCCAGAACGGACTTGTAAATGGACTGTGTGTCTGACATTGGATTTTGTTCTATACTGATTGATCTCTGTTAAATATATATCTATTTGGAGGCGGAGAATTTATTCTTTTGCTTAACGCCCTTCTCTGAGACGTACGAGCTCAGAGGTTATATATCGATAGAAATCAGTTGTATGGAGTGGATTGCCTATGTGGCATGCCAAGATGCAGTGATCAAGGCTTCTGTTGCAAAGCAAAGTCTTGTGTTCGATGATCAAAGAACGGCCTACGTGGCCTGGCTTTGTGTATAACGTGGATTCGCGAGCCTCACACCTCGGTATGAGTCAAAAACGGGATAAGGACCCAAGGAGTGCACGACGTTTCTTTCTAGCTATGGTGGTGTCAGTGACCTACCAGTCCTGACATTTATATCTATTTTTCACCTATGTGGTTGTTGGAATGCGAGGCGCCTCGATTTTAGGTCTGTAAGGACCGGGAAACGTGTGTTCAGGAATAACTAATCCTCAAACGTAAGGGAGGACCGGCCTTGGAGGATCCAAGGATTACCCAGAGTGTGTAGTCCTGAGGCATTTGCTAGAGTGTCTCGAAGCAGAGACGAGCTTGCCCCTTGCCTCGACTCAAGACGGAAATCCAATTTCCAATATGAAATAACGGATTAGATTGTAGAACTAGTATGGCGACATAGTAGATGGTAGCTATGCCGCCTATGATTGATATTTATGATGATATTCGTTTTTGAAACATATATGCACTAGTAAAAATATTAAAATATTTTGCTTTACACGTATTAAGCATATTTGGCCATTATAAGGTAAAACTCTATCCTTCGGCTTGCGTTGCATTGTATGATGGGACTTGAGTCTTATAACGGCTACATTCTTTTTAAAAGCATTGCGTTGTTTTAAAGAATTTACTTTGTTTTAAATGCACCGGCAATCACTGGAGTAAACCCGTTCCGTGAAAGTGGCGTGGTCCTATGATTTGCCTTATTACTGTTGTTTAACCTGTTAAGTAGATTTCTCATACCAGTCCTATGACTGAGTCGTTGTTTGTTTCACTTTGCAAACTCGGGTGCCCTTATTTTCACACGTGCAGCCTAGTTCACATATGAAAGGTTGTTTTGGCTCGGCACTGCAGTACGAGGTGCACTTTTGGCTTGATTGCGATGGATTAGATTTGTATTTTGGCTATTGACTTTCCGCCTATCTTATGTATATGATTCCGCCTATGGCGATGCAGACTGTTTTACTTCCAATATTTATTATCGTATGTATATGTACCGCCTCCGGCGATGTAGACTGATACCCTTATTATGTCTCACTGTATGTATACATTCCGCCTATGGCGATGGTGACTGATCATTCTCCTTTTATTTACTAGGTTATATCCTACGTTGTGCTATTCTGATGTTCTTACATGTTATGATTCTGCTGCCATAACCATGTAAAATTATTCTATTTATTGTTTTTGCTGTTATTCGTACTCTGCTATGATGATTGATGTGTTATATTCCAATGATTATCCTTAATACCGTCACATGGATTTTTAGATCGTCACAATAATGGTGTTCCAAGACCCATATGTAGTCTTTCCTTGACCTTGCTTTGGCTAATCCCCAAAACACAACCTTTTAGGTAGACATCTTATGTCAATTATATCATGTATATAATTCCTGGATCGCATGATGAACATTTTGTTCAGTATTCATTTTGCTCAAATATAGAATAATTCTTGCTCTTGTCTCTAAGCCATAATCTTATTATGCAGCTTAGTTAAGTCAGACCCAATAATACAGTTCAAGTATCACTTTTACTCCGTCGCATATAACCAAAATTAAAGGATGCACAATGCTTTGGCATTACCTACATCCAGTGGCTTTGGACATTGATGAGTGTATTATTGGAAGACGTGACCATGACTTAATATAACAAAATTTGCTATAAAGAGCATTTCATAATTCGTAGTGGCGAATAATATTAGAGTTATTTACATATATCATATATACGTATTTTATATTTGTATATTATTTAAATATTCAATGTAATATAATATATATATACACACATACGAAATATGCCAATTTAGCCTTTCGAACAACTCAAAATTTTGGATGATAAAATAAATAAATCACCTCTAAGCTCTTATTTCTGCAAACATGGCCTTATCAACCAGTTACCAAACTAACGAAATAAAATCCAAGATTATTTTATTATCTAAATTGTATATGGTTCTGGTTTAACTCAGATTATCACATAATTAGAAACACATCCAACATGCTAGCTAAATACAATATAACCATTATATAAGGAGATCATCTAAATCTTTACATCTATCCTGAATATAAGGAAATGATTTATGTATTTTTTTATAAATTCAGGCCCTACACATCTTATAATCTTGTGATTCAATCTGTATTTAAAGCAAAATACAACTTACAGGCATAGAAAGGAAATGTATACATATATACAATTTAAACAGAACAAAATTATAACATAATTTGTATTAATTATACAATTACAAGCATCAAATATACAATACTACTTATATATATACACACACACAATTATGTTCACATGCAAATAAACTAATAATGAACAATTCATATTTGTTTATTCAACATGTGTTTGCAATAGTTTCTTCTTCCACCATATGCACTTGTATTGCCACTTTATACTGAAATTGTTTCATTGTATCGACTGCCCCCTGCAAAAATTAAAGTCAAAGGGTCAGCATAACCCATATATATATATATATATATATATATATATATATATATGCACATCAAATGTATATCGTATATGCGTAGTGACCTATATACATCATCAAACGTATAAAGTGCTTTAACTCATTTTACATCATATGTATAATTTATATAACATATATACTGCAATTCATATATATACATATATATATATATCAAATGTATTTGATCTGCAAATGGATATATATATATATATGTATGTATCAACATATATATATATATATATATGTGTATATGTATATGTATCAGCAAACATGGTATAACTTTTACACCATTTTTTTTCTCTTTACAAATACAATACATAAAAGTAACTAGACATCATAACGTAAGTTATAATGAATTGTAGTGTATATTATAGAAACCAGTACATGCTTTCAGATCCAATTATAACATCATGTTATTTGAATCATATATTCAAACATGTGTAATACAAATATTAATATATATATATATATATATATATATATATATATAATGGCTGGTGAATTGATCACAACATCAATTCTGTATCATAATACAGTTGATATTCACTCAAACATCAATATATTTGATGTAACCAATATATTTGAATCTAATTTGATTAGTATATATGTGTATGTAATCTAAATACATATGGGTATATACTTTTGTAGTGATTCATGTAAGTTATGCATATGCAAAGATCATGACAATGCAGACTACATCTGCATTTGTATAAGTATGTTTATATGTCATTACAAGTCATAACATTCTCAAACTTATATCTTTACAGATATAAGAAAAATCATATAAAAGGGGAGTCAAAATGGCAAAAGGTTTAAACCATTTTATATGTATGCTAGTAAAACAAAATCGATTTATATTGAACTTAGTCAAGCAAAACATATCATCCATACTGTTAAAATCCAAATTTATAATTATATCACATATGTGTGGTTGATCCATAGGATAAAAATCAAAATAGGTTTTCGATTTTATAGCAACTCATCCCAACTATAAAAGATAATCATATATAACATTAAAACAAAACCAGCAAATCATATATGCTATAACCCAAGATAGATGATTTCTAACATGTTTGTCAACAAGCAGAAAAACATAACTGTTAAGTTATATTTGTATCAAATATCAATATATTTGTAACACAAAAAATATCCATGTGAGACTTGTACAAGAAGTGGTATTATATATATAAACACATAACATCATAAATCTATATGCTTATCTATATACATTTAATGGTTTGTCAAGTTAAGTTCATAAACTTAATTGACTTAATATTCAATACTCACAATGATTCAAAATTCAGGTTATTATTGAAGTGTTAACAATA
The DNA here is from genome assembly GCA_030737875.1 of Allium sativum. Taxonomy (NCBI): domain Eukaryota; kingdom Viridiplantae; phylum Streptophyta; class Magnoliopsida; order Asparagales; family Amaryllidaceae; genus Allium; species Allium sativum. Next base: position 294,065,698 of record CM060912.1, read on the forward strand.
TTTGATCTGAATCAAATACATATTGTAACAGCCCAAAAAAAATTCGACGCTTGAATTCTCAACAAACTGGATTAGTATGCAGCTCAAACCTCTAACCAAACTGGATTTAATCAGCTCCAGAACTCGACCAATATTTGGTCTTGCACCTGCTCTTAACTTAAACAAGCTTCATTAGCTCATACCCATCAAGTTAGATTCAACCATCCAAGTCATCTATGCCAAACTATTTCACATATCATTCAATTTACACGATTTATTCCCTAACAATCCTTGTTCGAAATTGATTCCTCATATTATATTCAAATTCATTCCAACAAGTCCAACTCATTAATTCTATATGGGTTTTAATCAAGCTTAATTTATATCCATGAACAATTTCACTTGACCTTACTAATTTCCATATTCAAGTTTATTCCAATATCCAAATTAGAACTTATATAATTCCTTTTAACTTATCATAAGTTAAATTCATGTTTGGAATTCCGTCTTGGTTTAATCGTTTCAATTTCATGATCAAATTTATTCAAATTAACCAATCAAGCTCATACAACCAATCAATAATTTGAGAGAATTTTTTTCTATACAAAATTATGTTTTGGGTAAATTATTCCATTTACCTTCTTCACAAAATAATTTGAAAACAATTTTATAATCAAATTACAAATACGCGCACTCATATACGTATATTTTTAACTCAACCCAGGGTATTACTAACCCTGTCTCTATTGAGATACGCCACAAAGCCAAGGTTATTTCTAAACCATTACTCTTATACCAACTGTAATGGCCCAAAAAAAATTTGGAAGCTCGAATTTTCAACAATAATACATATCACAGTATTACTTGCCAAAAATCCAAGTATCAAAAACTCAGACTGTTAATAGAAAGAATTTAGAGGATAAGAAATAGAAGAAAGAAATGTTAGAATAGAAGAATATGAAGATCATCAGAACCTCACAGCGGAATGAATAAAATATAATATCAAATGCTTATACAAAAAAAACTGTATATTACAACATCATAGTATACATATATATCAATACAGCACACAGCGGAATAATATAATACTAGTTGATATGGCTATACGTCTCGACTCTAGCTCCTCTTTTGAAACTCCAAGTAAAACCTAACTTGATAATATACTCGGTCTGACCCGAGCACATTTGATTTAAAACAAAATTCACCTGGATCAGTCTGAAATACCTTCAGTGATAAATTCATAACACAAACATTTTGTTTAACTTTGAAATCCTTTTTGAAAGAAAAGATAGTATTAAGACTAGCCCACACATAAATACGGACAGTTTTTACCTTACTATAACCCAAACCATTTTGATATATCAAAATCAAGTGATATTATAATAGTGTCTATCATATCACAAATATATAACCATTTAGTAGAACGCTTGCATCTCACGCTCTACATATTCAATATAAAATCGAAAACCGCATGGCGCTTATTGGAGATTGGATTCCAACTATGACAAGGTATGTGACCACCTTTCGATTAGTGTACTCTAGAGGGTATACACTGGGGTTCAACAAGAACATCTTACAACCCGACCACACATGACCGCCCACTCATTAACTTTATTGTAGCAAATATATTTTTACCCCCTGTGGTTTTAAGGGCCCACCACACTTCCACGGAGATACAAAATTGAAAGGAAGAACAAATAAGGAATTTCTCTAGATTGGTGATAATACACCGTGCTTGGGTATGACCCACCTAGCCACACTGCCTGCCCGATTTTTGTCATTTACCGGTTGTAAGGCTTGAGGTCATGTTTTAACTTCAGAATATCTGGCCATCATTCACTTTAAATGTCACATCGTTAAATCCATCAAATCACTAATTGACGCCCACAAATATACTCTGGTTGTTAAGCAAGAGAATTTCTCCGCCACTAAACTAGGTATATTTGTAAAAATCAACGTACATGAGTTTCAGGAAATACACTGTCAGACATTCGTCCATACAAGTCATCCAGGAACAGGATGAACCGAAGGCACCCTCCTACCGCATCCTAGGAATCACCGTATAGATCAGTAGCGAGTAGTCCTTGCAATCCATTGTAACAACCCGTATTTCGATAACATGATTAAAGACGAGAATCAAGGCAGAATTTAATTTTAAATTCTGAATCAAGTGAAACGGGCTATGCCATTGCGTTCGTCTCGGAAAAATACGCGAAATAGAGTCCGAGTTTTCGAAAATCGGAGTCCGTATGACCAAGATATGGCCTCGCGAAGTTTCACGAAAAATTCCCAAATTAAAGTATACTTAATTAAGTGAAATGGGTTGCGCAGAGAAATATATATATATTGATATATATATATATATATAATTGAAAATTAAATAAATAAATATGCAAAAATGTTCAAAACAGCGAATTGGGATAGGGGAATAACCGAACCGGCCGATTTTTGAGGTCGACCCAAGCCCGCTGGGTCGACTAGGGGTTAATCCAGGGTGTTTGGCTGTCAACCCGTGGGCCGATTCGCTCAAATGCAGATTTTGCAATTGGATGGTTCTCATGGTTCATCTTTAATCTAAAGGCCCTAGATGGTTCCTACACTTGACTTCTTCCCCAAGACATGCTTTGATGGCTTGGATTGAATCTAGGTTTAATCCTATGGCCTAAAACACTTGCCTAATCTATAAATAAGACCCTAACCTATCCTAAATCCTCATTATTCATTCATGCAACTAAACTATGGTAAAATTCCTACTCTCATGGCCTCCACTCAACTATCCTAGCCTCCACTTCATTTCTATGAGAGATTTCATGAACATGAGAGTATTAGAGAGTCCCTATGTTAGTATGAGAGCTTCTCAAGTTGATTTCAAGGCTAAAGCTTTGATCTTTGCTCATAAAGATGGGGTTTTTATTGATTTGGAGTGTTCATCTTTGGGTTTTTGGGTGATGGCATGCATAGGCTTCATCACAAGCTTTAGTTTAATCGATTTAGGCCTTCATAGCTATGTAAGTCCTTCCCTACTCTTAAATATTAACTATGAAGTTAAATGTTCATGTTGAAAGTTTGAGTTTGATTAATTGGAATGATGCATGCTATCATGTTATGCAAGTTTATGAAGTCATTATCTTGATCTTATGAGCTAAAAGCCACAACCTTTATGTTGAAATGTTGCATTATGCAACATGAGAATCTTCATAATCATTATGTCAACTTGCATATGAAGTCATAATCCTTATATGATGATATATGCGAGTTTCTAGCCATCATTCCATGTCTTTTGTCACCATGATTCGCTTATGTACCAAGTTTGGGTTGATGCATGTTTTTGAGGCTTAAGAATGTAACATGCAAGCTAATGAACACATTTGTGCCTCATTTGCCACCATGATTAACTTGTGGCTTAATACCCATTTTTGTCATTCCTTTACCAAGTCTCTTCTTTTAATCCATCACGTTGTTGCGAACGTATATGCTAGTTTAAAAAGCGTTGGGGTCACATTATGGGGAAACATAATGACATGAATATGACTTGGGTAAATGGGTATAAACATGACAACATGTAACGTTAAATATGACATGTGTTTATACTTGAAAACATGACTTGAAATATAACATGGAAGTTGACATGTAAGTATGCATAAAAACATAAGCTTGGGAATTTACCTATTAAGTTAGGTCTACCCATTGGGAATTTACCTATTAAGTTAGGTCTACCCAATTGCTTGAAAACTTGACTATGAACATGACACTAGACTAAACATGAAAGTGGCCAACTCGAGGTTGGGTTGAGTTTGCAACGTAAAACTACCCGGATCCGACCGGCCTAACTAGTAGTTGCAAACAATAGGACCCAATGTGAGAAGTTGGTCATGTTGTGCTTGAACCCGAGGTTAGACCAAGTTGTGGTGTAAAGCTACCCGGAACCGACCGGCTTAACTAGTAACCACAACAAAGTCTAGTGTGAGAGGTTGGGGTGCATTAAGTAATTAATGTCACATGATAGGGTTAAGTTAATTTGATTAATGACTCTTAACCAAATATGACATGGGTAAATGGGTTAAGTAAATTGGTTAGGCTAATGATACTTAACAAAACATGACAAGGTTGGGTAGGTTAAGTGATTTGATTTGCCTAATGACGCTTAACCATTTTTATACGACTAGTGGATGGGGATTAAGTTAACCAACACTTAATCAATCCAACATGGTAATTTGGCAAGGTTAAGTAAGTTTTCTTAATGACACATAACCATACAAGATGATTAGGGGATGGGGTTAAGTAATTTGCACCTAACTAATCCGACACGGTAATTAGATGGGGTTAAGTAATTCACACTTAACTAATCTAAACACGGTAATTCGATGGGGTTAAGTTAAACACTTAACCAATTTAAACTCGGTAATTCAATGAGGTTAAGTAACCAATACTTAACCAACTTAACGTGATAATTTAATGGGGTTAAGCAACTTATACTTAACCAATTATACATGATGATTTGATAGGGTTAAGTAACTTACACTTAACCAATCTAATACGCGGACCTGATAAGGTTAAGTCACAAGACCTTTTTAGAATATACTTAACCATTGTAGTACGATTAGAGGATGGGGTTAAGCCAACCTATACTTAACCAATCCGACTCGATAATTTGATGGGATTAAGATAATCTATGCTTAATCGATCTAGCAAGATAATCCGATAGGATTAAGGTAAGCTAGTACTTGACCAATTTGACTTGATAGGGTTAAGTCATGAGCCTCTGGGTACACTTAACCAACTTGTGGGACTAAGTCTTGAACTTAAATACTCAGCCAATCTTTGACGTGATTCGTGGGCGGGTTAAGTCATGGACTTGAATGATAACAACTTAACCCAATAGACAAACCCTAGCTAGAAGAACTAGGTAGAAAACTGTGGTTAATCAAGGATAACGGGAAAGGAAGCTAAGTGGTAAACCTTAGTTAAGGGTAACTAACTAATAATTCTTAGCTAAGGACATAGGACTAATTCTCAAAACGATGAGTAACCTGATACGGTAGGTCATCGCTTAGTATACGAGGGGGAGCAAGTTATCTGACTTGGATAAAAGCTCCAGCGCACTGGATGCCGAAGTGGAAGCTTCGGGGGACGTGAGGATATTCTTGGGATCCCTCTGTGGGCTGCCAGGTAATTATACTAGGCCCATGAGAGGTTAAGGTCTGCGTTAGAAGGACCAAGAGTATGCCTTGGTTGCTATGCGAGCAACCTAAAGACTGGGATGGATTAGCGTGGAGTCGACGATTCTTGTTTTTGCCCTGGATAGCACATCGTCGACTACCTACCATCTTTAGTCAATCGTGTACGTGCGGAAAGGCAGGGAACCCCCAACAGACCATGTGCTTGCTATCGAGTCATGGGTGAGGTTGGCCCGTAGGAAAGTGGGCTATAGTGGGGCCGGGGAGTGGTTCTTATACATGATTTTTCTTGGATTGCCTTTCAGTAGTTGAGGGAGGGGTCACGTGGGACCATAGCCACGGGTACAAAAACAGACCTTGATATCTGCATCGGCAGACGATTTAAAGCTCCCGACCGAGTTCCGTATTTCTTGATTTTCCTGGCACGGAACTCGGATGGCACATTGGGGAACATGTGCATCTAGACATGGAAAACGATTCACGATACATACGTGGGATCAAGGGCGCGGTTGACGGGTGGCGTAATCCCTAGTGGTCCTGGGTGGCCAAAACCCAAACCGAGACACGGAAACGTTCATTAGGTAGCATAATCCCTAGCGGTCCTAGGTGGCATAAATCCTAAGTGGACACGCGATAGTTCATGGTAAGGAAACACAACTAGATCAAGGGTTGCAATCCAAAACAACTTCAAGGATAAACCGTTTACATGGGAAAGCCCGTACAGCCTACGGCAAAGGACTGAACTTATACATGGAAAGAAACATATGAGTTGAGTAACCTATATATGCGGCATATTAGGTTGACATGGACCATTACACGACTTTTGAGTAAGGGTCATTCACGGATAACACGTAATACAGTTGGGGTACTAGTACGGTAGGTGCAGAGCAGATGTACAGGATAGATACCATGGGACGTTATACGTGATAGATATCTTGGGGATATTATACTTGATAGAAACCTGACGATGTGATACCTTGTTTTATCTTGACATCGTGTTTTATCATGACACCTTAGTTTACCTGAGTTCATTAGTTCATCCTGTTATTTTGATTTAGCTTATCCATCTTGTTATCATGCTTATGTTCATCTCAGTTTCTCATGTCAGTTAACTTTACTAGTTTTTATACTAATAGTAGATAGGGCTTACTCAGTCTTTTTGACTGACCCGTTTTGTTTCGCCTCTTTTCTCCCTTTTCCTCCCCCCCCCCCCAGGTTACAGGGAGGAAATACTATTGTTTAGTTCGGACTTCTTCTGCTTGAAGGTCATCATGGATGGCTTGGACTTCTCTTGGCTATGGCTACTTTACTGTTTTTACTTGGGGAATAATTTATGAAAAAGTCTTTATGCTTCTTTATTATTGCAAGACAGGTTTTGATGTACTCTGATGTAAAAGGCTTTAGACCTTAATTATTAATATTTATGAAAGTTTGATTTTACTTCCGCTATGTTATATGTTATGTCTTGTGATATTTCTGTGCATGTTTACCAATAATGCCCCTCTAAAGCTAGTGCATTCCTTTGCGAGTGACCCTAGCGGAGGCGGGGTGTTACATTTGGTATCAGAGCAGAAGGTTACCAGACTGGGCAAAAGTTTTTAAAGACCTTCTGAAAACTATTTGAAAATCGTTTATAAAGAAGCATTTTTCAAGAAAATTTTCTTTTAAAAGAAAAAGGCTATTCCCCAAAGGCCATTAGCACTATCCTTGTTTCCTTAATTGAATCTATTTTCCTTTCTTTCCTCCATCTGCAGTCACAGTGGTTTTAACTATGACTAGTCTTTTCTATCTACGATAGTGTTTTCCTTACGATGGAGGTGGTTCTCGAGAGACCAGTGGCCGCGTTATAAGAAAGGATAGTGAGGAAGAGGATAAAGGATACGAGCTTAAGGAAGAACAACTTGTTGGTATGGCTTAGTCCTTAAAGGAGGGAGAAAGAGGAACAATGAAACCCATGACGAGAGAGTACCTTTGGCATGGTAAAACGGGGTGGATAGTTAAGTATTATGGGACAAGGACAAGATCATCGGGAGGGTAATAGTGTGCTCTCATTTCTAGGGTACCTCGGAAGGAGGGTAACGATCTTGTTAAAAGTTTAGCTCTTCTTTTCTATCATCCCGCCAAGACTATGTTTTGATCCCCGCATCATTTAAGTTTGCTTCGATAGTTGAGTCTCTGCACCTTAAGTACTAGCGTAATAGAGAATCCCATTCTTGTCTCAGAGTCCTATTGGAGAATCAGTCCATTTATACATGACTTGTTTGGATTTGGGAATGTCTATGCCAAGTGTTGAGTTTGGAAATAATGCTTATGTTTATAAGCTAAGGATGGATTCTAGGGATGAAGTGGTTATCCAGTAGGGGGTGCCACTCTCGGTTTTGATAGGAGGGTAGTTAGACCTTTTGACTAGCCTTGGTAATGCCCTCGAAGTATCGGGTAACCTTTTTGAGGTTCTGTCATAACTAGTTACTTAGAATCCCTTGATGCCTTTATTGGAAATTTGAAGCCCGATCGAGTGGTGTTCGCCAATAAGATGGATGGTTTACTTCATTTATGCATGGCTTATAGAGATCATCCTAGTAAGTGCGCATGATAACCTGGTTGACATCTGTTTACTTTCAAGAGAAAGTTCTTCTACATGGAATACCTTATAGTATATAAACGAGATCCAAGGTTCACTAGTGAATTTTGGAAAGCTTGCATGAGATCATGAATACGCAGTCATGTTTGCGTCAAGTATTCTAGAAAAAGGATAAGTGCAAGTGGAACGAGAGGCGACGAAGGAATGAGTTCCAGCTCATGTTATGGAAACAGGAAATAAGAAGCTACGAAATCGCGAAGTTAAAAGACGGTCAAGGCACAATGGAATTAAGCTCAAGGAAATACGACTTTGATGGTCAAAGACTAGATACGCGCATGATATCTCTTTTTGGGAGTATATCCTTGATCCCTGTTTTCTGTAGAGCTTACTTGTAGGCTATCTTTCGTGGACATCCTCTCGGTCCTATTTTCTGTTACAAACCCCGTAAGGAGTTTGTCTTGTTTGACCCTGTTTCAGGGAATCCTAGGTAGAATCCTATGGATGTAAACATGTATTTGAAACATGTTATGATTGATATGGTTGCAAGTGGTTGCTCGTGGATGCGCGAATACACATTAGATACTAGCTCGACTCGGTCACATTTCATATTGCATATGCACGAGTATTTATACTTGTTTATGGATGAAATCGAATGTATTATCATGCGGTTGTTGCATATGAATGAATGATTGTGCACGCATATAGTATCTATATGACTAGGATTATTTGCATACATGTTGGATTCATGGCACTATACATATTTTGCATTAGAAAGATTATTCAGGCCTGATCATTAGCATTAACTAAGGAACATGTACACACACGTCTTGCATATATTCATACAGCATTAGAAATCATCTAAGGACAATGGTTGCTCGTGGATGATGTTTTGAGTAGATGGATGATGGATGGTAGGATATGTTCTTCCTAACATGGAGATTTCGGGGACGAAATCCTAAAAGGTGGGGAGAATGTAACAACCCGTATTTCGATAACATGATTAAAGACGAGAATCAAGGCAGAATTTAATTTTAAATTCTAAATCAAGTGAAACGGGCTATGCCATTGCGTTCGTCTCGGAAAAATACGCGAAATAGAGTCCGAGTTTTCGAAAATCGGAGTCCGTATGACCAAGATATGGCCTCGCGAAGTTTCACGAAAAATTCCCAAATTAAAGTATACTTAATTAAGTGAAATGGGTTGCGCAGAGAAATATATATATATTGATATATATATATATATATAATTGAAAATTAAATAAATAAATATGCAAAAATGTTCAAAACAGCGAATTGGGATAGGGGAATAACCGAACCGGCCGATTTTTGAGGTCGACCCAAGCCCGCTGGGTCGACTAGGGGTTAATCCAGGGTGTTTGGCTGTCAACCCGTGGGCCGATTCGCTCAAATGCAGATTTTGCATTTGGATGGTTCTCATGGTTCATCTTTAATCTAAAGGCCCTAGATGGTTCCTACACTTGACTTCTTCCCCAAGACATGCTTTGATGGCTTGGATTGAATCTAGGTTTAATCCTATGGCCTAAAACACTTGCCTAATCTATAAATAAGACCCTAACCTATCCTAAATCCTCATTATTCATTCATGCAACTAAACTATGGCAAAATTCCTACTCTCATGGCCTCCACTCAACTATCCTAGCCTCCACTTCATTTCTATGAGAGATTTCATGATCATGAGAGTATTAGAGAGTCCCTATGTTAGTATGAGAGCTTCTCAAGTTGATTTCAAGGCTAAAGCTTTGATCTTTGTTCATAAAGATGGGGTTTTTATTGATTTGGAGTGTTCATCTTTGGGTTTTTGGGTGATGGCATGCATAGGCTTCATCACAAGCTTTAGTTTAATCGATTTAGGCCTTCATAGCTATGTAAGCCCTTCCCTACTCTTAGATATTAACTATGAAGTTAAATGTTCATGTTGAAAGTTTGAGTTTGATTAATTGGAATGATGAATGCTATCATGTTATGCAAGTTTATGAAGTCATTATCTTGATCTTATGTGCTAAAAGCCACAACCTTTATGTTGAAATGTTGCATTATGCAACATGAGAATCTTCATAATCATTATGTCAACTTGCATATGAAGTCATAATCCTTATATGATGATATATGCGAGTTTCTAGCCATCATTCCATGTCTTTTGTCACCATGATTCGCTTATGTACCAAGTTTGGGTTGATGCATGATTTTGAGGCTTAAGAATGTAACATGCAAGCTAATGAACACATTTGTGCCTCATTTGCCACCATGATTAACTTGTGGCTTAATACCCATTTTTGTCATTCCTTTGCCAAGTCTCTTCTTTTAATCCATCACGTTGTTGCGAACGTATATGCTAGTTTAAAAAGCGTTGGGGTCACATTATGGGGAAACATAATGACATGAATATGACTTGGGTAAATGGGTATAAACATGACAACATGTAACGTTAAATATGACATGTGTTTATACTTGAAAACATGACTTGAAATATAACATGGAAGTTGACATGTAAGTATGCATAAAAACATAAGCTTGGGAATTTACCTATTAAGTTAGGTCTACCCATTGGGAATTTACCTATTAAGTTAGGTCTACCCAATTGCTTGAAAACTTGACTATGAACATGACACTAGACTAAACATGAAAGTGGCCAACTCGAGGTTGGGTTGAGTTTGCAACGTAAAACTACCCGGAACCGACCGGCCTAACTAGTAGTTGCAAACAATAGGACCCAATGTGAGAAGTTGGTCATGTTGTGCTTGAACCCGAGGTTAGACCAAGTTGTGGTGTAAAGCTACCCGGAACCGACCGGCTTAACTAGTAACCACAACAAAGTCTAATGTGAGAGGTTGGGGTGCATTAAGTAATTAATGCCACATGATAGGGTTAAGTTAATTTGATTAATGACTCTTAACCAAATATGACATGGGTAAATGGGTTAAGTAAATTGGTTAGGCTAATGATACTTAACAAAACATGACAAGGTTGGGTCGGTTAAGTGATTTGATTTGCCTAATGACGCTTAACCATTTTTATACGACTAGTGGACGGGGATTAAGTTAACCAACACTTAATCAATCCAACATGATAATTTGGCAAGGTTAAGTAAGTTTTCTTAATGACACTTAACCATACAAGATGATTAGGGGATGGGGTTAAGTAATTTGCACCTAACTAATCCGACACGGTAATTAGATGGGGTTAAGTAATCCACACTTAACTAATCTAAACACGGTAATTCGATGGGGTTAAGTTAAACACTTAACCAATTTAAACTCGGTAATTCAATGAGGTTAAGTAACCAATACTTAACCAACTTAACGTGATAATTTAATGGGGTTAAGCAACTTATACTTAACCAATTATACATGATGATTTGATGGGGTTAAGTAACTTACACTTAACCAATCTAATACGCGGACCTGATAAGGTTAAGTCACAAGACCTTTTTAGAATATACTTAACCATTGTAGTACGATTAGAGGATGGGGTTAAGCCAACCTATACTTAACCAATCCGACTCGATAATTTGATGGGATTAAGATAATCTATGCTTAATCGATCTAGCAAGATAATCCGATAGGATTAAGGTAAGCTAGTACTTGACCAATTTGACTTGATAGGGTTAAGTCATGAGCCTCTGGGTACACTTAACCAACTTGTGGGACTAAGTCTTGAACTTAAATACTCAGCCAATCTTTGACGTGATTCGTGGGCGGGTTAAGTCATGGACTTGAATGATAACAACTTAACCCAATAGACAAACCCTAGCTAGAAGAACTAGGTAGAAAACCGTGGTTAATCAAGGATAACGGGAAAGGAAGCTAAGTGGTAAACCTTAGTTAAGGGTAACTAAGTAATAATTCTTAGCTAAGGACATAGGACTAATTCTCAAAACGATGAGTAACCTGATACGGTAGGTCATCGCTTAGTATACGAGGGGGAGCAAGTTATCTGACTTGGATAAAAGCTCCAGCGCACTGGGTGCCGAAGTGGAAGCTTCGGGGGACGTGAGGATATTCTTGGGATCCCTCTGTGGGCTGCCAGGTAATTATACTAGGCCCATGAGAGGTTAAGGTCTGCGTTAGAAGGACCAAGAGTATGCCTTGGTTGCTATGCGAGCAACCTAAAGACTGGGATGGATTAGCGTGGAGTCGACGATTCTTGTTTTTGCCCTGGATAGCACATCGTCGACTACCTACCATCTTTAGTCAATCGTGTACGTGCGGAAAGGCAGGGAACCCCCAACAGACCATGTGCTTGCTATCGAGTCATGGGTGAGGTTGGCCCGTAGGAAAGTGGGCTATAGTGGGGCCGGGGAGTGGTTCTTATACTTGATTTTTCTTGGATTGCCTTTCAGTAGTTGAGGGAGGGGTCACGTGGGACCATAGCCACGGGTACAAAAACAGACCTTGATATCTGCATCGGCAGACGATTTAAAGCTCCCGACCGAGTTCCGTATTTCTTGATTTTCCCTGGCACGGAACTCGGATGGCACATTGGGGAATATGTGCATCTAGACATGGAAAACGATTCACGATACATACGTGGGATCAAGGGCGCGGTTGACGGGTGGCGTAATCCCTAGTGGTCCTGGGTGGCCAAAACCCAAACCGAGACACGGAAACGTTCATTAGGTAGCATAATCCCTAGCGGTCCTAGGTGGCATAAATCCTAAGTGGACACGTGATAGTTCATGGTAAGGAAACACAACTAGATCAAGGGTTGCAATCCAAAACAACTTCAAGGATAAACCGTTTACATGGGAAAGCCCGTACAGCCTACGGCAAAGGACTGAACTTATACATGGAAAGAAACATATGAGTTGAGTAACCTATATATGCGGCATATTAGGTTGACATGGACCATTACACGACTTTTGAGTAAGGGTCATTCACGGATAACACGTAATATAGTTGGGGTACTAGTACGGTAGGTGCAGAGCAGATGTACAGGATAGATACCATGGGACGTTATACGTGATAGATATCTTGGGGATATTATACTTGATAGAAACCTAACGATGTGATACCTTGTTTTATCTTGACATCGTGTTTTATCATGACACCTTAGTTTACCTGAGTTCAGTAGTTCATCCTGTTATTTTGATTTAGCTTATCCATCTTGTTATCATGCTTATGTTCATCTCAGTTTCTCATGTCAGTTAACTTTACTAGTTTTTATACTAATAATAGATAGGGCTTACTCAGTCTTTTTGACTGACCCGTTTTGTTTCGCCTCTTTTCTCCCTTTTCCTCCCCCCCCCCCAGGTTACAGGGAGGAAATACTATTGTTTAGTTCGGATTTCTTCTGCTTGAAGGTCATCATGGATGGCTTGGACTTCTCTTGGCTATGGCTACTTTACTGTTTTTACTTGGGGAATAATTTATGAAAAAGTCTTTATGCTTCTTTATTATTGCAAGACAGGTTTTGATGTACTCTGATGTAAAAGGCTTTAGACCTTAATTATTAATATTTATGAAAGTTTGATTTTACTTCCGCTATGTTATATGTTCTGTCTTGTGATATTTCTGTGCATGTTTACCAATAATGCCCCTCTAAAGCTAGTGCATTCCTTTGCGAGTGACCCTAGCGGAGGCGGGGTGTTACATCCATAGATCCCAATTATGACACATCCACAATTTATCTTGGGGCGCGAACCGAGATTATAAGTAGTTCTTCCGTTTCATGAAGATCTACGGTCTTTAATGCTCCATCTTCATTTGTTTCACGTTCATTTTGTATGCTACGTTAATTCGAAGTGGTTTTGGGTCTAATTCCCATCCCGGTCTCTTCGAAACAACATGGCAAAAGGTCCAATATATTTCATTGATAGTTTGGTGTTGTAACTAAGAATGTCTAAACAATACGGTTAAGTATATTGGCAGCTCAGACCTTATTATTTAAACCATTCATTCAACTTCTTTATCGAATTATTTAAAGTTACTTCGCCGATTTTGAATCCGATTCCATTTATTTATCGCGACAAACTCCTTACTTCTGTTATTTGGAATCAATTATAATATTCACCAAACTCCACTTTACTAATATCGCCACAATTATATAAAACTCTTTTTATTTCCCTTCCTTGGAATTATTATATCATGTTCTCAAAAACTCCTCTAGCGTTCCTTTATTTCGGAAATATTGATATACATTATATATATATATATATATATATTCTATTCGGTATTCAATTACCATTTCTTATACAACCTAGAAACAATGTCAAATGACATGTTATATCATTATATAAACACAAGTGTTAAATTATAGTTCAGAACTTGCAATATTCCTCTTTGTAAATAATCTAGATATCCCTTTCCGCTACATACAAATATCATTCCTCGATAATAGTGAAGTCGTTCAAGTTGGGGTATTTTATTTACCTCTCATACCTTGATCGACAACGTTCTTATCTTAGAATAGATATAATTCCGTAACTCAAACCGCTATTGAAATGACCCAAACTTCCCCGTAAAGGAAAGTCGGATTGCTTTGAGAACAACACACATCAGAACATAAAGGGAAGAACATTTTCATTGCTATTACAATAATTACATCAGAGTACAAGAATATTCCAGAGTATGAAAATTTTTACGTTAGAAATACAATATCAGAGATTTAAAATTTTACATTTAAATAGCAGCAGAAAAATAATACAAAATACAACTGAAAGGAAATACACGGATACAGAGCTTTCCGAATATCGCTTCAGCTACAAACCAGGATACTGTGAATAAATATCTGCAAAACCAAAACTACTAGCTGCCCGTGTGGAAAATAGGGGCACCCAGAGTTTAGGTTAAAACAATAAACTTCAAGTCAGTCGTGGGACTGGTATGAGAACTCAAAAATAGTTATTAACTTTATTTTAAAGTTAGGTAAATCAAGGGACCTCGGCGCTAACGCGTAACGGGTTTTCTCCCAAGAATACCAGTGCATAAAACAACGAAATGCTTTTTAGAAAAATGAAACCGTTATAAGACTCAATCCCTTGCGCATACGCCGAAGGACAGAGTTTTTCCTTATAATGGTCAAAAATGCTCAATATGCGAAATTTCATCTTTTATACTATAAGCGCACAGCATAGAAATAAATTTTTGAATATAGATGTATCAATCTTAGGTGGCATAATATACTATGTAAGCGACATAATATATAATGTCACCATATAAATATACAACTAAAAACCGCAAAGCTCATATTGGAAAGTTGGGTTTCCATCATGATGGCCCCTGATTCGAAAGACATATCGCGAATGTATCTCCACGGCTTACGTCTCGGTAAGAGTAAACACCGTAATACATATAATACACACTTTGGAAGAACAATCTAGTGTTCTATCCCCATGGGCTTCGGCTGATATCACTGCCCAATCTCCAGATGTGGAGCGACCACACCCAGCAACGCTCAGTTGACCCAATCCATGTATATATAAAGTATATTGGTCAACCTACAAATCAAACAAACCATTCACCATCATACCGGGGTGTGAGGATCGCGAAGTAACGATATACTCAAAGCTATGCTAATTTACGCTGTGCTTTGATCTTCATCCTCAAGGTTCTGCTTTTCAACAAAGCCTTGATCATATGCATCTTAGCATGCCACATTGTCAGACCATACCATATCATTGATCATCTATCAATATATAACCGGGTGTTAAGTGAAGAATAAATTCTCCACCACCAAACAGCTATACGTTAAACAGAGATCAACGAATACAATATAAAGAAATACAATGTCAGACACACAATCCATTTACAAGTCCATTCTGGGTCTGAACGAAACCATATCCAGTAGATCTCCAAATACGTCTGGATGATCACCAGTTATTCCCTCATCTTGGGTGTACGGTCCAATCAAGATATCAGAAATCATCCATATGATGTGAAAACCCCCGGTCTTCAGCCACCGTCTTCATCTTCGACTTTTAATCGTCGTATGAATTATTCAAAATGGGTTAAACCCGGTTTTTCTGAATAAATCGCGCATCTTAAAATCATGTGCTATAAAAACACAACCTACGCCTCATTCCAATCAAGAATATTCTTTTAATTAAATGATCTTTTCTCTGGGAAATGTTCCCATTAACTTAATCAAAGATAAAATTCCTTTAAACATATAGTTTAATAATATTTTGGATATCATTTCAAAAGATTTAACCTTTTCTTAACTTAAACTACATTAAATCTTATCCAACTAGTCGAGGTTTACGCCTTACCGAACTAGTCATTTATTTCATTATCCCAATCCCAACCTATTTATCCCATGGAGTAAAACTAGTGGTACTCCATATCTAAACCCAATGTGTTACGGTAAATTTAAGTACCGTTTTATCGTTTGAATCTAATTGAAGATTCAACTATCGCATGGAGTAAAACTGGTGGTACTCCATTCTTGATTTCTTCTTAAATTCGGGAAAGTTAATTACCTTATTCCCATTTCAATCTAATTAAAGATTTATTAAAACTTTATTTAGTTTTAATCCTCTAATATCATTATTTAATGATTAATCAATTCTTGAGAAATTAATCTTATCATAAATGGGTCAAAGAACAAATGTCACTTAAAACATTGTTCACGATAAACCCAAAATCATATTCCATTTAATTCCAATTTAATGTATTATATTGAAAAACTTCACTTTAGAAAATTCCACTGATTTGGGTTTCAAGAACTAATGTCATTTAAAACATTGTTCACAATCAACCCACAATCAACTTACTTTTAACTTCAATTATGTTTAATAATTGGAAATATTAATTAAAAGATTTATTCGTTACTCAAATAGGTTTAAAAATAGTGTTATTCAAAACACCATTCACGACAAACCCAAATCTTATTTAATATTAAATATAAAGCTTTGAATGGGAATTATATCGACTTATATTCAATATCAAATTCTAGAACCAACGGATATCATATCGGAAATAACGATATTAAATATCTTCCAAATTTCTAAAATAATATCCGTATAATCACAGAATCCAATACTGAAATAATCCGAAGATAATTTCCTTTCAAATCCATTCCAATATATTCATTGGAAATTCTTGGTTATACTAAAACCATCTTAAATCCTCTTTATTTATTTATAAATAAATAAATCACTCATTTTGATAAAAATACCTTTTATCTTTATAAACTTGGAATTTTTCATCAAAAACCCTTTTAAATCAGTTATTATGATTTTACGTAAATTTTCCCTATTTTTATTTATTCAAAAATAGGCCTATTCAGTTAAATGACGTTTCAGATCATTTAATTGCACTGACGCTGTTTTTATTCAAATTTGAATTTGACATTTCTCATAATCTAACCACTGGATTTCAAATCTCTTATTATCATATGAAAGCTCTTTTCGATACGAACCCGTAGGTTCTGGTTTTAGAAGAATTCGATGGTCGAATCTTCCGTTACGTCCATTCAAAATCAATGGTCGAAATTCGCGAATGGTCGCTACGCGAAACGTTCTATTCAAACCATTATATATATATATATATATATATATATATATATATTCGTCGATTTCCATTTAGAACATACTTTATAAAAACCTTTGTAAATTCCTACGACATTAAAAAGGTGAATTTTAATATAAATCAAAATATGTTCCTATATGACGTTAAAAAGAATGAATTTTTAATGTAAAACATTCCTTGTTCATACATGACATTAAAAGTATGAATTTTTAATGTAAAATATTTCATGTTATTACATTCAAATAAAAAGATTAACTTTTTATGTTTCAACATATTTCATATTTCCAAATGAAAACAAAAGGTTAATTTCTTAGCGTTATCAACTTATGTTCGTTTACATATTTCTAAATGTAAATAAGAGGATAATTTTTAGCGTCTATCAAATTATGTCCATTCACATAACCATAAAAAGATAATTTTTATTTAAAACATATTATGACAAATTTCGTTTTCTTACATTCAAATAAAAGAATAACTTTTATTTTGAGAACATATCTCATGTTGTTAAATAGATAAAAGAGTGATTTTTACATAACGATAAAAATTATATTTTTATTTCAAACCAAATCATGGTGATGTTTATGTTTCTACATAACAATAAAATGATTAAATTTTATTGTAAACAAAATATGATAATTTTCATTAAAACCATATTTTGATCATTAACTGAATATAAAAAAACCTTCTTATAATCCTAAATTGTAATGAGACCCAATCAGCTACCATATAATTTAAGTTATATGGATTTCATACATCGCATGAATACTATACTAATGATAAGTATCATTAAAACATCCAAAATATCCAAAGTGCATACTAATACTATATAAGCATTAAATAGAGAAATAATGCTTATAACTAAACACAAGGGAGATGTGTGAATATCATCCCAAGACCCGTGTGGGGTTTTCAACCAACAAGTAATAAAAGAATATATTATTATTTGTGCACTTGGGCGATGTGTGAAAATTATCGTCCCAATCACATAAACAAGTCAGTTAACTTGTATATGGAAGTGTAATCATGATTATATTATCATGGATAAAATAACATTATTTAAACATGTGAGATATCGTAAATCTAAATCATCTCAAAACACAACATACATAACAAATCATACAAGCAACAGATATAACCAACCACAAATATTCCTAACACATATAATTTACATACATTTATTTATAAAAATAATAAATAAATAAATAACTGAATTAAAAGGTGAGAACTCTTTCTCAAAATAATGTTGATTCCTTTGTTTACAAACTCAATGAAAATTCTTTTGTATACAAACACGATGTTATTCTTTTTTATTTACAAAACGGTGCTAATTATATGACTATAAACAATGCAAATTGTATGATTAAAAATAATGCAAATTATATGATTAAAAACAATGCAAATTTGATGATTAGAAACAATGTTATTCCTATGGCTAAAAACAATGTTATTTTATTCATAAAACAATGTTCTTCTTTATTTTATCAAAACAACGCTATTTTCATTCTATGTTTATTTTGAAAACCAATCTATTTTGACCTTTAAAAGAAATCTATTTTTACTTTTAAAACATGTTCTTTTATTTCAAAACGATATTCGTTTTGTTTTCATAACGATGTTCTTTTTGTTTTCAGAACATTGATCTATTTCATTTACAAAACATTTGCTATTTTATTTATAAACAAATCTATTCTATTCTAATTTTCTTTTGTAAATCATGGCAAAAAGTGCTTTTAAAGTAATGCGAAAGTTATTTTTGAAGCAATGATGCTTATTTACCTTTAAAAACAATGATGCTCACTAATTTTTAAATCATGCTTTTCATAGAAATAAATCATATTTTAATCATAATGTTATTTATGTAAACCTTCTATTTTTTTTAAAACAATTATATGTAAGAATTCTATTTTATCTTTAGGAACGTTGCTAATTTTATTTATTTAAAATCAATGCTAACTTTACTTTCAAATACAATGTTAATTTTATTTCAAAAACAATGTATAGTTTCAAAACAATGCTATGTTTTAAGTTCAAAACAATGTTATGTACAAATCATTTGTTATTTTTATTCACAAAACTATGATCTTTATATTCAAAACAAAGGTCTTTTATAATCAAAACAATTATTAATTTTTTATATCAAAACAATGTTATTATATAATTTAAAACAATGTCATTTTATGAATTAGAGGCAATGTAAATTTTATTATTCAAACTTTGATCTTCTTTTTATTTTACAAAACTTTGATCTTTTTATTAAAGTTAATTATAATTAACACAATGACAATTTTATAAACAATGTTCTTTTTATATTATAAAAGATGTTCTTTTTATATTCATATACATATATATATATATATATATATATTTACAGCTATGCTTAATTAGTAAATTTATTAAACCAATTACATTAAATATAAATAGTTTCCTTAACCTCATCTCCAATCTAGCCGTTCAGTTTCAGATCCAAAGGCCCGTGATTCATCTTCTACGTTCTCCTTTCTTTGTAAAACCCGTTGGCTTCATCAGACAATCCAACCCATTGCTCCATTCTTCCAACCGATCACGCACGCCAGTCGAAGACCCTTTCCGCCGATCTGAGGTGACCACTCCATCGCCCTTCGCTAGAGCCTCCGCCGCCAGGAGTTATGCCACGCTCGGTGGCCCCACCATCGCCAGAAATGGCTCCAAACCCTATGGCTTTCAAGCCGAAATCCTCCCAATCAGCGAACTTATATGCGATCATCACCATTAGATTTTCAAGTGCTCGAGATTCTCTATGATTTTTTTTATAGTTTTGGTTTGAATCGAATTGTAGAAGAGAAGATTAAGGGATGAAGTTTGGAGTGCTCAGGCCATTGATTTGTGGCGGCTGAACTATGAAGCGAAATTAGGGTTCTTAGAGGAATACGTAGTACAATACGCGTATTTATAGTTTATTTTTAATTTAATTTATTTAATTCCACTTAATTCAAATAATATCAGTTTAAAACCACGGACTCCAAATCAAATCCAACGAGTGTCGCCCCCTGCTAATAAACCCTGTTTCGATCAGTTTTGATCGAAATTAAAATATAAAACAATATATATTTAATTTAAATGTACATTTTAAATTACCGGGGCTACATACTGACTCTAAAAATTACAGAAAAATTATATCTGGCTTTATTTTGACGATACAGTCCTAACAAAACTAATTTCGTCGAATTCCGAGACCTTTTGAAAAATGGCCATTTTCAAGTCGATCTAATTTGACTGAAACTGACAAAACACATTTTCTTCTACCATGCTCACCTATTAATTAGAAAAATTATGAAAATTGAAACCTAGCAATAATTTGACATTCCGGTTCCAACAAAAGTGGTTTCATCGAAAACGGAGGTCATTTGAAAAATGACTATTTTTAATAATAAAATATATATATAAATTCTACTGCGAGTATTCTGAATTTTAAACTGGACATAACTTTTGATTTATAAAGTGAAATTTCAGTTTTTCAGATTCGTTGGAAAGATATAATCAAACAGATTTATATATTTCTTGTTTAACTGAAATCCGATTTATTTTGAATCCTGTACATTCGATGGAAATTTGAAATCGAATTTTCGAACTGTCGCGCCATTTTAAACTCCTTTTATAATTAAATTAAAAAAATCGTTCTAACTTCGATACAAATTTCTAAAATAAAAATTTTAAATTAGTTCAGAAATTCCGGATTGTTACAATCTAAGACGACCCGAAATCCCGTTCAGACGGAATAAGGGTTATCTTTGGAATATAACACAAAAACAGATAATAGCAGAACAAAATTAAATAAATACACCAGATAATGAATAATAGAATATACTGGATAAAGTAATCATCAGAGTTACACAGTATACAGGATCTTACTTAGTACAAATACAGTTCAGCTATACATGAGTGTCTACAGCGGAAATAAACAAAATATGCACAATAGGAGCTGAACAGCATAAAAAGAGATAAATGATAGAATCCATCTTCAGCTCCAGCTATCCAGAAAGAACCAGCTAAACCTGAATACAAGGCTGCCCGTGTAGAAAAAGGGGCACCCGAGTTTGAGAGTGAAACAAACTACGAGTCAGTCATGGGACTGGTATGAGAAATCTCTTCAACACATATATAATATGGCCAATCACGGGACCACGCCACTTTCGTGGAATGGGTTTACTCTATTGGATTGCCAGTGCTTTAAAACAAATCTTTCTTTTAAACATCGCTATGCTTTTTATAAAAATGAAACCGTTATAAGACTCAGTTCCCATCACACAATGCAACGCAAACCGGAGGATAGAGTTTTACCTTATAACGGTCAAAATATGCTTGATACGAAAAAAACAAAGGCATTTGATATTATTGCTAGTGTCTATATGTTTTGGAAACATTTTCAAATCATAACTATCAATCATAGACGGAATTAATGCCCCATACCACTATGTCGCCATATATAGGTATATAATCAAAATCGCATCGTCACGTATTTGGAAATTGGATTTCCGTCATGAACCAAGGCAAAAGATAGTCCTTACCGACTTCGTGACTCTCTAGCCCGAGCCACAGGGTCAGAGCGCATCGACCCTTGGATCGTCAGGGCCGGTCCACCGATGTGGATTAAAATGCCTGAACAATACGTTTCCCCGCCCTTTGGGGCGTAAACGAGCCAACGAATGACTCCATCAGACCCGGATCGTCCGATCAAACCGAGGCGCCTCGCAACAGCAACAACCACATAGGTGAAAAGTATATAAATGTCAGGGCTGTTAGGTCACTGTCACCACCCTAGCTAGAAAGAAACACATGCCCTCCCTGAGGTCCTTCTCCCGTTTTAGGTTCATACCGGGGTGTGAGGCTCGCGAATTCACGTTGTACACAAAGCTACGCCACACAGACGGTGCTTTGATCATCACCACAAGACTTTGCTTTTCAACAGAAGCCCTGATCACTGCATCTTAGCATGCCACACAGGCAATTCATGCCATGCGACTGATGTCCATCGATATACAACCTCTGAGCTCGTGCGTCTCAGAGAAGGGCGTTAAGCGAAAGAATAAATTCTCCACCGCCAAACAGATGTATATTTAATAGAGATCAATCAACACAGAATAAAATCCAATGTCAGACACACAGTCCATTTACAAGTCCGTTCTGGGTCTGAACGAAACCGGAGGCACTAAATACCTCGCAAACCCATCGATCACCACGTACGTCTGGACGATCACCACTCATTATCCATATTTCGGGATGCCTCCCAATCAGGACCTCGGTTACCATCCAAACGAGGTGAAGATCTCCGGTCTTCGACCACCGTCTTCATCTTCAAATTTCAACCGTCGGTCAATTATTCGAAATGAGAATTAACTCGGCCTTTTCAAATAATTCACGTATATTTAGAATTTCAAATCAATTTATTTCAATGGTTAAATTATTCGACAACACCAATATTGTTCTTTAATGTAATTTTCACACCAAACACATTCAACCATCAAATACAACATAAATCGAGCAAATTTAGTTTATTTCCACTCCATATTGTTTATGGTACTGTATAATGATTTATCGCTATTTTTATTTATTTTAAAATAGCCCATTTATTCAAAACGACGCTTCGGGCCATAATGCGGCCGTGGCGCTGTTTTTCTTCAGATTTGATTTACACATATCTAAAAATCTAACCATTGGATCTTCACAAAATTTACATCATTAGAAAGGTCTTTTCAAAATGAATCCAACGGTTCCAGTTTCGGGAAAATCCGACGGTCGGATCACCCGGTACAATCGTTTGAATTTTCGATTTCAAAATACGAACTGCAGCGTCGTTATTCGATTAAATATATAATTATATTTATATATATATATAAATATAATCGCTTCTGGCGCTGTTTTTCCTCAGATTTGAATTAAACATTCCAGACAATCCAACCGTTGGATTTTTACAAGGTTGGTGCCGTTGGAAAGATTATTCCAAGGCGAACCCGACGGTTGAGGTTTCAGGAAAATCCAATGGTCGGATTTCCCGCACTAGTTGTTTGAAATCACGGTTTCAAAATACTAACTGCACGGCCTCGTTTCGTTTTAATTTTATTTATATTTATATATTTATATAAATATAGTTCATTCAATGATTTCTATATCGTTTTTCACTTCAAATATTTCACTAACGCCTTAAAATTTTGGAAAATTTCGCCATAACCTCCCCTGCACCGGGAGCATCGGGAAATCGCAAATAGCTTTCCCGGTCCTTCTAATCTCAAAAAGAAAAAGAAAAAGCCAAGCGGCTAGCCAACAGGCTCATAAAATCATCACCCAAACAAAACAGTAAATGTGTACCTATTTGTCGGGCACAAAATTTTATTCCTCTTATCTAGCCCCTTTGCTATAACCTGTTCAATGAATATGCATGTACATATATATACAGTTCTTACCATTTATCATTTTCTATTCGACTTCATATTTGATTTCTATTTGGTTTAAAAACACCATTCATTCTAATGTTACATACATAGGTGCAAATCATTTCATTAGCTAATTAATGAATATTTCAACTCATATATGTTTATTTTGAACAAGTGGCTATTTTTAACACTTCACATTTCAACGATTTATGCATAAAATAAAAATGTGCTTTTTGTTGTAGAACAACTCGTTTCAAAACACTATTATTTTGATATATTTCATATTGGTGATAAAAATAGGATTTTTATCATAAAACAATTTCTTTTAAAACGAGATTATTTTACACAGTTCATATAGTCGATAAAAGGTGATTTTTATTATCAAACAATTTATTTCAAAATATGAATACCATTTAACACATGAATTTCTAATCAACGAATGAATATCAATTCAACACATGAAGGTTTTCTATTCAATGAATAAATATAGTTTAAGCAAATGAAAATAATTCAAACATATGAATATTATTCAAAATTTCGGCCGCATAACGGCAGGGTAGTTAAAACCGGGACCGTCCGTAGTACGGCTCCTCGCTCTACCTTAAAACCTCGCGGTTTTTGACAATGGGGATCATGCATCTAGTTCGCACGCAGGCGGCATGTATATATTAATTTCATTTCCACAAACTAATCCTATGTGGTTTCAACCAAATATTTCTCAACCACAAAACGGTATTTTTCAACCACAATCAGCCAATATCAACCACAAACAATCCCAAACAACCATTCGCTATCAATCAATTTTCACAACAATTTCAACCAATAAATATCGTCCATGGTTTGTGGACGAGGGGCGTGTATATATATATATATATATATATATATATGTATATTATATATAGCAATTCATTTTTATTTCAACCCATATATATATATATATATATATATATATATATATAGAAAAAGAAATTGAAGAGTGAGAAATTCTCACCAATAGCTATCCAATATTACGACTCTTCCTTTATAGAAATCTTCGCCAATCTCGCCTTTTGTCGCTTTCGTTGCCCGTATTCTCTACATATGTAAAAATCGAATTTTTACTATGTTATTCAATATATAAAAATCGAATTTTTACTTCGACTTTCAATATAGAAAAATCTGATTTTTACTTCGACTTTCAATATAGAAAAATCTGATTTTTACTTCGACTTTCAATATAGAAAAATCTGATTTTTACTTCGACTTTCAATATAGAAAAATCTGACTTTTACTTCGACTTTCAATATAGAAAAATCTGATTTTTACTTCGACTTTCAATATAGAAAAATTTGATTTTTACTTCGACTTTCAATATAGAAAAATCTGATTTTTACTTCGACTTTCTTTTTTAAAGTTCAAATCTTTTTCTTTTTAAAGTTCAAATCTTTTTCTTTTTAAAGTTTAAATCTTTTTCTTTTTAAAGTTCAAATCTTTTTCTTTTTATGTCTTAAAACAAAATCAGTTTTTTTAAACCTTTTAAAAATCAGTTTTTAAACCTTTTTAAAAAATATCAGTATTTAAACCCTTTAAAAAAAATATCAGTATTTAAACCCTTTAAAAAAAATATCAGTATTTAAACCCTAAAAAAAGTATCAGTATTTAAACCCTTTAAAAAAAATATTAGTATTTTAAATACATAAAAATCGAAATTTTCAGAATTAAAATAAAAATAAAATAAAACAAAAACAACTTACTTTATTCAGCGAAGAAGGGGGGGTAATGGCTAGGCTCGGCGGCAGGAGGAGGAGCTGGCGAAGCGGAGGGGGGCACGGCGGTCGTGGGTGGTCTGGATTCGGAGGAAGGCGGCGCTAGGGTTTCGGGAACGAGGCGTCGCGTGGAGGGAGAGGCCAGAAGGGAGGGTTCGTCGGCGATGGAGGGAGGATTGGCGAAGCGGAGGGGGGCACGGCGGTCGTGGGTGGTCTGGATTCGGGGGAAGGCGTCGCGATTTCTGGGGAGCAGCGTGTTTTTTTTTCTTTTTTTTCTTTCTAAATGAAGTAAGAGAGGGAGAGAGGGAGTGAATATATATATATTATTTCTTTTTTTTTATTCAAAAAGTTGACTTTTCTATCGAACCCCAAACGAGACCCAATGACTGTCGTCCTCAGCTAATTACCCCCATTCTGAACACAATGGGATATGTGTCGTAAGCTGATTCGATCATTTCGATTAGTTTCCGTCAAATTTTAAAGTGCAATTCTTTATATATTCAATTTAAACGCATATTTCAATTTAGTGGGGCCACATATGAACTCGAAAAATTCCAGAAAAAATATTTTCTAGCTTCGTATTGACGATACGGTCCTAACGAAACTAGTTTCGTCAAATTCTGAGACCGTTTGAAAAATGGCCAATTTCCAGTCGATTAAAATCAACTGAAACCGGTCAAACGCGTTTTCCTTTGCCACGCTCACATATTGATTCGAAAAATTATGAAATTTGGAATCTAGCAATAACTTGACCTCACGGACCCAACAAAAGTGGTTTCGTCGAAATCCGAGGTCGTATGCAAAATGTCCATTTTTGAGGGCCTGAATTCCATAGCGACTATTCAGAATTTTCAACTGGACATATCTTTTGATTCCCGCTAAGAAATTTCGATTTTTCAGATTCGTTAGAAAGGTATTCACTAACAGATTTAAATATTTTTGGTTTCACTAAAATCCGGATTGTTTTGCACCCGGTACAGTCCGACAAAGTTTGAATTCCATTTTTGAAACTGCAGCGCCTTTTCAAGCCCTGTTTATAATTATAATTAATTATATTCGTTTTCAATTGTCGATTCAAACTCAGTTTTCATCGCCATTATTTTAAAATATTTATTTTAAATATTTAAAATCCATTATTTTAGCCAATTTAAAATTTTTAAATTGGTTCATATTTTCTGGGTCGTTACAATCTCCCCCACTTAAAACTTTTCGTCCCCGAAAAGGAACAAAGTCGAAAGTGGTTTGATAAATCTACAATCACACAACACAACAACCAATCCAATTGTTTTTAACCTTCAAAAATATACTAATCAAATCCTATACCCCTTAAAAATTATTCAGACTATATAATTAAAAGTGCACATCCATGGGAAGAAAATAGCAATAGAATAGAGAATTAAATGGTAATGCAAAGTATGGTAAATGTACCTTGCACCAGAGTCAATCAGAGATATCCACTCGGTATCTAGGATAAGCTTTCTGAATGCTCTCCTCAGTTTCCCAAGTACAATCTCGCGGATCTCCACTCCATTGCACTTTGACTAAGTGAACTTTCTTGTTCCTCAGCTCTTTGGTCTCTTTGCCTATTATCTTTAGCGGCTCTCTTCTCACAGCTAATTCTGGGGTTATTTCAATGTCATGTTGAGCTGCTTCTTCCATGATCAAGTCTGGATCATGAACGTGATTTCGAAGTTGAGATATGTGAAATACATCATGAATTTCAGGCAACCAATTAGGCAGTTTGACCCTATAAGCGAGAGTTCCGATCCGTTCTAGAATAGGAAACGGACCAATAAATTTGGGCGCTAACTTTCCAGTTTTACCGAACCGGATAACTCCTCTCATCGGCGATACTTTCAAATATACATAGTCGCCAACTTCAAAGGATATATCTCTTCTTCTTCTATCGGCATAGCTCTTTTGTCGGCTTTGAGCGGCGAGTAATCGCTTCTTAATAAAATCGACTTTGTCGGCAGCTTCTCGAATCATATCAGGCCCTAACACAAGTCTATTTCCAGGCTCGACCCAACAAGCAGGAGATCGGCACGGTCTACCATACAGTGCTTCGAATGGCGACATTGTCAGACTCGCCTGGTAGCTGTTATTATAAGAGAATTCAGCCAAATGCAGATGGTCTTCCCATGATCCACCGAAATCTAGAACACAAGCCCGCAATAGATCTTCTAAAATGCGATTTACCCTCTCAGTCTGACCGTCTATCTGAGGATGATAAGCGGTGCTCAAGTTTAACTTTGTTCCCAGTTCGACTTGAAATGCTTCTCCGAATTTGCTAGTGAATATTGTATCTCTATCACTGACTATACTGAGCGGCACTCCATGTAGTCTAACTATTTCCCTGAAGTATATCTGCGCCAGACTCTGAGCAGTTCTATTTGATCTGACAGGTATGAAATGGGCGGTCTTCGTGAAGCGATCTACGATCACCCAAATATTGTCATTACCTTTTCTGGTTCTGGGCAGACCATCAATGAAATCCATAGAAATATGTTCCCTCTTCCAACCAGGAACTTCTAGCGGTTGTAACAATCCAGCCAATTTCTGTTGGTCGCTCTTGACTAGCTGGCAAGTAGGGCATCGGCTAACATAGATTGAAACGTCTCTCTTCATAGCCTTCCACCAGAATGTTCTTTTGAGATCGTTATACATTTTGGCGACGCCGGGATGGATACTCAGCTTGGACTTGTGACACTCGTCTAGCACTTCCCTTTTTAACTCTGGGATGTCAGGAACACAAATCCTTCCTTTCAACCTCAAGGTCTCGTCGTTATTTATTTGAAAATACGAGGGTTCGCCTTTTTGAATCCTCTTGATCATATCTTTAATAAAGTTATCCTCCTTCTGAAGAATAGATATTTTATCAATCAAGGATGTCGTGATAATAAAGCTGGCGATCATTACATTCTTTCTGCTTAACGCATCAGCCACGACATTGGCTTTTCCTGGAGTATATATAATTTCAAAGTCATATGCTGCAAGAAACTCCAGCCAACGTTGCTGCCTCAAGTTCAAGTCCTTCTGAGTGAACAGATACTTTAACGACTGGTGATCTGTAAACAGTTCAAATCTCTCGCCCAGAAGATAGTGTCTCCAGATTTTCAAAGAGAACACAATAGCCAATAACTCAAGATCATGAGTTACATAGTTTTTCTCGTGCGGCTTCAGCTGACGGCTAGCATAAGCAATCACTTGACCCCTTTTCATTAACACTGCGCCAAAGCCTTCTCTAGAAGCATCAGTCCAGACCTTCAAATCTTGGTTGCCATCGATGATGGTTAACACTGGAGCTGTCGTTAATCTTAACTTTAGCTCTTCGAAAGCCTCCTCACTTTCTGGAGTCCATTTAAATTTAGAGTGCTTCTTTGTAAGCTTCGTTAAGTGGCCAGATATCTTCGAAAAGTCTTTAACGAACTTCAGATAATAGCTAGCCAATCCGAGAAAACTACGGACTTCAGTGGGGGTGCTGGGCTATTTCCAATTCTGAATAGCTGTGATTTTACTTGGATCCACAGCGATTCCTTCTTTCGATACAACATGGCCCAGAAATTTCACTTCATCTTGCTAGAATATACATTTGGAAAACTTGGCTTTCAATACATTCCTTCTGAGGATTTCTAGAACCTGTTCCAGATGCTTTTCATGTTCGGCCTTTGATTTAGAGAAGATTAGAATATCATCAATAAAAACCAGAACAAATTTATTCAATACTCCTCTGAATACTCTGTTCATTAGATCGACGAAGTAAGCGGGAGCGTTACATAAGCCAAACGGCATTACTAACCACTCGTAGAATAAGTCGGGGCCTCTGAACGCTGTCATTGGAACACACTCTTCGGCGATTCGAAGTTGATGGAAGCCTGTAGCTAGATCCATTCGTGAGAATACTTGTGCTCCATTTAATCGATCCAACAAATCATCTATCCGCGGCAATGGATACTTGTTCTTTATTGTCTGCTTGTTCAGATCTCGATAGTCCACGCATAGCCGTAGAGTACCGTCAGATTTTGGGACAAATACCACTGCTGCACCCCAATCAGAGAAACTAGGCCTGATCAGACCTTTCCATACTAGCTGTCGTGTTTGATTGTCTAATTCCTCCTTCTCTTTCAAGGACATTCTTCGAATAGCGTGAACTACCGGCCTTGCATTTGGAATTAAAGCAATTTTGAAATCTATTTCTCTCTGCGGAGGTAAGCGAACGACTTCCTCGAACACATCCGCATAGTTCTTGACAACAGGAATGTCTTTGATGAGGTCGGGAATATTCTCCGTAACTTCAGGAACATTTTCAATTTGGGCTGGAGAAACATTCAAAGCTGCACAGAAGTCTTTTCTATTAGCATTCTGACCTTCACAGGGAATGGTTATATAATCACCTGATTTAATCTTCGCCTTTACGACTCTGTCGGCGAATTTAACTTCAGCTTCATATTTGGTCAACCAGTCTAACCCGAAGATAAGATCAAACTCTTTAAAATTCATGACGGCTGCGATGGTAGGGAACCGATAACGAGAGAAAGAAACCGGCACTCCACAAACCCAACTGAGATCAATGGAACCCCCAACCGGATTCTGGACAGTCATGGGTTCCTTCAGCTTTTTCAAATTCAAATCCAGCTTCATAGCTGCACTCTTGGCAATAAAGCTTCGGGACGCGCCTGTGTCAAACAGTACTTTGACTGGAATATTTTTGACAGTAAGCGTTCCTTCTAAAACATCGGCCCTTTCTTGACTAGCTGAGGGCTTAGAAATTTCTGCTACTTCATTTACTTAAACCATTTTAGGCTTGTTTAACTGCGGGCAATCCTTTGCAAGATGACCAGCCTCGTGGCACTGTTTGCACTCTCTATTCTCTTGGAACTCCCCGTCAGTTCTGAACCTTTTCTTCTTTTGTTTTCGATTTGCTCTATATCCCTCTTTTCTTTGTTTCTTTAAAGATCTGCAACTTATCGACAAATGTCCTTTCTTATCGCAGTTAGAGCAAATAGCTGTTGTCACCGGTTCTTTCACAGACTTAGCCCTTTTTCTCTTGGCACTGGGCTTCTTACTGATCTCAGACGTCGTACTAGCTTCAGGAATATCAGTTTCCGACTCTGCTATCACACTAAAACTGACTTCTTCTTCGTCGCATAACATTCCTTTCTTATGAAGATCCTCATACTGATAGGCCATATATATCATTTCAGAAAAAGGAAGCTTCACATGCCCCAATACTTTATTCTGGTATTTCCTTTGAAGTCCGTGAATAAATCTCCTATTTTTCCTCTTCGGATTTTGAATTAGATGAGGAGCAAAGTGAGAAAGTTCATTGAATTTCTTATGATATTCGGGAATGGTCATGTCTCCTTGTATCAGATAAGAAAATTCATCGCATAATCGCTCAGTTGCTTCGAGAGGAGTAAATCTTTCTAAGAAAATCACTTTGAATCTGTCCCAGGTGATATCACCTTCTGGACTACCTTTGATAACTAAATCCCACCAGAATAAAGCTTCATCTTTGAGAGCCCAGGAGGCCAGTAATCTTTTCTGGTTATCCCTCAGCTTTAATGCTTCGAAGATTTTCTCAACCGAACGAATCCAAGCTTGTGTTTCCATAATGGACTCCTTGCCTTAGAATGGCGATCCACCAAGATTCCGAAATCTCTTGAATAGAACTTCTATATCGGATTCTGGCTGTGGGAGCACAACTGGCTCATTAGCTGGTCGAGCCATACGATTATTTCTTCTGTTCCTGTCACTCATTTTCTAGTACTTCTGCAAATAGCAGATCAAGTGTCAGGTCAACAGAAAAGACATTTCAAAATATAGAGACAAGGGTTATTTCATTCTGCTACTCATACTAGGATATTACTGATCCTATCTGTATTGAGTTACCCGTCCTAGAGCACTACTGGTTCTATTTCTGACGAGTTCGTTCAAATGTTATATTCCAGAACTAAGCTTAATCAAAGCTCTGATACCACGTTGAGACGACCCGAAATCCCGTTCAGACGGAATAAGGGTTATCTTTGGAATATAACACAAAAACAGATAATAGCAGAACAAAATTAAATAAATACACCAGATAATGAACAATAGAATATACTGGATAAAGTAATAATCAGAGTTACACAATATACAGGATCTTACTTAGTACAAATACAGTTCAGCTATACATGAATGTCTACAGCGGAAATAAACAAAATATGTACAATAGGAGCTGAACAGCATAAAAAGAGATAAATGATAGAATCCATCTTCAGCTCCAGCTATCCAGAAAGAACCAGCTAAACCTGAATACAAGGCTGCCCATGTAGAAAAAGGGGCACCCGAGTTTGAGAGTGAAAAAAACTACGAGTCAGTCATGGGACTGGTATGAGAAATCTCTTCAACACATATATAATATGGCCAATCACGGGACCACGCCACTTTCGTGGAACGGGTTTACTCCATTGGATTGCCAGTGCTTTAAAACAAATCTTTCTTTTAAACATCGCTATGCTTTTTATAAAAATGAAACCGTTATAAGACTCAGTTCCCATCACACAATGCAACGCAAACCGGAGGATAGAGTTTTACCTTATAACGGTCAAAATATGCTTGATACGAACAAAACAAAGGCATTTGATATTATTGCTAGTGTCTATATGTTTTGGAAACATTTTCAAATCATAACTATCAATCATAGACGGCATTAATGCCCCATACCACTATGTCGCCATATATAGGTATACAATCAAAATCGCATCGTCACGTATGTGGAAATTGGATTTTCGTCATGACCCAAGGCAAAAGATAGTCCTTACCGACTTCGTGACTCTCTAGCCCGAGCCACAGGGTCAGAGCGCATCGACCCTTGGATCGTCAGGGCCGGTCCACCGATGTGGATTAAAATGCCTGAACAATACGTTTCCCCGCCCTTTGGGGCGTAAACGAGCCAACGAATGACTCCATCGGACCCGGATCGTCCGATCAAACCGAGGCGCCTCGCAACAGCAACAACCACATAGGTGAAAAGTATATAAATGTCAGGGCTGGTAGGTCACTGACACCACCCTAGCTAGAAAGAAACGCATGCCCTCCCTGAGGTCCTTCTCCCGTTTTAGGTTCATACCGGGGTGTGAGGCTCGCGAATTCACGTTGTACACAAAGCTACGCCACACAGGCGGTGCTTTGATCATCACCACAAGACTTTGCTTTTCAACAGAAGCCCTGATCACTGCATCTTAGCATGCCACACAGGCAATTCATGCCATGCGACTGATGTCCATCGATATACAACCTCTGAGCTCGTGCGTCTCAGAGAAGGGCGTTAAGCGAAAGAATAAATTCTCCGCCGCCAAACAGATGTATATTTAATAGAGATCAATCAACACAGAATAAAATCCAATGTCAGACACACAGTCCATTTACAAGTCCGTTCTGGGTCTGAACGAAACCGGAGGCACTAAATACCTCTCAAACCCATCGATCACCACGTACGTCTGGACGATCACCACTCATTATCCATATTTTGGGATGCCTCCCAATCAGGACCTCGGTTACCATCCAAACGAGGTGAAGATATCCGGTCTTCGACCACCGTCTTCATCTTCGAATTTCAATCGTCGGTCAATTATTCGAATTGAGAATTAACTCGGCCTTTTCAAATAATTCACGTATATTTAGAATTTCAAATCAATTTATTTCAATGGTTAAATTATTCGACAACACCAATATTGTTCTTTAATGTAATTTTCACACCAAACACATTCAACCATCAAATACAACATAAATCGAGCAAATTCAGTTTATTTCCACTACATATTGTTTATGGTACTTTATAATGATTTATCGCTATTTTTATTTATTTTAAAATAGCCCATTTATTCAAAACGACGCTTCGGGCCATAACGCGGCCGTGGCGCTGTTTTTCTTCAGATTTGATTTACACATATCTAAAAATCTAACCATTGGATCTTCAAAAAATTTACATCATTAGAAAGGTCTTTTCAAAACGAATCCAACGGTTCCAGTTTCAGGAAAATCCGACGGTCGGATCTCCCGATACAATCGTTTGAATTTTCGATTTCAAAATACGAACTGCAGCGTCGTTATTCGATTAAATATATAATTATATTTATATATATATAAATATAATCGCTTCTGGCGCTGTTTTTCCTCAGATTTGAATTAAACATTCCAGACAATCCAACCGTTGGATTTTTACAAGGTTGGTGGCGTTGGAAAGATTATTCCAAGGCGAACCCGACGGTTGAGGTTTCAGGAAAATCCAATGGTCGGATTTCCTGCACTAGTTGTTTGAAATCACGGTTTCAAAATACTAACTGCACGGCCTCGTTTCGTTTTAATTTTATTTATATTTATATATTTATATAAATATAGTTCATTCAATGATTTCAATATCGTTTTTCACTTCAAAAATTTCACTAACGCCTTAAAATTTTGGAAAATTTCGCCATAACCTCCCCTGCACCGGGAGCATCGGGAAATCGCAAATAGCTTTCTCGGTCCTTCTAATCTCAAAAAGAAAAAGAAAAAGCCAAGCGGCTAGCCAACAGGCTCATAAAATCATCACCCAAACAAAACAGTAAATGTGTACCTATTTGTCGGGCACAAAATTTTATTCCTCTTCTCTAGCCCCTTTGCTATAACCTGTTCAATGAATATGCATGTACATATATATACAGTTCTTACCATTTATCATTTTCTATTCGACTTCATATTTGATTTCTATTTGGTTTAAAAACACCATTCATTCTAATGTTACATACATAGGTGCAAATCATTTCATTAGCTAATTAATGAATATTTCAACTCATATATGTTTATTTTGAACAAGTGGCTATTTTTAACACTTCACATTTCAACGATTTATGCATAAAATAAAATGTGCTTTTTGTTGTAGAACAACTCATTTCAAAACACTATTATTTTGATATATTTCATATTGGTGATAAAAATAGGATTTTTATCATAAAACAATTTCTTTTAAAACGAGATTATTTTACACAGTTCATATAGTCGATAAAAGGTGATTTTTATTATCAAACAATTTATTTCAAAATATGAATACCATTCAACACATGAATTTCTAATCAACGAATGAATATCAATTCAACACATGAAGGTTTTCTATTCAATGAATAAATATAGTTTAAGCAAATGAAAATAATTCAAGCACATGAATATTATTCAAAATTTCGGCAGCATAACGGCAGGGTAGTTAAAACCGGGACCGTCCCTAGTACGGCTCCTCGCTCTACCTTAAAACCTTGCGGTTTTTGACAATGGGGATCATGCATCTAGTTCGCACGCAGGCGGCAAGTATATATTTATTTCATTTCCACAAACTAATCCTATGTGGTTTCAACCAAATATTTCTCAACCACAAAACGGTATTTTTCAACCACAATCAGCCAATATCAACCACAAACAACTCCAAACAACCATTCGCTATCAATCAATTTTCACAACAATTTCAACCAATAAATATTGTCCATGGTTTGTGGACGAGGGGCGTATATATATATATATATATATATATATATATATATATATATATATATATTATATATAGCAATTCATTTTTATTTCAACCCATATATATATATATAGAAAAAGAAATTGAAGAGTGAGAAATTCTCACCAATAGCTATCCAATACTACGACTCTTCCTTTATAGAAATCATCGCCAATCTCGCCTTTTGTCGCTTTCGTTGCCCGTATTCTCTACATATGTAAAAATCGAATTTTTACTATGTTATTCAATATATAAAAATCGAATTTTTACTTCGACTTTCAGTATATAAAAATCTGATTTTTACTTCGACTTTCAATATAGAAAAATCTGATTTTTACTTCGACTTTCAATATAGAAAAATCTGATTTTTACTTCGACTTTCAATATAGAAAAATCTGATTTTTACTTCGACTTTCAATATAGAAAAATCTGATTTTTACTTCGACTTTCAATATAGAAAAATCTGATTTTTACTTCGACTGTCAATATAGAAAAATCTGATTTTTACTTCGACTTTCTTTTTTAAAGTTCAAATCTTTTTCTTTTTAAAGTTCAAATCTTTTTCTTTTTAAAGTTTAAATCTTTTTCTTTTTAAAGTTCAAATCTTTTTCTTTATATGTCTTAAAACAAAATCAGTTTTTTTAAACCTTTTAAAAATCAGTTTTTAAACCTTTTTAAAAAATATCAGTATTTAAACCCTTTAAAAAAATATCAGTATTTAAACCCTTTAAAAAAAATATCAGTATTTAAACCCTAAAAAAAACAGTATTTAAACCCTTTAAAAAAAAAAATCAGTATTTTAAATACATAAAAATCGAAATTTTCAGAATTAAAATAAAAATAAAATAAAAACAACTTACTTTATTCTGCGAAGAAGGGGGGTGATGGCTAGGCTCGGCGGCAGGAGGAGGAGCTGGCGAAGCGGAGGGGGCGCACGGCGGTCGTGGGTGGTCTGGATTCGGGGGAAGGCGACGCTAGGGTTTCGGGAACAAGGCCTCGCGTGGAGGGAGAGGCCAGAAGGGAGGGTTCGTCGGCGATGGAGGGAGGATTTGCGAAGCGGAGGGGGGCACGGCGGTCGTGGGTGGTCTGGATTCGGGGGAAGGCGTCGCGATTTCTGGGGAGCAGCGTGTTTTTTTTTTCTTTCTGAATGAAGTAAGAGAGGGAGAGAGGGAGTGAATATATATATATATTATTTCTTTTTTTTTATTCAAAAAGTTGACTTTTCTATCGAACTCCAAACGAGACCCAACGACTGTCGTCCTCAGCTAATTACCCCCATTCTGAACACAATGGGATATGTGTCGTAAGCTGATTCGATCATTTCGATTAGTTTCCGTCAAATTTTAAAGTGCAATTCTTTATATATTCAATTTAAACGCACATTTCAATTTAGTGGGGCCACATACGAACTCGAAAAATTCCAGAAAAATATTTTCTAGCTTCGTATTGATGATACGGTCCTAACAAAACTAGTTTCGTCAAATTCTGAGACCGTTTGAAAAATGGCCAATTTCCAGTCGATTAAAATCAACTGAAACCGGTCAAACGCGTTTTCCTTTGCCACGCTCACATATTGATTCGAAAAATTATTAAATTTGGAATCTAGCAATAACTTGACCTCACGGACCCAACAAAAGTGGTTTCGTCGAAATCCGAGGTCATATGCAAAATTCCCATTTTTAAGGGCACTATTCAGAATTTTCAACTGGACATATCTTTTGTTCCCGCTAAGAAATTTCGATTTTTCAGATTCGTTAGAAAGGTATTCACTAACAGATTTAAATATTTTTAGTTTCACTAAAATCCGGATTGTTTTGCACCCGGTACAGTCCGACAAAGTTTGAATTCCATTTTTGAAACTGCAGCGCCTTTTCAAGCCCTGTTTATAATTATAATTAATTATATTCGTTTTCAATTGTCGATTCAAACTCAGTTTTCACCGCCATTATTTTAAAATATTTATTTTAAATATTTAAAATCCATTATTTTAGCCAATTTAAAAATTTTAAATTGGTTCAGATTTTCTGGGTCGTTACACAATCTCCCCTACTTAAAATCTTTTCGTCCTCGTAAAGGAACAGAGCTAAAAGTTGTTTAACTAACCAACTCAACTTTCAATTCTAATCAATTTTCAATCCAGTTAAATCCTAAATTCGATTTAGCTAAATTTATCATTCTTTCTCATATTGGTTAAATTAATTATCATTCCAATATTTTAATTAATTAAACCAATTATCAAACATCACAGGCAGCAATCAATTAGGTGATTAACTTATCAAATATATATAACTTTTATATATAGTCAAAAATCATATTTCAGTGCAAATCACAGCAATAAATCCTAGCTAGTTTTGGTTCTCACACCAGTCAATTGGAAATATATAGATATCCCACCTTCGAATACTCGAACATAAACGCTGATGATGTCATGGTCATCATCAGAATCATCTTCGTGCGACTAGAGTGTGATACTATATCTACCCAGTATATTTGAGGCTTTGTATACAAGCTAGCTAGGCGTATATGCAAATATCTATATACTTTATTGTCCAAAATAAAATAATATACTCAAATACGTATTATTAGATTAAATTCCAAAACTAAATTTGTTTTTTTTTAAATAGTACTCTTCACACTCGTTCTAGGATACTACTGATCCCATCTGTAACGAGTAATTCTTATTGGATATTACTAATCCAATCTCTAATGAATTCTTTTGTTCGGTTCTAATGTGTCTTGTTCTCGAGCTCTGTAAACCAAAGCTCTGATACCAAATGAAACGACCCAAACTTCCCCGTAAAGGAAAGCCGGATTGCTTTGAGAACAACACACATCAGAACACAAACGGAAGAACATTTTCATTGCTATTACAATAATTACATCAGAGTACAAGAATATTCCAGAGTATGAAAAATTTTACGTTAGAAATACAATATCAGAGATTTAAAATTTTACATTTAAATAACAGCGGAAAAATAATACAAAATACAACTGAAAGGAAATACACGGATACAGAGCTTTCTGAATATCGCTTCAGCTGTAGACCAGGATCCTGTGAATAAATATCTGCAAAACCAAAACTACTAGCTGCCCGTGTGGAAAATAGGGGCACCCAGAGTTTAGGTTAAAACAATAAACTCCAGGTCAGTCGTGGGACTGGTATGAGAACTCAAAAATAGTTATTAACTTTATTTTAAAGTTAGGTAAATCAAGGGACCTCGCCGCTAACGCGGAACGGGTTTTCTCCCAAGAATACCAGTGCATAAAACAACGAAATGCTTTTTAGAAAAATGAAACCGTTATAAGACTCAATCCCTTGCACGTACGCCGAAGGATAGAGTTTTTCCTTATAATGGTTAAAAATGCTTAATACGCGAAATTTCATCTTTTATACTATAAGTGCATAGCATAGAAATAAATTTTTGAATATAGATGTATCAATCTTAGGTGGCATAATATACTATGTAAGCGGCATAATATATAATGTCACCATATAAATATACAACTAAAAACCGCAAAGCTCATATTGGAAAGTTGGGTTTCCATCATGATGGCTCTTGATTCGAAAGACATATCGCGAATGTATCTCCATGGCTTATGTCTCGGCAAGAGAAAACACCGTAATACGTATAATACGCACTTTGGAAGAACAATCTAGTGTTCTATCCCCATGGGCTTCGGCTGATATCACTGCCCAATCTCCGGATGTGGAGCGACCACACCCAGCAACGCTCAGTTGACCCAATCCATGTATATATAAAGCATATTGGTCAACCTACAAATCAAATAAACCGTTCACCATCATACCGGGGTGTGAGGATGAAGCGACCCGAACTTCCCCGGTCTCCGAAGAGAAGAGAAAGAACGAATTACTGTGAGAACACGACACAACAGAACGCGGACAGAAGAACATTTCATTGTATATTACAACAATACCATCAGAATACAAGAATATACAGAGTATAAATGAATATTACATAGAAATATCAGAGATTTAAATTACATTTAAATACATAGCAGCGGAAAATAATACAATACACAACTAGAAGAGATATACGGATACAAACCTTTCCGGATATCGTTCCAGCTATAAACCAAGATCCTGTGAATATAAATCTGCAAAACCAAAACTACTAGCTACCCGTGTCAAAATAAGGGCACCCAAAGTTTAGGTTAAAACAATAAACTCCAGGTCAGTCATGTGACTGGTGTGAGAAATAAAACAGTTATTAATCTTTATTTTTAAAGTTAGTTAAATCAAGGGACCACGCCGTATAACACGGAACGGGTTTCCTCCCAAGAATACCAGTGCATAAAATAAACAACGCAATGCTAAATAAAGAAAAATGAAGCTATTATAAGACCCATGTCCCATCATACAATGAAACGCAAGCCGGAGGATAGGGTTTTTACCTTATAATAGCCAAGAATGCTTGATACGTTTAAAACAAATCATTTGATACTATCATAAGTGCATAGTGTATAAAACAATCTTCAAATCATAAGTATCAATCATAGACGGCATAAGCGCCCCATCCCACTATGTCACCATACTAGGCTCTACAAATAAAACCGCAAATGTCACATATTTGGAAATTGGATTTCCATCTATGAACCGAGGCAAAAGATAGTCCTCAACCGATTCGAGACTCTCTAGCCCGAGCCTCAGGATCAGAACGCATCAACCCTTTGGATCGTCAGGGCCGGTCCACCGATGTGGATTATTATGCCTGAACACTGCGTTTCCCCGCCCTTTGGGGTGTAAATGAGCCAACGAATGACTCCATCGGACCCGGATCGTCCGATCAAACCGAGGCGCCTCGCAACAGCAACAACCACACAGGTGAAAAGTATATAAATGTTAGGGCTGGTAGGTCACTGACACCACCCTAGCTAGAAAGAAACGCATGCCCTCCCTGAGGCCCGTCTACCGTTTTTGGTTCACAACTGGGGTATGAGACTCGCGAATTCAAGTTACACAAAGCTATGCCACACAGGCCGTGCTTTGATCATCACCACAAAACTTTGCTTTTCAACAGAAGTCGTGATCAATTGCCACTTAGGCATGCCACACAGGCAATTCACTCTATGTGTTTGATGTCCATCAGTATATAACCCCTGAGCTCGTACGTCTCAGAGAAGGACGTTAAGCAAGAGAATAAATTCTCCGCCGCCAAACAGATATATATATTTAATAGCAATCAATCACACAGACTAAAATCCAATGTCAGACACACAGTCCATTTACAAGTCCGTTCTGGGTCTGAACGAAACCGGAGGCACCTAGTACCCAGCATATCCATCGATCTCCAAGTACGTCTGGACGATCACCAACTGTTTCCACCTTCTTGGGTGTACATCCCAATCAAGATCATCAGTAATCACCCAAACGACGCGAAGACCTCCGGTCCTCGACCTCCGTCTTCATCTTCGACTTATCGTCGTATCCGTTATTCAGAATGGGATAAACCCTGTCTTTCTGAATAACTCACGTATATTTTAAATAAGTGTTACACAAACACAACATACGCCTCCTTCCAATTCATCAGTCACTAACCGTAAATTAATCAAGAGAACAATTCCCCAAATATTAACCCCGAAGGCCGAAACCAACATCAGATCAATATCCAGAAAACCGTTCTGCTTCGCTAACCGACAATTAGTTTCTAAATTTCACATTCATAGGGAAAGGTTCCCATTAATTTTATCAAAGATAATTTCTTTAAATTTATTCTTTAATCTTCTTTTTGAATATCAATTCAAATTAGTCGGGACTAGCGAACCACACCGAAGTAATCATTTATTTTAATTTCCCAATCCCAACCTATTCATCCCATGAAGTAAAATTGGTAATACTTCATATCTAACACCACGGTGTTATCAGTAAATTCAATTACCATTTCACGTTCAAATCTAATTAAAGATTTAACTATTGCCTGGAGCAAAACTGGTGGTACTCCATTTTCGATCTTTTCAATCTAATTAAAGATTCACTAAAACTACACTTAGTTTTAATCTTTGAGTGGGTTAAAGAATTAGTGTCATTTAAAACACGGTTCACGATAAACCCAAAATCACATTCCACTAATTATCGGGTTAAAGAACGAGTGTTATTTAAAACACTGTCCACGATAAACCCAAAAATCAATACAATTCAACTCCAATTAAATATTATTTAATTGGTACACTTCATTAAATCTAAATAAAAAGATTTAATCTTTTCTCAACTGGGTTCAAGAACAGTGTTAGTCAAGACACCATTCACGACAAACCCAAATCACATTTGATATTAACTACAAGGCTCTGAATAGAAAATATATCAGCTTATATTCAATATCAAATTCTACGACCAACAGATATCGTATTGGAAATAACGATATACATATCTATATCTTTCAAATTTCCATAACAACATCTGTATAATCACGAAATCCAACCTCGAAATATTCCGAAGACAATTTCGATTCAAATCCATTCCAATGCAATCATTGGAAATTCTGGTTATTTTCAAAACCATTTCAAATCCAATTTATTTATTTAGAAAAAAATAGAATTTTAATCCTAGTTCAAAACTAGTTCATTTCGATAAAAATCAATTTTTATCTTTTCAAATATGGAGTTTTTCATCCCAATTCTTCACAAATCATTTTTTATGATTTTACACAAATTATTACTATTTTTAATAATTTTATCAAGGCCCGTACAGTCGATTTCCATCAACGACCATCGAACTGCACTTACAGCGACCTTTTTCATATTTGATTTGGACATAACTCCAAATCCAACCATTAGATTTCTAATTTCTCACATTCGTTAGAAAGCTCTTTTCGATACGAACCCAAGGCTCCAGTTTTAGGAGAATCCGACTGTCGGATCCCCCGCAATATCCATTCGAAGTCAATGGTCGAAATTCGCGAACTGCCGCGGCACGGCGCATTCTATTCAGGCCATTATATAATATATATATATATATATATATATTCCGTCGATTTCCTTTCAAAACATATTTTATAAATCGTTTTAAATTCGTTTTCAAAACGATTTCAACTTCTGTTTCAACTTCAAATCAAAATCAAATTGATTTCTAATTGATTTAATTCAAATTGAATTCTAATTCAATTTCTGTTCGTTTTCAATTCAATTCAATTTCAATTTCAATTCGAATTCATTTCTATTCAATTTCAATTTGAATTCATTTCTACTCAATTTCAATTTGAATTCACTTCTATTCAATTTCAATTTGAATTCATTTCTATTCAAAATATCAGATTTTGAAATCACTTTCGATTTTCGTTATAAAATGAATAAAATCGATATAAATATCGTTCACGTCAAAATGGCATCAATCTAATCAACACGGCTTCATATATTTTCTATTTTCAAATATTCTATTTTCAAATATTTCTACTTCAAAACTGGAATGAGGCCCAATAATTACCATATAATGTTAATTATATGGGTTTTCTACAACACATGTATACAATAACAACGATGAATAATCAACCATCATCCAAAGTGCATTCTACACTGTATAAGCATCAAACATAAATATTCAACGCTTATAACAGTCTGTCAATCAATCGATCGACATACAACTAAACAATCGGGATTAGTGTACGTCAAATATCATCCCAATACCCATGTGGGGTTTCAAACAACCAAACACAGATTTTATTTATGCAGTTGGTCGATGTGTAAAATTTATCGTCCCAATCAATATCAGTCAAATGTGTGTATATAAACAAATCGTCCGATTTGTTTATAAATATTTATTTTATATACACATTAAAAATTATATTTTTAACTATAAAATATTTTCCACTATAAAATATTTCATTTCATTTCACATCACATCACACAATCAACTACACATCAAAATCAAACAAACAAGCATACAAGCCGTCCATGGTCTGTGGACGACGGGTGTCGGGTGCTACTAAACACCGTCTGCATCCTAGTATATATTTTAACTAGAAAATTAAATTAAAAGGTGAGAAGTTCTCACAGAGGGTTCCACTCCGCCGTGCTTTGCTTTTGAACTACTGAACATCTAGATTTGACTTGAAATTCTACTCCAGTCCTTTTCACGCTATTCATATAAAAATTATATTTTTATTGCTTCATTTCAATAAATAAAAATTCTATTTTTATTTCTCCTTTATATATATTTTTACAACGCTCCATTCTATATGAAAATTATATTTCTATATTTCTACCTCATATATAAAGATCGAATTTTTATTTCATTATATATATAAAGATAATATTTTTATATTTCACATATGATAAAAATCATATTTTTATTATTCCTATGATATAAAAATTATATTTTTAACATTCCTATCATATAAAAATTATATTTTTATATCCTACATTATGTAAAAATTATATTCTGACACTATATACATAAAGACTATATTTTTCCTTAGCTACTCAAACAATAAAGATCCCATTTTTAACTTCCTAAAAATCATATCTTATAAATTGAAAACTGATTTATATATAAGCTTAAAAAAAACTGATTTCATATAATTTAACCTATAGAAAATCGTATTTAAATAAAATAAAATAAACAAAACTCACCTTGGTCAAAAACAAGTCTTTATCGAAGGAAGGGGGACTTCATTGTCGGCCAAGGGGGGGTCAATCGGAGGCGGAGGGTGGCAAGGGGTCGGGAGGCGGCTGGAGTTGCGACAGGTGGTCGGGGGAGGTCTCGAAGTCGGCGCTGGGGTTGTGGTTCGATCGAGAGAGGGAGGTGTCGAACGGTAGCAGCCTGTACAAGAGGGGGGGCCCGCGACGGTGATGTGGAGGAGGGCGGAGGGGTCTCAACGGCGATGTGGAGGAGGGCGGAGGGGTCTCGACGGCGATGTGGTGGAGGGAGGACGGGATCTCGAGTGTGCGGTTTTTTTCTCTTTTGTTTAATTCTGAAATGAACGAGAGGGGGGGGGGTAAAGGTAAAAAGGAGGAGAGAGAAAAGGAGTGGAGAGGATTTTATATATTTTATTTTATTTTATTTTCCACCAAAAGTAACTTAAAATTTCAGACTCAAAACGGGACCCACCTCCTGTCGTCCATAGCTAATTACCCCCATTCCGAACACAATGGGATATGTATCGTAGGCTGATTTGATCGTTTCGATCGGTTTTCGTCAAAATCAACATATAACTATATATATTGAATTTGAACACGCATTTCAATTTACTAGGGTCACATACTAACTCGAAAAATTCCAGAAAAAATAATTTCTAGCTTCGTATTGACGATACGGTCCTAACAAAAGTAGTTTCGTCGAATTCTGAGACCGTTTGAAAAATGGCCAATTTCCAGTCGATTAAAATCAACTGAAACTGGTCAAACGCGTTTTCCTTTGCCACGCTCACATATTGATTCGAAAAATTATGAAATTTGAAACCTAGCAATAACTTGACATCATGGATCCAACAAAAGTGATTTCGTCGAAATCCGAGGTCATTTGCAAAAT
Organism: Allium sativum; assembly: GCA_030737875.1. Classification (NCBI taxonomy): domain Eukaryota; kingdom Viridiplantae; phylum Streptophyta; class Magnoliopsida; order Asparagales; family Amaryllidaceae; genus Allium; species Allium sativum. The sequence continues at coordinate 294,110,075 of CM060912.1, forward strand.
TTCCATTTTTAAGGGCTTGAATTCCATAGGGACTATTCAGAATTTTCAACTGAATGGATCTTTTGATTCCCGCTATGAAATTTCGATTTTTCGGATTCGTTGGAAAGATAGTCACAATTACATTCCATTATTTTTGGTTTCACTAAAATCCGGTTTGTTTTGCACCCGATACATTCAATTGAAGTTTGAAATCGAATTATCAAACTACCGCGCCATTTTCAATTACTTTTATAATTATAAATAATTATTTATATTCTAACGACGATTCAAACGAATATATACGTTCGAATTATATTCTAAATAAATTTCTCATCGTTATTATTTAGAATAATTCATTTTAAATAATCAAAATTCGCTAAAATTGCCAAAATAAAAATTTTAAACTGGCCCAGATTTCCGGGTTATTACAGAGGATCGCGAAGTAACGATATACTCAAAGCTATGCTAATTTATGATGTGCTTTGATCTTCATCCTCAAGGTTCTGCTTTTCAACAAAGCCTTGATCATATGCATCTTAGCATGCCACATTGTCAGACCATACCATATCATTGATCATCTATCAATATATAACCAGGTGTTAAGTGAAGAATAAATTCTCCACCACCAAACAGCTATACGTTAAACAGAGATCAACGAATACAATATAAAGGAATACAATGTCAGACACACAATCCATTTACAAGTCCGTTCTGGGTCTGAATGAAACCATATCCGATAGATCTCGAAATATGTCTGGATGATCACCAGTTATTCCCTCATCTTGGGTGTACGGTCCAATCAAGATATCAGAAATCATCCATACGATGTGAAAACCCCCGGTCTTCAACCGCCGTCTTCATCTTCGACTTTTAATCGTCGTATGAATTATTCAAAATGGGTTAAACCCAATCTTTCTTAATAAATCGCGCATCTTAAAATCATGTGCTATAAAAACACAACCTACGCCTCATTCCAATCAAGAATATTCTTTTAATTAAATGATCTTTTCTCTGGGAAATGTTCCCATTAACTTTATCAAAGATAAAATTCCTTTAAACATATAGTTTAATAATCTTTTGGATATCATTTTCAAAAGATTTAACCTCTTCTTAACTTAAACTACATTAAGTCTTATCCAACTAGTCGAGGTTTACGCCTTACCGAACTAGTCATTTATTTCATTATCTCAATCCCAACCTATTTATCCCATGGAGTAAAACTAGTGGTACTCCATATCTAAACCCAATGTGTTACGGTAAATTTAAGTACCATTTTATCGTTTGAATCTAATTAAAGATTCAACTATCGCATGGAGTAAAACTGGAGGTACTCCATTCTTGATTTCTTCTTAAATTCGGGAAAGTTAATTACCTTATTCCCATTTCAATCTAATTATTGATTTATTAAAACTTTATTTAGTTTTAATCTTCTAATATCATTATTTAATGATTAATCAATTCTTGAGAAATTAATCTTATCATAAATGGGTTAAAGAACAAATGTCACTTAAAACATTGTTCACGATAAACCCAAAATCATATTCCATTTAATTCCATTTAATTCCAATTTAATGTATTAAATTGAAAAACTTTGCTTTAGAAAATTCCACTGATTTGGGTTTCAAGAATTAATGTCATTTAAAACATTGTTCACAATCAACCCACAATCAACTTACTTTTAACTTCAGTTATGTTTAATAATTGGAAATCTTAATTAAAAGATTTGTTCTTTACTCAAATAGGTTTAAAAACAATGTTATTCAAAACACCATTCAGGACAAACCCAAATCTTATTTAATATTAAATATAAAGCTTTGAATGGGAATTATATCGACTTATATTCAATATCAAATTCTAGAACCAACGGATATCATATCAGAAATAACGATATTAAATATCTTTCAAATTTCCAAAATAATATCCGTATAATCACAGAATCCAATACTGAAATAATCCGAAGATAATTTCCTTTCAAATCCATTCCAATATATTCATTGGAAATTCTTGGTTATATTAAAACCATCTTAAATCCTCTTTATTTATTTATAAATAAATAAATCACTCATTCTAATAAAAATACCTTTTATCTTTATAAACTTGGAATTTTTCATCAAAAACCCTTTTAAATCAGTTATTATGATTTTACATAAATTTTCCCTATTTTTATTTATTCAAAAATAGGCCTATTCAAATAAATGACGTTTCAGATCATTTAACTGCACTGACGCTGTTTTTATTCAAATTTGAAGTTGACATTTCTCAAAATCTAACCACTGGATTTCTAATCTCTTATTATCATATGAAAGCTCTTTTCGATACGAACCCGTATGTTCTGGTTTTAGAAGAATTCGATGGTCGGATCTTCCGTTACGTCCATTCAAAATCAACTGTAACGACCCGGATTTTGAGAGACTTTGGTTATCGACGTAAGCTCGACGTCGATAACCAAAACATCGAAAAATCCCGGTAATTAATGAAAGAAATTAGAGGGTGAGAATAGATAAGATAGAAACTTGGAATAGAAGAAGAAGAAGAACACAACATCAGAGTAACACGAACCTCACAGCGGAACGAATAACATATAATAGATAACATAACTTTGAAATATAACAGTTATGTATACAATAGCACTTATCAGAGTACAGCACTTAAATACACCGGAAATAACTATAGCCATATGATCTTGAAACCTCCTGCTCCAAGCTCTCCAAATATATCTGTAAAACCCGACTACTTGACTGCCCGTACAAAATTAGGCACCCAAGAGTTTAGGGAAAACAAAACAAATAAACTCCGGGTCAGTCATGGGACTGGTATGAGTAAAACAGTTTAAACAGGTATATGAACAAGTAAACGATATCTCATAAGACCACGCCGCAGAACGGAACGGGTTTTTCCCTTATGAGAATCCAAAATATCTTTATATCAAAAACCTTTTTATATTATAATAATGTCTATGTACAAATAGATATCAACTAGCAAAACGCTTTCATCTCACGTTCTACATATATAGTATACAATCAAAATCGCAAGCACGTATTGGATAATGGATTTCCAACTATGACAAGGTATGGAACCACCTTCCGATCAGTGTACTCTAGGAACGATACACTGGAGTTCAACAAGAACATCTTGTAACTCAGCCACACATGACCGACCACTCATTTCGCTTGAGTGTATCGAATGTACATCACCAACGGTTGGGATCAGCAACCGTTCCCGTATATATATGGGACAGCATTGATAGATTAAGAAAACAAATGAATATTCACTGGATAGGTGATTATACACCCTACTTCGGTGCGACCGACTTAGCCATGCTGCCTGCCCGATTTCTGTCATTTACCGGATGATGAGGCTAGAAGCTACGCTTTATCATTACATCAGATTCACTTCGAATGCTACATTGTCAAATTCATCGAAAATCAATAATTGATGTCTATAACCATACATTACGTGTCAGCTAAAAGAAGTTTCCTTCTCCGCTTCCACTCTTGGTATAGTTGAAGAAATCAATGTACGTGATCGTCTGGAAATACTATGTCAGACATCCATCTTCATTCACTTAGAAATGTCACATCGTCATACCCGCCAAATCACAAATTGACTTATCCAAAAATAACACGGGTATACAGCTAAGAGAAACGAATTCCTCTGCCACCAAACGTGAATACGTTTGAACAGATCAACTTACGCGACCCATTGGATATACTCTGTCAGACCTTCGTCCATACAAGTTGTCCTGGGACTGGACAAACCGAAGGCACTATTCTGTAAACAGGATAGTCCTTGCATTTTACTCCGTCTTCAATTATCTTTGGCATATATGATTCGCGACGCTTATGCCAATACAGAGTGGTTCTTTGGATAATAATCCAACCGGTCTCTCCATATTAACAACGTTAAAATGGTCAAAAACTTCGATAGTCTGTGAGTTAACTATCGAAGAAAAACAAGTGTACAAACAACGATATTATTTCCAAGTGGAAATTATATCGAACAAACATCATTTTACATTAATCTCTTCAGTTCATTTATTTACTTATCTCCTGTTTCCCTATATTCTAAATTCTTATTTTTCTTTTATCAGAAAACATTTCTGATTCTCGTTTGGAAAACATTTCCAAAACTCTTTTACGATCAAACCTTACCATTTCTTAGTTAAGAAGGAAGTCACTCAAGTTGGGGTAAAATTACCTCTCAGACCTTAACTGAACAACGTTATATAACTTTGAAATGGTCAAAGTTTATCTTTTAATCTTTAACAACTTCTTTACGCCTTTCTCGGATCCAATTTTACTAATCCACTTTTATATTTAAAACATTGGTTATAACGATAACGTTATAATCCCTACTTTCGAGTTATCTATCTTTAATTATAACTTCTATTCTTATTAGTGAATAATTAACCTAACACTTATTTATTTATAAATAAATAAATCTCTATTTAAACACTGGAAAGTATAAGTACTTCCCCGAATTCGATATAATCGAATTTGCCGATTTACTCTCTTCGAGAAATCTCAATCTGATTAACTCTTCTTCGAATAACCTATATTCGATTAACTTCTTTCGAATAAACGATATTCGATAATCTCTCTTCAAATAACTAATATTCAATAACTCTTCCTTTTCAAATATCTCATATTTGAAAATCTTACTTTGATTAAACTATAATCGATAACTCCCTTCGATGGAACTAACATCGATAACTCTTTTCGATGAAACTGACATCGATCTCCTTTCGATGAAACTAACATCGATTTATTTAACTCGACAAACTTAACTCGACTAACTTAACTTCACTCGACTAACTCGACTTACTTGGTTCGACCAATTCGATTCGATTAACTAGGCTCGACTAACTTGGTCGAACCACCCGATCAACTCAACTTATTTAACTTAACTTATTTCTCAACTCGATTAACTCCTATCGAATAACTAATATTCGATTAAACTCCATTCGCTTGACTCTAGATCGCAGCGATCACAATGGTTACGCCTGACTCCCTCAGGAAACATCCGACCGCCGTAGGCTATTTACAGCCCTGTGAATTACGCTAGCAGTCGTACAAGATGTAAACTTACCTTGAATACTATGTTTGACTAACTCTGTCTCCAATAACTATATTTGATTAACTCTAGTTCGTTTTAACTCTAATCGATTAACTAACTAATTAACTCCAACTGGTTAACTCTAACTGATTAACTCTAACTGGTTAACTCTATTTGACTAACTCGACTTGACTAACCCCTTTCGAATAACATATTCGATTAACTAACTTTCAAATACCATATTCGATTAACTAACTTCGAATACCATATTCGATTAACTAACTTCGAATACCATATTCGATTAACTAACTTCGAATACCATATTCGATTTCTCCTTTCGAATACCATATTCGATTTACTTTATTCACTTTATAAAGATTTCCTTTTTAACAACTTTTATTCATTTGAAAAGATTTACTTTTAAATAACGGTTCTACACTTTAAAAATGATTTCCTTTTTATAATGTTCCCTTTCCAATTCTATTTGTAAATGGTTTACAAATATTTCCTTTTCAAATTTATTCTTGAAATATTCTAACTCCTTAAATTCCTGGGAAAATTCGCCATAACCTCCTTTGTATCGGGAGCATCGGGAAAATCCCCAAACTCGCCACACAGGCCTTTCCATTCAAAAAGAAATGTTTTGAATTTATTTTCCTTTTTAAAATATCTCCTATTTATAAATATCCCAATTTATAAATATTCCTTATTTATAAATATTTAAATTTATAAATATCTCTTATTTATAAATATCCCATTTTATAAATATGATATTTTCAATATCACTTTGAAAATTCCCTTATCAACATTTCGGTATGTTATGGTATTCAATCATATCAAATCACGATGTTCAATATCGTCCATACACATATAATCAACAACAGATTATATATCACATTATATATCACAATATAAAAATCACAGTAAAATATCTGTTGAGGAATCCAGTTGGATTCCTCCAACCTGTTTCCCTGCATCACAGATGTTAGACAATATAGATAACATCACTTTCAGTTCTATATGATATATTCTGTTAAACAGAATCAATATGGAAATTTAACTAACTGACTAGCAGTTCAATCAAACAATCAACACATAGTAAATCAGACAATTTCTAACAGTTCTAAAGATACAACATGAAATTTTAAACTGTTTAGAGTTGGTGAGATTTACTCACATTGGCGCGTTAATTGTTAAATAACGGTTTGCGTTATTTGACTGCGACGGGCAATTTATTTCGCCATAAATTGTAACGAGCTCTGTTTCACTCTCAGTCAGTTCCATGTTGTACCGTCCATTCCTATGATCCCAACGGATCCTGTTGTGCTGTATTCATCCACTCATGCTTATTCGGCCCAGTCCTCAAAGTCCATCCGTAACTCCATCTTCCCAGATTTACAGATCACTTCTCAGTATAGTTTGACACCATTGCCGATTCTTCCATCCAATCCCTCTCCTCCTTTCTTCACTAAAATAAACAAAGACCCCTCCCTTATAAATTCTACGTCATCTCACCAAAACCCGACATATAATGGAACACCGAATTAAAATCTCATGGAACCCAATTTGAAATGGTCAGTGAACCAAATGTCAAGCAAGTGCAATGTTCCAGTAAACATACGTTTAAAACCAGTCCTTTCGCTGTTCATTTTCCCTTTTCCTCCTCTGCCTGCTCACGGTGACAGCCTTCTTGCATAGTTGCTACCGGAACCCCAAAGTATTTTCCCATTTCCTTTTACTGATTTCGAAGACAACCCCCTTCAAAGACTCATCTACCTTAACCCGTAAATCCATACTCGATCACTTACAAGTTAAAATAACCACTTGGACTAAAAAAAGAAAAATCGAAGTAGGACCTGTGTACTAAAAACAGTACACAGCTTCTTCCTCCTCAAACAAGATACACGCTCCCAGGTAAGTTCGAACAACCCTTACCCCATCTTAATCCCACGCTCTCTCTCCCCATATACCATCTATATACAAACTACTGTCACCAAAACACTACTCATAGCAGTCCATCTTCCCAAACAACCATGAACACCCGCGCTCAAAAACCCCTCCGGCCCCATCAACAGTTCATCTCGCCCAAGACCCCTTCGCAGATCCAAGAACCGCTGCTCCTCCTCACTCAAACGCAAAGTCCAGTTTTCTTGCATCCACGTTTAACACCAACCGCCGCTCCTTTCATTTTCTACTCCCATTTCATCACTTCGATTCACATATTAAAGCTCGAAACCCCCCATTTGCTGAACTCTCGGCTCTCACGTCAGTCGATAGCAATTTACCCGCGACAAAGAACGATTTTGAATCCATCGTAACTCACACTGAAATGGAGAGCTTGTGATTTTCTTCCGAAATATATCAGTGGTTTGATTTCTAGGAATATCGGTTTTCACGTTTTGGGGATAAAAGAAACCGGCGGCTCCTTTGTTTGATTGTGGAAGAACGATTGAAATTAGGTCATTAGAAATGTTAGGGGGTTATATATATACTATTTCCTTTTAGATTTGCTTGGTCTCCGCCTATCCACGTTGCAGAAGAAATAACATGTGCGGCTGTGAAGAAAATGGAGGGCGTGGTCTCTCTTTCGCCACTCCATATTGTTATTTTAAATAACTAACCTTATATGTGAAGTCTTATACAAAATAACCCCATACGAGTTGTTACGGACAAAACTAAAGATACCGTTGAAATCAACAGTGTGCCACGATCCCAAAAATATAATAATACCCGTAGATTAACTCATATTTTGAAACCCCAAAATCACTGATTCAGGGTGCAAAATACTCCAAATAAAAAGTTGCGTATTAAATTAATTAAAAATTATAGTAAAATTCAAAAATATAAATTATCGTTATGTCTCAAAATTACCTTGTCTAAATTCAAACTCGATCTCTAGTTATATCGAATAAACCGTTACGGTCGATAAACGATTCTATAGCGACTTTTCTGAAATTTGATTTGGACGTAAATCAAAATCTACACGACGAAATCCTGATTTTTCTCTTCCACTAGAAAGATATACTCTACCATCTCCACACGTTTCTTGTTTCATAGAAATCCGGCTTAAAATGAATCCTGTACATTCAGTTGAAGTTCAAATCGCCAAATCGCAAACTGCAGCGCCATTTCAAGCTCTATTTTAATTATAATTATACATTCAAACTGTCGTCGATTGAATATAATCGTTATTATATTTCGAATTGAAACTTCACCAAATCTCGTATGCTATTCAATTCACACGATATTGTGAATTTCACTATTTCCGACTATTTCGACATTATAATATATTATTATATTATAATTATTTATTAAATATTCAATATTATTTAATTAAACGATCATTAAATTCTCTAAATCACCAATTATATAATTAAATAAATTAATTATATACCGCAGAAAATGCGGGTCATTACATTCTTCCCTACTTAAAATAATTTCGTCCTCGAAATTGCTAAAAGGTAGGGGATGACCCTATCGACTGGAATTCCTAAGATTTGTTTACCCCTAATTTCTGATTCCAACTGAACCAATTAATATCGACTAAAATATTAATTCTTCCGACTAACTAAAATTTTCAAACACTTTAAATTTTCGAAAAATTTCGCCAGCACCTCCTTTGTACAGCCCTATCGGTAAAACTCCAACTCGCCTCTCTAGGCCTTCTCCAACCCAAAAGAAAATCAAACAGCTAAGCGGCTTGCCAATTCGGCTCATAAATCTCATGCTTGTATCAAATATAAACTGATACCTTTTTGTCGGGCATATCAACTCTATCACTTCCATATGCTATCAACTCAGCATATACCAGTGTTATCTCAATCAAATTCCAATCAGTTCATAACTTCAAATTCAACCCGAATTTCATTCGAACCCCAATATCAAATTTCAAATTCTTAACTCATCAACCCAATTCCATAACAGATTATTCTCTAATCCAATTCAATTCTATTTAACTCAGTTCGAGTTAAATTTCAATTTATTTTTCTCAATTTTACCATCTCAATCTCTTTAACTTCATAGGTTAAATTTATATTCCAAAGTTTAAAATCTTGGGTTTCTTTTCAAATCTATTTGAAATTATAATACCAATTCAAGACCTTTGAATTTCTGAACAACTTGTTTTCTCAAAACAATTCAAATTAAAATCTTTGGTAGTAATCCACCACTTAGAACTCGAAAATCACACCGATGATACTGCGCAGTCATCATCGGAATTATTTTCCAGCGACCCAAGTGATTTCAATACTATATCATTTCAAAACCCTTACTAAATACATCCATTTTGTAAACATCTCAAAATCTCCCAGGAACTTAAAATTTCCTTATTTTAATTCCAAATCTGATTTAAATTCATATATAATTCATCTTATTTCATACACTTTACTTGTATAAATTCTGATTGGTTATATATAACCATTTCACATGTTATAATCTTACTCGATTATAGTCACAACCTATATATGATAATATATCACATATTTATACTGTGTCGGTCCATCGTATTCAAGTGTTTATTTACTCCTACCGATACAGTGGATCAAACTGATCGACCAGAACTTATAAACAACTCAGCCAATGAATCTCCACAATATAAAACCATTTTTATATCAAATACAAATACGCACTCGTATATATACACTCAAACTCAATCAAGGGTATTACTAACCCTATCTCTACCGAGTCACGCCACAGAGCCAAGTAATTCTTAACTTAAGCTCTGATACCAACTGTAACGACCCGGATTTTGAGAGACTTTGGTTATCGACGTAAGCTCGACGTCGATAACCAAAACATCGAAAAATCCCGGTAATTAATGAAAGAAATTAGAGGGTGAGAATAGATAAGATAGAAACTTAGAATAGAAGAAGAAGAAGAACACAACATCAGAGTAACACGAACCTCATAGCGGAACGAATAACATATAATAGATAACATAACTTTGAAATATAACAGTTATGTATACAATAGCACTTATCAGAGTACAGCACTTAAATACACCGGAAATAACTATAGCCATATGATCTTGAAACCTCCTGCTCCAAGCTCTCCAAATATATCTGTAAAACCCGACTACTTGACTGCCCGTACAAAATTAGGCACCCAAGAGTTTAGGGAAAACAAAACAAATAAACTCCGGGTCAGTCATGGGACTGGTATGAGTAAAACAGTTTAAACAGGTATATGAACAAGTAAACGATATCTCATAAGACCACGCCGCAGAACGGAACGGGTTTTTCCCTTATGAGAATCCAAAATATCTTTATATCAAAAACCTTTTTATATTATAATAATGTCTATGTACAAATAGATATCAACTAGCAAAACGCTTTCATCTCACGTTCTACATATATAGTATACAATCAAAATCGCAAGCACGTATTGGATAATGGATTTCCAACTATGACAAGGTATGGAACCACCTTCCGATCAGTGTACTCTAGGAACGATACACTGGAGTTCAACAAGAACATCTTGTAACTCAGCCACACATGACCGACCACTCATTTCGCTTGAGTGTATCGAATGTACATCACCAACGGTTGGGATCAGCAACCGTTCCCGTATATATATGGGACAGCATTGATAGATTAAGAAAACAAATGAATATTCACTGGACAGGTGATTATACACCCTACTTCGGTGCGACCGACTTAGCCATGCTGCCTGCCCGATTTCTGTCATTTACCGGATGATGAGGCTAGAAGCTACGCTTTATCATTACATCAGATTCACTTCGAATGCTACATTGTCAAATTCATCGAAAATCAATAATTGATGTCTATAACCATACATTACGTGTCAGCTAAAAGAAGTTTCCTTCTCCGCTTCCACTCTTGGTATAGTTGAAGAAATCAATGTACGTGATCGTCTGGAAATACTATGTCAGACATCCATCTTCATTCACTTAGAAATGTCACATCGTCATACCCGCCAAATCACAAATTGACTTATCCAAAAATAACACGGGTATACAGCTAAGAGAAACGAATTCCTCCGCCACCAAACGTGAATACGTTTGAACAGATCAACTTACGCGACCCATTGGATATACTCTGTCAGACCTTCGTCCATACAAGTTGTCCTGGGACTGGACAAACCGAAGGCACTATTCTGTAAACAGGATAGTCCTTGCATTTTACTCCGTCTTCAATTATCTTTGGCATATATGATTCGCGACGCTTATGCCAATACAGAGTGGTTCTTTGGATAATAATCCAACCGGTCTCTCCATATTAACAACGTTAAAATGGTCAAAAACTTCGATAGTCTGTGAGTTAACTATCGAAGAAAAACAAGTGTACAAACAACGATATTATTTCCAAGTGGAAATTATATCGAACAAACATCATTTTACATTAATCTCTTCAGTTCATTTATTTACTTATCTCCTGTTTCCCTATATTCTAAATTCTTATTTTTCTTTTATCAGAAAACATTTCTGATTCTCGTTTGGAAAACATTTCCAAAACTCTTTTACGATCAAACCTTACCATTTCTTAGTTAAGAAGGAAGTCACTCAAGTTGGGGTAAAATTACCTCTCAGACCTTAACTGAACAACGTTATATAACTTTGAAATGGTCAAAGTTTATCTTTTAATCTTTAACAACTTCTTTACGCCTTTCTCGGATCCAATTTTACTAATCCACTTTTATATTTAAAACATTGGTTATAACGATAACGTTATAATCCCTACTTTCGAGTTATCTATCTTTAATTATAACTTCTATTCTTATTAGTGAATAATTAACCTAACACTTATTTATTTATAAATAAATAAATCTCTATTTAAACACTGGAAAGTATAAGTACTTCCCCGAATTCGATATAATCGAATTTGCCGATTTACTCTCTTCGAGAAATCTCAATCTGATTAACTCTTCTTCGAATAACCTATATTCGATTAACTTCTTTCGAATAAACGATATTCGATAATCTCTCTTCAAATAACTAATATTCAATAACTCTTCCTTTTCAAATATCTCATATTTGAAAATCTTACTTCGATTAAACTATAATCGATAACTCCCTTCGATGGAACTAACATCGATAACTCTTTTCGATGAAACTGACATCGATCTCCTTTCGATGAAACTAACATCGATTTATTTAACTCGACAAACTTAACTCGACTAACTTAACTTCACTCGACTAACTCGACTTACTTGGTTCGACCAATTCGATTCGATTAACTAGGCTCGACTAACTTGGTCGAACCACCCGATCAACTCAACTTATTTAACTTAACTTATTTCTCAACTCGATCAACTCGATTAACTCCTATCGAATAACTAATATTCGATTAAACTCCATTCGCTTGACTCTAGATCGCAGCGATCACAATGGTTACGCCTGACTCCCTCAGGAAACATCCGACCGCCGTAGGCTATTTACAGCCCTGTGAATTACGCTAGCAGTCGTACAAGATGTAAACTTACCTTGAATACTATGTTTGACTAACTCTGTCTCCAATAACTATATTTGATTAACTCTAGTTCGTTTTAACTCTAATCGATTAACTAACTAATTAACTCCAACTGGTTAACTCTAACTGATTAACTCTAACTGGTTAACTCTATTTGACTAACTCGACTTGACTAACCCCTTTCGAATAACATATTCGATTAACTAACTTTCAAATACCATATTCGATTAACTAACTTCGAATACCATATTCGATTAACTAACTTCGAATACCATATTCGATTAACTAACTTCGAATACCATATTCGATTTCTCCTTTCGAATACCATATTCGATTTACTTTATTCACTTTATAAAGATTTCCTTTTTAACAACTTTTATTCATTTGAAAAGATTTACTTTTAAATAACGGTTCTACACTTTAAAAATGATTTCCTTTTTATAATGTTCCCTTTCCAATTCTATTTGTAAATGGTTTACAAATATTTCCTTTTCAAATTTATTCTTGAAATATTCTAACTCCTTAAATTCCTGGGAAAATTCGCCATAACCTCCTTTGTATCGGGAGCATCGGGAAAATCCCCAAACTCGCCACACAGGCCTTTCCATTCAAAAAGAAATGTTTTGAATTTATTTTCCTTTTTAAAATATCTCCTATTTATAAATATCCCAATTTATAAATATTCCTTATTTATAAATATTTAAATTTATAAATATCTCTTATTTATAAATATCCCATTTTATAAATATGATATTTTCAATATCACTTTGAAAATTCCCTTATCAACATTTCGGTATGTTATGGTATTCAATCATATCAAATCACGATGTTCAATATCGTCCATACACATATAATCAACAACAGATTATATATCACATTATATATCACAATATATAAATCACAGTAAAATATCTGTTGAGGAATCCAGTTGGATTCCTCCAACCTGTTTCCCTGCATCACAGATGTTAGACAATATAGATAACATCACTTTTAGTTCTATATGATATATTCTGTTAAACAGAATCAATATGGAAATTTAACTAACTGACTAGCAGTTCAATCAAACAATCAACACATAGTAAATCAGACAATTTCTAACAGTTCTAAAGATACAACATGAAATTTTAAACTGTTTAGAGTTGGTGAGATTTACTCACATTGGCGCGTTAATCGTTAAATAACGGTTTGCGTTATTTGACTGCGACGGGAAATTTATTTCGCCATAAATTGTAACGAGCTCTGTTTCACTCTCAGTCAGTTCCATGTTGTACCGTCCATTCCTATGATCCCAACGGATCCTGTTGTGCTGTATTCATCCACTCATGCTTATTCGGCCCAGTCCTCAAAGTCCATCCGTAACTCCATCTTCCCAGATTTACAGATCACTTCTCAGTATAGTTTGACACCATTGCCGATTCTTCCATCCAATCCCTCTCCTCCCTTCTTCACTAAAATAAACAAAGACCCCTCCCTTATAAATTCTACGTCATCTCACCAAAACCCGACATATAATGGAACACCGAATTAAAATCTCATGGAACCCAATTTGAAATGGTCAGTGAACCAAATGTCAAGCAAGTGCAATGTTCCAGTAAACATACGTTTAAAACCAGTCCTTTCGCTGTTCATTTTCCCTTTTCCTCCTCTGCCTGCTCACGGTGACAGCCTTCTTGCACAGTTGCTACCGGAACCCCAAAGTATTTTCCCATTTCCTTTTACTGATTTCGAAGACAACCCCCTTCAAAGACTCATCTACCTTAACCCGTAAATCCATACTCGATCACTTACAAGTTAAAATAACCACTTGGACTAAAAAAAGAAAAATCGAAGTAGGACCTGTGTACTAAAAACAGTACACAGCTTCTTCCTCCTCAAACAAGATACACGCTCCCAGGTAAGTTCGAACAACCCTTACCCCATCTTAATCCCACGCTCTCTCTCCCCATATACCATCTATATACAAACTACTGTCACCAAAACACTACTCATAGCAGTCCATCTTCCCAAACAACCATGAACACCCGCGCTCAAAAACCCCTCCGGCCCCATCAACAGTTCATCTCGCCCAAGACCCCTTCGCAGATCCAAGAACCGCTGCTCCTCCTCACTCAAACGCAAAGTCCAGTTTTCTTGCATCCACGTTTAACACCAACCGCCGCTCCTTTCATTTTCTACTCCCATTTCATCACTTCGATTCACATATTAAAGCTCGAAACCCCCCATTTGCTGAACTCTCGACTCTCACGTCAGTCGATAGCAATTTACCCGCGACAAAGAACGATTTTGAATCCATCGTAACTCACACTGAAATGGAGAGCTTGTGATTTTCTTCCGAAATATATCAGTGGTTTGATTTCTAGGAATATCGGTTTTCACGTTTTGGGGATAAAAGAAACCGGCGGCTCCTTTGTTTGATTGTGGAAGAACGATTGAAATTAGGTCATTAGAAATGTTAGGGGGTTATATATATACTATTTCCTTTTAGATTTGCTTGGACTCCGCCTATCCACGTTGCAGAAGAAATAACATGTGCGGCTGTGAAGAAAATGGAGGGCGTGGTCTCTCTTTCGCCACTCCATATTGTTATTTTAAATAACTAACCTTATATGTGAAGTCTTATACAAAATAACCCCATACGAGTTGTTACGGACAAAACTAAAGATACCGTTGAAATCAACAGTGTGCCACGATCCCAAAAATATAATAATACCGGTAGATTAACTCATATTTTGAAACCCCAAAATCACTGATTCAGGGTGCAAAATACTCCAAATAAAAAGTTGCGTATTAAATTAATTAAAAATTACAGTAAAATTCAAAAAAATAAATTATCGTTATGTCTCAAAAGAACCTTGTCTAAATTCAAACTCGATCTCTAGTTATATCGAATAAACCGTTACGGTCGATAAACGATTCTATAGCGACTTTTCTGAAATTTGATTTGGACGTAAATCAAAATCTACACGACGAAATCCTGATTTTTCTCTTCCACTAGAAAGATATACTCTACCATCTCCACACGTTTCTTGTTTCATAGAAATCCGGCTTAAAATGAATCCTGTACATTCAGTTGAAGTTCAAATCGCCAAATCGCAAACTGCAGCGCCATTTCAAGCTCTATTTTAATTATAATTATACATTCAAACTGTCGTCGATTGAATATAATCGTTATTATATTTCGAATTGAAACTTCACCAAATCTCGTATGCTATTCAATTCACACGATATTGTGAATTTCACTATTTCCGACTATTTCGACATTATAATATATTATTATATTATAATTATTTATTAAATATTCAATATTATTTAATTAAACGATCATTAAATTCTCTAAATCACCAATTATATAATTAAATAAATTAATTATATACCGTAGAAAATGCGGGTCATTACATCAACGGTCGAAATTCGCGAATGGTCGCTACGCGAAATGTTCTATTCAAACCATTATATATATATATATATGTGTTCGTCGATTTCCATTTAGAACATACTTTATAAAAACCTTTATAAATTCCTACGACATTAAAAAGGTGAATTTTAATGTAAATCAAAATATGTTCCTATACGACGTTAAAAAGAATGAATTTTTAATGTAAAACATTCCATGTTCATACATGACATTAAAAGAATGAATTTTTAATGTAAAATATTTCATGTTATTACATTCAAATAAAAAGATTAACTTTTTATGTTTCAACATATTTCATATTTCCAAATGAAAACAAATGGTTAATTTCTTAGCGTTATCAACTTATGTTCGTTTACATATTTCTAAATGTAAATAAGAGGATAATTTTTAGCGTCTATCAAATTATATCCATTCACATAACCATAAAAAGATAATTTTTATTTAAAACATATTTTGACAAATTTCATTTTCTTACATTCAAATAAAAGAATAACTTTTATTTTGAAAACATATCTCATGTTGTTAAATAGATAAAAGAGTGATTTTTACATAACGATAAAAATGATATTTTTATTTCAAACCAAATCATGGTGATGTTTATGTTTCTACATAATAATAAAAGATTAAAATTTTATTGCAAACAAAATATGATAATTTTCATTAAAACCATATTTTGATCACTAACTGAATATAAAAAAACTTTCTTATAATCCTAAATTGGAATGAGACCCAATCAGCTACCATATAATTTAAGTTATATGGATTTCATACATCGCATGAATACTATACTAATGATAAGTATCGTTAAAACATCCAAAACATCCAAAGTGCATACTAATACTGTATAAGCATTAAATAGAGAAATAATGCTTATAACTAAACACAAGGGAGATGTGTGAATATCATCCCAAGACCCGTGTGGGGTTTTCAACCAAGTAATAAAAGAATATATTATTATTTGTGCACTTGGGCGATGTGTGAAAATTATCGTCCCAATCACATAAACAAGTCAGTTAACTTGTATATGGAAGTGTAATCAAGATTATATTATCATGGATAAAATAACATTATTTAAACATGTGAGATATCGTAAATCTAAATCATCTCAAAACACAACATACATAACAAATCATACAAGCAACAGATATAACCAACCACAAATATTCCTAACACAGATAATTTACATACATTTATTTATAAAAATAATAAATAAATAACTGAATTAAAAGGTTGAGTGAGAAAGAGTTCTTACCTTTGGTTTTCACTCCGTTAGTCTTTAGCTGATGATTTTGGTTTCGTTCAGCTTCCAGTCAGTTTCATCGTAGTCTGTGTCACACAATTTGTATTAAAAATCATATTTTATTGACGATGCAATCTTTATATTAAAACAATGCGATCTTTATATTAAAAACAATGCTGATTTCATTTACAAAACAATGTTTATTTCGTTTACAAAATAATGTTTATTCCATTTACAAAATAATGTTGATTCCTTTGTTTACAAACACAATGCAAATTCTTTTGTTTACAAACACGATGTTATTCTTTTTTATTTACAAAACGGTGCTAATTCTATGACTAAAAACAATGCAAATTATATGATTAAAAACAATGCAAATTTGATGATTAGAAACATTGTTATTCCTATGGCTAAAAACAATGTTATTTTATTCGTAAAACAATGTTCTTCTTTATTTTATCAAAACAACGCTATTTTCATTCTATGTTTATTTTGAAAACCAATCTATTTTGACCTTTAAAAGAAATCTATTTTTACTTTTAAAACATGTTCTTTTATTTCAAAACGATATTCTTTTTGTTTTCATAACGATGTTCTTTTTGTTTTCAGAACATTGATCTATTTCATTTACAAAACATTTGCTATTTTATTTATAAACAAATCTATTCTATTCTAATTTTCTTTTGTAAATCAGGGATAAAAGTGCTTTTAAAGTAATGCGAAAGTTATTTTTAAAGCAATGATGTGTATTTACCTTTAAAAACAATGATGCTCACTAATTTTTAAATCATGCTTTTCATAGAAATAAATCATATTTTAATCACAATGTTATTTATGTAAACCTTCTATTTTTTTAAACAATTATATGTAAGAATTCTATTTTATCTTTAAGAACATTGCTAATTTTATTTATTTAAAATCAATGCTAACTTTACTTTCAAATACAATGTTAATTTTATTTCAAAAACAATGTATAGTTTTAAAACAATGCTATGTTTTAAATTCAAAACATTGTTATGTACAAATCATTTGTTATTTTTATTCACAAAACTATGATCTTTATATTCAAAACAAAGGACTTTTATAATCAAAACAAATATTAATTTTTTATGTCAAAACAATGTTATTATATAATTTAAAACAATGTCGTTTTATGATTTAGAGGCAATGTAAATTTTATTTTTCAAATTTTGATCTTCTTTTTATTTTACAAAACTTTGATCTTTTTATTAAAGTTAATTATAATTAACACAATGACAATTTTATAAACAATGTTCTTTTTATATTATAAAGGATGTTCTTTTTATATTCATATACATATATATATGTATATATTTTTACAGCTATGCTTAATTAGTAAATTTATTAAACCAATTACATTAAATATAAATAGTTTCCTTAACCTCATCTCCAATCTAGCCGTTCATTTTCAGATCCAGAGGCCCGTGATTCATCTTCTACGTTCTCCTTTCTTTGTAAAACCCGTCGGCTTCATCAGACAATCCAACCCATCGCTCCATTCTTCCAACCGATCACGCACGCCAGTCGAAGACCCCGTCCGTCGATCTGAGGTGACCACTCCGTCGCCCTTCGCCAGAGCCTCCGCCGCCAGGAGTTATGCCACGCTCGGAGGCCCCACCATCGCCAGAAATGGCTCCAAACCCTACGGCTTACAAGCCGAAATCCTCCCAATCAGCGAACTTATATGCGATCATCACCGTTAGATCTTCAAGGGCTCGAGATTCTCTATGATTTTGTTTTATAGTTTTGGTTTGAATCGAATTGTAGAAGAGAAGATTAAGGGATGAAGTTTGGAATGCTCAGGGCATTGATTTGTGGTGGCTGAACTATGAAGCAGAATTAGGATTCTTAGAGGAATACGTAGTACAATACGCGCATTTATAGTTTATTTTTAATTTAATTTATTTAATTCCATTTAATTCAAATAATATCAGTTTAAAACCACGGATTCCAAATCAAACCCAACAAGTGTCGCCCCTAGCTAATAACCCCCATTCCGAACACAATGGGATATATCCCGTAAGCCAATTCGACTGTTTCGATCAGTTTTGATCGAAAATAAAATATAAAACAATATATATTTAATTTAAACGTACATTTTAAATTACCGGGGCTACATACTGACTCTAAAAATTACAGAAAAATTATACCTGTCTTTGTTTTGACGACACGGTCCTAACAAAACTAATTTCGTCGAATTCCGAGACCTTTTGAAAAATGGCCATTTTCAAGTCGATCTGATTTGATTGAAACTGACAAAACACATTTTCTTCTACCACGCTCACCTATTAATTCGAAAAATTATGAAAATTGAAACCTAGCAATAATTTGACATTCCGGTTCCAACAAAAGTGGTTTCGTCGAAAACGGAGGTCATTTGAAAAATGACTATTTTTAATATTAAAATATATATATAAATTCTACAGCGACTATTCTGAATTTTAAACTGGACATAACTTTTGATTTATAAGGTGAAATTTCAGTTTTTCAGATTCGTTGGAAAGATATAATCAAACAGATTTAAATATTTCTTGTTTAACTGAAATCCGATTTATTTTGAATCCCGTACATTTGATTGAAATTTGAAATCCAATTTTCGATTTGTTGCGCCATTTTAAACTCCTTTTATAATTAAATTATAAAAAAATTCATTCTGACTTCGATTTAAATTTCTAAAATAAAAATTTTAAATTGGTTCAGAAATTCCGGGTTGTTACAACTATCACTTATAACATCCCTCTAACCGTATTTCTTGTTTCATTTGAAATTTGGTTTTATAACTCCGTATACTTAGTTTGAAAACTCGATTGTTTATAACTACTTATATCCAACATTAACTCTTCGCTTCAACTTCATTTCACAATTCTACTTATAACTTGTTTAACAAAATCCATTAACGTTCTTCGCCATTTGATGTTTACTTTCTATTCAACTCGTTATACTTAATCCAAGTAAATATCTTATTACAAAATCAATTACTATCTTAAATGAATTACATTTAAGAAGTAATTACTTTAAATAATAATTAACTTCATCATTACTGAAGTAAAACAGTTTACTTCCTTTTTAAAATGGATTAGTTGCTTGCTTTAACAAACATTAACTACTTCATTACAAAGGTAAGTAATAATTAGGAAATCTTATTAATTTAAACAATTAATTTCTAATCATTGATTAATTGAAGATCAATTAATCAAATAATCAACTTCTATCAAATAGTTGATTTAGTTAACTTCAAACTGCTAGTTAATTCGTTAACTGATCTTAATTTCTCCTTATCATTAGATTAATATAATTAATCTAAAAATATTTCTTAATCATTGTCTTCAAATGATTATCCAAATTATTTACTCAAAGGATAATTTCAGCCTTATAACTTATTTAAATGTCAAATAATCATTTATATTTACTTTATAAAAATGAACTATAAAATATCAGTTTATAATAGAACTTCTATTAAAATTTAAAATTTCACTTCAATTATGAAAATATAATTCTTATAATCTAACTTCGTTGATTTGCCTTATGGAAAATCAACTTCTTAACAAAAAGATGGATTTATGGTCGGTGCTGCCAATTTGTTAATCAATACCGTTTATTGATTAAATCAAACTGACGTTGAATTTCTATTCAACATTGATATCCAAACAGGTTTTCAATGTCATTGGATTCAAATAGTGCATATATGTAACGTCCCACCTTTTTGACCACTTCAAATCGGTAATTAAACCAACTTAAAACATTCAAATCAATGGTTTGTTATTTAGCTTACAGAGTTTAAAAATATAATCAACATGGAAAACACAATAAAATAAATAACACGGTATTGAATAGTGAAATAACTTTTATTAATATTAATCATGAGACGACCCCAAACCCCATACAGGGGCGGCAAGGGTAATCCTTGGAACATAACACAGAAACAGGTAATAGCAGAACATAAATAAATAAATACACCAGATAATGTACAATAGAATACACTGGATAAACGTAATCATCAGAGTTACACAGTATACAGGATCACACTTAGTACATATATAGTTCAACTATACATATATGTCTACAGCGGAAAAACAAACATAATGTACAATATGAGTTGAATAGCATAAAAAGAGATAAATGATAGAATCCATCTTCAGCTCCAGCTATCCAGAAAGTGCCAGCTAAAACCTGAATACAAGGCTGCCCGTGTAGAAAAAGGGGCACCCGAGTTTGAAAGTGAAACAAACTACGAGTCAGTCATGGGACTGGTATGAGAAATCTACTCAACACATTTAAAATATGGCAAATCACAGGACCACGCCACTTTCGTGGAACGGGTTTACTCCATCGGATTGCCAGTGCTTTAAAACAAATAATTCCTTTAAACATC
Source organism: Allium sativum (assembly GCA_030737875.1). Lineage (NCBI taxonomy): Eukaryota > Viridiplantae > Streptophyta > Magnoliopsida > Asparagales > Amaryllidaceae > Allium > Allium sativum. The sequence goes on from CM060912.1 coordinate 294,131,584, forward strand.
GCAATGCTTTTTATCAAAATGAAGCCATTATAAGACTCAGTTCCCGTCACACAATGCAACGCAAACCGGAGGATAGAGTTTTTACCTTATAACGACCAAAATATGCTTGATACGAATAAAACAAAGGCATTTGATATTATTACTAGTGTTTATACGTTGTGAAAACAATTTCAAATCATAACTATCAATCATAGACGGCATTAATGCCCCATACCACTATGTCGCCATATATAGGTATACAATCAAAACCGCACGATGTCATATTTGGAAATTGGATTTCCGTCCTGAACCAAGGCAAAAAATAGTCCTTACCAAATTCGAGACGCTCTAGCTCGCCCCTCAGGCAAGTACTCAGTCAAGCCTTTGGATCGTCAGGGCCGGTCCACCGATGTGGATTAAAATTCCTGAACACTGCGTTTCCCCGCCCTATGGGGCGTGAGTAAGCCAACGAATGACTACTCCATCAGTCCCGGGTCGACCGATATATCCGAGGCGCCTCGCTATCCATCATCAACATAAGTAAAATGTCAGGCCGAGTAAAAACACTGACACAACTTCTAGCTAGAAGGAAACGCATGCCCTCCCTGAGGTCCTTCTCCCGTTTCTGGTTCATACCGGGGTGTGAGGCTCGCGAATTCACGTTATACACAAAGCTACGCCACACAGGTGGTGCTTTGATCATCAATCACAAGACTTTGCTTTTCAATAAAAGTCCTGATCACTGCATCTTAGTATGCCACACAGGCAATTCACACCATTTAACTGATGGATATCAATCACATAGAATAAATTCCAATGTCGGTCACACAATCCATTTACAAGTCCGTTCTGGGTCGGACGAAACCGGAGGCACTATATACCTCTCATATCCATCGATTTCCACGTACGTCTGGACGATCACCACTCATTATCCATATTTCGGGATGCCTCCCAATCAGGATAACCATTACCATCCAAACAAGGTGAAGATCGGTCTTCGACCACCGTCTTCATCTTCGATTTCTTATCGTCGATTCAGTTATTCAGAATGGGATAAACCCGGTCTTTCTGATCAACTCGCGTATATAATAAACACGTGTTACAAAAACACTACATACGCATCATTTCAATTCATTAGTCACTAACCGTAAATCAGTAAGAGAACGATTTCCCAAATATTAACACCGAAGGCCGAAACCAACATCAGATCAACACCCAGGAAACCATTCGACTTAGCCAACTGATTGACAGTAGAAAAGCGCGATATTTGTAATAAAATTCTGCAAGCGCACAGGTGTGTAGCATATAGGTCGAACACAGTGAGGTAAATTAAAATTAAATTATTTATCTAATCTCTTGGGCGAGTTAGACGAAGCCTGGAGATTTTGTTGAAATAAAAACAAATTGAAATTGCAAACTTAGGATTATCGTTGAATCTAATCAACGATTAATCACTAAAGAAAGTAAATTGCATAACAAGAACAACAAGGCAGAAAATAAAAGTGCAGAATAAGAAGAACAACAAAAAGTAAATTAGGATTGTCGTTGAAACTAATCAAACGACTAATCAGTAACAAAAAAATGTAAAATACAATTGGTGTTCTTCCAAAACTAATTGTGAAGACAACACCGATTGCTAAGAGAAAGATAAATGCAGAAATAATAAAAAGAAGAAGAATTGTTATTAATGGAGAAGAGAATATAGAATAGGATAGGATGGTGGCTACAATGACATTACAAGGGTATTTATAGTGAATAACCAAACCCTAACCCTAATACAATGATAGATGGGCCTTAGGGAATTCACAAAAGAGTTTACAATGAGAGTCTCAAATGGGCCTTAGTTAAATCTATTAAATTTTTGGCCTTTCTTCTTTTCCTCTTGGTTCTTTGTCAAGCTTCCCTTGATTTGATATGTGCATGGCCTTTTTATCAATCATTTTCTTGTTCAACAGCAACTAGATGTGGGATCTTCATCTACAATTCTTCAAAATGTAAATATATAGCAATCTGATCTCCATTTCTCTACTTTTCTGGTTGCATTCGGGCTGGGTTGGAATAACTGTAAAAGTAACAAAACAATACCCAAGTAATATTTATTTATATACAAAAGATAAGATATAAGAGCATAAAATAAACACATTTCTATATCAATCAAATAGCCCCACACTTATATTTTACTCGTCCTCCAGTAAAACAAGAAATGAAAAACCAAACTAGATAGGTCACACTTTCGTAGGAAACACGATTGCATTGAGCATATGCAACAAGCCGTTAAACCTCTAGGTGTCCCTAGTAGGACGAGTGGTGTCTCGTGAGGGTTTTCAGCGGATACTACCCACAAAATCTGTAGTGACCCGGATTTTGAGCGACTTTGGTTATCGACGTAAGCTCGACGTCGATAACCAAAACCTCGAAAAATCCTGGTAATTATTGAAAGAAATTAGAAGGTGAGAATAGATAAGATAGAAACTTAGAATAGAAGAAGAAGAAGAAGAACACAACATCAGAGTAACACGAACCTCACAGCGGAACGAATAACATATAATAGATAACATAACTTTGAAATATAACAGTTATGTATACAATAGCACTTATCAGAGTACAGCACTTACAACACAGCGGAAATAAACTATAGCTATATGATCCAGAAGCCTCCTGCTCCATCTCTTCAAGAGTAACTGTAAAATCCCGACTACTTGACTGCCCGTACAAATTTAGGCACCCAAGAGTTTAGGGAAACCAAAACAAATAAACTCCGGGTCAGTCATGGGACTGGTATGAGTAAAACAGTTTAAACAGGTATATGAACAAGTAAACGATATCTCATAAGACCACGCCGCAGAACGGAACGGGTTTTTCCCTTTTGAGGATCCAAATTATCTTTATATCAAAAACCTTTTGATATTATAATAATGTCTATGTTCAAATAGATATCAACTAGCAGAAACGCTTTCATCTCACGTTCTACATATATAGTATACAATCAAAATCGCAAGCGCGTATTGGATAATGGATTTCCAATTATGACAAGGTATGGAACCACCTTCCGATCAGTGTACTCTAGGAACGATACACTGGAGTTCAACAAGAACATCTTGTAACTCAGCCACACATGACCGACCACTCATTTCGCTTGAGTGTATCGAATGTACATCACCAACGGTTGGGATCAGCAACTGTTCCCGTATATATATGGGACAGCATTGATAGATTTAAGAAACAAATGAATATTCATTAGATAGGTGATTATACACCCTACTTCGGTGCGACCGACTTAGCCATGCTGCCTGCCCGATTTCTGTCATTTACCGGTTGATGAGGCTAGAAGCTACGCTTTATCATTACATCAGATTCACTTCGAATGCTACATTGTCAAATCCATCGAAAATCACTAATTGACGTCTACAACCATACATTACGTGTTAGCTTAAAGAAGTTTCCTTCTCCGCTTCCACTCTTGGTATAGTTGAAGAAATCTATGTACGTGACCGTCTTGGAAATACTATGTCAGACATCCATCTTCATTCACTTAGAAATGTCACATCGTCATACCCGCCAAATCACAAATTGACTTATCCAAAAATAACACGGGTATATAGCTAAGAGAAACGAATTCCTCCGCCACCAAAAGTGAATACGTTTGAACAGATCAACTTACGCGATCCATTGGATATACTCTGTCAGACCTTCGTCCATACAAGTTGTCCTGGGACTGGACAAACCGAAGGCACTATTCTGTAAACAGGATAGCCCTTGCATTTTTACTCCGTCTTCAATTATCTTTGGCATATATGATTCGCGACGCTTATGCCAATACAGAGTGGTTCTTTAGATAAAAATCCAACCGGTCTCTCCATATTAACAACGTTAAAATGGTCAAAACTTCGATAGTCTGTGATTTAACCATCAAAGAAAAACAAGTGTGCAAACAACGATATTATTCCCAGATGGAAATTATATCGAACAAACATCATTTAACATTAATCTTTTTAGTTCATTTATTTACTTATCTCCTGTTTCCCTATATTCTAAATTCTTATTTTTCTTTTATCAGAAAACATTTCTGCTTCTCGTTTGGAAAACATTTCCAAAACTCCTTTACGATCAAACCTTACCATTTCTTAGTCAAGAAGGAAGTCACTCAAGTTGGGGTATAATTACCTCTCAGACCTTAACTGAACAACGTTATAACTTCGAAATGGTCAAGGTTTATCTTTTAATCTTTAACAACTTCTTTACGCCTTTCTTGGATTCAATTTTACTGATCCACTTCTATATTTAAAACATTGGTTATAACGATAACGTTATAATTCCTCCTTTCGAATTATCTAACTTTAATTATAACTTCTATTCTTATTAGTGAATAATTAACCTAACACTTATTTATTTATAAATAAATAAATCTCTATTTAAACACTGGAAAGTATAAGTACTTTCCCGAATTCGATATAATCGAATTTGCCGATTAACTCTCTTCGAGAAATCTCTATTTGATTAACTCTTCTTCGAATAACCTATATTCGATTACTCCTTCTCGAATAAACGATATTCGATAATCTCTCTTCGAATAACTAATATTCGATAACTCTTCCTTTCAAATATCCCATATTTGAAAATCTCACTTCGATTAAACTATAATCGATAACCCCCTTCGATGAAACTAACATCAATAACTCCTTTCGATGAAACTAACATCGATAACTCCTTTCGATGAAACTAACATCGATAACTTTAACTCGACTAACTTAACTTGACTCGACTAACTCGACTTACTCGACTTACTTGGTTCGACCAATTCGATTCGATTAACTAGGCTCGACTAACTTAACTCGACTTACTTGGTTCGACCAATTCGATTCGATTAACTAGGCTCGACTAACTTGGTCGAACCACCCGATCAACTCAACTTATTTAACTTAACTTATTTCTCAACTCGATCAACTCGATTTGGTTAACTTAACCTGATAATTCAAATTGATTAACTTAACTTGATAACTCAATTTGATAATCTTACTTGATAACTCAAATTGTTTAACTTAACCCGATAACTCAATTTGATAATCTTACTTGATAACTCAAATTGTTTAACCTAACTTGCTAACTCAATTTGATTAACTTAACTTGCCTAATTCGACTCGGTTAACTCACTCGACTAATTCACTTTGTTTTAACTCGACCAATTCACTTTGGTTTAACTTCTTATTTATTTTCCAATAAATATTCCCTTTATAAAATCTTTTGATTTAATAAATAATTTCCCTTTCATATAATTCTATTTATATATTTCTAAATAAATATTTCTTTTAAATCCTATTTATTTAATAAATAAATATCTCCTTTAATCTTTATTTATTTCCTAAATAAATAAATTCTTTTAACTCTTTATTTGTGTTTTTACCAATATATCCCTTTATATTTGCTTTCAAATATATTCCTTTATATTTCATTTCAAGTATATCTCCTTTATATTTGATTTCAAATATATCTTCTTTATATTTGATTAACAATTAAATTCCTTCTATATTTGATTTCAAGTATATTCCTTTATATTTGATTTCAAATATATCTCCTTTTCGATTTCATTTGTAAAGGTTTTACAAACATTTCTATTTCATTTTGATTTCTGAAAAAATATTCTAACTCCTTATATTCCCGGAAAAATTCGCCATAACCTCCTTTGTAACGGAAGCATCGGGAAAATCCCCAAACCCGCCACACAAGCCTTTCTATTCAAAAAGGAAAATGTTTTGAAATTATTTCCTTTCTGAATATCTCGTATTTATAAATATTCCAATTTATAAATATTCCTTATTTATAAATATTCAAATTTATAAATATCTCTTATTTATAAATATTCCATTTTATAAATATTTTATTTTCACTATCACTTTGAAAATTCTCTTATCAACCTTCCGGTATGTTATGGTATTCAACATATCAAATCACGATGGTCAATATCGTCCATACACGCACAATCAACAACAGGTTATAATTCACATCATATATTAAAATATATGAAAAACAATAAAATAACTGTTGAGGAATCCATTCGGATTCTTCCAACCTGTTTCCCTGCATCCACAGATGTTACACAACATGATTGTCATCACTTTCAGTTCAATATGAATTATTCTGGTAAAAAAAAATCAATGTATAATTATCTAACTGTTTATATATTTATATATATATTTATATATATATAATATTTCATTTACTGACTAGCAGTTCAATCAACCAGTCAACACAAATCAAATAGACAATTTCTAACCGTTCTAAAAATACAACATGAAATTATAAACTGTTCAGAATTGGTGAATTTTACTCACATTGGACTGTAATCGTTAAAAACGATTAACTGTCTTTGATTTAGACGGACAATTTATTTCGCCATAAATTGTAACGAGCTCGGATTCACTCCCAGTCAGTCTCATTGTGTTGCTCCCGTCCATACGATCCTGTCGGATCTTGTTTCGCTGGATTTCGATATCGTATGCTCAAGTTATGATGATTTCAAGTTGGTAAACAATTTAAATAAAAACAAAAACTAAATCCCCCTTTAAAATCCTGAATTAGGCCTCACCCTTAGACATATCGGCCCACACCCATTCAAAGCCCAGACCCGACTTCATTTCTTCCCCAAATCGATTCCATCTGCTCCAGTATTAGTCGCTCCACCCATTCACGCACTCCACCTCCAAACCGCTTCCTCTCCTTTCCATTATGAATCACACAAATTTCACCATCCTTCTCCTCATCCTCTCCTCTTCCTCATGATATTGCTCTTGTGCAACTCGAGCAGAAACCTGGAACCGCGTCGACAGGCTTTGAGGGCCATGAACAGTAAAGCAACGAACATTTTTGCCACTGAATACCCCAAGCCTTTGCAAACACATGCTAATCCCTATCACAAACACATTACTAAACTTCGTTTCTCAAATCTCGACTCCTACCTCCTGCTAGCCTTAACCCTAGTTATACGGCAAGCTTTCACGTCTCCAGAAATGTGCATCGCAGTGAGTACAACTCACATAGAAATGAAGAGCAACTCTTCAGCAATACAAATATATTTATCCCACAATTTCTAGATTTTTATTTGAATTCATTTCGAATTTTGAAGATGGAATTTCTTTACTGTATGAGAGAAAACAACGGCGGAATGTTGTTGACTTCGGAAGAGAGAAGAATTAGGTTTAGAATTGTTTCTGAAGGGGTATTTATAGAAGATGAAAATATCTAGATATTTAAATATTAATATTTAAATATTTTTATTAAATCCTTTTTATTCGTTCTAGTCTTCTAAAAATCACAGCGAACACATACGATGTCTAAAAATCATGAAAATTGACATGTAGCTAGAGTTCGTCATTACGGTCCCAACGAAACTGGTTTCGTCGAATTCCGACTCCGTATGCTCACACAGCATATTTTTAACTGTTGAAATACTGACAGTTTCTCACTCTAAAATTCCGTACGGCCACACACTGACTCTAAAAATCACGAAACTGGAAATCTAACAACTATTTGATATTATGGATCCACCAAAACTAGTTTCGTCGAATTCTGAGGTCGTTTGTAAAACTGGCTATTTTTAACGCTCTAAATAGCCTATTTAAATATATAAATGTATTTAAATATTATTAAATTAATTGTTTAAAATTAATTATTATCGTCTATATTCACAGTGGCATACCATACAGCTCCAGAATATCATATCAGAATTTATAGCTTGATATTTCAGATTTTCAGATTTATCGATATTCAATTTATATCGAACATCCTTTTATAACGTATATAAAGCGTTGCAAATTATAAAGGGATTCTACAGCGACTTTTCTGAAATTTGATTTGGACGTACATCAAAATCTACACGATGAAATCCTGATTTTTCTCTTCCACTAGAAAGATATACTCCACTAGCTCCACACGTTTCTTGTTTCACAGAAATCCGGCTTAAAACGAATCATGTACATTCAGTTGAAGTTCAAATCGCCAAATAGCGAACTGCAGCGCCATTTCGAGCTCGATTTTAATTATATTATAATTATACGTTCAAACTGTCGTCGATTGAATATATTCGTCAATATAATCCAACTCTAAGTTGAATTACATCTTTGGGATGACCCCATTCACAGAATATTTGTGTTTCCAATATTTTTGATTATTTCGACATTATAATATATTTTATTATATTATAATTATTAATTAAATATTCAATATTATTTAATTCACGTTCTCGATATCGATAAATCAATATTTAATAATTAAATAAGTAAATTGTTCAACAGCTAAAAATGCGGGTTACTACAAAATCCAAATGCATTATGCTATGGTTCTAATGAAACTACATGAATGCAATGGACTTATGCAATTGAAAACAAAATTTGAAAACACGACTTGTTTCAGGAAAGTGGTACAACAAATTAAGTTAATAATTTCTAATCAGTTGATTTTATTTTAGATACCTCGACTTGTCACAAATTTTCAATATAAATCAAGTTTTCAAATGTTAAATTCCAGTTTGGCCAGTTAGTTCAGTCGATAACATAGTGCAGCCATGAAATAAATTCTTAGTTTGCTTGGCACAGTTTGCAAAGTGGTATTCTAATTTTCTCATGTATGGCTAGTCAAATCAATAAGGTCAAGAAGTGTTTGGGCATCATCGCTTATTCTTTATACTATAAAATTTTAAAATTTATGATTAAGTACATACACCTAACTTAGAAGACCAAGGTTTACCACCCATGCACTGCCTCGCGGACTAACGGAGAGTAGGTAAAGAGCTTGGCGGATTGTGCAGACCGACTTTGACTTTGTCAACAACGTGTCGGTAATCCTTAGGTGTCCAATCTCATACAATGAGACCAAGATATTCCAACGCTGACTTTGTCAACAACGTGTCGGATAGAGCTTGGCGGGTTTGCACACCAACGCTTGATATACAAGCAATGTTGGATACCCTTGGATTACTATTATTATTATTGAATTTATAAGCACAAAAAGAGAGTTACGCGACTTCAACTTAACACAACTTAGTTTTAAAGGTTTGACAAGCCATTATAAGTATTTTTAGTCCTCCACTTATTTAAACAAAGTCTATAATATAGAATAAATTTCATGGCCATCACCTAAGAATCTCCCTATGTACCGGTTACACTATTATCCCTCAAAATTAAACTTTTCATTATATTTCTTTATTTGATCTAAGTTGAGAGAAAAAAATACTATCAACTGACTAAAAATCCTTAACTTATTTTGTTGTATCAAATCTAAAATGAGTCGTATTTCAAAAAAAAAATGGCATGTTACTACAGTCTAAAATGCATGATGGTCCTATTTAAATGGATGAAATTGAAAAAGAAAGAAAAATAAAGAAAAAACGAAAATGAGTGAAATGCAAACTCCCCCCCCCCCCCCCCCCCCACACTAGAACTAAACAGTGTCCACACTGTGAATGTTTCCTAAATTTGAAAGATCGTACCCAAAGGAGAATGAGATGCAAAATTATTTGAAGAATGAAATGCAGTCTAGCCACTATATGTGAATGAAAATCATATGTACAATGATATATGTGTTTGCGATGTATGCGATGCAAAGAGTTCCACCAACTTTCCCCCCCTCACTTGGTTCTTGCTCGATGAGTTCCATTCCCACTATGTCTAGGCATATTTTCTAACAAGCAAGAGTTTTTGAAAACCATATCATCTTTAAACCTAGATTTATAGTCTAGGAGATAAATATCCAGGGTCGTCCTAACATGAAGTTTTTCAACAAAGCTAGCATTCCAAAAATAGTTCATGTGTTCAACAAATTTGTTAGTGTAATTTTCCAAAAATTTGTGATCGTATATAAATTCAGTGAAATTTGAATTCTGAGTGTTGTTCAAGAGTATGTGATCACATTTCTCATCATTAACTGACAATGTATTTTTGACACTGACAATTTCAAGTTCGTTTGAATTTTTCTCAATGTTAAAATTTCCGAACTCGTGATGTGAAGCTACTTCTTCCTCATTTGGCAACTCATCCTCGTACAATCCAAAGAATTCATGTTCGTTAAAATCCTTTTCCACATTTGAATTGAAAATTTCAACATTTTTATTCTGTTCAATTTCTAGAATTTCAAGTTTCTCATAGCCCAAAAGAGGAAGATCAAAATCCAAGCTTAAATCTTTGTGAAAAGAATCGAAATCCAAATCATTTGTTGAATTTTGAACAACTTCATTTAGATCATCATTCTCAATTTCGAAAGTTGTTGTTTGAAAACTTTCACTATCAGTAAATAATGGACTATTTTCTGATTCATCGCTTGTTTGAATTTGATTCTGTTGCTCTCGTTGTTCTTTCAAAGATGTCAATAAACAAAGAAGTTCATCGGCCTTTTTATTTAGTCTTTCTTCCCTCCCTCTAAGAATGTTAAGACGATCGTTGATTTGAGAGCTCTCGTTTTGGATTTCTTGATTCTCAAAATTATAGCCCACATTAATTTCACAATCAATATTATTTCCAATGTGGTAGTTGTTTGAATTTTCAGAAAACTGACAATGATATTGGAAATCATTTTGATAATAAAAATTATGTTCATAACCAAAATTGTTAAAATTCGAGGGAAAATTGCAATTTTGGTTAGTTTCAAGATGTTGATATGGGCTATAATTTTGAAAATTTTGGTTTACAACCCCATATTGATGTGGATCAAGGCTGTATTGGGATTCAAAGCTATTTTGATGTGGATCTGACCCATAATCGAAATTATTGAAATTTGAATTGAAATCGCAATTTTGATTATATCCATGGTTTTGAAAATGTTGGTCAATTGGAAAATTTTGAAAATTGGCATCGGGCTCACGAAATTTTGGAAAATTCTGCCTCATGAGTTGTATTTCAAAATCATACTCTTCAAGCGGATGTCTACTTTGACTATTATCCCATAATTCTCTCAAGGATTTTTTTGAATCAGACATTTGAAATGAAATCAAGACAAGACAGAAATTATTCTCAGTTCAAAATAGTATAAAATACCGAGTTGTGCTCTATTAATTAACTGACTCAATTAGAAGGGGGAAGAGGGTCGTATGGCCGTTCACGTATAGTATAAATACTAAGGGATACGACCAATGTTTTACGGGTAGTATGCAACCTCTTTTGCTAATAGTTCAATAAATTGAACTACTATATATCCGCGTTCCAATTATACGAGACAGTCAACTTCACAAAGCACAACTTTTCAATTATGTTATTTCAAAAATCAAATCACGTTTTATAATTGAATTTCGACGAGAATGATGACTTATGGATTCGTTCCTCACCAAATTTATTCAGAAATTGCAATAACACAACAGTCACAAAACAGAACAGTCACAGAACAGAAAATTAAAAATATTGTACAAGCAAGCCGCTGCCCCTGCAGAAGATTTTTACATGCAAATTTCTATATTTTTCAAGTAGTCACAGAACCTCTAGAGTTCAGAAAACTTTACAGTGGGTATGGTAGACTAGAACGATTGAGTAGTGCTCGCTATTCGACTTCACTGTCTATAAGTCGGTTGTCCTTTGAAATTTCTGTTCGTTTGCCTAAATGATTTTCTTCACTTTGGTCTTCGTTTTTTTTATTTTATTTTTTGTGAATAGAAATTGAAACAAGCACAAAACAATAAATAAATAAATTGGAATGAAAGAAGGGAAAAAAAATTGACTAGGTAGACTAAGAGAAGAATAGCGATTAAACTTAACAAAAGAAGTTATAACTTAACTAAAACAAAGATAAAAATTAGCCCAACAAAAACAAAATTAAAAAAAATTAAAACTCAAGCACATCTCTAAATAAAGCACAGGCTACCCACACAATGACTCAAAGGACTCACGCCCCTTTTCAGCAACAGAAGAATCGAACCCACCAAAAAATGGTTACGCCCCTTATCGCAAACACATACCGAAGGTTCTCAATTGTAAAACACGCACTTTTATTTTCTCACTACCCAGAATGAAACAACTCACGAGAATTCACACTCCAAAGCAAATCGTTCCTGAGAGAAATAGTCAAACAGCAATTCACGTTCTTTCCTCTTTCTTTCTTTCCAGACACGCCAAACTCTTTTATAAAACAAACTCGATCCCCCTTTTTTTCGTTATCAAAATAAAAAAATAAAATCCAACTCAACAAAAGAATTTCGAACTGAATTTGGATTCAAAATGGTGAGTTCGAGTTGGTTTTTGGCTTTCGTGATCGAATTCAGGTATGTTATTAGGGTTTTTATGGTTTCGAATCTCGGGTTTGGAGGACACTGGTTGTTTCGATGTGGAAATTGCAGTGTGGAGATGGTTTGGAAGGCGTTGAGATGCTCAACTAGATCACGGGTTTGTTGTGTTGGGTTTCGACTGTGAGGAGATTAGAGTTATGGTTCTGATGTTGATTTTTTTTGGGTTGAGATGTGTAGCAAGGGTTCACGTAGTGATCAGAAGTGAACTATGTTTGGGGTGTACGGTTGGGAATATGGTGGAGGGCTTTTTGAATTGGATTTGAGGTTGCAGCAGTGGTTTGTGATAGGTTGTCTGATGAGGATGAACGTGGATATGGATTTGTGATGGCAGTGGGAGAGTAGTGGACTGGAAATATAGCGTGTTTGTGGATGAATGGTATTGTTGAATTCGATCTGAAGGAGGCTGAACGTAATGGGTTTACTATGGGTATTGTAAGGGTGGAAGTGGCTACGGTTTTGTGGTAGGGAGTTGATGGGAGGTAGTTGTTGATGGGGTATGGTTTCGGTGCAGTGCGAGGTGAAGGCGCAGAAAAGAATGGGAACAGATGGAATTTGCGGCAGTGGAGAGGTATGGGGTGATTATGGTGAACTGACGATGGGGATTTTTTTTTTTGGCAAGGGGCGTGCGATTGCCTGGGTTGGTTTCTGAAATCGGTAAAGTTGCAAGGGGCTATAGCTTTGTTTGATGAGGCGGTGGGTTTGGTGATGGACAGTTGGGACTTGCGGCAGTGTGGAATGGTCTGTTTGGCAGCACAGCAGCTGTAGGAAAGGGGTGGTGAAGTTTTTGTGAAGATGATGGTTGACGCAAGATGATCAGAAGGTTATGAACGTGGTATGTGGTTCTGTGATGATACTGTTTGACTGTAGGAGGATAATGGCAGAAAATGATGTAAAATTTGGAATTTGTGGCCTTTTTTTTTCAGAGAGGTATTTGTTTTCTGTGATGCAATGGTGGGATGGAAAATGAAGTTTGTGTGGTTTTATGGAGAGGATGGATGTGAATGTAGGCAGAGGTTCTTGTAGTGGTTTGATGGACGGGAGTTTGGGTATAAAGATGATGTTTGTGAGGCGACAGAGAAGGAAAAAGAATATAGAAAAGGTTTTTTTTTGGTTAAGGAAAGGAAAAAATCAATGTATAAAAAGAAAAATATGGAAAGGAGGAGAAAGATCGAAAACAAATGAAGAAAATTTGGCAATTTTTTTTTGTTATTTATTTGGTGAGATTTGTAGAAGAAGTAATGTAAGAAATTGGAAAGGGATTGAAAAAGGGGAAAGCAATAAAAGAGAAGACAAAAATAGAAAGATTTTTTTTATTGTTGTAGAATTAGAAGAGAGAGAAAAAAATGAAAAAAAAGAAAAAAATTAAAAAGGGGAAAGAAATAAATGAAAAAAAAGGAAAAAAAAACAATAAAATTTGGCAATTATTTTTTTTCTTGTTTAGAAGATTAGAGTATACGTAGATAATACCAAATCAACTAATTAAGATATTTTTTCTATATATACAAGAAAACAGAAGGAAATAAAATAAGACTAACACGAATCAAAAATTAAATAAATAATAAAATTTAATTGTTACCTCCCCGGCAACGGCGCCAAAAACTTGATCGACGCTAGAAAAGCGCGATATTTGTAATAAAATTCTGCAAGCGCACAGGTGTGTAGCATACAGGTCGAACACAGGGAGGTAAATTAAAATTAAATTATTTATCTAATCTCTTGGGCCAGTTAGACAAAGCCTGGAGATTTTGTTGAAATAAAAACAAATTGAAATTGCGAACTTAGGATTATCGTTGAATCTAATCAACGATTAATCACTAAAGAAAGTAAATTGCAAAACAAGAACAACAAGGTAGAAAATAAAAGTGCAAAATAAGAAGAACATCAAAAAGTAAATTAGGATTGTCGTTGAAACTAATCAAACGACAAATCACTAACAAAAAAATGTAAAATACAATTGGTGTCCTTCCAAAACTAATTGTGAAGACAACACCGATTACTAAGAAAAAGAAAAATGCAGAAATAATAAAAAGAAGAAGAACTGTTATTAATGGAGAAGAGAATATAGAATAGGATAGGATGGTGGCTACAATGACATTACAAGGGTATTTATAGTGAATAACCAAACCCTAACCCTAATACAATGATAGATGGGCCTTAGGGAATTCACAAAAGAGTTTACAATGAGAGTCTCAAATGGGCCTTAGTTAAATCTATTAAATTTTTGGCCTTTCTTCTTTTTCTCTTGGTTCTTTGTCAAGCTTCCCTTGATTTGATATGTGCATGGCCTTTTTATCAATCATTTTCATGTTCAACAGCAACTAAATGTGGGATCTTCATCTACAATTCTTCAAAATGTAAATATATAGCAATCTGATCTCCATTTCTCTACTTTTCTGGTTGCTTGCGGGCTGGGTTGGAATATCTATAAAAGTAACAAAACAATACCCAAGTAATATTTATTTATATACAGAAGATAAGATATAAGAGCATAAAATAAACACATTTCTATGTCAATCAAATACCCCCACACTTATATTTTACTCGTCCTCGAGTAAAACAAGAAATGAAAAACCAAACTAGATAGGTCACACTTTCGTAGGAAACACGATTGCATTGAGCGTATGCAACAAGCAGTTAAACCTCTAGGTGTCCCTAGTAGGACGAGTGGTGTCCCTAGTAACAAACCAACCTTCAGTTAGTTTCTAAATTTCACATCCATATCGTTTATAATATTTTATAACGATTTATCGCTATTTTTATTTATTTTAAAATAGCCAATTTATTCAAAACGACGATTCGGGCCATAACGCGGCTGTGGCGCTGTTTTTCTTCAGATTTGATTTACACATATATGAAAATCTAACCGTTGGATCTTCACAAAATTTACATCATTAGAAAGATCTTTTCAAAACGAATCCGACGGTTCCAGTTTCGGGAAAATCCGACGGTCGGATCTCCCGGTATAATCGTTTGAAGTTTCAATTTCAAAATACGAACTGCAGCGTCGTTATTCGATTAAATATAATTATATTTATATATGTATATAAATATAATCGATTCTGGCGCTGTTTTTCTTCAGATTTGAATTAAACATTCTAGACAATCAAACCATTGGATCTTTACAAAGTTGGTGCCGTTGGAAAGATATTTCCAAAGCGAACCCAACGGTTGCGGTTTTGGGAAAATCCGATGGTCGGATCTCCCGCACTAATCGTTTGAAATCACGGTTTCAAAATACGAACTGTAGCTTCGTTATTCGATATATTTCAATTCTATTCTTATATATATCGATTCTTCGATTTCAAAACTATATGGTTTTCATACATTTGATAAAAATGATATTTTTATCTAACTGTCTTCTATTTCAACACTTCACTATTTTTAACAATTCATGTATATAATAAAAATGTGATTTTTATTGTAAAACAATTCATTTATAAACACGATTATTTTATATAGTTCATATAGGTAATAAAAATATGATTTTTATTATAAAACAATTTATTTCAAAACAAGATTATTTTATATAGTTCATATTGATGATAAAAATAGGATTTTTATTATAAAATAATTTCTTCCAAAATACGAATACCATTCAACACATGAATTTCAATTCAACGAATGAATTTCAATCCAACACATGAAGGTTTTCTATAGTTTATATATATAGAGTAAAAAGGTGATTTTTATATTTAAAACACGAATACCATTCAACACATGAATTTCAATTCAACGAATGAATATCGATTCAACACATGAAGGTTTTCTATAGTTTGTATATATAGAGTAAAAATGTGATTTTTACTGTTAAAACAATTTATTCAAAACATGAGTACCATTCAACACATTAATTTCAATTCAACGAATGAATATCGATTCAACACATGAAGGTTTTCTATAGTTTGTATATATAGGGTAAAAATGTGATTTTTATTGTTAAAACAATTTATTTAAAACACCAATGCCATTCAACACATGAATTTCAATTCAACGAATGAATTTCTATTCGACACATAAAGGTTTTCTATTCAACAGACGAATATAGTTTCAACACAGGAAAATAATTCTAACACATGAATATTATTCAAAATTTCGGCAGCATAACGGCAGGGTAGTTAAAACCGGGACCATCCCTAGTACGGCTCCTCGCTCTACCTTAAAGCCTCGCAGCTTTTGACAATGGGGAATCATGCATCTAGTTCTCATGCAGGCGGCATGTATATTTTTTTTCATTTCCACAAACTAATCCTATGTGGTTTCAACCAAATATTTCTCAACTACAAATGGGTATTTTTCAACCACAATCAATTAATTTCAACCACAAACAATTTCCATCAACCATTCGCTATAAATCAATTTTCACACCAATCACAACCAATAAATATCGTCCATGGTTTGTGGATGAGGGGCATATATATATATATATATATATATATATATATATATATATATATATAGTATTTCACTTCTATTTCAACACATATATAATTTTTACAACGCATCTACAACTTATACATCGAACGTACAACTTATACAACGCTTATACAAGAGGTGTACAACACTTATATAGCTCATACATCGACTATATAATTTATACATCGTCGTTTTCCATACCGTTTATAAATTAGAAATCTCACATTGGGTTCCACTCCACCAAAAATAGCAAAAGGCTCAGAAAAATATGCGGTCTCTTCTAAAATGTAGAAGACGTCCACGCGAGTCCATTGTCTCTTGTTTCTCTGAATTTCGTTAAGAAACGAAAAAGATATGATTTTTACAAGTTTGCAACACTTAAAAGTGTAAAAATCAGTTCAAAATAAATTAGTCGAACCTTTTCTGAAATGGTTCCAAACTAGGTTTAGATTTTTCGATCAATCCGTGCAATGGTTCCACGATCGGGTTGCGCGAGGTCGAACAGGGAGGAGAGGTGCGTCTGCGCGATGTGGTGGGGTCCAGCTCGGTGGTCTGAGCTGATGGCGGCGGCGCTCCAAACAGGCCGACTTCGGCGAGGTGATTCGGCCAAACCAGGAGACGAGGTGCAGTGATGTTTATATGGATTTGAAGATCTCGCAGAGTGCTACAAAATCCTCAACAGGAGGAAGGTGTAATTTCGCCTGTAGGAGGAGGAAAGTAGGAGAGAAGTTTCGAAGCCTTTTCCGCCGTTTGTCGCTGTATAGCGGGGAGAGAGAAAGAGATTTTTCCTTTTTTTAATAAAAAATCTGATTGGCCGGGAGGTTTTTAAAAGGGGTTTTCTGACACGACCTCCAATCCAAACCCAACGACTGTCGTCCCTAGCGTTTTACCCCCATTCCGAACACAATGGGATATGTTTCGTAGGCCCATTCGACTGTTTCAGTCAGTTTTCAGTCAATTTAAAATATATAACATTCAATATTCGATTTGAACGTACATTTCAATTTGCCAGGGCCACAAACTGATTCGAAAATTTCCAGAATAATAAATCTGCTATGTTTTGACGATACGGTCCCAACAAAACTAGTTTCGTCAAATTCTGAGACCGTTTGCAAAAAGGCCCATTTCTGGTCGATCCAATTTAATTGTAAATTGACCAAAACACGTTTTCCTTTGCCACACTCACATACTAGCTTCAAAAATTATGAAATTTGAAACCTAGCAATAACTTCACATCCCGGACCCAACAAAAGTGGTTTCGTCGAATTCCGAGGTCGTATGCAAAATGGCCATTTTCACGAGCTATATAATTTCTATAGCGACCTTTCTGAAAATTCATTTGGCCATAACTTTTGCTTTCCGCTATGAAACTTTGATTTTTCAGATTCGTTAGAAAGGTATTCACTAACAGATTTAAATATTTTTGGTTTCACTTAAATCTGTTTTGTTTTGCACCCGGTATAGTCAGTCAAAGTTTGAATTCAAATTTTGAAACTACCACGCCATTTCAGGCCTTGTTTATAATTAGAATTAATTATATTCCTTTTCAATTGTCGATTCAAACTTACTTTTCATCGTTATTATTTAAAATATTTATTTTAAATATTTAAAATCAACTAAAATAGCCAATTTAAAATTTTTAAATTGGTTCAGATTTTCCGGGTCGTTACAAATCAAAATTTTGAATACAAGATTTTTCTATATACAGCGAAATGAAAATACAGTTTGGATACAAAAGAAATATATTCACTGTTTTTGAAAACTTCAGAGTGTCCGTCTTCGGAACCCCAACTTTGCCAGTCTTCGAATCCTATGCTGAAATCTTTAAATCTGTGATGCTCGGATCTGACCCGAGCGTTCCATGCAAAAACATAAAACACTCGAGTCAGGATTTAATCATAGTTCAAGTAAATTAACTTCAACATAAATTGCATAAAATAGTTAATCTTATCGACTATTACATATCCGAGTACTGAGTAATATCTGTGCATATCCGTTTTTATTTCAGGGACGAACGATCCCGAAAGCTTGCACATACACACGTGTACAGGTGCACGTGTGCGCTGCCCCAGCATCTCGGGAACGAACACACAAGCAGGGTAAATCATGAGGATCAAGGCAGTGAACAACCAAACAAGCGCAACATCAAATAGAGTAAAACATATTGGATGATCAAATCGGAAAAGACTAAGTGTAATGACTTGGTAAGAAAGGTGCAGGTAGCCTATACATAACATAAGAGATAGCAAGACAACAGGAGCAAAATGACATCAAAGAGAAGTTCAAAATTTTTAACACGCAGGTTCTTAAGTTCAGGTGGTCAAACTTAGTGATCAAAATATCATAGTAACTAAATAACTTAGCACTTAAGGTAGGCCCCAACAATGTTGTGGCACGTATCAAAGGAAGGACAAGCATATGTACATATACAACGTAGCCCCTGCTGCTACTTAAAATTTCCTATTATTTTTGTAAGTCTGTGAGTAAAGTAACCCAGTAATATATGTGCATACATATGCACACTAACATGCAACATGTATCCAAAGTGAACTGTAATTATACATGTAGGCAGATCCAAACACTATATACAATTTATTTTAAAATATATATGCATCTTTATTGTTTTCATTGATATATATATATATATATATATATATATAAATATAAATACTCAACAGATGGGGAAACAGTATACATTTATCTTCTGGTTTTGGTGCAATTCATTCTTAGGGTATATGTATATACTTGGTTAACTACACTATTCATCAGCCAAACTATGCATGTGTATAACATAATATATAAAATGGTTAACAGAGGAAGTTTACTTCACATATTAAGGCTGAGCAATACATGTTATATTAAATGGTTAGCGTGCGTCTCATTTTTAGTCCAACCAATGGAACATTCAACAAGATACAACCAGGAAAAGTTTCAAGCCAAGCAATAAAGGAAATCAGTATTTCATAGTCAAGTGGCTACGTTTTTAAAACATGACAGTAAAATGTATAATCTAGTTTGTCAATTTAGTGGCAAAGGTTACAATGTATGCAAACAACATACATTCAATCCACACTGATTGTTTCTCAAACAAAACATAAAAGTTTACTCACCTATATTTAAATAGTATAACTGACATAGATTTGGAAGCCAGGAAACTATAGTTTATCCACATATTTGAATACTGTTGTTGTCATGTATTTGGGGTGTTCAAACTATCCAGCTCAAATCATAACAATGTACAGAGATTTAATATTGGAATCATAGATAATTAATATTGGAATCTTAAATAATGGCCAGGTCCGTTGCCTCAATAGAAAACAGTTTAAAGAATTATGATTGGCTATTGAGTTTGATGATCTTTTCCAGTAGTTATGCTACTGAAATTATCATAACTTACAAATGTTTAGCATAGGAACAAGTGGTACTGCATGTAGCATAAAAATGAATTGATCCCAATATTTTCATTGTGGTTTGCTTTATGTTGGATATATAACAATGTTTTTTTTTCTTTTTTCACATGAATAAACCATATGCCTACCAAAGATTTATACTGACGCCAGGATTCAACACCCCCCTTCCCCTTCAACCCCTCGTGAGTTACAAACTTAAGATGCAAGACAAAAAGAAACATATTATGTGTTGAAATATGCAAGACAAAAACCATGCTAAAGCAACGTACAACATTAAAAGCAAAGAAAGAAATGCCTAAGCAACATGAGTAGAAGTGAGAATTTGGGAACCATTGTGCACAAGCTTACTATAAATGATTTGCACAACATTTGACCAAAACAAGTTGACGTACTGGAAATAAAGAATAAAACCATTGCTGCAACAAGTACCAACTCATCATGTTCCAAGAAGAAGTATATAGAACAAATTTTGTTCCTTAACAGTGGTGGTGTAATTATGGAAAATAAATAAATGCGAAATAACAAAGGAAATCATAGAAACGATTGTTTTTGGTTATCCTATACTTCCATGTCCAATCTAAACAACAACAGCAAGACAACGAAGACAAGGACGAAGATGGTTGTAATAAGAATGGTTGCAAAAGTAGTAGTAACAGTAACAAAAAATTAGTATAAAGGTTTATATTAGCAATACTGAGCAAATAACAACGAAAACCATTACTAATTGAAAGTTGTGCAAACTTAGAAGCAATAAATAGTTCAATGGCCAACAGCCATAGACCAACTCACACATACCAGCAAATATTACCAAGAATAACCATTATATTCATATTTAGTTAAAGTCAAAATACTTGAAATATGGAAATCATGAGTTTAAAACTCCCCTTAAAACAGCATAATGACGATGCGGTCCTCGATGACAGTGTGAGTGTCAAATTGGGCTTCGGGTGACAACAGCACAGCGTGGTGGCTATCGTGCGCGAGATCTGGCATTGAGGAGTGAGGGAAATTGGCCAAGCCGTGGAGAGGTTCTCGGAGAGGGACGCATGCTTGTGGAGCTTCATGGAAAGTGCGGTGGCTCCGATTAAGCGATGGGGAAACAACAGAGACTCGACAGTGGTTTAATTAGAAAGAGGAGGAGCTGCTTCGAATTTTCGATCTATAGGAGGAGGCGATGACCAATTTCGAGTAAATCGGTTTTGGTTTTGATTTGGGGATGGCTTGAAATTAGGCTTCAGACATTAATAATTATGGAAGGAGGAATTTATTTTTGCTGAATGAAATTGGGGAATAACGTGATTTTATAGAAGAAAGAGGATCCGAGATAAGAACGAAGTCATTTCGTAGGTTTTAGGGGTCTGTGAGTATCAGAGTATAAATCGGCGAAAATGATCTGAGGTGGGTGATATTTGAGAGAGGTAACATTCGGGTAATATTTATTTCTACCGTAAACCATCGTTGAACGCTCAATATTTGAATTGTCAACACAAACCCCAAACGCAACGAAATTTGACGTAGCTCCATATTTCAATGTTCTGAATTCAATAAAATAAATTTAATTGTAATCTGACACCGTTTATTGGACCTTAATTATAATTTAAAATTATTTATCGTTCCACTTATTTTATTATGTTTATTTATCGACAACTCCATTTCATTTCAAATTTGAACCGTTCAATTTCAGTTTCTTTATACACAAATACAAACACACCACAGCCACATTTTCATATTTTTCAACAAATAATTTTTTTAGATTATTTCACGTCAACTATGCCTATTTTTAAATTCAATCATTTATATATATATTTTTTCGAATTTCAAGTCCAATTCAAATACTCAACATAATTCGATTCAAAGATTCAACAATAAATATATGATTCTCACCTACCATCATGCATTAAATATTAAATTTAATTCATATACAAACAATATATTTGAATTTAAATTTCTAACTCTAGTAAAAATGATCATTGATAATTAAATCTTTAATAAATTTCACATTCCCGTTGTCGAAATTTCTGGGACATTACAATCCACCCCCCTTTAAAACTTTTCGTCCTCGAAAAGGAAAGATCGTTAAAGTTATACCAATGTATACTTTGAATTTCGTGTTTATGTGAACTTTTTCCACAACTATTTTAATTATCGATTTTTAAGTCATCGACCCTCTTGTTTATTCATCATATTCAATCAAATTCCCTATCTTATATTTGATCAATCACGATTTTCTTTATCTCTAAATTGGTTTTTATTTATTTCCACATTCTTTGGAACTATACTCAATTTCCTCAGATCAATTTCTATCTCAATTTATTTTGAGATACCTCCCAATTCTCATTCTATCTAATCTTCTAACAACACCAAAATCGTTTTAAATCCCAATTTCTGCATAAGTTGGATTTATACGTCTCAAACCATTCCAAATTTCATTATAAACATCATCTGTCAATGTTACTTATCCATCGTTGCAACTGTAATGGGTCTAGGCTTAGCAACTATTAACCCAATCTCCTTACATTCTTTCCCAACACTCATTGAAGAGTGTCAATAGAATCTCATTTCAACTCACAAATTGTCGACTTGAGAAATTTCAAAATCCGAAATCTTTTATAATTTTTATATATAACACGAAATTCATGCAGAAAATATTTGTATTATTATACCAAAGCCATGAACCTGAAATATTTCGAAATCCTTTTTCTTTATTAATTCAGTTAAGTATATTTTAATTTCAAATTGTTATATTTGAAAATATTTGATAACTCGAAGTTTGATAAGTCTATCGTCGTTCTCACAGATGTTAGGCATACACTGGCCAGGCGCACGACTAAAATCTCTAAGTACTAAATATCCTTTTTTCAACTCCAAGTGAAAATATTTCAAAAATTATTTTAAAATCAGATACGGAAAGCACCAATGTGAAATTGATAGGTTGATTGTTCATGAATCGCAGATACACAATGGTTTCGTTTGGATCCCCCAGAAAACATCCGTATCCATAGGAAATCACTTCCCTGCGATTTCGTCATGGACAAATCAATGGAAGATATTTAAGAATCAAAAGACAATCTGAGGTCACCGAGCGTTGGCTGCTCTATCTCAGGGTCACGAAAACAAATCATCAAAATGGATTAAGACATGAGGATCAACCAAGTTACAAAGACAAATTAATTCACAATGAGAAATCATGTCATGAAGACGCAGTACTGCATCAAACAGGTGGCTCTATGTCACTAATACATTTCACACATTGCATGGCTCCATTCTACCTTTACTAACTCTAGTGGTTACATCTCTTTCATGTGTAGATATGCCATGTCGACCGCAGGTATACAATGGTTACGCCTGGGTCACCCAGGAAACATCCATACCCTTAAGCTTTCACAGTCTGCGGATTATGCCATTATCACGACTGTAGATCACTGCAGACACAATGGTTACGCTTGGTTCCCCAAGAAACATCTGTCCGCCGTAGGCCATCTACAGCCCTGTGAATTACACTACACGGTTGTGTTCTTCAAGGAACAATGACAACTCCAGTTTTATGTCTGCACAACCTATTACCACCAGCACCATATCTCAACTAAGCTCGCAATTCAAAGAAGGAAGGTACTTTCCTTATTTCACTTTTGAAAACATACAGTATTATGTACATATACTACTTCTATTACCTTCCGCAATTCGCTTACTTACCAAATTTCCTCAACAAATTTCCAAATCATATTTTCAAATATTTCATTTTTATATAAATTATGTTATATAAAATTTTGTCACAAATCAGTTACCGTCCAATTCAATAGTTTTCAAATTCGTTAAATTCTTAAATACTTTCCCATATAAGTTTCGGAACTTCTATATCAAAATCTGATATCCTCGAACTTCGATTCAAATTTCAAAATTTGAGTTTTGATCTTTTGACCAATTCGGATATTCGATATCCTTTCAAACTCATCCTTATAAATCCATTGGTTATAAACCAAATTTCCTCCTAATTTCCAATTATTAAGTTCATTACTTAATTTAAATCTTTCCGATTTAAATTTTTCATTCGAATCTAATAGGTTTCATACATCCTTGTATTGATAAATTCCTATCCAAAATTCCTTGCTTTTTCTTTCAATCTTCCAAAATTTCTATTTCTATGGAAATTTATTCATTTATGCTTAAGATATTTTTCTTGTTTCCCACTTATTTGAATTTGAAATTCAATTTAAACTTCAAAAGTTATTGAATTATTCATTAACCGGCAATTCACCTTCAAATTCAAAAATTCAGAATTTACGAACTTAATCCTTTTCCTTAATACATCTCTTAGATGTACAATCTCATCATTCCAATATATCAGATTACCATTCAACCAATCTCGAGAATCAATTCCAGGTTTTTATTTCAAATATTCGGATATATAAATATAAATAAATAAATATATAAATACTCATATTCCCAAATCAAATTGTTTTGTCAAATCATATTTCAAAATGTATTATTTTATCAAAATAACCTAGCTGTAGGACTTAAAAAACATGATTTTCCTCTATTTGCAAATATTTCTATTCAAATATATATGTATATATATACTGTGTAACACCCCGAATTTTCTGAGAATATTAAAATTAACAAATTTAAGAACACTTAATTTTAAGAAGAAGAATTAAGTGAATTTTTTTGCGCTATTACGTTCGTCTCAAAATTTTGGTCAAGATAGACATTTGGTTTGCATAAAACGGATACCTTATGAAGAAGTTATTAATCCTTGAAGTTTGTATGCATATGAGAAAAATATATAGATAGATATATATATAAAAATTAAATAAATAAATATGCAAAAAAGTTCAAAACAGCGAATCGGGAGGGGGAATAACCGAACCGGCCCATTTTTGAGGTCGACCCAAGCCCTGCTGGGTCGACTAAGGGTTGATTTAGGGTGTTTAGCTATCAACCCATGGGCCGATTCGCTCTAAGGAAGATGCGGCATCTGATTGGTTCTGATGGACTCCTTGTTGAGTCATTAGGGCTGATGTGGCTATTCTATCTTGTCTGAATGGCTTTGATTTGCTCTAGATTAATCTGACGGTTCCTATTAAATCAAACTTCTATATAAACAACCTAATACCTCAACCCTAAATCATATTAAAAATCAAACCAAGAGCCGTCATGCTGCCTTTGGACAACCTCGAGTAGCCGCCGTTCAACTTGAAGCAAATTAAAAGAGACAAACCAAATCAAATCAAAATTAAACTAAAACAACGATTGTCTACATCAAAGGCGAGCATTTCAACTTCAGAACACAGATTCTAGAAATCAAGATTGTCTTTTGTAAGTGTAGTTATCTTTTAGATGTAAATAAATTTATGACGTGATTTGATATAAAGTGAAAAATAGAATTATACCATGTTGTATAATATTGACGATGCTAATTCGTGTTTGTTTCTTATGATGACTTTATCATGAATTGTCTTGGAATGTTTATGGCTTATTGGACTTGGTGTTGGATCTATTAAAGATTGAGAATGAAACTATCAATATCATATGCAAGTTATATGTTTCATGTTAAGATCTACATATATATGTTTATATGATTAATGCAAGTTGTATGTATTATGTTAGATCCAAATCAAGATCTACATATATATATATATATTTATATATATATATATATTCATATGCTTTATGTTAGATCCATATGCCTATATACATGTTCATATGTTCATATGCAAGTTACAAGTTTTATGTTGGATCCATGTTAAGATCTATCTAGGTTCATATGATTAATGCAAGTTATATGTTTTATGATAGATCCAAGTCACGATCTAATTATACATATGTTCATATGCAAGTTACATGTTAGATCCAAAACTAGATCTGTATTTATATGCATGTTTGTAAAGTGGACTTATTCAAGTTCACCTTGTTAGATCTAGTTAACACCTATATGTTAATGTTAAAATTATACATTCCTTGGGATTGGACATGTCATGATTATGTCATATGCTAGTTTATTATTTTGGTTATGTTCACACATGCCTAGATCTACATATTAACATGTTTTAGGCTTATGATTATCTAAGTCTAAATTATATGCAAGTTCATATGACATGTTAAATTATATGAATAAAGTTTTATGCAAAATTTACATGTTCGGTTGAATCTATATTATGCATGTTCCCTTCTTTACCTCTTGTTTATAAATTGGGCTAATATGCGGTCCCAATGACTTCATGTGATTAATACGAACGAACAAACGGGGGTAACGTTGGGATAGTTATTAAATCAAAACATGTTAATAATGTAGGTAGGCCCAAAACCATGTAAATGGTTAAGGACATGAATGGCATAATTTATACCATTAGTCTTGAACATAATTAAAATATGTGACATGAAACACTTGTAGAAAATTCACATATATAAAATGTAAAAGATGAATACGCCTAACCCGAGGTTAGACTGAGCTGTGGTGTAAACCTGCCCGGAACCGATCGGCACATCCAGTAACCACAACAATACCTGTCTAATGTGAGAGGTTAGTGCATCAAGCCCAGAAAGACCCGAGGTTAGACTGAGTTGTGGTGTAAAACTGCCCGGAACCGACCGGCCCATCCAGTTACCACAGCAATACCTATCTAATGTGAGAGGTTAGTGCATCAAGCCCAGAAAGACCCGAGGTTAGATTGAGTTGTGGTGTAAAACTGACCGGCACATCCAGTAACCACAACAATACCTGTCTAATGTGAGTGGTTGGTGCTTTAATTAATTAATTAATTAAAGTTCATGAACAATCAAGCTAGAAATGGTGAGGTTAAGTAATTAAGAGAACACTTAACCAACTTAACATGTTAACAAGACAAGATTTTTGGGGTTAAGTAATTGAGGAAACACTTAACCAACTTAACATGTTAACAAGACAAGATTGGTAAGGGTTATGTCAAACCAAGGACACTTAACCAATTTAGCATGTTGACTAGAAAAACCCTAGTAATGGGGACCCATTCAGCAGTAACCCACATGGATGTATCAAGGTACCCTGAACTACGCAGGGTGGGGCACGATTACTGGGCTGAATATAAGCGGTCAAAAGGGCGGCGGTTAGGTGCGTCAGTGTAGGTTCTGACGGAGTACGGGCATGCACGGGTTTCGGAGTGGAAAAGGCAGGCACTGGGCACCAGGCGTACACTTATGCATCTTTGAATCATGTCAGGGTTGCGATTATAGGACTTGATACACCCTATACTGGAACCAGCACAAGTACTTAAAAATCACGTGGGGCCGCATGACACCGGGAATACATGAATGAGAGTAGGAGTCGATCAATACATGAATGGGATCACTTTACCATGAACATACATTGCTAGTTAAACAGCTCTTAGTGGGTGCAGAGAAGTAAAAGTGGGTGCAATAGCCAAATCTAGTTAAATCTTACTTTACCTCATTTTAGGACTACCCTATCCTTGTTATATCATTATAAGTTCAGTTTATTCATGTCATAGTCTTTTACTTGTTTACATGCTATTAAATAGCTGGGCTTACCAGACTTATGTCTAACCCATTTTCCTTTTGCTTCTTTTCTTCCCCTCCCCCCCCCCCCCCCAGGTCCGCAGGGAGGAAACACTTCTGGTTAGTCCAGGTTAGCCAAAGCTTGAAGACCGTAGATGTAAGGCTTGGACTTTCCTTTTTGAGCTATGGCTTTGGTCAGGCAATTATTGGGGATTTATGCCATTTTATTTTCAGTATTTCTTCTTTATGTTTTCAAGACAGATGAAAAGTTGTTATAATTTGGAAGGTTGAAACAGTTGTTGAATTGTTGTGTTGAAAGAGTATTTGTGAAATAATATTGATCTTTTTCCGCTGCATAAATTTTCTGTCTTGTATTAATATCTTGTACCTTAAAACGCTCCACTGAAGTTGAGGTATTCCCTTTGAGAGTGACCTTAACGGAGGTGGGGTGTTACACTTGGTATCAGAGCTAAAGGTTACCAGATCGGATAAAAATTTTGAAACTATTTTTCAAAAAGAAGTCATAAAGAAGCATTTTCAAGAAAAAGTGTTAATATAAAATGGCATAATCCCCAAAGCCATATGCACCATCTTTCTATCCTTCGTTTTGAATCTTTCTTTTTTGTTTCAGCATGTTTGGGGATCTTAACCTTCCAGAGGGTGTACCGATACCTGGCTGGTTCTGGAGATACCTAGAAGCAAGGGCCAATGATGCAGGCCCAGCAGACATTCCTCCTCCCCCAGCTGCTGCTCCTCCTCCGAGAGGAAATGCTTTCTCAAAGATCTATAGAGACTTTAGATCCATGGGTGGAAAAGACATTAAGGAGAGCAAATCATTCGTGGAAGCCAGAAACTGGCTCAAGGAGACCGAGGACTTATTCGTTATCTTTGAAGTAGATGAGAGAGAAACTACAGTTGGTGGTGTGGTTGCTCAACTCGTCCTCCTTCTGGTGAGAAGTCACTAATGCTAAAAGACCGATGGAGACTTGGGAGGACTTCAGGACGAGATTTGAAATGAAGTTCCTCTCACAAGCTGAGCGGATACTGCAAATGGAGAAGTTCCTGTCACTTAAACACGACAACTTTCCGGTCAAAGAATATGTCAATAAATTCAACCAGCTTGCTCGATTTGGACTGGAGTTAGTAAAACTCCACACAAGAAGGATCTCCGCTTTTCCAAAGGACTGAATGAGCCACTGCAAGGTATGGCAATGTCCATATACCTATGGGAGCGACTTACGAGAGATCGGTGGACATGGCTCTGTTGCAAAAGGAGAACAAAGATGGCAAGAAGGAGGTGAAGAAGGAAGAGCCTCAAAACAAGAAAGGAGATGGATCTCAGAACAAGAAGACGGACCCGAAGAAAGGCGGGAAGGATAATAAATCCCGTAAGAAGATGAAGTGTAATTTCTGTGGGATACCTGGACACTTGGCTAGGGACTGTAGAAAGAAAAAGAGAAAATTGGGCGCTTGTTTCCAGTGCGGTGATACTGGACACTAGTCTAAGGACTGCCCAAAAAAGGTAAGGGCAGGGACGGAGGACTGGATCATCTTCTAGAGGGCAGGTTCATGCTCTCGTTGCACCTCTGCAAAAACAAGGTAGACATATTTCTGTTGAGAGTTTGGTTTATCTATTTGATAATCCTGTTCATACTCTTTGATTCTGGCGCATCGCACTCTTTTATATCTATTGCTTTAGTTGAATCTCTGCACCTAGACACCCATATAGTAGAGGATCCCTTGGTTGTTTCAAATCCAATTGGGGGCTCAGTTTATTTGTCAATGATTTTTTTGGATTTGGAAATCTCTATTTTAAGCGTTGGACTTAAATGTAATGCTTATGTTTTGGGCTTCACGGGCTATGGGCTGATTCCAGGCATGGACTGGCTATCCGGTAATGGTGTCGTCCTCGATTGTAAAAAGAGAGTGGTTAGACTCATGACTCGCCTTGGTAACACTCTCGAAATATCTTGTAATCCCATGAATTCTGTTATACTAAGTTATCTGAGAATTTGCAGTCTGTTAGATTGGTCCGTGAATACTCGGATGTGTTTGAAGAGGTAAAGGACTTACCTCCGAAGCGGGAGATAGACTTCCGCATATACCTCGTTGATAATGCAAAACCCGTTGCTTTACCCGTTAGACACATGGCTCCAAGGGAGAGAAAAGAACTCAGCAAGCAAGTTAAAGAGCTGCTTGAAAAGGGGTTCATAAGACGGAGTATTTCTGAATGGGGTGCTCCAGTAGTGTACGCGACCAAAGCCGATGGTTCACTCCACCTATGTGTGGATTATAGGGAGCTGAACAAGCTGACCAAGAAGAATAGGCACCCACTCCCAAGAATTGACTATCTGTTTGATCAGCTCGTAGGTGCATCCGTTTTCTCCCAACTAGATCTGGCTACCGGGTTTCATCAGCTAAGAGTGGCTAAGGATAGCATTGACAAGACCACATTTAGGACCCCGGATGGTTTCTTCGAGTGGCTCGTCACGCCTTTCGGCTTGACTAACGCACCTAATTATTTCGTGGACTTGATGAGCAGGGTGTTCCGGGAAATCCTCAATAAGTTTTGGTGGTCATCGTGGATGATATTTTGATCTTCTTGAAGAGTGAGGAAGAGCGTGCTCAGCACTTAAGGGAAGTCATGGATACTCTCCGTGCACATCAGTTGAAAGCCAAATTCCCCAAATGTCATTTCTAGAGAGAAGAAGTTAGATTCCTTGGACATGTGGTGTCCAAAGAGGGGTTAGCCGTGGACCCCGCAAAAGTGGTTGTTGTGCAAGATGGGAAGATTTCACAAAATGCAACTGAAGTCTGAAGCTTTCTCGGGCTAGCAGGCTTTTACCGGAAGTTCATCAAAGACTTTGCGAAAATCTCAGCTCCACTTACAAGGTTGACGAAGAAGAACCTAGTTTTCGCTTGGGATTTGGATTGCGATATTGCTTTCCAACGCTTGAAAAGGGCTCTAACAATAGCCCCAGTTCTGACATTGCCTGATGGAAGCAAGATGTTTGCCGTATACACAGATGCATGCGGTACAGGATTAGGCGTTGTCTTGATGCAAGAAGGGAAGGTAGTAGCTTATGGTGGAAGGCAGTTGAAAGTACGTGAGAAAAACTACCCAACCCACGACCTAGAATTGGCAGCCATCGTTTTCGCTCTTAAGTCTTGGCACCATTATCTCCTAGATGAGAAGTTTGAATTGTTTACTGACAATAAATCGTTGAAGTACCTTTTCTCGCAGAAAGATCTCAACTTGAGGCAGCAAAGATTGATGGAGTTTCTTGCCTCATATGATTTTGATATTTCCTATACTCCTGGCAAGGGCAATGTGGTAGCAGACGCTCTGAGTAGAAAGTAGCTGACCTTAAGCCCTCTCTTTGTAGAAAGGCAAAGCTTGGAGTACATAACCAACTTTGACTTTAGACCCTCCTCTGAATTTGTACCTGGCTTGTTAGCAACACTGGAAGTGCGGCCTACACTTTTTGAATCAATAGGAACCACACAACGTGAAGACCCTCAGCTAGTAGATGTGACAGATAAGCTGATTAGGGGTGAGACTTCGAGTCACCTCAATAGATACTTCATCGATGATAAGGGATGGTTAAGACGGGATGGAAGGTTATGCGTCCCACAAGTAAGAGATTTAGTGAAAACGGTTCTAGAAGAAGCACACCATTCAAAGATGACCATACACTCAGGCGGAGACAAAATGTATAAAGACATCAAAAGAGTTTTCTTTTGGAATGGCATGAAGAGGGACGTAGCTGAATTCGTTTCTAAGTGCATGATATGCCAGCAGGTCAAGGCGGAGCAGAAGAAGCCTGGTGGTTTGCTTCATCCTCTAGAGGTCCCACAGTGGAAATGGGATAGCATTTCGATGGACTTTATTGATGGGTTGCCTAGGTCAAGAAGGGGAAATACCAGTATTTGGGTAATAGTGGACCGGCTCACAAAAAAGCGCTCACTTTATACCTGTCAAAATTTGAAGGACTGCCTCATCTCTAGCATCTCTATATCTTAAAGAGATAGTTCAATTGCATGGGATACCTTCTAGCATAGTAAGCGATCGAGACCCTATCTTTACAAGCAATTTCTGGAAGAGTTTGCAAGAGGTTGTAGGCATACAACTATGTTTAAGCACGGCCTACCACCCCCAAACCGATGGATAGATGGAAAGGGTGAACAGAGTCTTAGAAGACCTCTTGAGATTGTGTGTTCTTGACTTTGGAGGGACATGGGAAGATCATCTTCCTCTGGTGGATTTCGCCTACAACAATAGCTACTGAGCTACAATAGGCATGGCACCCTTCAAAGCCTTATACGGGAGACTATGTCGATCACCAACCTGTTGGTGGAAATCCACAGATAAGCTTATACTTGGGCTAGACATGATTAGGGAAACCTTAGAAAAGGTGGACCTAATAAGAAGACGAATGAAGACTGCTCAAGATAGACATAAGTCCTATGCAGATAAAAGAAGGACTGACCTTGAGTTTGAGGTTGGAGACAGAGTGTTCCTTAAAGTAT
This sequence comes from Allium sativum, assembly GCA_030737875.1. Taxonomy (NCBI): domain Eukaryota; kingdom Viridiplantae; phylum Streptophyta; class Magnoliopsida; order Asparagales; family Amaryllidaceae; genus Allium; species Allium sativum. The sequence continues at coordinate 294,163,666 of CM060912.1, forward strand.
CTCCTTTGAGGAATGTTGTTCGCTTTGGATCCAAAGGGAAATTGGCATCTAGATTCATAGGACCATTTCCTATCACTTAAAGAATTGGGATGATGGCCTACAGATTAGAGCTACCTGAAAAGTTGGCGGGAGTTCACAATGTCTTTCATGTTTCTCACCTACAGAAGTGCTTACATGAGTCTGCGGAAGTGGTGGAACCAAAGATACTAGAAGAGGTAGAGGTGGAACAAGAAGCAACAGTGAGAAGAATCCCAACTCGTATCTTGTGAACAGAAGTCAAAAAGCTACGCAACCGTGAAGTCAAGCTTGTTAAAGTACAATGGAGTGACAATGAAGAAGACGCGACTTGGGAGACCGAAAGCAAGATACGCGCAGCTTACTCTTATCTTTTTGAGGGTACACCTTTGATCTCTCTTTTATCATAAGTTTATTCATGCTTAGTTATCTTCTCGGTCCTCTTTCTTGATCCTTAGTAGAAATCAATGGATGTAAACATGTATTTGAAACATGTTATGGTTGATGGTTGCAAAGTGGTTGCAAGTGGTTGCTAGTGATTGCTCGTGGATGCATATGCACATACACATTAGGTTCTAGATCGGCTCAATCACTTTCATATTGCATTTGCATATGAATGCATGAAATTGTATGTGGATTGAAATTAGATGTGTTATCATATGGACGTTGCATTCGTATGAATGATTGTGCACTCATGTAGAATTATGAATAGGAAAATTGCATACATAATGGACTCATGGCACTCTCATGATTCGCATTAAGGAGGTCAACTGGATCAGTAGACCGCCTGATTTTTGCACTAGATAAGAGACATATACACACACTCTGCATATGTTCATATGGCATTAGAAGTCTTTTACACACATTCTGCATATGTTCGTATGGCATTAGAAGTCTTTTAAGGGCAATGGATGCTTGTGGATGATGGATGAGTAGATGGATGATTGGATGTTCAGATGCATTCTTCTTAACTTGAAGATTTCAGGGACGAAATCCTTTAAGGAGGGGAGAATGTAACACCCCAAATTTTCTGAGAATATTAAAATTAACAAATTCAAGAACACTTAATTTTTAGAAGAAGAATTAAGTGAAATGGGTTGCGCTATTACGTTCGTCTCAAAATTTTGGTCAAGATAGACATTTGGTTTGCATAAAATGGATACCTTGTGAAGAAGTTATTAAGCCTTGAAGTTTGTATGCATATGAGAAATATATATATAAATAAATAAATAAATATGCAAAAAAGTTCAAAATAGCGAATCGGGAGGGTGAATAACCGAACCGGCCCATTTTTGAGGTCGACCCGAGCTCCGTTGGGTCGATTAGGGGTTGATTCAGGGTGTTTGGCTGTCAACCCATGGGCCGATTCGCTCTAAGGTAGATGTGGCGTCTGATTGGTTCTGATGGACTCCTTGCTGAGTCATTAGGGCTGATGTGGCTATTCTATCTTGTCTGAATGGCTTTGATTTGCTCTAGATTAATCTGACGGTTCTTATTAAATCAAACTTCTATATAAGCAACCTAATACCTCAACCCTAAATCATATTAAAAATCAAATCAAGAGCCGTCATGCTGCCGTTGGACAACCTCGAGTAGCCGCCGTTAAACTTGAAGCAAATTAAAAGAGACAAAACAAATCAAAATTAAACTAAAACAACGATTGTCTACATCAAAGGCGAGCATTCCAACTTCAGAATATAGATTCCAGAAATCAAGGTTGTCTTTTGTAAGTGTAGTTATCTTTTAGATGTAAATAAATTTAAGACATGATTTGATATAAAGTGAAAAATAGAACTATACCATGTTGTATAATATTGACGATGCTAATTCATGTTTGTTTCTTGTGATGATTTTATCATGAATTGTCTTGGAATGTTTGTGGCTTATTGGACTTGGTGTTGGATCTATTAAAGATTGAGAATGAAACTATAAATATCATATGCAAGTTATATGTTTCATGTTAAGATCTACATATATATGTTTATATGACTAATGCAAGTTGTATGTATTATGTTAGATCCAAGTCAAGATCTACATATATATATATATATATATATATATATATATATTCATATGCTTTATGTTAGATCCATATGCCTATATATATGTTCATATGTTTATATGCAAGTTACAAGTTTTATGTTGGATCCATGTCAAGATTTATCTAGGTTCATATGATTAATGCAAGTTACATGTTTTATGATAGATCCAAGTCACGATCTAATTATACATATGTTCATATGCAAGTTACATGTTAGATCCAAAACTAGATCTATATTTATATGCTTGTTTGTAAAGTGGACTTATGCAAGTTCACCTTGTTAGATCTAGTTCACACCTATATGTTAATGTTAAAATTATACATGCCTTGGGATTGGATATGTCATGATTATGTCATATGCTAGTTTATAATTGAGGTTATGTTCACACATGCCTAAATCTACATATTAACATGTTTTAGGCTTATGATTATCTAAGTCTAAATTATATGCAAGTTCATGTGACATGTTAAATTATATGAATAATGTTTTATGCAAAATTTACATGTTTGGTTGAATCTATATTATGCATATTCCCTTCTTTACCTCTTGTTTATAAATTGGGCTAATATGCGGGCCCAATGACTTTATGTGATTAATGCGAACGAACAGACGGGGGTAACATTGGGATAGTTATTAAATCAAAACATGTTAATAATGTAGGTAGGCCAAAACCATGTAAATGGTTAAGGCCATGAGTGGTATAATTTATACCATTAGTATTGAACATAATTGAAATATGTGACATGAAACACTTGTAGAAAATTCACATATATAAAATGTAAAAGATGAATATGCCTAACCCGAGGTTAGACTGAGTTGTGGTGTAAACCTTCTCGGAACCGACCGGCACATCCAGTAACCGCAACAATACCTGTCTAATGTGAGAGATTTGGGCATCAAGCTTAGAAAGACCTGAGGTTAGACTGAGTTGTGGTGTAAAACTGCCCGGAACCGACCGGCACATCCAGTAACCACAACAATACCTGTCTAATGTGAGTGGTTGGTGCTTTAATTAATTAATTAATTAAAGCTCATGAACAATCAAGCTAGAAATGGTGAGGTTAAGTAATTAAGGGAACACTTAACCAACTTGACATGTTAACATGACAAGATTGGTAGGGTAAAGTAATTGAGGAAACACTTAATCAACTTAACATGTTAACTAGACAAGATTGATAGGGGTTAAGTCAAACCGAGGACACTTAACCTATTTAGCATGTTGACTAGAAAAACCCTAGTAATGGGGACCCGTTTCAAAAGTAACCCACATGGATGTATCAAGATACCCTGAACTAGGCAGGGTGGGGCACGATTACTGGGCTGAATATAAGCAGTCAAAATGGCGGCGGTTAGGTGCGTCAGTGTAGGTTCCGACGGAGTACGGGCGTGCACGGGTTCCGGAGTGGAAAAAGCAGACACTGGGCACCAGGCGTACACTTGTGCACCTTTGAATCGTGTCAGGGTTGCCATTATAGGACTTGATACAACCTATACTGGAACCAGCACAAGTACTTAAAATTCACGTGGGGCCGCATGACACCGGGAATACATGAATGCGAGTAGGAGCCGATCAATACATGAATGGGATCACTTTATCATGAACATACATTGCTAGTTAAACAGCTCTTAGTGGGTGCAGAGAAGTAAAAGTGGGTGCAATAGCCAACTCTAGTTAAATCTTACTTTACCTCGTTTTAAGACTACCCTATCCTTGTGGTATCATTCTAAGTTCAGTTTATTCATCTCATAGTCTTTTACTTGTTTAGATGCTAATAAATAACTAGGCTTACCAGACTTATGTCTAACCCATTTTCCTTTCGCTTCTTTTCTTCCGTTCCCCCCTCCCCCCAGGTCCGCAGGGAGGAAACACTTGTGCTTAGTCCAGGTTAGCCAAAGCTCGAAGACCGTAGATGTAAGGCTTGGACTTTCCTTTTTGAGCTATGGCTATGGTCAAGCACTTATTGGGGATTTATGTCATTTTATTTTCAGTATTGCTTCAATATGTTTTCAAGACAGATGAAAAGGTGTAATAATTTGGAAGGATGAAACAGTTGTTGAATTGTTGTGTTGAACAAGTATTTATGAAATAATATTGATCTTTTTCCATTGCATAAATTTTCTGTCTTGTAATTTATTAGTATCATGTACCTTAAAACGCTCCACCGAAGTTAAGGCATTCCCTTTGAGAGTGACCTTAACGGAGGTGGGGTGTTACATATTGCAAATTCTAAAATTATTTGAAAATAAATTTTCAAAATTTTCCCGGAATCGAATTCTCAAATCTCGTCAAGCTACCTCCTTAATTGTAATCAAATTGATATGTAATTTATTTCATTTTGGGTTCATTTCAAATACACACCGTTTATTTTCTTCAACGGTTTCCTTAATTATAACTAATTTGATAGGTTATTTTCTTCCATCATTTAAATTAATTTGGAATATACTCCATTTTATCTCATTCAACGGTTTCTCATTCTCAAATCCATTCACGTATATACTTCTTACTTCATTTCGATGGAACTCGCAAACAAGAATATATCTTATCAGTTTCCTTTTTCAAAGAAATTCATTTATTCAACAATATTTAATTGGGAATTATAATCATTAGTGACTGGCTGCTTTTCGTTTGGTAATCACATTTTCGCATAACCAACCTCACGGTATTCACCATTTTTATTCATTAAAATTTTCCAAGATTCTACGATCTTCAACCAATCTACTCATACCATCATCCTTCCCTCAATCCTCTTCATAATATTTTTATCACTATATATATTTTGTGACACCCCATGTCCATTAATGTCACTCACAAAGAGAATGCATTAACTTCTATGGAGCATTTTAAGTGTGTATAGAATAGAAACTTAACAACAAGACAGATATAAAATAGTACTTAAAAAAATTTAAACTTCATTCATTGTAGCGGTAAACAAATAAGTTTGATTACATCATTAAAAACCAAAGACTAGAGTCAAGTACATAATATCCATCTTGACTAAATCAGAGTACATAAAATGAAAGACATAACCCCACATAAAATAGCCATAAATAAGATAGGCTAAACTTTTACTTCAGCGATCCAAGCAACTTCCAAAGAAAGAGATAAAGTTGTCCAAATAAAGCTCCACTAGTACTAGTCCCACCCTGAGCACCTGTGGGGGAAGGAAGAAAAGAGGTGGAAACAAAGGGGTTCAGACATAAAGTCTGGCGAGTGCAATAACTTTAACAATATAATCATTAAGTAACTAGGATAAGGCATAAGCTGGAAAATAAGGAAATGACTGTGAACAATTGGGTATGACAAAGCAAACAAAGGAAATCGGATGAACAAAGATAACGTTAGGGCGTACCTAGTCACTACAGGATAATTACTACACTGCACCACACCAAACACCCTAAAGTTGATCCCGCCTACAGAACTTAATAATGATAATGGTAATTTATTGTACCCCTAACTGCCTTCATAGGTGCCGCCTGCTCCTATCTCAACTATGTGTCCCTACTACCCCCATTCGATCGGCTCCCTAACTCGTAGATACCCGTGTTGGCCCCACAGTGGGGTGTATCACTCCCCAAAGCGGAAACCCGATACCACCAAAATGCACGGCTTATATCTACACGTTGCAACAATGTCTTACCTACCAGCCCAGGCCCACACAGGCATATGACCCCGTTGGACTTGCGTTGCCACCTCTAACCCGTTTTGACCTCTTACAATCAAACCTAATACGCGTGTCCCGTCCTCGACTTGGGTCGAGCCCACAAAGATACTTAATGGGTTACTGGTTTGATAAGGGTCCTCATGCATGACACAAACTTTCCACCTATGCTTGGTCCCCTCTAAGGTTTTTCCCCACTTAACCCCATTCTTATTCATGTTTTCTTACATGTTTCAATCTTGGTTAAGTGCATCTAATCGTATTTCATATGCCACGTAAGGCACCCACTTAATTCCACATGCCACCAAAGGCACCCACTTAACCCCCTCATGTCCCACCACATGTTTATCTGGTTGAGTGTTTCTTAATTCATTAACACTGTAACCTTGTAAAGACCCCCCACATTAGACTGGCATTTGTGGTAGCTGGATTTGTCGAGCGGGTCCGGACAGTCTTACACCACAAACGAGCCTAACCTCGTGTATTTACAAATGTTACGCATTTAATTCATGCCTTCGACCTCTCACATTAGACTGGCATTTGTGGCTGCTGTATTTGCCGGGCGGGTCCAGGCAGTCTTACACCACAAACGAGTCTAACCTCGTGTCTTAGGCGGTTTATTATTACACATCTTTATTTAACCCCAAAGTGGATTAATATCCCTATTAAAAATTTGTAAATAAATTCCAAATATACATATGTCCATAATTGACTCAGTTATGTCCATAAATGCCAATTTTTCCAATTAGTATCTTAATTTAATTATATGCCTTTTTCAAGGCCATTTGCCAATTCTCAATATGTGTATATTCAATATTACCCTCATCGTCCCCATGTTGTTCGTTCATTAATCATGACATATATATATATATTAGACTAGCAATTAGTCTAACACATAAAAAGGAAGAAACATCACAAATTTGCATAACACACAAAATGGATCTAATCTTGCAAATAAGGATTACAACATACTTGCATAAACTTGTTATTGTCATGAATCTAAACATAGGCCTAAAGGTGTGAACTTGCATATATATATATATATATATAATATAGTTCTTCACCTAAAACTTGCATATATGAATGTAGTTCTTCATCAAAAACTTGCATAGGCCATAGTCACAAACTTGCATAAACTATGTACATTATAGATCTAAATCTAAAGGTGTAAACTTGCATATATGTGAATCCAATTTCTACGTAAACTTTCATATAGTCACTTTATTTGATTCACATGTAAACTTGTATACAATACATATAGAAACTAACATATAATCTACACCAAACATATGTACAATTCATATAGAAACTAGCATATAATCTACACCCAAACTTGCATATAAAATGATGTCAAACGTGAATCAAGTTGAACATAAGTGATTTGGCATATGAAAAAGGGATCCACAACAAAACTATCATTATGAACAACTAGCATATATTCACAGAATATCACATTTTTCCAATGTCTCACAAACATAGCCATATAACCCAATTTATAACTTTATCCAATTAACTTATTAATTATCTTATTAAAGAATTTGAACTCACAACTCAAAGAAGGTCTTGAGTTCTGGTATCTGAGTTCTGAAATTGATTAAGCTCGCCTTTGGAGTAGTCAAATTCGTTGTTGTTGTTTATAAATTTGAGTTGAATTAAGTTGATTAGCTTCACTTTCTCTCTAGTTGGTGGCGGCTACTCTAGGTTGCAAGGTGACAGCATGACGGCCACGGTTCTAATTTTTATTTTGTTTTAGGGTTTGAGTCTACATGTGTTCATATAGAATTTTGGATTAATTTAGGCCATCCGATCAACCTAGAATCAATCAAAACCATCCAGCCAAGATAGGGTGACACCTCATCCCTAATTGACTTAGCACTGAGTCACAAAATCGTCATCTTTCAGATCTTCCCGGGGGGTGCAGGTCGACCTGTCTATGGGGAGGTCGACGCTAAGGTCGACCCCCAGGTCGATCGGGCCTTGGGCGGGAAATTTCCCACCCTTCCCAGTTCCATGTCTGAATTCCTTTTTGAATTTAAATTTGAATTTCTGGAAACTTCCGACAGCTGTAACTCCTTCATACGAAGTCCAATTTACGCAAACTCGGACTCTATCTCAACCAGAATTCCGAGACGAACACAATAGCGTAACCCGTTTCCCTTTACATTTAAAATTAAGTATTCTTTAATTTGTTAACCTTAACATTTATAATTTACGGGGTGTTACATTCTCCCCTCCTTAAAGGATTTTGCCCCCGAAATCTCCAAGTTAAGGAGAATGCATATCCTATCATCCATCTACTCAACCATCAAACATAGGCATCCATTGTCCTTACAAAATTTCTAATGCTGTATGATCATATGCAAGAAGTGTGTGTATATGTTCCTTATCTAATGCTAAATCAGGCAGTCTACTGATTCAGTTGACCTCCTTAATGCAAATCATGATAGTGCCATGCGTCCATTATGTATGCGAAAGAATCCTATCGATACATATTATTTCTACATATATGCACAACCATTCATCCAAAATGCAGCATCCATATGATAACACACCCACTTTACAACCATTAACTTAAATATGCACACACATTTATATGCAATATGAAGGTGATTGAGCCGATCTAGTGCCTAAGGTATGTGTACATGCATCCATGAGCAACCACTTGCATCCATTTGCATTCATCAAACATAACATGTCTCAAACACATTCAACCATAGGGTTCTTCCTATCTAAAGATCGAAGATGTTATCACAAAGATAATACTAAAAGATAGGACAAGTATCAACAAAGCGATAAAAGAAGGAGAAATTAAAACATATCCTCGAAAAGGAAAGGGTATAACGTACGCATTTTATCTTCCATCTCCCAAGTCGCGTCTCTTTGATCATCTCCCCACTGCACTTTGACCAACTTGACCTCTTTGTTGCAAAGGCTTTTTGACCTCTGATCCAAGAATGCGTGTAGAAGCTCGTCTAATCGTGGCATTGCGCTCTACTTCCACTTCTTCGAGCGTGCTCGGCTCTACCACTTCCGTTGTATCGTGCAAACACTTACGCAAATGTGAAACGTGAAACACGTTATGAACTCCGCTGAGCTTCTCTGGTAACTTTACTCTATACGCCATCCGCCCGATCCTCTCTGTAATTGGAAAGGGTCCTACGAACCTTGGTGCCAACTTCCCCACTGATCCAAAACGGGCTACATTTCTTAATGGTGACAACTTAATAAAAACCATGTCTCCAACATCGAACTCAAGATCGGTTCGTCTCTTATCAGCATATGACTTTTGTAGGTCCTGTGCCGTCTGCATTTCGGTCGAATCAGGTTTATCTTCTCTGAAGTTTCCCTAATCATGTTGGGTCCAAGCAGAACCTTATCCGTGGATTCCCACCAACATGTAGGTGATCGGCATGGTCATCCATAAAGAGCCTCAAAAGGAGCCATGCTAATGCTAGCCCGAAAACTATTATTATAGGCGAACTCTACTAGTGGAAGGTGTTCTTCCCATGTTCCTCCAAAGTCTAGAATGCATAGCCTCAGAATGTCTTCTAGAATCCGATTCACCCTCTCGGTCTGGCCATCCGTCTGAGGATGATAAGCGGTACTTAAGCATAATTGCGTTCCAACCGCCTCTTGTAAGCTCTTCCAAAATTTGCTTGTGAAAATAGGATCTCTATCGCTCACAATGCTGTAGGGTATGCCATGCAAATGAACTATCTCTCGAAGGTAAATAGATGCTAACCATGCGACAGTCCTTTTACTTTTGACGGGAATAAAATGGGCACTTTTAGTAAGTCGGTCTACAATTACCCAAATTCCTGTATTACCCTTACTCGATCTTGGTAACCCATCTACAAAATCCATGGAAACGCTTTCCCATTTCCAAAGCGGAATCTCTAAGGGATGGAGCAAACCTCCGGGCTTCTTTTGCTCTGCCTTGACTTGCTGGAACACTAAGCATCTAGCAACGAACTCGGCCACGTCCTTTTCCATTTCGGCCCAAAAGAAAACACTCTCCATATCCGTATACATCTTATCACCACCGGGATGTATGGTCATCTTCGAGCGATGTGAGTCTTCAAGAATTGCCTTCTTTAAACTTTCGTCTTGTGGTATGCAAAGTCTTCCATCTCTATGTAGCCAACCTCTTTCATCTATAGCATATCTATCAAGATGTTTTGAGGACTCCCCTCCTATAAGCTTTCCTACTATATCAACCAATTGGGGGTTGTTTCGCTGTGCCTCTCCAACTCGGCCCAAAAGTGTAGGTTGCACCTCTAATGATGCCAATAATCTGGGTACATATTCGACAGAGGGTCTGAAGTCAAAGGAACATATATACTCCAAACTCTGCCGCTCTATGAATAGAGGACTTAAGGTTAACTTCTTTCTTCTTAAGGCGTCAGCTACAAAGTTACCCTTGTCAGGGGTATATGCGATCTCAAAATCGTAGGATGCCAAAAACTCCATCCACCTCTGTTGCCACAAGTTTAGGTCCTTCTAAAAGAATGAATACTTTAGCGACTTATGGTCTATATACAACTCAAACCTTTCGATAAGCAAATAATGACGCCACGACTTAAGCGCAAAAACTATGGTTGCCAACTCTAAGTCATGGGTAGGATAATTTTTCTCGTGGGCTTTCAACTGTCTTCCACCATAGCATATCACCCTTCCCTCTTGCATTAAAACTACGCCAAGCCCTGTCCCGCAAGCATCGGTATATACAGTGAATGTCTTACTCCCGTCTGTTAAAACTAAAACTGGAGCAGTTGTCAAAGCTCTCTTCATACGTTGGAAAGCATCGTCACAGTCAACGTCCCAAGTAAAAGTCAAATTCTTCTTTGTTAATCGAGTGAGAGGGGTTGTTATCTTCACGAAGTCCTTAATGAACTTCCTATAATAGCCAGTCAGCCCTAAAAAGCTTCTTACTTCGGTTGCGTTCTTAAGTGTTTTCCAATCTTGGATTGCCACTACCTTAGTGGGATCCACAGCTATCCCTTCCTTAGAGACCACGTGTCCTAAGAACCTCACTTCTTTTCTCCAAAAATGGCACTTGGAGAACTTATCTTTTAGCTGATGCGCTTGTAGGGTCTCTAAGACTTCCCTAAGATGTAGGGCATGCTCTTCTTCATTTTTAGAGAAAACCAAAATATCGTCTGCAAAGACTACCACAAATTTGTTCAGAAACTCTCTAAACACCCTACTCATTAAGTCAACAAAGTATGCGGGTGCATTCGTCAAACCAAAAGGCATGACGAGCCACTCGAAGAAACCGTCAGGAGTTCCAAATGCAGTCTATCGATGCTATCTTTAGCCACCCTTAGCTGATGAAACCCTGTAGCCAAATCCAGTTGCGAGAAAAACGAAGCTCCCACCAACTGATCGAATAAATCGTCTATCCTCGGTAATGGGTGTATGTTCTTCTTTGTTAGCTTATTTAGCTCTCTATAGTCCACGCACGATCTAAATGAACCATCAGCTTTAGTAGCAAAAACGACTGGAGCACCCCACTCTGAAATACTTCTTCTTATGAACCCCTTCTCAAGAAGTTCTTTCACTTGCTTACTAAGTTGTCTTCTCTCTCTCTCTCTCTCTCTCGAAGCCATGTGGCGCACTGGTAATGCAACTGGCTTTGCATTATCTACTAAGTATATTCGAAAGTCTATCTCACGCCTCGGGGGTAAACCTCGAACTTCATCGAAGACAACCAAGTATTCACGGACCACTCTAACAGATTGCAATTCCTCAACAGACGCGTCAAGCGATTCTAGATAACTTAGCATAACCGAATTCATGGGATTACAAGAGATTTCAAGAGTGTTGCCCAAGCGAGTCATAAGCCTATCCTCTCTCTTTTCACAATCTAGGACGGCTCCATTATTGGATAGCCAATCCATGCCCAAAATTAACCCATAGCCCGTGAAGCCCAAAACATAAGCATCACATCTAAACCCAACTCTAAGTATAGAAATCTCCAAATCCAAACAAACCATCGACAAATAGGCCGAGTCCCCAATTGGATTTGAAACAACTAAGGGATTCTCTACTATACTGGTGTTTAGGTGTAGTTACTCAACTAAAGTAGTAGATATAAAAGAGTGTGATGCGCCAGAATTGAAAAGTGTGCGAACAAGATGATCGAAAAGATAAACTAAACTTTCAACGGAAATTGTTCTACCTCGTTCTTGCAGCGGTGGGACCACGAGAGCCTGGACCTGCCCCATTGCCTGCCCCGGTGCCATGAGAGCCTGAATCTGCCCTCCAGAGGTAGGCCTTGCCCTCTGCCCTTTCTTTGGACAGTCCTTAATCAGATTTCCTGCTTTGCCACAGTGGAAACAACCAGTCTTCTTCTTCTTTCTATAGTCTTTGCTTAGATGGCCTGGTGTCCCATAGTTAAAGCATCTTTTCTTTCCCTTGCCATTGTTTTCTTTACCACCCATCTTGTTCTGCTGTTGATGTTTCTTTTGATCCCCTTTCTTCTCAGGTGCCTTATTAGCATTGGCGCCTTTCTCCTCTTCATGCATAAGTGCCATGTCAACTAGTCTCTTAAAGGTGGCCCCTATAGGGATGTGGGTCATAGCTAACCCATGTAGCGGCTCGTTCAAACCCTTAACAAATCTCAGGGCCTTCTTTTCAGGTGTATTCACCAAGTCCTAGCCAAATCTTTCCAACTGATTGAACTTTTGACGTATTCTTTCACTGATATATTCCCCTACTTCAATGCCAAAAACCTTTCCATGTATAGATTCTTTTCAGCCCGTAAGATAAACTTCGCCTCAAAACTATGTCTGAAATCCAGCCATGTATCAACTGGACGCACTCCATTAGTGACCTCCCACCAAAACGAGGCCTCATCCTTCATTAACCAGGCAACTAACTGGACCTTTCTTCCATCTTCTACCTCAAAGATTCCAAACAGTTCTTCCACCTCCTTTAGCCAATTTCGAGCTTCAACAAATGTTTCCGACCCGTGAAAAGGTTTTCCGCCCATTGCCCGAAAGTCCTTGCATATCTTTGTGAAAGTGTCAACACGGGAGGAGGAGGAGCATTTGTTGGGCCTGCGACATAGGCCCTAGCTTCCAGATACCTTTTAAACCATCGTGGTATCGGTATCCCCACGGGTATCTCGGGAATTCTAGACATGCTGAAAAGAAAACGAAGAGATTCAAACGAAGAATTCGAAAGAAAGATATATGGCTCTTGGGTTTATGTTTCCAAAATAAACTTTTCTCTTGAAAATACTCTCCTTAAAACATACATTTGAAAGTATTTCTTTATAAAATGCCTTTGAAAAATAGTTTTTCAAAATATCTTATCTGTTCTGGTAACCTTCAGCTCTGATCCACGTGTGACACCCCATGTCCAATAATGTCACTCACAAAGGGAATGCATTAACTTCTATGGAGCGTTTTAAGTGTGTATAGAAAAGAAACTTAACAACAAGATAGATATAAACAGTACTTAAAAAAAATAAACTTCATTTATTGCAGCGGTAAACAAATAAGTTTGATTACATCATCAAAAACCAAATACTAGAGTCAAGTACATAATATCCATCTTGACTAAATCAGAGTACATAAAATGAAAGACATAACCCCACATAAAATAGCCATAAATAAGATAGGCTGAACTTTTACTTCAGCGATCCAAGCAACTTCCAAAGAAAGAGATAAAGCTGTCTAAATCAAGCTCCACTAGTACTAGTCCCACCCTAAGCACCTGGGGGGAAAAAGGAAGAAAAGAGGTGGAAACAAAGGGTGTCAGACATAAAGTCTGGCCAATGCAATAACTTTAACAATATAATCATTAAGTAACTAGGATAAGGCATAAGCTGGAAAATAAGGAAATGTCTGTGAACAATTGGGTATGACAAAGCAAACAAAGGAAATCGAATGAACAAAGATAACGTTAGGGCGTACCTAATCACTACAGGATAAATACTACACTGCACCACACCAAACACCCTAAAGTTGATCCCGCCTACAGAACTGAATAATGATAATGGTAGTTTCGTGTACCCCTAGCTGCCTTCATAGGTGCCGCCTGCTCCTATCTCCACTAGGTGTACCCACTACCCTCATTCGATCGGCTCCCTGACTCATAGATACCCGTGCTGGCCCCATAGTGGGGTGTATCACTCCCCAAAGTGGCAACCCGATACCACCAAAATGCACGGCTTATATTTACACGATGTAACAATGTCTTACCTACCAGCCCAGGCCCACACACGCATATGACCCCATTGGACTTGCGTTGCCACCGCTAACCCATTTTGACCTCTTACAATCAAACCCAGTACGCGTGTCCCGTCCTCGACTTGGGTCGAGCCCACAAAGATACTTAATGGGTTACTAGTTTGATAAGGGCCCCCATGCATGACACAAGCTTTCCACCTATGCTTGGTCCCCTCTAAGGTTTTTCCCTACTTAACCCCATTCTTATTCATGTATTCTTTCATGTTTCAATCTTGGTTAAGTGCATCTAATCGTATTTCATATGCCACTTAAGGCACCCACTTAATTCCACATGCCACCCAAGGCACCCACTTAACCCCTCATGTCCCACCACATGTTTATCTGGTTAAGTGTTTCTTAATTCATTAACACTGTAACCTTGTAAAGACCTCCCACATTAGACAGGCATTTATGGCAGCTGGATTTGTCGGGCGGGTCCAGGCAGTCTTACACCAAAAACGAGCCTAACCTCGTGTCTTTACAACTGTTACGCATTTGATTCATGCCTTCGACCTCTCACATTAGACTGGCATTTGTGGCTGCAGAATTTGTCGGGAGGGTCTGGGCAGTCTTACACCACAAACGAGTCTATCCTCGTGTCTTAGGCGGTTTAATATTACACATCTTTATTTAACCCCAAAGTGGATTAATGTAATGACCCGCATCTTCAGCGGTATAATAATTAATTAATTTAATTATTGAAATGGTGGTTTAGAGAATTTAATGGTCGTAGAATTAAATAATGGTGAATATTTTATTAAAATAATAAATTAAATAATATATTTAATTCTGAAATAATCAGAATTGACAGAAATAGCAATATGGTGTGAACTGGATCATCTGTGATATTTAATTCAGTTTAGAATTGAATTAGAATAACGAATATATTATTTGAACGACAATTTGAACATATAATTATATTATAATTAAAATCGAGCTTGAAATGGCGCTGCAGTTCGTAATTTGGCAATTTGAACTTCAACTTGATATACAGGATTCGTTTTAAGCTGGATTTCTATGAAACAAGAAACGTGTGGAGCTGGTGGAGTATATCTTTCTAGTGGAAAAGAAAAATCGGGATTTCGTCGTGTAGATTTTGATTTATGTCCAATCAAATTTTAGAAAAGTCACTGTGGAATTCCTTTATAATTTATAAAGGAATTATTTATATTTTAAAAAGGAATTTCAATATAAACCGAATATCGGGTTGACCCAGATTTGAAATATCGAGTTAGAAATACATATAGATTTTTCTGAGCTATATGGTATTCCTCTGTGAATATGGACGATAATATTTATTTTTAAATATTAAATTTAATTATATTTAAATATATTTATATATTTAAAAAGGCTATATAGAGCTTTAAAAATAGCCACTTTTGCAAACGAAGTCGGAATTCGACGTAACCAGTTTTGTTGGGACCGTAATGTCGAATTCTAGCTACATGTCCAGTTTGGTGATTTTTGGGTATTGTGTGTGATCATAAGGATTTTAGAAGATGAGTAGGAATAGCGATAGCTTAAAACAAATAAAGAAATCAATAAAAATAATAATAAAAATCTCTATAAGTACCCTCCTAACATTTCTAAACCTAATTACATCTTTTAGAAGTCAACATAGCGCGCCGCTGTTTTTCTCTTCTAGTAAAAAAAACATATTCGGTCTAGAAATCTCCAAACTTATATTTTTGGGATCCTTGCAAGAAGACCTTTCCACGTATATGAGTATTGGTTGTTGCGATCAAACATGGAGTGTCTCGAAAATTTCCAGCGGAGTTGTTTTACATCTAAGGTTCGATTTTTTTTCAAAATTAATGAAGTTATAAATCGGTGTGAGTTCAGATTGGGATTCAGTGTGGGAAATCGAAGAGTTGTGGATTTTTTTTTGGAAACTTCGGTGAAACTCGAGTTCGGTAGCCATTGAACAGAGTCGTCTTCGCATCCCAGGTCCAACATGCGAGTTTGACCAAAGTAGTACAGTATGAAAGAGAATCCGAAAAGAGATGAAGTGGTGAAATCCGTTTGAAGAATAATGGAGAATGGAGGGAATGGTGAAAGCATGAAGGATCGGTAATGGAAATGATATACTGTAAGGAGCGACAGGTTGTTTTGCTCAATTGGGAAGAAGGTGCGTTGGGAGGATAGGCTTGGTGCGGTATGGCCCATATTAAATTAGTAAGGCCCAATTATAAAAGTAAATTAAGTTTATTTTTAGATTTAAAATATGTATTAACTTCTTAATAGCATAAATTTATCATACTGTATCAGAATTTTGAACGGCCAGTCACGTTAGGATCGTATGGACGGACACTACCCAATGGAACTGATTGGGAGTGGATTGCGGCTCGAATAAATTTATGGCGAAATAAATTGTTTGATTCAAATCAAACAAACAGTTTATCGTTCTTTAACGATGAACTACAAATGTGAGTAAATCTCACTAACTCTGAACAGTTTATAATTTCATGTTGTATTTTTAGAACTGCTAAATATTGGCTGATTGACTGTGTGTTGATTGTTTGATTGAACTCCTAGTCAGTTAGTTGAATTTCTATATTGATTCTATTTAACAGAATATATCATATGGAACTGAAAGTGATGTTGATTCTATTGTTTAACATCTGTGATGCAGGGAAACAGTTTGGAGGAATCCATCCAACTGGATTCCTCAACATTTATTTTACTGTGATTCATATATGGTGATATATGATGTGATATATAATCTGTTGTTGATTATGTGTGTTTGGACGATATTTATCGTTGTTATATGATATGTTGAATACCATAAGAAATACTGGATGTGGGAAAGGGGATTTTGGAAGTGTATTTTGAAAATGAATTATTTATATAAAATCGATGGATTTTATATAGAAAAGGAAAAGGATTTTTATAAAAGAAAATAATTATAAAATCGAAGAAGTAGAATAGATTATAAAGGAAATATTTATCTTTGGATAAATAGATATATATAAGTCTGAACTTATATATGAAGAAGTAAACAGACAAAAGGAACAGATTGATTTATAAATGATATTTATAAATTAAGTTAAACATTTATCATTTGGATAAATAGAATATATAAGTCAGAACTTATATAAAGAAGTAAGAATCGATTTCAACATCGATGGTTGAAACTGAATAAGGACAAAGAGTTAATCAGTTAAGGTTAACCAGTTAGAGTAAAACCGTAGAGTTAAACCAGTTAGAGTTAAACAGTTAAAGTTAAATAATTAGAGTTAACCGATAGAGTTAAATCAAACTAGAGTTATTCAAATGGAGTTAATCGAATTTAGTTTATTCGAATAGAGTTGAAATGAGTTAATCAAATTTAGTTATTTCGAAGAAGTGAATCGAATCAGAAATATTCGAAGTGAGATAATTGAATCAGAAATATTCGAAGTGAATTGATCTAATCTAGTTATTCGACAGGAGTTAAATCGAATAAGATTTATTCGAAGAAAGAGATTATCGAATATAAGTATTCGAAAGTAAGCAAATCGAATCTAGTTATTCGACAGGAGTTAAATTGAATAAGAGTTATTCGAATTAGTTATTCGAATAGAGTTAAACACAAAGGAGTTATCGAGTTAGTTATTCAGAAGGAGTTATCGATTATAGTTTAATCAAAAGGAGTTATCGAATTAGTTATTCGAAAGGAGTTATCGATTATAGTTTAATCGAAAGGAGTTATCGAATTAGTAATTCGAAAGGAGTTAAGTAAGGAGTTAAGTAAAAAGAGTTAATCGATTAGGGTTAAATAAATAGAGTTAATCGAATTTAGTTTATTCGAAGAAAGGTTTCCGAATCTAGTTATTTGTAAAAGAGATTATCAAATATAGTTATTCGGAGGGAGGAGTAATCGAATAGACATGTATTCGAATGAGAGTTACGTAAGGAAGTGTTAAAGAGTTAAAAGATGAACTTACCCTATTTTGAGATTTGAAAGGTGGTTCAGTTAAGGTCTGAGAGGTAGCTATACCCCAACTTGATTGACTGCGTTTTTAATTTAGAAATGGTTAAGGTTCGAGAGTGAAAGTGGTTAAGTGAATTTAGTAAATAAGTATAGTGGTTTGAGTTGGCATCGCGATGGTTTGTTTAAACATCTAGCTAAGTCCAATGAAGGAGTTTTGGAAATGTTTTCCAAATAAGAACCAGGAATGTTTTCTGATATAGAAAACAAGAAATGGAAATGTTTTCCAATGGTAATAACATATATTTTCTAAATTTAGAAAATAAGAAATGTTGAATATAGGGAAACAGGAGATGAAAAATGGACTAAGGAGATAAATGTTAAATGATGGTTGATTTGATAGAATTTCCACCTGGAAATAATATCGTTGTTTGCACACTGTTTTTCTTGGATGGTTAAATCACAGACTATCGAAGTTTTTACCATTTTAACGTTGTTAATATGGATAGACCGGTTGGATTATTATCCAAAGAACCACTCTGTATTGGCATAAGCGTTGCGAATCATATATGCTAGAGATAATTGAAGACGGAGTAAAGTGCAAGGGCTGTTGTATAAATCTTAGATAACAGTGCATAAGATGGATATACTGAATAGTACCTTCGGTTCATCTTGTTCCTGGATGATTTGTATGGATGAATGTCTGACAGAGTATTTCTAGAAAGGTCACGTACATTGATTTCTTCAACCGTACCAAGAGTGGAAGCGGAGAAGGAAACTACTTTTAGCTGACACGTAATGTATGGTTGTAGACGTCAATTGGTGATTTGATGGTTTTGACGATGTGACATTCGAAGTGAATCTGGTGTGATGATAAAGCGTAGCTTCTAGCCTCACATCCGGTAAATGACAGAAATCGGGCAGGCAGCATGGCTAAGTCGGTCGCTCCGAAGTAGGTTGTATAATCACCTGATCTGGAGTTTCATTTACTTCTAAAAATCTATTGTTGATGTTGTCCCATTCGGGAAACGGTTGCTGATCCCAACAGTTGGTGATATACATTCGATACACTCAAGCGAAATGAGTGGTCGGTCATGTGTGGCCGGGTTGTAAGATGTTCTTGTTGAACCCAGTGTATTCCTCTCTAGAGGTACACTAGCGAAAGGTGGTTCCATACCTTGTCATAGTTGGAAATCCATTACCCAATACGTGCTTGCGGTTTTGATTGTATACTATATATGTAGAACGTGAGATGAAAGTGTTTCTGCTAGATGATTATTATATTGTGGTTGATAGACATTATTATAATATCAAAAGGTTTTTGATATAAAGATAATTTGGATTCTCATAAGGGAAAAACCCGTTCCATTATACGGCGTGGTCTTATGAGATATCGTTTACTTGTTCAAACTGTTTTAAACTATTTTACTCATACCAGTCCCATGACTGACCCGGAGTTTATTTTGTTTTGTTTTCCCTAAACTCTTGGGTGCCCAATTTTGTACGGGCAGTCAAGTAGTCGGGAATTACAGATACTTGAAGAGCTGGAGCAGGAGGCTTCAGGATCACATAGCTATAGTTTATTTTCCGCTGTGTTGTAAGTGTTTTACTCTGATAATGTTATTGTATACATATACTGATTTTATTTCAAGGATATTTATCTATTATATGTTATTCCTTCCGCTGTGAGGTTCGTGTTACTCTGATGTTGTGTTCTTCTTCTTCTTCTTCTTCTATTCTAAGTTTCTATCTTATCTTTCCTCACCCTCTAATTTCTTTCATTAATGACCGGTATTTTCGATCCTTGGATGTTCGATATGTGTTGTATATCGGATAACCAAGATCGTCAAAAACCCGGGTCGTTACAGTCTCACTTGCTCTGATACCAACTGTAACGACCCGGGTTTTTGTCGATCCTTGGATGTTCGATATGTGTTGTATATCAGATAACCAAGATTGACAAAAACCCGGGTCGTTACAATTAATATCCCTATTCAAAATTTGTAATTAAATTCCAAATATACTTATGTCCATAATTGACTCAATTATGTCCATAAATGCCAATTTTTCCAATTAATGTCTTAGTTTAATTATATGCCTTTTTCAAGGCAATTTGCCAATTCTCAATATGTGTATATTCAATGTTACCCCCATCGTCCCCACGTTGTTCGTTCATTAATCATGACATATATGTATATTAGACTATCAATTAGTCTAACACATAATCGGGAAGAAACATCGCAAATTTGCATAACACACAAAATGGATCTAATCTTGCAAATAAGGATTACAA
The DNA here is from genome assembly GCA_030737875.1 of Allium sativum. Lineage (NCBI taxonomy): Eukaryota > Viridiplantae > Streptophyta > Magnoliopsida > Asparagales > Amaryllidaceae > Allium > Allium sativum. Next base: position 294,183,822 of record CM060912.1, read on the forward strand.
CATACTTGCATAAACTTATTATTGTCATGAATCTAAACATAGGCCTAAAGGTGTGAACTTGCATATATATAATATAGTTTTTCACCTAAAACTTGCATATATGAATGTAGTTCTTCATCCAAAACTTGCATAGGCCATTGTCACAAACTTGCATAAACTATGTATATTATAGATCTAAATCTAAAGGTGTAAACTTGCATATTGTGAATCCAATTTCTACCTAAACTTACACATAGTCACTTTATTTGATTCACATGTAAACTTGTATACAATTCATATAGAAACTAATATATAATCTACACCAAACATATGTACAATTCAAATAGAAACTAGCGTATAATCTACACCCAAACTTGCATATAAAATGATGTCAAACGTGAATCAAGTTGAACATAGGTGATTTGGCATATGAAAAAGGGATCCACAACAAAACTATCATTATGAACAACTAGCATATATTCACAGAATATCACATTTTTCCAATGTCTCACAAACATAGCCATATAACCCAATTTATAACTTAACCCAATTAATTTTTAATTGTCTTATTAAAGATATTGTACTCACAACTCAAAGAAGGTCGTGAGTTCTGGAATCTGAGTTCTGAAATTGATTAAGCTCGCCTTTGGAGTAGACAAATTCGTTGTTGTTTATAAATTTCAGTTGAATTGAGTTGATTAGCTTCACTTTCTCTCTAGTTGGTGGCGGCTATTCTAGGTTGCAAGGTGATAGCATGACGGCCATGGTTCTAATTTTTATTTTGTTTTAGGGTTTGAGTCTACATGTGTTTATACAGAATTTAGGATTAATTTAGGCCATCCGATTAACCTAGAATCAATCAAAACCATCCAGCCAAGATATAGTGACACCTCATCCCTAATTGACTCAGCACTGAGTCACAAAATCGTCATCTTTCAAATCTGCCCGTGGGGTGCAGGTCGACCCCCAGGTCGACACTAAGGTCAACCTGTCTATGGGGAGGTTGACACTAAGGTCGACCCCTGTAACACCCCATATTTTCTGTGAACGTATAAATAACAAATCAGAGGATAATTAATTTTTAAAATAAGAATCAGGGAAAACGGGTTGCGCCATTGCGTTCGTCTCGAAATTCTGCTTGAAAACGAGTCCGAGTTTGTGAGAATCGAAGTCCGTATGACCAAGTTATGGCCCTCCAAAGTTTCAGAAATATTCAGAGTTCAGAACAGCTCGAATTCGAATTCAAAATTTGAATTTCAAACGCTGAACAGATTGGGCGGGAAATTTCCTTCCCAGACCCAGGTCGACAGGGTAGTCGACCCCCCAGACCAGGTCGACTGGGCAGTCGACCTGGGTGTCGACCTGGTCCCCGAGCCCATTTTTGGGCCAGTGTTCGTTCTGATGTTTCCAGTCCGATTTCTGTCCAGATTCATCTGCCTAAACCTATTTAAACAGCCCCAAACCTAGCCTTCTCTACACACAATTCTGTTCTGCTTCTGCTCTGCCTCTGTTCTATATAAAAATAAAAATGGCGTCGCTACTCTGCTGGAATCAAAACTAGAAGCTAATTAACATCAACCTAAGCAACTCAATTCAAACTAGAGATTAAATCTTCTACAACGATTCTACAACAATTAAAGTTCTTTCTTTAATCCAACCAAGGCAAGTGCAGTTATTTTCCGATATAGACTTTAATCATAATTGTGACATGATTGTAAATCTGAATTAGAGATTGTGTATGTTCTGTTCTGATCTATTTTATTCTGTATCTCTTCTTCTTTCTGTTCTATAGCCAGGCTACTACGAGCCTACGCCAATCTCCTAAGAGATTAACGCACGAACGCTAAAATGTTTGGGACAAATAATGAATGTGGCATAATTGGACTTGGCTAATCTGCGACTGATTTAAGAAAAATGACATAGGTTATAAACTAGATTTAGATCTATGCATATTCTGTGAATTGGAAGAAGAGGAACCATGGTATGTTAACATGTGACTTGAGACATTGGATATAACGCATATTTTGAATTAAGATCTGTTATAACTAGATTGTTGGGCATATTGTTTATATAACAATTCATGATTTGAAAGAGAATATGACTTAGGTGTGAAGATCTATATTAAGATTTGATAACTATCAAATGTGAATAACACCTAAGTAGGAGGCTTTTGAATATATGACATGCATTGAAATCGATGGCTATATTTGGTATAATTTATATGTGAATCTTTTGTACAAGGCAAGTTGAACTAAATTGGGACATGTAAATTATGACCATAATCTGCGACATGTAAATTCAATGCAAACGTGGGGTATATGATCATAGTGTGAATCATGACAACTATTTAGGCATGCAAACTTAGGCCAAATTTATAATTAGTCAAGACATGTTTGTGAAACTTTAAGGAATGATTAAATCTGTTATATTTGACTAATTTGCTAGTTCTGCTATATTTGCCTAATCCGCTAGTTCTGTTATATTGCCTAATCTGCTAGTTCTGTTATATTGCTTAATCTGCTTTACTGCCTAGTCTGCTAGATCTGTTCATTTGCCAAATCTGTCATCTGCTAAGTCTGCTGAAAATTACAAATCTGTTATATGCTAAATCTGCTAAATTACTTAATCTGTTGAATCCGTTAAGTCGCCTAATCTACGAAAATCTGTTATCTGCTATATCTGTTAAGTTTATATATTCGTCTGTTATTGACATAATCTGAATTAGCTATGAATAATTGACATGTATATTAGGCGTGGGCATAAAAGGGTAAATTATTAATTAATTGGCCGCAATGATAAACATGGCTAACTCGAGGTTAGAATGAGTTTGCGGCGTAATTCTGCCCGGAACCGCCCGACACATCCAGTGGCCGCAAACAATAAGTTCTAATGTGAGAAGTTAGTCATAACGTGCTTGAAACCCGAGGTTAGACTCAGTTTGCGGCAGAAATCTGCCCGGAACCAACCGGCCTAACCAGTAGCCGCAAACTGACAGTCTAATGTGAGAGGTCTGGGCATTAATATTTAATTAATGAAAATCTGAGATAAATATGATGTCTAAAACGTGTTGGGCGGATAGGATTAAACCCACTAGACTGATGAATTTAATTAATCTGTTCCGTGAATCTGTAGGCCCAATTGCAAAGTTAGACAAATCTGTAAATCTGTTAAATTCGTATATATGATCTGTTAGTCTGAAAACTTATCTGATCTGTGAACTAGTTGATCTGAATTACGTATGTTTGAAACTTGTAAACAAGTAAATCTGAAATCTGTTAGTCTGAGGGACACAAGGTTAGGAGGGGAATCCTTGTGTCATCTGTTGTTTGGGACCCATATTAGTCAGTAACCCTTTCTGGTATCAAAACTTTGACCCAACAGTAGGTAGGTTCCGGGCACGCTTATTGAACTAATTATAAGCGGTTCATTCTGATAATGGCGAATGGTGTTGATGGTGCGTTCCAACTGGGTCATGTGCGTGCATGGATCCCAGTCTGCCTTTGAGGATGTAAGACGCCGTGACATATGTAAATAGGTCTGTGCCAATTGGTTGTCACTTTAGGGAGTGATACACCTAGGGGCTAACACAGGGTATTTATGTATTAGGGAGCCGATCGCTTGGGGTAGGGTTTTAGGGTACACTTAGTTTTGTCTATTTCTGTTGGTACCATCTGTTTCTGTTGGGTGGTAACACCTGTCTGTTTCTGCATGGTACCGTCTGTTCGGGTGGTAAAGGCCCATTTACTAGTGTATACCTAATTCTACATTCTGTTTCCGTAAGCATTAATCTGTTTCTGTTTCTGTACCTTCTGTTGGAGTGGTAAAGGCCCATTATTAGCATTCTGTTTATGTCTGTTTCTGTTAGGGTAGTAAAGGCCCATTACTAGCATTCTCTTATGTGGAAATTATTCTGTACCTGTTTTTGTTTCAGTTTAGACATTAGGGTGACACCTAATCCTGTATACTTGTATTAGTGCAGAGAAGTGTAAAGCAATAGCTTATATCATTCTGTTCTTTTGTTATATCTGTTACACCTGTTACGGTTATCTCTCATCCAGTTTTATTTTCATGTCATATTATTATTATCTGTTCATAACTGAAAATCACTGGACTTGCCAGACTTTTTGTCTGACCCCTGTTGTTTCGCCTCCTTTATTCCATTCCCCCCCCCCCAGGTTTTGCAGAAGGGAATACTCTAGCTTGATCCAGATTTCTTCTGCTTGAAGTGCTTAAAGTATGGCTTGTCTTCTTCTGTGGGGATTAAGATTTTAAACTATGCATTATGAAGGCTTTTGTACAAGACTGATATTTTGTACTTAAATTCTGATATTGTGATTTGAAAGGATGTAACCAAGCTTATTTCGGTTTCTGTTGTAATAAAGTTATAAATTTTTCAAGTACTGTTTTATCTGTCTTGTAAGTTTTTGTTCTGTTTACTAAAATGCTCCACCAAAGTTAAGGCATTCCCTTTGTGAGTGGCCTTAACAGAGGTGGGGTGTTACACTTGGTACCAGAGCTGAAGGTTACCGGATTTGATAAAAGGTTTTTGAAAACTATTTTCAAAAAAGGTTTTAAAAGGAAGTATTTTCAAAAGTAAAGCTTATTTTTGAAAAACATAATCCCCAAAAGCCATATATATATCTTTTGATCCTCTGTTTGAATCTTTGTTTCCCTCTTTATCCGGGGCTCCTGGCTTTCTGGGAGGTAACATCATCGCGGCATGGTTCTGTAGGCTTGATAAGACTACGACACCGGTCAAAGGGAAAATAAACGCCCAACTTCCATCTGAAGCCGCAGTAGTCTCGCCTACGGCTAATTTTCTTTCGAGCTTTGTAGGATTTTCCATGCGATGGAGGCAGCTTTCGAGGGACTTGTCAAATAGTAAAGATGAGAATGAGGGAGATTGGCTAAGGAGCGCAACCCAAGGATGAGAAACTCATGGATATGGACTTGGTTCACAAAGGAGGCGAAAAAGGAAAAACAAAAGAAGGAAGAAAAGTCTGAAGATAAAGGAGGAGAAAAGTGCTTTACTTACGGAAGCTTGACTCATCTGGACAAGGATTGCCGAAAGAGGAAGGACACTCACTTCAACTGTGGTGAGATGGGACACTTCACTAGGGACTGCCCGAAGAAACGGGGGCAAGGACCGAGGACATGACCTACTTCGTGAAGGCAGGCGAATGCTCTCATAGTTGGTGGATAGGATATAAGTAGGAAAATTTCCATAGAGAGTTTAGTTTCCTTATCTGATTATTGAGTTAGAACTCTTTCCGATTATGGCATTCTGATTTCGTAGTCGAGTCTCTACACTTTAATACTAGTATTGTTTCTGATTCCACTGTAGGGTCAAACCCATAGGGGTTATGACTCATCTGCTTGTGATAGATTGGGGTTTGAGAGATATCTGTGTTAGGCGTCAAGTAGGACGCATACATTCTGGGTTTTATCATGCTTAGTTCAGTAACCTGATCTGTACCAGTAATCTGTAAATATCTGAATATTCCCGATAAGTTAAGATTTCCAGTTTTGACATTATCTAAAGAGGGTAATCCTCTGGGTGTCAATTTGATGTTGGTTTCGGTCTTCGGGGACGATACTTAGGACCCATGTCTAATGGGAACCAAGTTTTTGTTTTATCTGTACTCGCTTCCATCATTCGAATGTATCCTATCGATCGAATCTTCGAACTTTAGGTAGAAACTAATGGGTGTAAACATGTGTTTGAGACATGTTATGTTTGATGGTTGCAAGTGGATGCAAGTGGTTGCTCGTGGATGCATATACACACACTAGGCACTAGATCGGCTCGAAAACACTCTCATAGTGCATATGGATGTGTGAGCATTTTCAATTTTTGTGGATGCAAAATGATTGACTCAGCCCATGGATGTTGCATATGACTGAATGGTTGTGCACTCATATAGAAATGATATGTATCGAGTAGGAAAATTGCATAGATGTTTGACTCATGGCACTGCATAATTCGCATTAAGGAGGTCAACTGAATCAGTGGACCGCCTGATCTTTGCATTAGATAAGGAACATCTACACACACTTTTGCATATGTTCATACAACATTAGAAGTTTCTAAGGACAATGGACGCCAGTGATTGATGATTGAGTAGATGGATGTTGTATGGTAGGACACATTCTTCTTAACTTGAAGATTTCGGGGACGAAATCCTTTAAGGAGGGGAGAATGTAACACCCGGTATTTTCTGTGAACGTATAAATAACAAATCAGAGGATAATTAATTTTCAAAATAAGAATCAGGGAAAACGGGTTGCGCCATTGCGTTCGTCTCGAAATTCTGCTTGAAAATGAGTCCGAGTTTGTGAGAATCAGAGTCCGTATGACCAAGTTATGGCCCTCCAAAGTTTCAGAAATATTCAGAGTTCAAAACAGCTCGAATTCGAATTTCAAACGCAGAACAGACTGGGCGGGAAATTTCCCACCCAGACCCAGGTCGACTGGGGAGTCGACTGGGCAGTCGACCCCCCAGACCAGGTCGACTGGGCAGTCGACCTGGGTGTCGACCTGGTCCCCGAGCCCATTTTGGGGCCAGTGTTCGTTCAGATGTTTCCAGTCTAATTTCTGTCCAGATTCATCTGCCTAAACCTATTTAAACAGCCTCAAACCTAGCCTTCTCTACACACAATTTTGTTTTGCTCTGCCTCTGTTCTATATAAAAATAAAAATGGCGTCGCTACTCTGCTGGAATCAAAACTAGAAGCTAATCAACATCAACCTAAGAAACTCAATTCAAACTAGAGATTAAAGCTTCTGCAACGATTCTACAACAATTAAAGTTCTTTCTTTAATCCAACCAAGGCAAGTGCAGTTATTTTCCGATATAGACTTTAATCATAATTGTGACATGATTGTAAATCTGAATTTGAGATTGTGTATGTTCTGTTCTGATCTATTTTATTCTGTATCTCTTCTTCTTTCTGTTCTATAGCCAGGCTACTACGAGCCTGCGCCAATCTCCTAAGAGATTAACGCACGAACGCTAAAATGTTTGGAACAAATAATGAATGTGGCATAATTGGACATGGCTAATCTGTGACTGATTTAAGAAAAAGGACATAGGTTGTAAACTAGATTTAGATCTATGCATATTCTGTGAATTGGAAGAAAAGGAACCATGGTATGTTAACATGTGACTTGAGACATTGGATATAACGCATATTTTGAATTAAGATCTGTTATAACTAGATTGTTGGGCATATTGTTTATATAACAATTCATGATTTGAAAGAGAATATGACTTAGGTGTGAAGATCTATATTAAGATTTGATAACTATCAAATGTGAATAACACCTAAGTAGGAGGCTTTTGAATATATGACATGCATTGAAATCGATGGCTATATTTGGTATAATTTATATGTGAATCTTTTGTACTAGGCAAGTTGAACTAAATTGGGACATGTAAATTATGACCATAATCTGTGACATGTAAATTCAATGCAAACGTGGGGTATATGATCATAGTGTGAATCATGACAACTATTTAGGCATGCAAACTTAGGCCAAATTTATAATTAGGCAAGATATGTTTGTGAAACTTTAAGGAATGATTAAATCTGTTATATTTGCCTAATTTGCTAGTTCTGCTATATTTTCCTAATCCGCTAGTTCTGTTATATTGCCTAATCTGCTTGTTCTATTATATTGCTTAATCTGCTAGTTCTGCTCTACTGCCTAGTCTGCTAGATCTGTTCATCTGCCAAATCTGTCATCTGCTAAGTCTGCTGAAAATGCCAAATCTATTATATGCTAAATCTGCTAAATTACTTAATCTGCTGAATCCGTTAAGTCGCCTAATCTGTGAAAATCTGTTATCTGTTATATCTGTTAAGTTGATTTATTCAGTCTGTTATTAACATAATCTGAATTTGCTATGAATAATTGACATGTATATTAGGCGTGGGCATAAAAGGGTAAATTATTAATTAATTGGCCGCAAAGATAAACATGGCTAACTCAAGGTTAGAATGAGTTTGCGGCGTAATTCTTCCCGGAACCGCCCGGCACATCCAGTGGCCGCAAACAATAGGTTCTAATGTGAGAAGTTAGTCATAACGTGCTTGAAACCCGAGATTAGACTCAGTTTGCGGCAGAAATCTTCCCGGAACCAACCGGCCTAACCAGTAGCCGCAAACTGTCAGTCTGATGTGAGAGGTCTGGGCATTAATATTTAATTAATGAAAATCTGATATAAATATGATGTCTAAAACGTATTGGGCGGACAGGATTAAACCCACTAGACTGATGAATTTAATTAATCTGCTCCATGAATCTGTAGGCCCAATTGCAAAGTTAGACAAATCTGTAAATCTGTTAAATCCGTATATCTGATCCGTTAGTCTGAAAACTTATCTGATCTGTGAACAAGTTGATCTGAATTCTATATGTCTGAAACTTGTAAACAAGTAAATCTGAAATCTGTTAGTCTGGGGACACAAGGTTTGGAGGGGAATTACTTGTGTCATCTGTTGTTTGGGACCCATATTAGTCAGTAACCTTTTCTGGTATCAAAACTTTGACCCAACAGTAGGTAGGGTCCGGGCATGCTTACTGAACTAATTATAAGCGGTTCATTCTGATAATGGCAAAGGGTGTTGATGGTGCGTTCCAACTGGGTCATGTGCGTGCATGGATCCCAGTCTGCCTCTGAGGATGTAAGACGCCGTGACATCTGTAAATAGGTCTGTGCCAATTGGTTGTCACTTTAGGGAGTGATACACCCTACTGTGGGGCCGAAACAGGGTATTTATGTATTAGGGAGCCGATCGCTTGGGGTAGGGTTTTAGGGTACACTTAGTTTTGTCTGTTTCTGTTGGTACCGTCTGTTTCTATTGGGTGGTAACACCTGTCTGTTTCTGTGTGGTACCGTCTGTTCGGGTGGTAAAGGCCCATTTACTAGTGTACACCTAATTCTACATTCTATTTCCGTAGGGATTAATCTATTTCTGTTTCTGTACCTTCTGTTGGGGTGGTCAAGGCCAATTATTAGCATTCTGTTTCTGTCTGTTTCTGTTGGGGTGGTAAAGGCCCATTACTAGCATTCTCTTCTGCGGAAATTACTCTGTACCTGTTTCTGTTTCAGTTTAGACATTAGGGTGACACCTAATCCTGTATACTAGTATTAGTGAAGAGAAGTGTAAAGCAATAGCTTATATCATTCTGTTCTTCTGTTATATCTGTTACACCTGTTACGGTTATCTCTCATCCAGTTTTATTTTCATGTCATATTATTATTATCTGTTCATAACTGAAAATCACTGGACTTGCCAGACTTTTTGTCTGACCCTTGTTGTTTCGCCTCCTTTCTTCCGTTCCCCCCCCCCCTCCAGGTTTTGTAGAAGGGAATACTCTAGCTTGATCCAGATTTCTTCTGCTTGAAGTGCTTAAAGTATGGCTTGTCTTCTTCTGTGGGGATTATGATTTTAAACTATGCATTCTGAAGGCTTTTGTACAAGACTGATATTTTGTACTTGAATTCTGATATTGTGATTTGAAAGGATGTAACCAAGCTTATTTCGGTTTCTGTTGTAATAAAGTTATAAATTTTTCAAGTACTGTTTTATCTGTCTTTTAAGTTTCTGTTCTGTTTACTAAAATGCTCCACCAAAGTTAAGGCATTCCCTTTGTGAGTGACCTTAACAGAGGTGGGGTGTTACAACCCCCAGGTCGACCGGGCCTTGGGCGGGAAATTTCCCGCCCTTCCCAGTTCCATGTCTGAATTCGTTTTTGAATTTAGATTTGAATTTCTGGAAACTTCCGACAGGCATAACTCCTTCATACGAAGTCCAATTTACACAAACGAGGACTCTATCTCAACCAGAATTCCGAGACGAACACAATGGCATAACCCGTTTCCCTTTACATTTAAAATTAAGTATTCTTTAATTTGTTAACCTTAACATTTAAAATTTACGGGGTGTTACATATTTCATCAAATGGTTATATGCATTATCGCTTATCTCTATCCTTCCACATTCATCAGTACCTGACCGTAAATTAGTGAGTGAACAATTTCCTAAGTATCAATCCCGAAGGCCGAAGCCAACATTAGATCAACATTCAGAAAATAATTCAACTTAACTAACCTCAAGTCAGTTTTCAATTTCCTTAATTTCATCTCTTAATTTCTTATCTAATCAATTCTTATGCAACTCTCGAATTCAGTTTTTGAATCTACTTCACTTACGTTCTGCCGTCATTCGTTCTCGATGTGTAGCTTTCTGTTGTTCTGTTCTTGCCATTCTAATTTATCAAGACTCGTTAGCCTCTCACGATCTTTGGAAAAACATTTCCATATATTCGCCAATCTTTATTTACTATAGAAAATATATTTTATTCTCATGAGAAACATTTCTAAATTCGTTATTCGGATTTAAACAGATGTTAAATAAAACATCGTTATTCTCATGCAACTGTTGACACTCATTAACCTACTTCACTTAACCAATTCTTACTATCGAACCTTAACTATTTCTTAGCCAATAATAAAGTCAATCAAGTTGGGGAATATTTACCTCTCAAAACTTAACTGAATAATATTATTAACTTCGAAACGGATAAAATTCACCATTTCAAGCACCAACAAAACATTTATTCTTGAAATTTCTGATTTTAAGTTAAGAATTCATTTCCTTTACAAAAATTGTTAATTATAATAATTCACATCTTCAAGATTTTTAACTAAAATATACTTTATTCTTTAATATATAAATAATTTATTAATAATATTTTAAATAATTTTTCTTCTTCAAACAGAAAGTGTACAGTATTTTCCCGAAATTCGACATAGTTGACGTGCATAAATAACTTCCTTTCAAACATTCTCTTATTCGATAATATGTTCCGAATTTCGGAAATTCTTATGTGATTTATATTCTGAACTTCAGAATAATCTCATCGTATTGGTCAACTCTATTTTCTTTATCCTCGGTTTTATTTGCAACCATTTATCTTCCAAACTTTATTTACTTCTAAAAAAAGTAAATATTATTCGCTTCATCAAAATTTGAACTCGTTAGATCAAATTAATTTTGATTTCATTCAAATACAGGTTCAAATCCCATTAAAATCCCCATCCTTATCTCGCTTCATTTATATACTCGTTTACACTTCACTTCGTGTTAATCAATTAACAAATTTATACCTTGCCATCGAATTCATATATCCGATATTACATTATTGGTTTAAAACCAATTATAAATTATCTTGCCAATAAATTTTGACACAATCGACTTCCACTTATACCCTTTTCAATTTTATTAATTTATATTTCGAATATCTATATAAAATTTATCCTTTCATTTTCGAAACGATTTCAAATTCTATCTTCATTCAAATTCTCATCTAGTTTCTTAATAAATTTCAGTCAACGTTTATTTTTTAAAATACACAATTATCAAAATTAATTTGTTGATTCTCTTCTATGTATTCTACTTAGATACCATTTGACGATGGATGCGAGATTCAATCCTAAAGGGGATCTTTAAGCTCTCGCAACTCTGGATTCGAAGACTGGGGATTCCGAACAAAATTTTAGATCTCAATATAAATTTTAATTCCGCCGCATTAGTTTCAAAATGCTAGTTTCAAAATAATTTATCTTTCAAAAATCATTTAAAAAGATTTACACTTTAAAAATTTATTTTTCAAAACCTTTTTATTCTCAAGATCCGCTTTTAAACCCAATAAGCTAACTTTAAATAAACCAAAGCTTTGTACCACTTGTAACATCCCGCCTTTTTAACCACTTCAAATCGGTAATTAAACCAACTTAAAGCGTTCAAATCAACGGTTCGTTATTTAGCTTACGGAGTTTATAAACATAATCAATGCGGAAAACACAGAATAAAATAAATAACACAGTATTGAATAGTGAAATAACTTTTATATATATATATTAATCAAAATTTTGAATACAAGATTTTTCTCTATACGGCAAATTGAAAATACAGTTTGGATACAAAAGAAATATATTTACTGTTTTTGAAAACTTCAGAGTACGCGTCTTCAGAACCCCAACTTCGCCAGTCTTCGAAACCTATGATGAAATCTTTAAATCTGTGATGCTCGGGTCTGACCCGAGCGTTCCATGCAAAAACATAAAACACTCGAGTCAGGATTTAATCATAGTTCAAGTAAATTAACTTCAACATAAACTGCATAAATAGTTAATCTTATCGACCATTACATATCCGAGTACCAAGTAATATCTGTGCATATCCATTTTTATTTCAGGGACAAACGATCCCAGAAGCCTGCACATACACATGTGTACAGGTACACGTGTGCACTGCCCCAGCATCCTGGGAACGAACGAATAGGCAGGGTAACTCATGAGGATCAAGGCAGTGAACAAACGACCAAGCACAACATCAAATAGAGTAGAACATATTGGATGATCAAATCGGAACAGACCAAGTGTAATGACTTGGTAAGAAAGGTGCAAGCAACATATACATAACATAAGAGATAGCAAGACAGCAGGAACAAAATGACATCAAAGAGAAGTTCAAAATTTTTAACACGTAGGTTCATAAGTTCAGGTGGTCAAACTTTGTGATCAAAATATCATATTAACTAAATAACTTAGCACTTAAGGTCGGCCCCAACAATTTTGCGGCACGTATCAAAGGGAGGACAAGCATATGTACATATACAACATAACCCCTGCTGCTACTAAAAATTTCCTATTATTTTTGTAAGTCTATAAGTAAAGTAACCCGGTAATATATGTGCATACATATGCACATTAACATGCAACATCTATCCAAAGTGAACTATAATAATACATGTAGGTAGATCCAAACACTATATACAATTTATTCTAAAATATATATATGCATCTTTATTGTTTTCATTGATATATATATATATATATACTCAACAGATGGGGAAACAGTATACATTTAGCTTCTGGTTTTGGTGCAATTCATTCTCAGGGTATATGTATATACTTGGTTAACTACACTATTCATCAGCCAAACTATGCATCTGTATAACATATTATATAAAATGGTTAACAGAGGAAGTTTACTTCACATATTAAGGCTGAGCAATACATGTTATATCAAAATGGTTAACAGGGGCGTCTCATTTTTAGTTCAACCAATGGCACATTCAACAGGATACAACCAGGAAAAGTTTCAAGCCAAGCAATAAATGAAATCAGTATTTCATAGTCAAGTGGCTACGTTTTTAAAACATGACAGTAAAATGTTTAATCCAGTTTGTCAATTTAGTGGCAAAGGTTACAATGTATGCAAATAGCATACATTCAGTCCACGCTGATTGTTTCTCCAACAAAACATAAAAGTTTACTCACCTATATTTAAATAGTATAACTGACATAGATTTGCAAGCCAGGAAACTATAGTTTATCCCCATATTTAAATATTGTTGTTGTCATGTATTTGGGGTGTTCAAACTATCCAGCTCAAATCTTAACAATGTACAGAGATTTAATATTTGGATCATAGATAATTAATATTGGAATCTTAAATAATGGCCAGGTCCATTGCGTCAATAGAAAACAGGTTAAAGAATTATGATTGGCTATAGAGTTTGATGATCTTTTCCAGTAGTTATGCTACTGGAATTATCATAACTTACAAATGATTAGCATAGGAACAAGTGGTACTGCATATAGCATAAAAATGAATTGATCCCAATATTTTCAGTGTGGTTTGCTTTATGTTGGATATATAACAATGTTTTTTTTCTTTTTCTTTTTTCACATGAATAAACCATATGCCTACCAAAAATTTATACTGACGCTAGGATTCAACACCCACTTCCCCTTCAACCCCTCGTGAGTTACAAACTTAAGATGCAAGACAAAAAGAAACATATTATGTGTTGAAATATGCAAGACAAAAACCATGCTAAAGCAATGTACAACATTAAAAGCACAGAAAGAAATGCCTAAGCAACATAAGTAGAAGTGAGAATTCGGGAACCAATAGGCACAAGTTCAATATAAATGATTAGCACAACATTTGACCAAAACAAGTTGACGTACTGGAAATAAAGAATAAAACCATTGCTGCAACAAGTACCCAACTCACCATGTTCCAAGAAGAAGTATATAGAACAAATTTTGTTCCTTAACAGTGGTGGTGTAATTATGGAAAGTAAATAAATGTGAAATAACAATGGAAATCATAGACACAATTATTTTTGTTATCCTATACTTCCATGTCCAATCTAAACAACAACAGCAAGACGAAGAAGACCAGGACGAAGATGGTTGTAATAAGAATGGTTGCAAAAGTAGTAGTAACAGTAAGAACAAATTAGTATAAAGGTTTATATTAGCAATACTGAGCAAATAACAACGAAAACCATTACTAGTTGAAAGTTATGCAAACTTAGAAGCAACAAATAGTTCAACAGCCAACAGCCATAGCCAACAGCCATAGACCAACTCACACATACCAGCAAATAGTATCAAGAACAACCACTATATTCATATTTAGTTAAAGTCAAAGTACTTGAAATATGGAAATTGTGAGTTTAAAACTCACCTTAAAATATCATAGTGACGATGCGGTCCTCGATGACGGTGTGAGTGTCAAATTGGGCTTCGGGTGACAGTGGCACAGCGCGATGGTTGTCGTTCATGAGATCCGGCATTAAGGAGTGAGGGAAATTGGCCAAGCCGTGGAGAGGTTCTCGGAGAGGGACGCATGCTTGTGGAGCATCATGGCAAGTGCAGCAGCTCCGATTAAGCGATGGGGAAACAACAGAGACTCGACAGTGGTTTAATTAGAAAGAGGAGGAGCTGCTCCAAATTTTCGATCTACAGGAGGAGGCGATGACCAATTTCGAGTAAATCGGTTTTGGTTTTGATTTGGGGATGGCTTGAAATTGGGCTTCGGACATTAATAATTTAGGAAGGAGGAATTTATTTTTGGCTGAATGAAGTAGGGGAATAACGTGATTTTATAGAAGAAAGAGGATCCGAGATAAGAACGAAGTCATTTTATAGGTTTTAGGGGTCTGCGAGTATCAGAGTATAGATCGGTGAAAATGTTCTAAGGTGGGTGATATCTGAGAGAGGTAACATTCGGGTAATATTAATTTCTCCCGTAAACCATCGTTGAACACTCAATATTTGAATCGTCAACACAAACCCCAAACGCAACGAAATTTGACGTACCTCCATATTTCAATGTTCCGAATTCAATAAAATAAAGTTAATTGTAATCTGACACCGTTTATTCGACCTTAATTATATTTTAAAATTATTTATCGTTCCACTGATTTTATTATGTTTATTTATCGACTACTTCATTTCATTTCAGATTTGAACCGTTCAATTTCAATTTCTTTACACACAAATACAAACATACCACAGCCAAATTTTCATATTTTTCAACAAATAAAATTTTCAGATTATTTCACGTCAACTATGCTTATTTTTAAATTCAATCATTTATATTATTATTTTCGAATTTCAAGTCCAATTCAAATACTCAACATAATTCGATTCAAAGATTCAACAATAAATATATGATTCTCACCTACCATTACGCATTAAATATTAAATTTAATTCATATACAAACAATATATTTGAATTAAAATTTCTAACTCCAGTAAAAATGATGATTGATAATTAAATCTTTAATAAATTTCACATTCCAGTTGTCGAAATTTCTGGGACGTTACTATATCGATCAATAATATAAAAGCAACCAGTATATATATAATATTTGAGGAATCCGGTTGGATTCCTCCAACCTGTCCTTCCCTGCATTACAGTTATTATAACCTGAAATAGAATTTCATCCAGTGCAATTAAATGACGTAAATATAACTAACGGCAGTCGATAACTAACAGATAACATCCAAATCATTCAATTTTTACTATCAATGGTAGATTTTAACTTTATGAATATAATCACATCATGGAATTTCAGAAGACGTGAGAGTTAACTCACTTTGTTTTCGATTCGATTCCAGCATTATCTTGTTAAATTTTAAATAGGTGTTTAAAATTAGACAAAAAACTCGATAGCTTCCAAATCCCTTCCGAATAAGCTCAGCAATATGATACTTTTCATTGCAACTCCAACGTCCCTGGTTTCATCATATTCTGATAACAAATAAAATATATGTTATCGTTACTAATTTGTATTTGTATTTGTATACAAATAACTTACTATTCACTACTAACCAGTGTTAATTTATTACCTTTAATTAATGCTAATTTAAAACCGTCCTTTTATATCGTTTGTACTAAGTCGTACACTGCTAACTTCTTGCCTCCCATCAAGAAATTTGCCGAAATCTGCTACAACTCCCATTGATCGTTCTCATCATGTTATTTCTGCCACCAACCCAGGCTCCATGACCCCATGCTCTTGCAGTAACCCGTCTCCACACATTTTAACACTAATACCTCGTACATAAACAATTTGACTTCCCAATAGAACTTTGTATCCAAACCATGATACTCTGCACATGTGAGTGGAATGCAGTGTACATTAGATAATGGTCTTGATTTTGTATTCTATCATATTTACTAAATTAGAGTTGCCTAAAATAAAAATGAATTATCATTTGTAGATGTATTTGCACCAACTTACGTTAATGTTTGGAGATGGTTTTACTGTAGCGGCCCTTTCCTTTGTACACCAACCCATACATTTTCACCTCTAAGCAAATCCACGCCACTTCCATGTTTGTAATGCTATAGCTCCATTGCTTGTTCATTCCAAAAACCCACATGCCAAACAATGCCTGCCACCACCCTGATGTTCTTCATCACGTTGATCCCTTTGGCATACACTACACGTTTCAGTCCCTTCACCGTAAATGCGTACACAAATGGCCATCCCACGTGACTCCATCACGAAAACCATGCTGACACCAGTCACCAACGCAACAAGCTTCCATGTCAGGCACTGCCACACCTCACACCGCCAAATTCCATTAGTTCATCATGTCACCCATACCGCAAATATCCACCTTACCTTTCCCTTCTGTGTTCAAACAAACTTCCCTCAAATAGTGTCGCATAACAAATCATGCCACTGACCTAAGCTTGATGCTGCCTTCAGTACATAACATCCATGGCTCTCTTCTAATAAGCGGTCATCCATCAGATGATCCCCGACAGACTTCGCTCTTCCACATCAAACACATCGCACCTTCTCAGACTTCCCTACACACCCAAATTTCCATCGTCATTCAGACCACTCATTAGTTCTCCGCACACTCATGTATCTCATTGGTTCGCCGGTGACAAACTCCGGGCAAACGCCTCGACCATTGCATCCTCTTCAATGTTGAAAAATAAACTTGGTTTTTAAGGAAACATTGATTATGTGACAAATTTTATTTTTGTATTTAGGGAAGCACAAAATATATGGTAATAAATATTAGAGTTATTAAAATAAGATTAGAGAAGAATCTAGACTAAGCAAATATGTAAAATGAAGAAAAGTCTAGAGAAAGAAAAATCTAGAGATTCTCTCTTAGATGATGTCAGAATCATGGAGAAGATTCTAGACTTTTCTACATGTAAAATGTCAGAATCTTCTCGATAGCTTCCAAATCTAGATTTTTCTTTCTCTAGATTTTTCATGTAAAATGTCAGAATCATGGAGAAGAATCTAGATTTTTCTTTCTCTAGACTTTTCTTCATTTTACATATTTGCTTAGTCTAGATTCTTCTCTAATCTTATTTTAATAACTCTAATATTTATTACCATATATTTTGTGCTTCCCTAAATACAAAAATAAAATTTGTCACATAATCAATGTTTCCTTAAAAACCAAGTTTATTTTTCAACATCCCCCCTTAAACTTGGTTTTATTACTCCAAGAAGATTTCTTTGTATCTCACGTGTTTTGGATGGAACAACCAAGGATCGAGCAATCAAGTGAAGAGCCTACTTCCCCACTAGCCTCACCAGCAACAAATTGTCAAGAAGATGGGAGCTCAAGTGAAAGGGTTCCTCGTTTTAGAAGCCTTCAAGAAATTTATGATGTAACAGAAAACCAAGACAATATTACTCTTTTTTGTCTTTTTGCAGATTGTGAGCCCATAAATTTTCAAGAAGCTTTGCAAAAGAAGAGTTGGAGAGATGCTATGGACGAAGAAATTAAGGCGATCAAGAAAAATGACACATGGGAGCTAGCTTCACTTCCAAAAGGACACAAGGCGATTGGTGTCAAGTGGGTGTACAAGGTAAAGAAAAATGCCAGAGGAGGAGAAGTTGGATGAAGAAAAGCTTTTAGAGAATAAAGAAGAAGATGCAATTGCTGAAGAAAAGCAAGAAGCTGTAGTGGAAAATACCGCTAACCATATTGATGTGGCACTAGCAGAGAACAAAAGAGAAGAAAAGATATGTTTGCGGAGCTTGATGAAACAATAAAGGGCAATGTGGCGTTTGGAGATGAATCAAAGGTAACAGTGAAAGGCAAAGGTAATGTTCTTATTAAATTGAAGAATGGAGAGCATCAATTTATTTCTAATGTTTACTATGTGCCAAACATGAAAAGTAACATCTTGAGCTTAGGACAACTCTTAGAGAAAGGTTATGATATTCAATTAAAGGATAAAAGCCTTTCCATAAGAGACAGTACAAGCAATCTCATTACTAAAGTACCAATGTCAAAAAATAGAATGTTTGTGCTCAACATTCAACATGGTGTCGCTCAATGTCTTAAGGCGTGCTACCAAGATGTCTCATGGCTTTGGCATCTTCGTTTTGGACATCTTAATTTCAAAGGATTGGAATTGCTCTTTAAGAAGGAAATGGTGAGAGGACTGCCTTGCATAAATCATCCCAATCAACTGTGCGAAGGATGTTTACTTGGGAAGCAAGTCAAAATGGGCTTTCCAAAGGAGTCATACTCAAGGGCCAAGAAACCATTAGAACTCATACATACAGATGTGTGTGGACCAATCAAGCCAAGCTCGTTAGGTAAAAGTAATTATTTCCTTCTTTTTATTGATGATTTTTCAAGAAAAACGTGGGTGTATTTTTTGAAGGAGAAATCAGAAGTATTTGAGAACTTCAAGAAGTTCAAAGCTCATGTTGAGAAGGAAAGTGGCCTTATGATAAAAGCCATGAGATCTGACCGTGGAGGAGAATTCACATCAAGAGAATTTCTGAAGTTTTGTGAAGATAATGGAATTCGACGCCAACTAACAGTGCCTAGATCTCCTCAGCAAAACGGAGTAGCAGAAAGGAAGAACAGGACAATTGTTGAAATGGCAAGGAGCATGCTCAAAAGTAAGAGACTACCAAAGGAATTTTGGGCGGAAGCTGTGGCATGCGCTGTTTATCTATCAAACCGATCTCCAACAAGAAGTGTGTGGGGGAAGACACCACAAGAAGCATGGAGCGGAAGGAAGCCTGGCATTTCTCATCTAAGAGTTTTTGGAAGCATAGCTCATGTACATGTACCGAATGAAAGGCGAAGCAAATTGGATGATAAAAGTGAAAAATATATTTTTATTGGTTATGACACAAATTTTCCAACATTCAACTCCATCGTTGCTCATTTTGTCACCTCCAGCAGCGTAAAAACACCATCCAACGCCACTTCTTTGAACCGGAATCCATACCTCAACTGATTGGACAACCCAAAACCGCCTGGCTTCCCTCCTTCGCCGCTTGCGCGGTGATCTCCACTTCCTCCTAAACAACTCTCAAATTTGTAGCAGTGACCGCAAACCCACCGCAAACATCACCATTCGCTACCTCCTTGGCCTCTGACAGACTTTGTCTTCCTCTAACCCTAAAATCGAGACATTTACTGATCCTCCCATTCACGTTCGAGGACATAGGGAGACCAATAGCTTGCTAGTCGATTTGGTTGCAGCATTTTTCCCTTTTTTTTCTTTTTTTCTTTTTTTTTTTTTTTGATTGGATGATTTTTTTTTCCAAAGTGATTTTAGAGATCAAGTGGTTTCTGAGTTTGAGCATGAAAAAGAAAAAGGAGAATGGTTTTATAATGGTAAAGTCAGAAGATAAGGACAGGGTGTGGTACAACGTAGCTTATTTTTTTTCAACGTAGCATGTGAATAGGGTATCCGATGCAGAGTGTAGGGGTGATGTTATTTTCCTTTCAATGTTACCTAGAGCAGGCAACAGGGTATGGAACTATATGAAAATATGGGTTGGCTAGTCCTAGTATTAATGCGAATTGATGTAAGGTTAGATATTTTTGGGTTACTGATTTTTTTTTTATGATTATTCCTACCGCTATTTTATGTTAAGTGTTGAATATTCGTAACGCCAACACCAATGTTAAACTCAACAAAAATAAATACACCGCACTGACATTTCTAGCTCAATCGTTGTATTGATTACGTTAGACTGGCCTCAAGATTTAACTCGGCTGTAGGGACAACGTATAAAATTATAATCAATATTTTATATTAATTATAATTAAATTATTTTAAATGGTTAATTTTTGTGTGTACACCGCGCATAGTCGCTAAATAACTCAAAATAAATATTTAAATAAATAAAATAATTTAAATATCTGATTATAGAAAATACGGGATGTTACACATATTTATAACAGAGTGATGCTCTATATTTACAATGCTAACAAGTCATTATGACTGACCATATTTTATCACTTCAATGAATACTTACTTCTGGTTAATCATCAGTTTATAAGATAATTGGCAACAATATGTTTAAAGAATTCAGTGTCCAATCCAAAATGATTTATCATTTTGATTGAATAAAACTTGGTTTTGATTTATACATAGAATTTCGATGTTGATCAACAAAGTAACAACAATTTGTAACTTAGTTGTTTTTCAGACTTAACCAATAAAATATCACTCCTAAGTTTTATATCAAATATAAAATATTGATCATAGTAAAATGTTATACATCATGTATTAAACATAATTTTAATTTCAGTGAAACATTTTCACTTCTGAAATGATCACGCTTTCAGATCTTGAATCTTTTGAAAAAATCAAGCATTGAAGTCTGAAAACCAAATCAGGTTGATCACTTCTATATTCATAATCATGCATGTTTGATTTGCATTGAAAAATAATATTAAGTCATCAATACCGACTTTCAGTATTTTGACTCACTGTTTAATATTTATCAGATTCACACATGCATATTTATATATATACTATATATACATTAAATAGAGTGGCAGTAATAAATCAATCCCCTTCAGATTCAACAATTAATAATATATTATAAGAAATCAGTATTTAAAATAAAATAAAATAAAAAATGCCTTGCCTTTCCTGAACAATCAAACATGGTTTTTGATTTTATATACAGGGTTTAAAGGTAAACTTTCATGGTGACGGCAGTTTCAAACTTAGTGGATAACCATATTTAATTAACATGGATATATATGGACTGTTACAACATAATCTATTAATCATTTTAGATGCTATTTTGAACAAAAGGCTTGGTCTTGTAAATTGATCAAAATCAGGATTAAAATTATATATATATATATATATATATATATATATATATATATATTGACTCGAGGTCATCGTGTACTCATGATCTATACCACAAATTTGCAAAAGAAAAGTCAACAATGAATCACATATTCTTTCATGTGACTATCAAACAGATTTGTTCCTTTTGTTCAATAAAACATTTGTTTATTATTACGATTGTGATTAATCTCATTAAGTCAATAAAAGTCAAAACTGGTTAGGCAATTCTTCCTAACAAATCAGATTTATTAAGTCAGAATTTAATATAACAGATTTTGGATACTTACATATATGGTATAAAACTAATCATATCTTTATATACTGATAATGCCATAATGTATCTAAATCTATTTAATAAAGCATACTAAGGCAATATTCAAACCAGATATATATATATACATACATATCTCTTACTCTCCAATCTGATAAGTAAGATCTGATCTTTGGTCAAAATTAATATCATATATTTGTTAATGATCCATCTCAGATTCAAAACAATATCAAATCTGGGTTTATCCTTAAAATTATCACATATCAGAATCAACACATGATGGTTTAGACATTTTAAACCATAACAAAACAACTAATTAGATCCATAAATCCATTTATTTTCGTATCATATACAAAACATTTTAATGAAACAATTTCAGTTTAAATGAATTTATATTGAATTATCCTAGCTACTACGTTCATAGTATAGTCAAAATAGATACAAAATGAATAGATCGAAACCCTAATCTAACTCAACTTACAGATTATCACGAACCTGGCTCCGATACCATTGTAAGAAAATTGGGTTTGAATTCATGTCATTAAATGAAATTTAACCAACTGTAACAACCTGGAAAATTCAAGTAGGCTTTTAACTATCCTCTCATCCTCCAAGCCAGAGGGCTACCCTCCCTCCGTGGCTTACATTGGTAGCCTAACACCTTGTTTTACGGCTAGCCTTTCGAGTTCACAACCAACCCACATTTTCAGGACATGTAGGGGTAAAGTCTCCCGTTCGCCACCAAACCGCAAAGCGAGAACCCCCTATCATGCGTACCAATCACACAGCAAGTCCAAAATTATACTGGATCTTCATGATAATTTATAAATCGAGAGGAATACCTGTCGCATCTATTTGATTTCAAAATCTTCAATCAATATTTGGATCTGGATCGAATCAGTGTGGAGCTCCTAAATTTGAAGCCTCTATCGGTGTCCACGAGAACGCACCCACCTTCAATCAAATCAAAGGTTGGAAGAAAGGCTACGGTGCCAGCCGCCATTATTGGTGGAATTAGGTTTTTGGTAGGGCTTTATTTTTGTTCTAATCTTATCTGTTTCAAAATGGTTCATGTGTCATATTTAAAAAGGAACGGTTTTCCTTTAAAATAAACGTGTACCCAAAATAAGGAGACCAACCGGTATACTAATTCAACGTTAAATAAAATATCAACAAATTTGATATTTTATTTATCCAATGAATGTTTTCCCTTTATTACGTTCTGTCTGTGAGACCCTATAGGTTATTAAAACATTGGCAATGATTTTAAATCGTATTTAAAATCATAAACAGTGATTAGCATCTAGCAATACGTTGCTGCTACCCAAGTTGTAATAAGATCAATGATTCGATACAACCTTTCTGTGACTAGTATATCAATGCAATATAATCCTTTTAACCAATATATCCAGGATTAAACTGAAGGCATGGATTGTATCATCCTTTTTATAATTTAATCTGTTTTCTTGATCGATGAGTAGACTGTTTAAAACAAATCAATATTTGAGCACGGCCATGCATTTCACAGTCTCACTCAATCAAGAGGCCCATGGATATCACTACGAATATATTATAGGGTTAAATTTCATCTAGATCATTCATAATATTTATTCGATTCGAGATGTATGCAATAATCACCGTTATCGTTACTCTGCTACGAATAACTGTAGATGATATCAAAACATAAATATCCTCGAATAAAATTATAATGATTTCAGGTCTGAGTACCATTACATCACTGTCACTATGAGAATAACTTATGATACTGTTAATTATATTCCACGTAGTTATCTCACGGTGGGTCAGCCCAATACGATATTCTCTGATACGCATTTATGTTTTGACACTAATATCACGTATATTAATGATCAATGAGATGTGATCATCAGTCAATCAACAAACTAGTCTCAACGCTTTATTGTTGTCCTATATAAACAATAAAACTCAACTAGGGACATTTAAGAATTACAATACTTAACATATTATATAATCTCAAGTTCAAGTCACTTACACAGTAATATAATATAATAGAATATTATTTTATTCCAAATAAAATAATAACATCAATAGTGTTATCAGTCTCATCAAATGAAATACCTCTAGGGTATAAACTCCAACAAAAACAACATGCAGGAAGAAGTGTTGTTGCAATTCATGGGGGTGCGGCGGTGGCACCTTGCACTACCGTGGGTTTGTAAATGGAAATGGAGCGGTAAGTTTAAAAAAATGATGAGAAGACAAAACAGTAATGGGAAGGGAAGGTTATACTTGCATGAACAGTGGAGGAGGAATTGGCGTGGGTTTCTCTGATGGAGGGTGAAGGCGCGGGTTAGGAATAGAAGGACTGGGAAGGAGCGGAGTTTTATTCAAAAATGGAAACAACAGGTAAAATATAAATGGAGATAAATAGTAAAAGGCATATATGCCTAATCGAAATTTTGTCTAAATATATCATAATGCCTAAGTTGTTTTCTTAACCTGCTAATAGTACACGTGCACACTGGTGAGAATTTGCAACGTGTGTGTAATAAGGGTTAATGTTATTATATATACAATGAACAATATATTTTAATGAGCCTATACATTTTTAAATGTGATTTGGAACCTTAAATCAACGGTAATTTGTTTGCTGATAAATAATATTAGTTTAGTTTAAGGTTAAAACGTGTAAATTTTGCAAAATTCCAGAAGAGTTAGAATATGCCTAAAAATATTGTTGTATATTGACGTACCCAGAAATGATTATGTACACCTTAGTAACCGTAGCTAATATTGCCTACTCCATTTGCAAACGAGTCCAAGTTTGTTTTTAAACATGCCTAATTCCCTTTTTCCTAATCGGGTTTTATTAACTTAAGTAAGGATTAGTTTATAATATATGTATTAAATTATTAACAGCATGTGTAGCCATTAAGATGTATATAACGTGTTAAAGCGGGTTAGGATATAATAGCAGTAGTATATCGAGTAGCCTAAGTTTGGAACAAGTCTAAGTAGTTATAAGTTAAACTACATTATGGCGTGTGTAGTAGTATATAGTTATATTATATAATTAAGTTATAGCATGTTGTATGTATGCCCAGTGTGACGGCCTGGAATTTCGCTCGATCCGAATCAGTCGTTAAACCGATCTAGACCGTTCGAAACCCCTGGTCGTTTTGAGAATATGACAAATTGGAACGCAGACGGAAAAACATTTCATTGTTATTACAACAATTCCATCAGATACAAGAATATGCAGAGTATAAATGAATAAATTACATTCAACAAATGAATATTTATTCTATTCAACACATGAATCTATATTTCTTTTATAATATTCATTTGATAAATGGATATTATACATTCGATAAATATAAGAGATTACAATAAATTACATAGCAGCGGAAAATAATACAAAGCACATTTGAAGGTGATATACGGATACAGAGCTTTCCGGATATCATTCCAGCTGTAAACCAGGATCCTGTGAATATAAATCTGCAAAACCAAAACTACTAGCTGCCCGTGTCGAAATAGGGGCACCCAGAGTTTAGGTTAAAACAATAAACTCCAGGTCAGTCATGTGACTGGTGTGAGAACTAAAACAGTTATTTAAAACTTTACTTTAAAAAAGAGTAATTCAAGGGACCACGCCATATAACACGGAACGGGTTTCCTCCCAAGAATACCAGTGCATATAGGTAAACAACGCAATGCTTTTTCGAAAAATGAAGCTATTATAAGACCCAGGTCCCATCACACAATGCAACGCAAGCCGGAGGATAGGGTTTTCCCTTATAATAGCCAAACATGCTTGGTACGTTTAAAACAAATCATTTGATACTATAATAAGTGTATAGTGTCAAAACAATTTCAATCATAAATATAAATCATAGACGGCATGGGTACCATATATCATGTCGCCATACTAGTTCTACAATTAAAACCGCAATATCACGTATTGGAAATTGGATTTCCGTCATGAGTCGAGGCAAGGGGCAAGCTCCTCTCCGCTTTCGAGACACTCTAGCAAATGCTCAGGACTACATACTCTGGGCAACCACTTGGATCGGTTGGGCCGGTCCTCTCTTACGTTTGAGGATTGGCAATTCCTGAACACACGTTTCCTGGTCCTTACAAACCTAAAATCGAGGCGCCTCATTCCAACGACCACAAAGGTGAAAAGTATATAAATGTCAGGGCTGGTAAGTCGCTGACACCACCAAAGCTAGAAAAAACGTCGCGTTCTCCCAACGGTCCGTATCCCGTTTTTGACTCATACCGAGGTGTGAGGCTCACGAATTCACGCTATACACAAAGCTATACCACGTAGGCCGTGCTTTGATAATCAACCACAAGACTTTGCTTTTCAACAGAAGCCTTGATCCATGCAACTCAGCATGCCACACAGGCAATTCATGCCATGCAATTGATATCCATCGATATATAACCTCTAAGCTCGTACGTCTCATAGAAGGGCGTTAAGCAAGAGAATAAATTCTCCGTCGCCAAACAAATATATATTTAACAGAAATCAATCAACACAGAATAAAATCCAATGTCATACACACAATCCATTTACAAGTTCGTTCTGGGTCTGAACGAAACCGAAAGCACTTTCCTCGCATATCCATCGATCTCCAAGTACGTCTGGACGACCACCAACTGATTCCCTCATCTTGGGTGTACAGCCCAATCAAGATCATCAGTAATCACCCAAACGATGTGAAAACTTCCGGTCTTCAACCACCGTTTTCATCTTCGACATACCGTCGAATCGGTTATTCAGAATGGGTATAAACCCGGCCTTTCCGAACAACCCGCGTATATTAAAAACAAATGTTACACAAACACAACATACGCCTCATTCCAATTCATTAGTCACTAACCGTAAATTAGTAAGAGAGCAATTCCCCAAATATTAACCCCGAAGGCCGAAACCAACATCAGATCAATACCCAGGAAACCCTTCTTCTTAACTAACCTATAGCTAGTTTCTAAATTTCACATTCTTTGGGGAAAGTTCCCATTAATTTTATCCTAGATAAATTCTTTAAATTTATTCTTTAATCTTCCTTTGGATGTCATTTCAAACCAAATTATGGTTTTCCAAGCTAGTCGGGATTAGCGAACCACACCGAAGTAATTATTTATTTTATTTCCCAATCCCAACCTATGCATCCCATGAAGCAAAACTGGTAATACTCCATATCTAACACCACGGTGTTATCGGTAATATTAATTACTATTTCACGTTCAAATCTAATTAAAGATTTGACTATTGTTTTGAAGCAAAACTGGTGATACTCCATTCTCGCTCACTTTCTATATTTGATAATTTAAATTATCAATTCACATTTCAATCTAATTACAGATTCATTAAAACTCCCTTTTCTGGGTTAAAGAACTAATGTCATTTAAAACACAGTTCACGATAAACCCAAATCACATTCTATTTATTATCGGGTTAAAGAACAAGTGTTATTTAAAACACCCTTCACGATAAACCAACAAATCAATTCTATTTAAAACCCATTTCAAATCCAATTTATTTATTTAAAAATAAATGGATTTTAATTTTAGTTCATTTCGATAAAAATCTATTTTTATCTTTTCAAATATGGAGTTTTTCATCCCAATTTTTCCCAAATCATTTCTTATGATGTTACACAAATTATTACTATTTTAAATAATTTTATCAAGGCCCGTACAGTCGATTTCCATCAACGGCCATCGAACTGCACTTACAACGATCTTTTCTAAATTTGATTTGGACGTATCTCCAAATCCAACCGTTAGATTTCAAATTTCTAATATTCATTGGAAAGCTCTTTTCGATACGAACCCAACGGTTCCTGTTTTAGGAGAATCCGACGGTCGGATCTCCCGCAACGTCAATTCGAAGTCAATGGTCGAAATTCACGAACTGCCGCGGCGCGGCGCGTTCTATTCAGGCCATTATATATATAATATATATATATATATATTATATATATATTTCGTCGATTTCCTTTTAAAACGAATTTTATAAGTCGTTTTAAATTCGTTTTCAAAACCATTTCAACACTATATTCAATTTCAAATCGATTTGATTTCAATTCAATTCAAATTCGTTTTCAATTCAATTCAATTCGAATTTGTTTCCTATTCAATTCAATTCGAATTCGTTTCCTATTCAATTCAATTCGAATTCGTTTCCTATTCAATTCAATTCGAATTCGTTTCCTATTCAATTCAATTCGAATTCGTTTCCTACTCAATTCAATTCGAATTCGTTTCCTATTCAATTCAATTCAATTCAATTCGTTTCCTATTCAATTCAATTCGAATTCGTTTCCTATTCAATTCAATTCGAATTCGTTTCCTATTCAATTCAATTCGAATTCGTTTCCTATTCAATTCAATTCGAATTCATTTCCTATTCAATTCAATTCGAATTCGTTTCCTATTCAATTCAATTCGAATTCGTTTCCTATTCAATTCAATTCGAATTCATTTTCTATTCAATTCAATTCTAAAAACGAATATAATCGATATAAATATCGTTCACGTCAAAATAGCGCATCTCTAATCAACACGGCTTTATATTTTTCAATAACTTCATTATTCTATTTAACAAATGTTTGTCAACATATGACTAATCTCAACAAATGAGTACTGTCCACATGTGACTATTTTTGTTATTCAATATATTTTATAAAATTATGATTTCTATCGTTTAATTTCAAATCAGGCTCCAACCGTAAATTAGTAAGAGAACGATTCCCTGAATATTAACCTCGAAGGCCGAAACCAACATCAGATCAACATCCAGAAGACCACTCATCTTATCTATTTTCCAGTTAGTTTCTAATTTTATATATGATAAAGATGTAAATTTTATTGTTAAAATATTTCGTTCAACACATGACTAATCTCAACGGATGAGTATTGTCAACACATGAACCTTTATTTTATAATATTCTTTATTTTTCAAATTGGAATGAGACCCAATCAATTACCATACAAAGTTAATTATATGGATTCCATACCACACATGTATATAATAGCAACCATAAATAATCAACCATCATCCAAAGTGCACCACACTGTATAAGCATCAAATATAGATGTCTAACGCTTATAACAGCCTGTCGATCCATCGATCAACATACAACTAATTATTGGGATTAGTGTATGCCGTGTTTTATCCCAGTACCCGTGTGGGTTTTCAAACAATCAAACACAGATTTTATTTGTGCAGTTGGGCGATGTGTAAAATTTATCGTCCCAATCAATGTCCTTTAAATAGGTGTACATAAACAAACCGTCTGGTTTGTAAATGAATATTTATTTATTCACGTTCACGTTAAAAATTATATTTTTAACGATAATTAATTTATTTCAACCATCTACATTTTATTATCGATTTCACATCAACAACACAAACAAATTTCACCACACATCAAACAAGCATACAAGCCGTCCATGGTCTGTGGACGACGGATGTCGGGTGCTACTAAACACCATCTACATCCTAGCATATATTATAATATAACTACAAAAAGGAATTTTAAAAGGTGAGAAGTTCTCACCGATAGCTATCCTAACTCCACGGCACTTCCTATGTAGAACATCTTCACCGTACACGCCTTTCATCACTTTCATTGCCCGTAGCCACTACATATATAAAAATCATATTTTTACTTCGTTATTCAATATATAAAAATCGAATTTTTACTTCTCTATTCAATATATAAAAATCGAATTTTTACTTCGCTATTCAATATATAAAAATCGAATTTTTATCACCAATAAAGATTATATTTTTATTACTCTAATTAAATAAAAATTATATTTTTATTGTTCTAAAAATATAAAAACTATATTTTTAATACTCTACATAAGTAAAAATAATATTTTTATATCTTCTATTATATAAAGATCAAATTTCCAATTTGCTACAA
The DNA here is from genome assembly GCA_030737875.1 of Allium sativum. Taxonomy (NCBI): domain Eukaryota; kingdom Viridiplantae; phylum Streptophyta; class Magnoliopsida; order Asparagales; family Amaryllidaceae; genus Allium; species Allium sativum. The sequence continues at coordinate 294,213,486 of CM060912.1, forward strand.
GTATAAAAATTATATTTTTCTTCTCTAACTTCATGATAAAAATCATAACTTTACTTCTATAAAAATCATATCTTCACTTCTAATAAAAATCATATTTTTAATATCATACTTATATAAAAATCATGTTTTTCAATTGAGTAAAAATCCTATTTTTGCTCGTCGTTCATATAAATAAAGGTCGCAAATTTTCCTCTTCATTCATCTAAATAAAAATTGCAACTTTATATAAATTAAAATCTCAGAGTTTATATAAATAAAAATCTCATTAAAAATGGTAACTTTTCTTAAAATAGAAACCATAGCTTATTAGCTAAAAGAAACGAAATCAGAAAACTTACATTGCTACCAAAGTCATGATTTAGCGCAGGGGGGTGGTTCACGTTGGTCACTGGTGTTGGAGGATCGGATTTGGGGTGGATGGAGGTGCGGATTTCGGTTGGTAGCGGGGGTGGTCTGAAGCGGGGCGTGGCGCTGGTTTCCAGGGGGGTTGGGGTCTCTAGGGTTCGGATTTGGGGGTTGTGGGGGTTCGCGCGTCGAGCTTCGAGGAAAGGGGGTGCTGAGCTGGGGAGGAGCAACGCCGGTGGTGGCCTCCGACGTGGCAGCGATGCCGTCGCGGTGGCAATTCGTGGAGAGAATCGCTTTTTTTTTTATTTAATTCGATTTTGAAAACCGACGGTAGAAGGAAAAGTGAAGTGGAGAGAGAGGAAAGTGTGAGGGAGTTTATAAATATTTAATTTATTTTATCTCCGTAAAGTTACTTTAAAATTCGATCTCCAAACGAGACCCACCGCCTGTCGCCCATAACTAATTACCCCCATTCTGAACGCAATGGGATATGTCCCGTAGGCCAATTCGATCGTTATGATCAGTTTTCGTTGAAATCAAAATATAACTCTATATATTGAATTTGAATGCGCATTTCAATTTACTGGGGTCACATACGAACTCGAAAAATTCCAGAAAAATATTTTCTAGCTTCGTATTGACGATATGGTCCTAACAAAACTACTTTCGTCGAATTCCGAGATCGTTGGAAAAATGGCCATTTTCCAGTCGATTAAAATCAAATGAAACTGGTCAAACGCGTTTTCCTTTTCCACACTCACATATTGATTCGAAAAATTATGAAATTTGGAATCTAGCAATAACTTGACATCACGGATCCAACAAAAGTGGTTTCGTCGAAATCCGAGGTCGTTTGCAAAATTTCCATTTTTAAGGGCCTGAATTCCATAGTGACTATTCAGAATTTTCAACTGCACTTATCTTTTGATTCCCGCTATGAAATTTCGATTTGTTGGATTCGTTGGAAAGATATTCACAATTAGATTCTATTATTTTTGGTTTCACTAAAATCCGGTTTATTTTGCACCCGGTACATTCAATTGAAGTTTGAAATCGAATTATCGAACTACCGCGCCATTTTCAATTCCTTTTATAATTATATATAATTATTATATTCTAACGGCGATGTATGTAATATATACGTTCGATTTCTATTCAAAATAAATTTTCCGTCGATATTATTTAAAATATTTCATTTTAAATGTTCAAAATTCGCTAAAATTGCCAAAATAAAATTTTTAAATTGGCCCAGATTTTCCGGGTTGTTACAAACTCCCCCACTTAAAACTTTTCGTCCCTGAAAAGGAACAAAGTCGAAAGTGGTTTGATTAATCAACTCTACGTTTGATCTGGCTTCCATTTTCCAACCTTTTAGTTTCTGAGAATTTTCAAATTCTTCAAAAATTTGGCTAACACCCTAAATTTTCGAAAAATTTCGCCATAACCTCCTCTGCACCAGGAGCCACGGGAAAATCCCAAAATTGCCATATAGGCCTTCTGATCTCAAAAAGAAAAAGAAAAAGCCAAGCGGCTAGCCAATCGACTCATAAAATCATCATCACCCAAACAAAACAGTAAATTATTGTAAACATGTACCTATTTGTCGGGCAAACAAATTTTATTCTCTGCTCTAGCCTCCTTGCTATGACCTGTTCAATGTAAGTACATGTATATGCAAGCAAATGCGACTAATTTCAATACAATTCAATATTTGATTCAATTAGGCTAAATGGTTCAAAATTATCAAACAACTAAACAAACAACACAAACATCAATCAATTAGTGGATTAGAGTTTTAAATTCATAATTTTGATACATATACATAAAATCATGTTTTTGATGCCAATTCACAACAAATAATTCTAGCTATATTAGTTTTGGTTCTCACACAAGTCTAATGGAAGTATATAGAAACCACACCTTCGAAACACGAATATAAATACTGATGATGTGGCCGCATCACCAGAATTATCCCCGGGTGTCTAGAATGTGATTCTATATCTATCTAGTATATTAAAACTTCGAATATACGTTCATGATGCGTATACGCGAAATCTTTATATACTCGATTGTCCAAATTCAAAATAAATAAATAATCAAATACGTATAAAGCGAGTTAAATTTTCAAAACAAAATTGTTTTCATTTGGAAAATATACTCTTCACACTCGTTCTAGGATACTACTGATCCTATCTCTAACGAGTCATTCTAATTGGATATTACTAATCCAATATCTGATGAATTCTTTCATATGGTTCTAATGTGTCTTGTTCTCGAGCTCTGTAAACCAAAGCTCCGATACCAAATGTGACAGCCTGGAATTTCGCTCGATCCGAATCAGTCGTTAAACCGATCTAGACCGTTCGAAACCCCTGATCGTTTTGAGAACAGGACAAATTGGAACGCAGACGGAAAAACATTTCATTGTTATTACAACAATTCCATCAGATACAAGAATATGCAGAGTATAAATGAATAAATTACATTCAACAAATGAATATTTATTCTATTCAACACATGAATTTATATTTCTTTTATAATATTCATTCGATAAATGGATACTATACATTCGATAAATATCAGAGATTACAATAAATTACATAGCAGCGGAAAATAATACAAAGCACAACTGAAGGTAATATACGGATACAGAGCTTTCCGGATATCATTCCAGCTGTAAACCAGGATCCTATGAATATAAATATGCAAAACCAAAACTACTAGCTGCCCGTGTCGAAATAGGGGCACCCAGAGTTTAGGTTAAAACAATAAACTCCAGGTCAGTCATGTGACAGGTGTGAGAACTAAAACAGTTATTTAAAACTTTACTTTAAAAGAGAGTAATTCAAGGGACCACGCCGTATAACACAGAACAGGTTTCCTCCCAAGAATACCAGTGCATATAGATAAACAACGCAATGCTTTTTCGAAAAATGAAGCTATTATAAGACCTAGGTCCCATCACACAATGAAACGCAAGCCGGAGGATAGGGTTTTCACTCATAATATCCAAACATGCTTGGTACGTTTAAAACAAATCATTTGATACTATAATAAGTGTATAGTGTCAAAACAATTTCAATCATAAATATAAATCATAGACGGCATGGGTACCATATATCATGTCGCCATACTAGTTCTACAATTAAAACCGCAATATCATGTATTGGAAATTGGATTTCCGTCATGAGTCGAGGCAAGGGCCAAGCTCCTCTCCGCTTTCGAGACACTCTAGCAAATGCTCAGGACTACACACTCTGGGCAGCCACTTGGATCGGTTGAGCTGGTCCTCTCTTACGTTTGAGGATTGGCAATTCCTGAACACACGTTTCCTGGTCCTTACAAACCTAAAATCGAGGCGCCTCATTCCAACGACCACAAAGGTGAAAAGTATATAAATGTCAGGGCTGGTAAGTCGCTGACACCACCAAAGCTAGAAAGAAACGTCGTGTTCTCCCAACGGTCCGTATCCCGTTTTTGACTCATACCGAGGTGTGAGGCTCGCGAATTCATGCTATACACAAAGCTATGCCACGAAGGCCGTGCTTTGATCATCAACCACAAGACTTTGCTTTTCAACAGAAGCCTTGATCCATGCAACTCAGCGTGCCACACAGGCAATTCATGCCATGCGATTGATATCCATCGATATATAACCTCTAAGCTCGTACGTCTCAGAAAAGGGCGTTAAGCAAGATAATAAATTCTCCGCCGCCAAACAGATATATATTTAACAGAAATCAATCAACACAGAATAAAATCCAATGTCAGACACACAATCCATTTACAAGTTCGTTCTGGGTCTGAACGAAACCGGAGGCACTTTCCTCGCATATCCATCAATCTCCAAGTACGTCTGGACGACCACCAACTGATTCCCTCATCTTGGGTGTACAGCCCAATCAAGATCATCAGTAATCACCCAAACGATGTGAAGACTTCCGGTCCTCAACCACCGTTTTCATCTTCGACATACCGTCGAATCGGTTATTCAGAATGGGTATAAACCCGGCCTTTCCGAACAACCCGCGTATAATAAAAACAAATGTTACACAAACACAACATACGCCTCATTCCAATTCATTAGTCACTAACCATAAATCAGTAAGAGAGCAATTCCCCAAATATTAACCCCGAAGGCCGAAACCAACATCAGATCAATACCCTGGAAACCATTCTTCTTAACTAACCTACAGCTAGTTTCTAAATTTCACATTCTTAGGGGAAAGTTCCCATTAATTTTATCCCAGATAAATTCTTTAAATTTATTCTTTAATCTTCCTTTGGATGTCATTTCAAACCAAATTATGGTTTTCCAAGCTAGTCGGGAATAGCGAACCACACCGAAGTAATTATTTATTTTATTTCCCAATCCCAACCTATGCATCCCATGAAGTAAAACTGGTAATACTCCATATCTAACACCACGGTGTTATCGGTAAAATTAATTACCATTTCACATTCAAATCTAATTAAAGATTTGACTATCGTTTTGAGGCAAAACTGGTGACACTCCATTCTCGCTCACTTTCTATATTTGATAATTTAAATTATCAATTCACATTTCAATCTAATTACAGATTCATTAAAACTCCCTTTTCTGGGTTAAAGAACTAGTGTCATTTAAAACACAGTTCACGATAAACCCAAATCACATTCTATTTATTATCGGGTTAAAGAACAAGTGTTATTTGAAACACTCTTCACGATAAACCCACAAAACAATTCTATTTAAAACCCATTTCAAATCCAATTTACTTATTTAAAAATAAATGGATTTTAATTTTAGTTCATTTCAATAAAAATCTATTTTTATCTTTTCAAATATGGAGTTTTTCATCCCAATTTTTCCGAAATCATTTCTTATGATTTCACACGAATTATTACTATTTTTAATAATTTTATCAAGGCCCGTACAGTCGATTTCCATCAACGGCCATCGAACTGCACTTACAACGACCTTTTCTAAATTTGATTTGGACGTATCTCCCAATCCAACCGTTAGATTTCAAATCTCTAATATTCATTGGAAAGATCTTTTCGATACAAACCCAACGGTTCTGGTTTTAGGAGAATCCGACGGTCGGATCTCCAGCAACGTCAATTCGAAGTCAATGGTCGAAATTCACGAACTGCCACGGCGCGGCGCATTCTATTCAGGCCATTATATATATAATATATATATATTATATATATTTTGTCGATTTCCTTTTAAAACGAATTTTATAAGTCGTTTTAAATTCGTTTTCAAAACCATTTCAACACTATATTCAATTTCAAATTGATTTGATTTCAATTCAATTCAAATTCGTTTTCTATTCAATTCAATTCGAATTCGTTTCCTATTCAATTCAATTCGAATTTGTTTCCTATTCAATTCAATTCGAATTCGTTTCCTATTCAATTCAATTCGAATTCGTTTCCTATTCAATTCAATTCGAATTCGTTTCCTATTCAATTCAATTCGAATTCGTTTCCTATTCAATTCAATTCGAATTCGTTTCCTATTCAATTCAATACGAATTCGTTTCCTATTCAATTCAATTCGAATTCATTTCCTATTCAATTCAATTCGAATTCATTTCCTATCCAATTCAATTCGAATTCCTTTTCTATTCAATTCAATTCGAATTCGTTTTCTATTCAATTCAATTCGAATTCGTTTTCTATTCAATTCAATTCGAATTCGTTTTCTATTCAATTCAATTCGAATTCGTTTTCTATTCAATTCAATTCGAATTCGTTTTCTATTCAATTCAATTCGAATTCGTTTCCTATTCAATTCAATTCGAATTCGTTTTCTATTCAATTCAATTCGAATTCGTTTTCTATTCAATTCAATTCTAAAAACGAATTTAATCGATATAAATATCATTCGCGTCAAAATAGTGCATCTCTAATCAACACGGCTTTATATTTTTCAATAACTTCATTATTCTATTTAACAAATGTTTGTCAACACATAACTAATCTCAACAAATGAGTATTGTCCACATGTGACTATTTTTGTTATTCAATATATTTTATAAAATTATGATTTCTATCGTTTAATTTCAAATCAGGCTCCAACCGTAAATTAGTAAGAGAACGATTCCCTGAATATTAACCCTGAAGGCCGAAACCAACATCAGATCAACATCTAGAAGACCACTCATCTTATCTATTTTCCAGTTAGTTTCTAATTTTATATATGATAAAGATGTAAATTTTATTGTTAAAATATTTCGTTCAACACATGACTAATCTCAACGGATGAGTACTGTCAACACATGAACCTTTATTTTATAATATTCTTTATTTTTCAAATTGGAATGAGACCCAATCAATTACCATACAAAGTTAATTATATGGATTCCATACCACACATGTATATAATATCAACGATAAATAATCAACCATCATCCAAAGTGCACCACACTGTATAAGCATCAAATATATATATCTAACGCTTATAACAACCTGTCGATCCATCGATCGACATACAACTAATTATTGGGATTAGTGTATGCCGTGTTTTATCCCAGTACCCGAATGCGGTTTCAAACAATCAAACACAGATTTTATTTGTGCAGTTGGGCGATGTGTAAAATTTATCGTCCCAATCAATGTCCTTCAAATAGGTGTACATAAACAAACCATCTGGTTTGTAAGTGAATATTTATTTATTCACGTTCACGTTAAAAATTATATTTTTAACGATAATTAATTTATTTCAACCATCTACATTTTATTATCGATTTCACATCAACAACACAAACAAATTTCACCACACATCAAACAAGCATACAAGCCGTCCATGGTCTGTGGACGACGGGTGTCGGGTGTAGGGTGCTACTAAACACCGTCTACATCCTAGCATATATTTTGATATAACTACAAAAAGGAATTTTAAAAGGTGAGAAGTTCCCACCGATAGCTATCCTAACTCCACGGCACTTCCTATGTAGAACATCTTCACTGTGTTCGCCTTTCCTCACTTTCGTTGCCCGTAGCCACTACATATATAAAAATCATATTTTTACTTCGTTATTCAATATATAAAAATCAAATTTTTACTTCGCTATTCAATATATAAAAATCGAATTTATACTTCGCTATTCAATATATAAAAATCGATTTTTTTCTTCGCTATTCAACATATAAAAATCGAATTTTTATCACCAATAAAGATTATATTTTTATTACTATGATTAAATAAAAATTATAGTTTTTGTGTTCTAAAAATATAAAAACTATATTTTTAATACTCTACAAAAGTAAAAATAATATTTTTATATCTTCTATTATATAAAGATCAAATTTCCAATTTGCTACAAGTATAAAAATTATATTTTTCTTCACTAACTTCATGATAAAAATCATAACTTTACTTCTATAAAAATCATGTCTTCACTTCTAATAAAAGTCATATTTTTAATATCATACTTATATAAAAAACATGTTTTTCAATTGAGTAAAAATCCTATTTTTACTCGTCCTTCATATAAATAAAGGTTGCAACTTTTCCTCTTCATTCATCTAAATAAAAATTGCAACTTTATATAAATTAAAATTTCAGAGTTTATATAAATAAAAATCTCATTAAAAATGGTAGTTTTTCTTAAAATAGAAACCATAGCTTATTAGCTAAAAGAAACAAAATCAGAAAACTTACATTGCTACCAAAGTCATGATTTAGCACAGGGGGGTGGTTCACGTTGGTCACTGGTGTTGGAGGATCGGATTTGGGGTGAATGGAGGTGCGGATTTTGGTTGGTAGCGGGGGTGGTCTGAAGCGGGGCGTGGCGCTGGTTTCCAGGGGGGTTGGGGTCTCTAGGGTTCGGATTTGGGGGTTGTGGGGGTTCGCGCGTCGAGCTTCGAGGAAGGGGGTGCTGAGCAGGGAAGGAACAACGCCGGTGGTGGCCTCCGACGTGGCAGTGGCGCCGTCACGGTGGCGCTTCTTGGAGAGAATCGCTTCTTTTTTTTAATTTGATTTTGAAAACCGATGGTAGAAGGAAAAGTGAAGTGGAGAGAGAGGAAAGTGTGAGGGAGTTTATAAATATTTAATTTATTTTATCTCCGTAAAGTTACTTTAAAATTCGATTTCCAAACGAGACTCACCGCCTGTCGCCCATAACTAATTACCCCCATTCTGAACGCAATGGGATATGTACCGTAGGCCAATTCGATCGTTATGATCAGTTTTCGTTGAAATCAACATATAACTCTATATATTGAATTTGAATGCGCATTTCAATTTACTGGGGTCACATACGAACTCGAAAAATTCCCGAAAAATATTTTCTAGCTTCGTATTGACGATACGGTCCTAACAAAACTAGTTTCGTCGAATTCCGAGATCGTTTGAAAAATGGCCATTTTCCAGTCGATTAAAATCAACTAAAACGGGTCAAACGCGTTTTCCTTTTCCATGCTCACATATTGATTCGAAAAATTATGAAATTTGGAATCTAGCCATAACTTGACATCACGGATCCAACAAAAGTGGTTTCGTCGAAATCCGAGGTCATTTGCAAAATTTCCATTTTTAATGGCCTGAATTCCATAGCGACTATTCAGAATTTTCAACTGCACATATCTTTTGATTCCCGCTATGAAATTTCGATTTGTCGGATTCGTTGGAAAGATATTCACAATTAGATTCTATTATTTTTGGTTTCACTAAAATCCGGTTTATTTTGCACCCGGTACATTCAATTGAAGTTTGAAATCGAATTATCGAACTACCGCGCCATTTTCAATTCCTTTAATATTATATATAATTATTATATTCTAACGACGAGGTATATGATATATACGTTCGATTTCAATTCAAAATAAATTTTCTGTCGATATTATTTAAAATAATTCATTTTAAATGTTCAAAATTCGCTAAAATTGCCAAAATAAAAAATTTAAACTGGCCCAGATTTTCCGGGTTGTTACACCCAGAACCATTGTGTAAAATACGCTCAATACTAGTTTCATGCCTAACCAAGTACTTGTAGGTAATGAAAATTTAACAAAATTAGAATATTACTTAGGTTTTAATAATATTATTTAAATAAACAAATTACGTATTAAATTATATCTTGGTCATACAGTAATATAATGGACCAAACCAAGTGATGTTGGGTCCGAATCAACGAGCACGACACAACGGAAATAGTTTGGACAGAGTTGGGTGCAGCTGCGAGTTATTAAAACGAATTACTTCAACATCGAATGAAATCAAGGTGAGTTCAACTCACTCAGTATTATCCCACCAATATTTAATATAAGTTAAATTTAAATATTTGTGTGCTATGATTGTGATTTGGTTGATGGATGTTGAATATGAATATTTATTGTTTTAATTGAACTGATTAAATTAAACACTCATTTAATTTAATTTAAATCAATCGTTATTTTTAACGATTGTAACCGATGGAGGTAACTTACCTCATTGGTCATGTTTATAGATATGTTAAATTTATAGATGAATGTTTGGATGACTATATTATCGATCGTCGAGTATCATATCTGTTTATCGAAATAAATGATATTGTTGAGATAACGTATTCGGATGCAGGGAAAACAGGCTGGAGGGATCCAACTGGATTCCTCAAATTTATTGTTTATTTTATATTATAATTATATGAACTGTTTAACCGATATGATTGGATGGTTCACTTGATTATTGATTATTGAATCTAAATTAAACGTTTGTTTTGTTTTAACCAATAGATAGTATTGGTTGAGTAACTGGTAGTAGTTGGCCCAAAAATATAACGTTGATTTACCGTCAGGTGAACTGACGGTAATGAAGATATAAATCTATTTTATACTTAAAGATGGATTTTGAAATCGATATATTTGAATAAAGGCTTTAATAAAAGGAAATTAATAGTGTTATTTATTATTTAAATTTTTAAGAAATTATTAAATGAATTTGTAAAGTAAATTCTTACGTAATAAGATTTGTGAAAGGACGAGCATAATTAATGAAATGATTAAGAGTTGGATTAATTGTTCGCAAGAGACAATTAAATGCAATTATTTAAATTAATTATTTTATTAATTAATTCAAAAGAAGGGATAGTTGGAGCTGATTAACGAGGTAATCACGGTTTAATTTGACAAAGTCAACTAATTTAATTGAAATTGGTTATTGACTGATTTGTTTTGGATTTATTATAATGAAACAGATTAATGAATATTTGTTTTATCTAATAAGATTTTTAAAAGGAAAATTACTATTTATTTAGTCAATAAAGAACTTAATGATCGTTACAAGGAAGATAATTATTATTTTAATTAATAAGAATTTAAGAGGTTAATGTTTAAATGGAATTCATTTAATTAAGTAATCAAAGTTGGTATTGAAACCTGATTGAATTGAGAAAGGAGTTTATGAACGGAATTATTATAAAACCGAGTTTGTTAAACTAAGTTAATGAAAGGAATTTTATGCCGATATGATAGATAAATAAGAGTTTACTTAATATTAAATTAAGTAAGAAGGAATCGAGGTAAGTTTGGTTTTATATTTAACCTGAGAGTTATAAGCGATGTTATAAAAGAGGCTTGAGGCTAAGACGTTGAAGTTTTAATTTAACGTTACCTAATTCTGAAGTTGAAACGAGATTTTCAAAATAGAAAATGATTGAATTGATCAGAAGTGAGATAATATGGGTTGATAAGGGGTTAAGATAAGAATTGGAACCTAACTGGAGACTGGTTGAGTTGAGTGGTTGTCTAAGTGTTGATCTGATGTTGATTTCGGTCTTCGGGGTTGATACTTTGGGAATTATTCGCTTACCAATTTACGGTCAGGAACCAATGAATGTTGAGACATTGAAATTACTTGAATAATTTCGTGATTAATATTTTAAAACAATAATAAAATAGAAACTAAATATGGTTATTAAATATTTTTGTAAATATTTGATTGAAATGATTTTGAGAAGATTAATATATCTAAATGAGTATTGAATACCATGTTTAAAAATATAGAATGTTTCAGAAGTTTTAAATCAATCATTCGTTAATTATTTTTAATAGAAGGGGCCAAGTGATGCTGAATACTGAACCAGTGAATTCGTTTTACTTTCATGATTTAATGGTTGTTTATTTAATAGTTAACTAACTGACTATCAAATCTGGCCAATAAGATTGTCGGTACGGAAAGACCGGGATCGAATTTATATTCGTAAACCATTCCGACCAGCAAATACGTAAATATTGAAGATGTCGGATGTTGGTCAAGATGAAGAGATTGAAGACTGTGGATCTTCATAAAACGGTAGAATTACTTATAATCTCTGGTTAGCTCCCTAAGATATATTGTGACTCTATTGTGGTTGAAATCGACGGATTTGCAAGGACTACTCGCTACTGATTTATAGGGTGATTCCTAGAATGTGGTAGGGGGGTATCTTCGGTTCATCCTGTTCTTAGATGACTTTTATGGACAAATGTTTGACAGTGTATTTCCAACGGGGTCACGTACGTTGATTTCTTCAAACGTGTCAGAGTTGGGTAGCTCCCAACTAGGGTATTTTTGTGGACGTCAATTAGTGATGTCCAGCAGGTATGATGATGTGACATTCAAAGTAAATGGTGGCCAGATGTTCTAAAGGTAAGTTCTAACCTCAAGCCTCATCAACTAAGAAATGACAAAAATTGGGTAGGTAGCATAGCTATGTGGGTCGCTCCCATTAGGGTGTATAATCATCTATCTAGAGAAATTCCTTTTGCTTTTTTAATCTATCATGTTATCCCTTTTGAGAAACGGTTGATGATCCCAACTGTTAGTGGTATACATTCGATATACTCAAGCGAAATGAGTGGTCGGTCATGTGTGGGCCGGACTGCAAGACGTTCTTGTTGGACCTAGTGTATTCGCCTCTAGAGATACACTATCGGCAGGTGGTTCCATACCTTGTCATAGTCGGAATCCAATCTCCAATAAGCACCCGCAATTTTGATTGTATACTATATATATGGAGCGTGAGATGCAAGCGTTCTGCTAGATTGCTATTTTTGTACTTAGACACTATTATAATATCAGAAGATATATATGATTTCAAAAACGTTTTGTGTTATCGTAAGGTAAAATCCGTCCATGTTTATGTGTGGATTTGATCTTATGATAATCATTTTCTTTCGAAAACATTTGTGAACTTAGAAATCAAGTTGGATGATTTCCCTTAAAACTTTACAAGTTTTTCTCACTCTGATTCACCAGACTGACCCGATATTTGAAATGCTTGGGTTAGACCGGGTTGTACAGGTCCAGGTTATTGGATACTACGAAGTTCAAAAGACAAGATGGAGGAGTACACACATATTAATATTTATTCTGCTGTATGTTGTATATGAGGACAGATTATTATAACTGTCCAGATGTGTGATGTACTCTAATGATTGTAAGTTTTATTTCAAGCTCCCAATAAAGAATTATTTATTTATTATATTTTGTTTTGCTACGATGTGAGACTGGTTCTGTGTTGTTTTCTTCTTTTTATTTCTTCTATTCTAATATTTCTTTCTTATCTTCTTCTCATCCCCTAAATTCCTTCTACTGGCAACTGGGTTTCTAGTACAATTTGGGTTGGATTGGTCTTGTTTAGTCAACTCAAAAGGTACCAGAAATTTGGGTCGTCACATTTGGTATTAGAGCAATGGTTAAGTAATAACCTTGGCTCTGTGGCGTAACTTGATAGAGATGGGGTTAGTAATACACTAGGTTAAGTTGAGTGTATATATGAGAGCGTACTTGTAAATTTTATATACATATGTTTTGTATTGTGTTAATTAATTGGTTCAATATTTGAACTAGTAACTGACACAATATTAATTTGTAAAGATGGTCAAATGAAATAAATTTGGCCAAATCATATTCTTTTTATAGAAAAGAAATAATTTATTGAGTAGTTTGTTGAACTGGATGGAATTCGATTTGGATTGGAAATTTGAAATGGTTTAATATAACCATAAAATTTCACATATGAAATTAATATGTGAGTTTGAAATAAAATCAGAATTTGAATTTTAATTGAAGGTAAATAAATTAGAAAATTAAATAGTTAATTGAATATGGATTTGGTGGTTAAGTTTAAATCAATATAAGAATGGATATTGGAGTTAAAAATGGATTTTTGAGTTAAATGAAATAATTTGGAATTTGGAAACAGAGTAAAATATAAATTTACTGGTTTAGTTAAGTTGGTTGTGTATTGATTATGGATGTGCATTGATTTTTTATTATTTTTTAGATGGATTGAGTAGAATTCATATATGGTTTAATAACAGAATTAAATTAATTGAAAACTAAATTCCAGTATAAGGAATTCGAATAAAATTCGATTATGAAATAAAATTGAATAACTCGGTATTTATTACTTACATTGTAAATGAGTTAAGCACAGGTTGATTAGAAAAGGATAAGCTGTTAATTCCTAAGGTTTGGCATTTGAGTTTGGTTGCTCGACAAAAGATAAACCTTATTATATTGGTTTGGATGGTTGATTTTATGCCCCTGAATTGGGTAGCAGTTATGTTTAGTTTCCTTTTGAGATGTGTGAGGCACGGAGTGGCATTTGTAGTTGTTCTGATCGAGCAGTGCAGAGGAGATGCTGGCCAATTTTTCGCAAATTTATGTAACTTAAAATATATTTTTCAAGCTAATTTTTAATAATAATTTTGAAAATAGTTAGGGTTGAAGCATTCTTCTCATTTAGAAATTTCAGGGATGAAACTCCTTTAAGGGGGAAGGAATGTAGCGTTCCGTATTTTTGGTAGTCAGATATTTAATATATTTGATTATTTTAAATATCGATTTGGAATTTTAATTGGATTTATGATATATATTTTGTTTATATAATGAAGTTTGAACGTATAATTTATATAAAATTATAAATCGAGCTTGAAACATCGCGGTAGTTCGTAATTTACGATTTATATTTCAATTGAATATGCAGAATCCGTTTTAAGACGGATTTCTATGAAACCAAAAACATTTGAACCGATTTTATTATAATTTTCTAACGGAAGAGAAATATGGAGATTTCAGCTTATAAATTTTTTGTTATGTCAAATTCAAAATTTCAAATAGTCACTATGGAATTCATTAATAAACAATAACATTTATTAAAGGATTATATATATTGAATATCGTTTAATTCGGGGTTGTAAATATTGGTTTAACTTATATATTTGTTTATTCTGAAGATGTGTAATATTTTACTTGAAGATATTACATAATAATATATTATTATTATTATTTAAATGAATTGTTTTGAATTTAACTATATTTTATCGATATTATATAGGCCGTAAAATTGGTTTTCTTTCCAAACAATCTCCGTTATCATCAAAATGAATTTTATTGGAATGCGTATAGCTAATTATTGTTAGATTTCTATTTGGAGCCAAATCGGAGTTATTTTATCGTGCATGAAATTTAAAGGTGAACCGATAAATTAAAATATCGTCGTTGTGCAAACAGAATCTGTTTCCAACGAAATTAATTTCATTGGGACCGGAATGTTGAAATATAGCAGTATGTCTATTTTCATAGTGTTTGGGGTTGGTGGAAGACAGTATGAATTTAGTGATTACCCGTACATAATGGTTAGCGGTAAATATTAGATACCATATTAAATAAAACATAAAAGCTTAATTCTTAAGCAACTAAATTGTGTACGCACTACCATCCTATGACACACCTATGACCTAGCCACCCAATTAAATAAACAATCTGAAAAGAAAATATACTGTAACTTTTGCCTCCCCATACGTGAACACGAACAGCTTGCAAAGTCCAAATCAATTTGCAGCCGTGTTTTCCCTTCAGCCGTCCCTTTCTTTAAGTTTAATGGAAATGGAAATCAACACAATTAGTAAATATCTAAAGCTGACCTCAACACCTTTATTACAGACCTTCGCACCTACAGAAATCTTTTTCTCTGAATTGGAAAGGAGATAACACGACGAGCAGCTACCCTATTGTACGTAGCTATTGACAATATAACGTTCTTATCCCCTCATTTCCTCCTATACATACGCGCCTCCCCAGTTGTTTCGGCATGAACTATCACAACAAAACTCCATTTGTTGTTCATTTTTCCTCCCAGAAATTAAACCAAAGAGTAAATAAAAAAACTCTGACTTCACAAGAACAAAAGCCGCAAGACAGAAAATCACAAGTGGATTAATACCCGGGGCTTCATGAACGGACAGATGCTAACAATAAAAGAGTAGAAGAATGGTGAGAGGAGCACAGTAAATGTGCGTGCGTGGGGAAAGTAAGATCAAGGGAGGGAGAGTTTTGGGCATTTGAATGAGATAGAAGTGGGAAGGAGAATTTTTGCAGCAGGTTTCGTATTTGTTTTATGGGGAAGAGAAGCAGTACATAGTAATCGATCCTTGCACGAAAAAAACATGTAGGAAGAATTGTTGTGGCAATTCGTGGGGGTGCGGTTGTAATGACCCGCATTGGTAGAGGTATTATAATTAATTAATTTAATTATATAAATTGTGATATAGTGAATTTAATAGTCGTTGAATTAAATTATAGATGAATATTTAATTAAAATAATAAATTAAATAATATATTTAGTTCTGAAATAATCAGAATTGGCTGAAATGGCGATATGGTGTGAACTGGATCATCTGTGATATATAATTCAGTTCAGAATTGAATTAGAATAACGAATATATTATACAGTTCGTTATTCGGTGATTTGAACTTCAACTGAATGTACAGGATTCGTTTTAAGCCGGATTTCTGTGAAACAAGAAACGTGTGGAGCTGGTGGAGTATATCTTTCTAGTGGAAGAGAAAAATCGGGATTTCGTCGTGTAGATTTTGATATATGTCCAAATCAAATTCTCAGAAAAATAGCGCCATGACCATAACGATTTATTTATATTTTAAAAAGGGAATTTAAATATAAATCGAACATCGGGTTGACCCAGATTGAAATATCGAGTTAGAAATCCACATAGGATTTTTCTTAGTTGTATGATATTCCTCTGTGAATACAGACGATAATATTTATTTTTTAAATATTAAATTTAATTTATTTAAATATATTTATATATTTAAATAGGTTTTTTAGGGGTTTAAAAATAGCCACTTTTGCAAACAAAGTCGGAATTCGACAAAACCAGTTTCGTTGGGTCTGTAATGTCGAACTCTAACTGCATGTCCAGTTTGGTGATTTTTGGGT
Organism: Allium sativum; assembly: GCA_030737875.1. NCBI lineage: Eukaryota > Viridiplantae > Streptophyta > Magnoliopsida > Asparagales > Amaryllidaceae > Allium > Allium sativum. Next base: position 294,230,027 of record CM060912.1, read on the forward strand.
ATCGTATGTGATCACAGGAATTTTAGAGGACGAATACAATTAATGATTTGATTAAAATAAAATAAAATATTGAATAGAAAAATAGTATTTTCCCTCTATAAATATCCCACTAACTCTTCTAACCCTAAACATATTCTTTCACTAGTCAAATGCAGTTAGGCCGCCAGAAATTTTCTCTCAAACCAAATCATGCATTTTAAAAATTCCTAACAATTTGAATAAATTTCTATAAATTGAAATTCAAACTTCTCTACAATCTCTGGAAATTCCTCTTTAATTCGATACCCATGTTACAGGGTTCGATGGTGATTCTAGTGTTTGGAAAAAAATGTCGTGGTCCTAGGGTTAATATCGGTAGGAGATTAAAGCTTGAACTCATGTTTCCGAGATCGTTTTCGAGGTCGGGGTGGAGTTTAGCTTCGACTAGGATTCTTTTTGTGGTCTTCGGTGGTTAAAAATTGTCGATGGTTTTCACAGTGGGTATAGGTTCGGTCTGGGAACTGCAGGGATGAAATGGAGGGCGAGTTTGAGGAAAACAGGTGGAGGAGGAAGAGAAGTTGAAGAGGTGGAGAATGGTGGAAGTCTTGGTTTGTTTCGTGGGCTATTTGACAAGAATGGAGGGTCATGACAGCTTGGGTATGGCTGGTTATAGTGTGCGGTACTGTAGATGAGATGGAGGAGTATGTCGAGTTCAATGTTCTTGGTACAAGAAGGTAGAGCATTCAAAGAGGAGTTCGAAGATATGTTTATTTTAGTTTTTAAGGGGATGGTGGAGGTTCGGTTGGGAGTCGAAGTCGATGAATGGTGAAAGGAGGAGTAGCAGCATGAAGTTTAATTCGGGAAGAAGGTATTTGGGGACATGGAGGGTAGTGGGCCGGTGAGGATTGTAAGGCCCAAATTTATTTAAGTATATTTAAAACTAAAATTTAGTTTAATTTTAAGTTATAAAGTCCTAACTTGTAATTGTTCTATCTGGGTCATACGATATCAGAATCACGAACGGTCAGATCCATTGGGATCGTATGGATGGACACTACACCATGGAACTGACTGGGAGTGAATCCGAGCCCGTTACAATTTATGGAGAAATAAATTGTCCGATCTAAATAAACGACAATTATCGTTAATTAACGATGATAGTCCAATGTGAGTAAATCTCACTCACTCTGAACAGTTTATAAATTCATGTTGTATTTTTAGAACTGTTAAATATTGGCTGATTGACTGTGTGTTGACTGTTTAATTGAACTGCTAGTCAGTTAGTTGAATTTCTATATTGATTCTGTTTAAAAGAATATATCATATGGAACTGAAAGTGATGTTGATTGTATTGTGTAACATCTGTGGATGCAGGGAAACAGGTTGGAGGAGTCCAACCAGACTCCTTAGTATTTATGACATTGTTATGTTCATATATTGTAATATATGATGTGATATATAATATGTTTGATTATGTGTGTTAGAATGATGATGATCATTGTGATTCAATATTTTTAATATCATAAAAGGACCCTGGGATATAAAAAGAATTATTTCAATGTATATTGAAATAAAGGGATTTTATAAAATCAATAGATTTTATAAAAAGGAAATATTTTGAAAGTAAATAAAAGGAAAATGTTTATAAAACGAATAGAGTTTTATAAAAGGGAAAAATGTTGATAAAACAAATAGAATAGAATAAAGGAATATTTATTTAGGAAATAAATAGGATTACAAAAGGAGTTAATCAAACGTAGTTTATTAAAAGGAGTTAATCAAACGTAGTTATCAAAAGGAGTAAATCTGACATAGTTATATAGGATAAGGTACCATTTTGCACGACTTCTAGCGTAATTCGCAGGGCTGCAGATAGCCTACGGCAGTCGGATGTTTCCTGAGGGAATCAGGCGTAACCATTGTGATCGTTGCGATCTAGAGTTAAATAGAGTTATCGAATATTAGTTATTTGAATAAGAGTTAAATAGAGTTATCGAATATTAGTTATTCGAATAGAGTTAAAAGAGTTAAATCAAATAGAGTTAACCCAATAGCGTTAGTCCAATAGAGTAAATTGAATAGAGTTATCAAATATACCTTATTCGAAGGGAAGAATTATCGAATAGAGATGATTCGAAAGAGAGTTACATATGGAAGTTGTTAAAGAATTAAAAGGTGAACTTTGTCTATTTCAAGGTTAGAAACGTTGTTCAGTTAAGGTCTGAGAGGTAGTATTACCCCAACTTGATTGACTTCATTTTTAACTAAGGAATGGTTAAGGTTCGATAGTGAAGGTGGGTTAAAGGAATTTAGTTAAAAAGAGTAATGGTTTGAGTTGGCATCGTGATGGTTTGTTTAAACATCTGTCTAGGTCCAATGAAGGAGTTTTGGAAATGTTTTCCAAATAAGAACCAGAAATGTTTTCTGATATAGAAATCAAGAAATGGAAATGATTTCCAATGGTAATAACATATATTTTCTAAATTTAGAAAATAAGAAATGTTGAATATAGGGAAACAGGAGATGAAAAATGAACTAAGGAGATAAATGTTAAATGATGTTTGATCGATATAAATTTCCATCTGGAAATAATATCGTTGTTTGCACACCTGTTTTTCTTTGATAGTTAAATCATAGACTATCAAAGTTTTGACCATTTTAACATTGTTAATATGGAGAGACCGGTTGGTTTATTATCCAAAGAACCACTCTGTATTGGCATAAGCGTTGCGAATCATATATGCCAAAGATAATTAAAGACGGAGTAAAGTGCAAGGGCTATTGTATAAGTCTTAGATAACAGTGCCTAAGATGGATGTATTGAATAGTGCCTTCGGTTCATCCTGTTCCTGGATGACTTGTATGGACGGATGTCTGACAGAGTATTTTCAGACGATCACGTATATTGATTTCTCCAACCATACCAAGAGTGGAAGTGGAGAAGGAAACTTCTTTAGGTAACACATAATGTATGGTTGAGGACGTCAATCTGTGATTTGATGGATTTGACGATGTGGCATTCAAAAAGAATCTGGTGTGATGATAAAGCGTAGCTTCTAGCCTCACATCCAGTAAATGACAGAAATCGGGCAGGCAACATGGCTAAGTCGGTCGCTCCGAAGTAGGGTGTATAATCACCTGATCTAGAGTTTCATTTACTTCTAAAAATCTATTGTCGATACTGTCCCATTCGGGAAATGGTTGTTGATCCCAACTATTGGTGATATACATTTGATACACTCAAGCGAAATGAGTGGTCGGTCATGTGTGGTCGGGTTGGAAGATGATCTTGTTGAACCCAGTGTATTCCTTTCTAGAGGTACACTAGCGAAAGGTGGTTCCATACCTTGTCATAGTTGTAAATCCATTACCCAATACGTGCTTGTGGTTTTGATTGTATGCTATATATGTAGAACGTGAGATGGAAGCGTTTCGGCTAGATGATTATTATATTGTGGTTGATAGACATTATTATAATATCAAAAGGTTTTTGATATAAAGATAATTTGGATTCTCATAAGGGAAAAACCCGTTCCGTTATACGACGTGGTCTTATGAGATATCATTTACCTATTTGAACTATTTTAAACTGTTTTACTCATACCAGTCCCATGACTGACCCGGAGTTTATTTTGTTTTCCCTAAACTTTTGGGTGCCCAATTTTGTACGGGCAGTCAAGTAGTCGGGATTTACAGATACTGGAAAACCTTGGAGCAGGAGGCTTCAGGATGTTATAGCTATAGTTATTTCCACTGTGTTGTAAGTGTTATACTTTGATAATGATGTATATTCAAGTACAGATTTGTATTTCAAAGTTATGTTATGAAATATATTTATTCGTTCTGTTGTGAGATTCGTGTTACTCTGATATTGTGTTCTTCTTCTTCTTATATTCTAAGTTTCTATCTTATCTTTCCTCACCCTCAGTTTTCTTTCTATTAATTTCCTGATTTTCGGTTTAATTTGGGGTTGGACTTGTGTTTTTGGTCAGCTCAAATTGGACTGGATTTTCGGGTCATTACAGTTGGTATCAGAGCTTAAGGTTAAGTGAATTACCGTGGCTCTGTGGCGTGACTCAGTAGAGATAGGGTTAGTAATACCATAGATTGAGTTGAGTGTATATATACGAGTGAGCGTATTTGTTATTGATATAAAAATTGTTTTATATTGTGGTGATTTATTGGTTGAGTTGTTTATGAGTTCTGGTCGATCAGTTTGATCCACTGTATCGGTAGGAGTTTATAAACACTCGAATACGATGGACCGTCATGGTATGTTTTGAAAAAAAGGGGTAAAATAAAATAAGTTTACCCAAGGTATATCTTGATATAGAGAAGATATATATATATATCAAAATTATAATATAGTGGATATATTGGTTGTTATTATAATCGAGTAAGATTATAAATTAAATGGTTATGTAAATAACCAATCAAAATTCATATAAGTGAAATACGTGAAATCAGATGAGTTAAATCTGAAATTTAAGCCAGAAATTGAATTAAAATTCGGGAAAATTGGATAAGTGTTTGTAAATGGATTTGTATTAAAAATAAGGAAAATTTAAGACCCTGGGAGATTTTAAATTGTTTTACAAGCAGTGTGAATTATATTTTGAAATGAATTTCAAAGTGGAAATGTTTAGAAATGGTTTTATAGTATTGAACTCACTTTGATCGCAGGAAAATAGATTATGATGATGACAACTGCATCATCAGTATTCGTTTTCGAGTTGTAAGTGATGAATTACTACCAGGGATACTGTTTTGAATTTGTTTTGGGAAAGACAAGTTGTGTTGAATTTCAAAATGGGATTTATAATAAAGAATGAATAAAAAAAAGTTTGAAATAGAAATTGAATATAGAAATTCAAAGGGAGTTTGAATATATGAAATTCAATGGAATTGAAATAAAAATTGAATATAGAAATTCAAAGGGAGTTTGAATGTAGAAATTCAAATGGAATTCAAATATAGAATTTGAATATAGAAAATATAAAGGAATTCAAATATAGGATTTGAATATCGAAAGTGAAATGGAATTTGAATATAGAAATTCAATGGGATTTATAATATAGAATTTGAATAGAATTTGATATATAGATTTGAATAATATAAGTGATATAAAATTTGAATAGAAATTGAATAGGATTAACTAAGTCGAAGAGGAATTAGTTAATCGAGTTTTGAATTTAAAGTTGAACTTTGAAAGGTGAATTGGATTTGTAAATGGATATTCGAAATCGAATATAGAACTTAAATTTGAAATTTGGATTCAAATTAGTTAATAAGCAAGTTAAAATATATTTGAACATGTCATGTTCAAATATAAAAGTGAAATAGACTAAAGAGTTAATTAACAAATTAATTAAAGAATTGAATTAAAACGATCAGGTATAGTTATAATAGATTGGGCAGGTATAAATATACATGAGATAGGTATGGATAAGGTATGAAGGTATAGAAATAGAATGCTCGACGAAAAGGTATGTATTTAATTCATATATGAGATTTTATGCGCCGTATTGGCTAGCCACTTGGCTTTTTCTTTTCCTTTCGGATTGGTAAGGGCCATGGGAGGCTATTTGAAATATCCCGATGCTCCTAGTACAAATGAGGTTATGGCAAATTTTTCCGGGAATTTAAGGAGTTAGAATGTTTTTAAGAAGTTTGAAAACTAGAATCTATATATCAATATATAGAAGTCGATAAGGAAACAAACTTAGAAATAGAATAGTAAAATCAAAAAGGAAGACTAAGAATAAAATCTATTAAGAATAGAAAGAGGAAGCGTATACGTGTTTAAAAGTGAATAAGTAGTTGTATGGTATTGATTATTCGAGTAAGTAGTCATATCTGTTTTGACGTTATAAATGTTATTCAGTCAAGGTCTGAGAGGTAGTTATACCCCAACTTGATTGATTTCATTATTAACGAATAAATAGTAAGATTTCAGGCTCGAAGATCAATGTCGAATAAGAGTTAGTTGAATATAGTATTTGGGTTGTCGTAACGATGTTTTACACAACATCCGTTTTAACCTAAATAAGTGTAAGCTTGGAAATATAATAAAGAATATTTCCTAAGTATAGAAATAAACGAGATCGGAAAAGAGATAAGTAATTGGAATATTTTCCAATTATAAATAGCATATATTTTCTAAAGTTTAGAAAATAAAGGAAGGCGATATTCGGAAATGTTTTCCAAATAACGTAAAAGGCCAATATGGTTATTGAAAATATTTGATTAACAAATATTGATAAAGAAATAGAGAAGTGATTTAACTAATGGAATATTAATTAAGGGCTCAGTGACATGTTCAAAAGGAAAAATTGGTTTTTGAAAAGAGTAAATTGTTTAAAAACTCCCAGGGAAAGACTGTTTGATTTAAAAACAAATTTAACAGAAATTTGTGAAAGCAAATTTAAATTAAAGTAAAGCCAGTAAAGTGGTAACTGAGACTGATTCAGAATGATATCAAGACAAATTGGATTGTGAGATTCGAATTTGAAGTGTAATGGGATAATCAAGTTAAGAGTTGTGAATCGAGAAGAAACTCGAGTTAAAATGATATTTGGCTTGGATATAAGCAAATGGTTGTGTTGTGGATAAAAGCAGATTGGAATTTGATTGGGATGACCCATGTATCCGCTGAATTGATAATAGGTGGAAAGGATATAACGATATGCCAACAAAAGGTACAAGTTTATATTTCTATTGGATATAAGATTTATGAGCCAAATTGGCAAGCCGCTTGGCTGTTTGATTTTCTTTTGGGTTGGAGATGGCCCAGAGAGGCGAGTTGGAGTTTGACCGATTGACCAGTACAAAGGAGGTGCTGGCGAAATTTTTCGAGAGGTTAAGGAGTTAGAAAATTTTCAGGATTTTTGGAAATTTTCGTTGATAAGAATTAATTAATAATTTAATTGAAATTAAATTGGTTCAGTTGAAACTGAAGTTAAGAAGTGAACAAATATGTTCTAACCAGTCGATAGGGTCGTTCTCTACCTTAGCAATTTCGAGGACGAAACTATTTTAAGTGGGAAAGAATGTAACGACCCGCATTGACAGAGGTATTATAATTAATTTATTTAATTATATAAATAGTGATATAGTGAATTTAATAGTCGTTGAATTAAATTATAGATGAATATTTAATTAAAATTATAAATTAAATAATATATTTAATTCTGAAATAATCAGAATTGGCTAAAATGGCGATATGGTGTGAACTGGATCATCTGTGATATATAATTCAGTTCAGAATTGAATTAGAATAACGAATATATTTTATAAACGACAGTTTGAACGTATAATTATATTATAATTAAAATCGAGCTTGAAATGGCGTTGTAGTTCATTATTTGGCGATTTGAACTTCAACTGAATATACATGATTCGTTTTAAGCTGGATTTCTGTGAAACAAGAAACATGTGGAGCTGGTGGAGTATATCTTTCTAGTGGAAGAGAAAAATCGGGATTTCGTCCTATAGATTTTGATATATGTCCAAATCAAATTCTCAGAAAAACAGCGCCATGACCATAACGATTTATTTATATTTTAAAAAGGGAATTTAAATATAAATCGAACATCGGGTTGACCCAGATTGAAATATCGAGTTAGACATCCACATAGGATTTTTCTGAGCTCTATGATATTCCTTTGTGAATATAGACGATAATATTTATTTTTTTAAATAATAAATTTAATTTATTTAAATATATTTATATATTTAAATAGGTTATTTAGGAGTTTAAAAATAGCCACTTTTGCAAACGAAGTCGGAATTCGACGAAACCAGTTTCGTTGCGTCTGTAATGTCGAACTCTAACTGCATGTCCAGTTTGGTGATTTTTGGGTATCGTATGTGATCACAGGAATTTTAGAGGACGAATACAATTAACGATTTGATTAAAATAAAATAAAATATTGAATATAAAAATAGTATTTTCCCTCTATAAATTTCCCACTAACTCTTCTAACCCTAAACATATTCTTTCACTAGTCAAATGCAGTTAGGCCGCCAGAAATTTTCTCTCAAACCAAATCATGCATTTTAAAAATTCCTAACAATTTAAATAAATTTCTATAAATTGAAATTCAAACTTCACTACAATCTCTGGGAATTCCTCTTCAATTCGATACCCATGTTACAGGGTTCGATGGTGATTTGAGTGTTTGGAAAAAAATGTCGTGGTCTTAGGGTTAATATCGGTAGGAGATTAAAGCTTGAACTCATGTTTCCGAGATCGTTTTCGAGGTCGGGGTGGAGTTTAGCTTCGACTGGGATTCTTTTTGTGTTCTTCGGTGGTTAAAAATTGTCGATGGTTTTCACAGTGGGTATGGGTTCGGCCTGGAAACCGCAGGGATGAAATGGAGGGCGAGTTTGAGGAAAACAGGTGGAGGAGGAAGAGAAGTTGAAGAGGTGGAGAATGGTGGAGGTCTTGGTTGGTTTCGTGGGCTATTTGACAAGAATGGAGGGTCGCGAGAGCTTGGGGATGGCTGGTTATGATGTGCGGTACTGTAGATGAGATGGAGGAGGAGTATGTCGAGTTCAATGTTCTTGGTACAGTAGGGTAGAGCATTCAAAGAGGAGTTCGAAGATATGTTTATTTTAGTTTTAAAGGGGATGGTGGAGGTTTGGTTGGGAGTCGAAGTCGATGAACGGTGAAAGGAGGAGTAGCAGCGTGAAGTTTAATTCGGGAAGAAGGTCTTTGGGGACGTGGAGGGTAGTGGGCCGGTGAGGATTGTAAGGCCCAAATTTATTTAAGTATATTTAAAACTTAAATTTAGTTTAATTTTAAGTTATAAAGTCCTAACTTGTAATTGTTTTATCTGGGTCATACGATATCAGAATCACGAACAGTCAGATCCGTTGGGATCATATGGATGGACACTACACCATGGAACTGACTGGGAGTGAGTCCGAGCCCGTTACAATTTATGGCGAAATAAATTGTCTGATCTAAATCAAAGAAAATTATCATTAATTAACGATGATAGTCCAATGTGAGTAATTCTCACTAACTCTGAACAATTTATAAATTCATGTTGTATTTTTAGAACTGTTAAATATTGGCTGATTGACTGTGTGTTGATTATTTGATTGAACTCCTAGTCAGTTAGTTGAATTTCTATATTGATTCTGTTTAACAGAATATATAATATGGAACTGAAAGTGATGTTGATTTTATTGTGTAACATCTGTGGATGCAGGGAAACAGGTTGGAGGAGTCCAACTGGACTCATCAATATTTATGATATTGTTCTGTTCATATATTGTAATATATGATGTGATATATAATCTGTTTGATTATGTGTGTTAGAATGATGTTGATCATTGTGATTCGATATTTTTAATATCATAAAAAGACCCTGGGATGTAAAAAGAATTATTTCAATGTATATTGAAATAAAGGGATTTTATAAAATCAATAGATTTTATAAAAAGGAAATATTTTGAAAGTAAATAAAGGGAAAATGTTTATAAAACGAATAGAGTTTTATAAAAGAGAAAAATGTTGATAAAACAAATAGAATAGAATAAAGGAATATTTATTTAGGAAATAAATAGGATTATAAAAGGAGTTAATCAAACGTAGTTTATTAAAAGGAGTTAATCAAACGTAGTTATCAAAAGGAGTAAATCTAGCATAGTTATATAGGATATGTTACCATTTTGCACGACTCCTAGCGTAATTCGCAGGGCTGCAGATAGCCTACAACGGTCGGATGTTTCCTGAGGGAATCAGGCGTAACCATTGTGATCGCTGCGATCTAGAGTTAAGCGAATGGAGTTAAATCGAATATTAGTTATTCGAATAAGAGTTAAATAGAGATATCGAATATTAGTTATTCGAATAAGAGTTAAATAGAGTTATCGAATATTAGTTATTCGAATAGAGTTAAAAGAGTTAAATCAAATAGAGTTAACCCAATAGCGTTAGTCCAATAGAGTAAATTGAATAGAGTTATCGAATATGCCTTATTCGAAGGAAAGAATTTTGGAATAGAGATGATTCGAAAGAGAGTTACGTAAGGAAGTTGTTAAAGAATTAAAAGGTGAACTTTGTCTATTTCAAGGTTAGAAACGTTGTTCAGTTAAGGTCTGAGAGGTAGTATTACCCCAACTTGATTGACTTCATTTTTAACTAAGGAATGGTTAACGTTCGATAGTGAAGGTGGGTTAAAGGAATTTAGTTAATAAGAGTAATGGTTTGAGTTGGCATCGCGATGGTTTGTTTAAACATCTGTCTAGGTCCAATAAAGGAGTTTTGGAAATGTTTTCCAAATAAGAACCAGAAATGTTTTCTGATATAGAAAACAAGAAATGGAAATGTTTTCCAATGGTAATAACATATATTTTCTAAATTTAGAAAATAAGAAATGTTGAATATAGGGAAACAGGAGATGAAAAATGAACTAAGGAGATAAATGTTAAATGACATTTGATCGATATAAATTTCCATCTGGAAATAATATCGTTGTTTGCACACCTGTTTTTCTTTGATAGTTAAATCACAGACTATCAAAGTTTTGACCATTTTAACATTGTTAATATGGAGAGACCGGTTGGATTATTATCTAAAGAACCACTCTGTATTGGCATAAGCGTTGCGAATAATATATGCCAAAGATAATTAAAGACGGAGTAAAGTGCAAGGGCTATTGTATAAGTCTTAGATAACAGTGCCTAAGATGGATGTATTGAATAGTGCCTTCGGTTCATCCTGTTCCTGGATGACTTGTATGGATGGATGTCTGACAGAGTATTCCCAGACGATCACGTATATTGATTTCTCCAACCATACCAAGAGTGGAAGCGGAGAAGGAAACTTCTTTAGCTAACACATAATGTATGGTTGAGGACGTCAATCTGTGATTTGATGGATTTGACGATGTGGCATTCAAAGTGAATCTGGTATGATGATAAAGCGTAGCTTCTAGCCTCACATCCGGTAAATGACAGAAATCGGGCAGGCAGCATGGCTAAGTCGGTCGCTCCGAAGTAGGGTGTATAATCACCTGATCTAGAGTTTCATTTACTTCTAAAAATCTATTGTCGATACTGTCCCATTCGGGAAACGGTTGCTGATCCCAACTGTTGGTGATATACATTCGATACACTCAAGCGAAATGAGTGGTCGGTCATGTGTGGCCGGTTTGCAAGATGTTCTTGTTGAACCCAGTGTATTCCTTTCTAGAGTTACACTAGCGAAAGGTGGTTCCATACCTTGTCATAGTTGGAAATCCATTACCCAATACGTGCTTGCGGTTTTGATTGTATGCTATATATGTAGAACGTGAGATGGAAGCGTTTCTACTAGATGATTATTATATTTTGGTTGATAGACATTATTATAATATCAAAAGGTTTTTGATATAAAGATAATTTGGATTCTCATAAGGGAAAAACCCATTCCGTTATACGGCGTGGTCTTATGAGATATCATTTACTTGTTTGAATTATTTTAAACTGTTTTACTCATACCAGTCCCATGACTGACCTCAGAGTTTATTTTGTTTTGTTTTCCCTAAACTCTTAGGTGCCCAATTTTGTACGGGCAGTCACGTAGTGAGGATTTACAAATACTGGCAGAGCTTGGAGCTGGAGGCTTCAGGATGTTATAGCTATAGTTATTTCCGTTGTATTGTAAGTGTTGTACTTTGATAATGATGTATATTCAAGTACAGATTTGTATTTCAAAGTTATGTTATGAAATATATTTATTCGTTCCGTTGTGAGATTCGTGTTACTCTGATATTGTGTTCTTCTTCTTCTTCTATTCTAAGTTTCTATCTTATCTTTCCTCACCCTCTGTTTTCTTTTTAATAATTTCCTGATTTTCAGCTTAATTTGGGATTGTACTTGTGTTTTTGGTCACCTCAAATTGGACCGGATTTTCGAGTCATTACAGCGGCGGTGGCACCTTGCACTACCGTGGGTTTATAAATGAAAATGGAGCAGCAAGTTTAAAAAAAATGACGAGAAGACAAAACAATAATGGGAAGGGAAGGTTATACTTGCGTGAACAGTGGAAGAGGAAGTGGCGTGGCTTTCTCTGATGGGGGTGAAAGCGCGGGTCTGGAATAGAAGGACTAGGAAGGAGCGGAGGTTCATTCGGAAATGGAAAAGGCAGGTAAAATATAAATGGAGATAAATAGTAAAAGGCATATATGCCTAATCGAAATTCTGTCTAATTATATCATAATGCCTACGTAGTTTTCTTAACCTGCTAATAGTACATGTACCCACTGGTGAGAGTTTATAACGTGTGTATAATGAGGGTTAGTGTTATTATATATACAATGAACATTATATTTTAATAAGCCTGTACATTTCAAAACGTGATTTGGAATCTTAAATAAATGGTAATTTGTTTATTGATAAATCATATTAGTTTAGATTAAGGTTAAAATGTATACATTTTGCAAAATTTCAGAAGAGTTAGAATATGCCTAAAAATATTACTGCATATTGACATACCCAGAAATGCTTATGTATGCCTAAGTAACCGTAGCTAATATTTCCTATCCATTTGCAATCGTGTCCAAGTTTGTTTTTAAACATGCCTAATTCCCTTTTTCCTAATCGGGTTTTATTAACTTAAGTAAGGATTAGTTTATAATATATGAATTAAATTATTAACAACATGTGTAGTCATTAAGATGTATATAGCGTGTTAAGGCGGGTTAGGATATAATAGCAGTAGTATATCGGGTAGCCTAAGTTTGGAACATGCCTAAGAATTTATTAGTTAAATTACATTATGGTGTGTGCAGTAGTATATAGTTATATTATATAATTAAGTTATAGCATGTTGTATATATGCCCAGAACCATTGTGTAAAATACGCTCAATACTAGTTTCATGCCTAATAGAGTCCTTGTAGGTAATGAAAATTTAAGAAAATTAGAATATTACTTAAGTTTTATTAATATTATTTAAATAAACAAATTCCGTATAATATATCTTGGTCATACGGTAATAGAATGGACCAAACCAAGTGACGTCGAGTCTGAATCAACGAGCATGCCACAATGGAAATAGTTTGGACAGAGCTGGGTGCAGCTGCGAGTTGTTAAAATGAATTACTTCAACGTCGAATGAAATCAAGGTGAGTTCAACTCACTCAGTTTTATCCCACCTATATTTTATATAAGTTGGGTTTAAATATTTGTGTGCTATGATTGTGATTAGGTCGATGGATGATGAATATGTATATTTATTTGTGTTGATTGAACTAGTTAAATTAAACGCTCGTTTAATTTAATTTAGATCAATCGTTATTTTTAACAATTGTAACCAATGGAGGTAACTTACCTCATTGGTCATGTTTATAAACGTGTTAAATTTATAGATGAATGTTTGGATGACTGTATTATTGATCGTCGATTATCATATCTGTTTATTAAAATAAATGATGTTGTTTAGATAACGTATTTGGATGTAGGGAAAACAAGTTGGAGGGATCCAAATGGATTCCTCAAGTTTATTGTTTATTTTCATATTATAATTATATGAAATGTTTAACTGATATGATTGGATGGTTGACTTGATTATCGATTATTGAATCTAAATCAACATTTGTTTCGTTTTAACCAATAGACAGTATTGGTTGAGTAACTGGTAGCAGTTGGCCCAAAAATATAACGTCGATTTACTGTTAGGTGAACCGACGACAATGAAGTTATAAATTTATTTTATAATTAAGATGGATTTTGAAATCGATATATTTGAATAAAGGCTTTAATAAAAGAAAATTGATAGTATTATTTACTATTTAAGTTTTTAAGAAATTATTAAATGAATTTGTAAAGTAAATTCTTATGTAATAAGATTTGTGAAAGGACGAGCAGAATTAACGAAATGATTAAGAGTTGGATTAATTGTTCGCAAGAGACAATTAAATGGAATTATTTAAATTAATAATATTATTAATTAATTCAAAAGAAGGGATAGTTGGAGTTGATTAACGGGATAATCATGGTTTAAGTTAACAAAGTCAACTAATTTAATTGAAAACGATTATTGACTGATTTCTTTTGGATTTAATACAGCGAAACAGATTAATGAATATTTGTTTTATATAATAAGATTTTTAAAAGGAAATTTACTATTTTTTTAGTTAATAAAGAACTAAATGGTCATTAACGAGGAATTTAATTATTATTTTAATTAATAATAATTTAAGAGGTTAATGTTTAAAAGAAATTCATTTAATTAAGTAATCAAAGTTGGTATTGAAACATGATTGAATTGAGAAAGGAATTTATGAACGGAATTATTATAAAATCGAGTTTTATAAACTAAGTTAATGAAAGGAATTTTAAGTCGACAAGATAGCTTAAATAAGCGTATACTTAATATTAAATTAAGTAACAAGGAATCTAGGTAAGCTTAGTTTTATATTTAACCTGAGAGTTATAAACGATGTTATAAAAGGGGTGTGAGGCAAAGATGTTAAAGTTTTAATTTAGCATTACCTAATTCTGAAATTGAAACTGGATTTTCAAAATGGAAAATGATTGAACTGATCAAAAGTGAGATAATATGGGTTGATAAGGGGTTAATATAAGAAATGGAACCTAACTGGAGATTGGTTGAGTTGAGTGGTTGTCTAAGTGTTGATTTGATGTTGATTTCGGTCTTCAGGGTTGATATTTAGGGAATTGTTTGCTTACCAATTTTCGGTCAGGAACCAATGAATGTTGAGACATTGAAAATACTTGAATAATATTGTAATTAATATTTTAAAACAATAATAAAATAGAAATTGGATATGGTTATTAAATATTTTTCTAAATATTAGATTGAAATGATTTTGAGAAGATTAATATATCGGAATGAGTATTGAATACCATGTTTAAAAATATAGAATGTTTTAGAAGTTTTAAATCAATCATTCGTTAATTATTTTTAATAGAAGGGGCCAAGTGATGCTGAATAATGAACCAGTGAATTCGTTTTATTTTCATGATTTAATGGGTGTTTATTTGATAATTAAATAATAACCGACTATCAAATATGACCAATACGATTGTTGGTACGGAAACATCGGATCGAATTTATATTCGAAAACCATTCCAACCAGCTAATACGTAAATATTGAAGATGTCGGATGCTGGTCAAGATGAATAGATTGAAGACTGTGGATCTTCATAAAACGGTAGAACTACTTATAGTCTCTGGTTAGCTCCCTGAGATATATTGTGACTCTATCGTGGTTGAAATCGACGGATTTGCAAGGACTACTCGCTATTGATCTATATGGTGATTCCAAGAATGTGGTAGGAGGGTACCTTCGGCTCATCCTGTTCCTAGATGAGTTGTATGGATGAATGTCTGACAGAGTATTTCCTACGGGGTCACATATGTTGATTTCTTCAAACGTGTCATAGTTGGATAGCTCCCAACTAGGGTATTCTTGTGGACGCCAATTAGTGATGTTCAGCTGATCTAATGATGTTACATTCAAAGTAAATGGTGGCCAAATGTTCTAAAGGCAAATTATAAACTCAAGCCTCATCAACCGAGAAATGACATAATCGGGCAGGCAACATAGCTATGTGGGTTGCTCTCATTAGGGTGTATAATCACCTATCTAGAGAAATTTCTTTTGCTTCTTTAATCTATCGATGTTGTCCCTTTGGGAAAAGGTTGCTGGTCCCAACCGTTGGTGATATACATTCGATACACTCAAGCGAAATGAGTGGTCGGTCATGTGTGGACCAGGTTGCAAGACATTCTTGTTAAACCCAGTGCGTTCGCCTATAAAGATACATTATCGGCAGGTGGTTCCATACCTTGTCATAGTAGGAATCCAATCTCCAATAAGCGTCCACGGTTTTGATTGTATACTATATATGTGGAGCGTGAGATGCAAGCGTTCCGCTAGATTGTTATTTATTTGTATTTAGACACTATTATAATATCAGAAGATATATATGGTTTCAAAAACGTTTTGGGTTATCGTAAGGTAAAATCCGCCTGTATTTATGTGTGGATTTGGTCTTACAATTATCATTTTCTTTCGAAAAGGTTTTTGAAATTAAAAATCAAGTTGGATGATTTCCGTTAAAACTTTGCGAATTTTTCTCGCTCTGGTTCACCGTACTGACCCGGTATTTGAGATGCTTGGGTTAGAACGGGTTGTACAAGTCCAGGTTATTAGATACTACGAAGTTCAGAAGACTTGATGGAGGAGTTCAGACATATTAATATTTATTCTGTTATATGTTGTATATGAGGACAAATTATTATAATTGTCCAGATGTGTGATGTACTCTGATGATTGTAAGTTTTATTTCAAGCTCTCAATAAAGAATTATTTATATATTATATTTTGGTCCGCTGCGATGTGAGACTCTGATTTTGTTGTGTTTTCTTCATTTTATTTTCTTCTATTCTAATATTTCTTTCTTATATTCTTCTCATCCCCAAAATTCTTTCTATTTGCATTTGGGTTTCTAGTACAATTTGGGTTGAATTGGTGTGGTTTAGTCAGCTCAAAAGGTACCGGAAATTTGGGTCGCCACAGATATCACTTAGAGGAGCTGCACTTTTTCTATTAGACTCTATTTTCATTTTTCTATGGATGGGAAGAGAGCATAAGTCAAAACTCGACTGTGTTGTAGGTGTTGTGAAAACACCATCTGTTAGTTAGCTTGTTGGAGAATCACTTTTCGTGGAGGAAAGTAAAGTGGTTGGGTCATGTAAAGACCCAGTTTTTGGACTAATTCTATAATCTATAATGTGTAGATTATATTAGTAATTAAATTAAATAAAATGGGATTTAAATATTTGGAAAATATTAAGGAAATTCCATATATATATATATATATATATATATATATGTATATGTATATGTATATGTATATGTGTATGTGTATGTATATGTATATGTATATGGTTTAAAATTCCTTAACCAATGTATATATGTATATAAAACAAGTGATTAATGTTTTATTTTTTATTTTAAATAAAAGGGTACTTATGTTACAACAAAAAAAATTACATGAAGGATCATGTTGGATACAAAATACAGCACACACCAACTAAAACAAATACTATACACAACCAAAAAAATCCAGCTCGATCTGCCCAACACTACAAGAACACCAAACAGATACAACATAATACCCATTAAAACTTCACCCAAAACAAAGCATAGAAGACACAGAAACCCCAGTGGAAAACAAACCCTCATTGCCATGAAAGCCCACTTCCAACAAAGCGTACTATTAAAGCACATCAAACCCCAACGGAAACTACATCAGCATAACGAGCCAAACAACAAAATCATACTTGACCGAAAGCCATTAAGCCACATAAACTATCCAAAAGCAGCTACTCAATCAAAAGCTTCAGAACCAACTTTGAGTCACTTTCAACCCAACCTATAGCAAAATATAAACACTGCATCTCTAAGAAACTATCCCCATACCAAATATTCTTCAGAAAAAACCAAATACCACTCAAAGATCAAACTAAACTCAGTACTAGGGTCAAGAAAACTATATAGCAACTTTGAGCCATATCAAACACAGACACTAAAGCCAAGCAAGACACAGTAAGCCACAAACAGGAAAAAAGCAACAAAAAGGAAGTGAAAAGAAGAAAACTCACTTTTTAGAAACTCCTTCATTCTTAACTCCTTCTGGATTGCCCCTACTTCTTTTTTCTTCTTTGTTTTAGATCGAGTTTGGAATTGAGACATGAGATTAACCCACTCTGGATTTGTCTCCACCAAGGGTTCTTCTATAATCGTTATATTTTCCATTTTGAACTTGCTGGATTTAGACTTGAGTCTTCTCTTCTTAAAAGCTGCATGTCGAACTGAATGAACTATCAGAGTAATTCATTAGTAAATCTTTATTTGTAACATCCTCAAATGTTTGATAATCACTATAATCCTCATTATCTTCGACATTATCTATAGCATTTTCATTTTCTTTAACACACTTAATAGAATGTTCACCAATATCCTTCTTGTACCTTTTTACATTAATTTCTCCTGTTTTACCACCTTTCGAATTTAGTTGATCTTCTACCATAGGGGCTAGAGATGAACTCCCCTGTTTAGTAAAAATTCCTAAGAGAAAAATGGAAGTAAAATTGGATTTACTTCATAAAGAGGATGAAAATTATATACATAATATTCATTAAATTTGATAAGAATGGCATAAGATCTAATTCATTTAAATTAGAGTAATTTTCCTATGTATATATTAGCTTGTTATACACACACACACACACACAACTGCTTAACACTTTTGTTTGTATTGACCTTGCTTTCAACTCATGAAGACATGGAGTTACTTAATATAACTAATGAGATCTACGTAAAGTAAAATCTCATTTTTACTTCACATGTAAGTAATTCATAAGAAGATCATAGATATTAAATATAAAGGGACTTTCATTTATAGAATAGGAAAGGAGGGGATCATTGTCATCTGATAGATTGATTTTGCTTGGAGACTAAAATGATTTGTTAAAATATAAAGTACATACACATGTACATATAGAACAACAAGAACATGGGGGTGTTTCTTTGCTTAAGGACAAAGTTAGAAAGCATTAAAGGAAATTGAACATCACACATCATACCTTAATGCTGCAGCATATTACACATTCCCACCAAAAGCCTTGCTTTTCGAACCATTTTAGCACATGGCTTGTACACATTTTGGAACTTATATGCATGTGTTTTAAGAACTAGCCGTGCACATGTAGCCCGAAAGATGTAGATGGATAATAACCATGCACAACTTCCCTTCCTATTCAAATATAGACAGCCTAAACACATATCACACATCACTTTCTATGGCTGCAAACTTATACCACATATTCCTTAGTAGTTAGCTGACTTAAGCCTAAACTTTTCGTTTATAAATACACTATGCCATCACCATTTCATCTTCTTAAAACTAGAACTAAAAATGGTTGAGAACCATAAAGCAAAAAACCTGAGAAAGCATAGCTAAGCAGTGAATGAAGCACGCTAATATATTTATGAGTAAACACCCTAAATCTCTTTATTGTTTTATATTTAATCCTAGTAGATTCAAACTATATGTGTGCTAATATGTACCCATCTTATTTGAATCAAATATTGATGTTTTTTAAAAGGGTTAATCTCTGGAACTAGTTAGATTAAGACTTGAGTTCTTGAAAACCTAATAAACAAAATACAAAAGCAGTGAACTAA
Organism: Allium sativum; assembly: GCA_030737875.1. Classification (NCBI taxonomy): domain Eukaryota; kingdom Viridiplantae; phylum Streptophyta; class Magnoliopsida; order Asparagales; family Amaryllidaceae; genus Allium; species Allium sativum. Next base: position 294,249,222 of record CM060912.1, read on the forward strand.
ATATTGTGAGTAATACTTTCTTTTCTATCCTATTTTATGAATGCTTCTATTGTGATTCAAACATATATCTGTAGGCATATATATCTGATTGTGCTTTCATCTCATGTGATTAAATATTATGAAAATTACCAATAAGTAATCGCTGTAAGTAGAATTAAAACATCTGTATGTTTAAACCATGCACAAAATACTCCTTCCTGTTAATTCAAAAGTCATTAACTTGAATACTATTTTGTTTTAGGGATTAAGATCAACATGAAAGTTGTTTATTTTTTTCTCGTATATACTCTAAAATTGGTTTCAATTCAAACAATAGTATATATCATTAGAAGTTATCAATTTACAACAAGAGGTATTAGATCTCAAAATTTCAAACATCAATATATTATGATTCAGGTATATGGATGGATTCGTATTGGAAAACTATGAATTTTAATAACAAAATCATGATTTTTAACAGCCTAGGCAATGAGAATTCTCAAGTTGATCAAAAATTGTTCTTTGATCAAATTACGGTGATTGGGATGGTCATGGCAAAAGACACTAGAGTAAGAGATGCATGGGAGGTCAGTAATCATAGAAAAAATTCAATTGTAGTTTTTGAATGGCCAATTCTATTTCCACCCCTTTAATTCCCGTTCCCACCCCGCCAATTAAAAACCAATAGCCACCCCACTATTTTCTTTTGCCACCCCACTCTCTTCCAAAGTTACCCTTCACTTCATAAAACTTAAGCCACGCTTCTTCTTTTTCTCCAAAACATATTCCTCCACCAATCCATTTTCAAAATCAAAGCCAAACATTTAAAAAAATAACTTATGCTAAGTTTTTTCATCTAAAAGTACAAGATAAGAAAGAGATTTAAGTTAAGCGACACAGGGAACAAATAAAAAGCAATTTTCAATGTATGTCATCTCACTAGGCTAATTATAATTCCTAGTGTAGTACGAACAAGATTAACCATAATTCCAAGTTAGTTGTGGACTTGGTTTTCGCAAAATCCTAGCTAAAACGAATGAAACCTTAAAAAAAACTTATCCAGCATCAGGATACCATCGTCGAAAAAAAAAGCTTTACCCTAGAATTTATCTCATTTTCTTCTTCAAAATCATTGTTTTCTTCTTTCAATAAATCAATCTCTTCGAGTATTTTATATTTACTTTCATCCATCTTTTTGACAGTAGAAAGAATTGTTGACAGTGGAGGAAAAATTAAATTGGGACAATAAACGAACATGAACAACCACAAACATTTCAGTTTAATTGCATAAGGGTAATAATGTCTATTAATCTTTGTAGAATTTGATGGGGTGGGAAAGCAAGAAAAAGGGGTGAGAATAGAATTAGCCTTTTTAAATAAGTAGTTTAAAAGATTTAGATTTAAATTGGGGGTTAGTTGTGTGTTGGGTAAGCTCGGTTTGGGGAAGAACTGCTCCGCCGTCTCTAACCTATGACTGAAGTTTGGAGGTGGCCAGTGGTTTTTGGTGGTGAAGCGAGGCATTTTCATGGAGATGGGTTGATGTGCAAGCTTCCATTGAAGCTTCAAATTTCGATACAATGGGTCAATGGAACTTTTGGTTGTAAAGATGGATTCAGGGATGGCTTTGGGACTTGCAAAGACGACCAGAACGTCGGGGTGGCGGTGGATTTTTTTGTGCATATGCACGGTGTTGATAGTGTATAGGAGGAAGAGAAGAACGGGAGGAAGAAGAATGAACAAGGCAAGAAAAGGAGGAGGATCGAAACGATCCACGTTTTATTGGAGCCAGAGTCGTATTTTCCTTGATTTTTTTAATTCATTTGGAATGGCAAAAGATGGTAAAGAACGGATCAGAAAAAGGAGGTGATCAGGTCAAGCTGACAGTGATTTTTTTGTTGCCAGACTGTGTTTTTGACGTAGTTTGATTTACCTGGCAGAATCAAGAAGAGAAAGGAGGGATTGGGTTATATTACATGAAGTTGGGCTATTTCGTGCTATTGGGCTTTCGAGCTTGAAATTAAAAAATGTTTTTTTTAATTATAAGTTCCTTTTTTAAATTTAAACCATATATATATAAATAAAAAATTAAGAGGTGGTGGAAGTTTGCTTAAATAATTTACAGGGAATGACAAAATAAATTAAGATATGTGCATGAAATTGGAATGTAATGGGCCTGGGAATTCCTATTGTTTAACTAAATCAATTTAAACAAAAAATTGGTTTTAATAAAAGTAAAAGGGAAATAAAAAAAGAAGGGAGGATCGGGAAGTTATTGAATTATTTCGTAATTGCAGAATAGACGTCATCGTGTAAACTTAAGTTTGAATCTACGATATATGTATGTATGTATATATATATATATATATGCATTTATATATATAGTGTATTGAAAATGAAATAAATGTTTAAATAAAATCAACGTATTTATTTCCAAAGAAGCGTAAATGTATTATGTGAAATTATTTGTTTCCCGAGATCACATATTTCAAACTATTATTAAGTTTGAAATTAAATATCAAATCATTGTTGATAGTTATTGTTGTGATGAATGATTGTTGTTAAATATCTATTATGCTAAGAACCTATCAAATGAATCTAAATTAGTTAAAATAAACATTGACACATTTTATCATATTTTAAACGTTTTGTGCTGATTACGGTTTTGAAATTAGAAATGAGATCTGTATAAGTTAATTAAATTGGATGGACAAATCATGAAAATTATATATGATATAAAATAATGTGAATAAATAGTTTTACTTGATTATACTGCTTAAATTTGATAGTTAAAGAACTGACTTTTAAATAAATATTCCCTTTGACTATTGATGTGTTAGTTCAAAGAGACCGGGATGGGAACTGAACCCAACACCACTTCGAACCGACTTTATGATTCATAAACTAACTTGGAGAGATACGTATAAATTGTAAAACTGAAGACTATAGATCTTCGTGAACGGAAGAACTACTTGTTGTATTTCTTTGGTTAGCTCCGAAAGATATTTCAGGAGTGATTTTATCGTGATTGAAATCTTTGGATTGCAAGGACTACTCGCAACAAATCCATGGGGTGATTCCCATATTGGATGTAGTAGGAGAGTACCATCAGTTTATCCTGTTCTTGGATGACTTGTACGGAAAAATGTCTGATGGAGTACTTCCTAAAAATTACGTACGTTGATTTTTATAAATATACCAAGTTGGTAGCAAAGGAGGCAACTTCTTTTAGCTTAACACCCGAAGTATATTTGTGATGGATTGGACAATGTGGCATTCAAAGTAAATGAAGATGGGATGTTCCAAAAAGGTAAGTATAGTCCTCAAGCCTCATCAAACGGGAAATAACAGAAATCAGGCAGGAAACATGGCTATGTGGATCGCTCCCATTAGAGTGTGTTGTCACTTATCTAGAGAAAATCCATTTATTTTTTTATTATATCGTTGTTGTATGCTTCGGGTAACGATTGTTGATCCTAACCGTTGGTGACAATATATTCGGTACACTCAAGCAAAATGAGTGGTCGGTCATTTGTGGCCAGACTGCAAGATGTTCTTGTTGAACCCAGTGTATTACCCTCTAGAGATACACTATCGGAAGGTGGTTCCATACCTTGTCATAGTTGAAAATTCATTCTCCAATAAACGCCATCCGGTTTTGTTTGTAAACTATGTAGTGGAATTTGAGATGCAAGCATTTTGCTAGATTCAAATTTATTTCAAAAACCCTAGACACTGTCATAATATCTGATTTCGATATATATAGTGTTTTGGTTCTCATAAGGGAAAAACACATCTTATGTTTATGTGCGGCATAATCTTATGAGATAACCTTTATTTCTCAACCTGTTTAAATCATTTACTCGCACCAGTCCCATGACTGACCTATAGTTAATTTTTTATGTTTTTCACCCTCTAACTTCATTCTGGTAATCATCCACTAATTTTTGGTGCTTGATTAGTCGATATGTGATACCGGATATGTATTTGTGTCAATAATCAGGATAGGGAATTTTCGGGCCATTACAGGTCATGTCATCTTGAGTAGGATATCTCTATGAGTCATATGAGAGTCTTCATTGTTAGGAAGTTAAAGGTAACCCTTAGGTGTATTAGTTATTCGTTCCGAGTAGAAACGACAGGCCAATGGTGCTTACTTGGTTATGTTGGTGGATTAAATGCAGTATGTTTCCTAGTGGAAGTTTGTCGTGTTTTAGTCGATAACCAGAACAACACAAGGAGGTGTATTCAACTTTTGATTTGGCGTTGATGGCAATAGAGTTCGCTTTAGTGGTGGGAGGCACTATTTATTAGCGAAGGAGTTACAGTTGTATAATGATGTCTTATCATTGGGGTTTCTTTTCTCTGTGAGAGGTTTTGACCTTTGCTAGCAGCAACGCTCAAAATTCTCGGCCTTCTACAAGTTTATTTTCTCCTATGTGTGCATATGGGAAATGCAGTTGTTTGTGCCACGAGTTGAGGACATACTGTTATAGGAGTGATATTCCGTTAGTGGGTGCCACTTTTATTTATTACTGGTTATACTTCCATAACTTAAGGTGACGTAGTGTGAACTCGACTGAGGTGGTTGGATCCATACAAAAGAGATAGTGTTATTCCCGACATTATTAAAAGAGGTTAGTTGTGCATTTGTTTTGTAATGAATGTTATGCCAGCAAGTTAATGCTGAATGGGATGGATCGAATATTTTCCTATAAACTATTGAGACTCCTAAATAGATGCGGGAATAATTATTCATGGTTTCCATCGATAGATTTCCATAGGGACGTGGATAGTATGATAGCACTTGAGTCATACCCGATTCGTTGGCGAGGTGTGATAAATTTACATTCATTATTTTCGAAACGGAAACTAAGTGTCAAGTCATATATGGATTATTTATCACACTTAATGTCTCATATTAGTTAGATTAGTGTCCTAAATTCTAGGATAGGTATGGATGTTATTCTTATAATTATTATTTCTTTTCCATGCATGTTTAATTATTGATATTGACATGACTAATTATGCTTATAAAATTGTTAGGCATCCAGGATAGTTGTATTGTTGTATAAACCATTTATTTGAGATAAAATTCCATACATGACTTGCCATGCTTATGTTAGATAAATTCTATTTATTTAACATGCTTATTTCTCTTTTTGCTATTTTTACTGTTGTGTCTAATCCTCTTCGTTGAGTACATAACTAGGTACAAAAAAGCATGATTTGATTGTTTGGATGCTGATTCACATTTATTTGCATTTAAATGTTGAATATGCTTTAAGAAGATGTATGTAGTGGATATAGAATTATGGTTTTTGCCATTGGTGCATTTTTAGTGATTTTTGACTCAGATGTGAGCGGACACTTTTTGGCATTTATTTTCTTTTGTTGGGATGAACCATATTTGGCAAGTTGTTGTTTTTCCGCATTGGGGCATGCAAAGGAGGTGTTGTCGAAATCTTCCATGAATTTAGCCAAAATTGGGAGGAAATTCAATATGCGACACTTAATTGAATTGTCTTCCAACTACTGAATTTTCACTTTTATTTTCCATTATCCGTTCGTTTGGAAGATAAGTGTACAAATTAGTTGCTTCACATAGCTACATTAATCCCAGTTTTGATTGTGCTTGTACTTAGGAATGGGAATATTAGCGCCATACCAAATTCTAAGTCTATTTCCTTTGTTATGATCACTTCTATGGTTGTTGTTGAAAGCGTTAAGTGACGACTTCACTAGTATCGTCACTCGAGAATGTTGGATTATGTTGTCTCATCCTTAAGGATTTCGAGGATGAAACTTTTAAGAAGGGAAGAATGTAGCAATCCATATTTTAATAAGGGAATATTTAAATATATTTTATTTAAATATTAACTATTAATTGAGTTGTGGTTCCAAAATGTGATTTTTCACATATGATCGGATCAGGGCTTAAGACTATTTACATTGAGTTTGGATCACCGGTGGGAACTTTTTAGAATATAAGCATCGCTATATTTCAAGATCGGACATTTTTGGATCAAAGCGGTCTCAATACGCTCATAAATTATCGTTCTAGACACAATCTCCAATTAAAACGAAAATTATATAATCAGAACCATAATGTTGAGGAGATACATGCCGTCAAGATTCGTAGTGATCAGATGTATCATTTGATCGTACGAAATTAAAAATCGTGTCGTTCTGATCGAGAAAATTAAAATAGATGAATATAATATTATTAAATTTAATCCTTATACATTTCCTCTTACCCTATTATATGCTTCTCCATCCCGAAAAATGACCGCCTCTTCCTTTAACTTCAAATTTTGATTTTTGATGATTTTGGCCACTAAAAATTAAGAGATTAATCTCCTTGTGCACACCGTTGAAACTACTTCACGTCCATATGTTTTTTGCTACGTGTGATGTTGGTCGGTGAATAGTCGTGTCTAGGAAATCAACCTAGAGTTACGAATATAGAGGGATATCCGTGGATACTACCATTCTCCCCTCGCCACCATTCGCCTCCTCGCCGAATCTCGCCGCTTCCGGTCAACCGAAACAAAAGCCAGCATTGTGAAGGGATGCATGGTTATCATGTCGCAATTATGGATAGGGGTCGAGCTTGATGAAATGGTAATGGTAGTGGAGCCAACACATAGTGAAGGATAATGGAATCAATCATTCGTTAAACTATTGAGAGATGGAGGAGATAGGAAAAGAGAGAGCATAAAGAATAGGGTTGTAAATTTTGTACGAATATCCCTATGTGTCCATGACTGAAATATGTCTGTCTGAGTCTGTTCGATTTTCATTTAGGATACGAGTTAGGACAACAAAATTTTACAAGAAAAAATAAAGTCCAGTCCGTGTCGTTCGAATTCATCCGAGTTTCTCATAATTTGATATATATTTGAGAGAAAATATAATAAAAAGTATGGAATTTGATATAAATATCCATGTCTAATTGAGACTGTTCATGTCCTTGTTTGAATAACAAATGTCTGTGCCCAACCGATTTCATTTATGACACGAGTTAGGGCAACAAAACTTGTACGAGAAAACATTTTGCCTGTTCCGATTTTATTTAGGATGAAAACTGAACGCATCTCCGTCCGTTCTAGTCCAACCGATTTACACTCCTAATGAAGAAGTGGGTTCCTTCGCCTGTAGCTTACCTTTGGAGAAGATGTAATTACGAAAGTTATTATGAAAGGTAATTAATTAATAAATTTCCGTTAGGCTGATTAAATTGAATTAATCGAGCTTATAATTTATGTAACTTTTATATGTGAGGTCGGAATTGGACGTCGTCTCCTCCAGTGGACTTGTATAGGCGAGTTATATGCATTAGAGCTGATTTAAGTCGATTTGGTTGAGGTGAGAGATATTTTTTCTCACTGATTTTTTTTGTTTATATAGTATAAATATGACGTTTTAAATGGTTTTTAATTATAAAAGGTAATTCCTAAGACTGTTGAAACTAGTAAATAATTAACAAAAAGATTAATAAGTAGTTTAAGTAGTTTTAAATAGCATCATCATGTTTTACATACTTGAGCGCTATTGTGTGCTATTTTGACTACACTTATAGATATAGGTGATTTTGTCATCTGTTTCACTTTGATTGTCATAGATAGGTTCCATTGGTTTATTATTGTTATTATGGATGTTTGAATGCTAGTTTAGGAATTTGTTTGACTGTTGGTTGCACGGTTGATTTGTTTGTTTAGTTTAGCTTAAAACACCATTTATAGGCGATCCAATATTAGGAAATCTCGTTCATTAGAGTTTGAGGTGCTTGTTTATCAAATGCACACATCGATATATTGATTTAATGCACAAGAATGATAGATTAGAATGAATGAGAGAATTTGTTGAAGAAGTTCTTTGATTCGGCATGGCATAGGTAGGAATTTGGTTTACCATGGCATTGGGAGGACTTCGGCTCGATATGGCATTAGGAGGATTTTAGTTTATCAAGGAGATGGAGGAGGCTTCAACTTGGTAGGCAAAACCGAATCTGGATCGGTGTGCAAATGTGAGTCCAGATCGGCATGCCGATTGATAAAAATCCAGATCGGCATATTGACGAATACAAATGTGGATCATCATACTGACCGATCCAAATCCGGATCGATCTGCCAATCCAAAACAGGATCGATTAGCCAATCTGAACCTGGAACAGTAGATCGATCCGACTCAGGTCGGTTACGCCGATTTGAAACTTGGTGGGCTTGAGTCGGTTGATTCTAAGGGCGATGGTTTAGCTTGGTCTCTAGAGATTGGTGGACAATCTGACGATAGAAGATTAACTTGGTGATGAACTGGATTTCACAACAAATGTCGGACGTTTTCCCTGGAAGTGTATTTAACCAACTATGGTTAAATACATGATCCGAGTAGTCGTGTTCGATTACTATAGAGTGGTCGATATTGACTGGTATTGTTGTTGGATACTGTGGCCAATTTGAAGTGGTCGATGGTATATTCCGAGGAGCAAGATATAATTGTTTGATGGATAATGGGTTCAATGTGATGCCCCTTCAGCAAGTGATGTTGGCATGAGGCGAGTGGTGCTTCGATGCAGTTATTCGTCATGATTCCATTATGGGAAGCGAGGCTTCGATGATGGATGGTTCTCTTCGAGATGCAAAGAAGATGACATTAAGTCATATTGATATGATTGTTAGAGGAGAATGGGTTATCACTTACAATCAGGTATGCTACGACGTAGTGATAGTTTGGTAGAGCTTTTTGATATTATAACCTACCAATGATTTGATCGATCGAGAGGATGACTTCTGACGGAAGTCTTATGGATAGTCTCGACATGGATTCTGCTCCGGAAAACATATTTAAAAGGATTATTGGTATTCGATATTTTGGTACAACTTTGAGAGAGTAGCAAATAGATGGATCGGAGTCGGTAGATATTTTAGATCTGATCTGCTTGGACACTAGAGGCATTTGATGTTTTGTCCTGGGTAGGGTTATCATCTCCATTTAGTGACGTTATAACGAGTCGTTAGTGTGGTAGAGTTTGTCGATTTTATAGCCTACTGGTGCTTCGATGGATTAGGTGACCCTAGTATTGAGTACCATATGCTTTACAGGCTAAGTGAGTGAACATGAGGATGGAAGATGGATGATATTGTCGTTTATCTATTTATCACTGTTTAGTATTTAGAATTTCCCACACCCTCTTTATTTTATGTTTATCATAGGGTAGAATGTATCTACTGTTATGTGCTGACTCTGTGGAAGCAAGGATAGGTCAAGTATGACTCCTCGTACCTTCTGTGTCTTATACTATTACAATATTTACTGTATTTTGATATTAGGTCATTTCTCACACCAAACTGTTATCTAACCCAAGGTTTTATTTCCCTTTTATTATCTTGGGCGCTTATCAACCATGTTGATGAGTAGACTAGGTGATAGGTACAAATATTAACAAAGCTCCATAGGTGGATTAGTAAGAGGGGACGTATTTTGAACATATATGTGTATTATTATTGTTTATTCCGTTGTATGGCACTACAGAGCCTTGATAGTGCTATATATATATATATATTCTTTTTAGCGACAGTTTCATCATTTTGAGATTATTATTACATATGTAAACTTACTACTTTTTAGCATAGCAATATGAGCATATGTACTTTGATATTATGCTTTATATACTTACTACTGTCTCGCTTTTTATATATGTGACTATCGCTATTATATGTTATCTTATGCGTTGTGAGAAACGACAGGTTCTATGATTGAGTTTTATGGTCTCTTCTTTCTCTTCTATTTCCTTCTTTTCTTTCCCTCTTCAATTCTCTTCTACCATTTCTTTTTCTTGATAACTGATTCACATTGGCCTGGTGCTTGCACAGTGCAATATTTGGCTATATAGGCACTAGTGGTGTATGGTGGTCATCACAAAGCAATTTCTCAGTCCAACTGAAATGTACCACTCCCTTCAAAGGATGCGCATGGATATAGACTTGATCATCAATGAAGAACTCTAGAGGCTTCCTACGACTGTCTATGTAGGATTTTTGTTTGCTGAGAGCCTCTTTCATTTTATCTCGAATAAGATTAATCTTCTTTTGAAACTTCTTGAATTGAGTCGGTGCCTACCATCATCTTCTCCCCGGATTTTAACCAACAAAAAGGTGATCGACGTGGCCTTCTGTACGTGTGTCTTCGAAAGGAGCCATACTTATACTGGACTGAAAGTTGTTATTATATGTAAACTCAGTAAAAGGTAGGTGGTCCTCCTAAGTACCACCAAAATCAAGAATGCATGCACAAAATAAACCCTCTAGGATAAGGTTCACCCGCTTAGTCTGTCCATCAAACTATGGGTGGTACGTAGTGTTGAAGTTAAGCATTGTAGCCAAAGCTTTTTGAAGACTCTATTGAAAATTGTTGATGAATAGTGGATACGGTCGTAGACAATCGAATTAGGAATGCTGTGAAGTCTCATGATTTCCTTAATATAAATTTTGGATAAAAGAGATGTCATCCTATTGGACTTAATAGGAATGAAATGAATTGACTTAGTCAGACAATCTACTATCACCTAAATTCTTCTATGGCACGAACTCGATCAAGTTAGGCCATCAATGAACTCCATGGAAATCTGATCCTACTTCCACAATAGATCCTCTAAAGGTTGAAGAAGACCACTGAGCGTTGATGTTCAGTCTTAACGAGTTGACAATTCATGTATTACTTACATAACTTGCCACATCATGTTTCATCCTTCCCAATAATATAGGCGTCACATATCGGCATACATCTTACTATTGTCGGGATGGATGCGTACTTAAAACGGTGACACTCATCTAGAATGTCCCCCTTAAGATCGAAAATACAAGGCATGATTAAATGGTTCTTCTTACAAAGACAACTATGAGTTTCGACGATGAAATCCCTCACCTCTTATCATGGGATTAAAACTTACAATGTTGAGTAAGAGACATAGGATCTGGATGTTGTTGCTGTGTCTCAGCAATACGATCCACTAGGCTAAGTCAAGCATCCATGCTGAAAAATAAGGCAGGAGAATCTGATAAGGGAGCAAAATCTCGAATATCAAAATAAGATAGACTTTTTGATGAGTTTTGTTCTTTTAGCATCAAGGAAACTACAACTGACTGCTTGCAACTCAATGTGTCAACAACTCGATTCCCCTTTCCAGGTGTATACCAGATATTGAAATCATATGGAGCGAGGAACTCAAGCCAATGTTGTTGCCGCATGTTTGAGCTCCTTTTGGAACGAAATGATACTTGAGAGAATTATGATTAGTGTAGATAATGAAATGCTCACCCAAAAGACAATGGCGCCATATCTTTAAAGCAAAGACAATGGCGGCCAACTCTAAGTCGTGGGTAGCATACTGAATCTCATTCGGATGCAACTACATGGAAGCATAGGAAACTACCTGATCTTTGTATATAAGCATGCCACTAAGGCCACATCTACCAGTACCGGTATAAACAATGAAGTCTTGGATCCCCTTAGGATCCACAAGAATAGGAGAATGTGTGAGAAACTTCTTCAATTCTAAAAACAAGCCCTACACTTCTCGAACAAGATAAATCGAACACCCTTCCTCATAAGGATCATAAGAGGAAGAGCGTTGCAAGAAAAATATTTAATAAATCTACGGTTTTAACCCCACTAATCCAAGAAAGCTATGGATCTCAAAAACATTTTCAGACTTCTTCCAATTCTAAATGGCTTTGATCTTCGATAGATCGGCCGAAATGCCATCCAAAGATACAACATGGCCGAGAAACTTCACCTTGTTCTCCCAAAAATGGAATATGGAGAATTTGGCCTTAAGTTGATGCTAATGAAGAATACTCAAACAATTCTCAAGTGTCCAACATGCCCGGCTTCGAACATAGAATAAATAAGAATGTCATTGATGAAAGCCAAGAAAAACTTATCGAGATAATCCCCGAATACTCTGTTCGTGAGATTGACACTGTAAGCTAAAGTGTCCGTCAGATCGTATAGCATGACTATCCACTCACAAGAACCATATCGAGTGAAAAATGGTGTAAGAGGAATGTTATCCTCTGCATGAAAGCCTATGGAAAGGTCAAGCTGAGACAAGACCTTAGATCCACTTAATTGATCAAACATGTCATCGATCTTAGGCAACATATATTGATTCTTGATGGTTAACTCAATAAGCTTGCGGTAATCAACACAAAGCTTAAGGGTTCCATTTGACTTCTTCACAAATACTACCGCAACACCACATAGTGAAGAAACAGACTTGATAAACCGCTTGTCTTCGAGTTCTACCAGTTCCTTCTTGAGTTACTAATTCCCTTTTGTAGATATCTTCGTGAGAGGATGACCAACTGGCTATGCAGTCGGGATAAGATTGATGCAAAAGTCAATCGCTCACTTTGGTGGACAACCCGAAATAGGCTTGAATACATCAGCAAAATCACGAAAAACTAGAGTTTGAGATAAATTGTGATAACCCCAAAACCCCGTACGACGGTGGAAAGGGTAATCTTTGGAATATAACACATAAACAAATAATAGCAGAACAGAATTAAATAAATACACCAGATAATGTACAAATAATACACTGGATAAACATCATCATCAGAGTTACACAGTATACAGGATCATATTTAGAATATAATACAGTTCAGCTATACATAAATGTCTACAGCGGAAAACAGAACATAATATGTACAATAGGAGCTGAACAGCATAAAAAGAGATAAATGGTAGAATTCATCTTCAGCTCCAGCTATCCAGAAAGAGCCTGCTAAAATCTGAATACAAGGCTGCCCGTGTAGAAAGACGGGCACCTGAGTTTTCAAGTGAAACAAACTACGAGTCAGTCATGGGACTGGTATGAGAAATCTACTTAACTGGTTAATCAATAATAACAAGGCAAATCATAGGACTACGCCACTTTCGCGGAACAGGATTACTCCATTGGATTGCTAGTGCTTAAAAGCAAGTAAACCTTTTAAACATCGCAATGCTTTTTATAAAAATGAAGCCATTATAAGACTCAGTTCCTATCACACAATGCAACGCAAACCGGAGGATAGAGTTTTTACCTTATAATTGCCAAGATATGCTTGATACGAATAAAACAAAATCCTTTGGTATTATTACTAGTGTTTATATGTTTCAAAAACAATTTCAAATCATAAGTATTAATCATAGACGGCATTAATGCCCCATACCACTATGTCGCCTTATATAGGTATACAATCTAAACCACACAGTGTCGTATTTGGAAATTGGATTCCCATCATGAACCAAGGCAAAAGATAGTCCTTACCGAATTCGAGACCCTCTAGCCTGTGTCTCAGGATCAGAGCTCGAGTGACCCTAGGAGCGATAGGGCCGGTCCACCGATGTGGATTAAAATGCCTGAACACTTCGTTTCCCCGCCCTTTGGGGCGTCAATGAGCCAAATGATTCCATCGGCTTCACAAAGTCACTGATACATCCGAGGCGCCTCGCAACAGTAACAACCACACAGGTGAAAATAATATAAATGTCAGGGCTGGTAGGTCACTGACACCACCGTAGTTAGAAGGAAACGCATGCCCTCCCTGAGATCCTCTCCCGTTTCTGGTTCATACCGGGGTGTGAGGCTCGCGAATTCACGTTATACAAAAAGTTATGCCACACAGGCCGTGCTTTGATCATCAACCACAAGACTTTGCTTTTCAACAGAAGCCTTGATCATTTGCCACTTAGGCGTGCTACACAGGCAGTTCACTCCATGCGACTGATTTCTATCGATATATAACCTCTGAGCTCGTACGTCTCAGAGAAGGGCGTTAAGCAAGAGAATAAATTCTCCGCCGCCAAACAAATATATATTTAATAGAGATCAATCAGCACAGAAAAAAATCCAATGTCAGACACACAGTCCATTTAAAAGTTCGTTCTGGGTCTGAACGAAACCGGAGGCACCATGTACCTCGCATATCCATCGATCTCCAAGCACGTCTGGACGATCACCACTCATTATCTATATTTCGGGATGCCTCCCAATCAAGACATCAGTTATCATCCAACCAAGGTGAAGATCTCCGGTCTTCAACCACCGTCTTCATCATCGACTTCTTATCGCCGATCAATTATTTGAAATGAGATTTAACTCGGCCTTTTCAAATAATTCACGTATATTTAGAATCAAAATCAATTCATTTCAATGGTTAAATTATTCGACATCAATAATTCTGTTCTTAAATGTAATTTTCACGCCAAACACATTCAACCATCAAATATCCACTAAATCGGGTAATTTCGGTTTATCTCCATTTCATATCGTTTATAATATTTTATAACGATTTATCGCTATTTTTATTTATTTCAAAATAGCCATTTCATTCAAACGACGCTTCGGGCCATAACGCGGTCGTGGCGCTGTTTTTCTTCAGATTTGATTTACACATATCTGAAAATCTAACCGTTGGATCTTCACAAATTTTATATCATTAGAAAGATCTTTTCAAAACGAATCCAATGGTTTCAGTTTTGGGAAAATCCGACGGTCGGATCTCCCGGTACACTCGTTTAAAGATTCGATTTCAAAATACGAAATACAACGTCGTTATTCGATTTAATTTAATTATATATATATATATATATAAAATCGATTCTGACACTGTTTTTCTTCAGATTTGAATTAAACATTCCAGACAATCCAACCGTTGGATTTTCACAAAGTGGGTATCGTTGGAAAGATATTTCCAAAGCGAACCCAACGGTTTCGGCTTCGGGAAAATCCGATGGTCGAATCTTCTGCATTAATCGTTGGAAATCATGGTTTCAAAACACGAACATCAGCTTCGTTATTCGATATATTTTAATTATATTTATATATATATTTATAAATATAATCGATTCTTCGACTTCAAAACCATTTTCACTTCATATATTTGATAAAAACGATATTTTTAACCAATAGATATTTATTTCAACACATGAATTTCTATTCAACACATGAATTTCTATTCAACACATGAATTCTATCCAACACATGAATCCCTATTCAACACATGAACTTCTATTCAACACATGAATTTTATTTCAACATTCAACACATGAATAATTTCTATAGTTTATATATATATGATAAAAATGTGATTTTTATTGCAAAACAATTTATTTCGAAACACGATTACTTTATATAGTTTATATATATATAATAAAAATGTGATTTTTATTGCAAAAAAATTTATTTCAAAACACGGTTACTTTATATAGTTTATATATAATAAAAATGTGATTTTTATTGCAAAACAATTTATTCAATACACGAACTCCATTCAACACATGAATATTACTTCAACACTTGAATTTTATTTCAACATTCAACATATGAATTTTATTTCAACATTCAACACATGAATTTTATTTCAACATTCAACACATGAATTTAAATCAAACACAGAAATATTTCAGAAAATTTCGGCATCATAACGGTAGGGTAGTTAAAACCGGGACCGTCCCTAGTACGGCTCCTCGCTCTACCTTAAAACTTCGCGGTTTTTGACAATGGGGATTTCATGCATCTAATTCGTACGCAGACGAGCATGTTTATTTTTCTTTTCCACAAACTAATCCTATGTGGTTTCATCCAAAATAATTCTCAACCACAAACAGGTATTTTTCAACCACAATCAATCATTCATGATTTTCACCAAATTTCACATCAACCAATAATCCAAACAATATCACAACCAATATATATCGTCCATGGTCTGTGGACGAGGGAAGTGTGTGTGTGTGTATATATATATATTCGTATATCAATATATTTCGATTTCACTTCAATATCATTTCAATCATTTCAACGCACATATAATCTTTACAATGCATATATAACTTATACATCGAACTTACAACTTATACAACGCTTATACATAAGGTATACAACGCTTATATAACTCATACATTGACTATATAATTTATACATCGTCGTTTTCCATATCGTTTATAATTTAGAAATTTCACATTGGGTTCCACTCCATCAAAAATAGCAGAAGGCTCAGAAAAATATCCGGTCTCTTCTAAAATGTAGAAGACGTCCACACGAGTCCACTGTCTCTTGTTTCACTGGATTTCGATAAGAAACAAAAAAGATACGATTTTTAGAAGTTTGCAACGCTTTAGAGTGTTAAATTCAGTTCAAAATAAACAAACCATTACATTCCACGATGGGTTCAAATTAGGGTTTGGATTTTCTGGCCAAACCGTTGAACCTCGTGATGATCAGAGCACGCCACACGGAAGAGCTCTGAACGGCGCGTGGATCGACGGTGGAGTGGTCGAACACGGCGGCGGATCTAAAGCACGGCAGAGGCTGAAAGTGGCAGACTTTCGAGGCTCGATTCGAACAGATTTCTCAATGATAGAGGACCAAAGTTGGATGGATTTGTAGAGGAGCTTCAGCTCTTCAAAATGATTCAAGAGTTGCGTGATTTGATTGAGTAGAATTGGAGAAAAAGAGGAGAGAAGGCTTGAGCTTTTTCCATCGTTCGTGAGTGAAGAGGAGCGGTTTTTCCCATGTCAACGATGAACGGAGAAAGAATGTGATTGGCTAGTGTATTATAATTTATTATTTAATTTATTTAATTTCGAAAATACCACTTTATCCATACGAACTCCAATTCAAACCCAACGACTGTCGCCCCTAGCTAAATACCCCCATTCCGAACACAATGGGATATGTTTCGTAGGCTCATTCGACTGTTTCAGTCAGTTTTCCTTCAAATTAAAATATAAAACATTCAATATTTAATTTGAACGTACAATTCAATTTGCCGGGGCCACCTACTGATCCCAAAAATTCGCGAAAAATAAATCTGACTATGTTTTGACGATACGGTCCCAACAAAACTAGTTTTGTCGAATTCTGAGACCGTTTGAAAAATGGTCCTTTTCTGGTCGATCCAATTTAACAAAAATCGACCGAACACATTTTCCTTTGTCACGCTCACATACTAACTTCAAAAATTATGAAATTTGAAACCTAGCAATAATTTGACATCCCGGATCCAAAAAAAGTGGTTTCATCGAATTCTGAGGTCGTTTGCAAAATGTCAATTTTCAAGGGCTATATATATGCTATAGCGACCTTTCTGAAAATTCATTTGGCCATAACTTTTGATCCCCGCTACGAAACTTCGATTTTTCAGATTCGTTAGAAAGATATTCACTAATAGATTTAAATATTTTTGGTTTCACTAAAATCTGTTTTATTTTGCACCCGGTACAGTCAGTCAAAGTTTGAATTCCAATTTTGAAACTGTCGCGCCATTTCAGGCCTTGTTTATAATTCAAAATAATTATATTTATTTTCAAACATCGATTCAAACATACTTTTCGTCGCTATTATTTAAAATAATTTATTTTAAATATCTAAAATTCACTAAAATAGCCAAATTAAAAATTTTTAATTGGCTCAGATTTTCCGGGTTGTTACATAAATCATTGTCATCTCGAGGCTCGGGAGAAAATAGCTCTTCGAATCATGATCGACATCCCGAAGAATAAGAAATAGCTGACTAGGAAAATCGAGATGCTTAATATATGGAACTCCTCAGAACAAAGTATTTGGGCTTCGTATCGTAAGAGCCATTCACACCCAATATCATGTCAAATATAAGGAAATAAACAATGTGTAGATTCGCACAAAAAGGAAGACTACATATAGAAATCATATATCTTCACACAACGTTCTAAGTGGTATGGATCCCCCATAAGATTTGCAATCATAAAATAAGTCATAAGAAAAGTCACATGCAAAGAAACATGTCTATGATTTCTTTCAATACGAATGAATATTACGCAGCCGTATCGAATAGAACTCATATAATGCAACCATGGAATAGAATAAAACCTTCAAGGATAGAAGGAAATGTACCTCAAAACTTAAAAGAACCACCCAATACATCCACCACAATAAGCCTTCCAAGTTTTGTATTCTTAGCAGCATCGGGACACGAATATGATCAATGCCCTTCCTTCTTACAAATACAACATATGCATGGCTTGGGACAATCATGAATCCACTGACACAACAGTTGTAACTTCCACTTTTGCTAGGAGGTGCTACATTAGATTGAGATTTAGAACCAATAGACTTCTTCTTATTATTATGATGAAAGGACTTATACTTGTTAGATGGAAACTTCTTAGTATTAGGGTTCTTATGAGCCTCTGTCTCACGACTGCTATCCCTTTCCTTCTTGATCGCTTCAAGATAAAGCGCCAAGTCAACAAGCTCCTCAAAAGACAACTTAAGATGCAACATCAACGACATCTTAAAATACTTCTTTAGATCCAAAAAAAAAATTAGAGACTCTTCTTATAAGATGTTATAATATGTTCGAGACATATTTGAACAAGGTCTCGAAGGAAGCACATACTCAAAAATTGACGATTTCCTTGTTTCAAGTCAAGGAAACGACGTGCTAGGACGGTCTTCTTCGATTAAGGAAAAAAATTAGGTTCAAACCGCTTTTTAAACTACTTCCACTCAAGGGTGGAATCATTAACCTTAGCAATAAGAAGCTCATTCCAATCCGGAACACGTTCTTGCATCATGCTTGAAGCTACAAGAATGCGATTGTGTTCGAATAAACCCATGTGAAAAAAGATGTGCTCGCATATATGTGACCACACCTGAACCTCAAGAAATGGACTCTAATCCTTTGACAGGCTTGCCTCATAAATTGGTGAAATCACTATACATACGTGCAAATATGGACTTGCTCGGAGGAGAAGATCAAGCAAGAGCCAAAGGTTGGTATAATTAAATAGGTCCATGAACTGAATCAGCAGATTCCTAGATGCCATTTAGGTGTGGGCCACTGGTCTTCTTAGCACCAGAGATGTCGCCACTGCCTTTTTCAGCCATTATCTAAAAGATTAAAAGAAGATAAGGATTATTCAAAGGGGTAATATGTTATTAATTGAATTCAATATGGAATACCCTGGAGTTAAAAATGTATTCCTAGACGTATTCCCACTTATATCTACCCCCAAGGACTCGAAAGGTTAAGGAACGATTAAGGATAATCTCGATTAGGGACTATGTTAATACTCATATTATACTTTGATGTACTTTAGTATATGTATTGTTATGTGTTTATCACACTTTGTTCTGAATTCAACTCTGGTATCAAGCTGTGTCGCACCACTTCGAGACCTACACTGACAAAGAGTATTACTAGGTAATATTGTTTGCTAGTGTAGAAAATAGTACTGGTTAGGAGCAACCATCCATGAGTTCTATGTGAAATAAGTATTAAGTACATCGATTTATTGTTCAATTTTTTCCTTACCTCAAGTGGATCGACATACTTAAATCTAGGTCGATACAATACTACGGTAGCTAAAGAATCTACTCAAAACAAAACATAATAGTAGTGGTAACATATATCACAGAACAACAGACATAAAAATATATATACATATTACATACACAGGTACATAGTGATATATATGTGAGTAGTTATACAAACCACTTGCGTATACACAACATGTCCCAACAAAAGAATATGTACATATTAGAGTTACATAAATATACAACTAGGTGACTACTCAAAATATGCCTAAACATCAAATGGAAATAAGATGGACCAAAGCATAAGCAAACTAATCATATATTTAAGTAAGTGCTAACCTAACCCAAGTATATAAAATACACGGGTCAGTTTAGCTTAAACAAAGTGATTAGACCAAGATAAATGAAGTATAAGATCATAAGGGGAAAACTCTTCTCAATATATAAAGAGTAACTTCAACTAGAAACTACTTATAGTTCATGAGATAAATTGCAACAAAATCATCGTATCATGGTCATATGAAATGACATCAATAACAACTTAAAAGGGTATCCAATCATCAACAAGAGCAAAGCACAAAGGCTAAGCAAATATATAAAATCCTCAAAACTCCAAGAAACAATAAAGTGAAAACCATCATAGTATCAACTTATAGAACTTGTGCAACAGTTCAAAGCAACATAAATGTAATCGCCATGTATAAGCAACATGAAATGAAATCTAGAATTGCACCATAAATTGGATCTAAATCAACATTTGCACCCGCATCAAATAGACCACATCAAATAAATTCCCCCCCTCCCTTGGGCTAGCAAAGAGTGTGTGTATGTATATGTGTATGTATATGTATATGTATATGTATATGTGTATATATATGTATACATATTTGTATATATTGACGTCTTACATGACCTACGACCCCCCCTCCAGGAGTGCAACTTCACCCCCTGGCCGAGTGTGTAGGGGGTGTGTTTGTATGTGTGTGTATGTGTGTGTGTGTATATATATATCCCAATAAAATTATCAAATCAAAACCATGGCGGCAAGCACATATAACCGCTCTCCCACTATTACACAAAAACCGCTTGATCCACAACCCTTAACTTCCACCACCGCTTTACCATAATCATCCAAAATCTACGTCGACGTTGTGCACACCTCTCCCAAACCTTCATCCACCAACCGAACCTTGAAATACGTACAACCAAAGACGGAGTATGTGTTTCTTCCTGAAGCTGTTATTAAGAAATTTGAAGATATATGGGTAAATACTATTGTTTTACATCCCATTGACTGTCGTTTATCATCTTCCAAACTAAAGGACTACATCGATCGAGTCTAGAAACCATATGGTGTTTATCATGTTAATATGCCCCTCGAATTCGATTTTGCAGTGCAATTTACTAGTCGAGATGATTTAAATCGTATTATGGAAAGTACCACTTATTCGTACTTCGCCAAATTACTTTCAATTGATGAGTGGGCTCTAGAGTTTGATTACTCCAAGTTCTCCGCAACAGAAGTTCATATATGGATCCGATTACATAATTTGCGAATGGAGAGGTGGATAGTGGATGCTCTGCAGATAATTGCAAGATTTATTGGTGTTCCTATTCGCATTGATGAAAATACTGTAGAGCGAATATTTACTAAATATGGAAGAGTACAAATTGGCATAGGTCTCCATTTAGATCTTAAATCTACTATTTCATTTCTGCTTGCAAATGGCATTAAGCATGATGTAGAAGTACAATACGAGTACATGCCACACAAATGTGATATTTGCAAAAAAATTGGACATCGAACTTCAGTGAATCAGGCTGCTTCAAAGCCACAATGGGTGAAGAAAAATATTGATCAACCATCCACTTCTAATAATAACTCTCACGTCCAGGCATCCACTTCTTCTACACATGTTGATTTATCATTTCTGGACACATAATTGCCTGCTGATCTTAACCAAGATAAAATTCAGCATGTTGCTGATGCCATTACAGAAGAGGTTGCTGTAGAAGATAATATATATGTGTTAGGCATGGTATCTAAAAATACTTCTTATTTGAAAGAAACAAAGAAAAATGTCAAAAAAGTAACTCCTCCTAAAAGAATTTTTAGGAGTTCTACCTCGCATAAATGACAGCCCTTACGTGGAATGTCAGGGGAATGAATACATCAACTCGAATGCTCGATGTACTCTATCTCCTGACATAGTTCAAACCAACAATTGTCGGTTTAGTTGAAACAAAGCTAAATTCAAGTAATTTGGTTTTGTTTAGTAAAAAATTATTTTTAATCGGAGATTCATGACTAATGATACTAATGAGAGAACAGGTCGAATTTTACTTCTTTGGGATTCTTCTGTTTGGTCGGTACAAATGTTATCTTCTTCACCTCAATATTTAACCATTTCTACACACAATTCAGGAGGTCTTTCGCTTATTTTTACTATAGTATAGGGCAACTTTTTTTTTTTTTTTTTTTTTTTTTTTTTGCAAATAGGCATGATTTATGGGATAGCATTATTAATCAGTCTCATTCTTTAAATGATGCTTGGCTACTTATGGGGGATTATAATAACGCTTTCTCTCCGAAAGATAAGCATGGCGGGTTGCCTATTCCTTTCCAGTATATAAGAAGCTTTCAAAACTGTTTAATGCAATATGGCTTAATGGAAATTAAACCAATTGGTTTTTCTTTCACATGGAGAAGACGAGTCTAGCCACGCATATTGATAAAATATTGGCTAATGATATTTTCATCCAGAAATTTCTAAATATTAAAGCATTAACCATTTCGCAGATGACAAGTGATCACAATCCTTTGTTGTTGGATTTAATACCTACTACAAAGCCTAAGGGGTACCCTTTCAGATATTGTGATGAATGGTGTATGGTAGATGGGTATGATCAATGTATACACAAAGGTCTGGCTGCTACTACTTGGGGTTTCCCTAGTTATCAGTTTCTTCATAAACCAATCTCGCGCAAAGAAGAACTGAAAGTTTGTAAAAATTTCAGGTGTAAACATGATGACACTTTACACGATTTGGAGGCACATGTACAGGGACTTGAGGTTGTAGTAGATATTGATCCTTCCAATTTAGAGTTGTATGATGTAATACTTAGTGCCAAGAAACAATTTCGAATGTAATAGAATATTAGATTTTGTGGTTACAAACAAAAGGCAAAGGTATCTTGGCTTCAACAAGAAGATAAAAATCTAAGTTTTTCCACTCTAAGATGACCACTCGAAAATTTTGCAACAATATTAGGTATTTACCAATGATGATGGTCAATTAATGTAGAAAGATTCTGACACCGAATCGGAAGCTATTCAATACTACACTTCTCTGTTTAATGGTAATGTAAATATGCAGTTTCCTGATTTTCAAAGTTTATGCACGATAAACACAGTGGTGTAGAATTACTTACTTAAAGAAATTTCCATTCAAGAGGTGAAGATGGCAGTATACTCGACTCACGATGACTCAAGTCGGGGGCCGGATGGCACGAATTCAAAGTTCTATAAACTTCATTGGGAGGATTTGAAGTCTGATCTATTACTGGCCATGAATGATATGTTTAGGTCTGCTAAACTTCCCAAAGGTTGTAACCATACTTTCATAACACTTATCCCTAAGAGTGACAAGCCTATAAACACTACTCATTATAGGCCGATTTCCTATTGTAATGTATATTACAAGATATTTTCCAAAATCATTTGCAATGGAATCAAGCCTTTTCTAAGCCATTTAATTTCAGAAAGCCAATGTGCGTTTATACCGAAAAGAAATGTCGGTGATAATATTCTATTGGCGCACGAATTGTTACGGGACTTCAAGAAACAAGGTGTTTCGAAGTTTTGTGTTAAAGTGGACCTTCAAAAGGCATACAACATGGTTAATAGAGAGTTTATATACTACTTGCTCTCTTGTATGGGTTTTCCGGTGCATTTTATAAACATAGTTTATGAATGTATTGCTACTCCAAGTTTCTCTGTTCTTTTTCAAGGTATACCTAAGGGATTTATACTATCAAATCGTGGTATTCGTCAGGGGGAACCATTGTCTCCATATTTGTTTACTGTTGCCATGGAGTTTTTTTCATTCATGATGGAGGAGGCTACAACCATGAATTTGTATCAGCTTGTGTTTAATTTTGCCCCAGTCATAACTCATTTGCTTTACGCAGACGACTTGATGGTTTTTGATAAATCGTCAGTGCATAATTCTTCCACATTACGATCAAATTTTCAGAAATTGAGTGTTTACACAAGGATTAGTGTATATGAAGGAAAAACAAAATTGTTTTTCAGTTTAGCTAGTCGAAATACACAGGAAATTAAAAACATTCTATCCTATGAAGTGGGTAATTTGCCTATCAAGTATGTTAGAGTTCCTCTTTCATCTAATTACTTACACTATTCAGTATGTGATACATTGATTCATAGGGTTCAAAGCAAGATAGAAACACGACAATCAAAATTATTAAGCCTTGCAAGAAGAGCAGAACTTATTCATTCGGTGATAACTTCTATAATTGTCTACGAGCTATTTGTATATCAGATTTCTGAGTTTACTTTAGACAAATTGCAATCTATTTGTACTGATTTTTCTAGGGTACTTCAAAGCATAAGGTGGCTTGACGACAGCTGTGTAAACCAAGGAGTGAAGGGGGTGTTGGCTTTAAACTTCTATCAAATTTAAAACAAGCATCTTGTATAAAAATGCTATGGAATTATCTCTAAGCAAAATTTATGGCCTAGATGGATGCATAGATGATATTGTTATAATAAGTAGTTCTGGAATATGCACATCGACAATAATGCTTCCTCAACGTGGAAAGCAATGCTTCGTTTACGCACTTCTGCGTCTCAATTACTTAATAAACTGCTAGTGAATGGTAGAAATACCTCGGTATGGTTTGAGCCCTAGGTTAATTGCAAGTGTTTAGTAGACCTCCTCGGCATTCATCGCTTCCAAGCAATAGCTCATCCTCATGATTCAGTCAGCATGATTATTCGGCAAGACAGTCTGGACCCTTCTTTACACCCTGCAACAAGAGAGATAGCTTCCGAAATACGTGACATCCATCTTCATATAGAAGACACTTATGAGTGGTGTGATGGACGTGAATTTTCTTTTCATGCAGCCAGGGCTGGTCCTGAGTATTTATGGGCCTAGTGCGGACTCAAAATTTTGGGCCCTTAAATATTTTTTTTATGAAATTGAACTTAAGTGAAAATTTTCTTTTTCTACTGTGCATCTCCATTGAGAAAATTGCATGTTTCAGAAAATTCTTAAAAATTTTACCTACATTTTCAATCTGTCAACTAGAAGTCCGCACAAGCCACATCTTCATTTTAATATATTGATTGATGTCAACAAAGCATATAATCATATCTACTTTTGCATAGATAAATTACTATCAAGTGCACGTATCCTGACAAGAAAAAGCAGCTCAGGTAAAGATAATACATTTTTTTTTTGGGCCCCCCCGACCTAATGGGCCCTGTGCGGTCGCACGGCTCGCACTAGGCCAGGACCGGCCCTGCATGCAGCATGGGATAAGGTTAGATGCAGAGGACTTTCAAAGCCGATCTTCAATGTTATTTGGAATCCCAAGAACAGCAAAAGAATGACGTTAATCTCTTATCTCGCGGCTTTGGACAGACTTAACACGAAGACAAGGTTGAACCGGTTCGACATTGTCTCAAACACGATGTGTTCTTTATGCAATAAGCAAGCTAAATCATCCCAGCATCTATTTTTCTCCTGTGAGTATTCGTCGTTTATCTGGACTTCTTTAAAGCGGAAATTACACCTTCAACCTGTATTCTACCAACCTTTGAAGATGAAGTCAATCGTTCTCTCATCCTTTCGGCAAAAAGATCAACTATGTGATTTGGCATTTGGTTCACTGACTATAGCTGTATATTTTATATGGTAGGAAAGGAATTCTCGGGTGTTCTCAAACAAAGCTACTCAATGTTCTACTAAACTGGCACAGATATAGAGAGAGATACATTATCTAGTTCGAGGCAACGATTCACTATACATATTCTTCAGGTTTGATTGTGTTGAATCACTGGGTTGGATCTTCTTTCGCCGATCTTGTGTGGTGTTTTGAAGGTGATGGTTGTGCTCTACGATGGTACAACACCTACTTGCCATGCTAACCGGCGATTGCTTGCTACGGGTTATGCTGGCGTTGGTAGGTGATGATGCTGGCCTCTCTCTCGTCACCATCGCCTCCTGCGAAATGGTCCTATGCTATAGTTTATGTCATGTTGCTACAATGTTAGGCCTTCGGCCATGTTTTTGCTTTGGCATCTTGCTGACCAATTGAAGGCTCTGCCTCTTCGGCCATGTTTTTGCTTTGGCATCTTGCTGACCAGTTGAAGGCTCTGCCAATTCTAATGTCAAAATAATATGTCAGTTTCCTCCTCTTTTGGCAATGAGACTGTTGGGTCTGCAGCGTCATTGCTATATGTTCTGATGTCTCATGTCATTCTATGATGCAAGGTCAAGCCATATGAAGTTTGTGATATATTGCACTGTGGAGATGCAGTGTAAAGCAACTGAGAGCTTGGTACACCAATGATGCAATTTAATTGCTACTTCATTAGGGGTGTAAACCGGTCGGACCGGACCGAACCGGACGGAGGTGTGTTCAGTTTCTGTTCTAAAAAAAATCAGACCGAACGCGGACCGAACCAAAAAATTTCTCGGACAAATTTCGTTCTCCTAATTCGTATCCTAAATAAAATCGGTCGGACACGGACATGTTCGGACCGATCGGACTCGGTCGGACATGGCTATTTATATCACATTTTGTACATTTTACTAGATTTTCTCTCAACTATATGTCGAATTACAAGTAATTCGGACGAGCTCGGACCGGACATGATTTTTTTCTCGTACAAATTTTGTTGTCCTAACTCGTGTCCTAAATGAAAATCGGACGGACTCGGACAGACATATTTCGGTCACGGACACAAACGGACATCGGACATTCGAACAAAATTTACAGCCCTAAACTTCATTGATTAATATGGTGGTAAAGTTGATTATCAATCTATTAATACATATCAGTAATAA
The DNA here is from genome assembly GCA_030737875.1 of Allium sativum. NCBI lineage: Eukaryota > Viridiplantae > Streptophyta > Magnoliopsida > Asparagales > Amaryllidaceae > Allium > Allium sativum. The sequence goes on from CM060912.1 coordinate 294,275,646, forward strand.
AAACGAAAAACCAGTAGTCGCAAGTAAAGATTTAAAATCGATCAAATAGGATAAAACCTAATAACTAGAGCAATTCAGTAGCGAAATTTCACAAAATCGACAGATAACTGGAGAGCCCTTCACCTGTTGTGCTCCCAATTTCCGTTGAAGGCATTAACAAATAACAATTTACGTGAAAAATTACAATTGTCATTGGTGCTAATTCTCTCGTGTCGGATAAGCTTCCACAAACTGAGCTCATACACACAAGGTCACCAACATGCACTGCTTAAGTTGAATTCAACATAGACGAATGATTTGAGTTGTTTAAAAGACCTGCTAATCTTATTCGACCTCCGGCCCAATACCCCTCCGATGAACAAAGCACCTCATCCCCTTAATTTTGAACTACTTCTTGAAGTCTCACTACACAAACGGGTGATGGGAATGCATTTTATCAACAAACAACATAAAGAAATGCCAAATCAATATTTGTGCATTACCATGTCATTTTCGACTGATCCGTCATACTTCCAAGAACAAATTTTAAAACCAACCTTAAGAAAAAAAAGAAAAAAAAAAATTACAAGCATAGGTCTATTTCCAAACTTACAAGGGAAATAGATTTCATTTTCATTAAATCGAATCCTTGCCTTCCATGAATAGAGAATTCACTTTTGTAATATGTTTGGAATGAGATTTATAATTCTTTTTCAAGGTCAACTACAAGGCGTCCCACTTTCAGTCGTAGCCATATCGTTCTATCAACTTGATCTTCACCTTCAAGAATTTTTCCACAATTTCATGTAGATGCAATATTGTACTGGTCGAAAAACAAAGCTACTGGAGGTTCCACTTGTATCACAGGCGCAAAGGGCATCATATAAAATCCCCAATATGCAGCTAACTTTAGGATTGATGGTTTAGAACGGTCAAAAAACTTTGCGAGTGTTTTATGCAGACAAAGCTTCAAGATATCTGCTGTATAAATGTACTCATTTACTGAAGAAACCAATGACACTACTGAGCCAAAAGCTACCAGCAATAAGCCAACTCTATCTTCAGCAGCAATCATATCCATTTCCAACACTATTGCTTTGTCCTGCACAACTAGCGTCATTTTACGAATGAACCATGTATCCAGTACATCTAGAGCAAATAGAGCTGAGTGAAGTCGTGTAGAGCAACTGCCACCATGGTTGACGATTTGGATAAGGGACGCACGAATAGCTCAAATTTCTTGCATACATCGATGTTGCTGGATATGAAAGTAAAATTATTTCTTTCAATGACCCTGTAAAAAAGGACCATGTTAAATGACTTGACAAGTAATTAGTATTCTATCAAAAGATGGGTTAATGTCATAAAATCAGCTGTGAAATGAGAGTCCATGCTCTACAAAGTGAAATTCATCCGGTCTCATCTAAAAACTAATAACCGACGGCCTCATCTGCAAGTTGACATTAAACTGTCCCTTTATTTGATCATACAACTACACAAGGTAAAAGTCATCATGAAAAGGTAGAAAAAAAAAAAAAAAAAAGTAAACCCAAGTGCAGAGGGCTGATTGCTCCTGATGAATTCAGCTATGTTCTTTTTTCACCCCCTTCATTTATTTTAATATTATCACAGTGCATATTCACACAATATGCAATGGTTTATTATATTATTAGATCACAGGAAAGCATACATTTTTTTTATATGCTTTTCTTGTGTTAATGCAACTCAAACTTTTGACCAACAACCCCTCCAGTCAAATCACGTACCGATGTTCAGTAATTAGGATTATTCTGGTTACATTACATAAAAAAGACATGATATTATACCTAAGACCAATATAGTCAGAATCATATCTAAATGAGTAAAATATTAATCAAGTTTTGCTTTACTTCATTCAGGATGGGAATTTGATGGCAGATTCATAGAGATCATAAAATGTTCTTACGACAATTGATTCTAGATCAACAGTTTAGAAAAGGGGTATCTAGTTTTAAAGACACAATTTAGGAATAAAGTAAAATAAAATAAGTCCAAGTACCACTAACTTAATAACTATATTATGGACGAAGACCTTATTCGATTATCTAAATCTCAAGTTCACTTTAGTTATTCATCCTCACTAAATCAATAAAAATTAAAGAATGACGCTTGAAATTGCAACAACAAAAATGATTTCAAGAACATTTCCATCAATTAACATTAACATAAAATATTGAAGTAAACAGCTCGGAAAGACGAATGGATATGGCTTTATAACTTAAAAAGTGTTATATTATATTATTTAAATATAGAACTAAGCAATTTGGGAAGTTATTCCAATATAACATTTGAAAAATAAATGTAAATAACAGAGCTATATACGTTAAACTTCCAGTATTATTTTTCCCTGAAAAACTTTCCTCACTTAAAAAGAATATTTATGTAGTTAGTCGTAATTATTTAAAAGAAATGCTTCGGTAACTATTTTATTTATTTGTGAAATTTTCATGCATGTCCTTGATTTAAAATATTTAAATTTTATTCAATCAAAACTTAAAAGTTGTCCTTGCTCTGAATGACGAAAGTGTGTTTTTTTTTTTTCTTTGGTTGAATTTGTTCAAGGGGGAACTGACCGGAGTCGGAACCCCCCCCCCCCCCCCAGTGCACCTAGCCCGGTCCGTAGGTACCACGTAAGTGGTTGATCTTAGCGTATGCACATGTTAAACTCTTAAGCATGTCATTCTATGTTTCGAACTCGCGCCGTTGTTACCTCGACACAAGTCATTATCAGCTGTGAATAACGAAAGTTGGTTGTTCTTTAAAATAAAATTAAAAAACAATTTCATACTTAAAACAAATGCCCACCAAAGATAATAATAATTGGAATAACGAAAGTTGGTTGTTCTATTATATATATATATATATGTATATGTATATATATATATATATATATATGTATATGTATATATATATATATATATATATATGTATGCATGTTGGAATAACGAAACTTGATCCAACCGTGAACTTCTTAATAAAGTTCTCTTATGCAAACGAAAGACCGAGAGTTAGAATCCCTTGAAAACAAGAAATTAAAGTACGTTTTCAAATGGAAATAGGAAAATCAATATGGTGACAAGTTTGAATCTCAACTCTCAATCTGAGCGAAATGTTCATAGTATTTTTTAAGTATATTTTCAATTTATTTTTTATGAAAACTCTAAATAAAATCTCCAAACCATTATATAAAGGCATTTTTATATGCACTTGCGTTGCATGCACCAAAAAAATCTGGTTATTATTATTAATGTAGAACAAACAGCATAGGAATAGCAAAAGAAGCAAATTCAAGTATTATTGACCCAAACTGACTGCATCATTATCCTGATTCCACCTCCACACTCCTTGAACTATACGATGTCTAATGAAAGATCAGACAGCAGTAAAGTAAACATATAATCAGATAGCTTGTATTATATTCAAGCTGATATATTTCAACATTTACGCATTAGACTCTTAAGCAATGATGAACCATTAATCAGAATTACTTTATAAATTAACAGAAGATAATTAACACAAAAATACGGATAAAAAGCATCTCTGAACTAAAGACCGTCAGCGGCATTCCATCTCAATAAACAATTAAAACATCTTGACTTTTTAAAAAAACAAGTTGAAATCAAATACCAAAGATCTGGTGCACACTTCTTTAGTATGCATGATTTATTAGGTATTAGACAGTTAACGTGCACTAGGCATCTAGTAATTATATCTAGTGCAATAAGGAGCTAATCACCTAGTCCTAGAATCCTCCATCCCGGTGTATCCATCCAATTAAATCATTCAAAACTTAGCAAAGTAGAGTCCATTCTTCCTCCATATCATGGATCATTTTGCCAACAATATATATATATATATATATATATATATATATATATATATATATATATATATATATATAATCATTGGATGGAGAAACCAGGACAAAAGAGTTTAGGATCAAGTGATCTGCTCCTGTGCTATAACATCATATCTGTGTGTCTTTCACTTAATAATGTCCGTGAATCATGAATATGTGGCTAGGGTTTGTAGCATTACATCACCGGAAGTAAAGCATACTGCCAAACCATAAGTATAAACTGAAAGTACTAAGGAGGTCTTTGATGATGGCTGTGTTAGGATGAAACTCTAACAAAGTAGTTCAGTTCTGCTCTCTCTCATTACGGCTTTTGTACTGCAACTCTACTATTACAAATCAAAATAAACATCATAAATATACATATAGTTCCATCATCTGTGGATTTGCTCATGTGGAACACCACACAAAGCATCATGTTTAATTTTCAAATCAGAATGTCCATATGAAACCATGCTGGATACTTTAAAGGTTGGCAGATGACAAATGCAGGGTTACATGTGTTTGGAACAACCTATGGGTTCAAATGGTTATGTAAGTTATGACAAGGAGGGAGATAACAGCAGTTGCACTCACGAACCAATTGTCAGACCAATTCTTAGGGCGCGTTTGCGGGGAACGCAAATGCGGTATTGAGTGTGATATTAAGCAAGGTATTTACTTAGTGATTTTTAATTTAATTATTTCATAGTTAATTGTTTGTTTATTTTTAATTGTGTAACATGCGCTTAACAACTGCGAATAATACGAAATAAACTGCAAAATTTCATTAAAACAAACAAATTTAGCTTTAATTTAAAATGGATAAATTGTATAATTTCAAACTGCTCAGATTCCGTCAAACCACCTCCACGTTGGAAGTTTTTCCGAGGTCTGGAGGGATGGTAACCCACCAAAGGTGGAAAGAGGGGGGGAGGGGCAACGCACCCACTAATGGCAGTCAACCTGACCGATCAGATTGCAGAGGTCCAAAAGCAGCGGCCCATGCAAGGATGCGGGCCCCGCCAAAAAAATGATATATTTGTCCGCACCTCTTCCAAAAAAGGAAGCCTTCTTGGCAATTTGAAAATAGGAATTTGAACTGTGCAATGCAATCTCAAACCGCGATCTTAAATAAAAACTTGAAAGTGCATATTCTTTTGCATATCATCTCAATTCGTTCGTTGGCTTTCAACTCCTCAGCTCGTCCATTATGGCTACAAGTTCGCAATCTCAGATTTGAGAACTTCCAATGCATCGGGTATGGAACTCGATGCTCTGGACTTCCCTCCTCTGCCCGAGGGCGGCCTTCCTAGGACTGTCGTCGGCACATAGACTACTGGTGCTAAATCGACCTTGTGTGGTGATTTGTTGTCAAGGGCGGAACCTGTGCTGGTGGATGTTTCAAGCTCAGTGGCCCGACCATGGAGGCTCCTGACATTACCAAGTCTGATGTTCCAAGGCTTGTTGCTCCATCTCAGGATTGGCCTACAAAATCTGCAGACCCAAAGTCTGCCACAAATGTTGTACCAGCTGTAGTTATCCCGAATTCTAGCTCCATAGTTGGGTCTAGGGCTGTTATGGTAATGGTAAATTTACCGGTACCATACAAATACCAAGTAATTGGTAAAAAAAAAAAATTGCGCTATTTTGGTTTATCAATGTTATCGGTATGGTAACGGTAAATTTACCATTGTTAACGGTAAACATAGCGGTAAAGAAAAGTCAAAACTAGTGGTAACGGTAAATTTACCAATCATATTAAATTTATTTTTCACTATTAGGTCAAACCTTAACCATAGACACTTTTAACGATACGTCGTGCTTTTTAAGAAAATTTTGTAGTATTATTTATGATGATGATTCTTTTTAAGTTTTGTAAGACTCAAATTTTGAGATTATAAATGTTATTATCTAATATTATTGTAAATAAGCCGTGATGGATTAAGAAATACTTAGATGTCAACTAAAACATGTTGTAATACTAATATAAATATCATAGAGTAATAATAAAAAAGCAAGATAATTGTTTTTTTTTAATCTTAGTGCAACAAAATTTGAATGTTTGTTGTACTGGTAAATTTCTCATTACCAGCCAACGGTATACCAGTTTATCGGTATACCAATGAATATTTTACCATTGGTAACGGTAAATTATCGGTAGCTATTTTTGACTTACCAGTAGTACTGGTACGGTAATGATTTTCATGTATCAGTAGCGGTTATCATTACCATAACATCCCTAGTTGGGTCTCGCTCTTCTCCTGCAAGCTGAGCAACACACGAGAGTCTACTTTTATAAACCATAAAATTGAGGAGGGCAATGCCCCTCTTCGAGAAACATTTAATATTGGAATGTCACTTTGGAAAGACCCCAAGTTGGTTTCTTCCAAGATAAGAATCTTCTGTATCACATCGTGGTGAAACATCTTCTTCGAGAGTGGGGATTAAAAGTAACTGTTAGAATTAACTCTACTAAAGACATGTTTTATTTTGAATTCCCTTCTGTGGATGTTAAAGCTAGAATTTTATAATCGAATCACTTGCTATATTTGACAAAGCATTCATCGTCGCTAAATGAACCCCTACCATAAATAGAGCTAGAGAAAGGGTTAAATCTATTAGAGCTTGGGCGAGACTAACAAATATCCTTCGCTCTACCAACCACTTGAAGGGCTGGACTAAATCTTTGGTCATATGGGGAATGTGATTTGCTTCAACGAAGCCACTTGCTGTACAGATAGTGTTGACTGTGACAGAGCGTTGATTGAGATGTCTCCAAGGAAGGAGTTTCCTTCATTCTGGTATTTCTCTCTGAGCATATTAATAGGCATGTTCAGGTTTCCTTCCTGTGGAAACCTCACATTTGCACTTGGTGCTGCTCCTTTAGACATACAGATGCTGCATCGGTCTTTTGGATGAGCCAACTCCAGAACATCTTATTCCCCTTCCATCCCTTTGAGAATGGCAAAGGTTAGAGAATGGCGGGTCAAATCCACTCTTCCTTTTGACCCTCCTAATGAATCGCCTTGGAAAACCCTATCCCTACCCCAATCGAAGCCCTCCGCTAGGGGTCCACCTCCTCCCATTGCCTCTCGACCCGCTTTATCTTCACAATTCTCTCCTGAAGCGCAATTTCATCCCACGCCCCTGGCTAAAACCTCCATACCAACTTCATCAACAACCCACGTATCTTCAACACCCTCTCCTTCGGAGTTGTTGGCATCCACCACAGTGTCAAACCCGACCTCGCCTTTATTTCCAATCCCCTCTCTAGAACTGAAATTTGTTGAGGCCCTTCGGTCTGAGCCATCTAGTGCGGAACTTTTGGCTCAGAAGCTCTGCAATAGGTGTTCCGTTGGTTCAGGTTTTATCGACTGTGCCCGCTTTGGAACTTGGACTCACACAGATAGTGGACTTTGTTTCCACACAAGATCGAATTTTTTCTCAAAACTGGTTTCGGAGGACGATTCAGAAGAGAGAGCTTTATTACAGATTTTTGATGATGAATTAGTATCATGCAACGATGGTGAATATGGTGTGAAGGCCATTCTTGCTGCTTTAGATTGGGACTGGAAATTTATACTCTCCTCGCACTCCTTGATACTCTCCTCTTCCATGGATTCGTTGGAGTTTAGGTCCAAGTTCTTCCTAGCACCTTCCATGCTTCTACCTTCATATTGTCCCTTGTTCATTACTTAGATCTAGTTGTCTCAATCTGATTATGCATGATGTTTATTTAGCTACCTACTAAGTGTGTTGGCAGTATTTGTAACTTAAGGGCCTAATGCCTACAAACATTGTTTGTGTAAGCTGTCAAAGCACTGATTCCTGACACCTAGGATTGGTTTTAAGGGTGGATGATCCACCTTACAAACCATTTGGCTAGCAATCAGGCCTTATTGGCCGCTTATACTTTATTTTATATTTATCTATTATGCCTATATGGTTCCTGAATCATACAATTTGTATGGCCCAGAGGCCATATAATTTTTATGCCTAAACAAAAATAAAAGGTAAATCATATTTACAGTTAAAATTTGAATTTAAGAGAAATGGATATTACGGTTGAAACCAAAAAAATGTTTATTCATTTCAACCACTCATCACCAACAAATTTATACGATACTCAATAATGTAGAATACCGCAAAAAACCGTATCTCAAACGAATCTCATTTGCATGTTATTAATTTTAGAAAATTATAGAAATATAAATTCAATTCATTTTAACATTATTAAATAATTAATAAACTGACGCATTAAACGTCACCTGGTCGATTTCCTCCACCTGGTTGAATTGATTGGATGGGGAAATGGCACACTGGGTCTTCCGATGCTCAATGGTAACAAGTCAACATCTAACTGCGAACGGTACCTTAATTTGAAGAGCAATTGATGATGCATCATGCCATCATAGTAAAATTGGTTATCCAATAGATGTGCCCTATCACATATTGATAGACCGATAAGCAAGAAGAAAGAACTATATGAGCAATTAATCGGTTTCACGATAGTATATACAGCTTTTGAATTTAGTAATTTATTTCCAAATTTTTTTTAAAAAAAACACCCTCTGAAGTTTCAAATACACAGTCAAACTCTCCTCAATCGTTAAAAACGAACTTTAAAGAACACGCATACTGATTTAAACTGTTGCAAACTTTCAAAAGATGCAAATATTTGTAGTTTAAGCCAAAGTTCTAAATTTCAACCAGCCGGTCTGAATACCGAGGTTTACGTTTTGATTTTAGCACGGACCTGAATGTTATCAAAATCTTGTTTTTGGTTTATAAGGAAAAAAAACAAGTTACAGGGCTTACTATGTGTAAATAACTCAGAAACGACTGAAAATTTTAAAATCACTAGGGTTGGATCATCAACTACGAGGAAAGGATCGTAATTGAATTGTGTTGCTTTGTTAATAGATTTCAATAAGCCTTCAATATTATGTTTTTAGTCATCGAACTATGAATGAATGTCGTACTTAATTGAGGTCAGGGCATGGTTCAAAAATAGAGCATGAGTTCATTGAAGTATGAAAGCGACAAAGTGAGAGAATGAACCGGTGTTTGATTTATTTAAACATGGGGTTTTAAATGGGCAGGGCTGGGTCTGTACAATTAGGAAATGAGCTGGGTTGGGTCCGTACACTTAGTACCTAGGAAGCAAGGATACGGGTGCGGGGGCGTAGTACGGGGATATGCAGATTCGACAAACATGAAAATATGAGGATTCGGGTGCGGAGGGATACGGCATGTGTAAAAATATTACACACACACACATATATATATATATATATATATATATATATATATATATATATATGAATGATAAAATCTGTTATGAAAATTAAGAGCGTCATTAAAATTGAACCAAATAGTCAAATACACTAAGACCATTCTCATAACACTATAACAGGCTACAGCATAAAAAAGGACAGAGGACAGGACAACAACATGCTTGACCTCCCTTTTTATTCACTTTGCTGTATGTATTTTTTCTTTCTTTTTTGTCTCTGAAGTCTGAACTGGTGGATACGGAAGTGATCCTTCAAATGAGATTTTATAATAAATCTTGACTGCTTTTAAGTTTGAACTTTCTAGAGTTATCTGTCATATTAATTGTGCTCAGATGGGTGCTTTGTCTCTCACAATTGATGCTTCGTCTCCCGCAATTTCTAACAGCCATCTAAGATTTCAGTTGAAACTTGAAAATTACCTTTCATGCCACCGACGCACCCCAAATCCGCACCCTTCCCGCACCCCCAGCCCAAATACGGGGACACACCACATGGCGCACCCTATACGCACCCCTTGCCGCACCGCCACACCCCCGCCGCACCCGACACGCGGTACGCCACCCAGAATCTGCACCCGTGCTTCCTAGCTTAGTACAGAATAGTTTACTTAGTAATTTATAAAAGAAAGATATAGGAATGTAGATTAATGATTCGTAAATAGTTATAAACGAACTTGTGTCAATAATATAACCTGTGCTTTTTTCATTAAACTTTATACAAAATTATATAAATCCTTTTGTAGACTTAAATATTAATTTAGTAAGTATAAAAATATACCGGATTTGTAAAACGGAATCAAAACAGAATTCCAAAAGGGAACCAAAGTTTCAAATTTCTCCCATGATAGGAGAGAAAATGAAAAATGGAATTTCAAACCTTGGTAAAAGGAAAATTGCAAAACAATTGCAGTGCAAACCAAGGTTGTCAAACTCGAGTTCTCACTAAAGAGCGCTCAGGTATACAAAAATCGTAAATATTGGGATCGTAATACAAAGCGTAAGCTCCCACAAAATGAAAATTAAAAATAAATTTTCAACAAAATAGCAGCAGCCACGAAAATTCCGGTTTTTGAAGACATGTGAAATCAGAAGAGGCAGCTGAATCAGAAGAGTAAGGAGAATACAAAGATTTTTGAATGAAGAAAAATTGTAAACTTACAAATTTATAGTTGAATGGTTGGTTGAATAATCATTGCAGTGTCGATTAGGTTTCACGAGACAATCTTGGACTGAATCGACAATCGACGGTGTCGATTAGGTTTCACGAGACAGCTTCTCGCACTGAATCGACAATCGACTGTTGATCAGGGTTTTGGGGAAAATCTCGATGCAGATTTTGGCGTGGAAACTTGCTCAATGTTTGCACGAGGTCACGCTTTTCAGCGGCGCTTTGACCGCTTCCACTCTCCTGCGATGTTTCTCCGTGGTTTCTCGTTCAGTGGGGAAAAACGCGTGGAAGCATTCATTTTCACGAGTAACCACGCGAGTTTGACAACAATGGTGCAAACAACCAATATTTGCACTTTTTCAAAATAAAATTCAAAAAAATAGTTTCAATCATTCAAACATGCAATTACTTTCAAATTTAATTTTTGGATAAAAACAAAGAAAAATCTGACAAAAAAATAGTGGTGCAATTAAAACATGCCTTTAAAGAGGATTTTTTATGTATCAAACTTAAAAATACAATGCACATTCAAATTTCTACTTAAATTTTATTTAATTCAGCACCTGCTTTTTCTATAGGAAATCTGTTCCGGCATTTAAATAAGGTCGTTATCACTGAAACTACTATTCAGAATATGAAGGGACAAAATTTTACAAGCAGTCCATATAAAATTAAATTTTGGTGAGGAGTATACATCCTATTAATAAAACATATATTTTTACCTCTTCTTCCCCTTAGTTAAAACAGAATTCCGAAAGGGAACCAAAGTTTCAAAATTCTCCCATGATAGGAGAGAAAATGAAAATTGGAATTTCAAACCTTGGTAAAAAGAAAACTGCAAACAACCAATATTTGCACTTTCTCAAAATAAAATTCAAAAAAATAGTTTCAATCATTCAAACATGCAATTACTTTCAAATTTAATTTTTGGATAAAAACAAAGAAAAATCTGACAAAAAAATTGTGGTGCAATTAAAACATGCCTTTAAAGAGGATTTTTTATGTATCAAACTTAAAAATACGATGCACATTCAAATTTCTACTTAAATTTTATTTAATTCAGCACATGCTTTTTTCTATAGGAAATCTGTGTCGGCTTTAAATAAGGTCGTTGTCACTGAAACTCCAATTTAGAATATGAAGGGACAAAATTTTACAAGCACTCCATACAAAATTAAATTGCGATGAAGGTTATACATCCTATTAATAAAACATATATTTTTACCTCTTCTTCCCCTTAGTTAAAACATCAAAAGCTTAAACACTTTTGTTTATTCTCTCCTCCTTCATTTTCGAAAAAGAAAACAGTAAGAAAAAAAAACATTCCTCAATCTTTACAATCATATCCAAACTTGGGTAAGAAGACGATAGAAACATACCCACTTCATCATGTGAGTTTTTTAACAGTAGTAAAAATTATGGTTTAAAATTACCGTGTTGAATGCTTTGTTGAGTAACAATCAACCTTGTCTCTTTCTCACTTGCCATTCCATTTGGAGGTGAGTTTGAACTCTTCATTATCTAATTAATGATTTTGGATTAAATAAGTGTTAATGATGATTAAGAAAAAAAAAAGGATAAATGAAAGAAATGACAACTAGGACAATTTGATTATAATTTTATGAGTGAGCTAGTTAGACTAGTACGCTTCATAGTAAAATAATTTCTTGAAAGAAAATGACCCCACTCAGTAACAATACCCTAAATAAATTGATAATTTATGCGTATCATTGGTACATTATTGATTGTATTGGTAAATTCAATTAGCAATTGATATTAAAAAAAATTGGTGTAATGGCACATCGCGATCGTATTATGTTTAACGAAAATCAAATATTGCAAGTAATTTTATTACCAACAACTGTCCATTCATCTACAAGCAATAAAGGACACAACTCTGACAACCTCTAGTAAAAAAAAGTTGGTTGATCCCATTATGAAGATCACACATTAAAATATTAAATGCTATACAGCATGCATAATAGTTTAGAACACATCAAAATCTGTACCGTTATACCCATCAAACTGTGTTCCAGTATACCCATCAAAATCTGTACCATTCAGATACAAAACTTTCTCAAATAATGATTAGACACAAGCAATTTGAACGGCCATGATTGACCTGTTACATGGAGACATCCAAGTTGGGAACGAGATTTGTGCTCAATTTAGAACCTGCATGCTAGTTTTACATACTTATAAAGTAGGTATTTTCAAACTTTGCAAGACAAATCACACAAATACTGGATGGAAAGCAATAGTATTATTGATGAATCTAGAAGTTCAGCACAACATGATATGGTTGGAATAAATTTTGATATGATATGGTTGGAATAAATTTTGATCTATTTACTACTTTCTACAGTACAAAATGTTCAACAGTGACACGGTCTGTATTTGGATTCTTCTACTACAACAATACAAATAATGTTAAAAAAATCTACACTCACTAACACGTTAATGTGAACAATAGCTCATGAGAACATGACAGAGCTAACTGGAAGGAAACCCAAGAATGAACTACGAAGTCATGCATGTCACTCATCATTAAGCAACAAAATGAGGAAACTGTGGTTATACCATAATCAGCAAAATTCACGGTAACAAAACTGGAAGATACTACTTAGGAACAACTTGTTCTCGCATACCTTGTTTACTGAAACTGAAGAACCCATGCAGAACTTCAGATAGATAAACCCATCATCATAAGTTCCCAATTAATCTATGATCTACAACTGCCTAAGCTCATGTGGATTATCCATGGCTTCTTTTAATATCAACCCAGCCTTCCTTTTCTTATCATCTCTTTCGTCATTCCTCAAAAACCAAGGCTGCTTCTCCTCGCTAAACTCCTTTGAATTCAATGGCATTTCAACTGACTTCTTCCCAACCCCAAGTTTAAAACTCATAACAGGTCTTCTTTTCATGGCTCCATTTGCCTCTCTACACCCATTGTCATCAAAATTTCCAGTTCTGACAGCCTCAATAACTGGAGCAAACACATCTAAAACTGAAACCTTCTTTTCTTCCGTGCCTTCATCATTTTCAAAGGTAGCTATCTGCATTACATCTTTTTCACCAGCTGGTAATGGCTGGGCAAGGAACGGATTATTACTATAGCTACTACTACTTTCCACCACATTCTTTCCCTTTTCATTTGCAACAACTACATTGTCAAACTCACTAGCACCATTGCAGGAAGCAAGCTTTTTTTGCAAGCTCAACAAAGACTTTTCACCCTTTCTTCTCAGCTTAGCTTGTTCAACTTTCGCATCCCGAATATTTATCTCCCTCTCATTCCAAACCGGAGTTTGCACATAAGTGTGTGGATCCGGAAAAGCAGGAAGCCAATTGGGTATGTGATTCTTCCCCGAAACTTCACCAAGCTGCGCGAAACTCAAATATTTGTCACTAGTTTTACTTTTTACGGGATACTTAGGAATGGAACGTGCGAATGGGATTTCTCCTTCTAACTCAACAAATTCGTTAATTTCCTTCAAAACTCCAGACTTTAACAGACATCTACTACTATCGGAAGCAGAAGAAAAGCCATGAGAAGAACTCAAATCTTCCAAAGCCTGAATAACATCAAACTCATTACAGGAAGTTCTGTTCGCCAACTCCGAGTAAAAGTGAGCGCTTTTCCCGATCTCGGTAATAAACCGAATCAAAATCTCCGAAAAAGTATCGATCGCAGAAAGATTAGCGCTATTGAATCCGGCTGCCTCGCAGATCTGAGTTACGGCAATCCTCGAGATCTGCCGGCTAAAATCGTCGGCCGAGGAAGTTGAAGAGTTGTCTTTGTTGGAGGGTTTTGAGCTATCACTCATGATCAGCTGATCATGTTCGAAATCTGAATCAGGGTTTTGGAATGAACGGAGAATTTGACATTGTCGGAGCTAGGGTTTTGGGAAATTGATCCAATTAGGGTTTAGGAGAAAAAAGAGGGAAAATAGAGCGCAAACCCTAGATATGAATATTTTCTTTTCTGTTCTAATTTTTCCTATTTTCAAGATAAACGCAGATTGGGAAGATTAGATGAAGAGGAAGAAAGAGATGATAAACGGGGAAGACCGGTGACTGCATATATAGAAACTTTTGGGCTGATTCGATACATTGGATTCTTCCTGGACTAGTCGTAAATTTCTTGTTTTAGCAAATAAAATTACACTTAAGACCCCCTGAACTTCGGCATTTGGATTTTTCATTTACGTCCATTTTAGGGAAAATTTATAGCATGTACATGTACGTAGCAATGGACATACATCACCTTGTTTGTCTATGCTCATCTCTAGCACCGTGGACTTTGGTAGCGTTTTAGCCGTGCACGTTAGCGTTCGCATTCGATGTATTGGGCGTGGATCTCACTAAACCGTCCAGTTCAAATGAATCGTTGTTAGGAGCCCTTCGCGTCCGTCGCGTCGGCTTTCCACAACGACCATATTTTATAATCTTTCTATATAAATCAACCCTCTTTTACCACTTTCCTTACTCGCACTTTCTACAAATTCCAAAATCCAAGTGTATACTATAGCGCGTCATATTCTGGTAATTTATATCGTTTCTTGCTTATTTCTAATCTATTTTTTTTGTTCTTCGACCGCTTTCCTTACTCAATTTTAACATTTTTTATCTTAGAAATGACTGATCAGAATGTATATAGAACTTCCCGCTGTAGTTCAAGAATTTGGTTAGCTTACGCAAATTCTGTATTTTTTCGAATGGTTGTCGGGCAATCCAAAAAAGGAATTCATAGGAAGATAATAGTAGAATTGGTCCGCAGCTCTAGTGCGGGTGGTGGGGGTTCCTAGCTCCCCAGGAAGAGGGAGGGGGTTTGATTCCCATCTCACGCACTTTAGTTCAAATAAGAGGGCTTACCATATGCATAAGCCTGATGATCCCGCGGACCGGGTTAAATGCACTAGGGGGAGTTTTATGGCAGTGTCGGTTTCTCCCTTGAAAAAATTCAAAAAAGAAAGATAAATAGTATAATTGAATGAAGCTGTAGTGAGTATTTCGGACGAATCGCCGTTCACTGTCGAACAAGTTGCAGCCAAATACGATGCGTTGAAGAAGAAATGCGGGATTTGATAAAGATCGATGAATAAAACGAGTGTAGGATGGAATAATGTTCGAGGAACGATTAGTACAAGCAAACTTTGGTGGATCGAGCATGCGGGGGTAACATGTTTTATCTTTTTCGAACTCGGTTTATGTTTATAATTTATCGCAACTAATTTAGATTTCTTTTTAATTTTAGGAGTTTGGCAACTCGGTTTTGAAGTATAAGAGACAAGTGATAGATAATTTGAATGAACTCGATCAAATTTTCAGTAATACTACAACAAATACAAGTTCAAAAGTGTATAACTCAAATAATTGTTTAAATGTATAAACAAAAGAATTTGGAATTCGGTGAATAATTGGGTGAATTGAAATAAGTTGAAATTAAATAATGTGATAAAGAAATTTAATTCAACATGTGTCTACTGAATAAATTTTAAAAGTAAAGCAATGAGGTTTGGAAAATCATATAATGTGTGTTTGTGTTAAAAATTTATTTTATCTTAATGTAATATTTTTGCGAACTATTGATTAGAGAGCTATTTTAGTTGTCAAAGTGGAAACTACAGTGAAATTGAGACTTTAAATGAATATCAAAATTTGAAATATTGATTTGAATCAATATTTAATAGTGAAAATATTTTTAATTAGATATGTTAAGGCGTTTGAAACAATATAATGAATTTAATGTAATTTATGTGCTAGGAATATAAGTTTCAAGCAAAATATATAAATGTAAATTTTAGTGGCGTTCATCTTGAAATTTGTGTTTAATTGGTTATGAACAATCTTAAATAAGATTATTATGACTTTTGACAAAATTAATTATGCAAATTATTAGTTGAACGGCGAACTTTGAGTAAATAAAAACATATTTGGGTTGCTATTAAAATGTAAAATGTGTAAAAATTGATTGAGAATCAATATTTGAGTATTTAAGAATATTTTAAAATAGTTGTTGATTGTTTTGCCTAAAACATTGAAGTTGTGTAATATATGTAGGATGAGAAAAAAAATAGAAATGTAAATTTTGCATTTTATGAAAAATGCAAATTTTAGTGTGATTATCTCAAAAACTGTATTTAATTTGTTTTAAAATATATGAAACCTTGCTTTGCCATTTATTTTACTTTTGAAACTTGCTTTGAAATTTTTTGTAAGTTGAAACAATGTTAAGTGCAAATGCAAAATGTTAAATGTAGTGAAGTTAGCACTAATTAGGTGTTAAAATAGGTAACAAGGTAAAACTTGATTACAAATAGCCTAATTAGGCTTTAATCAATTGGGCCTTAAATTTTGCAAATTAAGGAAAAGAGGGAGGGAAATTATATTATTCCACTCTTTCCTTACTTTCTTCTTCCTTCAGTTGTAATCTAAGAAAAAGAAAATGCCTTATTTTCTCCTCTGAACTAACAGTTTTAAAATCCTACTAGTTTTAAAATCCAGATATTCTATGAGGCCCGAATATAATGTCAGAAAAAGGGCCCGAACATATATCTCCGCACAACAGTAATACCCCCTCCCCTCCCTCCCCCCCGAAATCCACTGTTGAAATCAAATTCGGACAACCCGCACTCCTCATTTTCGGGCCCTTAGCACATCTCTTTAAAATCCTAGCAAATTAAAATCAAAAGAAAGATTTATACTTTCCATTTCAGCAAGCAATCTAGTCCTATTTATGGATTCAATCATAAAAAAATTTGGAAACTTAAGAAGAGGAAAGTTTACATTATGTTTCAGTCTTGCATGTTTATTTTCAGTCATCACGAAAGATAAATCTCTCTTTTTGTGGTCGAATTCAATCTAATTTCTTTAATTCTAGCCAGTGAGAATCTTCTCACACTTTCTAACTTGAATATAGTGCTGCAGGTAGAAATTTGTGTAAATTGTGTTGTTATATTAAGTTGAATTGTTGATTTTCTAAGTTGTTGTAAACATGTCATGAGTCCATGTTTGAGACTTCATATCTTTTCCATTTCATGTCGGAATTCAGTGAATCTTTTTTCCAGGGTAGAATCCAACATGGCCCGAGTCCAAGTTTTAGACTTCACATCTTTTCCATCCCATGTTGGAATTTAGTGAATCTTCTTCCAATTAATAGAAAAATTGTTCTACTTGTGTATATTAATTTTCTGACCAATCTGAGGTCGCTTAGCTATTCAAATCGTGTTTGAAAGATGAGGTCGGAGAAGATTTCAGACATGGTAGAATCCAACTTGGCCGAGTCCCTATTTGAGACTTTATATCTCTTCCATTTTATGTTGAAATTTAGTGAATGTTCTTCAAATTGATA
This sequence comes from Allium sativum, assembly GCA_030737875.1. NCBI lineage: Eukaryota > Viridiplantae > Streptophyta > Magnoliopsida > Asparagales > Amaryllidaceae > Allium > Allium sativum. Next base: position 294,293,323 of record CM060912.1, read on the forward strand.
GATATATTGTTCTACTTTATGCATGTTGCAACGACCCCCTTCTCAAGCATTTCAAGTTGATAATAACACTAACTCAAATCATTTGAAACAACAGATTGTTATTACTATGGAGTTAAATATAAAAATCATCATAAAATCACAGACATAAAAAGCAAAATATCTTGCAGTGGAATAAATACAATAGTAATCTCAAAATAGTACATAATATCAAAGTTACAGAATCAAATATAGTGAACGTCTATATATAAAAGATTCACTAATACATCAGCAAATGACTTAACTAAACCAATAATAGAAACAAGGGAAATAACTGAAATGGATAACTATATGGAGATATAATCTTCAGCAAATCTCTCGCTTCGAAAGGTGAAATCTCAAAGTGTAATACTCGGCCTGACCCGAGCAAAATACAAAAACAAAACACTTGGACTAGGACTAAAATTCTTATGAAAATAAATCAACTCAAGTGAACTATTCAAATGAATTGCATTAGTAACTTAAAGGATGTTTGGGATTCTCATCCTCTAAGAATCCGTTAAACTAGATACATATAGTACAATACATTATTATAATATTGTATGCGGTAAATACAATATTGAATATAGCGTAAATAGGGTTACATTTTTACCTTTACACTATTTATAAACATTATAGTTTATACATTACTATAAACTCCACCAAACGGGTGGGCTATCAGGGAGCACTCGATAGGTACAATGTAAATCAAAATCGTAGTGGGATCGATCAGGATTATATAACAAGGCACCAAGGAATACCCAATGGTAGGATTCTACCGGATTGCCGGACCGAGCCGGTGGTAAAGCAAAGTAGCTATGGTATCAAAGAAGTGTGTCTGGTCAATGGAGTGACCTCCCATTGGCCCAGCCATGGCTCTTGTTTTAGTCATTTCAATTATGATCCGAAGATCAAGGTTATCCACCATCGTTCTCTTACTTCATTCTAGTAGCGCACGGTAAAACCATCATACTTCATTTTGGATTCCCCGCCATGTACACAGTTGCTAAATTGGTTTTGGTATTAGCAGAGAGTATGACAATATCCGATCTCAATTTCTTTAACAACCAAATGCTTATTTCACACTGAGGACATTAAATTTAAAACCATATTCAAGTGTCATAAATCAATTTAACTTCAAGCATTTTTTTCTCTTAATATTCATTTACTTAAACTGTAACAACCCGAAATTTTGGGACCAATTTAAAATTTTTGCTTTAGAAATTTCAAAGGATTTAAAATGATTTATTTTATATAATAACGACGGAAAATTTATTTTAATCGAAGTTAAAACGAATAAATTTAATTATAAAAGGAGTTTAAAACAGCATTGCAGTTTGAAATTTTGATTTTAAACTTTAACTGAATGTACAGGATTCAAAATAGATCAGAATTGAGCGAAACCAAAAATATTTAAGTCTGATTAACTATATCTTTCTAACGAATCTGGAAAACTGAAATTTCACTTTGAAAATAGAAAGTTATGGCCAGTTTAAAATTTAGAAAAGTCGCTGTAGAATTTATATATTTTTTAATATAATATATAGCCCTTAGAAATAGCCATTTTGCAAAAGATCTCTGTTTTCGACGAAACCACTTTTGTTGGAACCGGAATGTCAAATTATTGCTAAGTTTCAATTTGCATAATTTTTAGAATTAAAATGTGAGTGTGGCAAAAGAAAATGTGTTTTGTTCATTTTAGTCAAATTTAATCGATTTGAAAATGGCCATTTTTCAAATAGTCTCGGAATTCGACGAAATTAATTTTGTTAGGACCGTATCGTCAAAACATAATCAGAAATAATTTTTCTGTAATTTTTAGAGTCAGCACGTGGCCCCAGTAATTTAAAATGTACGTTTGAATTTAATATAAACTGATTTATATTTTAATTTTGAGAAAAACTGATCATGACAGCCGAATTGGGTTATGAAACATGTTCCATTGGGTCCGGGATGGGGTTATTAGCTAGGGGCGATACTCGTTGGGTCTCGTTTGGAGTTCGGATGGTTTAACTAGTTATTTTCTTGAATTAATTAATTAAAAAAAATAGAAAATACGCTATATATATGCTAGGAAATTCGGTCAAACAGTAAACCCTAATCTCATTTCAACCAAGCCGCCACTTTCAGATTTCTATGGCCAGAAACGTCCGTAATTCATTCAATAAATTCTCCCAACATACTTTGAATTAAAACCCAACCCAAAGTGAAGATCAAAGATAATCTCGCAAGCTTTGATTCCATAAGGTGATGGTCGAATATTGTTAACCGTAGAGGCCGGATTTTGACCGACAAGGGCGCAACTTGGGGACGGATTTCGAGGCTATGGGGTGCTGCGAGTTGGCTAGTTTTGAAGGCGGACGGGGAGCAGGTCGGCGGCGTCGAGGTGGTGGAATCCGATGATGTCCTGGTGGTCTCGAAGTTTGTGCGACAGGGAGGTTTGAAGGTCGGCTATGGGTTTCCTGGAACGATTATGAAAGGAAAAAGACAGCGCTTATTTTCTTAATTAAGGTTAAAAGGATTCTTAATTAATATTAATTATATTATTAATTTAATTAATGAAATCAAAATTTAAAAATTCATAACTTCTTCATACATCATCAGAATTAAACGAAACGAAATGCATTGGGATCGTATGGACAAGATCTACATGATGGTACAGACTAGATCTGGAATAGAGCAATCAGAATTTGGGAAAAAATTCCAATCTGTACTGTACAGAATTAAAAGCTCGGTGAGATTTCTATTTTATAATTTAAAATTAATTATTTACTGAAATGTGAAATTTATATTTATTTCATACAAAGTTCATGTTGATGTTGTGTATATATTTATTCAGCATTGGATGTTTTATGATTACGATGAATCATTGAATTTATTGTGTTTCTCATGTTTGTTAAATTTAGATTAACGATAAAAATTTCATTTTTATCGTTTACTTGAAGTTATTGTTTGTTAAATTTAGATTAACGATAAAATTTCACTTTTATCGTTAACATGAAGTATAGTTTGGCAATTCAATATAAAATGTTATTTTGTTATTTTTGTTGAATTGAATTAGTTTGTCAATTCAATTATAAGTATCATTTTGGTCATATTTGTTAAATTGAATTAGATTGCCAATACAATTAAAAATATCATCTTGTCATGATTATTGAATGGTATAGAATTGTCAATTCAATTAAAGGTATCATTTTTGTTATATTATTGAATTGAATTAGAATTTTCAATTCAATAAAAACATCACCTTGTTTATGTTATTGAATTGAGTTAAATTTTCAATTCAGTATAGAATACATCACTTTTGATGTTGATTGATAAAAACAACACCTTTGTTGTTGTTTAATTGTAGTAGAAAGAAAAAGATTACATTTATATGTAATGAGAGAATGAATAGAAAAAGATTACATTCTTTGATGTAAAGAAAGAAATTACAAAAATGTCACGTTTTTTAAATAATAAAAACATGTTTACATTAGAAAAGAGTAGACAATAAAAATTACATTTTTATTGTAATGTGAATCATTTTGTCGAAATAAAATGGATTAAATAGAAATATCACTTTTATTGTTAACATGACATCGTTTGGTAAATTTAGATTAACAATAAAAATCTCACCTTTATTGTTAACATGGAACACCGTTTTGTCAAAATATAATTATTGGACAAAATACTTATTTTTGTTAAAATAGTTTAGATAAAACAAAATATCATTTTTGTTTAATAGAAAAATGTTAACATATAAAATACTATTTTATATGATATTTGAAAACATAGAAAAATGTTAACATATAAAATACTCTTTTATATGTTACTAGAACACATAGAAAAGGTAAACAAATAAAATCTTCTTTTATTTGTCATTAGAGTACATAAGAAAAGAGTATGGAAATAAAGGTGTTTTATTAGTTGAAAACAAAGTGTGCAATTTGTCAAAATAAAAGAGTTTAAAAAAAACTACATTTTTGTTAAATAAAAGAATTAAAAACAATTTTGTCAAATTAGAATTGTTGAAACCAAAATGAACATTTTAACAAATTAGAATAGTTTAATAAGAAATATACATTTTTGGCCATTTAAAAGAATGTGACAAAATATACATTTTTGTCATTTAAAAGGAATGAAATCAAAATATACATTTCGGTCATTAAGAAGAAAGATTACATTTTTGATCATTAAAAAGAATCAAAGAAAAGATGAAACAATTTTGTTCATTTAAAATGATTAAACAAAAGATACATCTTTGTCCACTAAGAAGAAAGTATATTTTTGTTCCTTAAAAAGAATGAGATATTTTTGGTTCGTCGAAAGAGAGAGACATTTTTGTTGATTAATCAAAGATAGACGTTTTTGTTCATTTAAAAGGATTAAACAAAAATAGACATTTTTATTTATCAAAAAAAATTAAAACAAGAATATACAGTTTTGTCATGAAAAAGTACATTTTTATTTACATTTTAGATGTAAATAAAAATATAGAAATATAGGTGAGATTTTAATTTAGATTTTAGATGTAATCTAAAAGATAGAATTTAATGTTATATTTTTATTGTCAAAACAGAGACAATAAAAAAAATTAGAATCAAAAGTTATATTTTTATTTACATTTTTAGATGTAGATAAAAAAAAAAATCTGAAGTTACATCTTTATTTACATTTTAGATGTAAATAAAAGGATAGATTTAAAAGTGACATTTTTATTGACATTTTATATTCAATAAAGAGATTAGAATTAAAAGAAGCATTTTTATTGTCATTTTAGGGACAATAAAAAGAGTAAATTTAAAAGTGACATTTTTATTGATGTTCTATACTCAATAAAAAGAATATGTTTTGATGTTATATTTATCGTCATTTTAGATTGCGATAAAAAGAAGAGATTTTAATATTACACTTTTTATCGTCATCTTAGATGCGGTAAAAAGAATAGATTTTAAAGTTGTATTTTAGGTATGATTGACGGAAAGTAGTTGAAATCGTCAAACGATGTATATTTATATTTATATAAATTATAAATTAAACGAATCGCGTGCGGTAGTTTGCGTTTCGGCAATCGTAACTTTAAATGATTATACCGAATGATCCGACCGTCGGATTTTCCCAAAACTGGAACCGTTAGGACCGCTTTGGGAAGATCTTTCCAACGATATAAAATTCTTCAAAATCCAACGGTTAGATTTCGAGAAATGTGTAAATCAAATTTTGGTAAAAAAAACAGCACCAGGGTCGCCCATTGACCCGAAGCGTTGTTTAATCATATTGAGCTAATTTTAAATAAATAAAAATAGCGATAAACCGTTATAAATAAATATAAACGATATGGAATGATTTAAAAGATAATTATTCGAAGATTATTTGAAAAGACCGAGTTCAACTCATTTCAAATAATTACTACAACGATTTAAGTCGAAGATTTGAAGACGGTGATTGAAGACCGACGATCTTCACATCGAATGGATGAGGACTACTGACGCCCGTGATTGGAGTAGCTACCTTGAAGGGGCTGCAGTGGTAGTTGTCCGGACGTATTTGTTGATTGTTCGGATATGCGAGGAATACGGTCCCTCCGGTTTCGTTCAGACCCAGAACGGACTTGTAAATGGATGGTATGTCTGATGTTGAATTCCTTTATGCTGTATTCGTTGATCTCTGCTAAATATATATCTATTTGGTGTTTAACACCCTTCTCTGAGACGTACGAGCTTAGAGGTTATATATTGGTAGAAATTAATGGTATGGTATGGATTGACAATGTGGCATGCTAAGATGCAATGATCAAGGCTTTTGTTGAAAAGCAGAGCCTTGTGGTTGATGATCAAAAGCATAGCTTTAAATAGCATAGCTTTGTATAGCGTTACTTCGAGAACCTCACACCCCGGTATGAACCAGAAACGGGAGTAAGGACTGCAGGGAGGACATATGTTTCTTTATAGCTAGAAGTGGTGTCTGTGTTTTAACAAGGCCATACATTTTTAATTATGTGGATGATGGAATGAGGCGCCTCGGTTACTTGAGTCCCTAGTGGCTCTATTTACGCCCCATAGGGCGGGGAAACGTATTGTTCAGGCATTATTAATCCACTAGCATATTTGTGGACCGGCCCTGAAGATCCAAGGTGCAGCTGCGGCTGAGCCTGAGACATGGTAGGCTAGATTGTCTCGAATTCGGTAAGGACTATCTTTTTCCTTGGTTCATGATGGAAATCCAGCTTCCAATACGACCCATGCGGTTTTGATTGTATTACTAGTACGACGACATAGTATATGGTAGTTATGCCGTCTATGATTGATATTATGATTGAAATGTTTTAAAACATATATACACTAATAATAATATCAAAATCATATTATCGTATCAATCATTTTTGACCATTATAAGGTAAAACTCTATCCTCCGGTTTGCGTTGCATTGTGTGATGGGACTTGAGTCTTTTAATGGTTTCATTTTTCTAAAAAGCATTGCGTTGTTTAACGATTTACTTTACTTATGCACTGGCAATCCAATGGAGTAAACACGTTCCGCGTTAGCGGCGTGGTCCTGTGATTAGCCTTATTATTAAATAGGTTAAATAAGATTTCTCATACCAGTCTCATGACTGACTCATAGTTTGTTTCACTTTGCAAACTCGAGTGCCCACTTTTCCACATGGGCAGTCGAGTAGCTTTTTGCAGATATTTATCTCTTGAGCAGGATTCTGGATCGAAGCTTAAAAACTGTGTCCAGAGCATAGAAAGTCTTCCACTGTGTATTGTGTTAAATTTATTGTAATGAGTCTTCCGCTGTATTTTATTTATCGATGTACTCTAATATTATGTATTCTAGTGTAACATTATTATGATTTTTGTAAAAATCTGCTGTTATTATTCTAATGTATTGTATTCCCAAAGTTAACGTATGCGAGTTTTGAACGATTTTTATCGATCTAGCGATCGATTAAGGTCGGGCAAAATGCGTATCGTTACATAAACACTCAAGTATTGGATTCATTTCAAATTTCAGTTTCATATTATCGAACGGTTCATTATCAAAGTAAGATTATGATTTTTAGAGTTCTACTTCACAATTATCATTATTGATTGAAATCAATATCGTAAACCGTTTCGGACTTAATAGCTCGGATTGGGAATATATAATGTTTAAAATAGTAAAATATATTTAAAAATAGTTTAAATTTAATTAGTTAAAATGTATATAAAATTTGAATTTAATATAAAATACTTTTATAAAAGGAGTTTTATTAAAATTGTTATAAAAGTTATAATAGTTAAAATACAAATAATAGTTTATTAAAATACTTATAAAATTTAATAGATAAAATAGTTGAAATGAAATAGTTATCAAAATAATAGTTATGAAAATAATTAGTAAGACAAATTTAGTTGAAGTAAAATATTTGATATACAAAAATAATCTAAAACAATTTAAAAATGATAATCCCATCCGAACCAAATTTCCAAATTTCAAAATTATATTTATCATTTAAATCAGGCTTTTAATTCCATTCAAATCAAATTAACTTTATATTCATAAATTCAATTTAAATTCATTAATTCAGAAAAATCATTTTTATTAACCAACGGTGTTTGTATGTAATTTTCTAACCTATAGTCAAGTGAATCGGGTATGTATCATTTCAACTCGTTTAATTAAGTTTCCGGCTATATATCATTTCGACCCACATTCCAATTAAATATCAAAAGGGCAGAGTAATTTGGGTATATATTGTTTCGACCCATACTGATTTTCCTAAATCTACCGAAACTTGCAGTGTGAAAGCAACAAAAAATAAACATTTCAAAACATACAGATATAAACATATATCACTTGTGCAAGTTCGTGTCACATATCACGTGTCAATAATGTGTGTCATATGTGCACAATATGCATTTCATATAAGACGGTTTTCAACCAGCAATCCTAACATTTCAAATAAATCAATTCAACGTGTCAAATCATATTTCATAAAAATGTCAGTTAAGTGTGAGATAAACCCATCTTTTGTGGCGCGTAAAGGAAGTGACAATGAACGGACACAAGAATAAAATGACGAAATCTGATGGAGACCACGTCAGATAATTGCAACTCAAAAATTGGATCAAACCAACCATGATAAACATAGCAAAATCAAGCTTCCTGTTTCTTCACCAAAATAACAAACCAAATTCTATTTTTTCCAATATAGAAAAAAGGTTAGTCATGCTTGCATTCATTTGAGACTCTCGACCTTGTATATGGGTTCAGCTAAATCAACTAGGAAACACATTTTTATTTATTTATTAAGAAAGTCTCGGCCTCAACAAGGGAAAAAATAGCAATGTTCCCTATTTCTCCATGATTAAACAAGACAAGCTACAAGGATTGGTTTTCTTTACGATAAAAGGAAGAGAATCAGGAACACAACTAACAACTACCTCAACAAACAACATCACATAGGTCATGGCCTCACGGCCTGTGTGTCTAAGAGCTTGACCTGGCAATGACTTCATCTTGGAAGGAGTAAGTTGGAGAAGGAGGACAAAGAGGCGTTCTATCTCATGCGATGGCTGGTAGCTAATATATTAAGAAGCAAGCGGTTTTATAGAGTAGTGGATGCGACATGGGGTGTGGGGTCGAGACAGTGGTGGATTGGGGCACAAGCGAAAGTGACTCAGGACAGCCAGAGGTGGGCTCTAGAGCGGTGATGTCCGGTGGTGGCTGCTACAGGGCCTGATGGAGGGAAGGTCGGAGGTCAGTCAGGCGACAAATGGAGGTGGTGCATGGTAGCTCGATGCGGAGAAGCAGCTTTTGTATGGTGTTTGCATGTTTTTTTTAATATATATAAAGAGTGCTCAAAATGGAAGATGATGATTTAGTGAGAAGTGAGGAATGGAAAACGCATTGAGTATTATGATGACAGAAGAGGTTTACAAGAACTAAAGAAAATGGTACAAAATGAAGCTATCATGAAGAAGCATGGAAAGGAAGAAATGGCTACGAGTTCTTTTTAAATGCAGTAGGTTACGTAAAAGATGCCTACTACCCATTCCTTGGCCATAAATCATGGATCCAACTTTTACTATCTCAACATCATTTTGAACGTGAAGGTTAGTATAACTGCTTTTTTTTTCCTTTTAAACGTGCTTGCACCGTTTTTTCATGTATCACGAGAAAAAAAATTAAATTTTGGTTAATGGAAAGGACCGTGGCTGAAACAAGAGTCGGGTCATAGTGTACGACGCACCAATATTAAAACAAGCCACATGTAAGGACACAAAACTCAAAAATGACACAACGTTGGGTGCCGATTCGACTCATTGTTTTATTGTTTCGGGTATCCATCGACCACTAAAATGCACTAATGAATATATTGCGTTGTACTGTGTGACTAGACGGAGGCGATGGTATAAATATATCATCGGTGTCGTGATTCTCCTATTAAAACTCCAATTTTTAATGACGGTGAGTTGTTAATCCGTATGGGAAAATTACGACGGACTTTCCGAATTTTGTGAAATGAATTACACCGTTGAGTTCAGAATGAGCAAAATATTTTTTCTCATGTTGGGACATGTAGGTTTCGGAAATAATTTTATTTGTTCAATATTTGAACTGACATGCGCTGAAATAACGCTACTGGATAACTTCTATATTTTACTGCGAAATTTATTCACACACTATATCAAATTAAACGTATCTCAAGTATAAAACTTTCGGAATTTAATCCGCCTTCTAAATTTTAACGTTAGTTGCGCTATATCGGTTGTCGCTACCGTAAATCAACCGTATAAATCAATTTAAATGGAGCGAACAAATTTTCACGTTTTCATTATAAAATTTGGAGGATCAACACTATGTAAAAATATTTTATTTCAAGAATCATTATTTCAACATTTCATTAATTATCAATTTCACGTTAGTCTCAAAACAATAAGTTTTGAAATAACGATCGATCTGATTTTGTTATTCAAATTAAACGTACATATTTTATATTACAATCAAAAATCAAATATATACATTTCTATAATTCAAAGTAAATGAAATTCTAACTTCTTAAGAAAAATTTCAGTTGAATGCATTATTAAAATTGTTTAAAATTTCAATTCGTTACAATATCCACTAATCAAGCCTTTTCATCCCCGAAAAGGAATAAGGCAGAAAAATAGAAATAAAATAATTTAATATATTTAAAAACCAAGTTATACACATTAAATACTTACTCGGTTTATATGTAACAAATGTTAAAATATAAACTTTTAATTTAAATCTTTTCCAATAGTTTTAAATATCCGCTAGACGTCTCGATAGGCGCTATATATCTATCTCACTTTCGAAACATGAAAACAAACATCAGTGATTTTGTAATCATGATCAGAATCATTTTCAAGCAACTAGTCACTAGAATTTGATTCTATACCCAGTACACTCAAGATTTAAAACAAACGTTAGTTAGGCTTATGTCAAAAATCACTAAATACTCAATAGTCCAATCTTAACGTAAACGAAGATACTCGAATGTTTTCCTCTTAGGACAGATTAGGTACAAAATTTCCAAATATATATATTATAAGTAACTTATGTGTAAAAAATTTCAAATAGAGAAAATTGTATCTCTCCTCAGTCGTTTATTATTATAATTTTACTTCTATCAAGTATAACTAACATAAATTTGCAATTAGAAATTCACAACATATTTTATATGTTGTTTCATAACATACATTAGTTATTCACTTAAATTACATATTAGTTTATTAGTTAAATTACCTTTTTAAAGTTTCCAACAGTGATGAACCTTTAGAATACTGACCAAGTCCCGACATATATATATATATATATATACATACACACACACACATATATATATACATATATATATATATATATATATAGGCAAGCGTTCGGTTGCACTCCAAAAATGGAGCACCCCAAATGCCCCCTGATTTCCACCAAGTATTTAAAGTAAAATAAGTGAGTGGGAGGTGAGAGAATGAGTGCAATGAGAGAGGGATCAAATGTGTGGTGGAAAATACGGAGACCAAAGCGGTACTCCACTATTTCAGGTGTCACTGAACCTGCCTCAATATATATATATATATATATATATATATATATATATATATATATATATATATATATATATATATATATAGAGAGAGAGAGAGAGAGAGAGAGAATTTCAGTTTATGTTGAATTCAATCTTCTTAAATTTAATTTCATATTAATATTATTCCACCACTTTAATACTACCAAAGTTTAAATTATCATTTACATTTATTTCGACCTTTCTTAAGCTCAACATTTATTGCTAAATGACTGAACTCGGTTTTGAATGAATAACAGTTAGTTTTATTAATTTTGCATTATGCAATAACATTAGGGCTTGCCTAAATTATACTTTCGAAAATTCATTTAACAAGTTTTAAGTTCAGTTTTCTTATTTCACTTCATAGTCATTATTCTTTTGCAAATTTTTATATCCACATAAAGCGGAGCTTATTATTCTTTTATAAACATCTTCCTAATTAAGAATTATATTTTAATATCACGTACTTAACTTAAGTTAATATTTCATACATATTTTACTTAGGATTAAGTTACAATTCCAAAATACCATGTTTATGAAATATAATTAATATTATATTAATCAGAAAATTATTATTATTGTTTCAAAACCATTTCATATAAAACTCTTGAATTCAGTAACTCCTCATTTACCATCGATCATTCTAGAAACTACATTGGTAAAGGTTTTATAAATATATCATTTTAAATCGATATATTACATTACAAAAATACTTTTTTTCACCAATTAATAAACTAAGTGGGTTTACCTTAGTTATTTTCACATTCAAATTCCGTATAAATTCTTAAAATGTGTTACACTTATAATTTCCATTATTAATTCAGTTAGTTCAAAAATAAGTCTGGTGCCCGAGATAAAAGCTGGACTTCCTAAAGAACCTACTGAACGATAATCTACAAAGGACAAACACTCTAATGAGTTAGAGAATATTTAGGATTTCGAAAGCTATCAATTCCAGATTTATTAAGATGAATTTAGTACAAGAATCAAGATCTAACTAATGAAATCTTAATCGAAGGGAAACCTAACTTAAGAAATGGATTCAAAAGAAAGGAAAAATTCTAGGACAAAGCTAAATTTTAAAACAAGCTTTTATACATAAAAATCCTTTTAAAATCTTTTAAAACCATTTAAAACCATTTACATTTTTCAAAATACATTCTCTCCAGAATGATTCTGAGATTGATTCTACACATTCTAGGGTATAGCTACCTTATCTCTAATGAGTTTTAACCTAAATGATAAGGTTTATATAAACCAAAGCTCTGGTACCAAAGGTAAGTCTGGAATCCCCATAACGACCCTGTAGTGTATCTTAGATAGTGGTTTTACATCCGACTTCTTGACACAGAATAATCAATCCCAAGGCATGTGGGGGTAAGAGTCAATGCTTCGCCACACACATCACATATCACAAGGCGATAATCCCCCATCTTGCATCAACCAGCTCTAATACTAACCCGTCTTTTTGAGTGTTTCAAGTTGATAATAAAACCAACTCAAATCGATCGAAACAACAATTTTTCATTGCTATGGGGTTAAATATAAAAATCATCACAAAGTAGAGACACAGAAGGCGGAATATCTCGCAGGGACAATAGTAACTCATGAAGCTACTATATACATAATCTCGAAATAGTACATAATATCAAAGTTAAAGAATCGGATACAACTGAAATATATCGACAAAGAATTCACTAATACATAAGCAAATGACTGAACTAAACCAATAACAGAAACAAGAGAAATAATTGAAATTGATAACTAGATGGAGATACGATCCGCAGCAAATATCCAGCTCCAAAAGGTGAAATCTTAAATTGTAATACTCGGCCTGACCCGAACAAAATGCAAAAACAAAACACTTAGATTAGGACTAAAATTCTTATGAAAATAAATCGACTCAAGTGAACTATTCAAATGAAATGCATTAGTAACTTAAAGGATGTTTGGGATTATCATCCTTTAAGGATCCATTAAACAAGATACATATAGTACAATACATTATTATAATATTGTCTACGGTATGAATATAGCGTAAGCAGGGTTACATTTTTACCTTACACTGTTTATAAACATTATAGTCTATAAAGTACTATAAACTCCACCAAAAGGGGGGTTATCAAGAAGCACTTCATAGGTACAACGCAAATCAAAATTGTAGTGGGATCGTTCAGGATATATGACAAGGCACCAAGGAATACCCAATGGTGGGATTCTACCGGATTGCCGGACCGAGCCGGTGGTAACGCATAGTAGCTACTACCGCTCACCTCGAACAACACTCTGAAAATCACGGGTGGCCACCAATCAAATCACAAATTAAGAGATATGGTATCAAAGAAGTGTGTCTGATCAATGGAGCGACCTCCCATTGGCCCAACCATTACTCTTGTTTTAGTCATTTCAATTATGATCTAAAGATCAAGGATATCCACCATCGTCCTATTACTTCATTCCAGTAGCGCTCGCTAAATCCATCATACTTCATTCTGGATTCTCCACCATGTACACAGTTGTTAAATTAGTTTATTGGCAGAGAGTATGACAATATCCAATCTCAGTCTCTTTAACAACCAAATTGTTATTTCATACCAAGGAAATTAAATTTAAAACCATTTTCAAGTGTCATAAATCAATTTAACTTCAAGCATATATTTCTTAATAATCATTTACTTAAACACTCTAGTATTAGATTCATTTCAAATTTTAGTTTCATATTATCGAACGGTTCATTATCAAAGTAAGATTATGATTTTTAGAGTCCTGCTTCACAATTATCATTATTGATTGAAATCATTATCGTATACCAGTTCGGACTTAATAGCTTGTATTGGGAATATATAATGCTTAAAATAGTAAGATATATTTAAAAATAATTTAAATTTAAAATAGTTAAAATGTATATAAAATTTGAATTTAATATAAAATACTTTTATAAAAGGAGTTTTATTAATATTGTTATAAAATTTATAATAGTTAAAATATAGGGGCATTTTACAATAAGGGCTTACTTCCCTCAACCAATTAATTTTAAGGACACGGGTTTAAAATAATTATTTTTAAGGACAAAATTTTATCGTCTCATTTCGCATGCATTCTCGAAGCTTAAAAAAACCCAAATCGATTTCAAATCCGCTTTCTTCTTCATATTTATACTTTCGAAATCAAATCTGCTGCTAATCTACTTTCGAAACAAAATCGCCTCAGCTGATTTGTTGATTGGCTGAAGAAATCCAACCGCTTCACTTTTCTCAGCTGAACAAGTAAGTAATTGTGTATTTCAGTTATTTGTTATATATCGATTGCTGATGTTAATTGCCTCACCTTTATTCAGGTGATGAAACTAAGACGCAGTTTCTATTCACTATTTGCAAGACGCGATTTGTGTTCGTTGTTGAACAAGTAAGTACTTGTTTATCTTTTTTGTTTGTTGTTGCTCGATTTTTTTTATTTTCTATTTATCGATTGTTTTTGTTAGCTTAAGTATGTAGTCATTCACTGATTGATTTCATTTGCTATATAAAACTGTTTATACGTATATATTCAGTGGTAGATTTTATTTTGTTTCACAACATAAAAAGATAAAGGTGTTCATATTTTGATTTGAATTATTTCACTACGTATTAAAATTTGAAAATTACTGATACATGTAAACATATATTTTTTGTTTTGTTAATTATATGTATACACTCGGTGGGTTAATGATACGTAATATGAATCAATTTATAGTGATGATGAAACTGTTCATACATATATATTCAGTGGTACATGTTAATTTATTTGACAGCTTAAAAAGATAAAGGTGTTTATCTTTTGATTTGAATAATTTAATTACGTATTAAACCTTAGTAATATTTGATAATTACTGATATATTTTAAACATATTTGTTGTTTTTCTTATGATTTGGATTTATTATGATAAAAGCACTAAAAGATAAGTTACATAGAATATCTTATTTTATCTTTTACTAAATGATAAGTATTAACATGTTTATTTTTTAATAGAATATCATATTTTATTTCATATTTTTAAAAAGATAATTGCATCTATCTTTTACTAAAAGATAAAGGATAAGTTACATAGAATATCTTTTTTATTTCATTTTTAGTAGAATACGAAATAAATTACAAAGAATATCTTATTTTATATTTTACTAAATGACAAATATTAACATGTTTATTTTTTACGTAGAATACCTTGTTTTATTTCAGATTTACAATAGATAATTGCATCTATCTTTTACTAAAAGATAAAAGATAAGTTACATAGACTATCTTATTTTACCTTTAACTAAATGATAAATATTAACATGTTTATTTTTTACATAGAATAACTTATTTTATTTCCGATTTAAAAAAGTTAATTGCATCTATCTTTTACTAAAAGATAAAAGATAAGTTACATAGAATATCTTTTTTTATTTCATATTTAGTATAATACAAGATAAGTTACATAGAATATCTTATTTTATCTTTTACTAAATGATAAATATTAACATGTTTATTTTTTACATAGAATATTTTATTTTATTTTAGATTTAAAATTGATAATTGCATCTACCTTTTACTAAAGGATAAAAGATAAGTTACATAGACTATCTTATTTTATCTTTAACTAAATGATAAATATTAACATGTTTATTTTTTACATAGAATAACTTGTTTTATTTTAGATTTAAAAACGATAATCGCATCTATCTTTTATTAAAAGATAAAATATAAGTTACATAGAATATCTTATTTTATTTCAGATTTAGTAGAATAAAAGATAAGTTACATAGAATATCTTATTTTATCTTTTACAAAATATTGATAAATATTAAAATGTTTATTTTTTACATAGAATATCTTATTTTATTTCAGATTTAAAAAATATAGATGCATCCATCTTTTCAAAACTGAACTTCAGCTTTAAAAAGGATAAATGAATATGTATATGTCATGTGTTAACTGTTAGTTGCAAATATGCAATGTTAATGATAAAACTGAACTTTTAATTACAAAATTGCATTTTTGTAATTAACAATTTTTAAATGTTTAGTAGAATATCTTAATTTATTTCAGATTTAAAAAAGATAGTTGCATCTATCTTTTCAAAACTGAACTTCGGATTTAAAAAAGATAATTACATGTTCAGCTCTACTTATGTTTGGAAAAGAAGGATACATGTTAAACAACTTCGATGTTTTACTCATTATTTACAATTGCTACATACCATATGAACTTGATTTAAAGCTTGCACAAAAAAGATAAAAGCATTTATGTTTTTGTACAAAAAACTTAGCTACATAATAATCTGTAACGAAATGCTTTTAGTTGTTTATGAATATCAAAAGATATGCCAAAATTTGGTTACATAATAAATTACAACACTAGAGCATATAACTCCAAATTCATGGTAGGCTAACTAAATCAAAAATATGTTATCATTTTATCAATTATTTTTCTTTCTTTCTAATTTCATCCTTGGTGATTCATATTCAAATTTCCTTTGTAGGAATTCGAGGATCAACAAGCGTTATTTAGTGGATGCAGCGATATGGAGACTGATCTACCATGATAGTCATAGTCGTATTGTTTATTGTTGTGTTTGTAAATAGAATGGCTATGAACTTGCAGAGTCATGTTTTTTTGTTCTGGTGAACCATAAATGAGCTGTGCAAATTTGTGTACAAAGGAGCTGGAAAGAACAGTGGGAAGTTACGCAGTTGGGTGTTCTTCCTTTTTATTTATCTTTTTGTGTTAAAAACAATAGCTATGACTTCTACATTATTCGCAATTTTAATTGTACTTTCGTACACAGCATACAAAAAAAGTTCAAGTATGCCAATATGATTTAGATCATTATTGCAAGTTGTTCTTCCTTTTCTAAAAAGGATAAATATAAAAATATATACATGACAGACACTTAAAGAGTATTCCATTGTATTAAAAATATATACATGAGCAGACAATTTCATAGTTAAATCATATAAACCAACCAATATTCCGTTGTATCATTACTGCAGGTTGTTCATTCTTCTCTGAAAAAGATAAAAGTGTTTATCTTTATCTGAAAATACAAAAAGAAGTACATGAAACCAACTACGTGAACATTATAACTATTAGTTACAAAATCGGAAATGCACCTGCATTTAAACCACACAAAATTATATTTTACATTGCACTTGCAGTATTGTTAACTATTGTTTTAAATTTGGTTTCCATTTGCTTCCCATCTTCTCTCTGTTTTGCAGTTCTATGCACTCTGAAACCAACCATCCATCATCAAAACACAACAGTCCTCCTTCACTTCATCAACACATGACATAAAATGAAAAGCTTCTGAAAATCAAATCGTTTAAACGATTCGTTCAATCAAATCATTCAATTGATTCGTTCAATCGAATCGTTCAATAGAATCATTCAATCGATTAGTTCAACCGATTCGTTCAATCGATTGCCGCTGTAGAAATAAAATTGAATCGTTCAATATATTCGTTTGAAACATGAAAAGATTTTGAAAATCACCATTTTTATGAAGATCGACTAGGGTTTCAGATTTGCAAATTAACGGCCGCGACATTTTTTTGTCCTTGAAACTTATTCTTTAAAAGCCGCGTCCTTTAAAATAATTTGACCTGACTAGTAAGCCCTTCACGCAAATTTCCAAATTTAATAAATGAAATTGTTGAAATTAAATAATTATCGAAATAATAGTTATGAAAATAATTAGTAAGACAAATTTAGTCTAAGTAAAATATTTGATATACAAAAATAATCTAAAACAATTTAAAAATGGTAATCCCATCTGAACCAAATTTCCAAATTTCAAAATTCTATTTATCATTTAAATCAGATTTCGAATTCCATTCAAATTAAATTAGCTTTATATTCATAAATTCAATTTAAATTCATTAATTCTGAAAAATCATTTATACTAACTAGCGGTTTCAGTATATAATTTTCTAACCTGTAGTCAAGTGAATTGGGTATGTATCATTTCAACTCGTTTAATTAAGTTTTCGGTTATATGTCATTTCAACCCGCATCCCAATTAAATATCAAAAGGCAGAGTAATTTGGGTATATATATCATTTAGACCCATACTGATTTTCCTAAATCTACAGGAACTTGCAGTGTGAGAGCAACAAAAAATGAACATTTCAAAACATATACATATAAACATATATCACTTGCGCAAGTTCGTGTCGTATATGATGTGTCAATAATGTGTGTCATATATGCACAGTATGCATGTCATATAAGATGGCTTTCTACCAGCAATCCTAACATTTCAAATAAATCAATTCAATGTGTCAAATTATATTTCATAAAAATGTCAGTCAAGTGTGAGAAAAACTCATCTTTTGTGGCATGAAAAGGAAGCGACAATGAACGGACGCAAGAATAAAATGACGAAATCCGATGGTGACTATATCAGAAAATTGCAACTCAAAAATCGGATCAAACCAACCGTGATAAACATAGCAAAATCAAGCTTCCTCTTTCTTCCCTAAAATAGGAAAACCAAATTCTATTTTTTTTCAATATAGAAAAAAGGTTAGTCATGGTTGCATTCATTTGAGAGGCTCGTCCTTGTATATGGGTTCGGCCAAATCAACCAGGAAACACATATTTATTTATTTATTATGAAAGTCTCGGCCTCAACAAGGGAAAAAATAGCAATGTTCCATATTTCTACATAGTTAAACAAGACAAGCTATTAGGATTGGTTTTCTTTAAGATAAAAGGAAGAGAATCAGGAACACAACTAATGACTACCTCAGCAAACAACATCACACAGGTCATGGTCTCACGGCTTAAGTGCCTAAAAGCTGGACCTGGCAATGACTTCATCCTGGAAGGAGTAAGTTGGAGAAGGAGGACAGAGTGGCATTCTATCTCATGCGAAGGCTGGTAGCTAATAAATTAAGAAGAAGGCGGTTTTATGGAGTAGTGGATGTGGCATGAGGTGTGGGGTCGAGACAGTAGTGGATCGAGGCACAGGCGAAAGCGGCTCAGGACAGTTGGAGGTGAGGTCTGGAGCGGTGATGTCTAGTGGGGACTGCTACAGGGCATGATGGAGGGAAGGTTGGAATTCAGTTTAGCTGTGGATGAAGGTGGTGCACGACAGCTCGATATGGAGAGAAGCAACTTTTGTATGGTCTTTGCATGTTTTTTTCTTTTCTGATATTATATAAAGGGTACTCAAAAAGGAAAGAAGAAGATTGAATGAGAAGTGAGGAATGGAAAACGCACGGAGCAGGTAATACTTTCCTTTTTTTATGATGACAGAAGAGGTTTACAAGTACTAAAGAATATGACACAAAATGAAGGTACTATGATGAAGCATGAAAAGGGAAAAATGAGCACAGTTTTTTTATGCAGTAGGTTACGTGAAGGATGCCTACTACCCATTCCTTGGAGACAAATCTTGGATCCAACTTTTACTATCTCAACATCATTTTGAACGTGAAGATTAGTATAACCGCTTTTTTCCTTTTAAACATGCTTGCATTTTTTTTTCATGTATCACCTGAAAAAAAAATTAAATGATGGTCAATGGTAAAGGCCATGGCTGAAAGAAGGATCGGGTCATAGTGTAGGACGCACAATATTCTAATAAGACACATGTAGGGACACAAAACTCAAAAATGACACAACGTTGGGTACCGATGGGACTCGCTGTTCTACTAATTCGGGCATCCGCTAGCCACCAAAATGCACAAATGAATAAACTGTGTTGATTTGGGCGACTAGACGGATGCGATGGTACAAAGATGTCACTGTCGTGATTCTTCTATTAAAACTTGAATTTTTAACGATGGTACGCTATTAATTCGTATGAAAAAAAATTCCAACAGACCTCCCGAATTTCGCACCATTGAGTTCAAAATGAGCAATCTCATATTGGGACATTTATGTTTCAGAAATAATTTTGTTCATTTAATATTTGATCTAACGTGCGCTGGAATAATGATCGAACTTCCGTATTTTACTACGAAATTTATTCCTACACTATGTCTAATTAAATGTATCTCAAATACAAAACTTTCAGAATTTAATTTAACATCAAAACTTTAACGTTATTTGCGCTATATTGGTTGTCGCTACCGTAAATCAACCGTATAAATCGATTTAAACAGAGCGAATGAATTTTGGCGTTTTTATTATAAAATTTACAGAATCAGTTTTATGTAAAAATATTTTATTTTAAGAATCATTATTTCAACATTTCATTATTTATCAATTTCACGTTAGTTCAACAATAAGTTCTGAAATAACGATCGATCTAATTTTGTTATTCAAATTAGACATACATATTTTATATTAAAATCAAAAATCAAATATATATACATTTCTTATAATTCAAAATAAATGAAATTCTAAATTCTTAAGAAAAAAAATCTTATTAAATATGTTATTAAAACCATTTAGAATTTCCGACCGTTACACATGTCAAGTATGACGCCATTCTGAACATTATAGCATTTCGAAATTGTGGCTCGAAATTGGGTGCAAGTAATGTCTTATTGGCTCAAAATGTTAACAGTTGCTAAAATATGTTATAATTCCAACTTCGTGACCATATATCTCCCCGTTTCTTATTCTAATATATCCACTCTTTTTTTTTATAGAAAGTAGAGTGGTTGAGCTATATACATATTAAATTTCATTCCGGCCTTTGTAGCTTTTAGAAAGTTGCTGTCGAACTTTGAACTGGATTATGTTTTGTTCCAACTTTTTAAAGTGAAATCATGTGTGGTTTCAACTTTGAGACATCATAACTTTCTTATTCCTTGTCTGAATTGTGTGATTCCTTTTCTAGTCTAATGCATGATGTTGAACTTTTGTATGTTTGAAACCATTCTATAACCTACAACATGTCGAAACTATAGCTCAAAGTTAGGTTAAGAGGGTTTTTTGCACCTTGGTGAAAATTCATCACCCTGGTTGACCCTTGCAGATTTTAAGGGTTGGCCCTGGGAACATTAGAATAATGCCCAGTTCAAGCCTTTCATCTTGAGTTTGAGTGGGGTTTTTGGGGCTTTAGTCTAAGTTTCTAGTGAATTTTTTAAGTGGTTTCATGCAATTTCCCTTTGAATTTTTATAGTTATGATTCCTGTGTTTCCTTTGCCTTATTTCTACAATGAAGAATCCAAAAATTATCAAAAAATTATAAAGTAGATTTCATGAATTTCTGTGCAAATTATCATGTGTCATTTTCATGACTTTCTATGATTTCATGTACACATTACACGTGTTTTAGAAATTGATTTTAAAAGCATTTCAAACATAAACAAGTATCATTTTAAGATGATATTTTTTAATATTATTATAAATATTGTAATTCATTATAATACAAATATTTCTTACTTTAAAGAGATTTTCAAAATCAACGATTTTCAAATATTTTTTGAAGTCGTTTAAAAACCCGATTTCTATAAATATATTTTCTTATATAAAGTCACAAGTTTTTGCACCCTTCGAGAAGGCGAGATAGTGATTAAACAATGTGATGAACCTTGAGTAGAAGACATGAAGATATATTATATCATTTAATTCTAGACTCGTCCAATTGAAGCTATTGCTTTCTAGTATGGAATTTTTTATCGACTAGTAAACCAATAAGTGAGAACGTGCAGTATGAGAGCATAATTACCACTGTTCATGTTATTGTCTGAGAGTTTGTGACACACTCTGAGATATCTCCAGCACTAGACCTTCAGATCATCTGAGACATTATGCCATTGAAGTCATGTAAGAAATTTGACTAAACTGCTTACTAAAGGTGTCAACGACCTTGCCAAGCCAACAAAACTACTTATAGGAGGTGTTAGCGACCTTATCCTTAAATAGATGTCAGCGACCTTGTTAGGGCTGGTAAAACTGCTTACTGAGGTGTTAGCAACATGTCATGATATCATAGTCTTATTGGATCTAATCTAAGTTATTTTTTGAATTTTGTTCTTTCTTTATCATTTCACTAGTTTGAAATGATGAATATTATTATACACACACATGTATATATATATAACTTGGAGCTATCTGGAATTTACATGTATAAGGTAATTTAGTTTGCGCGTTTTGAACCTTTAATGGTGTGATTTTTTGTGGTTTCCATCCTGAGTTTTATGCGATTATAAATTTTAGTAACCTAATATTAGAATTTGGGTAATCTGAGTTTATGAAAATATTTGAGTTTGTGCTCATGCCTCATACGAGTAGTCTGAGTATTAAATCTGTGAATTTATCATCTGAGAAGTCTATTGTTCCTAGTTTATATTATTCGTTTTTGATGGAAAGGAATTATTATATTTGTATCTTTAGTTAATATGTGATCTTATAAAAAGGAATTATTGTCTTAGATGACATTATGTTTCACTTATCATATTATAACCAATATGTTTAAACTAGACTGACCCGTGTATTTATACCCTGGTTAGATCGAGTTGTTTTAGGTGTATCTGTAGATCCGAGCTTGCTTCGCTCTCACTCTGGCAATATCTTTTTGGAGCTATTACTTGAATCGTGTAGTTGAGAGTTTAAGTCATATGATGTAATATTCATTTTGAGATTCATTATATTTAATTGTGATATTTTGAAACACTCGAGTTATCATTATAGTTCCGTTGTCTATAGAAATATGTGATCTATTATATGTTTTGTTATATGTGTTTATATTTATACTCCATTCTGAATACGGTCCTTTGCTACCATAATTTTGTATTAAATATGAATTGAGTATGTCAATCCACCTGAGGTAATTAAGAAAAAATTATACACTTATTCGATGTAATCAAACACTAGTTTAATATAATACCATGGATGGTCGTTCCAAACCAGTCTTATTCTTTGCTCTAATAGACAGTATTACTCAATAATTCTCTTTATTAGGGTAGGTCTTGGGGTGGGGCGTTACAATATAGTATGGAAGCAGAAAACAAAACATAGTATGATAAACATAGAACAAAACCAGAATAGTACATGTGCTACAACAACGAAGGATAACATTCGTATACTTCTATCACTTTTCATCGTTATCCTAAATCGGTGTTCCTTAAATATTCTGGGTTCTTGGAGTGAATAATAGGTTTTAGGGATACATCCAAGAAAGTATTTCATTCAGTAGTATCCCATGATATGAATCCTAATATTTGTAGTTTATCTTTCTAGAAATTTTTGTCTTCTTAAATTTTTTTTGTGCTTGGAATCTTAGGTTTAAATTTTTAATGGAATTTTAATCCCGGAGGATAGTTGATGGTTGAGTTAAATAAAATGAAATAGGATGGAAAAATAATTTAAATCCAAGGTAATGTTGTGAAATTCACAATGGAATAAAAGAGTAGTAATTCGGGATTAATTAGAGTTGCGCAACAAAAAATAGAGAATTGTTTCGGCTTTTCTAAGTCTAATAAATTTATAGCTAGGATTAAAGGGATGGAATATAAAGGATCAATTACCGAGACTTTGTGTTGGGATGTATCTATTTAAAAATTTAAAAAAGTATTTGAGATAGAAAATAAATACAACCTTGAGTAAACCAAAATCCATCATTATCTTTTATATTGAATTATCTTTGGGTATTTTAATAGTTTGGTCGATATTTCTGATCAACATTATCGATAGGAATTTCTTAAAAACTTATACGAGATGTTCCAACATAGTATTAGAGTATACTAATAAGTGAAAAAATTTGGAGCAATGTGGCCAAGCCAAGAAGATTCGACATTGACTCGTCTTGATGACTCAGGTCCAACACAATTTAGCCCACCAGAGATCTTTATCGACTCCATATTCCAACTTTACTACTTTATTACTTCGCATCAAGAATTATAAAAGATTCAGATAAGTATTAGATGACTAATTGTAATATTTGGATGAACTAGAAGAGTTAAAAAAAGATAAATACTCAACTCAAAACAACTAGAGATTGGACCAAGCTGCTGACACATGTTGGGATCTAATTCATCCTCTGGGCTTAGATTCTATTGGACTTCTAGCCCGACACATGTTGAATACTCCTATAAATATCTGATCCCTACAACTAGGGATGGTATTCTTTTGGTAACTTCATCTCCTTTTTCTACCTTCTTCTGAGAGATTGAATGTCATTACTCTTCCAAATATTATTTAATTCTCATCTCTTATAACTTATTCAGATTATTTTAACTTATTCTAAGGAAAAACTAGTTAAAATCCATAGAAATTCAACAAGTAAAATGATAATTGAATCTAAATTAAGTGGATGTAGGCCGAAGTGAGCTGAATCACTATTAAAATTCCAAGTATCTCTTTACTACTTTCTAAATTTTATTTATTTCGAGCATAGGTTGATGCTTTCTGTTGTAATATGTTCAAGTAATATATGTGAATTTGTTAAATGCATAGGGACGTTATTGTGATTTGCAGGGAATGCAGAGTCTGTAAATAAAGAGCCTATCTAAGTTGTATTATTCATCCGAATCAATAGAAAATAAAGGGTCTTCTCTCCTTATTATCTTCCGTTCTTATTTTATTTTACCATATGTTATTGGTACAATCTCTAAATCAAAATTAGATGCAGGTACAATCTATTTTTCTTAACCATTTACTAAAATTAGATCCATCTTTTCCATTTACATAGTTAATGAAATCAGTTTGAAATTCTCAAAATTTACCTTTTTATTTTTGTTCTCACAGTTAATTTAGATATGGATTTAAAGTATCCTTGATTCAGAACTCTAGATTTATTCCTTAACCTTTCAAATTTGTAGTTATGTTTTAGTAGATCTATTTCCAAAACTCATTATATTGATTTTAACTTTTCAAATCTGTATATGTTTTACAAACATAGTTTTCATTTTGAATTTTTTTGGATGATGATTTAGATGATGACTTCGAGATATAATTTGTATTTTTAGAAGAAGTATTTTATTGTTTCTTAGAGAAACTTTTATAAATAAAATACATATTAAAAAGATCGTATTAAGTTTATATCCAATATTGATCTTGATTTAGCACATTTGAAGTGAGTGCAAAAGCATTTTTTTTTTCTAAAAAGAATAGAAATTTGAGAGCCTTCTGTTTCTATAATGGTAAAAGGAAATTTAGTGTAAAAAAGATCTAAAAGATCATTATATGGATTGTGTATTGAAATAACATATGAAATATTTTTACTTTTGGAAATAATCCTAGTTCCCTATACTTGTTCAATGATTTGATCTTAATTCTAATATTTTGCTCGAGGATTTATAAGTTTGTCTTAATATGCTTGGTTAAAAATTGTGGAGATAATTTCTTTATAAGGGAAATAATTTTAATCCGAGATATGTAGTTATTTTTATTTACGTTTATTTATTTTACATTCAGATCTGTTGATTTTT
This sequence comes from Allium sativum, assembly GCA_030737875.1. Lineage (NCBI taxonomy): Eukaryota > Viridiplantae > Streptophyta > Magnoliopsida > Asparagales > Amaryllidaceae > Allium > Allium sativum. The sequence goes on from CM060912.1 coordinate 294,318,748, forward strand.
GAATTACTCATATTAGAGAATGTAAAATCTCGATTATGCGATTATACTCTTTTACTCAACCTTTGGTTAGACATTATATATAACAACAACAACAAAACCATATATCCCAAACAAGTTGGGGTTGGCTAGATATGGAACTCAAAATTAAAATAAAATAAAATTAATAATAATGATAATAATACATATAAAAAGGGTTTAAAATAACCAAACAGATAAAAGTCGTCCGATAGAGTTTTTTTTAATAATAATAAAGTAAAAAGGTTCAATAAAAGTGAAATAAAGTCTAAAATAGTAATAAAAAAGTAAAAAGGTTCAATAAAAGTGAAATAAAGTCTAAAACAATTAAACAGATTAAAAAAAACTAAGGTTCTGGTACATGGATTGCCAACTTCCGTGCACTCCTATCAACTACCAACTCTTTAGATAAACTTCAATTGCTTAAATCTCTCTTTATTATCTCCTTCCATGTCATTTTAGGTCGACCTCTACCCCTCTTTGGACCTTCGGTGCGGCCTATAATTCCGACGCGCACAGGTGCATCATGTGGTCTACGTTGGATATGTCCAAACCATCTCAGGCGGTGTTGGACTAACTTCTGTTCAATATGTGCAACTCCAAGTTTTTCCCGAATATCCTAATTTCTAATCCGATCTCGTTTGGTATGCCCACAGCTCAAGCGCAACATCGCATCTCTGCTACACTTATCTTCTGGACGTGTTGCCTCTTAGTAGGCCAACATTCTGCACCATATAACATTGCAGGCCTGATTACTGTCCTATAGAACTTTGCTTTAAGCTTCTGAGGAATCTTCCTATCACAGAGAATGTCAGATGTTAGTCACCCTTTCACCCATCCTGCTTGAATTTTAAAACTAACATCCTTATCCATCTTCACCTCAAACTGCAACATAGATCCTAAGTATCGAAATGATTCCTTCTTGGGTACTACTCTACCGGCCAGGGTGACCTCTCCGTCATCAAACCTGACACCGCTAAACTCACACTTCATATACTCTGTTTTAGTTCTACTAAGCCTGAAACCCTTTGATTCCAAGGTCTCCCTCTACAACTCCAGTTGTCGATTAACCCTTATTTTACTTTCATCAATCAGCACAACATCATCGACAAAAAGCATGCACCAAGGAATCTCCCTTTGTATATCTTTTGTTATTTCATCCATCACTAATGCAAAAATATAGGGGCTCAAAGCTGAACCTTGATGTAACCCTATGTTAGTTGGAAAGTCTCTGGTCTCACCATCGCATGCCTGACACTAGTCACAACCCCCTCGTACATATCCTTGATGAGGGTAATATACTTTGATGGCACTCTCTTCCTTTCTAGCGCCCACCACATAACCCTCCTCGGCACTCTGTCATAAGCTTTCTCCAAGTCAATAAAGACCATGTGGAGATCTTCCTTCTGCTCCCTGTATCTCTTTATAAGTTGCCTAACCAAGAAAATCACCTTAGTGGTTGACCTTGCAGGCATAAAACCAAATTGATTCCTAGATACACTTGTCAACCTCCTCAAACGCTGCTCGCAAACTCTCTCCCAAAGCTTCATTGTATGACTCATAAGCTTAATTCCTCTATAATTTGTGCAACTTTGAATATCTCTTTTATTCTTGAAGATTGGAACTAAAATGCTTCTCCTCCACTCATCTGGCATTTTGTTTGATTTGAAAATTTTATTAAACAACTTAGTTAGCCATGTTATACCTGCATCTCCAAAGCATCTCCACACCTCAATAGGAATGTCATCAGGCCCTACCGACTTGCCTGATTTCATCCATTTCAACGCCCCCTTTACCTCAGCTTCTTGAAATCTCCGCATAAAATGTTTATTGGTGATGTCGGCAAAGTCTTCCAACTTGATGGAAGAGCTATCACTTTCTTCGTTGAAAAGCTTATCAAAGTATTTTCTCCACCTATTCTTTATCTCATCCTCCTTCACCAAAAGTCTATCATTCTCGTCCTTAATGCAATTAACCTGATTGAAGTCCCTTGTCCTCCTCTTGCGTAGCCTAGCTATTCCGTAAACGTCATTTTCAACCTCCTTTGTACTTAACCTTTGATACAAATCTTCGTACGCTCGTCCCCTTGCTTCACTCACTGCTCTCTTTGCAGTCTTCTTTACCACTTTGTACCTGTGCATGTTCTCTACGCTTCTATGATGGTTCATGCATTTGTAGCATTCCTTCTTCTCTTTGATAGCTTTTTGCACCTCATCATTCCACCACCACGAATCCTTGTGTTCTTGCTTGCTTCCTCTTGTTATCCCAAATACCTCAGTAGCGACTCTTCGAATGCAAGTTGTCATCGCATTCCATATGACATTTGCCTCTCCTTCTGCATTCCAAGCCCCTTCTCTCATCACTCTATGTTTAATGTGCGGGGGGGGGGGGGGTATATATAATGGTTAAACATTATTTATATATATAATGTATGGGGTATATTAGAAAATATGATTATTGAGAAATACACTATAACTTTGAGGCATTCATTTCAATTATCATTGATTAATACTATAGCTAGATTCAAATTTTATTATGTTGCTTTAACTAAAATTTATTTATTTGATCCATATGTTTGGACGATATAACAATTATTTCCATTGTTTTTATAATAGAATGTAGTCGTTATGATAATAAATTATACCACCTTTATTATCATAAATAGATGCATTGGCTATTCTAAATTAAATGATGTTCCATGTTTGTGTTTGGAATAAAAATAAACATATGTATTATCATTTGAGGTAATCATTTTATAAGTAATCTAATGTAATGAAAAAAAATAAAAAGGTCAAAGCCACAAACTGATGTTGCGCAAACAACTTTTGTTAAACTAGAAGTTTTATAACTCAAAGTACAAGACCTAAATTCTTGAATTATGCAAGTTTAAAATTTGTAATCCTATCACTGTTTTTTAATGAGCAAAAAAAGTAAAGGCTTCTAAACTAGAAGTTTGTCAAATGTTTGAGAACTAGAAGTTATTAACACACTTGATACATATATATGCGTTGCAAGAACTGATGTTCATCAATCAATGAAATTGAAATAATTCATAAATAAAAAGCTCAAGGCTCGTGGACCGAGCTAGGTGTACTTGGAAGGGTTTTACCACTCCGGTCGGTTACCCTCCAGAACAAATTCAAAACAAAAAGCTCGAGGCTCTATAGGAAATATTTAAAACAATAAAAATTGAACTTTCTCAGGAAATTAACAGAGATAAACAAATCATCACATCAGGTAATGATAATGCATTTAAGAGATTTCACAATCTCAAAACGAGTTATATCTTACTTACATATTTACATTTACATATTGTATTGACCAAATATTCTGAAGATATGGTGTTGCATGAAATTCTGAATATCTTTCGAATTGTATCTTTTTAATTTAGCCTTAGAATAGAGCATTCATTATTTACAAAGTAGATCTCGAAGATTTCAGTTTATACACTAAGTTAGTTTAAATTGTTTCTCTTTTTCTTTTTGGCAAAATCCAACTGGTTTTTATTGTGGATCCTACCATACTTTCATTATAACGGATAATGAGTACAAGTTATAACATCAGATACGCTGATTGCCTATGTTCTATAAACAGAACTGTCCTAACTACTTCCTAAACTATTATCTATCACCACGCAGGGTGAGATTAGTTATAAAAATAGCTAGTAGGTAAATATCTGTATATTACATTAACAATACACCTGAAGATCAAATTAATTCCAAGCTGTAAGCAGTCTAAAAGAAGCCATGACATGTAGAAGTTGAACTGACTTATAGCTGTGACCAGAGAAATTGGATACATCAGCTAACAAACCAGGAAAGAGATGCAGAGGGCACTGATATCTCAGAGACAATGGTATCACCTTCTCTTATTAAAACACATGTACAGCAGCTTCACACCACGAAACAAGTAAGCTCAAGGAATATCAGCTAGAGTTCTCCAAGTAAAGATCTACAAAATATTACAGCGAAGCACGAATACCAATGGGCAAATGATTGAAGAAACAATGCAGAAATTGAAAGAGGCACAGTATCACAACTTACAACTAGTTATAGAACTAACTTCTTTGACATAATTTAGTTTTCACCTTTTATGCGAGATCCAAACATCACACGACAAGGAAAACAATCAAATAAAAAGCCAAAAACCAAGGTGCCTTACTCCAAAACCCAGCGTTCCATTAAGACAACACATACCATTAGGTTTTAGCAACTCTAAAGGTAACCAAAGCTAGCAACAACCCAACAGGCTCAATTCGTTACTCACCATACATTAAGCAGAAACCTAAAAACCTTATCAAAAAATCAAAACCAACTTTCAACTCGTCATTGGCAACGAAGCCGGATTGAGGGGTAGGGGGTCGGCCATAGGAGGAGTCAACGTTGAGCATTATCTCCTACCAGATCAACACTTGCGTCAAAACGGACTATAAGGTGGGAACAACCTAAGGAGTTGCGATATCTATATTAGAAAGGCCAAAAGTATGTTGCTAAGAGTAATCTGAGAAGTGGATTCAAGGGTTATAGAAGCTAGGGTTAGGAAGGAAGAAAGAAAATTGTTGAAGAGGCTGCTGGAAAAATGGAGTTTGGGAAGTGGGAGGAAGTAAGATTTCAGCAACGGATTGGATGGAGAATGGAAGAACATGGTAATCTGGATCTGGAGGAAGCGCCGCTAGTCCATATAGGAGAAAGCTAGGAAAGGAAGAGGAAGGGAACAGAGTTAATCGGAGGCCGATGAGGGTGAGAAGGCGTTATGGAAGAAGAAAAAGATAGGAAGAGGAAGGGGGCAGAAAGGCGAATCCCTAGTTGCCATGGGGATCTAGAAAGCATCTTATTTATAGTTGTTTCTCTCTATCGTTTATTTCAAATTATATAAAATTACACATGGTCAATTTATAGGTCTTGCACAATGCAATTTCTAATTCCATTTCAATATATACAGTTATTCTCTCTATTTTTTCTTGTTAATAAATCTAATATAACTCAAACTTGAAGTTTCAATGAATACTTAATAAAAAGGTTAGTATAATTGATTCTTTTTTATTACTAATAACATTTTCTTGTAAAACTCAAATTATTTTTAAACTTCTATGTACATATGTTTAGATAGTTATGAAAAAAAACCAGTATATTATCTCTATAAGAGATTCCTCTTATCCCATGAGGATATATATAAATATTAATCTTATAAATAGAGGTTTTGGATTTTGGTTAAATTAATATTGCAAAATCCAACATCTCATAATGGATGTTTTTTTTGAATTTATTTAGGAGGGAAACCGACCAGAGTCGTAAACCTTCCCTAGTGCACGTTGCCTGATCCTCGAGCACCACATAAGTAGCTGATCTTAGCGTATGCACATGGTAAGCTCTTAATTCTATTTTTGTCGAATATAATTACCATAAGAGAAGTGTTATATTCCTTGAAGGAATGTTATACACTATACACCCTAGAACCAGTGGTATTGATTAATCTTTGAAAGAGATAGCTCCAAAAGAAATGGATATACTTTTGTATCTAACTTTTATTTGGATCATCTAAAATTTGGTATAAAATTTCAAAGTGGTTATAATAAAAATTTCTAGCAGGTTTATAAATATTTTTCTAGTAAGGCCAGTGGAATTAACTGGACATGTACTTGTTTATTGATAAATCAAGAGAAAGCAAAGCAGAACAAGCTAGACCAAAGCACTACTTTGGCTAGTAAAAGAACAACAAACAAAAACGATAAGGAAAAACAGGATAAACATATGTACAACAACAAGGCAAAGGGAAATAAAAGAAAAGACCTAAAACACAGCAAAGAAAGAGAACTGTCACGAGAAGGCATGCAAAAGTTCTAGAATTGCAAGAGAAGGATGCATTTCAAGAGCTGTACATATTTCATGTAGAAGCTTCAACTATAGGGCAAGTACAATACTTCTTTTTCCTTCAATCACAGTGGAATTTCTTTTGTATCATATGGCTTTCATAAACTTCTTGAAAACAATGAGGATCACACATGATGAAGGACATTTCCATCTTGTTGCTTTAAAGATGACGGACCATTCAATCTTGCTTCTTTCAACATTGTTCCTGACTTTTTTTTTTAGTAAAAAATTTCCATAAACTCTTGATAAAATCACATCTAAAAACAAATTCAACGTATCTTCCTCCTTATTAGCACAGAAAGAACATAGAATGTCAATGGTCATACCTTTAGATTTCAAATTCTCTTTCGTATGGATAGCCTTTCTTAATATTTTCCATAGCAGAAGGTTATCATTTTCAGGACTATACTTATTCCAGGTTCTTTGCACCATGAAAAGGTCAGAGTCGCTTCAGGTTCTTGTATACTGAGCCAATCTTAAAATATTTGGCACACCATTTGATAGAATTAGACAGTCTTTTCGAGTACCTCCTGTTGTGAAATCGTGCCCATAGCCGAGTAGCGGGATGATTAATGGAGTTAAGCAAGCAAATGAAGCCTTCGGAATAAAGCTAGAGTCTTTGGCATGGGCCTTGATTCCGGTTTTAACAATTTATTGATGAGACATTATTTGCACAATAATAAGTCCCTGTTCCATCCATGGTTAGTTCCAAAAAACTAATGTTTCCTGCAACATATGCTTCATACTTGATCATGGGAAAAGTTAAGCCTCTGAGTTTTAATATGCAACGCCAAGCCCAATTGTAGTTTATGAGGACGAGCATTACACAAAAGTTCTTTTAATCATCATGTGGATATACGACCATTTCATCCACGCAATTTCTTTACGATAGAGGAAGTCATTAACATGATTGGCGAAGGCAGACTCGTTCCACCAATCTAAGTCTTTGATACCAAGATCAACTTTTTTCTTTTAGCATTTCCAGTTTCTTAAAATGGGCATGATATCATTTTATGAGTACACATTGTACCATGCCAGAAAAACTTGATCATGGCTCCTCTTATCATGCGAACCAGTTTCATGGGTAGAAGGTTAATGGACTAAACCATCATAAAGAATAACACTGATTAGATAAGCATGAGCCTGTGCCAGCTTGTGAGAGATACTTGTTAATCCAACTATCCATTCGAGCAACAATTTTATCGTACAACGATAAGAATAACATTTTGGTTATTCTGGAGGTGGCCAAAAGGATCTCCAAGTAGTTAACAGTGTCATTGCTTGGCTGAAGCGTGGTGAGGTTGGAAATTGCAAAAATTTGCGGGTCAGTGTGTTGGAATACTAATGGTTAAGTCACGTACGAAGTCACTCTCTTGAAAATGTTTCGGCGATCTGCTCAATGGTGCAAAGTAGTTCGTACCTTTCATCACCGCCTCTAGGATAAAACAGCCTTCTTCTTTATGATATCAATTCACTTGCACAACGAATTGAGCTTGATTTGCACTCAAGTTTAAAAGTTTGTTGCACTTTTGTTTTATAATATAAATTCATGAAGACAAGAGAGTTTGTTTAGATAGAGAGAAAAAAGAAGAATGTTGTATATGTTGCTTTTTTCAATATATCTTATTCTTTATACAGAAAAATAAAGAGTAACATCAGCAAGGTTAGTGGGAGAAAAATTGGACATAATTAATACCATTATTAAATCAGAGAAACATACAAAATGTTGTAATTTTTAACATGTACATTTGCATGTTTCAAAAGAGATAAATGATAATCAATCTTAATTGATTATCATTCATTGCAAGATTAAATACCATATATTTATTCTTTTGTAACAGCTCCATAAAAAGGTCATATGCATATATGACTGTTACTGTTCAATCAATAATGGCTCACATTAATTGCATCACAATATATGTAAATATATAACCGTTATAACTTTCAATGGCTCTATTGTATTAATTTACCCAATAATAAATTTTTGGTAATGCAATTAATTTTTAAATAAATTAATAACATAAATAAAACATTTCCAACAATCCCCCACTTGATTTTTTTTTAAAATATTTTTCGAGCAGTTTCTAAAAAATATAAGATTGTGCATAAACAGAAGTGTCGTCCGACTTGAACCTTTGCATAGTGAATAAAATTCAGTTTTTGCTAGGGTGACACATGGTCTTGAGCTCTATTCCTGACATTAGACCTCACACAACTTTTTCTATAGTGCAATCAAATAAGCCTGTGTGTTGATGGCTATGCACGTCTATCCCAGTTTAGTGAACACTCTAGAAGTTTTGCCCAAAACATCATAGGAAACGACCATATTTCCACATTCATTAGGGGTGAGAAAAAACCGAAATAAAACCGAAACCAAACCGAAACCGATAAAAATCGAACCGAAAAAAACCGAAGCCGAAAATCAAAAAACCGAACCATGCTAATATTTCGGTTTCGGTTTTAGGTCCAAACCGAACCGAACCGAATTATAAAATGTTGCACATTGTTTATTGCTGCATGTTGTTTCGTATTATATAGTATATACACAGTGGCAACTGCTTCACTCATTTGATATAGTTGAATACAGAATTAGGGGTAGACTAATATAAAATGTCCATTTCTTGTTTTCGTAGATTCTTGGATGTTTTGAATTGAAGATGAAAGATGAGGTACCAATAGACTATTTTCTAGATCCAAGTTGCTGCTGGTCTGCTGTAATGTGGTTCACTACAATGCTCCTGCTCATTTCCTTTTTTTGTTTTTTGTCTTCGGCTTAGAGCTAGTTAGCTTAGCTTTGTACTACTTTGGATGACTTATAGTCTATTAGTCTATACTCTATATGTCTCTCAATACACTCAGTTGAAACAATTTATTTTAATTTCTTTTCTGGCTATTTAAATTTATAATATTTTTTCCTTAAATCAGTTTTAAAACCGAAAATGAACTGATATAAACCGAAACCGATGCTTCGGTTACAGTTTTTGGTTATCGATTTTTAAAACCGAGGTCTTTCGATTTCGATTTTACCCCAAAACCGAACCGAACCGAGGTTTGCTCACCCTTAAAATTCACATAGGTGAGTCTATCAAGAGTACTCCTGAAGGTAGGTACTCTACTCCAAATAGAGTATAGATCTCATTAAGAGTTTCTATTAGCTCATCCTTTAATCACTTCAGGAATACATGCTTTTTAATATATAAATTTAGCATGTTCATCTATTATCATAACACAACTTGTTTTAACCCATTGAACCTAGTTCTTGGGATTTCCAGTCATTTAGCTCGGGTTAACATTGTGTGTGATTCCTCAATCTCAGGGCAATAGTCTTATTCTTTTAGAATCATTAAAGACTTTCTTTCTGGTTAGTCCTTTCGTCAAAGGATCTGCCAAATTATCATCACCTTATGTGTGATGTTCTCTAACAATACTGTGCATACGACTGTCATTTCTTACCATTGTAATATCGGTTCTGTCGCTTTTTTCAATAGCCGTCAAATTGTCATCACTATATATGTGATATTCTCTTATAGTATTGTGCTTATGACTGTCATCTTCTACCGTTGTAATAACAGTTATGTACTTTTTGCAATAGCCGCGAAACTATCGCAATAGATTACACCACTAGTGTCGGTTTTTCCATATGGAGATCTTAACTAGCAGACGTCTTTAGTTCTCTGCTTTTTCACTAGCTGTGGGTAGTGCTATTATCTCAGTCTCTATAGTAAACTGAGTCAAAATAATATGTTTCCTAGATTTTTTCAAGAAACAACTCCTCCAGTAATGCTAAATATATATAGCCATCAGTTGCTTTTGAATCATCGTATAAAGTGTTCCAGTTGCATCAGAATAACCTTCAAGAGTAGCTGGAAACATTTCATAATGTAATCCAAGGTTCATGGTTTATTTTAGGTAACTCATCAACCTCTCAATAGCACATTAATGTGCTATACTAGGTCTACTGATAAACCTGCATAATAATCCCACGACATCGATAGTGTCGGGTCTAATACAATCAATGGCACACCGAAGGCTGCCATTGATGCTCGCATAATCAAACTATCTTTACACCTTCACTAGTGTTCTTAAATAACTTTACACTGAGATTATATGGTGTACATTCAGGTTTACAGTCAAAGTAACTATATTTCTTTAGTATCTTCTCAATGTAATGAGACTAATCCAAAGAAAGTCCCTTTTCTGACCTAGTAATTTTAATACTAAGGATTACACTCGCCTCACCTAGATCTTTCATATCAAAATTGGCACTTAATAAAGATTTGACTGTGTTTATGGCATGGATGTTTGATCCAAAATAAGTAAATCATTCTCATACAAACATATAATAGTGCAAATGTCATTTTTCTGATTTATAATAAATGTATTTGACACTTATCTCTTTGCTTAAAACTTTTAGCTACTAATCATGCTTTATAATTATCAACAGTGCATCAGGTTGTTTTTAAGTACCCATTTACAACCAATAGACAACTAGGTGGTAAATCAACCAAGCACCAAGTCTTATTAAATTCTAAAGAATTCATCTCTTCATTTATAGCCTATTGCCAAGAAATCGGCATCTAGTGAAGAAAAGGCCTCTTAGAGGTTTAAGGGATCCTCCTTTATAGTAAAGCAAAAAATATAAACCAAAACCTTTTGTGGTTCTTGATCTTTTACTTCTTCTAGGTTCATTTTCAAAATGTACATTAGGTTATGTTTTACAGGTAGTAAATTACTTGATGTGCCCAAACTATTCCTTAATTTAGAAGGATTTTTTCTTTTTCATAAAATTCAACATCATTTGATTCAATTATATTATGTGTAATTTGTTATAAAATCTGTAAGCTTTGCTATCAATTGCATAGCCAATAAATACACATTCATGCTAATTTTATTCTCATATGGTCTGAAATGTGAACATATGTCAAGCATTCCCAAGTTCTAAAATAGGACACATTGGGTTTGTAATTTTTCAAAAATTTCAAAAGGTGAAATTTTAGTTTTTGATATAGGGATTCTACGCATAACATATGGTTAATAAAATATCCCACCACCAACGTTTTGTTGCACCAGAATTTAATAAAATGGCAACTATTAATTCGGTAAAGGTCCTATTTTTTTTCAGCTTACCGTTCATTTCAGGTGAATATGGTGTTGTTCTCTCATGTATTATACAATGTAATTTATAAAAATTCAAAATTGAAGTAGATTCATATTCTTTTCCGTTATCACTACGAAGTCTCTTAATTCTCTTATTTGTTTGATTCTCAATTTCAGTTTTGAATATTTAAGACATGTCAAATGTATTACTTTTATTTTTCATGAGATATACATATGTGAAATCAGAACAACCGTTAATAAAAGTGATAAAATTGCGGTGTCCATGTCTAATCAATGTTATACATTTTCACATAAAATACACTCATTGATTATTAAATCTACATCATTGTCATTTCTTAATGTCGTTCCAAAAAAAACATTATGCATGTAATTAATGCCCATTTGTAATAAAGGCATTTCCAAATTATGCATTCAATTAATCTCAATTTCAGTGACATTTTCAAAAAACCTTCATCCACTTAATTCTTATTGTCCATAAGTGACATCAAAATAATTGTCAATAAATGTAACAGAGTAGAGAATATTTTTACACATTACCTTAAGTGGTTCACATGAATTAATTTTGAAGGTCCAAGTTTTCTAATACCAAAGTCACATTTTCAAAATATTAAACTTAGGTCAAAGATAAATGTAACATAAATTCTCTATCAAAATTACTATATCATTTGTCATTCTGATTAAATGTTCTCAAAACTAGAAAGTGAGCATTTTAATATATAAAGATTTGCTCGATCTTAATTGTACTTAAATCAACCTTATTTCAATCAAAATTAATTTCAAGGTTTACTGTCTTTTCCAAAGGTAAACTTGGTTTCTACATTTCCAACCCTAGCAATTTTAGTGGTGTGAGAAGCATCTTCTGATTATCAGCAGCCGTGTATGTAATGAACATATTACGATCATAGCAAACATGGCGAGAAGAACTAGTATCTACCTACCAACCCTCTGATCCACCAACAAGGTGAATCTCTGTAATCATAGCCGTTGAAGGCTCCTCAGTCAGGTTAGCCTGCTGTGCAAGGCCTGATTTATTCTGACACATACGTGCCATATGACCTGGTTTTCCATAGTTGTAGCAGAGAAACAACTATCCAGGTTCACTCTTTTGGGTTGGTCGCTGCTGTCTTTTTTTTTTGGGTTCCCTTGCGAGTTACAATTCCAGTTGTTGTGATAATTTTTATTTTTGGATGCTTTCGCATTCAGTTTCAAAATAGGTGGTTTGGTCCTTTTTTAATGCTGTTGTTCGACAACTAGCACTTCCTCTTTCTATTTCTATTTGCATGCCTCCTCCTCAAGATGGAGGCGAATAATCAAGTTCTATAAGGAAAATTCTTAGTCTTGTGCCTTAGCTCATTCTATAAAAAAAATCCACCTTGGGGGCAATTTTCCAATTATTACAGCAATCTGATATTGTTCATTCAAAGCCATACCTTTGGAGATGATCTCATGAGCTATTTTCTGAAGCTCATGAGACTGCATCTCTCTTAACCTGTTGTTTGCAACGGCAGAAGAAGCAGAAGCCATTAGTTGTCTGAATGTCTTCAATTTGTTGGAAAACTAATGGCTGAGTCATCTACTAAGTCGCTCTCTTGAAGATGTTTCGGCGATCTGCTCAATGGTGCAAAGCAGTTCGTACCTTTTGTCGTTGCTTCTAGGATAAACCAGCCTTCTTCTTTATGATATTAATTCGCTTGCACAACGAATTAAGCTTGATTTGCACTCAAATTTAAAAGTTTACTGCTCTTTCGTTTTATAATAAAAATTCATGAAGATAAGAGACTTTTTTTAGATCTAGGGCAAAAAGAAGAATGTTGTATATGTTGCTTTTTTCTATATATCTTATTGTTTATATAGAAAAAATAAAGAGTAACATCAACAAGGTTAGTGGGAGAAAAATTGGACATAATTAATACCAATATTAAATCAGAGAAACGTACAAAATGTTGTAATTTTTAACATGTACATTTGCATGTTTCAAAAGAGATAAATGATAATCAATCTTAATTGATTATCATTCATTGCAAGATTAAATACCATATGTTTATTCTTTTGTAATAGCTCCATAAAAAGGTCACAAGCATATATGATCATTATCGTTCAATCAATAATGGCTCATTAATATTTACATATATGTAAATATATTTCCATTATAACTTTCAACGGTTCTATCGCATTAATTGCATCACAACATATGTAAATATATTATCGTTATAACTTTGAACGGCGCTATTGTATCAATTGCTCAATAATAAATTTTTGGTCATACAATTTTTTTTTAAATAAATTCATAACATAAATAAAACATTTCCAACACAGGGGACCAACCACCAGAATATCCGATTTAAGCAGGTTTATCTTGATGCTTGTTATCTTGAAGAAAGTATCTAGACCACCAAGTATAAATATTATCAACGGAGTATCAAGTTTGGTAAATACAACTAAATTATCTACGAACATAAGGGAGGTGATTTTATGATTCTTGCATTTAGGATGAAACTCGTAGGAGTCATTAGCGAAAAATCCATTAAGAATGCATGTCAATACTTCCACAAAAATTATAAACAAGTAGGCAGATAAAGAGTCGCCCTGCTTAGCTCTCTTCTTACTGCCGAAGTATCCTACAATGTTACAGTTCATAAGAATAGATAAGCTAGTTGTATAAGTACACACTCGAATCCATCCTATGATTTTCAAGGGGAACTGCATTAACTTCATGATCTTTAAGATAGACCTCAGTGCAATGCATCAAAGGACATGGAAATATCTAGTTTAATCGTATTTCTAGTAGAAATAAAAGGTATTGCATCCTTTGAAAAGCTCTAGAGTCATTAACGCATTCTTAAGAATGTTGTGATTTGTGATATAAAATCACATATATATTAAAGACCGACGATGTTTTATGAAGTAGCTTTCTAGCAGAGAAAACGGTTTGTAAATCGGAGCTCACAGGAGAAAGTTGCAGGAAAAAAGAAGGTGGAATTTTTAGTTGGTTTCAGCTCAAACGTCTGACCAAAAGGGACATACGTCTAAGCAAGTGGAATGAGCAACCTGAGAGTTGCGACAGACGTCGAACCTTTATGGTTAGACGTTTGCGCTGAAGCAGTGTGCAAAAACAGATGTCTGAACTGAAGTTTTTCAACCCGAGTGTTTAATTTAGATAGACGTCTGAGTCGAAGTTTTCTTGTTTTTGATCAAGTTTTCCAAAATATATTTTGTGATATTTCTGAGGGAAAAATTAGATATTTTCTCAGGCCTTCTATTCTCCTATATAAGCAGCTTTGAAGATTGAATTATTTGTATCGAAATTAGTTGATCCAAGGGTTTGTCGTCGTTCTTCATTATTCTTCTTCTCCAAAAATATTTTAGTCAACTAGATATTCTTTTCTCAATTAGGTTATTTATTATATTGTAATTTGTTTGTTTCAGGTTTATTCCATAGATGCAAATAAAATTCATTTTGTGAATCAATGAAGATGGTGGTTGGGTGGAATGTCTTGTGTTTGTGTTTTATTGCATATCCGTGTTGTTTTATACCAAAATTATCTTTAAGTATTTGGATGAATAAGACCATGGTGGGTAAACCGTTTCCGCATGAGGCGCATACTAGACAACAGATGGTATCGAAGCTAGATCATCGCAAAGCTTAGAGTGACTTTATATTTGAAAAATAGTTTTTGATGTCAGATATGATGACGTTTACAAAGATGAATATTTTTGATGGAAGAAATTTAGGGATTTGGAAGCCTAAAATGGAGGATGTTTTATACCTCAATGGTCTTCATGATCCGATTGATGTAGATGGGAAGAATCCCTATGATATAGATGAGGAAAAGAGGAAGAAGATGGATAAAAAGGCGATTGCTGATTCGACAGTACCTTAATGATTTGATATTTCATCACGTGGTTAGTTATGAATCCGTCAAAGATGCATGGGACAAGTTGGTATCTTTATATGAGTCGAGAAGTGCTGCAAATAAAGTTTTCTGGTTCGAAAGATAGTACAGTTGAGATTGGATAGAGACAAGTCTGATGTAGAGCAAACAAATAAATTTTAAGATGTGATCAACCAATTAGAAATTTTGAATGTCAATTTTGATGATGAAGTGAAGGCTATTTTGTTGATGAAGTCGCTTTTAGAAAGTTAGGAGACTTTGGTTGTTATTTTGGATAATTCTAATGCAAGCGGAACCATCTCTTTGAAAACCGTACGAAGCAGCCTTATGAAAGAGGAGCTACGAAGAAAAGGGTCGGGTTTGAAATTAGTTCAAAGTAAAGCCATGGTAGCAAGAGACTCGAGAAAAGATACAAAGTGGAAGAAGAGAAAGGAAAGTAATGGTGTTCTCGTCTGTCATTATTGTGGTAAGGAAGGTCAGAGACGCAGAAAGTGTCATTCCTATAAAAGAGACCGGAATAAGGATGCACATAGTGATAGTATAGATAATGCACAGACTGGTTTTGTTGAAGGTACCAATAGTGATGCTTCTTGTGGTGTCCTACTTAGTGAAGCTAAGCCTTGGATGATGGAATCGGGAGCCATTTTCCACATCTCCATTGATGTGAAGTTTTTTTCTCTTATGAGAATAATGTCGACATGATTAGGGCGACCAATGCACTTAGAGCTACCGGCTTGTAGTGCTAGATCTATCTGGGTTCGTATGCATGATGGTGTGGTTAGGGAAGTCTCATGAGTTAGACATGTCCCTACTTGTTCGCATAACCTTATTTCTCTCAGTCAATTGGATCACTGTGGTTGCACTTACGATACTCAAGGTGGAGTTTTGAGAGTGAGGAAGGGCAATCGTGTTATGATGAGAGGGGATTTAGAGGGTGGAAACCTATATAGATTGGTCGAATATGTGGTCGACTATTGAAAGTGAGTGACGGTTGAAGAAACTAATCCACAGCAAGGTGGAGACGTTAATGTGGTCGCTACTAGTGATCCTATAATTGGAGATCATTTTTTAGACAGAGATCTTCATGTTGATGATGCTCGATGGATTGATGATGATCAGGAAAAGGTCTCCAGTTAAGTGATAGATGGTGTCGAGTTGGAAAATCCACAAGTATAAGATGGAGATCTTTATGGTATTACAAACGTTTTTTAAACTAGTTTTGTGTGGTGCACCTCATGAGGGAGATTCATCACCTGAAGATGGTGATTGAAGTTTGTAATATGGTTTGGATTGATATTTGATTGTCATTGAAAGAGCTAGATTGACTTGATTGGTGATTGTTAGAATGTTGATGTGATTTCATATCAAGGTGAAGTGCTGTGATTTTTAATATAAAATCTTTTATATATATTGAAGATGACAATGTGTTATGAAGTAGCTTCATAGAGGTGAAGACAGTTCGTAAGTCGAAGCTCATAGAAGGAAGTTGCAGGTGAAAAGGAGGTGGAGTTTTCAGCTAGTTTCAACTCAGACACCTGACTAAAAAGGACAAATGTCCGAGCATGTGGAATGAGCAACTAGAGAGTTGCGACAAACATCTGACCATTATGACCAAATATCTGAGCTGAAGCAGTTTGCAAAAAAAGATGTTTGAGTTGAAGATTTTTAACTCGAGTGTTTGGGCGGACGTCTGATTACCGTCGTCAGACATCTGAGTGAACATTTTCTTGTTTTTGACCAAGTTTTCCAAATTATATTTTGAGATATTTTTGGGGGACAAATTAGATATTTTACTAGGCCTTCTATACTCCTATACAAGTAGCTTCAGGATTGGATTATTTCTACCGAAATCAAAGGCTCGTGACCGAAATTAGTTGATCCAAGGGTTTGCTGTCGTTCTTTATTATTTTTCTTCTCCAATATAATTTTAATCACTTAGATATTATTTCTCTTTCTCAATTAGGTTATTGATTCCATTGTAATTTGTTTATTTTGGGTTTATTCCATAGGTGTAAAACAAAATTCGTTTCGTGAATCAATAAAGAGAGTGCTTGGGTAGAATATCTTGTGTTCGTGTTTTATTGCATAATCATGTTGTTTTCTATCAAAATTATCTTTTAAGTTTATAGGTGAATAAGATCCTGGTTGGTAATTCGCTTCACATAAGGGACGTATTGCACAACAAAGAATACTATAGGAGGGGTGAAAAGCTGCTTGGTTTGGGGAGATGACGTTGGGGAGGACTTTCTTGAGCCTATGAGTAATAAATTTGTAGATGCTATTGCGGCATGATATGGGTCTAAAGTGTTGAACTTGTGAAGCATTCTAGATTTTGGGAATGAGGGCATTATTGGTAGAGTTGAGGGTTTTAAGCATTTTGCATTCGATTAAATAATTTCTAACAACTTTAATCACGTCCAGATGTATGATAGCCTAGCAAGAAGTGAAGAAAAAGGCGTTAAAATCCTCAGGCCCACTATAAGAAGCTTGGTTTAGAGAGAAAAATGCATTTTTAGTTTCTTCATTAGAAGCTTCCTTATTAAGAAGAGTTATGTCAGCCACATTGATCATGGGGAGGTCAATGGAATTGAGAAGGAGGTCAGGGATAAAGGTTGTAGAGTTTCCATGTAAAATTTTGAAATAAGAAGGAAAAAGTTCTTCGATAATTACTGGTTCGGGGAAAATATCACAGTTAGAATCAGTGAGAGTCTAGATATTATCTTTAGTTTGCTTGGTTTCCAGAGAGGAATGAAAGAATGTTGTATTTCAATTTCCTTCTCACTACCAATTTATTCTTGATTTCTATTTAATCATGAGAGTTTCTTTTTGAAGAATTTCCATTAGTTGCGAAGAAGTAGTTGCTTCAAGAGTGGAAAAATTAGATTTCATGGGTCATTAAGCATTTCCCTTGAATGTTATTCAACATGGTGCTCCTAAGATCAGAAGCTTAGTTCCCTTTTCCATATATATTACTCGAACAGTCCTTTGAAACTTGTTTTGTGCTTTTTAATTTACTACAAAACAAACATAGGATTCCCATAAAAAATTACTTACCATGTTTCCTTAACATTATTTAAAGCCAGCGGTTAAACCTAAGTGTTACAAAATTTAAAATATAAAATTTTCATTATAGTGACTTCTCAAAAATAGATAATTTGAGGGTAGTGATCATATAAGCTAAGCATAAGCAGAAAATTGAGGAGTAAGCTAGGTTTGAATGGATTTATGATTGCAAAAGTTGAAATCATTTTTGGAGGATCTTCTAGAGGTGGATCTTCTAGAGTTATTACATGAAAATTTGGCTCTAGTACATTGAATTTCAATTAAGTTGGAGTCTGTGTAATGGCCCAAATTTATGTACTATCTGGGTTGACTAAATACACCACATGTCTAACCCAAATTGCACAAAGATACGAATCATTATGGGTTAAAGAAGAAAAAGGATAGAAGAAGAACAGAATAACAACATAGAATCTCACATAGCAGTGGAATAAAATGTGATACATATATATAACAACGTTTGAAATACAAAATTTCAATTGTATAAACACATCATTATCATAGTACAACACTTACAACACATCGGAAGTAACAATAAATATATAACGCTGAAGCCTCTGCTCCAAGTCCTCCAAAGATATCTGTAAACACTTGAACTACTTGAATGGCCTTACAAATTTGGGCACCCAAGAATTTAGGTAAAACAAAACAAAATAAACTCTGGGTCAGTCATGATATTGGTGTGAGTAAACTCAAACCACTTGGTTTAACTTTGAAAAATCTTTTTTTCAAAAAAAAAAAGATAACCGTAAGACCGATCCATACATAAACACGGATGGTTTTTACCTTACGATAACCCAAAACATTCTTTAAATCAATATTATTATGTTATAATAGTGTCTAAATCAAGTAAATAGCAATCTATCAGAACACTTGCATCTCACGCTTACATATATAGTATACAAACAAAACTGCGGGCTCTTAGTAGATAATGGATTCCAACCGACAAGGTATGGGACCCCCTTTCGACAGTGTATCTATAGAGTTGAATACACCGGGTTCAACAAGAACTTCTTGCAACCCAGGCTAAACATGACCGACCACTCACTTCACTAGAGTGTACCGAATGTATTATCACCAAAAGTTGGGAACAACAACCGTTTCCCGAAAGGGACAACATTGAAGGAATAAAGAGGAAAATAGATTTTCTCTAGATCATGTGACAATACATCCTAATTGGGTGCTACCCACTTAGCTATGCGACCTACCCAATTTTATACCATTTCTCGGTTAATAGGCTTGAGACCACGATTATCTTTTTGACGTGCCACATCTTCATTTACTTTGAATGCCACATCGTCAAACCCTCCAAATCATTAATTGATTTCCCCAAAAAGATCACGTGCATAAAGCTAAGAGAAACAAATTCCTCTGCAACCAACGTAAATCTGTTTCAAGAGATCAATATATGTGATCTGTTAGGCATACTATGTCAGACATTCGTCCATATAGGTTGTCCTAGGACTGGACAAGCCAAAGGCACTATTTCCATTTACCCATCTTAGGCAATTTCTATGTAGGATTAACAGAAAAAACCTTTTCACTTTCTACGTCTTCGGTTATCTTCAATACAATCTGATTCGCAACGCTTATTCCTATACGTAGTGGTTTTCGGATAATAAATCCAACTAGTCTCTCCGTATTGACAATGATGGTATTAAATTGACCAATACTTCAATAGTCGGTTATTTAACTATCGAAAAAACAATCATTCATCCAGATATCATATTCCCAAAGGGAATACTGTTAATTAACATCAAACAATCACTAAGCCCCTTTTAGTTAATATTTAATTAATTAAATTTATCATTTCACGATTTCTCTTCAATATCTTTACCTAGATATTTCTCCAAACTCGTTTAGCCTTTCATGATTCTTGGAAAAAAATTTCCATCTATCATAACTGTTTATTTTCTATATTCCAGAAAATATCTCTTTTTAACATCAGAAAACATTTCCATATATTCACAAAATCACAATCCTTCCAAATTCATCAGTCCCTAACCGTAAATTAATAAGAGAACAACTCCCTAAGTATCAACCCCGATGGATGAAACCAACATAAGATCGACACTCAGGAAGCCATTCAACTCAACTAATCTCTAGTTAGTTTCTAATTTTCTTAACTCCATTTCTTAACTTCTTATCAATAAAATCATTTCAATATGTGAAACGTTTTCTTTTAAACCATCATACTTTAAAATGTGTATGTTTCTCTTTCCACTCTCTCAAGATTTAATTTTATAAATTTCCTTTTTTCTTACAAAATTACATTATACATTTATTCTCTTAGTAAATTTCATATATGATTGATATGTCGATTTCTAGTTATCAGACTTTCCTTAAAATTTTCCGTCTTCTTAAATTTCCGTGTCTCCTTTGTACGACTCAATAGGTACAACTACAATTCCCATTTTTAGGCCCTTTCCATTCAAGTAAAAAATAAAAAGCCAAGCGGCTTACCAAATAGGCTCATAAAATCTCATATTTAATTTAAATACGTACCTC
Organism: Allium sativum; assembly: GCA_030737875.1. Taxonomy (NCBI): domain Eukaryota; kingdom Viridiplantae; phylum Streptophyta; class Magnoliopsida; order Asparagales; family Amaryllidaceae; genus Allium; species Allium sativum. Next base: position 294,339,212 of record CM060912.1, read on the forward strand.
TTTTGTCGAGCATTCAATTTATATTCTTCCATTATGTAACGACCAGGTAAAAGAATTCGATGCCCGAATCTTGACAATAATACATAAACCCGTATTACTTGCCAAAACTCAAGTATCGAAAACACCAGATAACTAATAGAAAGAAATTAGAAGGTGGGGTAAGAAAGAAATATTAGAATAGAAAAGAAGGAGAACCCACACAACACAGAGTCTCACATCGCAGCGGAACAAAATATAATATAGAAATAAATCTTTACTGAGAGCTTTAAAAATACTTATAATCATCAGACTACATCACATATCTGGACAGTTATAATAACCTATCCTCATATACAACACACAATAGAATGTTATCTATAAAATTTCACACGTCATAATTCTTCCAGCTCATCTCTTTACAGCATTCGATAACCTGAACCTGTACAACCCGGTCTAACCCGAGCATTACAAACGTCGGATCAATCTGCTGAACCAAAGTGAGAAAAACCCATAAAGTTTAAGGGTATCATCCAACTTGATTTTAAAGTAAAATTATTTTCGAAAGAAAAGGACAATCGTAAGACCAAATCAATACATAAATACAGACAGTTTTTACCTTACGATTACTCAAAACTTTTTTGAAATCAATATCTTTTCTGATACTATAATAGTGTGTGACGGCCCGCCCCTGCACCAGCCGACATTTCCCTCGAAATGCGCTGTGCTGATTTCCAACTAGCATGGGACGATCGTCAGAAGAAAGGAAAGAAAAGGATTTGAACTAACTAGGAGCATGTAGAATGTCTCACAGCGCATGGAATAAAATATAATAATAACATACTTGACATAAAACAGGCGAGACAGTGCATAAGCTGAAAACTAAACCATAATCACCATAGCATCGGAAATCCAAAATACAGCCCATGATCCATCACCATTATTACAACTTCAAAATACTGTCTCTAAAGCAAAAGAAAGGAAAGGTACACTACTAATGCCCAAAGCAGTGACCATCAACAACATAGGGAGAATATATATAGAGAATAGTACGTGTAAGCCTCTTGCTCGTCTTCGGACAACTACTCATGCACAACCAGCTAACATGTCTCTAGTCTATCCATTTAAGAGCACCCAGAGTAATAAGAAGAGACATAAAACTCTGGGTCAGAAAAAAGTCTGGTATGAGCGATAAGCAGCAAAACAGAACAATAACAGGTATACTAAACCATACCTGAACCTGGACCTGCAACCAAAGAGTTAGCACAACAAGATGTACAATACTCTAAGGTGACACTAACATATGGTGTAAAGATACGGGGGTGGGGGTGTACATGTCATAATGATGGCAAACAATCAAGCATAACAACCATCCTCACATCTCTCACTCATTGTGTGACACATACGATATATGCCACTTTGATCACCAGACCCATCGAGGTAGTGACGGAGTCCGACTTGTATAACTATTTCTACTACCAAGCTTGCCCCATGGAGTCATGACTAAATCCTTACAATTGACCCCACTTCATTGGTCCATAGCCAATAGTCCTACCTAGGCCACTGTGGCCCTGAATCCGTCCACATACCCCCTACTCCATAGTGATCCAAAGTTATAGACATCGATAACGCCTTAGCACACGCCCCGCAACAAAGCCCAACTCATGAAGTTAACTCATTGGTTCCCAACTGGATCCTGAGTACAAACTTCAGCAAAGCCCAACTCATGAAGTTAACTCATTGGTTCCCAACCGGATGTATGCTACTACTTCTACGCGATGTCTCTTCTGAAGACCAACTCCAATTCGACCAAAACCCGAGATACAAAAGAAGTCCAGATGGGAGGTTATTACTCAGGATCCAAATGGGAACCAATGAGTTAACTTCATGAGTTGAGCTTTACTGCGGGACGTGTGCTAAGGGGTTATCGATGTCTATAACTTTGGATCACTATGGAGTAGGGGGTATGTATACGGATTCAGGGCCACAGTGGCCTAGGTAGGACTATTGGATATGGACCAATGAAGTGGGGTCATTTGTAAGGATTTAGTCATGACTCCATGGGGCAAGCTTGGCGGTAGCAATAGTTATACAAGTCGGACTCCGTCACTACCTCGATGGGTCTAGTGATCAAAGTAGTGGATATCGTATGCTCTACGCACTGAGTGAGAGATGTGAGGATGGTTGCTATGCTTGATTGTTTGACATCACTATGACATGCACACCCCACCCCGTATCTTTACACCATATGTTAGTGTCACCTTAGAGTATTGTACATCTTGTTGTGCTAACTCTCTGGTTGCAGGTCCAGGTTCAGGTATGGTTTAGTATACCTGTTATTGTTCTATTTTGATGCTTATCGCTCATACCAGACTTTTCTCTGACCCAGATTTTTATGTCTCTTCTTATTACTCTGGGTGCTCTTAAACAGGCAGACTAGAGACAGGTTAGGTAGCATGCATGAGTAGCTGTACCAAAGACGAGCAGGAGGCTTCCACGTATGATATATACAGATATTCTCCCTGTATCGCTGTTGGTCACTACTTTGGGCATTAGTAGTGTATCTTTCTTATTTTTGCTTTAGAGATAGCTTGAAAAGTTGTAATAATGATGATGTGGAACATAAGCTGCATTTTGAATTTTCCGCTGCTATCATGGTTTAGTTTTCAGCTTATGCATTGTCTCATCTATTTTATGTCAAGTATGTTATTAATATATTTTATTCCATGCGCTGTGAGACATTCTACAGGTTCCTAGCTAGTTCAAATTCCCTTCTTTCCTTTCTTTGGCGACCGTCCCGTGCTGGTTGGACATCAGCACAATGCTCTTCATTGGAATGTCGGCTGGTACGGGGCGGGCCGTCATATTTGGTATCAGAGCTCTAGGTTGCGTAGTTAACCTAGGGAAGACACCAGGGAGAGATAGTGTACGTATATGAGAGCGCGTATTTGTGATATTTTGGTTTTCAAAAGCTATATATATACTATTAGTATAGCTAAGGATGAAGTCGCACTGCATTGGCACCACTAAGGAGATGGTAAATCATTTTCTCTTTACAGATTGAACGATGAATCGAAATACGGGAAAGGCGGTGAGGAACTCTGCATCAGGAGTTGAAGAAGAAGCAGGTTCAGGGGCCAACAATGGGAATGTCCCTGACATAAGGGAGATGTTTACTGCCTTCATACGAGAGATGGTTAGGGATGCTCTGTGAGCAGTTCCTAATGCTAGTAATGGTGGTGATGTAGTTGTGCAGGCGCCTAGAATCGGTATCGCCAAGATGTACAAGAAGTCCCAAAAAAAGAGGAAACATAACCAAGCTAAGGATAGCTAGAAAAAGAAGAACAAGACAGATGTAGAGTGCTTTAGCTGTGGAAAGAAGGGCCAATATGCCAAAGAATGTCGAGAAAAGCCAGGGGAAAGGAAGTGCTTCAATTGCGGCCAAGTGGGACATCTCAAGAAAGAATGTCCGCAATCCTCTAAGAAGAAGCAGAGCGTGGAAGTGTATACCACCACCCTGTTCCTTCTTCGTCGAATGCCCCAACTGCGACGGAGAAGGGAAAGGGTGCTGTTATTCAAGGTATGCTTTCCATTTATGAGGTTCTAGTTCTAGTTTTGTTTGATATCGGGGTTTCCCATTCCTTCGTATCTAGTGACCTAGTAGATAGGTTGGGATTGGAACCTGAGATTGTCGATAGACCTTTAGTTGTGACAAACCCAATAAGCGGTTCAATTAGCCTTAGTATGACTTATCATAATGCAGTCCTATCGAGTCATGGATGCATGTTTGCTTGTGATTGCTTTGTTTTGGGGTTTACTAGGTTTAGCATTATTTTAGGAGTCGATTGGCTCCAAAGGTACAGGGTGGTGGTAGACTATGAGGGCTTTTCGGTGGGAGTTAGTGCGGATGATGGGCGGAGGGTAGTGTTTGGTGGTCTACCTAGTGATGGCGTAATGGCTAGTTTTCTAAATTCCCTTGACATACGGCATGATGAGTTGTCAGATGTGCCCGTGGCTGGCCAGTATCCGGACGTCATCGAGGAAGTGACCGGACTTCCGCCACACCGAGAGATTGAGTTTTGTATTGGTTTAGTGAAAGATGCCAGACCTATAGTGACGCCACTTCGTCGTATGGCGCCAAGGAAGCAGCGAGAGCTCGGGGTGCAAGTAAGCGATCTTTTGAAAAAGGGATTTATCCGGAGAAACGTCTCCGAGTGGGGAGCACCAGTTATATTTGCCATTAAGGTCGATGGGTCCCTTCGCTTATGTGTGGACTGGAGTTAAAGATGGAGTTAAGGGTAGCTCTTCTGATGGAGTGCCAAGGAGTCGTCGATAGTTTGGAGTGTTCTAGGCGGACTTGAACAGGGGTATCTGGGGACGCCCACTGACCTTGGATCCATTGGACGTGATCTAGTTATCCTTGGAGGATAAACGTGCGTTGGATGTAAGGTAGTCCATTTGGAGCCGAGGCTTCCATTAGCCCTTGATACTGGTTAGACCAGTTATTCAGGTATCGACGTATTCATGGTTTGAGCAGATGATAGACATGACTTATTCGATGAATGCTATGGATTGTTTAGGACCTTACATTGATGTTTTCTTTGGTTCAAAAATGGTAATAACTTCGAAGTGAGATTCTTGGGCCTGTTGTTTCAGAGAATGGTATTGCCACAGACCCTGCAAAGGTGGCTACGGTACAAGAATGGTCTATGCCCAAGAATGTAACAGACGTAAGAAGTTTCTTGGGGTTGGCTGGATATTATCGTAAGTTTATCCAAGACTTCTCCAAGATAGCGGCACCGTTGACTCAGTTGACCAAGAAAAATCAAGATTTCGTCTGGGACGAAAAGTGCGAGAATGCATTTAAGAGTCTAATGGAAAAGTTGACATGTGCACCAGTGTTAGTCATTCCTAAAGGGAATGAAGAGATGACGGTATACACAGATGCCTGTGGTACCGGACTAGGTGCTGTATTGATGCAAGGAGGTAAGGTTGTAGCTTAAGCTAGTCGGCAATTGAAACCGCATGAGAAAAGATATCCTACCCATGATTTGGAATTGGCAGCGATTGTGTTCGCATTGAAGTTGTGGAGACATTATCTCTTGGGAGAAAGATTCGAGTTGTTTACCGATCATAAATCGTTAAAGTATCTTTTCTCTCATCTGGATCTAAATCTCTGACAGCAAAGATGGTTAGAATTCTTGGCTTCCTATGATTTCGATATCGCATATACACTAGGAAAGGGAAATGCAGTAGTTGATGCATTGAGTAAGATACATGCCAGTTTAGGGGCTATGTTTCTAGAATGGAAGCAACTGGAGTACATCGCTGGGTATGATTTCAGACCAAAGTGCGAATTGGATCCAGAAGTATTAGCAAGTTTGACGATCATACCCACTTTGATTGAGCAGATTGGTTCCAGTCAAAGAGACGATCCTAACCTAATGGAAATCATTTCCAGGTTAGAGATGGGTATCGACGAGGATATGAACAAGTATGGGCTTGATCGAGATAGATGGCTTAGAAAGAATGGAAGATTGGTTGTACCCAATGTCAATGGATTGAGAGATGAAGTGCTTAGAGAATGTCATCACTCAAAACTGACTATACACCCCGGTGGTAACAAATTGTATCGAGACATGAAGCAGACTTACTACTGGGAAGGGATAAAAGGAGACGTTGGGAAATTTATATCCAAATGCATGAATTGCCAGCTAGTTAAAGCTAAGAAAAAGAAGCCTAGTGGCTTGTTGCAACCATTAGAAATTCTAGAATGGAAATGGGAACAAGTCTCAATGGATTTCATTGATGGGTTACCAAGGACTAGATCGGGCCATGATAGCATTTGGGTGATTGTGGACCGATTGACTAAGAGTGCAAGGTTTATACTCGTCAAGTCGAATAGAACAGCAGCTAAGTTAGCAGAACTATATATGAAATGGGTAGTGAGATTTCATGGAGTACCAAAAAGATTTATGAGTGACCGAGACCCGTTGTTTACTAGTGGGTTTTGGAAGAGCTTACAAGAGGCTTTAGGGTCAGAATTATATCTTAGTATCGCGTACCGTCCTCAAACCGACGGTCAGACAGAGAGGGTGAATCGAGTATTAGAGGATCTCTTGAGAGCTTGCATATTGAATTTTTGTGGATCATGGGATGACCATTTGCATCTAGTAGAGTTAGCATATAATAATAGTTACCAGTCCAGTATTGGTATGGCTCCATTTGAAGCTTTGTACGGAAGACCGTGCAACTCACTGTCCTGCTAGTTAGAAACCGGTGAGAAATTTGTGCTTGGGCCAGATGTGATAAGAGAAACCTCAGATAAGATCAAGGTTATACAACAATTAATGAAGGCTGCCCAAGACAGGCAGAAGAGTTATGCTGATAAGAGGAGAAGAGATTTAAAATTCTCCCTTGGCGACTTGGTGTTTGTCAAGATTTCTCCGTTAAAGAGCGCGATACGATTTGTTAGGAGAGGCAAGTTAACACCAAGATTTGTTGGTCCATTCCCAATCCTCGAGCAAGTTGGGAATTTGGCATATAAAGTTGAATTACCAGAGAAGATGGCAGGAGTTCATAATGTATTTCATGTTTCCCAGTTAAGGAAATTCATGCACGACCCCGATATGACTATTTCATCTGATCAGTTAGATGATATCGAAGTAGAACCCGAGGCAGTTGGGAACCGCAAGCCAATTCGTATTGTCGAGCACGATACGAAGAAACTTCGAAGGAAAGCGGTGAATCTAGTCAAGGTTCAGTGAGGCGAGGATGAGAATGACTGTACTTGGGAGACAGAGGAGAGCATTAGGAAGACGTATCCAGAACTCTTTGCCTGGTAAGATTTTAATTGCGACTTAGTTTTCCGCATGCTAAGACAGACTTGTTTGTTTTTGTATGTTTGATTGTTTTGAATGGTCGGTAGGCATGCAGGATCCTTTGCTTGTTTCTTAGTTAAGTAATTTCGGGGGCGAAATTTCTTAATGGGAGAAGAATGCAACGACCCACATTCTACGCATCATAGGATCGTAGAATATTTATTTCTTTAACATACAGAGTCGTATGGTCATGTAACTTTAGGAGACGACTATTGGGGTCATTTCCCATGTTCATGATTTTTGCCGATTTTTAAATGACCGCTTTGCCCCTAGCTGATCTTTTTTTGGCCATAACTTTTGATTGGTAATGAGTGTTGACCTAAAACCACTTCCATTATATCCGGATGATGGTTTACCTTTCCGTAGAGTGGTCACATTAGCCAAATGGACTCACTATTTGGGAGATATGGCTGAAACAAGGTTTAGAAGGTGAAAAATAGCTTAACCGGATCTAATTAGGGTGATTAGTGTAACACCCCACCTCAGTTAAGGTCACTCACAGAGGGAATGCCTTAACTTCGATGGAGCATTATAGGTAAAATATGCAGATAAATTACAAGACAAACATATAAAGCAGCAGGAAATAAAGTCATTTTATAAACAACTTAATTCAGTCAAGCTTTTACAACAATTTCCTCAATCATACTTAAATGTAATACATAGAACTTCTGTCTTGATTTAAAAACCTCCAAGAATAAAAGAAGCATAAAAACAATGATATTCCCCAATAAAGCATGAACCAGCCATAGCAGTGGAAGAGAGAGAGAGAGTCCAAAGCGATACACCAACTAATCTTCAAGCTTGGAAAGCGAAGAGGTCCAAGTTAGGCTGAGCTATTCCCTCCCTGACTACCTGGGGGGGGGGGGGGGCAACGGAAGAAAAGAGGCGAAAAACAAGCTAGGTCAGACATAAGTCTGGTAAGTCCAGTGATCTTTCAGCATGCAAACAAGATAAAGGATCATGACATGAATAAACCGAAAATAGGACAATACCATAAAAACAAGGTAACTAAAGACAAGATAAGTGCAAGGTGAACTGAATGCGATTCTACTTTTTCTCTGCTTCGCTACTACTCTATTAATCTGATTTCTATATTTATCTCTGCACCACCTAACTAGTGTCCCAACTAGTAATCTGTATAAAATGTTAATCCTAATCCCAACCCCCGTAATTGTGGTAGCCTTCAGTTGTACATCTATCGTGAGGATTCCACCTCAATCAGCCTAATTGCCATGAACATGTTAGATGTACCCTTACTACCCTATCGATCGGCTCCCTACTTGTATTCATGTTCCATGTGTCTGTGTCAATCGGCCCTCTCTTGCGTGTAGATACCCTGTGCTGGTCCCACCATAAGGTGTATCGATCCTTATGATAGCGACCCGACACGATTCAAGATGCACAGTGTACAACTACTGGTACCCAGTTCCTGCTTTCTCCCACTCCGGAGTACGTGCACGCCCATAAACCGTCGGAACCTACACTGACGTACCCCCTGCCGCTGCTTTGACCGCTTATAATCAGCCCAGTAATCGTGCCCCATCCTGCCTAGTTCAGGGTACCGTGATACATCCATGTGGGTTACTGCTGAAATGGGTCCCCGTTACTAGGGTTTCCTATTGGTTAAGTTTGTGGGCCTATATTTACTAATATTACCCACCAACCCGATATGTACTTAACCCTCCCATTGATTCAGCATTTTTAATAAACGGTTAAGTTTAGTGGGCCTATATGTACTAATATTACCCACCTACACGAGATGTACTTAACCCTCCCATCGATTCAAGCATGTTTATTTAATAGTTAAGTTTTGTGGGCCTATATTTACTAATATTACCCACCAACTCGATATGTACTTAACCCTTCCACTGATTCAAACATGTTTATTTAATGGTTAAGTTTTGTAGGCCTATATTTACTAATATTACCCACCAACCAGATATGTACTTAACCCTCCTGCACATTACGCCATATTAGTTAAGTGTTGTCCTCTCATGTTAACTTAACCCACTCATTCATCATGTCATGTTGGTTAAGCATTTCTTATTAACTTGACCCTCCTTACTTATCATGTTGGATCGGTTAAGTGTTTCCTATTAACTAAACCCCGTTCGTTCATCAAATTATATTGGTCAAGTGTTTCTTGTTAACCCCACGTATTCATCTTGTTGTATTGGTTAAGTGTCATCAATCAATTCAAGTTAACTTAACCCACCTACGTGTCATGTTACTTTGGTTAAGTGTTGCCTTCTTATGTTAACTTAACCCTACTACAAATCAAGTTATATTGGTTAAGTGTTGCACTCTTATTTTAACTTAACCTTTCCATAAATCAAGTTATATTGGTTAAGTGTTTCTAAATTTACTTAACCTCACCCACTTGTCTAATTAATATGTTATAAAGGTTAAGTGTTCTAAATTTACTTAACCTCACCCACTTGTCTGATTAACATGTTATAACGGTTAAGTGTTCTAAATTTACTTAACCTCACCCACTTGTCTAATTAACATGTTATAACGGTTAAGTGTTCTAAATTTACTTAACCTCGCCCACTTGTCTAATTAACATGTTATAACGATTAAGTGTTCTAAATTTACTCAACCTCACCCACTTGTCTAATTAACATGTTATAACGGTTAAGTATTCTAAATTTACTTAACCTCACCCACTTGTCTAATTAACATTTTATAACGGTTAAGTGTTCTAAATTTACTTAACCTCACCCACTTGTCTAATTAACATGTTATAACGGTTAAGTGTTCTAAATTTACTTAACTTCACCAACTTATCTAATTAACATGTTATAACAGTTAAGTGTTCTAAATTTACTTAACCTCACCCATCAGTTTAGTTAACATGTTGAATTGGTTAAGTGTTTCCTTAATTGACTTAACCCTACCAATCTTGACTTAACTTTATTAAAGCACCAACCACTCACATTAGACAGGTATTTTTGTGGTCACTAAATGTGCCGGTCGGTTCCGGACAGTTTTACACCACAACTCAATCTAACCTTGGGTTCTTTTTGGGCTCAATGCACTAACCACCCACATTAGACATGTATTGTTGTGGTCACTGGAAGTGCCGGTCGGTTCCGGGCAGTTTTACACCACAACTCAGTCTAACCTCGGGTTAGGCATATTCGTCTTTTCTAAATTTACATATTTCTTATTTATGACAAATTCCATATGTAAATTATTCCCAATTTAATTATGCCATAATTATCCTTTTAATTATGCTCACAATTAATGTTATACTAAATATACCATTTCATAAACCAATTTATGCCATGTAATTTTTCATGTTTATCCTACATATTTACATGTAAATTATAAATCAATTATTGTCATAGCCCACTTTCCTTCTACGTCACGTTCAAAATTGTAGGTATATAGATTATACCATTTTCATGCCACTTATCATGCTTATGTGTCAAACATGCCAATTACATGTAATTTTATGTTTTCCCTAACGTTAGCCCTGTTGTACGTTCGCAAAATTACATAGAATGTTAGGCTCGATATTTTAGCCTAACTTATAAAACAAAAAGGAAAAAAGAGGAACTTTGCAACATTCCAACATCATACAAAAGTATGGATCTAACTATACATATGTCACATGGATTTGGCATAGAACAATATACTTTTATCTATGAACTTGCAAATTTGATCTATGCAACATGAACCACAAGCATATGAATTTACATAAAACTATACAAGTTAAACTTGGCATCTAGTGGTGAACTTGCAAATTAGATCTATCATAAAGGCATATGGATCTAACATATAAAGTTGTAAATCTAAACATATAAGGTCGTAGATCTAAACATGTATGCATAATGGCTCTAAACAATTAGGCATAAACGACATGACTTAGCATAAAACTTGTATGTATCATAATATCACCAAACTTACATATGATAATTTCATTCCCAAATTCCTATACAACATCATAGGTTTACTCACCAATTTCCACATAACATGATAGGTTCGATAGACCACAATAGTTCATAGGCATATATGATAGAATAGACATGAATAAACATGAATCAGCATCACATACAACTTGATACAATTCTATTTTACAAATCATGTCTTTAATTTATTCACATCTGAAAGATAACTACACTTACAATCAAAAGGAAAAACTTGATTTCAAGGATCTGTATTCTGAAACTGAATTGCTCGCCTTTGATGTAGATCGTTGAATTCTTTTTAGTTGAATTAGATTAGTTTTGATTTGATTTTGATGTAGCTTCTATCTTACCTTTGAGTTGAAAGAGATGACGACAATTCTAGGTTCACCATTGATGGCATGGCGACTCTAGGAATATTTTTGTGTGGCTTAGGGTTTAGATTTTGGTTGCTTATATAGAAGTTTGATTTAATAGGAACCGTCAGATTAACCTAGAGCAAATCAAAGCCATTTAGACAAGATAGAATAGCCACACCAGCCCTAGTGACTTAGCAAGGAGTCCATCAGAACCAATCACATGCCACATCTGCCTTAGAGCGAATCGACCCACGGGTTGACAGCCAAACACCCTGAGTCAACCCCTAGTCGACCCAGCAGGGCTCAGGTCGACCTCAAAAATGGTCCGGTTCGATTATTCCCCCTCCCGATTCGCTGTTTTGTACTTCAAGGCTTACTAACTTCTCATATATATTTTTCTCATATGCATACAAACTTCAAGGCTTACTAACTTCTTCATAAAGTATCCGTTTTTTGCAAACCAAATGTCTATCTTGACCAAAATTCTGAGATGAACGTAATAGCGCAACCCATTTCACTTAATTCTTCTTCTAAAAATTAAGTGTTCTTGAATTTGTTAATTTTAATATTCTCAGAAAATTCGGGGTGTTACAATTAGCAAGAGGGCCCATAACCCATTTCACGATTAGGGTTATGGAGAGGCTGAGAACAGTAGAAAAATGAATTTTATTTCATTTTTCAGCCACCTAAAACATTTCTCTAACCATGGCCTTCACCTTCTAATTTCATCCCAAATCGCTCCTAATCGCTTCCTAATTGAAGATTAAGCCAAGCTACATCAAATCAATTCAAATTAGCATCAAACTGGGAATAGGGCTGCTGTGTTGCATAGAGATTCAACCCAAATCAGATAATATTTTAGATATGTAGTTTGTTTATGGACAAGGTGAGTGATTAGCATTGTTTTACACTAATTATGGTTAATTAGGGGTAATTAACGTTAATTAGCGAATTTATGTATTAATAAATTCTGGAAAAATGTTTAGAAATTCTTAAACACCCTTTTAGACCTCTGTTAGAAGTTTGGGTTAATTTGGTTAAGTTTTGCAAATCTTATCATTAGATTTTCTTAAACATGCTTAAGGGGAAAATATGGGTTTTGGGTATGTTTGATCCGTTTTGACATATCAAATTGTTGTTTTGGTGTTTATGGTTGATTCTCTAAGTTGCTATGACTGTATGGTATGCTTTGTGATTGATTAGAAAAGTTAGAATCGCACCATCGTATAACATAAAACAGTAGCTGGAAAAGTCGCAGGAAATGTGCAGGGTTTCGGATCGGATTATAGGGCTCGGATCAGATCGGTGGACCGGGCAAGGGGACTACGAACCGGATCGGAACTTGGCACTAGCGGAGACTTGGCAAGAAGGAAGTCCACTTGCAAAGAGTTGGAGTTGGGGACCAGATCAGAGCTGAGCATGGGATCGGATCGGAGGAGAGGAACTGGAGCAACGGATGGAGATGACCATACCGACCCGGATGGAGTGCCACAACCGAACCGACCTGGAGGGCGTTGACCAAACCGACCCGGATGGAGTGCCACAACCGAACCGACCTGGAGGGTGTTGACCGAACCGAACGGATGACCAGGAGCTGAAGCATGTCGAACCGAACCAAGGGAAAGCCACCAAACTGAACCAGATGTATGCTACTACTTCTACGCGATGACTCTTCTGAAGACCAACTCCAATTCGACCAAAACCCGAGATGCAAAGGAAGTCCAGAAGGTAGGTTATTACTCAGGATCCAAATGGGAACCAATGAGTTAACTTCATGAGTTGGGCTTTGCTGCAGAACGTGTGCTAAGGGGTTATCAATGTCTATAATTTTGGATCACTATGGAGTAGGGAGTATGTGGACGGATTCAGGGCCACAGTGGCCTAGGTAGGACTATTGGCTATGGACCAATGAAGTAGGGTCATTTGTAAGGATTTAGTCATGACTCCAGGGGGCAAGCTTGGTGGTAGCAATAGTTATACAAGTCGGACTCCGTCACTACCTCGATGGGTCTAGTGATCAAAGTAGTGGATATCGTATGCTTTACGCACTGAGTGAGAGATGTGAGGATGATTGCTATGCTTGATTGTTTGACATCACTATGACATGCACACCCTACCCCCATATCTTTACACCACATGTTAGCATCACCTTAGAGTATTGTACATCTTGTTGTGCTAACTCTCTGGTTGCAGGTCCAGGTTCAGGTATGGTTTAGTATACCTGTTATTATTCTGTTTTGCTGCTTATCGCTCATACCAGGCTTTTGTCTGACCCAGAGTTTTATGCCTCTTCTTATTACTCTGGGTGCTCTTAAGCGGGTAGACTAGAGACAGGTTAGGTAGTATGCACGAGTAGTTGTGCCGGAGACGAGCAGGAGGCTTCCACGTATGATATATTTAGATGTTCTCCCTGTGTCGCTGTTGGTCACTACTTTGGGCATCAGTAGTGTCCCTTTCTTATTTTTGCTTTAGAGACGGTTTGAAAAGTTGTAATAATGATGATGTGGAACATAAGCTGTATTTTGAATTTTTCGCTGCTATCATGGTTTAGTTTTCAGCTTATGCACTGTCTCGCCTGTTTTATGTCAAGTATGTTATTATTATATTTTATTCCATGCAATGTGAGACATTCTGCAGGTTCCTTGCGAGTTCAAATTCCCTTCTTTCCTTTCTTTGGCGACCGTCCCGTGCTGGTTGGACATCGACATAATGCTCTTTCATTGGAAATGTCGGCTGGTGCGGGGCGGGCTGTCACAGACTCATTTAACCCTAGCAATCAAAAGCAACCAAATAACAGAACTCATAACATCCAGTTTATACCTTTTCGTGAACCATCCTAATCGAAGTAACCATCCGTCAAGTACAAGCCCAGAGGCCTAAACCAATATCAGACAAGCACCCAAGAAACATCTCCTTCGATATTGGACAATTCACGTGAGACGGTTCAACAAAGAAACCAATCACTCATGACCGACTTTGGCTATCCTCGCCAATCCTAGTTTGAAACTATCGTTGATCGTATGACTGGCTATGTCACCATACCATCTGTCAAGGGCTAATGATAACTCCAGTTCTAATCAGGCTACTGCACGTCTAATGTACATTTGCCTCCCAGAGACAACTAGGTTCATCTAATAGGTCCAGGGTATTCGACTAGTCCAGCTTGCCTTTTTAAGCGCCCTTACCATACCCACGCTTTGAGCCCGTTAGAACTTACAACAATGATAATCCCCTTATAACACTTGTCGGCTTCACCAGCGACTATTCATAACTCAGACCCAGTCTCCAGTATCCATTACCCACAACTCAAGTTCAACATGAGTCGTCTCCGTACTCGTTGTGTCTCCAAGGTCAACAAACACATCATATCGCTTCGAGATTTCCCTATTGAATTCACTCCGAAGTTATTAGTATTTTTGAACAAGGGAGAATATCAACATAAGTTCCTAAACAATCCATAGCATTCATCGAACAAATCCTGTCTATTTTCCACTAAAACCATGAATAAGTCGACACTCGAATGACTGGTCCAACCAGTATCAAGGGCTAATGGAAGCCCCGGCTTCAAACAGACTACCGCACGTCCAACACACGTTTATCCTCCAAGGATAACTAGATCACGTCCAACGGATCCAAGGCAAGTGGGCGTCCCCAGAAACCCCTGCTTCGATTCCTCCTAGAACACTCCAAACTATCGACGATTCCTTGGCACTCCATCAGAAGAACTACCCTTGAATCCATCTTTAACTCGAGTCCACACATAAGCGAAGGGAACCATCTTCCTTGGTAGCAAATACAACCCGTGCTCCCCACTCGGAAACACTTCTTCTAATAAATCCCTTCTTTAAAAGATCGCTCACCTGCACTCCGAGCTCTCGCTGCCTTCTGGTGCCATACGACGAAGTGGCATCATTATAGGTCTGGTATCTTTCACTAAATCAATGCGAAACTCAATCTCTCGGTGTGGTGGAAGTCCGGTCACTTCCTCGAAGACGTCCGGATACTGGCCAACCACGGGCACATCTGACAACTCATCATGCGGGATGTCGAGGGAATTTAGAAAACTATTCATTACCCCATCACTAGGTAGACCACCAAACACTACCCTCCGCCCATCACCCTCTCTAACTGTCACCAAAAAGCCCTCATAGTCTACCACCACACCGTACCTTTGGAGCCAATCGACTTCCAAAATAATGCCAAACCCAGTGAAGCCCAAAACAAAGCAATCACAAGAAAACATACATCCATGACTCGGTAGTTTTACATTATGATAAGTCATACTAAGGCTAATAGAACCATCGATCGGGTTCGTCACAACTAAAGGTCTATCGAAAATCTCAGGTTCCAATCCCAACCTATGTACAGGTCACTAGATATGAAGGAATGGGAAACCCCGATATCAAACAAAACTAGAACCTCATAAATGAAAGCATACCTTTAATGACAACACCCTTTCCCTTCTCCACCGCAGTTGGGGCATTCGACGAAGAAGGAACAGTGTTGATAGCATACACTTCCACACTCTGCTTCTTCTTAGGGGGTTGTGGACATTCTTTCTTGAGATGTCCCACTTGGTCGCAATTGAAGAACTTCCTTTCCCTTGGCTTCGCTCGACATTCTTTGGCATAGTGGCCTTTCTTGCCACAGCTAAAGCACTCTACATCTTTCTTGTTCTTCTTTTCTTCTTTTTCTGGCCGTCCTTAGCTTGGTTCTGTTTCCTTTTTTTCTGGGACTCCTCGTTAATCTTGGCGAGACCGGCTCTAGGCGCCTGCACTACACCACCACCACCATTAGTAGCATTAGGAACTGCTCCCAGAGCATTCCTAAGCATTTCTCATATAAAAGCAGTAAACATCTCCCTTATGTCAGGGACATTCCCATTGTTGGCCCTTGAACCCGCTTCTTCTTCAACTCCTGGTGCGGAGCTCCTCACCACCTTTCCCGTATTTCGATTCATAGTTCAATCTGTAAAGAGAAAACAATTTACCATCTCCTTAGTGGTGCCAATGCAGTGCAATTTCATCCTTAGCTATACTAATAGTGTATATATATATATAGCTTTTGAAAACTAAAATATCATAAATACGCGCTCTCATATATGTACTTCTCTCCCTGGTGTCTTCCCTAGGTTAACTACGCAACCTGGCTCTGATACCAAGTGTGAAGGCCCGCCCCGCACCAGCCGACATTTCCCTCGAAATGCGCTGTGCTGATGTCCAACTAGCACATGATGGTCGTCAGAAGAAAGGAAAGTAAGGGATTTGAACTAACAAGGAACCTATAGAATGTCTCAGAATGCATGGAATAAAATATAATAATAACACACTTGACATAAAACAGGCGAGACAGTGCATAAGAAGAAAACTAAACTGAAACACCCCACCTCCGTTAGGGTCACTCTCAAAGGGAATGCCCTAATTTTGGTGGAGGTTTATAAGTATAAGTCACAGATACACAAGACAGATATAAATACACATATTTTTGAACAGCGGAAAACAACAACAACTTTTATTTCTTCAAAATACGTGTTACACAAACCATGCCATAATTGTCTTACAATACTCCCAAAAACATTACATTTTCATAACTGTCTTGATTTCATTATTAAAAGAAGCATAAAAACATAAGTAAACGGCATAAGTCCCATAATTGCTGTCCAAAGCCATAGTCCAAAATGAAAGAGATCCAAGCAATACATTCTTTCTCTTCAAGCTGGATGTAAAAACTGGTCAAGCTGCGGTATTCCCTCCCTGTGGACCTAGGGGGGGGGGGGGGGGGAACGAAAGAAAAGAAGACGAAAGAAAAGTAGAGTCAGACATAAAGCATGAGTAAGTCTAGGACTATTCAGTCTATGAATAAAGAAATGTGCATGATAAGTACAAACTGGAAATGGGAAAGCACTATAAGCTAAGTTAAGTTGTCTAGAGTCGAATGTACTATCGTACCCCATATTAATCTCTACACCCCTATAAACTGGTTTCCAACAGGCACCCCATAATCAGGGTGAAGTGATCCATTTCTAATGATCGGCTCCTACTCGCATAGTTACATGTGTCTTACGGCCCTCGATGTTGTAGTTACCTATGCTGGTCCCACCATGGGGTGTATCAAGTCCCATGGTGGCGGCCCGACACAATTCTAGAATGCACAGGTATACTACTGGTGCCCAGTGCTTAATTTTTCTGCGCCGGAGTGTGTGCACGCCCGCACCCCGTTAGAACCTACACTGCTGCACCACCGCCGTCGATTTGACCTCTTACAGTCAGCCCAGTAATCGTGCCCCACCCTGCCTAGTTCAGGGTATCCTGATACACCTTGTAGGGTTACTGCTGAAAAGGGTCCCCCGCTACTAGGTTTTCTATTTCTAGCCAACATGCTAAGTTGGTTAAGTGTTTTGTAAACCTAACCCCCAATCAGTCTGTATAGTTTAGCATGTTCAATTTGATTAAGTATTAATTTAATTTACTTAATCCTATCAATCCTGACTCAACCTTAATTATCTTATTAAAGCCTCGACCTCTCACATTAGACATGTATTGTTGTGACTGCCTGTTGCCGGTTGGTTCCGGGCAGTCTTACGTCACAACTCAGTCTAACCTCGGGTCTTTATTGGGCTCAATGTTTAACCACCCAAATTGGATAGGTATTGTTGTGACTACTGGACAGCCGGGCGGTTCCGGGCAGGTTTACATCACAACTCAATCCAACCTCGGGTTAAACACATCGTATTTTCTAAGTTTACATATTTTGTCTCTTTTCTTTTTATATGTAAATATTTGCAGCCCATTATTCAAATTCATCTTTATTGGTTAAAATTAATTTATACCCTTTAAATGTTCTCAAAGTCATTGGCATGCGTCATACATGCCAACACATATGTTTTATATTTTTAGCCCAACGTCATTACCCCCGTTTTATACATTCGCTATATTATAACATATGTTGGGCTTAACAATTAAGCCCAACTTAGCCACATGAAAAAGGGGAGGCTTAGAACATGGTGTTTATATATTCTAAGTAACATCAAGAGGGGAGTGTGAACGCATGAACTTGCAACATAACGATCTAATTAACATAAATTAGGCACTTGTAAACTTGCATTGTAATAGCATATAATCTTGACATGAAACATACCTAACATGAATCATGGTTTTAATCTAGTCATGTAAACTTGCATTTAAAAATGTGAATCTAACTTAATTATGTGTCATATATATTATCATATGAGTTTGATAACAACATAGGCCTAAAACATATTTCAATTAGGCATAACACCAAACGTAATCTAGTCACGTTCATAGATTTAATACAAGTTCACAAAGATGCTTGCTTTTGTCACTAATACAAAAGTATGGTTTTACACTTGAATCATGATGCCAATTCCAACATAAATTCATATGAGTCATAATACCCAAATGGATCCAACTGCACTAAAAGTGATTATAAAAATATACATCATGTTGGCATAATAGTGAACCATATACTTGCATGAATCTCAAATAAACTACCACAAACATATAGTCGTTATCTTTCAACATGAATCATATACTTGCAATTATCCAATAGGTGTTGTAATAAACTACCACAAACATATAGTCGTTAACTTTCAACATGAATCACATACTTGCAAATATCCAATAGGTCTAACATCGTTATACCACAACATCCCAAATCGATTAGAATCATAGCAACATACAATTATGAATTATTATCACCACAAATTAAGTACAATTCCATTTCTCATTTTACACAAACCAAAACTCAATTATTATCACCACAAATTAGGTCCTTTTTATAGAGTTTGTGAATTGATTAGGACCGTCGATGGAGCTTGGATGAATATTAGCCGTTCGTTTGAAGGAGAGACCAATCAGGAGCTGACACCTAGCCCTAGTGACAAGGCAAGACTCAGAAATTCAGCCAAGCACAGACCAGGCCAGCCAGGAGGGGCTGGGTTCGACCTGGCTCAGGGGCCAGGTCGACTACCCAGTCGACCCCCAGGTCGACTATGTAGTCGACTTGGGTGCCCCAGGTCAACTACCCAGTCGACCTGGGTGCCTTGGGCGGGAAAATTCCCTCCTAGTCCAACCTGGGTCCCATTTTTTTGAAATTTGAATTTGTTCTGAGCTGTTTCTGTCTGTTTGAATTTTAAACTGAATTCCGAAACTTCCGAAGGTCATATCTCCCTCATACGGAGTCCGTTTTACGCAAACTCGGACTCTATCTCAAGAAGAATTCCGAGACGAACGCAATGGCGTATCCCATTTCCCTTAATTCTTTAATTTGAAATTAATTATACTTTAATTTGTGAATTTCACTGTTATAGAATATACGGGGTGTTACATTCTCCCCTACTTAAAAGGATTTCGTTCCCGAAATCTTCAAGTTTAGGAAGATTGTATATCCTAACATCCAAACGTCCTTCTAATCATCCATCAAACACGAGCATCCATTGTCCTTAAAAGACTTCTAATGCTTCATGATCATATGCGAAGTGTGTGTACATGTACTTATCTAATGCAAAATCAGTCGGCCTACTGATTCAGTTGACCTCCTTAATGCAAATTATGTAAGTGTCATGAATCCATTATGTATGCAAATTTTCCTATTCATGATTCTACATGAGTGCACAATCATTCATATATAAATGCAATATCCATATGCCAACACATTAAACTTCAACCATATACGAATATAAATACATATATGCATATGCAATATGAAGTTACTAAGCCGATCTAAAACCTAGATTGTGTGTGTATATGCAACCACGATCAACCACTAGCAATCACTTGCAACCACTTGCAACCATCATCCATAACATGTTTCAATTACATGTTTTCATCCAAAGGGTTTCTTACCTAAAGGATAAGGTCGAGGAGATATACCTAAAAAGATAGATAAAAGCGCAACTTAAGGAAAAAGAAAGGTCAAAGATGTACCCTCGAAAAGAAAAGGGTAGGCTGCGCGTATTCTAGCTTCAGTTTCCCAAGTTGCATCTCCCTCGGCGTCGCTCCATTGAACTTTGACGAGCTTGACTTCGCGGTTGCGTAGCTTTTTCACTTCCGTTCCTAATATGCGGGTTGGAACTTTCCTCACGGTTGCTTCGCGTTCCACTTCAGCTTCCTCAAGGATGTTTGGCTCCACCACTTCAGCAGATTCATGTAGACATTTTCGGAGGTGCGAAACATGAAAAACGTTGTGAACTCTAGCTAGTTTTTCAGGTAGGTCTAATCTATAGGCCATTTTCCCAATTTTCTCGATAATAGGTGTTAGCCTACTTTGTGAACTAGGCAACACAAAGTCAAGAAACCAGACATTGAAGAGCATTTTTAATTAGAAGACTTCGGTTCGGATCGGAGAAGACACCACAACCTAGATTGGATAGCTGCAGTTGTTCGGGTCGCGTCAGAGCAACATATCGGTTCGGGTCGGATAGAATCTTCTGTTCGGATTGGTGAACTGCTGCTGAGGAAATTGGTAAGGTATATCTAATCGGATCGGAGGGCAACATAATCTCAATTGGATCGGAAAGCCACCTGTTTGCCACGAAAATGGATCGGAGCGGAGTAGATTAGAGAAGAAGAGAGCGTTGCATCCAAGCCAATCCAGGTTGGATCGGGTATCCCGATCCAAACCCCTTATCTGTGCGTCTCCGACCCGAGCCCATGTTCCATATTATTCTCCTGCAAAAGCGCCTGGATATCCGGACCGGTTGTGACCAGTTCCTACCCATAACGTCCGTCACTTTGATGCGTTGTCAACATAATAGTTCATCCGAACCCGAAGATAGTGGGATGGACGACATGTGGCCCCGACCCGGATCAAGTTTTGAGCAAATTCACACCTATAAATACCCCGTTTGGAGACAAAGAGAAGGATCTTTTTTAGACACTTTGAGAATTCAACTACCTCCATAACCCGAACTCCATTACTCCCGGAGAATCCAAATCTTCTTTCATTATTTGTTTTAGTCTATTGAGTGAATATAAGCGAGTTGTGAGTGAAATCAAGTGACAATTGCATTGTATTTGCAACTGAATCATTGAATATAGTGAAAGATAAGTGGACGTAGGCATTTCTTCGCCGAACCACTATAAATTCTGTGTGTTCATTTTTATTTTTATCTCATCTTATCTGCTTTTAATCAATTTGGGTGTTAGAACCACTTTTGTGTCTAACATTTTGGTGCTTTTCACTGAGAATCCTCATCTAAATTCTTTATTTTCCGGGATCTCTTTCTACTTTTTGGACCGTTGAGTTCAAAGAAGTGAATCCTTAAGTTTCTCCGCTTTTTTATATTTGTTGAAGTGATTGTCAAAAACTCATGGCCAAAGGAAAAGGCAAGGAAGTTCAACCTTTTCGAGGAAATGGAGCTGGCGAAGATTAGCAAAATGCTGTTGTAACAAGGTCTCGGGGGCAGAGTTCAGCAGCAGGAAGAACCAATGCAGGAAATCCGAGCCGCCAGCAGGGGGAGAGCTCCGATCCGATCCGGGTAGGAGATTCTGAAGCAGTGCATTCCCCCAATCTGAACCGACCCGAGCTGCTTGCCACGCACCGATCCGACTAGGCTCCCCAGCTCCGAACCGATCCGACTTCCTACCTCCGATTCGACCCGATGCTTGGTGAAGCTGGAACCTCTACTCGAGTCCCTACGAATGCTCCAATTCCAGCCACCAGGGTTGGTGATCAGGTCAATCCATCTGCGCCCATCACTCAAGGAGATTTCTCGCACTTGCTTGACATGCTTGAGAGCACGAGGGAGGCCATGAAAGTTCACGAGCGCACTAATCTCATGATGCAGGAAAATATGAGGCTCATGAGTCGGGAGATTAGTGAACTCCGTCGACAGAGAACTCCATCACCGGTTCGTCACACACCAGTAGATCAATCTTCATCTTCCGAGGAAGAGAGGCCCCGTGAACGAAGGCCACTCGAACGACCTCAGAACGTGGAGCAGCTGACATTTGGATCTTTGGGATCTCGTGAGGATATCGCACGAGCATTAGGAAACAATGACCCCACTCGGGGGCAAATACTCCAGTCCCCTCCTCCCGAGATCGACCGGGAACGCAGGGAACGGAATCGAGCAGAGGCAGCTCGAAGAAGAAGGGCATCTCCTGAACAAGAGCCCAGAAGGAACTCGGATACTAGGGCCAGGGAACCTGAGCGGCCCCTAACTAATGCTGATGTACAGGCAATGGTTCGCCAGATTATGTCCGAGAGCCGGAATTATACAAATGAAGATTATGGCATTGAGCGAAGCCATACTCCCTTCACTGACGATATCCTCGACTTCCAATTTCCCTGACGCTTTAACTTGCCACAAATGGACAAGTACAACGGAAGGACTGATCCGGGACAGCATTTGATGCGGTATTCGTGGCTCATGAATGCTGCTGCTGCCCCTGATGAAGTGAAGTGCAAAGCATTCCCAATCTACTTAGAAGATGTGGCATTGTTCTGGTTTACCCGACTTCCTCCTCGTTCGATTTCTAATTACAAGGAACTAAGCGAGCGTTTCATGAACCAGTTCCGACTACATGCCCGAAAGTCCAAAAGTGTTATTGAATTATCGAGAATCAAACAGGCACCAGGAGAATCTTTAAGGGCATATCTTGATCGTTTTAACCAAGCTGTAACTGAGGTCAGTGACCCGCATGAGCCCACTATTCTGATGGCATTGAAGGAAGGAGTCGATCCTGAATCTGAGTTTGGAGACTACCTTTCTGGGAAAACACCCTCCACAAGGGAGATATTCTACGAAAAAGCCGATATTTATCTAAGGCGAGAGGAGGCCAGGGCAAACCGAAAGAGAAAGTCTGAGACGGCTTCAAAGGAGAATGTGCAGGGTAATATCGCCGTGAAGCAGTCTGGGGAGAATTCTGGCAAGGTTGAAGTAAATGAAGGAAACAAGGGTGGAAACAGCAATACTGGAAGTGGGGGAAACAACAACAATAACCGTAATTCGAGCGGTAACAGAAGAAACAGAAATAGGGAAGTGACCCTAACAAAAGACCGCCACCTCGTGATTCGACCGAGAAAGAAATGGCGACAGGGAAGTTTTGTTTGTTTCATGGAACTCACGGGCATTCAACTAATGAATGTCGGCATTTGAGGGATGTGATTGAGAAACTGTTGCGTGAAGGGAAGTTGGATGAGTACAAGGTTGCCCCGAGGGACAGGGGGCAAGGAGAGCAGGCTCCGAAACAGATTCTACCTGCTCCCAAGCCTACAGTGCAGCAGAAAGGTAAAGGAATTGTTATCAACTCCATAGTAGGCGGACCTCACCCAGCAATCCGAAGTTTCAGATCAATGGATCAATATGTGAATGCTGCCAAGCATCTAGACGTGAATGAAGGTGATGATTTGGAAGATGTCACCCCCATAAAACAACAGAAGACCATGTTTGACGACGTGGTATTTCACAGCCGAGACAATACTGGGATACAATCACCCACCAATGATCCGTTGGTTATTACTACCACCATTGGGTCGGCCTTGGTCCATAAGGTATTAGTAGACAACGGAAGTTCCGTTAATATTTTGTTCAAGAAGTCATTTGATCAGATGAAGCTGGAATCTGAAGATCTGAAGCCTTGTGAAGGATGGATCAGAGGCTTCAACGGGGCGTCGACGGCTCCCATGGGATACATAGAGTTGCCCGTGACCCTGGGGCAAGGAGAACGTAGAAGAGTGCGGATGCTTCAGTTCGTAGTATTGGACGTAGATTCGCCTTATAATGCATTTTTAGGGAGGCCTGCCCTCGCTGAATTCAGAGTGTGTATCGCCCCTTGGTGCTTGTTACTTAAGTTCCCAACCGAAGCCGGAACTGGAGTAATGAGAGGGGATCAAGTTTCCGGACGGGCCTGCTATGTGGCCGAACTAAAAATATTGATGAAAGGACTTAACGTTGAGAGTAAGGATGCCTCGTCTCCCTCAAAGGGGGACTCGGCATAGCAATTAGAGAGATTGACCCCGAGGGAGTTGCCCAAAGGAGCGCCTGATGACCTGGATCCCAGAAAAGACGAGGAACCAGAGGCTAGGAATGCAACTCCTAACGAAGCGACAGTGGAAATTCCCATTGATGAAGCTGATCCGAAAAAAGTTTTGAAAATTGGTTCTCAATTGGATCCACGTCGAGCTAAAGAACTAACGGACTTCTTGAAGGCAAACCTAGATGTGTTCGCCTGGACCCATGCTGACATGTGTGGGATATTGCCATCCATTATAAGTCACAAATTGAATGTGAACCCGAAGCATCCGCCTGTGAAGCAAAAGAGACGCATGCTGGGCCCAGAGAGGTCGGCTGCTCTCAAAGAGGAAGTAGAGAAGTTGAAGCAGAATGGATTTATTCGAGATTCGACTTATCCCGACTAGATATCGAATCCCGTCTTAGTAAAGAAGCCAAACGGAAAGTGGCGGACTTTCATTGACTTTTCAGATTTAAATAAAGCTTGCCCGAAAGATAGTTTCCCACTTCCCAGGATTGACCAGCTTGTAGACTCGACAGCAGGTCATGAACTTCTCTCTTTCATGGACGCATATTCTGGATACAACCAAATTCCTATGCACGTACCGGACCAAGAACATACGAGCTTCATTACGAATTTGGGGTTATATTGTTATGTTGTAATGCCATTCGGATTGAAAAACGCTGGAGCTACTTATCAGCGCTTGGTAAATAGAATGTTTTATAATCAAATAGGAAAAACTATGGAAGTTTATGTGGATGATATGCTTGTCAAATCAAAGCAGTCCTCCAGCCATACGCAGGACTTGGCGGAAATGTTTGATACCCTGTGAAAGTACCGGATGAAATTGAATCCTCTGAAATGCTCATTTGGAGTGGCATCGGGAAAGTTCCTTGGCTTCATTGTGAGTTCCCGAGGAATTGAAATAAACCCTAGCCAGATAGCAGCGATTAGAAATATCGAAGAACCGAGGAGAATTAAAGACGTCCAAAGTCTTGCAGGGAAAGTAGCGGCGCTGAGTAGATTCATCTCCAAAGCCACAGATAAATGTGTTCCGTTTTTTGATTTGATTAAAAGGGGAAAGAAGAACTTCGAGTGGACTCCGGATTGTGTTGAGGCCTTTCAAAATCTGTTGGAACTGCTAGAGAAACCGCCGATTTTATCAAAGCCCGTATATCACGAAGAATTATTTGTTTACTTGGCAGTCTCGGCTCACGCTGTCAGCACAGCCCTGGTTCGAGAAGAAGACAAAGTACAAAGGCCGGTGTATTATGTAAGTAAGAAATTAGCAGCGGCAGAGCGCAACTACCCAAAAATTGAGAAGCTTGCTTACAGCCTCCTGATCGCATCCCGAAAACTTCGTCACTATTTCCAAGCCCATCCAATAACCATATACACCGACCAGCCCTTAAGGCAGGTGTTGCAGAAACCCGAAGCATCGGGAAGGTTGATCAAATGGAACATAGAACTAAGTCAGTTTGATTTGAATTTTCAACCACAAAAGTCAATCAGGGGGCAAGCTCTAGCAGACTTTATTGCGGAGTTCACCATTCCAGAGGAGGAAATAATCAATGACAGAGTGGTTAAGTCCAAGGATGAGCTAAAGATGAATCCGTGGAAACTATATACAGATGGAGCCAAGAACGACCGAAGGTCCGGAGCTGGAATCGTCTTAGTTACTCCCAAAGGACGGTCGTTATATTACGCCTTGCGATTAGAATTTTCGGCGACTAACAATGACTCTGAGTATGAAGCCCTGATTGCCGGGCTGAAACTTGCTAAAGACCTCGGAGTAAAAATGTTAGACATATTCTGTGACTCTAAAATTGTTGTTTGCCAAGTGCGAGAGGAATTTGTGGCTCGAGGACCTCGACTTATCGCCTACCTTAATAAAGTGAAAGAGCTATTGAATAGCTTAGAGCGGTACAACATAACACACATTCCCAGAGTTGAAAATCAGAAAGCGGATAGACTGGCAAAGCTGGCTAGTTCCGACAATCCAGAAGAGGCTGAAGTAATTCCAATTGAAACGTTGGAGTCGCCAAGCTTTGAGTCAATGGAAATTGAATTCGCTTTTGAAGCGGAACCAGAGAAGGAGTCATGGATGACTCCAATTAAGAATTTCCTTAAGAATGGGACACTCCCATCGAAGAAGAGTGAGAAAAGAGCTGTAGTTCGCAAAGCTACCAGATATGTCATACAAGATGATACTCTTTATAGGCAAGGATTTTCTATGCCCCTGTTACGATGTATAGCACACGACGACATCAAGCTTGTACTAAGAGAAGTACACGAAGGTGAGTGTGGAGATCATACAGGAGGTCAAACTTTAGCAAAAAAGATATTGCGGTACGGATACTTCTGGCCTACGATCAATAAAGATGCAGCTGATTATTCACGACGCTGCGATAAGTGCCAGAGATTCGCTAAAATCCCCAGGGCACCGTCGACCCAACTTAAATCAATGGTGAGTCCTTGGCCATTTGCCACATGGGGAATTGATATCATTGGAGTTCTGCCAATTGCTAAAGGAGGAGCTAAGTATGCAATAGTAGCCGTGGACTATTTTACGAAGTGGGTGGAAGCTGAGCCCTTGACCAAGATCACAATGAGAAAGGTGATAAGTTTTGTGGTCAGAAATATTATATGCCGGTTCGGGATCCCAAGGACGATTATAACTGACAATGGGACCCAATTTGATAGTACTGAATTCAGGAATTTCTGCCAGAAGTATAAGATAGACAAACGATATACTGCAGTTGCCTATCCGCAGTCGAATGGGCAAGTAGAGGCAATAAACAAAGTAATAAAATCCATCCTCAAGAAGCGATTAGAGCGTGCAAAGGCAAGATGGGTTGACGAATTGCCCCTAGCTTTGTGGGCATATCGAACAACATTTAAGACAGCCACCGGTCATACCCCTTTCTCTCTCGCCTTTGGCTCAGAAGCAGTAATTCCAGTTGAACTGGAAGTTCCTTCCCATAGGGTGACATATTATGACCCGATGACGAATCGGGCGCTCTTACTTGAGTCTCTTGATGAAGTCGAAGAAAAAAGGGATGAAGCGGATTTGCGTGCGGCAAGACATCGACGTCAGATGGCATGCTATTATGACAAAAAAGTCCGCCTCAGGACTTTCGAACCAGGAGATTTGGTGCTAAAGAGAGTTTTTCCATCCCTTCCTCACCTCGGCCCAAAATGGGAAGGACCCTTTGTCATCCAACGGAAGCTTGAAAAAGGAACCTTCAAGTTAACGACCGTAGATGGCGAAGAAGTCCCTCGAGCATGGAATGCCCAACACTTAATGCGATATTTGTATTAGAAATGCTGTACTTTTTGTTATTTTTCCTGTGAACCCTGTAACAAGGCATGACTTGCCTTGGGAAAATCTGACGATATGAATAAAGGACTATAAAGTGGATGTAGGCTACGACTTAGCTGAACCACTATAAAAATATTGTGTGTTATTTACTTTTATGCATTACATATATATACATTTGTTAATCATTCCGTTGTAGGTATGAATTACAGGATGACTCACAACCTAAAAAGGTTGAACACAGTTTTGACACAAAAAGAAGTACAACGACTATTTGTGCGTTAAGACTTAAAAGAATGAGAAGACGACATTCTTAACTCTAACTCTCCAGAGAGAGAGAGAGAGAGTATAAAAGCGTCTCCGACTGAGCGCTGAAAAAGAAATTCTTATCCTAACTCTAACTTTCCAGAGAGAAAGAGAGTATAAAAGCGTCTCCGACTGAGCGCTGAAAAAGAAATTCTTATCCTAACTCTAACTTTCCAGAGAGAAAGAGAGTATAAAGGCGTCTCCGACTGAGCGCTGAAAAAGAAATTCTTATCCTAACTCTAACTTTCCAGAGAGAAAGAGAGTATAAAGGCGTCTCCGACTGAGCGCTGAGAAAGAAATCTTTCTCCGTTGAAAGACCGGGGAATAGATAGATGACTGAGCTCGAACTCTAACTCTCAAAAGAGAGAGAAAGAGTATAAAAGAAATGCCAGAAAAAACGACAGGTACTGACGAAACAGGAAGTGCTATCCCGTCGGAGAATCGGGAGCATTTGGATTGCTTTATTAAGCATTAAATAGTTTGTGGGAATTGACTGGGGACACGTATGTATACGCATATTTCCCCCCTCCACAACTTCGTTTCACAACTATAGATATGCATTTTTACATAAGTGCCGAACTACTAACAAACAAACATTGCAAAAAGAGAATTATTTTTATTTACAAATGAATGAATTTGTACAGGAAAATAGCTAAAAAAAAAAAAAAATGCAGGAGCTACTTTTGTAGCAGCAATTATTGGTTCACAAAAATGCTAAAAAGATGCAGGGCAATCCACTATTTAGATTTGGAATGAGCCTTGGATTTCTTGGCGGCTTTCTCCGCATCCTTTGCTTCTTTCTCAGCTTCGGTCAAGATTCGTTTTGACTTCTTTTTTCCTGAAGATGCGGTACTGGAGCCAGTAGACTTCTTCCCGGAGGGCGGGGCACTAGAATCAAGAGAAGATTTTTTAGCAAGTTCTTCTGTAATAGATCTAGTTGAGAGCTTAACAACTAACCTTGATCCCGCATCCACAACTGCGAGGGGCTTGAAGATCTCAGGGTCTAGTTCTTCAGCCTTTAATTGCAAGCGCTTGTCTTGATCAGCCTTCATTGCAGCCAGGGTAACGTCATCAGCACTTTTTGACTCCCCGGTTATGGCAACTTCTGGTTCCTCTTCATGCCCCCCGTCTCCGCCATCGTCCTTTAAAGCTGCTATCATTTCTTCATCATGGGGAGTGGTGACCTTAGTTGGCTCACTTCCTTCTCCCAAGTCTATAGAAGCAGCCTTGTCTTCCCCTTTTTTGGCCCTGTCTGCGGGCTTTGTCCCAGCGGCAGCTCCTTGAGCTACATCTGTCTTTTCGGATGATTCGACACCTACAAAATGAGAAGCAGCAGTTATCAACTCAGGCGAAAACAATGGGTCTCTCATCGATTGTTCGATCACGTGGCGAAAAGTAGAAATAGCCTTGGCAAATTGAGGAGAAAAGATAGGGATACCTTCCGAAGACTTCTCAGCGGGGGTGACTACTACCTCTGGGGCTATTTCAGGAATAGGGGATAGCAGAGTTGTTCGGGGAATTCCCGGATTTTCGGGATCATACCCTTCTACTTTGGGAGTTGCAGGGGCAGAAGAAGAAGAACCAGCTTCGAGAATGGTTTTTTGTTTAGACTTCCGTCTCTCTTCTTCCATGGCCTCAGCGATAAGGCGGCGCCCTTCAGCTAGGCGCTCCAGTTCATCATCTCTCAAGTATTTCTCCATCAATTTATCTTCATCGAGGGAATCGACCTTAAGCTCCTCTTTTTCCCACTCAACGATTTGATTCCATACTTGAACTAGAGTGGATGGATAGTCCTCGATCCAAGAAATGTTTCGACGACGAATAATGTGTGCGAAGAATTCAATCATTAGCTCACCGAAGCCCTGAATATCAGCCTCCGCTTCCGATAGTTGCTTGCGGGATTCCTCCGCAGATTTAATAGCACACTCTACATTGCCCTCGGCCAAGGCAGCCCTATTCTCTGCCTCCAACAGCTTTGAAGCCAAGTCAGCATTCTTCTTTTCTAATTCAGCACTCCTCTTTGCTAACTCGGCGTTTTTCCGTTCAAGCTCAGCATAAGCAAGGCGTGTCTTAACAGCATCTGATTTGGCCTCGTCAGCTTGCTTTTTTAATTCAGAACGCTCCTGAGTATGAGATTCAAGCAAATCGTGATAACGCTTTTGCATGTCCTCGAATTGTTGTTTGAAATTAGAAGCGTCCCTTTGAGCGACCGCTAGCTGAGCTTGAGTGTCTTCCAAATCTTTTCCTAGAGCTTTTAAGGCCTTAGTATCCTCCTCCGCGGTCTTTTGCATTGAATCAGTATTTGTGATTAGAGTGCAGATGATTCTAGAAAGATTGCGTGAATATTTGAACATCTCAGTATATTGTTTTTGCACCGCATCAATCTTTGCTTTGGTCTCATCTGCCCAATTAGACGAAATAGGTTCAAGGGCAGGTAAAAAAGTCAGAGTTTCGAAGTAGTGTTCGGGAAATTGCTCTTTCAAATATGCCCGCTTTATTGCAGTTCCCGCATCTGGTGGGGGAGGAGCGAGGATTGTAAATTTGGTGTCCCTTTGTGTGGAGGATTCTGTAGTCTCTTTGTCTATCCTAGGTCGTTTAGTAGCAGGGACCTTTTGCTTACTTCGAGACCCGGTTTCTTTTGGAGGACTTTTCTCTCTACTGCGTTTCTCATAGGAAGAGGAGGAGTCTTTGGATTGTGGTCTGTCCTCTTCCCTAGGGCTTTGGTAACATTTGTATTTCTCTTGTTCCGGCCTAACGGGTGAGCGAGAACGTGAGGATTGAGAGCGATAAGGATCATAAGGCCTTCTCTCCTCCCTACCACGATCATCCCGGCGATCATACTCGACATCTTGAGGAGGATTGGACATGCTGCGACGAAGCTTTCTTATATCGTAGTAGGATCGAGACATTGTACCAGCACGATAAAACGAATGAAATTTAGAATTAATGGATTCACGAGGAAGGAGGTGCAATGAAGGTTAATGCTATTATGTAAAGTGTATCCTAAGTGGTGTGTTTCCCCCCGACCAACCCGAGTCTGAAGCTAGACTAGTACGGGCAGGTTCTTTGGCCTTAGCGGGAGTGGTCTCTTCAGAAGAGGTGAAGACTAAAGGATCCTTCCTGAAATCCTCTGAAGTGTATATAGTTTCAGGTAAGGGGAGATCCCCCAAACCCTGAAATATTTGATCATCAGTGCTAGGGGCGTCCCCCTCGGAAGCGTGAAGCGGTGACCCTTGGGAGGATTTTGACTTTTCTAAAGAAGTAGTTTCCTCAGGGGCAATATATCCTTCACGATGCTTTTCGGCCAGATTAGCCAATTCATCATCTTGCGTAGAAGATGGAGAAGGTGAAGTGTGAAGAGGCGCTGTAGGAATTCCTGAGCCTTCTCCTGTCTCTGGGACTACCTCCACTGGAGGAATGTATGCGTATGGAACCGTCCCATGACCAATGCTACGAAAAACAGACAACAGCCCGTGAAAGTGAAGGTATTCGTCCTTAATGGTTTCGTCGATAGTCAAGAATTTCTGATCGCCATTGAGGAGTCGGTGCATCCGGTCGAAGAACACCTGGTCTGATATCTGTTTGGGATTGTCAACTACAAACAAAAAGGAAAAACAAGTCAAGGTGATGATTCAAATGTATAGAGCCCGGGTTTAGAAAATCAGTGCTTTACTTGATTTTGTCCACCTCCTGGCGCATCCAGGCTGTCGCTTCACATAGAACCATTCTAGTCTGGAATCTCCAGCTTTACTGCTAAATGGTGCAGAGATTATCTTCCTTTTTGGAACTGATTCAAAGTAGCAGAAAGATGGAGTTTCTCGAGTCCGATGCTTGAAATTATAGAAAAAGTGAACGTCATCGAACGTGAGCTCTACGCCTAAGATTTCACGATATGCTATGTACAAGGTGTGCAGATAGGCATATGAATTGGGGTGCAATTGCATGGGGGCAATCCGCATTTGTCTTAAAAAATCAACAATGAAGGGAGAGAATGGAGGAATGGCACCGACCATGCACATCAATCGAGTGACCGTCATATATCCTTCTGGAGGGTTGTGGGGACGGTCAGAGCGTGAAGGTACTAGGGTGTCCCTTTTCATTATTCCATACTTTAAGCAAATTCGGACAATTCGATCGTTGTCAATCGTCGATTCAACGGAGTCTGGAGGTGATTCCAATATAATGGCTGATTCAAATTCGTCGGGGGCTCGATCGTCACCGATCCCTCCTTCCTCCTCAAAACCCAGAGAAACCTCATTCTTTGAAGACGCCTCGTTGCTTTCTCGATTTCCAACCCCGTAGTCTGGACCCTCACTGTCCCATTCTGGATCAGACGAAGAAGATATATCCTCAAGAGTGATTTTGTTAGAAGTTTCCGGGGCTTCTTTCCTCTCAGCTAGTCGGGAAGAGCGTCTGGACCTCATTGTCATAGAACTATTGAAGAAGCAATAGCACGGATTAGAGTAAATTAGCCCGTACCCCCCTGTGTGTGTGTGAACTAAAATGTGCGCAGCGAATGTGAGAAATGCAAAGTAAAAGTGCAACAATGTAAGACGAAACTTTGAAGAGAAAGTGATAGTCAGAGTAGTTCTTAATGTTCATTTATGTCCGTAAGGCACTATCCTAACTGTTCATGAAGTTGGAAGTAATATCTTTTAAATAGTTGGACGAAAGCTTGTGTTTTAGATTGAGTAGTGTTCGGCTCGGATGCAGACACCAGGTTCGGATCGGATAAGCAAAGGCTCATGCTTAGGGAGATTGACACCCGGAGCGGGTCGGAGATTGACACCCGGAGCAGGTCGGAGATTGACACCCGGAGCGGGCCGGATTAACTTGGATAACCAGACCCCTATTCTCTCTTTTGTTTTTCAACCGGGTCCGATCCGAACGCATAAGTCTTGACCTTCATTGTATTCGTAGATCCGACCCGACCCGGTCAAGCAGTTTAAGACCCATTTCTTGGCCCTATTGCTCCGACCCGATCCGGCTCTGTAAATTTCTCTCTTTTCCTTTTTCTCCTACTGTTCCCCTACCCGAACCAACCTTCTTCAGTTTTCTTCCTCTTCCTCCTCTTAAATAGCGAACCCAACTCGAAATCCCAAGCTTTAATTAGAGTCGAGAGAATAAGCACTCAAGTTTTTAATAACGAGCTTCAATACTTTCCTCCAACGCTTCAAAATGGCGTTGATGCCATTGACGACGAAGGAGGAGGATGGAAGAAGACGTAGTGATGGAATTATTCAATTACTTTGTTAAAGTCGTTCAAACTAACCGCGGATGTAAATTAAAAGCGATTATGGCAACAAGATTCAAGATTACAAGACTACCTATGTATTTGATTCGAAGATGGAAGCGAAAATTTTGAAGTTTCTTGGAAAGGCTGGAGCTTCGATATGGAATCGGTTCGGATAAACGAAAACAGTAAATGAAAGAAAAGAAGAAAGAAGTAGTGAATTTATATAAACAACAAGCCGACTATTCGTATTCCCGATCGGACCCGCTCGAAAAGCCCAGTAACACAGCCTGGCCCACTGGTTCATCGCAGAGTACAGGAGGAAGGAGATCTGTTCGGGTCGGAACCCAAGCCAGAAATCCGTTCGGGTCGGAATCCGAACCGAACAGGATGAAGTACGACAACGTAACGTGTGAAGTCGAAAGAAAGGATGAAGCTTTTGCGCTATGGCAGTCAAAGCATGCTCCGTTTCCAACAGAAGCATCCTTTGAGGGGGCAAAGTGTTAGCCTACTTTGTGAACTAGGCAACACAAAGTCAAGAAACCAGACATTGAAGAGCATTTTTAATTAGAAGACTTCGGTTCGGATCGGAGAATACACCACAACCTAGATTGGATAGCTGCAGTTGTTCGGGTCGGGTCAGAGCAACATATCGGTTCGGGTCGGATAGAATCTTCTGTTCGGATCGGTGAACTGCTGCTGAGGAAATTGGTAAGGTATATCTAATCGGATCGGAGGGCAACATAATCTCAATTGGATCGGAAAGCCACCTGTTTGCCACGAAAATGGATCGGAGCGGAGTAGATTAGAGAAGAAGAGAGCGTTGCATCCAAGCCAATCCAGGTCGGATCGGGTATCCCGATCCAAACCCCTTATCTGTGCGTCTCCGACCCGAGCCCATGTTCCATATTATTCTCCTGCAAAAGCGCCTGGATATCCGGACCGGCTGTGACCAGTTCCTACCCATAACGTCCGTCACTTTGATGCGTTGTCAACATAATAGTTCATCCAAACCCGAAGATAGTGGGATGGACGACATGTGGCCCCGACCCGGATCAAGTTTTGAGCAAATTCACACCTATGAATACCCCGTCTGGAGACAAAGAGAAGGGTCTTTTTTAGGCACTTTGAGAATTCAACTACCTCCATAACCCGAACTCCATTACTCCCGGAGAATCCAAATCTTCTTTCATTATTTGTTTTAGTCTATTGAGTGAATATAAGCGAGTTGTGAGTGAAATCAAGTGACAATTGCATTGTATTTGCAACTGAATCATTGAATATAGTGAAAGATAAGTGGACGTAGGCATTTCTTCGCCGAACCACTATAAATTCTGTGTGTTCATTTTTATTTTTATCTCATCTTATCTGCTTTTAATCAATTTGGGTGTTAGAACCACTTTTGGGTCTAACAATAGGAAACGGCCCTATGAATCTTGGTACTAGCTTCCCTGTGGTTCCAAAACGAACAACGTTCCCTAGCGGAGATACCTTAAGAAAAACCCTGTCTCCAACCTCAAATTCAAGGTCAGTCCTCCTCTTGTCGGCGTAGGATTTTTTTCTGTCCTTGGCTATCTTCATTCTTCTCCGTATTAAGTCTACTTTCTCTGAAGTCTCTCGGATCATATCTGGTCCAAGTATGAGCTTGTCAGTAGGCTCCCACCAACAAGTGGGCGATCGGCACGGTCTTCCATATAAAGCCTCGAAGGGCGCCATTCCGATGGTGGCTTGGTAGCTGTTGTTGTAGGCAAATTCCACCAAAGGAAGATGGTCTTCCCACGTCCCTCCGAAGTCAAGGACGCACAGTCTTAAAAGGTCCTCCAAAACTCTGTTCACTCTTTCTGTCTGGTCATCAGTTTGGGGATGATAGGCTGTGCTCAAGCATAACTGTGTGCCTACCGCTTCTTGCAGACTCCGCCAAAACTCACTTATGAAGATAGGGTCCCTGTCACTAACAATGGTGGAGGGTATTCCATGGAGTCGAACAATTTCCTTGAGATAAAGAGATGCTAGGGATGAGGCAGTTCTTTTACTCTTGACAGGTAAAAAGTGGGCGCTTTTAGTAAGCCTATCCACTATTACCCAAATGCTAGTGTTGCCTCTTCTAGACCTAGGCAGCCCATCAATGAAGTCCATTGAGATGCTATCCCACTTCCACCGCGGGACCTCTAGAGGATGGAGCAGACCGCCAGGCTTCTTTTGCTCTGCCTTAACCTGTTGGCAAATCACATACTTAGAAACGAAATCTGCCATGTCCTTCTTCATGCCGCTCCAAAAGAAAGTTCTCATTATGTCCTTGTACATTTTATCTCCGCCTGGATGTATCGTCATCCTGGAGTGATGAGCTTCCTCGAGAACCGTCTTTACTAAATCCCTTGTCTGTGGGACGCATAGTCTTCCATCTCGCCTTAGCCAACCCTTATCGTCGATGGAGTATCTGTTGAGGTGACTTGAAGTCTCACCCCTAATTAGCCTATCAATCATTTCCACAAGCTGAGGGTCTTCGCGTTGTCCTGTCCCTATTGAGTCCACTAAAGTCGGGCGTACTTCGAGAGATGCTAGCAAGCCCGGTACAAAATCGGAGGAGGGCCTAAAGTCAAAGCTGGCTATAAATTCTAGGCTTTGCCTTTCAACAAACAGCGGGCTTAGGGTCAGTTTCTTTCGGCTCAATGTGTCTGCCACTACGTTGCCTTTGCCCGGTGTATAGGAGATCTCGAAATCGTACGAGGCAAGAAACTCCATCCATCTCTGTTGCCTCAAGTTAAGGCCCTTCTGCGAGAAGAGATATTTCAAAGATTTATGGTCAATATACAGTTCGAACTTCTCACCTAGGAGATAGTGTCGCCAAGACTTGAGTGCAAAGACGATGGCGGCTAACTCAAGTTCGTTGGTCGGGTAGTTTTTTTCATGCACTTTCAACTGCCTTCCACCATAAGCTACTACCCTTCCTTCTTGCATTAAGACAGCGCCTAGCCCTGTCCCACATGCATCTGTATAAACTGTGAACATCTTGCTTCCATCTGGCAACGTCAGAACTGGGGCTGTTGTAAGAGCCCTTTTTAGTCGTTGGAAAGCAAACTCGCAATCCAAGTCCCAATTAAACACTAGATTTTTCTTTGTCAGCCTTGTGAGTGGAGCTGAGATTTTCGCAAAATCCCTTATGAATTTTCGGTAGAAACCCGCTAGTCCTAGAAAACTTCGGACCTCAGTTGCATTCCTTGGTGTCTTCCAATCCTGTACCACTACTACCTTAGCAGGGTCCATAGCTAACCCTTCTTTGGATACTATGTGCCCAAGAAACCTTACTTCCTCTCTCCAAAAGTGGCATTTGGAGAATTTGGCTTTTAGCTGATGGACTCGCAGAGTTTCCATGATTGCCCTTAAATGCTGAGCATGTTCTTCTTCACTCTTTGAGAAGATCAAGATATCGTCTATGAAGACCACTACGAGCTTGTTGAGGAATTCTCTGAACACCCTACTCATCAGGTCCACGAAGTAAGCGGGTGCGTTTGTCAAGCCGAAAGGCATGCCAAGCCATACAAAGAAGCCGTCTGGGGTCCTGAATGCTGTCTTATCGATGCTATCTTCAGCCACCCTTAGCTGATGAAAACCGGTCGCCAAATCGAGTTGGGAGAAAACAGATGCTCCTACAAGCTGATCAAACAGATCGTCAATTCTGGGGAGAGGGTGCCTATTCTTTTTCGTTAGCTTGTTGAGCTCCCTATAGTCAACACATAGACGGAGTGAACCATCCGCCTTTGTGGCAAACACCATTGGAGCGCCCCATTCTGAAATGCTCCTTCTAATGAACCCCTTCTCTAGAAGCTCTTTAATCTGTTTACTGAGCTCTTTCCTTTCCCGTGGAGCCATGTGTCTAACGGGCAACGCAACGGGCTTTGCATTATCTACAAGATATATGCGGAAGTCTATCTCCCGCTTCGGAGGTAAGCCCTTCACCTCTTCGAAGACATCCGGATATTCACGGACCACTCTAACTGATTGCAAACTCTCAACAGAAGCATCTAGCGATTCGAGATAACTAAGCATAACCACATAAGAGGGATTACAAGTAATTTCCAGAGTGTTACCGAGTTGGGTCAGAAGCCTAACCACCTTTTTTTCACAATCAAGGATGACACCATTAATTGATAGCCAATCCATGCCCAAAATCAAACCATATCCCGAGAAGCCCAAAACAAAGGCACTACATCTAAATTCTACGCTTAGAAAGAAATTTTCAATCCCACACAGATCATAGACAAATGATCTGGGTCCCCAATTGGATTTGAAACAATTAAGGGGTCCTCTACCATACTAGTTTCTAGGTGCAGAGATTCTACTAAAGCAGATGAAATAAAGGAGTGTGATGCGCCAGAATCAAATAAAGTGCGAACTGGGTGATCATAAAGATAAACTACACTTTCTACAGAAGTATTTATACCTCGCTGTTGCAGAGATGGCGCTTCTAGCACATGAACCTGTGCCCCTGAGGTGGATCCAGCCCTCTGCCCCTTCCCACTCTTCTTTGGGCAATCCTTAGCCATGTGGCCTGTTTCACCGCAAGAAAAGCACCCACCATTCAACTTGGCCTTCTTTTTCCGGCAATCTTTCACTAAGTGCCCCACTTTGCCACAGAAATTACACTTCCTCTTCTCTTTGTTGTCTTTCCCGCCCTTCTTAAAGTCTGTCTTCTTAGGATGTAAACCCTCTTTCTTCCCTTGAGAGCTTTCTGCCTTTGTCTCCTTCTTGCCCTTATCCTCTTCGTTCAGCAATGCCATTTGCACCAACCTTTCATACGTAGCTCCCATGGGTATATGGGTCATGGCCAAACTGTGTAATGGCTCATTCAATCCCTTGACAAAGCGGAGAGCCTTCTTGTGCGGAGTGTTGACTAGGTCCAGTCCGAACCTAGCCAGTTGATCGAACTGATTAACATACTCTTTGACTGTCATATTCCCTTGCTTAAGAAATAAGAATTTTTCCAACTGAAGACTCCTTTCAGCTTCTGAGAGAAATTTAGCCTCAAACCTTGCCCTAAAGTCCTCCCATGTTTCCACTGGTCTTTCTGCATTGGTGACTTCCCACCAGTAGGAAGCCTCGCCTTTAAGTAGCCATACTGCCAGTTGTACCTTCTGCCTATCTTCTACCTCAAAGATGACGAATAAGTCCTCGGTTTCCTTCAGCCAATTCCTGGCTGCCACGAAGGACTCGGTTCCATGAAAGTCCTTTCCTCCCATAGCTTTAAAATCTTTACATATCTTAGCAAAAGTATTACCCCGTGGAGGAGGTGGAGGAAGAGGTGCTGCTGCAGCTGGATGATTTCCTGCAGCTGGGGGAGGAGGAACGGTAGAACCTGGCTGATTGGCCCTTGCTTCTAAGCATCGTCTAAACCAACCAGGTATTGGTATACCCTCTGGAAAGTTAAGTTCTTCGGACATGCTGAAACAAAAAGGATAGATTCAAAACGAAGGATAAAAGATAGTACCTATGGCTTTGGGGGGGGGGGGGACTATGCCTTTTTAAAATAAAATAACATTTTATCTTTAAAAATGCTTCTTTAAATTTTCTTTTGAAAATAAATTTTCAAAACTTTTTATCTTATCTGGCAAACCTATGCTCTGATACCAAGTGAAACACCCCACCTCCGTTAGGGTCACTCTCAAAGGGAATGCCCTAATTTTGGTGGAGGTTTATAAGTATAAGTCACAGATACACATGACAGATATAAATACACATATTTTTGAACAGCGGAAAACAACAGCAACTTTTATTTCTTCAAAATACGTGTTACACAAACCATGCCATAATTGTCTTACAATACTCCCAAAAACCTTACATTTTCATAACTGTCTTAATTTCATTATTTAAAGAAGCATAAAAACATAAGTAAACTGCATAAGTCCCATAATTGCTGTCCAAAGCCATAGTCCAAAACGAAAGAGATCCAAGCAATGCATTCTTTATCTTCAAGCTGGATGTAAAAACTGGTCAAGCTGCGGTATTCCCTCCCTGTGGAACTGGGGGGGGGGGGGACGAAAGAAAATAAGACGAAAGAAAAGCAGAGTCAGACATAAAGCCTGAGTAAGTCTAGGACTATTCAGTCTATGAATAAAGAAATGAGCATGATAAGTACAAACTGGAAATGGGAAAGCACTATAAGCTAAGTTAAGTTGTCTAGAGTCGAATGTACTATCGTACCCCATATTAATCTCTGCACCCCTATAAACTGGTTTCTACAAGGCACCCCATAATCAGGGTGAAGTGATTCATTTCTAATGATCGGCTCCTACTCGCATAGTTACATGTGTCTTACGGCTCCCGATGTTGTAGTTACCTATGCTGGTCCCACCATGGGGTGTATCAAGTCCCATGGTGGCGGCCCGACACAATTCTAGAATGCACAGGTATACTACTGGTGCCCAGTGCCTAATTTTTCTACGCCGAAGTGTGTGCACGCCCGCACCACATTAGAACCTACACTGTTGCACCACCGCCGTCGATTTGACCTCTTACAGTCAGCCCAGTAATCGTGCCCACCCTGCCTAGTTCAGGGTATTCTGATACACCTTGTAGGGTTACTGCTGAAAAGGGTCCCCCGCTACTAGGTTTTCTATTTCTAGCCAACATGCTAAGTTGGTTAAGTGTTTTGTAAACTTAACCCCCAATCAGTCTGTATAGTTTAGCATGTTCAATTTGATTAAGTATTAATTTAATTTACTTAATCCTATCAATCCTGACTCAGCCTTAATTATCTTATTAAATCCTCGACCTCTCACATTAGACATGTATTGTTGTGACTGCCTGTTGCCGGTTGGTTCCGGGCAGTTTTACGTCACAACTCAGTCTAACCTCGGGTCTTTATTTGGCTCAATGTTTAACCACCCACATTGGATAGGTATTGTTGTGACTACTGGACAGCCAGGCGGTTCCGG
This sequence comes from Allium sativum, assembly GCA_030737875.1. NCBI lineage: Eukaryota > Viridiplantae > Streptophyta > Magnoliopsida > Asparagales > Amaryllidaceae > Allium > Allium sativum. Next base: position 294,379,109 of record CM060912.1, read on the forward strand.
GCAGGTTTACATCACAACTCAATCCAACCTCGGGTTAAACACATCGTATTTTATAAGTTTACATATTTTGTCTCTTTTCTTTTTATATGTAAATATTTACAGCCCATTATTCAAATTCATCTTTATTGGGTAAAATTAATTTATACCCCTTAAATGTTCTCAAAGTCATTGGCATGCGTCAGACATGCCAACACATATGTTTTATATTTTTAACCCAACGTCATTACCCCCGTTTTATACATTCGCTATATTATAACATATGTTGGGCTTAACAATTAAGCCCAACTTAGCCACATGAAAAAGGGGAGGCTTAGAACATGGTGTTTATATATTCTAAGTAACATCAAGAGGGGAGTGTGAACGCATGAACTTGCAACATAACGATCTAATTAACATAAATTAGGCACTTGTAAACTTGCATTGTAATAGCATATAATCTTGACATGAAACATACCTAACATGAATCATGGTTTTAATCTAGTCATGTAAACTTGCATTTAAAAATGTGAATCTAACTTAATTATGTGTCATATATATTATCATATGAGTTTGATAACAACATAGGCCTAAAACATGTTTCAATTAGGCATAACACCAAACGTAATCTAGTCATGTTCATAGATTTAATGCAAGTTCACAAAGATGCTTGCTTTTGTCACTAATACAAAAGTATGGTTTTACACTTGAATCATGATACCAATTCCAACATAAATTCATATGAGTCATAATACCCAAATGGATCCAACTGCACTAAAAGTGATTATAAAAATATACATCATGTTGGCATAATAGTGAACCATATACTTGCATGAATCTCAAATAAACTACCACAAGCATATAGTCGTTATCTTTCAACATGAATCATATACTTGCAATTATCCAATAGGTGTTGTAATAAACTACCACAAACAAATAGTCGTTAACTTTCAACATGAATCACATACTTGCAAATATCCAATAGGTTTAACATCGTTATACCACAACATCCCAAATCGATTAGAATCATAGCAACATACAATTATGAATTATTATCACCACAAATTAAGTACAATTCCATTTCTCATTTTACACAAACCAAAACTCAATTATTCGTTCACATCGGAATAGCACTCTACTTACAACGTATGACGAATCTTCAATTCAGGAATCTGAATTCTGAATTTGGAGATGCTATCCTTTGTTGTAGGCGTTGTTTTGATTTAGTTGTCGTTGCTTTAAGCTTTCGAATCGTCTCCTAATCGTCTCTCAATTTTGACGGCTACTCCTAGTCTTTCTTCAGCAGAATGACGGTCTCATTCTCATTTTTATTTGTATGAACTAGGTGGAGTCTTAGGTCCTTTTTATAGAGTTTGTGAATTGATTAGGACCGTCGATGGAGCTTGGATGAATATTAGTCGTTCGTTTGAAGGAGAGACCAATCAGGAGCTGACACCTAGCCCTAGTGACAAGGCAAGACTCAGAAATTCGGCCAAGCACAGACCAGGCCAGCCAGGAGGGGCTGGGTTCGGCCTGTCTTAGGGGCCAGGTCGACTACCCAGTCGACCCCCAGGTCGACTACCCAGTCGACCCCCAGGTCGACTACCCAGTCGACCCCCAGGTCGACTGGGTGCCTTGGGCGGGAAAATTCCCGCCCAATCCAACCTGGGTCCGATTTTTTTGAAATTTGAATTTGTTCTGAGCTGTTTCTGTCTGTTTGAATTTTAAACTGAATTCCGAAACTTCCGGAGGTCATATCTCCCTCATACGGAGTCCGTTTTACGCAAACTCGAACTCTATCTCAAGCAGAATTCCGAGACGAACGCAATGGCGTATCCCGTTTCCCTTAATTCTTTGATTTGAAATTAATTATACTTTAATTTGTGAATTTCACTGTTATAGAATATACGGGGTGTTACATAAACCATAATCATCATAGCAGCAAAAATCCAAAATACAGCATATGATCCATCACCATTATTACAACTTCAAAATACTGTCTCTAAAGCAAAAGAAAGGAAAGGTACACTACTAATGCCCAAAGCAGTGACCATCAACAACACAGGGAGAATATATATAGAGAATAGTACGTGTAAGCCTCTTGCTCGTCTTCGGACAACTACTCATGCACAACCAGCTAACCTGTCTCTAGTACGCCCGTTTAAGAGCACCCAGAGTAATAAGAAGAGACATAAAACTCTGGGTCAGACAAAAGTATGGTATGAACGATAAGCAGCAAAACAAAACAATAACAGGTATACTAAACCATACCTGAACCTGGACCTGCAACCAAAGAGTTAGCACAACAAGATGTACAATACTCTAAGGTGACACTAACTATGGTGTAAAGATACGGGGGTGGGGGTGTGCATGTCATAGTGATGGAAAACAATCGAGCATAGCAACCATCCTCACATCTCTCACTCCATGCGTAAAGCAAACGATATCTACCACTTTGATCACTAGACCCATCGAGGTAGTGACGGAGTCCGACTTGTATAACTATTTCTACTGCCAAGCTTGCCCCATGGAGTAATGACTAAATCCTTACAATTGACCCCACTTCATTGGCCCATAGCCAATAGTCCTACCTAGGCCACTGTGGCCCTGAATTCGTCCACGTACCCCTACTCCATAGTGATCCAAAGTTATAGACATCGATAACCCCTTAGCACACATCCCGCAGCAAAGCCCAACTCATGAAGTTAACTCATTGGTTCCCAACTAGATCCTGAGTACAAACTCCCCATTTGTACAACCTTTGCATCTCGGGTTTTGGTCTTCTCTGGATCGGTTCGGTTGTCCACTTCTCTTCACTTCAGGTCACACTCCCAGTTCGATTCATGGCTCACGTCTCTAGTCCAGGCACCTTGGTTCGGTTCATAGTCTCCCCTCTGGTTCGGATCGAGATTTCTACCCCATAGCATCAGGTCGGTTCGACTTGTGGTTCCATCTCCAGTACGGTTCGTGATGTCTTCACTCGAACGGTTCATGTTTTGAGCTCCCTCCAATGGCGGTTCGGATCAGGCTCCCTCTCTCGAGCGGGTCGGGTCGTGGTGCTAGCTCCAGAGCATCAGGTCGTGGCTTGTTCCTTCAGGTGGTTCGTGATACTCAAGTTGGAGCGGTTCAGGTCGAGGCACATATGCCACGAGCAGATCGGTACTGGAGTGGCTCATGATGGGTGGCCACGATCGGGTAGGTTCGGAAGGGGGGCGATCCAATCCGGTTCCTGCACTATTCTGCAACTTTTCCAGCGACTGTTTTACGCCATACGACGACGTTTTCGAGTTCACAAAGCATACCATACAGTCATAGCAACATATAGAATTGACCACAAACACCAAAACAACAATTTGATGTGTTAAAATAGATCAAACATACGCAAAACCCATATTTTCCCCCTTAAGCATGTTTAAGCAAATCTAATGATAGGATTAGCAAAACTTAACCAAATTAACCCAAACTTCTAACAGAGGTCTAAAAAGGTGTTTAAGAATTTCTAAACATTTTTCCAGAATTTATTAATACATAAATTCGCTAATTAACACTAATTACCCCTAATTAACCATATTTTGTGTAAAAACAATGCTAATCACTCACCTTGGCCACAAACAAACTATAGATCTGAAATATTACCTGATTTAGGTCGAATCTCTGTGTGTTCCAGCAGCTCTATTCCCAATTTGACGCTAATTTGCCTTGATTAGATGTAGATTAGGCAAAACTTGATTAAATGGTGATTATAAGGTAATTTGGGTGTTGTAGGCCATTGTTAGGGTTAGGGAAATTTTTTAGGCGGTTGAGAAAATGAAAATAGATCGTTTTCCTACTGTCCTTAGCCTCCCCATAACCCTAATCCCAAAATGGGTTATGGGCCCTCTTGCTAATCACCCTAATTAGGCCCGGTTAAGCTGTCTTTCACCTTCTAAACCTTGTTTCAACCATATCTCCCAAACGGTGAGTCCGTTTGGCTAATGTGACCACTCTACGAAAAGTTAAACCATCAGTCGGATCTAATGGAAGTGGTTTCAAGTCAAAACTCCTTATCAATCAAAAGTTATGGCCGAAACAAGATCAACTAGGGGTAGTACGGTCATTTAAAAATCGGCAAAAATCATGAACATGGGAAATGACCCCAATAGTCGCCTCATAAAGTTACATGACCATACGACTTCGTATTTGAAAGAAATAAATATTCTACGATTTTTCGATGCGTAAAATGCGGGTCGTTACATAGTGTCTAAATACAAATAATTATCAATTTAGCGGAACGCTTGCATCTCACGCTCCACATACATTGTATACAATCAAAACCGCGGGCTCTTATTGGAGAATGGATTTCCTGGCAAGGTATGGGACCACCTTCCTGACAATGTACCTCTGGAGATGAATACATTGGGGTTCAACAAGAACATCATGCGACCAAGGCTAAACATGACCGACCACTCACTTCGCATGAGAGTATCGAATATATCATCACCACGGTTGGGGGACCAGCCAACTGAACCGATAGCATACATACAAAAATAAAAGGGACAACCAAAGGCATTTGATTTCTCCAGATCAGGTAATGATATACCCTTTTTATGGGTGCGACCCACATAGCCATGCGACCTACCCGATTTTGTGCCATTTCCTGGTTGATGAGGCTTGAGGTTTAAATACTCTTTTGGAACATCCGGTCACCATTCACTTTGAATGCCACATCGCCAGATCCTCCAGATATCACTAATTGACGTCCACAAAAATACTCTGGGTGTTAGCTATCCACCAACAGAAGCACGTTTGTAAAAAATCAATGTACGTGACTCTTAAGAAATACTCTGTCAAACATTCATCCATACAAGTCATCCAGGAATAGGATGAACCGAAGGCACCCTCCTACTACATCCTATATAGGTATCACCCCAAGGATCAGTAGCAAATAATCCTTGCAATCCATCGATTTCAATCACGATAGGATCACCCTTAGAATATCTTCAGGCACGACTCCAAAGAATTCGACAAGTAGTCTTGTGCTTATGAAAATCTACGGTCTTCGTTGCTCCATCTTCAATCAGCAACTTCTACGTATTTGCTGGTCGGAATGGCTTTCGAATAAAAATACGATCCCAGTCTTTCTGTACCAACATTATAGGTCAGATTTTATAGACGGTTACTTAACTATCAAATAAACACTCATGAGAAAAAAATGAGTTCACTGATTCAATACTTTGCATTACTGGCCTCCTTTAATAAAAAATAATCAACGAAGGTTAATTTAAAACTCTTAAATCTGTTACATATTATGAATATAACTTTCACTTCTTATTTATCGTAAGATTACTTTCAAAACTATTATATTTTAATATTTTGGAAAATATTCTATAATCATATCAATTTTCTATTTTACTTATCATTTTCAAAACATTTCTACCTCATTGCTTAATTATCTATAATTGGGAAATCAAATTATCTTAACATTCGTAAAATAATGTTACAAAATCTCTTTTGTTTCATTACCTGAAAACAATAACCAACCTTTATTCTTTTTAGAATAAACCCGTTCTAAAACTCCATTTCCCATCTTCTTTCACCTCGAAAATACCATTATAATTTCATGTAATCTCCTTTTATTACTTTACTTCGAAAATACCATTATATGTATTCTCCAATCTTTTCATTTTCTATTACTTTGGAAATCTCATTATATATATTTCAAATCTTTTTATTATCACTGCGTTAATATTTCTCATATGGAAATAATAAATCATTATATACTTCTTTATCATTACAACTAATATCATCCTCAGATAATCCTGAAGTCGTTCAAGTTGGGGTATTTTAATTACCTCTCAGACCTTAATCAACAACGTTCTTATCTTAAGATAGATATGAGTTGTAATTCAGAAACCGATATTCCATTCTAATATCAAAACAAATTTCATTTAACTATTTTATCATTATTTTATAATCCATTTCTAATTTTTAAAATCCTCTTTTCAAATACAACTATTATTACTTAATTCGCGAATTAAGTAATTCTTTATTAAACATCCCCTCTTACTTTAAATTCCTTTAACCCATTTATTTTATAACATGGATTTTTATTACAAGATCTTTCTTAAATCCTTTACACATACCATTTCAAAAATCCCTTTAACCATTTCCTTTTTTAAGAATTTTATTTCAGTGCCATCAATTTTACTTAATTCCATTATTAAGTAACGTTAATTTAACATTAACGCTTTAACTCTATATATCTTTTATAAATTTCATTTATAAAACTCAGGTTCAATATAAAGCCTTATTTATCACAATTTCCTTTTACTTAATTCAAGTATTAAGTAAACATTTAATTTAAGCTATGTATTGTCTTAAAATTCCTTTTATAACTCCTTTATAAAAGCTTGGGTTTTAATATAAAACTCGTTCATATATTCCTTTCACAATTCAATTAGATTCCATTTAACTTTGATCACTTATTAAATGAATTCCCATTTAAAAAGTAATCCCTTAAATTGTTATTAATTAAAATATAATTTACTTTAATCATTAACTACTATAGTTGTAGTTAATTTCTTTCATTAACTAAAAATAAATAGTAAATTCCTTTTTAAAATATTGTTAAAACAAATATTTGTTAAATTATTTTATTAATTTAATTCAAAACAAACTAATTAATAATCATTTTCAGTTAAAACGGTTAACTTAGTCAACTCAAAACATAGTTATCTTGGTAACCCAATTCAATTGATCCTTCCTTTAAATTAATTAATACTATAATTAATTTAAATAATTCCATCTAATTTTTTCTTAAAAACAATTATTAAACACTTAACTGTTAGGTTAATTTCTGCTCATTTTCTTGTGAAATCTTAACACAAGAATTTGCTTTATAGAATCATTTAATAAGTACGTATAAAGTTTAATTTAATAAACAATAAATAATTATTTCCTTTTAATAAATTTTCAAGATTTTAAAAAATCTATCTTCGGTTATAAAATAAATTTTATAACTTCACTTTTGTCGATTCACCTGACGATAAATCCATATTTAGAAAACGATTGATTTATAGGCCATATATTGCCAATTACTTAACCCATTCTGCCCATTAGTTAAAACGTTGAATTTCAGGTCAACGGTCAACAAACAAATCAATCACTCAATCAGAACATTTCATATAATGATAATATGGTAATAAATAATATCTAATATATATGAGGAATCCAGTTGGATCCCGCCAACCTGTTCTTCCCTTTTTCAAAATAGATTGTCTCAAATAAAATCATTAAATTCAATTTAACTAATAATTTCTATAATAGTAAATAATGACTATTTAACATCAACCAATTTATTTAACACGACAAACAATTCAATCAATTAAACATGTTTATTTTATAAAGATGACCAACAAGGTAAGTTACATTCATTGGGTCCAATCATTAAAATAACGATTTGGTTTTTTACTGAAATTAAAAAACATTTAATTTCTTTGGTTCAATTGATATATGCATATATATTTAACAAACAAACAGTCAACCATTAGCAACTGTAGCACACAATTATAAAACCCGACTTATATAAATTATAAGTGGGGAGAACTGAGTGAGTTTAACTCACCTTTAATTTGATTTTCGTTGAAATGGTTCGGTTACAGTTAAATTAAACCATTGTTTAATTTAACCATAAATTTCCATTGTCTCCGTTTTTGTCTAGAACAATCCCAAAATGTAGATTACGTCAATACGGTCCATTGCTTCTTGTTTGACCAAATTCTGATAACATATGTGAGAATTATAAATTTATAAGCATATGATTCAAATTAATATAATTAATTCTTAATTATTGACACTAACTTAACTAATTACTTTTAATATAATTAACAACCGACTAATGCTCTTCGTTGCTTCTTCATCGTATTCAGCTGCTCCTGTTTAAACCTATCATGCACAAGATATACATGATAGAAATGATACGATTTAATTAAAATAATAAACAAAAAATTAAACCCTAATTACTAATTACTTAACTTAATTCAAGTTTTAACAAATACAACTGATTTTATCCTAGGCCAATACTGTTTCCATCATTCTTCTTCTGCTCTTCGTGTCCTTCTGACCCCTGTCATGAATACTACCATCGTTTAACAACTCATATCATGATTAAGTAAATTTAATCTTGGGTTAATAATACTTCAATCATTTTTGTTATGATTCCAGTCCGATTACAGTTTCCACTTCTTCCCTCAATACCGCTCCTTTCCTTCCTGTTCGCATTTCGCTAGACCGGATCCATCCAACCTCACGCAACTCCCCCCATGCCGCTTCACTCTAACCCATACAACGCAAGCCTCTATTGCATGTTACAGAAAATACACTCCCCCAATGCAAACTTCATCGTTTCCTTATGTCCTTGAACTCACGAAAACTATGAACACTTCAAATTCCCACTGTCGCAACCCTCATGCCTTCACCGTGACTTCATCCAGACCCACTGACTGCCGCGCCTAGGTGACTCCTGCCAGTGCCCGAAGATTTGACAAGCTCAACGCTTCCAAGTACCTAGGAGAACCCACGAACCGTTCAGGCTTTCAAGGCCAATACCGGCCACCATGATCCACATAAATACATCACAGTCGTTGGGAATACAGATCTCGTGTAGCTTGAGATTTACGTAGAAGAAAGAATTTGGTTTTAGCGAAAGGAATTGGAGAAAATAGTGGAGGAAGAATTGAGTGATTCAGTTCGTTCGTTATGCAGAGGAGGTGGCTGAAATACAGTTGACTGCACCAAAACAAATTCTAGGGTTGGACCAACGTAGTTATTTATATTAAGGAAGAATTAATATAATATAATATTTTGGAACTTCGACACGAAGTAACGTACAAAAACAACCTCAACCGACTTCCAATCGAGATGAAATTCCTAGTCTTTGCATAGAAAAATATTACGAACCTGATGGGACAGGTTTCATCAAATTCCGAGGTCGTCTGTGAAAAGTCCTTTATAAATCATAGGCTAAAAATCACGCGTTTAAAATTTCCATGATCACAAAATAAATCCAATCAACTTGCAACTTTAAAATTATACTTGACCTTTTCCTTACGGATCCAATAAAATTATGGGTGCGTTTTTTACAGGTCCCTATTAAGTATTAAAATATAAGAAAAGTCCAGCCATAGAAATTATAGAAATTTCATCCCTATTTTCAAAACGCAGCATATCAAATTCCATCTTTGTCCTTTAAACCCTAAAAATTCTTCGTTCCACACAATATCGCTTCTTTTATCGTGCCGCATCATTAGGGGAGATGATCGACGATGAAAATAAAAAAAATTCAGCCGATTTTCTTTATTTAATTCTTGATCAAGTGAAAATGCATAAAATCAATGCCGATTAGATCAGAAAATATCATCGATATGGCGAGAACGAAGGTAAAAATTTGATTTTCTTATTTTTTCTGTCAAACAACGGCTATTCTTGTCATATTTTATATTAAAATATGGATTAACCTGGAATTGTTGCATGATTATATGATTTCATACAAATATTCATGCAAATTTGGTTTAAAAAATGTTTTAGGCTGAAAAAAAAATCCGTACTATCTTTTTTTGCAGATTTGAAACAGTGTTGAAAGAATTTATTATGAAATATGCTAGAATATTGACATGGTTGAATGTTTTTAGTCAGAAATGTTTGTTGATGATGTGATTCTTATCATGAATGTTGCAAAATTATTTGATTTGCATGAGTATATTAAGAAATTCTGAATGGAAATATGCATATATTTAGATTATTTTCATAGTTGTATGCATATATTGGTTACGTGTGCAAACATATAATCATATATTAAAAGCAGTTGCTTATATGGATGTAATATGCATCACAGATCTTTATGTTCAAAAATTTAGGCATAGTACTTGCATAAATGAATGAATTTAATCAGAAATATAACATTATTTTAGGCAAAATTTCAAAATTAATGAGTACAAGTGTGCATTTAATAACTGTTGTGTACAAGTGTGCATATATCCAATATTTGTTTCATACTTATATGCATTTAAACATGGTTATTTAAAAATGTTTTCCTTGTTTTGCAGAGGCCTAATGTAGAAGAAAATGATGCAGTTGAAAGTGAGCAGGAGAAATCCTGAAATAATGTATAGATATGGTAAAGAAACTGAAATCTTAAATACTGAATTACTACGACATGATTTTGTAGTTCCATTGCTGAATTAAGGATGAATTTTCTGTACCAAAATTAATTCTTCTGATATTAAATGAAATTATGAAGTGTTGCTTTCCTATATACAGTTATTCATAATACTAGCATACTTACATGCAAATATTGTTAAATGTTATGCATATTTGTATTGTCAAAATAATCAGGATAATGTCAGAGTTATGTGAAAATATTGTTGTTAGTTGCAAGCGTAAATGGAAATGCTTTAATTTTTTTGCATTATGAGCATATTTTGAACACTTGTATAAACTTACCTGTTTTTTCTTTATAATTGCTTACATAAATGCAAGTATTTGTAGAATCAATCCAGCAGGCGATGTTGCCTTTGTTTTTTGATATGAAATTTTAAACTGGAAAATATGCATGTAAAAAAATTCATGATTAACAAATGGAAAAAATATTCAACGATAAATGAGAATATACATACATGCTAAACATTTGCAAACTTACATGCACGTAATAAGAATATTTGCATACTTATATGCAACAAAATAGAATAGTTGTGTACATTATCCAGTTGTATAAATACTTTCGTACCTGTATGAAACAAACACGATTTGTTTCATACATTTATGCATCTATGCAAAACACTAGCAAAATTGATACAAATATTCAATATAATTGCATACACGTTTGCAAATTTACAGAATAATTGCATACAAATACAGTCTAAAAAAATAACTGTAAAAATCAGAGAATTTAACATTAAAATACTGAACTAAATTTAAGGCAGCACATAAATGTTTACAACAATCTACACTAAAACCAAGTGTCTTAAAAATAACATAAATTAACAAAGCATATGTAATAGTCTTTTGAAGAACAAGTCCTTTTGTTATGACGCAGCATCTTACACAAAAAACATCCAGTCGTCTTTTCTTCTTAAACCATCTCTGAGGTGATATAATTCAAAGGAAAATAGACTTAAATCGGTCCATTTACCACAAACGACATCTCTCATGATATCAACAAAACTATCAAAATAAAGACGAATAGAACAACTGTCATTCCCAAACTTCAACAATACCAATACACCAATATCAGCAGGAACGCTGTTAAACAAAGAAGAGAATCAACATTAATAAGCCTAATGTGCAGTAATCATATAAAAATACATAAACATCTTCAAATTATAATAAATAAATGCATACATATAGGCATATATCAGTAATAGTTGCATACTTGTATGCATATATTTTGAACTGTTGAACAATCTTTTAATTAGAATATATGCAAAAAACTTTTACTACGCATTTATTAAAAATATATGCATATTTGTATTTAACTAATCAGCAAACACACAAACATATTTTTAAAAAGATCTGAGTACAATTATGCATATATACAGAATATATGCACACTTATATACAACTTTCCTAAATATAACCAATCCAATATGCACATGTTCTATCAATAGTTGCATACATATATGCTCATATTAACAATATATTCATATTTTTATACATGTATAAAAAATATAAGAACAAATAAAATGAAAAATTAATACATACGACTGTATGATCCATAAAACCATAAATTATTTTACAATAATTACATTAACCACCGACACAAATAGACAATTAAAAAAATCAGACTAATCAAGCAACAAAAGATCAAAAAAATGATATCCGAATAGAAATTACATTATTAAAAAGTAAAATTCCAAAACCCTAAAACGATGACAGCGCCGCCATGGACAAAGAAATATAATATTCTCAAAAAGGAAAAAAATTAATTACATACTAAAAAAATCTGACCTAGTTAATTATAGCGTGAAAAATGAAAAAGGGCCGTTCTGGAAACACAATCGCCGCTATTTAAAATTAGGGATGAAATTTGTATGACAGGAGGATGTGAGCTTAATTAAGTTTCATTTTAAGGATGTGACCCTAATTTTCACTAAAATTATTTCGTTAAAATCGGAGTTTGTTTGGCCAGCTGTTTATTCCTTTAAAGTTACCCCTGTCTAAATTAGCCAAAATAAAATAAACGCTTAAATAAAAGCAAGGGCATTTGACGTTGTCACGATCGCATGGTTAATCAGATTGCTACCAAAATTGAAATGTAATAATAAATAATTAATACGGATCCAATAAAAATCATTTGGTCGAAATCCGACTCCGTTTGGAAAATGACGATACTTTATAATTTAAATTATTTGTCAGTTTACAATTAAATTCCGTACACTTACATATTAACTCCGTTTGGCCCCAAAATTTGCTATGCGTTATGTTTTGACGTTTCAGATCCAACAAAACTTGTTTCATCGCAAACGGAGGTCGTTTGAAAATTGGCTATTTCTAAGGCCTTTAAAATATTGATAAAAGTATTAATTAAATTCCAAAATAATCAAGTAAAATAATAATAAATTATTTACATCATATTATTCCAAACAAAAAATATATTCAACTTCAAATAAAATTTTTACAACTCAATATTATCATTTTTGAGTTAACCGTTATCCAAATTATATAGAAACCCTTATAAATGATTAAATAAACGTTATTGTTTATTAACAAATTTCATAGTGACTATTTTAAAATTTGATTTGGTCATAACTAACAATTTATAATATGAAATCTAGATTTTCTCTTTCATATGAAAATTATAATCAACAAGATTCCAACGTTTCTTGTTTCACAGAAATCCAGCTTATATCGGATCCTGTATATTCGATTAAAGTTCAAAACTCAATATTACGAACTGTCGTGCCATTTTGAGCTCGTTTTAAAATATATATAAATTATAACTTTCAAACTTCGTTTTAATAAATGATTTTAATATTAAAATCCAATAATATTCCAAATATAATATTTAAAATAATAAGTTAATTTAAATACCTGACTACAAAAAATGTGGGACATTACATATTAGCTTCTTTCCATACCTGCTTAACCTATATCCAACCATTCCCAATTTATTCTAACTCTATCCAATCGTTTTAACTCAATTAGCTAATTGATTCGATAATCAACTCATTTGCCTATTCTTCTTTTTATCTGAACATATCACATTCATATATATTTTTAATTTGCTTATAACTAATCGAATTCCATTTTCATCTCAAGTTTCATATTTGATATCGAATATAAATTCACAAATCTTATTCACTTATCCAAAGTTCAATTTCAATCAAAAACTCCATTAAATAATTATTCTTCAAATTAATCAATTCTATTCAATAATTAAAAACCTGATTTGTAACATCCCGTATTTTAACGGTTGAATAATTAATTTATTTAATCATTTAAATAATGGTTTTTTTAATTAAAAATGACTTGAATTAAATTATATCGAATATTTAATTAATATAAATAATTAAATAATTTATTTAATTCTGAAATAGTTGGAAATAGTAAAAATCGCAATATTGTGTGGATTGGATTGTATGAGAAATTTGGTAAAGTTTAGATTTGAATTTCAACAAAGAACCTATTTAATTAACGACAGTAGAACGTATAAATTATATTAAATTTAGCTCGTAACGACGCGGTAGTTCGTAATTTGGCGATACAAAATTTAATTGAATGTACAATCCGTTTTAAGTCGAATTTCCGTGAAACAGGAAATATTCGAATCCATTTAACGATATTTTCTAGTGGAAGAGAAAATTCGAGATTTCGGCTGTAGATTGTGAGTTATGATCAAATCAAATTTTCAAATAGTCGCTATGGTATTCGTTTATAAATCATAACGATTTATTTATTATAATAAAAGGATTTTATTATATATTGAATATCTATATAACTTGGTTGGAAATATCGAGTTATAAATCCAAATATGTTTATTTTAGGGCTAAATAATATTCTATGTGAATATATACGATAATATTGAATTATTATTTATTAATTTAATTGTTTTTAAAAATACAAATATTTAATTGGTTTATTTAGAGCCATAGAAAATAGCCATTTTTGCAAATGACCACTGTTTTTGATGAAATTAATTTTGTTGGATCCGTAATATTAAATTAATGTTACATTTCAATTTTCATGATTTTTGGAGTCAGCATGTGGCCGTACGGGATTTTAATATGAAAAACAATCGACAATTTGACTTTAAAAATATGCTGTGTGAGCAAACTGATTCGGAATTCAAAGAAACAAGTTTCGTTGGGTCCGTAATGTCAAACTGTAGGTGCATGTCCAGTTTCATTGAAATTGGGTATCATATGTGATCATATGGATTTTTAATCAATGAATACTAGTAAAAATTCAATATAAATTAATATAGTAATATAGAAAACTTACCCACTAAGCTATCTACCCCTATATATACATCCAACTTTACCCTTAAACCTAATTCTTTAGTTCTCTGGTCAAACTAAATTCCGCCGCTTTAGAAAAAAACATGAAAAGATTCACTTTAAAAATCAAAACAATTACAAATAAAATCTAGAAATCTTAAATCAAGTTCGGTTGAGTTCCTCTTGCAACAAGCTTCAATCCTATATATATTACATTAAACTCGATTTATTTTCTGGGCTTTGAAACTCGACCAGCGACTCCTGGGTTGATTGTCGTGGGTGATAGAGGCGTCGAGCGAAGGATGTGACTGAAGTTAAGTGTAAGGGGGAAGGGCGATGAAGATTACGGTGGTGGTGGTGACATTTGCGGTGGCCGGAGGAGGTTGGTTTTTGGCTTCGAAGTGGCGAGGTTTTCAGATCAATTTTGGCGATTTGGAAGGGTGTTGGTTAGAACTGTTTACGGAGGAGGTAGGATGGAGGCAAGCGCGTGTTTTGGTGGTGGTTGGGGCCAGTCAGGTGACCGATGGCCTTAGATAAAGGATTTGAATGGATACCGTTCACTCATAGTTTCAAAGCCAGTGGTGGCGATTCAAGGACCAGGTTTGCTGGCGAATGGAGTTTGGGTGCAGGAGGTGGCGTCGCTGGGGTCAGTTCAGGTGGAGGTTCCGATCGCCGGAGTTGGAGGCAACGATGTAATGAAGTTATCGTGGGTTTTTCCGGTTATTGAAAATGAAGGAGGCGGGTTTACAAAGTGGTTAAATGGGCCCAAGGATAATTAAAGTGATAATAGTGGTAATTAATAATTAATGATGTTAATTAGTGAATTAAGCTATACTAATTTAATTTAAAACTTGTAATCATCATATATTATCCATTCGTATGCAAAATTGTACGAGATAGGTCACGTTGGAATTGTAACGACGAGACCGACGTTGTGGAGCTAATGTGGATGATGACGAGCGATGGGAATTTCGTAAATAATTAAATGTTTGTTTCATTTTAAATGAAGCAAACAACAGAATCGCAACCATAAATCAAAGTGAGTAAATCTCACTAACTCTGTGCAATTTATTATTTTATAAATGAAATTTAGTAATGACAAATAATGATTGATTTTTTTGTGTTGGTTGTTTGGATGAATTTCTAAGTAATTGGTTGAATATATATATATATATATATATATATATATATCACTAATCGAATATTGATTCTGTTTATCAGAATATTTCATATTCGTGTTATTTATGTTGATTAACTTCTGTGGATGCACGGAAACAGGTTAGAGGGATCCAACTGGATTCCTCAATATTTATGTTACTGTTTTTCATATATTGTGATATATGATATGATATATTATCTGAAACTAATTGTGTGTGTTTGGATGGTACTGGGCCTTTTTATTTGGTATTCTAAATACCAAAAGTAAATATTGGAAATATATATATATATATATATATATATAAAGAATTTTTGAAGTGGGTATTAATTTAAGAATTTTATAAAATTAATAGATTTTATAAAAAGTAAATATTTGGAAATTAAATAGGAAACTTATATAGAAAGTTATTAATTGTTATATGGAATGGATATGATTTGTTTTAAAATTAATAGAATTATAAAAAGGGAATTGCAAGTTATAAAAGAATTACGAGAAGACTGGTTTAAAGTAGATATTAAATAGAAATCTGTTTTAACAAATAAAATGGAACGATTAATTTATAAACGATGTTTATAACATTTATAAATTAAATAAAATATTTATCATTTGATAAATTGAATATAAGTCGAAATCTATTTAGAGAAGTAAAATCAGGTTTAACATCGATAAATTTATGTAATGTAAACTTAACCTTTATAAAGGGAATTATAAAGGATGGAATTATAAATTTGAAAAGGAATAATCTATTTTAAAATAGAAATGGAATTTCGAATGGGCTACAAATAAAAAAATTGTTTAATAGTAAAAACAAGTAGTGTGATTTATAAACAATGTTTATAAATGAAATAAAATAATAATTATCAGTGGATGATTTGGATTGTAAATTCAGCAGTGAATTTAAAATGGGAAATTTGGAGTTGTTTTAAAAAGGAAACGATGGAATTTATTTCGATGTTCGAAATGTAAATAGGATAAAATAAAATCCATAAAGATTTGTAATTAGAATTCGACTAAGCCAAATGTTATAAAATAATCTATTTTAAGAAATTTTTATTGAATAAATCAGGGTTCAACAAGATAATAAATACTGGGCTTGAAACCGTTATTTTATAATCGAATATAAAGGTGATAAAGAAATTTAAACTTATCAAATAAAATTAACTATTATGTTGACATGTAAACGAGATTTGATATATAAAATGGAATGTGAATAAGTAGTTATAAAATGACTCGATAATTGGAGTTTAAACCTGTATTAGTATTTAAATTATGAAATCAAGTCTTGATTTGATAAAATGAGACCAGTTTTCTGTAAAGGAATAATATTCATGTTTTGGAGTGAATAACAATTTAAAAGCAAACGTTTTGTAGAATTAAAGTAGTTATAAAAGGTTATTGGTAATTGTTGGGAAGTACTAGATTCAAAAATGAATTTAGAAATTGATTTGACTCGAAAGGGTAAAATATTCCGGAGTTCATAACGTAAATCGAATATAGTTTATTCGAAAGAGAGATTATCAAATATAGTTTATTCGAAAGAAAGATTATTGAATATAGTTTATTCAAAAGAGAGATTATCGAATATAGTTTATTCGAAAAAATGAGAGATTATCGAATATAGTTATTCGAAAGGGAGTTATCGAATAAAGTTTATTCGAAAGGGAGTTATTGAATAAAGTTTATTAGAAAGAGAGTTATCGAATAGAGTTTATTCGAAAAAGAGTTATCAAATATAGTTTATTCGAAAGAGAGTTATCGAATAGAGATTATTCTAGAGAGAATTATAGATTGGGATTGGACTATTCGAATGTAGGAAAGTATTATTTACTTTCCGGTTTTTAAATCAAGATTTATTTATTTAGTAAATTTATTAATTATTATTTATTCAAATTAATGAATAAAAGTTATATTTTGAACTTAGATATTTTGTAAGTAGGGATTTTAACGTTATCGTTATAACTAATGTTTTTCATAAAAGAGTTGGATTCATAAACTGAATCCGAGAGTTGCGTATGCAATGATTTGATAGGAAGATTTAAATGGGGTTAAGGAAATTAGAAACTGACTGGAGATTTGTTAAGTTGAATGGTTTTCTGGATATCGATCTGATGTTGGTTTCAGCCTTCACGGTTGATATTCAGGGAATTCTTCTCTTACTAGTTTACAGTTAGAAACTGATAGATGTGGGAGGACAGTGACGCGTAAAAAAGGAATGGAATTATTATCCAATGGTAATAACGTATATTTTCTAATTTAGAAAATAAGAATTTATGAATATATGGAAACGGGAAATGGGGAAATGAATAAATTAATGATTAATTAATTTAAAAGGAAAAATGTTGATTGATCGATAAGATTTCAATTTGGAAATGAGATCGTTTTGTGTATGGTTGTTTTCTTTTGATAGTTAAATAACCGACTATCAAAGTTTTTTACCATTTTTCCGTTGCCAATACGGAGAGAGCAGGATCAGATTTATTATCTGAGAACCACTCCATACGGGCACTAGCGTTGCGAATCAAATATGATGAAGATAATTGAAGACGGAGTTTATGAAAGGGTTGTTCTAGCAATCCTAGGTAGAAATTGCCTAAGATGAATTTACAGAATAGTGCCTTCGGTTTGTCCAGTCCCAGGACAACCTGTATGAAAGAATGTCTAACAGAGTATATTTAATAGATCGCGTAAGTTGATCTCTTCAAACGTATTTACATTTGGTGGCGGAGAAATTCATTTCTCTTAGCTGTGTACCTGTAACAACCTGGAATTTCTGAACCAATTAAATTTTTATTTTAGCTATTTTAATGGATTTTGAGAATTTAAAATGATTTATTTTAAATAATAACAACTAAAAATTTATTTTAAATCGAAGTTAGAATGTATAAATTTATTTTAATTATAAAAGGAGTTTGAAATGGCGTGGTAGTTTGAAAATTCGATTTTAAATTTCAATTGAATGTACAGAATTCAAAATAAATCGGATTTCAGTAAAACCAGAAATATTAGAATCCATTTAACTATATCTTTCTAACGGATGTAAGAAACTGAGATTTCACTTTACAAATTAAAAGTTATGTCCAGTTTAAAATTCAGAATAGTCGCTGTAGAATTTATATATATTTTAAATATATATAGCCCTTAAAAATAGCCATTTTGCAAACAACCTCCGTTTTCGATGAAACCACTTTTGTTGGTTCGGGAATGTCAAATTATTTCTAGTTTTCAATTTTCATAATTTTTGGAATTAATATGTGAGCGTGGTGGATTTAAACGTGTTTGGTAATTTCAGTTTGAATTTAATCGACTTGAAAATGGCTATTTTTGAAACGGCCACCAAATTCGACGAAATTATTATTTTTAGGATCGTACCGTCAAAACATAGCTGGATTTATTTTTCTGGATTTTTGGAGTCAGTATGTGGCCCCGATAAATTAAAATGTACGTTGAAATCAATTTTGAGCATTATATTAATTTATATTTTAATTTTAATAAAAACCGAGTGAAATAGTTGAATTGGCGTACGGGACATATCCCATTACAGTCAGAAAGGGGGTAATTAGCTTGGGGCGACAGTTGGGTTCGATTAGGGATTCAAATGAAAAATCACCTTTTTGGAATTTAAATTGAATAATATATATATTCTCTCCCTCCCTTCTCATTTCACAGTCAACGCAGTTAAAAAGAGAAAAAAACTGATCCCACCCCGTTCAGCTATCGCCGTCGCCCTAGGGCCCCACCGCTGCGGTGCCTCACCGGAGAACCACCTGCCGCCGTCGATCCGTCCCCCCTCCTCCTCCGGCCGCCACTTCTTCCTCCCCATCCTTCTCCACTAGAAAACTCCCCAAACCCTTGGAAACCTGACGCAGATACCACCTGGACCCGCCTCCGGCCAGCCGCTGCCTGCCCCGACCCCTATCAGCTCGGCGCCACCAACCTCCGACCACCAGTCAGCCCGTGGGCCTCTCCACAACCAAATTCCAATTTTTACTAATTTCAATTTTTGCAAATATCACCCTGAGCTTCCACAACCCATATCTCTCCAACCGTGCACTTCTAGCCAAAATTCCACATTACCAAAATCGAAGATCTCGTTTTTCTCTTCGATTCGGATATATGGAAACCATATTTTGGAATGCGGAGCCGCCCGGAAAACGTGTCCAAAGTTTGTTGTCCTGATTATGTCTTTTCGCGATTTCCGGCGAAATGGAGCAGTTTTCGGAAGAAAATCCACTAGGAGAAAGTCGTCCGGAATGGCGTGCTTAAACTAGAAAAAAAGACCGAGTAAGATTAGAGCTCGTTTGCAAATTCTGGAACCAGAACAGCAAATCAGAACGTCAGAAAACAACGGCGGAGTGGATCCCAATGTGAGAACTTTTTCTCATTCAAATTATTTTGCAGTTAAATATACACTAGAATGCAGACGGGGCTTAGTAGCCCCCGACACCATTTATTGTACAAACCATGGATGTTTATTTGAATTGGCGTTATTGTGTATTGTGATTGTGATATTGAAATGGAGTAAATAAAATATGTATATATATATGCGTTGTATAAATTATTTATATATGCGTTGTATATATTATTTATATACGTAGTATAAAATTCTCCTGAAATAAAAATAAATATTCATTCACAAATCGGACGATTTGTTTATGTACACCCATTTAACTAATATTGATTGGGACAATAAATTTTACACATCGCCCAACTACACAAATAATATTCAGTATTTGTTGGTTGAAACCCCACATGGGTATTGGGATGATATTTGACGTACGCTAATCCCAATTGTTTATTTGTATGTCAATCGATGGGTTGACAGACTGTTGTAAGCATTAATTATTTATATTTAATGCTTACACAGTTGTGTAATGCACTCTGGATGATGGATGATTGTTTATCATTGTTGTTGTGTACATGTGTTGTATGAAATCCGTATAAATAACATTATATGGTAATTGATTGGGTCTGATTCCAATTTATAAATAATGAATAATTTAAAATAACGAGTATTTTAAAATAAATAATATTTTAAAATAAGGAATATTTTAGAATAATATTCAGTAAAGAATTAAAATGTAGATTTGGTGTCTGATTTTGGAAGGACACGAAATTATTGAAATGTGTGAAGCCATGTTGATTAAGTTATGTGCCATTTTAACGCAAATGATATTTATATCGATTTTATTCACTTTTATAATAAATACCGAAAGAGAAGTGATTTCAAAATCTATTGTTTTGAAAATATTATCATTTATATATTAATGATATGGAATATTCAATTTTGATTTAAAATTGAAAATGAAGTTGAAATCGTTTTTAAAACGATTTATAAAATACGTTTTAAATGGAAATCAACGATATATATATATATATATATATAAAGGCATGAATAGAACGCGCCACGCCGCGACCGTTCGTGAATTTCGACCATTGACTTCGAATTGACATTACGGGAGATCCGACCGTCGAATTCTCCTAAAACCAGAACCATTGGGTTTGTATCGAAAAGAGCTTTCCAACGAATAGAAGAGATTTGAAATCTAATGGTTGGATTTGGAATTATGTCTAAATCAATTTGGAAATGGTCGTTATGGATGCAGTTCGGTGACCGTTATTAGAAACCGACGGTACGGGCCTTGTTAAAATTATTAAAAATATTAATAATTTGTATAAAATCATAATAAGTGACTTGGAAAGAATTTGGATGAAAATTTCCACATTTGTGAAGATAAAAATATATTTTATAAAAATGAACTGGTTATTAACTAAAAAGATAATCCAACGTTTTTAAATAAATAAATTGGATTTATAAATTGTTTTAATCTAACCATAATTTTCCAATGTATGAACTGGAATGGATTTGAATAGAAATCATCTTCGGGATAATTCGATATTAGATTCCGTGACCATACAGATATTGTGGAAGAATTTGGAAGATAGATATTCGTTATTCCCCATACGATATGTGTTGGTTTCAAAATTTGATATTGAGTGTAAGCCGATATAATTTCTGTTTAGGGCCTTATATTTAATATCAAAGGGGATTTTGGGTTTGTCGTGAATGCTGTCTTCAGTAACACTGTTCTTAAGCCCTGTGTGAAAAGAATAAATCTTTTAATTAAGATTATTGGAGTTTCCAGTTATATTTAGTAATTGGAATAAAAATGGAATGTGAATTGGGTTTATTATGAACTTTGTTTTTAACGACATTCGTTCTTTAACCCGCTTAACAGTGAAATGTGATTTGGAATTTATAAATCTTTTATTAAGATTTAATGGAAAATTTCCAAAGTAGAGTCTTCCAATTTAATATATTAAATTGGAATTGAATGGAATTCGATTTGGTAATAATCTAAGTGAGCTTCTGTGGAGGAAGACGGTTAATATATATGGAATTTAAAAGGCTTTGCCGTTATTCCATTTATATTATCAGTCGGATACGGAAATTGATAACGATTATATATTGATCTGTTTCCTGTGAAGATTCGAATAAAATGGAATGTGATTTTGGGTTTATCGTGAACTGTGTTTTAAATGACATTGGTTCTTTAAACCAGCTAAAGACATGATTACATGTCTAACATTGTATTTCGAATTGTATTATTGATCTTTGCTATATATATATATATGTTTGCTGGCGGAGAATTTATTCTCTTGCTTAACACCCTTCTCTGAGACGCACGAGCTTAAAGGTTATATTTCGGTTGAAATCAATGGTACAGTGTAGATTGTCGATGCGACATGTTTGATTTCCCAAAGTTAAATAATCATTAATATTGATTTTTTGGAAGATTAAACTAATTGGATTTTTAATGAATCTTTAATTAGATTGGAAGATGAATGTGATAAATTAAATTATCAAATTTGGGAAATGATCGAGAATGGAGTACCACCCGTTTTACTCCAGGCGATAGTTAAATCTTTAATTAGATTTGAACATGAAATGGTAATTAATTTTACTGATAACACCGTGGTGTTAGATATGGAGTATTACCAGTTTTGCCCCGTGGGATGAATAGGTTGGGATTGGAAATAAAACAAATGATTACTTCGATAAGGTTCGCTAATCTCGACTAGTTTGGAAAACCTTAATTTGGTTTAAATTTTGAAAAGAATATTTGAATAAAAGAATATTCTAGATTGGAATGAGGCGTATGTTGTGCTTTTGTAGCACTTGATTATAAGATACATGAATTATTCGAAAAGGCCAGGTTTATACCCATTCTGAATAATTGATTCGACGATAAGTCAATGATGAAGACGGTGGTTGAAGACCGAAGATCTTCACATCGTTTGGATGATTACTGATGTCTTGATTGGGGTGTACACCTAAGACAACTTAAAAGTGGTGATCGTCCAGACGTACTAGGAGATCGACCGGATATTTGAGAACTTCTCTCCTATATTGGACATATGGGACGAGGAATAAGGTGCCTTCGGTTTCGTTCAGACCCAGAACGAACTAGTAAATGGATGTGTGTCTGACATTGGATTTTATTCTGTGTTTATTGATCTCTATTAAATATATATTTGTTTGGTGGCGGAGAATTTATTCTTTTGCTTAACACCCTTTGCATGGCGTGAATTGTCAGTGTGCCATGATGAGATGCAAATGATCAAGGCTTCTGTTGAAAAGTAGAGTCTTGTGGTTGATGATCAAAGCACGGCTTTAAATAGCATAGCTTTGTGTATAGCATTAATTCACGAGCCTCACACCTCGGTATGAGTCAAAAACAGGATCGTGACTACAGGAAGTGAACGACGTTTCTTTCTAGCTATGGGTGGTGTCATGGTATGGAGCCCAGACATTTATATTTTTTTTACCTATGTGGATGATGGATAGCGAGGCTCCTTGGATATATCGGTTACTACAAAGCCGATGGATAAGTCCGATAGGACCAGGAAACATGTGTTCAGGAATAACTAATCCACTAACGTAAGTGTGGACCGACCCTGAAGCATCACAGGGTTCATGAGAGTGTGTTCCCTGAGGCATTTGCTAGATTGTCTCGAAGCTGGCAAGGAGATGATCCCTTGCCTCGATTCATGATGGAAATCCAATTTCCAATACGTGAAATTTCGGTTTTAATTGTAGAACCTAGTATGGCGACATGGTAGCATGGGATACTATACCGTCTATGATTGATACATTTATATTTGAAGTTCTTTATGACACTATATACTTATAGTAATATCAAAATGATTTGTTTTAAACGTACCAAGCATGTTTGGCTATTATAAGGGAAAACTCTATCCTCCATCTTGCGTTGCATTGTGCGATAGGACCTGAGTCTTATAATTGCTCCATTTTTCCAAAAAGCATTGCACTATTTGTTTTATGCACTGGTATTCTTGGGAGAAAACCCGTTCCGTGTTATGCGGCATGGCCCCTTGGTTTACTTTATTTAAAAAGTAAAGTTTTAATAACTGTTTTAGTTCTCACACCAGTCCCATGACTGACCTGGAGTTTATTATTTTAACCTAAACTCTGGGTGCCCCTACTTTCCACATGGGCAGCTAGTAGTTTGGTTTTTGCAGATATTTCTTTTCCAGGATCCTGGATTTATAGTTGAAGCTATATTCGGAAAGCTCTGTATCCGTGTATTTCTTTCAGTTGTGTTATGTATTATTTTTCCGCTGCTATGTAATGTATTTTAATCTCTGATATTTTTTTGATGTATATTGTTTATTCATACTCTGTTATATTCTTGTACTCTGATGTAATTGTTGTAATAAGCAATGAACTATTTTGTCGTTTGCGTTCCGATTAGTCTTGTTCTCAAAGCAGTCCGCTTTATTGTTCGGTTTAGGCCGGCCGGGAAGTTCGGGTCGCTTCATTTTGGTATCAAAGCTTTGGTTTACAGAGCTCGAGAACAAGGCATATTAGAACCAAACGAAAGAATTCATCAGAGATTGGATTAGTAATATCCAATGAGAATGACTCGTTAGAGATGGGATCAGTAGTATCCTGGAATGAGTTAGAAGAGTGTTATTTAAAAAAAAAGAGAACAAATTTTGTTTTGAAAAGTATATCTTATTATACGTATTTGAGTACTTTATTTTAAATTAAATTTGGAAAATCGAGTATATGAAGATTTTGCATATGCACGTCATGAACGTATATTCGAAGTCTTAAATATACCAGATAGATATAGAATCACACTCTAATCGTTCAGGGATAATTCTGGTGATGCGGCCGCATCATCAGTGTTTATGTTCGAATCTCGAAAGTGGGATGTCTATATATTTCCAATTGACTGGTGTGAGAACCAAAACTAGATAGGGTTTATTATTGTGATTTGACACTAAAAATATGATTTTTGACTATGCATTAAATTTATATGTTTGAAAAGCTAATGAACTAATTGAATGATGATTGTGTTGTGTGATTATTCATTTAAACCAGCATGTGAATGAAAGGTAAAATTAGCCAAATTGAATTTAATATGGAATTGAAAATTGATTGAAATTGCATACATGTACATATATATGTGTGAACATGACATAGCGAGGAAGTTAAGAAGAGGAATAAAATTCTACGCCCGACAAATAGGTACATGTTTGCTATATTCATTGGGTTTGATGATTTTATGAGTCGATTGGCTTTTTTTTTGATTGATGAGGGCCCTGTGAGGCAAGTTGCGGTTTTAAACGTCTCCCTATACAAAGGAGGTTATGGCGATTTTTTTCGAAAAATTAGGGTGTTAGCCAAAATTTTGAGAAATTATAAAATTCTTAGAAACTGAAAAGTTGAAGAATGAAAGCCAGAATGAAAGTTGAGTTGGTTTGTTAAACAACTTTCAGCTCCGTTCTTTTTCGAGGACGAAAAGATTTTAAGTGTGGGAGATTGTAACAACCAGGAATTTTTGAACCAATTTAATTTTTTTATTTTAGCTATTTTAATGGATATCGAGAATTTAAAATGATTTAATTTAAATAATAATAACTAAAAATTTATTTTAAATCGAAGTTAGAATGTATAATTTATTTTAATTATAAAAGGAGTTTGAAATGGCGTGGTAGTTTGAAAATTCGATTTTAAATTTCAATTGAATGTATAGAATTCAAAATAAATCGGATTTCAGTAAAACCAGAAATATTAGAATCCATTTAACTATATCTTTCTAACGGATGTTAGAAACTGAGATTTCACTTTATAAATTGAAAGTTATGTCCAGTTTAAAATTCAGAATAGTCGATGTAGAATTTATATATATTTTAAATAAATATAGCCCTTAAAAATAGCCATTTTGCAAACGACCTTCGTTTATGACGTAACCACTTTTGTTGGATTCGGAATGTCGAATTATTGCTAGATTCCAATTTTCATAATTTTTGGAATTAATATGTGAGCGTGATGGATTTAAACGTGTTTGGTAATTTCAATTTGAATTTAATCGACTGGAAAATGACCGTTTTTCAAACGACCTCCAAATTCGACGAAATTAGCTTAGTTAGGACCGTATCGTCAAAACATAGCTAGATTTATTTTTTTGGAATTTTTGGAGTCAGTATGTGATAAATTAAAATGTACGTTGAAATCAATTTTGAACATTATATTAATTTATATTTTAATTTTGATAAAAACTATGTGAAATAGTCGAATTGGCGTACAAGACATATCCCATTGCGTTTGGAATGGGGGTAATTAGCTAAGGTCGATAGTCGTTGGGTTCGAATAAAAGATCACCATTTTGGAATTTAAATTGAATAAAAAATATATATATTTATATATTCTCTCCCTCCCTTCTCATTTCACGGTCAATGCAATTAAAATGTGAAAAACAACCGATCCCACCCCGTTCAGCTGTCGCCGTCGCCATGGGGCCCCACCTCCGCGGCGCCTCACCGGAGAACCACCAATCTCCGTCGATCCGTCCCCACTCCTCCTCCGGCCGCCACTTCTTCCTCCCCTTCCTTCTCCACTAGAAAACCCCTCAAACCCTTGGAAACCCGACGCAACCACCACCTAGACCCGCCTCCGGCCAGCCGCCGCCTGCCCCGACCCCCAGCAGCCCAACACCACCAACCTCTGACAACCAATCAGCCCGTGGGCCCCTCCACAACCAAAAATCAAAATTTTACAATTTTCAGTTTTTGCAAATAACACCGTGATCTTCTACAACCCATATCTCTCTAACCGTGCCCTTCTAGCCAAAACTCCACAATACCAAAATCGAAGATCCCGTTTTTCTCTTCGATTTGGGTATATGGAAGCCATATTTTGGAATGCGGAGCCGCTCGGAAAATGTATCCAAAGTTTGATGTCCGGATTATGTCTTTTCGCGATTTCTGGCGAAATGGAGCATTTTCGGAAGAAAGCCCACTAGGCGAAAATCGTCCGGAATGGCGTGCTTAAGCAAGGGTAAAAGATGGAGTTAAGATTAGAGTTCGTTTGCAAATTCTGGAACCAGAATAGCAAATCAGAACGTCAGAAAACAACGACGGAGTGGATCCTAATGTGAGAACTCTTTCTTAGTCAAATTATTTTGCAGTTAAATGTATACTAGGATGCAGACAGGGCGTAGCAACCCCCGACACCATTTATTGTTCAAACCATGGATGTTTGTTTGAATTGACTGTATTGTGTATTGTGATATTGAAATGGAGTAAATAAAATATGTATATATATGCGTTGTATAAATTATTTATATATGCATTGTACAAATTATTTATATACACAATATAAAATTCTCCTGAAATAAAAATAAATATTCATTTACAAATCGGACGATTTGTTTATGTACACCCATTTAACTGATATTGATTGAGACGATAAATTTTACACATCGCTCAATTGCACAAATAATATTCATTATTTGTTGGTTAAAACCCCACACGGGTATTGAGATGATATTTGACGTACACTAATCTCAATTGTTTAGTTGTATGTCAATCGATGGGTTGACAGACTGTTGTAAGTGTTAATTATTTATATTTAATGTTTACATAGTTGTGTAATGCACTCTGGATGATGGATGATTTTTTATCATTGTTGTTGTGTATATGTGTTGTATAAAATCCGTATAAGTAACATTTTATGGCAATTGATTGGGTCTGATTCCAATTTAGAAAGAATGAATATTTTAAAATAATGAGTATTTTAAAATAAAGAATATTTTAAAATAACTAATATTTTAAAATAAGGAATATTTTAAAATAATATTCAGTAAAGAATTAAAATGTGAATTTGATGTCCGATTTTGGATGGACACGAAATTATTGAAATTTGTGAAGCCGTATTGATTAAGTTATGCGCTATTTTAAAGCGAACAATATTTATATCGATTTTATTCATTTTTATAATGAATATTGAATGGGAAGTGATTTCAAAATCTAATGTTTTGAAAATATTATCATTTATATATTAATGATGTGGAATATTCAATTTTGGTATAAAATTGAAAATGAAGTTGAAATCTTTTTTAAAACGATTTATAAAATACGTTTTAAATGTAAATCGATGAAATATATAATATTATATATATATATACTTAATGGCCTGAATAGAACGCGCCGCGCCGCGACCGTTCGAGAATTTCGACCATTGACTTCGAATTGAGATTACGGGAGATCCGACTGTCGGATTCTCCTAAAACCAGAACCATTAGGTTCGTATCGAAAAGAGATTTTCAACGATTATAAGAGATTTGAAATCTAATGGTTAGATTTGGAATTATGTCCAAATCAAATTTGGGAAAGGTCGCTATGGATGCAGTTCGGTGGGCTTTATTGGAAACCGGTTGTACGGGCCTTGTTAAAATTATTAAAAATATTAATAATTTGTGTAAAATCATAATAATTGATTTGGAAAGAATTTAGATGAAAAATTCCACATTTATGAAGATAAAAATATATTTTTATCAAAATGAACTAGTTGTTAACTAGAAAGATAATCCAACGTTTTTAAATAAATAAATTAGATTTATAAATGGTTTTAATCTAACCAGAATTTTCTAATGTATGAACTGGAATGGAATTGTATAGAAATCATCTTCAGGATATTTCGATATTGTATTCCATGACTATACGGATATTGTGGAGGAATTTGGAAGATAGACATATATCATTATTCCCCATATGATATGTGTCGGTTTCAGAATTTGTTATTGAGTGTAAGCCAAAATAATTTCTGTTTAGGGACTTATATTTAATATCAAAGTGGATTTTGGGTTTTTTTGTGAATGATGTCTTCAGTAACACTGTTCTTAAGCCCCGTGTGAAAAGAATAAATCTTTTTATTAAATTATTGGAGTTTCCAGTTATATTTAGTAATTGGAATAAAAATGGAATGTGAATTGGTTTATTGTGAACTGTGTTTTTAACGACATTCGTTCTTTAACCCGATTAACAGTGAAATGTGATTTGGAATTTATAAATCTTTTATTAAGAATTAATGGAAAGTTTCCAAAGCAGAGTCTTCCAATTTAATATATTAAATTGGAATTGAATGGAATTCGATTTAGTATTAATCAAAGTGAGCTTATGTGGAGGAAGACGATTAATATATATGGAATTTAAAAGGCTTTGTCGTTATTCCATTTATATTATCAGTCGGATACAAAAATTGATATCGATTATATATTGATCTGTTTCCCGTGAAGATTCCAATAAAATGAAATGTGATTTTGGGTTTATCGTGAACTGTGTATTAAATGACATTAGTTCTTTAACCCAGCTAAAGACAGGATTACATGTCTAACATTGTGTTTAGAATTGTATTATTTATCTCTGCTAAATATATATCTATTTGGTGGAGGATAATTTATTCTCTTGCATAACACCCTTCTCTAAGACGTACGAGCTTAGAGGTTATACATCGGCAGAAATCAATGGTACAATGTAGAATTTCAATGCGGGATGTTTGATTTCCCAAAGTTAAATAATCATTAATATTGATTTTTGGGAAGATTAAAACTAAGTGCAGTTTTAATGAATCTTTAATTAGATTGGAATGTGATAAATTAAATTATCAAATTTGGGAAATGATCGAGAATGGAGTACCACCAGTTTCACTCCAGACGATAGTTAAATATTTAATTAGATTTGAACATGAAATGGTAATTAATTTTACCGATAACTCCATGGTGTTAGATATGGAGTATTACCAGTTTTTCTCCATGGGATGAATAGGTTGGGATTGGGAAATAAAACAAATGATTACTTCGATAAGGTTCGCTAATCCCGACTAGTTTATAAAATCTTAATTTGGTTTATATTGTGAAAAGAATATTTGAATAAAAAAATATTCTGGATTGGAATGAGGCATATGTTGTGTTTTTATAGCATTTGATTATAAAATACGTGAATCATTTGGAAAGGCTGGGTTTATACCCATTCTGAATAATTGATTCGACGATAAGTGGACGATGAAGACGGTGGTTGAAGACCAGAGATCTTCACATCGTTTGGATGATTACCGATGTCTTGATTGGGCTGTACACCCAAGACAAGGTAATAAGTGGTGATCGTCCAGACGTACTTGGAGATCGACCGGATATGCAAGGACCTCTCTTGTATTGGAGATATAAACGAGGAATAAGGTGCCCACGGTTTCGTTCAGACCCTGAACGAACTAGTAAATGGATGTGTGTCTGACATTTGATTTTATTCTGTGTTGATTGATCGCATTAAATATATAGTTGTTTTGTGGCGGAGAATTTATTCTCTTGCTTAACACCCTTCTCTGAGACGTACAAGCTTGCGGTTTTTGATTATATCATATATATATATATATATATTTATGGAATGTGAGATGAAAGCGTTCCACTAGATTGATATTTATTTGATTTAGACATTATTGTAATATCAGAAGAGTATGGATTTTAGAAGATTGTTTTGGGTTATCATAAGTTAAAAAAACCATCTGTGTTTATTTGTGGATCGGTCTTACAATTATTCTTTCTTTTAAAAGGATTTTAAAAGTTAAACAAATGGTTGGAGTTTACTCACACCAGTCACATGACTGACCCAGAGTTTATTTTGTTTCGTTTTCCCTAAACTCTTGGGTACCCAATTTTGTATGGGAAGTCAAATAGTCGGGATTTTACAGATATACTTGGAGAGCTGGAGCAAGAGGCTTCACGATTTTGTAGCTATTGTTTATTTCCGCTTTGTTGTAAGTATTGTACCCCGATAGTGGTATTATATACAGATACTGTTTGTATTTCAAATTTATGTTATGTAATATATTTATTCGTTCTGCTGTGAGATTCGTGTTTACTTTGATGTTGTTGTGACTTCTTCTTCATTGATTCTAAATTTATTTATTTCTATTTCTCACCCACTAACTTCTTTCTATTGACGTTCTGGTATTTTCGATTCTTGAATAATCTAGATGGTTCGTGTGTCGATTTTCGAGGTCAAAAATTCACGTTTGTTACAGTGGTATCAGAGCTGAAGGTTAATTGATTACCTTGGCTCTATAGCGCAACTCAGTCGAGATGGGGTTAGTAATGCCCTAGATTGAGTTTAGTGTATATATACGAGAGAGAGTACTTGTAGAATTTATAAAAATTGTTTTATATTGTGGAGATTTATTGGTTGAGTTGTTTATGAGTTCTGGTCATCAGTTTGATCCACTGTATTGGTAGGGGTTTTTAAACACTTGAATACGATGAACTGACACGGTATGTTTTGAAAAGAGGGTAAATGGAATAATTTTACCCGAAATATATTCTGTTATAAAAGAAATATATATCTTGGAGTTATTACAGTGTATTGGGTGTGTTGGTTGTTATTATAGTCGAATGAGATTATAAAAAGTGAAATGGTTATAAATAACCAATCAGAATTTGTATAATATAAAATCAGATGAATTAAATCTGAATTCAGATCAGAATTGGAATTAAAATTCCTGAAATTTGGAAAGTGTTTGTAAATAGATTTGGTTTAAATATATGAGAATTTTAAAATCCTGGGAGATTTTAAATTATTTTACATGCATTGTGAATGGTATTTTGAAATGTATTTCAAAATGGAAGTGTTTGGAAATGGTTTTGAAAGTAATGTAGTATTGAACTCACTTCAGTCGCTAGAAAATAATTCTGATGATGCTGGCCACATCATTAGCGTTCATTTTCGAGTTCTAAAGTGACGGATTACTACCAAAGATTTTGTGTTGAATTGTTTTGAGAAACAAGTTGTTTGAAATCCGAAAAGGAATATTTGGTTTTAGAAGAAAAAAAACTAAGTTATTTAAAATTCCCGGGGAGAGATTGTTTAAAATAAAAACAAATTAAATAGAAATTTGTGAAAATAATTTGAGATTAAAATAAATCCAGTTAAGTGGTAATTGAATTGAATTAGAATAGAATGATATCGAGTAAAGTTGGATTTTGGTATATAATTGGACTTGGGTAAGTAAATGGATTGATTGTTGAAACAAAAATCAAAATTGTGATTTTGGGATGAAAATAACAGATTAGAGAAATTAATTAGTTAATGAAATATGTGGATAGAACCTACAAGGCTAAGTAAGTTGGATTGATGAATTAATAATTTGGAATCGAGAATGGAACTTGAGTTTGAGAGTGGAATTTTGTAACACCCCGTAATTCTATTAATAATAATATTCACAAATTAAAGAATAACTAATCTCAGACGTGAGAATTGTGGGAAACGGGTTGCGCCATTGTGTTCGTCTCGGAATTTTGGTTGAAATAGAATCCGAGTTTGCGTGAATTAGACTTCGTATGAAGAAGTTATGGCCATCGGAAGTTTCAGAAAATTCAAAACAGCTCGTAGGAAATTTAAAATTCAAACTGAAAGTGCGGAAGTGGGCTGGGCGGGAAATATTCCCGCTCAGGCAGGTCGACTGGGGAGTCGACACTAGTGTCGACCTCCCCCCCTAGGTCGACTACCATGTCGACCTCCCCCCCCCCCCCCACCCAAGTCGACTACCATGTCGACCTCCCCCCCAGGTCGAATATAGTGTCGACCTGGTCAATCGGCTATGGTTTTGGCTGAGTCTGTTTTTGACTGAGTGATGACCCATTAGGGTTTTTGACCTAATCTGGTTGGCTGGGATTAGTTCTGTGTTGATCTGACGGTCTAAAATAAATCATAACTCTATAAATACCTAGGTAGTTTCTCACCCTAATTCATATGAAAAATAGAGTAGCTACCGTCATACCGCCGCCATGGAACTCAGTGGAGCCGCCGCCAACTAAGAAGAAAGAGAGGCTATCAAACCTAATTCTACTCAACTCTAAAGCAAATCTAGGCTATCTTTCTCTTCTAAATTGTGAGTATGATAGTCTTAACAAGATTATTATTAAATTAATTAGGTTAAGTCATGAATGGATTATGAGTAGATGATGTGAATTGTCATATATGTTGTTGTAAACTTTATGCTATCATGTATGTTATCAATCCTATACTATGTATCCTATATGTTGTAAATCATGCTATGATGATGTTATGTATGTTGAGAGTTTCTATGCTAAATTGTGATAAATCATACATGCTTTAAAGTCATGATGTTATTGTTTATGCTAATTAGTTCATGTTAATCACATCATGATATTAATGTTATTTGGGTTATGTTAATCTATATGACAAGTCACATATGAAAATTTAGGTTGAGATTATGAACATATGCTATGACCTCTATTTTGATCTAGAATTATGACATCTAGAATTATGCTATGACATATGTGAAATTCTATGCTGGTTCACACCATCATTATGTTGCCTAAAACCCCCTTATGCAAGTTTGTACATAAAGTTGAGTATGATCATATCATGTAAATTGTGACATTTAACAAGTTGACACCTTTTGATCCTTAACATGTGTAGTTTATGCAAGTTTCACCCCTATTATGGTTAGATTTATTTTAATTGTCTATATGTTGTGATAATTTATCTTTGTGCTATGTGTTAGACTACTCAAGTCTAGCCTATATTATGCGTTGAATAAGCGAACGTATAAACGTGGGGTAGGGGTAATATTAAGGATTTAATAATAAGAAGTTGGGGTGCAATTGATATGATTTTGCATGCCATGAGTGGATGACCATAATTGAGTCAATTATGGACATCAATAAAAGTGGACTTAATTAATGATTTGGATAGGGAATTATTAAAACTGGGGTAAAAGATTATAAGTGATAATCAATGCTTAGGACACGAGGTTGGACTCGTTTGTGACGTAAACCTGCCCGGACCCGCCCGGCAAATCCAGTGGTCACAAATGTCAGCCCAATGTGAGAGGTCCTAGACCTAAACTAAAGCATAACAGTTGTAAAGACACGAGGTTAGACTCTTTTATGGTGTAAGACTACCCGGACCCGCCCGGCAAATCCAGCTGCCATAAATGCCAGTCTAATGTGAGAGGTCTTTATGAGGTTATGGCCTGAATGAATTAAGAAATACTTAAGCAGATAAACATGTAAAGTGGGACATAGGGGTTAAGTAGGTGCCTTGGGTGGCATGAGGAATCTAGTGGGTTCCCTTAGTGGCATGTGAAATACGATTAGTAAGACTTAACCAAACACACATGTAAATGAACATGACTAAGAGGGTTAAGTGGGATATACTAGTGGTGACAAGCTTAGGTGGGTAACTTGTGGGGGCCCATTTCAACCAGTATCCCAAACGTATCTTTGTGGGCTCGACCCAAGTCGAGGACGGGACACGCATACTGGGTTTGACTATAAGAGGCCAAAACGGGGAGCGGTGGCAACGCAAGTCCAACGGGTTTCATATGTGTGTGTGGACCCGGGCTGGTAGGTAAGACGTTGTTGCATCGTGTAGGTATAATCCGTGCATTCTCAAGTTGTATCGGGTTGCCACTTTAGGGGAGTGATACACCCCACTGTGGGGCCAGCACGGGTATCTACGAGTAGGGAGCCGATCGAAAGTGGGTAGTGGGGTACACCTAGTGGAGATAGGGGCAGACGGCACCTATGTAGTCAGATAGGGGTACGTAAGGCTATTTATATGTTTCTATGTGAAGCAAGTAGGATCAACCTTTAGGGTGACTGGTGCGGTGCAGTGTAGTAATGTGCGGTGCAGTGTAGTAATTATTCGTTTAGTAAGTAGGTGTGCCTTTACCGTTATCTTTAACGTTATCTTAAACGCTATCTTTATCTTCCTAATAGTTCATAGACATTTACTTGTCTTCCAGCTTATGCCTTAGTCTAGTTATTTTGATAATAGTATTGTTAGAATTATCATACTCGCCAGACTTTATGTCTGACCCCCTCCATTTCTATCCTTTTTCCCCTCCAGGTCCTCAGGTTGGACCCAGCTCTAGTGGAGTTTGATTGGATTGCTTCATCTCTCTTTGGAAAGCTTGGACCGTTGAAGTAAAGTCCAGCTTGTTATCTTCTTTAATGGCTATTTGTGTAATGGGATTATGTAATTTTGTTTTAGCAAGATGGATAATGTACTTGACTATGATTTATGGTTTGATGATGTAACAAACATGTTTAATTTCCGCTGCAATAAAATGAGGTTTTAGATTTCCAAGTACTACTTATTATCTGTCTTTTTGTAATTTTTCTGTTCTTTATTCACTTATAACCTCCATGGAAGTTAATGCATTCCCATTGTGAGTGACATTAATGGACGTGGGTTGTTACACGTGGTATCAGAGCTTAAGGTTACCAGAACAGATAATTTTTTTAGAAAAACTATTTTTCTAAAGTATTTTTGGAAGAAGTGCTTTCAAAACATGTCTTAATGAGAAATTTAAAGAGGAAAGTTTTTATGAAAAACATAATCCCCAATAGCCATATATCTTTACCTTTTGAATTCTCCATTTTGAATCTTTCCTTTTTCGTTTCATCATGGTTGAAGATCTTAACCTACCTGACGGTGTAACGATACCAGGATGGTATAGGAGGTTATTAGAGGCTAGGACCGTTGCAGGTCCAGCTAATGTTCCTCCACCACCAGTTGTACCCGTTCCTCCTCCTCCTCCTCGCGTAGATACTTTTGCAAAGACGTGCAAGGAATTCAAGGCTATGGGTAGAAAACCTTTTCTAGGGCCAGAAACGTTTGTGCAAGCTAGAGATTGCCTTAAGGAGGTGGAAGAATTGCTAGAAATCTTTGAAGTAGAAGAAGGGAGGAAAGTTCGATTAGCAGCTTGGTTGATGAAGGGAGAGGCCTCGTTTTGGTGGGAGGTCACTAATGGGGAGCGTCCTATTGATTCTTGGGCGGATTTCAGACGTAGGTTCGAGGCGAAGTTTCTCTCGAGGGTGGAAGAAAATCTATATATGGAAAGGTTCTTGACATTGAAGCAAGGAAGCTCATCAGTGAAAGAATATGTTAACAAATTTAATCAGTTAGCAAGGTTTGGCTTGGACTTAGTGAACACGCCGGAGAAGAAGGCGCTGAGGTTCATTAATGGCTTGAATGAACCATTGCAAGGGTTGGCTATGACCCACATCCCTATGGGGGCCACCTTTGAGAAGCTAGTAGAAATGGCGCTCATGCACGAGGAGAAAAGCGCTATTGCTAATAAGGCACCCGAGAAGAAAGGGGATCAGAAGAAACCACAACAGCAAAACAAGAAGGGTGGTAAAGATAATAATGGCAAGGGAAAGAAGAAATGCTTTAACTGTGGGACACCAGGCCATCTCAGCAAGGATTGCCGAAAGAAAAAGAAGACTGGCTGTTTTCATTGTGGCGATGCGGGACATCTAGTGAAGGACAGCCCAAAGAAGGGGCAGAGGGCAGGGACTACCTCGGGAGGACAGGTGCAGGCTCTTATGGCACCAGGGCAGGCAAGGGGACAAGTTCAGGCTCTCGCGGTCCCACCGCTGCAAGAACGAGGTAGAACCATTTCTGTTGAAAGCTTAGTTTTTCTGTTTGATCATCCTGTCCGTACCTTATTCGATTCGGGCGCATCGTATTCGTTTATCTCTACATCATTAGTTGAATCACTGCACTTAAACACCAGTTTAGTAGAGGGTCCCTTAGTTGTTTCGAATCCAATTGGGAGCTCAGCTCATTTGTCCATGATGTGTTTGGATTTGAAAATTTCTATACTTAGCGTTGAGTTTAGATGTGATGCTTATGTGTTGGGCTTCACGGGCTATGGGCTAATTTTAGGAATGGATTGGTTATCCAGAAATGGGGCCGTTCTTGATTGTGAAAGGAGAGTAGCTAGGCTCGTGACTTGCCTTGGCAACACTCTCGAAATCTTTTGTAATCCCATAAATTCTGTTATGCTAAGTTATCTAGAATCGCTTGACGCGTCTGAGGAAAATCTACGATCTGTTAGAGTAGTCCGAGAGTATTCGGATGTGATTGAGGAGGTGAAGGGCTTGCCTCCGAAGCGGGAGATAGATTTTCGAATATATCTTGTGGATAATGCGAAACCAGTATCTTTGCCAGTACGCCACATGGCTCCTCGTGAAAGGAGGGAACTCGATAAGCAAGTGAAGGAGTTGCTTGAGAAGGGGTTCATAAGACGAAGTATATCGGAGTGGGGTGCTCCAGTAGTATTTGCCACGAAGGCGGATGGGTCCCTTAGACTTTGTGTGGACTATAGAGAACTTAATAAGCTTACTAAGAAGAACAGACACCCACTGCCGAGGATTGACGATCTCTTCGATCAGTTAGTTGGCGCCTCAGTGTTTTCGCAGTTGGACTTAGCCACTGGTTTCCATCAATTGAGAGTGTATGAGGATAGAATTGACAAGACTGCCTTTAGGACTCCAGACAGTTTCTATGAATGGCTAGTGATGCCCTTCGGTTTGACAAACGCCCCGCATACTTTGTTGATTTGATGAGTAGGGTGTTTAGGGAGTACCTTAACAAATTCGTGGTAGTCTTTGTAGATGACATCTTGATCTTTTCTAAGGATGAAGAAGAGCATGCCCTACATCTTAGGGAAGTGTTGGAGACTCTTCGAGCGCATAGCCTTAAGGCTAAATTTTCTAAGTGTCATTCTGGAGGAAGGAAGTACGGTTCTTAGGGCACGTGGTTTCCAAAGAAGGGATAGCTGTGGATCCCACGAAGGTGGTGGCCATCCAAGATTGGAAGGTCCCTAAAAATGCTACTGAAGTGAGAAGTTTCTTGGGGTTGGCTGGCTACTATAGGAAGTTTATCAAAGACTTCGCAAAGATATCAGGTCCATTGACACGCCTGACGAAGAAGAACCTAGTTTTCACATGGGACGTAGATTGTGATGATGCGTTCCAACGTTTGAAGAGAGCTTTGACTTCAGCCCCAGTCTTAGTATTGCCAGACGGGAATAAGCCGTTTACTGTTTATACTGACGCTTGTGGGACAGGACTAGGCGCAGTCTTAATGCAAGGGGGCAGGGTAATAGCCTATGGTGGAAGGCAGTTGAGAGCGCATGAGAAGAATTACCCCACGCATGACCTAGAGTTGGCCGCTATTGTTTTCGCGCTTAAGTCTTGGCGTCATTATCTTCTTGGCGAGAAATTTGAATTATTCACTGACCACAAATCTTTAAAATACTTATTCTCTCAGAAGGACTTGAACTTAAGGCAACAAAGGTGGATGGAGTTCTTGGCGTCCTACGACTTTGAGATAGCATATACCCCTGGCAAGGGTAACGTGGTGGCCGATGCCTTAATAGAAAAAGATTATCCTTAAGTCCTTTGTTTGTTGAGCGGTGAAGTTTAGAGTTCATCTCTATGTTTGATTTTAGACCTTCCATTGACTTTGTACCCGGTTTGCTAGCATCCTTGGAGGTCAGACCTACGCTTTTGGGACGGATTGGCAAGGCACAGCGAGATGACCCGTAGTTGGTTGAGTTAGTAGAAAAGGTCAAAGGTGGGGAGTCATCAAGCCATCTCTGTAGGTATACCCTAGATGATAAGGGTTGGTTACGTAGGGACGGTAGACTTTGTGTACCAAAAGACGATGACCTAAGGAAGACTATTCTTGACGAAGCACATCGTTCGAAGATGACCATTCATCCCGGTGGGGACAAGATGTACAAAGACACGAAGAGAGTTTACTTTTGGGCCGACATGAAGAAAGATGTGGCCGAGTATGTCGCTAGATGCTTGGTGTGCCAACAAGTAAAAGCGGAGCAAAAGAAACCCGGTGGGTTGCTTCACCCATTAGAGGTTCCACTATGGAAGTGGGAAAGTGTCTCGATGGATTTTGGGGATGGGTTACCAAGATCAAGGAAAGGTAATACGGGGATTTGGGTTATAGTAGATTGACTTACTAAGAGCGCCCATTTTATTCCCGTGAAAAGTAAGAGGACTGCTCCATGGTTAGCTTCTGTATACGTTCGAGAGATAGTTCGGTTGCACGGTGTTCCTTCTAGCATAGTGAGCGACCGCGATCCTATTTTCACTAGCGAATTTTGGAAAAGCTTGCAAGAGGCGGTAGGGACTCAGTTATGTTTGAGCACCGCATATCATCCTCAGACGGATGGCCAGACCGAGAGGGTGAATCGTATTCTAGAGGACCTATTAAGGCTATGTATCCTAGACTTTGGGGGTACGTGGGAAGAGCATCTTCCATTGGTGGAGTTCGCATGTAATAGCAGCTTTCAGTCCAGTATTGGCATGGCACCTTTCGAAGCTCTTTATGGACGACCTTGTCGTTCACCTACATGTTGGTGGGAATCTACGGATAAGATCTTACTTGGGCCCGATATGATTAGGGAGACTTTGAAGAAGATCGATTTGATTTGAAGGAGGATGAAAGCAGCGCAAGACAGGCAGAAATCTTATGCGGATAAGAGGAGGACAGATCTCGAGTTTGAAGTTGGGGACATGGTCTTTGTCAAAGTGTCTCCATTACAAAACGTTGTTCGCTTTGGGTCCATTGGGAAATTAGCACCAAGGTTCGTAGGGCCGTTTCCTATTAAGGAGAAGATTGGACAGATGGCGTATAGAGTGGAGTTGCCTGAGAGACTTAGTGGTGTACACGACGTATTCCATGTGTCACATTTGAGGAAGTGCTTGCACGAGACCGCGGAAGTGGTAGAGCCGAGCTTGCCTAGAGAGGTGGAGATAGAGCATGATGCGACGATTCGACGAGCTCCTACGTGCATTCTTGGGTCAGAGATCAAGAAGTTGAGGAATCGAGAGGTCAGACTAGTCAAAGTACAATGGGGAGATGACGAGAGCAACGCTACTTGGGAGACAGAAGAGAAGATGCGTTCACGATACCCTTTTATTTTTGAGGGTATGTCTTTTAATTTCTCCTTTATCGCTTATCTTGTACTTATCTTATCTTTAGAGTATCCTCTCGCTAGTATCTTTGACCTTTAGTTAGGATAATCCTATGGTTGAAACATGTGTTTGAGACATGTTATGTATGGTGGATGCAAAGTGGATGCAAGTGTTTGCTAGTGGTTGCTCGTGGACGCATATACACACACTATTAGGCACTAGATCGGCTCAGTCACTTCATACTGCATATTGCATATAAATGGCTGTATTTAGTAAAATGGATGTATGA
Source organism: Allium sativum (assembly GCA_030737875.1). Taxonomy (NCBI): domain Eukaryota; kingdom Viridiplantae; phylum Streptophyta; class Magnoliopsida; order Asparagales; family Amaryllidaceae; genus Allium; species Allium sativum. Next base: position 294,419,123 of record CM060912.1, read on the forward strand.
CGATTGTATTATCAGATGGATGCTGCATTCAGATGATGATTGTGCACGCATATAGAAATAATATGTAGCATTAGGGAACTTTTGCATACATAATGGACGCATGACACTATCATGGTTTGCATTAAGGAGGTCAACTGAATCAGTGGACCGCTTGATTTTTGCATTAGATATGGACATATACACACACTGTGCATTTAAACATGAAAGCATTAGAAGTCTATAACGATAATGGATGCCTGTGTTTGATAGTTGAGTAGATGGATGATTGGATGTTATGATATACATTCTTCTTAACTTGAAGATTTCAGGGACGAAATCCTTTAAGGAGGGGAGAATGTAACACCCCGTAATTCTATTAATATTAATATTCACAAATTAAAGAATAACTAATCTCAGACGTGAGAATTGTGGGAAACGGGTTGCGCCATTGTGTTCGTCTTGGAATTCTGGTAGAAATAGAATCCGAGTTTGCGTGAATTGGACTTCGTATGAAGAAGTTATGGCCATCGGAAGTTTCATAAAATTCAAAACAGCTCGCAGGAAATTTAAAATTCAAACTGAAAGTGCAGAAGTGGGCTGGGCGGGAAATATTCCCGCCCAGGCAGGTCGACTGGGGAGTCGACACTAGTGTCGACCTCCCCCCCAGGTCGACTACCATGTCGACCTCCCCCCCAGGTCGAATATAGTGTCGACCTGGGTGTCGACCTGGTCAGTCGGCTAGGGTTTTGGCTGAGTCTGTTTTTGACTGAGTGATGACCCATTAGGGTTTTTGACCCAATCTGGTTGGCTGGGATTAGTTCTGTGTTGATCTGACGGTCTAAAATAAATCCTAACTCTATAAATACCTAGGTAGTTTCTCACCCTAATTCATATGAAAAATAGAGTAGCTACCGTCATACCGCCGCCATGGAACTCAGTGGAGCCGCCGCCAACTAAGAAGAAAGAGAGGCTATCAAACCCTAATTCTACTCAACTCTAAAGCAAATCTAGGCTATCTTTCTCTTCTAAATTGTGAGTATGATAGTCTTAACAAGATTATTATTAAATTAATTAGGTTAAGTCATGAATGGATTATGAGTAGATGATGTGAATTGTCATATATGTTGTTGTAAACTTTATGCTATCATGTATGTTATCAATCCTATACTATGTATCCTATATGTTGTAAATCATGCTATGATGATGTTATGTATGTTGAGAGTTTCTATGCTAAATTGTGATAAATCATACATGCTTTAAAGTCATGATGTTATTGTTTATGCTAATTAGTTCATGTTAATCACATCATGATATTAATGTTATTTGGGTTATGTTAATCTATATGACAAGTCACATATGAAAGTTTAGGTTGAGATTATGAACATATGCTATGACCTCTATTTTGATCTAGAATTATGACATCTAGAATCATGCTATGACATATGTGAAATTCTATGCTGGTTCACACCATCATTATGTTGCCTAAAACTCCCTTATGCAAGTTTGTACATAAAGTTGAGTATGATCATATCATGTAAATTGTGACATTTAACAAGTTGACACCTTTTGATCCTTAACATGTGTAGTTTATGCAAGTTTCACCCCTATTATGGTTAGATTTATTTTAATTGTCTATATGTTGTGATAATTTATCTTTGTGCTATGTGTTAGACTACTCAAGTCTAGCCTATATTATGCGTTGAATAAGCGAATGTATAAACGTGGGGTAGTGGTAATATTAAGGATTTAATAATAAGAAGTTGGGGTGCAATTGATATGATTTTGCATGCCATGAGTGGATGACCATAATTGAGTCAATTATGGACATCAATAAAAGTGGACTTAATTAATGATTTGGATAGGGAATTATTAAAACTGGGGTAAAAGATTATAAGTGATAATCAATGCTTAGGACACGAGGTTGGACTCGTTTGTGACGTAAACCTGCCCGGACCCGCCCGGCAAATCCAGTGGTCACAAATGTCAGCCCAATGTGAGAGGTCCTAGGCCTAAACTAAAGAATAACAGTTGTAAAGACACGAGGTTAGACTCTTTTATGGTGTAAGACCGCCCGGACCGCCCGGCAAATCCAACTGCCATAAATGCCAGTCTAATGTGAGAGGCCTTTATGAGGTTATGGCCTGAATGAATTAAGAAATACTTAACCAGATAAACATGTAATGTGGGACATGGGGGTTAAGTAGGTGCCTTGGGTGGCATGAGGAATCTAGTGGGTGCCCTTAGTGGCATGTGAAATACGATTAGTAAGACTTAACCAAACACACATGTAAATGAACATGACTAAGAGGGTTAAGTGGGATATACTAGTGGTGACAAGCTTAGGTGGGTAGCTTGTGGGGGCCCATTTCAACCAGTATCCCAAACGTATCTTTGTGGACTCGACCCAAGTCGAGGAAGGGACACGCGTATTGGGTTTGACTATAAGAGGCCAAAACGGGGAGCGGTGGCAACACAAGTCCAACGGGTTTCATATGCGTGTGTGGACCCGGGCTGGTAGGTAAGACGTTGTTGCATCGTGTAGGTATAAGCCGTGCATTCTCAAGTTGTATCGGGTTGCCACTTTAGGGGAGTGATACACCCCCACTGTGGGGACAGCACGGGTATCTACGAGTAGGGAGCCGATCGAAAGTGGGTAGTGGGGTACACCTAGTGGAGATAGGGGCAGACGACATCTATATAGTCAGCTAGGGGTACGTAAGGCTATTTATATGTTTCTGTGCGAAGCAAGTAGGATCAACCTTTAGGGTGACTGGTGTGGTGCAGTGTAGTAATGTGTGGTGCAGTGTAGTAATTATTCGTTAGTAATTAGGTGTGCCTTTACTGTTATCTTTAACATTATCTTAAACGCTATCTTTATCTTCCTAATAGTTCATAGACATTTACTTGTCTTCCAGCTTATGCCTTAGTCTAGTTATTTTGATAATAGTATTGTTAGAATTATCATACTCGCCAGACTTTATGTCTGACCCCCTCCATTTCTATCCTTTTTCCCCTCCAGGTCCTCAGGTTGGACCCAGCTCTAGTGGAGTTTGATTGGATTGCTTCATCTCTTTTTGGAAAGCTTGGACCATTGAAGTAAAGTCCAGCTTGTTATCTTCTTTAATGGCTATTTGTGTAATGGGATTGTGTAATTTTGTTTTAGCAAGATGGATAATGTACTTGACTATGATTTATGGTTTGATGATGTAACAAACATGTTTAATTTCCGCTGCAATAAAATGAGGTTTTAGATTTCCAAGTACTACTTATTATCTGTCTTGTTGTAATTTTTCTGTTCTATATTCACTTATAACCTCCATGGAAGTTAATGCATTCCCATTGTGAGTGACATTAATGGACGTGGGGTGTTACAAATTTGGCTTGGTATAAGCGAACGATTAGATTTGTGGATGAATTGATTTGAGATTGATGGTGATGACATTGGTATATACTGAATTGGTAGCAGAAGGGAAGGATATAATGATATGACTGACAAAAAGGTACAAGTTTATTTTTATATGAGTTTGGTGATTTTATGAGCCTATTTAGCAAGCCTCTGGGCTGTTTGATTTTCTTTTGGATTGGAGACGGCCTAGAAAGGCAGGTTGTAGTTGTACCGATTGACCAGTACAAAAGAGACACTGGTGAAATTTTTTGAAATTTTAAGGTGTTAGAAAATTTTCAGAATTTTTGAAAATTTTTGTTAGTCGGAATTTTTGTTAGTCGAAATGAAATAATATTTTGATTGAAATTAATTGGTTCAGTTGAAATTGAACTTGAGAAGTAAACGAATAAATTTTAAACCAGTTAATAGGGTTGTTTTCTACCTTAGTAATTTTGGGGACGAAATTCTTTTAAGTGGGGAAGAATGTAACGTCAAGTGTTTTAACGATCGAATAATTTATTTATTTAATTATTTAAATAATGGTTTGATAATTAAAAATAACTTAAATTAAAGTGAAAATTAGGCTAGGGTCCCTATTTGTGTTTAAAATGCAAGCCACGTCCCCCCCCCCCAAGTTTAGATTTAAAACCAGTCCCTCTTTTTAGGTGCCACTCCATCTTTGTTGGAACTTCCACCTTGAAGTTGTCATTATTTTGAGATGTTACATGTTTTGTGAAAAATTTTAGGAGTTGCTTTATATATAAAAAAAAATTCAAAAAATAGGAAATATTCCCAGGAGTCTATGGAAAAAAACAAAAAAAAAGTTGCCTACATCTGTGCAACTATTACCAATAGTAGCATACATGTATGCATATATTATTTCAGTGTTTTCTATTGAAAATCTGGGTGAATATACGCATACTTGCATGCAACTATTACCGAATAACTGCATACATGTATGCATACAAAGTTGAACTGAGATTCATGTGTTACGAAAAGTTGCATACATGAATGCAACTATTCTGCATATATGCATGCATGTGTGCAACAAATTTAAAAGGGACGACGACTTCTGAATATGCGCACGAATGTATGCATGTTTTCTGTACAAGAGCATAAATGTGTGCAATAATGTTTGAAAACTGCGATTGCCCGGAAAACAGGCCAAGTTTGAATATATGCATAAAAGGATGCGTATAGTGCTGTTTAGCTGCATACATATATGCATTTACATTGCAGTTTGGTGCAACACTGAAATATAAGCATGAATGTATGCAACTTTTTACGAATAGGTGCACCTTTTGATGTAAAAACCTGCTGTTTCGCTATTTTTGTGTATTTTTGAGTTTTGACGTGGTTTTCGATTGTTTTAAAACCTAATTTTTTTGGCGTGTATGTGTTTTATTTAATAATGAATTTTTTTGATTTTTTTAATTTATATGTTTTCGAAAAATAGGGACCTAATTTACATGAAAAGTTGGACCGGATGCGAGGCTAATTTTAAAACTTAATAGGGACATGTGACAAAAGGATTATACTGAATATTTAATTAATATAATAACTAAATAATATTTTTTTCCAAAATAGTCGAAAATAGTAAAATTCACAATATTGTGTGGATTGGATAGTACAAGAGATTCGGTAAAGTTTAGATTCGAATTTCAATAACGAATCTATTTAATTAACAACACTAGAACGTATAAATTGTAATATAATTTAAATCGAGCTCGTAACGACGTGGTAGTTCTTAATTTGATGATTCGAACTTTAATTGAATATACATAATCCGTTTTAAGTCGGATTTCCGTGAAATAGGAAACGTTCGAATCCATTTAACGATATTTTTCTAATTGAAGAGAAAAATCGAGATTTCGTCGTATAGATTGTGAGTTATGGTCAAGTCAAAATTTCAAATAGTCGCTATGGAATTCGTGTATAAATTATAACGATTTATTTGTTATAATAAAAGGATTTTATTATATATTGAATATCGATATAACCTGGTTTTGAAATATTGAGTTATAAATCCAGATATGTTTATTTTGGGGCTAAATGATATTCTATGTGAATATATATGATAATATTAAATTATTATTATTTAATTTAAATTTTTTTAAATATATTAATATTTAATTGGTTTATTTAGAGCCTTAGAAAATAGCCTTTTTTACAAACAACCTCCATTTTCGATGAAATTAACTTTGTTGGATCCGGAATATTAAATTATTGTTACATTTCAATTTTCGGGATTTTTGAAGTCAGCATGTGGCCGTACGAGATTTTAATATGAAAACAGTCGATAATTTGACTTTAAATATATGCTTGTGAGCAAACTGATTCGGAATTCGACGAAATAAGTTTCGTTGGGTTCGTAATGTCAAACTATAGCTGTATGTCCAGTTTCATTGAAATTGGGTATCATATGTGATCATATAGAATTTTAGTCAATGAATGCTAATAAAAATACAATATAAATTAATATAATAATATAGAAAACTTACCCACTAAGCTATCTACCCCTATATATACATCCTACTTTACCCTTAAATCTAATTCTTTAGTTCTCTGGTCATTCTAAATTCCACCGCTTTAGAAAAAAGAAAGAAAACATGAAAAGATTCACTTCAAAATTCAAAACAATTACAAATAAAATCTAAAAAATCCTAACTGAAGTTCGGTTGAGTTCCTCTTGCAACAAGCTTCAATCCTATATATATTACATTAAACTTGATTTATTTTCTGGGCTTTGAAATTCAACCAGCGACTCCTGGGTTGATTGTCGTGGGTGATAGAGGCGTCGAGCAAAGGATGTGACCAAAGGAATGTGGAAGGGCGACGTAGATTGTGGTGGTGGTGGCAACATTTGCGATGGCCGAAGGAGGTTGGTTTTTGTCTTCGAAGTGGGGAGGTTTTCATGTCGATTTTGGCGATTTGGAATGGTGTTGGTCGAACTGATTACGGAGGAGGTAGGGTGGAGGCTAGCGCGTGTTTTGGTGGTGGTTGGGGCAAGTCAGGTGACCGATGGCCCGAGATAAAGGAGTTAAACGGATACCGTTCACTCATAGTTCCAAAGCCAGTGGTGGCGATTCAAGTACCGGGTTTGCTGGAGAACGGAGTTTGGATGCAGGAGGTGGCGTCGCTGGGGTCAGTTAAGTGAAGGTTCTGATCATCGGAGGTGGAGCCGACGATGTAGTGAAGTTATCATAGATTTTTTTGGTTCTTGGAAATGAAGGAGGCGGGTTTACAAAGTGATTAAATGGGCCCCTGGATAATTAAAGTGATAATAGCGGTAATTAGTAATTGTAACACCCCGTATTTTCTATGAATATTAAAATAACGAATTAAAGACTACTTAATTTTAAAAGCATGAATTAAGTAAAATGGGTAGCTCCATTGCATTCATCTCAGAATTTTGGTTGGAATATAGTCCGAGTTTGCATAAATCGGACTCCGTATGTGGAAGTTATGAAGCTTAGAAGATTTCAATTCAAAGCAGAATTAAATTAAATAATAAATACAAATCTAAAAACAAATTCAATTTTCGAAAATCAGCCAATAAATGATGAGCGGGAAAAATCCCGCCCGAGGGTGTCGACCACCTAGGGGATGTCGACAGGGGTGTCGACCCTTATTTTCCCAGATCTAGGTGACGAATTCTGAAGGATTAGGGCTTATGTGTCGCGTTGTGGTTGGCTGGGTGACGTGTCTCTTTGGTTTGGATGGCTCTGATGACTCATATGCTAATCTAATGGCAATAGTTTGTCTAACACATCTACAAATACCTGTCTAAACTTAACCCTAGCCTCATAACCCTATTCTACGGTGCCTCCATGCTGTCTATCTCTAAATTAGCCTAGCCTCCTTCTTCTCCAATCTAGAAATCAAATTAGAGAGCTTCAAATTGAAGAAAAGGTTTTCCGCTTCAATCAACAAAGAAAGATTAGAATCGCTACAACGTCAACTAATTCTCTTTTTCTAATGCTATCGCTGTAAGTTCAGTTATTATTCAGATTTGAACACATAATAGAAATCATGACTGTAATGAATTGAATCTAGAACTATGCCTAATTGTAAGATAATCAATTTTGATTCATCCTTGTTTTTTGTCAAATTTGAAATTAGCTAGGCCTACGAGACTATTGTGATTGAACCTGTCATGTTGTACATCATATTAGTAATTTCTTTATGTTCAATCCTATCGAATCTGTATACCTATGATGTATTTTCCTTAGTTTGCTCATATTCGTTGTTCATGTACAACATGCCTATTGGAACCATGATTCTTATGTTTGGTACACCTTTACATGCCTATTTTCCCTTATGTCAATTCTTGTGTTTCTTCTCTATCCCCTTTCCGTTTTATTTTTTGAGTACTTGGAATTTGGTAACCATGTTGAATCTTGTTGTATGTGCAATTGCAATGCGGGGAATTGGGTATAACCTATAGGAGTAATTTTAGGCATAACAAGTATACTGGTCATAACTTGAATTGACTACAATTGTGGATAATTAGCATACAAAAATCTAGACTTGGACATGAATGGTAAATATGTAAATTGTATAAAAGATGAACATGCCTAACCCGAGGTTAGATTGAGTTGCGGTGTGAGACTGCCCGGAACCACCCGGCACATCCAGCAAATGCAACAACAGGTCTAATGTGAGAGGTTAGCGCATCATGCCCAAAAACCGAGGTTAGAATGAGTTTGCGGTAGAAGTCTGCCCGGAACCTCCCAGCACATCCAACAACCACAAACAACAATTCTAGTGTGAGAGGTTGGTGCATTAATAAATTAATTAATGCCAATGAATAGACATGCTAAGAATGGTAAGTTTAAGTAACATATGAATAAGCGACACTTAACCAATGCAACATGTTAATTAAACAAATGAGTGGGGTTAGGTTAAATTGAGAACACTTAACCCTTATAACATGTTGATTAGGAAACCCTAGCAACGGGGACCCATTTCAGCAGTAACCCACATAGATGTATCAAGGTACCGTGAACTAGGCAGGGTGGGGCACGATTACTGGGCTGATTATAAGCGGTCAAAATAGCGGTAGGTGGTGCGTTAGTGTAGGTTCCGACGGAGTACGGGCGTGCACGTACTCCAGAGTGGAAAATCAGGCACTGGGCATCAATAGTTATACACCGTGCATCTTGAATTGTGTCGGGTCGCCATCATAGGGATTGATACACCCCATGGTGGGACCATCACAGGTATCTACAAACAAGCGGGGCCGAATGATACAAGTAATAAATACATGCGAGTAGAAGCCGATCGATAAAGGGATCATTTTATTATGAACACATGAGGCTAGTTGAAACAATTGTTAGTAGGTGCAGAGAAATAGAAATGGGTGCGATAGCATATTTAGTTTATCTTTCCTTATCTTGTCTTATGTTATCTTGTTACTATGGTATTGTCTTATGTTCGGTTTATTCATGTCATGATCCTTTTTCTTGTTTACATGCTGAAAATCACTTGGCTTACCAGGCTTTATGTCTGACTCTTTTTCTTTCGTCTTCTTTTCTTCCGTCCCCCCCTCCCCCCCCCCCCCCCCCGGTGCCAAGGTCCACAGGGAGGGAATACTTCATCTTAGTTCAGACCTTTTCCAGGTTGAAGAGAGTAGATGTATTGCTTAGATTCTCTTTTCTTCGGCTATGGCTATGGTTACACTTTTTTTGGGGATTTATGTTGCTTTACTACTATTTTATGCTTCTATATGTATTTGAAGTTTTGAATCAAGACACAGGTTTTATTGTAATGATTTGGAAGATGGGCTTTGAGACAATGGTTGTAATGTTTTGACTAAACCACGCTGCTTATGAAATGATTTCAGTTTTTCCGCTGTTTGTATGTCTGTCTTCTAAATTATCTGTATCTTTTACCTATAATGCTTCACCAAAGTTAATGCATTCCCTTTGTGACTGACCTTAACAGAGGTGGGGTGTTTCACTTGGTATCAGAGCTGATGGTTACCAGATCAGATAAAAGTTTTTGAAAACTATTTTTCAAAAAGAAGTTTTAAAGAAGCATTTTTAATAAAAGTGTTGTTTTATTTTAAAGGCATACTCTCCAAAGCCATATGCATTATCTTTCTATCATTTGTTTTGAATCTTTTTCTTTTCATTTCAGCATCTCTGGGGATCTTAATCTTCCAAAGAGAGTGCAAGTACCCGCCTGGTTCCGTCGGTATTTAGAGGCTACGTCCCCCGCCGAAGGACAAGCGGACGCTCCTCATCCCCTAGCCGCAAATGTTGCTCCTCCTCCCCCCCTTTGCGGACGCCGTTCCTCCTCCACGTCTGAATGCTTTCTCGAAGGTATGTAGGGACTTTGAAGCTATGGCGGAAAGAACTTTAATGGGACTGAATCATTCATGGAAGCAAGAAACTGGCTCAAGGAAACAGAAGATCTGTTTGTTATCTTCGAAGTGGACAATAGGCGGAAGATACAGCTGGCTGTATGGTTACTTAAGGACGAAGCCTCTTTCTGTTGGGATGTTACTAATGCTGAGAGACCAGTTGAGACTTGGGAGGACTTCTGAATGAGGTTTGGGATGAAGTTCCACTCGCAAGCTGAACAAAGCCTACAGATAGAGAAGTTCTTAGCACTCAAATAGGGAAGCCTATCAGTTAAGGAATACGTCAACAAGTACAACCAGGTTGCTAGATTCGGACTGGAGTTGGTAAACACTCCACATAAAAAGGCTCTCTGTTTCGCTAAAGGGTTAAATGAGCCACTATACAGCCTAGCTATGTCCCATATACCTATGGGCGTGACTTATGAGAGACTGGTAGACATGGCACTGTTACATGAGGAAAGCAAGGGCGAGAAGAAAGAGGTGAAGATGGAAGAACCTCTAAACAAGAAAGTGGAGGAATTGCAGAATAAGAAGATGGATTATAAGAAGGGTGGAAAGAATAACAAACCCCGTGACAAGAGGAAGTGTAATTTTTTTGGCATACCTGGACATCTGATTAAGGACTGCAGAAAGAAGAAGACGAAGATGGGTAGTTTCTTTCAGTGTGGCGAGGCAGGACATATGGCTAAGGATTGCCCAAGAAGGCAAGGGCAAGGGAAAGGGAAACGAAAGAGGACAGGATCTACTTCTGGAGGGCAGATTCACGCTCTTACAGCACCTACGCAAGCAAGAGGTAGAAATATTTTTGTTGATAGTTTAGTTTATCTTTCTGATCATCCTGTTCGTACTCTTTTTGATTCTGGCACATCGCACTCTTTTATATCTACTGCTTTAGTTGAATCTCTGCACCTAGATACCAGTATAGTAGAGGATCCCATGGTTGTTTCAAATCCAATTGGGGGTTTCGCTTATTTATCAATGATTTGTTTGGATTTGGAAATTTCTATACTAAGCGCTGGGATTAGATGTAATGCTTATGTTTTGGGTTTCATGGGCTATGGGTTGATTCTAGGCATGGATTGGTTATCTAGTAATGGTTCTATCCTCGATTGTGAAAGAGAGTGTTCAGATTTTTGACTCGCCTCAGTAATACTCTCGAAATCTCTTGTAATCCTATGAATTCTATTATGCTTAGCTACCTAGAATCTCTAGATGCGTCTGTTTAAAATTTGCAATCTGTTAGAGTAGTCCGTGAGTACTCTGATGTCTTTGAAGAAGTGAAGGGTTTACCTTCTAAAGCAAGAGATATATTTCTGCATATACCTAGTTGATAATGCAAAACCAGTTGCTTTACTCGTTAGACACATGGCTCCAAGGGAAAGGAAGGAGCTCAGCAAGCAAGTTAAAGAATTGCTTGAAAAGGGGTTCATAATGCAGAGTATTTTTGAATGGGGTGCTCCAGTAGTGTTCGCAACCAAAGTGGATGGTTCACTTCGCATATGCGTGGATTATAGGGAGCTAAACAAGTTGACCAAGAAGAATAGGCACCCACTTCCAAGAATAGACGACTTGTTTGACTAGCTCATAGGTGCATCAGTTTTCTCCCATCTAGATCTAGCTACCAGATTTCATCAGCTAAGAGTGGCTGAAGACAACATAGATAAGACTGCGTTCAGGACTCCGGATGGTTTCTTCGAATGGCTTGTCATGCCTTTTGGTTTGACAAATGCACCCGCCTATTCCGTAAACTTGATGAGTAGGGTGTTTAGGGAGTTCCTTAATAAATTAGTAGTAGTCTTCGTGGACGACATTTTGATTTTCTCAAAAAGTGAGGAAGAACATGCTTTGCATTTAAGGGAAGTTATGGATACTCTTCGAGCACATCAGCTTAAAGCAAAATTCTCCAAATGCCATTTTTGGAGAGAAGAAGTAAGGTTTCTTGGACATGTGGTATCCAATGAAGGGATAGTTGTGGATCCCACAAAAGTAGTGGCAATGCAAGATTGGAAGATTCCAAGGAATGAAACCGAAGTTTTCTCGGACTAGCCAGCTATTACAGAAAGTTCATTATAGACTTTGTGAAGATCTCAACCCCACTTACTAGATTGACGAAGAAGAACCTAACTTTTGCTTGGGATTTGGATTGTGATGTTGCGTTCCAACGATTGAAGAGGGCTCAAACAATAGCTCCAGTTCTGACATTGCCTGATGGAACTAATGTAACACCCCACCTCCGCCAGGGCCACACTCACGAGTGCTGGCACTAGCTTTGGAGGGGTGTTGTCCAGGTAAACATGCACAGAGATATCACAAGACAGAACATAGATAAATAAATAAGTAAAGCAGCAGTAGAAGTTTAAAAAACCATCATTTCAAAACCAAATAGTCAACTTACATCAAAGTACTTAGTCATTATTTTCCAACTACCACAAGTCTAGAAAACATAAACTGAAAATAAAATAAAGTAAACTATCCCCAAGATAGATGTGGTGAAGCCATAGCAAGCTCAAGTCCAAACCGTACATGAGCTGTCAAGAAAGCAAGCCAAATGTCCAAGCTAAGCACTAGTGTTCCCTCCCTGAGAACCTGGTGGGGGGGGGGGGAAATGGAAGAAAAGAGGCGAAAGAAAAAGGGTCAGTCATAAAGACTGGTAAGTCCTACCTACTATTAGTATAAAAACTAATGGAGTTAACTAAACATGAGAAACTGAGATGAAACATAAAGGTGGTAACTAACTGGCATGATAAATAGATAACAAGGTAGATCAAGTGTGGCATCACATATACAAGGTTTAGTTTTGCACCAATAGTACTAGTAATCCAACCCATGTCAAGTATAAACAAGGAATGATCCCTTGGCCTAATATCATGAGATGACCCAAGTCAAGGTCCAACTACACGGTCTAGTCGATCGACTCCCTATAAGCCTAACTTGTCGAGTGTCGGTTTCATACGGCCCAATCACGAATGTAGCTACTCTGTGCTAGATCCACCCTAGGGTGTATCAAGCCCTAGGGTGCCACCCACTGACACCATTCCAAGCACGCACAGTGTACAACTACTGGTGCCCACGCCTTCTTTTTCATTTCCGTACTACGTGCACGACCATAGTCTGCATGAACCTACAATAGCGCACCAAACTCTGCCGTCATTTTGGTCGCTTACAATTAGCCCAGTAATTGTGCCCCACCCTAGCCTAGTCCCTAGGGTATCGTTGATACATCCAAGAGGGTTACTGCTGAAAAGGACCACGTAACTAGGGTTTCTAACGGGTTAAGTGTGGCTAACCCTATCCAATCATGTATCAAGTTGGTTAAGTGTACCCAAGTGGTTCATGACTTAACCCCATCCAATCATGTATCAAGTTGGTTAAGTGTTTCCAAGTGGTTCATGACTTAACCCTAACATGTGGCATTAATTAATTTAATGCACCCAACCTCTCACATTAGACTTCGTTGTGGTTACTGGATATGCCGGGCGGGTCCGGGCAGCTTTACACCACAACTTAGTCTAACCTCGGGTTTCAAGCGCGATATGACCAACTTCTCACATTGGGTCCTATTGTTTGTAGCCACTGGATTTGCCGGGCGGTTCCGGGCAGATTTACGCTACAAACTCAACCCAACCTCGAGTTGGCCACTTTATGGTTTTCTACATGTCATGACCACATTCACGTTTCAAGCCAAATTAAGTTTCATGTCATATTTTCAAGTCATGTTTTTCATGTTATTTCAAGTTTGCCTAACTACCCATAACGTATTCCCATTTGCACGTAAACTCGCATCAACACAAGTGAATCAAGGAACATAAAAATATGACCAAGGTGGGCATAAGGTGGTAAAGTTGGTCATAGGTTAAACATGATGATATTTGAGGCAAAGGTGTTCATCACAACTAGCATATAGGGGTTGTTGGCCTCAAAACATGCATGACATCAAACTTAGCAAATAAACTAGCATGTAGTTCAACATCATAGGCAAAGGTGAAACATGATAATAGTTGACATAGAGTGATAAACTTGTGGGTAGCATGTAGTTCATCATCATATGCAAGTTAACATCAAGGTTATGAGGGGTTCTATGTTGCATTATGCATAACCACCAAGTTCTATGTTGCATTATGCACAACCACCAAATAAAGCTCATAGCTTTCTACCCAAAAATCAAGGTAAATGGTACTAGGTTCATGATAGTGCCACAATCATAGATCAAAAGAGTCATAAATGGATCTATGCATACAAATATAGCCCCAAGACAAGTATTATACCAAAAGTCACATCTCAACTTGCTACATATTCATATTAACATCATAGTTTAAATCTAAGAGTAGAGTGGGGCTTACAAAGCGTGGCTATAAGAACTAGAAACCAAATTAAACAAGATAGAGACGTTGTAGAAGCTCTAGGAATGATGTAGCAACACTAGAAGCCTTGAGAATAGGTAGCCCCTTTGATTTGATGAAGAAAGATGGCTCCTTTTTGCCTTAGAAGCTCTCAAGATGAAGATGGAGGCCATGATTAGGGAGCATTTTGGCAGAATTTAGTTGTTAGGATGATTTGTGATGGTTTAGGCTAGGTATTAGGGTGTTTTTATAGGTGTAGAGACTAGTTTAGGCTATAGGATTAACCCTAATTTAGATATGAACCATCAAATCCCGTCACAGGCTAGCTGAGCAGACCCAAGGAGCAAACTGGTGCACCAGACCAACAGGGTCCGACCAGGGGAGGTCGACCCCCAGGTCGACTCCCCAGTCGACCTGGGGGGGGGGGGGGGTAGGTCGACTACCCAGTCGACCCCCCTGTCGACCTGGGGTAGGGCGGGAAAATTTCCCGCCCAATCTATTTCTTGCTGGATTTGAATTTCGGGCTGAATTCTGATTTTTCTGAAATCTTCTATGGGCCATATCTTGGTCATACGGACTCCGATTTACGAAATTTCGGACTCGTTTTCAAGAAGAATTTCGAGACGAACGCAATGGAGTAACCCGTTCCCGTTGATTCTTAACTTATAATTTAATTCTGCCCTGATTTCTTGTTTTAACCTATTATTAAAAATTCGGGTTGTTACATTCTCCCCACCTTAAAGGATTTCGTCCCCGAAATCTCCAAGTTAGGAATAACGTATCCTACCATCCATCATCCATCTACTCAAACATCATCCACAGGCAATCATTGTCCTTAAAAGATTTCTAATGCTATATGAACATATGCAAAAGTGTGTGTATATGCACATATCTAATGCAAAAATCAAGCGGTTACTGACTCAGTAAACCTCCTTAATGCAGAATATGTTAGTGAAATGAGTCCAAATGTATGCAAATTCCTAACATAATTTATAATCTCTACATGAGTGCACACAACATTCATCCATATGAAACATCCACGTGATAGCACAACAAGTTTCATCCATGAATAAGCATAAACACTCATGCATATGCAATTTGAAAGTGTGTGAGCCGATCTTAGTGCCTAACGTGTATCATGCATCCACGAGTAACTACTTGCAAACACTTGCAGCCATTTGCAACGATCAAGCATAACATGTTTCAAATGCATGTTTCATCCAAAGGGTTTCTACCTAAGGTTCTCTGACAAGATTAACGAGATAACAAGGTAAACATGGATAGCAAAAGAAAGATATGCTAACTAGGAAAGGAGATTGAGAATGTACCCTCAAAAACGAATGGATGAAGCCCACGCATCTTCTCCTCGGTTTCCCAAGTTGCATCTTCATCGGCTTCACTCCACTGAACCTTTACTAACTTGACTTCTCGATTCCTTAGCTTCTTGATCTCTGTTCCCAAGATACGAATCGGAGCTCGCCTAAGGGTTGCCTCTTTCTCTACCTCCACGTCTTCAAGAATGCTAGGCTCAAATACTTCAGCTGATTCATGTAGGCATTTTCGGAGATGCGAGACATGGAAAACATTGTGCACTCCAGCCAGTTTTTCGGGCAATTCCACTCTATAAGCCATTTGCCCGATCCTCTCGATGATAGGGAAGGGTCCTACGAACCTTGGTGCTAGCTTTCCAACTGCTCCAAAACGAACCACATTTCGCAAAGGAGAGACCTTCACAAAGACCATATCTCCAACTTCAAACTCTAAGTCTGTCCTTCGCTTGTCTGCATAGGATTTCTGTCTGTCTTGGGCCGTTTTCATCCGCCTTCGAATCAACTCAACTTTCTCGGATGTGTCCCTTATCATGTCGGGCCCAAGTATAAGCTTATCCGTCGTCTCCCACCAACATGTTGGTGACTTGCATGGCCTCCCATACAAAGCTTCGAATGGTGCCATCCCTATGCTTACTTGGTAGCTGTTATTATAAGCAAACTCTACAAGAGGAAGGTGGTCTTCCCAAGTGCCACCGAAGTCAAGAATGCATAGCCTCAACAGATCTTCTAGTACCCTATTCACCCTTTCGGTCTGGCCATCCGTCTATGGGTGATAGGCCGTACTTATATTCAATCGCTTACCCATCGCTTCTTGCAAACTATTCCAAAATTGGCTAGTGAAGATTGGGTCACGATCGCTAACTATGCTAGAAGGAACTCCATGCAATCGCACTATCTCTCGAAGATAAACAGATGCTAGCCATGATGCGGACCTCTTGCTCTTTACTGGAATGAAATGAGCGCTCTTCGTGAGTTTATCCACTATGACTCATATGCTAGTGTTCCCCTTCCTTGATCTCGGCAATCCATCCACAAAATCCATAGAGATACTTTCCCACTTCCATTGCGGGACCTCCAATGGATGCAGTAACCCACCGGGCTTCTTCGACTCGGCCTTTACTTGTTGGCAAACAATGCATCTAGAAACAAACTCTGCAACATCCTTTTTCATCCCATCCCAAAAGAAAATGCTCTTCATATCCCGGTACATCTTATCCCCTCCGGGATGTATGGTCATCCTCGAGTGATGCGCCTCCTCAAGAACTTTATTTACTAAGTCTCCCACTCGTGGGACACATAGTCTTCCATCACGCCTTAGCCATCCCTTGTCATCAATAGTATATCTAGCGAGGTGACTTGACGTCTCACCACGAGCCAACTTGTCCATGATCTCGACTATCTGCGGGTCTTCCCTCTATGAAGCCCCAACTTGATCAAGAAGTGTAGGTCTAAGCTTAAGGGATGCTAACGAACCAGTCATCGACTCAACAGCAGGTGTAAAATCAATGGTTGCCAAGAACTCTAGGCTCTTCATCTCAACAAAAAAGGGACTCAAAGTCAACCTTCTTCTGCTTAGCGCATCCGCCATAACATTACCCTTGCCAGGGGTATAAGCTATATCGAAGTCATATGATGCCAAGAATTCCATCCACCTCTACTGCCTTAGGTTCAAATCTTTCTGCGAGAAGAGGTACTTGAGCAACTTGTGATCAATATATAACTCAAACCTTTCACCTAGAAGATAATGGCGCCAAGATTTGAGTGCAAAGACGATCGCCGCCAACTCCAAATCATGAGTGGGATAGTTCTTCTCATGAACCTTGAGTTGCCTACCCCCAAAGCATATCACTCTCCCTTCTTGCATCAGGACAGCGCCTAATCCCGTGCCATATGCATCGGTGTACACGGTAAACATCTTCCCTCCATCGGGTAATGCTAGAACTGGAGCTGTGGTGAGGGCTTTCTTGAGCCTTTGAAAAGCAAGATCACACTCTAAGTCCCATGCAAAGACTAAGTTCTTCTTCGTTAACTTAGTCAGAGGGGCTGAAATCTTAGCGAAGTCCTTAATGAACTTCCTATAAAATCCTGCCAGACCGAGAAAGCTTCTCACTTCAGTTGCATTCTTCAGAACTTTCCAGTCTTGTACCGCCACTACTTTAGCAGGATCCACAGCTATGCCTTGCTTAGAAACTATATGCCCAAGGAACCGAACTTCACTTCTCCAGAAATGGCATTTGGAGAACTTGGCTTTTAACTGATGAGCTCTAAGCGTATCCATAACCTCCTTGAGATGTATAGCTTGTTCTTCCTCGTCCTTAGAGAAGACCAGAATATCATCCACGAAGACAACCACAAACTTGTTAAGGAACTCCCTAAACACCATACTCATCAAATCAACGAAGTATACGGGTGAATTAGTCAAACCGAACGACATGACAAGCCATTCAAAGAATCCATCTGGAGTCCTAAATGCAGTCTTGTCAATACTATCCTCAGCCACTATAAGCTGATGGAATCCGGTGGCTAGATCGAGCTGAGAGAAAACAGAAGCACCAACAAGATGGTCAAAGAGATCATCAATCCTCGGTAACGGGTGCCTATTCTTCTTTGTCAGCTTGTTTAACTCACGATAATCAACACATAGACGAAGCGAACCATCCGCCTTAGTAGCGAATACCACAGGAGCACCCCATTCAGAAATGCTTCGCCTAATGAAATTTTT
Source organism: Allium sativum (assembly GCA_030737875.1). Taxonomy (NCBI): domain Eukaryota; kingdom Viridiplantae; phylum Streptophyta; class Magnoliopsida; order Asparagales; family Amaryllidaceae; genus Allium; species Allium sativum. The sequence goes on from CM060912.1 coordinate 294,437,247, forward strand.
CTCAAGCAACTCCTTGATTTGCTTGCTAAGCTCTCTTCTTTCTCGCGGGGCCATGTGCCTAACAGGTAATGAAACTGGCTTGGCATTATCAACAAGATAAATACGGAAGTCTATCTCGCGTTTAGGGGGTAACCCCTTCACCTCATCAAAAACATCAGGATATTCTCGGACCACCCTCATAGATTGAAGATTGTCAATAGATGAGTCGAGGGATTCAAGATAACATAAAATGACAGGATCCAGAGGGTTACAAGAAATCTCTAGGGTATTGCCAAGGCGAGTCATAAGCCTCACTACCCTATGCTCACAATCGAGAATGGCTCCATAACTGGACAACCAATCCATGCCCAAAATCAACCCGTATCCCATGAACCCGAGAACATAAGCATTACATGTGAATTCTACGGTCAAGATAGAAATCCTCAAATCCATACAAATCATAGATAGATGGGCGGAACCCCCAATTGGATTTGAAACACTAACGGGATCCTCAACTAGACTAGTACTTAGGTGCAAACTTTCAACAATGTCGGAAGAAATAAAGGTATGCGATGCGGCAGAATCAAAAAAAGTTCGAACAGGAAAACCAGAAATGTAAACAAGGCTTTCTACAGAAATACTACCTCGGTCCGGAGCTGGAGTAGTGTTGAGAGCATGCATCTGCCCTCCAGAAGGTCCTGCTCGCTGAGTCTGTCCTTGCCTCTGTCCTTGCTTCTTTGGGAAATCCTTACTGAAGTGTCCAGACTCTCCGCAATGAAAGCATTCTCCCAACTTCCTCTTCTTCTTCCTACAATCTTTGGCTATGTGTCCAATGGTCCCACAGAAGTTGCACTTCCTTGTCTCCTTTGTCTTGTTGTTGTTGGCCTTGTTACCCTTGTTGTTCTTGTTGTTCAGGTTGCTCTGGTTGCCTCCCCACTTGGAGTCCGCCTTCTTGGTTTGAGTCACATTAAGCTTAACTTCTTTCTTGCCATTCTTATCATCTCCTTGAAGCAAGGCCATATCCACTAAGCTCTCAAAAGTGGCCCCCATGGGTATATGAGACATGGCCAAACTATGCAATGGCTCATTCAATCCTCGAGCAAAGCGTAGAGCCTTCTTCTGAGGTGTGTTAACCATGTCTAAACCGAATCGAGCAAGCTGGTTAAAATTATTCACATACTCCCTCACGGTCATGTCCCCTTGCTTCAAAGATATAAATCTCTCCAATTGCAAATTCTCTTCAGTAGATGATAGAAACTTAAGCCCAAACCTCATCCTAAAGTCGGCCCAAGTCTCTATAGGCCTAGTAGCGTTGGTGACCTCCCACCAATAAGCAACTTCCACTTTCAATAGCCATACTGCCAACAGAACTTTCCTACGGTCTTCTACATCAAAGATAGCAAAAAGGTCTTCAGTTTCCTTTAACCAGTTTCTTGCCTCCACATAAGTCTCTGTCCCAACAAAATTCCTGCCACCCATCGCCTTAAAGTCTTTGCAAATCTTCGCGAAATCCGCTTGTGGACGCTGAGGAGGAGGAGGAGGAACCTCAAGTACGGGAGGAGGAGTGGGAGTGTTTGTTGGGCCCGCATCGTTGGCCCTAGCTTCCAAGTACCTTCGGAACCATCCGGGTATGGGTACTCCCTCGGGAAGATTAAGATCGGCCATGCTGAAAAAGGAAAAGATAGATTTAGAATGAGGAAACAAAGGATAGTGCTAATGGCTTTTGTGGAATAGCCTTTTAAAACAAACTAGACTTTTCTTGGAAAAATAATTAATTGGTTTTGAAAATAGTTTTTCAAAAGGGTTTTTAAAACTTTTGTCCGGTCTAGTAAAACCTCATGCTCTGATACCAAATGTAACACCCCACCTCCGCCAGGGCCACACTCACGAGTGCTGGCACTAGCTTTGGAGGGGTGTTGTCTAGGTAAACATGCACAGAGATACCACAAGACAGAACATAGATAAATAAATAAGTAAAGCAGCGGTAGAAGTATAAAAAAACCATCATTTCAAAACCAAATAGTCAACTTACATAAAAGTACTTAGTCATTATTTTCCAACTACCACAAGTCTAGAAAACATAAACTGAAAATAACATAAAGTAAACTATCCCCAATATAGATGTGGTGAAGCCATAGCAAGCTCAAGTCCAAACCGTACATGAGCTGTCAAGAAAGCAAGCCAAATGTCCAAGCTAAGCATTAGTGTTCCCTCCCTGAGAACCTGGTGGGGGGAACGGAAGAAAAGAGGCGAAAGAAAAAGGGTCAGTCATAAAGACTGGTAAGTCCTACCTACTATTAGTATAAAAACTAATGGAATTAACTAAACATGAGAAACTGAGATGAAACATAAAGGTGGTAACTAACTGGCATGATAAATAGATAACAAGGTAGATCAAGTGTGGCATCGCATATAAAAGGTTTAGTTTTGCACCAATAGTACTAGTAATCCAACCCATGTCAAGTATAAACAAGGAATGATCCCTTGGCCCAATATCATGAGATGACCCAAGTCAAGGTCCAACTACACGGTCTAGTCGATCGGCACCCTATAAGCCTAACTCGTCGAGTGTCGGTGTCATACGGCCTAATCATGAATGTAGCTACTCTGTGCTAGGTCCACCCTAGGGTGTATCAAGCCCTAGGGTGCCACCCATTGACACCATTCCAAGCACGCACAGTGTACAACTACTGGTGCCCACGCCTGCTTTTTCAACTCCGGACTACGTGCACGACAATAGTCCGCCTGAACCTACAATGGTGCACCAAACTCTGCCGTCATTTTGGTCGCTTACAATCAGCCCAGTAATCGTGCTCCACCCTAGCCTAGTCCCTAGGGTATCTTTGATACATCCAAGAGGGTTACTACTGAAAAGGACCACATAACTAGGGTTTCTAACGGGTTAAGTGTGGTTAACCCTATCCAATCATGTATCAAGTTGGTTAAGTGTACCCAAGTGGTTCATGACTTAACCCCATCCAATCATGTATCAAGTTGGTTAAGTGTTTCCAAGTGGTTCATGACTTAACCCAAACATGTGGCATTAATTAATTTAATGCACCCAACCTCTCACATTAGACTTTGTTGTGGTTACTGGATATGCCGGGCGGGTCCGGGCAGCTTTACACCACAACTTAGTCTAACCTCGGGTTTCAAGCGCGATATGACCAACTTCTCACATTGGGTCCTATTGTTTGTAGCCACTGGATTTGCAGGGCGGTTCCGGGCATATTTACGCTACAAACTCAACCCAACCTCGAGTTGGCCACTTTATGGTTTTCTACATGTCATGACCACATTCACGTTTCAAGCCAAATCAAGTTTCATGTCATATTTTCAAGTCATGTTTTTCATGTTATTTCAAGTTTGCCTAACTACCCATAACGTATTCCCATTCGCACGTAAACTCGCATCAACACAAGTGAATCAAGGAACATAAAAATATGACCAAGGTGGGCATAAGGTGGTAAAGTTGGTCATAGGTTAAACATGATGATATTTGAGGCAAAGGTGTTCATCACAACTAGCATATAGGGGTTGTTGGCCTCAAAACATGCATGACATCAAACTTAGCAAATAAACTAGCATGTAGTTCAACATCATAGGCAAAGGTGAAACATGATAATAGTTGACATAGAGTGATAAACTTGTGGGTAGCATGTAGTTCAACATCATATGCAAGTTAACATCAAGGTTATGAGGGGTTCTATGTTGCATTATGCATAACCACCAAGTTCTATGTTGCATTATGCATAACCACCAAATAAAGCTCATAGCTTTCTACCCAAAAATCAAGGTAAATGGTACTAGGTTCATGATAGTGCCACAATCATAGATCAAAAGAGTCATAAATGGATCTATGCATACAAATATAGCCCCAAGACAAGTATTATGCCAAAAGTCACATCTCAACTTGCTACATATTCATATTAACTTCATAGTTTAAATCTAAGAGTAGAGTGGGGCTTACAAAGCGTGGCTATGAGAACTAGAAACCAAATAGAACAAGATAGAAACATTGTAGAAGCTCTAGGAATGAAGTAGCAACACTAGAAGCCTTGACAATAGGTAGCCCCTTTGATTTGATGAAGAAAGATGGCTCCTTTTTGCCTTAGAAGCTCTCAAGATGAAGATGGAGGCCATGATTAGGGAGCATTTTGGCAAAATTTAGTTGTTCGGATGATTTGTGATGGTTTAGGCTAGGTATTAGGGTGTTTTTATAGGCGTAGAGACTAGTTTAGGCCATAGGATTAACCCTAATTTAGATCTGAACCATCAAATCCCGTCACAGGCTAGCTGAGCAGACCCAAGGAGCAAACTGGTGCACCAGACCAACAGGGTCCGACCAGGGGAGGTCGACCCCCAGGTCGACACCCAGGTCGACTCCCCAGTCGACCTGGGGGGGGGGGGGCAGGTAGACTCCCCAGTCGACCCCCCTGTCGACCTGGGGTAGGGTGGGAAAATTTCCCGCCCAATCTATTTCTGGCTGGATTTGAATTTCGGGCTGAATTCTGATTTTTCTGAAATCTTCTATGGGCCATATCTTGGTCATACGGACTCCGATTTACGAAATTTCGGACTCGTTTTCAAGCAGAATTTCGAGACGAACGCAATGGCGTAACTCGTTCCCATTGATTCTTAACTTATAATTTAATTCTGCCCTGATTTCTTGTTTTAACCTGTTATTAAAAATTCGGGTTGTTACAACTAAGATGTTTACAGTATACACAGACGCATGCGGCATGGGGTTAGGCGCTGTCTTGATGCAATAAGGTGAGGTAATTTGTTATGGAGGAAGGCAATTGAAGGTACATGAAAAGAACTACCCAACTCATGATTTGGAACTAGCTGCCATTGTTTTCGCTCTTAAGTCATGGCGTCATTACCTACTAGGAGAAAGGTTTGAATTGTTTACTGACCATAAATCATTAAAATACCTTTTCTCACAAAAAGATCTTAACTTAAGACAGCAAAGGTGGATGGAATTTCTTGCCTCATACGATTTTGAGATTGCTTATAACCCTGACAAGGGTAATGTGGTAGCAGACGCCTTAAGTAGGAAAAGGCCGACCTTAAGTCCTCTTTTTGTAGAAAGGCAAAACTTGGAGTACATAACAACCGTTGACTTTAGACACTCCTTTGAGTTTGTACCTGGTTTGTTAGCATCACTAGAGGTGCGGCCTACGCTTTTGGACTCAATAGGAGTCGCGCAACGTGAAGACCCTCAGATAGTTGATGTGATGGATAAGTTAATTAGAGGTGAGACTTCTAGTCACCTCAATAGATACTCCATAGATGACAAGGGTTGGTTGAGATGGGATGGATGACTCTGTGTCCCACAAGCAAGGGATTTGATGAAGACAGTTCTTGAAGAAGCACACCATTCTAAGTTGACCATACACCCAGGTGGAGACAAGATGTATAAAGACATAAAAAGGGTTTCTTTTGGAATGGCATGAAGAAGGATGTAGCTCAATTCATTCTAAGTGCTTAATATGCCAGCAAGTCAAGGTGGAGCAGAAGAAGCCTGGTGGTCTGCTTCATCCTCTAGAGGTCCCACCGTTGAAATGGGATAGCATTTAGATGGACTTTATAGATGGGTTGCCTAGGTCAAGAAGGGGCAATACCAGTATTTGGGTAATAATTGACAGGCTCACTAAAAGCGCTCACTTTATACCTGTTAAGAGTAGGAGGACTGCCTCATAATTAGCATCCATTTATCTTAAAGAAGTATATCGACTGCATGGGATACCCTATAGCATAGTAAGTGATCGAGATCCTATCTTTACGAGTGAGTTTTGGAAGAGTTTGCAAGAGGCTATAGGTACATAGCTATGCTTAAGCATTGCCTATCACCCTCAAACTAATGGTCATACTGAAAGGGTGAATAGAGTATTAGAGGATCTTTTGAGATTCTGCATTCTTGATTTTGGAGGAACGTGGGAAGATCATCTTCCTTTGGTGGAGTTCGCCTACAACAATAGCTACCAAACCACCATAGGCATGGAACCCTTTAAGGCTTTATATGGAAGACCATGCCGATCACCAACTTGTTGGTGGGAATCTACAGACAAGCTCGTACTTGGGCCCGACATGATCAGAGAGACTTCAGAGAAGGTGGACTAAATGCGAAGACAAATGAAGACCGCACAAGATTGACAGAAGTCCTATGCGGATAAAAGAAGGACCGATCTTGAGTTTGAGGTTGGAGACAGAGTTTTCCTTAAAGTATCTCCTTTGAACAATGTCGTTCGCTTTGGATCCGTAGGAAAATTGGCAACAAGATTTGTAGGGCCATTTCCTATCGTTGAGAGGATTGGAACGATGGCTTATAGAGTAAAGTTGCCCAAAAGATTGGCTGGAGTTCATAATGTTTTTCATGTTTCTCATCTACAAAAGTGCTTACATGAGTATGCGGAAGTAGTGGAGCCGAGCATACTAGAAGAAATAGAAGTGGAACGAGAAGCAACGGTGAGAAGAGTTACAACTCGTATCTTGGTAACAGAAGTTAAGAAGCTACGCAATCGTGAGGTCAAGCTAGTTAAAGTACAATGGAGTGACACTGAAGAAGACGCGACTTGGTAGACTGAAGACAAGATACGCGCAGCCTACCCTTTTCTTTTTTAGGGTATATCCTTGATCACTTTTTCATAAGTTTATGCATGCTTGTATCTATCTTTTAAGTATATCTCTTCGGTCCTATTCTTGATCCTTAAGTAAAAACCAATGAATGTAAACATATATTTGAAACATGTTATGATTGACAGTAGCAAGTTGTTGCTCATGGATGCATATACACACATTAGGTACTAGATCGGCTCAGTCACTTTCATATTGCATATGCATATATGTATTTGTATGTGGATTGAAATTTGATGTGTTATCATATGGATGTTGCATTTATATGAATGATTGTACACTCATGTAGAAGTTATAAAGTACGGTTAGGAATAATTGCATACATGATGGACTCATGGCACTAACATAATTTTCATTAAGGAGGTCAACTGAATCAGTAGAACGCCTGATTTTGCATTAGATAAGGACATATACACACACTATGCATATGATCATGAAAGCATTAGAAATCTTTTTTTAGGACTATGGATGCCTGTGATTGATGGTTGAGTAGATGGATGTTGGATGTTATGATACATTCTTCTTAACTTAGAGATTTCGGGGACGAAATCCTTTAAGGAGGGGAGAATGTAACACCCCGTATTTTCTATGAATATTAAAATAACGAATTAAAGAATGCTTAATTTTAAAAGCATGAATTAAGTAAAATAGGTAGCGCCATTGCGTTCATCTTGGTATTCTGGTTGGGATAGAGTCCAAGTTTGCGTAAATCGGACTCTGTATGAGGAAGTTATGAAGCTTAGAAGATTTCAGTTCAAGCAGAATTAAATTAAATAATAAATAAAAATCAGAAAACAAATTCAAATTTCGAAAATCAGCCAATAAAAGATGAGCGGAAAAAATCCCGCTCGAGGGTGTTGACCCCCTAGGGGTGTCGACATAGGTGTCGACCCCCTATAGGGATGTCGACCCCCCTATAGGGGTGTTGACCCCTATCTTCTCAGATCTGGGTGATGAATTTTGAAGGATTAGGGCTTATGTGTCGCGCTGTGGTTGGCTGGGTGACGTGTCTCTTTGGTTTGGATGGATTTGATGACTCCTATGCTAATCTAAAGGCCATAGTTTGTCTAGCACAATTATAAATACCTATCTAAACTTAACCCTAACCTCATAACCCTATTCTATGGTGCCTCCATGTTGTCCATCTCTAAACTAGCCTATCCTCCTTCTTCTCCAAACTAGAAATCAAATTAGAGAGCTTCAAATTGAAGAAAAGGTTTTCCGCTTCAATCAACAAAGAAAGATTAGAATCGCTACAACGTCAAATAATTCTCTTTTTCTAATCCTATCGCTGTAAGTTTAGTTATTATTCAGATTTGAACACATAATAGAAATCATGACTGTAATGAATCGAATCTAGAACTATGCCTACTTGTAAGATAATCAATTCTGATTCATGCTTAATCTTTTGTCAAATCTGAAATTACCTATGCCTATGAGACTATTGTGATTGAACCTATCATGTTGTACATCAAATTAGTAATTTCTTTATGTTCAATCCTATCGAATCTGTATACCTATGATGTATTTTCCTTAGTTTGCTCATATGCGTTGTTAATGTACAACATGCCTATTGGAACCAAGATTATTGTGTTTGGTACACATTTACATGCCTATTTTCCCTTATGTCAATTCTTGTGTTTCTTCTCTATCCCCTTTTCGTTTTATTTTATGAGTACTTGGAATTTGGAAACCTTGTTGAATCTTGTTGTACGTGCGATTGTAACGCGGGGAATTGGGTATAACCTATTGGATTAATTTTGGGCATAACAAGTATATTGGTCATAACTTGAATTGACTACAATTGTGGATAATTGGCATACAAAAATCTAGACTTGGACATGAATGGTAAATATGTAAATTGGATAAAAGATGAACATGCCTAACCCGAGGTTAGATTGAGTTGCGGTGTAGGACTTCCCGGAACCACCTGGCACATCCAGCAACCGCAACAACAGGTCTAATGTGAGAGGTTAGCGCATCAAGCCTAAAACCCGAGGTTAGAATGAGTTTGCGGTAGAAGTCTGCCCGGAACCGCTCGGCACATCCAGCAACCGCAAACAACAGTTCTAATGTGAGAGGTTGGTACATCAATAAATTAATTAATGCTAATGAACAGACATGCTAAGAATGGTAAGGTTAAGTAACATATGAATAAGCGACACTTAACCAATGCAATATGTTAATTTAACAAATGGGTAGGGTTAGGTTAAATTGAGAACACTTAACCGTTATAACATGTTGATTAGGAAACCCTAGCAATGGGGACCCATTCCAGCAGTAACCCAAATAGATGTATCACGGTACCCTGAACTAGGCAGGGTGGGGCACGGTTACTGGACTGATTATAAGCGGTCAAAATAGCGGTAGGTGGTGCGTCAGTGTAGGTTCCGACGGAGCACAGGCGTGCACGTACTTCGAAGTTGAAAAATCAGACACTGGGCATCAGTAGTTATACACTGTGCATCTTGAATTGTGTCGGGTCGCCATCATAGGGATTGATACACCCTATGGTGGGACCAACACAGGTATCTACAAACAAGCGGGGTAGAATGACACAAGTAATAAATACATGCGAGTAGAAGCCGATCGATAAATGGATCATTTCATTATGAACACATGAGGCTAGTTGAAACAGTTGTTAGTAGGTGCAGAGAAATAGAAATGGGTGCGATAGCATATTCAGTTTATCTTGCCTTATCTTGTCTTATGTTATCTTGTTACTATGGTATTGTCTTATATTCGGTTTATTCATGTCATGATCCTTTTTCTTTTTTACATGCTAAAAATCATTGGGCTTACCAGGCTTTATGTCTAACTCGTTTTCTTTCGTCTTCTTTTCTTCCGTTCCGCCCAGGTCCACGGGGAGGGAATACTTCAGCTTAGTTCAGACCTTTTTCAGCTTGAAGAGAGTATATATATTGCTTGGATTCTCTTTTCTTGGGCTATGGCTGTGATTACACTTTTATTGGGGATTTATGCTGCTTTACTACTATTTTATGCTTCTTTATGTATTTGGAGTTTTAAATCAAGACAGAGGTTTTATTGTAATGATTTGGAAGTTGGGCTTTAAGACAATGGTTGTAATGTTTTGACTGAACCACGCTGCTTGTGAAATGATTTCAGTTTTTCCGCTGTTTGTATAACTGTCTTGTAAATTATCTATATCTTTTACCTATAATGCTTTACCAAAATTAATGCATTCCCTTTGTGAGTGACCTTAACCGAGGTGGGGTGTTTCAGTAATTGATGATTTTAATTAGTGAATTAAGTTATACTAATTTAATTTAAAACTTGTACTCATCATATATTAATAACTCGTATACAGAATTGCACGAGATAGGTCACGATGGAATCATAACGACGAGACCGACGTTATGGAGCTAACGTTGAAGATGACGAAGCTACGGGAATTTCACAAATAATTAAATGTCTGTTTCATTTTAAATGAAACGAACAACAAAATCGACAATTGCAAATCAAAGTGAGTAAATCTCACTAACTCTGTGCAATTTATTATTTTATAAATGAAATTTAGTAATGGAAAATAATGATTGATTTCTGTGTGATGGTTGTTTGGATGAATTGCTAAGTAATTGGTTAAAAATATATATATATACATATATATATACATACATACATACATACATATATATATATCATTAATCGGATATTGATTCTGTATATCAGAATATTTCATATTCGTGTTATTTATGTTGATTAACATTTGTGGATGTAGGGAAATAGGTTGGAGGGATCCAACTGAATTCCTCAGCAATTATGTTACTGTTTTTCATATATTGTGATATATGATATGATATATTATCTAAAACTAATTGTGTGTTTGGATGGTACTGGGCCTTTTTATTTGGTATTCTAAATACTATAAGTAAATATTGGAAATATATATATAAAGAATTTTTGAAGTGGGTATTAATTTAAGAATTTTATAAAGTCACTAGATTTTATAAAATGGAAATATTTGGAAATTAAATAGAAAACTTCTGTAGAAAGTTATTAATCGTTATATGGAATGGATATGATTTGTTTTAAAATTAATAGAATTATAAAAATGGAATTACGAGTTATAAAAGAATTACGAGAAGATTGATTTAAAGTAGATATTAACTAGAAAATATGTTTTAACAGATAAAATGGAAAGATTAATTTATAAACAATGTTTATAAATAAAATAAAATATTTATCATTTGATAAATTAAAATATAAGTTGGAATATATATAGAGAAGTAAAATTGGTTTTAACATTGATAAATTTATGGAATGTAAACTTAACCATTATAAAGGGTATTATAAAGGATGGAATATAAATTTGAAAAGGGAAAATCTATTTTGAAATAGAAATGGAATTTCGAATGGGCTAGAAATAAATAACTTGTTTAATAGTAAAAACAAGTAGCGTGATTTATAAACAATGTTTATAAATGAAATAAAATAATAATTATTAGTGCATGATTTGGATTGTAAATTCAGCAGTGAATTTAAAACGGGAAATTTGGAGTTGTTTTAAAAAGGAAATGTTGGAATTTATTTCGATGTTCGAAATGCAAAAAGGATAAAATAAAATCCATAAAGGTATGTAACTAGAATTCGACTAAGCCAAATGTTATAAAATAATCTATTTCAAGATATTTTATATTGAATAAATCGGGGATCAACAAGATAATAAATATTCAGCTTGAAACTGATATTTTATAATCGAATATAAAGGTGATAAAGAATTTTAAACTTATCAAATAAAATCAACTACAAAGTTGACTTGTAAATGAGATTTGATAAATAAAATGGAATGTGAATAAGAAGTTATAAAATGACTCGATAATTAGAGCTTAAACCTGTGTTAGTATTTAAATTATGAAATCAAGTTTTGATTTGATAAAACAAGTCCAGTTTTCAGTAAAGGAATAACATTCACGTTTTGAAGTGAATAACGATTTAAAAGCAAATGTTTTGCATAATTAAAACAGTTATAAAAGGAAATTGGTAATTGTTAAGAAGTACTAAATTCAAAAATGAATTTAGAAATTGAGTTGACTCGAGAGAGTAAAATATGCTGAAGTTCGTAACGTAAATCGAATATAGTTTATTCGAAAGAGAGATTATCAAATATAGTTCATTCGAAAGAGAGATTATCGAATATAGTTTATTCGAAAGAGAGATTATCAAATATAGATTATTCAAAAAAAAAGAGATTATCGAATATAGTTACTTGAAAGGGAGTTATCGAATAGAGTTTATTCAAAAGAGAGTTAACGAATAGAGTTTATTCGAAAAAGAGTTATCGAATAGAGATTATTCGAGAGAGAATTATAGATTGTGATTAGACTATATCGAATATAGGAAATTACTATTTACTTTCTGGTTTTTAAATCAAGATTTATTCATTTAATAAATTTATTAAATATTATTTATTCAAATTAATGAATAAAAGTTATATTTTGAAATTAGATATTTCGAAAGTAGGGATTTTAACGTTATCGTTATAACCAATGTTTTTCATAAAAGAATTTCGTAAACTGAATCCGAGAGTTGCGTAAGCAATGATTTGAAAAGAAGATTTAAATGGGGTTAAGGAAATTACAAAATGACTGGAGATTTCTTACGTTGAATTGTTTTCAGGATATCAATCTGATGTTGGTTTCGGCCTTCGGGGTTGATATTCAGGGAATTGTTCTCTTACTAGTTTACAGTTAGAAACTGATAGATGTGGAGGATAGTGACGCGTGAAAAAGGAATGGAAATGTTTTCCAATGGTAATAACATATATTTTCTAAATTTAGAAAATAAGAATATATGGAAACGGGAAATGGGGAAATGAATAAATTAACGATTAATTAATTTAAAAGGAAAAATATTGATTGATGATTGATCGATAAGATTTCCATTTGGAAATGAGATCGTTGTGTGTATGGCTGTTTTCTTTTGATAGTTAAATAACTGACTATCAAAGTTTTTACCATTTTTTCGTTGCCAATACGAAGAGACCGAGATTATATTTATTATCTGAAAACCACTTCGTACGAGCATTAGCGTTGCGAATCAAATATGATGAAGATAATTGAAGTCGGAGTTTATGTAAGAGCTGTTCTAGAAATCCTAGGTACAAATTGCCTAAAATGGATTTATAGAATAGTGCCTTCGTTTTGTCCAGTCCCAAACAACCTGTGTGGAAGAATGTCTGACAGAGTATATTTAATAGATCGGGTAAGTTGATCTCTTCATACGTACTTACGTTTGGTGGCGGAGAAATTCGTTTCTCTTAGCTGTATACCTGTGGTAATTTTGGAGAAAAAAATTTGTGACTTGGAGGGTATGAAGATGTGGCATTCAAAGTGAACAAAGATGTGATCTGTCAGAGATAAGTGTGGCTTCAAGCCTTACAATTAGGAAATGGTAAAAATCGGGTAGGTCACATGGCTAAGTGGGTAGCTCCCAATTAGGGTGTATTGTCACCTGATCTAGAGAAATTTCATTAACTTCTTTAACCTATTTTGATGTTGTCCCTTTCGGGAAACGGTTGCTGATCCCACCATTGGTGATAATACATTCGGTACACTCAAGTGAAATGAGTGACCATTCATGTTTAGCCTGGGTTGCAAGATGTTCTTATTGAACCCGATGTATTCCTCTCTAGAGATACAATGTCGGAAGGTGATCCCATACCTTGCCAGTTGGAATCCATTACCAAATAAGCGCCTGCTGTTTTTGATTATATATTATATATATGGAACATGAGATGAAAGCGTTCCACTAGATTGCTATTTATTTAATTTAGTCATTATTATAATATCAGAAGAGTATGGATTTTAAAAGATTGTTTTGGGTTATCGTAAGTTAAAAAACCATTTGTGTTTCTGTGTGGATCGGTCTTACGATTATTCTTTCTTTTAAAAGGATTTTAAAAGTTTAACAAATGGTTGGAATTTACTCACACAGTCACATGACTGACCCAGAGTTTATTTTGTTTTGTTTTCCCTAAACTCTTGGGTGCCAATTTTGTACGGGCAGTCACGTATTTGGGAATTTACAGATATACTTGGAGAGCTGGAGCAGGAGGCTTCAGGATTTTATAGCTATTGTTTATTTCCGCTGTGTTGTAAGTATTGTACCCCGATAATGGTATTGTATACAGATATTGTTTGTATTTCAAAGTTATGTTATATAATACATTTATTCGTTCCGCTGTGAGATTCGTGTTTACTCTAATGTTGTAGTGATCTTCTTCTTCTTCTATTCTAAATTTCTTTCTTTCTATTTCTCACCCTCTAACTCCTTTCTATTGACGTTCCGGTATTTTCGATTCTTGAATAGTCGAGATGGTTTGTGTGTCGATTTTCAAGGTCGAAAATTCGCGTTTGTCACATGATTTTTGTTTGAAAATTAATTCACTTACTCCACTTGAGTTCATATTTATTTTATAACTCAATTCTGGATTTTTCTAATGAAAATTCGAGTTTTTATTCATTTAGCATCCTTTTATTTTATTAAATAAACAGTTATGGTTTTTAAATGATTATAGCGCTGTTTTCTGGAAATTTGATTTTGACATAACACAAAATATATATGATGAAATCCAGATTTTTCTCTTCTATTAGAAAAATATTATTCAATAGGTCCGAACGATTCATTTTTCAAAGAATTCCGACTTATATTGAGTTATATACTCGATTGAAGTTCGAAACATCAAATTTCAAACTACCACGCTGCGGTGAGCTAGTTTTAATTATACTTAAATATAAACGTTTATACCTCGTTTATTAACAATTTCAATCTCATTCCTCGATAATTTAATATAAATAAAGCCAGTTTTCCAAATTCAACTTAAAATTCTTGATTATATTAAATCGTCAATTATTTCATAACTCAGTTACCAATTTATTTACAACTTAATCTTCTGTATTAAATTCCAATTCCACTGGAAATAAATAATTTTATAAAATTCAATATAATCGAATTCTAATCATAAGTCCTTTGGATTTATTTCAATTTTATTTACATTCCCCAATTCCCCTTTTAAATTCACATTTAAATTTAAATTATCCAATTATCCAATGATAATTTCCCATTCCATTTTATAAACATCGTTTATAAATTCACTACTTGTTTTTATTATTCAAACAAGTTAATAATTCCTAGCCCATTTGAAATTCAAACTCCATATTAAAAAAAGAATCGTTTTTAAAACTCAAATCCCTTTCTTTTCATTTGAATATATTTTGCGATATTTTAATTACCAATACCTAGGGCCATTGCTATTCAAACAGCCAAAACGCACAATCATCAATCATAGGTTTTCCAACACATCATATATTAAAATATATATGGAAACAAGCAATAAATAATTTTGAGGAATCCAGTTGGATCACTCCAACCTATTTTTCCTGCATCCACATATTTTAGACAACATGAATAATACCCATCCTGCTTCAAGGCAAAATATCGCGGTATAGAAGGTCATCCACTATATATATTGTGGGGTGCATAAGGTCATCTGCTAATGGTGCTGTGGGAAATATCATATATATATATATATATATATATATATATATATATAATAGCCACAAGCACCAAGCCTAAATATAACTAATATATATTATAGCCACAATTCATCAACAATTATTTAATGCATCCAAACAGTCAACAAACAACATATAACATACCTTGGCTTTCCTCTTAGTACTGCAAAAATCACCACTAATCAATGTGTGCCTCTATACAATCGAATCATCACACTGTTAAACTTCTGGACATACAGACTCTTAAGCCAAGCTAGAAGATTGACTTTGATTAAATCAGTTGTTTTTTCAATGCAAGTCTATTGGTCACATACTATTATTCTTCCCCCTAAGATAATCAAACTTATTCGAACGGAGTTTATGAGATATATATGGAAAGGTAAGAACGATGAGAATTTTTTTACCCCTATTGCCTTTAAGAAGGTTGAGAAGCCTGTAAGTAAAGGCGGTTTAGGCATCGTTAACATGATGTCATGGAATAAGGCTTCCTTTCTCAACATATTGATAATTACCTTAACTGTGTGGATAGCATTTGGGTTGAATAGTCTGAGAGACATGTCATTAAGGGAAACGATTTCTGGATAATGCAGCAACCGTAGAACATTAGCTGGAGGTGGCGGAGTATATTCAAATTTATATATGATATTTTGTCAATGTTCAGTGTTTGGTATTAGCAGAAATGCAAAAGTGATCGAACATGTAACCAATGGCGTCATCCGTATTCTTGCATGCATGGTGTCTTCCATTAACCAATGTTGGAGGAAAGCGAGACAAGT
Source organism: Allium sativum (assembly GCA_030737875.1). Lineage (NCBI taxonomy): Eukaryota > Viridiplantae > Streptophyta > Magnoliopsida > Asparagales > Amaryllidaceae > Allium > Allium sativum. The sequence goes on from CM060912.1 coordinate 294,453,175, forward strand.
TAAAATAGTTGTAAGTTATGATGCTGCAACTTCATGGGGTAAGAGGAGAAGACCTTTCAATATTAAAGAGGTACACAATTTGGTTGCTAGCTTTGATAATTTGGTTATAGAAAAATGGCACAGGAAATTTTGGCTTTGGGATAACAATGCGAGAGAGAATTTGATGTAATGGAAGGTAATAAACAAAGCTATATATACTAAAGACTTGTTGAACAGAAAAGGAATGAACGTGCAGCCATTATGTGTTATGTATAGCACCCAGAACGAAATTGTTGATCATCTGCATTTTGAGTGCGACTTTACCTTTCAGTTTTGGCTTGAATTGATGAATGACATTGGCCGACATGATGCAATTCAAAATTGTAACGAGGAATGGAGAAAGATTGGTGCTCAGACAAGTAAGAAGAGGTCTAAGGGAAGACTGATATGTTATGTTTTGAATAAATACATACACGCAATGTGGAGAGAAAGAAATGTGCGAGTATTTGCTTCGTTGAATATGAAGTTCGCGCAACAGCTAAGGAAGAGTATTAGATTGGAAATTAGAAATGGCTTACAGCTGTTGAGTTTCACTTTCGATCCTGATATACTGGGTTTGCTATCTTCTTAAATGCATGTAATTATGTGTTTTGTTTTGTCTTCTAGTGATTATTGTACCATGTTTCTGCGTTCTCTTATGTGTGTTGTAGTTTCTTTTCTTTCTCCGGTGCAATAATAAAGTGGTAGGGGTCCACACAACCTCGTCGGCCTTGCCAATAAAAACAGCATATAATAATTATTCAAAATAAAAATTTGTTTATAATTAAAATTATAAACGAATCCAGAGAGTGACTTTACTCACCTTGATTATTATTTTTGCAGAATATCCCAATTAAATTCCATGTCGCACGGCTACGAATCTACTTGAGTTGTCTATCTTGTACCTATGATTATTTATTTTTATTTATTGATTAACGGTTATTAATTTAAATTAACTTAACAAATTAATAAATAAATCTATGTATTTTTATATTTAATAGAAAAAACATATACCTTGCTTCCTTGATCAATCACGAAGATAACTCAAAAATCATCGATCTCCTTCTACTGAAATTAGCACAAACTACAGTCATCCTTTCTTCGTCATTTCATCAAACACTACGGTGTCTTCCTAACGCATCACCATCGGACAAGCCTTCTACCACTCGATTATCACTGCAAAGCTTCCAACAGCCCTCATGTTCAGTCAACACTTCTCCAATGACAACCCCTTTTGTCCAGACCAACCTCCTTCTCTAACAGACCATTTTCCCGATCATCTGCATCCACAGTCCCACTGTCATAGTCTGAACTTCCCATGCCCACTACCGAACACCAAGTCACCCATTAACAACCCCCTAGTTTAGCTCAGTACATCGCACATCTCCAAATACACAAATTCGAACTCCCTGTACTCCACCTCATGTAACGACCCGTATTTTTACGGTATATAAATAATTTATTTAATTATTCAAATAATGGTTTGGTTATTTAAAATGACCAGAATTAAATAATATTGATAAATAATATAATAATATATTTAATTTTTGAAATAGCCAGAAATAGTGGAATTCACAATATGGTGTGAATTGGATCATCTGTGATATTTAATTCAGTTTAAAATTGAATTAGAATAAATAATATATTATTTGAACGACAGTTGAACGTATAATTTATATTATAATTATAATCGAGCTCGAAATGACGCGGTAGTTCGCTATTTGGCGATTTGAACTTCAACTGAATGTACAGGGTCCGTTTTAAATCAGATTTCCAAGAAACAAGAAACGTTCGGAGCTGGTGAAGTATATCTTTCTAGTGGAAGAGAAAAATCGGGATTTCGTCGTGTAGATTTTGATTTATGTCCAAATCAAATTTTAAAATAGTCGTTATAGAATCGTTTATCGACCGTAACGGTTTATTCGATATAACTAGATACCAGTTTCGAATTTAGATAAGATTCTTTTGAGACGTAGTGATAATTTAATTTTTAGAATTTTATTGTAATTTTTAATTAATTAAATAAGCAACTTTTTATTTGGAGTATTTTGCGCTCTGTAATCAACATTTTGAGGTTTCACAAAATGAGTTAATCTACCAATATTATTATATTTTTGGAATCGGGGTAAATTGCTCGGCACAACAGTATTTGTATTTCTGTCGTTGGCCGTCCGGATGAGAACAGAACTTCATATAGAAGGGTCACCAAAATGTTATAACTTAAAATATCCTATCCCTAAAACCTAGCCATTCAATTCTCCGATCGAAAACAAAGCCATGCCTTCTTTTGTTTTAGCCGCCAGTTCTTGTGTCCTCAAACCAAAAACGTGGAGAATCCACCTTCACAAAATCAAAGTATATATACATAAGGTGGTTCTCCATTTCAGGTTTCAACTTTTGCAGCTTGTTCATGCGACAATAAGAAATCAAAGTAAAGTTTTATATTCCACAAAAAAAAGTTTCAAATCTCAGATCCACTCCCCTCGTATAAAATCTGCCTTCCCTGTAACACCTTTTCATTATGTTCGATCACCATACTCTAGCCGAGTTGTCTCACAACGTGTATTAAGGCTGCTACTGAAATGGATCGAACTGAGAACGACGTGGGGTACATAAAAGGAGGAGCTGGAGTGTCTCATTTCGGTGAAGGAGAAAGAAACCTCACGAAATACTTACAGTAGGGTTGAGGAGAATGAACACATTCTCCATGATCGATGTAGGCTGTTCACAGTTGGGAATGGAAGCTCGAGATGTTGAGGATGGCGTTGTGAATAGAAGGGGCGTGGAATATATGGACGTGGCGTGAAGAAGGGAGTTTGTGTACAGTTTGTTACGCATGGGGACTGGGTTCATTCGCATGCACCGGAGCCATATGGAAAGGTCTTGACAAATAAGAACGGAGCAGCTAGAGGAAAATCCTTGAGAAGCATTAATCTATACTGGATGCAAGGGTGTTATCCAGAGTATGGTTTCATTGGGAATACGGGCAAGGGGTATTAATTGATGGAACCAAGGTGAAGTTGCATTGAAGTGTACTGGAGATTTCGAATGGTCTTCTGTTTCACGTGGTGCATGGGGCTGCGGCTGAACTAGTACTGGAACATGCGGATTCACGTTCAATGATGGAAGGACGTGAGGGTCATGATCCGCTAAAGGCATGGGTGTGTTTTTGGTCTGTAGCGAGATGTATATGGTAGGAGAAGGTGAATCCCTGTAGTGTAGAAGCCCAGGCGTTGTTTAAGAAAATGATCAGAAATGGTGTTGGAAACATTCTGGAGGCCGCGTATGATTTGGAGGAGAAGGAGTAACAGTAATTGCGGTTAGGTGATAATGGGTCGGGTTGAGTTGAGATGAGGCTCGATATATAAATGGGTTAGTTTAATTGTGTATACTAAATAATGTGTTAATTTAGATTAAACATATCTTTTCCATACGTAATCAGAATTGGACAAAATAGGATCCGTTGGGATCGTATGGACGGTGGCTACCCAATGGAACTGACTGGGAGTGGATTGAAGCCGTTACAATTTATAGCAAAATAAATTGTCTGTCTGAATCAACAGACACAAATCTTTATTTAACAGTTAACGCGAAATATGAGTAAAACTCACCAACTCTGAATAGTTATATTTTTATAACGTATTCTTAGAACTAATAATTTTCTGTTGATTGTTGTGTGTTGACTGTTTGGATGAACTGCTAGTCAGTTAGTTGAAATTATATATATATAAATAGTTAAATATATATTGATTCTGTTATCAGAATATTTCGTATTGAACTGAACTTGATGATAATTATATTGTGTAACATCTGTGGATGCGGGAAAACAGGTTGGAGGGATCCAACAGGATTCCGCAATATTTATAATACTGTTTGTTTTCATACATTGTGCAATATGATGTGATGTATAATCTTTGATTGATTATAATGACACTGGTCCTATTATTTGGTACTGTTGAATACCAAAAGAAATATTGGAATGAAAAAGGAATTATATAAAAAGGAATATTATAAAATTAAGGAATTTTATAAGAAAAGGAATATTTACTTAGAAAGTAAATAAAAGTATAAAAAGGAATGTTTATTTAGAAAATAATTAGAATTTATAAAAGAAACTATTTATAAAACCAAAGGATTTTGAAAAGGAAATATTTGTAAACCATTTTTAAATAGGATTATAAAGGAAATATTTGTAAACCATTTACAAATAGAATCAAAAGGGAAATATTTGTAAAACATTACAAATAGATTATAAATGGAAATATTTATTTATGAAATAAATAGAGTAAATCAATATAGTTAATTGATTAGAGTTAATTGATTAGAGTTAATCAAAGAGAGTTAATTGATTAGAGTTAATCAAAGAGAGATAATTGATTAAAGTTAAATCGAATTAGAGTTAACCAGTTAGAGTTAATAGATGGAGTTAATTAAAAAGAAATTATCAAGAGTGAGTTAATCGAATATTAGTTATTCAAATATTAGTAAATCAAATAGGATTAATTAAATATAAGTTAAATCGAATATAGTTATTCGAGATAGAGTTAGTCAAACATAGTTATTCAGGATGAGTTGCCATTTCGTATGACTGCTTGCGTAATTCGCAGGGCTGCAGATAGCCTACGGCGGTCGAATGTTTCCCGAGGGAATCAGGCGTAACCATTGTGATCACTGCGATCTAGTGTCAAGTGAATGGAGTTAAATCGAACATTAGCCATTCGAAATAAAGTTAAAAACAAACATAGTTATTCGAATATAAGTTAATCGAATATTAGTTATTCGATAGGAGTTAAATAAGTTGAGTTAAATAAGTTGAGTTAACTAAGTAAGTTAATCAAGTTGAGTTAATCGAGTTGAGTTAGTCAAGATGGGTTAGTCAAACCGAGTTAATCCAAATGAGTTAATCCAAAGGAGTTATTCGAAATAGTTTATTCGAATAAAATTAAAGGAGTTAATTGAATATAGTTTATTCGAATAGAATTAAAGGAGTTAATTGAATATAGTTTATTCTAATATAAAGGAGTTAATCAAAAGGATTTAATCGAATAAGAGTAAATCGAGTTAGAGTTAAATCGAAAGGAGTTAATCGAATATTAGTTATTCGAAAGGAGTTTTCGAATATTAGTTATTCGAAGAAAGGAGTTAATAGAATATTACTTATTCGAAAAGGAGTTAAATCAAAAGGAGTTTTCGAATATTAGTTATTCGAAGAAAGGAGTTAATCGAATATTACTTATTCGAAAAGGAGTTAAATCAAAAGGGGTTAATCGATAGAGTAAATCAGTTAGAGTTGTCGAATAAAGATTTATTCGAAAGAAAGTTAATTAATGAAGTTTGTTAAAGATTTAAAAGATAAACTTTGTCTATTCAGAAGTTAAAACGTTGTTCAATTAAGTTCTGAGCAGTAATTATACCCCAATGTGATTGACTTCCTTCTTAACTAAGGAATGTCTAAGCTTTTATAGTAAAGGATGGTTAAGTGAATCTAGTTAATGAGTGAAATGCTTTGAGTTGGCATGGTGATGTTTGATTTAAATGTCAGTTTAAATCCAGTGAAGGAGTTTTGGAAATGTTTTCCAAATAAGAATCAGAAATGTTTCTGATAATAAAAAATTAAGAATTTAGAATATATGGAAACAGGATATAAGTAAATTAATGAACTAAAGAGATAAATGTTAAATGATGATTGATCGATATAATTTCCATCTGGAAATAATATCGTTGTTTGCACACGTGTTTTTCTTTGATAGTTAAATTATAGACTATCAAAGTTTTGACCATTTTTCCGTTGTCAATACGGAGAGACCGGTTGGGTTATTATCCGAGAACCACTCCGTATGTGCGTTAGCGTTTCGAATCAAATAGACCGAAGACAAATTGAAGACATAGTTATGCAATGGCTATCCTGTTTACAGAATAGTGCCTTCGGTTTGTCCAGTCCTAGGACTACCTGTATGGAACAATGTTTGACAGAGTATATCTGGTGGATCACGTGAGTTGATCATTTCAAACGTATTTACGTTGGTGGCAGAGGAATTCGTTTCTCTTAGCTTATACCCATGGTAACTTTAGGGAAATCAATTTGTGATTTGACGGGTATGACGATGTGGCATTCAAAGTGAATGAATGAGTAATCTGTTGAAAGATACGTTATGACCTCTAGCCTCATCAACTGGGAAATGACAGAAATCGGGCAGGCCACATGGCTAAGTGGGCCGCACCCAAGTAGGGTATATTGTCACCATCTAGAGAATATTCATATTTGTTACTTCTTTCAATTCTGTATCTACCGGGAATGGTTATGTTGGTTTACCAACTGTAAGGTGACAATATATTCGATACACTTAAGCGAAATGAGTGGTCGGTCATGTGTGGCCGAGTTGCAAGATGTTCTTGTTGAACTCCAGTTTATCGCTTCTAGAGTACACTGGGCGGAAGGTGGATCCATACCTTGTCATAGTTGGAATCCATTCCCCAAATAAGAGCCCACGGTTTTGATTGTATATTATATATATAGAACGTTAGATGCAAGCGTTTCTACTAGATTGATATTACTTGTGTTAAACATTATTATAATATCAAAATAATATTGTTTTATAAATGATTTGGGTTATCGTAAGGTAAAAACCATCCGTGTTTGTGTGTGGATCGGTCTTATGATTATTCTTTCTTTTGGAAGGAGTTTTAAAGTTAAACAAATGATTTGAGTTTACTCACACCACTCACATGACTGACCCGGAGTTTATTTTGTTTTATTTTCCCTAAAATCTTGAGTGCCCAATTTTGTACGGGCAGTCAAGTAGTCGGGATTTTACAGGTATACTTGGAGAGCTTGGAGCAGGAGGCTTCAGGATTATATAGCTATTGTTATTTCCGCTGTGTTGTAAATGTTGTACTCTGAAAACGTTACTATATACATATACTGATTTTATTCAAAGATATGTTATCTATTATATGTTGTTCGTTCCACTGTGAGATTCGTGTTACTCTGAGGTTGTATGTTCTTCTTCTTCTTCTATTCCAAGTTTTTATCTTCTCTATTCTCACCCTCTAATTTCTTTCATGGACTATCTAGTATTTCCGATGCTTGATTAGTCGACATCATGTTTGGTGTGGATAACCAAGGTCGCGATTTACCGGGTCGTTACACCTCGGTTATTCAATTGCCGAACCAACCCATCACAGTATCAAAACTTCACTCTCGTTCGTCCGCAATTCAACATCATACTCCATTCCATCTCATTGTCCAAACTAGCATCCCCTCTTGAAACTGCAACGCACTCAATTGAATCACGAAAACTCTGCACCTCCATAAAAAGATGGGACAACAATTTAAATGGAACTCCACCTGTATCAGCCCATCGATGTGCCTCTATGCCTTTAATCGAAATATCAACTTCATTCTCCAAAACGATAGTCATGGATCCATAAAAGGCAAACCTCAAATCTACTGTTTGAATTCGAGACCTAGAGAAAACAAATGCACCCTCAATCGGAGGCATAAAAGTGAAGATCGAAGCCACTCAAGTTCCACGAACTTGGAAATATTTATTTCATGAAGAAATTGATTTGTTATAATTTTCGAAGAAAGAAAGAGGAAGGCGACATCGATATTTTTCCTGAGAATGATTTTCGAAGAGGGAAAAAAGAGGGGGCATCACTTTATTAATAAACGAAAAAATGTAGGTCAGCGCAAGCAGTAGCTTATGGTAGCTTTAAGTACAACAAAATTGATTTGAAAAGATTTGAACATTAATGTTATTTGATTTTCCAATTAACGCAGTTGGATGTAAAGAGTTTTTTATTTTATTTAAATAGATTCCGATTTGATTTCGAGCTTATGCATAAATTTTATTATTATAATATCCTCACGAAACTTACGCTTGAAGTTTCATGTTTACCACATACGAGCTCCAATCGAAATGAAACTTGACACACTGCTATGGTTTGACGTTTCAGACCTAATAAAATTGGTTTCATCAAAAGCCGAAGTCATTTGAAAATTAATTGTTTTCACGTACCAAATTAAATTGATAAAATATGATTTAAATTCAAAACAATCAAATCCACGATAATAAATTATTATTATCGTTTATACTCAAATAGAATTACATATTGATCATTGGAATCGTTTTGATTCTGTTTTAACTTCGACTCAGTTATATTTCATTTTCGTATTACGATAATTCGTATGCGAACTTAAATTATATTCAATTATTAATCGACAAATTACATATAAAATCCATTTATATTATCACTCAACATTTAAAATAATATTAAATGTTCAAAATAATTTGATCAAAAATCCTGGTCATTACAGTGTGAAACAACCATGTTTAGATGGACGATTTTAGAAGTAGATATAATATTGCATCCAAACCGATCAGATAGCTTCAAAGAGAAATTGAAATATCCAAAATCATTCCAAGAGTGGAATTCTTGTCTGGGAAAAGTGGAATAACCCGGGAAATTTGACACTTGAATTTCTACACTAATACACTCTCTGTATTCACATCCCAAAACTCAAGTACCAAAAATCCAGAAAGTTAAAAGAAAGAAGTTAGAGGGTGAGAAAAAAGAAATGTTAGAATAAAAGAAGAAAAAGAACACAAACTCATCAGTACAGAAAAAGATTAGAATCTAACAGTGGAATGAATAAATATAATATATTAATACTTTTACATAAGAGAAAACTGTATATATACATCAATAAACCATCAGAGTACCCAAATAGACCAGTCTATACAGTTATAACAACTTATCTATACCATGATTGATAAATACACATAGCAGAAATAAATTAGTATGGTAAATACGGGAATACGTCCCAACTCCCGCTCCTCTGTTATATCTCCAAGTAAATCCAATGCAACCTGGAAAATGTACTTGGCTTGACTGAGCCCATTTCGCAAAAAAACAAAATCACACATATCGATAGTCTGAGATAATTAATAGTGAGAAAACTCACATCACAACCAACTTGCTTAATTTTTTAAATCCTTTAAAGAATGGAACTCTTGTTAGACACGACCACACATAAACATGACAGGTGTTTTCCCTTACGATAACCCAAGCATTTTTATATCAAATCCAATGATATCATAATAATTTCTATTAAATCATCTTAATATAAAATATAAATATGGCCGAAATGCTTGCACATCAAGTTTCGACATAGTTGGTATACATTCCATACAATGACAAGGCTCCGGGGTAACACCTATCACGGTACCTCTCTAGGTAAGCGTACCGAGGGCCTCGCATGGACTCTGTGAATCAGGACCGGTTAACCCCTCTCTGGATTGTACCGAATATTTCACCCCCTTGGTTGTAATCAACAACTAAACCTCAACATACAATAATCAAAAGAGTCATCCGTTCAAGAATCGGGTGGTGACAATACCGTAAATGGGAGCTATCCACATATCCCTGAAACATATCCTATGTTTTATTCATTACTGATTGATGATGCTAGAGGCAATGTTTATTTTACCTTTCATACATGGAACATCCCTAACTTTGGATGCCACATCACCATTCAATCAATCACTAATTGACGTCCACAAAAATACAACCTCCGAGCTTATATGTCTTAGAAAAGTGTGTTAATCTAAGAGAAGTTGTCTTCTATGCCACCAAACAGATGTGCGTTAATAAAAATCATTGTACATGATTTAATAAATGCAATGTTAGGCATCCGTCCATACAAGTTGTTCAAGAATAGGACAAACCGAAGGTACTTCTTTACTACATCCTATCAGGAAAATCCTTAGGATTACTAACAAGAATTCCTAGCATTATGCAGAGTCCCAAAACATAGGGACTACTACAACAAGTATAATCCTGGAAGCTAACCAAATGCATCAACAAGCAGTCCTTTCCGTTTTGAGATCTACGCCTTCAAATTATCTTAACATGCATAGGCATACCTGTAAATTCTATTTCGAATGCAAAGTCAGTTCGTAGTGGTTTTGGATCCAATTCCAAACTTGGTTCCTCGAACAACCATGTTATAACTTAAAAGGGATTTTATTGATAGTCGGTTCTTTAACTATCAATTTATAGTTGTATAGTTAAGTATATTAGCAGCGCATACTCTTTTAATTAAAACCGTTCATTAAATTCTTTTTATCAATTCTTTCAAATCAATTCCCTATACTTATCTCAAGGGGATAAACATATTCACAAATCTTTTATTTTCATTACTTTGAAAACTATAGCTATATGCTTATCTCCTCGAAATAAGCATATTCACAAAACTTGTTATTTTCATTACTTTGAATACCAGTACGGAGGCACGTCCGATGGACGTGTGCATAGATTAATTTGACCATAAGTGAATGAAAGTGAGTACATTTCGATGTACAGTTAGGTAGGCAAACAGTAGTATGCAGTTGTAGTTCGGTGAAGTCTGTAAATGAAAATATATGTACATTATTTTAAATGCACACGGCAGTCTGTGGGATGTGTGAACTGATTGTCTGCATATAAATAGTAAATATGTAAAATTTGTTTTAGTATTATAAACATATACCTGCGTTAGAGGGAAAGCGAACAAAAAGATAGTATGCAGTCATATGTAGATATGCACACACGTCATTGTAATAGTTGTAATAGAGTATGGACAAAAAGTAGCAGGTAGTTTAGGGGCGAACATGTAAATACAACAGATAGTGAAAACAGCAGGACGTGGAAAATATTTATTGTTAAAGCAGATAGGAAAAAAAGATGGAATAAATTAAAACTAAATTGGATACACAATGTTTCCTTCAGTCTAGTAAATTAGTCAAAAATATGTTGGAAGAGGTAAATTATAGAACCGGGCGTACATTGTAAATGTAGAACACTGAAAAACGGTACGAAGAAAAGTGGATATGAGAATAAAAAACATTGTTATCAAAACAATTGTTATCTTATCAAACTAACAAATTAAAACAACCAAGATTCCAGTTTTGGATATATGTTGCACTAACTCATGGTGAACAGGATAAGTTTCATTTGTTGTACAGCTCTATTATCTTAAAGTCATGCCTTCCTCACAACCTGTCGTAGAACATCATAGTATCAATATAGGACAATTTAAAATCAATATACAAAAAAAAGAGTGCATGTTGTTCTCCCCAAACCAACAACAATGAATTGGTTGAGTTTAAAAAGATCTTATATGAATCTAACTTGTTAGCACACAAAAACCTTAGGCTTAAAAATATCATATGTGAATCTAACTTGGGTAAGAATTAAGTTCAGCCGTGAAAGAAAAAATGTTTAGAGTAAAAGCTTGTTTCATGTTCTGGAAAGAAACAGTGGATACAAAAAGTTCGAATGAAATCTAAATTACTAACAACGTTGTTCCTTTTGGGAATGAGTGTAATGACTTTAGCTTATTTGTATGACTGGTAAAATAGACAGTGCCATGGGATTTCATGACTCTAATAACTAAGCACAAATAACTTGTGAATAAGAAAGAAGAAAAGTTTCAGATAACATAAGTAACTAAGGAAATGAAATGTTTAGGGATTTTCACAGGTCAAAAAAATGTTTGTAGAATTGCAGATTGATGACATAAAGCTTAAGAGAATTAAAATCATACCTTGGACTCTATATGTAGTCAACACAACGATATATGTTTATCGATGCAACAGAAAATACACATCCAACTTAATAATTGAACATTTGAAGAAAAAAAAACTTGTTCATAATAATTTTAACCATCAATCTGGATAAAGTATTAACCTCAGGTTTCTTCACTTCCACTTTTGGCACAGCAGATGCAAGCTCCATAATTGCCTTCACGCCATTCCTCTATGCAATTGCAGGTCGTTTAAACATTCATAAACATGCCGCTACTCCTTTCAGTCCCTATTCATTTATCTTTCTCCTTTTTATACTCCCTATTCTTGTTGCCACTTATGTGCAACACGTTTCCTTCTTCCGCTTCAACCTTCACATCTTTGTTTACTACTGACATGTTAGCATTAGATATATGAGCCTCTGAAGTCATATTGCACCCATGGATCTATGATCAAATTGAAACAAATATAGTGGAAAAAAATTAGAATCATATAGGTATTTCAGGTAGGCCACAACGGTAAAAATTTAGAATTTAGATACTTTGTGAATGTGTGAAAACTAAACCTAATTACAGTTGATCAAATGTATGAGGAATGCATAGTTACTGTAATATATACATGGAAACACATTATTAAATATTATTTCGTAAACATCATAGATTTAAATATGCATCTTATACTACTGTTATCGCAGTTCATTGACATAATTAGTTGCGACACTCATGTAGCCATACCTGTACGTCACTAATCTCAAGGGGATAAACATATTCACAAATCTTTTATTTTCATTACTTTGAAAACTATAGCTATATGCTTATCTCCTTGAAATAAGCATATTCACAAAACTTGTTATTTTCATTACTTTGAATACTAGAGCCATATGCTTATCTCTTTAAAATAAGCATATTCACAAAAAACCTGTTATTTTCATTACTTTGATACGTAACTCAATGGTATATGTAAAATCACAAATCTTATATGGAAAAAACAATGTCATGCGATGCATCATATATTACATAAACCCAAACAATTTATTTAACTTCTAAACTTCGTCAATTAAAGTTTTAAAATATCCTTTATGGAAATAATAATTTAATTTCTAACGTATACTTCCGTTTCAAACTAGTATCATCTCTTAGGTAACAATGGAGTCGTTTAAGTTAGGGTATTTTATTTACATCTCAAACCTTGATTTGATAACATCCTTATTTTCGATATAAATAGAAGTTTGTTAACGCAACAACCCAATATTCAATAAATGTCACAATTAGTTACATTTACTATTTAATTCAAATAAGGCTTAAAACAATTTCCTACATTTGAAAATCCCATTCCCAAATATAACCATTTTTACTTTATTCAATTATTAAGTAAACCATCATTTAAAACCATCACGTTATTTTTAAATCTCTTTTATAAACCTTGTTTATAAAATTTGGATTTAGTAAAAAAAATCCCTTTTTAAATCCTTTATAAAAGTTCACTTAAAACTTATAACCACACAATTTCCTTTCCATTATAAAACTTCACATCTTAAAAATTATAGTTTATTTTTAAGATCAAATCACTTAAAACTTAGCTTAAAAACAAACTAAAATATTTAAAACCTCTATCTGAATATCTAACTTTCTATAAATTTTGTTCTGAAATCCTATGTTAATTATGTGTCGTTTCACAGGTTCAACAAAACTATTTATTAAACTTGTTCAAAACAACTGAAAATCACTTAAAAACTCAATTAATTATAAAATAGGATTTTATAACTTCATAAAACTTCATTATAAACTTAGTAAAGTTTCATAACACGAAATCTCCAATTATAACACTTATTTATAAAACGGGGATTTCGCTTCAAAACATTTTATAGTTCAATTATAAAATCCAACTATAAATAATGATCTATTTATAAAACCATTATATTACATAATTTGTATAAAATAAATTCAAAACCTTGCTTTTGTTAAAAAAAATTACAACTTCAACTTAGACAATTCGCCTGACGGCGAATCAACGTCTCAAAAAGATGGATTTTAAGTCATCTACTGCCAATCACTTAACCAATACTATTTATTGATTAATAACACATCAATATTGAATTTAATTCAACACTCATCATCCAAATCATATTTTAATGTTACTTACGTTAGACAGTTCATATGTATCAAATATGAAAGCAAGTAACATCCAAAACATGAGAATTCCTGTAACACCCCACCTCCGTTAAGGTCGCTCACAAAGGGAATGCCTTAACTTTGGTGGAGCATTTTAGTAAACAGAACAGAAACTTACAAGACAGATAAAACAGTACTTGAAAATTTTTAACTTTATTACAGCGGAAACAGAAATTAATATGGTTACATCCTTTCAAATTTCAGAGTTCAAGTACAAAATATCAGTCTTGTACAAAAGCCTTCAAAATGCATGGTTTAAAATCATAATCCCCATAGAACGGAAGCTATACAAAGCCAAGCCATACTTTAAGCACTTCAAGCAAAGAGAAATCCGGATCAAGCTAAAGTATTCCCTCCTTGGATAACCTGGGGGGGGGGGAACAGAAGAAAGGAGGCGAAACAACAAGGGTCAGACAAAAAGTCTGGCAAGTCCAGTGACTTTCAGCATATGAACAGATAATAATAATATGATATGAACATAAAACTGGATGTGAGATAACTGTAACAGGTGTAGCAGATATAACAGAAAAACAGAATGATATAAACTATTGTTTTACACTTCTCTGCACTAATACTAGTATAGCAGAATTAGGTGTCACCCTAATGTCTAAATTGAAGCAGGAACGGGTATAGAATACTTTAACAGAAACAGAATGCTAATAATGGGCCTTTACTACCCGATCAGAAACAGACAGAAGCAGAAACAGATTTATCCCTACGGAAACAGAATGTAGAATTAGGTGTACACTAGTAATGGGCCTTTACCACCCGAACAGACGGTACCACACAGAAACAGACAGGTGTTACCACCCAACAGAAACAGACGGTACCAATAGAAACAGACAGAACTAAGCGTACCCTAAAACCCTACCCCAAGCGATCGGCTCCCTAATACATAAATATCCTGTGTCGGCCCCACAGTAGGGTGTATCACTCCCTAAAGTGACAACCAATTGGCACAGACCTATTTACAGATGTCACGGCGTCTTACATCCTCAGAGGCAGACCGGGATCCATGCACGCACATGACCCGGTTGGAACGCACCATCAACACCCCTCGCCATTATCAGAATGAACCACTTATAATTAGTTCAGTAAGCGTGCCTGGACCCTACCTACTGTTGGGTCAAAGTTTTGATACCAGAAAGGGTTACTGACTAATATGGGTCCCAAACAACAGATGACACAAGTAATTCCCCTCCTAACCTTGTGTCCCCAGACTAACAGATCTCAGATTAACTTGTTTACAAGTTCAGACATACAGAATTCAGATTTACTAGTTCACAGATTAAGTTAACAAGTTTTCAGACTAACAGATCAGATGTACAGATTTTTCAGATTTGTCTAACTTTGTATTGGGCCTACAGATTCATGGACGGGTTTACTACACCTATTAATCCAGTTGGTTTAACCCTATTTTCCCCCAATACGTTTTAGACGTCATTCTTATCTTAGATTTGCATTAATTAATTATTAATGCCCAGACCTCTCACATTAGGTCGCTAGCTTGTGGCCGCTGGATGGGCCGGGCGGTTCCGGGCAGACTTCTGCCACAAGCCAGACCTAACCTCGTGTCTTAAGCAGGTTATGACTAACTTCTCACATTAGAACCTATTGTTTGCGGCCACTGGATGTGCCGGGCGGTTCCGGGCAGAATTACGCCGCAAACTCATTCTAACCTCGAGTTAGTCACGTTTATCTTTGCGGCCAATTAATTAATAATTTACCGTTTATGCGCACGCCCAATATATATGCCAATTCAGGTTATATCAATAACAGGATGATTATATCAACACAGCAGATAACAGGTTTTAGCAGATAACAGATTTTATATGACTTAACGGATTTAACAAATTTAGCAACTTAGCAAATTTTGGCATATAACAGGTTAGGCATTTCAACTGACAAATTTAACAGATTAGGCATTTCAATCTAATTAGCAGTCTAGGCAATATAACAAAACTAGCAGTTTAGGCAACTTGGCAAATTAGCAGATTTAGCAAATTTAATATTTCTAAAGGTTCTATTTACATGCCTTGCCTAATCATAAATTGGCCTAAATTCATATGCCTACATAATTGTCATGATTCACAACATATACTCCATGTTTGCATAAGCGCAGAATATGGACATAATTTGCCATATAACATATGTTCCAATTTTTGTTAAACTAGCATTTTACAGCAGATTCACATATAAATTATACCAAAGATAACCATTAATTTCAATGCATGCCATATATCCAAAAATCCCTATTTATGTGTAATCACAATAATAGATATCCTAATTAATGTAAATCTTTACACCTAAGTTTCCATATCTTCTTCTTTTTAAGTCATGAATCATTATGCAAACTATACCCAACAATCTAAATGTTTAAATCATATCTTCTAAAAATCAGATCTTGACTTTTATATGCATTTTGTCCAAAGTCTCAAATCATATGTAATCTTACAGTGGTTCCTCTTCTTCTTTTATGACAGAATATGCATAGGTCTAAAACTAGTTTATAACATATGCTTATTTTTCTAATTAATTACAGATCTAAATAACATATGTTCATTTCTCTAATTAGTTACAGATCTAGATTACAACGTACACTATGCATACAACATATATAAATTATATGTTTACAGTCAAATTCATGCATCCAATCCCAAGTCATATGTCAATATATTTTATGCCTCAGATCTAAAGTCATATGTTCAATTCAATCTCGTCAAATTTCGCATCATTCATTATTTATCCCAAAATTTGCATTCGTACGTTAATCTCTTATGAGATTAGGCACAGGCTCGTGGTAGCCTGGCTATAGAAACAGAAAGGAAGCAGAAAGGGATACAGAACAGTCACAGAAAAACAGATCTGATAGATATACAATCTCAGATTCAGATTTAAAAACATATCAGAATTATAATTAATGTTTATAGCAGAAAATAACTGTACTTGCCTTGATTGGATTAAAGAAAGAACTTTAGTTGTTACAGAATTGTTGCAGAAGCTTTTATCTCAAATTTGAATTTAGGATGATGTTGATTGACTTCTAGCTTTGATTCTAGCAGAGTAGCGACGCCATTTTTATTTTTAATTAGTAGAAGAGAGCAATGGAGGCTAGAGAATTGTGTAAGAGACTTAGGTTTAGGTTAGGGATGTATTTATAGGAGGATAGGGTGATTTAGAGCCTTCAGATCAGTCCAGAAGTCATCAGAATCGCACAGCTCGAATACACATCATCCAGCCACTCAAAAGAAGACACGTCACCTCAGAACACTCCAGAATTCGGTGCTGGATTTGTATGGGCGCACTTGGCAGGTGCGCCAGTGTATTTTTGTACTGGCGCACTTCACAAGTGCGCCAGTGTATTCTGGCCTGTTTCCGGTTTTTCTGCCTAACTTCGTTCGTCCATATCTTCTTCATACGGACTCCGATTTACGCAAATTCGGACTCTATTTCGCGTATTTTTCCGAGACGAATGCAATGGCGCAACCCGTTTCCCTTATTTCTTCTCCTAAAAATTAATTATACCTTGATTTTTAACTCTTATGTTTACAGAAAATACGGGGTGTTACATTCTCCCCTCCTTAGAGGATTTCGTCCCCAAAATCTTCAAGTTAAGAAGAATGTGTCCTACTATCCAATCACCCATCTACTCAACCATCATCCACAAGCATCCATTGTCCTTAGAAAACTTCTAATGTTGTATGAACATATGCAAAAGTGTGTGTATATGTTCCTTATCTAATGCAAAGATCAGGCGGTCTACTGATTCAGTTGACCTCCTTAATGCGAATTATGTCAGTGCCATGAGTCCAACATGTATGCAATAGAATTCTAATGATATATATTATTTCTATATGAGTGCACAATCATTCACTCAAATGCAACATCCATGTGCTGAATCAATCATTTTGCATCCACAAGAATTGAAAAATGCTCACCCATCCATATGCAGTATGAGAGTGTTTTCGAGCCGATCTAGTGCCTAGTGTGTGTATATGCATCCACGGGCAACCACTAGCAACCACTTGCATCCACTTGCAACCATCAAACATAACATGTCTCAAACACATGTTTACACCCATTAGTTTCTACCTAAAGTTCGAAGATTCGATCGATATGATATAGTCGAATGATGGAAGCGAGTACAGATAGAACGAAAATTTGGTTCCCATTAGACATGGGTCCTAAGTATCGGCCCCAAAGACCGAAACCAACATCAAATTGACACCCAGAGGATTACCTTCTATAGACAATGTCAAAACTGGAAATCCTATCAAAAGTATTTAGATATTTACAGACTACTGGTACAGATCAGGTTCCCTAATGATTCTTAGGAAGCTAGGCATGATAAAATCATACCCCACGAAAACTCAGAATGTATGCGTCATACTTGACGCCTAACACAGATATCCCCCAAACCCCAATCTCAAACAGATGAGCCATAACCCTTATGGGTCTGAGTCTACAGCGGAATTCAGAAGTAATACTAGTATTAAAGTGCAGAGTATCGATTACAAAATCAAAATACCAGAATCAGAAAAAGTCTTAACTCCATAATCAGATAAAGAAATTAGACCTACTATAGAAATTTTCCTATTTCTATCCTAGCCACTAGCCTCAAGAGTGTTCGCCTGCCCTTCTTGTCCTCGTCTCTTCGGGCAGTCCCTAGTGAAGTGTCCCATCTCCCCACAGTTGAAGCAAGCGCCCTTCCTTTTTCTGCAATCCTTGTTCAGATGAGTCGAGCTCCCACAAGTAAAGCACTTTTTCCCCTTCTTATCTTCAGACTTCTCATCCTTCTTTTGTGTTTCCTTTTTGGGCCCCGCTTTCTTATTCTGTGGTTCTTCCTTCTTTGTCTCTTTCGGGCCCTTGTCTTCCTCGTGCAGTAGTGCCATATCCACCAATTTCTCGTAAGTTGCTCCCATGGGTACATGGGTCATGGCTAGGCTGTGTAGTGGCTCGTTCAATCCTTTAACAAAGCGGAGAGCCTTTTTATGCTGAGTGTTGACTAAATCCAATCCGAACCTAGCCAGTTGGTTGAACTGGTTGACGTATTCCTTGACCGTCATACTTCCTTGCTTAAGAGGTAAGAACTTTTCCAATTGTAAACTTCGTTCAGCTTGCGAGAGGAATTTTGTCTCAAACCTTGTTCTGAAATCCATCCATGTCTCAACCGGCCTCTCGGCGTTAGTGACTTCCCACCAGTAGGAAGCTTCGTCTTTGAGCAGCCATACTGCCAATTGTACCTTCTGCCTATCGTCCACCTCGAAGATAACGAATAGATCCTCAGTTTCTTTGAGCCAATTCCTTGCTTCTACGAATGATTCAGTTCCTTTGAAATCCTTCCCACCCATGGCCCTAAAATCTCTACAGATTTTTGAGAAAGCAATTGCACGAGGAGGGGGTGGAGGAGGGGGATCATTTGCTGGACCTGCAGCGGCGGTCCTAGCCTCAAGATATTGACGAAACCAACCGGGTACATGAACACCCTCTGGTATCTCAGATGCTTCAGACATGCTGGAACGAAAAAGGAAAGGTTCAATACAAAAAGGACTGAAAGAAAGATATATGGCTCTTGGGGATCATTTTTTTCAAAATAAGCTTTATTTTTTAAAATACTTCCTTCCAAAACCTTTTTTGAAAATAGTTCTCAAAAACTTTACCCAATCTGGTAACCTTCAGCTCTGATACCAAGTGTAACACCCCACCTCCGTTAAGGTCACTCACAAAGGGAATGCCTTAACTTTGGTGGAGCATTTTAGTAAACAGAACAGAAACTTACAAGACAGATAAAACAGTACTTGAAATTTTTTAACTTTATTACAGCGGAAACAGAAATTAATATGGTTACATCCTTTCAAATTTCAGAGTTCAAGTACAAAATATCAGTCTTGTACAAAAGCCTTCAAAATGCATGGTTTAAAATCATAATCCCCATGGAACGGAAGCTATACAAAGCCAAGCCATACTTTAAGCACTTCAAGCAAAGAGAAATCCGGATCAAGCTAAAGTATTCCCTCCTTGGATAACCTGGGGGGGAAACGGAAGAAAGGAGGCAAAACAACAAGGGTCAGACAAAAAGTCTGGCAAGTCCAGTGACTTTCAGCATATGAACAGATAATAATAATATGATATGAACATAAAACTGGATGTGAGATAACTGTAACAGGTGTAGCAGATATAACAGAAAAACAGAATGATATAAACTATTGTTTTACACTACTCTGCACTAATACTAGTATAGCAGAATTAGGTGTCACCCTAATGTCTAAATTGAAGCAGGAACGGGTATAGAATACTTTAACAGAAACAGAATGCTAATAATGGGCCTTTACTACCCGATCAGAAACAGACAGAAGCAGAAACAGATTTATCCCTACGGAAACAGAATGTAGAATTAGGTGTACACTAGTAATGGGCCTTTACCACCCGAACAGACGGTACCACACAGAAACAGACAGGTGTTACCACCCAACAGAAACAGACGGTACCAATAGAAACAGACAGAACTAAGCTTACCCTAAAACCCTACCCCAAGCGATCGGCTCCCTAATACATAAATATCCTGTGTCGGCCCCACAGTAGGGTGTATCACTCCCTAAAGTGACAACCAATTGGCACAGACCTATTTACAGATGTCACGGCGTCTTACATCCTCAGAGGCAGACCGGGATCCATGCACGCACATGACCCGGTTGGAACGCACCATCAACACCCCTCGCCATTATCAGAATGAACCACTTATAATTAGTTCAGTAAGCGTGCCCGGACCCTACCTACTGTTGGGTCAAAGTTTTGATACCAGAAAGGGTTACTGACTAATATGGGTCCCAAACAACAGATGACACAAGTAATTCCCCTCCTAACCTTGTGTCCCCAGACTAACAGATCTCAGATTAACTTGTTTACAAGTTCAGACATACAGAATTCAGATTTACTAGTTCACAGATTAAGTTAACAAGTTTTTAGACTAACAGATCAGATGTACATATTTTTCAGATTTGTCTAACTTTGTATTGGGCCTACAGATTCATGGACGGGTTTACTACACCTATTAATCCAGTTGGTTTAACCCTATTTTCCCCCAATACGTTTTAGACGTCATTCTTATCTTAGATTTGCATTAATTAATTATTAATGCCCAGACCTCTCACATTAGGTCGCTAGCTTGTGGCCGCTGGATAGGCCGGGCGGTTCCGGGCAGACTTCTGCCACAAGCCAGACCTAACCTCGTGTCTTAAGCAGGTTGTGACTAACTTCTCACATTAGAACCTATTGTTTGCGGCCACTGGATGTGCCGGGCGGTTCCGGGCAGAATTACGCCGCAAACTCATTCTAACCTCGAGTTAGTCACGTTTATCTTTGCGGCCAATTAATTAATAATTTACCGTTTATGCGCACGCCCAATATATATGCCAATTCAGGTTATATCAATAACAGGATGATTATATCAACACAGCAGATAACAGGTTTTAGCAGATAACAGATTTTATATGACTTAACGGATTTAACAGATTTAGCAACTTAGCAAATTTTGGCATATAACAGGTTAGGCATTTCAACTGACAAATTTAACAGATTAGGCATTTCAATCTAATTAGCAGTCTAGGCAATATAACAAAACTAGCAGTTTAGGCAACTTGGCAAATTAGCAGATTTAGCAAATTTAATATTTCTAAAGGTTCTATTTACATGCCTTGCCTAATCATAAATTGGCCTAAATTCATATGCCTACATAATTGTCATGATTCACAACATATACTCCATGTTTGCATAAGCGCAGAATATGGACATAATTTGCTATATAACATATGTTCCAATTTTTGTTAAACTAGCATTTTACAGCAGATTCACATATAAATTATACCAAAGATAACCATTAATTTCAATGCATGCCATATATCCAAAAATCCCTATTTATGTGTAATCACAATAATAGATATCCTAATTAATGTAAATCTTTACACCTAAGTTTCCATATCTTCTTCTTTTTAAGTCATGAATCATTATGCAAACTATACCCAACAATCTAAATCTTTAAATCATATCTTCTAAAAATCAGATCTTGACTTTTATATGCATTTTGTCCAAAGTCTCAAATCATATGTAATCTTACAGTGGTTCCTCTTCTTCTTTTATGACAGAATATGCATAGGTCTAAAACTAGTTTATAACATATGCTTATTTTTCTAATTAATTACAGATCTAAATAACATATGTTCATTTCTCTAATTAGTTACAGATCTAGATTACAACGTACACTATGCATACAACATATATAAATTATATGTTTACAGTCAAATTCATGCATCCAATCCCAAGTCATATGTCAATATATTTTATGCCTCAGATCTAAAGTCATATGTTCAATTCAATCTCGTCAAATTTCGCATCATTCATTATTTATCCCAAAATTTGCGTTCGTACGTTAATCTCTTATGAGATTAGGCACAGGCTCGTGGTAGCCTGGCTATAGAAACAGAAAGGAAGCAGAAAGGGATACAGAACATTCACAGAAAAACAGATCTGACATATATACAATCTCAGATTCAGATTTAAAAACATATCAGAATTATAATTAATGTTTATAGCAGAAAATAACTGTACTTGCCTTGATTGGATTAAAGAAAGAACTTTAGTTGTTATAGAATTGTTGCAGAAGCTTTTATCTCAAATTTGAATTTAGGATGATGTTGATTGACTTCTAGTTTTGATTCTAGCAGAGTAGCGACGCCATTTTTATTTTTAATTAGAAGAAGAGAGCAATGGAGGCTAGAGAATTGTGTAAGAGACTTAGGTTTAGGTTAGGGATGTATTTATAGGAAGATAGGGTGATTTAGAGCCTTCAGATCAGTCCAGAAGTCATCAGAATCGCACAGCTCGAATACACATCATCCAGCCACTCAAAAGAAGACACGTCACCTCAGAACACTCCAGAATTCGGTGCTGGATTTGTATGGGCGCACTTGGCAGGTGCGCCAGTGTATTTTTGTACTGGCGCACTTCACAAGTGCGCCAGTGTATTCTGGCCTGTTTCCGGTTTTTCTGCCTTACTTCGTTCGTCCATATCTTCTTCATACGGACTCCGATTTACGCAAATTCAGACTCTATTTCGCGTATTTTTCCGAGACGAATGCAATGGCGCAACCCGTTTCCCTTATTTCTTCTCCTAAAAATTAATTATACCTTGATTTTTAACTCTTATGTTTACAGAAAATACGGGGTGTTACATTCTCCCCTCCTTAGAGGATTTCGTCCCCGAAATCTTCAAGTTAAGAAGAATGTGTCCTACTATCCAATCACCCATCTACTCAACCATCATCCACAAGCATCCATTGTCCTTAGAAAACTTCTAATGTTGTATGAACATATGCAAAAGTGTGTGTATATGTTCCTTATCTAATGCAAAGATCAGGCGGTCTACTGATTCAGTTGACCTCCTTAATGCGAATTATGTCAGTGCCATGAGTCCAACATGTATGCAATAGAATTCTAATGATATATATTATTTCTATATGAGTGCACAATCATTCACTCAAATGCAACATCCATGTGCTGAATCAATCATTTTGCATCCACAAGAATTGAAAAATGCTCACCCATCCATATGCAGTATGAGAGTGTTTTCGAGCCGATCTAGTGCCTAGTGTGTGTATATGCATCCACGGGCAACCACTAGCAACCACTTGCAACCATCAAACATAACATGTCTCAAACACATGTTTACACCCATTAGTTTCTACCTAAAGTTCGAAGATTCGATCGATAGGATATAGTCGAATGATGGAAGCGAGTACAGATAGAACGAAAATTTGTTTCCCATTAGACATGGGTCCTAAGTATCGGCCCCAAATACCGAAACCAACATCAAATTGACACCCAGAGGATTACCTTCTATAGACAATGTCAAAACTGGAAATCCTATCAAAAGTATTTAGATATTTACAGACTACTGGTACAGATCAGGTTCCCTAATGATTCTTAGGAAGCTAGGCATGAAAAAATCATACCCCACGAAAACTCAGAATGTATGCGTCATACTTGACGCCTAACACAGATATCCCCCAAACCCCAATCTCAAACAGATGAGCCATAACCCTTATGGGTCTGAGTCTACAGCGGAATTCAGAAGTAATACTAGTATTAAAGTGCAGAGTATCGATTACAAAATCAAAATACCAGAATCAGAAAAAGTCTTAACTCCATAATCAGATAAAGAAATTAGACCTACTATAGAAATTTTCCTATTTCTATCCTAGCCACTAGCCTCAAGAGTGTTCGCCTGCCCTTCTTGTCCTCGTCTCTTCGGGCAGTCCCTAGTGAAGTGTCCCATCTCCCCACAGTTGAAGCAAGCGCCCTTCCTTTTTCTACAATCCTTGTTCAGATGAGTCGAGCTCCCACAAGTAAAGCACTTTTTCCCCTTCTTATCTTCAGACTTCTCATCCTTCTTTTGTGTTTCCTTTTTGGGCCCCGCTTTCTTATTCTGTGGTTCTTCCTTCTTTGTCTCTTTCGGGCCCTTGTCTTCCTCGTGCAGTAGTGCCATATCCACCAATTTCTCGTAAGTTGCTCCAATGGGTACATGGGTCATGGCTAGGCTGTGCAGTGGCTCGTTCAATCCTTTAACAAAGCGGAGAGCCTTTTTATGCTGAGTGTTGACTAAATCCAATCCGAACCTAGCCAGTTGGTTGAACTGGTTGACGTATTCCTTGACCGTCATACTTCCTTGCTTAAGAGATAAGAACTTTTCCAATTGTAAACTTCGTTCAGCTTGCGAGAGGAATTTTGTCTCAAACCTTGTTCTGAAATCCATCCATGTCTCAACCGGCCTCTCGGCGTTAGTGACTTCCCACCAGTAGGAAGCTTCGTCTTTGAGCAGCCATACTGCCAACTGTACCTTCTGCCTATCGTCCACCTCGAAGATAACGAATAGATCCTCAGTTTCCTTGAGCCAATTCCTTGCTTCTACGAATGATTCAGTTCCTTTGAAATCCTTCCCACCCATGGCCCTAAAATCTCTACAGATTTTTGAGAAAGCAATTGCACGAGGAGGGGGTGGAGGAGGGGGATCATTTGTTGGACCTGCAGCGGCGGTCCTAGCCTCAAGATATTGACGAAACCAACCGGGTACATGAACACCCTCTGGTATCTCAGATGCTTCAGACATGCTGGAACGAAAAAGGAAAGGTTCAATACAAAAAGGACTGAAAGAAAGATATATGGCTCTTGGGGATCATGTTTTTCAAAATAAGCTTTATTTTTTAAAATACTTCCTTCCAAAACCTTTTTTGAAAATAGTTCTCAAAAACTTTACCCAATCTGGTAACCTTCAGCTCTGATACCAAGTGTAACACCCCACCTCCGTTAAGGTCACTCACAAAGGGAATGCCTTAACTTTGGTGGAGCATTTTAGTAAACAGAACAGAAACTTACAAGACAGATAAAACAGTACTTGAAAATTTTTAACTTTATTACAGCGGAAACAGAAATTAATATGGTTACATCCTTTCAAATTTCAGAGTTCAAGTACAAAATATCAGTCTTGTACAAAAGCCTTCAAAATGCATGGTTTAAAATCATAATCCCCATGGAACGGAAGCTATACAAAGCCAAGCCATACTTTAAGCACTTCAAGCAAAGAGAAATCCGGATCAAGCTAAAGTATTCCCTCCTTGGATAACCTGGGGGGGAAACGGAAGAAAGGAGGCGAAACAACAAGGGTCAGACAAAAAGTCTGGCAAGTCCAGTGACTTTCAGCATATGAACAGATAATAATAATATGATATGAACATAAAACTGGATGTGAGATAACTGTAACAGGTGTAGCAGATATAACAGAAAAACAGAATGATATAAACTATTGTTTTACACTTCTCTGCACTAATACTAGTATAGCAGAATTAGGTGTCACCCTAATGTCTAAATTGAAGCAGGAACGGGTATAGAATACTTTAACAGAAACAGAATGCTAATAATGGGCCTTTACTACCCGATCAGAAACAGACAGAAGCAGAAACAGATTTATCCCTACGGAAACAGAATGTAGAATTAGGTGTACACTAGTAATGGGCCTTTACCACCCGAACAGACGGTACCACACAGAAACAGACAGGTGTTACCACCCAATAGAAACAGACGGTACCAATAGAAACAGACAGAACTAAGCGTACCCTAAAACCCTACCCCAAGCGATCGGCTCCCTAATACATAAATATCCTGTGTCGGCCCCACAGTAGGGTGTATCACTCCCTAAAGTGACAACCAATTGGCACAGACCTATTTACAGATGTCACGGCGTCTTACATCCTCAGAGGCAGACCGGGATCCATGCACGCACATGACCCGGTTGGAACGCACCATCAACACCCCTCGCCATTATCAGAATGAACCACTTATAATTAGTTCAGTAAGCGTGCCCGGACCCTACCTACTGTTGGGTCAAAGTTTTGATACCAGAAAGGGTTACTGACTAATATGGGTCCCAAACAACAGATGACACAAGTAATTCCCCTCCTAACCTTGTGTCCCCAGACTAACAGATCTCAGATTAACTTGTTTACAAGTTCAGACATACAGAATTCAGATTTACTAGTTCACAGATTAAGTTAACAAGTTTTCAGACTAATAGATCAGATGTACATATTTTTCAGATTTGTCTAACTTTGTATTGGGCCTACAGATTCATGGACGGGTTTACTACACCTATTAATCCAGTTGGTTTAACCCTATTTTCCCCCAATACGTTTTAGACGTCATTCTTATCTTAGATTTGCATTAATTAATTATTAATGCCCAGACCTCTCACATTAGGTCGCTAGCTTGTGGCCGCTGGATGGGCCGGGCGGTTCCGGGCAGACTTCTGCCACAAGCCAGACCTAACCTCGTGTCTTAAGCAGGTTATGACTAACTTCTCACATTAGAACCTATTGTTTGCGGCCACTGGATGTACCGGGCGGTTCCGGGCAAAATTACGCCGCAAACTCATTCTAACCTCGAGTTAGTCACGTTTATCTTTGCGGCCAATTAATTAATAATTTACCGTTTATGCGCACGCCCAATATATATGCCAATTCAGGTTATATCAATAACAGGATGATTATATCAACACAGCAGATAACAGGTTTTAGCAGATAACAGATTTTATATGACTTAACGGATTTAACAGATTTAGCAACTTAGCAAATTTTGGCATATAACAGGTTAGGCATTTCAACTGACAAATTTAACAGATTAGGCATTTCAATCTAATTAGCAGTCTAGGCAATATAACAAAACTAGCAGTTTAGGCAACTTGGCAAATTAGCAGATTTAGCAAATTTAATATTTCTAAAGGTTCTATTTACATGCCTTGCCTAATCATAAATTGGCCTAAATTCATATGCCTACATAATTGTCATGATTCACAACATATACTCCATGTTTGCATAAGCGCAGAATATGGACATAATTTGCCATATAACATATGTTCCAATTTTTGTTAAACTAGCATTTTACAGCAGATTCACATATAAATTATACCAAAGATAACCATTAATTTCAATGCATGCCATATATCCAAAAATCCCTATTTATGTGTAATCACAATAATAGATATCCTAATTAATGTAAATCTTTACACCTAAGTTTCCATATCTTCTTCTTTTTAAGTCATGAATCATTATGCAAACTATACCCAACAATCTAAATCTTTAAATCATATCTTCTAAAAATCAGATCTTGACTTTTATATGCATTTTGTCCAAAGTCTCAAATCATATGTAATCTTACAGTGGTTCCTCTTCTTCTTTTATGACAGAATATGCATAGGTCTAAAACTAGTTTATAACATATGCTTATTTTTCTAATTAATTACAGATCTAAATAACATATGTTCATTTCTCTAATTAGTTACAGATCTAGATTACAACGTACACTATGCATACAACATATATAAATTATATGTTTACAGTCAAATTCATGCATCCAATCCCAAGTCATATGTCAATATATTTTATGCCTCAGATCTAAAGTCATATGTTCAATTCAATCTCGTCAAATTTCGCATCATTCATTATTTATCCCAAAATTTGCGTTCGTACGTTAATCTCTTATGAGATTAGGCACAGGCTCGTGGTAGCCTGGCTATAGAAACAGAAAGGAAGCAGAAAGGGATACAGAACATTCACAGAAAAACAGATCTGACATATATACAATCTCAGATTCAGATTTAAAAACATATCAGAATTATAATTAATGTTTATAGCAGAAAATAACTGTACTTGCCTTGATTGGATTAAAGAAAGAACTTTAGTTGTTACAGAATTGTTGCAGAAGCTTTTATCTCAAATTTGAATTTAGGATGATGTTGATTGACTTCTAGTTTTGATTCTAGCAGAGTAGCGACGCCATTTTTATTTTTAATTAGAAGAAGAGAGCAATGGAGGCTAGAGAATTGTGTAAGAGACTTAGGTTTAGGTTAGGGATGTATTTATAGGAGGATAGGGTGATTTAGAGCCTTCAGATCAGTCCAGAAGTCATCAGAATCGCACAGCTCGAATACACATCATCCAGCCACTCAAAAGAAGACACGTCACCTCAGAACACTCCAGAATTCGGTGCTAGATTTGTATGGGCGCACTTGGCAGGTGCGCCAGTGTATTTTTGTACTGGCGCACTTCACAAGTGCGCCAGTGTATTCTGGCCTGTTTCCGGTTTTTCTGCCTAACTTCGTTCGTCCATATCTTCTTCATACGGACTCCGATTTACGCAAATTCAGACTCTATTTCGCGTATTTTTCCGAGACGAATGCAATGGCGCAACCCGTTTCCCTTATTTCTTCTCCTAAAAATTAATTATACCTTGATTTTTAACTCTTATGTTTACAGAAAATACGGGGTGTTACAATTCCTGTTGGATCCCTCCAACCTGTACTCCTACATCGCAGCTCATATATTTGTTTATATATGCATATGAAATAGAAAATTTAATCTAATTTATTTAAGATGAATCTTCCGCTTAACAGCAGGTAGTGTCAAAGGTCGTCCATTCACAAACAAGAATTATATATCGACAATCACCAACAAGGTAATAAATCATCCAAACATCCAAACATACAATTTATATACCAACAATAATGAATATTATTATATAAAACAATATTCCATGTATTCCAGAAGCATGAGAATTAACTCACGATCTATTCCAATCCGACAATTTATGATCATTTTATCTAACTTCAAACTGACGTTTCAATTAGCTCCGAATCACTCCAATCCAGTTTATACGTGTAGTATTCGCCGATACAATTTCAACGCAATTTGTTTCATGCAAATCTGATCACGTACGACAAAATTACAGAAATTATATGTTTATACACATTAAAACGTCATTAGCACCTTAGTTAATGAATTAATTACCCTTAACCCTCTATTAATCTTTCTCCCTCCAATTCGTAAATTTCTGTGCCACTCTTCCTGTAACCTTCCACCACCAAGTTGCCATATTCTCACCTTAATCCCTCCTCCATCTCTTCACGGAAATCGATGAAACCAACACCATCTTCATTCTCTTCACTTCCTCTCCTCCCCGACCACTACCATGTCACCTTCGAACTCCCAACCCACAAAGTGTCGCCAGCTGCCTCAAGGAATGATGCGACACCGTTTTCCCTGAAATCCACCCAAACTTTGCTGCTAGGTGCCTAACAACACTGCAAACCCAAATCAAAGCAGCTTTTCACAAATCATTGAATTAAAATCCCATAAATCGCAACTCTAGTTCAACCGAATACATTGCTCCATGTCGAGTTCCCAAGAATTCATGTGCAACCATAGAAAATTACATGGGAATGAAGAGCAATGCACAACTAGTTCAAAGATTAAAGCTTTGTATTTTTTTGATTTTTGGTTGAATTGATTTTGAATTTTAAAGCTCGATATTCTCTTGGTTTATAATTTGAATCTCATGGCATGGAAGAAAAAGAAGAGAGAGGGAGGAGAGTTATGTTGTCTAATTTCTGGAGGTGGAAGGATACTTACAGGAATATTTTATTAATATAATATTCATATGTATCTTTGTCAAGCGTTACACGCTCGCACAACCACATACAAGCTTTGATTGCTATGAAATTTGAGATTCTACAATAATTTAATAGTCCAGACCCGGTGAAACTAGTTTCATCGAATTCCGAGATCGTTTGCACAAACAGCTATTTTAATTGTTAAACCCTTCATCAATATGCGTTTAAATCACGCACGATCACAAAAAACTCTGATTGACACGAAACTTGAAATCCAACAGCAATTTTTACCATTACAAATTTTATAAAATTAGTTTCATCAAAATCCCAGGTCGTTTGAAAATTGGCTTTACCGCATGTTAGTAAAATCAAATAAATAATTAATCAATACAAAAAAATCACATTCATCGATTATAATTTCTTATTATTGTTTATATTCAAATAAAATTTTCCATAGCTTCAAAATAAACTCAACTTGATTTTAAACTCGATATTTTTTAATTTCAAGTCAATTTTACAACCATATTTTCATTTAAAATTTAACACAAATAATTCATTCTTAAAATTAATCGTTTTAAATATTTAAATTAGTTAAATATTCCTTATAAAAATCCAAGTTGTTACATTCATCCTCCCTTAAATGATTTCCTCCTCGAAATTGTAAGTTAGGAAGATTCTTACGAACTAATTAATTTTACTTCAAAATATTTCTCAAAAACTTTGTTAAATTTTCTAATACGGGAAAATTCCGGAAAATTTCGGCAACATCTTGTTGTATCTAACAATTCTATGATTTTTGTTTGATGATAACAAACATATATTTATTATTATAAATGTTTTACGATTGTATTACTCAACTTCATCCCACACAGGATTAAATATTTATATTTAAATAAAATACTACTGCATAGGAATTTAAATATTCAAATGGTATTTTATTTAAATATAATATTTTATTTCAACATCTGAATAAACATGCATCTGAATAAACATATTTTTACAACTCCACTATTTGTACATTCCACTGATATAATACAATTCAATTTCACATTCAATTTCAATTTCACATTTACAATGGTTCCTCACTACAACACTCAGCCACTCAGAATCAGTTACATGTACATACACATACACACACATAATTTTTTGTGTGTGTATATATATATATATATATGTTTAAATGTGTGGATATGCAAGAAAAATAGATCTATCATGACTGCTCAACAAAACACGTCAATAAAACATAGGCAAAGGAGCATGTATGTGCAACATGTTAGTGAACAAGGAAAAGTGTAACAACACTGCTCAAAATGAATGTGATTTTTTTTTGTGTATATACATACATACATACATAAATGTATATATATATATATATGCATGAAGAAACGTGCACATGAGTACAACAGTTTACAAGCATAATTTCATGAAGCTCGACATAGCAACAGGCAAAAAATGACATTGCACTGATTTTTACTGCAAAATGAAAATAGCAATAATTTTGGAGCAAAGAAAAACAATCCAAGTTTTTTATAAAATCTACTGCATGCAAAATATCTTTCATGCAACAACACGAATATAAAGGATTATTTTTGGCAAACAAAGAAATATTTTTTGTTCTTTCCAAAATATACAAAGGTTTCAAATGAGTATATTTGGCAACTAATTTCATTGCTTCTAGATAATAGTTTATTTAGGGAAAGGAATCATTTTCATAATTCAAAATGTTGCCAAAAATTTCGTGTGCTGTTTTTCAAAGCCAAAGGGAATCAATTTTTGGAAAGAAATAATTTCTGCAATTCAAACTGTTTTGAGCATCGCAAATGTTTTCCAAATATACAGTGCACACATGTGCAAACCAAAGTGATTTCAAATATCAAGAAACAATTTTTTGGCAAGATTTTTAATATGCAATCATGCATATATTCAGCAGGAAGAGATTTGTTTCAAGGAATCAAAATTGGCATTAACGACAATCTTCATTTAAAGCAAGATGTTCAAAAATGGTCAAAAGCAGTAGGTGACATTGTAACAACCCGAAATTTCAGAACCAATTTAAAATTTGTTTTAATCTATTTTATTGAATTTTGAATATAATTACTAACTTTTTCTCGATAAAATTTGAGAATAATTTTAAAATTAATTTTTATATTTTATTTTACTTAAAACAAGCTCGATAAAATTATAATTTGATTTATAAGTATGAATTTAAAAATCGATATTTTTAAAGTTATATCGATTGCTGATAAAATGACCATTCTTCTAGCAGTCTTGGAATTTAACAAAACCACTTTTTTTGGATCCGGAATGTCGAAATATATCAGGATTCCAATTTTCAAGTCAAACAGAGTTCATATGTGAGAGAACGGTAAATAATCGTAAGATGAAAATTCAGTCAGTCTTTAGTTTAAGCTGAAAATAAGGCCATTTTTCAAACGGTCTCCAAATTCGATGAAACTAGATTCATTGGAACCGTAATTCCAAAATATGGCGAGGTTCCAAAATTCATAATTTTTTGAGTTAACGTGTGGTCGCGAGACTAGAACTAAGTTTCACGTTAGAATTAATACACCTTCAATTTAAGTCAATTCATGAATAGTGTTTGTCCAATAGAAATTAGACAAACAAGTACCTACCTCCTCCACATGTCATGTTACCCTTAATTAGTGCTTCAATGAAGTAATGTAGGGTTTTAATTTAGATTTAATTCATTTCATTTACCTAAATTACATTTTCTACGCTAAAACACTCATTAATGGTGGCATCTTCTTCCTCCCTCCTCTTTCACCACCACCGCCGCTACCTAGAGCTGCTTCACCTCCTCAACCCTGCTGTGCCATGTCAGCAAATACCCCACTAGGCTACAGAAGCGGGCACCTCCTCCCTCTTCTCCTAAAAACTCTTCAAACAAGTAAAGTTTGCATTTTTAAGCTACAAAACCACTCCAACCACTTCTAGCAACCTCTACATGACTTCTACTCGCCACGAGGCACCCCAAAACCCTCACCAAGGCCCTCCACTTTGCTGTCCAGATCTGGTCAGTGGCTCTTGTGGGCCCCACAATCCCGCAAACCCATAAAAATGCTAGCTTTATGCCCTAGAACTCAAGTGTGCGCATATGAGTGTTGGTGAGTGGTTTAGTGTTGATTCGAGTTGATGAGGAGAGATCTTTGGCTCGTAGGAAGAGCGTGGAGTGCCGACGGTGAAATATTGAGGTGTTGGAATGCTCGAGGGTGAGATTTATCGTTTAGTTTATATAGTTTGTGCAGTTAAATCAAGATATGTTGTTAAATGTTTGTTTAAGCATATATGCGAAGTTGCAAAGTGCGTAACTTTTCATACGCACTCAAAATTAGGCGATTCAAAATGAGTTGGAACCATATCAATGAGATCTTTGCAATGAAACTAATTTGGTCAAATTTGGAGCTAGTTGGAAATTTGGGTTAAATTAAACTCGCGTTTAATTTGACCCAAAAGCGATTGTTATTATAATGATCAAAAATCTCGGTGAGAACTTCTTTCTTAAATTAGTATATTAGAGTAGTTAGTTAGTTATGCATTTTATGTTGCAAGTCAGAAATTGCACCACGTAGTTATATTTTCCTTTTTTGGAGTTCAACACATGAACTACTCACAAATCATTTGCAGTAGAAGCGTTGTATGTATATGCGACACTCGCATTTCATACTCCGTGGATGGACACTTGTGGCGCCATAAATGGTATTGGATAGTTGAATATTTATTTATGACTATGGCGTGTGCATTGCATGTGAGTAATGATTCATTAAATAATTGTTGTTGTTTGGAAACGCCATACGGGTCTGGGGATGATAATTAACTCACATCTCCCTTGGATTTAATCGTATGTCAACCGATTGATTGAAAGAATGTTATAAGCGTTATTTAATTATTTAATGCTTATGCAGTGTAAATTTCACTCTAGATGTGAATTGAATGTTTAATAGTTGTTTATCACTATTTTTAAATTCATGCGATGTATGAAATCCATATAAATAAAATTATATGGTAATTGATTGAGTCTGATTCCAATTCAGTAATCAAGAATATTTTAAAATAATATTCAGTGAAGAATCAAAATATGATTTTGATGTATGATTTTAGATGGACACGAAAATATTGAAATATTCATAAGTGAAATGAATATGAAGCCGAGTTAAGTAGTTATACACTATTTTAACTCGAACGGAATTTTTCTGTTGATTTTATTCATTTTATAATGAATATTGAAATATTTGATTTCAAAATCTGATATTTTGAAAATATTATCATTTTAGTATTATAATGATATGGAATATTCAATTCTGATTTAAAATTGAAATGGAAGTTGGAATCGTTTTTTTAAAACGAAGTTATAGATGTTTTATGAAATACGATTTGAATGGAAATCGACGAAATATATTTTATATATTTGAATGGTTTGAATAGAACGTGTCGCGCTGCGACCGTTCGCGAATTTCAACCATTAACTTCGAATGGACGTAACGGGAGATCCACTGTCGGATTCTCCTAAAACCGGAACCGTTGGGTTTGTATCGAAAAGATCTTTCTAATGAATATAAGAGGTTTAAATTTGAACGATTAGATTTCCAAATATGTCCAAATTAATTTTGAAAAAGGTCGCTATGGATGCAGTTCGGCAGCCGATATTGAAAACCGACTATAAGGACTTTAATAAAAAACTAAATAAATTATGTAAAATCATAATAAATGATTTGGATAGATTTTGGATGAAAAATTCCATGTTTGAAAAGATAAAAGATATTTTTATCTAAATGAACTAGTTTACAACTAGATTAGAAATCCAATGATTTTAAATTAATAAATTGGGTTGGGAATGGTTTAAAAATAACCAGAGTTTTCCAGCAAATATATTGGATGGATTTGAATGGGAATTATCTTCGGATAGTTCTATGTTGGATTCCTGATTATACAGATATTGTGGTGGGAATTTGGAAGATATTGATATCGTTATTCCAAAACGATATCTGTAAGTCTCAGAATTTGTTATCGAATGTAAGTCAACATGATTTCCATTTAAGATCTTATATTTAATATCAAATTGAATTTTGGGGTTCGTTGTGGATGGTATCTTAAATGATACTATTCTTGAGCCCACGTGTAAAAGTAATAAATCTTTTATTTAAGATTTAGGAAAGTTTTCCAGTTTACTTAATTAAATTGGAATTGAGTGGGACTCGATTTATTAATAATCGAGATGAGTTTCTATGAAGGAAGACCCCGACTATTTATTGAATTTTAAAGGCCTCGCCATTATTCCACTTATAGTATTAGTCAGATATGGAAATTCATATTGATTATGATTGATCTGATTTCCGAGAAGATTCCATATTAAATGGAAGATGAATTTGGGTTTATCTTGAACTTTGTTTTAAATGACATTAGTTCTTTATCCCAGTTAAATACAAGATTAATTCCTTAAAGTTGAATAATCATTAAGTAATGATTTTTGAGGTTATAACAAAGCTGAATTTTTAATGAATCTTTAGTTAGATTGGAATGTGAATGAGGTAATTAAATTTACTGAATTCAAGAAATGATCGAGAATGGTATAGTTTTACTTCATGCGATAGTTAAATCTTTAATTATATTTGAAACGTGAAATGGTAATTAATTTTGCGGATACCATGTGGGTGTTAGATATGGAGTACTACCAGTTTTGTTCCATGGGATGAATAGGTTGGGATTGGAAAAATAAAATAAAGGATTACTTCGGTAAGGCTCAATAATCCCGACTAGTTTGATAAACCTTAATTTGGTTTATGATTGTTAAAAGATAATACAAAATCTTTTGCAATGGTTTTTAAAGAAAGATTTAAATAAGAGGTTTAAATGAATTAAATCTTTGATAAGATTTATGGGAATAATTCCCAATGTAATGAATATTTGAATAAAAGAATATTCTTGATTGGAATGAGGCATATGATGTGTTATTATAGAACATGATTATAAGGTACGCAAGTTATTCGGAATATACAGGTTTTAACCCATTCTGAATAACTGATACGACGATTAAAAGTCGACGATGAAGACGATGGTTGAAGACTGAAGATCTTCACGTCAAATGGATGATTACTGATGTCTTGATTAGACTGTACACCTAAGACGAGGTAATAAGTGGTGATTGTCCAGATGTACTTGGAGATCGACCGGATTTGCGAGGACCTCTATCATGTATTGGACATAAGGGACAAGGAATAAGGTGCCTCCGGTTTCGTTCAGGCCCGGAATGAACTTGTAAATGGACCGTATGTATGACATTGTATTTCGTTATGTATTGATTGATTTCTATTAAATATGTATCTGTTTGGTGGTGGAGAATTTATTCTCTTGCTTAACACCCTTCTCTGAGACGTATGAGCTTAGAGGTTATATATTGATAGACATCAGTTTTATGGCATGAATTGTTAGTGTGACATGCTGAGATGCTATGATCAAGGCTTTAGTTGAAAAGCAGAGTCTTGTGATTGATGATCAAAGCACAACTTTAATATAGCATGGCTTTGTGTATAGCATTGATTCGCGAGCCTCACACTCCGGTATGAGTCAAAAACGGGATAGTGACTGCAGGGAGTGCATGCATTTCAGAAGTGGTGTCATGGTATCAAGCCTAGACATTTTTACTTATGTGGATGATGGATAGCGAGGCGCCTCGGATATGTTTGGTCGACAATGGCCATTTACGTGGTCCAATAGTACCGGGAAACGTATTGTTCAGGAATAACTAATCCACAAACATTAGGCGTGTACCGACCCTGAAGATTCAAGGGTTGCCCATAGGTGTGATCCTGAGGCATTTGCTAGAGTGTCTCGAAATAGGTAAGGAGACATCCCTTGCCTTGACTCATGATGGAATCCAATTTCCAATACACGACTTTTCAATTTTAGTTGTAAACCTATATGGCTACATAGTAGGATGGGGTACTATGCCATCTATGATTGATACATTTATATTTGAAGTTGATTTCTTCACTTATAGTAATAATAAAAGATAAATTTCATGTACCAAGCATTTTTTGCCATTATAAGGTAAAACTGTAATGTCCCAGTTTTCGACTAAGTTTGTAATCCAATTTATTATAGTTTATTTCAGTAACTGATTTAATTTGTAAATAATAAATTAAGAAAAATTCCAAGAGTATGTGTGTGTATATATATATATATATATATATATATATATATATATATATATATATATATAGATGAAACAAGTAAGTGATGTCTTATTATTTTATTTTTGTATTTCTATAGTTGTTATAAAAAAAGATAATCTAAATTTAAATATTATAGAAAATTAAAATAATAATTATTTAAACTCCTATGTATATATTTATATACACCAGTTCACTTAAGTATATATGAGACAAATCTAAACTTAAAAGGTCATGTACATTTCATATAAGTCCAAATATGTATAGTATTATATATTAACAAAATAAAATGAAGTGAAAGGCAAAATATAGTAAGAACTGAAATAATCTAAAAGCCTAGAGTTGCATAGTTATTAACTTAAATTTTGAAATGAACAAGTCATGGTGGCACAATATAGAGCAGCTGTGCATTTAGTATAGACTAGAACTTTTAGAAATGAAAACCTGAAAAATGGCATAAATCACAAGCTAATAAAGGAGAAAACAATCTATGCTTTCAAATGATACCATTTAATATGAATTACTTGAAAGCCAAGTATGACTTTTTAATTCATTTATTGTAGGGGTTGTAGATCAAATGGAAAAGTCAGCACACGCCTTCTTACAAATCGAAACATGAAGCTCATACCACCTATTTACCCTGTGCTTCCCCTACCAAACATATTATAGGGTTGTACATGTCTTATCTTTGGCCTTAGAAGCAAAGTATTGTGTGTATATGTATTGCACATGGGACTGATATACAATACATGTGCATGTATGTTTACATGAAATGACCGTGCTATTAAACCTAAAGTGAGTAATTACAGCAGCATTACCTATGTTCTTTCCAATCAACATAGGCAAAGCAGCTAGAAACCCTCTACATCCTACCCTATAGTATACCATTTCACATGGCTACAAGTGTGTGTGTGTATATATATACTCACACTTCAAAATAGAACTATCATGACATGTCATAGGAACAACTATAAATTCTTTTTCAATCATAATCACATTAGCACATGGCCAGTACACTTGTTCATACACGTACATCTGCATAGCCGTATGAATTGATATGAGAGGAGACTCTATGCTGATTTTCTTTTAATCAAATTGTAACAAGACTCCATGCCGTTTCCTTTCAATCAAATTGTAGCAACATGTACATCCTTAGTCAAGCTTACATGCCTGTGCTATTTTTTTCATCTATAAATACACTGTTTTTCATCACCAACCCACTCATACATTCATCTCAAAACAAATCTAAAGCAACCCAAGGAGCAAAGAGCGAAAGAATGGAAGGAAACCAATAGCTAAGAACGGGAAAAAACAGAGTAGAAACCTGTAACATTAAACCAAAAGACAGTGGACATATTTCGGTGAGTAAACTCCTTTCTGCCATTTAAAGATAGTATGGGAGGATTTAAATTACTGTGCGAACTGATATATATACATACATACATACATACATACATATATATGTTTGATTTCTCCTAATTGTCATTGCATAAATTCATTCATCATGTAAAACTATAGTAGATGGAAAACTGAAAATCCTGTAATCATTGAATAAATCTGGAACTGGAAAACCAGTGATCAAGTTTTGTGAGTGCAACTCCCCTTTATCTCTCATAAAAAAAACTGTTTTTGTTTGTACATAGTAGAATATAGATATAAAAATAGGAATATATGTTTTAAAAGTATTAAAGTTGGCTTAGAAAATTCTTCATGAACCTGGGAATACATACTGAAAAAAATACAGTAATAAAATATGTGAGGAAACATTTCACGTTCCTCTACTATTTATACATTTATCTCTTGAGGATTCGAAATGACATACATGTTTATATGTACCCAATATATTGAATGCAAATATTTATGTTGGTTAAAAGATAGTTGGATTTGATTTAGGGATTGAACAAAACAGAGGATGTAACAAAATACACAGGACAATGAAGTAAATCTAATGATAGTTCTATTTAAAGGTATCGATATTATTGGCTTAGTATATCATTTCGATTGTATTTATGAAGTATAAGTTATTTGCCAACAAACAAAAAGCTGTGGATACGATGCTAAACAATGAACTAAAACCATTAAATGCCCATCCACACGTTCTCAAGGAGTTGGCACATTTTTGTAGTGTATATAATGAACAATTAAATAATAACATGAGAAAGGAAGCAACAATGAATAGGAAAAAGAGGAACTTGGGTTTAATACGTGAATGGAGAAGGTCTGTTAGTAATGGGATTCGGCCAGCAGTTCATGGGTAAGGGGACAAAACGTAAAGAAAGGAAAGGGTTAATGGTGTTAAACAGCGGATGTGAGAAGGAGGCGTTTGAGAGACGAAGTGATCGGTCGGTGGTAGAGCGGAGGGAAGATGTGATGTGTGAGTGGTGGTTCAGCAGTCCCCGGATGAGCAAAAGCATCGTGCACATGCACGCTGAAGGGTGTACACATCATTATGTACATTGGGTAGTATAGGCTTTAGTCTTTACTACTACTAGAGAAGAAAGAAGCACGCAACAAAGAAAATATCATAAAAACAATAAGAATATAAATGTATATAGAAACTAGAAAACATAAAGGGAATAAAAGGAAGAAAAGGAAAGTAATGTACAAGGGTTCATGTCTGTTGTTGGGTTTGTATGGGATACACTAGCTGAAATTGGGTGGAACCGTGAAAGCAACTAATACGTGAAAGGGGGAAACTGGATGCGAAACTGGAATGCGTGGAAAAGAGGGTCAGTTCATGGGTGAGCTTCGGCCTAGCAATAAAAAAAACCCAGAAGAAAACGAAGCTAAGAAAGGAGGTTTGCGAAAGGTTGCGTTAAAAACGTGGCACAGGGAAAAAGAAATGAGAAGAAAGAAAGGAGGGTGGGCAAGATTTGCTGAAGAGTGAGTGGCAAATTTGTTTGGCCTGGGAAGTAACAACGAAATGAGAGGAAAAGGATTAGTGTAATGTTTTTTGTTGCTGCGTGGGTTCATGTTGTTATTACGCTTGGGCATGGGCCTTGTTTAAAAAAAGAATAAAAAGAAAAGGAAAAGCTAATTTAAATATAGTTTATATATGTATATAAATAAATATATGTATTAGTAAACATATAGGGTATGGGCTTATATAAATGGGCTTGGCTCGTTATAAAACAATTAAATAGAAAAGAAAGAGCATTTCACGTTAAAGCCCAAAATGTAAATAAAATATAAGACATTCATATAATATATACACGCATAAATATATTGAGGTGTATAAAATATAGGTTTAGACCAAGAAGATATGATCAAATATTATGGTTGGTGTGTGTGAGAGATCGAGTCAAACGTTGTTCTTTGTAAGGAACTCATCGTGTAGCAAATTTAAACTAGTCAATTTAAATTAAATTGATTCGAAAAAAAATGATTGAAATACTATACGTAGATTTAGTCAGCAATTAAACTA
Organism: Allium sativum; assembly: GCA_030737875.1. Taxonomy (NCBI): domain Eukaryota; kingdom Viridiplantae; phylum Streptophyta; class Magnoliopsida; order Asparagales; family Amaryllidaceae; genus Allium; species Allium sativum. Next base: position 294,493,536 of record CM060912.1, read on the forward strand.
TTACGAATTGTTTGCTCAATTAATTGGTTTATTAATTATGTTATATTTAATTACATTAATCGTAATTAATATTTTTATTAACATCAGTTAGTGGAAATAAACCTCGTTCCACTATATAAACTGTATGGACTGAATTGTTTGGACACTCTATCAGCAGAAATAAACACCGTTCTGCTACTTATTAGTTTGACATATTTTATCAGTAATTATATGTGCTGAGATGTTATGTTATCAGTAGAAAATATTGTATGTTTGGTTGTGTAAATTAGATTAACAAATCAAATATCGTCTGTTACAAGAACTGTTATAGGCTATAGGAACAACTAAGTTGAAATTTCTGTAAAGTAAATCAGAAATAAATTCAAGTTTTAATAATTGGATATTAATTATTTGTGAGAAACAATATAATGGATTATATTTAAAACCAGTTATATTATATACTTATTTAAAAAGAAGAAATCAATTATAATCAGTTAACCAGGTGGTTTGAGGTTGATGTAAGTTAATGGTTTAAATAACGATTGTTAATTAGATCAATTTGCTTCAATAGAAAAGGGTTCAATAGATTATTGTTTTTAAAACCATGGAATGTTTTTGATAAGATAATGGGATTTTAAATAGTAATTTAACTTTGGACAAATTACCCGAGATGGGGTGTTTTATATTAAGTAACTTTGTAAGGGAAATTGATTAACAAGAGGAAAAGAAATCAAGTTGATTTATTCGGAAATAAATTATTAAATATTCTCTAAATAAGGCTTATCAGGTCCAATGGTTTTAAACTTGTTTATTTTATTTTGTATTTGATAGTTAAATCACCGATTATCAAATTTGGACCTTTTCGTTATCGTTTTTGAAGAGACCGAATTCTAAATTCCACTTCGATTCGATATACATTATAAGTCAGAGATTTTATTGAAGACCATTGAAGATGAAGTATTGCAAGGGCTATTCTGTTTGCAGGATAGTGCCTTCGGTTTCTCCAATTCCAGGACAACTTGTATGGACGAATGTCTGACAGAGTATGCCTAACCAATCACGTACGATGATCTCTTCAATCATATTTATGCTGGTGGCAGAGGAATTCGTTTCTCTTGTTTTATACCCATAATATATTTTTGGGGAAGTCAATTAGTGGTTGGCGGTATGGACGATGTGACATTCAAAGAAATGACTTGTCTAAGGTAAGTTCAGCCTTAAGCCTCACAACCAAAAAATGACAAAAATCGTGCAGGCAGCAGGCTATGTGGGTCACTCCCATTAGGGTGTATTGTCATCATCTAGAGAATATTCGTTATGTTACTTCTTTTCATTTCTGTATCTCCCAAGAACTGTTATGTTGCAAACAACCGTAAGGTGACAATATATTCGATACACTCAAGTGAAATGAGTGGTCGGTCATGTGTGGACCGAGTTGCAAGATGTTCTTATTGAACTCCATTGTATCCCCTCTAGAGTACACTGATCGGAAGGTGGTTCCATACCTTTCCATAGTTGGAAATCCATTATCCAATAAGCGCTCGCGATTTTGATTGTATACTATATATGTAGAGCGTGAGATGCAAACGTTTTGCTAGATTGATATCTATTTGTATTTAGACATTATTATAATATCAGAAGAATATTGTTTTCAAAATATTTTAGGTTATCATAAGGTAAGAACCATTCATGTTTATGTGTGGATCGGTCTTACGATTATATTTTCTTTCAAAAGATTTTTGAAAATTAAAATCAAACTGTTTTAAATTGTTTACTCACACCAGTCCCATGACTGACCCAGAGTTTATTTTTCTATGTTTCCCTAAACTCTTGGGTGCCCAAATTTGTACGGGCAGTCAAGTAGTTCAGGATTTTGCAGATTTATTTGGAGGAGCTTGGAGAAGAAGGCTTCAATGTTAGATATTTAGAGATTATTTCCGCTGTATACATGATGTACTCTGATGATGTATATAAGCTCAAATCCAGTTTGTATTTCAAAAGTGATTTAATATATTATATTTTGTTCCGCTGCTATTATGAGATTATGTGTTGTTGTTTAGTTCGATCTTCTATCTATTTTCTTCTATTCTAATTTTCATTCTTTCTATTTCTCATTCTCTAACTTCTTTCTATTAATGATTCGTATTTCCATGCAATTTGGGTTGGGCGAGAGTTGTATTCAGTCAATTCAAATGGTACGGATATGGGGGTCGTTACAAAAACTCTATCCCCTGGTTTGTGTTTGCATTGTGTAATGGGACCTGAGTCTTATAATGGCTTCATTTTTCCTTTTTAGCATTGCGTTGTTTGTTTTATTGTGTTCTTTGGAGAAAACCAGTTCTGTGTTATACGGCGTGGTCCTTTGATTTATCCAACTTTAATATAAAGTTAATAACTGTTTTAGTTCTCACACCAGTCCCATGACTAACTCGGAGTTTATTGTTTCCACCTAAACTATGGGTGCTCATATTTTCCACATGGATAGCTAGTTGTTTGGTTTTGCAGATATTTATTTTCATAGGATCCTGGATTACGGCTGGAGCTATTTTTGGAATGCTTTGTATCCGTGTATCTCTTTCAGTTGTGGTAGTTGATATTTTCTGCTGCACATTATGATATATATTTAGCGTAATTTAAATCTCTGATAATTTTCCACTGTAAATTATTTATTTGTACTCTAATATCTTGTACTATGATGTAAATTGTTGTAATAGCTATGAAATGGTCTCATGTTTGTGTTCCGATGCGTCATGTTCTCATACAATCCGCGTTTTTTCGTCTCTTCGGAGATCGGGCGAATTCGGTGTGTGCCAGCTTGGTATCAGAGCTTTGGTTTACAAAGCTCGAGAACAAGATACCTTAGAACCAAACGAAAGAATTCATCAGAGATTGGATTAGTGACATCCTATAAGAATAACTCATCAGAGATATGGTTAGTAATACCCTAGGACGAGTTTGAAGAGTGTTATAAAAAACGAGTTTAGTTTTGAAAATTATATCTTATTATACGAATTTGAGTATTTTATTTTATATTGAATTTGGACTATCGAGTGTAAGAAGATTTTGACTATACGCGTAATTAACGTGTATTTGAAGTCTTGAATATACTGGATAGAGATAGAATCACACTCTAGTCGCCCGGGGATAATTTTGATGATCGGTATACCATCATCTGTATTTATATTCGAGTTTCGAAAGTGGGATATCTATATATTTCCAATTGACTGGTGTGACAACCAAAACTTAGTTAGAATTTAATGTTTGTGATTTGGCATTGAAAATATGATTTTGAGTATATATAGAAGTTATATATTTGAAAATCTAGTCAACTAAATGATTGCTGGTTGTGATGGATGATAATTAGTTTAACAAATAAAAATATTGGAATAATAAAACCAATATTAGAATGAAAGGTAATTTATGCCAAATCAAACGTAATGTAGAATTGAATTGAAAATTTAGTTGAATTGGATCTATATACATGGGTATACATATATATATATATATATATATATATATATATATATGTTGAGTAGGTTATGGATTTACTGTTGAGTAAAGGTTGAGTAGAGAAATAAATTGCATACCCGACAAACAGGTGCACCTTAATGAGTTTGTTGCGCAATTTTATTTATTATATTAAACTAATGTGAGTGATTTGGATGCGCTGTGATGGTTATTCTGTGTGAAATTAAAACATACGCCATAGGATAGTAATAAATAAATTATGGACTACACACCATAACATACTACTGAAGATGGCATAACACATCATATTCCATATAGGCATTTGGCGCTTATATGACGAGGTTTGGATTACCATACGAGCGAGATGCTTGTATGGCGAGGACTAAATTGCAGGCTGAACAGAAGACTGATTATGGACTTAATAACATATAACAATAAATTGTAGGATTTAATAACAAACCCTACAAAGGTCTTGAGATGACAAAAATGTGCACGTCTCTCTTGTTTTAGATACGACACATGGATTACGACTAATTCTCATCATTGGGTCAAGGAATGATTTTTTTCACATCTCCCTTGAGCATAGATAACTCACATGTGATTTGTATGCAATATACTGATTTATTGGGTGTCTAATACGGCCCAATAAATTTGTTCAGATCAACCTGTACAAAGGAGGTTATGGCAAAATTTTCCAAAAATTTAAGGCGTTAACCAAATTTTGAGAAATTAGGAAGTTCTTAGAAACTGAAAAGTTTTAGAACTCGAGCCAGAATGAAAGTTGAGTTGGTTAGTTAAACTACTTTCAGCTCCGTTCCTTTTTCGAGGACGAAAAAGTTTTAAGTGGGGGAGATTGTAACAACTTGGAATTTCAGAACCAATTTAAAATTTTGTTTTAATCTATTTTATTGAATTTTGAATATAAATTGCTAATTTTTGCTTGATAAAATTTGAGAATAATTTTAAAATTAGTTTTTATATTTTATTTGACTTAAAACAAGATCAGTAAAATTATTAATTCGATTTATAAGTATGAATTTAAAAATCGATATTCTTAAAGTTATATTAATTACGGATAAAATGACCAACTTTCTAACTGTCTCAGAATTCAATTAAACCACTTTTTGTTGGATCCGTAATAACAAAATATGTCAGGATTCCAATTTTCAAGTCAAACGGAGTTCGTGTGTGAGAGAACGGTAAATAATCGTAAGTTGAAAATTCAGTTAGTTTTCATTTTAAGCTGAAAATAAGGACATTTTTCAAACTGTCTCCAATTCGATGCAGCTATATTCGTTCGAACCGTAATTCCAAAATATAGCGAGATTCCAAAATTCATAATTTTTGGAGTTAACGTGTGGCCGTGAGACTAGAACGAAGTTTGCACGTTAGAATTAATACACCTTCAATTTATTTCAATTCATGAATAGTGTTTGTCGAATAGAAATTAGACAAACAAGTACCTCCCTCCTCCACATGTCATGTTACCCTTAATTAGTGCTTCCATGAAGAAATGTAGGGTTTTAATTTAGTTTTAATTCATTTCATTTACCTAAATTACATTTTCTAAGCTAAAAGACTCATTAATGGTGACATCTTCTTCCTCCCTCCTCTTTCACCACCACCGCCGCCACCCAGGGCTACTCCACCTCCTCCACCCTATTGTGCCACATCAGAAAACACCCCACCAGGCCACGGAAGCGGGCCCCTCCTCCCTCTTCTCCTTAAAACTCTTCGAAACAAGTAAATGTTGCAATTTTAAGCTACTAAAACACTCCAACCACCTCTAGCAACCTCTACATGGCTTCTACTCGGCACGAAGCACCACTAAACCCTCGCTAAGGCCCTCTTCTTCGCTGTCCAGATCTGGTCAGTGGCTCTTATGGGCCCCACAAGCCCGCAATCGCATAAAAATGCCAGCTTTATGCCCTAGAACTCAAGTGTGTGTGCATATGAGTGTTGGTGAGTGCTTTAGTGTTGACTCGAGTTGAAAAGGTGAGATATTTGGCTCGTAGCAAGAGTATGTAGCACCGACGGTGAAGTGTTGGAAAGCTCGGGGTTGAGATTTATCTTTTATTTTATATAGTTTGTGTGGTTAAAATCAAGATATGTTGTTAAATGTTTGTGTAAGCGCATATGCGAAGTTGTAAAGTGCATAACTTTTTCATACGAACTCAAAATTAGGCGATTCAAGATGAGTTGAAACCATATCGATGAGAGCTTTGCAATGAAACTAATTATGTCAAATCTAGAGCTAGCTGGAAATTTGGGTTAAATTAAACTTGCGTTTAATTTAACCCAAAAGCGATTATTATTATAATGATCAAAAATCTCGATAGAACTTCTATCTTAAATTAGTATATAAGAGTAGTTAGTTAGTTATGCATTTTAAGTTGCAAGTTAGAAATTGCATCAAGTAGTTATATTGCCTCTTTTTGGAGTTCAACACATGAGCTATTCAAAAATCATTTGCATTAGAAGAGTTGTTTGTATATGTGACACTCGCATTTCATACTCCGTGGATGGACACTTGTGGCGCCGTAAATAGCATGGACAGTTGAGTATTTATTTATTTATGACTATGGCGTGTGTATTTTATGCGAGTAATGATTCGTTAAATAATTGTTGTTGTTTGAAAACCCCACACCGGTCTGGGGATGATAATTAACTCACACCTCCCTTGGATTTAATCTTATGTCAACCGATTGATTGACACACTGTTATAAGCATTATTTAATGCTTATGCAGTTGTAAATTGAACTCTGTATGTGAATTGAATGTTTAATAGTTGTTTATCACTATTGTTAAATTCATGAGATGTATGAAATCCATATAAATAAAATATGATAATTGACTGAGTCCGATTTCAATTCAGAAATAACGAATATTTTAAAATAATATTCAGTGAGGAATCAAAATATGATTTTGATGTCCGATTTTAGATGGACACGAAAATATTGAAATATTCATAATTGAAATGAATATGAAGCCGAGTTAAGTAGATATACGCTATTTTAACTCAAACATAATTTTTCTTTTGGTTTCATTCATTTTATAATGAATATTGAAAGATTTGATTTCAAAATCTGATATTTTGAAAATATTATCATTTTAATATTATAATGATATGGAATATTCAATTCTAATTTAAAATTGAAATGGAAGTTGGAACCATTTTTTAAAACAAACTTATAATTGTTTTATGAAATATGATTTGAATGGAAATCTACGAAATATATTGTATATATTTAAATGGTTTGAATAGAACGTGTCGCGCAACGACCGTTTGCGACTTTCAACCATTAACTTCGAATGGACATAAAGGGAGATCCAACCGTCGGATTCTCCTAAAACTGAAACCGTTGGGTTCGTATCAAAAGATCTTTCCAATGGATATAAGAGGTTTAATTTTGAATGATTAGATTCCAAATATGTCCAAATCAGCTTTGAAACAGGTCGATGTAGATGCAGTTCGGCGACCGATATGGAAACCTACTGTAAGGACCTTAATAAAAAAATGAATAAATTATGTAAAATCATAATAAATGATTTGGAAAGAGTTTGGGTGAAAAATTCCAAGTTTGAAAAGACAAAAGATATTTCTATCTAAATGAACTAGTTAACAACTAGATTAGAAATTCAATGTTTTAAATTAATAAATCAGATTGGGAATGGTTTAAAATAACCAGAGGTTTCCAACAAATATATTGGAATTGATTTGAATGGAAATTATCTTCGGATAGTTCTATGTTGGATTCCGTGATTATACGGATATTATGGTGGGAATTTGGAAGATATTGATATCGTTATTCCAAACGATATCTGTTAGTCTCATAATTTGGTACTGAACGTAAGTCGACATGATTTCCATTTAAGATCTTATATTTAATATCAAATTGGATTTTTGGTTCGTTGTGGATGGTATCTTAAATGATACTGTTCTTGAGCCCACATGTGAAAGTAATAAATCTTTTATTTAAGATTTAAGAAAATTTTCCAGTTTATTTAATTAAATTGGAATTGAGTGGGACTCGATTTATAAATAATCGAAACAAGTTTCTGTGAAGGAAGACCCTTACTATTTATGAAATTTAAAAGGCCTTGCCGTTATTCCACTTATAGTATTAGTCAGATATGGAAATTCATATTAATTACGATTGATCTAATTTACATGAAGATTCTATATTAAATATAAGATGAATTTGGGTTTATCATGAACTTTGTTTTAAATGACATTGGTTCTTTAGCCCAGTTAAAGACAAGATTAATTCTTGAAAGTTGAATAATCATTAAGTAATGATTTTTGATATTAAAACCAAGTTGGAGTTTTGATGAATCTTTAGTTAGATTGGAATGTGAATGAGGTAATTAAATTTAACGAATTCAAGAGATGATCGAGAATGGAGTACCACCAGTTTTACTCCATGCGATAGTTAAATCTTTAATTAGATTTGAAACGTGAAATGGTAATTAATTTTACCAATAACACAGTAGGTGTTAGATATGGAGTACTACCAGTTTTGCTCCATGGGATGAATAGGATGGGTTTGGAAAAATAAAATAAAGGATTACTTCGGTAAAGCTCGATAATCCTGATTCTAAATAACTATACGACGATTAAAAGATATGGAGTAGTACCAGTTTTGATTATAAGATACGCGGGTTATGCGAAAAGACCGGGTTTAACCCATTCTAAATAACTATACGACGATTAAAAGTCGACGATGAAGACGGTGGTTGAAGACCGGAGATCTTCACATCGAATGGATGATTATTGATGTCTTGATTGAGTTGTACACCAAAGATGAGGTAATAAGCGGTGATATCGACCAGATTTGCGAGGACATCTCTCATGTATTGGACATTTGAGACAAGGAATAAGGTGCCTCCGGTTTCGTTCAGGCCCAGAATGAACTTGTAAATGGATTGTATGTCTGACATTGTATTTCGTTATGTATTGATTGATTTCTATTAAATATGTATCTGTTTGGTGGAGGAGAATTTATTCTCTTGCTTAACACTCTTCTCTGAGACGTACGAGCTTAGAGGTTATATATTGATAAACATTAGTTGTATGGCATGAATTGTCAGTGTGACATGCTGAGATGCTATTATCAAGGCTTTAGTTTAAAAGCATAGTCTTGTGGTTAATGATTAAAGCATGGCTTTAATATAGCGTAGCTTTGTGTATAACGTTGATTCGCAAGACTCACACTCTGGTATAAGTCAAAAACGGGATAGTGACTACAGGGAGTGCATGCATTTCTTTCTAATTAGAATTGGTGTCATGATATGGGTGCCAGACATTTTTACTTATGTGGATGATGGATAGCGAGGCGCCTCAGATATGTTTGGTCGACAATGGCCATTTACGAGGTCCAATAGGACCGGGAAACGTATTGTTCAGGAATAATTAATTCACAAACGTTAGGCGTGGACCGGCCCTGAAGATCCAAGGGTTTCCCATAGGTGTGATCCTGAGGCATTTGCTAGAGTGTCTCAAAATCGGTAAGGATATATCCCTTGACTCATGATGGAATCCAATTTCCAATATGTGACTTTTCGATTTATTTGTAAGTGTATATGGCGACATAGTAGGATGGGGTACTATGCCGTCTATGAATGATACATTTATATTTGAAGTTGATTTCTTCACTTATAGTAATAATAAAAGATAAATTTCGTGTATCAAGCATTTTTGGCCATTATAAGGTAAAACTCTATCCCCTGGTTTGTGCTTGTATTGTATGATGGGACCTGAGTCTTATAATGGCTTCATTTTTCCTTTTTAACATTGCGTTGTTTTTTGTATGGTACTCTTAGGAGAAAACCCATTCCGTGTTATACGGCGTGGTCCCTTGATTTACCCAACTTTAAAATAAAGTTAATAACTGTTTTAGTTCTAACACCAGTCCCATGACTGACTCGGAGTTTATTGTTTCTACCTAAACTCTGGGTGCCCATATTTTCCACACGGGCAGCTAGTAGTTTGGTTTTGCAGACATTTATTTTCATAGGATCCTGGATTACGGCTGGAGCTATTTTCGAAATGCATTGTATCCGTGTATCTCTTTCAGTTGTGGTAGTTGATATTTTCCGTTGCACATTATGTTTATGTGTCTAAATGTAATTTAAATCTCTGATATTTTTCCATTGTAAATTATTTATTTCTACTTTGATATAAATTGTTGTAATAGCAATGAAATATTATCATGTTTGTGTTCCAATACGTCATGTTCTCATACAATCCGCGTTTTATGTCTCTTCGGAGATCGGGCGAATTTGGTGCGTGTCAGACATAAAGCAACACAAATATTTGTGTGCATGCACTCATAAAGCATCTCAAGGAATAAATTTGGCAAAAATCATTTTAATTCTTTCCCAAATATACAAAGAGACAAGTTTGGCACAAATGTAATTCACATACATTTTTAGAGCAAAAGAAGGCAAGAACAAAAAATATCTTTTGTTCTTATCAGATGACAAGGCAGTGATAATGCAAATTTGACAAATACACACAACGGAAATGTGGCATAATTCAAGAAAGTAATAAAAGATTTCATTTCTGGAAATATATGGCAAGAATGAATTTCATCAAGCATGTGTCATGCAAATCCATCAGTTTCTTCAAATAAACAGTGTGCAAAAACATAGCTAAATACATCAATGAAAAGTCAAGCAAGGATTTATCTGAGTATTCAATGGAATTGTTTTTGGCAAAAATTAACAGTGTACTAATGGCAGTCAATCACGCAAGAATCAAGCACAAATCAAGACCAGATCAACGCGATGAAATCAGAGATTAAAGGGTTTCTTAACCCTATAAAGACACATTCATCACAGGCAAAGATTGCATCGAAACAAATCATTTTTACCCAAGCTTAAAGAAATAAGATTCAGAGAACTAATAATCTTGTGAAGTTTTGATTACAAATCCAAATCAACGACCAGAGGGCAACATCATCAAAAGCATCAGAGAATAAATCAATCCTTTTTTTAAACGTTGTGATTTCAGTAGAAGGACAAAAAACCCAAATTTCTTACATGGTCACCATTGAAGACAAGAAGAATCCAACTATTCATTTGTTCAAGTGACAATATAAAATGGGGAGGGTTTTGTTTTTTATTGTCTTTAAGTTGTTTTCTTTTTCTTGTAATCGATCAACAGTTTTCTAGTTCACTGTAAACTAGGGTGTACTAGCTACGAGTTTGTAGCTAGGGAAAATTTGGTTTTGGGGACAGAAATTAGTGTAGGGTTTTGAACGTAGGATTAGTGCAACTAGAGCGAGACTGTGAGGCCTTTTTTATGTAGCTCCTAGTAGAAACTTGGGGATAAGTTTTAAGCGTAGGGTTAGGATAATTAGGCTAGGAATTGTCGTGATTTTACATTTGTTGTAAGCGTTGTAATAGTTGACTAATATCTAGTAGAAATCTTGGGAATGTAGTAGTAGGCAGGGTTTGCCGAAGCTGGGTAAAATCTGTGTTATTTATTTCCTGTATTTATTTTCTCTGCTGCATTGTGTGCTATGATATTTTTTAATATCTCGTAAAACTCCAATAAACCCTATTCACGCCCCTCTAAAGTTAATATAGATCCAACAAGTGGTATCAGAGCTTAGTATTTTCATTAACTCTAGAGTAATGGTGTTCTCTAGTTGTCGGAATAACGAGAGTCATATTCCAATTATTTTCAATAGGACAATTTTTTTATTTTGGAAATCAAAAATTTTATTCCATTTAACATCTGTTAATTTTGAATTTTGGAAGGTTATTGATGTGAGTGTAGATAAGAAGAATAAAATTACCAATGCTCGTGTTATGCATATTCTCTATTCTTATCTTAGTAGTAATCAGCTTAACCTTTTATCCCACTGTTTAACTGCGCAGGATATTTTGATTACTCTCAATGCGAAGTATGGAAGAAATTGTAATGACCCGGGGAATTTGTGACCTTGGTAATCAACATAAACTCAATGTTGACTATTCAAGCATCGAAAATACCGGATAGTTAATGAAAGAAAATAGAGGGTGAGAATAGATAAGATAGAAAATTAGAATAGAAGAAGAAGAAGAATATACAACATCAGAGTAACATGAATCTCACAGCGGAATGAATAAAATATATTATACAACATAACTTGAAATCAAAACAGTATATGTATGCAATACCATTATCAGAGTACAAAACTTACAACTTAACGAAAATAAACAATAGCTATATAATCCTGAAGCCTCCTGCTCCAGCTCTCCATGCATATCTGTAAAATCCCGACTACTTGACTGCCCGTACAAAATTGGGCACCCAAGAGTTTAGGGAAAACAAAACAAAATAAACTCTGGGTCAGTCATGTGACTGGTGTGAGTAAACTCCAACCATTTGTTTAACTTTTAAAATCCTTTTAAAGGAAAAAATAATCGTAAGACCGATCCACACATAAACGCGGATGGTATTTACCTTAGATAATTCAAAACATTCTTTTAAAATCAATAGTCTACTGATATTATAATAATGTCTAATATAAGCAAATATCAATCAAGTAGAATGCTTTCATCTCACGCTCCACGTATATAATATACAATCAAAAACCGCGGACTCTTATTGGGTAATGGATTTCCATCTATGACAAGGTATGGAACCACCTTCCGATTAGTGTACTCTAGAAGCGATACACTGGAGTTCATCAAGAACATCTTGTAACTCAGCCACACATAACCGGCCATTCATTTCGCTTGAATGTTCTGAATATATTGTCACCTTACGGTTGGTAAACCAACATAACCATTCCCGGGAGATACCGAATTGAAAGAAGTAACAAATATGAATATTCTCTAGATGGTGACAATAAACCCTAATTGGGTGCGACCCACTTAGCCATGCTGCCTGCACGATTTTTGTCATTTCCCAGTTGACGAGGCTCGTGGTCATAACGTATCTTTTAACAGATCACTCCTTCATTTACTTTGAATGCCACATCGTCAAACCCATCAAATCACAAATTTATTTCCCCAAAAATACTACGGGTGTAATCTAAGAGAAATAAATTCCTCCTCCACCAATGTAAATATGTTTGAAACGATCAATTTACGCGATCTACCAGATATACTCTGTCAGACATTCGTCCATTCAAGTTGTTCTGGGGCTGGAAAACCCGAAGGCACTATTCTGTAAATCCATCTTAGGCAATTTCTACCTAAGTTTTACTGAACAGCCCTTGCATAACTCCATCTTAACCTATCTTCATCATATTTGATTCACAACGCTGATAACATACGGAGTGGTTTTAAGATAATATATCTGATCTCGATCTCTCCGTATTGACAATGGAAATGGTCACAATCTTTGACAGTCGGTGATTTAACTATCAAAGGAAAACATGTGGACAAACAACAGATGTATTCCCAAATGGAAATCTTACCGATCAATCATCATTTCGTTTCCCAATTTCCCATTTATCCTTTCCATATATTCATAAATTCCTTATTTTCTTAAATTAGAAAATATACGTTATTAATTTCGTAAAACGTTTCCATTTCTGATTCATGCATCAATATCTTCCCACCTTTATCAGTCTCTAACTGTAAACTAGTAAGAGAACAAATTCCCAAGTATAAACCCCGAAGGCTGAAACCAACATCAGATCGATACCCAGAAAGCCTACGGAACCATGCCGCGATGAGGTTACCTCTCCGAAGGCACTTTTTCGCCCTTTAACAGGTGTCGTAGTCTCATCAAGCCTACGGAACCATGCCGCGATGAGGGTACCTCCCAAAAAGCCAGGAGCCCCGGGGACTCAGAAAAGAAGGAAACAAGGATTCAAACAGAAGATCAAAAGTTAGTGCATGGCTTTGGGGAATATGCCTTTAAAACAAAACTTTTCTTTTGGAAATGCTTCTTTTTAAACCGTTTTGAAAATAATTTTTCAAATCTTTTATCTGATCCGGTAACCTTCAGCTCTGATACCAAGTGTAACACCCCACATCCATTAATGTCACTCACAAAGAGAATGCATTAACTTCAGTGAAGCATTATAGGTAAAAGATGCAGATAAATTACAAGACAGACAAATAAAGTAGCGGAAAACAAAGTCATTTTATAAGCAACGTATTTCAGTCAAGCTTTCACAACAATTGACTCAATCATACTTAAAAGTACTACACAAAATTTCTGTATTGATTCAAAAACTTCCAAGTATATAAGAAGCATAAAACATAACAAAGTAGCATAAGTCCCCAAATTAAAGTGTAAACACAGCCATAGCCAGAGATAAGAGGATCCAAGCAATACATCAAAGAATCTCCAAGCTTGGAAAGAGAAACGGTCTAAACTGAGCTGAGCTATTCCCTCCCTGACTACCTGGGGGGATAAATGGAAGAAAAGAAGACGAAAGAAAACGGGTCAGACATGAAGCCTGGTAAGTCCAGTGACTTTCAGTATGTAAACAGGTAAAAGTAAAATGACATGAATAAACTGAATATAAGACAATACCGTGATAAGAGGGATAACAAGATAGGATTAGCATAAGATATGATAAGGCAAGATAAACTGAATGTGCTTCTACTTTTTCTCTGCTTCGCTACTACCCTGTTATTCTGGTTTCTATATCCCTGCACCACCTAACTAGTGCCCCAACTAAAAATCTGTATAAAACGATAATGTGATCCCAATCCCTGCAATTGTGGTAGCCTCCAGGTGTACATCTATTATGAGGATCCCACCTCAATCTGCCTAATTGCCATGGATATGTTAGACTTACCCTTACTACCCTATTGATCGGCTCCCTAACTCGCATGTATGTATTACTTGTGTCATTTGACCTCGCTTGTATGCATTCATTACTTGTGTCATTTGACCTTGCTTGTATGCATTCATTACTTGTGTCATTTGACCTCGCTTGTACGCATTCATTACTTGTGTCATTCAGCCCCGCTTGTATGTAGATACCTGTGCTGGCCCCATCATGGGGTGTATCAATTCCCATGATGGTGACTCGACATGATTCAAGATGCATACAACTGATGCCCAATGCCTGCTTTTCCACTCCGGAGCACGTGCATGCCCATACTCGGTCGGAACTACATTGCTGCACCAACCACCGCTATTTTGACCGCTTATAATCAGCCCAGTAATCGTGCCCCACCCTGCCTAGCTCAGGGTACCATGATACATCTATGTGGGTTACTGCTGAAATGGGTCCCCGTTACTAGGGTTTCTTAATTGACATGTTTTAATGGTTAAGTGTTCTCAATTTAACTTAACCCCACCCATTTGCTTAATTAACATGTTGTACTGGTTAAGTGTTGCCTATTCATATGCTACTTAACCCTCTCACAGATTCATGCATGTTTATTTGACAGTTAAGTTTGTGGGCCTATATATACTAATTTTACCCACTTACCCAAGATTTACTTAACCCTTCCACTTATCAAGTCCATATGTATTATTGGTTAAGCTTGCGTTAACCCTATTCACTTTGTTCATATAATATTGGTTAAGTTGTCTTCCTGTCCATGTTAACTTAACCCACCCACCTAGCATGTCATATTGGTTAAGTGTTTCTTATTAACTTAACCCTTCCCATTCATCATGTTGTATTGGTTAAGTGTTTTCTATTAACTTAACGTTGTTCATTCATCATGTTATATTGGTTAAGTGTTTCCCCTTGACTTAACCTCACTCGTTCATCATGTTATGTTGGTTAACTTAACCCTACTCATTCATCATATTGGATTTAGTTGAGTGTTTCCTATTAACTTAACCCTTCCACTTGTCATGTTACCTTGGTTAAGCTTTTCCCTATCACACATAATGTTATATTGGTTAAGTGTTGCCCTCTTTTGTTAACGTAACCCTACCATTCTTAGCATGTCCGTCCATTAGCATTAATTCATTCATTAATGCCTCAACCTCTCACATTAGAACTGATGTTTGCGGTTGCTGGATGTGCTGGGTGGTTTCGGGCAAATTTCTACCGCGGACTCATTCTAACCTCGGGTTTTGGGCTTAATGCGCTAACCTCTCACATTAGATCTATATTGTTGCAGTCGCTGGATGTGCCGGGCGGTTCTGGGAAGTCTTACAGTGCAACTCAATCTAACCTCGGGTTAGGCACGTTCATCTTTATCCAATTTACATATTTACCATACATGTCCAAGTCTAGATTTTATATACTAATTATCCCAAATTTTACAAAACTAGTCATGTTCCAATTCTCAAGTTATGCCCAACCAAGCCAATTGCAAGTTATGCCCTAGAAATTAAATTTCAAGTTATTGCTCAAAATAGGTTACACCTAATCTCCCCAAATCTGCAATAATAGTCATGCCCCAAAATCACAATATACATTATGCTTGGCGTCCTAATCAATAGTAATGCCCAATCTAGTTTCAATATTCCAATTTTTCCCCAAGTTTGTAACAATAGCAATTATGCCCCAAATCACAAGTTACAAATTATGTTCCACTATTACCAAATAGATTATTCCCCAAATGTCAATTACAAGTTATGCCCAACAATTTCACTAAAATAGGTTATACCCAAATATTGCTCGTATTCTAATCGCTCGTGTTTCGCAATTTTAGCCTAGGTTCGAAGGTAACCCAGGTTCATAAAAGAAAAAGGAAATAGGGGAGGAGAGAGAAAGAGCATAAAATAAGAATAGGCATGTAACAACAGACCTAATACAAGAAATTTAGATCCAACAAAGATAGATTCTTGAATAAGCTGATACAATCATTATCGCAGGCATAAGAATAGCATCATGAACCAAAAAGGATTATATATTCGATGTTCAACAAAGATAGGCATGATTGAATCGATATAATAACTTCTTAGGCATGTAAAATCATAGATTCAATAGAAAGATAGGGGTAAATCTAAAAAGATTGTCTCATCATCAAGCATAGACTTAGATCCATTTTATTACATGCCAAGATATTAGGTGTTTAAATCTGAAAATAACATGAACTTACAGAAAATGAACGGATCTTGTTTTCTGGGATCTGATTTCTGAATTGTTAAGCTATCCTTTGATGTAGACGTTTGATTCTCTAGTTTGGATTTGGTTTGGAGATTTCTAACTTGATTTCTAATTTGGAGAAGATGGAGGCTAGGCTAGCTTAGGGATGGACAGCATGATGGCTTCACAGAATGAGATTGTGAGGTTTAGGGTTAAGGTTTGGGGTGTTTACATAGAAGTCTAGGATTAATTCTAGCCTTTAGATTAGTTTAGGAGAAATCAGAGCCTTCAAACCAGAGAGATGTGTCATCCAGTCAACCATAGCACGAGACATAAGCCCTAATACCTCTGAAATTGGTCATCGGCCAATCAGAGAAGGCCACATCAGCTCAGGACTATGAAAATTCGTCACTGGATCTGGATCAAAAAGGGGTCGACTCCCTACAGGGGGGTCGATACATATGTCGACACCTCTATAGGGAGGTCGACATTTATGTCGACTCCCCCAGTGAGGGAGTCGACACCTCTGAGAGGGAAATTTCCCTCTCAGCCCGCTCTGACTGAATTTCGAATTTTGAATTGTTTTGACTTTTAATTACTATTTTAATTTAATTTCTATTTAAACTTGAAATCTTCTGAACTCCATAACTTCTTCATACGGAGCCCAATTTATGCAAACTCGGACTCTATCTCAAGCATAATTTCGAGACGATCATAATGGCGTAACCTGTTTCACCCAATTCTTCTCCTAAAAATTAAGTGTTCTTAAATTTGTTAATTTAATATTCATAGAAAATACGGGGTGTTACATTCTTCCCTCCTTAAAGGATTTCGCCCCCGAAATCTCCAAGTCAAGAAGAATGCATATCCTACCATTCAACATTCATCTACTCAACCATTCAGTCACAAACATCCATTGTCCTTAAAAATATTTCTAATGCTTTCATGATCATATGCATAGTGTGTGTATGTGTCCTTATCTAATGCAAAATCAGGCGGTCTACTGATTCAGTTGACCTCCTTGATGCGAATTATGTCGGTGCTATGAGTCCATCATGTATGCAATTATTCCTAACGTATTTTACTTCTACATGAGTGCACAATCATTCATACAAATGCAACGTCCACATGATAACACACCAAGTTTCAATCCATATACATATATACATATGCAATATGAAAGTGACTAAGCCGATTTAGTACCTAATGTGTGAGTATATGCATCTACGAGCAACCACTAGCAACCACTTGCACCCATCAATCATAACATGTTTCAAATACATATTTACATCTATTGGTTTCTACCTAAGGATTAAGTATAGGACCGAGGAGATATACTTAAGAGATAGATACAAGCATGCATAAATTTATGGAGAAAGAGATCAAGGATGTACTCTTAAAAAGAAAAGGGTAGGATGTGTGTATCTTATCTTCAATATCCCAAGTTGCGTCTTCTTCAGCGTCACTCCATTGTACTTTAACTAGCTTGACTTTCACGATTTCAAAGCTTCTTGACCTCCATTTCCAAAACTCACTAGTAAAAATAGGATCTCGATCACTTACTATGCTAGAGGGTATCCCATGTAGTCGGACTATCTTTCCAAGATAAACAGATGTTAACCATGATACCAAGTGTATATACTAAGATGATTAGAGGTCTCTCCTCTACTTAGCTTATCCATCATGTCACAAATCTGAGGGTCTTCATGTTACGCGACTCCTATCCGATCCAAAAGCGTGGGCCGCTCTTCTAGCGATGCCAACAAATGAGGTACAAACTTGACTGAGGGTCTAAAGCTAAAGGTTGCTATGTACTTCAAACTTTACCTCTCTTAAGGTCAGTCTCTTTCTACTTAGGGCGCCTACCACAACATTACCTTTGTTAGGGGTATAAGTAATCTCAAGGTCATATGAGGCAAGAAATTCCTTCTATCGTTGTTGCCTCGAATTTCAAATCTTTTTGCGAGAACAAATATTTTAAGGACTTAGGATCCATATATAGTTCAAACTTTCTCTCTTAAAAGATAATGAGGCCATGACTTAAGAGCGAACACTATAACAGCTAATTCCAAGTCGTGGGTAGGATAGTTTTTCTCATGTACTTTCAGTTGTCTTCTTCTATAACAAACTACTCTCTCTTCTTGCATTAAGACAACGCCAAACCCTATCCCACAAGCATCCGTATAAACTATAAACGTCTTGTTCCCTTCGGGCAATGTCAAGACTAGGGTTGTCGTCAAGGTTCTCTTCAGTCGTTGGAAAGCAACATCACAAATCAAATCCCAAGAAAAAGTTAGATTCTTCTTCGTCAATCTAGTAAGTGGGGCTGATACCTTCACAAAGCCCTTAATTAACTTCCTATACCAGCCCGCCAATATAAGAAAACTTCTTACTCCCGTTGCATTCCTTGGGACCTTTTAATCTTGCACCGCAACTGCTTTTGCGTGATCTACTATTATCCCTTCCTTGGATATCACATGTCTTAGAAACTTACCTCTTCTCTCCAAAAATGATATTTGGAGAACCTAGCCTTAAGCGGATGCGCTTGGGGGGTATCTGAGACTTCCCTTAGATGCAAAGCATGTTTTTTCCCACTCTTAGAGAAAACCAAAATATCATCTATGCACAAGCAAAGTGAACCATCCGCCGTTGTAGCAAAAACAACTGGAGCACCCTATTCATAAATACTTCGCCTTATGACCCCTTTCTCAAGTAACTCTTTTACTTGTTTACTGAGCCCTTCCTTTCCCTTGGAGTCATGTGTCATACAGGTAATGCAACTAGCTTTGCATTGTCAACTAGATATATGCGGAAGTCTATCTCGCGTTTTTGGGGACAAACCCATAACCTAATCAAAAACATCTGCGTACTCATGGACTACTCTAACGGATCGCAAATCGTCGATAGATGCATCAAGTGATTCTAGGTAACTAAGCCAAACTGATCACTTAGGATCGCACAAAATCTAGAGGGTATTCCCGAGGCAAGTCAAAAGTCTAACTATCACAATTACTAGCTAACCAATCCATGCCTAGAATCAACCCATGGCCCATGAAACCAAAAACATAAGCATTACACTTAAACTCAATACTTAATATAGCTATTCTCGAATCCTTACAAACCAAAGATAAATGAGCCGGACTACGAATTGGATTTTGAAACAATAATGGGATCTTTTACTATGCAAGTACTAAGGTGCAGAGATTCACTATGGATGCATATATAACCGAATGTGAAGCGCTAAAATCAAAAAGAGTACTAATAGGATGATCAAAAAGGAAAACTAAACTTTCTCAACAGAAACTTTACTACCTCTCTCTCATGTACGCTAGCGGTGAGAGCATGCACTTGCCCTACTGAAAACCATGTCCTTTGTTCTTGCCCTTATCCTTAATTATATGACCCGTTATACCATAATAAAGACACTTTCTCTTGTCTTAGATTTTACTATTATTTCCTCCCTTCTTGTCCTGTGGTTCTTCCACTTACACCTCTTTCTTTTTACGTCTTTTGTGAACCAAGTCCATATCCATGATTTTCTCATCCTTGGGTTGTGCTCCTTAGCCAAACTCCCTTATTCTCATCTTTACCATCCTTGTGTAACATGTTGACAAATCCCTCGAAAGCTGCCTCCATCGCACGGGAAACCCTACAAAGCTTGAAAGAAAATTAGCAGTAGGTGAAACTACTGCGCCTATATATGGAAGTTGGGAACTTCTTCGTCCTTTAACATGTGTCGTAGTATAATCAACCCTACAGAACCATGCAGCGATGAGGTTACCTCCCAGAAAGCCAGGAGCCCCGGGGACTCAGAAAAGAAGGAAACAAGGATTCAAACAGAAAATCAAAAGTTAGTGCATATGGATTTGGGGAATATGCCTTTAAAACAAAACTTTTCTTTTGGAAATGCTTCTTTTAAAACCGTTTTGAAACTAATTTTTCAATCTTTTATCTGATCCAGTAACCTTCAGCTCTGATACCAAATGTAACACCTCACATCCATTAATATCAATCACAAAAGGAATGCAATAACTTCAGTGAAGCGTAATAGGTAAAAGATGCAGATAAATTACAAGACAGACAAATAAAGCAGTGTAAAACAAAGTCATTTTATAAGCAACGTAGTTCAATTAAGCTTTTACAACAATTGACTCAATCATACTTAAAAGTACTACACAAAACTTCTGTCTTGATTCAAAAACTTCCAAGTATATAAGAAGCATAAACATAGCAAAGTAGCATAAGTCCCCAAATTAAAGTGTAAACACAGCCATAGCAAAAAATAAGAGGATCCAAGCAATACATCAAAGAATCTTCAAGCTTGGAAAGAGAAACCGTCCAAACTGAGCTGAGTTATTCCCTCCCTGACTAACTGGGGGGAGAAACAGTAGAAAAGAAGATGAAAGAAAACGGATCTGACATAAAGCCTGGTAAGTCCAGTGACTTTCAGTATGTAAACAGGAAAAAACAACGTGACATGAATAAACTGAATATAAGACAATACCGTGATAAGAGGGATAACAAGATAAGATTAGCATAGGATATGATAAGGCAAGATAAACTGAATGTGCTTCTACTTTTTCTCTTCTTCACTACTACCCTGTTATTCTGGTTTCTATATCCTTGCCCCACCTAACTAGTACCCCAACTAGAAATCTGTATAAAATGATAATGTGATCCCAATCCCCGCAATTGTGGTAGCCTCCAGGTGTACATCTATTATGAGGATCCCGCCTCAATCTACCAAATTGCCATGGATATGTTAGACGTACCCTTACTACCCTATTGATCGGCTCCCTAACTCGCATGTATGTATTACTTGTGTAATTTGACCTCGCTTGTATGCATTCATTACTTGTGTCATTTGACCTCGCTTGTATGCATTCATTACTTGTGTCATTTGACCTTTCTTGTATGCATTCATTACTTGTGTCATTCGGCCCCGCTTGTATGTAGATACCTATGCTGGCTCCATCATGCGGTGTATCAATTCCCATAATGGCGACCCGACATGATTCAAGATGCACAGTGTATACTACTGATGCCCGGTGTATACTACTGATGCCCAGTGCCTGCTTTTCCACTCCGGAGAACGTGCACGCCCATACTCTGTCATAACTACACCGTTGCACCACCTGCCGCTATTTTGACCGCTTATAATCAGCCCAGTAATCGTGCCCCACCCTACCTAGCTCAGGGTACCATGATACATCTATGTTGGTTACTGCAGAAATGGGTCCCCGTTACTAGGGTTTCTTAATCAACATGTTTTAATGGTTAAGTGTTCTCAATTTAACTTAACCCCACCCATTTGCTTAATTAACATGTTGTATTGGTTAAGTGTTGCCTATTCATATGTTACTTAACCCTCTCACTGATTCACGCATGTTTATTTGACGGTTAAGTTTGTGGGCCTATATATACAAATATTACCCACTTACCCAAGATTTACTTAACCCTTCCCCTTATCAAGTCCATATGTATTATTGGTTAAGATTGCGTTAACCCTATCCACATTGTTCATATAAGATTAGTTAAGTTGTCTTCTTGTCCATGTTAACTTAACCCACCCACCCACCTAACATGTCATATTGGTTAAGTGTTTCTTATTAACTTAACCCTTCCCATTCATCATGTTGTATTGGTTAAGTGTTTCTTATTAACTTAACCCTGTTCATTCATCATGTTATATTGGTTAAGTGTTTCCCCTTGACTTAACCCCACTCGTTCATCATGTTAAGTTGGTTAACTTAACCCTAATCATTCACCATGTTGGATTTGGTTAAGTGTTTCCTATTAACTTAACCCTTCCACTTGTCATGTTACCTTGGTTAAGCGTTGCCCTATCACACATCATGTTATATTGGTTAAGTGTTGCCCTCTTATGTTAACTTAACCCTACCATTCTTAGCATGTCCGTTCATTAGCATTAATTTATTCATTAATGCCTCAACCTCTCACATTAGAACTGTTGTTTGCGGTTGTTGGATGTGCCGGGCGGTTTGGGCAGACTTCTACTGCAAACTCATTCTAACCTCGGGTTTTGGGCTTAATGCGCTAACCTCTCACATTAGATCCATATTGTTGCGGTCACTGGATGTGCCGGGCGGTTTCGGGCAGTCTTACACTACAACGCAATCTAACCTCGGGTTATGCACGTCCATCATTAGCCAATTTACATATTTACCATACATGTCCAAGTCTAGATTTTATATACTAATTATCCCAAATTTTACAAAACTAGTCATGTTCCAATTCTCAAGTTATGCCCAACCAAGCCAATTGCAAGTTATGCCATACAAATTAAATTTCAAGTTATTGCTCAAAATAGGTTACACCTAATCTCCCTATATTTGCAATAATAGTCATGCCCCAAAATCACAATATACATTATGCTTGGTGTCCCAATCAATAGTTATGCCCAATCTAGTTTTAATATTCCAATTTTTCCCCAAGTTTATAATAATAACAATTATGCCCCAAATCACAAGTTACAAATTATGTTCCACTATTATCAAATAGATTATTCCCCAAATGTCAATTACAAGTTATGCCCAACAATTTCACTAAAATAGGTTATACCCAAATATTCCTCGTATTCCAATCGCTCGTGTTTCGCAATTTCAGCCTAGGTTCGAAGGTAACCCAGGTTCATAAAAGAAAAAGGAAATAGGGGAAGAGAGAAAAAGAGCATAAAATAAGAATAGGCATAAAAATAGGCATGTAACAACAGACCTAATGCAAGAAATTTAGATCCAAAAAAGATAGATTCTTGAATAAGCTGATACAATCATTATCGCAGGCATAAGAATAGCATCATGAACCAAAAAGGATTATATATTCGATGTACAACAAAGATAGGCATGATTGAATCAATATAATAACTTCTTAGGCATGTAAAATCATAGATTCAATAGAAAGATAGGAGTAAATCTGAAAAGATTGTCTCATCATCAAGCATAGACTTTGATCCATTTTATTACACGCCAATATATTAGGTGTTTAAATTTGAAAATAACATGAACTTACAGAAAATGAACGGATCTTGTTTTCTGGGATCTGATTTCTGAATTTGTTAAGCTATCCTTTTATGTAGACGTTTGATTCTCTAGTTTGGATTTGGTTTGGAGCTTTCTAACTTTATTTCTAATTCGGAGAAGTTGGAGGCTAGGCTAACTTAGGGATGGACAGCATGACAGCTTCATAGAATGAGATTGTCAGGTTTAGGGTTAAAGTTTGGGGTGTTTATATAGAAGTCTAGGATTAATTCTAGCCTTTAAATTAGTTTAGGAGAAATCAGAGCCATCAAACCAAAAAGATGTGTCGTCCAGTCAACCATAGCACGACACATAAGCCCTAATACCTCAGAAATTAGTCATCGTGCAATCAGAGAAGGCCACATCAGCTCAGGCCTATGAAATTTCGTCACTGGATCTAGATCAAAAAGGGGTCGACTCCCTACAGGGGGGTCGACACCTATGTCGACTCCACTATAGGGGGCTCGACACCTATGTCGACCCCCCCGGGGTGGTCGACTCCTCTGAGCGGGAAATTTCCCACTCAACCCGCTTTGACTGAATTTCGAATTTCGAACTGTTTTGACTTTTAATTACTATTTTTATTTAATTTCTGTTTAAACTTGAAATCTTCTGAACTTCATAACTTCTTCATACGGAGCCCGATTTACGCAAACTCGGACTATATCTCAAGCATAATTCTAAGACAAATGCAATGGCGTAACCCGTTTCAACCAATTCTTCTCCTAAAAATTAAGTGTTCTGAAATTTTTTAATTATATATTCATAGAAAATACGGGGTGTTACATAAAATCTCATTTTAAATTTACTTTATAACTACTACGTTCACATTCCATTCCAATTATTAGTGTTAAAACCGATTTTACTTCTCTATATAAATTCAGATTTATATATTCAATTTATCAAATGATAAATATTTCCTTAATTTATAAACATCGTTTATAAGTTATTCTCCTCAATTTATCTGTTAAAACAGATTTCTATTAAATAATTACTTCAAATCAATTTCCTATAATTCTTTTATATCTCGCCAAATCCCTTCTATAATCCTATTTATTTTCCCAATATTTCCATTTATAATTCTATTTATTTTCTAAATAAATATTCCATTTATAATTCTGTTTATTTTCCAAATATTTCCGTTTATAATTTTATTTATTTTCTAAATAATTATTCCTTTTATAATTCTATTTATTTTCTAAATAAATATTCCTTTTATAATTCTATTTATTTTCCAAATATTTCCTTTTATAATTCTATTTATTTCTTATGGTATTTAATATACCAAATAACCATGATCTATATCATCCAAACACACATAATCAACAATAGATTATATCACATCATATATCGCAATATATGAAAACAAACAATATTATAAATATTAAGGAATCCAGTTGGATCCCTCCAACCTGTTTCCCTGCATTCACATATGTTAAATAATATAATTAACATCGATTTCATTTCAATATGAAATATTTCGATAAATGGAATCAATATTTGATTAACGATATATATATATATATATATATATATATATATATATATCGTTATCTATAATTTCAACCGCTAAATCAGCAATTCAACCAAACAATCATCACATAGAAATCAATCATCATTTATCAATACTAAATTATATTTATAAAATAAATACTGGCAGAGTTAGTGAATTTTACTCACATTGGACGATTATCGTTAAATAACGATTATTGTAGTTGATTCAGATCGGATAATTTATTTCGCTATAAATTGTAACGAGCTCCAATCCACCCCTAGTCAGTTCCACTGTGTAGCCACCATCCATACGATCCCAACTGATCTTGTTTTGTCAAATTCTGGTATAGTATGACCAAGATATTATAAATACAAGTTAATACATTATTTAGTTTTAAATAAAACTTAGACACATCCATTTGGGCTTTACCAATTCAAAACTCCAGCACACACCCATTTTAAAATGCCAGTCCCGCATGTTTTGA
Source organism: Allium sativum (assembly GCA_030737875.1). Lineage (NCBI taxonomy): Eukaryota > Viridiplantae > Streptophyta > Magnoliopsida > Asparagales > Amaryllidaceae > Allium > Allium sativum. The sequence continues at coordinate 294,518,955 of CM060912.1, forward strand.
TCCCCTCCATCTTCCTCATTTAACAAGGCTGATACCTACTGTCTCTCATTGCCATTGCTGCAAATACCATCTACTTCCCTTGCTCCAACTTACCTAAGAAAAATGGAATCCAAGCTTACCATCTACTCATACGCTCATCATCTTCTTCATGAATCCAGATATACCACTCACGTCACTTCCTCCCAAACAACAGACTCCTTCTTCAAGCTACATACTACCATTTCCATTCCTGAACTGTTGTTATCCTCTCCATAATCCAAAAACTAAAACCATCTTCTTTCTTTACTTCGAGCTCTCCATACTCAACAAAAATCAAACAAACCGTACCAAAAATCATACGCTTTGCAATCGAATACCCATTAACTCATACTCGATGCTTCAATTTCCTGCTATTCGGAACGCTAGTCCACGCTCCTTCTTCCCCGACAACTAAATCGATCGTTGCTCTCTTCCATTCATTATCCCAGCGCCATTTCATCATATTTATGCATCCATTATATTATGAAAATCAAAACTGGACCAACCTTTAATCTCCTCATCTAAAATTCTCCATTCTCATACCAGTTTTGTTCATCTCGAGTTCACCTCCTACTATGCGATTTCCAGAAAGCTGCGCGATTTTCCTGAAAACATCGTGGCACCAAAAACTACTGTACTTTACCAAAATTTCACAATCACTACAGATCTTTACCGCAAACACAACTACACCCTTCAATCCATGGACTGGAGCACCTATCTCTCTAGAAACCTAACCCTAGTTCACGGCATAAAATGATAGCGACCCAAATGAACATCAAATCCTCTGAAATGTATACCAGCGCCAAGATAAACCTTCCAACAACTCAAAGATATTATCATTTGATTATTAGGATTTTCTGTTGATTTTTTTTATTTTTAAGATTCATAGTGAACGAGAAATTAGTAGCAGCCAAGAATGAGAGTTGACCAGAGGAACAAAACTTAGGGTTAGAGTAAAGATGGGTGGGGTATTTATAGATTAGAAGAATAAATTTTATATTGATTATTTAATTATTTTATAACTAATCGTTATTCCATTCATTGTTTAAAAATTCCTATGATCACATAACATATCCAAATTCGACGAAAATGGACATACAGCTACAGTTCGGCATTACAGACCCAACGAAACTTGTTTCGTCGAATTCCGAATCCGTTTTCTCACACAACATATTTTTAAAGTCAAATAATTGACTGTTTTCCACATTAAAATTCCGTACGGCCACATACTAACTCCAAAAATCACGAAAATTGAAATCTAGCAATAATATTCCGGATCCAACTAAATTAATTTCGTCGAAAACGGAGGTCGTATGCAAAACTGGCTATTTTTAAAGCTCTAAATAACCCATTTAAATATTAATATATTTAAAAATAATTAAATTATTATTAATAAAATTAATATTATCATATATATATATATATTCACATATGATATCACATAACCCCAAAATAAATATATCAGGATTTATAACTAGATATTTCAAAATTCCAGATTATATCGATATTCAATTTATATTAAAATCCTTTTATAATATAAATAAATCATTATAAATTATAAAGGAATTCCATAGCGACTTTTCGAAAATTTGATTTGGACACAACTCACAATCTACACGACGAAATCTCGATTTTTCCCTTCCACTAGAAAAATATACTTTACCAGCTCCGAACGTTTCTTGTTTCACAGAAATCCGACTTAAAACGGATTCTGTATATTCATTTAAAGTTCAAATCGCCAAATTACGAACTGCCGCGCTATTTCGAGCTCGATTATAATTATAATATAATTTATACATTCTAACATCATTTATTTAATATATTCGTTATTATAGTTCAATTCTAAACTGAATTAAATTAGTTAAATCATCCGATTCACACAACACTGCGAATTCTACTATTTCCAACAATTTCGGAAATTAAATATATTATTTAGTTATTAATATTAATTAAATATTCAAATTTATTTAATTTAAACCATTTAATTATCAAATAATTATTTAAATAATTAAATAAAATTAATTATTAAATCCTAAAAAATACAGGTCGTTACATTGTTTTCCCCTTAAAATAATTTCGTCCTCGAAACTGCTAAGGTAGAAAAAACAAACCTGTTAGTTGGGTTAAAAATTATTTGTTTGCTTCTTAACTTTCAGTTTCACTGTACCAATTAATTTCAATTAAATATTGATTCTTTCCGACTATCTAAAATTTTCTAACACCTTATATTTTCAAAAAAATTCGCCAGCACCTCCTTTGTACGGCTCAATCGGTACAACTAAAACTCACCACTCTGGGCCTTCTCCAACCCAAAAGAAAATCAAATAGCCAAGCAGCTTGCCAATTCGGCTCATAAAATTATCATACCTATATAAAATATAAACTTGTACCTTTTTGTCGGGCATATCATTATATCCCTTCCATCTGTTACCAATTCTGTATATTCCAAGGTCATCCCAGTCAAACTCCAATCAGTTTTTATCCTCAACACAGCTATTCGCTTATATCCAAGTCGAACCTTATTTTAAACTCGAGTTCCATTCTCTATTCCAAATCTTAATTTACAAAACCAATTCTATTTCAACTACTTATCTCACAAATCCAATTTGTTTCGATATCATTCTAATCTAATTCAATTTCAATTACCACTTAACTGGCTTTATTTTAATTCCACTTTGCTTTCCCAGTTTCTGTCTAATTTGTTTTAGTTCAAACAATTACCCAAGGAGTTTTTAAACAGCTTAACTTTTTTCTAAAATCAAATATTCCTTTTTCGGTATTCTTAACAACTTGTTTCTCAAAACAATTCAAAAACAAAACCTTTTGTAGTAATCCATCATTTAGAACTCGAAAATGAACACTGATGATATGGCCAGCATCATCAGAATTATTTCCCAATGATAAAATGAGTTCAATACTATATCACTTTTCAAAACTTAGTTATACAATTTCGTTTTGAAATCAATTCAAAATATCATGCACGATGTTTGTAAAACAATTTTAAAATTCTCTCAGGGTTTTAAAATTCTCTTATATCCAATCTAAGTCCATTTACAAACACTTTTCAAATTTTCAGAGTTTTAATTCCAATTCTGGTTTTAATTCTAATATAATCCATTTCGTAACACTTATACGAAATTTGATTAGTTATTTACAACCATTTCACTTTTGTAATCTTATTTGATTATAATAACAACCAACACCTCCAATATACTATAATATTTCAAATATTAATAATTCCTTTTATATCAAAATATATTTTAGGTAAATTATATCATTTACCCTCTTTTAAAACATACTGTGTCGGTTCATCGTATTTGAGTGTTTATAAACTCCTACCGATAAACAACTGAACCAATAAATCTCCACAATATAAAACCATTTTTATAAAATCTACAAATACGCTCTCTCGAATATATACACTCGACTCAATCTAGGGTATTACTAACCCTGTCTCTATCGACTCACGCCACAGAGCCAAGGTAATCACTTAACCTTCAGCTCTGACACCGCTGTAATGACCCGGGAATTTGCGACCATGGTAATCAACATAAACTCAATGTCAACTATTCAAACGTCGAAAATACCGGATAGTTAATGAAAGAAAATAGAGGGTGAGAATAGATAAGATAGAAAATTAGAATAGAAGAAGAAGAACATACAACATCAGAGTAACACGAATCTCATAGCGGAACGAATAAAATATATTGTACAACATTACTTGAAATCAAAATAGTATATGTATGCAATATCATTATCAGAGTACAACACTTACAACTCAGTGGAAATAAACAATAGCTATATAATCCTGAAGCCTCCTGCTCCAGCTCTCCATGTATATCTATAAAATCCCGACTACTTGACTGCCCATACAAAATTGGGCACCCAAGAGTTTAGGGAAAACAAAACAAAATAAACTCTGGGTCAGTCATGTGACTGGTGTGAGTAAACTCCAACCATTTATTTAATTTTTAAAATACTGTTAAAGGAAAGAATAATCGTAAGACCGATCCACACATAAACACGGATGGTTTTTACCTTACGATAATCCAAATTCTTTTAAAATCAATAGTCTTCTGATATTATAATAATGTATAATATAAGTAAATATCAATCTAGTAGAACGCTTTCATCTCACGCTCCACATATACAATATACAATCAAAAACCACGGACTCTTATTGGGTAATGGATTTCCAACTATGACAAGGTATGGAACCGCATTCCAATCAGTGTACTCTAGAAGCGATACACTGGAGTTCAACAAGATCATCTTGTAACTCAGTCACACATAACTGGCCATTCATTTCGCTTGAATGATCTGAATATATTGCCACCTTACGGTGGTATACCAACATAACCGTTCCAGGGCGATACAGATTTGAAAGAAGTAACATATATGAATATGCTCTAGACGGTGACAATATACCCAAATTGGGTGCGACCCACTTAGCCATGTTGCCTGCCCGATTTTTGTCATTTCCCGGTTAATGAGGCTTGAGGTCATAACGTATCTTTTAACAGATCACACCTTCATTTACTTTGAATGCCACATCGTCATATCTGTCAAATCACAAATTTATTTCCCCAAAAATACCATGGGTATAAGTGAAGAGAAATGAATTCCTCCGCTACCAACGCAAAGACATTTGAAACGATCAATTTACGCGATCTACCAGATATACTCTGTCAGAAATTCGTCCATTCAAGTTGTTCTGTGACTGGACAACCTGAAGGCACTATTCTGTAAATCCATCTTAGGCAATTTCTACCTAGGATTTACTGGATAACCCTTGCATAACTCCATCTTCAATTATCTTCATCATATTTGATTCACAATGCTGATGCCATATGGAGTTGCATTCAGATAATATATCTGATCTCGGTCTCTCCATATTGACAACGGAAATGGTCAAAATCTTTGACAGTCGGTGATTTAACTATCAAAGGAAAACATGTGTACAAACAATGGTTGTATTACCAAATGGAAATCCTACCGATCAATCATCATTTCATTGCCCAATTCCCCATTTATCATTTCCATATATTCATAAATTCTTTATTTTCTAAAATTAGAAAATATATGTTATTAACTTTGGGAAACGTTTCCCTTTCTGATTCATGCATCAATATCTTCCCACCTCTATCAGTCTCTAACTGTAAACTAGTAAGAGAAAAACTTCCCAAGTATAAACCCCGAAGGCTGAAACCAACATCAGATCGATACCCAGAAAGCCATTTAACTCAACTAATTTCTAGTCAGTTTCTAATTTTAGTAATTCCATTTAAATTCCTAATTCAAACCCCAAATTCCTTTATAATATTTTATTTTGCAAAATATTTTCTTTAATCTAATTTTTCACATAAAATGTGAATAATATTTCTTTATATAATCAAAACAGTTTCATTTCGTATTAAAAAACACTATCTCAAATCCAAATTCTACTTATTTATTTGCAGAATTTTTCATACAAATCTTATTTCATTTCCAACATTTATAAACTCATTGCAAATTTCCTTTATAACTACTACGTTCTCATTCCATTTCAACTATCGGTGTTAAAACCGATTTTACTTCTCTATATAAATTCATATTTATATATTCAATTTATCAAATGATGAATATTTCCTTAATTTATAAACATCGTTTACAAATTATTCTCCGCAATTTATCTGTTAAAACATATTTCTATTAAGTATTTACTTTAAATCAGTTTCCTATAATTCTTTTATATCTCGCCAAATCCCTTTTACAATCCTGTTTATTTTCCTAATATTTCCTTTTATAATTCCATTTATTTTCCAAATAAATATTCCTTTTATATTTCAATTTATTTTCCAAATAAATATTCCTTTTATAATTCTATTTATTTTCTAAATAAATATTCCTTTTATAATTCTATTTATTTTCTAGACAAATATTCCTTTTATAATTCTATTTATTTTCCAAATATTTCCTTTTATTTTTCTATTCATTTCTTATGGTATTTAAAATACCAAAGAACCATGATCAATATCATCCAAACACACATAATCAAAAACAGATTATATATCACATAATATATCACAATATATGAAAACAAACAAAATTATAAATATTGAGGAACCCAGTAGGATCCCTCTAACCTGTTTCCCTGCATCCACAGATGTTAAACAATATAATTAACATCAATTTCATTTCAATATGAAATATTTCGATAAACAGAATCAATATTTGATTAATATTTTATGTATATCATTATCTATAATTTCAACAGCTAAATCAGCAATTCAAATCATCACACAGAAATCAATCATATTTATCAATACTGAACTATATTTATAAAAATATATACTGGCAGAGTTAGTGAGTTTTACTCACGTTGGACGGTTATCATTAAATAATGATAATTGTTGTTGATTTAGATCAAACAATTTATTTCGCTATAAATTGTTACGAGCTCCAATCCACTCCCAGTCAGTTCCATTGTGTAGCCACCGTCCATACGATCCCAATGGATCGTGTTTTGTCAAATTCTGGTACAGTATGACCAAGACATTATAAATACAAGTTCATACATTATTTAGTTTTAAATAAAACTTAGACAGATCCATGTGGGCTTTACCAATTCAAAACTCCGGCACATACCCATTTTAAAATACCAGGCTCGCATATTTTGAACCTCTCCATCTTCCTAGTTTAACAAGGCCGATACCTGTTGTCTCTCATTGCCATTGCCGCAAATACCATCTACTTCCCTTGCTCCAACTTGTCTAACAAAAATATAATCCAACCTTACCATCTACTCATACGCTCATCATCTTCTTCATGAACCCAGATATACCACTCGCGTCCCTTCCTCCCAAACAAAAGACTCCTTCAAGCTACATACTGCCATTTCCATTCCTGAACTGTTGCTATTCTCTCTATAATCTCAAAAACTAAAACCATCTCTTTCTTTACTTCGAGCTCTCCATATTCAACAAAAATCATACAAACCATACCAAAAATCATATGCTTCGCAATCGAATACCCATTAACTCAAAATGATGCTTCAATTTCCGGCTGTTCGGAACCTTAGTCCACGCTCCTTCTTCCTTGACAGCTAAATTGATCGTTGCTCTCTTCCATTCATTATCCCAGCGCCATTCCATCATCTTTACGCATCCATTATATTGTGAAAATCAAAACTGAACCAACCTTTAATCTCCTCATCTAAAACTCTCCATTCTCATACCAGTTTTGTTCATCTCGAGTTCACCTTCTCCTATGCGATTACCAGAAAGCTGCGTGATTTCCTGAAAAACTCGCGACACCTAAAACTACCGTACTTCACCAAAATTTCACAATCACTACAGATCTTTACCACAAACACAACTACACCCTTCAATCCATGGGCTGAAGCTACTATCTCTATCGAAAACTAACCCTCATTCACGGCGCAAAATGACAGCGACCCAAATGAACATCAAGTCCTCTGAAATGTATACCAGCGCCAAGATAAAATTTCCAACAACTCAAAGATATTATCATTTGATTTTTAGGATATTCTGTTGATTTGTTTTTGATTTTTAAGATTCATAGTGAATGAGAAATTAGTAGCAGCCAAGAACGAGAATTGACCAGAGAAATAAAACTTAGGGTTAGAGTAAAGATGGGTAGGGTATTTATAGATTAGATGAATAAATTTTATATTGATTATTTAATTAATTTATAACCAATCATTTTTCCATTCATTGTTTAAAAATTCCTACGATCACATAACATATCCAAATTCAACAAAAATGGACATACAGCTACAGTTCGACATTACAGACCCAACGAAAGTTGTTTCGTCGAATTCCGAATCTGTTTGCTCACACAGCGTATTTTTAAAGTCAAATATTTGACTGTTTTCCAAATTAAAATTCTTTACGGCCACATACTGACTCAAAAAATCATGAAAATTGAAATATAGCAATAATTTAATATTCCGGATCAACAAAATTAGTTTCGTCGAAAACGGAGGTCGTATGCAAAACTGGCTATTTTTAAAGCTCTAAATAACCCATTTAAACATTAATATATTTAAAAATAATTAAATTAATATTAATAAAATTAATTTTATCGTATATATATTCACATACAATATCATATAACTCCAAAATAAATATATCAGGATTTATAACTCGATATTTCAAAATTCCAGATTATATCGATATTCAATTTATATTAAAATCCTTTTATAATATAAATAAATCATTATAAATTATAAAGGAATTCCATAGTGACTTTTCATAAATTTGATTTGGACACAACTCACAATCTACACGATGAAATCTCAATTTTTCTCTTCCATTAGAAAAATATACTTCACCAGCTCTGAACGTTTCTTGTTTCACAAAAATCTGACTTAAAACGGATTCTGTATATTCATTTAAAGTTCGAATCGCCAAATTTCGAATTGCCGCGCCATTTCGAGCTCGATTATAATTATAATATAATTTATATGTCTAATGTCGTTTATTTAATATATTCGTTATTATAATTCAATTCTAAACTGAATTAAATTAGTTAAATCATCCAATTCACACAACACTGCGAATTCTACTATTTCCAACAATTTCGAAAATTAAATATATTATTTAATTATTAATATTAATTAAACATTCAAAGTTATTTAATTTAAACCATTTAATTACCAAATAATTATTTAAATAATTAAATAAAATTAATTATTAAATCCTAAAAAATACGGGTCATTACAGAAATGAAGACAACTGCTCAAAACCCTCAATTTCCAACTCAAACTCAGTTGTGTGCTTATTAGAAGTCACAAATGAAGACGCAACAGATGACGATAGCAATGGAGACTCAGCAGAAATTTTTTCGCATGAAGATTTAATTCATCTTTGTATCGATTTAACAAAATCTTTTGAGAGTATCAAACAGAAAAACAAACATCTTAAATATTAGAATCTAGAGATGAGCAGAAAAATTAATGTTTTGTAATTAGAAAATATTAAGAAATTTGAAAACTCCAATTGAAAAAATTATTCAAAATTAGAGAAGGAATTTGCTCATCTTAATGAAAATTTTAATCAGCTTGAAAACGAAATTTTGATTTTGAAAAATCGTGAAGATGAGCTAATTTGTAAAAACATTGCTTTGCAAAAGGAGTTGGATAAAATTGAGACAACTGAGAATTCCAAACATAATTTTTTTGAAAAAGGAAGTTTGTAGAAAACTAAAACAATTCTGAAAGAGGTTAAGATTGTGGTTAAGATTGAAGCAGATAGAATGAGAAATCTCAAATGCAATAAATGCACATCTTTTCAAAAAGAATTAACTAAAATAAAAGAGATTTCCAGGTTCCTTGAAAATGAAAATATATCTTTGAAAAACAACAAGATTGAAATTTCTGAGATAAATCATGATTTGGAAAAAGAAATTGAAAAACTCAAGGGATTTGGAAAACTTGAAATTGAGAAGAGTAATCAATTTGATCTGAGATTTCTGAGTCTAAGTCAAAAATTGAAAAGCTTATAAATGAGAATAACTTGTTGAAATCCAAAGCCAATGCTTTTGAGTTAAAATTTATGAATTTTTCAAATTGTCAAAATTCTTTGAGTTCTCTATTAAAAAATAATTCCACTTTTGAAAACAGGAAAGGTCATCGATTTGGAATTTCAACTGAAAAACAAACTTCTCAAAAATTCTCAGCTTCTTCAATTTGCTTATATTATGGAAAGGCCAACCATGGTCAAAATAAATGTTGGTTTAATAACAATCCATATAAACAAATGAAGTTCCCTAATATAAAAAATTAATGTTGAATAAATTCAAACAGATTTGGGTTTCTAAAGGCACAAAGATAGATTTGAATGGAATGTTATATAAACAAGTCTGGGTACCTAAAGTCGTGAACAAAACTATGATTGGTTTTATAAATTTTGTTAGACCACTCGATCTTATAAATGCTTAGGTATCGAAGGAAGGCCGAGGGACCACATTGTGGAAGAGAAATTGATTTCAAGTTGTTCCACATCTTTGAATTATTCAGAGTTCCTTGGCCAAGTTTGTTAAGTTTGAGATCCACAATGTCTACTGAAATTCAGGTATGATCTCTAGACTCACAATGTTTTTGTGCATATTTTTTTTACTCTTCCTGTTTTTTCCTCCTTCTAACCCTTTTAATTCTTTTTGGATATTTGCTCTGTCACTGCCATTTTTTTTATTTTTTTTGTCTTTGGTCTTCTAAACTTCAAATTGCAAAACTCTTAGTTGTCTAAAAATGTGCTTCATTTTATAAAACTATAATGTTTTAATCAAGTCCAGATCTTGAATTTAAAATTGTAAAATTTTGCAAGTATTTTTAAGTTTAATTCTTTTTTTGATTTCTGAATTCCTAATAGTGTAGAAGCAATCTTATCATATCTTGAACACTGTTAATTTGAATTCTAAATTTTTGAAAATTTGAAAAACAACTGAAATTTCACACATCTCTGCTGTTTTGAGTTTCTTCTAATTCATTTTGGAAAGAATCGAAGATTTGTAATCAATTCACCATACTGCTATTCTTTCAGTTGTGATAATTTCATTGATTTTTGGATTGGCTTGATTATCTCTGAATTGAGTTTTTTTTACTTGAATCATTATGTTACATCTTGAAATTAATCTTTATTCATGATCATTTTGGTTGGACATTTGTTTGTTTGAAATCATCTGAAAATTTTGATATTTTGAATCTTACACACTTCTTAGATTTGATATTATTAATCTTGTGTGATTGATTCATTGTATCTCAAAATTTACATCTATTCAAGTGACTTCAAGTAAATTACTTTTAATTTTGGATCATGAATTATCTTTCATGCTTAATGTAAATATTCTGAAATTTTCTCTTTGTGCTTGTCAGAAATATCTGTGAAAAATTCTCTTGATAAGTCTGTTTTGAAATTGAATTTTGTGGTGCTCTGATAAAAGTAATTGATATGTAATTTTTTAATGACTGCCTGATTTGGTATCAAATGTGTCTTGATGCTCTGATAAAAGTAACTAGATTGTTATATAGTCTGCTTAAGCTTGGGGATTGGATATTGTTGTTTGAGATACCTTTGTTAGCCACCAGTGTCCTATTAAAATCCTCGTTAATGGAGATAACAAGTGGTATCAGTCTCTGGTGTCCTATAATTTTCTCACTCATCTGTTTTGATTCTTTGTTATGATCTACATCTTGTATAGATTCTTCATCTTTCTTGTCTTGTATAAATCTTTCTGAACTCCCTCTTGAAATTGATTTTTAATTTTTAAAATCATTTATTGATTATTTATCCAGAAATTGAAATAAATAACCAAAATGAATTGTATTTAGAATTCATCAAAATTATTATCAGTATTTGGAATTTGTGATGAATTGTGATTACATTATATTTCACAACAAGAGGAATTTTATTTAAATTTTCATGATGATTGAACAGTTGTTATAATATCTTTGAATTGGGACTTATTTCACAAACATCTTCTTAGTCTGTCATTATTCTACCAACCATTGTGATTTTATATTAATGTGGAGAGTTTAATATTTTTTGAAAAATCATCTCTTGAATATACAATTTCAAATTTGTGATGGAAATGTGACTGTATTATGTTTTTCATAAATAGTGATAATTGATAATTTTCAAAAATCCCGGTACAATTGAGCATATTTCATAATATGATTAATTTAGAGATTTATTTCACAAATCATTTCTATACCTACCATAATTTTATCATCTATATTGGTTTTATATATTGAGGAGATTTCTTTTAGAAGAAAAATAATAAAAATATAATATACATTAGTGTTTCCCTAACCTTATTTAAAATTCCAAGCTTTGGTCATGTATGGTTATGATATTACTTATATGTTAAGCTGCAACAGATCTCATTTAAAAATCCAAAATCTGGTCATGCGTGGTCAGTGTGCTTTTAAAATAAAAAGAAAAGAAAGTGAAAATAAATAAATTTTTGTATGAAATTCTCCTTGGTGTGTAAAAACCAGCCTATCAATCCATTTTCTAATTTGTGAAATGTGTTAATATCTTATGATATATTATGATTTGTTGATTGATAATTACTGGGATTTGAGATTAATTGATTGTGTCACTTAAATTGAATTTATAATTGTAGTCCAAAATCCATCACTGTTTTTGTGCTCAATTTTTAAAGTTTTACTGGAAAATAATTGGAATTCATTTTTTTTAACTCTCTCCATTTTTATAAATTTCATCGTAAAACTATCATCCTACAATGTAAAATTTGCCACTAGTTCTTAGAATATTATGATTTTTGTTTGATTAATTGAGGTATATGATAAATGTTCTTCCTCTTAAGCTGATATTATATTTTTATTCATTTTTTCATCACTATTTTAATTTCTGTATCCTTTTGATGATAACAAACGGGAGAGAATGGGTTAAGGTTTTGATCGATAAGTGGATATTCTTTCAATATTTTAATATTGAAGTTTCAATTATTGTTTTTCCTCTCATGCACATATCTAGGGGGTTTTGTTGCAGGGGGAGCATATAAATAGGGGGATTTCAGCAATTCACTATCAAACACATTTATAATATTCAAAATCTTATTATTTGTGTGTCATCATCAAAAGGGGAGATTGTTGTATCTAACAATTCTATGATTTTTGTTTGATGACAACATACATATATTTATTATTTTAAATGTGTTTACGATTGTTCTATTCTACTTCATCCCAGATAGAATTAAATATCCATATTTAAATAGAATACTACTCCACATGAATTTAAATATTCAAACAGTATTTTATTTAAATATAATATTTTATCTCAACATCTGAATAGTACATATTTTTACAAATTGACTATTTGTACATTCCATTGATATAATATAATTCAATTTCACATTCAATTTCAATTTCATATTTACAATGGTTCCTCACTACAACACTCAGTCACTCAAAATAAGTTACATGTCAGTCACATATACACACATGATTTCGTGTGTGTGTATATATATATATATATATATATATATATGTTTTTTTGTGTTTATATGCAAGCAAAATAGAGCTATCATTGCTGCTCAACAAAGCATATCAATACAACATAGGAAGAGGAGCATGTATGTGCAAAATGTCAGTGAACAAGGGAAAGTGTAACAACAATGCTCAAAATTGTGCAGCCAATGCAGATAATACATGCAGGTTAAGTACATGCAACATCAGCAGACAAGGTATGCTAGGCCAATGAAGAGGAAAAACCAAATTCAAAAATGTACACAATAAACCAAGATGGAGCATGTTAAGTCATTAATTCAAGTATGCATGGAACAAGCCCACATACACACACATATGTATACACACACACATACATGAAGAAACGTGCACGTGAGTACAACCGTTTACAAGCACAATTTCATGAAGCTCGATAGAGCAACATGCAAAAAATGACATTGCACTGGTTTTTACTACAAAACGAAAGTAGCAATTAATTTTGGAGCAAAACAGTCCAAGTTTTCATAAAATCTACTGCATGCAAAATATGTTTCATGTAACAACACACATATAAAGGAGTACTTCAGTGACATGTGCACATTAATGCACTGTGCCTAGTCAATGAAAAAAAATACATGCAGCAATATTCAGGATTATTTTTGACAAAAAAAGAAATGGTTTTTGCTCTTTCCAAAATATACAAGGATTTCAAATGGGTATATTTGGCAAGTAATTTCATTGCTTCCAGATAATAATTTTTTAGGGAAAGAAATCATTTTCATAATTCAAAATGTTGCCAAGAATTTCGTGTGCTGTTTTTCAGAGCCAAAGGGAATTATTTTTTTGAAAGAAATTGCAATGACCCGCATTCTACGCATCAGAGGATCGTAGAATATTTATTTCTTTCACATGCGAAGTCGTATGGTCTTTCAACTTTGGGAGACGACTATTGGGGTCATTTCCCATGTTCATGATTTTTACCGATTTTTAAATGACCGTTTTGCCTCTTGCTGATCTTGTTTCGTCCATAACTTTTGATTGGAAAGGAGTTTTGACCTGAAACCACTTCCATTAGATCCGGATGATGGTTTAACTTTTGTAGAGTGGTCACATTAGCCAAACGGACTCACCATTTGGGAGAAATGGCTGAAACAAATTTCAGGTGGTGAAAAACAGCTTAATTGGGCTTAACCGGGTGATTAACAACTAGGCCCAAAGGAGAAATTCGGGATTTGGAGTATTTAAGGGCTAGTAGGGTTTAGAGAACACCCTTTTTCTCACTTTCACAGCCGCCACTTTCATTGTTGGAACCCTAGTAATGGCCTCCAATATCTAAAACACCCCAAATCACCTTCGAATCAATAATTAAGCCAAATCTACATCAAATCAAAGTGGATTAGTACAAGAATCAAAGTAGATTTGTTGTATAGCCTTGGTATTCACGCCCAAACAGAGAATCATTTCAGAATTGATATTCTAATTGTAGCAAAGGTGAGTGATCTGCATAGTTCCTCACTAATTATGGTTAATTAAGGGTAATTAGTGATAATTAGCGAATTTATACATGTTAAAAATTTGGAAAAATGTTCATAAATTTCGAAATATTGGATTAGGCCTCTGATAGAAAATTTGGTTAGTTTGGTTAAGTTTTACTAATCCTATCATTAGTTTTTCTTAAACATGCTTAAGGGAAAATATGGGGTTTTGGTTATGTTTGATCCGTTTTAACCTATCAAATTGCCGTTTAGATATTAGTGGTCGATTCTATATGTTGCTATGACTGTATGATATGTTTTGTGATTGATTAGAAAAGTTAGATTGGTTGAAAACGTCGTCAAATGGTGTAAAACAGTCGCTGGAAAGAAGTGTAGGAAATCAGCCGAACCGGATCGAATCGGAGGAGGTGAGCACGACCCGACCCGATCATGGAGCACTACCCAATCCGAACCGCTCGTGGATAGTGGCAGCAAACCGAACCGATCCTTTGCATTTGAAGCTACGATTCTACCAGCTCACCTGGAGAGTCATCCGACCCGAACCGCTTGAAGACCCGATCCGAAGAGGCTCACGACCTGAACTGAAGGACCTTCCACGAACCGACCCGACCAGAAGGGGCTTGTCACGAATCGAGATGTTGAGCACGAGCTGAAGGCGAACCGAACCGACTTGGATGGGGGAATCCGACCCGACCCGATGTGGATGATCACAGACAGGACCACTTCGAGAAGCACGATCCGAAGCATAGTGAAAAGGAGCATGCCGAACAAATCCGGAAATGAAGACCAAAACCCGAGATGCAAAGGTAGTCCAAGTGGGAAGTTTGTACTTAGGATCCAGTTGGGAACCAACGAGTCAACTTCATGAGTTGGGCTTTGCTGCGGGACGCATGCTAAGGGGTTATCGACATCTATAGCTTTGATTCACCACCAAGACGGATGTTAGGCTACGTATCAGTGCAGTGGTGTAGTTACTACTCCATGGGGCAGAGTGATCGTAACATGGCTATGAGCCAGTGCAGTGGAGTCGTTATGACTTCATAGGGGCAGAGTGGACATAGCAAAGACTAGTGGCTATGGATCAATGCAGTGGTGTCACCATAACTCCATGGGGCAGAGTGATCATAGCAAGGAATAGGGTGATCAAAGTGGTGAATATCGTATGCTTTACACACTGAGTGAGAGAAGTGAGGATGGTTGCTATGTTTGATTGTTCGCTTTCACTATGTCATGCACACCCCCACCCCTGTATTCTTTACACCATATATTAGTGGCACCTTAGAGTATTGAGCGGTATATTGTGCTAACTCTTTGGTTGCAGGTATGGTTTAGTATACCTGTTATTGTTCTGTTTTGATGCTTAATGCTCATACCAGACTTTTGTCTGACGCAGAGTTTTATGTCTCTTCTTATTACTCTGGGTGCTCTTAAATGGGTAGACTAGAGACAGGTTAGGTGGTATGCATGGGTAGCTGTACCGGAGACGAGCAGGAGGCTCCCATGTATGATAAATATAGATATTCTACCTGTGTCGTTGTTGGTCACTACTTTGGGCATTAGTAGTGTACCTTTCCTTTCTTTTGTTTTGGAGACAGTTTTAAAGTTGTAATAATGATGATGTGGAACATAAGCTGTAACTGGATTTTCCGCTGCTATGATGTTTAATTTTTCAGCTTATGCACTGTCTCACCTGTTTTGTGTCAAAGCATGTTATTATTATATTTTACTCCATGCGCTCTGAGATATTCTACAGATTCTTTGTTATTTCGCCAGTAATTTCTCTTCTTTTTCCTTCCTTTGGCGACCGTCCCATGCTGGTTAGACATCAGCGCAGCGCACTTTCATGGGAAATGTCGGCTGGTGCGGGGCAGGCCGTCACACTTGGTATCAGAGCTCTAGGTTGCATAGTTAACATAGACAAAGACACTAGGGAGAGATAATACGTATATGAGAGCGTGTAATTGTGATTATTTTGGTTTTCAAAAGCAATATATATATATACTATTAGTATAGCTAAGGAAGAAGTCGCACTGCACTAACACCACAAAGAGGACGGTTAATCATTTCTCTTTACAGATTGAACGATTAGCCGATATACGAGGGGTGCTGGTAGAGGAGCCAACAATGGGAGTGCTCTTGACATGAGAACTATGTTCACTGACTTCATGATGGAGATGCTTAGGGACGTTCAGAGGGCAGTTCCTAATGTTGCTAATGGTGGTGGTGCAGCGGTGCAGGCGCCAAGGGCCGATTTCGCCAAGCTCTGTAAGGACTACACTAGTCTTGGTGGAAAGCCGTTCCACGGAACTGAATCGGCCATGGATGTTCAAGATTGGTTGGATAGCTGTGAGCGAATCTTCGAAGATTTAGGTATCGAGGATGTGATGAAAAGAAAGCTAGCGTCCCGTCAGCTGCAAGGACGGGCAATGAATTGGTGGAACGCTATTAAGGCAGCTACTCCAGAGGATCAAGTTACATGGGATCAGTTTAAGGCCGTTCGGTGAAAAATTTATCTCAGCTGCTCAGAAGTCAGAGTTATTTAGGAAATTCCTGGAGCTCAAGCAGAATGGTAGGGCAGTCTCAGAGTACACTGCAGAATTCGATACTTTATTGAAGTATGGATTATCCCTCATTGACACTCCCGAGAAGAAGAATGAGAAGTTTATAACAGGCTTGGATCAGTTCTTGGGGAAAAGGCTTATTAACCACATCGATGAGACATTTGAATCGATTGTGGGGAAAGCTTTGAGATCGGAGAGTCTATACCCCCAGTCAAAGACCGAGGTTACAACTACGGAAGAGCCATAGCCGCAAGTAAGCGGTGGAGGCAAGAACGGTTCTCAGAATAAGAGAAAGAGGAATCAGACCAAGGATGGCCAGAAGAAAAAGAATAAGAAAGATGTTGAGTGCTTCAGCTGTGGTAAGAAGGGCCACTATGCCAAATAATGTCAGGCCAAGCCAGCGGATAGGAAGTGCTTCAACTGTGGCCAAGTGGGACATCACAAGGACAAGTGTCTGCAACCCCCTAAGGAAAAGCAGATTGTGAAAGCATATGCTATCAATGCTATTCCTTCTTCGTCGAATGCCCCAACTGCGGCGGAGAAAGGAAAGAATGTCGTCATTCAAGGTATGCTTTCTGTTTATGATGTTCCTGTTCGGGTATTGTTTGATACCGGGGCTTCCAGTTCCTTCATATCTAGTGACCTGGTAGATAGGTTGGGATTGGAGCCTGAGATTGTCGATAGACCTTTAGTAGTGACGAACCCGATTGGTGGTTCGACTAGCCTTAGCATGATTTGTCGTAATGTGGTCTTATCGAGTCATGGATGCATGTTTGTTTGTGATTGCTTTGTTTTGGGCTTTACTAGGTTTGACATTATTTTGGGAGTCGATTGGCTCCAAAGATACGAGGTGGTGGTAGACTGTGAGAGCTTTTTGGTGATAGTTTGAGCGGATGATAGGCGGAGGGTAGTGTTTGGTAGTCTACCTAATGATGGGGTAATGGCTAGTTTTCTAAATTCCCTCGACATCCCGCATGATGAGTTGTCAGATGTGCCCGTGGTTGGCCAGTATCCGGACGTCTTCGAGGAAGTGACCGGACTTCCACCACATCAAGAGATTGAGTTCTGTATTGATTTGGTGAAAGATGCCAGACCTATAGTGATGCCACTTCGTCATATGGCGCCAAGGGAGCAGCGAGATCTCGGGGTGCAAGTAAGCGATCTTTTGAAGAAGGGATTTATCAGAAGAGGTGTTTCTGAGTGGAGAGCACCAGTTATGTTTGCTACCAAGGCAGATGGTTCCCTTCGTTTGTGTGTGGACTACCGTGAATTGAATAAGGTGATGAGGAAGAATAAGTATCCTCTACAGCGGATAGATGATTTGTTTGATAAGTTGAGTGGCATGAGAGTATTCTCCCAGTTCGCAACAAGTTTTCATCAGCTTAGAGTGGAAGCTGAAAGTATAGCTAAAACGGCCTTTCAGACGTCGTCTTGATTTTATGAGTGGTTGGTCGTGCCATTCGGGTTGACCAATGCACCAACATATTTTGTGAATCTTATGAATAGGGTATTCAGAGATCAGTTGAATAAGTTTGTTCTTGTGTTCGTGGACGATATCCTTATTTATTCGAGGACATAGGAAGAACACAAGGAACACTTGAGGATAGTGATTGAGGTGTTAAGAAAACACCAATTGAAAGCAAAGTTTTCTAAGTGTCACTTCTGGAGGAGGGAAGTGAGATTCTTGGGCCATGTCGTTTCAAAGAATGGTATTGCCGTGGATCCTGCCAAGGTGGCTACGGTACAAGATTGGTCTACGTGCAAGAATGCAACGGACATAAGAAGTTTCTTGGGGTTAGCTGGATATTATCATAAGTTTATCCAAGACTTCTCCACGATAGCAGCACCGTTGACTCAATTGACTAAGAAAAATCAAGCTTTCGTCTAGGATGAAAAGTGCAAGAATGCATTCAAGAGCCTAAAGGAAAAGTTGACATGTGCACCAGTGTTAGTCATTCCTAAGGGGAATGAAGAGATGACAGTATATACGGATGCATGTGGTACCGGACTAGGTGCTGTATTGATGCACGGAGGTAGGGTTGTAGCTTATGCAAGTCGGCAATTGAAACCGCATAAGAAAAGATACCCTACCCATGACTTAGAGTTAGCAGCGATCGTATTCGCGTTGAAGATGAAGAAACATTATCGCTTGGGAGAAAGATTCGAGTTGTTTACTGATCATAAATCATTAAAGTATCTCTTCTCTCAGAAGGATCTAAATCTCCGACAGCAAAGATGGTTAGAATTCTTGGCTTCCTACGATTTCGATAACGCATACACACCAGGAAAGGGTAATGCGGTAGCTGATGCATTGAGTAGAAGACATGCCAGTTTAAGGGCTATGTTTCTAGAATGGAAGCAACTGGAGTACATCGCTGGGTATGATTTCAGACCAACGTGCGAATTGGATCCAGAAATGTTAGCAAGTTTGACGATCATACCCACTTTGATTGAGCGGATTGGTTCCAGTCACAGGGACGATCCTAACCTATTGGAAATCATCTCTAAGTTAGAGATGGGTAGCGA
The DNA here is from genome assembly GCA_030737875.1 of Allium sativum. Classification (NCBI taxonomy): domain Eukaryota; kingdom Viridiplantae; phylum Streptophyta; class Magnoliopsida; order Asparagales; family Amaryllidaceae; genus Allium; species Allium sativum. The sequence goes on from CM060912.1 coordinate 294,538,529, forward strand.
TGAGAAGATGAACAAGTATGGGCTTGATCGAGATGGATGGCTTAGAAAGAATGGAAGACTAGTTGTACCCAATGTCAATGGATTGAGAGATGAAGTGCTTAGAGAATATCATCACTCAAAACTGACTATACACCCTGGTGGTAACAAGATGTGTCGAGACATGAAGCAGACCTACTACTGGGAAGGGATGAAAAGAGACATTGGGAAGTTTATATCTAAATGCATGAATTGTCAGCTAGTTAAAGCCGAGCAAAAGAAGCCTAGTGGTTTGTTGCAACCATTAGAAGTTCCAGAATGGAAATGGGAACAAGTCTCAATGGATTTAATTGATGGGTTACCGAGGACTAGATCAGGCCATGATAGCATTTGGGTGATTGTGGATCGATTGACCAAGAGTGCAAGATTTATACCCGTCAAGTCGAATAGAACAACAGCTAAGTTAGCTGAACTATATGTAAAGTGGGTAGTGAGATTTCATGGAATACCCAAAGGCATTATGAGTGACTGAGATCCGTTGTTTACTAGTGGATTTTGGAAAAGCTTACAATATGCGTTAGGATCAGAATTACATCTCAGTACCGCGTATCATCCTCAAACTGATGGACAAACAGAGAGGGTGAATCGAATGTTAGAAGATCTTTTGCGAGCTTGTGTATTAGACTTTGGTGGATCATGGGATGACTATTTGCATCTAGTAGAGTTTGTATATAATAATAGTTATCAATACAACATTAGTATGGCTCCATTTGAAGCTTTGTATGGAAGACCGTGTAACTCACCATCATGTTGGTTAGAAACTGGTGAGAAGTTTGTTCTTGGACCAGATGTGATAAGAGAAACTTCAGCTAAGATTAAGGTTATCCAACAGCGAATGAAGCTTGCCTAAGATAGGTTGAAGAGTTATGCTGATAAGTGGAGAAGAGAATTAAAGTTATCCGTCGGCGACTAGGTGTTTGTCAAGATCTCTCTATTAAAGAGCGTGATACGATTTGGCAGGAGAGGCAAGTTGACACCAAGATTTGTTGGACCATTCGAAGTTCTCGAGAAAATTGGGAATTCGGCATATAAAGTTGAATTACCAGAGAAGATGGCAGGAGTTCATAACGTATTTCATGTTTCCCAGTTAAGGAAGTTCGTGCACGACCCCGATGTGGCTATTTCACCTGATCAGTTGGATGATATTGTGGTTGAACCCGAGGCGGTTGGGAACCGCAAGCCTATGCGCATTGTTGGGAACGATACGAAGCAACTTCGAAGGAAGGCAGTGAAATTAGTCAAAGTTCAGTGGGGCGAGAATGAGAATGACTGTACTTGGGAGATAGATGAGAGTAGGAAGACGTATCTAGAACTCTTTGCCTGGTAAGATTTCAGTTTTGATTTAGTCTTTCCGCATGCTAGGATAGGCTTGTTTTGTTTGTTTTGCATGTTGATTGTTGTATGTGGCTGGTAGGCATGCAGGATCCTTTGTATGTTTTGGGTTAAGGAATTTCAGGGACGAAATTTCCTAAGGGGGGGGGGGGGAGAATGTAACGACCCGCATTTTACGCATCGGAGGATCGTAGAATATTTATTTCTTTCACATGCGAAGTCGTATGGTCATGTAACTTTGGGAGACGACTACTGGGATCATTTCCCATGTTCATGATTTTTACCGATTTTTAAATGACCGTTTTGCCCCTAGCTGATCTTGTTTCGGCCATAACTTTTGATTGGAAAGGAGTTTTGACCTAAAACCACTTCCATTAGATCCGGATGATGGTTTACCTTTCCGTAGAATGGTCATATTAACCAAACAGACTCACCGTTTGGGAGATATGGCTGAAACAAGTTTCAGGTAGTGAAAAACAGTTTAATTGGGCTTAACCGGGTGATTAACAGCTAGGCCCAAAGGAGAATTTCGGGATTTGGAGTATTTAAGGGCTGTTAGGGTTTAGAGAACACCCTTTTTCTCACTTTCACAACTGCCACTTTCATTCTTGGAACCCTAGTAATGGCCTCCAACATCTAAAACACCCTAGATCACCTTCTAATCGCTAATTAAGCCAAATCTACATTAAATCAAAGCGGATTAGCACAAGAATCAAGGTAGAACTGCTGTATAGCCTTGGTATTCGCGCCCAAATAGAGAATCATTTCAGATTTGATATTCTATTTGTAGCAAAGGTGAGTGATGTGCATAGTTTCTCACTAATTATTGTTAATTAAGGGTAATTAGTGATAATTAGCGAATTTATACATGTTAAAAATCTTGGAAAAATGTTCATAAATTTTGAAATATTGTTATAGGCCTCTGTTAGAAAATTTGGTTAGTTTGGTTAGGTTTTACTAATCCTATCATTAGTTTTGCTTAAACATGTTTAAGGAAAAATATGGGGTTTTGGTTATGTTTGATCCGTTTTAACCTATCAAATTGTCGTTTTGATGTTAGTGGTTGATTCTATATGTTGTTATGACTGTATGATATGTTTTTTGATTGATTAGAAAAGTTAGATTGGTCGAAAACGCCGTCAAATGGCATAAAACAGTCGTTGGAGCCGAACCGGATCGGATCGGAGGAAGGGAGCACGACCCGACCCGATCGTGGAGCACTACCCGATCCGAACCGCTCGTGGATAGTGGCACCGAAGCGAACCGATCCCTTGCATTTGAAGCTTCGATTCTACCCGCTCACTTGGAGAGTCATCCGACCCGAACCGCTTGAGGACCCGATCTGAAGAGGCTCATGACCTGAAATGAAGGACCTTCCATGAATCGACCCGACCCGAAGGGGCTTGTCACGAACCGAGATGTTGAGCATGAGCTGAAGGCAATCCGAACCGAACCGACTTGGATGGGGGAATCCGACCCGACCCGATGTGGATGATCACATACATGACCACTTTAAGAAGCACGATCCGAAGCATAGTGAAGAGGAGCATGCCGAACCGATCTGGAGATGAAGACCAAAACCCAAGATGCAAAGGTAGTCCAAGTGGGAAGTCTGTACTCAGGATCCAGTTGGGAACCAACGAGTCAACTTCATGAGTTGGGCTTTGCTGCGGGACGCGTGCTAAGGGGTTATCGACGTCTATAGCTTTGATTCACCACCAAGACGGATGTTAGGCTACGTATCAGTGTAGTGGGGTAGTTACTAGTCCATGGGCTAGAGTGATCGTAGTATGGCTATGAGCCGGTGCAGTGGAGTCGTTATGACTTCATGGGGTAGAGTGGACATAACAAAGACTAGTGGCTATGGATCAGTGCAGTGGTGTCATCATGACTCCATGAGGGTAGAGTGATCATAGCAAGGAATAGGGTGATCAAAGTGGTGGATATCATATGCTTTACGCATTGAGTGAGATAAGTGAGGATGGTTGCTATGTTTGATTGTTCGCTTTCACTATGTCATGCACACCCCCACCCCCGTATTCTTTACACCATATATTAGTGGCACCTTAGAGTATTGAGCGGTATATTGTGCTAACTCTTTGGTTGCAGGTCGAGGTTTAGGTATGGTTTAGTATACCTGTTATTGTTCTGTTTTGATGCTTAATGCTCATACCAGACTTTTGTCTGACCCAGAGTTTTATGTCTCTTCTTATTACTCTGGGTGCTCTTAAACGGGCAGACTAGAGACAGGTTAGGTGGTATGCATGGGTAGCTGTACCGGAGACGAGCAGGAGGCTCCCATGTATGATAAATATAGATATTCTACCTGTGTCGTTGTTGGTCACTACTTTGGGCATTAGTAGTGTACCTTTCCTTTCTTTTGTTTTGGAGACAGTTTTAAAGTTGTAATAATGATGATGTGGAACATAAGCTGTAACTGGATTTTCCGCTGCTATGATGTTTAATTTTTCAGCTTATGCACTGTCTCCCCTATTTTGTGTCAAAGCATGTTATTATTATATTTTACTCCATGCGCTGTGAGATATTCTACAGATTCTTTGTTAGTTCACCAGTAAGTTCTCTTCTTTTTCCTTCCTTTGGCGACCGTCCCGTGCTGGTTAGACATCGACATAGTGCACTTTCATGGGAAAAGTCGGCTGGTCCGGGGCGGGCCGTCACAGAAATAATTTTTGCAATTCAAACTGTTTTGAGCATCGCAAATGTTATCCAAATATACAGTGCACGCATGTGAAAACCAAAGTGATTTCAAATATCAAGAAACAATTTTTTGCAAGATTTTTAATATGCAACCATGCATATATTCAGTAGGAAGAGATTTGTTTCAAGGAATCAAAATGGGCATTAACGACAATCTTCATTTAAAGCCAGATGTTCAAAAATGGTCAAAAGCAACATGTGACATAAAGCAACACAAATATTTGTGTGCATGCAGCAGTCATAAAGCATCTCAAGGAATAAATTTAGCAAAAATCATTTCAATTCTTTCCCAAGTATACAAAGAGACAAGATAGGCACAAATGTAATTCACAGACATTTTTTAGAGCAAAAGAAGGCAAGAACAAAAATATATCTTTTGTTCTTATCAAATGACAAGGCAGTGATAATGAAAATTTCACAAATATAAAAAGTGGCAAATGTAACGACCCGCAAATCCGTACTATCTAAGTTGACTAATAACACCACACGTCCAACTCAAATTGCACAGAAATATGAATCATTATTAGTGTGTATATATATATATATATATATATATATATATAAGTTAAAGGATAAGAAATAGAATGAAATGTTAGAATAGAAAAAAAATGAAGGACACAAATCTCACAGCGGAATGAATAAAATATATTAAATAACATAACTTTTGAAATACAAATCAGTAACTGGATATACATACCATTATCAAAGCATAACAGTTATTCCTGGAATAATTATAAACACATGTTTCCAGATACAACATAGTACACAGCGGAAATATGATAGTCTATAGCTAACTGGTGAAGCCTCCTGCTTCCAGCTCTTCCAAGTGAATCTGAAAAATCCCGACTACTTGACTGCCCGTACAAATTTGGGCACCCAAGAGTTTAGGGAAAATAAAAACAAAATAAACTCTGGGTCAGTCATGGGACTGATGTGAGTAAACTCCAATCATTTGTTTAACTTTAAAAATCCTTTTGAAAGAAATGATAATCGTAAGACCAATCCACACATAAACACGGATGGTTTTTACCTTACGATAACCCAACATATTTTTGATATCAAATCCAGTGATATTATAATAATGCCTACAACAAATAAATAGAATCTAGCGGAACGCTTGCATCTCACGCTCCATATATAATATAAAACCAAAAAAACCGCAGGGCGCTTATTGGAGATTCGATTTCCAACATGACAAGGTATGGAACCACCTGCCGATAGTGTATCTTTGGAGGGAATACACTGGGTTCAACAAGAACGTCTTGCAACCTAGCCCACACATGACCGACCACTCATTTCGCTTGAGTGTATCCAATGTATATCACCAACAGTTGGGATCAGCAACCGTTTCCCGAAAAGGGACAACATCAAATAGTATAAGGAATTAAATGAATTTCTCTAGATAGGTGATTATACATCCTAAGAGGAGCGACCCACATAGCCATGCTGCCTGCCCGATTTTTGTCATTTCCTAGTTGTTGAGGCTTGAGGCTACGATTACTTATCATTCCTTGATAGCACAATCACTTTGAATGCCACATTGTCAGATCCGTTAATCACTAATTGATTTGCACAATATATTCTGGATATTATGTTAAGAGAATAAATCCTCCGCCACCATATATATTTATACAGACCAACATATGCGATCATTGGAAATACTCTGTCAGACATTCGTCCATTTACGTTCGTTCTAGGACTGAATGAAACCGAAGGCACAATTTCTATTAATAGAAAAAGCCCTTGCACTTTACTCCGTCTTCGATTATCTTCATATAATCTGATTCGCAACGCTACTGCCAATACGGAGTGGTTCACAGATAATAATCCAACTGGTCTCTCCATATTGACAACAATATTGGCAAACACTTCGATAGTCGGTTATTTAACTATCGAAGAAAAACAAACACTCATTCAAACATCAAACAATCACTGGGGCCCTTAATTAATATTTTTATTAATTAATCACTTCTCCATTTCCTGATCAATATTTGTGACTAAATATTTTCTTTAATCATCATGGCCTGTTACACTATTTGGAAAACATTCCCATATATCGACTCCTTTTATTTTCTATACTTAGAAAATGTATTCAAATTATAATTGGAAACATTCCAATTACTTATCTCTTTTATGACCATTCATTTATTTCAATACTAAGGAAATATTTATCTTTATATTTCCAAAATTCCACTTACTAGGGTTAAAACGAATGTTGTATAAAACATCGTTACAACAACCGAAAATACTACATTCAATCAAAATCTTAATAAAACATTTCTCTTCGAGACTGGATCTTGCTATTTATCAGCTAATAATGAAATCAATCGAGTTGGGGTATAATTACCGCTCAAACCTTGACTGAATAACATCATTAACTTCAAAATAGACAAAACCACTTACCTCGAATAATCCACATCTTATAAAGCCAATTATTCATTTTAAAACGTGTATATATATATTTCTCTTTCTATTACTAGATTTTTTTGATTTTATTTTGTTTATAATATTCTATTTTAAATTCGTTTCCTTACCGGATTCTATATATACTGATATATAGATTTCTAATTATCAAATTATCTTAAAAATACTCTAACTCCTTAAATTTCTGGAAAATTTCGCCATAACCTCCTTTGTGCCGGCAAATAGTTCAAACCTCAACTCGTCTCTCTAGGCCCTTTCCATTCAAAAAGAAAATCAAAAAACCAAGCGGCTTGCCGATTCGGCGCATAAAACCTCATATAGAATTTAAACGTGTACCTTTTTGTCGGGCACTAAATCTATAAACTTCATTCTCTTCATTCCATACCTGTTTAACACATACGTCCATTCCCAATTTATTCTAACTCAATTCGTCATTTTAATTTCAATTTGCTAATTAATTTTCTAATTAGTTATTCTGCCTATTTCACTTTTTATTTGAACATAACACATTCAAATAAAATTTTAATCTTGCTTATAAATCAATTGAATTTCATTTTCCATTAAATTTCAATACTCAATTTCGAATATGAATTTCAAATCCCCTCCACCTATTCAACGTCCAATTCAACCCAAAAGTCCATTAACTAATTTTTCTTCTAAATAGTTACTTCTATTCAATAATTAAAAATCTGATTTTTGTCTCAAAAATCATTTCGCTTACTTCACTGGAGTTCATACTTATTTTACATCTCCAGTCTGGATCTTTCTAATGGTAATTCGGATTTTATTTCTTAAAATTCCTTTTTATTTAATTAAATAAACCGTTATGGTTTTTAAACGATTTTGGCACTGCTTTTCTGAAAATTTGATTTTGACATTACTCAAAATCTATACGACGAAATCCAGATTTTTCTCTTCCATTAGAAAACTATTATCCAATCGGTCCCGACGGTTCTTGTTTCAAAGAATTCCGACTTAAATTGAGTTCTATATACTCAATTGAAGTTCGAAACGCCAACTTACGAACTACCGCGCTGCGACGAGTTCTTTTTAATTATATATATATATATATATAAATGTTTAAAACTTCGTTTAAAATAAATTCAACTCCATTCTGATATATTTTTAATATATATCAAATCAGTTTCCAAATTCAACATAATATTTTCAATTATCTATAATTGTCGATTTTTCCTTACTCGGTAATATATTTATTTATACTTCGTTCTTCTAAATTTAATTCCAATTCCTTTTATAAATAAATTATTTATATTTATAAATAAATTATTTATAAAATTCGATATAATCGAATTTCAATTATAAACCCGTTGAATTCTTCTCAATTCAGCTTATATTTCGAATTTCGAAATAAAATCAATCGTTTCATTTCAAAACACTTCCCAATTTACTTTTAAATTCCCATTTGAATTTAAATGGTTTAAATTATCCAAATGATAATTTATTTCACCAAATCAATAACACTATTTATAAATTCAACTTCCTTATTCCATATATTTAAACAAGTTTCCTTTTCAAATTTCTATTTGAAACTCCATCCTTTGATATTCCGAATTGCGGAATAAAAACCGTTGTTCCCTTTTGAATGATTTCAAATTCTATTTTTAAATTCATATTTGAATTTAAGTATTTAAATTATCTCTTGATAATTAATTCATTATATTTATAAACACCAATTTATAAATTTCCTTGTTTTAAATTTAAACAAGCCTATTTCGAAATCTATTTAAAACCAAAATCTTATTTTGGAAATTTCTATTTATAATATATAACATTCAATTTATTTCCATATTCAATTTGACTTATATTTAAATAAATCCGAATTTATTGAATTTAAATCTTAAATTCTTATGGATTTATTTTAGTTCAATTTATTTATTCTGAACATCAGAATAAATTTCATTATTTAGTTCTTTAAAACGATTCCCCATTTCTATTTTTAAATTCACATTGGAATTTAAATATTCAAATTATCCAATGATAAATTTTCCACTTTATTTATAAACACTGTTTATAAATTCATTTCAATTCTCTGCATTATTCAATGAAAATCATTCCATTTTATTTATAAACACTGCTTATAAATTTTACTTCAATTTCCTGTATTATTCAATTTATAAGCATCGTTTATAAATGCAATACTTGTTTTATTTATTTTCAGAACAAGTAAATATCTTTAGCCCATTCTAAATTCAAAGTATATTTTTGAAAAAAAACAGAATTTTGTTTTTTTAAATTTCAAAACCCTATTTACGATATTTCTATAAATTACCATTTAGGCCCAGTGATATTTCAAACATCCAAAATACCAAATTATCAATCACGGGTTTTTCTAACACATCATATAAGATAACATATATGAAACCAAACAGATGATAGTATTTTTGAGGAATCCAGTTGGATCCCTCCAACCTGCTTTTTCTGTATCCACTGACGTTAGCCAACATAAATAATACCCATTCTGCTTCGTGGTAGAATATCGCGGTATAGAAGGTCATCCACTATCATAGCGTGGGGGCGTATAGGGTCATCCGCTAATGATACTGCGGGCATCTGCTAATGGTACTACGGGAACTATCCAATCACAAATATATATATATATATATATATATATATATATATATATATATATATCCACAACCAAGCCTAAATAACTAATATATAATAACCACAAAAATATTTAAACGCATCCAAGCAACCAACAATTATTTTTAACGATAAAAATAATTCTAAACAATAAATTTGAGTGAGATTTACTCACCAGGGTGTTTATTTGCGCTATACCCGATGAAGTCTATTATGTAGATTGTACAGTGGTTCCTCCGTTTCACTGTTTTTCCAATGTAAACAATATAAATAAATTTCAATTATAAAATTATATGAATTTAATTAATTTCTCATGTGTAAACCAATTCCAAATTATTCCTTAATTTCATATCCAACGATTAGTCTACAAATTTTATTTACTTCAAAAGCTAAATATATTGGTTTATACAATTTTATTTAATCAGCTTGTGAAATTATACTAATTACTATATTCATTACGTAAGCTTCAATTTAAAATATTATTAACCTCAAACCTAATTACTATTATTAAAAATAAACTAACTACTGTTTAAGGTTTTAAATCCATACCTTAATCCAATTCAAAACATGTTGTTGCACCATTCCTGTAACCGAACCCTTTCACACCATCAATCTGTTATTGCACCATGAATATCACTGTAAACTGATATCCAAAACAATGCCACAAACCCACTTCTGAACATCCCAACAACATACTGACGACCTTCCAATCCAAGGCTATCGTTGTTCGTCTTCCAAACCTCGCATTAGAACTCGAACCCTCCTTTTAACCATTTACCAATCCAACTATCGCCTTTAAAACCCTAGAATTAGATCGCGATACTACCCAAATCGAACACCATTTTGAACCACCACCTCGATTACTCTTCTCGTCACCCTCAATAATATGTTGTGATGCCCTAGTTCGACGCTGGCAAAAGAATCGAGCCCTAACCCCATTTTTTTATTACAGTCTAAGTCGCAATCATTACCAGTATCGAATCTCCCCAAATCCCCTTGTCGACATCGAGCTGACCCCATATGCCATGCTGAGTTCGCCAGTGATTTCCACTTGATGTTGAACGGGATTTGCGTCGCGATGTTCATGGGGTTCTAAACTCATCGCAGTTTCCATTTTGATTCCCTTTTCCGTTTTCAGTTCGGATCGAAGAAATGGAGCCAGCTTGGATCTTTGTGTGGAAGCAGTGGATTTGATTTGTGGAGCAATCCTTTTTAATGAAGCTTTCAATTGAATTTTTTCTAGAAGAATGAAGGGGGCTCAGTTGTTTAAATAGAAAATTTATACTTAGCGATGTAGGAATTTAAGGTGGGTGTTTACTGGGAAATGTTTATCAAAGGTAGGTTAATTAACTTGATTTGATGTAGTGCTTATCCACTTATATTTAAAATAATATAATTCGGGGTTCATCAATCACGAATCGTTATTTCAGCGTATAGACCGACATTTAAATGTAATAACGATATTCTGAGCTCAACATAATATATTCTGAATTCTAATTTGAACACATATATAAAACAACCAATATAATTTAAATTCAGAAAAAAATAAATTCTCGATAACAAATTATTACTACGTTGTAGTCAAATAAAATTCCTATACATCATTAGAATCATTTTGATTCATTTTTCAAATTTCGATTTCCATTATATTTCGTATTACGATAATTTAATATATTCGATATTAAATCGAAATTGATTTTTAAATCGATAACTTGATATAAAAATTCATTTATATTATCAATTCAATATTTAAAATAAACTGTTCAAAAATCTGGGTCGTTACAGCAAATGTGGCACAACTCAAGAAAGTAATAAAAGATTTCATTTATGGAAATACATGACAAGAATGAATTTCATCAAGCATGTGTCATGTATATCCATCAATTTCTTCACATGGATAGTGTGCAAAAACACAGCTAAATACATCAATGAAAAATCAAACAAGGATTTATCTGAGTATTCAAAGGAATTGTTTATGGCAAAAAATAACAGTGTATTCATGGCAATCAATCAAGCAAGAATCAAGCACAAATCAAGACTAGATCAATGCGATGAAATCGGAGATTAAACGGTTTCATAACCTTATAAATACCACATGCATCACAGGTAAAGATTGCATCATAACAAATCAATTTTACCCAAGCATAAAGAAATAAGATTCAGAGAGTTAATCTAGACCAACACACCTTTTTTGTATGACCTATCTGTAAAATTTCTCAATCACAATATAAGACACTATACATCTCATCTCAGTGATGAGGCATCCTAAGTACTATGGGGAAGCAAGATATATATATATATATATATATACGGTATGTAATCCAAAATACGTACCAATTTGTCAAGCAAACATATCTTTAGCACAAAACCAAAAGCTATAAGCAAACTATCAAGTTGTTTCCTCCGTGTACATGTATGTACTTACATAACCCAAAAGAGAGTTAAGTAAAGTAGACAAGTAATACAACAACAACTTACATATGCACAACCAACATAATAATCATATCCAACAACCAAATATGATGCAATTGGCAATAATGAAATAATTCAGCAAACAACACAAATATAACATAACGCTACATGCATTCACAATCAATCAAATCATATCATTATCAAATATTGTTACTAAAATCTATAATCTTTACTAGTGGTCTATTCAGAATATAAACCTCATCATTACACCAGGATGATAAACAACCTAATAAACTTCACCATTCGCTCAACAACCTCAGTTTACTTAACCATTATTCATGTTAACCCGAGCAACTTGGAAATTTAATTCTAAACTCACCACAAGTTGATATACCAAGCATGTATATTTTATTAATGGAAGTCAAAATTTTATTCACTTAAAATCCTTCCATTTTATTAAATAAATCATTTTAATTTATAAACAATAACACCGTGATTTTTCTGAAAATTTGATTTGACATAACTGAAAATCAACTAGATGAAATCCTATTTTTTCTCTTCTTTTAGAAAATTATAATCCCATAGATCCGAAAGAATCTTGTTTCAAAGAAATCTAACTTATGTTGGATCCTAGCGAGTCGGTTTGCCTTAAACATATTGGGAAGGTGTCAAGTTCTACTTTAGAGAGAAATCCTTGTTCTTTCTCTCGGTATAAGACAACTCCCGTTCTCAACCCATGACTAAAGCTTCCTTCGTAACTCCCAGAACTTCTTTGTAGTGGCTCCGTTTCATGCCTCATTTCATAGAGAACCTCAAAGTAGCTATATTTCATTAAGATCAAGAATTCTCAGTATTTCTTAGATTCATGGATCAAATTTGATTCATTGGGATCTTTCAGTCACATTTTTTTTCCACGAAGAACGTTTTATGGAACTCTCTGACCCTCGAATTTGGAGTATCCTACTTTTCACAAGGTTCAACAAGTAAGACAAAAGCGGGGCATTCATCGTTTGTACTCCCTCACCCCTTAGGACTTGGGGCACTACTCCCTGCTAGTTCACAACTATTGGTGCTACTTGCTTTGGTGGACAGAGGACTCGAACCTCCACGCTATTTAGCATGAGATTTTAAAGAGAAAAGTTTAACTCGTGTCATGTACAAAAAAATTATCAACGAAAAGATAAATAGCTATTTCTTCCTATACTATGAAATAATAAATACTATAATGAAATAATAAATGTTATAAAATAAAAATAATAAATACTATAAAATAATCAATAAATGAAATAATAAATAAATGAAGAATTTGGGTAGATGGTGACCGGCTTCTCAAGACCATTTCGGCCTACTCATGGCTAGGCAACTATTAGGCGTTGCTTTCTCGATCGAAAATCTTGTCATGCGCACTATAGAGCGGGGACATGATTTGAACCCGTGACCTCAAGGTTATGATCCTTGCGAGCATTTTATCCTTTTAGAAAAAAAAATCAGTTATTATGACACTATATTTTTTTCTACTGTAAGCGAAATGATTAGTGATTGTCCAAAGAGACCCTACACATAAAAAATTAGACCTTTCTTCCGTTGGGCTATTTATGTATCACAGGACAAACAATGCAATAGCTTCGGTTAGAGAAAAGACCAAAATGGAATAACCAAATGATTGTTTTGTGGTCAATGGAATCTTTATGCCCAAAACCTGATTCAGTAGTCATTCATTTGGTACCTCCCAAGGAGAGGGAACTACCATTCTAACTGCTTCGAATCAGATTACTGGATTAACTAGAATTAATAATAGTAGAAACTGAGGGGCCACGTAGACTATTCAAAGGAGATATGCTAATTGAAACTTTTTCTGTTTTTCTGTTAAAATAATAATAATAATAATAATAATAATTCGAATTCAATAAGGTTGAATCAAAAAGGCACCGACCATCCAACGGACCATGGACTAAATGGCCACTGCTTAAAAGGGTGGTTTAGCCAAGGTTTAGCTCAGGATCCCACTACTCATCGTATTTGGTTTTGTATTGCTACCGCCTATCACTTTGAGAGTCAGTTCAAATACCATCTGGTAAAATGGGAAGCTAGGAATCTTTTATTACAATAGAACCAGAAGTGATGTGGATCATTGAAGAATCGAAGTCGATTTGCTTTATAAGAAGAAGATACCGATATTGATTTTTTGGATTATAAAAATACTTCAGAGATACTTTCTGAAGTAGATGGTGATTGATAGAGTAATCCTTGCTCATGACCCTATTCTCGAACCCTCTACCAAGCTCTACCCTACTCGCATTTCTTTGGAAGGGGGCCATAGAAATGTCTCCACATGCTGCCTTAAGTCTTTATTCAGAATTCGCTACGCGCCTTCTTTTGTCGACTCGAAGAATCGAACACCCACCCGAATGTTTATACGGGCAATCTCGAACCAAATTTTTATTTTTTGAAAAACAAGGCATGCAGGCGCCATGGATTTTAGGCAGGATTTTGACCAATTCAAGGTGAAAAATAGGGTTTCTCCCTTGGAGTAGCAATTTAGGTAAGTCTTGAATGGGCCCCTATAAAGACTAATGCAAATAAGCAAAAAAAAATCGACGTCTCCGAGCTATATATCCTCGTCTAACTCTGCTCATTGAATCAAATTAAACGTAAGGCCTTCGCCCTTCTCTAATCCAAATGCTTCTAGGGTGGACTAAGCTGGTCTAGCTAATCGGACCCCCCAGTGGTCCTGATCCTGGACCGATCTTACCTGGGATCGCAAGTCCCAAGTTGTCTGGCAAATTATCGTGATAGTTTTATTCTTCGTCGTCGTTCCTTCGGCTTATCACCAGCAGTTTATTTAGGGTTCTAGATTTAGCAACCCCAAAGTTTTTTCCATACTCTTTTATTCGTAAGAGAAATATTAGAAAAAGGCTTCTGGTGTGGAATACAATGGTTAAACAGGAGGTTCCTGAAGACTCGAACCATTATAGGGTTTCATTCGTCGAGGAATACAGATAACCTCTGGGTTTTTTCATATTTGGCGATCGAGCCCTTCCTTTAGATTGTCACTTTCTGGTAAGGCACTCAATGAAACCTATCCATCCCTTTTGAGGGAATTTTGCTCCAAATGACTTCGGTTGCCTCAAAGATGATTCTCGAGTCAGGGACTTGTGTAAAGAAAATAGAAGTGGTTTATTTGGTTTAGAGGAAATTCCCTCGGAAACCATTCCCCTCTAAAGTCAAGGAAAGAGAAGCCGAAGGTAGCCACATTTCTTCTAGAGTCAGCCTAACTTCTGAATCACTAACTTCTAGAGTCAGGGAAGTGCAGAAGCAAACCACAATTCTCAATGGGAGGCCGATTAGTCTTGATAAATAGCAGCAGCGCTTCGCTAACCTCACCTTGGTTGCACCACCTCGTTATGAGAATGACGTTTCGCTAATACATTGCGTTGTCAGCTGGATCAAACCTTATTCCATTATATTTCCATAATAATTAAATGTTCAAAGTTTTAAATTATTAATCAAAACTCAAAATCAAATAATAAGAGCTCATTATATTATAAATAATACAATGGTGTTTACCCCAATACAAAATATCATGAAATCCCCCCACTTGGGGGATGCCCTCAACGACGGGGAACATGTAATCGGGTGTATGTGCGACTGGTTTAAATTATGAGTTCAAACAAAATAAATACAGCGACTTTGCAAGCAAAGAAAACAGATATTTAAAATTTTGAACCGTACCAGTATATATATGACTTTTCCAGAACCTACATGCTGATGCTCACGATTTTGATAGTCATACCAGCGATGGGAGCATAAAAAATCATGATGGAAAAAATGATAGCAGAAGCTACCCGACCTACTAGATCCTTTACATAAAAATAAGGGTAAGAAGCCATTTTTTCCGCGAAACTAAATGGTTCAAATGAAATCCAATGAGAAAACAAATCTTGCTCCTACCTACCCCCGGGGTATCATAACATGTCGGGAATCGAGGGGGGACATACTAGACGTAACAGTTTCTACCATGGAATGCATTAATTTAATTCTAATTCCGTTTTTACTTTTTTTTTCGTTTTGATTGAAAAAAATGCCAAAATTTGACAAAATGATAATTCCATTTCTTCATCAAAAAAATGAGTCCGGGGTGACAGAAAATACTTTTTGATCACTATATTTTTTTCCTTTTCCTACTTCTTCTTCCAAGCACTGGATAACCCCAAGGAGTTGTGGGTTTTTTCTACCAATTGGGGGCCTCACGACTTCCCACTGGGCGAGAGGTGCAACTAACCCACCTACCCACTCATCAATCCCTTGGTCATTAGGGTTCAACTGACTTGCACAAAAAGACCCTTATTGTTTAGTAATTAGACGCCCTAGTATTATGACTTTCAACCTTAATGGTTTCAATTTTGACCAATCTGTAGTTAATAGTCAAGGTCGTGTTATTAACACTTGGCTTGGACATGAGTAGAGGCTATTTATGTTATTTCCTGCTATTAAAAAATGGAGATTACCTCAAGGAGAGGTAGCTGAATGGTTGATAGCTCTGGTCTTAAAAACCGCCTTTTGTAAAAGAATTTCCCTCATTCAAATAGTGAAGCGGGAGGGTTAGCTGACCTATCATTGGACTTTCATGTTGTCGGTTCTCTTCTAGATTGAATATTGATTTAAACTTACCTAGCAGTTACAGTAGCCGGTGTAGAAGAAGTCAGAGCAATAGAAGTAGGTACTTGTATCTCAGTAGAGGTTGAAGGGTGGGAAGTAGATTGACATTCTCGATCTCTCTTAACCCTCTTCAATTTCTCGATTATTATATGATGATTTCTTAGCTTTCCATATATAGAAAGAGATAGACTAGAAATGACATCTCTTATGTCAACGATACCAGCGCTTGAAAGTCTTGAACCAGGATGAGTCAAGCTTTGGATGTTCTTTAGGGCAGCAGTTGCAAGTGAAAGGCCCTCAGACAGCCCTTGACTATATGCCTGATCATCACATTTATGGGAGAATGCGACACCATAAGACAAAAAACGATAGATAGAGGCAATGAATATTGATATTGGAGTAGAAGGAAGGAAAGCAAGATCACAGAGGTATGGGCGCCTTATGTCACCAATAGGCTCTAAGGAAAATTATAATCGAAATCCTTTTTATCTAGCATTAATTTAGAACCACGTGCTCATTCAATTCTTTCGAAGTAATTGGATCCTTTTCTTTGTTCGAGAATCTCTTCCCTTCTTCCACTCTGCCCGAGTAATACCTCTATCTAATACTACGCATGCCAGTTTTTCCTTTGCTTCGTGTGCTCCCTGCCCAAGAAGAAGAAAAGGTGACTTACGGATCAGGGATAATAATAAAATAGGAACCAAATAAAATCGTATATCGAAATGACTTGGTGCATAGAAAGTGGCTCTGGCTACTATGGCATTTGTGATTCAACTCAGCCCTAGGAAGAGTCGGTTCATTTATCTCCTAACAGAGCACCATTGGTAAGGATCCTTTTCTATTTCATACTCATGAAAACAAATTTTTTTTTTATGACCCTGGGTACTCGAAGAAATTTGAAAAATGATGGAAAGAGAATATTTGCATATAGAAACAAAACAAGGTTCCAGTATATTAATACGGGAGAAAAATTGGATGCTACCGAAGGGAGGAAACCACCTATCAATTTTGGGTCGAATTCGATATTTTCTTTGGGAGGTATCGGGAAGGAATTGGAATGTAATAATATCAATTCATATAGAAGAAACGGTTCTCTATTGATTCAAACTGGCATTACATATTCAAGTAGGATTAGTAGCATGATGTAAGCATCTTAATCTGAAGTTTTCTATATATTTTTATTGAAAAAATTCAATTATTGATTCACTGTTCATTGACCAACATCAAATTCAAATAGGTTAAGGCGTTGTTAAGCCAGCACGAACTCCCCTTTTTTCCACATCAATCTTTCTAACCAATGTCAGTTGCAAAGGCCTTCTCTCAGTTCAAGTACAGTTGATATAGTTGAGTCACAGTCAAAATATGGCTTTTGGGGGTAGCCGCTGCCGCTCAGGGCTGCTTTCGAAGAAAACTTTCATTTCGCTAGGGCATAAATTGGGCTTTTGCTCTGGAGAATTGGTCCAATCAAGAAGGGCGCTAACCTTTCTCTATGAAAGGTGGGTGTGAGTCCAAATACTACCTATCGGTTAGTCTATGGGAACTACTCGTCCAAGATGAGAAGTCCAACGGGAGTTAGGGTATGCGAGAGTGATATCCTAACGCCCCTACTTCTTATGGTCTGACCCAACTATTTGTTACCTATAAGAGGGAGTGAAAACGAGAAGTATCCCCATAGTCTTAGTCCGCAGGAAAGACTTTCTTGTCAGGAAGATGATCCGAAATTTCTAAGGATTGTTCACAGGATTTTTTGCAAGCCAGTCGGCAACAACCTTCCCCTCTGCTGCCTTAAGTCTTTCTTTGGAATTCGCTACGCACCTTCTCTCGTCGCCTCGAAGAAACGAACAGCCTCCCGAATGTTTATACTAGACTTGGTATACCCCAAAGCTAATATTTCAGATATGGCTTGCTCAACTTCCGCTACTGCATGAGAATAACGGGAGTAAGTTCCCTTACCAGGAGTTGTCTTTTGAAAACCAATATAGTTTTGATACTATCAAGGGTTTGAATCCCTCTCTCCTTTTTCACTATTATAGGATTAATTTTTTTTATTCGTGTCCGGCTTTACCGTATTATTTGAGGTGTGCAGGGTAGAACAGAATGCATGCGAATTTTAGGAGTAAGGGCCATCCTTTAGGGCTTGTGGGGTTGGTGAAAAGTGCAGGCCCCAATTAATATACTAGGTGACGGGCTATCTCTGTTGTGGAGTGGAGTAGACCTTAGATTCGATAGTTACTAGAAGTTCCTCTTTAGCTAGCTGGGACTATTCTCGAAGGTGGCAAGCTTGAAATATTTTGACTCTTCCATGTTGTGTCTCAGGAACCTCTTCAATACGCTCTAGATTGCTAGCTCCCGTTCATAGTTCTGAAATTATTACCGCATTGCCTGCAGGGGATGATTCGAGAGGTGAGAGTTTAGCCTCTTGATTTAAGAGTTCAGAGCGATATCAAACATCTAGAAAGTAGTTAAGCCAGTAAAGAAATGTCGGGGAACCTGGGGCGTTTCGAAAGAGGCCTTGGATCAAGCTAATGAGAAGAATTCCCCGGTATATTAATTATAGACTACTCTTAAAATAGCTACGCAGCCTTTACTAATACTAATAAAAGCTTTCTAAAGAGCAATCCCTTGCTTGTTTAGACTCGTTACGCTGTTCGACTAAACTCGTTGGCTCTGCGTTCTATTCGGTCGTTTTCTTCTTCTTTTTTGTAATAAAAACTCATTGGAGCCAAGCATTGCGAAGCATAGCACCACTTGTGAAGAGTAAGATTCCAATTTGGGGTAATAGCTTTTTCAAAGCTTTTGTGTGGTGGGTTTTGTCCCTAATGAGATGGGAAAGCAACAAGCCAAACCCCCGTTATCTTAAACATCTTTAGCTGATGCAAGATCTTCCACTTACGCGTTAGCCAGGTAAACCTCTATTACTATCACTCCACCTAGAAATGTTTTTTCCACATCTTTTTTTTTCACTTCCACCAGGATGCCAAGCACTCATGCCAAGCAACTAACTTCGAGACAACTAAGGGAAAACTTCGAGCTAGAACTAATGGATTAGATGACTTCTGGCCCTCGCTCAACCATGGCTTCCTCTTCCAGATTCGACCCATTTCTCGATGCTGGAGCTTCCTCTATAGCCTTGTCAGACTTGAATCCCACGCCGTCTCCCCCAAATAGTCCCATTTTTCCTCCATGGCGATATAGAGCCAAAAGATCAACCACTTTAATTCTTGTTTCAAAGATTGATAATTTCGTATCTAACTGTGTAAAAACAGGCGTTGTAGACCTACAGAAAAAAATTGGTTGTGCAAACCAAAAAGAATGATGATTTGGTCCCTAGAAAAGGGAACTATTCCAGGCCTCAAGGGATTCTATTGCTAAGAGGATCGACTATTTCTATAGAGTGATTTGCAGGCCTTCTTCACTTAGGGGGCCCTTCCAATCAACCAAGTGTTTTTCATCCCCGGGAGGTATTGGGAAGGAATTGGAATGTAATTATATTGATTCATACAGAAGAAAAGGTTCTCAATTGATTCAAACCAAGTGTTGTACCAATGGGATAGAGGAAGAGGAAGAAATAGCGGATTAAAACTCATAAACAAAAGTTCTATGGACGTGACATAGAGTCTTATTTCAGCAGCTCAGTCGCATCTGTGATCGTTCGACATAGGAAGTCGGCAAAGCCGGAAACTAGAGTCGTATGCATTATATGGATAGAAAGCATTCGGCCGGGTTTGAAAATTCTAATGAGAATGTGTTGGTCAGGTAGTGTTCTTTTGATCCGAACTAAGCTATGCTACCTTTGGGGCACCGAAGTTCTCTACATTTTCTCGTTTCGAAATTCAAGAGCCGTTTCTTGCTAATGAGTTGCTTCTTCAATTGACTACAAGTGATAAGTCCGTGCTGACTATCAGCAGCAAGAAGAGATCGAGATTCAATAGGCCGCATGTAAAACAAAAAAAAAACTACCATGAGCCAGACCACTGAGATGCTTCAAGCCGGGTGCTTTCTAGCCACCAACAGCTTGTTTTTCCGTTCCCTGGATGAGATCAAGGATTCTTTCCATCGGATTAGTAATAGTCCGTTCGCTTATTTTCAACTCCTTGAAGCATTTCATCACTTGCTACTCCCTGTATACTAGGGGTGCGGCAAAGCGCAATAACAACTGATGTCAAGTCAGCAATGAATACAAGCTGGCAATGACCAACTCGCTAATGGTGAATTCACGAACTCATGAGTCTGCAGACGGGTTGAAACAACAAAAGATTTTCTTCCACCCTCAGGTTCTCGGACAGATAATATAGAAAATACATGTCCTACCAAGACAGAATTTGTAACTTGCTGCCCTCTTGCCTAGCAGCCAACTTTCTTCAGAATTAGACAACCAACAAGGCACCCGAAGGAAGCTTGATCAGGTTTTCTAAACTGAACCTAATTTGTCAATCAGACATGATAGATGGATTGAGTGTGCGTTGCCTTGATTTGAGGTGAACTCCTTTTCCTCTTCTTCCGAACCGGGAAATTATTCAAATTAAGAATAAAAGCTCGTTGCATTTTTATGCCGGAAAAATTCGAAGTTGGACGAATTTGGAAACATTAAGAAGTTTACATGGTTTCTCCGCTGACCTAAATATGTTATAGGCTTAAGAAGGGACGGAGCTAACGGGAGGTTCAGACCTCATTTCCTAAAATGAGCCCTGCAAAAACAATGAATTTCCATCTGCATCGGCAGACGCCTAACCAAGAGATTTCGTTTATCCTGGAAGCCGATTGTTCCGAATGATGTTACATTTCTATTCTATCCAAAAGAACATAAATAGACTAGTAATTACCCTTGCAAGCCCGACCTGAGATCTACTTACATAACATCTCCCGAGACCTCACATAGTGAAAGAACTACCTATGGAATCAATTCGTTTCATTACCTAAAAGAACTTTTTTTGGTTGACCAAGGGTAGTTTATCCTCTGCTTATGGCACATTACTCTTTATAGAGTGAGATTGACCTCAAAGAGAAAGAGAGAGAGCCTAAGCCAACAAGTGAGTTTTGCTTACGTGACACAAGACAGATTAATTTCGTAGATAATGATAGCGGTCACTAACTTGTATGTAAGGGGGCAAGCGAGCGAAGTGAGGTGAACCACTGAATTAGGGAAATGATTCGGGTCCGTGTAAGGCACACCCAGATTCTCTTCTATGGGGAGGGCCAATAGATTGGATCACCTAATGGCTGCTTATAGCTCGGGGAGTCACTTCTCCTGGCCATTATATTAAGCAAGGCAGGCCAGCGGAGCTACGGCTGATTGAAAAGCGAAGATAGGCGCTTAGTTCAGTGATCTATCCGTGAAAGAGGGAAGGTAACGATCTGCTTCTTTTATTTTAATTGTCATATCATGGAACTCAACCGCTTCTATGGGGATTCCTAGTGTTCACTCCAAGTAGCTACGAGAACAGGAACTCGCCTTCCTTACATTCCTGTTGCTCACTCCAAGCAGGAAATTTTTACAGAGTTAATGGACTAAGTTATGTATATTGGGGACCATAGCTTGTTGTTTCTTTCCTTCAACGCCCCTCTGAGATGAGCTCTGCCTGACAAAATCATTTGATTCAATCTAATAAGTACCTTGTGTCAGAATATCGAAATTCTATGGCTAGAATCTTTAGTATTCTCTTATTTAACAATCAATTGAAGTTCAAACCGTTAAATTACGAACTACCGCGGCGAGCTTGTTTTAATTTAATTTTAATTAAATGTTCAAACTTTGTTTAATTAATAAATTTTAACTCTTTCCTCTTATATTATTAATATATCTAATCCATTTTTTCCAATATAAATTGAAAATTTTGATTGTCCAAAATCGTTGAATATTCTATTACACTACTACGAAACATCGTATCAAGTTAAATGCACAATCAAAACCAATTCTAATACTTATAATATAGTGAAAGTAAGCCTTACATCCCTAAAAGGTTTGTAAATTAAAATGGCATTCTCACAAACTTTCAAATGCAAAGCGAGTCCCTATTTTAGGACTTACATGTTTTCAAGCAAAAAAAAATGCACTACAACATAATTTTTTCTTCTTCAAAAAATCACAAATATTGCCAGAAGCAACTTGGAAAAAAATTTTGCATACATCTCTGCATTAATACTCAATATATGCACACACGTATGCATATATTCATCCAAGGTTTATATTTAAATATTGGATGAATATATGCATACATGTATGGATATATTAGTAATAGTTATAGAGATGTATGCGTATAAAGATGAACTAATCTGCATGGGCTACGAATTGTTGCAAAAATGTATGCATTTATTCCGTGAAAGTACAGAAATGTATGCAACGAAGTTAAAACGGATATATGTTTATGAATATATGCAGAAATGTATGCATTTATTACTTATAAATGTAGAAATGTATGCAATGATGTTTAAAAACTATGTATGCTTGAAAAACAGGCTAGGATTGAATTAATGCATCAAACAATGCATTTATTGTAGTATTAGTTCATACATTTCTGCATTTATACTGCAGTTTGATGCATAACTAAAATATATGTAGAAATGTATGCAACTATTACAAATGAGTACATCGTCTGATGCATAATACTGGTGATTCGCTATTTTTTTTTTTTTTTTTTTGTTATTTTGGTTTTTGAGTTGTTTTTTGGTAGTTTTAACGCCTGAATTGATGATGATTAGTTTATTTAATTATGAATTGTGATTTTTTTTGATGATTTACGAAAAATAGGGGCCTAATTTATAAAAATTTAAGATAGGATGTGACGTAAATTTCCAAACCTTTTTAGGACCTGAGACAAACTGACCCTATAGTATATGCATCCACAACAAATTTAATTGAAATTTTTGGAATAAAACTCCGGATTTCAAAATCATAAATTCTAAATTCGAAACAAACTTCATTTTAATCCAACAGTTTATCCACGGTGGCAAGTTCTTACCTGGAAACTCGAAAAATGAACATCGATGTTGATTCAGTCATCATCACAATTATTTTCCAATGACCAAAACAAGATTTATAAAATCTTTAAAATCCATAAACACCCTTTAAAATAATAACAAAATTCATTTTAAATCTTGAAAAACTATTTTTCAAATTTAACGAAAATTCAGATCCTTTAGTTGTCAATTTAACTCCATTTCCCATTTATAAACCTCGTTTATAAATTACACTTATATAATTTTATTTCTATACAAGATTACTTCGTCTAAGTTCTCCATTGTTTAAATTCATATTAACAACCTATTTAGATTCAATTCTTATCCAACATCATCATCGAATGTCGTATAGTTAAATCATGAAACTGGATTCACAGTGTATTTGTTTCCAAGGTTTTATAATTATAAGTTTACCCAACCCGTACAAAAGAGTGATAAAACTACTCTTATCTAAACAAAGTAGATAAGACTCCATACATTAGTCAGGTATAACTAAAAATTAATCAGCACTAGTCAACGCTGGAAAGTGAGCACGACTAATCAAACAATAAATGATAATAATAGAATATTATCATTTCCTATCAAACCAATCATCCAAAATACTAAATTTAGCTTGAAAATTTCTTTATATATATAAATATATAAAACCTTAGTAAAATTATTTCATTTACTAACTCTTTAAAATAATACTATGTTGATTTGCCTTGTTTATGTGTTTAGAAATTCCTACTGATGATGTCGGCTAAACGCATCAATATGGAATTTATATGTCATTCAACAAATAATAACATAACATGAAAAAAATATAACACGAACAAATATGTTCTCATATATATACACACTTAAACACATCATAAGATAATCCACTACCTTATCTCCTATTAGGTTATGCCACAAAGCCAAGGTTATCACTTAACCTTCTGCTCTGATACTACTGTAATGAACCAGGAAATTTGATGCTCGAATTTCATCACTAATGCACTCTCTGTATTCACATGCCCAAAACCCAAGTATCAAAAATCTAAAAGGTTAAAATAAAGAAGTTAGAGGGTGAGAGAGAAGAAAGAAAGTTTAGAATAAAAGAAGAAGAAGAAGAAGAAGAACATAACCTCATCAAAATAGAAAAAGATTAGAATCTTACAACAGAATGAATAAATATAATATACCAATACTCTTTACATAAGAGAAAACTATATATATACACATACATGAATAAACCATTAGAGTACACAAATAGATCAGTCTATAAGTTATAAAAACTTGTCTGTACTATGACTGATAAATACAGAATAAACACAACAAAAATAAATTAATACCGTAAATACGAGAATACGTCCCGACTCAAGCTCCTCTGCTGCAATTCCAGATAAATCTAGTGCAACCTGGAAAATGTACTCAGTCTAACCGAGCCAATTTCGCGAAAAGAAAAATCACACAGATCGTCAGCTTGGGATACTTAATAGCGAGAAAACTCACAACATAATCAACTTGCTTGATTTTATTAATCATTTAAGGAATAGAATTCTCGTAAGACACGACCAAACATAAACATGGCACATGTTTTTCCCTTGCTATGACCCAAAACACTTTTATATCAAATCCAATGATATTATAATAATATCTATTAAATCATCTTAATATAAAATAGAAATATAGCCGAAGTACTTGCATCTCATGTTTCGACATAGCAAGTATACATCTGAAACCGTATTGGCTCAGATTGGAGTTTGGATTTCCATACAATGACAATGCACCAAGGTACCACCTAACACGGTACTTGTTGGCCCACTTTGTGAACTGGGAAACACAAAGTCAAGATATGAAATATTGACGAACTTGAAAAACTCTGAAGCGGGTCGGATCGGTGCAGGATAGCGGTTCAGATCGGATAAAGTTTTCTGTTCGGATCGGTGAACTATTGGTGAGGAAATTAGAAAGGCACAGCTGTTCGGATCAGAGGGAAATATAATCTCAATTGGATCGGAAAGCCACTTGGTTGCTACGGAGATAGATCGAAGCGGAACGGAGCAGAATAAAGAGGAGAGAGCGTTGTTTCCAAGCCAATCCGGGTCGGATCGGATATCCCGATCCGAACCCCTTGTACATGTCCTCCGACCCGAACCCATTTTCCACATCACTCCCCTGCATGAGCGCCTGGATATCCGGATCGGCTATGACAAGTTCCTGCCCATAACGTCCATTATTCTGATGCGTTGTCAACATAAAAATCCATCCGAACCCGATGCTGATGGGATGGATGACACGTGGCTCCGATCCGGATCGGGCTCTGAGCAAATTCACACCTATAAATACCCCGTCTGGAGACAAAGAAAAGGATCTTTTTTCTAGCACTTAGAGAGTTCAACCACCTTCATAACCCGAATTCCAGCAATCCCGGAGAATCCAAATCTTCTTTCATTATTTGTTTTCTATAATTGAGTGATTATAAGTGAGTTGTGAGAGGAATCAAGTGAATATTTCATTGTACTTGCAACTAAATCAGTAAATATAGTGAGAGACAAGTGGACGTAGGCATTTCTTCGCCGAACCACTATAAATCCTGTGTGTTCATTTTTATTTTTATCTTATTTCATTTGCTTTTAATCAATTTGGGTGTTAGAACCACTTTTTGGTCTAACATTTTGGTGCTTTCACTGAGAACTCATTTGAATTCTTTGTTTTTCGGGATTATCGTTCTACTTTTTGGACCGTTGAGTTCAAAGAAGTTAATCCTCAAATCTCAACGCCCTTGGATATTTGTTGAAGTGATTGTCGAAGAATTATGGCCAAAGGAAAAAGGCAAAGAAATTCAATCTGTTCGAGGAAATGGAGCTGGCGAAGATCAGCAAAATACGGTTGTGACAAGGTCTCGTGGGCAAAGTTCAGCAGCAGGACGAACCGATGTAGGAAACCCGAACCGCCATCATGGGGAGAGCTCCGATCCGATCCGGGTAGAAGATTCTGAAGCAGTGCATTCCCCCAACCTGAACCGACCCGAGCAGCTTGCCATGTACCGACCCGACCAGACTCCCCAGCTCCAATCCGACCCGACCTCCCATCTCCGATCCGACTCTTGGTGATGTTGGAACTTCTACTCGAGTCCCTACAAATGCTCCGATTCCAGCCGCCAGGGTCAGTGATCAGGTTAACCCATCTGCACCCATTACTCAAGGAGATTTCTCGCGCCTACTTGATATGCTTGAAAGTACAAGGGAGGCCATGAAAGTCCACGAGCGCACTAATCTCATGATGCAGGAGAATATGAGGCTCATGAGTAGGGAGATTAGCGAACTCCGTCGACAGAGAACTCCATCACCGGTTCGTCATACACCAGTGGATCAGTCTTCATCTTCCGAGGAAGAGCGGCCCCGTAAACGAAGGCCGCTCGAACGACCTCAGAATGTGGAGCAGCTGACATTTGGATCTTTGGGATCTCGTGAGGATATTGCACGAGCGCTAGGAAACAATGACCCCACTCGGGGGCAAAGACTCCAGTCCCCTCCTCCCGAGATCGACCGGGAGCGCAGGGAACGGAATAGAGCAGAAGCGGCTCGAAGAAGAAGGGCATCTCCTGAACAAGAGCCAAGAAGGAACTCGGATACTAGGGCCAGGGAACCTGAGCGGCCCCTAACTAATGCTGATGTACAGGCAATGGTTCGCCAGATCATGTCCGAGAGCCAGAACTATACAAATGAAGATTATGGCATTGAGCGAAGCCATACTCCTTTCACCGACGATATCCTCGACTTCCAATTTCCCCGGCGCTTTAATTTGCCACAGATGGACAAGTACAACGGAAGGACTGATCCGGGACAGCATTTGATGCGATACTCGTGGCTCATGAATGCTGCTGCTGCCCCTGATGAAGTGAAGTGCAAAGCATTCCCAATCTATTTAGAGGATGTGGCACTGTTCTGGTTTACCCGACTTCCTCCTCGTTCGATTTCAAATTACAGGGAACTGAGCGAACGTTTTATGAACCAGTTCCGACTCCATGCCCGAAAGTCCAAAAGTGTTATTGAATTGTCGAGAATCAAGCAGGCACCAGGAGAGTCTTTGAGGGCATATCTTGACCGTTTTAACCTAGCTGTGACTGAAGTTAGTGACCCGCATGAGCCCACCATCCTGATGGCATTAAAGGAAGGAGTCGATCCTGAATCTGAATTCGGGGATTACCTTTCTGGAAAGACACCCTCCACAAGAGAGATATTCTATGAAAAAGCCGATATTTATTTAAGGCGAGAGGAGGCCAGGGCAAACCGAAAGAGAAAGTCTGAGGCGGCTTCAAAAGAAAATGTGCAGAGTAATATCGCCGTGAAGCAATCTGGGGAAAGTTCCGGCAAGGTTGAAGTAAATGTGGGAAACAAGGGTGGAAACAACAATGCTGGAAGCGGGGGTAACAACAACAATAACCGTAATCCGAACGGTAACAGAAGAAACAGAAATAGGGGAAGCAATCCTAACAAAAGACCCTGATTCCAGACCTACGAGAATTATACACCATTGAACGACACCCTGGAGAATATTTACCTGGATACGTACAATGTTTTGCAGTACAAAAGACCGCCACCTCGTGATTCGACCGAGAAAGAAATGGCGACAGGGAAATTTTGTTTGTTTCATGGAACTCATGGGCATTCAACCAATGAATGTCGGCATTTGAGGGATGTGATTGAGAAGCTGCTGCGTGAATGGAAGTTGGATGAATACAAGGTTGCCCCGAGGGACAGGGGGCAAGGAGAGCAGGCTCCAAAACAAATTCTACCTGCTCCCAAGCCTACAGCGCAGCAGAAAGGTAAAGGAATTGTTATCAACTCCATAGTGGGCGGACCTCACCCAGCAATCCGAAGTTTCAGATTAATGGATCAATATGTAAATGCTGCCAAGCACATAGATGTGAATGAAGGGGATGATGTGGAAGATGTCACCCCCATAAAACAACAGAAGACCATGTTTGACGACGTGGTGTTCCGCAGCAGAGATAATACTGGGATCCAATCACCCACTGATGATCCGTTGGTTATTACTACCACCATTGGGCCGGCCTTGGTTCATAAGGTATTAGTAGACAACGGAAGTTCCGTTAATATTTTGTTTAAAAATTCATTTGATCAGATGAAGCTTGAGTCTGAAGATTTGAAGCCATGTGAAGGATGGATAAGAGGCTTCAATGGGGCGTCAACAGCTCCCATGGGATATATAGAATTGCCCGTGACCTTGGGGCAAGGAGAACGCAGAAGAGTGCGGATGCTTCAGTTCGTAGTATTGGACGTAGATTCGCCTTATAATGCATTTTTGGGGAGGCCTGCCCTTGCTGAATTCTGAGTTTTTATTGCCCCCTGGTGTTTATTGCTTAAGTTCCCAACCGAAGCTGGAACTGGAGTAATGAGAGGGGATCAAGTTTCCGGACGGGCCTGCTATGTGGCCGAACTAAAGATGTTGATGAAAGGACTTAACATCGAAAGTGAAGATGCCTCGCCTCCCCCAAAGGGGGGCTCAGCGTAGCAATTAGAGAAATCGGCCCCGAAGGAGTTGCTAAAAGGAACGCCTGAAGACCTGGATCCCAGAAAAGACGAGGAACCAGAGACTAAGAATGCAACTCCTAATGAAGCGACAGTGGAAATTCCCATTGATGACGCTGATCCGACAAGAGTCTTGAAGATTGGGTCTCAATTGGATCCATGTCGGGCCAAAGAACTAACGGACTTTTTGAAGGCGAACTTGGACGTGTTTGCCTGGAACCACGCTGACATGTGTGGGATATCGCCATCCATCATAAGTCACAAATTGAATGTAAACCCGAAACATCCGCCTGTGAAGCAAAAGAGACGCATGCTGGGCCCAGAGAGGTCGGCTGCTCTCAAAGAGGAAGTGGAGAAGTTGGAGCAGAATGGATTTATTCGAGATTCGACATATCCCGACTGGATATCGAATCCCGTCTTGGTAAAGAAACCGAATGGAAAGTGGCGGACTTGTATTGATTTTTCAGATTTGAACAAAGCCTGCCCTAAAGATAGTTTCCCACTTCCCAGAATTGACCAGCTTGTAGATTCGACAGCAGGTCATGAACTTCTCTCTTTCATGGATGCATACTCTGGGTACAACCAAATTCCTATGCACGTGCCAGACCAAGAACATACGAGCTTCATTACAAATTTGGGATTGTATTGTTATGTTGTAATGCCATTCGGATTGAAAAACGCTGGAGCCACTTATCAACGCTTGGTGAACAGAATGTTTTATAATCAAATAGGAAAGACTATGGAAGTTTATGTGGATGATATGCTTGTCAAATCGAAACAGTCCTCCAGCCATACGCAAGACTTGGCGGAAATGTTTGGTATCTTGCGAAAATATCGGATGAAATTTAATCCTCTGAAATGCTCATTTGGAGTGGCATCGGGAAAGTTCCTAGGCTTCATTGTGAGCTCCCGAGGAATTGAAATCAATCCTAGCCAGATAGCAGCGATTAGAAATATTGAAGAGCCGAGGAGAATTAAAGACGTCCAAAGTCTTGCAGGGAAAGTAGCGGCGCTGAGTAGATTCATCTCCAAAGCCACAGACAAATGTGTTCCGTTTTTTGATTTGATTAAAAGAGGAAAGAAGAACTTCGAGTGGACTCCGGAATGTGTTGAGGCCTTTCGAAATTTATTGGAACTGCTAGAGAAACCGCTGATTTTGTCAAAGCCAGTAGATCATGAAGAATTGTTTGTTTACTTGGCAGTTTCGGCTCACGCCGTTAGTACAGCCCTGGTTCGAGAAGAAGACAAAGTACAAAGGCCAGTGTATTATGTAAGCAAGAAATTAGCAGCGGTAGAGCGCAACTACCCGAAGATTGAGAAGCTCGCTTACAGCCTCCTAATTGCATCCCGAAAACTTCGTCACTATTTCCAAGCTCATCCAATAACCATATATACCGACCAGCCCTTGAGGCAGGTGTTGCAGAGACCCGAAGCATTGGGAAGGTTGATCAAGTGGAATATAGAATTAAGTCAATTTGATTTGAATTTTCAACCACGAAAGTCGATCAGGGGGCAAGCTCTGGCAGACTTTATTGCGGAGTTCACCATCCCAGAGGAGGAAGTAATCGATGACAAAGTAGTTAGGTCCGAGGATGAGTTAAAGATAGATCCGTGGAAACTATACACAGATGGAGCCAAGAATGACCGAAGGTCCAGAGCTGGAATCGTCTTAGTCACTCCTGAAGGACAGTCGTAATATTACGCTCTACGATTAGAATTTTCGGCTACTAACAATGACTCTGAATATGAAGCCCTGATTGCCGGGCTGAAGCTTGCTAAAGACCTTGGAATAAAAACATTGGACATATACTGTGACTCTAAAATCGTTGTTTGCCAAGTGCGAGAGGAATTTGTGGCTCGGGGACCTCGACTTATCGCCTACCTCAGGAAAGTGAGAGAGCTATTGAGTAGCTTGGAGAGGTACGATATAACATACATCCCAAGAGCCGAAAACCAGAAGGCGGATAAGTTGGCAAAGCTGGCTAGTTCCGACAATCCAGAAGAGATTGAAATAATTCCAATTGAAACGTTGGAATCGCCAAGCTTTGAGTCGATGGAAGTTGAGTTCGCTTTCGAAGCAGAACCGAAGAAGGAGTCGTGGATGACTCCAATTAAGAATTTCCTTAAGAATGGGACACTCCCATCAAAGAAGAGTGAGAAAAGGGCTGTAGTTCGCAAGGCTACCAGATATGTCATACAAGATGACACTCTTTATAGGCAAGGGTTTTCTATGCCCCTGTTACGATGTATAGCACACGACGACATCAAGCGTGTACTAAGAGAAGTACACGAAGGTGAGTGTGGAGATCATACAGGAGGTCAGACTTTAGCAAAGAAGATATTGCGATACGGATACTTCTGGCCTACAATTAATAAAGATGCAGCTGATTATTCACGACGCTGCGATAAGTGCCAGAGATTCGCCAAAATCCCCAGAGCACCGTCGACCCAACTTAAATCAATGGTGAGTCCTTGGCCATTTTCCACATGGGGAATTGATATCATTGGAGTTCTACCGATTGCTAAAGGAGGAGCTAAATATGCAATAGTGGTCGTGGACTATTTTACGAAGTGGGTGGAAGCTGAGCCCTTGACCAAAATCACGACAAGGAAGGTGATAAGTTTTGTGGTCAGAAATATTATATGCCGATTCGGGATCCCAAGGACGATTATAACTGACAACGGAACCCATTTTGATAGTACTGAATTCAAAAATTTCTGCCAGAAGTATAAGATTGACAAGCGGTATACTGCAGTTGCCTACCCGCAGTCGAACGGGCAAGTAGAGGCAATAAACAAAGTTATAAAATCCATCCTCAAGAAACGGTTAGAGCGTGCAAAAGCAAAATGGGTTGACGAATTGCCCCTAGCTTTGTGGGCATATCGAACAACATTTAAGACGGCCACCGGTCATACCCCTTTCTCTCTCTCCTTTGGCTCAGAAGCTGTAATTCCAGTTGAACTGGAAGTTCCTTCCCATAGGGTGACATATTATGACCCGATGACAAATCGGGCGCTCTTACTTGAGTCTCTTGATGAAGTCGAAGAAAAAAGGGACGAAGCAGATTTGCGTGCGGCAAGACATCGACGTCAGATGGCACGCTATTACGACAAAAAAGTTCGCCTCAGGACTTTTGAACCAAGAGATTTGGTGCTAAAGAGAGTCTTTCCATCCCTTCCTCACCTCGGCCCAAAGTGGGAAGGACCCTTTGTCATCCAACGGAAACTTGAAAAAGGAACCTTCAAGTTAACGACCGTAGATGGCGAAGAAGTCCCTCGAGCATGGAATGCCCAACACTTAATGCGATATTTGGATTAGAAATGCTGTACTCTTTGTTATTTTTCTTATGAACTCTGTAATAAGGCACGACTTGCCTTGGGAAAACCTGATGATATGAATAAAGAACTATAAAGTGGATGTAGGCTACGACTCAGCCGAACCACTATAAAAATATTGTGTGTTATTTACTTTTATGCATTACATATATACATTCATAGATTATTCTGTTGTGATTATAGAATACAGGATGACTCAAAACCTGAAAAGGTTGAAGACAGTTTAGACATAAGAAGAAGCACAACGACTATTTGTGCGACAAGACATAAAAGAATGAGAAAACGACATTCTTAACTCTAACTCTCCAGAGAGAGAGAGTATAAAAGCGTCTCCGACTGAGCGCTGAAAAAGAAATTCTTCCCCTAACTCTAACTCTCCAGAGAGAGAGAGAGAGAGTATAAAAGCGTCTCCGACTGAGCGCTGAAAAAGAAATTTTTCCCCTAACTCTAACTCTCCAGAGAGAGAGAGAGTATAAAAGAAATGCCAGAAAAACGACAGGCACTGACGATACAGGAAATGCTATCCCATCAGAAAATCGGGAGCATTCAGATTGCTTGATTAAACATTAATAATTTATTAGAATTAACTGGGGGCATATATGTATACACATATTCCCTCGCTCCGTGACTTCATTTCGTAACTATAGCAAGACATGCATTTTTACATAAGTGCAGAACTGCTGACAAACAGACATTGCAGAAAATGAGTTATTTTTTATTTACAAATGAATGAATTTGTACAGGAAAATAGCTAAAAAAGAAAGTGCAGGAGCCACTCTTGTAGCAGCAATTATTGGTTCACTAAATGCTAAAATGATACAAGGCAATCCACTATTTAGATTTCGAATGAGCCTTGGACTTCTTGGCGGCTTTCTCCGCATCCTTTGCTTCTTTCTCAACCTCTGTCAAGATTCGTTTTGATTTCTTCTTTCCTGAAGATGCGGTGCTGGAGCCAGTAGACTTCTTCCCGGAGGGCGGAGCGTTGGAATCAAGAGAAGATTTTTTAGCGAGTTCCTCTGTAATAGATCTAGTTGAGAGCTTAACAACTAACCTTGATCCCGCATCCACAACTGCGAGGGACTTGAGGGCTTCGGGGTCTAGTTCTTCGGCTTTTAATTGCAAGCGTTTGTCTTGATCAGCTTTCATTGCAGCCAAGGTAACATCATCAGCATTTTTTGACTCCCCGACTATTGCAACTTCTGGTTCCTCTTCATGCCCCCCGTCACCGCCATCATCCTTTAAAGCTGCTATCATTTCTTCATCATGGGGAGTGGCGACCTTAGTTGGCTCACTTCCTTCTCCCAAGTCTATAGGAGCAGCCTTATCCTCCCCTCTTTTGGCCTTTTCTACGGGCTTTGCCCCGGCGGTGGCTCCCTGAGTCACATCTGTCTTTTCGGATGGCTCAACACCTACAGAATGAGAAGCAACAGTTATCAACTCAGGCGAAAACAATGTGTTTTTCATCGATTGCTCAATCACGTGGCGAAAGGTAGAAATAGCCTTGACAAATTGAGGAGAAAAGGTAGGGATACCTTCCGAAGACTTCTCGGGAGGGGTGACTACTACCTCTGATGCTGTTTCAGGAATAGGGGATAGCAGAGTTGTTCGGGCAATTCCCGGATTTTCAGGGTCATACCCCTCTACTTCAGAAGTCGCAGGGGCAGAAGAAGAGGAACCAGCTTCGAGAACATTCTTCTGTTTAGACTTTCATCTCTCTTCTTCCATGGCCTCAGCAATGAGGCGGCGCCCTTCGGCTAGGCGCTCCGGTTCATCATCTCTCAAGTGTTTCTCCATTAGCTTATCTTCATCGATGGAACCGACCTTAAGTTCCTTTTTTTCCCACTCGACGATCTGATTCCATACTTGAACCAGAGTGGATGGATAATCCTCGATCCAAGAAATGTTTCGGCGACGGATGATATGTGCGAAGAATTCAATCATTAATTCACCGAAACCCTGAATATCAGCCTCCGCCTCAGATAATTGTTTGCGGGCTTCCTCCGCAGATTTGATAGCACACTACACATTGCCCTCAGCCAGGGCAGCTCTGTTCTCTGCCTCCAATAGCTTTGAAGCTAAGTCGGCATTCTTCTTTTCTAGTTCAGCACTCCTCTTTGCTAACTCGGCATTTTTTCGTTCAAGCTTAGCATAAGCAAGGCGTGTCTTAGCAGCTTCTGACTTAGCCTCATCAGCTTGCTTTTTAAATTCAGTACGCTCTTGAGTGTGAGATTCAAGCAAGTCATGATAGCGTTTCTGCATGTCCTCAAATTGTTGTTTGAAGTTAGAAGCGTCCCTTTGAGCGACAGCTAGCTGAGCTTGAGTGTCTTCCAAATCTTTTCCTAGAGTTTTTAAAGCCTTGGCATCCTCCTCCGCGGTCTTTTGCATTGAATCAGTATTCGTGATTAGAGTGCGGATAATTCTGGAAAGATTGCGTGAATATTTAAACATCTCAGTATATTGTTTTTCAACCGCATCTATCTTTGCTTTGGCCTCATCTGCCCACTTAGAAGAAACAGGTTCAAGGGCAGTTAAAAAAGTCAAAGTCCCGAAGTAGTGTTCGGGAAATTGCTCCTCCAAATATGCCCGCTTTACTGTAGTTTCTGCATCTAGTGGGGGAGGAGCGGGGATTGTCAATTCGGTGTCCCTGTGTGAGGAGGATTCGGTAGTTTCTTTGTCTGTCCTAGGTCGTTTAGTAGCAGGGACCTTGTGCTTACTCCGAGACCCGGTTTCTTTCGGAGGACTTCTCTCTCTACTGCGCTTTTCATGGGAAGAAGTGGAGTCTTTAGATTGTGGTCTGTCCTCTTCCCTTCAGCTTTGATAACCCTTGTATTTCTCTTGTTCCGGCCGAACTGGTGAGCGAGAACGTGAGGGTCGAGAACGATAGGGATCATAAGGCCTTCTCTCATCCCTGTCCCGATCATCACGACGATCATACTCGACATCCTGAGGAGGATTGGACATGCTGCGGCGAAGCTTCATGATATCGTAGTAGGATCGAGACATCGTACCTGCACAATAAGACAAACGAAATTTAAAATTATTGGATTCACGGAGAAAGAGGTGCAATGAATGCTAATGCTGTTGTATAAAGTGTGTCCTAAGTGGTGTGTTTCCCCCCAACCAACCCGAGTCTGAAGCTAGACTAGTACGGGCAGGCTCTTTGGCCTTAGCAGGAGTGGTCTCTTCAGAAGAGGTGAAGACTAAAGGATCCTTCCTGAAATCCTCTGAAGTGTATATAGATTCAGGTAAGGGGAGATCCCCCTAACCCTGAAATATTTGCTCATCAGTACTAGGGACATCCCCCTCGGAAGCATTAAGTGGCGACTCTTGGGAGGATGTTGACTTTTCCAGAGAAGTAGCTTCCTTGGGGGCAGTATATCCTTCACGATGCCTTTCGGTCAGGTTAGCCAATTCGTCATCTTGTGTAGAAGATGGAGAAGGTGAAGTTTGAAGAGGCACTGTAGGAATTCCCGAGCCTTCTCCTGTCTCTGGGACTACCTCCACTGGAGGAATGTATACGTAGGGGGCCGTCCCATGACCGATGCTACGAAAAACGGATAACAGCCCATGGAAGTGAAGATATTCGTCCTTAAGGACTTCATCGATGGTCAAGAATTTTTGATCGCCATTAAGAAGTTGGTGCATCCGGCCAAAGAACACCGGATCTGATATTTGTTTTGGATTGTCAACTGCAAACAAAGAGGAAAACAAGTTAAGATGATGATTCAAGTGTATAGAGCCCGGATTTAGAAAATCAGTGCTTTACTTGATTTTGTCCACCTCCTGGCACAACCAGGCTGTCGCTTCACATAGAACCATTCCAATCTGGAATCTCCAGCTTTACTGCTAAATGGTGCCGAGATTATCTTCCTTTTTGGAATTGACTCAAAATAGCAGAAAGATGGAGTCTCTCGAGTCCGATGCTTGAAGTTATAGAAGAAGTGAACATCATCGAACGAGAGCTCTATGCCTAAAATCTCACGATATGCTATGTACAAAGTGTGCAAATAGGCAAACGAATTGGGATGCAGCTGCATGGGGGCAATCCGCATTTGTCTTAAAAAGTCAACGATGAAGGGAGAGAATGGAGGGATAGCGCCGACCATACACATCAACCGAGTGACCGCCATGTATCCTTCTTGAGGGTTGTGGGGATGGTCAGAGCTTGAAGGCACTAGAGTGTCCCTTTTCATTATACCGTACTTTAAGCAGATTCGGATAAGTCGATCGTTGTCGATTGTTGATTCAACGGAATCTGAAGGTGATTCCAATATAACGGCCGATTCAAATTCATCGGGGGCTCGATCGTCACCAATCCCTCCTTCCTCTTCAAAACCCAGAGAAACTTCATTCTCTGAAGACACCTCGTTGCTTTCTCGATTTCCAACCCCGTAGTCTGGACCCTCATTGTCCCATTCTGGATCTGACAGAGAAGATATGTCCTCGAGAGTGATTTTGTTAGAAGTTTCCGGGGCTTCTTTCCTCTCAGCTAGTCTGGAAGAGCGTCTGGGTCTCATGGTCATAGAACTATTGAAGAAGCAATAGCACGAATTAGAGTAAATTAGCCCGTACCCCCTTGTGCATGTGCGTGAACTAAAATGTGTGCAGTGAATGTGAGAAATGCAAAGTAAAGATGCAACAATGTAAGGCGAAACTTTGAAGAGAAAGTGATGGTCAGAGTAGTTCTTAATGTTCATTTATGTCCGCAAGGCACTATCCTAACTGTTCATGAAGTTGGAAGTAATATCTAGCATTGTTTTAAATAGTTGGACAAAATTTTGTGCTTTAGATTGAGTGGTTCTCAGTTCGGTTCGGGTGGGCATCATAGGATCGGACTGAAGAAAAGTTGTGCACTGGATGAAAGGTTATGTTCAACTGGATTGGCTCGGAGACATGTAATAGGAACAGATCAGATGAGTTTGAATACCGACGCCCCCTATTTATCTGTTTTCACCCTCCGATCCGATCCGATAGGCTATCCCTTGTTTTCCATTTCCACTCTTCCGACCCGAACCGGAAAGATAAAACTTTGCTCTCCTGCTCCATCTTCCGTGTTTCCTCGCCCGAACCGATTTCTCATGTCTTTCATCTTCTTCTTCTTCCTCAATCACCTTCGAACCCAATCCCATATCAACAGCTCCAATTAGGAGCAAGCGTACGCCTTCTTCAACCTATCAACGCCTCGAGATGGTAGCAGAGATATCAGCGACGGCGGTAGAGGAGGGGATGGTCGTGTCATTGAAATTGAACCGTAAATATGCTCAAATCATTCATATTAAACCACAAATTACAACTGAAATCAGTTAAAGAGAAGCTTAATTGAAGTTATGACCTACCGATACAATTGATTTAAGGATGCGAAAAGGAGTTTTGATTTTCTTTTTGGGAAGTTAGGGTTTTCGTTTTTCCTTTGGAGTAATTACTGGAAGAAAAGCGAAAATAAAAGAAGAAGAAGAAGAAGAAGAAGAAGAAGAAGAAGAAAGAAAGAAGGAGATGGGGGCAGAGGATCTATATAGGAGGGAGGTGGCTACTCGTATTCCCCTCCTATTTTTCAGCTCGGTCCGGAGTACGAGCCCAACAGCCCACACCTTCTGGCCCATTGACGCAGTACAAAGCAAAACAGGAAGAAGAGGCACCCAGGTCGCACTCCGAACCGAAGTAGGACTCACGTGTTGACTTGGCATCTGAATCAAATAGAATTCAAATGAAAAATAAAAGAAGAGTATACCTGAGAGAAACACTGTATGTCGAGAAGAACTTCTGGATTTGACTCAAAAACAAAGAAAGTTGTTCGCAAATTCTATGACCTATATATAAGCAACAAAAGACATGATTTTATGAAGCAATGCATCTCTACAAACGAACAAAAGTGACTTTCTGACTATTCAGATTCAAGAACCAGTATTCGGACAACATCAAAGCACGCTTCGTCTCCAACAGAAGCATTCTTTGAGGGAGCAAAATGTTGGCCCACTTTGTGAACTGGGCAACACAAAGTCAAGATATGAAATATTGAAGAACTTGAAAAACTCCGAAGCGGTTCGGTGCAGGATAGCGGTTCGGATCGGATAAAGTTTTCTGTTCGGATCGGTGAACTATTGCTGAGGAAATTAGAAAGGCACAACTGTTCGGATCGGAGGGCAATATAATCTCAATTGGATCGGAAAGCCACTTGGTTGCTACGGAGATAGATCGAAGCGGAGCGGAGCAGAATAAAGAGGAGAGAGCGTTGTTTCCAAGCCAATCCGGGTCGGATCGGATATCCCGATCCGAACCCCTTGTACATGTCCCTCCGACCCGAACCCATTTTCCACATCACTCCCCTTCATGAGCGCCTGGATATCCGGATCGGCTATGACCAGTTCCTGCCCATAACGTCCATTATTCTGATGCGTTGTCAACATAAAAATCCATCCGAACCCGATGCTGATGGGATGGATGACACGTGGCTCCGATCCGGATCGGGCTCTGAGCAAATTCACACTTATAAATACCCCGTCTGGAGACAAAGAAAAGGATCTTTTTTCTGGCGCTTGGAGAGTTCAACCACCTTCATAACCCGAATTCCAGCAATCTCGGAGAATCCAAATCTTCTTTCATTATTTGTTTTCTATAATTGAGTGATTATAAGTGAGTTGTGAGAGGAATCAAGTGAATATTTCATTGTACTTGCAACTAAATCAGTAAATATAGTGAGAGACAAGTGGACGTAGGCATTTCTTCGCCGAACCACTATAAATCCTGTGTGTTCATTTTTATTTTTATCTTATTTCATTTGCTTTTAATCAATTTGGGTGTTAGAACCACTTTTTGGTCTAACAATACCACTCTAGATTAGCGTACCGATAATCTCGCATGGACTTCCTGTGAATTAGAACCGACCAACCCCTCTATGGATTGTACCGAATATTTCACTCCTTTGGTTGTGATCAACAACCAAACCTCAGCATAAAATAATCGAAGGGTTCATCCGTTCTAGAATCGGGTGGTGACAATACCCTAAATAGGAGTTTCCCTCCTAGCCCTGAAGCATATCCCTTGTTTTAGTCATTACCAGTTGATGAGGATAGAGGTTACGTTTTTACCTTTCATACGTGGTACAACCTTCGAGCCATACGTCTCAGAGAAGGGTGTTAAGCTATGAAAAGTTGCCTTCTCAGCCACCAAACAGATGTACGTTTGTAAAAATCAAAGTATGTGATTTAATAAATGCTATGTTAGACTTATGTCCATACGAGTTGTCCAGGAACAGGACAAACCAAAGGTACTCTTTTACTACATCATGTCGGAAAAATCCTAAGGATTAGTAACAATAGCTCCTCACATCATGCAGAATCCCAAAACCTGGGGACTACTACTACAAGTATAATCCTGGTAGCTAACTAGAGACATCAGCAAAAAGTCCTTTCCGTTTTGAGATCAATGCCTTCAAATTATCTTAACATGCATAAGCATGCCTGCAAATTCAATTTCGAATGCAAAGTCGGTTTGAAGTGGTTTTGGATCCAGTTCCAATCTAGGTTTCTTGAACCAACACGTTATAAGTTAAAAAGGGATTTTATTGATAGTCGGTTCTTTAACTATCAATCTATAGTTGTACAGTTAAGTACATTAGCATCACAGACCCTTTTAGTTAAAACCATTCATTAAATTCTTTTCATCGATTCTTTCAAATCAATTTCCTGTACTTATCTCAATGGGATGAGCATATTAACAAATCTCTTATTTTCATTACTTTGAAAACTATAGTCGTACCCTTATCTCCTCGAAATAAGCATATTAAAAAACTTGTTATTTTCATTACTTTGAAAATATCGCTATATACATAACTCAATGGTATAAGTAAAATCACAAATCTTATACGGGTCAAACAATGTCATGTGATGCATTGTTTATTATATAAACCCAAACAGTTTATTTAACTTCTAAACTAAATCAATTAAAGTTTTAAAATATCCTTTAAGGAAATAATAATTTAATTTCCAACGTATACTTCCATTTCAAACTAGTATCATCCCTTGGGTAACAATGGAGTTGTAACAACCTAGATTTTCGAGTAATCAAGAAGTACAAATTCATTATGTTTTGTGATTCTTAAGATAATACGTTGGAGATACAATATTTGTAAGACTAACTCGTACAATATTTAAATATGAAAATAAAGAATTTTGATCATTTCTAAATCTAAGTAATTATAATAAATTATATAACTTGGTTATAAAAAGGAATTTATTCCAAAATATATAATCTTCATATTATAATCAAATGATTATAAGGATACTGAAAATATATAATATTGGTTCGGAATCAACATTTAAGGGAAAATATATTTTCAATATTTGAGGTAATTGTTGGTTTAAATTGTTAAACTTCATTAGAGAATTTAGTGTGAATATGTGGCTTTTAAATGGTAATCAATGAACTAATTGATGTGTTGTTGTATGAAAATATAAATGTTGATTGTGAATCGATATTTATAGAATTGGTATATTTTACTGTCGTTGATAATAAATTTAATTTGTCGGGTCAATAAAGTGCACAACACATTGTAGAATAAATAAATTGAGAAATTTGTATTTCCTAAATACAAACCATGTATATACATAAATGTATGTATGTATTGTGGTATTGAGTAAAAAGTGTTTTTTGTGGCAATTATTGAGTTAAAACCATTTCATTATGATTTGATAACAATAATGGTAAATATTGGGTCGGTTAACAAAGCAATTATTGTAATGTTGAGCTATAATATATTGTTTTATAATTTTGATGGTTGCAAATAAATAATAACTCTAAAAATTATGTGTTTTGACATGTTTAGTGATTTATTGAAAGAGGCATTCGTAATATTTATGTTGGTTGTATTATGAAGATTTCACAAACATAAGTAAAGTGATTATTTTTATCAAGCATAATTAATTTAGCATATTATGTTGAATTTAATATCTAAAATAATGTAAATATGTTGTGTGTTTAATTTAGATGTTGAGTTATAAAATTCATCGCAATATGTTTAGTGTTTGTGTGTGTATGTGTGTTAAGTAATGTGTTTAATTGGGTGTTAAGGTGTGTCTAACACTTAAAATAGTGTAATTTGGGTTTAATTAAACTAATTAGCCTTGTTTTGAGATTAATTTAGGTACTAGTGTGAACCCGTGCTACGCACATGGGGTGTGTTGATATGAATTTTGCTCTGCATATTTATTATGAGTTTTTTTCCACGGATATGGAAACATGGTTAGGTGTTAATATTCAAATGTTAAGAGCTGCAAAGAAATTGCATTTTGCTCATTGTGTATGGCTCTCTTTTTTGTGTGTGTGGATGTGGTAACATATGTTGGTGCTAATGATGATATTAGGAGCTGCAATAGAAACAAATATTTGTTATAGCATATATTTTAGGTTATCGAAGCAGCCGAAGCATGTTCTAAATGAATATAGTGTACTTGGTTTTCTATGGCCGTAGGACTGAAATTAAGTAAAATTCAATTTGATAAAAAGGGGAAGTTGAATGTGTTTGGTTATCATACGTAGCCAAATTACTGCAAGTCAACATGAAAGAAATGCATTCTACTTTACTGAAATATTTGCACATGGAAAAATAGGAAAACAGTTGAAAAATCTAGTAGGCTTAGTGTAAAGATAAATAGCAACAAATAGAAAAATAAAGAAAACCATGTACATGCATGTTTATTTCAGGTGCACTTGCATGAGTTATTTACACTACAATAAAATGACCATATTACAACGGTGGAACACCGTTGTAATATACATTTTACAACGGTGGGCAAACCGTCGTGTATTAAGAAGTTGTAATAGACTAATATCTTTTACATCTTTTTTGCACTGTTGCAACATCGTTGTAATATGTATATTTTACAACTTTTTTCCACCGTTGTAATAAACTTTATTACAACAGTTATGCACCGTTGTAATAGAATATACTACAACTGTTATGCACCGTTGTGATTGACATTTGAGTTTTTAAAAAAATAAATATCTTTCGCAACTGAAAAGAAAAATACACTAAATAAAGCAATACTCCATAAGCAAATCCGATATTACAGTTATTTGCAAACTAATGTATTAAAATACTCAAATATTCAGTATTACGAACAATAAGTTTTAGACAACATTTCGTACATTATTACATACTTGACCGTTACAAAGCAACTTAGCACAAGCACAAGTTATCCACAAAAAATTGCATATCCTACGGGAGTACACCATCATTCACAATCTACTACAACTGTTATGTACAAGTTACCTGAATCTTTACACCATCACCCATAATGTCCTTATGTTCCAGTAATATATCCTAATAGTATTTCTTTAACCGACCTTCAATCACTTTTTGAATGATATTTTTAGACTTCCATGAAATTGCAACCTTATAAAACCGATAAAAGTATAAATGAGCCAATGATATGAGAAAGGACTTTAATTGGACGTTAACACAGAAAAATGGAAAATTTGTGAAAAATGCCATGAAACCTTTTTTTTTTTTTTGGCTAGTACAACAGTGGGTTGTTGATTTCATTTCGGCACACATTATAAATTATACACAAATATATATTTAAGCACATATACGCATGTATGCTGTCACACAAAGCAAGAGAGAAATTTATATTATTTTTCATACATGAAATGAACTGCAGTGAGATATATTATTGGATGACAAACCGCATAACATATCTTCTTTCTGTCCTCAACAAATCCAACTACACAACAACATAAAGCATTGTATATTTTAAATTTCAGTGAAATTAGTGTTAGTGGAATACAAATATCCGTGCAGAGGTTAATGTAGTCCCAATCTAAGCACAACATGAAAATGTGAGATCAAGGCAACAATTCCATTTGGTATAGCACTAGCATGTTTATTTCTAATCAAATTAGATTAAATATAAGAGGTCAACGAGCATGCAAGTAGCGCTAGAAGAGGGAGACATATATATTGAGTTTAGGAATTTCTAAGTCCAAACAATCAAGAATTTGCAGTCAACCAATAACCAACACTAGTTGAAATATTTTAGTTTATCTAGAATTTAATTACTTGAATTAAATTTAATCGTGAGCTAGCAACTCACCTGTACAGCGGACATAGGAGGAAAATGGTGCGATAGCGAAAGATACCAAGGCTGTGTGTGCGTAGCCGTCGGAACAAACAGAGTACATGGACTCCGAGCTGGATATGCTCTCGGGGTTCCGGGTTCAGCGAGGAGAAGAAGGCGAGATTCGGGTAACCAACGTCGGGGAGCGACGGTCTGGGCAACGGCGGTTCTGGCGTCAGGTGGTGGGTGCAATTCGGTGAGGGCACGTACAACAAATAACTTTGACAACGGAGCGGCGGATGAACGGAGTGGCGACGACTTCGAAGGCAACGCAAGGTCGAGTTGGACAGCGCTCGATTGGTTAAGGGAAGGAGAGAGCAAATCACAATTTGTGGAAGTACAGTGGCATCCGATTTTGAATTCTCTGGTTTGAACGGAGGAAGGAGGAGCTTCGATTGGAGGCATTGCTGAGGGTTCACGGTGGCCTAACTGGCGAAGCTGCGACAAGTCGGGGTCAACTGGAGGTGGCTACAAGTTCGGGTGGCGGCTCTAACGACGTCGAAGTGGTGGATGTGCTTGAGAAAGGAGAGGCGGCCTTGATTTGGGTGAAGGACTGGTGGTTCGACTTTTATTTTGGGGAAAGGGAACAATTTTGGGAATGATTCAATTTAGGATGGAGGATATGATTTCGTTTGGGAAGGTAGCCATTGTTATGGGGTTTGGGAAGTTGAACCATATACAAATTATCAAGGATGCAACGATTAAAGTTATAGTGTGGTGATCGAAAAATTTGAGGGAACGAAGGCGGGAATTAAAAGTTTGGAGGTCCAACGTGGTAAACAAGGCAAGAATTAAAAATTTGGAGGTCCAACGTTGTAAATAACATATTACTAGTGCTAAACAATTAAAAAAGTATTAAATATGATGATTTATTACAACAGTTAGGGAAAAAAGTTGTAAAAGGACTTTATTACGGAGGGAAGTGGACCACTAATCTCGTCCACTAATTACTATTTTGAAAGTTAATTAATATGGTAAGTTAAATAATAATCCCTCCGTTCTAATATATAAGATGTTTTGCTTGTTTGCACAAGAGTTAAGGAGCTAATCAATGTTGCCTTATTCTTTTAAATAACTTCTTTTCATCCACAACTTTTTTAAAAAGAAGGAAAAAAGTCATTAAAAAAGAAACAATTAGTGGTTGAGAACATGATAGATGCATAAAAAGTATCATTATTTATTATGCATCACGGATAAAGAGAGCATGAAACCTTAAACATCTTATATTTTGAAACACACCAAATTTGCTAAAACATCTTATATATAGGAACGGAGGGAGTATATAATAGCTATTTATTAATCTTAAAATTTTTCTTTTTTAATTTTATGAAAAAATGTAATAGAATATTATATAAATTGATTGAAATTTTTATTAAAATATTTAAAAGTAATTATTTAATTATTACTTCTTAATTAGTGATTCTTACTTCTTATTTATTGATTACTAAAAATTAATTATTCATTACGAAAAACTAATTTTTATTTATTTATTTTTAATTTCTAATAATAATACATAATTATTATTTATTAATTATTATATAGCGAAAAGAAATTATTAATATTAGTTATTACATATTTTCAAATAAACTATTTATTATTATTATTATTAAACAATAGTTATTGAGTATTAATATTTTTATTAATTATCGAATTATTTTTATTAATTATTAATATTGTATTTTTGTTGTAGTGTAGTCATATATTACAACAGACAAAAAATAAAAGTTGTG
This sequence comes from Allium sativum, assembly GCA_030737875.1. NCBI lineage: Eukaryota > Viridiplantae > Streptophyta > Magnoliopsida > Asparagales > Amaryllidaceae > Allium > Allium sativum. Next base: position 294,583,373 of record CM060912.1, read on the forward strand.
ATATGCTTTTATTACAACTGTCAAAATAATGCAGTTGTTAAAAATAAGTTTATTACAACTTTTCTGGAAAAAAGTTGTAAAAAACATATATTACAACGGTGATTTTACCACCGTTGTAAAATTAAAGTTGTAATATGGTGTTTTTGTTGTAGTAATTACGTACAGATGTCCTAATAATATGAAGTCATTACTCACCCAATATTACATAGATCAGTCAGTTGATGAACACGCAATACAATGGTATATCATACAACTGTACATGTAATTTCATTGGTGGAAATCAGTAAATCATTAGAGTCCCATACGGGACTCTATGATTTTCATTAATCACGTCATAGTGTGTTCAAAGTAGTGTCTCGCTAGAGTCAAAATCTTGCATTTCAAATAAAATTTAGCTGGAAAAAAAGAATGGTACATTGAGTTGAAATTAACAGGCTAGAGTCAAGATCTTACGTTTAAAATAAAATTTTTCTGGAAAAAAGAATCTTACATTGAGTTGAAATTAACCGATCCATTTGGGCTGCAACCTGGGATCAAATGCATGTCGTCTGCCTTTAACCATGAAACAGTGTCTTCCATGAAATTGCATCACACGGTCATATACATTTCATTAATAAAATCACCATCGTCACCCCAACAGCCACATTGCTTATATGACCACCGATCACCCATGAATTACAACACTGAATCACCGTGAACCATCCTGACACTATTTCTTCAGAAACTACCACTCCTTAATCCATTTCAAATAAATAGCTTTGACCATCAATCTACACATTGCACTTCCAGTTCCGTCCCAGTCTTAAACAACTTTCCTGAACATCGTTTCCTCCTCCAATCCTTCCTGCCCCACTCTCATATTCATCCAAACATCCCACTGGTACCATTCCAAACTCCTACATCTATACCCAGTTGTCATCACCAACATGCTCCATCAAACTTTTACCATACACGGTTTTAAAAGGAAAAGGCATATTTATAACCAAACCTAAAATGGTAGGCAATATCCGGGGCTTTATAGAATTCAATTCATGTAGTCTGATCTTGTCCAGATTAAATTTGCTGTGGAAGTTGGTTCTTTATCTCTAAAATAATATATATTTTTAGTGTTAAACCATCTGGTGATTAGAAACATATCTGCAAAGAATATATGCAGTACTTAAAATTGTGCTTGAAATGCATAGGAGGGGAACTGAAAAGTTACCAGCTATGTAGCGTGCATGTTCATGTAAAAATTGTTTATTAGCTGTATGGCTATAAAATGTAGTTTGGAATGAATAAAAAAGGCACAGGATGTACAAAAACCTCAGTGCGTATAACAGGCAATGCATATACCTTTTAGAGCTGTAGAGAAACAATGTTTGAAGAAACTATAATCAGATGCTAAGATAAAAGTTAAAAACAATTACCATAGCAGTAGTTGAAGCACAAAACATTGAGTGCACTTTTGTTGACATTAGTGTCAAAATAATATCAAATAATTAGAGCTTCAATCCTTTTACCTTTACCTGAAAGTAAAAAAATTAGTAAGCAGGACAAAAAGGAAATTAAAGATTTGGTCCTTTTATTTGAAAATAAAATTTAAAAAGCAAGACAAAAAGTGGTGTTGGCCTATAAACAATATCAACAATATTATTTTTTCAAAATTCAAAATAGATGAGATATCAAAAAACTAATTGATTTCTGGACGTCAAAATTATACACGCTATTAAGAGCAAAAAAACTTCTTACATTTTAACTATGGTCATTAGAGAAAATTACGATAGTAAATAGTCTCGTTTATACAACATAGTACAAATAAAGAAAAAGAGGTGCAATTAATAAAATGCATTATTGTTATCCAATTTTGTTTACAACCATGTTGCAATCTAACATGTATCATTTTTCTTTGTTCCAAAGCCTTTACAAAAGGTAGTGGTCAATGCACAACTGTTTTAAAAGTAAATCAATAGCCTGTAAACATGAAAAATGTATTTGGACGATGCTTGTTTGGTAACTTAACTTACACGACTACAATAATTTCCCTGTAATCACTGACTTCTAGAACAAAGACAAAAAATAGCTCCATGGAAAGAAATTAACCTACTGCTAACTTAAGTTGCATATTTGAAACGACATAATTATTGATGTTATACGCCTATGTATTTAGCCAAATTTATTTGTGCACATTGATTTTTTGGTCTCCGATTTAGAATGTTCTCTTTAAATCTAAAGTCATGATATATGGATAGTTATTTAGCTATATATTTTGTATATTGTTCTTACATTAATTATGTATCATAATGTAATGATTGATTTAAATATAAGGTATGATTGGTTTATATGTGGGTATAACATACAAAATGAACAATATTAAAAAAAAAAATATAATCAAAATGGTAAACCGAATTAGCCTAAAATTATGACAACCAAATTCAGAATATCCCACCCCTCTAATAAGTTAACCTCTGTAACATGTCCGCTTGTTGCCTGGAGAGAAAAAAATACAAATAGTATATACATTAAAACCGAGAGCAATGAAGAGAACTTGTTAAAAGAACGATCCCTTGAGCAATCACCCGAAAGGCATAAACATAAAAATTACAATGTTATATACATGCGTACGTTATACGTATGTACGTATGTATGTACATGCATGCATGCATGCATGCATACATCCATACATCCATCCATCCATCCATACATACGTACATATATACATACATACGCATACATACATACACATACACACATACACACATACATACATGTAACACCCCACCTCCGCCAGGGTGTCTCTTGCAAGCACTCTGACTTTGGAGGGGCGTTTGAATCAGGTAAACATGCATAATGATATATCAAGGCAGAACAAGAACATATGTATATATATAAACAGAGTAAATAAGATAAGTAAAACAGCGGAAGATTTCAAACTATTTCAAAACAAGTCTGATACAACATAATGTCACTTTCCAAATACACAAGTCTAGATAAAAACAACATCACTGAAAAACTGAAATACATAAGTACTATCCCCAAAATAAGTGATAACCATAGCTAGCTTCATGTCAAGACCGTACATGAGCTAAAATCCCACAAGCAAGTGATCAGAAATCCAAGCTAAGCTCCAATATTCCCACCCTGAGAACCTGGGGGGGGGGGGGGAACGGAAGAAAAGAGGCGAAAGGAAAACAGGTCAGTCAAAAAGACTGAGTAAGCCCTACTACAATCAATGTAAACTGGTAAAGTTAACTGGCATGATGAAAGCTGGGATGAACATAAGGATAACACATACTAGCATGATGATTAACTAACAAGGTAGATAAAGGTGTCATCGCATAATTAGGATTAAGGTTTTGCACCACAGGTGTACTAGTAAACTAACATGACTTGAATAAACAAGTATTGATCCCTTGGCCCAATAACATGAAGTGACCCTAATACGCGGTCCAACCAAACGGTCTAGTCGATCGGCTCCCTATAAGCCTAAGTCGTCATGTGTTGGTGTCAATACGGCCCAAACATAATTGTAGTCAGACTGTGCAGGGTCTCCCGTCGGGTGTATCAAGCCCTAGGGTGTCAACCCCTGGACACCATAAACATAAGTGCACAGTCTCGATCTACTGGTACCCGTGCATGTTTTCCCCGGCTTCGGACTATGTGCACGACCAAAAGTCCGCCCGGAACTACACCGGCGTACCACTCTGCCGTCGTTTTTGGTCTCTTACCTCAAGTCCAGTAATTGTGCCCCCCACCCTAGCCTAGACCCTAGGGCCATAATGATACGAACTTGGGATTACTGTTGGAGTGGACCCCCATTGCTAGGATTTTCTAGTGGGTTAAGTACGGTTTAACCCTCTTGCTAATCATGGATTAACTTGGTTAAGTGTAACGATGAGTTCACGACTTAACCCTGATTAATCTACCAAGCCCAAATTGGTTAAGTATTAAGTGGACCATGACTTAACCCTAATCACGAGGCATTAATTAATTTAATGTGCCTTAACCTCTCACATTAGACCTTGTTGTGGTTACTAGTTAAGCCGGGCGGGTCCGGGTAGCTTTACACCCCAACTTGTCTAACCTCGGGTTCAAGGTACAACATGACCAACTTCTCACATTGGGTCCTATTGTTTGTAGCAACTAGTTAAGCCGGTCGGTTCCGGGTAGTTTTACGCTACAAACTCAACCCAACCTCGAGTTGGTCACACTTATATTTTCTAAGTGTCATGTCCATCATGTTTCCAAAACATATCACAAGTTTTCAAGAATTTGGGTAGACCTAACTTAATAGGTAAATTCCCAATGGGTAGACCTAACTTAATAGGTAAATTCCCAATCTTATGTTTTTATGTCTTTTAAGTTTACCCAACCCCAAACGCAATCCCATCGCTTACATATCGCAATAGCGCATAAAGGATAGAAAGAGGGAACTTGGCATCATCATGACATAAAGGTGTTGAAGCCACAAGTTTAACATGGTGGCATATGAAATGTACATATGTTCATATACTTGCATATTACATTTTTAGGCCTCAAAAGCATGCATAAAACCAAACTTAGCATATTGGTGATACATGGTGATAAATGACATGTAAAAGTTGCCATAAGTTCGCATTTAGCCTCACATGCAAGTTATCATAAGGGATATGATAACTTACATGTTGCCAAAATGCCACCTTTAGCATAAAGCTTGAAGCTTTATGCTCATAAGCCCAAGATAAGCTTGCATAACATGGTAACATGAACAAAATGATCAACCCAAACTTGCATAACATAACTTGATAAACTTGCATATCACAACATGGCAAACTTGCATAGCATAACATGGTAAACTTGCATATCATAACATGATAAACTTGCATATCATAACATGGCGTACGTGCATAACATAACATGATAAACTTGCATATCATAACATGGCAAACTTGCATAGCATAACATGGTAAACTTGCATATCATAACATGGCAAACTTGCATATCATAACATGGTAAACTTGCATATCATAACATGGCAAACTTGCATACATAACATGATAGACTTGCATAACACATCATAGTAAACTTGCATATCATAATGATCAAACACAGCTTGCATCATTCATTTAACTTTAGAGTTTAAATATGAAAGTAGAAAAGGGCTTACAATGCTTATGAAGACACAAAAATATGACAAAGCCCTTATGCAATCAATTAGACCCAAAATGCAAGCTTTAATAGAAAAACCCTTGAGCCAAAATGATCAAAACCCTTGCTTTATGATGTAAATATGGAAACTTGACTTGAATGCAAGCTAATGATGCTCATACAAGCTTGAAAACACTTGTATGCATGGAAAATCTCTCATAGAAATTTATTTAGAATTTTATGAAGAGAGTGGAGGCCATGAGAGGATTGATTTTGCCATAGTTTAGTTACTTGAATGAATAATGATGATTTAGGGTTAGGTTAGGGGCTTATTTATAGAGATTAGGATTAGTTTCAACCTTAGGATTAAACCCTAATTCCAATCTCAGCCCTTAAAACCGAATCTGGCCCCAAAACCTAACCAAAACCCCAAAATGGTGCACCAGGCAAAACTGCCCGGCTGAGCCAAGTCGACAGGGCTGTCGACTTGGGTCCAACCAAGTCGACTCCCAAGTCGACAGGGCTGTCGACTTGGGTGCTCTGGCGGGAATTTTCCCGCCTGGCCCAATCTGACCTAATTTCCAATTTCAAACTTGAATTTGAAATCTGTTTTTACTTTGAAATTTTCTGAAAACTTCGTTGGGCCTTAATCGGGTCATACGGACTCCGATATTCGAAAACTCGGACTCTATTTCGCGTATTTTTCCGAGACGAACGCAATGGCATAGCCTTTTCCCTTGATTCAGATTTATAAATTAAATTCTGCCTCGATTTATGTTATAACAGGTTATTGAAAATATGGGTTGTTACATTCTCCCCTCCTTAAAGGATTTCGTCCCCGAAATCTTCAAGTTGGGAAGAACGTATCCTACCATCCAACATCCATCTACTCAAAACATCATCCACGAGCAATCATTGTCCTTACAAGATTCTAAATGTTGTATGAACATATGCAAAGGTGTGTGTATATGTACTTCTCTAATGCAAATATCATCAATGCAAATTATGTTAGTGAAATGAATCCATATGTATGCAATTCCTAACATAATGTATAACATCTATATGTGTGCAAATAACATACATCCATATGCAACATCCATGTGATAACACAAAAATTTTCATCCATGAATAAGCATAAACACTCATGCATATGCAATATGAGGAGTGTGTGAGCCAATCTAGTGCCTAATGTGTATAATGCATCCACGAGTAACCACTTGCAAACACTTGCAACCACTTGCAACCATCAAGCATAACATGTTTCAAACACATGTTTCATCCAAAGGGTTTCTACCTAAGGTTCTCATGATAAGATTAACACGATATAGATAGCAAAAGAAAGATATGCTACAAAGAGATCGGGAGGATAAGCAGGATATACTCCTTTCGGATTACAAGAAATCCCTTCCTAACCCAACCCCAATCCTATAAAAGCCCTAAAGGTTTAGTCAACCTAACGGACCCCTTCAAACCATGACATGTATTACTAACCGATGAGTCATACCCCCTTATGGAGTTTACAACAGAAATGGGATCAAGAATGGGACCGAGAGGATATACGTAAAAAGATAACATGCGAGTAAGTTCCACCGGAAAACAAGGATCAAGGATATACTCTTAGAAAGAGATATGATGCGCGTATCTAGCATTCAGTCTTCTAAGTCACGTTTCCTTGAGTTTAAATCCACTGTGCTTTGACCGTCTTTTACTTCATGATTCCTTGGCTTCTTAACTCTTATTTCCAAATATGAGTTGGAACCCATTTCATTGTCGCCTCTCGTCTTCCTCTTTTACTTACTCTTTTATCATTCTTGGCTTAAACATAACTATGACCACATGGTTTCATGCAAGCTCTCCAAAATTCACCAGTGAATCCTGGATCTCGTTTACTTACTATAAAGTATTCCACGCAGCAGAACTTTTCTTGAAAATACCAATCCACGTTACTAACGTGATTTTCTATAACTCATGCTTGAACGAAATGAACCATCCGCCTGTGAATGATAGGCCGTACTTAGATTCAGTTGCTTGCCCATGACTTCCCGTTGACTATCCCAAGACTGGTTAGTGAAGATTGAGTCATGGTTACTAACTATCCTTTAGGGAACCTCGTGCAACCGCTTTATTTCTTGAAAGTAAACTGTCGCTAGCTATGATGCAGTCCTTTCGCTCTTTACCGGAGTGAAATGAGCACTCTTCGTGAGTCTACCTACTATGACCCACATGCTCTTATTCCCTTTCTTGATCTAGGCAGTCCATCCACGAAATCCTTCGTGACGCTTTTCCCTCTTCCATTGCGGGGACCTCCAATGGATATAATAGCCCACCAGGCTTCTATGACTCGGCCTTTAACCTGTTGGCACAACATGCACCTTGGGACAAACTCGGCCACCTCCTCGAGTGATGTGCATCTTCAAGAGCCTTCTTTCTCTCATCGCGTCTTAGCCATCCCTTGTCATCTATAGCGAGGTGACTTACCATCTCGCCTCGAATCAACTTGTCCATGATCTCGACTAACTGCGGGTCTTCTTTCTGTGAAGTCCCTACTTAATCTAGAAGGGTAGGTCTAAGCTCAAGGGACGCTAACTAACTAATTAAACTGAGAGAACTTCTTACTTCAGTTGCATTCCTTGGAGTCTTCCAATCCTGAACTGCAACTACCTTAGCGGGATCCACCGCTAAGCCTTGCTAAGATACTATATGCCAAAGGAATCTAACTTCCCTTCTCCAAAAGTGACACTTGGAGAACTTGGCCTTCAACTGATGCGCTCTAAGCATATCCATCACCTCCACGAGATGCCTTGCATGTTCTTCCTCGTTCTTTAAGAAAGTCAGGATATCTTCTACAAAGATTACCACAAACTTGTTCAGGAACTCCCTAGGCACCCTACTCATCAAGTCCACGAAGTAGGCGGGTGCATTAGTCAAACCAGATGGCATGACCAGCCATTCTAAGAATCCATCCAGAGTTCTGAACGCAGTCTTGTCTATACTATCTTCAGCTACCCTGAGCTGATGGAATCCAGTAGCAAGATCAAGAGGGAACAGATGTTCCTACAAGCTGAACAAATCATCGATCCTTGGTAATGGTTGTCTATACTCCTTGTTTAACTCACGACAATCAACACAAAGTCGAAGAGAACCATCTGCCTTGGTAGTAAATACTACAGGCGCTCCCCATTCAGATATACTTCGTCTAATGAAGTTCTTCTCAAGCAACTCCTTGACTTGCTTCCTTAACTCTCATCTTGCGGGGCCATGTGCCTAACCGGCCACGAAACTATCTTGGCATTATCAACCAGATAAATGCGGAAATCTATCTCTCGTTTAGGGGTAACCCCCTTCACTTCACCCAAGATATCAGGATATTCTCGGACCACCCTCACCGATTGCAAACTATCGATAGACGAGTTGAGGGATTCAAGATAACACAACATGACGGGACTCATAGGGTTACTAGAAATTTTTAGGGTATTACCGAGGCGAGTCATGAGCCTCACAACCCTATGCTCAAAAACCAAGAATGGCTCCAAAACTGGACAACCAATCCATGCCCAAAATCAACCCATACCCCATGAAACCGAGAATATAAGCATCACATGAGAACTCTACACTAAAGATAGAGATTTTCAAATCCACGTAGATAATAGAAAAATGGGCGGAAACCCCAATTGGATTTGAAACACACACGGGATCATTAACTAGACTAGTACTTAGGTGCAAACTTTCAACTAAACCAAATGAAATAAACTATGCGATGCACCAGAATCAAACAAAGTACGAACAGGAAAATCAGAAATGTAAACAAGACTTTCAACAGAAACACTACCTCGATCATGAGCTGGAAGAACGATGTTGAGGGGATGAATTCGCCCTCCAGATGGTCTTGCACACTGAGTCTGACCTTGCCCTTGCTTCTTCGGGCAATCTTTGCTGAAATGTCCAGTCTCACCGCAGAAAAAGCATTCACCACTCTTCCATTTTCTCTTCCTACAATCCTTAATAAGATGCCCAATTGAACCGCAATAATGGCACTTCCTGTTGTCGTTATTGCCCTTGCTATTGTTCCCCTTGTTTCCTTGACTCTTGTTCTTGTTCTTGTTCTGATTGCCTTGACTGCTCTGACCACTTGGATTACCCTGATTTCCTTTCCACTGGGAATCAGTCTTCTTGGCTTGAGTATCATTCATCTTGATCTCTTTCTTGTCACTCCTATTCTCTTCATTGAGTAGGGCCATATTCACCAAACTCTCGAAAGTTGCCCCCAAGGGTATATGAGTCATGGCTAAACCATGTAATGGCTCGTTTAATCCTAGAGCAAAGTATAGGGCCTTCTTCTGAGCTATGTTAACCAAGTCTAAACCGACCCGAGCCAGTTGATTAAACTTATCTATGTATTCCCTAATAGTCATGTCCCCTTGCTTCAGTGATAGGAACCTTAGTCCAAACTTTCCCCGAAAGTCATCCTAAGTCTCAATTGGCCTAGTAGCGGTGGTGACCACCCACCAACGTGCAGCTTATTCCTTTAGCAACCATACTGCCAATAAAACCTTCCTACGGTCATCTATATCAAAGAAGGCAAAAAGATCTTCGGTTTCTTTCAACCAATTCCTTGCCTCTACATAAGTCTCGGTTCCAAAGAAATTCTTGCCACCCATCGCCTTAAAGTCTTTGCAAATCTCCGCGAATCCTCTTTTGGATGCTGAGGGGGAGGAGGAAGAGGAACCTCAGCGACAGGAGGAGGAGGAACATTAACTACCGGAGGAGGAGGAGGAACATCTGCGGGGCCGGCTTCGGTCGCCGTAGCCTCCAAAAGTCTCCTATACCAAACAGGTACGTGTACTCCCTCCGGAATAGCAAAGTTATTGGCCATACTGAAAACGAAGAGAAAGATAGATTCAGAATGGAGAAAAACGAAGGAATTTTGCTAATGGCTTTTTGGGGAATAGCCTTTAAAATAAACTAGACTTTTCTTTGGAAAATACTTTATACTTGGTTTTGAAAATAGTTTTCCAAAAAGTTTTAAAAACCTTTTTGTTCCTTCTCGTAAACCATATGCTCTGATACCAAATGTAACACCCCACCTCCGCCAGGGTGTCTCTTGCAAGCACTCTGACTTTGGAGGGGCGTTTGAATCAGGTAAACATGCATAATGATATATCAAGGCAGAACAAGAACATATGTATATATATATAAACAGAGTAAATAAGATAAGTAAAACAGCGGAAGATTTCAAACTATTTCAAAACAAGTCTGATACAACATAATGTCACTTTCCAAATACACAAGTCTAGATAAAAACAACATCACTGAAAAAGTGAAATACATAAGTACTATCCCCAAAATAAGTGATAACCATAGCTAGCTTCATGTCAAGACCGTACATGAGCTAAAATCCCACAAGCAAGTGATCAGAAATCCAAGCTAAGCTCCAATATTCCCACCCTGAGAACCTGGGGGGGGGGGGGGAACGGAAGAAAAGAGGCGAAAGGAAAACAGGTCAGTCAAAAAGACTGAGTAAGCCCTACTACAATCAATGTAAACTGGTAAAGTTAACTGGCATGATGAAAGCTGGGATGAACATAAGGATAACACATACTAGCATGATGATTAACTAACAAGATAGATAAAGGTGTCATCGCATAATCAGGATTAAGGTTTTGCACCACAGGTGTACTAGTAAACTAACATGACTTGAATAAACAAGTATTGATCCCTTGGCCCAAGCTTTGGCCCAATAACATGAAGTGACCCTAATACGCGGTCCAACCAAACGGTCTAGTCGATCGGCTCCCTATAAGCCTAACTCGTCATGTGTTGGTGTCAATACGGCCCAAACATAATTGTAGTCAGACTGTGCAGGGTCTCCCGTCGGGTGTATCAAGCCCTAGGGTGTCAACCCCTGGACACCATAAACATAAGTGCACAGTCTCGATCTACTGGTACCCGTGCATGTTTTCCCCGGCTTCGGACTATGTGCACGACCAAAAGTCCGCCCGGAACTACACCGGCGTACCACTCTGCCGTCGTTTTTGGTCTCTTACCTCAAGTCCAGTAATTGTGCCCCCCACCCTAGCCTAGACCCTAGGGCCATAATGATACGAACTTGGGATTACTGTTGGAGTGGACCCCCATTGCTAGGATTTTCTAGTGGGTTAAGTACGGTTTAACCCTCTTGCTAATCATGGATTAACTTGGTTAAGTGTAACGATGAGTTCACGACTTAACCCTGATTAATCTACCAAGCCCAAATTGGTTAAGTATTAAGTGGACCATGACTTAACCCTAATCACGAGGCATTAATTATTTTAATGTGCCTTAACCTCTCACATTAGACCTTGTTGTGGTTACTAGTTAAGCCGGGCGGGTCCGGGTAGCTTTACACCCCAACTTGGTCTAACCTCAGGTTCAAGGTACAACATGACCAACTTCTCACATTGGGTCCTATTGTTTGTAGCAACTAGTTAAGCCGGTCGGTTCCGGGTAGTTTTACGCTACAAACTCAACCCAACCTCGAGTTGGTCACACTTATATTTTCTAAGTGTCATGTCCATCATGTTTCCAAAACATATCACAAGTTTTCAAGAATTTGGGTAGACCTAACTTAATAGGTAAATTCCCAATGGGTAGACCTAACTTAATAGGTAAATTCCCAATCTTATGTTTTTATGTCTTTTAAGTTTACCCAACTCCAAACGTAATCCCATTGCTTACATATCGCAATAGCGCATAAAGGATAGAAAGAGGGAACTTGGCATCATCATGACATAAAGGTGTTGAAGCCACAAGTTTAACATGGTGGCATATGAAATGTACATATGTTCATATACTTGCATATTACATTTTTAGGCCTCAAAAGCATGCATAAAACCAAACTTAGCATATTGGTGATACATGGTGATAAATGACATGTAAAAGTTGCCATAAGTTTGCATTTAGCCTCACATGCAAGTTATCATAAGGGATATAATAACTTACATGTTGCCAAAATGCCACCTTTAGCATAAAGCTTGAAGCTTTATGCTCATAAGCCCAAGATAAGCTTGCATAACATGGTAACATGAACAAAATGATCAACCCAAACTTGCATAACATAACTTGATAAACTTGCATATCACAACATGGCAAACTTGCATAGCATAACATGGTAAACTTGCATATCATAACATGATAAACTTGCATATCATAACATGTCATACTTGCATAACATAACATGATAAACTTGCATATCATAACATGGCAAACTTGCATAGCATAACATGGTAAACTTGCATATCATAACATGGCAAACTTGCATATCATAACATGGTAAACTTGCATATCATAACATGGCAAACTTGCATACATAACATGATAGACTTGCATAACACATCATAGTAAACTTGCATATCATAATGATCAAACACAACTTGCATCATTCATTTAACTTTAGAGTTTAAATATGAAAGTAGAAAAGGTCTTACAATGCTTATGAAGACACAAAAATATGACAAAGCCCTTATGCAATCAATTAGACCCAAAATGCAAGCTTTAATAGAAAAACCCTTGAGCCAAAATGATCAAAACCCTTGCTTTATGATGTAAATATGGAAACTTGACTTGAATGCAAGCTAATGATGCTCATACAAGCTTGAAAACACTTGTATGCATGGAAAATCTCTCATAGAAATTTATTTAGAATTTTATGAAGAGAGTGGAGGCCATGAGAGGATTGATTTTGCCATAGTTTAGTTACTTGAATGAATAATGATGATTTAGGGTTAGGTTAGGGGCTTATTTATAGAGATTAGGATTAGTTTCAACCTTAGGATTAAACCCTAACTCCAATCTCAGCCCTTAAAACCGAATCTGGCCCCAAAACCTAACCAAAACCCCAAAATGGTGCACCAGGCAAAACTGCCCGGCTGAGCCAAGTCGACAGGGCTGTCGACTTGGGTCCAACCAAGTCGACTCCCAAGTCGACAGGGCTGTCGACTTGGGTGCTCTGGCAGGAATTTTCCCGCCTGGCCCAATCTGACCTAATTTCCAATTTTAAACTTGAATTTGAAATCTGTTTTTACTTTGAAATTTTCTGAAAATTTCGTTGGGCCTTAATCGGGTCATACGGACTCCGATTTTCGAAAACTCGGACTCTATTTCGCGTATTTTTCCGAGACGAACGCAATGGCATAGCCCGTTTCCCTTGATTCATATTTATAAATTAAATTCTGCCTCGATTTATGTTATAACAGGTTATTGAAAATACGGGTTGTTACAATACACACATACATATAGACATACACACATATATACACACATACATACATACATACACACATACATATATACATACATACATATGTGTGTGTGTGTGTGAAATTTAACATAATGCCTTAGATTTTGTTCCGATTCATCATCATAAGTGCAATTTTTCCTTTGGCCTAGCATATGATATTTCCTTGTGGATTTTGATAAGCAAACCTTGGTGCGCCATATTCAATATGATAAAAAAAAAGTACCAAAACGAATAAACAAATGGGATATAGCAACAAATATGACAAAAGAATTTAACATACAAATCTAGCATCCGATTATCCAAAAATGCTAAAACCAACGAAACATTTAAATGTCATTGAAACTAATTGTTTACACATTTGATAACTTATATTACTTTTCAAGGTTTTGAAAAAACAGAAAAAGGCAAAAAAAAACATAGCTAAAAAATAGGGTTATTAACAGATATGTAGTGAGAGAAATCGAAAATTTACTTTATTACACCACAAAAAGAAGAGAAATGATTCTAGAAAATATAATATAAGGGATCACAAAAGAGTAAATTTCTCATGAAACATGACACCGACAATTGTGAAGTTTCATGATCTAGCACTACCTTTCAAAATGTTTTTTGAAGTTGATAGAATATTTATATATTGCAATAAATACATACGTACACAAACAAAGAGAGAGACGCATGGACAGGTACTTGTCCATGTGCACGCACGGACGCACGTACAAACACATGCACGCGCGCACACACACATGCACATACACGCACACGCACACATGCACACACATGTGCGCGCGCACACACACACACACACACACACACACACACATATATATATATATATAATATGGACACTCATACTTAAAACAACCTCAGTCCTAATGCTTAAATAAAACTGACAAAAAAAAATTCAATTTCTTGACGTAAAGCATTATTTGTAATGTAAATATGTAGATCTAAGTATTGATAATCAATCGGTACAATGAATTTAATAAAAAATGTACAAATATATATATATATATATATATATATATATAAAATAACATGATCTAAACTTTAGAAAAATGTTATAGAAGAAAGAAGCATGCATAGTAAATAAAAGTCAAACCTTCATCTAGGATGATCGCCTTTGTTTATCCTTCACATAATAATTTGTCATTTGTGCTTTTTCTTGAGGCAAATGTAAGCAATTGAATCTACTATAAGTTTATCTATATTTATAAATGGATCTAAAATTCAAGGTTAAGTATAACAGATCAAAAAACTAAATAAGAAAAAAAATCTAACGTGGTTTGTCACAAAATAAACATACATGATATGATAATCATGTCATAGGTTTCACGTTACAGCTATAAGATACTAATTTTTTGGGAAAGGAGAAGTATAAAAGTAGTATGATAATTCTAGGACAGTGGAAGTAGATATATATCCTGATTGGATGTATCATACTACATTCCACATGAGATTAGATATGTTATATTTATATTTATAAATGAAATTTAAGTTTGTCTCCTAAGGATTATATAAATTTACTAAATAATATCCTTGGTTTTATTAATCATAGTACATGCAAAAAAACAAAAAATGCACACATGCGAGGAAGAATATCTCCAAAAGCATGAATTAAGTTTAAGGTTCATGATTGTTTTTATCATGCATGTATTGCACAAAAATTTCTTGTCGCTTGTTTCTTATTGAAATATGTTGAAAAGGTTTATAAAACCAATTTTTTTACATGTACTAATATGAAGTTTTGTTACAAAGCCTTGGGTAGTTGAAGAATTAAACATTGAGGCATACAATTTTTTTTTTATTAAATCATGTGACAAACTTGTGTATAAAACTATATACACACACATATATGCGTACATATATACATGTATGAATACATGTATATACACACACACACACTTACATTAATTAAAAGAAAAAGATGAAGATAAAAGCTGGTTAAGTATAAACTTTGTACCACAGAATCCCTTATTCAGAGAAAGCGCATATCTCAGTAGATATTATAACAAAAGCATGAATAGCCATGGAACCTACTAACTGGGTATATCACCTATTAGGAAATTATTCTTCCTCGTGTGTTTTCCTCATATGCATATAGATTTTTTAATATGAAAGGTTCGAAACCATATGCAAGGAGTAAAACATAAATAAACCATTGGCCCTATGAAAATTATCTAAGATGGAGACTATCGTGGCAATGTTTTACAATACTAAGTTACTATGCAAGTACGAAATTTATTCATCTATTTCATGGGATAACTTCTAGCCTTGTAGAGTTAATTCACATATACTAACTACTATCCCATATCGTAACTGGAAATATAGTTACACAGTCAAAAATTACAGTCATATAATTATGCAAATTAAAAATATGATGCTTCCATAAGTCTCTAGTACATATATTAAAGGTAACCCACAGGAAGAAAATGCCTCTACTATATCTAAAACCAAATCTGCCAATAGCAAAAAAAACCAGTGAACACGTTACTTTTAAAAAAAAATCCTTTAAATTAAATTGTTTCCCCTTTTCCGGTAAGAGATTTTCACGTATTTTCTTAAATTTAGCAACGGTATTATAGAGTTAAACATGGATGAAGGTACATATTACGGAAGTATATGGTTGAGAAAAAATTCTTATCTCATGCAATGATTTACCAGATTCACAAAGCAGGTAGATAAATGATTTAAACAAATGATATATATAAGAAGTTCAGCTACTTCCTAAAATTAGGAAATTTATGTCCACCATACAGACAATTTAATTAAACAAAACACAAATGATGATAGTAGGTAAACTTTTACATGCTCAACAACCTCTTCGTCTGTTTGGCAACATATCTTTTACATTAAATCAAATTGAAACATATTATTGTAGATAAACAGATTATTGATAATAGCCCCTATAAGTTATAGTTTTTTAATACTATCAATGTACTATTTTAATATAGTTTACTCTGTATTTTTTTCTTTTATACCAAACCAAATAAAAAATTTCAAATAGGAAACATTACACTTTTCTTTGAAATTATTTGATTTAATTATAGCTTAATTTTGATTTCTTACAACAAAAAGCCTTTCATTATCACGTTTATTTATTAGTCTTACTGTTTTTTGATGGAAACAGTACTTGAATACATCATCATTTGGATGTTGTCATTTTTCGCCGTGTGTTGAGCTCTATTAAATATGGTAATAACCATGCGACTACTATCATTACCGGTTTCATCTAGAAATTACATGCAAGCTTTCTTTATGAAGATATCAAGAAGTTATAAGGGGGAGATCAAAAACCTTGGTTCTAATATTTCTAACTCCAACATGTTAGTTTCATAATAACTATCTTTCTGAGGGGACTTCATTTGGATAGAGATAGGATGCACATACTGTTCTAGAAGTGATCTAACAATAAATTGAATCATACATGACCTTGTGCAAGATATACAGAGAACAAATATATTTCAACTGCCAAAATTTGCGAGTTCTCATGCCTTGAAAGAAATTGACTTAAACAATATCATGGGGACACATAGTAACTATTTACGGTTGTCAATGGATACCCGAAATATCTGCAATCCATTTGAATCCGCATCCGAAAATTATACGTCTAGTTTTTTTCATGATTATACCTTAAATCATGTGCATTTTACTATAATTAAATATACTAATTTATTATTTTGTAAAGTTGAAAGTATACTAAATGCATGCTAATTACTCAAAATTATTTATTATCATCATATTTAATTATTTTTAACACTTTAGTAATCAATCAAGTTGAAAAAGCTTGATGTTAAGCTTAAAAAAAATCATTTATGTTCATTGATTTATCGATCATTGGCGGATCGAATAATTATCCGATATCCGATAATGATTTCGAATGCGGATGCGGATATGGCACTATCCGCATCCGGAAGTATCCGTTGACAAACCTACATCTATTTACCCGGGATGTGGTAAGTGACTTTGAAATGAGAAAGTACATAAATCTTCCTCTCCTTAACCACACAAACAAACTAAACCATGCCAGCTCACCATCAATCAATTTTCCTAATTGAGTCTTTGAATGTGATACATATGACACAAGCCCAAAAAGTGTAGTGTGAATCTTTATGAGCTGGTAAAACTGCGAGTATGAAACAAACTAATCAAGCATATTTAGTTGCTCTAAAAAAAGTGGAAAGCGGGTGCTTAGGACAAAAAATAATTATCTATTTTCTTCACATAATAGTCAACTAACTTGAGGAAAATATGTAAATTTTAGTATACTTTCAAAGATTATCAAATGTTAAAAAAGAAAAGCAAAAATATTATAATATTAAATAATAAATATTGGATTTCGCAGTCTTATTTGCTACCAATTGTTGACCACCTGTTTCGTCTTTTTATTTATATGCTTTAGAATGTATAATCACTTTGACCAAACTGAAAATCAACTATATATTATAGTTGAGTGAGTGCTAGTGTTAACATGAGTGAAAATTTAGTTTCCTTATTGAAATGTAAACATGGAAATAATCATGCACAAAAGTGGTGGTCACAGTTATCTAGTGAACAATGTAGTTAAAATTATATTTCTAAAAAATATCTTATCAAGTATATCCCAAGTTTGCAGCACATGGATAAAACCACGGATTTTTTTATGATGAAATATTCAACACCGCTAGAGTTATCAAATAAAACTCATATTTACATTATTTTGTTACTATATAAAAGTTTCACTAAAGTGAAATGGACCAGTCATTAACAGAGGAAAAGAAATATTGAGAACACAGTAATAGGTGACAGTAAACCAATGAAAAAGGCAATTTTGTTAAAGTACAAAGCAATAGAGACTTCTATAAGAGCAAATATCATATAAGAATTCTAGATCTAACAATTATGTTTCAAACCCATATAAAAAATTAAACCGCATCAAAAACATACCTGAACCTTATCCTCATCTACAATTCACATTTAAGTTTTCAAAAGACAAATTCGATGACATTAATAAGTTAATCAGCATGTAAAAGGAATTAGGCCCTACAAGCATCCAAAATAAAATTCATTATTTAGTTGTTGTGGATTCAAATTATTTCTTTTATGTATTTCAAAGCTAGAGTAGTGACCATAACAAAGTAGTAAAGTAACAAACCGAAATTAGTTAGCAGAAACTATAAGGAATCTTACAACCAAGACACCATTTGAAGCCTGTATGTTAAATATGTTTACAGTCAACCTCAACGGTCATGACAAAGTAATGAATCAATGTAAAATCAAATAATCCAAATTGTTTTTATAATATGACTATGATCAAAAATTAAAAATCAACAACTTGCCCACAATGTATACAAAATAACATGCCATGAAGTTGGGTGTTAAAATTGAAGGTGAAATCAGACTTGGGATAAGTACACTAAGCAAGTATGGTAAAAGGAATGAGCGCATTACATACAGCAGATAGAATCCTCTTTTGAGGGCGAGACTCAAGTGAAAACCAAAGGGAGAAAATTAGGAAAATACTGGTCATAGAAGCTTCTTCAGTTACTGCCAGTAGATATCGAAGTCATAAAATGAAAAAAAAAATGTATTTTCATTTTTCTTTCATGTTTTATACGCATGTACGCATATACAAATCGGTATTACTTAATCATGGCTTTTTATCATGTATAAAAATTATATGAAAGGTTATTTATTAATTCCTTAATAAAGTAGTTGTAGTGGAGGAAAAAGATAAACTTAACTTGGAAAAAGAGGAAGAACTAAACATGCAAAAAAAGGAATTTTTGTCAACATTTTTACGGTTGCGCACCCAGCATGGTCGATAATTCAAAAAAAATTGGTCTTGCAACCAAAAAATATTCGTTTGTGTTGGCCTTCGTTTATGCTTTTTTTTTGTCTGTGTCTTTCATATTATGTTTCTTACACAGAACCACTTGTTGTTCTGTTCTTTTATTTTATACGTTGATGCAAACATGACTATATGCCTTAGGGATCCCACCAAAAACTTGAAATGGTTCCACCTCCATTACTTTTATTATAATATATATATATATATAATATAACTTTCAAATTGGAACAATTGATATTCGGATTAAAGAAAATTGATGACTTATTTCTCATTTCACATTTTGGTGTTCCAGTACTGTTGTTCTATATAAATGCAGCGATAAACATTCATATTTCCTCATTCAAGGAAAAATAAATTAAACTTTGTAATGATGATCTGATTGCCGTACTTTATTCCCAAAAAAAAAAGAAATTTTGTTAAGACTTTTACGGTTGCACACCCAACATGGTCGATAATTCAAAAAAAAAAAGTCATGCAACCAACAAAAATATTCCTTTGCATTGTAATCAAAAATGCTCCCCAAACATAATTTTAAGCTAGAACCAGAATCAAAACCAAGAACCAACGTAAAAACAGAAATATGGTAGTTAAAATAATCGAGAATTGTACTACTAAAATGTAACAAACAATGCAGCCATCGTTTCCTTTCATGTATAAAAATTAATTTAAGATACTATTACTTAGCTGCTAAATGAAGCAATATCAATTGCAAATCAGAAATATGCAAAATCGAGGAAAAATAATAATAAGTCAATTAAAAAAAATATAAACAACATCGGGTAAATTGAGAGAAGAAGTATTTGTACCTGTCGCAGGGTGGAGGAGGAGGGCAGCCAAGGCAAAGGGAGAACGTAATTGGCGGCGTGGTCTGGAAAGCAGGCGTCGGCTGAAGGTAGAGAATGGTAAACACCAGATTCGAGGCAGAAGGGAAGACTGGGTCCCGTAGACGGCTGGAAAGATCGAAACGGGGAGGACCAGTAGCTACGGCGCACTGATAAGAAGGGGAGGAGAGCGATTTTCGGGTTCAGTAGATCTATCGGTAATATGAGAAGGGGAAGGGAGCGTTTTTTGTGTAAAAAGATCTGTGGGTAAAAAGAGAAACAAAGGGGAGCGGTCGATGATGGAGACGGTAATTGGAAACGCATAAATGGAAGAAGACGAACGTCTGATGGAAACGCATAGTATTCTATTCACGACGAAATTGAGGCCGAACAATTGTATGCGAGGACAGATGGCACAATCATGTTTTTTTTAAGGAAAGTGGATCCGAAAGGACTTTGAGAAAAGATCGTGCTTTCATATAATATGATAGATATGGTCCATTGTTTTCTTTTAATTGGGTTCTGGAAAATTGGTTGGAGAAAAGGTACGACATTTTCACATTCCTCCTCTTTTCTTTCTTCACGGTGAATATACAATGTATACTATATTATAAAAGCTGAGTATGAAATGCTGCTTCTCCTTCACTCTCAGGTTGTTTGAAAACCGAAAGGTCTCCCGACCCGTGCTTTGTATTTTCTCCTTCGCTCACTTTATTATTACTGTGTTGTCCTTGCTACACGCCGAAGCCACTGAAATTTTCTTAAAACGCAGACGTTACGCTTCTATCTTTCTATTATTTCCCTGTTTTGTCTCCTGCTTTCTCCTTTCTTCCTCAACCCTAAATCGACCGCTATTCGATTTGCTCTAACTGAATGTCACCCAATTCCTTCAAGTTTTCTTTCTTACCCAGTGAATGGCGGCTACCGCTTATCTCTGAAACTTGCGAGCCCTAGCCCTAAGCCGACGTCCTCAGTCTCATCTCGCTTTTGGCATCGAAGTCCATTCTTCATGCCTTACCCAACTATTTTTTGGCGGATCGATGAGTTTCCGTGGTCATCCTTTGTTTCTTTTCATTTTCGTTCAGGTAATCTAAATTTCTTACACCATCTGTTTGTATATTTTCTTATTATTTCTTATTTTCTCACTAATTATGTTGTTTTCCCTTTTCCTACACAACTTTTCCCCTTTATAAAAAATAACCAAACCTAATTTCCCCGGTTTGTTGTTAGAAAAATCTTTGCTTTATTCAAATCAACAAATCATTTGTTTCCTATGAAAATCTGGAAGCATTTTCTTTAATAAGTTGAATTTATCAAGGTATTTCTTTATGGTTGCCTGGCTATTTTTTTTCAACTGATTATAATGCTTCGTAAATAGATCTATGTAATAAAATATTTTTTACTTAGTTATGGGTGCAGATAGTGGAGTTTATGCAATTGGAAATCATCATGTAGTTATTTAATATTTATTGATTGAAAGCTTTAATTCACTAATGCAAGATTTTGTATATATTGATTCCAACTTCTGTAAAAGAAAGGCTCCTGCATTACATCTATGATCCCATTAACTCATGTGTTGCGATGTGAGTTTAAGTTAAACTATTTTTTTAACATGCTCTGATTTACAATAAAATAGAGTTGAAATTTCATAGTTTTTTCTCATGCTTTGAAGTTTGAGTTAAAATTTCAAATTGAATGATTATTAGTTTTATTTACAAGGAGTTAAATCTTCATTCTGTAATATCAAATTATGTTTTTTCTTATTGTATCATCCATTGATTTGAGGAATGAAGACATTAATCGTGCTAAACATAAAGTTGCCACGTAGCGAATAATGGCAAAGTAATCTAATATCCTTTTATAATAGTAAATACTAATATCATGATAATTAAGCTTACTAACCATGAATCCATAATTTTCTTGAGTCTTCACTATTTATGCTAAGAATTGCTTCACATTTAATACATTTAATATGTGCTTGCGGATTTTAACATCAAATGTGAGTTCAAGCATTTGGAACAATCTTATTTATGGAAGTTTACTATTGGATTTTTTCAAAACTTTTATGAAAGAATTGTTTATCATTTATGAAGTAATTTGTTTTCTTACATTAGGTGCTTAATCACTCTTTGACCGTTGCAATTTGGCGTAAATCATAACTTTGCAAGGATATTTCTATTCCAGGCAATTCTATGTTTTATTCCATACATTGCAGCCTTAATATTTTCCAAATCATTTCTTTGATGCACAAACTGACATTATCATATATCCTTTAAGTTTTGATTTGAAGATAAGCAAGAGAATGTCATAGGTTTGATGTCGTAACATGCATTATTTAGCCTATTTTTTGATCATTTTGGCTAAATATGCATTTATTCATGTTTATTTTCTTTCTTTTCTCTACTAGATTAGGGAGGCTTCATTTGAAATTATTTATGTTTGTTTATTATGTAGATTTAAAAAAGTCACATTGCTTTTAAATTTATTTCTTTTACTTAGTGGTGTTAAATTTACTACACATTTATTTTTACTAAAAGCGAGTTGGCATGCTATGGGAATCTATCAACGTGCTTAGCAATGATGTTTTCAAATTCAATATGCAATTGCTAGGTACCATGGTATTTGTAAATTCGCTTTTCCCATATATATTCATTATGCAATTTTGGGGAATCTATCAACCTGCTGCAACTATGTTTGCTTAAAAATTGACTAATAAATCTGTTTTTGTAGTGCTACTCTAACAATCATTATTTGTGTTTTCGCCAGCAACTTCTACATTTTAAATCATGGTTTTGTATTAATTGGTTACATATGATAAATAAAGCCATAAATAATAGCTTCTCTGTTATTCCAGATATATGTATTCTTATTGTGTGTTACTTAAATGCATAATTAATTACCTTTTTAAGAAACAGAACTATAACTAATTTTCCTCTGCCTACTGTTTGTACATATGCATAAATAAAACTTTTTACTATGACTAAACGATTTCCAAATTATATTTGTTGCTGGCTCTGTATATGTATTACAGAGTTGTAGACACTGAGATATAGAGAATATCATTTTCAATCGATACAAATGTATATATAAATAGATATGTATATATCTATATGTATAACTGTATATATGTATAGATATGTATATTTTCAAATGCTCCCTTCTGTCACATGTAAGAAACATGAATGCTTAGAAATGAGCCTATCACGTCCAAGAGGGACCTTTAATACCCAATTTAATGTGTGAACAAATTGCAAAATTTGTTTTGGTAAGTTAGAAGGTTATACTGAGCACATGGTTCAACATATTCTAAAAGTTCATTAGATGTATTGATATAATTGGCAAAAGACAGTTTTAAAGCTTTCTAATTTTGCAAAATTATTTATTTGGTTATTACATGTGAATCTAATTTATTGCAAACAAACAGAAATTTAACTATTTACCTTTTTCCAAAACTAATTAATACAATCAATACAATTTCGTTCATTTCTTAATTTGTATAAACCTTGCATTTTCCGAAACCCTCTTGGTTTTAATTTTAGCACACCTTGCATTTCCAGGTTTTAGTTTAGAAGTTGATGGCTTCTAAGTGATTTTTCATTGCATATTTCAGTTTGAGTTTATCTAGTCATTAAATAGAGGTTTAAATTTGTAAATGTTTGAATAAAATGGAAATGTGTGCATAACATAAGTTGAGCTAAAGCTTTAAGTTGACATATCATAAAAGATGCCATGCCATTAATAAAATTAACTAACATTAAGAGATCGGAGAGCGAAATGATCGACAACAATAGTATTACCTGGGCAATGATGAAGATAATAAAGATAAAGTAAATTTAAAGATGATAGAAACATTATTAATTAATTAACTGAGGATTTGTGAATATGCAAAGTGGGGTGTGGTTTCCTGCTACCGCTTTAAAAAAATAGATTATCAATATGCATTAACTAACATTAAGAGATCAAAGAGCGAAACGTTTGACAATAATAGTATTACTTGGGCGATGATGAAGATAATAAAGATAAAGTAACTTTTAAAGGTGATAGAAACATTATCAATTAATTAACTGAGGATTTGTGAATATGCAAAGTGGGGTATGGTTTCATGCTATCGCTTTAAAAAAATAGATTGTCAATGATTATGTAGTTATGTTTTATCACTATGTTCTCTTCGAAACAATTGTCAAATAACAACAAATAATTTGTTGTATAAAATGTAATGGTAATTTAACATTGACGATAATTATTTCTTGCACTGTAAATAAAGTGGTCTGTAGCGTGACTAGATTAAACAATCTGAACCATTGTTATGCATACGTCTATGTATATAGGGCATGTGGGTGTCTGCACTATTAATGTAACATCCGAGATTTTTGACCGTTCAAATCGACAATGATCCTTAATGTCAATATAAACAGATCAAAAATACGGATAGTTATTGGGATTAAAATAAGAAAAAGAAGAAACAAGGAAACAAATACAGAATCTCGCAACGAAAGGACAAAATATAATAAATAAATAATAGTTCATGAAGCTGTTAAAAACATACATTTGATTATACTTACACAATTTATCAGAGTAAATTAACATACAACATACCAATATATGCAGCAGAATAATAATTTTAATACGTCTGTTGAGCTCCATCTTCATCTTCATAATGGAATCTTCAAAGCAAGGGAATCTTCGCTAACTGTAACCCGGTCTGACCTGAGCATATTGCAAAAAAAGGAAACACAACAAACACTCGGATCAGAACTAAATCATTATCATATTAGTTAAATCAAATTTCATGTAATAATATGAGTGCAATAACTTAAGAGATGTTACGGAAATTTCCATCTCATGAGGATCCGTCAAACTAATACTATATAATATAATACGCTATTATAATAATGTCTATGGTTAAATATAACATAATAAAATAATGTAAGCGGGATTACCATTATTACCCTTACACCGTTATACCGTTACCGTACAGTTTGCATATAACACACCAGTACGTCGGCGGATAGAGATGCGCCGTGATACGACAACGTTAAATCAAAATCGTAGGGGGCTCGATCAGGATAATATGACAAGGCACACGAGGAATGCCCAGAGTATGAATATACTAGTTGCACGTCCGGACTGGTGGTAACGCATAGCCGCAACTACCGCCCACCTCGGACAACACTCCAAAATCACGGATGCACATCAAATCAAATCAATCAAACCGAGGGACTATAGTAATAAAGGAAGAAGTGTTGTCGATGGAGGTAGCTAACCCCACTTGGTCACGGTATAGCCCTATTTTAGTCATTTTAATTATGACCCAAAGGTCAAGGATATCCATCATCGTTCTCTTTCTTCAAATCCAGTAATCGCCTCCAAATCCATCCAACACCATTTCTGGAACTTCACCACGTACACAGTTGTTAAAGTGGTTTTCGGTATTGGCAGAGAGTATGACAACATCCGATCCCGGTCTCTTTAACAACCAATCGTTTACATTTTTCACACCGGTCAGTTCTTTTACATTTCAAAGAGGTTCGTACTTCATATCAAAATATCATGTTTCAAAAGTCATTTTAATATTCAAGATAGAATATTATTCACAATAAAATCTGCATTTAAACCAATTTATAATCTTGAAACAATTCCAACTTTAAATAATTTGAATATTAAAATAATTGAAAGTATATTTAAATAGTTTTGGATATAGAATTGAAATAGTTTGAAAATAAATAGTTGATTATAAAAATGATTTATTTAAAATAATTTATAAAATAAAATAGTAATAAAATAAAATAGTTTATAAAGAAAATAAAATAATTATTATTAAAATAGTTTATAAAATGGTTTTAAAATACTATAGTTGGAATTAGAATCGTTCCTTTAAAGTTTCAATTTCACTTGCAGTCGTATTTCAATTTCAAGTTAATCAACTCAATTTCAATATTTCACCCGATTAAATTTCCAATTTACATTCATTACAATTCAATCAGTTTAATTCAAATAGTTAAATTCCAATTCAGATTCCATTTTTCAATGATTTCAATTTATAACAAATGTCGAGTTCACAATTCATATATAATTCAAATCAATATTGGTTCATAATAAATTTCAAAGGTGGGTGAAACAATTCAATTTCACCAAATTCGATTTACATTCAATTTCACTTTTTACTTAGCTTCAGTTACAACACTAATTTATTTCTCCCTTTATTTCTATTTCAAAAATTTCAAAGTTCAAGTTCAAAGAAAAAATAAATTATAAAACATCGCTTATATTGTCTTTAAAACAATATTTAAAAGTTCATCGTTAAAACCAATTTCATTTAACCAACCGGTGTCCGTATATAATTTTCTATCCTATGATCAAGTGATACTTAAATTTAATTTTAGTACTTTGGGAAAGGATATATATCATTTCAATCCAAATCAGGGTCATAGGTATTTATCATTTCAACCTACGTTCTTAATTCATTTTAATGATTAATCCCGGTTTTATTTGATGCCCGTAACATCTAAGGTAAATGATTGGGATAAATCAGCACAAACAATGATCATATATGAATAAATGTGAATAACAGGTAAATTCACACAATTAACATCAATTTGTCAACATATCAAATTCAAGCCATTCATCACATCGGTACATACAACAGTCTAACATCGTATAAATTTACAATTTATCAGGTGTCAGGTTTTATACAGTAATTAAGTGTCGAATTTTAACATAACGGTGAAATTTAAACTAACAGTCAAATTTAATTACACTATCGATGCAAATTAAATCAATATAAATATGTAATTTAACTGTCAAACATCAATCCATACAATCATATCATGACATAATATTAATTTAACTAAAATTAGAATAATTTAATTACGCGTGAGTGGGTTTAATCACTCACCTTTGGTTCTGAACGCGTTTGAACTCCAAAATAGGCCCAAAATGAAACGGCGACTTGCAGGCACGATTCAGAATGGATTTTAACTCGATGATCACTCAATATTTTATTTTATTTTATAAGAGGAGAAGAGATTTTCTCAGCAAAACAACATGGAAATTGGATTTGTGGAACAGTTTACGAAACCTTTTTTTCATAGGTATAAAAGAAGCAACATAATTACACTAAAATTCCATTACCTTATATATATTATATATAAACATACACATCAAAATACTTATATATATATATATATATATATATATATATATATATATATTCTTCTAAAAATCAACTCTACAATCCAAACACCTATCATATTTTTTTTTCACAAATATTTTCTTTATAAAAATAAAATAAAATAGAAACTTAACGCAAACTCATGCATACAACAACTATGTACATATTATATAAAGGGAGCGGTTATATGAACACAAAAATTTGACATAAATCAAAAGACATAATTTCTCAACCACATGATTAATTTATCTTTATGTGAGGGGTGCAGATCATGGGGTAATCTTATGGTTTAGATTTTATGTCACTCAATTTGTATCAAATCTTTGTGTCTAAATAAACATTCCCTTATATAAATAACACAACACATACACATAGGCGAAATAAAAAAAGACGCACGCCCCAAACAAACACACACACACACACACACACACACACACACACACACATATATATATATATATATATATATATATAATATAAATTAAACATAAATCAACACACAAAAAAATGAAGTAAGACAAACCCACAAAAACACATAACTTGACCCAATGGGCAAGGGAAATGCAAGAAGGATGGATCTTGATTTTTACCAAAAAGTTACAAAACTGAACCAAAATTTAACCATTTTAAAAGTAGTTTTTGAACAAGATAAATTCAAAATTTTGGGAAATCATAAACTGAAAAGTTGTTGCAAATTCTTTTCTCTTCAATTTAAAAAAAAGAAAAACCAATTTCCGATAAAATTTGAAGAAGATATGATCAAAACAGCGATAGACAAATATTTGGATCCGAAATCTGGCTTCAAAAACGCACCTGAAAGATTGGCAGTTTCGGCCAAGAAAAATTCGAAATCTAAAAAAGTATATTGCACAAAAGTTTTAGCTCTTTCAATTTTACACAATTTGAAGTCAATTTGGGTTCCGTATGAGGAAGTTATGGTCCCTACAAAACAGATCAAAATCTGTCCAAAAAAATAGAAAATAAAAGGAGAAAAAAGGGAGAAGAGATTGATGGATTAGGTGGCTTCTATTATTATTATTTTTTAATTTGAGAAGTTTCTCCATTAGATTTAGATGTAGATCTTGATTTTAGCCATGGTTGATTGCTGATAATTTTGAAGAAGAAGAAAAAAAATAAAGGAATGGTTGAATGAATGAATAAAATGATGATATAAAGAAAAGAAAAGAAAAACCACCGTAAATGATCATTCATGGCTTTCTAAATTTTTAACAATAATTAATAAATGTGTCCCCACAAATTGATTTTCATCCATTCAAATTCAAGCCACTATTAATACAAATGAGAATGTAAAAGAATACATACATCTTTATTTGCATGAAAATGAAGTTACCAAATACATAAGTCAATTTAAATGTGTCCCCGCAAATTAATTTTCATCCATTCAAATTCAAGTCACTACTAATACAAATGAGAATAAAAAAAGATATAATTTTTTTTTTACAAACAAATAAAAGGAACCAATATAAATATGTTTGCAAATAAATGAAAAACAATACAAATTTTTAGTTCAAATGACAAACGGTTTTGGCAATATAAAATTAACAACAATAAATACGAATTGAAATTAAATTAAAGAACAAATAAAATTTTGCTATATTTATATCAACAACAATAAATACAAATTGAAATAAAATTAAATATATAATTCCATATTGAAAACGGAGGGTATAATTACATAAATTATTCATATAAAAATTCAAGAATGAATGCAGATAAATAAAATAAATAAACCAAAATTTTAAATTAAATCATTAATTAAATACTCTAAAAATTGAGGTTGTTACGATTAAGATCTCTTTCTGCTCTATTTTTAGTTTTATGATATTTTATTGCATGATTAGAAATTATTTTACTATTGTTTTGTTTATATATTTTGCTTAGAAATATTGAAGAGTAAAGTAAATTAAAATGGTTTTAAGTCTCTACAGTTAATTTAGTGGTATTCAAAGAATATCCCATTTTGTTCCTTCTAAATAATAATTTAACATAACAGCAGCAAACAAAATCCCATCCTCTTTTCTCTTACGTTTTTATATTAAGCTGGTATTATTCATTCTGTACTTTATAAAATTAAACATGCAAATTTAGGATCAAATTTATTCCCATGGTAAAAAGAACGTTTTTACCTTTAACACCTTGCAAAGGTTTTGATATGTCAAAAATCATGCAATAGCTTGAAAATCAATGGCATCCTATCCAAACAATAATATATATGATCTAAATAATTCCATTTTACATGTTTTCATAATTTTTAATAATAAACTAATAGAAAAACAAATTCAGCCCCATAATGTTAATTAGGCTAATAAAAAACTAATTTCTTTCCTTACTTTAA
The DNA here is from genome assembly GCA_030737875.1 of Allium sativum. Classification (NCBI taxonomy): domain Eukaryota; kingdom Viridiplantae; phylum Streptophyta; class Magnoliopsida; order Asparagales; family Amaryllidaceae; genus Allium; species Allium sativum. The sequence goes on from CM060912.1 coordinate 294,612,929, forward strand.
GAAGCAATTTTATTTTTAGCCCATATAAAATCTTCATTTTCGCACAAATCATGCAAGCACAAACTTGGCAATTATTAATATCCCATATAAAATATGTAATTGATGGAATCACAATAAATATCTTTTCTATATTGTACATATTTGGGTAAACTGATAGAATTCGTGCGTTTGAAATAAGTGTTGAATTCTCCTAAATTTCTTACCATTCTTCTGAATCAAATATTAATATTCTTTGCATATTATCATTAGGTAATTTATGTGAATTGCGTAAGTGGTTCATTGTGTAATTATTCCTTCATTGTTAAAATCAACAGCATTGTATATTTACGTTCTTATTACATCCTTAATTTCATGCTACCTTATTGCATTACTGGCAAAATCATATCATTATTATTTTGTAATAAAGGATTGGTTTAGAGTAAATTAAGATGACATTCTTTAAATAATAATTATTATACAAAATATATGTAATGGACTTAATCTCAATAGCTCTTTTTTCAATATGTTCAAACAAATATTCAATGTCCCTTTCCTTATTTGATCGGATTTTTTCATTAATTTTTCTCCCTAAGTCTGAAATAAATTATTTAACCATATTTTGTTTCTTTCTTAATCTAATTTGAATTCCATGTTTTGGAAAAACAATTATTAAAAAATGTACCAAATTTTAACCAATTTGTGTTGATTTTTTATACTGGAACCAATAATTTATTGTACGTCAGTTGTTGCACAATTCAATAAGTCAACGAATTGAAGGATCATTATTTTTTTTGATTTCTTAAATTTATGTTGCTTTATTCGTAATTTTTTTTATTCCTTAGGTTCCATTTCATCACTAGATATCATGCTATTATTTTTAAATTATTCTATTAGATAAAAGATTCAATTATTCTAACTTATTTATTCTTTTCTCCTTTTATCTCTCCCTAAATACTTAATTCTCCTTAATTTAACAAATACTTTTTTACGCCGTTGTGTATCTTTATCTTTAATTATAATAAATCTTACTTGCATTATTTTGGCAAATATTCTTTTCCCATATTTGGTATGTAACATACATAATCCTAATATCTCCCCTTTTACATGCTATGGTTCTTTAGATAGGAAAAAGTTCCTTTCAAAATAAATGTTCTTTTCCTCTTGATTTTCTTTTTATACCTTTTTCCATATTAGCATTTTGCAATTTATTTTCATTGATCGGGTAATTCATGTTGTCTCTTTCTTCCTTTAAATTAAGTCAACCCATACCTTTATGTCTTTAATTCTCAACAAAATTGTTTATTGTCAATTCATTTCTTTGTTTCTCATTCCGTATTGAATTTCCTGTTTTGGAAAAATGAATTGAATAGTGTTTCTCTCACTACTTAACCTGATTTATTTTTATTTTTATTCTTTACCCAACAATTTTATTCCCATGTATACTGTTACAAGAGTCATTAATGCAAAAGATTCAAAAATAAATTTCAAGCGATCTTGCTATTTATATTCTTGATGAATTGGTTTCTAGATTGCTAACCAGGAAAAGATATCTTTCTTCGGTCAGTCTTCTTCGTGGCAGAAGTAATTTCATTGGATAACGTTTTTCAAGTTGGCATTAACTAATTTTATTCTTTGTTTATCTCAGAATTTGTTAAACTGATTTAGTTTGTTCTAATTTGGATCGTTTTTTTTTTTAAATTAGTTCTTATTTTTGCAGGTGGATCGTTTCATTCTACTGTCAGCATGTCGCAAGTGGGCTATCGACCGTAATGGCATTGATTAAAATATAATGGACTGGCGAATTACTCATAGGGTAATCATGGTAATTTTTTCAAATTACTGCTTATGCCCTTTCCTTTTCTACATATACAATATCTACTCTTTCCCATATATTCAATAAAAATTTAAATTTTGTTGATAAATGTAGAAATTAATTGAATAGTAATGATAAATACAATCTTTGATTATAAATAATCTGGTGATAACATTCCAAATCCTTTGGTTTTTAGCATGCTTCAATAATTTCATTTGGTCCTAATTATTTTATTCCCATAAAATGCTTTGAATTTGATTTCATTAATGGTATTGAAACTATATTTTTGTACTTCTATATATTTACATAATACATGATGTTTGAATTATGTATATTATATTTTGTTCTCTGTTTAAGATGTTACTAATTTTGTAGATTATATCTTATTCTCTTTCTTTCGATCGATATCATATCTTATTTATTAAACTATATTTTTAAACTTTTAAGCATTAATAAATGAATTAAAGATGTCATAATGATAACATAATACAAGGATGATGAGTTTACCGTAACTATATTTTAATAATTAACTCGCCATACAAATCATTATTAATCGATTTGAAGAATATAACTCTTATTTTACTTTTCGTCTAATGAGGCAATGCTTTTATTTAATAAGATATTGTTAGCAGCACTACTGTTTTATGATTATATATAGGAAAAGTCTATTGGGACACAAAACGTAGACACAATTGGTGACACAACCAATCTCCATAATTGGATCACCCCATGAATTACACCTCTCCCATGAATTACACCTCTCCACATAAAGACAAAAAAATTTAATGGTTCAGGCTTTGTATCTCTAAGTTTGTGTTTAATTTTGTGTCCAAATAGCCGCCCCCTTATATATTTATCTAAGTATATATATAATTATTAATAATTGAAGAATGTATAATGCTTCATGTGTGCTATATTTGTAACTATGTCATTCTTCAGATTTGTCTTCATATTTTATATTTCTTAAATCAATGATGGTTCGTTAATGTTCCCCATCCCAAAGCTGAAGATACTACATGCAACACTAAATTAGCCTGATATTCTACCTCTCAAACTAAGATTAGCGTTTATTTTGTTTTACTAATATTTACGTAAACTTCACCTGAGATATAGGAATGCATTTTTACTTTGACAATGTATGTATGGAATCTAGCTAATACCATATTTATCCTATTATTCCTTACCCACATAAATGACAGCTGATATCAATTATGTCAAGTGGATTTACGTTTCAAATATTTTGGCAGGAAAAAAGATAAATCCTGCAGTCCAGTTTAATTGAATGCAAGATCAAATGCTGACAAAGATACACATCACTGTACAAAAGAATTATTAAGTTGTTTATTTCTGAAGTTGTATAGGCTTAGCCACTGAAATTAATACTCAATTTATGCATCATAATAAAATGCATCTTACTAAATTTTATTCAATCATTTGCGGTAACCTAGCTACATGCAGTGTACTTGTCAGTGTGCTGTTATTGAACTGAAGTCATAATCCAATTCCTAACACTACACGCTTTATAACTCTAATTTGAAAATATAAAACTTGCTTAAATCGTAATATTTTCACACACAATTTGATCTGGCAAGATGTACCATTTACATTTAGATACTGACATTTACATTATTCATGTTTAGTTAGTTAGCGATAAGTTAGGCTGTAGCTTTTAAGCAAAAGTTTGTATGACCTGAACAGTTTTTGCGCTAGAATTAACAACAATTTCTTTTTATTTCCAGCTAACGTCTTAAAGACAGACGATGAATTTATGATTTCGCTTCAAGTGAAAAAGGCTGTCAATAATTCTAAATCTATATTTACTAATAATATATTTAAAATAATTTGTATAAAGAATTGTGATTTACTTCCATTTTAAGTTACACTGATTTGATAGTAAACATGATATCTTTCCCATTCATGTGTTTTAAGTCTAAAGGCTAACATAATCATTCTGTCAAATATTTAATGATCAATCTTTGAAACAAGGATAACGCATGCAGCATATATTAAATGACTGGATGGTTTAGTTTGTTTGTGCGTTTTAGTTTCGTTCAGGTAGCTTCACTTAATTTTAGATCTTTTAGTTTTGGTTTTAGATGTATATAGATGTTAACGTTGTCGCATGTGCGCAGATGTTTCTGAATTTGATTGTTCGATTCTTTGTAGAATAAGTTGTTTGTTCACTTAAAACATACAGGATCATGCCTTTCTACCTTAATTTGTATAGGTTTGTAACCTTTTAGGAGCATAGTGATATTTTGGGTTATTGCCCTCTGTATTGCATCCAGTGTCATCTTTGACTGACGATTTTTGTTACAGGTTGAGTTTGACAAGGCTGCACATCTTTGGCTGATGCGTGATTCCAGTTAATCAGAAGAAAGCTGCCTCAACCAGATTACTCAAGGTTAGTATTGCAGTGGAAATTAGGTCAAAGGGTTTCTTTTTTGACGATAATTAGATTTAAGGACACTATTTTTGAATAATATGTTTTAAGTACTATTTTATAGGAGTTATACAGGAAAATGATAAATTCATTTATAATTATTTCTATATAACTAAAAATGATAAATTCACTTATCTTTTTCGTGTAAATTGTTTTCAAAACAAATTTCTTGGAAGTGACGTCCTTAAAATCTTATTACTTTGAATAAATAAGTCTTTAAGTGAAAATCCCCTATATTGCAAGGAAACATGCGTTATTTTTCTATGTGATTATTGAATCAAACTAATTTCTCGCATAATTGTGCAGGATAATATATCCCTTATTGTGGTCCTTGATGCAAAATTCAATATTCATGGGCATGGTATTCCTGGAAAAGGCAGCTCCTATGTGTGGTAAGTATTCATATTTGGAGAAATAATTTATATCCATAAAATGCTAACGTAAATTGTTGATATCAAAATCCATCTTATTCGAGAATTGAAATTATTACCAAATCCTGAAATCATTTAGGTAATTCACTATCTAAATAAATTGGTGATTATTGTTGCTACAAATTTTGTAGTTAGTAGCTTAAACATCCGTGCAACCCTTTCATTTTATTAGTGCCATTCAGATTACATAAGCTAATTTGCTTCCGCTGCAGGCAAACACATATATAAACATTCAACAAGATCAGAAGGATATAAAGCTGTGGCAGATCCACATCATTTCTTTTTGGAATTTACTGTATAAGCATTCATTGTACATTTTTTGGCCATATTTCCTCATAAAATAATTCTAGACTCACTCTTTTGAAACGATTTAAATAAACTGTTGTTAGCATGAATGTTCCTACATTGATTTGTGTGGATTTCAGTTCTATTCCACAAAGGTATGCATACATGTAAGACACATATATATTTATTTATGGTAAGTAACTCTAAGATATGATCAGAGCATCCACTGAGCCTACATCTACAATAATTCTGTAACCCAGTTTTTTTTTTTTTTTTTTTTTTTTTTTTTTTTTTGGTTTGTTTGTTTGTACCAACGAAACTGAACAAACATAGAGGGTGATTGTAGACAATAAATTATTATAGATGCCTCTCTCTTTGCTGTAGTAGACACATGATATCACTCTTTTTCTGTTTCTTTAATTAGAAAAACTTGACAAATATAATTTAGAAATGTAGATCTTAACACATAAATTGTCTAAATTGTCCTGTTTCTTTAAAATGTGCAAAATGAGTCTTTGGTGTTCCTCTCCTAAATGCCCCGTCTAATGCCAACGATTAATTTGTTCTAATTTCTCTTCTAACACTTTGACTAACCCAGTTAAACACATGTTATATTCCCAATTATATAAAACTAATCATTTATAGGTACAAATGAATCGTTATGTTCCGAGAATCGTTATTTGATGAAGTTTATTTTAAAATTTCAACCGATCATAATTGTTTGTTAATGAATTTATATTGTTGTCGTTTGAATTGAAATTCAAATTCCACCGTCAATAAGGAGCAACATTTCGGATGAGTCGTTGCCTTGCATTTCACCTAGAGCACGGTCCCCTGGACTTGACCAAACGACATTAGTGGTTGTGTTGCCTTTGTTTCCTCTAGACCCTAATTCACAAGATATAATATCTGACAAAATCTGGAAAAAAAAACCTTTCAGCATATTACATCAAAAAACAATTAATTAATTTAAAGTTACAAACTAAATTACTCCATATAAATGTCCCGTCTGAAATCTTAAACGCATACCCTAACTAATTTCCAACTCCGTTTTAAACGTCCCGCTAAAATGTCCTGTTATCGTTATGTGCAAACACATCTTTATTATAACTTTGCCCCGTTAATTTATTAAGAACTAAGACAAACTTAATATGACTTATATTGTATTCTAAATAAGTCTGTCTTAGCTGCAATGCTAATGAGGTAAACGACCCGTTTTTATCATTCATTTATTGTTTTTTTCATTTAGCGTGCATTTAGTTAGGTTGACATTATGAGATATAGGTGTAAGCTGTTGCTAACTTGAAGTTGTTAAGTATGTCATATTTATTCAAAAATTAAGTTATTTACGCATCTGCAACAACTAATATAGATGTAACCCGTATGCCACTGTACATGCTGAAGAATCAACATAATTTACAATTGTAAAAATAAAGTAACACGAGCCGTGTGCGTAGCACGGGTTCGCACTTGTGAACAATAATGGCTGGATTCCCTTTCCTTTCTCAATCAAACTTCTTGCATGTTAAAATCTCAAGTGCAATTTAAATATGGCTACTCTTTATTCAATATCCTAGCCAATTCAAGTTATAATTCCTTCTCTAGTGGAGAAAATCAAAGATTGGGTTTATTATAAGAACCATTGTCATTGCATGTTGGGTTTCTTCAACTTTCAACTAATTCCTTAAGCTCTAAATCAGGAGAATTTCTTCTAAATAACTAACCAAGGTGAGTCGATTAATTGACACATTCAATTTCTCTTTTATTTTGAGTTATTATTATAAGATTGTGCTGTGTTGGGTGAAAACACGTAGTTTTTTCGAGTAATGTTGATCCTTTGTTGTCGTGCTGAAAACAAAGCCAAATCCTAACTTTGAGCCTTTATAACTTTCTGGTCTTTAGGTTTATTTTGTGAATCAATTGCGTGCTGTTGTAGAATTTTTTATGAACATGCATGTCAAATTTCATGGCATTCTGACTTCATTTGAGCAAGTAGATCTTGCTATGAAGTTGGGGTTTCGTTAAAATAGCAACCCGTAGCCTTCCCGAGAGTTTCTGCGCCTATTTCCTTTGATGGGTCGACCACCAGTCATAAGAGGTCGACCTCCTTCTTAAAAGCGGTCGAACACTAGTGTCGACCCCTATGAGGGGTTTTGAGCCTTGTTTTCCTTTGGCACCTTGTTGTGTGCAAACAACGCTCATGTCTAACTTCGGGGCGCTGTATCTCCTTCTTTTTTGGTCATATTCGGGAGATTCCTTTTGTGTTCCAAAGCTAGGAATCTTTTTTATATGTCTGTAAATTTTTAGACAAATCCAAGATCGTTTGGATGGTCGACCCTGGTCTCAAAATTGAACCTGAAGATGATTTTGGACCAGGCTAGAATTCAGTCCTAAGTACAAGTAAGGATCTTGATAAATTTTTCATACAATTTCGGAATTTAGTGATTCCATTTTCATTTGAAAGTCATGTCTTTCTAGCTTGTGCATATCAAATTTAGAACAATCCGAGATCGATAGGTCATCCAAACCTACCTGAAAGTTGCAACTTGAATTGGTTTTGGAGTGCATTTTCTTGTTTCCGTACTTGATTTCCATTTGATTTTGTGACTTGGTGACTACCTTATTAACTTAAGAAACTAAGTTCACATCTTAAACAATTTGAACTCGGGTTTTTAGAAAAATTTATGTTGATTCATTATTGAGATCTGTGATGAGTTTTTGATGAATTTGAGTACACCTTGCACTGTTTTAAACTAGTTATCTGTTATATAAATAAATATCTATTTCTCTATAGTTTTGGGGCTAAAAACGAGCTTATGGTTTTGGTTTTGAAAGAAATAGTCTCTAAAACAGTAGTAAGAAAATCTATTTTTGGAATGTAAGGGTTTTTGGAAGAATACAAGCGAGTCCGAAAAATTGGTTTATATCCTTGTTTTTATAAAACCAAGTATTTTGCTATATATAAAAACAACCCTGGTCTTCACCCTTTGACATGATGTTACAGATATTAAACGATGTCGTAAACCCCGTGGTATGGGGTACAATGTTATTCGAGATTGGTTAATTTCCTATTCTTCTGATTGAAGCTGTAGAGTTGATGTTGTAATTTATGAGATTTCATTGATTTGAGATTCCTGAGATTTCCAGTGCGAGGTTGACAAGCGGCTAGAAAAACAAGCAGTGAGAACTTATGGTATGGGACATATAGTTGCCACTGTTTAGGTTACCGACTTAGATTAAGTGATACATTCATGAGGAGAGATGCTAGTACACAGCTTCGGAAAGCTATGGCTTGGGGAGTCATCTATACATATCCACTTGAATCAGAGAGTCAAGTTACACTCGGTCGGGGGTCGTAGTGTTGGGCGCTTAATTTGGATACGTATTAGTACTTGCCAAACTGCTAGGGGATCATAGTATAGATCGGGGAGCTATATGAGAGCACGTGCATATTTATTTAAGATGGATCCATAATTTTAATGTCGTTGAGATTTGAGAATTTGATCTTTACGATCATATATTGAGATTTGAGTTTATCTGTTGATTTTGACTGGATTGAAATGAACTTACATTTGAGATGAGTTTTTGATCTATTATCCATATACTTGAGATTTTGAGGCTTTGGAGTTATTATTCTCCTTTTTATTGTTGATTCAAATCTCATGATCTTCTTACGTTGATTTTGGGCATTTTAGGAACTGAATTAATTCATTGTTGGGGAACGGAGATGCACTTAGCCGAGGGCCTAGTGCATGAAATTAATTTAATGGCTTTATGTTGTGAAGTGTGAGTTTTTCCTAGCCTCGAGCTAGTACAAGGGTTTTGTGTGTACCCTTGTATCATGATGTTTGTGTTTAACTTATTTAATTCTTTTATATTGTTATATTCACAACTCTTAGAGTAAGAGTTGTATATCTTTTGTTATTCATCTCTTATATTGATTTGTATACTAGACCGACCCATGTGTGCATTCCTCGGGTCAGGAAGAGGTATTTCAGGTGTATTGCTGGGCTTGGGATTAACGGGTTCTCTTTGGGTTATCTTCACCGTAGATTCTTTCATTTCGGTTCATGTAGTCAAGTTCCTTATTCATTTGTTGTATCATGTTGTACTAGCGAGTGAGGCTGTGTATCCATTTATATTGCGATACATGTATTTGTTGTACTCTAACGATGTAAAATTATGTAACCGTTCTGTGTACTGTGATGGTGAAACAATATGTACTGTGTTTTGAGCTTATCATGTAGCCACCATGGAGTTGTATTACGTAAATATTAAGTATGTCGAGCCACATGAGGAAAATTTAGAGATCATTCTATTGACATTATTAAGACTTGTTGATGCAAGTCTACGAGTGATCACCTCTAACCAGCCTTATTCTCCGCTCTAATAGACAGTATTACCTAGTAATGCTCTTTATTAGGGTGGATCTTGGGGTGGGTCGTTACATTTTGGTATTAGAGCAAAGGTCCATAACAAAGTACGTTAGACACAGAACATGACCAAAATAGTACTTGTGTTACAACAGGAAGGATAACAACCGTGTCTACATTGTTATTTCCTTTGATAACCTTATCGTGCGTTTCATATCTGTGAGTCGTGGGGAACCTTGTGTTTGAGGAATACATCCAGGAATAAGAAGTTTATTCTATAGTGTCCCATTGTTGATACCTCTTTTTGTTGTGTGACTTGGTAAGAGAATCTTTCCATCCTCTAAATTTTTCGGAATTTGAACCTTTGGGTGAAATTTGGGAAAAAAATTCACCTTATCCTTGTTGATTGAGTTGACTATTAGGTGTGGTAATGGGACTTGATTGTATTTTGAGACTTGAAATTTAAAAGAGATTTTCACTCTAAGAAAAAAGATGTTAAATTTGAGATAAATTAAATTAGAGTTGCACAACGGAAGTAGGTGAATCGCTTCGGCTGTGCTAAAATCAGGAAGTAAATTAATCATGGGGTAAAGGTTGGAAATAAAGAAATTGTTTTATATTGATGAGTTAATTGCTTTGTAAACCGAAGATTAAATTAAAACTTGGGAATGTAGGTTGTTTATTTGAATAAAATTGAGAATGCTGATGATGAGTAATAATAAGAACAATCCTTGTGTTAAGTTAAATTAATGATCATTTTAGGTGTTGAATGGTCTGATGGTGCCTTTAGCGTTTTAATCGATAAGTTTGATCAACGATACCGATAGAAATTTCTTAAACACTTATTCGAAGCTATCTAACACCGAAGATGAATAGTAAAATGAAATTTGATGAAAAGTAAAAAATGGGATTATCAAGTTAGGATAGTGCTAAACCACTATGTGGGAGCTGAATATAGGAAATTTGGCAAGCCAAAAGTGATGATATGTCGACTTCACAGCCAATTGTTAAGAAGAATTGATGTAAGTTAAGTAGTTTAGTGTTATTCTAATCTAATTGTGAATGAGAAAACAAAGTGGGTTGGTTATGAAAATGTTTTAAGTGGTTGTAAAATAATGGGTTGAAGAATGTGGTTAAAGCTTTGTCTAAAATTCGAGTTTAGTTTAAATCGGAAAATGTCGTATTAAAATTTAATATATTGAAAGCTTAGAATTCTAATGGTTTCCTAAATTAAGTTGATCTTAAGAATGAAACTGAGATAATAAACTTGTAGAATTTAAATTAAGGAAGAATTAATCAAAACAAATTGCGAGGATGTAATTTTTTTAAGGGGGAGTCTGTAACAACTCAGATTTTTAAGTAACTTGGAAGTACAGTTTCATTGTGTTTTGTGATTCCTAAGACAATATGTTGGTGATATGAGTTTGTGAGACCAACTCGTATAATATTTAAATATGAAAATAAAGAATTTTCAGCATTTCTAAATCTAAGTAATTGAAATAAATTATATAACTTTGTCATAAAAGGGAATTTATTCCAAAATATATAATCTTCAGGCTATAATCAAATGATTTTGAGGATATTGAAAATATATAATATTGGAATCAATATTTAAGAGAAAAATACATTTCCAATATTTTAGGTAATTGTTGGTTGATATTATTAAACTACATTAGAGAATTTAGTGTGAACATGTGGCTTTTAAATGTTAATCAATGAATTAATCGGTGTGTTGTTGTATGAAAATATAAATGATGACTGTGACTCAATATTTATAGAATTACTGTATTTTACTATCGTTGATAATAAATTTAATTGTTTGAGTTAATAAAGTGTACAACAACATTGTTGAATAAATAAATTGGGAAGTTTGTATTTCTTAAATACAAACTATATATACATAAATGTATGTAAATATTTTTGTATTGAGTAAAAAGAGTAAAAAGTGTTTTACATTGCAATTATTGAGTTAAAACCATTTCCTTATGGTTTGATAACAATAATTGTAAATAATGGATTAACAAAGCAATTATAGTAATGTTGAGCTACAATATATAACTTTAATGGTTGCAAACAAATAATAACTCTAAAAGTATGTGTTTTGACATGTTTAGTGATTTGTTGAATTATAAAAGAGACATTTTTAATATATATGTTGGTTGTATTACGAAAATTTCACAAACATGAGTAAAGTGGTTATTTTTGTCAAGCATAATTAATTTAGCGTATTATATTGAATTTAATATATAAAATAATGTAGATATGTTGTCTGTTTAATTTAGTTGTTAAATTATAAAATTTATCACAATATGATTAGTATTGGTGTTTGTGTGTATGAGAGTTAAGTAGTGTGTCTAATTGGGTGTTAAGGTGGGTTAAAATAGTGTAATTTGAGTTTAGTTAAACTAATTAACCTTGTTTTGGGATTAATTCGGGTATATGGCCCATTATTTCCTTTTAATTGGGTTATGGAGATTTGGCTGGAGAAAAGGTATGGCATTTTCCCTTTCCTCCTCTTTTCTTTCTTCCTGGTGAGTATACAGTGAACAACAATGGTTGAATTCTCTTTCCTCCCTCAACAAACTTCTTGCATGCTAAAATCTCAAGTGAAATTTGAATCTAGCTGCTTTCTAATAACTTTCCTAGCCATTTCAACGTAGAATTCCTTCTCCAGTGGAGAAAATCAAAGATTGGGTTTACAGTAAGAACCATTCTTGCTGCATGTTGGATTTCTTCAACTTTCAAGCAATTCTTTTAGCTCCAAATCAAGAGGATTTCTTCTAAATGACCAATCATGGTGAGTTCGGTTGACTCACATATTCTATTTTACTTTTATTTTTGAGTTACCAATATAAGATTGTGCTGTGTTGGGTGAAAATGCATAGTTTTTCTAGGTAATGTTGATCCTTTGTTGTTGTGATGAAAACACAGCCAAACCATGACTTTGAGCTGTTATAACTTTCTGGCCTTTAGGTGTTTTGAGGTGAATATTTTTTCATGTACTTTTTCTGAACATACATGTCAAATTTCATGATATCTGACTTCATTTGAGTTAGTAGATATTACCTAGAATTTGGGGTTTCGTTAAGATAACAACCTATAGCCTTCCCAAAAGTTTCTACGCCTATTACCTTTAAGGGGTCGTCCACCAGGCATAAGAGGTCGAACATCAGGTCAACCTCGTGCCAAAAAGAGGTTGACCACTAGTGTCGACCCCTTTTAGGGGTTTTTAGCCTTGTTTTCCTTTGGCAATTTGTTGTGTGCAAACAACACCCAGGTCCGACTTTAGGGCACCGTATCTCCTTCGTTGTTGATCTGATTTGGGTGATTCCTTTTGTATTGCAAACATTGGAATCTTGCCTATATGCTTGTAAACTTTTTGAACAATCCAAGGTAGATTAGGTTGTCGAACCAGGTCTCAAAGTTGGACCTAGAGATGATTTTGGACTAGGCTAGAATTCAGTCCTAAGTCCATGTTCAGAGTTTTATAACTTTTTCATACGATGTCGGAATTTAGTAATTCCTTTTTCATTTGAAATCCAGGTCCTTCTAGTTTAGGCGTATCAAATTTTAGACAAATTAAAGATCGATTGGTCATCCAAAACTTACCTTAAAGTTGCAACCTGAATTGGTTTTGGATTGCATTTTCTTGTTTCGATACTTGATTTTTATGTGATTTTGTGTGGTCATGTGACTATCTTATTAACTTGAGAAACCAAGTTCACCTCTTGAATAGTCTGAAATCTGATTTTTGGGAAAATTTATATTGATTCATTGTTGAGATTTGTGATGAGTTTTAGATGAATTTGAGTACACCTTTCATTGTTTTAAATTAGTTTTCTTAAATATAGATAAATATAGATTCTCTATAGTTTTGGGGGGTAAACTGAGTATATGGTTTTGGTTTCGAAATAAATAGGCTCCAAAACAATAGTAAGAAAGTCTAATTTTAAAATATTAGGGTTTTCGAAAGAATACAAGTGAGTTCGGAAAATTGGTTTATAAAATTGTTTTTATAAAACCAAATATTTTCCTATATATAAAAACAACCCTTGTCTAAACCCTTCGAGATGACGTTACAGATATTAAACGATGTCATAAACCCTGTGGTATAGGACACGTTGGTATACGAGATTGGTTAATTTCCTATTTCGTCTGATTGATGCTGCTGAGTTGATGTTGTGGTTTATGAGTTTTATGGATTTTTCAGTGCGAAGTTAACAAGCGGCTAGTAAACCAAACAGGTAGAACTTGTGGTATAGGACGTATAGTTCCCACTACTTAGCTTACTGACTAAATGACGCATTCCTAAGGAGATATGCTAGTAATCAGCTTCGGGAAAACTATGGCTTAGGGAGTCATCTATATGTATCCACATGACTCGGTGAATCAAGTTACACTTGATTGGGGGTCGCAGTATTGGGCGCCTAATTTGGAAACGTATAAGTACTTGACAAATTTCTTGGGGAGCAGTGTATAGCTCAGGGAGCTATACGGGAGCACATGCATATTTATTTGAGATGGTTCCGTAATTTTAATGTTGTTAAGATTTGTGAATTTGATCTTTATGATCGTATATTAGGATTTGAGTTTTCTTGTTAGTTTTAACTAGATCAAGATGATCCTACAATTGAGATGAGTTTTGGATCTATTATCCATATATTTGAGATTTTGAGTCTTTGGAGTTATTATTCTCCTTTTTATTGTTGATTCAAATCTCATGAGCTTTTTATGTTGATTTTGTGGATTTTAGGAACTGAATTTATTCGTTGTTGGGCAACAGAGATGCACTTAGCTGAGGGCTTAGTGCATGAAATTAATTTAATGGCTTTATGTTGTGAAGTATGAGTTTTTCCTAGCCTCGAGCTAGTATAAGGGTTTTGTGTGTACCCTTGTATCATGATGTTTGTGTTTAACTTATTTAATCCTTTTATATTGTTATATTCACAACTCTTAGAGTAAGATTTCTATATCTTGTGTTATTTATCTCTTATACATATTTGTAAACTAGACTGACCCGTATGTGCATTCTTCGGGTTGAACCGAGGTGTTTCGAGTGTAGTTGCTGGGCTTGGTTCATCGTAGTTTCTTTCATTTGAGTTTATGCAGTCAAGTTCCTTATTTATTTATTGTATCATGTTGTGTTAGTGAATGAGGTTGTGTATTCATTTATATTATGGAACATATATTTATTGGACTATAACAGTGTAATATTATGTAACTATTATGTGTACTGTGATGGTGAAACTATATAAACCATGTTCTGAGTTGATCCTATAGCCACTATGGAATTGTATTACGTAAGTATTAATTATGTCAAGCCACGTGGAGAAAATTTAAAGATCATTTTATCGACATACTTAAGACTTCCTGATGCAAATCAACGAGTTGTCGCCCCTAACCAGCCTAATTCTCCGCTCTAATAGACAATATTCCTAGTAATGCTGCTTAATAGGATAAGTTTCGAGATGGGGCATTAAAGGAGTCATTCAAGTTGGGATATTTCATTTACCTCTCAAACCTTGAGTCGACAACATCCTTATTTTCAAGATAAATAGAATTTTGTTAACGCAGTAACCCAATATTCAATAAATGTCATAATCAGTTACATTTAATATCCAATTCAAATAAGGCTTAAAACAATTTCTTGCAGTTGGAAATCTCATTCTCAAATAAAAACATTTTTACTTTATTCGATTATTAAGTAAACCATCATTTAAAACCATTGCACTAGTTTAAATTTTTTTTTATATACCTTGTTTATAAAACTTGGATTTAGTAAAAGGAAACCCCTTTTTAAAATCCTTTATAAAAGTTCACATAAAATCTTATTAAACTCGATTACTTTTCTTTATAAAATTTCAGATCTTAAAAATTATAGATTAATTTTAAGATTAAATCACTTAAAACTAAGCTCAAAAACAAATTAAAACATTTAAAATCTCTTTATGAATATCCAACTTTCCATAAATTTAATTCTAAAATCCAATGTAAATTCCGCATCATTTTACAAGTTCAACAAAATTATTTATTAAAACTTGTTCAAATCAACTGAAAATCACTTAAAACTCAATTAATTATAAATTTGGTTTTATAAGTTCATAAGACTTCATTATAAACAGTAAAGTTTTACCACTCGAAATCTCCAATTGTAACACTTATGTATAAAACAAGGATTTCACTTCACAAAACATTTTATAATTCAATCATAAAATCCAGCTATAAATATTGATTTATTTATAATACCATTATTTTATATAACTTGTATAAAATAAATCCAAAACCTTGCTTTTGTTATAAAAATAAATTTTATAACTTCAACTATGTTAATTTGCCTAATAACAAATCAATGTCTTAAAAAGATGCATTTTAGGTCATCTATTGCCAATCACTTAACCAATATTGTTTATTGATTAATAACACATCAATGTTGAATTGAATTCAATGTTCAGCATCCAAATTAGATTTTAAAGATACTTATGTTAGACAGTTCATATGTGTCAAATATGAAAGAAAGCAACATCCAAAACATAGAGGAATCCTGTTGGGTCCCTCCAACATGTCACCCCATATCACAGCTCATATATCAGTTTATATATGCATATGAAATAGAAAATGTAATCTAATTCATTTAAGATGAAGCTTCCACTTAACATCAGGTAGTGTCAAAGGTCATCCGTTCACAAGCGAGAATTATATATCGACAATCACCAACAAAGCAATAAATCATCCAAACACACAGTTTATATACTAACAGCAATGAATATTATTATATAAAATAACAATATTCCAAGTATTCTAGAAAGCATGAGAATTAACTCATCATCCGTTCCAATCCGACGATTATCTAATTTTAAACCGATGTTTAAAATTAGACAAAATTTTAATTAGCTCTGAATCACTCTAATCCAGTACGTACGCGTACTATTCACCAATACGATTCCAACGCAATTCGTTTATACACATTAAAACGTCATTAACACCTTAGTTAACAAAATAATTACCCTTAATTCTCTTTAATCTTTCTTCCTCCAATTCAAAAATACCCAGGTCACTCTTCCTGTAACCTTCCACCACCAAGTCACCATATTCTCACCTCAATCCTTCCTCCATCTCTTCACGGAAATCAATGAAACCAACACTATCTTCCTTCTCTTCACTTCCTCCCCTCCCCGAGCACGACAATGCCACCTTCGAACTCCCACCCCCAAAACACGTCGCCTGCCGTCTCAAGGAATGATGCGACACCATTTTCCATGAAATCCTCACAAACTTTGCTGTTGGGTGCCAAACAACACTACAAACCCAAAAATGCAGCTTTTCACAAATCAGTGACTATAACTCACATGAATCACAATCCTTGTTCAATCAAATACACTGCTCCATGTCGAGTTCCTAAGAATTCATGCACAACCAAAGAAAAGTAAACGGGAATGAAGAGAAATGCACAACAAGTTCAAAGACTAAAGATTTGTAATTTTTATTTTTGGTTGAATTAATTTTGAATTTTAAAGCTTAATCTTCTCGTGGTTTACAATTTGAATCTCATGACATGGGAGAAAAAGAAGAGAGATGGAGGAGTGTTGTGTTGTCTAATTTCTAGAGATGGAAGGATACTTATAGGAATATTTTATTTATACTAGTTGACACAACCCAAACCTCCCGACCCACGGTGGCAAGGTCTGTCTTTGGAACATAACACATTAATCACATCAACAGATTACGAAATTAGCATAACACATAAACTCAGAGAATAATTTACATCATATCATAACAGAGGAATCATAAGCATCATTATCAGAGTTACATAGATACAGGATCCAACTTAGTACCCAACATTGTTTCACCAAATAGATAAAAAGTCTACAGTGGAATCGAATATAATAATACATAAGATATTGTTTAAAAGTTCAAAAGAAATGATAAAAAAATAAGTCTTCATCTTCAGCCAAAAGCACCCAATGTTGTGGTGCATATCCCAAAAGAAAGCCAATCACCTTTTCACTTGGCTGCCCATGTAAAAATATGGTCACCCAAGTTTGCGAGGGAAAAACAAACTACGAGTCAGTTGTGGGACTAGTATGAGAAATCCTACAGTTACTTAACTTATTTAAGAATAAGGCAAATCACAGGACCACGCCATATATCATGGAATGGGTTTACTCCATTGGATTACCAATGCATAAAATAAAGTAAATCAATAAACAACGCAATGCTTTTTAGAAAAATGAAGCCGTTATAAGACTCGGGTCCCATCACACAATGCAACACAAGCCATATGATAGAGTTCTACCTTATAATGGCCAAATATGCTTGATACGTAGAAAACAAAAATCATTTGATATTAATATTAGTGTCTAGATGTTTTAAAAACAATTTCAACACAAATGTATTCATCATAGACAACATAGGTACCATATATTATGTCACCATATAGGTTTACAGCTAAAACCATACGATGTCGTATTGGAAATTGGATTTTCATCAGGAGTCAAGGCAAGGGATGTCTCCTTACCGATTTCGAATCACCTCTAGTAAGATGTCCAGGATCACACCTATAGGCAACCCATGGATCTTGCAGGGCCGGTCCACACCTAAAATTTGTGGATTGGTTATTCCTGAAGAATACATTTCCTAGTCCTATCGAACCTATCACTTAGTCAGTATGTCGACCAATCACATACAAGGTGCCTCGCAATCTACCATCCACATAAGTAAAAATGTTTGTGCTCCATACCATGGCATCACTTATAGCCATAAAGAAACGCATGCACTCCCTGTTGTCCCTAATCCCATTTTCGACTCATACCGGGGTGTGAGGCTCGCGAATTAACGCTATACACAAAGCGGTGCTATATTAAAGCTATGCTTTGATCATCAACCACAAATCTCTGATTTTTCAATAAAAACATTGATCACTGCATATCAGTATGCCACATTAAAAATCCATGCCATACAACTAATATTTATCAATATATAACCTCTAAGCTCATACTTCTCAGAGAAGGGTGTTAAGAAAAGAGAATAAATTCTCTGCCACCAAACAGATATATATTTAATAGAAATCAATCAATATGTAACGAATTTGAATATCATACATATAATAACTTACAAGTCCGTTCTAGGTCTGAACGAAACTGGAGGCCCTTATTTCGCTTCCCATATGTCCAATACATGAGAGAGGTCCTCGCATACACGAACAATCAATAAATACTTCTGCGAAACTACACTACAAGAAAACGATGCATTGATGACAAGTATGGATGACACGAAACATTGTCTTGTTGTAGTTAAGTATACTAGTCATTAGTTAGGATAAACCATGACTTTGAACATTAAGTCATGACATTGACCAATGCAATAGCAAGTTAGTCAAGGGTTTGAATAGTAAACAACGGGTTTGAACAGTAAACAACGACATAAACATCGTGCAATAGGGCATAAATTTTGGCCGCCCTAATTTTCATCCTTCCCTCCTAATTTTCCCAATTTTGGCCGCTGAAGTCTGCTTTTTCAGGTTCTTCACAAAATTAATTTTCACCGCTCCCTCCAATTTTTCCTTTCCCTCCAATTCACTCCCTCCCTCCGACAAAACCGAATTCACAGAATCTAATTTCACACGTTTCCTCCCTTCGTATATACGGAATCGATTCCTGGTTTGCTCGCTTCCCTCTGGTTGTCTACGGAGTTCATTCCACATCGATTCTTCGACCGTCGCTCGATTTTAGGTATTAATCTGCATTTGTTCTAGATTGCTAAAAATTCATGATTGATTTGGTCACAGCTCGCCGGAATTTGGTCATAGTTCAACTTTCGATCAAACCTGAAATTCACCTAACATAGATTGCTAAAAATCTTGCTGTTGATGTTAAAATTCATGATTTTCCCATACAAATCCTTCCATACTCCTGAATCCTAATGTATTGATGTTTAAATTTCGAGTTTGCTCACCTCTTACTATATATTACTGACTACTGATGAGCCCTGTTACTATCTTGGTTGAAGTTACTTTTAGGCATACACGAGACCTAACTAGCTACCCCTATGTTGAAATCAATTCTTATAACAAGTCTGTAAAAATATGTTATTGATTTCTGGGTTGACAGTATGGGTATTTTTTTTGTACAGTTTTAATTATATAGGTGTTCCTCAATTTTACTAGTGACTATTCTCACGTAGTTTACCCATAGTACATGGGAGTACACCTCAGATGTGCATATACATGCTCATACATAATTGAATTTACAACAGAACATTTCATAAGTTGGATTAAAACAACATGTAAGATAGTTTACTTATATATTTATTACTGTCATTAACATCTTTTCCCTTGGTTGTTTCAAACTTTTAAAATACTATTTTTTTCACAGATTTAACCTACAAATTAACATTAATATTTGAATACTCTAGGCTGGTTACATATCGTATTCCTATGTTTTGAATTGATTTAAATATCTATGGTTTGAATTCAGTTACATATTCTTATAAAACAGCAAAGATATTTGGAGGCTTACTCACCATTTAAAATACTATGCTTGTACTAAATCCTTGTCTTAAGCTAAATATGTATCAAGGATCGAATTTCTATACCATTAATATTTGAATAAAATGCAATAGGTACATTTCAGCACGCATAGTGTTAGAACTGACCGGGATTATATATAAAATACTAAAGAGGAGTGGGTTGTTCATTTACACGATTATTATTTATTTTCGAATGATTGTTGTTAATTTCCTGGTATGTTCATTGTATTTCCCTGTCATGTTGCAATACAGGTTGGTGATACAATATAGGTTGCATCTCCATCTTTAGATCCAGTATTTTCCAGTCTTGGTAAGGTGAAACAATGTCTAAATTATTTTAATTGCTGTTTTGATCCAAAAATATAATATATATACAATGCTGTAATATTCAGTTATTATTCCATTCAACCTGCTTTTTAATTTTGAAAAGCACTGGATGCTCATGTAAGATCTAAACACAATAAGTACTATATTTTTTGTCTTGAATTCGCAGTATTTTTGTTGTAGTGTTTCTCCGTTTGAAGATCCTTTACGAAAGAGTAGAACTTGTTAACCTTCTTCCTCCGATCACGTTCGTATTTACTATAACCGTATTTTGTGGAGGGACTTGAATGATTATCATTAGAATTAGTACTGCGGGTCAAGACATGTAAACTGTTATTGTGTTCAGCCTACGAAAACAGAGAAGAAGAACTTATCAAGTTGCTAGTGTATTTGCTTCATCATAATTGTTATAATTACTTGCAATCATCAGTTCATGATGCTCAGCGTTCACATTCTCCTGGTAAGAGGAAATAGTAGAAACAGAAAAAATAATTTGGAAGCTTTTTGTAATTTTTTTATCGATCTTGCCGC
Organism: Allium sativum; assembly: GCA_030737875.1. NCBI lineage: Eukaryota > Viridiplantae > Streptophyta > Magnoliopsida > Asparagales > Amaryllidaceae > Allium > Allium sativum. The sequence goes on from CM060912.1 coordinate 294,633,632, forward strand.
TTAGTTCTTCAATTTATAAATTTAATTTCTCTTTTCAAATTGTTAAAACATGGATGATTGTAACAAAATTGATGTGGTATCACTAAAATGGAAAAACTGTGAATCAAATAAGATCATGTTGCTTTGCATGTAGTAGGATATATACACAATATTTGGAAAGCTTTTTATTTTCCTAAATCGTCAAGGAAAAAATTAATTCATCGAAACAACCTAAAATTTCATATTATTAGTTAAATATTTATGCATTTAGCTAGATCAAAGGTGTAACGACCCGTGTTTTTGGCCGTCAAATATTTTATTTAATTTATTTATTTTAAATATTATATTTGGGGATATAATGGTTTTTAATATTTAATTCGTTATTTAAACAAAGTTTGAACGTTATATAATTTATATAATATAAAACGAGCTTGAAATAGCACGGCAGTTCGTAATATTTGGTTTTGAACTTCAACTAAGAATACAGGACCCGATATAAGTCGGATTTCTGTGAAACATGACACGTTGGAACCGCATTAACGATACTTTTCATATGAAAGAGAAAAATTCAGATTTCCTGTTATAATTTGTGAGTTATGGCCAAATCAAAATTTGAAATAATCGCTATGGAAATCGTTATCAGCTTTTAAAATGGCCATTTTGCAAACGAACTCTGTTTTCGATGAAATTAGTTTCATTGGAACCGTATCATCAAATTATTGTCAGAAAATCAAATTGTGTGGCAAACCGATGTCGTATGTGACCACCGCAACCGTAAACGCCCGTTAAATTTCTACAGCGCGTAATTAATGTAATAGAGAGATATTTGAGTGTAACTTGAACAGACGATCGAATTAAGCCGCGAAACCAGTTCCGTTGAGTTCGTATCGATGTTTAGAGTCAGGATAGGTATATAGTTTGTTATTTTTGAAGACCGAGTAATTTGGTGCCCAAAATGGCATTGCGGTGCACGATAAAAATAGCATACCAGGGAAACAGTCTCAGAATGCGACGAAACTAGTGCCGTTAGGTTCATATCAACAAATTATTGTAAGATTTCAAAGTTTCAAGTAGATTTGATTTATCTAGAGATCATGGAAAAATTAAACGCGTGTTTATTTCTAGTATTATAGAGGATTTTTTTCATACGATGTCGGAATTCGACGAAACTTATCCCATTGGATCCGGAATATCTTTTTACACTAAGATTAGCATTTTTATCAGTAAACGGGAATCGATTATTATTAGTTTTATGAGATACTTTATGGCGAAGCTTTGTTAAACATAAAATAGTATAAAAACTTGACAGCTAAGGTTCACCCCTACCTTTTTCTAGCTTAGACACACAGCTACTATCATTTCCCCATCCTGTAGTGCACATGCCTACCCCCTATACCCAACTATGACTTCATGCGAAAAGAAAATTCACATTTGACAACTGAGATGAAAACTCGAATGCTTTTTCAACTCCGGACTACGTGCACGACCATAGTCCGCCTGAACCTACAATGGAGCACCTACTCAGCCGTCATTCTGGTCGCTTACAATCAGACCAATAATCGTGCCCCACCCTGCCTAGTCCCAGGGTATCGTGATACATCTAAGTGGGTTACTGCTGAAAAGGACCGCGTAACTAGGGTTTCTAATGGGTTAAGTGTTGTCATTCAAATTCGTGACTTAACCCTGCCAAATCATGTATCAAGTTGGTTAAGTGTGTTCAAGTGGTTCATGACTTAACCCTATCAAATCATCGTGTCAAATTGGTTAAGTGTATTCAAGAGGTTCATGACTTAACCCTATCATGTGGCATTAATTCATTAATGCACCCCAATCTCTCACATTAGACTAGTTGTTGTGGTCACTGGATTTGCTGGGCGGTTACGGGCAGATTTACACCACAACATAGTCTAACCTCGGGTTTTACGTGCGATATGACCAATTACCCATATTGGATCCTATTGTTTGTAGTCACTGGATTCACTGGGCGGTTCCGGGCAGATTTACACTGCAAACTCAACCCAACCTCGAGTTGGCCATTTTCAAATTCATAGTAAATTCAGGTTCAAGTTATAACAATGTTCATGTTTCAAGTTCATAGTAAATTCAGGTTTTGCCTAATCTACCCAATCGCATTCCCATCGCACGTAAACTCGAATCGATACAAACAAATCTAATTAGGGAATAACATAGAAAGAATTGGCATAAGGTGGCAAAAGTGATTACAAGTCAAGCATTGTATAACTTGAGATAAATGATTACAACAATACTGGCATATGGAACAGTGGTCTCAAATATCAAATCTAGCAAAATAGGGTGATAGTCATGGTAACAACTGACATAAGATAATAACCCCAAACTTGTGAATAACAACTGTTTCAACATCACAAGCATGAATATTATGGACATTAAGGGTTTTAGATCTACAACATGTATAGGCCCCAAATCAATTTCATGCAAATATTTTTTCAAGTCAAGATTCAAGATGAATAGATCCAAGGTGAACAAATAGTAGATCCAAAATAATAGATCCAAAATGAACAATGATAGATCCACGATATACAATTATAGATCCTGTAATAACCCATATTTTGATAACGTGTTATAACTATATATCAAGGCAGAATTAATTTTTAAAATGAGAATCAAGGGAAATGGGTTATTCCATTGCGTTCGTCTCGAAATTCTGCTTGGAAACGAGTCCGTGTTTTCGAAAATCGGAGTCCGTATGACCAAGTTATGACCCTCCGAAGTTTTCAAAAAATTTCAAGTTCAAAACAGCTTAGAATTTGAATTCGAATTTCGAATTCAAACCACAGAACAGACTGAACGGGAAATTTCCCGCCCAGGACCAGGTCGACCTGGGGGTCGGCCATAGAGTCGACCTGCCCAGGACCAGGTCGACCATAGAGTCGACCTGCCCAGGACCAGGTCGACCATAGTGTCGACCTGGTGGCCGAGCCCACTTTTGAAGCTGGATTCACTTTGATGTTTCTGGCCTCGTTTCTGTCTACATTCGTTGACCTGACCCTATATAAACAGCCCCTAACACTAGTCTCTCTACACAAAATTCTCTCTGACATTATGTTGCTCTAATTCTGGTTAAAAAGTTAGAGAAAGGGACTACTTCTTCTACGTCGAAACTACGTTAAGAGAATTGCTGATTTGGGGATTTCTGTTAGGACTTGACTAAGCATATAAAGATTCAACATCGACTTTCTTTTTCTAATTCTCGAACCACGATCTGTAAGCCCCAGTTACTTTTAGATTTAAACTGTAAATGCAATATGAATATGTTGTTAATTGAAATTGGACCTGGGTATGATGACTGTTTTACATCCATTCTTGTTCATCCTGGATCTTGACTTTTGGATATATTACTATGACATTGATTTGGGGCCTATTCATGTTGTAAATCAAAAAGAAAAACCCCTCATATTATCATGCATGTTATGTTGAATCTGCTATTAGTCACAAGTTTATGACTATCACCTTATGTCAATCGTTACCATGACTATACTATCACCTTATGACAACTGTTATCTTGACTAGTACCTTATTTTGCTAGATTTGGAATCATTATGTTTGAAGCTGATATTCCATATGCCAGTAATGTTATAATCATTTATCTCAAGTCATACCATGTTATGCTAGTAATCACTTTTGCCACCTTATACCCGTCCCTTTTTATGTTATTCCATAATTAGATTTATTTGTATCGATTCAAGTTCATGTGCGATGGGAATGCGATTTGGGTAGATTAGGTAAAACATGAATTAGCTTTGAACTTGAACCTGGATATGGACAAGAACTTGACATGAAATTTACATGAAACCTGACATGAAAACTCGACATGAATTTTGACATGAAAACATGAACATAGGCATGACACTTAGATAAACTTGAAAATGGCCAACTCGAGGTTGGGTTGAGTTTGTAGTGTAAATTTGCCCGGAACCGCTCGGCAAATCCAGTGACTGCAAACAATAGGATCCAATGTGGATAGTTGGTCATATCGCACGTAAAACCCGAGGTTAGACTATGTTGTGGTGTAAATCTACCCGGAACCGCCCGACAAATCCAGTGACCACAACAATTAGTCTAATGTGAGAGGTTGGGGTGCATTAATGAATTAATGCCACATGATAGGTGTAACACCCCACCTCTGCCAGGGTGGCTCTTGCAAGCGACTCTGACTTTGGTGGGGCGTTTTAAAACAAGGTAAGCATGCATAATGATATATCAAGGCAGAACAAGAACACGTGTATATATATATGTAACCAGAGTAAATAACATGGATAAAACAGCGGAGGATTTTCAAACTATTTCAAATCAAGTCTTAGTACAACATCATGTCAATTTTCCGAATAAAATAAGTCTAGTACATAAACAACATCATCTGAAAACTAAAAACATAAGTAGCTATCCCCAAAGCGGAAAAACCATAGCGAGCTCAAGTCCAAAGCATACATGAGCTATCCAAGAAAGCGGGTAGGATCCAAGCTAAGCTCCTGTATTCCCTCCCTGAGAACCTTTGGGGGGGGGGAACGGAAGAAAAGAGGCGAAAGAAAACAGGTCAGTCAAAAAGACTGAGTAAGCCCTACTACAATCAATGTAAACTGATAAAGTTAACTGACATGAGCAGCAGGTATGAACATAAGGATAACAACATGATGATTAACTATCAAGGTAGATACAGGTGTCATCGCATAACCAGGATTTAAAGTTTTGCACCACGGGTGTACTAGCAAACTAACATAACAGGTATTGATCCCTCAGCCCAAACTTTGGCCCGATAACATGAGGTGACCTTAATACAAGGTCCAGCCCAACGGTCTAGTCGATCAGCTCCCTATAAACCTAACACGTCAAGTGTTGGTGTCCATACGGCCCACATATGGTTGTAGTCAGACTGTGCTGGGTCCACCTTCGGGTGTATCAAGCCCTCGGGTGTCAACCCCAGACACTGAAGCAATAATGCACAGTCTAAACCTACTGGTACCCGTGCCTCGAGTTTGTCCAATACCGGACTACGTGCACGTCCGTAACCCGCCTGGACACGCATCGCTGTACCACTCGGCCATCGCTTTGGTCGCTTACATCAGTCCAGTAATCGTGCCCCACCCTAGCCTAGCCTCTAGGGTTGTGATGATACCCAACTGGGATTACTGCTGGAACAGACCACGTTGCTAGGGTTTCCTAAGAGGGTTAAGTGCGATTTAACCCTTCACTAATCATGGATTAAATTGGTTAAGTGTAACCGACAGTTCACCACTTAACCCCATTTCAATCCCTCGAACCCCCAAATGGAATAAATTGGTTAAGTGTAACCAACAGTTCACAACTTAACCCCATTTCAATCCCTCGAATCCCCAAATTGGTTAAGTATTAGTGGGCCATGACTTAACCCTAATCATGAGGCATTAACTTAATTGTACCTTAACCTCTCACATTAGACTTTGTTGCGGTTACTAGTTAAGCCTGTCGGGTCCGGGTAGCTTTACACCACAACTTGGTCTAACCTCGGGTCCCAGGTACACATGACCAACTTCTCACATTGGGTCCTATTGTTTGTAGCAACTAGTTAAGCCGGTCGGTTCCGGGTAGGTTTATGCTACAAACTCAACCCAACCTCGAGTTGGCCACACTTATGTTTTCTAAGTGTCATGTACACTTTAATTTCAAAACATAATTACAAGTTTAACAAATACTTGGGTAGACCTAACTTAATAGGTAAATTCCCAAGGGGTAGACCTAACTTAATAGGTAAATTCCCAAGTTCATGTTTTTATGTCTTTTAAGTTTACCCAACCCCAAACGCAATCCCATCGCTTACATATCGCAATAGCGCATAAAGGATAGAAAGAGGGAACTTGGCATAATCATGACATAAAAGTGTTAGAGCCACAAGTTCAACATGGTGGCATATGAAAGATTCATGTGTTCATACACTTGCATATTGCATTTTTAGGCCCAAAAGCATGCATAACATGTTAACATGAACCACATGACCATCCCAAACTTGCATAAGCATACTTGCATATCATATGACAACTTTGCACATCAAACTTGCATAATAAAACTTGCATAACATATGTCAATTTGCATATCATACTTGCATAAACAAACTTGCATAACTTATGGCAACTTGCATATCATACTTGCATAACAAACTTGCATAATTTATGACAACTCGCATATCATACTTGCATAACAAACTTGCATAAACAAACTTGCATATCATACTTGCATAACAAACTTGCATAACTTATGACAACTTGCATATCATACTTGCATACTAAACTTGCATAAACAAACTTGCACAACATATGACACTTGCATATCATACTTGCATATATAAACTTGCATAAACAAACTTGCATAAATAAACTTGCATAAACAAACTTGCATACTTGCATATCATGCATTTAACTTCAAAGTTCAAGTATGAGAGGAATAGGGCTTACAATCCTCTTGCAGACTCAAATGAGTATAGCAAATGTAAGAAACCCCTTATGCAACAAATTAAAACCCCAAAAATGCAAGCAAACTTGATCAAGACTCCTCCTTTATGATGACAATAGAGAAACAAGACTTTAATGCAAGCTAAAGAGGATCATACAAGTCTAAATACACTTGTATGCATGGAAATCTCTTAGAAATTTGCTTAGGAGTTGTATGAAGAGAGTGGAGGCCATGAGAGGATGGATTTTGGCATAGTTTAGTTGCTAGATTGAATAATGAGTGATTTAGGGTAGGTTAGGGTCTTATTTATAGATTAGGTTAGTGATTTAGACCATAGGATTAACCCTAGGTTGAATTAGGTCCATCAGATCTCGGAATCCTCTAGAACCAAGCCACAAGACCAGACCAAACCCAAAATGGTGCGCCAGGCAAAACTACCCGGCCACCCTGTGTCGACAGGGTTGTCGACAGGGCTGTCGACACCCTGGGGACCCTGTCGACATGCCTGTCGACATGGGGGTCCTGGCGGGAATTTTCCCGCCTGCGCCAGTTTGCCCTAATTTCCATGTTTGAACTTGAAATTCAAATCTGTTTTTACTTAGGAATTTTCTGAAAACTTCAATGGGCCTTAACTGGGTCATACGGACTCCGATTTTCGAAAACTCGGACTCTATTTCGCGTATTTTTGCGAGACGAACGCAATGGCATAGCCCGTTTCCCTTGATTCAGATTTTAGAATTAAATTCTTCCTCGATTTATGTTATAACAGGTTATTGAAAATACGGGTTGTTACATTCTCCCCTCCTTAAAGGATTTCGTCCCCGAAATATTCAAGTTAGGAAGAACGTATCCTACCATCCAATCATCCATCTACTCAAAGCATCATCCACGAGCAATCATTGTCCTTACAAGATTCTAAATGCTGGATGAACATATGCGAAGGTGTGTGTCTATGTACTTATCTAATGCAAATATCATCAATGCGAATTATGTTAGTGAAATGAATCCATATGTATGCAATTCCTAACATAATGTATATCATCTATATGTGTGCACATAACATACACCCATATGCAACATCCATGTGGTAACACACAATTTTCATCCATGAATAAACACTCATGCATATGCAATATGAGGAGTGTGCGAGCCGATCTAGTGCCTAATCGTGTATAATGCATCCACGAGCAACCACTTGCAAGCACTTGCAACCACTTGCAACCATCAAGCATAACATGTCTCAAACACATGTTTCATCCAAAGGGTTTCTACCTAAGGTTCTCATGACAAGATTAACATGATAAACTAGATAAATATGGATAGCAGAGAGAAAGATACGCTCACATAGAAAAGAGATTGAGAGTGTATCCTCAAAAAGGAATGGATAAAGCCCACGCATCTTCTCCTCGGTTTCCCAAGTTGCGCCTTCTTCGGCTTCACCCCACTGAGCCTTCACCAGCCTGACTTCTCGATTCCCTAGCTTCTTGGCCTTCGTCCCCAAGATACGAATCGGAGTTCTCCTCAAGGTAGCCTCTCTCTCTATTCCCACATCTTCCAAAACACTTGGCTCCACAACCTCTGCTGATTCATACAAACACTTCCGGAGATACGAGACATAAAAACATCATGTACTCCGGCAGGCTTCTCGGGCAACTTCACTCTATAAGCCATCTGCCCGACCCTCTCAACGATGGGGAATGGTCCAACAAATCTCGGGGCTAACTTCCCAACGGCTCCAAATCGGACCATATTCCGTAAAGGAGAAACCTTTACGAAAACCATATCCCCAAATTGAACTCTAAATCGGATCTTCGCTTATTAGCATAGGATTTCTGTCGGTCTTGGGCTGCTTTCATTCGTCTCCGAATCAACTCGATCTTCTCGGATGTATCTCTGATCATATCGGGCCCATGTATGAGCTTATCTGTAGTCTCCCACCAACATGTAGGCGACTTGCACGGCCTCCCATATAAAGCTTCAAATGGTGCCATCCCTATGCTTGCCTGATAACTGTTATTATATGCAAACTCAACAAGAGGAAGATGGTCTTCCCAAGTACCACCAAAGTCCAGAATACTTAGCCTCAATAGATCCTCGAGTACTCTATCCACCCTCTCGGTTTGACCGTCCGTCTGTGGGTGATAAGCAGTACTTAGATTCAATCTCGTGCCCATAGCCTCTTGCAAGCTATTCCAGTACTGACTTGTAAAGATTGGGTCACGATCACTGACAATACTAGAAGGGACTCCATGAAGTCTCACAATCTCACGAAGGTATACGGACGCTAGTCAAGATGCGGTCCTCTTGCTCTTCACCGGGCTGAAATGAGCACTCTTCGTAAGTCTATCTACAATAACCCAAATGCTCGTATTCCCTTTTCTTGACCTTGGAAGCCCATCAGTAAAATCCATGGAGACACTCTCCCACTTCCAAAGTGGAACGTCCAGAGGATGCAATAGCCCACCGGGCTTCTTTGACTCGGCTTTAACTTGCTGGCAAATGATACATCTAGAGACCAACTCTAAGTCATGAGTGGGATAATTCTTCTTATGCACTTTGAGTTGTCTACCGCCAAAGCATATCACCCTTCCTTCTTGCATCAGAACAGCTCTCAACCCCGTGCCACACGCATCGGTGTATACCGTAAATAATTTCCCTCCATCGGCAAAGCTAGAACGGGTGCTGATGTGAGAGTTCTCTTTGAGCTTCTGAAAAGCAAGCTCGCACTCTAAGCTCCAAGCAAAAACTAAATTCTTCTTCATCAATTTAGTGAGAGGAGCAGAAATCTTCGCGAAGTCCTTGCTGAACTTCCGATAAAAACCCGCAACACCTAGAAAACTTCTTACCTCGGTTGCATTCCTTGGAGTCTTCCAATCCTGAACTGCAACCACCTTAGCGAGATCCACCACTAAACCCTGCTTGGATACGATATGCCCAAGGAATCTAACTTCCCTTCTCCAAAAGTGACACTTGGAGAACTTGGCCTTCAACTGATGCGCTCTAAGCGTATCCATCACCTCCCCGAGGTGCCTTGCATGCTCTTCCTCATCCTTAGAGAAGACCAAAATATCATCTACGAAGACCACGACAAACTTGTTTAAGAACTCTCTGAACACCCTACCCATCAAGTTCGCGTAATATGCGGGTGCCTTAGTCAAACCAAATAGCATGACTAGCCATTCCAAAATCCATCTAGAGTCCTAAACTCAGTCTTGTCAATTCCATCCTCAGCCATCCTAAGCCGATGGAATCCGGTAGCTGGATCAAAAGAAAACAGATGCTCCTACAATCTGGTCAAACAAATCATCGATCCTTGGTAACGGTTGTCCATCGTTCTCACGATAATCAACACATAGGCGAAGCAAACTGTCCACATTAGTAACGAATACTACTGGAGCACCTCACTCGAAAATGCTTCGTCTCAGGAAGTTCTTCTCAAGCAACTCCTTGACTTGCTTTCTTAATTCTCATCTCGTGAGGTCATGTGCCTAACCGGCCACGAAACTGGCTTGGTATTACCAACCAGATAAGGCGGAAATCTATCCCACGTCTAGGGTTAACCCCTTTTACTTCCCCAAGATATCAGGATATTCTCGGACCACCCTCACAGATTGCAAACTATCGATGGACGAGTCGAGGGATTTCAACATAACATGACGGGATCTATAGGGTTACTAGAAATTTCCAGGGTATCACCGAGGCGGATCATGAGCCTCACAACCATATGCTCAAAAACCAAGAATGGCTCCAAAACAGGACAACCATTCCATGCCCAAAACCAACCCATATCCCCTGAAACCGAGAATATAAACATCCCACGAAAATTCTATACTCAAGATAGAAATTTTCAAATCCACCCAGACCACAGACAATTGGGCGGAACCCCCAATTGGATTTGAAACACATACGGGATCATCAACTAGGCTAGTACTAAGGTGCAAACTATCAACAAGATCAGATGAGATAAAACTATGCGATGCACCAGAATCAAACAAGGTACGAACTGGAAAATCAGAAATATATACAAGGCTTTCAACAGAAATACTACCTCGATTGGGAACTGGAGCAGCATTGAGAGCATGAACTTGCCCTCTCGAAGGTCCAACACGCTGAGTCTGACCCTGGCCTTGCCCTTGCTTCTTCGGGCAATCCTTACTGAAATGTCCAGTCTCACCGCAGAAAAAGCATTCACCATTATTCCTTTTTCTCTTCCGACAATCCTTACTAAGATGCCCAACTAAACCGCAACAATGGCACTTCCTCTTGTTGTTCTTGCCCTTGTTCTTGTTCTTATTGCCTTGACTGCTCTGACCGCTTGGATTACCCTGATTTCCTTTCCACTGGGAATCAGTCTTTTTGGCTTGAGTGTCATTTATCTTGATCTCCTCCTTGTCACTCCTACTCTCTTCATTAAGTAGGGCCATATTCACCAAACTCTCAAAAGTTGCCCCCAAGGGTATATGAGTCATGGCCAAACCATGTAATGGCTCGTTTAATCCTAGAGCAAAGTATAGGGCCTTCTTCTGGGTTGTGTTAACTAAGTCTAAACCGACCTGAGCCAGTTGGTTAAACTGATCTATGTATTCCCTAATAGTCATGTCCCCTTGCTTCAGTGATAGGAACCTTAGTCCAAACTTTCCCCGAAAGTCTTCCCAAGTCTCAATTGGCCTAGTAACGGTGCTGACCACCCACCAACGTGCAACTTCTTCCTTTAACAACCACACTGCTAATAGAACCTTCCTACGGTCACCTATATTAAAGAAGGTAAAAAGGTCTTCGGTTTCCTTCAACCAATTCCTTGCCTCCACATAAGTCTCGGTTCCAAAGAAATTTTTGCAACCCATCGCCTTAAAACCTTGGCAAATCTCTGCGAAGTCAGTCTGAGGATGCTGAGGGGAAGGTGGAAGAGGAACCTCAGCGACAGGTGGTAGAGGAACATCAACTACCGGAGGAGAAGTAATATTTGCGGGGCCGGCTTCAGTCGCCCTAGCCTCCAAAAGTCTCCTATACCAGACAGGTACGTGTACTCCCTCCGGAATGGCAAAGTTATCGGCCATACTGAAAACGAGGAAAGAGATAGATTCAGAATGGAGAAAAACGAAGGAATTTTGCTAATGGCTTCTTGGGGAATAGCCTTTAAAATAAACTAGACTTTCCTTTGGAAAATACTTTATACTTGATTTTGAAAATAGTTTTTTTCCAAAAAGTTTTCTAAAAACCTTTTTGTTCCTTCTCATAAACCATATGCTCTGATACCAAATGTAACACCCCACCTCTGCCAGGGTGGCTCTTGCAAGCGACTCTGACTTTGGTGGGGCGTTTTAAAACAAGGTAAGCATGCATAATGATATATCAAGGCAGAACAAGAACATGTGTATATATATATGTAACCAGAGTAAATAACATGGATAAAACAGCGGAGGATTTTCAAACTATTTCAAATCAAGTCTTAGTACAACATCATGTCAATTTTCCGAATAAAATAAGTCTAGTACATAAACAACATCATCTGAAAACTAAAAACATAAGTAGCTATCCCTAAAGCGGAAAAACCATAGCGAGCTCAAGTCCAAAGCATACATGAGCTATCCAAGAAAGCGGGTAGGATCCAAGCTAAGCTCCTGTATCCCCTCCCTGAGAACCTGGGGGGGGGGGGGGAACGGAAGAAAAGAGGCGAAAGAAAACAGGTCAGTCAAAAAGACTGAGTAAGCCCTACTACAATCAATGTAAACTGATAAAGTTAACTGACATGCGCAGCAGGTATGAACATAAGGATAACAACATGATGATTAACTATCAAGGTAGATACAGGTGTCATCGCATAACCAGGATTTAAAGTTTTGCACCACGGGTGTACTAGCAAACTAACATAACAGGTATTGATCCCTCAGCCCAAACTTTGGCCCAATAACATGAGGTGACCTTAATACAAGGTCCAGCCCAACAGTCTAGTCGATCGGCTCCCTATAAACCTAACACGTCAAGTGTTGGTGTCCATACGGCCCACATATGGTTGTAGTCAGACTGTGCTGGGTCCACCTTCGGGTGTATCAAGCCCTCGGGTGTCAACCCCAGACACTGAAGCAATAATGCACAGTCTAAACCTACTGGTACCCGTGCCTCGAGTTTGTCCAATACCGGACTACGTGCACGTCCGTAACCCGCCTGGACCCGCATCGCTGTACCACTCGGCCATCGCTTTGGTCGCTTACATCAGTCCAGTAATCGTGCCCCGCCCTAGCCTAGCCTCTAGGGTTGTGATGATACCCAACTGGGATTACTGCTGGAACAGACCACGTTGCTAGGGTTTCCTAAGAGGGTTAAGTGCGATTTAACCCTTCACTAATCATGGATTAAATTGGTTAAGTGTAACCGACAGTTCACCACTTAACCCCATTTCAATCCCTCGAACCCCCAAATGGAATAAATTGGTTAAGTGTAACCAACAGTTCACAACTTAACCCCATTTCAATCCCTCGAATCCCCAAATTGGTTAAGTATTAGTGGGCCATGACTTAACCCTAATCATGAGGCATTAACTTAATTGTACCTTAACCTCTCACATTAGACTTTGTTGCGGTTACTAGTTAAGCCTGTCGGGTCCGGGTAGCTTTACACCACAACTTGGTCTAACCTCGGGTCCCAGGTACACATGACCAACTTCTCACATTGGGTCCTATTGTTTGTAGCAACTAGTTAAGCCGGTCGGTTCCGGGTAGGTTTATGCTACAAACTCAACCCAACCTCGAGTTGGCCACACTTATGTTTTCTAAGTGTCATGTCCACTTTAATTTCAAAACATAATTACAAGTTTAACAAATACTTGGGTAGACCTAACTTAATAGGTAAATTCCCAAGGGGTAGACCTAACTTAATAGGTAAATTCCCAAGTTCATGTTTTTATGTCTTTTAAGTTTACCCAACCCCAAACGCAATCCCATCGCTTACATATCGCAATAGCGCATAAAGGATAGAAAGAGGGAACTTGGCATAATCATGACATAAAAGTGTTAGAGCCACAAGTTCAACATGGTGGCATATGAAAGATTCATGTGTTCATACACTTGCATATTGCATTTTTAGGCCCAAAAGCATGCATAACATGTTAACATGAACCACATGACCATCCCAAACTTGCATAAGCATACTTGCATATCATATGACAACTTTGCACATCAAACTTGCATAATAAAACTTGCACAACATATGTCAATTTGCATATCATACTTGCATAACTTATGGCAACTTGCATATCATACTTCCATAACAAACTTGCATAATTTATGACAACTCGCATATCATACTTGCATAACAAACTTGCATAAACAAACTTGCATATCATACTTGCATAACAAACTTGCATAACTTATGACAACTTGCATATCATACTTGCATACTAAACTTGCATAAACAAACTTGCACAACATATGACACTTGCATATCATACTTGAATATATAAACTTGCATAAACAAACTTGCATAAATAAACTTGCATAAACAAACTTGCATACTTGCATATCATGCATTTAACTTCAAAGTTCAAGTATGAGAGGAATAGGGCTTACAATCCTCTTGCGGACTCAAATGAGTATAGCAAATGTAAGAAACCCCTTATGCAACAAATTAAAACCCCAAAAATGCAAGCAAACTTGATCAAGACTCCTCATTTATGATGACAATAGAGAAACAAGACTTTAATGCAAGCTAAAGAGGATCATACAAGTCTAAATACACTTGTATGCATGGAAATCTCTTAGAAATTTGCTTAGGAGTTGTATGAAGAGAGTGGAGGCCATGAGAGGATGGATTTTGGCATAGTTTAGTTGCTAGATTGAATAATGAGTGATTTAGGGTAGGTTAGGGTCTTATTTATAGATTAGGTTAGTGATTCAGACCATAGGATTAACCCTAGGTTGAATTAGGTCCATCAGATCTCGGAATCCTCTAGAACCAAGCCACAAGACCAGACCAAACCCAAAATGGTGCGCCAGGCAAAACTGCCCGGCCACCCTGTGTCGACAGGGCTGTCGACAGGGCTGTCGACACCCTGGGGACCCTGTCGACATGGGGGTCCTGGCGGGAATTTTCCCGCCTGCGCCAGTTTGCCCTAATTTCCATGTTTGAACTTGAAATTCAAATCTGTTTTTACATAGGAATTTTCTGAAAACTTCAATGGGCCTTAACTGGGTCATACGGACTCCGATTTTCGAAAACTCGGACTCTATTTCGCGTATTTTTCCGAGACGAACGCAATGGCATAGCCCGTTTCCCTTGATTCAGATTTTAGAATTAAATTCTGCCTCGATTTATGTTATAACAGGTTATTGAAAATACGGGTTGTTACAATAAGGTTAAGTCATGAACCACTTGAATATACTTAACCAACTTGACACGATGATTCGATAGGGTTAAGTCATGAACCGCTTGAACACACTTAACCAACTTGATACATGATCTGGATAGGGTTAGGTCACGAATTTGAATGACAACACTTAACCCATTAGAAACCCTAGTTACGCGGTCCTTTTTAGCAGTAACCCACTTAGATGTATCATGATACCCTGGGACTAGGCAGGATGGGGCACGATTACTGGGCTGATTGTAAGCGACCAGAACGACGGCTGAGTAGGTGCGCCATTATAGGTTCAGGCGGACTATGGTCGTGCACGTATTCCGGAGTTGAAAAAGCAGGCATTGGGCACCCGTAGGTTTACACTATGCGTGCTTGATTTGTGTCAGTGGTTGGCACCATAGGGCTTGATACACCCTATGGTGGACCTAGCACAGGTGACTACATTTCAGGATAGGGACGTATGACACAGACACATGACGAGCTAGACCTTGTAGGAAGCCGATCGATTAGTAGATCATACCGTAGGACCCCGTAATGGGTCACTTCATGATACTGGGCCAAGGGATCATTTCATGATTAATACTTGACATGGGTTAGAACACTAGTACAGATGGTGCAGCGAATCTTGAATATGCGATGCTAGAATTGACTTATCTTGTTTATCATATCAGTTCTGTTATCATCCTTATGTTTAATTCCAATTTTCGCATGTCATGTTACCTTTACTAGTTTTTATACTGAAAGTCACTAGGGCTTACCAGTCTTATGACTGACCCTTTTCCTTTCGCCTCTTTTTCTTTCGTTCCCCCCCCCCCCCAAGGTTCTCAGGGAGGAAACACTAGCTCTTAGCTTGGATTTAGCTTGCTTTCTGACAGCTCATGTACGGTTTGGTCTTGAGCTATGCTATGGCTGCTTCTGCTATTTATGGTAAATAATTTACTTTTGTTATCTTAAGTTTATGCTTCTTTATTTGGAACTTGATGTAATGGAATAATTTGTACCTTGGATATATGGGGTTTTGACTCTTTTCTTGAAAGTAATAAAAATTTGGTTTTTAATTTCTATCGCTGCTTTATTTATGTTCTACCTTGTGATATCTCTGTGTATGTTTACCTAGATAATACTCCACCAAAACAAGTGTATTCCCTTTGAGAGTGACCCTAGCGGAGGTGGGGTATTACATTTGGTATCAGAGCAGAAGGTTACCAGGCTGGGCAAGAGTTTTTAAAACCTTCTGAAACTATTTTCAAAACCATTTATAAAGAAGCATTTTTTTCAAGAAAAGTTTATGTTTAAAAAAAACTATTCCCCAAAAGCCATTAGCACTTTCCTTTGTTTCCTCGTTTGAATCTTTTTCTTTTCGTTTTTCAGCATGTCTGATCTTAACCTTCCCGAGGGAATACACGTGCCTGGATATTTCCGAAGGTACTTAGAAGTTAGGGCCAACGGCGCGGGCCCGACAGACATCCCTCCTCCTTTGTTGAGGCACAAAACTGGCCAAAGGAGACTGAAGACTTGTTTATTATCTTTGATGTGGAGGATCATAGGAAAGTTCAGTTGGCAGCATGGTTGTTGAAAGAGGAAGCTGCATTTTGGTGGGAAGTCATCAAAGCTACTAGGCCAGTTGAGACTTGGGCAGACTTTAGAGAGAGGTTTGGGCTTAAATTCTTATCGTCAGCAGAAGAGAACCTTCAGATGGAGAGGTTTCTAGCACTCAAGCAAGGGGACATGTCTGTTAGGGAGTACGTGAATAAGTTTAATCAGCTTGCTCGGTTCGGTTTGGACTTGGTTAACACGGCCCAGAAAAAGGCTGTACGCTTTGCTCGAGGATTGAACGAGCCACTACACAGTTTGGCCATAACTCATATACCCATGGGGGAGACCTTTGAAAGCTTGGTGGATATGGCTCTACTTCATGAGGAAGACAAGAATAGCAAGAAGGTGGTTAAGCCTAATGAGACTCAGAATAAGAAAATTGACTTCAAGAAGGGGGGCAACAAGAATAACAAGAGCAACAACAAACCACGTGAGATGAGGAAGTGCAACTTCTGTGGTATTACTGGACATCTAGATAAAGACTGTAGAAAGAAGAAGAGAAAGTTGGGTGAATGCTTTCATTGTGGAGATACTGGACACATCAGCAAGGATTCCCCCAAGAAGCAAGGACAGGGGCAAGGGCAGACCCATCGAGCAGGACCTTCTGGAGAGTAGTTGCATGCTCTCAACACCACTCCAACTCTTGACCGAGGTAGTGATATTTCTGTAGAAAGCCTTGTTTACATTTCTGACTTTCCTGTTCGAACCTTATTTGACTCTGGTGCATCGCATACTTTTATTTCTTATGATATTGTTGAAAATCTGTACCTAAGTACTTGTCTGGTTGAGGATCATGTTATAGTTTCAAATCCAATTGGGGGCTCCGCCCATTTATCTATGATGTGTATGGATTTGAGGATCTCTATCTTAAGTGTAGAATTCACGTGTAATGCTTATGTTCTCGGATTTATGGGATACGGTTTGATCCTAGGTATGGATTGGCTGACCAATTATGGAGCCATTCTTGATTATGAATGAAGGGTAGTGAGGCTCATGACTCGCCTTGGTAATACCCTTGAAATTTCTTGTTACCCTAAGGTTCCGGTCATGTTGTGTTATCTTGAATCTCTTGACTCGTCCGTCGATAATTTGCAATCTGTGAGAGTGGTCCGAGAATATCCAGATGTCTTTGATAAGGTGAGGGGGTTACCTCCTAAACGCGAGATAGACTTCCGAATTTATCTTGTTGATAATGCCAAGTCAATTTCATTGCCCGTTAGGCACATGGCCCCGCGAGAAAGAAGAGAGCTCAGTAAACAAGTTAACGAGTTGCTTGAGAAAAATTTCATAAGGCAAAGCATTTCTGAATGGGGTGCTCCGGTGGTATTCGCTACTAAGGCGGATGGATCGCTTCGTCTATGCGTAGATTATCGTGAGTCAAACAAGATGACAAAGAAGAATAGGCACCCACTACCAAGAATCGATGATTTGTTTGACCAACTTGTGGGAGCATCTGTTTTCTCTCAACTCGATCTGGCCACAGGATTCCATCAGCCTAGAGTGGCTGAGGATAGCATTGACAAAAATGCGTTTAGGACTCCAGATGGGAACTTCGAATGGCTCGTCATGCCGTTTGGGTTAACGAATGCACCCGCGTACTTTGTAGATTTGATGAGTAGGGTGTTTCGGGAGTTCCTTAACATGTTTGTGGTAGTTTTCGTGGATGATATTTTGATCTTCTCAAAAGATGAAGAAGAGCATGCTAGACATCTCAAGGAAGTCATGGAAACACTTAGAGCACACCAGTTAAAGGCTAAGTTCTCCAAATGCCATTTTTGGAGGAAGGAAGTTCGGTTCCTTGGACATATAGTTTCTAAGCAAGGCATAGCCGTGGACCCCGCGAAGGTAGTTGCGGTGCAAGACTGGAAAATTCCTAAGAATGCAATGGAGGTGAGGAGCTTTCTCAGTTTGGCGGGCTACTACAGGAAGTTCATTAAGGACTTCGCTAAGACTTCAGCCCCTCTTACTAAGCTAACAAAGAAGAACCTAGCTTTTGCAAGGGACATAGAGTGTGACACTGCTTTTCAGAGACTCAAGAGAGCCCTCACCACAGCTCCAGTTTTGGCATTACCTGACGGAGGCAAGGTGTTTACGGTGTACACAGATGCGTGCGGCATGGGATTAGGCGCTGTCCTAATGCAAGATGGAAGAGTAATATGCTAGGGGGCAGACAACTTAAGGTTCATGAGAAAAACTATCCCACGCATGACTTGGACTTGGCCGCGATCGTTTTTGCACTTAAATCTTGGCGCCATTATCTTCTTGGGGAGAGGTTCGAGCTGTATACCGACCACAAATCGCTTAAATACCTCTTCGTACAGAAAGATTTGAATCTGAGACAACAACGGTGGATGGAATTCTTGGCATCATATGACTTCGATATAGCTTATACCCCTGGCAAGGGTAATGTGGTGGCAGACGCGCTAAGTAGAAAAAGGTTGACTATAAGCCCCTTGTTTATTGAAAGGAAAAGCCTTGAGTTTATAGCAACCTTTGATTTTACACCTGCTGTTGAGTCATTGACTGCTACGTTAGCATCTCTTGAGTTAAGACCTACACTTCTAGATCAAGTAGGGACTTCACAGAAGGAAGACCCACGGATAGTCGAAATCATGGACAAACTGATTAGTGGTGAGACGTCAAGTCACCTCGGTAGGTATGCCATAGATGACAAGGGATGGCTAAGGCGTGATGGAAGGCTATGTGTCCCACAAGTGGGAGACCTATTAAGGAAAGTCCTCGAAGAGGCGCATCACTCGAAGATTACCATACACCCGGGAGGGGATAAGATATACAGAGATATGAAACGCATTTTCTTTTGGGCTGGAATGAAAAAGGACATGGCAGAGTTCGTTTCGAAGTGCATGGTGTGCCAACAAGTAAAGGCCGAGTCGAAGAAGCCCGGTGGGCTATTACATCCTTTGGAGGTTCCGCAATGGAAATGGGAGAGTATCTCGATGGATTTCGTGGATGGACTGCCTAGGTCAAGGAAGGGAAATACTAGCATATGGGTCATAGTTGATAAACTCACGAAAAGTGCTCACTTCATTCCGGTGAAAAGCAAGTGGACCGCATCATGGCTAGCGTCTATTTACCTTCGAGAGGTAGTACGGTTGCAAGGGGTTCCTTCTAGTATAGTTAGTGATCGTGACCCGATTTTCACTAGCCAGTTTTGGAATAGTCTGCAAGAAGCAATGGGTACACGACTGAGTTTAAGCACGACCTATCACCCACAGACGGATGGACAAACCGAAAGGGTAAATAGGGTACTAGAAGATCTCCTGAGGCTATGCGTTCTTGACTTTGGTGGTACTTGGGAAGACCATCTTCCTCTTGTGGAGTTTGCTTATAATAACAGTTATCAAGCTAGCATCGGGATGGCACCGTTCAAAGCCTTGTATGGAAGACCATGCAAATCGCCAACTTGTTGGTGGGAGACGACAGACAGGCTTATACTTGGGCCCGACATGATAAGAGACACTTCTGAGAAGGTTGAGTTGATACGAAGACGGATGAAAACGGCCCAAGATAGACAAAAATCTTATGCGGACAAGAGAAGGACAGACTTAGAGTTCGAAGTCGGAGATATGGTCTTTATAAAAGTTTCTCCGTTACGCAATGTAGTTCATTTTGGAGCAGTTGGAAAGCTAGCACCAAGGTTCGTAGGACCGTTCCCTATCACTGAGAGGATTGGACGGATGGCCTATAAAGTAGACTTACCCGAGAAGCTGACTGGAGTACACAATGTCTTTCACGTCTCGCATCTCCGAAAGTGCTTGCATGAGTCAGCCGAAGTGGTTGAGCCAAGCATCCTTGAAGACGTAGAAGTGGAAAAAGAAGCATCATTGAGGCGAGTTCCGATTCGTATCTTGGGAACAGAGATTAAGAAGCTAAGGAATCGAGAAGTCAAGCTGGTTAAAGTGCAGTGGAGTGAAGCCCAAGAAGACGCAACTTGGGAAACCAAAGAGAAGATGCGCGCGCTTTACCCATTCCTTTTTGAGGGTACATTCTCGATTTCTTTTTCCTATAAACTTGAAAACCTTTTCGTATCATGCTTCTATACCTACGTTTGTCTTGTTATCTTCTTGAGCTTATCTTGAGAACCTTAGGTACAACCATACGGATGTAAAGATGTGATTGAAACATGTTATGGTTGATGGTTGCAAATGATTTCAAGTGTTTGCAAGTGGTTGCCAGTGGATGCATGACACACATTAGGCACTAGATTGGCTCAGTCACATATTCATGTTGCATATGCATGAGTGCTTATACTTGTACATGGATGGAACTTGTTATGTTATCACTTGGATGTTGCATATGAATGAATGTTATGTGCACTCTTGTAGAGATTATAAATTATGTTAGTAATCTGCATACATGTTGGATTCATTACACTAACATATTTTGCATTAAGGAGGTTTACTGAATCAGTAACCGCCTGATCTTTTGCATTAGATAAGTACATATACACACACTTTCTGCATACAACACTAGAAATCTTTTAAGGACAATGGTTGCTTGTGTATGATGCTTTGAGTAGATGGATGATGGATGGTAGGACACATCCTCCCTAACTTAGAGATTTCGGGGACGAAATCCTTTAAGGGGGGAGAATGTAACAACCCATATTTTGATAACGTGTTATAACTATAAATCAAGGTAGAATTAATTTTTAAAATGAGAATCAAGGGAATAGGGTTATGCCATTGCGTTCGTCTCGAAATTCTGCTTGGAAACGAGTCTGAGTTTTCGAAAATCGAAGTCCCTATGACCAAGTTATGACCCTCCAAATTTTTCAGAAAAATTCAAGTTCAAAACAGCTCAGAATTCGAATTCGAATTTCGAATTCAAACGACAGAACAGACTGGGCGGGAAATTTCCTGCCTTGGACCAGGTCGACCTGCCCAGGACCAGGTCGACCACAGTGTCGACCTGGGTGTCTACCTGGGGGTCGACCTGGTGGCCGAGCCCACTTTTGAAGCTGGATTCACTTTGATATTTCTAGCCTCGTTTCTGTCTACATTCGTTGACTTGACCCTATATAAACAGCCCCTAACACTAGTCTCTCTACACAAAATTCTCTCTGACCTTATGCTGCTCTAATTCTGGTTAAAAAGTTAGAGAAAGGGACTACTTCTTCTACGTCGAAACTATGTTAAGAGAATTGCTGATTTGGGGATTTCTGTTAGGACTTGACTAAGCATATAAAGATTCAACATCGACTTTCTTTTTCTAATTCTCGAACCACGATCTGTAAGCCCCAGTTACTTTTAGATTTAAACTGTAAATGCAATATGAATATGTTGTTAATTGAAATTGGACCTATGTATGATGACTGTTTTACATCCATTCTTGTTCATCTTGGATCTTGACTTTTGGATATATTACTATGACATTGATTTGGGGCTTATTCATGTTGTAAATTAAAAAGAAAAACCCCTCATATTATCGTGCTGTAATGTTGGATCTGCTATTAGTCACAAGTTTATGACTATCACCTTATGTCAATCGTTACCATGACTATACTATCACCTTATGACAACTGTTATCTTGACTAGTACCTTATTTTGCTAGATTTGGAATCTTTATGTTTGAGGCCAATATTCCATATGCCAGTAATGTTATAATCATTTATCTCAAGTCATACCATGCTATGATAGTAATCACTTTTGCCACCTTATACCCGTCCCTTTTTATGTTATTCCCTAATTAGATTTATTTGTATCGATTCGAGTTCACGTGCGATGGGATTGCGATTTGGGTAGATTAGGTAAAACATGAATTGTCTTTGAACTTGAACATGAATGTTGTTATAACTTGAACCTGGATATGGACAAGAACTTGACATGAAATTTACATGAAACCTGACATGAAAACTCGACATGAATTTTGACATGAAAACATGAACATAGGCATGACACTTAGATAAACTTGAAAATGGCCAACTTGTAACACCCCGAATTTCAGTTAATATTAACATTCACAAATTAAAGAATAACTAATCCCAGATTTGGGAATTAAGGGAAACGGGTTGCGCCATTGTGTTCGGCTCGGAATTCTGGTTGAGATAGAGTCCGAGTTTGCGTGATTTGGAGTCCGTATGACCCAGTTATGGCCCAACAAAGTTTTCAGAAAAATTCAAGTTCAAAAACTAAAGCAAAATTCGAAATTCAACACACACAGGGGGCAAGGCGGGAAAATTCCCGCGCAGGCCAAGTCGACAGGGGTGTCGACTGCCCAGTCGACACCGCCCCAACCCATGTCGACTGCCCAGTCGACACGGGTGTCGACCTGGGTGCTCGGCCAGGTTGGCCTGGGTGCAGTCTGAAGGGGTTTGGGCTGTGTTTTGGGGCTTGTGACGAAATCAGATGGCTCTAAACTAATCTAGGGTTAATCTAAGGGCCTAAACTACATCCTAAATCTATAAATACACCCTAAGACTACCCTAATCCATACTAAAAATAGATACAACGTCATCATGCCGTCAAAATGCAACTTAGAAGGAGCCTCCACAAATTAGAGAGGAAGATAGCTTCTCAAATAAACTTTTAATCAACTCTAGCAACTAAATCTTCTTCATAGTAGTGCTAATCAACAAGTTGTGAGTTTCTATGCCTTTAGCAAGCAATTGCTAAACTAATTATGATAGGATGTAATGAGGTTATGGTTATGAATGTGGATAAATGCAAGTTATGTTATCATATGCTATGTGCTCATGATGTTAGTTATGCAAGTTTTATGCTATATGTCCATGATGCTAGTTATGCAAGTTTTATGTTATATGTTCATGATGCTAGTTATGCAAATCACTATGATAAACATTGATCCATTATGACACCATGTTATGCAAGTTTGGTGTTTGATTATATGCAAGTTTGGTGTTTGATTATAGGCAAGTTCATATATGACATGTTATGCAAGTTTGGTGTTTGATTATATGCAAGTTCATATATGACATGTTATGCAAGTTTGGTGTTTGATTATATGCAAGTAACATGTGCAAGTTTACACCTTTGTATGACATGCATACATATGCAAGTTTACCCCTTTGTACGTCATGCATATATATGCATGTTTACCCCTTTTTATGATATGAGTAACATATGCAAGTTCATCCCTTTTTAGACCTATGACATGTATGCAAGTTTATCCCTTTATGATAGGTCTATGACGTGAACATCTATGCAAGTTACCCTCTTTATGACATATGTGATTCATGCAAGTTTGGGTTGATTATTTATGCCAGTTGGGTTTGATGCTATGGTCATATATGCAAGTTGACACCTTTAAAACCCATGTTGATGCTAATGTTATGCTAAGTTGAACCCATTGTATTTGTGATGAGTCTTCCCTTTTAAGTATGTCATGTTAGCGTATTACGTGGGGAACGATGGGGTTAATATTCATGTTAACAAAATTGTGGTGAAATTGGTATGATGTTGCATACCATAAGTGGATGGACATAATTGAGTCAATTATGTAAATCATTAAATTGGAATTAATTAGGGAAAATTAATTCAAAATATGGGGGTGATTAATTAGATGTAATTAATCGACTAAGACACGAGGTTGGACCCTTTTGTAGCATAAGACTGCCCGGACCCGACCGACAAATCCAGCGGCTACAAATGATTGGCCCAATGTGAGAGGTCTTAGGCATAAACTAAATACGTGACAAGTGTAAAGACACGAGGTTAGACTCTGTTATGGCGTAAGGTTGCCCGGACCCGACCGGCAAATCCAGCTGCCATAAAAGACAGTCTAATGTGAGAGGTCTTTACAAAGGTTACGGTCTTAATCAATTAAGAAACACTTAACCAGATAAGCATGTAGTGGGGCATGAGGGGTTAAGTGGGTGCCTTGGGTGGCATGTGGAAATCTAGTGGTTGCCTTGGGTGGCAATAGAAAATACGATTAGAATACTTAACCAAAGTGGAAACATGTAATTAAACATGATTAAAGGGTTAAGTGGGATACACTAGAGGGAGCAAGCTTAGGTGGGTAGCTTGTGGGGGCCTATTTCAACCAGTAACCCATATGTATCTTTGTGGGCTCGACCCATGTCGAGGACGGGACACGCGTACTGGGCTTGACTATAAGAGGCCAAAACGGATTAGCGGTAGCAACGCAAGTCCAACGGGTTTCATATGCGTGTGTGGACCCGGGCTGGTAGGGAAGACGTTGTTGCATCGTGTAGGTATAAGCCGTGCATCAGTGTTGGTATCGGGTTGCCACTTTGAGGAATGATACACCCCACTGTGGGACCAGCACGGATATCTACGTTAGGGAGCCGATCGCTTGGGGAGTAGTGGGTACACCTAGTGGAGATAGGGGCAGACGGCACCTATGTGGTCAGCTAGGGGTACACGAAACTACTAGTTAAATTTTCTAAGTCCTTGGGTGGGATCAACCTTTAAGTTAGGAATGACTGGTGTGGTGCAGTGTAGTAATTATCCTTGGGTGGGTAGATGCGTCTTTACCGTTATCTTCGTTCTTCCTATGTCTAGTTGGCTGCTTAGTGTAGTCATTTATCCCCAGTCGTTACCGTACCAAGTTTATATCATACCCTAATTACTTTAATGATTGTATTGTTAAAGTTATAGGACTCGCTCAGACTTATGTCTGACCCCGTTGTTTATTTATCTTTTTCCCAACCCTCAGGTTCTCAGAGTGGGCCTAGCACTAGTGGGCTTTGATCAGATTGCTTTATCTATCTTTTGGAGCTTGGACCGTTGATGTAAAGCTCAGCTTATCTTTTCTATTATGGCTATTAGTTATGTAGTGGGATTATGTAATTATGTTTTTATCAGGATGGATATTTAGTACTTGACTCTTGTTTTATGGTTTTGTTATTGTAACCAAACATGTTTACCTTCTACTGCAATGAAATGATGTTTTAGTTAACAAGTATTATTTATATTTGTCCTGTTGAAATTTTTCTGTTCTATATTCACTTAAAATACTCCACCGAAGTTAAGGCATTCCCATTGTGAGTGACCTTAGCGGGTGTGGGGTGTTACACGTGGTATCAGAGCTGAAGGTTACCAGAACAGATAAAACTTTTAGAAAAACTATTTTTCTAAAAACATTTTCGAAGGATTATTTTCAAAAACATGTCTTTTAAGAGAAAAGTTTTTGAAAGAAAAGCATAATCCCCAATAGCCATATCTTTATCTTTCGAATTCTCCATTTTGAATCTTTCCTTTTTCGTTTCAGCATGGCTGAAGATCTTAACTTTCCATAGGGTGTAGCGATACCAGTATGGTATAGGAGATTGATGGAGGCTAGGGCCGCCGCTGCGGGTCCAGCAAATGTTCCTCCACCACCAGTTGCACCCGATCTTCCTCCCCCTCCTCCTCCTCGCGCGGATACTTTTGCTAAGACTTGCAAGGAATTCAAGGCTATGGGAGGGAAACCTTTTCAAGGATCAGAAACTTTTGTGGAAGCTAGGGATTGGCTTAAGGAAACGGAAGAGTTGATAGACATCTTTGAGATGGAAGAAGGAAAGAAAGTCAAGTTAGCTGCTTGGTTAATGAAGGGAGAGGCCTCGTTCTGGTGGGAGGTCACTAATGGAGAACGCCTAGTTGACTCTTGGGCGGACTTCAGGCAAAGGTTTGAGGCGAAGTTTCTTTCACATGCGGAAGAAAATCTGTATATGGAAAGTTTTTTGACACTAAAGCAAGGAAACTTATCAGTGAAGGAATATGTCAACAAGTTTAATCAGTTGGAAAGGTTTGGCATAGACATGGTGAATACACCGGAGAAGAAGGCTTTGAGGTTCGTTAAAGGCTTGAATGAACCGATGCATGGATTGGCTATGACTCACATCCCTATGGGGGCCACCTTTGAGAAGCTAGTAGATATGGCACTCATGCATGAGGAAGAGAAG
Organism: Allium sativum; assembly: GCA_030737875.1. Lineage (NCBI taxonomy): Eukaryota > Viridiplantae > Streptophyta > Magnoliopsida > Asparagales > Amaryllidaceae > Allium > Allium sativum. Next base: position 294,659,911 of record CM060912.1, read on the forward strand.
GGTCCCAATGCTAATAAGGCACCCGAGAAGAAAGGAGATCAGAAGAGACCTCAACAGCAACAACAAAACAAGGGTGGGAAAGGCAACGGTGGCAAGGGAAAGAAGAAGTGCTTCAATTGCGGGACACCAGGCCACCTAAGCAAAGATTGTCGGAAGAAGAAGAAGACTGGCTGCTACCACTGTGGCGAAGTAGGGCATCTAGTGCAGGACTGCCCTAAGAAGGGGCAGAGGACGGGATCTACCTCAGGAGGACAGGTGCAGGCTCTTATGGCACCAGGTCAGGCAAGGGGGCAAGTTCAGGCTCTCGCGGTTCCACCGATTCAGGAAAGAGGTAGAACTATTTCCATTGAAAGTCTGGTTTTTCTGTTTGATCATCCTGTCCATACTTTATTCGACTCTGGCGCATCGCATTCGTTTATCTCATCATCATTAGTTGAGTCACTGCACTTAGACACTAGTCTAGTATATGATCCCTTGGTTGTTTCAAACCCAATTGGGGGCTCCACTTATTTGTCCATGATATGTTTGGGTTTGAAGATTTCCATACTTAGCGTTGAGTTTAGATGTGATGCTTTTGTTTTGGGCTTCACGGGCTATGGGTTAATTTTGGGCATGGACTGGTTATCCAGTAATGGTGCCGTTCTTGATTGCGAAAGGAGAGTTGTTAGGCTCATGACCCGCTTGGGGAACACTCTCGAGATCTCTTGTAATCCCATGAATTCTATTATGCTAAGTTATCTTGAATCGCTTGACGCTTCGGTCGAGAGTTTGCGATATGTTAGAGTGGTCCGGGAATATTCGGATGTGTTTGAGGAGGTGAAGGGTCTACCTCCGAAGTGGGTGATCGACTTCCGAATATATCTGGTAGACAATGCTAAACCAGTATCTTTGCCAGTGCGCCACATCGCTCCTCGTGAGAGGAGGGAACTCCATAAGCAAGTAGGGGAGTTGCTTGAAAAGGGATTCATAAGACGAAGTATATCGGAGTGGGGTGCTCCAGTGGTTTTTGCCACGAAGGCGGATGAGTCTCTCAGACTTTGTGTAGACTATAGAGAATTCAACAAGCTTACAAAGAAGAATAGACACCCATTGCCGAGGATTGATGATCTCTTTGATCAGTTGGTTGGCGCCTCAGTGTTTTCGCAGTTGGACTTAGCCACGAGGTTTCATCAGTTGAGAGTGGCTGAGGATAGTTTAGAGAAGACTGCCTTTAGGACTCCGAATGGTTTCTATGAGTGGCTGGTGATGCCCTTTGGTTTGACGAACGCCCCTGCATACTTTGTTGATTTGATGAGTAGGGTGTTCAGGGAGTACCTTAATAAGTTTGTGGTGGTCTTTGTGGATGACATCTTGGTCTTTTCTAAGAGTGAAGAAGAGTATGCCCTACATCTTAGGGAAGTGTTGGAGACTCTTCGAGCACATAGCCTTAAGGCTAAATTCTCTAAATGTCACTTTTGGAGGAAGGAGGTGCGGTTCTTAGGACACGTGGTCTCCAAAGAAGGGATAGCTGTGGATCCCGCGAAGGTAGTGTCCATCCAAGATTGGAAGGTTCCGAAGAATGCTACCGAGGTGAGGAGTTTCTTGGGGTTGGCTGGCTACTATAGGAAGTTTATCAAGGACTTTGCGAAGATATCAGCCCCATTAACTCGCTTGACAAAGAAGAATCTAGTCTTCACATGGGACGTAGATTGTGATGATGCGTTCCAACGGTTAAAGAGAGCTTTAACCACAGCTCCAGTCTTAGTGTTGCTAGATGGGAGTAAGCCATTTGTTGTTTATACCGATGCTTGTGGGACAGGACTAGGCGCTGTCTTAATGCAAGAGGGAAGGGTAATAGCCTATGGGGGAAGGCAGTTGAGAGTGCATGAGAAAAATTACCCTACGCATGATCTAGAGTTGGCCGCTATTGTTTTTGCGCTTAAGTCTTGGCGCCATTATCTTCTTGGCGAGAGGTTCGAATTGTTCACTGACCACAAATCTTTGAAGTAATTGTTTTCTCAGAAGGATTTGAACTTAAGACAGCAAAGGTGGATGGAGTTCTTAGCATCCTATGATTTCGAGATAGCGTATACCCCTGGCAAGCGTAACGTGGCGGCGGACGCCTTAAGCAGATAAAGGTTGTCCTTGAGTCCATTGTTCGTGGAACGACGAAGCTTGGAATTTATCTCGATGTTTGACTTCATACCTTCCGTTGACTTTGTACCCGGTTTGCTAGCATCCTTAGAGGTCAGACCTACTCTTTTGGGACGAATTGGCGAGGCACAGCGGGATGACCCACAGTTGGTTGAGTTGGTAGAGAGGCTCATAAGGGTGGAGTCGTCCAGCCATTTGAGTAGGTACACCCTAGATGATAAGGGGTGGTTGCGTAGAGACGGTAGACTTTGTGTACCGCAAGATGAGGGTTTAAGGAAGGCTATACTTGACGATGCACATCGTTCAAAGATGACCATTCATCCCGGTGGGGACAAGATGTACCAAGACATGAAGCAAGTTTTCTTTTGGGCCGGTATGAAGAAAGATGTGGCCGAGTATGTCGCTAGATGCTTGGTGTGCCAACAAGTGAAAGCGGAGCAAAAGAAACCCGGTGGGTTGCTTCACCCATTGGAAGTTCCGCAATGGAAGTGGGATAGCGTCTTGATGGATTTTATCGATGGGTTACCGAGATCAAGGAAGGGTAATACGGGAATTTGGGTTGTGGTAGACAGACTTACTAAGAGCGCCCATTTCATACCCGTGAAGAGTAAGAGGACTGCTCCATGGCTAGCTTCAGTTTACCTTCGAGAGATAGTTCGATTGCATGGTGTACCTTCTAGCATAGTGAGTGATCGAGATCCCATCTTCACTAGCGAGTTTTGGAAGAGTTTGCAAGAGGTGGTAGGGACTCAGTTGTGTTTGAGCACCGCATATCATCCTCAGACGGACGGCCAGACCGAGAGGGTGAACCGTATTCTAGAAGACCTTTTGAGGCTATGTATCTTAGATTTTGGAGGTACATGGGAAGAGCATCTTCCATTGGTGGAGTTCGCATATAATAACAGCTTTCAGTCTAGTATTGGTATGGCTCCATTCGAAGCTCTTTATGGAAGGCCTTGTCGGTCACCTACATGTTGGTGGGAATCTACGGATAAGATCTTGCTTGGGCCTGATATGGTTAGAGAGACTTCGGAAAAGATTGATTTGATTCGAAGAAGGATGAAAGCGGCGCAAGACAGACAGAAATCTTACGCGGATAAGAGGAGGACGGATCTTGAGTTTGATGTTGGGGACATGGTCTTTGTTAAAGTATCTCCATTACATATTGTTGTTCGCTTCAGGTCCATTGGGAAGTTAGCACCAAGGTTTGTAGGGCCGTTTCCTATTAAGGAAAAGATTGGACAGATGGCATATAGAGTAGAGTTGCCCGAGAGACTTAGTGGTGTACATAACGTATTCCATGTGTCACATTTGAGGAAGTGCCTACATGAGACCGCAGAGTTGGTAGAGCCAAGCTTGCTTAGAGAAGTGGAGGTAGAGCGTGATGCGACGATTCGTCGAGCTCCTACTAGCATCCTTGGGTCAGAGACTAGGAAGTTGAGAAACAGAGAGGTTCAACTAGTCAAAGTGCAATGGGGAGATGATGAGAGCAACGCTACTTGGGAGACAGAAGCGAAGATGCGTTCACTGTACCCATTTCTTTTTGAGGGTATGTCTTTTAACTTCTCCTTTATCGTTTGTCTAGTACTTATCTTATCTTTAGTATGTCCTCTCGTTAGTACCTTTGACCTTTAGATAGGGTAAACCTATGGTTGAAACATGTGTTTGAGACATGTTATGATTGATGGATGCATGTGGATGCAACTGTTTGCTAGTGGTTGCTCGTGGATGCATATACACACACTTTAGACACTAGATCGGCTCAGTCACTTCATGTTGCATATTGCATATAACTGTGTGTAGGTAGCTATATTAATGGATGTATAATGGTTGCGTTATCATATGGATGATGCATTTTTATTGTGAATGATTGTGCCCTCATGTAGAGATAGTATGTGTCGATAGGGTTCTTTCGCATACATATTGGATGCATGGCACTATCATGGTTTGCATTAAGGAGGTCAACTGAATCAGTAGACCGCCTGATTTTGCATTAGACAAGGAACATATACACACAATTTTTGCATATGTTCATACAGCATTAGAAACTTTAAGGACAATGGATGCCAGTGTTTGATGGTTTAGTAGATGGTTGTTTGGTTGGTAGGATACGTTCTTCTTGACTTAGAGATTTCGGGGACGAAATCCTTTAAGTAGGGGAGAATGTAACACCCCGAATTTCAGTTAATATTAACATTCACAAATTAAAGAATAACTAATCCCAGATGTGGGGATTAAGGGAAACAGGTTGCGCCATTGTGTTCGTCTCGGAATTCTGGTTGAGATAGAGTCCGAGTTTGCGTGATTTGGAGTCCGTATGACCCAGTTATGGCCCAACAAAGTTTTCAGAAAAATTCAAGTTCAAAAACTACAGCAAAATTCGAAATTCAACACACAGGGGGCAAGGCGGGAAAATTCCCGCGCAGGCCAAGTCGACAGGGGTGTCGACTGCCCAGTCGACACCGCCCCAACCCATGTCGACTGCGCAGTCGACACGGGTGTCGACCAGGGTGCTCGGCCAGGTTGGCCTGGGTGCAGTCTGAAGGGGTTTGGGCTGTGTTTTGGGGCTTGTGACGAAATCTGATGGCTCTAAACTAATCTAGGGTTAATCTAAGGGCCTAAACTACATCCTAAATCTATAAATACACCCTAAGACTACCCTAATCCATACTAAAAATAGATACAACGTCATCATGCCTTCAAAATGCAACTTAGAAGGAGCCTCCACAAATTAGAGAGGAAGATAGCTTCTCAAATCAACTTCTAATCAACTCTAGCAACTAAATCTTCTTCATAGGAGTGCTAATCAACAAGTTGTGAGTTTCTATGCCTTTAGCAAGCAATTTCTAAACTAATTATGATAGGATGTAATGAGGTTATGGTTATGAATGTGGATCAATGCAAGTTATGTTATCATATGCTATGTGCTCATGATGTTAGTTATGCAAGTTTTATGCTATATGTCCATGATGCTAGTTATGCAAGTTTTATGCTATATGTTCATGATGCTAGTTATGCAAATCACTATGATAAACATTGATCCATTATGACACCATGTTATGCAAGTTTGGTATTTGATTATATGCAAGTTCATATATGACATGTTATGCAAGTTTGGTGTTTGATTATAGGCAAGTTCATATATGACATGTTATGCAAGTTTGGTGTTTGATTATATGCAAGTTCATATATGACATGTTATGCAAGTTTGGTGTTTGATTATATGCAAGTAACATGTGCAAGTTTACACCTTTGTATGATATGCATACATATGCAAGTTTACCCCTTTGTATGTCATGCATATATATGCATGTTTACCCCTTTTTATGATATGAGTAACATTTGCAAGTTCATCCCTTTTTAGACCTATGACATGTATGCAAGTTTATCGCTTTATGATAGGTCTATGACGTGAACATCTATGCAAGTTACCCTCTTTATGACATATGTGATTCATGCAAGTTTGGGTTGATTATTTATGCTAGTTGGGTTTGATGCTATGGTCATATATGCAAGTTGACACCTTTAAAACCCATGTTGATGCTAATGTTATGCTAAGTTGAACCCATTGTATTTGTGATGAATCTTCCCTTTTAAGTATGTAATGTTAGCGTATTACGTGGGGAACGATGGGGTTAATATTCATGTTAACAAAATTGTGGTGAAATTGGTATGATGTTGCATACCATAAGTGGATGGACATCATTGAGTCAATTATGTACATCATTAAATTGGAATTAATTAGGGAAAATTAATTCAAAATATGGGGGTGATTAATTAGGTGTAATTAATCGACTAAGACACGAGGTTGGACCCTTTTGTAGCATAAGACTGCCCGGACCCGACCGACAAATCCAGCGGCTACAAATGATTGGCCCAATGTGAAAGGTCTTAGGCATAAACTAAATACGTGACAAGTGTAAAGACACGAGGTTAGACTCTGTTATGGCGTAAGGCTGCCCGGACCCGACCGACAAATCCAGCTGCCATAAAAGATTGTCTAATGTGAGAGGTCTTTACAAAGGTTACGGTCTTAATCAATTAAGAAACACTTAACCAGATAAGCATGTAGTGGGGCATGAGGGGTTAAGTGGGTGCCTTGGGTGGCATGTAGAAATCTAGTGGTTGCCTTGGGTGGCAATAGAAAATACGATTAGAATACTTAACCAAAGTGGAAACATGTAATTAAACATGATTAAAGGGTTAAGTGGGATACACTAGAGGGAGCAAGCTTAGGTGGGTAGCTTGTGGGGGCCCATTTCAACCAGTAACCCATATGTATCTTTGTGGGCTCGACCCATGTCGAGGACGGGACACGCGTACTGGGCTTGACTATAAGAGGCCAAAACGGGTTAGCGGTGGCAACACAAGTCCAACGGGTTTCATATGCGTGTGTGGACCCGGGCTGGTAGGTAAGACGTTGTTGCATCGTGTAGGTATAAGCCGTGCATCAGTGTTGGTATCGGGTTGCCACTTTGAGGAATGATACACCCCACTGTGGGACCAGCACGGATATCTACGTTAGGGAGCCGATCGCTTGGGGAGTAGTGGGTACACCTAGTGGAGATAGGGGCAGACGGCACCTATGTGGTCAGCTAGGGGTACACGAAACTACTAGTTAAATTTTCTAAGTCCTTGGGTGGGATCAACCTTTAAGTTAGGAATGACTGGTGTGGTGCAGTGTAGTAATTATCCTTGGGTGGGTAGATGCGTCTTTACCGTTATCTTCGTTCTTCCTATGTCTAGTTGGCTGCTTAGTGTAGTCATTTATCCCCAGTCGTTACCGTACCAAGTTTATATCATACCCTAGTTACTTTAATGATTGTATTGTTAAAGTTATAGGACTCGCTCAGACTTATGTCTGACCCCGTTGTTTTTTTAATCTTTTTCCCAACCCTCAGGTTCTCAGAGTGGGCCTAGCACTAGTGGGCTTTGATCAGATTGCTTTATCTATCTTTTGGTGCTTGGACCGTTGATGTAAAGCTCAGCTTATCTTTTCTATTATGGCTATTAGTTATGTGGTGGGATTATGTACTTATGTTTTTATCAGGATGGATATTTAGTACTTGACTCTTGTTTTATGGTTTTGTTATTGTAACCAAACATGTTTACCTTTGCTGCAATGAAATGATGTTTTAGTTAACAAGTATTATTTATATCTGTCCTGTTGAAATTTTTCTGTTCTATATTCACTTAAAATACTCCACCGAAGTTAAGGCATTCCCATAGTGAGTGACCTTAGCGGGTGTGGGGTGTTACACAACTCGAGGTTGGGTTGAGTTTGCAATGTAAATTTTCTTGGAACCGCTCGGCAAATCCAGTGACTGCAAACAATAGGATCCAATGTGGGTAGTTGGTCATATCGCACGTAAAACCCGAGGTTAGACTATGTTGTGGTGTAAATCTGCTCGGAACCGCCCGACAAATCCAGTGACCACAACAATTAGTCTAATGTGAGAGGTTGGGGTGCATTAATGAATTAATGCCACATGATAGGGTTAAGTCATGAACCACTTGAATATACTTAACCAACTTGACATGATGATTCGATAGGGTTAAGTCATGAACCGCTTGAACACACTACCAACTTGATACATGATCTGGATAGGGTAAAGTCACGTATTTGAATGACAACACTTAACCCATTAGAAACCCTAGTTACGCGGTCCTTTTCATCAGTAACCCACTTAGATGTATCACCATACCCTGGGACTAGGCAGGGTGGGGTATGATTACTGGGCTAATTGTAAGCGACCAGAAAGACGGCTGAGTAGGTGCGCCATTGTAGGTTCAGGTGGACTATGGTCGTGCACGTAGTCCAGAGTTGAAAAAGCAGGCATTGGGCACCCGTTGGTTTACACTGTGCGTGCTTGATTCGTGTCAGTCGTTGGCACCATAGGGCTTGATACACCCTATGGTGGACCTAGCACAGGTGACTACATTTCAGGATAGGGCCGTATGACACAGACACATGACGAGCTAGAACTTGTAGGGAGCCGATCGATTAGTAGATCGTACCATAGGACCCCGTAATGGGTCACTTCATGATACTGGGCCAAGGGATCATTTCATGATTAATACTTGACATGGGTTAGAACACTAGTACAGATGGTGCAGCGAATCTTGAATATGCGATGCTAGACTTGACTTATCTTGTTTATCATATCAGTCCTGTTATCATCCTTATTTTTAATTCCAATTTTCGCATGTCATGTTACCTTTACTAGTTTTTATACTGAAAGTCACTAGGGCTTACCAGTCTTATGACTGACCCTTTCCTTTTTCTTCTTTTTCTTTCGTTTCCCCCCACCCCCCAGGTTCTCAGGGAGGAAACACTAGCTCTTAGCTTGGATTTAGCTTGCTTTCTGACAGCTCATGTACGGTTTGGTCTTGAGCTATGCTCTGGCTGCTTCTGCTATTTATGGGGAATAATTTACTTTTGTTATCTTAAGTTTATGCTTCTTTATTTGGAACTTGATGTAATGGAATAATTTGTACCTTGGATATATGGGGTTTTGACTCTTTTCTTGAAAGTAATAAAAATTTGGTTTTTAATTTCTACCGCTGCTTTATTTATGCTCTGCCTTGTGATATCTCTGTGTATGTTTACCTAGATAATACTCCACCAAATCTAGTGCATCCCCTTTGAGAGTGACCCTAATGGAGGTGAGGTATTACATATCCAAGATAATTATCTTACTTAGGTTCAATCTCGATTTACAACATGTCCATATTAAGTTTAAAGTTTAGATCTAAAAGTAACTGGGGCTTACAGATCGTGGTTAGAGAATTAGAAACAAAGAGGCGATGTTGAATCTCGAGTCTAACAGAAATCCCCCAAACAGCAATACTCTACATGTAGCCTTGTTGGAGAAGAAGCAATCCCTCTCCTCTAACTTTTCAACTAGAGTTTTAGCAGCATAAGGTTAGAGAGAATTTGTGTAGAGAGACTAGAGTTAGGGGCTGTTTATATAGGGTCTGGCCAACGAATTTATACGGACTAGGAACATCAGAGTGAACTCTGACTCAAAAATGGGCTCGACAACCAGGTCGACACCCAGGTCGACTCTATGGTCGACCTGGTCCTGGGCAGGTCGACACTATGGTCGACCCCCAGGTCGACCTGGTCCTGGGCGGGAAATTTTCCGCCCAGTCCATTCTGGGGTTTGAATTCGAAATTTGAACTCGAATTCTGAGCTGTTATGAACTTGAAAATTTCTGAAAACTTCGAAGGGTCATAACTTGGTCATACGGACTCCGATTTTCGAAAACTCAGACTTGTTTTCAAGTAGAATTTTGAGATGAACGTAATGGCGTAACCCGTTGCCCTTGATTCTTATCTTAAAAATTGATTTTGTCTTGATTTATGGTTATAACACGTTATAAAAATACGGGTTGTTACATTCTCCCCTCCTTAAAGGATTTCGTCCCCGAAATCTCTAAGTTAGGAAGAACGTATCCTACCATCCATCATCCATCTACTCAAAACATCATCCACAAGCAACCATTGCCCTTAAAAGATTTCTAGTGCTGTATGAACATATGCAGAAAGTGTGTGTATATGTACTTTTCTAATGCAAAAGATCAGGCGGTTATTAATTCAGTAAACCTCCTTAATGCAAAATATGTTAGTGTAATGAGTCCAACATGTATGCGAATTCCTAACATAATTTATAATATCTACATGAGTGCACATAACATTCATTCATATGCAACATCCAAGTGATAGCATAACAAGTTTCATCCATGTACAAGTATAAGCACTCATGCATATGCAACATGAAAATGTGACTGAGCCGATCTAGTGCCTAATGTGTGTCATGCATCCACTAGCAACCACATGCAACCACTTGAAAACATCAAACATAACATGTTTCAATCACATTTTACATCCATATGGTTCTACCTAAGGTTCTCAAGATAAGATCGAGAAGATAACTAGGCAAACATAGGTAGTAGAAGCATGATACGAAAGGTTTTCAAGTTTATAGGAAAAGAGATCGAGAATGTACCCTCAAAAAGAAATGGGTAAAGCGCGCGTATCTTCTCTTCAGTTTCCCAAGTTGCGTCTTCTTGGGCTTCACTCCACTGTACTTTAACTAGCTTGACTTCTCGATTCCTAAGCTTCTTGATCTCTGTTCCTAAGATACAAATCGGAACTCGCCTCAATGTTGCTTCTTTTTCCACTTCTACGCCTTTAAGGATGCTTGGCTCAACCACTTCGGCCGACTCATGTAAGCACTTTCGGAGATGCGAGACATGAAAGACATTGTGTACTCTGGTCAGCTTCTCGGGTAAGTCTACCTTATAGGCCATCTGCCCAATCCTCTCAGTGATAGGGAACGGTCCTACGAATCTTGGTGCTAGCTTTCCAACCACTCCAAAATGAACCACATTGCGTAAAAGAGAAACTTTTATAAAGACCATATCTCCGACTTCGAACTCTAGGTCTGTCCTTCTCTTGTCCGCATAAGATTTCTGTCTATCTTGGGCCGTTTTCATCCATCTTCGTATCAACTCAATCTACTCAGAAGTGTCCCTGATCATGTCGGGGCCAAGTATAAGCCTGTCTGTCGTCTCCCACCAGCAAGTTGGTGACTTGCACGGTCTTCCATACAAGGCTTCGAACGGTGCCATTCCTATGCTAGCTTGGTAGTTATTAGTGTATGCAAACTCCACGAGAGGGAGATGGTCTTCCCAAGTACCACCAAAATCAAGAATGCATAGTCTCAAGAGATCCTCTAGTACCCTATTTACCCTTTCGGTTTGACCATCCGTCTGTGGGTGATAGGCCGTGCTTAAACTCAGTCGCGTACCCATTGCTTCTTGCAGACTATTCCAAAACTGACTAGTGAAAATCGGGTCACGATCACCAACTATACTAGAAGGAACCCCGTGCAACCGTACTATCTCTCGAAGATAAATAGACGCTAGCCATGATGCAGTCCTCTTGCTTTTCACCGGAATGAAGTGAGCACTTTTTGTGAGTTTATCAACTATGACCCATATGCTAGTATTTCCCTTCCTTGACCTAGGCAGTCCATCCACGAAATCCATCGAGATACTCTCCCATTTCCATTGCGGAACCTCCAAAGGATGTAATAGCCCATCGGGCTTCTTCGACTCGGCCTTTACTTGTTGGCACACCATGCACTTCGAAACAAACTCTACCACGTTCTTTTTCATTCCAGGCCAAAAGAAATTGCATTTCATATCCCTGTACATCTTATCCCCTCCGGGATGTATGGTCATCTTCGAGTGATGCGCCTCCTCGAGGACTTTCCTTACTAAGTCTCCCACTTGTGGGACACATAGCCTTCCATCACGCCTTATCCATCCCTTGTCATCTATGGCATACCTACCGAGGTGACTTGACGTCTCACCACTAATCAGCTTGTCCATGATTTCGACTATCTGTGGGTCTTCCTTCTGTGAAGTTCCTACTTGATCTAGGAGTGTAGGTCTTAACTCAAGAGATGCTAGCGTAGCAACCAATGACTCAACAGCAGGTGTAAAATCAAAGGTTGCTATAAACTCAAGGCTTTTCCTTTCAACAAACAAGGGGCTCAAAGTCAACCTTTTTCTACTTAGCGCGTCCGCCACCACGTTACCCTTGCCAGGGGTATAAGCTATATCGAAGTCATATGATGCCAAGAATTCCATCCACCGCTGTTGTCTCAGATTCAAATCTTTCTGTGAGAAGAGGTACTTAAGCGATTTGTGGTCGGTATACAGCTCGAACCTCTCCCCTAGAAGATAATGGCGCCAAGATTTAAGTGCAAAAACAACCGCGGCCAACTCCAAGTCATGTGTGGGATAGTTTTTCTTATGAACTTTAAGTTGTCTGCCTCCGTAGCATATCACTCTTCCATCTTGCATTAGGACAGCGCCTAATCCCATGCCGCACGCATCTGTGTACACCGTAAACGTCTTGCCTCCGTCGGGTAATGCCAAAACTGGAGCTGTAGTAAGGGCTCTGTTAAGCCTTTGAAAAGCAACGTCACACTCTATGTCCCATGCAAACGCTAGGTTCTTCTTTGTTAACTTAGTAATAGGGGCTGAAATCTTAGCGAAGTCCTTAATGAACTTCCTGTAGTAGCCCGCCAAACCGAGAAAGCTTCTCACCTACGTTGCATTCTTGGGAATTTTCCAGTCTTGCACCGCAACTACCTTCGTGGGGTCCACAGCTATACCTTGCTTAGAAACTACATGTCCAAGAAATCGAACTTCCTTTCTCCAAAAATGGCATTTGGAGAACTTAGCCTTTAACTGGTGTGATCTAAGCGTATCCATGACTTCCTTGAGATGCCTAGCATGCTCGTCTTCATCCTTTGAGAAGATCAAAATATCGTCCACGAAAACCACTACAAACTTGTTAAGGAACTCCGGAAACACCCTACTCATCAAATCTACAAAGTACGCGGGTGCATTCGTTAACCCAAACGACATGACGAGCCATTCGAAGAACCCATCTGGAGTCCTAAACGCAGTTTTGTCAATGCTATCCTTGGCCACTCTAAGCTGATGGAATCCTTATGGCTAGATCGAGTTGAGAGAAAACCGATGCTCCCACAAGTTGGTCAAACAAATCGTTGATTCTTGGCAGTGGGTGCCTATTCTTCTTCGTCGGCTTGTTTAACTCACGATAATCCACACACAGACGAAGCGAACCGTTCGCCTTAGTAGCGAATACCACTGGAGCACCCCCATTCAGAAATGCTTCGTCTTATGAAATTTTTCTCCAGCAACTCCTTAACTTGTTTACTGAGCTCTCTTTTTTCTCGTGGGGCCACGTGTCTAACGGGCAGTGAAACTGGCTTGGCGTTATCAATAAGATAAATTCGGAAGTCTATCTCGCGTTTAGGGGGTAACCCCTTCACCTCATCAAAGACATCTGGATATTCTCGGACCACTCTTACAGATTGCGAATTGTCGATGGACGAGTCAAGGGATTCTAGATAACACAACATGACTGGACCCTTCGGGTTACAAGAAATTTCAAGGGTATTACCAAGGCGAGTCATGAGCCTCACTACCCTTCGTTCACAATCAAGAATGGCTCCATAATTGGACAGCCAATGCATACCTAGGATCAAACCGTATCCCATAAATCCGAGAACATAAGCATTACACGTGAATTCTACGCTTAAGATAGAAATCCTCAAATCCACACAAATCATAGATAAATGAGAGGAGCCCCCAATTGGATTTGAAACACTAACGGGATCCTCAACAAGACTAGTACTTAAGTGCAGATTTTCAACAATATCAGAAGAAATAAAAGTATGCGATGCGCCAGAGTCAAATAAGGTTCGAACATGAAATTCAGAAATGTAAACAAGGCTTTCTACAGAGATATTACTACCTTGGTCAAGAGCTGGAGTGGTGCTGAGAGCATGCAACTGCCCTCCAGAAGGTCCTGCTCGCTGAGTCTGCCCTTGCCCTTGTCCTTGCTTCTAAGGGCAATCCTTACTGAAGTGTCTAGTATCTCCATAATGAAAGCATTCACCCAACTTTCTCTTCTTCCTTCTATAGTCTTTAGCTAGATGTCCCGTAATACCACAAAAGTTGCACTTCCTTGTCTCACGTGGTTTGTTAGCATTGTTGTTGTTGTTGTTGTTCTTGTTATTCTTTTTGCCTCCCTTCTTGAAGTCAACCTTCTTATTCTGAGTCTCATTAGGCTTAACCTCCTTCTTTTTATTCTAGTCTTTCTCATGAAGTAGGGCCATATCCACCAAGCTTTCAAAGGTCGCTCCCATGGGTATATGAGTTATGGCCAAACTGTGTAGTGGCTCGTTCAATCCTCGAGCAAAGCGTATAGCCTTCTTCTGAGCTGTGTTAACCAAGTCCAATCCGAACCTAGCAAGCTGATTAAACTTATTCACGTACTCCCTAACAGTCATGTCCCCTTGCTTAAGTGCTAGGAACCTCTCCATCTGAAGGTTCTCTTATGCTGACAATAAGAATTTAAGCCCAAACCTCTCTCTAAAGTCTACCCAAGTCTCAACTGGCCTGGTAGCGTTGGTGACTTCCCACCAAAATGCAGCTTCCTCTTTCAACAACCATGCTGCCAACTGAACTTTCCTATGATCCTCCACATCGAAGATAACAAACAAGTCTTCAGTCTCCTTTAGCCAGTTTCGTGCCTCAACGAAGGTTTCAGTTCCAACGAAGTTCTTACCGCCCATTGCTTTAAAGTCTTTGCATATTTTGGCAAAGGCGTTACCCGGAGGAGGAGGAACCGCAACCACTAGGGGAGGAGGAGGAGGGATGTCTGCCGGGCCCGCCCCGTTGGACCTAGCTTCTAAGTACCTTCGGAACCATCCAGGTACGGGTACTCCCTCAGGAAGGTTAAGGTCAGACATGCTGAAAAACGAAAAGAAAAAGATTCAAATGAGGAAACAAAGGAAAGTGCTAATGGCTTTTGGGGAATAGCCTTTTCTTAAAAATAAAACATTTCTTGAAAAATGCTTCTTTATAAATGGTTTTGAAAATATTTTCAGAAGGTTTTTGAAACTTTTTCCCAGCCCGGTAACCTTCTGCTCTGATACCAAATGTAACACCCCACCTCCGCTAGGGTCACTCACAAAGGGAATGCACTAGTTTTGATGGAGCATTATCTAGGTAAACATGCATAGATATATCAGAAGACAGAACATAAATAAAGCAGCGGTAGAAATTAAAAACCAAATCTCATTACTTTCAAGAAAAGAGTCAAAACCTTATATATACAAGGTACAAATTGTCATTACATCAAGTTCTAATTAAAGAAGCATAAACTTAAGATAACAAAAGTAAATTATTCCCCAAAGAAAGCAGAAGTGCAGCCATAGCATAGCTCAAGACCAAATCGTACAAGAGCTGATAGAAAGCAAGCTAAATCCAAGCTACGAACTAGCGTTTCCTCCCTGAGAACCTGGGGGGAACGAAAGAAAAAGGGTCAGTCATAAAGACTGGTAACCCTAGTGACTTTCAGTATAAAAACTAGTAAAGTTAACAAGACATGAATAAACGGAGAATAAACATAAGGATGATGATAAGTTTGGCATGATAACTAAGATAACAAGATAAATCAAGTCTAGCATCGCATATTCAAGATTCGTTGCACCAACTGTACTAGTATTCTAACCCATGTCAAGTATTAACCATGAAATGATCCCTTGGCCCAATATCATGAAATGACCCATTACGGGGTCCTACAGTACGATTTACTAATCGATCGGCTCCCAACAAGTTCTAGCTCGTCATTTGTCTGTGTCATACGGCCCAATCACGAAATGTAGTCACCTGTGCTAGTTCCACCATAGGGTGTATCAAGTCCTCTGGTGCCAACTACCGACACGAATCAAGCACGCACAGTGTAAACCTACGGGTGCCCAATGCCTGCTTTTTCAACTCCGGACTACGTGCACGACCATAGTCCGCCTAAACCTACAATGGTGCACCTACTCAGCCGTCGTTCTGGTCGCTTACAATTAGCCCAGTAATCGTGCCCCACCCTGCCTAGTCCCAGGGTATCGTGATACATCTAAGTGGATTACTGCTGAAAAGGACCGCGTAACTAGGGTTTCTAATGGGTTAAGTGTTGTCATTCAAATTCGTGACTTAACCCTACCAAATCATGTATCAAGTTGGTTAAGTGTGTTCAAGCGGTTCATGACTTAACCCTATCAAATCATCGTGTCAAATTGGTTAAATATATTCAAGTGGTTCATGACTTAACCCTATCATGTGGCATTAATTCATTAATGCACCCCAACCTCTCACATTAGACTAGTTGTTGTGGTCACTGGATTTGCCGAGCGGTTCCGGGCAGATTTACACCACAACATAGTCTAACCTCGGGTTTTACATGCGATATGACCAACTACCCACATTTGATCCTATTGTTTACTGTCACTGGATTCGCTGGGCAGTTTCGGGTAGATTTACACTGCAAACTCAACCACACCTCGAGTTGGCCATTTTCAAATTCATTCTAGCATCATGTCCATGTTCAAGTTTTCATGTCAAGTTCATGTCCATATCCAAGTTCAAACTATAGCAATGTTCATGTTTCAAGTTCATAGTAAATTCAGGTTTTTCCTAATCTACCCAATCACATTCCCATCGCACGTAAACTCTAATCGATACAAACAAATCTAATTAGGGAATAACATAGAAAGAACTGGCATAAGGTGGCAAAAGTGATTACAAGTCAAGCATGGTATAACTTGAGATAAATGATTACAACAATACTGGCATATGGAATAGTGGTCTCAAATATCAAATCTAGCAAAATAGGGTGATAGTCATGGTAACAGTTGACATAAGATAATAACCCGAAACTTGTGAATAACAACTGTTTCAACATCACAGGCATGAATATTATTGACATTAAGGGTTTTAGATCTACAACATGTATAGGCCCCAAATCAATTTCATGCAAATATTCCTTCAAGTCAAGATTCAAGATGAATAGATCCAAGGTGAACAAATAGTAGATCCAAAATGAACAATGATAGATCCAAGATATACAATGATAGATCCAAGATAATTATCATACTTAGGTTCAATCTCGATTTACAACATGTCCATATTAAGTTTAAAGTTTAGATCTTAAAGTAACTGAGGCTTACAGATCGTGGTTAGAGAATTAGAAAACAAAGAGGCGATGTTGAATCTCGAGTCTAATAGAAATCCCTCAAACAGCAATACTCTACACGTAGCCTTGTTGGAGAAGAAGCAATCCCTTTCCTCTAACTTTTCAACCAGAGTTTTAGCAACATAAGGTCAGAGAGAATTTGTGTAGAGAGACTAGAGTTAGGGGCTGTTTATATAGGGTCTGTCCAACGAATTTAGACAGAAATCGGACTAGAAACATCAGAGTGAACTCTGACTCAAAAATGGGCTCGGCAACCAGGTCGACACCGAGGTCGACTCTATGGTCGACCTAGTCCTGGGCTGGTCGACACTATGGTCGACCCCTAGGTCGACCTGGTCCTGGGCGGGAAATTTCCCGCCCAGTCCGTTCTGGGGTTTGAATTCGAAATTTGAATTCGAATTCTAAGTTGTTCTAAACTTGAAAATTTCTGAAAACTTCAAAGGGTCATAACTTGGTCATACGGACTCCGATTTTCGAAAACTCGGACTTGTTTCCAAGCAGAATTTTGAGACAAACGTAATGGCGTATCCCGTTGCCCTTGATTCTTATCTTAAAAATTAATTATGTCTTGATTTATGGTTATAACACGTTATAAAAATACGGGTTGTTACAAGAATGGATAAATTTATCCATTTATGTAACAAAAATTTATCCATATTAAATTAATAATACTGAAGTGAACATCATATATTACAAACTCTTATTACTATTATTAATGTAACTAACATTGCAACATTTCTTTTATTTACATCATGTTTCTACCGTTGAAAACCGCTATTATATAGAAAGAATAAGTGATGGTCTAATTCAAGGTAAAATTGAAAGGTTAAATGTGTATCGGTTCATGAACAGGGCTTAAAAAAGAAAAAAATTTATGACAATTTAATTATATGACATACTATATATGGCTAGATATGCTTGATTTTTAATGTCAAAAGTAAAAATTATGTATGTAGAAGTAGCATTAAAAGATGTAATGAATCATATAGCCAAATAATGGAATATAAGCACGAATACCATGTTCTATTAGAAGATTACAAATGTCAAAATGAACTATTATAAAATATAGACAGTAAACCATTTAAGCACATTTCCATGGCGTTTACAATAATATGTAAAGAGTATGTGATGACACGGTCAGGCTAGCATTGCATATGATAGCAGTTATTATACATATAATTTTTATTTTTTTGTTGATCATCCAGATGATAGTAATCACATCTGTTGAATTCAATCCATCTATGCTTGAAGAAATAATCATTTAAAATTTCTATTGTAGTCTGATACCGATACCTGTATGTAGATTTGTGGGGTTTGTGTGAGTAGTTGTGCAATACTGTGCGAGTAGTTATGCAAATTTGGGTTACGTGTATGTAGATTTGGGTTATTACATGTATGCAGATTTAGGTTAGTGTATGCAGATTTGGGTTACGTGTATGAAGATTTGTGTTATGCAGATTTGGGTTATGAATATTTGGGTTACGTGTATGCAGATTTGATTTTTTAAAAGAATGACATGTTTTGACCTTTTTAGCCATTTTGTATTTTGCAGAAAATGAATAAAAGGAAGAGGATTGATAAAAAATGGCTAAAAACAATCCAAGAATGCAGCACATCCAATGATAATGCTAAAAGCAGTGACAACATGGTGGATAGCAACATTCGCATTGAAGGCAACTCACGAAAAAATGGAAACCAAGACAACCAAATGGAAGTACACACTCAGAATTACGATGCTCAAATTACGGACAACGTTGAAGCAGTTGACAAAGATTCAACGCATGTTTCAGAAAATTGTGAAGCTGACATGAATGAGACTACAAGCGATGTCAATAAAAATCCAATTGTGAAGCGCAATGTTAGAGGTCTAACCAAAGTGAAAAGACTTCCATCAAATCTTTCTAGTCATATTGAAGTTGAAGTTGATGCGGATGGCAAACCAATAGGAGACGGGTTTACCCTTGATAAGTTACCCTTGATAAGTGGAAGAATCTAAGTGACAAACTACAAGTTGCTTTATGGGGTTGCATTCAGGTATATCTTTATTTGTAGGTTAAAATTTCAGTTGACACTTAATGTTCATTTTCTTCTTGTTGTTAATGATATTTAGCAAGAATTATTCTGATTTTAATTATATTGACAAACTACAAGTGGTTTTACCAATATTCTTTTCATGTTGACACTTGCAGAAAAAAAATTGAGTTACATCTTCTATAGACAAATTAATTGCTGAAATGAAAAATATTTCTATATGATGACTGCTTAGATGTAGTCGTGACTTGATTTCTATATTTCTTAGGATTTCTTTTCGAATGACTTAATAGAGAAATAATTATCTATTTAAGGCTTGTTTTTCCTTTGAAGTCTACTTCTATGCTTTTATTTGACTTGTTTATAATCTTTTAGGTGGTACTAAATATGCATGCATTTGTTAATGGATAAAAATTTAGTCTGTTGTAAATGATCTGCCTTATACATGCCTTTAAATATTGCAGGTTAGATTTAAACTGGATGAAGAATGGCAAAAGGCGTGCATATTTCATCAAATGGGATGCATATTTAGAGGTTCAAAATCTCAATTAGTTCGCAAAATAGCAAAAGCAAGGAGCGACGAAGAAAGAAATAGGTTGAAACCAGGCAACCTAAGTATGGATGAGTGGAAGAAGTTTGTCAAGTCCAAAACGACTCCAGAGTTTAAGGTAAAAATTACATATTTAATATTGATGAGATGCGAAAATCAATCTGGATTTTTTAATGAATGTTTTCATTTTATTCTTAGGAATTGAGTCAAAAATATCAAGCTATTAGAGACAATTTGATACCTCATATGTGATGGCCCGCTCGCACCAGCCGGCATTTCCTCCGAAAGTGCGCTGTACACATGCCCGACTAGCACGAAACGGTCACCAAAGAAAGAAAAGAAGAGAATGAACTACTCGAAAACCTGTAGAATGTCTCACAGCGCATGGAATAAAATATAATAATAACATACTTGACATAAAACAGGCGAGACAGTGCATAAGCTGATAACCAAACCATCATAGTAGGGGAAATTCAAATACAGCTTATGATCCAACATTATCCTTATTACAACTTTAAAACTGTCTCTAAAGCAAAAGAAAGCAAAAGTAGAAGATACACTACTAATGCCCAAGCAGTGATCTTCAACAACACAGGGAGAATATCTATATATATCATACGTGGAAGCCTCCTGCTCGTCTCCGGATCAGCTACTCGTGCCTACCCAGCTAACATGTCTCTAGTCTGCTCGTGAGAGCACCCAGAGTAATAAGAAGAGACATAAAACTCTGGGTTAGACAAAAAGTCTGGTATGAGCGATAAGTAGCTAAATAGAACAATGACAGGTATACTAAACCATACCTGAACCTGGACCTACAACCAAAGAGTTAGCACTACATACCGTACAATACTCTAAGGTGCCACAAAACAAATGGTGTATAGATATGGGAGTGGGGGTGTGCCTGTCATAATGATGGCAAACAAATCAACATAACAACCATCCTCAATTCTCTCACTCAGTGCGTAAAGCATACGATATCTACCGCTTCGATCACTAGACCCATCGAAGTAGTGACGAAGTTCAACTTGTACAACTACTGCTACTACCAAGCTTACCACATGGAGTCATGACCAAACCTTTACAAATGACCCCACTTCATTGGTCTATAGCTCTTTAGTCGTACCTAGGCCACTGTGGCTCTGAATCCGTTCACATACCCCCTACACATAGTGATCCAAAGTCACAGACATCGACAACCCCTTAACACACGTCCCGCAGCAAAGCCTAACTCATGAAGTTAACTCGTTGGTTCCCAAATGGACCCTGAGTACAATCTTCTCTTTTGGACTACCTTTGCATTTCGGGGTATGGTCTCCTCCGGATCGGTCTTCTTCATTCGACTCGGTTCGCAGTCCCCCTCTAGTTCAGATTGGTTCTCTTCCCTCATTCAGTCCATGGTCACCAGCTCCCTTCGGATCGGTTCGAGTATCCTTCAGCGGATCAGATCGGGTTGGCTTCATCTCCAGATCATGATGATGCTCCAGTTTGGTCAAGATCCCTTTGCCTGTGCAGGCGGATCGGGTCGAGATGTCATACCGGTTCGGGTCGTGCCGTCTTCACCAGGTTGGATCGGGTCGTGGTCTTCAACTCTATCTCATGAAGCATTCAGCTCGTGACGCGGTCCGGTCCTTTGGCTCGTGGAGATGGCTCATGATGGGGCTACACGATCGGGTCGGGTTCGGAAGGAGGGGCGATCCGATCCGGTCTCTACATAATTTCCGGGCGCTATTCCGGCGACTGTTTACGCCATTCGGTGGCATTTTCGACCAATCTAACTATTCTAGACAATCATAATTCATACCAAACAGTCATAGGAACATATAACATCAACCACAAACATCAAAACAATAACTTGATAGGTTAAAATAGATCAAACATAGCCAAAACCCATATTTTCCCCTTAAGCATGTTTAGGAATAATTAATGATAGGATTAGCAAAACTTAACTAAACTATCCAAAATTTCTAACAGAGGTATAAAACAATATTTCGAATTTTATAAATATTTTTCCAGAATTTTATCATTTTTAATTTCGTTAATCTTCACTAATTACCCTTAATCAACCGTAATTAGTGCAAAACTTTGCAAATCACTCACCTTGGCCACAAATAAAATTTTCAGAACTGAAACCTCGCTGATTTGGGCGAATACTAATGTCTAACAGTAGCTCTAATACCGATTTGGTGAAGATCTTCCTTCATTTGATGTTGATTAAGATAAAACTTGATTAGAAGTTGATTTGGTTGTTGGAGGCCATTGTTTGGGTTCCAAGAATGAAAGTGGTGGCCGAAAAATGCAAATAAGATCGTTTTCTAACTGATTTCTGCCTCCTCATAACCCTAATCCCGAAATGGGTCATGGGCCCTTTTGTTAATCACCCTAATTAGGCTCGGTTAAGCTGTTTTTCACCTTCTAAACCTTGTTTCAGCCATATCTCCCAAATGGTGAGTCCGTTTAGCTAATGTGACCACTCTACAGAATTGTAAACCATCATCCGGAGCCAATGGAAGTGGTTTCAGGTCAAAAATCCTTTCCAATCAAAAGTTATGGTCAAAACAAGATCAGCTAAGGGCAAAACGGTCATTTAAAAATGGTGAAAAATCATGAACATGGGAAATGACCCCAATTGTCGTCTCCCAAAGTTACATGACCATACGACTTCGTATGTGAAAGAAATAAGTATTCTACGATCCTGCGATGCGTAGAATGCGGGTCGTTACACTCTCCCCCCCATAAGAAATTTCATCCCCGAAATTCCTTAACCCAAAACATACAAAGGATCCTGCATGCCTACCAACCATATACAATAATCAATCATGCAAAACAAACAAAACAAGCCTATCCGAGCATGAAGAAAGACTAAATTGAAACTGAAATCTTACCAGGCGAAGAATTCTGGATACGTCTTCCTAATGCTCTCCTCTGTCTCCCAAGTACAGTCATTCTCATTCTTGCGCCACTGAACCTTGACTAATTTCATTGCCTTCCTTCGAAGCAGCTTCGTATAGTTCCCAACAATACGCATAGGCTTGCGGTTCCCAACCACCTCGGGTTCAACTTCGACATCATCCAACTGATCAGGTGAAATAGTCACATCTGAGTCATGTACGAACTTTCTTAACTGGGAAACATGAAATACGTTATGAACTCTTGCCATCTTCTCTAGTAATTCAACTTTATATGCCAATTTCCCAATTTGCTCAAGAACTGAGAATGGACCAACAAATCTTGGTGCTAACTTGCCTCTCCTGCCAAATCGTATCACGCTCTTCAACGGAGAAATCTTGACAAACACCAAGTCGCCAATGGAGAACTTTAAATATCTTCTCCTCTTATCGGCATAACTCTTCTGCCTATCTTGGGCAGCCTTCATTCACTGTTGGATAATCTTAATCTTAGCTGAAGTTTCTCTTATCACATCGGGTCTAAGTACAAACTTTTCACCAGTTTCTACCCAACATGACGGTGAGTTGCATGGTCTTCCGTACAAAGCTTCAAATGGAGCCATACCAATACTAGATTGATAACTATTATTATATGCAAACTCTACTAGATGCAAATGGTCATCCCATGATCCACCAAAATCCAATATACAGGCTCTCAAGAGGTCTTCTAATATACGATTCACCCTCTCTGTTTGACCGTCGGTTTGAGGATGATACGCGGTACTGAGATGTAATTCTGATCCTAACGCCTCTTGTAAGCTCTTCCAAAATCCACTAGTGAACAACGGATCTCGGTCACTCACAATGCCTTTGGGTATTCCATGAAATCTCACTACCCACTTTACATATAGTTCAGCTAACTTAGCTGCCGTCATGTTTGACCTGATGGGTATAAACCTTGCACTCTTAGTCAATCGGTCCACAATCACCCAAATGCTATCATGGCCCGATCTAGTCCTTAATAACCCATCAATGAAATCCATTGAGATTTGTTCCCATTTCCATTCTGGAACTTCTAATGGTTGTAACAAAGCACTAGGCTACTTTTGCTCAGCTTTAACTAGCTGGAAATTCATGCATTTAGATATAAATTTCCCAATGTCTCTTTTCATCCCTTCCCAGTAGTATGTCTGCTTCATGTCTTGATACATCTTGTTACCACCGGGATGTATAGTCAGTTTTGAGTGATGCCATTCTCTTAACACTTCATCTCTCGATCCATTGACACTGGGTACAACAAGCCTTCCATTCTTTCTAAGCCATCCATCTCGATCAAGCCCATACTTGTTCATCTCCTCGTCGATACCCATTTCTAACTTGGAGATGATTTCCAATAAGTTAGGGTCGTCCCTCTGACTAGAGCCGATCCGCTCAATCAAAGTGGGTCTGATCGTCAAATTTGCTAATATTTCTGGATCCAATTCACACTTTGGTCTGAAATCATACCCAGCGATGTACTCCAATTGCTTCCACTCTAGAAACATAGCCCCTAAACTGGCATGTCTTCTACTCAATGCATCAGCCACCGCATTGCCCTTTCCTGGTGTATATGCGATGTCAAAATCACAGAAAGCTAAAAATTCTAACCATCTTTGCTGTCGGAGATTTGGATCCTTTTGAGAGAAGAGATACTTTAACGATTTATGATCAGTAAACAACTCGAATCTTTCTCCCAAGAGATAATGTCTCCACATCTTCAGTGAAAACACGATCGCTGCCAATTCCAAATCATGGGTAGGGTATCTTTTCTCGTGCGGTTTCAATTGCCGACTTGCATAAGCTACAATCCTACCGCCCTGCATCAATACAGCACCTAGTCCGGTACCACATGCATCCGTATATACCGTCATCTCTTCATTCCCCTTAGGAATGACTAACACTCGTGCACATGTCAACTTTTAGTTCAGAATCTTGAATGCATTTTCGCACTTCGTCCCAGACGAAAGCTTGATTCTTCTTGGTCAACTGAGTCAACGGTGCTGCTATCTTGGAGAAGTCTTGGATAAACTTACGATAATATCCGGCTAATCCCAAGAAACTTCTTATGTCCGTTGCATTCTTGGGCGTAGATCAATCTTGTACCGTAGCCACCTTCGCAGGATCCACGACAATACCATTCTCTGAAACAACATGGCCCAAGAATCTCACTTCCCTCCTCCAGAAGTGACACTTAGAAAACTTTGCTTTCAATTGGTGTTTTCTCAACACCTCCATCACTATCCTCAAATGTTCCTTGTGTTCTTCCTCTGTCCTCGAGTAGACCAAAATATAATCCATGAACACAAGGGCAAACTTATTCAACTGAACTCTGAATGCCCTATTCATAAGATCCACAAAATATGCTGGGGCATTGGTCAGCCCGAATGGCATGACCAACCACTCATAAAATCCAGACGGCGTTTGAATGGCCGTTTTAGCTATACTCTCAGCTTCCACTCTAAGTTGATGAAAACCTGTCGCGAGATCCAACTGACAGAATACTCTTGCGCCACTCAACTGATCAAACAAATCATCTATCCGCGGTAGAGGATACTTGTTCTTCCTCATCACTTTATTCAACTCGCGGTAGTCCAACACAAACGAAGGGAACCATCCGCCTTGGTAGCAAACACAACTGGTGCTCCCCATTCAGAAAAACTCCTTCTGATAAATCCCTTCTTCAAAAGATCGCTGACTTGCACCCCAAGCTCTCGCTGCTCCCTTGGTGCCATACGACGAAGTGGAATCACTATAGGTCTGGCATCTTTCACTAAATCAATACGGAACTCAATCTCTCGGTGTGGTGGAAGCCCGGTTACTTCCTCGAAGACGTCCGGATACTGGCCAACCACGGGCAAACCTGACAACTCACAATGCGGGATGTCGAGGGAATTTAGAAAACTAGCCATTACCCCATCATCGGGTAGACCACCAAACACTACCCTCCGCCCATCATTCGCTCTAGCTGTCACCAAAAAGCCCTCACAGTCCACCACCACCCCGTATCTTTGGAGCCAATCAACTCCCAAAATAATGCCAAACCCTGTAAATCCCAAAACAAAGCAATCACAAACAAACATGCATCCATGACTCAATAAGACCACATTACGACAAATCATGCTAAGGTTAGTCGAACCACCAATCGGGTTCGTCACTACTAGAGGTCTATCGACAATCTCGGGCTCCAATCCCAACCTATCTACCAGGTCACTAGATATGAAGGAACTGGAAGCTCCGGTATCAAACAAAACTCTAACAGGAACATCATAAACAGAAAGCATACCTTGGATAACGACATTCTTTCCCTTCTCCGCCGCAGTTGGGGCATTCGACGAAGAAGGAATAACATTAAGGGCATATCCTTTCACCATCTATTTCTCTTTAGGGGGTTGCGGAAACTTGTCCTTGTGATGTCCCACTTGGCCACAGTTGAAGCACTTCCTATCCGCTGGCTTGGCCCGACAATTACTAGCATAATGGCCCTTTTTACCACAGCTGAAGCACTCAACATCCTTCTTATCCTTTTTCCTCTGGCCATCCTTATTCTGGTTCTGCTTCCTCTTATTCTGAAAACCATTCTTGCCTCCACCGCTTGCTTGCGGCTTTGGCTCTTCTACGGATGCGACCTCAATCTTCGACTTAGGGTAAAGACTCTCTGACCTCAATGTTGTCCCCACAATCGAGTCAAACGTCTCATCGATGTGGTTAATAAGCCTTTCCCCGAAGTATCCATCCAAGCCAGTTATGAACTTCTCGTTCTTCTTCTCGGCAGTATCTATTAGGGATAACCCATATTTCTACAAAGTGTCGAATTCGGCAATATACTCCGAGACAGCTCTGCCATTCTGCTTGAGTTCCAAGAATTTCTTAAACAACACTGACTTCTGAGCAGCTGGAATGAACTTATCGCTAAAGCGAGCCTTAAGCTGATCCCAAGTAATCTGATCCTCGGGAGTAGCTGCCTTTATAGCATTCCACCAATTCATTGCCCGTCCTTGCAGCTGACGGGATGCTAGCCTTCTTTTCATCGCATCCTCTATACCCAGATCTTTGAAGATACGCTCGCAGCTATCCAACCAATCCTGAACATCTGTAGCCGACTCCGGAACGGCTTCCCACCAAGACTTGTATAATCCTTATTCAGCTTGGCGAAATCGTCCCTAGGCTCCTGCACTATTGGACCACCACCATTACCACCATTGGGAGCTGCTCTCTGCACATCCCTAAGCATATCTCTCATGAGTTCAGTAAACATCGTCCTCATGTCAGCAGCATTCCCATTATTGGCTCCTCTACTGGCACCTCTTGTGTATCAGCTCATCGTTCAATCTGTAAAGAGGAAACGATTAACCATCTCCATGGTGGTGCTAGTGCAGTGCGACTTCATCCTTAGCTATACTAATAATATATATATAGCTTTGAAAACCAAAATAATCAAAAAATACACGCTCTCATATACGTATACTATCTCTCCCTGATAACTTTCCTAGGTTAACTACGCAACCTAGAGCTCTGATACCAAGTGTGACGGCCCGCCCTCACCAGCCGGCATTTCCTCCGAAAGTGCTATGTACACATGCCCGACTAGCACGGAACGGTCGCCAAAGAAAGGAAAGAAGAGAATGAACTACTCGAATACCTGTAGAATGTCTCACAGCGCATGGGATAAAATATAATAATAACATACTTGACATAAAACAGGCGAAACAATGCATAAGCTGATAACCAAACCATCATAGCAGCGGAAATTCAAATACAGCTTATGATCCAACATTATCCTTATTACAACTTTAAAACTGTCTCTAAAGCAAAAGAAAGCAAAAGTAGAAGATACACTACTAATGCCCAAGCAGTGATCTTCAACAACACAGGGAGAATATCTATATATATCATACGTGGAAGCCTCCTGCTCGTCTCCGGATCAGCTACTCGTGCCTACCCAGCTAACCTGTCTCTAGTCTGCTCCTGAGAGCACCCAGAGTAATAAGAAGGGATATAAAACTCTGGGTCAGACAAAAAGTCTGGTATGAGCGATAAGCAGCTAAACAAAACAATGACAGGTATACTAAACCATACCTGAACCTAGACATGCAACCAAAGAGTTAGCACTACATACCGTACAATACTCTAAGGTGCCACAAAACAAATGGTGTATAGATACAGCGGTGGGGGTGTGCATGTCATAATGATGGCAAACAAATCAACATAGCAACCATCCTCACATCTCTCACTCAGTGCGTAAAGCATACGATATCTACCGCTTCGGTCACTAGACCCATCGAAGTAGTGACGGAGTTCAACTTGTACAACTACTGCTACTACCAAGCTTACCACATGGAGTCATGACCAAACCTTTACAAATGACCCCACTTCATTGGTCTATAGCTCTTTAGTCGTACCTAGGCCACTGTGGCCCTGAATCCGTTCACATACCCCCTACACATAGTGATCCAAAGTCATAGACATCGACAACCCCTTAGCACACGTCCTGCAGCAAAGCCCAACTCATGAAGTTAACTTGTTGGTTACCAACTGGATCTTGATTACAAACTTCTCCTTTGGACTACCTTTGCATCTCGGGTTATGGTCTCCTCTGGATCGGTCTTCTTCATTCGGCTCGGTTCGCAGTCCCCCTCTAGTTCAGATCAGTTCTCTTCCCTCATCCAGTCCGTGGTCACCAGCTCCCTTCGGATCGGTTCGAGTATCCTTCAGCGGATTGGATCGGGTCGGCTTCATCTCCAGATCGTGATGATGCTCCAGTTTGGTCAAGCTCCCTTGGCCTGTGCAGGCGGATCGGGTCGAGGTGTCATATCGGTTCGGGTCGCACCATCTTCACCAGGTTGGATCGGGTCGTGGTCTTCAACTCTAGCTCGTGATTCGGTCCGGTCCTTTGGCTCATGGAGATGGCTCGTGATGGGGCTACACGATCGGGTCGGGTTCGGAAGGAGGGGGCGATCCGATCTGGTCTCTACATACCGTTGTTCCAGCGACTGTTTACGCCATTGGGCAGCGTTTTCGACCAATCTAACTATTCTAGACAATCATAATTCATAGCAAACAGTCATAGGAACATATAACATCAACCACAAACATCAAAATAATAACTTGATAGGTTAAAATAGATCAAACATAGCCAAAACCCATATTTTCCCCTTAAGCATGTTTAGGCATAATTAATGATAGGATTAGCAAAACTTAACTAAACTACCCAAATTTTCTAACAGAGGTATAAAACAATATTTTAAATTTTATAAATATTTTTCCAGAATTTTATCATGTCTAATTTCGTTAATCTTCACTAATTACCCTTAATCAACAGTAATTAATGCAAAACTATGCAAATCACTCACCTTGGCTACAAATAAAATTTTCATAACTGAAACCTCGCTGATTTGGGCGAATACTAATGTCTAACAGCTGCTCTAATACCGATTTGGTGAAGATCTTCTTTGATTTGATGTTGATTAAGCCAAAACTTGATTAGAAAGTGATTAGAAGTTGATTTGGGTGTTAGAGGCCATTGTTAGGGTTCCAAGAAAGAAAGTGGCAGCTGAAAAATGAAAATAAGATCGTTCTCTAACTGATTTCAGCCTCCTCATAACCCTAATCCCGAAATGGGCCATGGGCCCTCTTGCTAATCACCATAATTAGGCCCGGTTAAGCTGTTTTTCACCTTCTAAACATTGTTTCAGCCATATCTCCCAAACAATGAGTCCGTTTGGCTAATGTGACCACTCTACGGAATTGTAAACTATCATCCGGAGCCAATGGAGGTGGTTTCAGGTCAAAACTCCTTTCCAGTCAAAAGTTATGGTTAAAACAAGATTAGCTAAGGGTAAAACGGTCATTTAAAAATGGGGAAAAATCATGAACATGGGAAATGACACCAATAGTCGTCTCCCAAAGTTACATGACCATACGACTTCGTATGTGAAATAAATAAATATTCTACGATCCTGTAATGCGTAGAATGCGGGTCGTTACATCATACAAGTAGTCATAAAGGAATTGCTCGAGTGGCCGATGATTTGGTAAAAATTACTACTTTATATACCATAATATTTATTGGCTAGTTAGTCATTGTGGCGTGTTGTAAAAAATATTCTATAAACATAGAAAAAGGCGAGTCCTCTGGCCATCTTCAGTCTGTCGAGAACAAGTTTGGATCAAATCGCACACACGAAAGAATGGCGAGCCGGTAAATTCGATTGCTGCAGATGCTATTGTAAGTACTTTGAAATTTTATTAGATAATAATATGTTTATTATTGTGATGGTTCGATTGCGTATAATATGCATGTATGACAACATGTGTAGGAAAAAATTAAACAAATACAGAGTGAATCAAATTCCAGCTCAACAACTAATTACAAAGACGATGCGCTTGCAAGAGTATTAGGGCAGGATAGACCAGGACGGTTGAGAGAATGGGACGGGGTATGACATACACCAAGGCAATGTGGTCATACATGAGGGATAAACAAACAATCGAGATGCAAAAGAAAATTTCAGAATTAGATGCGATAGTTCGCATTCTTGTGAAAAATAAGGTATTTCTACTACACGACGTATGTGTTTTTAGCATTGCTCATTTGTATCTTATTTTAGCACTTCAAATTATTGTACATGGCTGTTGAAACAACATAACTTAATTTAACCACGGCAGCCATGTATACATGTGGAGCATTGATTGTTTGGACCCATTTGTTGGTAGAACTTAATTTAATCACAGCAACATATTATAATTATTGCGGGCATTGTTATTGACAACTTTTGTTAAGGGGAGGCTATTTTTAAAAAAAATAAAAAATTGTTAAGGGGAGGACTACATAAAAAAGTAACCCCTTAACAAATTAATGTAATTTTACAAATTTACCCATGAAGCTTTATCTTCTTCCTTCTATTCATTAATGTCATGTTATATCGAATTAAGATATTAATTTCGGAAGGGGTGAACTGAACCTGCTCACATTTGGGGGTTATAGTTTTGAAAAAAAAATCATGTATTTTTATGATCTTTATATTCTTTTTCTTTTTAATTTCAGTTGTACAATATTTTTATTGCATATTGCAGCATATAATAGCTATTTGACTTAAATGTTAATTTTTTAAATGCAATATAAAATGTTGATTTTCCCTTATGACATTATGGATAGAATAATAAGATAAATTCACATCTGAGATAAAATAGCTATTATTAAGTGTTGAATTTTCTTACCCATTGAAGTTTATTTAGGATGCATTAACCAATTGGTAGATTTTATTCATATCCACCTTAACTATTACTTAATCCACCCTATTTTTTTGGATTAGTTCCTTTTTTTATGGTCTGTTTTAATTTTCAAAAATTGGTTACTTCGTCCACCAAACTTTCATTTGCATCTTCTTCTCCAGGTTCTCTTCCTTTCCTTGCCTAATAGTAACATTGAAAAATCCAAAAAATTACAATTTAAAACAGCAATAGTAATATTCCAAATTTACTTTCTCGTTCTTTTCATTACCATGTAGTCTGAGGATGCCCAATATTGGTTTGGCCCATTTGTTGACTTCCTATTGTAATTTAATACTCCTAGCATCGTTTGTTCTCTTTGTACTATAAATTTTACACTTTTTATTTTCAGTATATAAAGCACCTATTAAGAAAAATCCATCTAAGATGCTAGGAATAATGGTACGGAGGGTAACAAATGCTTTTCACAACGGAGTTCAATTTCTATGTCAATGTTATTGTGTGTCCTCCTGTGCCACAAAAAATCACAATTATTCACCAGAACAGATTGATAAATTTACGAAATTTATCATTTTGTATGAATGGGTGACGATAAAATGAAGAGCAGAGATTTATATGGCACATGGGAGGGATAGAGTATTTGAGCTGCAGCGGAGTTGCATTAGCAATCATATGTCAATATTTGAAAAAGGAAAAAACATTGTAAATTTATGTACAATGCAGCACAACAATGCAAAATAATACCAAAAAGAACTCTTTTTGATGAGCATAGATAGAATCTTGAATATATGAAATGCAACATCAAAAAGAAGAATGAGGAGTCACTAATCTGAATCTATATAATGGAGGACAAAAGCAGAGAGCGAATAAAGTTAGATCAAAATGCTTTGCATTATAATTCGGAATAAGGACACCATATATTTCTAATAGTAAGGACACTGTGTATTTCTGTGTTCACCACCTTTCTTAAATCTAACAGTTGTGTCAAGATAGACATGCATCCCTGTGTGTGCAAATTTTGCAAAGATTTTCATTTTTTTACTACTCTAACATGATTAGCAATTAGTTTTTATGCAGAAGACTGCTTATTTGAGAAATTACGAAGAAATAATGTACTGGAAGTAATATAAACAGAAGCCATGTTTGTGATCGCTTCAATATGTAAATGAAAAACATAATGGTTTTTGATGTACCATATGCACCATCTCCATCACTTTTGTTTGTAGGTTGTGTAATAACCCAGATATCTGGGCCAATTTAAAATTTTTATTTTGGCAATTTAATGAAGTTTAAATATTTAAAATGATTTATTTTAAATAATGACGACGAGAAATTCATTTTGGATGGAAATAGAATGTATAGATTTATTTGAATCGACGTTAGAATACAAATATTTTATTTTAAATATAAAAGGAATTGAAAATGGCGCGGTAGTTCGAAAATTCGATTTCAAATTTCAAATAAATGTACAGGATTCAAAATAAATCGGATTTTAGCGAAACCAAAAATATTAGAATCTAATTGAGAATATCTTTCCAACGAATCCGAAAAATTGAAATTTCATAGCGGGATAAAAAGTTATGCCCAGTTGAAATTTCAGAATAGTTGCTATCGAATTTTGAGCCCTTAAAAATGGAAATTTTGCAAATGACCTCTGTTTTCGACAAAACTACTTTTGTTGGATCCAGGATGTCAAGTTATTGCTAGATTCCAAAATTCGTAATTTTCTGAGTTAATATGTGAGCGTGGCGAAGGAAAACGTGTTTTGACAGTTTTAGTCAATTTCGATCGACCAGAAAATGGCCATTTTTCTAACGGTCTCGGAATTTGACGAAATTAGTTTTGTTGGAACCGTATCGTCAATACGAAGCTAGAAAATATTTTGGGAATTTTTAGAGTCTGTATGTGACCCCGGTAAATTGAAATGTACGTTTAAAATTGAATATATAGATTTATATTTTAAATTTAGCGGAAACTGATCGAATCAGCCTACGATACATATCCCATTGTGTTTATAATGGGGGTAATTAGCTAGAGTTAATAGTCGTTGGGTTTGAATCGGGGTTCGAAATTAAAAGTCAACTTTTGGGAATTAAATATAATATAAAATTAAAATAAAATAAGAAACCCCTCCTCCCTTTTCTCTTTGCCCAGACCCCCCCCCCCCCCGGTTTACTTTTCAAATCGAAAACAAATTAAAAAGAAAAAAACCCTAGAACCTATCGCGTCGCGCAGCCCTCAACCCCGTTGCCCTCACGTCGCGCCGCCCCGGGGGACCTCTGCCGTCGCTGGCACACTCAACCCCTCCAACCTTGTCGCAGTACCTCCCCCTCCCTCAATCCGAAGCTCGAACCCCCCCCCCCCCAATCCCCCTAAACCGTAACCCTAACCACCCAATTCCGCCACCTACACCATGAGCGCCGCCTCCCCAAGCCTACAGCACCCCCTACGCCTCTCCTCTTCGATAACAGTAAGTTTTTATTTCAATTATTTCATTTTCCTTTTGTGATAATTGATTTAGTTAAATTAGAGATTCAACATTGTTTTGAAATCTGATTATATGTATATATATAATAGCAGCATTTTAAAATGAAATTTATAAATATATAAATGAATAAATATTATAAAAATATGATTTTTATATTATAGAAAGTATAAAGATATGATTTTTATATTATAGAAAGAATAAAAATATGATTTTTATATAATAGAGAATATAAAAATATAATTTTTATATATGTAGCGAAATAAAAATCTGATTTTTATTATATATATGTTGAGATAAAAATGTGATTTTTATAGCATCGAAACAAAAATTCGATCTTTATATAAGAAGTAGGAATATAAAAATATAATTTTTATATAGAAGGAAGCAACGAAAAAAAATATGAAGTAGAAATAAAAATGTGATTTTTATTTATTGGAATGAAGCAATAAAAATATAAATTTTATTATGAATAGCGTGGTAAGGACTGTATTGGAGTTTCAAACAAATTCAAGCCATTCAGAAATTAAGAAATGAAACGGCGGAGTGGAACCCTCGGCGAGAACTCCTCGCTTTTATTTTAATTTCTAGTTTGAAATATATACTAGGATGCAGACGGTGCTTAGCAGCACCCGACACCCGTCGTCCCAGACCATGGATGACTTGTTTGTTTGATTGATGCATTGTGAAATTTGATTGTGTAATGTGGAATGAAATAAAATATTTTATCATTATAAAATATTTTATAGCTAAAAATATAATTTTTAACGTGTATATAAAATAAATATGAATAAACAAATCGGATGGTTTGTTTATGTACACCCATTCGAAGGATATTGATTGGGACGATAAATTTTACACATCGCCCAACTGCACAATTAAAAATATGTGTTTGTTGATTTGAAACACCGCACGGGTATTGGGATGATATTTGACGTACACTAATCCCGGTTGTTTAGTTGTATGTCAATCGATTGGCTAACAGACTGTGTAAGCGTTAATTATTTATATTTAATGCTTATGCAGTTGTGTGGTGCACTCTGGATGATGGTTGATGATTTATCGTTGCTATTATATACATGTATTGTAGGGAATCCATTTAATTAACGTTATATGGCAATTGATTGGGCCTCATTCCAATTTGGAAAATAAGGAATATTATAAAAGAAAATTCATGTGTTGAATAGAAAGAAAATTCATGTGTTGAATAGAATAAAAATTCACGTGTTGAATAGAAAGAAAATTCATGTGTTGAATAGAAAGAAAATTCATGTGTTGAATAGAATAAAAATCCATGTGTTGAATAGAATGAAAACTTATGTGTTGAATAGAATAAAAATTCATGTGCTGAATAAGAATATATATTCATGTGTTGAAGAAAATGTTCATTTGTTGGATAGAATAACGAAGTTATTGAAATATATAAAGCCGTGTTGGCTAGATATGCGACATTTTGACGCGAACGATATTTATATCGATTATATTCATTTTTATAATGATTATACAAAAGGAAGTGATTTAAAAATATAATGTTTTGAAAATATTATCATTTGTATATCGATGATGTGGAATATTCAATTTTGATTCGAAATTGAATATTAAGTTGAAATCGTTTCGAAAACGAAATGAAAACGATTTATAAAATACGTTTTAAAAGGAAATCAACGAAATATATATATTATATATATTAAATGGCCTGAATAGAACGCGCCGCGCCGCGGAAGTTCGCGAATTTCGACCATTGACTTCATATGGATATTACAGAATATCCGACCGTCGGATTCTCCTAAAACCGGAACCGTTGGGCTCATATCAAAAAGAGCTTTCTAATGACTATTAGAGATTTGAAATCTAATGGTTGGATTTGGAATTATGTCCCAATCAAATTTGGAAAAGGTCGTTGTAAGTGCAGTTCGATGGCCTTTGATGGAATTCGACTATACGGGCCTTGATAAAATTATTAAAATAGTAATAATTTATGTAAAATCATAAGAAATGATTTGTGAAAAATTGAGATGAAAAATTCCATATTTGAAAAGATAAAAATTGATTTTTATCGAAATGAACTAGTTTTGAACTAGAATTATAATCCCATTTATTTTTAAAATAAATAAAGTGGATTTGAAATGGTTTTGAAAGTAACCAGAAATTCCAATAATTAAATTGGAATGGATTTGAATTCAAATTGTCTTTGGAATTTTTCGATGTTTGATTTCGTGATTATACAGATATTGTTATGGAAATTTGAAAGATATATTTATATCGTTATTTCCAATACGATATTTGTTGGTCGTAGAATTTGATATTGAATATAAGCCGATATATTTTCTATTCAGAGCCTTGTATTTAATATCAAATGTGATTTGGGTTTGTCTTGAATGGTTTCTTAATTAACACTGTTCTTAAACCCAGTTGAGAAAAAGATTAAATCTTTTTATTTAGATTTAATGAAGTATACCAATTAAATGGTATTTAATTGGAATTGGATTTGAATTGATTTTTGGGTTTATCGTGAACGGTGTTTTAAATAACACTTGTTCTTTAACCCGATAATTAATGAATGTGATTTGGGTTGTCGTGAATGGTATCTTTAATAATACCGTTCTTAGACCCAACAGAGTTAATAAAATCAGAAACTAACTGGAGATTAGTTAAGTTAAATGGTTTCCTGGGTATTGCTTTGATGTTGGTTTCGGCCTTCGGGGTTAACACTTAGGGAATTATTCACTTGCTAATTTACAGTTAAAGGCTGATGGAATAAAATGTGATTTTAGGTTTATTGTGAACCGTGTTTAAATGACATTGGTTCTTTAACCCAGTTAAAGACGGGATATGATTTCCCAAGTTAAACAATCATTAATATTGATTTTTGGGAAGATTAAAACCAAGTGGAGTTTTAATGAATCTTTTATTTGATTAAAATGATCGAGAATGGAGTATCACCAGTTTTGCTCCAGACGATAGTTAAATCTTTAATTATATTTGAATGTGAAATGGTAATTGAATTTACCGACAACACCGTGGTGTTAGATATGAAGTATTACCAGTTTTACTTCATGGGATGAATAGGTTGGGATTGGGAAATTAAAACAAATGATTACTTCGGTAAGGTTCGTTAATCCCGACTAGTTTGGATAAATCATAATTTGGTTTGAATTGATATTCAAAAGAAGATTAAAGAATAAATTTAAGGAATTTATCTTTGATAAAATTAATGGGAACCTCTCCCTAAGAATGTGAAATTTAGCAACTAACTGAAGATTAGTTAAGATATATGGTTTTCTGGGTATTGATCTGATGTTGGTTTCGGTCTTCGGGTTAATATTTGGGGAATTGTTCTCTTACTAATTTACGGTTAGTGACCGATGAATTGGAATGATACATATGTTGTATTTGTGTAACACTTGTTTATTATATACGCGAGTTATTCAGAAAGACCGGGTTTATCCCATTCTGAATAACTGATTCGACGATGTGTCGAGGATGAAGACGGTGGTCGAAGACCGGAGGTCTTCACATCGTTTGGGTGATTACTGATGATCTTGATTGGGCTGTACACCTAAGAGGAGGGAATCAGTTGGTGATCGTGGAGATGTACTTGGAGATCGATGGATATGCGAGGTATAAGGTGCCTCCGGTTTCGTTCAGACCCAGAACGAACTCGTAAATGGACTGTGTGTATGACATTGGATTTTATTCTGTGTGATTGATTTCTATTAAATAAATATCTGTTTAGCGGTGGAGAATTTATTCTCTTGCTTAACGCCCTTCTCTGAGACGTACGAGCTCAGGGGTTATATATTGATGGATATCAATCGCATGGTGTGAATTGCCTGTGTGGCATGCTTAAGTGACAATTGATCAAGGCTTCTATTGAAAAGCAAAGTCTTGTGGTTGATGATCAAAGCACCGCCTGTGTGGCATACCTTTGTGTAACGTTGATTGGCGAGCCTCACACCCCGGTTGTGAACTAGAAATGAGAGAGGACATCAGGGAGGGCATGCGTTTCCTTCTAGCTAAGGTGGTGTCGGTGACCTACCAGCCCTGACATTTATATTATTTTCACTTGTATGGTTGTTGGATTGCGAGGTGCGTCGGATATATCAGTGACTGTGTGGAGCCGATGGAGTCATTTGGCTCATTTACGCCCCAAAGGGCGGGGAAATGCAGTGTTCAGGCATTTTAATCCACATCGGTGGACCGGCCCTGACGATCCAAGGGTCGATGCACTCTGACCCTGAGGCTCGGGCTAGAGAGTCTCGAAGCCGGTGAGGACGATCCCTTGCCGCGGTTCATAGATGGAAACCCAACTTCCAATATGTGACTTTGCGGTTTTTGAATGTAGAGCCTAGTATGGCGACATAGTGGTATGTGGCACTTATGCCATCTATGATTGATACTTATGATTGAAATTGTTTTTGACACTATACACTTATAGTAATAATAAAACATGAAATTTCACGTACCAAGAATTCTTGGCTATTATAAGGTAAAAACACTATCCTCTTGCTTGCGTTGCATTGTGTGATGGGACCTGGGTCTTATAATAGCTTCATTTTTCTTTATTTAGCATTGCGATGTTGTTTTATGCACTGGTATTCTTGGGAGGAAACCCGTTCCGTGTTATACGGCGTGGTCCCTTGATTTACCTTACTTTAAAACCAAGATAATAACTGTTTTTGTTCTCACACCAGTCACATGACTGACCTGCAATTTATTGTTTTAACCTAAACTCTGGGTGCTCTTATTTTCGACACGGGCAGCTAGTAGTTTTGGTTTTGCAGATTTATATTCACAGGAACCTGGTTTACAGCTGGAATGATATTCGGAAAGCTCTGTATCCGTATATCTCTTTCAGTTGTGTATTGTATTATTTTTCCGCTGCTATGTAATGTATTTTAATCTCTGATATTTTGTGATGTATAATATTTGTTCATACTCTGTATATTCTTGTATTCTGATGTAATTGTTGTAATAAACAATGAAATGTTCTTCTGTTTGCATCCCGATGTGGCTTGTACTCAATTCAATCCGGTCTTTTCTTACCGGGGAAGTTCAGGTCGTTACAGCTTACTACTAATTTTGAACAATGCTTAAATAGTCATTTGGTAGCTATAAAGTGAATGCCCGATGTGATATGTAGTAATCAAATAGCAATATTAAACATAAAGTTTTTAATACATATGATAAAGTATACATACCAGGTCAGGTCTTAACCCTTTATGGATGTCTATTGTGCAAAGTTGCAATGATATGACAACAACGACCCATCCAAGATTTGTTTTTCTTTCTTCTTTTTCTTAAACCAGCATTTAAGTAATCGGCCTTCAATAGTTGATTGACAGGGTTATCTTCATGATTAGAAACTTTTTTACATATTACATATACAAATCATTCAACAAGTATTTCCTTCTGATTTAATTATATGTACAACATTATTTTTCATTAGTTAAGCTTTATGATCAGTGGACTGAGCTAATGCATTGGTTATACAAAAGGTACATGGCTTGTATTCTCATAATAGATGAGGTGGATTAACAAACAAAATAATAAAACTGTATTGTATCTCAAAATTGCATGCTTTTGTTTAGCTTCATGCTAGTTCAGTGCATTTCTTGTGCTTATTCTTTACATGGGTTCAAGCTTAGTTGCCCAGTTATTCAAATTGTTACCACATTTTTATTACATGAATTAATGATTGAAAGAAGCTTCTCTGACTACTTTTAGCATGTGCTCGAAATTGCAACAACACAGGGTATTATTCCTGGTAATATTTTTCAGATCAGCTCACTAGTTTTGTGAGTGCTCTCTTTATGATGCTTGTAACGTATTATATCTGAAACACCATTCTTACATGAACCATGATACATGGTGCATTTCATTACATACATAAAACACTCAATGCTCGAAGTCATGAGAAAACAATTTGTAAATTCACATGGATAAACTAATAAATTATTAAATTCATCCACAGGTGGATAAACTGATTAAAAATATGGATAAAGTCAAGTGTGGATCAACTAATAGAATTGGTGGATAGAAATAAAATCTACCTGACCAATTTTGCATTAACCATGTGCATATTTCATTATTTTGAGCCCATTAGAAATATAATTGATTTCAACACAAATGTGCTGATTGTCCTATATAAATGTACTTTTTTTTACAGGGAAAAGAAAGCCAAGATGAAGCAAATGTGCATCAAGTGGTAAAAATTATTTATAGTAGTAGTGTGATTTCATTATATTTGACATTTAATTTCATTATTAATATAATTTGTTTTTGATTAATAATAGAACAAACATGGTGAACAATATGACACATGTGACTTATTGGATTGGAATGAGACGGACGAAATTGTTGCGGAAGGAAGAGTTGTGCCAAGTAACCCAAAAGAGATTGTTCAACAAATCCCTTTAGGGAATGATGCGAAGAAAATTATAATAGACACTATGAGAAAACCAGATGCTTTCTTGTGGCGACCTTCACTAAATTCGGCATACATTGAAGACGTTGTTGGTGAGATAGTAGCATGGCCAGTTACTAGAGTTGTTATGCGCAACTTTGATAACTTTGAACAAGATGATAGTGTGGTAATCTTTCATTTTTTTTTACTAATTATTTTTTAATTTTTGATGTACAAAAATAATAATTTGTCCTTTCTTATTAGAGTAAAAGTAACAGCTTAGATCATAAATGCAAACTAATCGATTGGAGTGGTAGTGAAGAATTAATCGCACATGGACAAGTGCATTCGAGTGATCCAAAAGAACTTGTGAATTATCACCCTCTTGCTCCGGCTGCTGTTGCAGTTTGGATAGATAATCCAAAAATCAAAGATACTTTTCTATGGAGGCCCACTAAAGGATTGACACGAGTTGGAGAAGTCATCGGTACCAAAGTTGCATGGCCTGAATGAAAAGTAGTTATCGAAACAATTTGCACAACATCATCAAATAATCCTACAAGATCTGTCGGAGTTGTCGAGAAGGTAGGTATCAAACTTATATGCGATTCTATTATTTTTTCATCAGATAAATTATTGAAGCACATACTAAATTAAACTATTTGTTTAATTGATAGAGTATAAAATTCATGGAGAAAAGTAAATGTCAGTTGATCGATTGGTCGGGAAAGAGAGAAGTAGTTGCATTAGGCCACATATCTTCAACCAATCCAACATCGATGGTTCATTGTGTCCCTTTGGGTATAAATGCAGTTAAAGTTGGGTAGATATTGTAAAAAATCCAAAAGTCCAACTATGGAGGACAACGTCCGATTTAGAAGTCATTGAAGATGCTCTTGGTAATACGATAGCTTGGCCTGCTACGAACATTATAATAGATTCAATTTCTAGTAAGTATAGCTGAAGATTTTTTCAAATATGAGATTTATTTGGTTGTACATGACGCAGTTTTACCTCCACTGAACCTTTCGAAACTAACCTATTTTTTTCTTCATATTTTCATCTCGTTATTGAAAACCCTTATCTCAGAATTTTAATTAATATTTTTTCTGATCCTATAATGTCGAATGATCATTTAGACCAAACGCCAGGAGCCATCAACCTTCACGTCGTCAGAATCTGGTCGAAACCCAATTTTCGATCATTCCAGAAATTCTCTTCCTATATACTTCTAAAAATCATGAAATTCCCACTAAAAACATCATTTCTTATAACAAACATATATATATATAATTAAATGTCAAAATCATGATGTTCGAATACTTGAGTTTTTAAAAACGCCTTACTGTACAATGCCTATATATACCCCTATGAAGCGTTCTTCTAACTGAAATGATTTTTAAAATAATCCCCATATATATAAGCAGATTTCATATAGAGTCCAAGTCTTAATATTAATTGGAATTGATGTTATAAATCTTTGAAACATGTGGTATGCACATATCTCATGATTACACCAGACTATTTAAATTTATTAGCAGTAACTATTCTTAACCATGCAACATTATTGTGCTTGGATACAACCAAAAACTTGTATAAGTATGTATGATTATGAATCACCATCTATAAATGAAATAAAAAAGGATTTAGATAGGTTCATGGTTTTTAGTTTCCAAGTTCCAGATTTTAGCATTTCAATTTCCAGGTTCATGGTTTTTAGTTTGCTTCCAGGTTCCAGATTTTTGTTTTTTATATTCCAGTAAAGAAAAGGTATTCATTCCCAGAATTTTGATTCACATATTTGATAACTTGCAAGTATATATGTAAGTGTAGTCACTTAATAACCTACCACATATTTATATCTATATAGCAAGTAATACTGACCCTCAGGCTCAGGCGCAGTAAAACTTCTAGAGGGACTACAACATTGTTACTTGCCATGAAAAACAGCCAATGCAGGTTATAGTTCACTAAATTGGCATTGAGGTTTACTATTTGCATGATAGGTCAAAACAATAGCAGAGCACGGAGAAATTGACAGTTTGATATTTTTACCGAACCTTATGTCTCTAACATAGGATCATGTCATTTTATAATTTTTCAGGCAGTGGCTAGATGTGGGAAGCCAATCCCATGTAGCCCGTTCAATAACGATGGATCAATTTATGCTTATGCAGTAAGTAAACTTCCGGTTTTTTTTCATTCTTTTCTATTTGTGCTCGAACTTTTTGGTTAAATTACTATGTTATGTGGTAAGTAAACTTCAGATGGAGTGATTCTTCTTTTTATTCTTTCCAATGTTGAAGATAGGTATAAAATACTTCACGGCAGCCCAGTTTTAATCTGGAGCAAGTTATATATAATTAAACCATACGATTCAGTTATAAGTAGTGTTCAGGGTAGCATCAAATTTGTCCCTGTTTGGGTTCAATTTCATAGAATCTCTCTCTTTGCATGATTCAAATTTGTCCCTGAAGATAGGTATCAAATTTGTCCCTATTTGGGAAATTATTAGTGGGACTGGTTAAGGGAGCTTGTTGATGACTGTTTGAGATAAACCCTGGTAGTGAGCTTGTTGATGACTGTTTTGTGACACTGGTTAAGGGAGGGAGATGTTAGTGAGATAATCCCTGGTAGAGAACTCAGTTTCTTAGTCACGTGTTAACCAAGATTTTGGACTTCTTCGGTT
This sequence comes from Allium sativum, assembly GCA_030737875.1. Taxonomy (NCBI): domain Eukaryota; kingdom Viridiplantae; phylum Streptophyta; class Magnoliopsida; order Asparagales; family Amaryllidaceae; genus Allium; species Allium sativum. The sequence goes on from CM060912.1 coordinate 294,702,002, forward strand.
GGTGTGCTAGCTGTTCCACCGGTTGTGAGTATGAGCGTTAAACCGGTGGTAACGTTAGGTTGTGAATCTACAATTGCTGACCACGTTTAACCTATTTTGTGATACCATTTTTTCAAAGGAACGTGTTTTCCTAATGTGAATATTATGAATGGTGACGGTGAATTGCCAAGTGTCCATGCTCTGCATGCACATGGGAATAGTGTGCATGTTTCTTCAAATATTACACAACTTGGTGCTTTGCATTCTGGTAATGCAGATGATAATGTTAATATCTCTCCTTTTGTCGAATCTAGAGAAGTGAAATTTTCTTCTGTGAATAGTGTGCATGTTTCTTCAAATTTTCTTCAAATTAGTCCTGTGAGTACTTTTGAATAAAAGTGAAGGTCACATGGGAATAGTGTGCATGTTTCTTCAAATTTTCTTCTGTGTAGTCCTGTGAGCACTTTTGAATAAAGTGAAGGTCATTGGCCTTGCTTGTTGGCTTTTTTTTTGTGTTCTCTTATGCATCGATACACTAGTTTTTTTGTGCCATTCGTTGGTTGTGTCTACTGTGGTTTGATGTATACACCCATCCCATGTGTGCATTGCTGCACCATTTTCAGTGTGTGCTGCACCATTTTTGTTACTTAGCCTAATTGGTTATAATTTGTTTAGTTCTTTCTTATTTTACATATACAGACTAACACACGTATGTTTGTGCTTCTTTTTGGCAGGTGTTGTATGATGCTTTTTGAGGTTGATACAAGATGTCACTCCATCTTCTTGTCATGCTTGTCCACTTTATGAAAATATTTTTAGATATCTATGTTTATTTCTTTATGTATGAAATATTATGGATATATATATTTTGTGATTTGGCTTATGACTCCATTTGTCTGCGTACATTAATGTGATTATTGTAGTTTCTTGATATTAGTAGAATTGAAAATTATAAGCACTGAATGTTATGACAGCAAAATTGTGCAATAGAAATATTTTTATTAGCTTTGTTGTACTATAGCATCATGCTAGTGTCTTAGAAAATATTTTGTAAGAAGTAAACAGTTTTTATAGCAATAAAACGATGTTGTAGTAGATAGTAACTTATTTTCTATAGCCTATCATTGCGTCATAAAAACTTCATGTGATGATTCCATAGCATGTTCAGATGTCATACTAATATGACATGCTAACATATTATAGCAATCAAATGACGTCATAAAAGTTCTATAACACGTTTAGTAACGTCAGGGAAAAGCGGTTTCATCAATATGGCCCTGTTTAAGATTGCAACAAAAGTACATTTTCTATTGCAAGAATTACACGTCATAATATCTACCAGACTTTTAATAACTTGTTGATATATGACGTTTATAGAATCGTCATAGAAAGTTTTTATGACAGTTTTTAAACGTCATAAAAAGCTATTTTTGTTGTAGTGTCTACCACTATAACCCCTTCGTGGGAGCTACCCAAATCCAAGGCATTAGTAGTGATCCATTCGATGTGAAGATTGTCAGTCTTGCGCTATCTTCATTATCTTTGACTTTTAGTCGTCGTTTAATTATTTGAAATGAGATTTGACTCAGTCTTTTCAAATAATTTTTGCATACATAATTCAAATCAAATTATTTTCTTTGGTTAAGTTATTGGCCTTCACATTTCATTTCATTACCTTAAATTAAAAGGTTTAATCAAGAATTTAATTCAGTCGCCGAATTAAATTCTCCAGTCGTAACATCTCCAAAGTTTATTTTTACAAGTTTTCATGCCAAATTGTATTTAACAAATTTTCTTTTATAAACCAAGTAAAATTGGTTTACACACATTCTAAAGCGCTTAAAATAATTTAAAACGACTTTTCGCCATTTTTATATATATATATATATATATATAAATAAATATAGCTCAATTTAGTCGATTGACGTTTCAGGTCATTCGATTGCACTGGGGTTGTTTTTATTCAGTTTTGAATCAAACATTACTAAAAAACTAACCATTGGATCTAAACATATTTATTGTCGTTGAAAAGATCTTTTTTCAAAAAGAATCCAATGGTTCTAATTTCAGGAAAATCCGATGGTCCGATCTCTCGGTATACTCGTTTAAACTCACGAGTCGAAAATGCAAACTACCGCTACGCGAATTGTTTAATTTAATTTATATTTAACGTACATAAATATAATTCGTTAAACGACTTCCAAATTATTTAGTTCATCAAATATTTGGCTAACGCCTTAAATTTTCGGAAAAAATCGCCATAACCTCCTTTGTATGGAGTGCTCGGAAAAATCACAAATGGTCTTAAAAGCTCTAATAAATCAATATATATATATATATATATATCAAACAAATGCGTATTGGGAGATGTGTAAAAATTTATCGTCCCAAAATAACCGTGAGTGGGATTTAAAAAATCATACGAACGTCCATTGTGACCTATATACACCCACGGGAGATGTGTACAAATTTATCATCCCGAGACCCATGTGAAGGATTAGTCATGATCCATGTGCTTTATCTACAACAAAAGCAACGTTTGTATTTTTGTCATCTCAATAGCTATGTAGTATTTGTTATTTAATCATGGAATTTTCGTTATATGTTAATTTTAGTCCATATCAAGTCCTCTGTCCAGTCCATATCCGAGAATCATTATGTCATTTGCCTGATCTCCGGTCATTCAGTTCTCATCGTATAGCATCCACAATTACATTCTATATGGCTCACAACATATAAGCATCAAGCAGCTACATGCTTATATGGGTATGTTATGCTATGCAGTGTAGTCCAATACCTGTTTACTATCCTATGACGTATGCTCAATTCATCCAAAAAATTCAGCACAACGCATCCAAATCACACACAGTAGTTACAAATAAATAAATAAATAAATCATCCAATGTCATTTAAGGAACAACATATTTAAAAAAAACTGAGTGTATAGTTCGAGTGTCGAAATAGAAATATAGCATATAACTGATAAAAATAATATTTTTATATAACTAATCAATGTCTAATATAACAATGAACTTTTAACAGCAATGATAAACATGATAAAAGATTCCTAATCAATAACCAGCAGTCAAATTAATTCACTATATTACTACGCAAATTCTAGTTACTGTAAACTTGAATAATCACATGCATATCGATTAAAAAAATATTTTTATATAGCAAATCGCTAATTACGTCAAAATAAATTATTATGATTCATTCATATACATCGTATGGCTTTCGCAGTAAATTTTATTTTTAACTACAATCAATTACGCCTAAATTGTTAATTTTATTTAATAAATTCAAGTTATAATTCAATGGTACCGATACGGTTTTACTTATATATCACGTATCCAATCTACATCGCATATAATAGTTAAAGATCATATTTTTAACTAACTAAAAATTATTTTATCACTTAATAAATTTTATTTATTAACTAATATTAATTTTTTAACTTAACAATTAACTTTCTAACAATTCATTCTCTAATCTACCCCTTTCAGTGTGAGTTTAAAATTTCTCATCGAGAGTTTCACTCCACCAAATCTTTGAAATAAGATGAATACGACCTTGCTGAGCTCCTATGCGGCTACACGGAGGTCCAAAGTGCTCGAGCTTCACTTCTACACTTACCAATACAAGATTTGGACATATGAAGCTTGAAGGAGGTGAAAAAAGGCAAAGACGAGGAACCCGAAAATTAGGGCTCCACTGTCCAGGATTAAATCGACGAATAAAGAGGGCTTTGGAGGTTGTGCAGGTGATATTCGGTGGTGTAGAAGTGGAAGGGAGGGGTATGAAGCTTCGAGAGGTGGAAAGGAGGGTTTTTTGCTTAAGGAAGGGCTTGGGGGAGGCGGGGCTAGGGACATCGGCCGTGGGCGGGGCAAAGGGGAGGGCGACGGTGGTCAAGGGGAATGAGAAGGGGAGGCAACGGTTGAGTGTGAGGGTGGAGGCCATTAAATTAAGGAATGAGGAAGGAGGAAAAGTAAGGAAGGAAGAAAAAAATGGACTTAAGTTCAAAATTTCTGTCTCCCTTTCTCTTGGATTGCCCAATCGCGATCTAATTCCATTTACTACGAAATTTTCCATCACAATAATATACACAAATACAAATCCAACGAAACAAGTTTCGTTGAATTTCGAGTTTGTTTGACCTTATATTTTATTTTTCAATCAAGTTTTAACTAGTTTCAAAAATACGACTTCAGTGTACATTTTCTTCTTGCACACCCACACTCTAACTGCAAAAAATTTGAAACTTCGGGTTCTACCGTTTGTTAATCCACTAAAATTAGAGCATAAATGATGGATCGGTCACTCGACAATATGATGGTTCGACATTCTAGGATGGATCGGTCAGTGATTCATTCCATGGGTCAGGCGGAAACATAAGCCATGAGTCGGTCACTTCCTTTATTAATCGATCGGTCGTCATCCTAGAATATAGGTTGGATATGTCATTAACTGATGGGTCTGTCACAACTCCTAGCCATGGATCAGGCACTCTACACATCTATGGGTCGGAGTCTTCATATGTTGATGGATCGGTCGTCATCTGGCACCATGCGTCAGGGTCGGTCGCTCATCACTAGTATGGATCGCCCGAGCTTATGTCATATGGGTCAGTCGTGTCTTTACCTGATGGGTCGGTCAATGATTTTTACCATGGGTCGAGCACACATGGATCAGTTGCCTCTAAAAAGTATGGATCAGACGCAAAATCAACCAATGGCATTTTCATAATTATGATAACGACCGATCCATTGCTTGAACACACATAATTTCAGCTTTGCCACTCCATTCACTCTACACCTATAAAAACACCATGACTTCCCACATTCTAGGACCAAATCTTCTCTCCACGAAGTGCTGCCTAATTCATTTATCAACCATTCCAAATAAATCCAACCTCCATTAAACTTCTCCAAGCTTAGATCCAACATCAAGGCCTCCATGGAATCATTCAAAATCATCCAAATGTCTAATTGTTGAAGATCTATGTCACCAATCATCACACTTAGAGAGATCTAGCTATTTCCTTAACGGATTTGAGTGGATCAAAAGAGAAGAGAGAATAAATAAAGAGAAATATTTGTAAAAGAGAGAAAATGAGTGATAAAATAAAAATTATGTACCTTGTAATTCCTATGGTGATAATGAGAACTCCTTCCATAGTGGACGTAGGCCGATTCTAGGCCAAACTACTCTAAATTTCCTTGATTTACTTTTTTCCTTGTGTTTGTGGCTCCATATTTTTAGATCTTACTTGTTTGTGAAGTGTTGCAAAAACACCTTGGATGTTGTCATTTTTGACATCAACATTTTGGCGCCCACCATGGGGCCACGTTTACATTCTTAAGGTTAAGTGCTTTGCAGAGGTAGTGAAGTTTGAAGCCTGCTTCTACCATAGATTCTCCAAATCTGAGATTCGGGTCGATTTAAGAATTATCTTCGAAGTTTAGAAATTTTTCTGAGATAGTGCCACCAAAAAAGCCGCCAACTATTAAGCCCGTGGTAGCTTCGGGTTTTGGAAATGCAGCGGATGACCTATTAGTACGCACACCAATTTTGATGTTGGCCAATCTTCTAGGGCAGGAGTTAGTGTGACTAGAGATGGGTTAAATGAAGCCATTGCCGGTTTGACTCAAAAAATGGATATCTCAAATAAATCCATGATGGAAAAATTAGAAGCTCTCTTAGCTGCCACAGCGAAAGTCAATGCTCTTGTCACCCGTGTTGTGGGTGCTAACTCTTTCACCAGCTGCACAAATCGAGATCGATCCGTTCAAGAGGTCGATGATTCGGATGGGGCCAATCGTGAAGAATCTAAGCCACCTGTTAGGAACTATTCTGAAAAAGAGACTTCTCGGAAAGTAACTAGTTCCGCCAAAGGGGCACTTCCCCATGAGGGAGGCACAGGGCCCTAGATCCTTAGCCGCGATCATTTGCTTAAGCGAACATCCGACGAAGGAGATGGCGTCAGCCCCACGGATCAGCGTGATGAGAAGGAGCGTCTTGAAGAAATGGTCTAACATATCATAAAGGAAAGTGCTAAGCGAAATGATGATGAGAAGGAGTGGGAGTTTGCTCCATCTAGAACTCCACTCACTGAAAGGATCAAATTGACCAAGTTCCCACATAAGTTTAATCCGCCGACGATTCAAGCTTATAACGGGACCGGTGATCCTAACTTTTTCTTATATAAATACGATTAGCACATGGATACTGCGCGAGCTATGGATGAACTCAAATGCTTATACTTCCCGGTATATTTGGAGGGAGTAGCCTTGCTCTGGTTTACCAAGCTTCCATGAAGATTCGTGGGAAAAAAATTCATTCTTGGCTAAAAAATTCGAAGAGCAGTTTAGGCTGCAAACCACGAAGGTTGAAGACATGATGTCGTTAAATGATATGGAGTAAAGGTCGGGAGAGTTGGTCAATGCCTTCCTCATACAATTTAATGTCGCAGCAGCAGAACTTGCGGATCCAGAACCTCGGCTTGTATTGATGGAATTGAAGCATGCTATAATTAAAAAGTCAGAGTTTAGAAGATAGATTAAAATGAAGAAGCCTAACACCTTAGAGAGATTCTACGCAAAAGCAGAAGAGTACATTGATGTGGATGATGATCCTTCTTTTGCTATGGATGTTGATGGGGGTAGTTTGGTACCGGTGAAGAAAGAAAATGATGTTCAAAATGGTCAGAAAAACAATGGAAGTCAAAAGCAGGGGAGCGATGCTAAAGATAATTGAAATGGGAAGAAGTTCTGCTTATTTAATGCTACTGAATTAACCCTATTGACGAAGACGCCAGAGAACATTTTTATTGTCAACAAGGATTCCGAAGACTATCCAAAGCCAAAGACTTAGAAGGTGGGCGATAGTCAGGCAAATTCTGGGTGGTTTTGTTGCTCCCACAATCAACTAGGCCATAATACAAATGAATGCAAGCATCTTAAGAACCTAATCGAGGAACTGATTAGAAAGAACTGCCTGCAGCAGTATGTGAAAAGGCCATAGTCTGTCAATCCTCCTCAAACTACCCAAGAACAGAATGCATCTAGATCGGGAGATAAGGCCCATGCACCAGTTAGTCAAAGGCCCGTGATATACACCATTTCCGGGGGTCCTCATCCACCTTGGGTAAGTTAGGGAGACATTGAAAGATATGCTAACGCACTCAATAATACTTCAAAGGAAGTAAGGGCTTGGTTCTTAACAATGCCATCTCCGCAAAGCAATAGGAAACTTCATTTGGAGATGTTATGTTCAATGGGAAAGACGAGGAAGGAGTAGTCACTCCAACTCAAGATCCTATGGTAGTGACGGTCGGGGTTGGCCCGACCACTATGAAGCGGGTCTTAGTTGATTGTGGATCCTCGTTGAATGTACTATTTAAAAGCACTTTTGACAAAATGAAGCTTTGCATATCGAATGTGCAAGCTTGTTAGAAGAAAATCCAAGGGTTTCCATGGGAACAGAAGCAACCCATTAGGGTTACTGGTTTCCATGTGGAACTTGGAGATGGAGAGAGGAAAGCTGCTTTGATGCATTCCTTTGTTCTTGTAGATGAGCCATCAGCATATAACGCTTTTCGGGGAAGACCATCCTTGGCAGCTTTCAGAATTATATTAGCCCCTTGGTGCTTGACAATGAAGTTCCCGACAGATAAGGGGGTCAGTGTGGTTAAAGCGGATCAGGAGATTGCTAGAGAATGCTATATCAATGAGCTGAGAGAAGCGAGCAAGAAGGACAATGGAAAGAGTGTGGAGGTCCCTCTCCGCAATCGTGATACTTCCTTATAGCAATTAGGGCACGACCCCTGTACTGGCGAGCATAGCGGGGCCCAAAAGGAGATGGATCCAAGAAAGGTTAGTATAGGGGAGGAGAGAGAGGTGACAACTAAAGTCACAATCCTAGTTAAATTTCATGATAAAGATCCGGATAGTTTGTTGAAGGTAGGCTCAACTGGACCCGAAGTTGCAGAAAGAATTGATTATATTTTTGAAAGCTAATCTCGACGTGTTTGCTTGGAGTCATTCTGACATGTGCGACATATTCCTGAAGTGGCTGTTCATGCTCTCAACTTTGACCCAAGCATCACTCCAATCAAGAAGAAAAGAAGGATCCAAGGCCCGAAAAGGTCAGCTACACTCAAGGAAGAAGTGTATAGACTTATGGAGAATCACTTTAAACGAGAATCTACATATCCTGCCTAGGTCTCGAATCCTGTGCTTGTAAAGAAACCCAACGGCAAGTAGCGAGTATGCATCGATTATTCCGATCTTAATAAAGCATGTCCCAAAGACAGTTTCCCGCTTCCTAGAATTGACCAGCTTGTTGATGCGACGGCGGGGCATAAACTCCTATCTTTTATAGATGCATACTCGGGCGATAATTAAATCATGATACATAAGCCTAACCAAGAGAATACGAGCTTTATTACAGATGTCAGCATGTATTGTTATAAGATGTTGCCGTTCAGGTTGAAAAATGCTGGAGCGACTTACCAGCGCCTTGTCAATTCCATTTTCAAATCTCAAATAGGCAAACTATGGAGGTTTATGTAGACGACATGCTAGTGAAGTCCAAATAAGCGAATGATCATCTAGAAAACATGGCTGAGATGTTCAATATTATTAGAAAATACAGCATGAAACTCAATCCTCTTAGGTGTACATTTGGGGTCGCACCAGGGAAGTTTCTTAGGTTTATTGTTAATGCCCGGGGCATGAAGACAACACTACATAGATCATTGCTTTGAGAGAAATGCGAGCTCTTAGAACGAAGAAAGAGTTACAAAGTCTGAATAAGAAGGTTGCTGCCTTGAATCATTTCATCTTTATGGCAACATATTTGTGCATTACTCTTTTCGATGCTCTAAGGAAGGAAAGACTTCCAGTGGACTCCGGAATGTCAAACTTCTTTTGAAGAGTTAGTCAAGTGTATGGAATCGCCACCCATGTTGTCTAAGCCTAGAGACAGAGAAGATCTATTTTTGTATCTGGTAGTTTCATCCCATGCATAAAGCGCTGCTTTGGGTAGAGAGGAATCGAAATTTCAAAGGCCGATATACTACACCAGCAAGAGGTGTCAGGGGCAAAGTTAAACTATCCCAAATTGGAAAATCTCGCATACTGCCTGCTCATCGCCTTTAAAAAACTAAAGTCATATTTCCAGTCTCATCCTATCAAAGTTCTCATAGACTATCCTTTAAAGCAAGTCCTATTCCGTCCAGAGACTTCCGGAAGGTTGTTGAAGTGGAACATCGGGCTCAGTCAATACGATATCACTTACCATCCGCGAAGGGAAATAATGGACAGGCTTTAGCAGACTTCATCGTTGAATTCATGGATAGGAGTGATGATAAGGAAGAAGCCACTGAAGTGGTCACTTGGTGGAAACTATTTGTTGATGGTGCTATGAACGAGTATTGTTCAGGGACGGGAGTAGTTCTTGAGACTCCTGAAGAACTTTCGCTATGTTATGCCTTGTAACACCCCACACCCGCTATAGTCACTCACTAAGGGAATGCCATAGCATCGGTGGAGTATTTTTAGTGAGTATAGAACAGTAAAATTACAACAAGACAGATATAATGTAATACTTGAAAATTTAAAACATCATCTCATAGCAGCGGAAAGTAAAACATGTTTGGTTACATCATAAAACCATAACAAGAGTCAAGTACAAAATATCCATCCTGAATAAAATAAGTACATAATCCCACTACTCATAATAAATAGCCATAACAGAAAAGATAAGATAAGCTGAGCTCTACATCTACGGTCCAAGCTCCAAGAGATAGATAAAGCAAACTGATCAAAGCCCACTAGCACTAGGCCCAACCTGAGGACCTGAAGGAAAAAGATAAAAACAACGGGGGTCAGACATAAGCCTGAGTGAACCCTATCTCCTTAATAATACAATTATTAAAGTAATTAGGGTATGATATGAACTCGGTATGGTATCTTTGGGGATAATGACTACACTAAGTTGCCCACGAACACAGGACGAACTAAGATAACCGTAAAGACGCATCTACCCACCCAAGGATAATTACTAACTGCACCACACCAGTCACTCCTACTCAAAGGTTGATCCCACCCAAGGATATCAAAGATAGATATAACCAGTAGTTTCCTGTACCCTAGTTGGCTACATAGGTGCCGTCTGCCCCTATCTCTACTAGGTGTACCCCACTACCCCAAGCGATCGGCTCCCTAACGTAGGTATCCGTGCTGGGCCCACAGTGGGGTGTATCATTCCCCAAAGTGGCAACCCAAAAGCAACACCGGTGCACGGGTTATACCTACACGATGCAACAACGTCTTACCTCCCAGTCCCGGGCCCACACACGCATATGAAACCCGATGGGCCTGCGTTGCCACCGCTAACCCCGTTTTGGCCACTTATAGACAAGCCCAGTATGCGTGTCCCGTCCTCGGCTTGGGCCGAGCTACAAAGATACATATGGGATACTGGTTGTAATGGGCCCTCCACAAGCTACCCACCAGAGCTTGTTATTAATCTAGTGTTCCCCACTTAACCCTTTAATCATGTTTAATTACATGTTTCACTTGGTTAAGTATTCTAATCGTATTTTCTATTGCCACCCAAGGCAACCCACTAGATTCCTCATGCCACCCAAGGCACCCACTTAACCCCTCATGTCCCACTACATGCTAATATGGTCAAGTGTTTCTTAATTAATTAAGACCGTGATTCCCCATAAAGACCTCCCACATTAGACTGGCTGTTATGACCGCCTGGTTAAGCCGGTAGGGTCCGGGCAGTCTTACGTCATAACAGAGTCTAACCTCGTGTCTTTACTTTAATCACGTATTTAATTTGTGCCTAAGACCTCTCACATTAGACTGGCTGTTATGACCGCCTGGTTAAGCCGGTAGGGTCCGGGCAGTCTTACGTCATAACAGAGCCTAACCTCGTGTCTTAGTCGATTAATTACACCTAATTAATCACCCCCATATTAATTATCCCTAATTAATATCAATTTATTCATAACATGGGTAGACCTAACTCAATAGGTAAATTCCCATGGGGTAGACCTAACTCAATAGGTAAATTCCCACTTATGTTAATTAATTTTTTTATGGTATGCTTAATCATACCCATTTCAACATACTTTTAATTAACATATTAATTAACCCCATCGTTCCCCACGTAAATCGTCATTATGACATAACATAATAAAGGGAAGATTTACCACACATAACATGGGTTTAGCATATAACTTTATCATGGGTTAAGAGGATGTCAACTTGCATATATGAGCATGTATTAACCCAACTATGTTCAACCCAAACTTGCATATTATCAAACATGTGTCTTACATAACATGTTGCATATGAACTTACATATCATCAAACATGTGATTTGCATAACATGTTGCATATGAACTTACATATCATCATACATGTGATTTGCATAACATGTAGAACTTGCATTTTAGCATATACTTAACTTGCATAAGCACTCACATACTTGCATAAGCATTCATATACTTGCATAAGCTTGCATATCATGTTAAACTTGCATTTCAACATATACATAACTTGCATAAACATTCACATACTTGCATAGGCTTGCATATTATGTTAAACTTGCATTTCAACATATACATAACTTGCATAAACATTCACATACTTGCATAGGCTTGCATATTATGTTAAACTTGCATTTCAACATATACATAACTTTCATAAACATTCACATACTTGCATAGGCTTGCATATTATGTTAAACTTGCATTTCAACATATACATAACTTGCATAAACATTCACATACTTGCATAGCATGTTTGCATAATGGATCCATATTCACTTAGTGTTTTGCATCATAAACATCATGAAACAACTTGCATAAAAATATCATGATTACATATTATGAAACTTGCATGACATAAGGCATATAACTTGCAAAACACATAATATTCACTACATCAAGCTTGCATAAATATATGGATCCACAAACATAGCCATACTTTATCACATCTTATCATAATCAATTCAATAATTGATTATTAAGGGGATAGAAGCTCACCAAAACAAGATTAGCAAGTTAAATGAAGCAAATCCCAATGATTAAGTAGAAGAAGATGTAGATTAGCTTGCAAACCCTCTTAGGATTTTTAGTGGAGGCTCTCCAATTTTCTAAGTGGTGGCATAATGGCCTTAGATCTATTTTTGGTAAGGATAAGGGGGGTATTAGGGTGTATATATAGATTAGTTAGATGTTTTAGGACCATAGGATATACCCTAGAACCAATCCTAGCCTTTAAAGCATGTCTTGGGGAAGAAGTCAAGTGTAGGAACCATTTAGGGCCCAAAAAAACAGCCCAAAACTCATCCCGGGCCTCAAAACATGAGCAGTTTTCGTTTTTGATTTTTCGTGAAACTTTGACGGGCCATAACTTGGTCATACGGACTCCGATTTACGAAAACTCGGACTCTATTTCGCGTATTTTTCCGAGACGAACGCAATGGCACAGCCCGTTTCCCCTGATTCAGAATATTAAATTTAATTCTGCTCTGATTTATGTTATAACAAGTTATTTAACATACGGGGTGTTACATTCTCCCCTACTTAAAGGATTTCGTCCCCGAAATCTCTAAGTCAAGAAGAACGTATCCTACCAACCAAACGACCATCTACTCAACCATCAAACACTGGCATCCATTGTCCTTAAAGTTTCTAATGTTGTATGAACATATGCAAAAAGTGTGTGTATATGTTCCCTATCTAATGCAAAATCAGGCGGTCTACTGATTCAGTTGACCTCCTTAATGCAAACCATGATAGTGCCATGCATCCAATATGTATGCGAAAGAACCCTATCGACACATACTATTTCTACATGCGTGCACAATCATTCACCGAATAAATGCATCATCCATATGATAGCACAACCATCATACATCCATTAATATAGCTACCTACACACATTTATATGCAATATGCAATATGAAGTGATTGAGCCGATCTAGTGCCTAAAGTGTGTGTATATGCATCCACGAGCAACCACTAGCAAACACTTGCATCCACTTGCATCCATCAATCATAACATGTCTCAAACACATGTTTCAACCATAGGTTTACCCTATCTAAAAGGTCAAAGGTGCTAACGAGAGGACATACTAAGGACAAGATAAGTACAAGATAGGCAATAAAGGAGAAGTTAAAGAACATACTCTCGAAAAGAAAAGGGTACAAAGAACGCATCTTCGCTTCCGTCTCCCAAGTAGCATTGCTCTCGTCATCTCCCCATTGCACTTTGACTAGCTGAACCTCTCTGTTTCTCAACTTCTTAATCTCTGACCCAAGGATGCGAGTAGGAGCTCGTCGAATCGTCGCATCATGCTCTACTTCCACTTCTCTAAGCAAGCTCGGCTCTACCACCTCTGCGGTCTCATGTAGGCACTTCCTCAAATGTGACACATGGAAAACATCATGTATACCACTAAGTCTGTCTGGCAACTCCACCCTATATGCCATCCGTCCAATTCTTTCCTTGACAGGAAACGGTCCTACAAACCTCGGTGCTAACTTCCCAGCGGATCCAAAGCGAACAACATTCCGTAATGGAGACACTTTGACAAAAACCATGTCCCCAACTTCAAACTCAAGATCAGTCCTCCTCTTATCTGCATAAGATTTCTGTCTGTCTTGCGCTGCTTTCATCCTTCTTCGAATCAAATCAACCTTCTCTGAAGTCTCTCTAACCATATCGGGCCCTAGCAAGATCTTATCCGTAGATTCCCACCAACATGTAGGTGATCGACAAGGCCTTCCATAAAGAGCTTCAAAAGGTGCCATGCCAATACTAGACTGGAAGCTGTTGTTATATGCAAACTCCACCAAAGGAAGATGCTCTTCCCATGTACCTCCAAAATCCAAGATACAAAGCCTCAAAAGGTCTTCCAAAACACGGTTCACCCTCTCGGTCTGGCCGTCTGTCTGAGGATGATATGCGGTGTTCAAACACAACTGAGTCCCCACCGCCTCCTGTAAACTCTTCCAAAACTCACTAGTGAAGATAGGATCTCGATCACTCACTATGCTGGAAGGTACCCCATGCAATCGAACTATCTCTCGAACATAGACTGAAGCAAGCCATGGAGCAGTCCTCTTACTCTTTACGGGTATGAAATGGGCGCTCTTAATAAGTCTATCAACCACGACCCAAATTCCTGTATTGCCCTTCCTCGATCTCGGTAAACCATCAACGAAGTCCATCGAGACACTATCCCACTTCCATATCGGAACTTCCAAAGGATGAAGCAACCCACCTGGCTTCTTTTGCTCTGCTTTTACTTGTTGGCACACCAAGCATCTAGCAACATACTCGGCCACATCTTTCTTCATACCGGCCCAAAAGAAAACTCGCCTCATGTCTTGGTACATCTTATCCCCACCGGGATGTATGGTCATCCTCGAACGATGTGCATCATCAAGTATAGCCTTCCTCAAGTCTTCATCTTGCGGTACACAAAGTCTACCGTCTCTACGCAACCACCCCCTATCATCTAGGGTGTACCTATTCAAATGGCTGGACGACTCCCCCCTTATGAGCTTCTCTACCAACTCAACCAACTGTGGGTCGTCTCGCTGTGCCTCGCCAACTCGTCCCAAAAGAGTAGGTCTAACCTCTAAGGATGCTAGCAAACCGGGTACCAAGTCAACAGAAGGTCTGAAGTCAAACATCGAGATAAACTCCAAGCTTCTCCGTTCCACAAACAACGGACTCAAGGACAACCTTTTTCTGCTTAAGGCATCTGCCACCACGTTACCCTTGCCAGGGGTATATGCTATCTCGAAATCATAGGATGCTAAGAACTCCATCCACCTTTGCTGTCTCAAGTTCAAATCCTTCTGAGAAAACAAGTACTTCAAAGATTTGTGATCGGTGAACAACTCAAATCTCTCACCAAGAAGATAATGGCGCCAGATCTTGAGCGCAAAAACGATAGCGGCCAACTCTAGGTCATGGACAGGGTAATTTTTCTCATGCGCCCTCAACTGCCTCCCACCATAGGCTATTACCCTTCCCTCTTTCATTAAGACTGCGCCTAGTCCTGTCCCACAAGCATCAGTATAAACAACGAACGGCTTACTCCCATCTGGCAGCACTAAAACTGGAGCAGTGGTTAAAGCTCTCTTTAACCGTCGGAATGCATCCTCACAATCCACATCCCATGTGAAAACCTGATTCTTCTTTGTCAAGCGAGTTAATGGGGCTGATATCTTCGCGAAGTCCTTGATAAACTTCCTATAGTAGCCAGCCAACCCCAAGAAACTCCTCACCTCGGTAGCATTCTTCGGAGCCTTCCAATCTTGGATAGATACTACCTTTGCAGGATCCACAGCTATCCCTTCCTTAGAGACCACGTGCCCTAAGAATCGCACTTCCTTCCTCCAAAAGTGACATTTAGAAAACTTAGCCTTCAGGCTATGCGCTCGAAGAGTCTCCAACACTTCCCTAAGATGTAGGGCATGCTCTTCCTCACTCTTGGAGAAGACCAAGATGTCATCCACAAAGACCACCACGAACTTGTTAAGATACTCCCTGAACACCCTACTCATCAGATCAACGAAATATGCAGGGGCGTTCGTCAAACCAAATGGCATCACAAGCCACTCATAAAAACCATCCGGAGTCCTGAAGGCAGTCTTCTCTAAACTATCCTCAGCCACTCTCAACTGATGAAACCCCGTGGCTAAGTCCAACTGCGAAAACACTGAAGCGCCAACTAACTGATCGAAGAGATCATCAATCCTCGGCAATGGGTGTTTATTCTTCTTTGTGAGCTTGTTGAGTTCTCTATAGTCAACACAAAGTCTGAGGGACCCATCTGCCTTTGTAGCAAAAACCACCGGAGCACCCCACTCCGATATACTTCGTCTTATGAACCCCTTCTCAAGCAACTCCCCTACTTGCTTATTGAGTTCCCTCCTTTCACGAGGAGCCATGTGGCGCACTGGCAAAGATACTGGTTTAACATTGTCCACAAGATAGATTCGGAAGTCAATCTCCCGCTTCGGAGGTAAGCCCTTCACCTCCTCAAACACATCCGGATATTCCCGGACCACTCTGACAGATTGCAGACTCTCGACCGAAGCATCGAGCGATTCAAGATAACTTAGCATAACAGACTCCATGGGATTACAAGAGATCTCGAGAGTGTTACCCAAGCGGGTCATCAGCCTAACAACTCTCCTTTCACAATCAAGAACGGCACCATTACTGGATAACCAGTCCATGCCCAAAATCAACCCATAGCCCGCGAAGCCCAAAACAAAAGCATCACATCTAAACTCAACGCTAAGTATAGAAATCTTCAAACCCAAACACATCATGGACAAATAAGTGGAGCCTCCAATTGGGTTTGAAACAACCAAGGGATCATCTACTAGACTGGTGTCTAAGTGCAGTGACTCAACTAAAGATGATGAGATAAACGAATGAGATGCGCCAGAGTCAAACAAAGTACGGACAGGATGATCTAACAGATAAACTAGACTTTCAACAGAAATAGTTCTACCTCTTTCCTGAAGTGGTGGAACCGCGAGAGCCTGAACTTGCCCCCTTGCCTGACCCGGTGCCATAAGAGCTTGCACCTGTCCTCCTGAGGTAGATCCCGTCCTCTGCCCCTTCTTAGGACAGTCCTTCACCAGATGCCCTGCTTCGCCACAGTGGAAGCAGCCAGTCTTCTTCTTCTTGCGACAATCCTTGCTTAGGTGGCCTGGTGTCCCATAATTGAAGCACTTCTTCTTCTTCCCCTTGCCACCATTGCCTTTCCCATTCTTGTTTTGCTGTTGCTGTTGAGGTCTCTTCTGATCTCCTTTCTTCTCGGGTGCTTTACTAGTATTGGGACCCTTCTCTTCCTCATACATAAGTGCCATGTCAACTAGCTTCTCAAAGGTAGCCCCCATAGGAATGTGAGTCATAGCCAATCCATGCATCGGTTCGTTCAAGCCCCTAACGAACCTCAAAGCTTTCTTCTCCGGGGTATTCACCATATCTATGCCATACCTTGCCAACTGATTGAACTTGTTGACATACTCCTTCACTGATAAGTTCCCTTGCTTCAAGTTCAAGAACCTTTCCATATACAGATTTTCTTCTGCCCTTGAGAGAAACTTTGCCACAAACCTCTGTCTGAAATCCGCCCAAGAATCAACAAGGCGCTCTCCATTAGTGACCTCCCACCAGAACGAGGCCTCTCCCTTCATTAACCAAGCAGCTAACTTAACTTTCTTTGCTTCTTCCATCTCAAAGATGTCTATCAACTCTTCCACCTCCTTAAGCCAATCCCTAGCTTCCACAAAACTCTCTGATCCTAGAAAAGGTTTCCCTCCCATAGTCTTGAATTCCTTACAAGTCTTAGCAAAAGTAACCACACGAGGAGGATGAGGAGGAAGATCGGGTATAACTGGTGGTGGAGGAACATTAGCTGGCCCTGCAGCGGCGGCCCTAGCCTCCATCAATCTCCTATACCATGCTGGTATTGCTACACCCTCCGGAAAGTTAAGATCTTCAGCCATGCTGAAACGAAAAAAGGAAAGATTCAAACGGAGAATTCGAAAGATAGAGATATGGCTATCTGGGATTATGCTTTTCTTTCAAAATCTTTACTCTTAAAAGACATGTTTTTGAAAATACTTTCTTCTAAAATATTCTTAGAAAATAGTTTTTCTTAAAAAATTTATCTGTTCTGGTAACCTTAAGCTCTGATACCACGTGTAACACCCCACACCCGCTATAGTCACTCACTAAGGGAATGCCATAGCATCGGTGGAGTATTTTTAGTGAGTATAGAACAGTAAAATTACAACAAGACAGATATAATGTAATACTTGAAAATTTAAAACATCATCTCATAGCAGCGGAAAGTAAAACATGTTTGGTTACATCATAAAACCATAACAAGAGTCAAGTACAAAATATCCATCCTGAATAAAATAAGTACATAATCCCACTACTCATAACAAATAGCCATAACAGAAAAGATAAGATAAGCTGAGCTCTACATCTACGGTCCAAGCTCCAAGAGATAGATAAAGCAAACTGATCAAAGCCCACTAGCACTAGGCCCAACCTGAGGACCTGAAGGAAAAAGATAAAAACAACGGGGGTCAGACATAAGCCTGAGTGAACCCTATCTCCTTAATAATACAATTATTAAAGTAATTAGGGTATGATATGAACTCGGTATGGTATCTTTGGGGATAATGACTACACTAAGTTGCCCACGAACACAGGACGAACTAAGATAACCGTAAAGACGCATCTACCCACCCAAGGATAATTACTAACTGCACCACACCAGTCACTCCTACTCAAAGGTTGATCCCACCCAAGGATATCAAAGATAGATATAACCAGTAGTTTCCTGTACCCTAGTTGACTACATAGGTGCCGTCTGCCCCTATCTCTACTAGGTGTACCCCACTACCCCAAGCGATCGGCTCCCTAACGTAGGTATCCGTGCTGGGCCCACAGTGGGGTGTATCATTCCCCAAAGTGGCAACCCAAAAGCAACACCGGTGCACGGGTTATACCTACACGATGCAACAACGTCTTACCTCCCAGTCCCGGGCCCACACACGCATATGAAACCCGATGGGCCTGCGTTGCCACCGCTAACCCCATTTTGGCCACTTATAGACAAGCCCAGTATGCGTGTCCCGTCCTCGGCTTGGGCCGAGCTACAAAGATACATATGGGATACTGGTTGTAATGGGCCCTCCACAAGCTACCCACCAGAGCTTGTTATTAATCTAGTGTTCCCCACTTAACCCTTTAATCATGTTTAATTACATGTTTCACTTGGTTAAGTATTCTAATCGTATTTTCTATTGCCACCCAAGGCAACCCACTAGATTCCTCATGCCACCCAAGGCACCCACTTAACCCCTCATGTCCCACTACATGCTAATATGGTTAAGTGTTTCTTAATTAATTAAGACGGTGATTCCCCATAAAGACCTCCCACATTAGACTGGCTGTTGTGACCGCCTGGTTAAGCCGGTAGGGTCCGGGCAGTCTTACGTCATAACAGAGTCTAACCTCGTGTCTTTACTTTAATCACGTATTTAATTTGTGCCTAAGACCTCTCACATTAGACTGGCTGTTATGACCGCCTGGTTAAGCCGGTAGGGTCCGGGCAGTCTTACGTCATAACAGAGCCTAACCTCGTGTCTTAGTCGATTAATTACACCTAATTAATCACCCCCATATTAATTATCCCTAATTAATATCAATTTATTCATAACATGGGTAGACCTAACTCAATAGGTAAATTCCCATGGGGTAGACCTAACTCAATAGGTAAATTCCCACTTATGTTAATTAATTTTTTTATGGTATGCTTAATCATACCCATTTCAACATACTTTTAATTAACATATTAATTAACCCCATCGTTCCCCACGTAAATCGTCATTATGACATAACATAATAAAGGGAAGATTTACCACACATAACATGGGTTTAGCATATAACTTTATCATGGGTTAAGAGGATGTCAACTTGC
This sequence comes from Allium sativum, assembly GCA_030737875.1. Lineage (NCBI taxonomy): Eukaryota > Viridiplantae > Streptophyta > Magnoliopsida > Asparagales > Amaryllidaceae > Allium > Allium sativum. The sequence goes on from CM060912.1 coordinate 294,721,541, forward strand.
ATATATGAGCATGTATTAACCCAACTATGTTCAACCCAAACTTGCATATTATCAAACATGTGTTTTACATAACATGTTGCATATGAACTTACATATCATCAAACATGTGATTTGCATAACATGTTGCATATGAACTTACATATCATCATACATGTGATTTGCATAACATGTAGAACTTGCATTTTAGCATATACTTAACTTGCATAAGCACTCACATACTTGCATAAGCATTCATATACTTGCATAAGCTTGCATATCATGTTAAACTTGCATTTCAACATATACATAACTTGCATAAACATTCACATACTTGCATAGGCTTGCATATTATGTTAAACTTGCATTTCAACATATACATAACTTGCATAAACATTCACATACTTGCATAGGCTTGCATATTATGTTAAACTTGCATTTCAACATATACATAACTTGCATAAACATTCACATACTTGCATAGGCTTGCATATTATGTTAAACTTGCATTTCAACATATACATAACTTGCATAAACATTCACATACTTGCATAGCATGTTTGCATAATGGATCCATATTCACTTAGTGTTTTGCATCATAAACATCATGAAACAACTTGCATAAAAATATCATGATTACATATTATGAAACTTGCATGACATAAGGCATATAACTTGCAAAACACATAATATTCACTACATCAAGCTTGCATAAATATATGGATCCACAAACATAGCCATACTTTATCACATCTTATCATAATCAATTCAATAATTGATTATTAAGGGGATAGAAGCTCACCAAAACAAGATTAGCAAGTTAAATGAAGCAAATCCCAATGATTAAGTAGAAGAAGATGTAGATTAGCTTGCAAACCCTCTTAGGATTTTTAGTGGAGGCTCTCCAATTTTCTAAGTGGTGGCATAATGGCCTTAGATCTATTTTTGGTAAGGATAAGGGGGGTATTAGGGTGTATATATAGATTAGTTAGATGTTTTAGGACCATAGGATATACCTTAGAACCAATCCTAGCCTTTAAAGCATGTCTTGGGGAAGAAGTCAAGTGTAGGAACCATTTAGGGCCCAAAAAAAAACAGCCCAAAACTCATCCCGGGCCTCAAAACATGAGCAGTTTTCGTTTTTGATTTTTCGTGAAACTTTGACGGGCCATAACTTGGTCATACGGACTCCGATTTACGAAAACTCGGACTCTATTTCGCGTATTTTTCCGAGACGAACGCAATGGCACAGCCCGTTTCCCCTGATTCAGAATATTAAATTTAATTCTGCTCTGATTTATGTTATAACAAGTTATTTAACATACGGGGTGTTACATGCCTTGAGAATAGAATTTCCGTCAATAAATAATGAAGCAGAGTATGAAAGCCCTAATTGCTGGATTGAGAATTTCAAGAGAATTACATTTGAAAGCCTTACACACTTTCAACGATTCACAGTTGGTAGTGTGCCAAGTCAAAAGATAGTTCAAGGATAAAGGAGGAATCTTGCCAGCTTATCTATCAATAGCTTAGGAGCTACTCGATTACTTTGACTACTACGCTATCTCACATATTCCTCGGGAAGAGATCGTGAAACGCGATGCTCGCCAGCACAGGAGATGCACAATTGTCGGGATTAGTGCCAGCTGAAGTTCTTTCGAATCCTAACAATGAGGATCGCGATATAGATTGGATCACGGAAATTGCTGCAGTTACGGATTCATCAAAGAATATCTCCTTAGAGGTGTGCTCCTAGATGATCGGAAAAAGAGGACAAATCTACTCAAAAAGGTTCCTATGTATCTTATTCAAGATGGTCGGTTATATAGGGGACGTTTCTCTATGCCTTTACTTCGTTGTGTCACCAAAGAGGAATCAAGAGAAATCCTAGAAGAATTGCATGAGGGAGAGTGTAGAGGACAAACTGTTGGTCAAACACTAGCCAAGAAAATTCTGCGATACGGTTACTTCTGGCCAGATGTTAAATTAGACTCCATGACTTACACTAAGAAATGTGACGGATGCCAGCAATTCGCAAAGATTCCAAGAGCACCATCTACTAAATTGACTCAAATGGTCAGCCCATGGCTATTTGCTGTGTGGGGAATCGATCTAATCAGAGTATTACCTACTGTAAAATCCACTTTCAAATACATCATTGTCGCCGTTAATTACTTCACTAAGTGGGCTGAAGCGGAGCCACTGGCCACAATCACCTCAAAGAAAGTTATCAACTTCATCTTGAAGAGCATTATTTCTAGGTTTGGTGTGCCACAGAAGATAATAACAAACAATGGGACACAATTTGAAAGCGAAGAGTTTAAAGAATTCTGCGCCAAGTATAAGATCAGAAGAGTTTTGCAGCAGTGACCCATCCGTAGGCCATCGGGCAAGTGGAAGCTGTGAACAAAATCATCAAATCAACCATCAAGAAGCGACTCGAGAAAGCTTAAGGTGGTTGGGCCGACGAATTACCACTTGCACTATAAGCGTACATGATGACTCATAAATCTACATTTGGGCACACTCCGTTCTCTCTAGCCTTTAGATCTGAAGTTATGATTCCAGTAGAGATGGAAGATCCCACTCATCGCAGGATTCACTTCAATCAGGAAGAGAATGAGAAGCTGCAGCTTGAGGCTCTCGACCAGCTCGAGAAAAGAAGAAATGAAGCAGAGCTCAGAGTAGTTGCTCATCAAAGAAGGATTTCCAGGCATTTTAACTCAAAAGTTAAGCAAAGGTCCTTCAAAATTGGGGATCTTATATTGAAGAGAATGATGGCCGAAACTAGAGTTTTTGGAACCAATTGGGAAGGACCCTACATTATAAGCCAAAAGCTTCTAGATGGCGCGTTCAAATTGAAGACGACGGATGGAATTCAAATTCCGAGGGCTTTGAACAACAATCACCACCGTCGTTATTTTACTTGAATTTTTCATTCATATTACCTGTAAGAAAGTTATAAATACTCTGCAAGCATTGTAATCAAACTTTGTACATATGAATGAAAAGAAGTGGATTTGCTTGCCTGAATCGTACATTTGCAAACTCTTGTTTACTTATTCAAAAGTTGCTAAAATCAGTTTTATTGTAGGCCATTGAACGATTGCCCACCAACAACCCAATAAGACCTGGTGACCTTTACAGCAAATCTCGATCGGGATAACTCAAGTGACGAGCGCCCTAAATACCATTTGCAACAAATACGAAAGTGTAAAGCACCGCCTTGCAAGAGAAAAATGAAGGCCACCAAAAGTCAAATGGTCAAAAGGTGCAACGTTAAATCTAAAAGACAAAAGTTGTAGGTTCCACCAAAGGGACATCTCTTAAAAAGAGAGACTCAGGACCCTAGTCCTGTTGCTAGGATTGCTTGTTACAACGAGCATGCGGTAATGGAACTGGTGTCCTCCCCGTGGAACTACGCAATAAAGAAGCCTCTCATAGTGAAGCTAATCAGTAGTCCCAGCCGAAAGGGGGGCATGAATCCAACCCAGTCTCCGAAAGGCCTGGATCACCAGGCTAGAGAGTCGCATGTATGGATTCATCAGAATTCCCAGCCAAAAGGCGTACTCAATGGGATCGTCAGTGTCAGGAAACATCCGACCCGATTACAAAAACATTGGGAATAAAGGCATGTTTGGGGGAACCCGATTAGTTCGTTAGTGTCCGCTAATCGCAAACTCGGCCATCGGCGGGCTTTAAAAGACCTCTTCGGAGGCACCCGATCAGTTTTTCAGTGTCTGCTAATCGCAGACTCGGTGATCGATGGGCTTCAAAAGACATCTTCGGAGGCACCCGATTAGTTCATTAGTGACTGCTAATCACAGACTCGGCGATTGACGGGATTCAGTAGACCTCTTCGGGGGTACTCGATTAGTTCGTTGGTGTCTGCTAACCACAGACTCGGCGATCAGCGGGCTTCAAAAGATTTCTGCGGAGGCACCAGATTAGTTCCTTAGTGTCTGCTAACCACAGACTCGGCGATCGGCGGGCTTCAAAAATCCTCTTTGAGGGCACTCGATTAGTTCGTTAGTGTCTGCTAACCACAGACTCGGCGATCGGCGGGCTTGAAAAGACCTCTTCGGAGGCATCCATTAGTTTGGTTAGCACTCGGGTATTTTGAGTTACGATGATCGACGGACTCAAAAGACCTTTTCAGAGGTGTCCAATTAATTCGGCTAGCGCCCGATGTTAGGCTTTGACGAAAGACCTCTCCTGGGGCACCTAGTGAAGTCGCCAATGCTAGAGTTGATCATTCTAATTACATCCGAAAGTCTCTAATGCCTGAAACAACTAGCTGAATGGAAGACAGACATTGAGCAAAAAATATAAAGACCTCTCAAGTAGGGGCATGAAAGTTAGAAAACCTCTTCAACTAAAAGGTTCGAGTTCGATCAACCAAGCTGGTTCCATGGTTAAATTGGCAGAGTTGAGAAGATCGGAGTGCAATGGCCACAAACAAAAAACATAGCTATTAAAGCAAAAACTTCAATCATTTCAGCTATAACCAAGAAGATCCAGCAAAGTTGATCGCATCCATCTTAAGAAGTTCGCAACGACCTTCGGTAAATTTCGGTTAATGCTAAAATTCACAAATTAAAGAATAACTAATCCCAGATGTGGGAATTATGGGAAACAGGTTGCACCATTGCGTTCGTCTCGGAAAAATACGTGAAATAGAGTCTGAGTTTTCGAAAATCGGAGTCCGTATGAAGAAGATATGGACGAACGAAGTTAGGCAGAAAAACCGAAAAACTAGCCAGAATGCACTGGCGCACTTGTGAAGTGCGCCAACACAAAAATGCACTGGCGCACTTGTGAAGTGCGCCAACACATTTTTACACTGGCGCACTTGGGAAGTGCGCCCGTGTCGAGCCAGAAACCTGCACAGTTTCTAGAGAGTTCTGTGGTTGGGTGCACCAGTTTGGGGTTTGGGCTTGGTCTTAGGGCTGGTTTCTGGAAGGTTCCGAAATCTAAGGGTCCTAATCTAATTTAGGGTTAATCTAAGGGCCTAAAACACTCACCTAATCTATAAATACACCCTAATACTACCCTAATTCATACTAAAAATAGAAATGATGCCACCATGCCGCCAAAATCAAACTTGAGAGGAACCTCCACTAGTTTATGAAGAAAGTTGCAAGCTAATCAACCTCTAATCATTATCTTATTCTTGTATAGCAACTAGTTCTACTACATAAGTTTGCTAATCTTGGTTTTGGTGAGTTTCTATAGACTTAATAATCAATTGTTAAATTGATTATGATAGGATATGATAAGATATGTTGTTCGCTTTGGGTCCGTTGGGAAGTTAGCACCGAGGTTTGTTGGGCCGTTTCCTATTAAGGAAAGGATTGGACGGATGGCATATAGGGTGGAGTTGCCCGAAAGACTTAGTGGTGTTCATGATGTATTCCATGTATCACATTTGAGGAAGTGCTTACATGAGACCGCAGAGGTGGTAGAGCCGAGCTTGCTTAGAGATGTAGAGGTAGAGCGTGATGCGACGATTCGACGAGCTCCTACTCGCATCCTTGGGTCAGAAACTAGGAAATTGAGGAATCGAGAGGTCCAACTAGTCAAAGTACAATGGGGAGAAGACGAGGGCAATGCTTCTTGGGAGACGGAAGCGAAGATGCGTTCATTGTACCCATTCCTTTTTGAGAGTATGTCTTTCAACTTCTCCTTTATCGTTTGTCTAGTACTTATCTTATCTTTAGTATGTCCTCTCATTAATACCTTTGACCTTTAGATAGGGTAAACCTATGGTTGAAACATGTGTTTGAGACATGTTATGTTTGATGGATGCGTGTGGATGCAAGTGGTTGCTAGTGGTTGCTCGTGGATGCATATACACACACTCTAGACACTAGATCGGCTCAATCACTTCATATGGCATATTGCATAAAATTGTGTGTAGGAAGCTATATTTATGGATGTATAATGATTGTGTTATCATATGGATGATGCATTTTGGTGAATGATTGTGCAATCATGTAGATATTGTATGTGTCGATAGGGTTCTCTCGCATACATAATGGATGCATGGCACTATCATGGTTTGCATATGTTCATACATTAGATAGGGAACATATACACACACTTTTTGCATATGCTCATACATCATTAGAAACTGTTTTAAGGACAATGGATGCCCGTGTTTGATGGATTGAGTAGATGGTTGTTTGGATGGTAGGATATGCATTCTCCTTAGCTTAGAGATTTCGGGGACGAAATCCTTTAAGGAGGGGAGAATGTAACACCCCGAATTTTGGTTAATGCTAAAATTCAAAAATTAAAGAAAAACTAATCCCAAATGTGGGAATTAGGGGAAACGGGTTGCACCATTGCGTTCGTCTCGGAAAAATACGCGAAATAGAGTCTGAGTTTTCGAAAATCGGAGTCCGTATGAAGAAGATATGGACGAACGAAGTTAGGCAGAAAAACCGAAAAACTAGCCAGAATGCACTGGCGCACTTGTGAAGTGCGCCAACACAAAAATGCACTGGCGCACTTGTGAAGTGCGCCAACACATTTTTACACTGGCGCACTTGGGAAGTGCGCCCGTGTCGAGCAAGAAACCTGCACAGTTTCTAGAGAGTTCTGTGGTTGGGTGCACCAGTTTGGGGTTTGGGCTTGGTCTTAGGGCTGGTTTCTGGAAGGTTCCGAAATCTAAGGGTCCTAATCTAATTTAGGGTTAATCTAAGGGCCTAAAACACTCACCTAATCTATAAATACACCCTAATACTACCCTAATTCATACTAAAAATAGAAATGATGCCACCATGCCGCCAAAATCAAACTTGAGAGGAACCTCCACTAGTTTATGAAGAAAGTTGCAAGCTAATCATCATCTTATTCTTGTATAGCAACTAGTTCTACTACATAAGTTTGCTAATCTTGGTTTTGGTGAGTTTCTATAGACTTAACAATCAATTGTTAAATTGATTATGATAGGATATGATAAGATATGGCTATGTTTGTGGAATCAATGTGTTTATGCAAGTTTAGTATAGTGTATGTTGTATGCTATATGCAAGTTTAATGCTATGTTTTATGATGCAAAACACTATGTTGAACATTGATTCATATGTAATATGTTATGCAAGCTATATGGGAGATTATATGCAAGTCTATATGTAACATGTTATGCAAGTTATGTATTTGGTTTTATGCATGCTAAGTATTTGGTTTTATGCATGCTATGTATGTGGTTTTATGCATGCTAAGTATTTGGTTTTATGCATGCTAAGTGTTTGGTTTTATGCAAGTTTGTCTCTTTTTATGATATGCATAATATATGCAAGTTATGATACATATTCATATGCAAGTTATGATGCAAGTTCATATGCAAGTTATGATACATGTTCATATGCAAGTTATGATACATATTCATATGCAAGTTATGATGCAAGTTCATATGCAAGTTATGATACATGTTCATATGCAAGTTATGATGCAAGTTCATATGTAAGTTATGATGCAAGTTCATATGCAAGTTATGATGCAAGTTCATATGCAAGTTATGATGCAAGTTCATATGCAAGTTATGATATATGTTCATATGCAAGTTATGATGCAAGTTCATATGCAAGTTATGATGCAAGTTCATATGCAAGTTTATGTGCAAGTTCATATGCAAGTTGTCTTTTTTATGATATGCATAATGCAAGTTTGGGTTAAATACTAGTTGGGTTTAATGTATGTTCATATATGCAAGTTGACACCTTTTGAACCCATGATAAAGTTACATGCTATGTTGGCTAAACCCATGACCTTTGTGATGAATCTTCCCTTTATTATGTCGTGTTATGAGAACGAACTACGTGGGGAACGATGGGGTTAATATGCATGTTAATAAAATGATGTGAAATGGGTATGATTAATCATACCACAAATTAAATGGACGTAATTGGGAATTTACCTATTAAGTTAGGTCTACCCATATTATGGAGTTGGGAATTTACCTATTAAGTTAGGTCTACCCATACTATGGAATTGGGAATTTACCTATTGAGTTAGGTCTACCCATATTCTTAAAAATGTGTAATTAATTAGGCATAATTAATTCAGATTATGGGGGGGTGATTAATTAGGTGTAATTAATCAACTAAGACACGAGGTTGGACCCTTTTGTAGCGGAAGTCTGCCCGGAACAGACCGGCCATCCAGCAGCTACAAATGATTGGCCCAATGTGAGAGGTCTTAGTCATAAATTAAATACGTGATTAAAGTAAAGACACGTGGTTAGACCTTTTTATGGCAGAAGTCTACCCGGAACCAACCGGCATATCCAGTAGTCATAAAAGATGGTCTAATGTGAGAGGTCTTTATGAGGTCATGATCTTAATTAATTAAGAAACACTTAACCATATTAGCATGTAGAGGGACATGAGGGGTTAAGTGGGTGCCTTGGGTGGCATGTGGAAATCTAGTGGGTTGCCTTGGGTGGCAATAGAAAATACGATTAGAATACTTAACCAAAGAGGAACATGTAATTAAACATGGGTAAAGGGTTAAGTAAGTGCTTTGGGTGGCATGTGGAAATCTAGTGGGTGCCTTAAGTGGCAATTGATATATGATTAGATGACTTAACCAAACCTTAACATGTAGGTGGGCATGATTATAACAGGGGTTAAGTGGGATACACTAGATAAAATAACAAGCTTAGGTGGTAGCTTGTGGGGGCCCATTTCAACCAATATCCCAAACGTATCTTAGTGGGCTCGACTCTAGTCGAGTGACGGGACACGCATATTGGGCTTGACTATAAGAGGCCAAAATGGGTTAGCGGTGGCAACGCATGACCAACGGGTTTCGTATGCGTGTGTGGACCCGGGCTGGTAAATAAGACGTTGTTGCATCGTGTAGATATAAGCCGTGCACCGTTAGTTTTATCAGGTTGCCACGTTGGGGAATGGTACACCCCACAGTGGGCCAGCACGGGTATCTACGTTAGGGAGCCGATCGAATGGGAAGTAGTGTGTACACCTAGTGGATTGTAGGCCCCCGTGGCGTCTACTTAGTCACCTAGGGGTACGCGAGAACTATTAAGTTAATTTTATAAGTCCAGGGGTGGGATCAACCTTTATGTTAGGAATGACTGTTGTGGTGCAGTGTAGGAATTACCCTTGGGTGGGTAGATCTGGGGTGGTGTAATCCAGTAATTATCCTTGGGTGGATAAATGCGTCTTTTCGGTTATCTTAGTACATCCTGTGTTTAGTTGGCTACTTAGTGTAGTCATTATCCCCAGAGGTACCGTACCTTGTTTATATCATACCCTAATTACTTTAATGATTGTATTGTTAGGGTTATAGGACTCACTCAGACTTATGTCTGACCCCGTTGTTTCTTTATCTTTTTCCCAACCCTCAGGTTTTCACAGTGGGCCTAGCACTAGTGGGCTTTGATCAGACTGCTTTATCTATCTTTTGGAGCTTGGACCGTGGATGTAAAGCTCAGTTTATCTTTTCTATTATGGCTATTAGGTTATGTAGTGGGATTATGTACTTTCATTTTTATCAGGATGGATATTATGTACTTGACTCTTACTTATGGTTTTTGTGTAACCAAACATGTTTTACTTTCCGCTGAAATGAAATGATGTTTTAAATTCTCAAGTATTACTTATATCTGTCTTGTTGTAATTTTTCTGTTCTATATTCACTTAAAATACTCCATCGATGTTATGGCATTCCCTTAGTGAGTGACCGTAGCGGGTGTGGGGTGTTACACGTGGTATCAGAGCTTAAGGTTACCAGAACAGATAAAATTTTTAGAAAAACTATTTTCTAAGAATAATTTTGAAAGGAGTATTTTCAAAAACATGTCTTTAGAGAAAAGTTTTTGAAAGAAAAGCATAATCCCCAATAGCCATATCTATATCTTTCGAATTCTCCGTTTTGAATCTCTTTCTCTCTCGTTTTAAGTTTCCCCTCCGCGTATAGATGACCTTTCTAAGATAGATAAGAACGGAAAACCACTTCAAGGGACTTAGACATTAGTCGGATTAGAAGTTGGTTCAAGAAGGAGGAGGACTGGTAGGTATCTATTAGATAGACGATGGGAGGAAGGCTCAAATAGTTGTTTGGTTAATGAAGGATGAAACCTCATTGGTGGGAGGTTACGAGTGGAGAATGGGAAGAAGAAGGCGAGTAGTTATCCTTTTGGAGGAATGGGACACCGTATTAGGATTGTCCAAAGGGGCATGGGCAAGGTATGGAATCTCCTGGAGGGTAGTTGTATTCCCTCGCGGCTAGTGTACCAGAAGGGGATAGGACCGTCTAGGTTGGAATTTGGATTTCTTTATTATCCGGTTCGAACTTTATTAGATTCTGACGCATCGAGTTCGTTTATCTCATCATTGTTAGTTGAGTCACTGCACTTAGACACCAGTTTGGTAGATGATCCCTTAGTTGTTTCAAACCCAATTGGGGCTCCATGATGTGTTTGGGTTTGAAAGTTTCTATACTTAGCGTTGAGTTTAGATTTGATGCTTTTTGGGCTTCACGGGCTATGGGTTAGTTTGGGCATGGACTGGTTATCCAGTAGGGGTGCCGTTCTTGATTTTGAAGGGAGAGTTGTTAGGCTTATGACCCGCTTGGGTAACACTCTCGAGATCTCTTGTAATCCCATGGAATCTGTTATGCTAAGTTATCTAGAATCGCTTGACACGTCGGTCGAGAGTTTGCGATCTGTTAGAGTGGTCCGGGAATACTCGGATGTGTTTGAGGAGGTGAAGGGCTTACCTCTGGAGCGGGAGATTGACTTCCGAATATATCTGGTAGACAATGCTAAACCTGTATCTTTACCAGTGCGCCACATGGCTCCTCGCGAGAGGAGGGAACTCCATAAGCAAGTAGGGGAGTTGCTTGAGAAGGGGTCCATAAGACAAAATATATCGGAGTGGGGTGCTCCAGTAGTTTTTGCTACGAAGGCGGATGGGTCCCTCAGACTTTGTGTAGGCTAAAGAGAACTAAATAAACTCACAAAGAAGAATAGACACCCATTGCCGAGGATTGATGATCTCTTTGATCAGTTGGTTGGCGCCTCAGTATTTTCGCAAGTTGGACTCAGCCACGGGGTTTCGTCAATTGAGAGTGGCTGAGGATAGTATTGAGAAGATTGCCTTTAGGACTCCGGATGGTTTTATGAGTGGCTGGTGATGCCATTTGGTTAGACGAACGCCTCCGCATACTTTGTTGATTTGATGAGAAGGGTGTTCAGGGAGTACCTAAATAAGTTCGTGATGATCTTGGTGGATGACATCTTGGTCTTTTCTAGGAGCGAAATAAGTTTTCGTATGTGCTCAATAGGTTGAGCAAAGCCCGTTATGGGATAAACGGTGGTTTTGGAGCGAGACTGGCAAGGACATCCAGAGTTGGACAAGGGCTTAATTATTTAGCCGTTTTTACTAGTATCATCTCACGTAGGTCATCTGAATTCGAAGGAGGTATCCCTTGGGTGTTTGTCTGATATTGGTTTAGGCCTTTGGGGCTTGCATTTGGGGGATGTCGAGTTCGACTAGGGTGGTCTGCGTGAGAGATGGATAGTTGTGACGATTTTGCATGGGAGAATATCCTGATTTTCTCTAGAAGTGGAGAAAAGCATGCCCTACATCTTAGGGAAGTGTTGGAGACTCTTTGAGCGCATTGTCTTAAGACAACAAAGGTGGATGGAATTCTTAGCATCCTATGAGTTTGAGATAGCGTATACCCCTGGCAAGGGTAACGTGGTGGCAGACGCCTTAAGCAGAAAAAGGCTGTCTTTGAGTCCATTGTTCGTGGAATGGCGAAGCTTGGAGTTTAATTCTATGTTTGACTTTAGACCTTCCGTTGACTTTGTACCCGGTTTGCTAGCCTCCTTGGAGGTTAGGCCTTCTCTTTTTGGACGGATTGGCAAGGCTCAGCGAGACGACCCACAGTTGGTTGAGTTGGTAGAGAAGCTTATAAGGGGGGAGTCGTCCAGCCATTTGGGTAGATACACCATAGATGATAGGGGATGGTTGCATAGAGACGGTAGACTTTGTGTACCGCAAGATGAGAGTTTGAAGAAGGCTATTTTGGATGATGCACATCGTTCAAGAATGACTATTCATCCCGGTGGAGACAAAATGTACCAAGATATGAAGAGAGTTTTCTTCTGGGCCGGTATGAAGAAAGATGTGGCCGAGTATGTGGCTAGATGCTTAGTGTGCCAACAAGTTAAAGCGGAGCAAAGGAAACCCGGTGGGTTGCTACACCCATTGGAAGTTCCGCAATGGAAGTGGGATAGTGTCTCGATGGATTTCATCGATGGGTTACCGAGATCGAGGAAGGGCAATACGGGAATTTGGGTTGTGGTAGACAGACTTACCAAGAGTGCCCATTTTATACCCGTGAAGAGTAAGAGGACCGCTCCATGGCTTGCTTCAGTCTATGTTAGAGAGATTGTTAGATTGCATGGCGTACCATCCATCATTGTGAGTGATCGAGATCCTATCTTCACTAGTGAGTTTTGGAGAAGTTTGCAAGAGGCGGTAGGGACTCAGTTGTGTTTGAGCACCGCATATCATCCTCAGACGGACGGTCAGACCGAGAGGGTGAACCGTATCTTAGAAGATCTCTTGAGGCTTTGTATCTTGGATTTTGGAGGTACATGGGAAGATCATCTTCCTTTGGTGGAGTTCGCATACAATAACAGCTTTCAGTCTAGTATTGGCATGGCACCTTTCGAAGCTCTTTATGGAAGGCCTTGTCGATCTCCTACATGTTGGTGGGAATCTACGGATAAGATCTTGCTTGGGCCAGATATGGTTAGAGAGACTTCAGAGAAGATTGATTTGATTCGAAGAAGGATGAAGGCAGCGCAAGATAGACAGAAATCTTATGCAGATCGGAGAAGGACGGATCTTGAGTTTGAGGTTGGGGACATGGTTTTTGTCAAAGTATCTCCGTTGAGAAATGTTGTTCGCTTTGGGTCCGTTGGGAAGTTAGCACCGAGGTTTGTTGGGCCGTTTCCTATTAAGGAAAGGATTGGACGGATGGCATATAGGGTGGAGTTGCCCGACAGACTTAGTGGTGTTCATGATGTATTCCATGTATCACATTTGAGGAAGTGCTTACATGAGACCGCAGAGGTGGTAGAGCCGAGCTTGCTTAGAGATGTAGAGGTAGAGCGTGATGCGACGATTCGACGAGCTCCTACTCGCATCCTTGGGTCAGAAACTAGGAAATTGAGGAATCGAGAGGTCCAACTAGTCAAAGTACAATGGGTAGAAGACGAGGGCAATGCTACTTGGGAGACGGAAGCGAAGATGCGTTCATTGTACCCATTCCTTTTTGAGAGTATGTCTTTTAACTTCTCCTTTATCGTTTGTCTAGTACTTATCTTATCTTTAGTATGTCCTCTCATTAGTACCTTTGACCTTTAGATAGGGTAAACCTATGGTTGAAACATGTGTTTGAGACATGTTATGTTTGATGGATGCGTGTGGATGCAAGTGGTTGCTAGTGGTTGCTCGTGGATGCATATACACACACTCTAGACACTAGATCGGCTCAATCACTTCATATGGCATATTGCATAAAATTGTGTGTAGGAAGCTATATTTATGGATGTATAATGATTGTGTTATCATATGGATGATGCATTTTGGTGAATGATTGTGCACTCATGTAGATATTGTATGTGTCGATAGGGTTCTCTCGCATACATAATGGATGCATGGCACTATCATGGTTTGCATATGTTCATACATTAGATAGGGAACATATACACACACTTTTTGCATATGCTCATACATCATTAGAAACTGTTTTAAGGACAATGGATGCCCGTGTTTGATGGATTGAGTAGATGGTTGTTTGGATGGTAGGATATGCATTCTCCTTAGCTTAGAGATTTCGGGGACGAAATACTTTAAGGAGGGGAGAATGTAACACCCCGAATTTTGGTTAATGCTAAAATTCAAAAATTAAAGAAAAACTAATCCCAAATGTGGGAATTAGGGGAAACGGGTTGCACCATTGCGTTCGTCTCGGAAAAATACGCGAAATAGAGTCTGAGTTTTCGAAAATCGGAGTCCGTATGAAGAAGATATGGACGAACGAAGTTAGGCAGAAAAACCGAAAAACTAGCCAGAATGCACTGGCGCACTTGTGAAGTGCGCCAACACAAAAATGCACTGGCGCACTTGTGAAGTGCGCCAACACATTTTTACACTGGCGCACTTGGGAAGTGCGCCCGTGTCGAGCAAGAAACCTGCACAGTTTCTAGAGAGTTCTGTGGTTGGGTGCACCAGTTTGGGGTTTGGGCTTGGTCTTAGGGCTGGTTTCTGGAAGGTTCCGAAATCTAAGGGTCCTAATCTAATTTAGGGTTAATCTAAGGGCCTAAAACACTCACCTAATCTATAAATACACCCTAATACTACCCTAATTCATACTAAAAATAGAAATGATGCCACCATGCCGCCAAAATCAAACTTGAGAGGAACCTCCACTAGTTTATGAAGAAAGTTGCAAGCTAATCATCATCTTATTCTTGTATAGCAACTAGTTCTACTACATAAGTTTGCTAATCTTGGTTTTGGTGAGTTTCTATAGACTTAACAATCAATTGTTAAATTGATTATGATAGGATATGATAAGATATGGCTATGTTTGTGGAATCAATGTGTTTATGCAAGTTTAGTATAGTGTATGTTGTGTGCTATATGCAAGTTTAATGCTATGTTTTATGATGCAAAACACTATGTTGAACATTGATTCATATGTAACATGTTATGCAAGCTCTATGGGAGATTATATGCAAGTCTATATGTAACATGTTATGCAAGTTATGTATTTGGTTTTATGCATGCTAAGTATTTGGTTTTATGCATGCTATGTATGTGGTTTTATGCATGCTAAGTATTTGGTTTTATGCATGCTAAGTGTTTGGTTTTATGCAAGTTTGTCTCTTTTTATGATATGCATAATATATGCAAGTTATGATACATATTCATATGCAAGTTATGATGCAAGTTCATATGCAAGTTATGATACATGTTCATATGCAAGTTATGATACATATTCATATGCAAGTTATGATGCAAGTTCATATGCAAGTTATGATACATGTTCATATGCAAGTTATGATGCAAGTTCATATGAAGTTATGATGCAAGTTCATATGCAAGTTATGATGCAAGTTCATATGCAAGTTATGATGCAAGTTCATATGCAAGTTATGATATATGTTCATATGCAAGTTATGATGCAAGTTCATATGCAAGTTATGATGCAAGTTCATATGCAAGTTTATGTGCAAGTTCATATGCAAGTTGTCTTTTTTATGATATGCATAATGCAAGTTGGGTTAAATACTAGTTGGGTTTAATGTATGTTCATATATGCAAGTTGACACCTTTTGAAGCCATGATAAAGTTACATGCTATGTTGGCTAAACCCATGACCTTTGTGATGAATCTTCCCTTTATTATGTCGTGTTATGAGAACGAACTACGTGGGGAACGATGGGGTTAATATGCATGTTAATAAAATGATGTGAAATGGGTATGATTAATCATACCACAAATTAAATGGACGTAATTGGGAATTTACCTATTAAGTTAGGTCTACCCATATTATGGAGTTGGGAATTTACCTATTAAGTTAGGTCTACCCATACTATGGAATTGGGAATTTACCTATTGAGTTAGGTCTACCCATATTCTTAAAAATGTGTAATTAATTAGGCATAATTAATTCAGATTATGGGGGGGGGTGATTAATTAGGTGTAATTAATCAACTAAGACACGAGGTTGGACCCTTTTGTAGCGGAAGTCTGCCCGGAACCGACCGGCCATCCAGCAGCTACAAATGATTGGCCCAATGTGAGAGGTCTTAGTCATAAATTAAATACGTGATTAAAGTAAAGACACGAGGTTAGACCTTTTTATGGCAGAAGTCTGCCCGGAACCAACCGGCATATCCAGCAGTCATAAAAGATGGTCTAATGTGAGAGGTCTTTATGAGGTCATGATCTTAATTAATTAAGAAACACTTAACCATATTAGCATGTAGAGGGACATGAGGGGTTAAGTGGGTGCCTTGGGTGGCATGTGGAAATCTAGTGGGTTGCCTTGGGTGGCAATAGAAAATACGATTAGAATACTTAACCAAAGAGGAACATGTAATTAAACATGGGTAAAGGGTTAAGTAAGTGCTTTGGGTGGCATGTGGAAATCTAGTGGGTGCCTTAAGTGGCAATTGATATATGATTAGATGACTTAACCAAACCTTAACATGTAGGTGAGCATGATTATAACAGGGGTTAAGTGGGATACACTAGATAAAATAACAAGCTTAGGTGGTAGCTTGTGGGGGCCCATTTCAACCAATATCCCAAACGTATCTTAGTGGGCTCGACTCTAGTCGAGTGACGGGACACGCATATTGGGCTTGACTATAAGAGGCCAAAATGGGTTAGCGGTGGCAACGCATGACCAACGGGTTTCGTATGCGTGTGTGGACCCGGGCTGGTAAATAAGACGTTGTTGCATCGTGTAGATATAAGCCGTGCACCGTTAGTTTTATCAGGTTGCCACGTTGGGGAATGGTACACCCCACGGTGGGGCCAGCACGGGTATCTACGTTAGGGAGCCGATCGAATGGGAAGTAGTGTGTACACCTAGTGGATTGTAGGCCCCCGTGGCGTCTACTTAGTCACCTAGGGGTACGCGAGAACTATTAAGTTAATTTTATAAGTCCAGGGGTGGGATCAACCTTTAAGTTAGGAATGACTAGTGTGGTGCAGTGTAGGAATTACCCTTGGGTGGGTAGATCTGGGGTGGTGTAATCCAGTAATTATCCTTGGGTGGATAAATGCGTCTTTTCGGTTATCTTAGTACATCCTGTGTTTAGTTGGCTACTTAGTGTAGTCATTATCCCCAGAGGTACCGTACCTTGTTTATATCATACCCTAATTACTTTAATGATTGTATTGTTAGGGTTATAGGACTCACTCAGACTTATGTCTGACCCCGTTGTTTCTTTATCTTTTTCCCAACCCTCAGGTTTTCAGAGTGGGCCTAGCACTAGGGGGCTTTGATCAGACTGCTTTATCTATCTTTTGGAGATTGGACCGTGGATGTAAAGCTCAGTTTATCTTTTCTATTATGGCTATTAGGTTATGTAGTGGGATTATGTACTTTCATTTTTATCAGGATGGATATTATGTACTTGACTCTTACTTATGGTTTTTGTGTAACCAAACATGTTTTACTTTCCGCTGAAATGAAATGATGTTTTAAATTCTCAAGTATTACTTATATCTGTCTTGTTGTAATTTTTCTGTTCTATATTCACTTAAAATACTCCACCGATGTTATGGCATTCCCTTAGTGAGTGACCGTAGCGGGTGTGGGGTGTTACAGTATGGGGCACACCACCGCATTAAGACAAATCAGTAATGCTCACAATACATACCACAAGCATGTCATGACTTCCCATCAAGCTAAAAGACTTACAAAGAAGCAAATGCATAAGAAAGTACAACAATGCTATGATAACAACTTGTAGCTAAAGTAAGATGAAATAACAGCTTCACAACAATAGCAACACAAGTCTCTGTTACACAGGGTTTCAAGTACGAATGTGCATATAGTAACAAGCGAGGACCGACACTCACATATACAACCGGTCTAAATGAAATACATGAAAGCAAGCTAGAAAAAGTAAAGTAAGACAGCCATGAGCACTATTTATTCTTTCCATTCTTGGAACCACTGGACTTCAGAGATGATTTATTGGTCTTGGCGGAGGAAGGGTAGGTGTATCAACCGGACGATTCCTATCTTTAACTTCTATGCCACCGGAAGGACTCTCAGGAGAAGATAGAACAATAAATCATTTTTTTTCAACAGTATGCTTTCCCGTGCGCTTCGAATATGACAAGGGCTTAGTTTCCTTCTATTCCCGGCCCTCAATTGGGCTTTCATCTATATCGTCAAGGTCCTCTGCTTCATTATTAGGAGCATAGTCGACGTCATCTAGGTTAACAAGTGCATCAATCTTTGCATCCTGTAACCCCGGTTGCGAAGCAGGAGCTGAAGCATCAGGTAAGGATGCATCACCCAGAGGAGGAGTAACAGGTGGGGCAGAAGGAATCAACATTAAGGTTGAATCAGTAATAATGGCCTCAGTTGTTGTCGTGTTGGCTCCAGCGGGAGAAGGTTGTGACGAGAATAAGCCTAAAACAAATGAACAATAAGCATGGAATGAAATTGACCTACGTGAAGTACAAAGAGAATCTAAGTATGACATAACTCGATCAATCTCAGTTTTACCTGTGGCTTTAATATTTCTGCGCTTAGTCTCATATTTATCTGGGTTATCATTGTCCCTGTTGTTGTCTCCAGCGTGCTCCTCGGTAATAACTTCCTCAACAGTATGTCCCCCAACAGTTATATCCTTCTCTTAGTGAATGACAGAAGGGTCGATCGAAGATACGATTGTAGTATGAGAATTATAGGCTTCAATGTTAGTAGGATCAGTAGGGGAATTGATAGTGGTGTCCTGAGCTTGCTCCCCAGAGGGTCCAGCCTCATCACTTAATAATCCCCGCTCCTCCATGAGCTTTTTCTTTCCTGCGTCCAAGGCTGAACGGGATTCCTCATCTAAGAGACTGTGCAAGAGGTAGTCTTCGTCATAAGTACCATCAACATGCTTAAGTACAGATTCCCAAACTAGGGCCAAGTCATGGAAAAATCGGATCACAAATAGCATAAGATCCCTCGGATCATGACGCTAAAGACGTAAAATCTAAATAAAGTGTCATTGGCATCCGCCTCAGCATCTTTAAGGGCCTTTTCAGCAACTGTTTTACCAGCCAAAGCCTTAACTCTATCTTCCTCAAGAAGCTTAGCCTTAGTTGTCAGCATAGAATTGGCCAACTTCTGAGCAGTGTTCATCTCATGGTGGCTGGAATTTTCTTGTTGATATGTCACGAAAGCATACTTTTCTACGGCCAGTTGGGATTCAGTAATTTGTTGGGAAGACTGAGCATCTTTGACTTGCACTATTAACGTATCTTTTCTCAATTTAGTGACAATAAGCTCTTTTTTGAGTCTCCTATTCTCAACCTCTAGCCCTTCTAACTTTGTGTTCCTTTGCGTGAGAGAGGCAATGGTAGCATCCCGCGATTCAAGATCCTTGGCCCACTCGACATTGTCATTCTCAAACGTAGCAATTCAATCAAGGTTGAGTCTGTTAAGTCTCTAGAGATCATCGACGAACTTGTACCGTAAAGATAGTTGCTTATCAGCCCAACTCTTGACCACATCTAGTTGCATCTCAAGTTGACTTTTAGTGGTATCCAACTACGTAAGCATATTTCCTTTCAAGATGTCCAATTCTTTAAGTATATCCCTCCTGTCAGATGGGTATGTGTCCAAGTCACAGAACATTCCTTTCAAACACCAAGCCTTAAATCATTCAGCAAGTGTGGAGTTTGACGGTGCGGGCTCATAATGGGGCCTATGTATGATCGCCTAGATATCGGTAGGAGAAATAACAGACGAAGTAGTCCGAGTTATAGTGGGAAGTTTATTTGATCTAGGGCACTTTTGTGGATCATCCCTGCCCTAACCATCCCTATTTCTCTTCTTCGTCGGTTCTCCTCATCTCTCCGATTATAACGATCGTCATATCGGTCGTCATACCAATCATCGTGGTGGTCGTCATATTTGTCTTGGTCACCGTGAGAGCCCCCTCTCCTCTTCATCTAATTGATCTTAGGCATCGTGCCTCCACCGCCTTTGTTCATCAGTCAATATGTAACCATGAGTTTGCTGAGGCTGGTGAGAAGGTTGCGGGTGCTGAGAATGTTGAGATCGTTGAGAATGTTGTGATTGTTATGGATGATGGGGTTGCATGATATGCTTTGGGTTGTAATAGCTGGAATGTTGTTTAAAGTTATTCAGGATGATTCATCTTTGGACCTGAAATAAGGCAAAGAAGGGTTTCCGTACTTAGATTAGAAAGTATTAGAGCAAATTATAAAGCTTATGCAAAGCATCAAAAAATTATAGCGCATGTAATATATAATCTAATGCACATCTAATAATGAACCGCTCTTAGGAGGCGAAGCTAATTGAAGCCCTATATCAGAAAATGTTCTCCGTGACGGAGGAGTTGGAGGTATAGCTATCTCAGTTCCAGTTTTTGTAACCGAAGCTGCCAGATCCGAGGTCTTGGTGTCACTCGGGACAAGATCCTTAGCGGTGCTATGGTCACTCAGATTCTTAAAGGTGTCCGTGGAAACCTCCTCATGAGTGTCTGGAATGACAGGATCCTCAGTCACCTTCTTAATGATTGGATCATCTCCTAGGGTAGTCTCACCTCCCTCAATCTGCTCACTTTCCTTCATAAGACCCTTGCCTTCGTAGTATGTAAATTCTTCTTCATCGATCGAAGGCATTTGGGAATTTGAGTGTGTCTTTCTACCACCAGCAGGGTCCGAGCATTTCCTTATAGTAGTTTCCTTGGTAGAAGTTTTAAGTGCAAGATCTTCTTTAGTGTTCGGGGAACCAGATGCGGAAGATGAAACAAAAGATTGGTCTAACACAAGAGATCGTGAAGGATCGAGTAAGTGATATTGATGAGGAAATTTTTCTATAATTAAAAACTTTATACTTCTCTCTTTCTCATCGACAGCTTTTAAAGCATCAAATAGGGTTTGATCAGGATCAACATCTTGGTCAGAAAAGGGAATTTCTGTAAAATAAAGAAAGGAATTGAGAATCGAGACTTAGAAGGAAAATAAAATGAAAACATTCTAAGTAAATATTCACCTCCTTCCATCCATGTTCCATAAAAGCTTTCAGGATACCGAACATAGAAATATTGATTCACAAACCCTCGGGCACTTTCTAGCAAGTTAGAAATAATCCTGGAATTTCGAAGGCTTCAACAAAGATAATCAATGGATGATCCTTTCTCCTTTTGAAAGCATACAAAAACAAATATCATGAAAAGAAGGCGCACATTGATTTGTCCTCATAAAAAGCACATAAATCCCTGTTAAAATGGCATAGCTATTTGAGTGTAGTTGGAATAGGGCAATAGCTAAGCGCAGAAGTATTGATTCTAAAAATGGGTTAAAAGGAGGAACCGCTCCGCTTAACAACATGTAACGATTAACTGTAACATAGCTAGGGTGGAAGGTCAGCGAAGTCGTTGTCTCCCAGTAATTTTGCATCAATTTCCGGAATACAAAATTGAGCGCACAACTGTTTTAACAAACATAAAGAAAGCTACGTCGGATTTCTCTCCAAAGGTGTCTTGGAAATAGGTCGGGGAAGAGGAAAATCTTAACTAACACCTGCCTCAGAAACTTTAGCCATTGTAGCATCAGAGACCTAAGTAGAAGTCCCAACTTGAGTGAAACCAAATGCTTCCTCAGGTTGTTGGCGCGATTGCTGTCGAGATACCATTTCTACACAGAAAAACGTTATTGAAAATAAACCCCAGGTGCGCATTTCCTAATATGAGAAATGTTGTGCACAATTGTATTTATTATCATTCCTAATATAGGCAATGTTGTGCAAAATTACATGTGTTATCATGAAAGAAAGGCTTGGGATCTACAATCGGGGTGTACTGGCCAGTCGGTTCCAAGTATCGCTATGAATACACATTAGAATGGTTATATCTGTGAAAGAGATGCTCGACTAAGTTATAATCGATCAAATAAAACAATCCTGTGCAGATATATCATTTAATGCAAGTCATAAATTCAATGAAATTAGGATTGGTAGGGTTACCTGATCTGTTGTCGATGTGGGCAGTCAATAACAAAATAATAGACTAGAAATTTGCAAGTGTTTTTGCTATTATAGGTTCAGACTTATTGATCAAGGAAGGCCCCAAAGTAAAATGGAGTGTACATTCTCAGTTCATAATGGATCAGATTGACCTCAATCAACCCATGATGGATCGGGAATAACTAATCTATTGTTTTTTGGATACAACCGGCCCATGATGCATCACATACAACCGATCCGTCATGGATCGGTTACAACCAATCCATGATGGATCGGTTAGAACAAACACCTGATGGATCATTACAACCGATCCATGATGGTTCGGAACTCTCCAATCCATATAGAAAGTTGCAAGATTCAAAACATAATGTGAGGCCTCCATGTGATCATGTTTGTTGAAAAACATTGCCAAATCCAAACACGAATGGTGAGCAATACAATTTCGACGATAACAAGTGCAAAACTCGAGTAAACCAACACCAAAACTCTCGCATCAACAACTTGAAGCAATTATCATTGAGAAGTGCAATGTACACAGAAGTGCTTAACAAATTACAAAGCAAGACTTAACAACAAAAGTGCAATCAACAATGAGGGGCATGCATTATCATAGCAACCAAGTCAAGTGCAAAACAAAAAGCTGGACAACTCAAACGCTTGGATACAAATCAAAACTTGAATCGGTTCCAACAAGAGACTCTATACATTGCCAAAATAAAATCATATAAAATTTCGAATCTCATACCATTCAACAAACAACTCATAGGCGTGAAACCAAAATCAAAGTTTAAAGAACTCAATACTACCAAATCTGATTGAGGCTGTACTTTTTCAAACTCAAAGACAAATTAGAAATCAATCGGGTCCGAATGCATAAGAAAATTGGCGAACCAATGCATACATAATCATTGGAAACAAATACCCAAAAATCAACTTGACCCAAACCCTAAACTTAGAGCTAATTCGACACCAATTTTGAGAAAGCAACTACCTGCGGTTACAAAAGACGGTCGAAAGTGAGCAATCGTACCTAGTTCGAGCTGAACAACAATGAAAACACCTCGGATTGATGAATTTGGCCTTAAAATGGGTCGAGTTGGCTGGAGGTGAAACAATTGTCGAGTTTTGAAGTAGAGTTGAAGTGCAAATCTGATTTGAGAGAAGAATCAAAGGCGTGGCTGAAGATCTTTTGGGTAAGATCGGATTTCCTCTAATGTGCTTGGCTGCCATTAAAAGTGATTTGTGGCTATAGGAGATAAAGTGAAAGGATGCGGGTTCAAAAAGAATTATAGAAGCAAAGTGTAAGTGGGCCGACCGCTCCATCGTCCATATTGCACCTAGTCCATTTAGACTTATTTAGGTTTGACCCATAACAGGATATGAGCTCCGATCCATATATAAAACAAAATGATCAAGACGTGAGCAATCCATCATTATATGATTCGCAATGTGTTTAAACAACTCGTTTCACAGCTCATAATTTTTGTTACAAACATAAAATTACAAACTCCGAAGGGAAAATGTTAATCCACTAAAATTAGAGCATAAATGATGGATCGGTCACTCGACAATATGATGGTTCGACATTCTAGAATGGATCGGTCAGTGATTCATTACATGGGTTGGGTAGTAACATAAGTCATGGGTCAGTCACTTCCTTTATTAATTGATCGGTCGTCATCCTAGAATATGGGTCGGATATGTCATTAACTGATGGGTCGGTCACAACTCCTTGCCACGTATCGGGCACTCTACACTTTTATGGGTCGGAGTCTTCATATGATAAGATGGATCGGTCATCATCTAGCACCATAGGTCGGGGTTGGTCGCTCATCACTAGTATGGATCGCCCGAGCTTATGTCATATGGGTCGGTCATGTCTTTATCTAATGGGTCGATCAATGTTTTTTACCATGGGTCGAGCACACATGGATTGGTTGCCTCTAAAAATATGGATTGGACGCAAAATCAACCAATGGCATTTTCATAATTATGATAACAACCGATCCATAGCCTGCATACACATAATTTCATGTTTGCCACTCCATTCACTCTATACCTATGAAAACCGCATGACTTCCCACATCCCAGGGACTGAATCTTATCTCCACGAAGTGCTACCCGATTCATTTATCTACCATTCCAAATCACTCAAACCTCCATTAAACTTCTCCAAACTTAGATCCAATATCAAGGCCTCCATGGAATCATTCAAAATCATCTAAGTGTCTAATTGTTGAAGATCTAAATCAACAATCATCACACTTAGAGAGATATAGCAATTTCCTTGGCGGATTTGAGTGGATCAAAAGAAAAAAGAGAAGAAATAAAGGGAAATATTTCTAAAAGAGAGAAAATGACCGACAAAGCAAGAATTATGTACCTTGAAATTTCTATGGTGATACTGAGAACTCCTTCCATAGTGGGCGTAGGCCGATTCTTGGCCGAACCACTTTAAATCTCCCTGTCTTCACTTTTTTCCTTGTGTCTGTTGCTCCATACTTTTAGATCTTACTTGTTTGTGAAGTGTTGCAAAAACATCTTGGGTATTGTTGTCATTTTTTGCATCAACACCATTATTTGATGCTATGGATTCCATAAAAAAATTCGTTGAATTGCGAGGTCATCTCTATAACGTTTCTTTGCAAACTGATCGTTAGTATCACCAAAAAAATTTTTATCGGGCATGACCACACACTAATTTCGTTTGGCATAAAATTTGAAATCTAACCATGATTTATTATTCCGAATCTAATCAAAATTTTCTCGTTGGATTGTTAAATCATTTGCAAAATTTCACTTTTTAAGGGCTGGGCGATGATTTAAAAATCAAAATTTTAAATTATGACGTATTTTCTCATAGAACTAAATTAAAAATAACTTTTAAATTGGTTGCGAAATTATGGGTTGTTACAATCTCCCCTACTTAAATAAATTTCATCCCTGAAAAGGAAATAATAGTAAAGCAGGAAATAAACAGTAGCATATCATAAGTTTACCTCACATAAGGGCTAATAAGAGATATCCACTCTGCACTTGGGATAAGCTTGTTTAATGTTATCCTCTGTCTCCCGTGTACAGTCTCTAGGATCTCCACTCCATTGCACTTCGAATAAATGCACTTTCTTGTTCTTAAGAACTCTGGTTTCTCTGTCAATAATCTTCATCGACTCTCTTTGCACTTTCAAATCTGTAGCAATATCCAGGATTTCCTATGATGCCTCCTCAACAATCAAATTAGGATCATGAATATGCTTGTGAAGCTTAGAGATGTGAAATACATCATGAACATCAATGTTGGCCTACTTTGTAGCCTGACCGTACAAAATCCAGATGATTATGTTATGAGTTACCATGTCGGGTTGGATCGGAGAAAGAATCTCGAGTCGAAAGGGAAAATCAAATACCATTGGATGCTGGGTAAGGACGGGTCGGGTCGGAGTACTATTCCCTATCTGATCCCTTCACGTACACACGACACTCGAGCCCAGCAAACAGGAACCAGTTTGGGTCAGTTATCTAGTACCCGATCCCCTCAAATCATGAGATAAAGTGACCCTTCATTGTCATCAAAACGGGTCGGTTCGTATAGGACCCGATACGATCCTAGACCTGCCACTATGGAATGGTTACACATCAACTACAAATACGGGGCGATTTCCATCCACGAGCCCACGAAGCTGGTGTGCTGTCCTCACCTTAGCGCATCCACTACCTAGATTTATGGGATGGGACCCATGTGGCATCCAACCCGCTTACATTCCTAGCTTATAAATGCACCATAACACACCATTTTGAAGGATCTTTTGGCACTTATTCAGATTTTAAAGTGGACGTAGGCTCGTTAACGCCAAACCACTATAAATCGTGTGTGTTTGTTGCTTTTTATTTCATTTTATCTGCAATTTCTAGTTTGTTGGGTGTTAGAACCACCTTTTGGTCTAACATTTTGGTGCTTTCACCGAGAAAATTGAATTCTCAACATTCCGGGTTATCATTCTACTTATTGGATTTTCAAGTCTGAAAAAGTTAGTCCGCTTTGCCACTGTTTTTGAAGTTCTCATTGATCTCAAAAGACTCATATTTCATAGCTCCTAGAAGAGGAAACGAACCGCAAACTTCCAACAAGAATGATGCAAACGAAGACCAGTAGGATAACTCGTAGGCCATTGTAGTTACCAGGTCACAGGGATCTAACTCGAATTGACCTGAGGTGGGAAACCCGACCCGATCCAGGGGAGATAGGCCAATCTGATCCGAGGGCTTAGATGTAGCCAGTGACGCTTCTCCGACCCGACTGGGTGGCACTACTACAACCTGATCTGATCCGAACACAGTTGAAGCTAGTGTTTCTACTCGGGCTAATACAAATGCTCCAGCGCCAGCTGCGACAACTAGTAATCAGCCTACTACTTCTGGTCCTATCTTGTAGATGGATTTTTCACGCTTACTCGATATATTGGATAGAATTAATGATGCCTTGGTGGCCCAAAGACGTGATAGTGATATTATGCAAGAAAACTTGAATGCTACGAGTAAACAGATTGAAGAGCTTTATAGGCAGAGAATGCCTTCTCCGACTCATCATCTTGCCGGAGAAAATTCATCCTTTTCGGAAGAGAATGTAAGACCTCCATAAAGGCCATTTGTGAGGCCTAAAAACCTTGAATAGATGACATTTTGATCATTAGGATCCAGCATAGATGCAACCCGTGTCTTAGGACCTAATGATCCTAGTTTTAGAGCACCAATGTTGCTACCAATGCAGGGATCTCGTGTACTTTCCAGGATCCCAACATTATTATTCCCACCTAGTGCTAACTCCTTCACCCCACTCATCCTGTGAATTACTGGGACCATAGGGGCCAAGGGACTTCCGCCCCTACCAAGAACCAGGGGATATTCCTTAATGTGGAAATTGGAAGAGTAAGGAGGACAAGGAGTGCTGACCCTGAGCCTACACTAACCAACGCTGAAGTTGAAGCCATGGTATGCCAGATTATGGATGATAACTGGGGTTACTCTAATGAAGATTGGGGCATTGATCGCAGCCACACACCCTTCACAGATGAGATTTTGGATTTTTAGTTCCCCCAATGTTTCAATCTACCCACTATTGACAGATATGGAGGAAGAACTGATCCAAGGCAGCACTCGATGAGATACTCTTGGTACATGAATGCCGCAGCAGCTCCCAACGCAGTAAAATGTAAGGCCTTCTTGATATACCTCAATGATGTCATGCTAATGTGGTTCATTCGGCTTCCACCCTGATCGATCTCCAGTTTTAAAGAGTTAAGCGAGAGCTTCATGAATCAGTTTCGACTTCACGTCTGAAAATCTAAGAGTGTCATCGAACTGTCTGTAATCAAACAAGCTCTTGGGGAGACGCTACAATCATATTTGGATCATTTCAATTTGGCTGCTACAGAAGTGAGTGACCCGCATGAGAAGACCATTCTAATGGCACTCATAAATGGAGTTGATAAAGACACCGAGTTTGAATGGTACCTGATCGGAAAATCACCTTTAAATAGAGAATTGTTTTATGTAAAGGAAAACATTAGTCCACACTGTGAAGAGATATATGCCAGCCAAAAAAGAAAATTTGAGAAATCCTGAGAGAGGACATTCAAAGCAACGTTGCCACCAAGTAGTCCCATGACAGCACAAGAAAGGTTGAAGTAAATTACGGTAACAAGAATGGAGGAAATTACCTCCATGGCGGTAATAGCGACAAGAGAAATAGGAATCGGGGGAACGACTCCAAAAAGAGACCTCGATTTTAGTTCTTCGAGAATTACACGCTGCTAAATGATACTTTGGAGAACATTTATTTGGATACCTACAATATTTTCCAATATAAGAATCCTCCACCCAAGGATTCGACTGAGAAAGAACTTGAAACCAGGAAGTTCTGCCTATTTCATGAAACTTACGGTCGCTTAACGAATGATTGTCGTCTAGACGAGTACAGGGTCCCCCTAAGAATAGGGGGCAAGGGGTGTCTGTTCCGAATCAAAACCAAATTTTTCCTATACTGACTTCCCAACAGAAAGGGAAAGGCATAGTCATTGATATGTGGTCGGAGGGCCACACCCAGCTGGATTTAGCAATAGAACAATGGAGCAGTATGTTAATGCCGCTAAACACCCAGAAGTGGGAGAATGCATCAATCTTGAAGATACTGCTCCTGTGAAACAGCAAAAGACATCAACTGATGATGTTATCTTCCGAGAAAGAGAAAGTGTATGAGTTGAAACACTTAGTGTCGACCCATTGGTAATAACAATTACCATTAGACCAGCATTAGTACAGTAAGTCCTTATGGATTGTGGAAGTTCCGTCAACATTCTCTTTAAAAAAGCATTTGACCAAATGAAGTTAGAAATAAAGAACTTGAAGCCATTTGGAGGTTGGATACGTGGCTTCAATGGATTGTCAACTGCTGCGATTGGTATGGCGAATTTGTCCATAGAGATAGGGGAAGGAGTTCGTCGAAGAGTAAGGATCCTACTGTTAGTGATTATGGATATTGATTCACCCTACAATGCCTTTTTAGGTCGACAGACCCTTGCAGAGTTTAGGGCCTATATCACACCCTGGTGCTTATTGATGAAGTTCCCAACAGAAGCTGGAGTTCGAATGGTTCGTGGTGACCAAGTCACTGGGAGAGCTTGTTGTATGGAAGAATTAAAGATGATACGCAATGGAAAAGACTTAGAACCCAAGAGTGCTTCTCCTCCCACTGAGGAGGGCATTGCAAGTAAAGAGGATATCGCCAAGGGAATCGCCTAACAACCTGCCCTAGGATATCGATCCTAGAGAGAATGAAGAACCAGGATGCAGGAAGGCGATGCCTAATGAAGCAACTGTGAAAATTCCGATTGATGATAACGACCCAACAAAGGTATTAAAGTTAGGGTCCCACTTGGACCCCCTCCGAACAAGGGAATTAGCGGACTTTTTACAAGCACACTTGGATGTGTTCTCTTGGACCCACTCTGCTATGTGTTGAATTTCTCCATAATTATGAGTCATTCACTAAGCCTAAACCCAAAGCATCCTCCGGTGAATATTTTCTTTGTGCGTCAGTAAAAAAACATATTTTTACAAAAAAAGGCGCATGCTGGGCCCGGAGAGGTCGGCCGCCTTGAAGGAAGAAGTAGAGAAGTTAAGAGACAACATATTCATCAAAGACTTAACATATCCTAATTGGATATCAAACCCAGTCCTGGTTAAGAAGGCCAATGGGAAGTGGTGCACATGTATTGATTTTTCAGATCTAAACAATGCCAGCCCAAAAGATAGCTTCCCACTCCCCAGAATAGACCAATTGGTGCAACGGCGGGACATTAACTCTCTCTTCAATGGATGCAAATTCCGGTTACAATCAGATTCCCATGCATGTTCCAGATTAGGGACGTACCAGTTTTATAAAAAACTTGTGGTTTTATTGCTATGTGGTGATGCCTTTCGGGTCGAATGTTCTACAATCAAATAGGGAAAACGATGAAAGTTATATGGATGATATGCTTGTGAAATCCAAGCGATCATCCGACCTACGATGGATTTGGCAGAGACATTGAAATCCTCCGACGATACGGAATGAAGCTAAACCCTCTGAAGTGCTCATTTGGGGTTGCATCAGGAAAATTCCTTGGCTTTATAGTCAGCTCTCATGGAATCGAGATTAATCCTGCCTAGATTGCAGTGATCAGGAACATTGAAGGGTCACAAAAGATCAAAGACGTCCATAGTTTAGTAGGGAAGGTAGCGGCGTTAAGTAGGTTTATTTCCAAGGCCATAGACAAGTGCGTTCCTTTCTTTGATCTAATAAAATGTGGAAAACGCAACTTCCAGTGTACTCCAGATTGTGTAGAAGCCTTCCAGAACCTACTAGACCTATTAGAGAAGCCTGCGGTATTGTCAAAACCAGTAGATCATGAAGATCTGTTAATGTATTTTGGCATTATCATCTCATGTGATTAGCTTGGACTTAGTACGTAAGCAGGACAAAGTTCAAAGACTGGTATATTATGTGAGCAAGAATGTAACACCCCACCTCCGCTAGGGTCACTCACCAAGGGAATGCACTAGTTTTGGTGGAGCATTATCTAGGTAAACATGCACAGAGATATCATAAGACAGAACATAAATAAAGCAGCGGTAGAAATTAAAAACCAAATCTCATTACTTTCAAGAAAAGAGTCAAAACCTTATATATCCAAAGTACAAATTGTCATTACATCAAGTTCTAAATAAAGAAGCATAAACTTAAGATTAAAAAGGTAAATTATTCCCCAAAGATAGCAGAAGTGCAACAATAGCATAGCTCAAGACCAAACCGTACATGAGCTGACAGAAAGCAAGCTAAATCCAAGCTAAGAACTAGCGTTACCTCCCTGAGAACCTGGGGGGAAAACGAAAGAAAAAGGGTCAGTCATAAAGACTGGTAAGCCCTAGTGACTTTCACTATAAAAACTAGTAAAGTTAACAAGACATGAATAAACGGAGAATAAACATAAGGATGATGATAAGTTTGGCATGATAACTAAGATAACAAGATAAATCACGTCTAGCATTGCATATTCAAGATTCACCGCACCAACTGTACTAGTATTCTAACCCATGTCAACTATTAACCATGAAATGATCCCTTGGCCCAATATCATGAAATGACCCATTACGGGGTCCTACAGTACGATCTACTAATCGATCGGCTCCCTACAAGTTCTAGCTCATCACGTGTCTGTGCCATACGGCCCAATCACGAAATGTAGTCACCTGTGCTAGGTCCACCATAGGGTGTATCAAGTCCTATGGTGCCAACCACCTACACAAATCAAGCACGTACAGTGTAAACCTACGGGTGCCCAATGCCTGCTTTTTCAACTCCGGACTACGTGCATGACAATAGTCCGCCTGAACCAGCAATGGCACACCTACTCAGCCATCGTTCTGGTCGCTTACAATCAGCCCAGTAATCGTGCCCCACCCTGCCTAGTCCTAGGGTATCGTGATACATCTAAGTTGGTTACTGCTGAAAAGGACCGTGTAACTAGGGTTTCTAATGGGTTAAGTGTTGTCATTCAAATTCATGACTTAACCCTACCAAATCATGTATCAAGTTGGTTAAGTGTGTTCAAGCAGTTCATGAATTAACCCTATCAAATCATCGTGTCAAATTAGTTAAGTATATTCAAGTGGTTCATGACTTAACCCTATCATGTGGCATTAATTCATTAATGAACCCCAACCTCTCACATTAGACTAGTTGTCTTAGTCACCGGATTTGCCGGGCGGTTCCGAGCAGATTTACACCACAACATAGTCTAACCTCGGGTTTTACGTGTGATATGACCAACTACCCATTGGATTCTATTGTTTGCAGTCACTAGATTCGCCGGGCGGTTCCGGGCAGATTTACACTGCAAACTCAACCCAACCTCGAGTTGGCCATTTTCAAATTCATTCTAGCATCATGTCCATGTTCAAGTTTTCATGTCAAGTTCATGTCCATATCCAGGATCAAATTATAACAATGTTCATGTTTCAAGTTAATAGTAAATTTAGGTTTTGCCTAATCTACCCAATCGCATTCCCATCGCACGTAAACTCGAATCGATACAAACAAATCTAATTAGGGAATAACATAGAAAGAACTGGCATAAGGTGGAAAAAGTGATTACAAGTCAAGCATGGTATAACTTGAGATAAATGATTACAACAATACTGGCATATGGAATAGTGGTCACAAGTATCAAATCTAGCAAAATAGGGAGATAGTCATTGTAACAGTTGACATAAGATAATAACCCCAAACTTGTGAATAACAACTGTTTCAAAATCACAGGCATGAATATTATGGACATTAAGGGTTTTAGATCTACAACAACATGTATAGGCCTCAAATCAATTTCATGCAAATATTCCTTCAAGTCAAGATTCAAGATGAATAGATCCAAGGTGAACAAATAGTAGATCCAAAATAATAGATCCAAAATGAACAATGATAGATCCAAGATATACAATGATAGATCCAAGATAATTATCATACTTAGGTTCAATCTCGATTTACAACATGTCCATATTAAGTTTAAAGTTTAGATCTAAAAGTAACTGGGGCTTACAGATCGTGGTTAGAGAATTAGGAAACAAAGAGGCGATGTTGAATCTCGAGTCTAACAGAAATCCCCCAAACAGCAATACTCTACACGTAGCCTTGTTGGAGAAGAAGCAATCCCTTTCCTCTAACTTTTCAACCAGAGTTTTAGCAGCATAAGGTCAGAGAGAATTTGTGTAGAGAGTCTAGAGTTAGGGGCTGTTTATATAGGGTCTGGCCAACAAATTTAGACAGAAATCGGACTAGAAACATCATAGTGAACTCTGACTCAAACATGGGCTCGGCAACCAGGTCGACACCCATGTCGACTCTATGGTCAAGCTGGTCCTGGGCAGGTCGACACTATGGTCGACCCCCAGGTCGACCTGGTCCTGGGCGGGAAATTTCCCGCCCAGTCCGTTCTGGGGTTTGAATTCGAAATTTGAATTCGAATTCTAAGCTGTTCTAAACTTGGAAAATTTCTGAAAACTTCAAAGGGTCATTACTTGGTCATACGGACTCCGATTTTCGAAAACTCGGACTCGTTTCCAAGCAGAATTTCGAGACGAACGTAATGGCGTAACCCGTTGCCCTTGATTCTTATCTTAAAAATTAATTCTGTCTTGATTTATGGTTATAACACGTTATAAAAATACGGGTAGTTACATTCTCCCCTCCTTAAAGGATTTCGTCCCCGAAATCTCTAAGTTAGGAAGAACGTATCCTACCATCCATCATCTATCTACTCAAAACGTCTTCCACAAGCAACCATTGCCCTTAAAAGATTTCTAGTGCTGTATGAACATATGCAGAAAGTGTGTGTATATGTACTTATCCAATGCAAAAGATCAGGCGGTTACTGATTCAGTAAACCTCCTTAATGCAAAATATGTTAGTGTAATGAGTCCAACATGTATGCAAATTCCTAACATAATTTATAATCTCTACATGAGTGCACATAACATTCATTCATATGCAACATCCAAGTGATAGCATAACAAGTTTCATCCATTTACAAGTATAAGCACTCATGCATATGCAACATGAATATGTGAATGAGCCGATCTAGTGCCTAATGTGTGTCATGCATCCACTAGCAACCACTTGCAAACATCAAACATAACATGTTTCAATCACATTTTACATCCATATGGTTCTACTTAAGGTTCTCAAGATAAGATCGAGAAGATAACAAGGCAAACATAGGTAGTAGAAGCATGATACGAAACGTTTTCAAGTTTATAGGAAAAGAGATCGAGAATATACCCTCAAAAAGAAATGGGTAAAGCGCGTGTATCTTCTCTTCGGTTTCCCAAGTTGTGTCTTCTTGGGCTTCACTCTACTGTACTTTAACTAGCTTGACTTCTCGATTCCTAAGCTTCTTGATCTCTGTTCCTAAGATACGAATTGGAACTCGCCTCAATGTTGCTTCTTTTTCCACTTCTACGCCTTTAAGGATGCTTGGCTCAACCACTTTGGCCGACTCATGTAAGCACTTTCGGAGATGCGAGACGTGAAAGACATTGTGTACTCCGATCAGCTTCTCGGGTAAGTCTACCTTATAGGCCATCTGCCCAATCCTCTCAGTGATAGGGAACGGTCCTACGAACCTTGGTGCTAGCTTTCCAACCGCTCCAAAACGAACCACATTGCGTAAAGGAGAAACTTTTATAAAGACCATATCTCCGACTTCGAACTCTAGGTTTGACCTCCTCTTGTCCGCATAAGATTTCTGTCTATCTTGGGTCGTTTTCATCCATCTTCGTATCAACTCAATCTTCTCAGAAGTGTCCCTTGTCATGTCGGGGCCAAGTATAAGCATGTCTGTCGTCTCCCACAGGCAAGTTGGTGACTTGCACAGTCTTCCATACAAGGCTTCGAACGGTGCCATTCCTATGCAAGCTTGGTAGCTATTATTGTATGCAAACTCAACGAGAGGGAGATGGTCTTCCCAAGTACCACCAAAATCAAGAATGCATAGTCTCAAGAGATCCTCTAGTACCCTATTTACCCTTTCGGTTTGACCATCCGTCTGTGGGTGATAGGTCGTGCTTAAACTCAGTCGCGTACCCATTGCTTCTTGCATACTATTCCAAAACTGGCTAGTGAAAATCGGGTCACTATCACTAACTATACTAGAAGGAACCCCGTGCAACCGTACTATCTCTCGAAGGTAAATAGATGCTAGCCATTATGCGGTCCTCTTGCTTTTCACCGGAATGATGTGAGCACTTTTCGTGAGTCTATCAACTATGACCCATATGCTAGTATTTCTCTTCCTTGACCTAGGCAGTCCATCCACGAAATCCATCGATATACTCTCCCATTTCCATTGCGGAACCTCCAAAGGATGTAATAGCCCACCGGGCTTCTTCGACTCGGCCTTTACTTGTTGGCACACCATGCACTTCGAAACAAACTCTGCCACGTCCTTTCTCATTCCAGGCCAAAAGAAATTGCGTTTCATATCCCTGTACATCTTATCCTCTCCGGGATGTATGGTCATCTTCAAGTGATGCGCCTCCTCGAGGACTTTCCTTACTAAGTCCCCCACTTGTGGGACACATAGCCTTCCATCACGCCTTAGCCATCCCTTGTCATCTATGGCATACCTACCGAGGTGACTTGATGTCTCACCACTAATCAGCTTGTCCACGATTTTGACTATCTGTGGGTCTTCCTTCTGTGAAGTCCCTACTTGATCTAGGAGTGTAGGTCTTAACTCAAGAGATGCTAGCGTAGCAGCCAATGACTCAACAGCAGGTGTAAAATCAAAGGTTGCTATAAACTCAAGGCTTTTCCTTTCAAAAAACAAGGGGCTCAAAGTCAACCTTTTTCTACTTAGCGCGTCCGCCACCATGTTACCCTTGCTAGGGGTATAAGCTATATCGAAGTCATATGATGCCGAGAATTCCATCCACCGTTGTTGTCTCAGATTCAAATCTTTCTGTGAGAAGAGGTACTTAAGCGATTTGTGGTCGGTATACAGCTCGAACCTCTCCCCTAGAAGATAATGGCACCAAGACTTAAGTGCAAAAACAATCGCGGCCAACTCCAAGTCATGTGTGAGATAGTTTTTCTCATAAACTTTAAGTTGTCTGCCCCCGTAGCATATCACTCTTCCATCTTACATTAGGACATCGCCTAATCCCGTGCCGCACGTATATGTGTACACCGTAAACGTCTTGCCTCCGTCGGGTAATTCCAAAACTGGAGCTGTAGTAGGGGCTCTCTTAAGCCTTTGAAAAGCAATGTCACACTCTATGTCTCATGCAAAAGCTAGGTTCTTCTTTGTTAACTTAGTAAGAGGGGCTGAAATCTTAGCGAAGTCCTTAATGAACTTCCTGTAGTATCCCGCCAAACCGAGAAAGCTTCTCACCTCCATTGCATTCTTAGGAATTTTCCAGTCTTGTACCGCAATTACCTTCGCAGGGTCCACAGCTATACCTTGCTTAGAAACTACATGTCCAAGAAACCGAACTTCCTTTCTCCAAAAATGGCATTTGGAGAACTTAGCCTTTAACTGGTGTGCTCAAAGCGTATCCATGACTTCCTTGAGATGCCTAGCATGCTCTTCTTCATCCTTTGAGAAGATCAAAAAATCGTCCACGAAAACCACTACAAACTTGTTAAGGAACTCCCGAAACACCCTACTCATCAAATCTACAAAGTACGCGGGTGCATTCGTTAACCCAAACGGCATGACGAGCCATTCGAAGAACCCATCCGCAGTCCTAAATGCAGTTTTGTCAATGCTATCCTCAGCCACACTAAGCTGATGGAATCCTATGGCTAGATCGAGTTGAGAGAAAACAGATGCTCCCACAAGCTGGTCAAACAAATCGTCGATTCTTGGTAGTGGGTACCTATTCTTCTTCGTCAGCTTGTTTAACTCACGATAATCCACACACAGACGAAGCGAACCATCCGCCTTAGTAGCGAATACCACCGGAGCACCCCATTCAGAAATGCTTCGTCTTATGAAATTTTTCTCAAGCAACTCCTTAACTTGTTTACTGAGCTCTCTTCTTTCTCGCGGGGCCATGTGTCTAACAGGCAATGAAACTGGCTTGGCATTATCAACAAGATAAATTCGGAAGTCTATCTCGCGTTTAGGGGGTAACCCCTTCACCTCATCAAAGACATCTGGATATTCTCGGACCACTCTTACAGATTGCAAATTGTCGATGGACGAGTCAAGGGATTCAAGATAACACAACATGACCGGACCCTTCGGATTACAAGAAATTTCAAGGGTGTTACCAAGGCGAGTCATGAGCCTCACTACCCTTCGTTCACAATCAAGAATGGCTCCATAATTGGACAGCCAATCCATACCTAGGATCAAACTGTATTCCATAAATCCGAGAACATAAGCATTACACGTGAATTCTACACTTAAGATAGAAATTCTCAAATCCACACAAATCATAGATAAATGAGCGGAGCCCCCAATTGGAATTGAAACACTAAATGGATCCTCAACAAGACTAGTACTTAGGTGCAGATTTTCAACAATATCAGAAGAAATAAAAGTATGTGATGCGCCAGAGTCAAATAAGGTTCAAACAGGAAATTCAGAAATGTAAACAAGGCTTTCTACTGAGATATTACTACCTTGGTCAAGAGCTGGAGTGGTGTTGAGAGCACGCAACTGCCCTCCAGAAGGTCCTGCTTGCTGAATTTGCCCTTGCCCTTGCCCTTGCTTCTTAAGGCAATCCTTACTGAAGTGTCCAGTATCTCCACGATGAAAGCATTCACCCAACTTTCTCTTCTTACTTCTACAGTCTTTAGCTAGATGTCCCGTAATACCACAAAAGTTGCACTTCCTTGTCTCACGTGGTTTGTTAGCATTGTTGTTGTTGTTCTTGTTATTCTTGTTGCCTCCCTTCTTGAAGTCAACCTTCTTATTCTGAGTCTCATTAGGCTTAACCTCCTTCTTGCTATTCTTGTCTTCCTCATGAAGTAGGGCCATATCCACCAAGCTTTCAAAGGTCGCCCCCATGGGTATATGAGTTATGGCCAAACTGTGTAGTGGCTCGTTCAATCCTCGAGCAAAGCGTACAACCTTCTTCTGAGCTGTGTTAACCAAGTCCAATCCGAACCTAGCAAGCTGATTAAACTTATTCATGTACTCCCTAACGGTCATGTCCCCTTGCTTAAGTGCCAGGAACCTCTCCATCTGAAGGTTCGCTTCTGCTGACGATAAGAATTTAAGCCCAAACATCTCTCTAAAGTCTGCCCAAGTCTCAACTGTCCTGGTAGCGTTGGTGACTTCCCACCAAAATGCAGCTTCCTCTTTCAACAACCATGCTGCCAACTGAACTTTCCTATGATCCTCCACATCGAAGATAACAAACAAGTCTTCAATCTCCTTTAGCCAGTTTCGTGCCTCAACGAAAGTTTCAGTTCCAACGATGTTCTTACCGCCCATTGCTTTAAAGTCTTTGCATATTTTGGCAAAGGCGTTACCAGGAGGAGGAGGAACCGCGACCACTAGAGGAGGAGGAGGAGGGATGTCTGCCGAGCCCGCCCCTTTGGCCCTAGCTTCTAAGTACCTTTGGAACCATCCAGGTACGGGTACTCCCTCAGGAAGGTTAAGGTCAGACATGCTGAAAAACGAAAAGAAAAAGATTCAAACGAAGATACCAAATGTAACACCCCACCTCCGCTAGGGTCACTCACAAAGGGAATGCACTAGTTTTGGTGGAGCATTATCTAGGTAAACATGCACAGACATATCACAAGACAGAACATAAATAAAGCAGCGGTAGAAATTAAAAACCAAATCTTATTACTTTCAAGAAAAGAGTCAAAACCTTATATATCCAAAGTACAAATTGTCATTACATCAAGTTATAAATAAAGAAGCATAAACTTAAGATAACAAAAGTAAATTATTCCCCAAAGATAGCAGAAGTGCAGCCATAGCATAGCTCAAGACCAAACCGTACATGAGCTGATAGAAAGCAATCTAAATCCAAGCTAAGAACTAGCGTTTCCTCCCTGAGAACCTGGGGGGGGAACGAAAGAAAAAGGGGTGAAAGAAAAAGGGTCAGTCTTAAGACTGGTAAGCCCTTGTGACGTTCAGTATAAAAACTAGTAAAGTTAACAAGACATGAATAAACGGAGAATAAACATAAGGACGATGATAAGTCTGGCAGGATAACTAAGATAACAAGATAAATCAAGTTTGGCATCGCATATTCAAGATTCGATGCACCAACTGTACTAGTATTCTAACCCATGTCAAGTATTATCCATGAAATGATCCCTTGGCCCAATATAATGAAATGACCCATTACGGGGTCCTACAGTACGATCTACTAGTCGATCGGCTCCCTACAAGTTCTAGCTCGTCATGTGTCTGTGTCATACAGCCCAATCACGAAATGTAGTCACCTGTGCTAGGTCCACCATAGGGTGTATCAAGTCCAATGGTGCCAACCACCGACACGAATCAAGCATGCACGGTGTAAACCTATGGGTGCCTTATGCCTGCTTTTTCAACTCCGGACTACGTGCACGACCATAGTCCGCCTGAACCTATAATGGCGCACCTACTCAGCCGTCGTTCTGGTCGCTTACAATCAGCCCAGTAATCGTGCCCCACCCTGCCTAATCCCAGGGTATAGTGATACATCTAAGTGGGTTACTGCTGAAAAGGACCGCGTAACTAGGGTTTCTAATTGGTTAAGTGTTGTCACTCAAACTCGTGACTTAAACCTACCAAATCATGTATCAAGTTGGTTAAGTATGTTCAAGCGGTTCATGACTTAACCCTATCAAATCATCGTGTCAAATTGGTTAAGTATATTCAAGTGGTTCATGACTTAACCCTATCATGTGTCATTAATTCATTAATGCACCCCTACCTCTCACATTAGACTAGTTGTTGTGGTCACTAGATTTGCCGGGCGGTTCCGGGCAGATTTACACCACAACATAGTCTAACTTCGGGTTTTACATGCGATATGACCAACTACCCATATTGGATCCTATTGTTTGCAGTCACTGGATTTGCCGGGCGGTTCCGGGCAGATTTACACTGCAAACTCAACCCAACCTCGAG
Organism: Allium sativum; assembly: GCA_030737875.1. Lineage (NCBI taxonomy): Eukaryota > Viridiplantae > Streptophyta > Magnoliopsida > Asparagales > Amaryllidaceae > Allium > Allium sativum. Next base: position 294,760,480 of record CM060912.1, read on the forward strand.
TTGGCCATTTTCAAATTCATTCTAGCGTCATGTCCATGTTCAAGTTTTCATGTCAAGTTCATGTCCATATCCAAGTTCAAGTTATAACAATGTTCATGTTTCAAGTTCATAGTAAATACAGGTTTTTCCTAATCTACCCAATCGCATTCCCATCGCACGTAAACTCGAATCGATACAAACAAATCTAATTAGGGAATAACATAGAAAGAACTGGCATAAGGTGGCAAAAGTGATTACAAGCCAAGCATGGTATAACTTGAGATAAATGATTACAACAATACTGGCATATGGAATAGTGGTCTCAAATATCAAATCTAGCAAAATAGGGTGATAGTCATGGTAACAGTTGACATAAGATAATAACCCCAAACTTGTGAATAACAACTGTTTCAACATCACAGGCATGAATATTATGGACATTAAGGGTTTTAGATCTACAACATGTATAGGCCCCAAATCAATTTCATGCAAATATTCCTTCAAGTCAAGATTCAAGATGAGTAGATCCAAGGTGAACAAATAGTAGATCCAAAATAATAGATCCAAAATGAACAATGATAGATCCAAGATATACAATGATAGATCCAAGATAATTATCATACTTAGGTTCAATCTCGATTTACAACATGTCCATATTAAGTTTAAAGTTTAGATCTAAAAGTAACTGGGGCTTACAGATCGTGGTTAGAGAATTAGAAAACAAAGAGGCGATGTTGAATCTCGAGTCTAACAGAAATCCCCCAGACAACAATACTCTACACGTAGCCTTGTTAGAGAAGACACAATCCCTTTCCTCTATCTTTTCAACCAGAGTTTTAGCAGCATAAGGTCAGAGAGAATTTGTGTAGAGAGACTAGAGTTAGTGGTTGTTTATATAGGGTTTGGCCAACGAATTTAGACAGAAATCGGACTAGAAACATCAGAGTGAACTCTGACTCAAAAATGGGCTCGGCAACCAGGTCGACACCCAGGTCGACTCTATGGTCGACTTGGTCCTAGGCAGGTCAACACTATGGTCAACCCAAGGTCGACCTGGTCCTAGGCGGGAAATTTCTCCCCCAGTCCGTTCTGGGGTTTGAATTCGAAATTTGAATTCGAATTCTGAGCTGTTCTGAACTTGAAAATTTCTAAAAACTTCGTAGGGTCATAACTTGGTCATACGGACTCCGATTTTCGAAAACTCGAACTCGTTTCCAAGCAGAATTTCGAGACGAACGTAATGGTGTAACCTGTTGCCTTTGATTCTTATCTTAAAAATTAATTCTGTCTTGATTTATGGTAATAACACGTTATAAAAATACGGGTTGTTACAAAGAAGTTGGCGGCAGCGGAGCGCATATATCCGAAGATAGAAAAGCTTGCTTATAGACTATTGATTGCCACTAGAAAGCTTCGCCATTACTTCCAAGCCTATCCCATCATTGTATATTCCAATCAACTACTCCAACGGGTCCTACAGAGGCCAGAAGCATCTTGACGGTTGCTCAAGTGGAATATTGAATTAAGACAGTTCGATCTCAATTTTCAACACAGAAAATCTATAAGGGGGAAAGCATTAGCCGATTTCATCGCTGAGTTCACGATCCCCGAAGAGGATGTGTTAGACGAAGAGGTTGGTCCCTCAGAACAGAAATTAGAACCTAGCCCATGGAAGCTATATACATATGGTGCTAGGAATGACTGATGATCTGGTGCTGGAGTTGTATTGTTAACTGCTGAGAAACGATCGATTTACTACGCTCTCCGACTGGAGTTTTCTGCTACTAACAACGATTCCGAATATGAAGCCCTGATTGCTGGGCTGAGACTTACTAAGGAGTTGAGAATAGCGGCATTGGACATCTTCTATGACTCTCAAATTGTTATCTGTCAAGTTCGAAAGGAGTTGCAGGAGAAAGGACCTCGACTTGTTGCTTACTTAGAAAAGGTAAAGGAGATTTTGGATGGCATGGAACATTATAGCATATTCCATATTCCACAAGCAGAGAATCAAAGGCGGATAGTTTAGCCAAGCTGGCTAGCTCCAATAACCCGGGAGAAACATAAATGGTCCCAATTGAAGTACTAAAATATCCAAGCATTGATCAAATGGAAGTTGATCCAGTGCTGGGAACCAAACCGAAAAGAGAGTCGTGGATCACGCCAATAAAGAACTTCTTGCAAAACGGGACACTCTTGGTGATAAAGAGTGAGAGACAGGCCGTAGTCTGTAAAACATCAAGATATGTTATGCAGGGAGAAGTCCTTTATCAATAGGGATTCTCTATACCCCTACTGCGATGCATAGCCCATGACAACGTTAAATGTGTATTGAGAGAAGTGCACGAAGGCGAATGTGGGGACCACACCGAAGGCCATACGTTGGCAAAGAAAATATTACGGTATGGCTACTTTTGTTCTACCATTAATCGGGATGCAGCTGATTATTCACGATGCTGCGATAGGTTTCAGACATTTGTGAAGATTCCCAGAGCACCTCCCAGTCAACTTAAGTCAATGTTGAGTCTTTGGCCATTCGCCGTGTGGGGAATAGACATCATTGGAAGCCTACCGATAGCCAAAGGTGGAGCGAAGTACGCAATCGTGGTCGTAGATTACTTTACAAAATGGGAAGAAGTCGAGCCATTCACTATGATCATAACAAAACGGGTGATTACTTTTGTCGTCAGAAATAGAATCTATCGATTTGAGATTCCTAAAGCCATCATAACTGATAATGTAACCCAGTTCGACGGTACAGAATTTAAAGATTTTTGCCAAAAATACAGAATCGAGAAGAGATACACAGCAGTAGCTCACCTGCAATAGAGTGGACAAGTTTAAGCAATAAACAAAATCATTAAGTCCATTCTTAAGAAGCGATTGAAGCAGGCGAAAGCCATGTGGGTCGATGAATTTCCCATAGCATTATGGGTCTACAGAATGACCTATAAATTGGCAATTGGTCATACCCCCTTCTTACTTTCATTTGGATCAGAAGCAGTCATTCCAGTGGAATTGGAAGTCCCCTCTCACAGGACAACGTATTATGATCCGATGACGAACAAACGCTTCTTCTTAAGTCCTTGGACATGATCGAGGAAAAAAGGGATGAAGAAAACTTAAGCGCCTTGAGGCATAAACATCAAGTTTCACGGTACTACAATAGGAAGGTTCGATCCCAAACCTTTGAACCTAAAGACTTGGTTTTGAAATGTGTCTTCCCAACCCCCGGTTTCCTGGGTCCAAAATGGGAAGGACCATATGCCATTCATCGGAAACTTGATAAAGGAGCTTTTAAGTTAATGACCATAGATGGCGATGAAGTCCCTAGAGCGTGGAATGCCCAGCACCTGCGACACTATTTGACTTCAGATTGTATCGATTCTTCTGTTTTGTAAACTATGTAAAAAGGCTTGACTTGCCTATAATAGCCTAGTTGATATAAACAAAAGATTATAAAGTGGACGTAGGTTGTGACTTGGCCGAAACACTATAAAAATATCACATGTCATTTAATTTTCTTGCATTTATTTTTTATGTCCTATGATTATTTTTCTTTTGGTTTGAAACATAGGACTTGAGTTGAAAATGAGAGCAAAAACAGCACTCGTACCGGCGAAATACCGCCCTTTAAGATAGGGCGCAGAAAGGAAGACAGAGCGAATGGAATGGTCATTCACATGATCCACTCTAACTCTTGTGATCAGAGAGAGAGAGAGTATAAAGGACGGGAAGACGACGTCCCTAAGGCATGATGATGCACCACGATTAAAGACCTCCTTGATCATACTCTAACCTAGGCATACGACAGGAGAGTATAAAGGCGCTGAGAGCAAGTGCCAACGAAAATGGGTTCCTACCCTACTAAAGGATTGGGGGAAAGAATGAAAGCTGATCCTGCACTCCCAACAAAAGAACTGGGAGCAATCTAATGTCGATCCTAGCACATCCCGAACAAGCCCTGGCTAAACACTTTATTAAAGATTGATTGAGGGCATACACACATTACACCCCCTATGATTTACTACTTAGCCTAGTAATGATTCTTTATTGCAGAAGTTATTGTCTGAAGGGATGCTGGATTGATATCTTTATGATGTGATTTACTGTTTGTTACTTAGATTAGTAATTTTTTGATTACAACTGCATTTGATTGAAATAAATGACAAGATTGAAAATATTTGGCATTGCAGGTAAACAAACTACTTTATTTACAAAAGTGCAGATTTACGTAAAATAACTAATCAAAAGCGCGAGGGCTGCACTCACAACAACAACAGGCCAGCGGAAAACAAAATAACTACAAAAAATAGCTTCATTTGGATTTGGGAGAAGGCTTGGACTTTCGGGCAGCTTTTTGTTTCTACTTTTCCTCCTTCTCAGCATCAGTGAGAATACGTTTCCTCGACTTCTTCTTTTCTTAAGGAGGATCTTATGGGGCAACAGAGGACTGGGACGCTAGCTGAGAAGTGATTGACTTTGAAAGCTTGACGATTATGTTAGACACAGGCAGAACTGCCTGGATGGGGTCAATATTAAGGGGTTCTTCCTTGACTTTAGCATTCAAAAGCTCATTATTCTTTGCCTTAAGCTCCGCCAAAGTCATGTTTTTAGTCTCTCCTGAGTCCCCAGTCACAACAACATTGTCATCTCCCTCTCCTCCATCATCGTTGTTGTTGTCCTTTAAAGCATCTATCATGTCTCCGTCCTTGGGAACTTCAGCATTGGATAACACAATGATCTTGTCAGCAATTTCTCCTTGCTTCTCTTCGATCTCCTCAGGAGGCATTGCACCTAAAGAATGAGAAGCAATAATAATTATCTCAGGAGAGAACATGGGATTTTCTATTGTTTTCTCTATAATACGGCGACATACTAAAATAGCTTTAGCAAATTGAGGCAATAAGGTGGAGATACCTTTGGGCGACTTGTCAGTAGGAGTAGCAAAAATTTCAGGGACTGACTCAACAATTAGAGAAAGGAGAGTTGCCTTCGAAATCTCGGGGTGATCAAGATCACACCCTTCTATTTGGATAGCCCCTAGTGCAGTAGAAGAAGAACTAGAGCCCATTTCGAGAGTTTCCTTCCCTTTGGCTTGGCGTCTCTCCTCCTCCATGGTTGCATGAATTAGTCTCCTCCCCTCAGTCGGAAGCTCCGGCTCCTCACCTCTTAAAATATGTCCTCTTTAGCTCTTCTTCATCGATGGTGTCAACCTTGAGTCGCCTCTTTTTGTCATCATCAATCTGATCCCACACATCGACCAGAGCTGTTGAATAATTCTTGATCCAAGAATGTCTCGAGTTCGAGTCACCTGAGCAAAGAACTCGATCATAAGGTCAATAGAGCCGTCTATTTCCTTCTGAGCTTCGGCAAGCTATGCATTGGCATCGGTAGTCGACTTGATAACGATATTAGCATTTCCTTTGACTAAGACTAACCTCTCCTCGGCCTCTTCTAGCTTGGCTTCTAGTTCGGCGTTCTTCCTCTCTAATTCTGCCTTTTACTATTTGAGGCGAGAGTAAGATAACTTCGCATCGGTACCCTCTGATTTAGCTTCCTCAACTTGCTTTTTTAAGGCTGCACGCTCTTGACTATTGGAATGAAGCTCAGTATAGTAACACTTTTGCAGCTCCTCATATTGTTTGTTATAGTTATTGATGTCACGCTGTGTTAAAGCTAGTTGAGCTTGTGCATCCTCAAGCTCTTTCTCTGTGTTCTTTATATCTTTCTCATTATACTCGTCCATTTCCTTCATATGACTCACGTCGGCTAATAGATCTTGGATGATTTTGGAGAGGTTCAATGAATATTTTCGCATTTCTTTGTATCGTTTGTCTATAAAGTCAATCTTACCCTTGACGCCATCCGCCCAATCCGAAGACACTGGCTGAAGAGCAGGAACGAAAGGCAAGTTCCCAAAACGATGATAAGGAAAGTGTTTCTTCAAAAGCTCCAATTTGGCCTTATTATCAGAGTCAAGTATATCTAGCTTTGTTGTAGTGATATCAATGTTTCGACGCTTAGTTGACACGAGAGTTGTTTTACTTTTTTCGGCCTCTTTACCCAGTTCTTTTGGCTTATGTTTCGGGTCATAATGCTTCTTCTATGGCTTATCCTGGGGATGTGGTTCTTTGGAAGAAGTTGGAGCCTTGGGAACATATTTATCTCCCTCGCGATGATTAGAATGGCTTTTTTACTTCTATGGATCTGAGCGGTGTGGAGATCGAGAGCAGAAGGATTGAAGGTATTGGGATTTATGATGTCTCCGATCGTCTCTCCCGCGACCTTCATGTTGGTCGTGATCGATATCAGAGTCATATTTGGGAAGATGTCACGGACACCCTTGAGGTTTATCTACGATGAGGCATCTGTGTTACAAAATAGCACGAGTAAGCATTAGAAATCGGGAGTAATATAGTGCACGACCAACATGAAGGTCGCGGGATGTGCGGTGCAAGTGTAGCATGTGTCCTAAGTGACCCCCACGACAGACCAGAGCCGGAGTTAGGCTTGTCTGCATAGTCTCCCTAGCTTTTACAAGAGTGGATTCCTCCTCAAAAGAGAGAAAAATGATCCGATGCTAATATCCTTGGAATTATAAATCTTGTCAGGCAAGGGAAGTTTCAATAAGCCCCCAAATATGGGAGTAGTTTAGGAAGATCCACTAACAAGAGGGCTAGCATGAGACGGAGTCCAAAGAGAAGGTTGCCTTTCATTAACAGAAGTGTCTTCCGAGTTATATTCTTGTTGTTTATCTCTAGCGGGTATGTTCAAAGATTCATCATCTTGAATCAGTAAGGGAGAGGGACTTTTGGAAGAACGATTGGATTTTCCTCTTCTGTTGACCTTTTATCTCCCAATTGCAATTCCTGGCTGGAGTCTATGAGTTCCTGGCCTTTCGAACTCTTCCCCTCCTCGACCGAAGTTAAAGCTTGTCCTTCGACTTGGGGCACATACACATACACACCACTCCAGTGGCCTATGCTCCGAGTCATAGAAAGTAGTCGATGATGATGAAGGTAGTCGTCCACCAAACATTTTCTGACGCTTAATAGATCTAGGTCACCATTTTCCAAACGGTTCAAACGATCCCAATATACTTGGTGCTCCTCCTTCTTCGGGTTTGTAACTACAAAAGAATAAGGAAAGTTAGTATGTTTGTTGTAACGATTAAAGTCAGAACATCAAAGTTTGAAGCTTACTTTACTGAAGCCATCTCCTAACGCATCCCGTCTGATAGTTGATATGAAACCATTCAGGCTTCACGTCACCTGCTTTGCTACTGAATCCTTCATTGATAATTTTCCTTTTTGGCACAGACTCGAAGTATACGAAAGACGGAGTTTCCTTTGTTCGGTGTTTAAAGTGATAGAAGAAGTTTACATCTTCGAACGTGAGCTCACTCCTAGGATTTTCATGTAAGCGATGTATAACGTATACAAATAGGCGGAAGCATTGGGATGGAGTTGCATGGGGGCAATCAGCATTCACCCTAGAAAATCGACGACGAATGGAGGAAATGGACTAATGGCCCCTACAATGCACATCAATCAACTAATCGCAATGTAACCCTCTGGTGGATTATAAGGTCGGTATGTTTCAGTTGCTGCTTTAGTCTCATCCCAAAGAATTCCATGTCTTAAACATATGTATCTATGTTTGGGTTCATCGATTATTGAACAAACATAATTCTTAGGTGCTTCTAGAACAATTGCATTCCCAAGTTCATCAGGAGCGCGACTATCTCCCACTCCTCCTTCCTCCTCTTTATCCATGGACGTTCTGCATTTTCATGGATTTCTATTTCAAAATATGAACCTGCGCTATCCCATTTCAGATCCGAAGATGATGAGATATCTTCGAGGTTGAGGTTACCAGATGATCTTGAATTTGTAGTTTTCTTTGACAATCTTGTTGAGCATCTTCCAGACATGATTTTTTTTACTATCCAAGAGATAGTAAAATTAGGGTATAGTTGCCCCCCCCCCCGGGGTGTGTGTGGGTGTACTAATCTGTGCCAATATGTGCAGTGCTGATATCAGAAAATGTAAAGTAAGCAGAATAGAAAGCAGTATAAAGGATAATCGAATAATCATGTGCTCATTAAGTCCGGAACATCCAATTTAAAAGGCTCTATCCTAACTGTCCGCAAAGTTGAAAGTTGTTTTTGAGTTTGGTCCAATCATATGCCAGATTATGTCGCGAGTTGGCATCGTTAAAGTTTTAGTTTCCATCAAATCTGCTAGTGTTAAGTTATGCATGTGTCCCATATTGAAAGCATCAGATCGGATCATTGTTTCTTGGACAAGTATGCCGGATCGGATCGGTGGTCTTAAGCAAGCACATCGAAATGGATCGAGGATTTTGTTAGGGTAAATATGTTGATCGGATCGAAGTGATATGGAAACAACATAGTGGGTCGAAGGAACTCAGCCCGATCTGATCCGCCTGAGTATGCTCTACTCCATCCATTCAGACATTTCCAGTCTTGCCTTATTTTCACCTCGTACGGTCCACCAATACCTCCTCTTCTTAACCTATCATCTCCTCTTTTACTCCCCCGAAAACTTCATCTCTATCATTCCCTTCTCATCAAGCTCAAACATATATCCATGACCCAATGTCTTCATTACTAAGCATAAACCATCTAAACCCCCACCTTGGGGCGACAACGACGTCACCACCGACGGTGGCAGACTGGATGGTCTCGGTTTCAATGCCACCATCAATTTTGGAGAATCAACATAGATTAAAGTAAGAAATTGGATAATATTTGAACAAATTGAAGATTAAATACCATGAGGTAAGAGATTCAAGCCTACTTACGATCGAATCTGAAAATAAGAAGAAAATTAATTAAAAAGGAATTAGGTTATTTTTGGAGCAAACGTGAAATGGCGGCAGTAAAAGCAAAGAGAGGAAAATGATTTGTGGACTTATAAATAAACCAAGTCAGAAGGGTCATTCGCATTCCCTGATATGACAGCCCAATCTGACCTAGCATTTCAGCAACAAAAGTGACCTGACATTCGGTCGGTTCGGATATATAGCCAGGTCGAATAATTTTAACCCAAAAAACTATTCAAACTCCGATATGGTAATGTAAAAATGGACTTGAACAAGGCTGAAAGCAAGAAAATGTCGAAGAAAATTACTTGATGCCACATGAATGTGTGAACATAGACATACAGTACAATTTCATAAAATTGAATAATTGTAACTTTTTAAGATGACAAAAATCAGATAATTTACCTGGAAACTCGTTTTATCTCCTGATTAAAAGCTCTAGTGTGTTAAATGCAATGGAAATGACCACGAATTGGGCCCCATTTTTATAGATGTATCACAAGAATCCGGAAGCATGGTTTTTCCAAGCGTCATGACTCTACAGACAGACACGACCCTTGGTAATCACCAATTCAAGGACAGACAACTTGTCAATTTTGAAGCATGCCTCATCTTCAATGAAACATACTTCGAGGGGGGAAAATGTTGGCCTACTTTGTAGCTAGGCCGCACAAAGTCCAGATGATCATGTTATGAGTAACCAAGTCGGGTTGGATCGGAGAAAGAATCTCAAGTCAAAAGGGAAAATCAAATACTATTGGATGCTTGATAAGATTGGGTCCGGTCGGAGGACCATTCCCTTTCTGATCCCTTCACGTACACAAGACACTCGAACCCAACAAACAGGAACCGGTTCGGGTCGGTTATCTAGTACCCAATCCCCTTAAAGCATAAGACAAAGTGAACCCTCACTGTAATCAAAACGGTTCGGTTCGTATGGGACCCGATCCGATCCATGGCATGCCACTATGGAACGGTTACACATCATGTTGCTACAAATACATGGCGGTTTCCACCTATAATCCCACGAAGTCGGTGTGTTGTCTTCACCTTAACGCATCCACTTCTGAGATTTATGGGATGGGACCCACGTGGCATCCGACCTGCCTACATTCCTAGCCTATGTATGCACCATAACACACTATTTGAAGGATCTTTTGGCACTTGAAAGACTCTACTTCCACCATTATGAGATTCCCTTTATTTTATTCATATTTTACTCTAAATTGCCAAGTGTAATTTGATTGATATTGAGAGATATATCATTGTTCTTGTGAGATTGAGTGGATATCTGTCTTGTATTTGTAATCAATCAATCAGAAACATATAAAGTGGACGTAGGCTCATTAACGCCGAACCACTATAAATCGTGTGTGTTTTTTGCTTTTTATTTCATTTTATCTGCAATTTCTAGTTTGTTGGATGATAGAACCACTTTTTGGTCTAACAACCAGATAACCAATTTGGTAACTGAACTCTATAAGCTAGAGTTCCAATCCTTTCGAGTATAGGAATGGACCAATATATCTAGGTTCCAACTTTCCTGTCTTATCGAATCGAATAACTCCTCTCATCGGAAAAACTCTCGAATACACATGATCACCAACAGAAAATGCCAAATCTCTTCTTCTAGAATTTGCATAACTCTTATGTCAGCTCTGTGCTGCTTGCAGTTGGTTCTTAATGATATCCACTTTATCTGAAGCTTCTTGGATCATATCTGGACTCAATACTAACTGATTACCAGGCTCTATCCAACATGCTGGAGATCTACATGGTCTACTATACAATGCTTCAAATGGGGATAATTTTAAACTTGCTCGTTAGCTATTATTATTTGAAAATTAAACCAAATGTATATGATCTTCCCAAGATCCTCCAAAATCAGAAATACAAGCCTGTAACAAATGTTCCAATATATGATTCACCCTCTCAGTCTGGCTATCTGTCGGAAGACGATATGCAGTGGTAAGATTAAGTATCATTCCCAATCAGACTGGAACGCTTCTCAGAACTTACTAGTAAAGATTGGATCTCTATCACTGACTACTCTTCTGGGAACTCCATGCAATCTGACAATCTCTCTCACATATATCCAAGCAAGACTCTAAGCTATCATAGTCGATTTCACTGGAATAAAATGGGCGCTCTTCGTGAAATGATCAACATAACCCATATGATATCATTTACTTTCTTGGTTCTAGGAAAACCATTAACGAAATCCATAAAAATATGACCGCACTTCCATTTTTGAACCTCTGATGGTTGCAACAATCCAGCGACCTTCTTCTGATAATCTGTTGGCAAGTAGGACTTCTGCTACATATATAGAAATGTCTCTCTTCATAGATCTCCACCAAAATGTGCGCTTACGAACATGATACACCTTACTCACCCCTGAATGGATACTAAGCTTCCATCACTTCCCTTCTGAGCTCAGGGATTTTCGAACACAGTTTCGGCCTAATAATCTCAGAACTCCCTTGCTTTCAATCTGGAAACTCGAGACTTCGCCTTCCTGAATTCTCTTGTTAATCTTCTGAATAAATTTATCGTCTTTTTGAAGAATAGAAATCTTCTCAATCAAAGAGGGCGTAATAATAAGATTATCCACAACTGTATTCTTCCTGTTGTGCATCATCTACTACATTGGCTTTTCCTGGAGTATACAAAATATCTAGATCGTATGCTGCAAGAAATTCTAACCAACGCCGCTATCTCAAATTCAAGTCTTTCTGGGTGAATAGATATCTTACTGATTTATGATCTGTATACAATTCGAACTTCTCACCCAAAAGATAATATCTCTAAATCTTCAAAGCAAACACCACAATTAACAGTTCTAGATCATGAGTCACATACCTCTTCTCATGTGTCTTCAACTGACGGTTATCATAAGCAACGACTTAGCCTCTTAGCATTAATACCGCACCTACTTCTTCATGAGAAGCATCGGTATAGACAGTAGAATCCTGATAACCATTTATTATAGTTAACACTGGAGCAGTAGTCAATTTGTCTTTCAGCCTTGGAAAGTTGCCTCACATTCAGTTGTCCAATTAAACTTTGCATGCTTCTTTGTAAGCTTCGTCAATGGACTAGATAGCTTAGAAAAATCCTTAATGAATTTTCGATAATAGCCTGCCAATCTCAAAAAAGTTCCGACTTTTGTGGGCATGCTAGGTTGCTTCCAATCTTAAATGGCTGCATACTTGCCTGGATCTACTGAAATTCCTTTATTTGATACAACATGACCAAGGAACTTCACTTCTTCTTTCCAGAATATGCATTTAGAACATTTGGCCTTTAATACATTCTTTCTCAGAATTTCCAAAACCTTTTCCAAATGCTTCGCATACTCGCTAGTTGACTTTGAGAAGATTAAAATATCATCACTGAAAACCAGCACAAATTTATTCGACTCCTTAAGATATACTCAATTCATCAAATAAACGAAATAAGCGGGAGCGTTACATATTCTGAACGACATTACTAGCCATTCATAAAATAAGTTTGGACCTCTGAAAGCTACAAAAGGAACACATTCTTTTAGTTTTGCAAATAGCAAGAAATGAGTCAGGACAACAGAAAAGATATCTTGACAAATGATAAAAGCATAAAGACATATGCATAAATATTGATGTAATGACCAAGTTATATGCTATTCCGATGTACTCATTCTAGGATATTACTAATCCTATCTCTAATGAGTTACTCATCCTAGCATACTACTGATTCTATCTCTGACGAGACGTTTAATATGTTATCTTCTAGAACTAAGATTAACCAAATCTCTAACACTACCCTAGCACAACCCATCCCCCCGATCAACGGTGGTAAGGTCTGTCTTTGGAACATAACACATTAATCACATCACTAGATCATAGAATATAGAATAACACATAAAATCAGAGAATAATTTAGATCATATCATAACAATTGAATCATAAGCGTCATCATCAGAGTTACACATATAAATGATCCTACTTAGTACACACCATAGTTTCACCAAATAGATAATAAGTCTACAGCGGAATCAAATATAAACATACATAAGATAATGTTTAAAAGTTCAAAAGAAATGATAAAAGATAAGTCTTCGTTTTCAGCCAAAAGCACCCAATGCTACGGTGCAGATCCCAAAAGAAAACCAATCACCTGTTCACATGGCTGCCCGTGTAAAAATATGGTTACCCGAGTTTGCAAAGGAAAAACAAACTACGAGTCAGTCGTGGAACTGATATGAGAAATCCTACAGTTACTTAACTTATTTAAGAATAAGGCAAATTACAGGACCACACCGTATGTCATGGAACAGGTTTACTCCATTGGATTACCAATGCATAAAATAAAGTAAATCAGTAAACAACGTAATACTTTTTAATGAAGCCGTTATGAGACTCATGTCCCATCACACAATGCAACGCAAGCTAGAGGATAGAGTTTTACCTTATGATGGCCAAATATGCTTGATACGCAGAAAACAAAAATCAATTGGTATTATTATTAGTGTCTAGATGTTTTAAAATCAATTTCAACATAAATGTGTCAATCATAGATGACATAAGCACCATATATTATGTCGCCATATAGGTTTATAATTAAATCCGTACGATTTCGTATCGGAAATTGGATTTTCATCATGATTCAAGGAAAGGGTTGTCTCCTTACCAATTTCGGATCACCTCTACCAAGATGTCCAGGATCACACCTATGGGGAACCCTTAGATCTTGCAAGGCCAGTCTACGCCTAACGTTTGTGGATTGGTTATTCCTGAACAATACGTTTCCCGGTCCTATCGGACCTGTCATCTGGTCAGTATGTCGACCAATCACATCTGAGGCGCCTCGCAATCTATCATCCACATAAGTAAAAATATTTGGGCTTCATAGCATGACATGACTTATAGCTAGAGAGAAACGCATGCACTCCCTGCTATCCCTAATCCCACTTTTGACTTATACCGGGGTGTGAGGCTCACGAATCAACACTATACACAAAGTGGTGCTATATTAAAGCTATGCTTTGATCATCAACCACAAAGCTCTGAATTTCAATAAAAGCTTTGATCACTACATCTCAGTATGCCACATTGAAAATCCATGCCATACAACTGATATCTATCAGTATATAACCTCTAAGCTCATACGTCTCAGAGAACGGTGCTAAGCAAAGAGAATAAAATCTCTGTCACCAAACAGATATATATTTAATAGAAAAACAATTAATATGCAACGAATTTCAACGTCAGACACACAGTCCATTTATAAGTCTGTTATGGGTCAGAATGAAATCGGATGCACCATATTTCTCATCCCATATGTCTAATATAGAGAGAGGTCCTCGCATATCCGGACAATCAGTAAGTACGTCCGGACAACTACCACTATAAACCCTTCATTGGAACTACAAAAATCCAAGGTATCAGTACTAATCCATTCGATGTGATGATTTCTGGTCTTGCACCGTCTTCGTTATCTTTGACTTTTAGTCATCGTTTAATTATTTGAAATGAGATTTAACTCAGTCTTTTCAAATAATTCTCGCATACATAATTCAATCAAATTCTTTTCTTTGGCTAAGTTATTGGCCTTCACAATTCATTTCTTTACCTTAAAGTAAATGGTATAATCGAGAGTTAAATTCGGTCGTCGAATTAAATTCTCCAGTCATAATATCTCTAAAATTTATTTTTAGAAGAATTCATGCCAAACCGTACTTAACCATTTTTATTTCAAAAATCAACTAAACTGGTTTACACACATTCTAAAGCGCTTATAATGATTTAAAATGACTTTTCGCCATATATATACATATATATATATATATATAGCTCAATTTAGTCGAATGACGTTTCAGGTCATTCGATTGCACTAGTGTTGATTTTATTCAGTTTTGAATTAAACATTTCTAAAAATCTAACCATTGGATCTTAACATATTTATTATCGTTAAAAAGAACTTTTTTTGAAAAGAATCCAACGGTTCTAATTTCAGGAAAATCCGATGGTCGGATATCCCGGTATACTCGTATAAAATTACAAGTCGAAAAAGCGAACTACCGCTACGTGAGTTGTTCAATTTAATTTGTATTTAACGAATATAAATATAATTCATCAAACGGCTTCCAAATTATTTAATTCATCGAATATTTGGCTAATGCCTTAAATTTTCGGAAAAAATCACCATAACATCCTTTGTATAAAGTGCTCGGAAAAATCACAAATGGCCTTAGAAGCTCCAATAAATCAATATATATATATATATATATCAAACAAATTACCATTGGGAGATGTGTAAAAATTTATAGTCCCAATACCCGTGAGGTGGATTTAAAAAATCATGTGAACATCCATTATGACCTATATACACCCAAGGGAGACGTATACAAATTTATCATCCCGAGACCCATGTGAGGTATTAGTCATGATCCATGTGCCTTATCTACAACAAGAATGACATGTATATTTTTTTCATCTCAAAACCTATTTAGGGTTTGTTATTTAATCCTGCAATTTCCGTTTTATGTTAATTTTAGTCCATATCAAGTCCTATGTCTTGTCCATATCTGAGAATCATTATGTCATTTACCTGATCGTTCAGTTCTCGTCTTATAGCATTCACAATTACATGATATACGGCTCACAACATATAAGAATCAAGCAGCTACATGCTTATATGGGTATGTTATGCTATGCTGTGCAGTGTAGTCCAATACATGTTTACTATTCTATGACGTATGTTCAATTCATCCAAGAAACCATCACAACGCATCCAAATCACAAATAACTAATCAATGTCTAATATAACAATGAACTTTTAATAGCAATGATTAACATGATAAAATAATTCTAATCAATAACTAGCAGTCAAATTAATTCACTATACTACTATGCAAATTCTAGTTAGCGTAAACTTGAATAATCACATGCATATCGATTACAAATAATATTGTTATATCGTTAATCGCTAACTACATCATAATAAATTGATTCATTCATATTCCTCATTTGACTTTCGCATTAAATTTTATTTTTAACTACAATCAATTAACGCCTAAATCGTTAGTTTCATTTAATAAATTCAAGTTACAATTTAATGGTATCGATACAGTTTTATTTATATATCACATATCCAAACTACATCGCATGTAATAGTTAAAGATTATATTTTTAACTAACTAAAAATTATTTCATCACTTAATAAATTTTATTTATTAACAAATACTAACTGTTTAACTTAACAATTAACTTTTTAATAGTTCGTTCTCTAATCTACCCCTTCCAATGTGAGTTTAAAATTTATCACCGAGAGTTCCACTCCACCGAATATTTAAAACGGAGGAATGCGACCTCGCTGAGCTTCTATTCAGCTACATGGAGGTCCAAAGTGCTCGAGATTCGCTTCTACGCTTACCAATACTTGTGTATGATCAGATCTGCAGGTACGAAGCTTAAAGGAGGCGAAAACTAGAACAAGCGGGGCACCATAAAATTAGGGATCCTATCTCTGGGATTAAATTGGCGAATGGAGAGGGCTTTGGAGGTTGTAGAGGTGATATTTGGTGGTGTAGAAGTGGTAGGTATGTGTATGAAGCTTCGGGAGGTGGAAAGGAGGGATTTTTGCTCAAGGAGGGGCTTGGGGGGCCGTGGGCTAGGGCGACGTCGGACGTGGGTGGGGCCAGCGGGAGGGTTGCGGCGGGTCTAGTGGGAGGAGGAAGGGAGACAGTGGTTGAGTGTGAGGGAGGAGGCCATTAAAGTAAGGAAGGAGGAAGAAAAGGAGGAAGGCGGAAAAGTGAGGAAGGAAGAAAGAAAATGGACTTGAGTGCAAAATTTCCATCTCCCTTTCTCTCAGATTTCCCGATCGCGACCTAATTCCATTTGCTCCAAAATTCTGGATCAACATAATATACGTAATTCGTTGAATTCCGGGTAATCTCTATAACGTTCCTTTATAAACTAGTCGTCAGTATCACCACAAATGGTTTTATCGCGCACGGCTACACACTTACTTCGATTGGTGTGAATTTTGAAATACTGCCGTGATTTATTATTCCGAATCCAATAAAAAAATCTCGTCGGATTCTGAAGTCGTTAGCAAAATTTCACTTTTTAAGGGCAATGCGATGATTTAAAAATCAGATTTTTAAATTCTGACGTATTTTCTCATAAAATTATATTAAAAATAATTTTTAAATTGGTTATGAAATTCCAGGTTATTGCACTAGTGGATGGCCCATGTTTCGCATATGGGAAGTGTATAGAAATATATGTGTGTGTAATATATATATATATATATATGTATATATATAAGCAACCTCGAGTATGTACATTCGTAGGTGTAAGGCAAAAAATTTAGTTAGCATACACTACACCATATATGCTGAATAGGCTGTGTTTTTAGTTGCATCTAAAGCATGTAGGCACGGCAAAAAGCCATATCAAAAAATGACATGTTAAATTTTTAGATACGACTCGAAACCGTACCCTAATGTGATAACATACGGCTATTGGCCGTATCTAAAGTATAAGTAGATACGGCTATAAATCGTATCATATACATATATATATATATATATATATATATATATAAAAGCAGAAACTGTAGCACATATTATTTGTAACATAAAGCATATATAACACAGGATACACTAATTCACAATTGTAATAGTAAACAAAACAAATGTATGAAATATTTCATTACATTACAATATATGATGATACATGCTATTTGATTACATTACAATAAATAAGAGACACGCTGTTTCATTACATTAAAGAAGATACATTAAAATGTAGCCACCTGTTGAATCAATGCTTCCTTCAAGATGAACATCCTCCAAAACAGACAAAAGATCATAAACCAGCCAAGCAACATTGCATTCTATCAAAAAATAATACCAAGGTAATCTCAAACCAAAAAAGAACCACTGGAAGAACTAAGCTTATTAGCTTCATCCAAAAGCCAGCAACTAAAACTCAAAGCAGAGAAAACCGATAACTAAATCCTTGCTTATTAGCTTCATCCAAATCCATGCTTATTAGCTTCATCCAAATGACGGAGGCTGCTGCATGCACATACATGTTATAATAGTCAGGGGTGAATACAGGAATATATATGAGAAGGGGCAACAACAATCATCCATAAAAAATTAATATATTGATACAAAAAAATTCATCATCTGAACGCATATCCATAATATAAGTTTCAAGTTGATTCTCAAGTACCACAATATCATACATAGAAAAATCTTTCGAATAAAATCAAGCAAATTTAATCAATTTTGCAATGTTGAAAGCAGAAAATGAATCGATTGGATTAAGACTTCCCATACACAAAAGCAACTTGCTATTTTTCTCTGTATAAAATGAATTGTTTAGTTCCAAAAGTTGCAAATCTATAACAGTGTTGCAAACGTCGACTCGTATGTGATGTAAATTTATAATTTTTCAGCTCTCCGTCTTGAACTTTTATGAGCTACATACTCATCATCCATGTTAGGTACAACAATTCCATTCAAAGAACAAACTAATAACACTTCCTCTAACAAAGATTATCACTTCACATCATTACATCTCATGTCTTGTAGGCGCATTTTTGATATTTTTACTAAATTCAACGCATTTTCAGTCTCCTGATCTTTTTTTTGCAATGTCAATGACAAGTCATTAGTTATTCCTAAGATATTTCTCATTAAGTGCATGGTAAACACAAAGTCATATGAGTGCATTATGTCTAGCAAAACTTATGCACTGACCTTTTGTTCTGAACTAATACCGTCATCCACAATAATTTCTAACACCTCACGCATAGAAGTGAACATAGTAATAAGTCTAATAAGCATACCATAGTGTGATCCCCATCGAGTGTCACCAGGTCATTGTAAACTTGTTTCTTGATTCAATCCTTTTCCAGTAAGAATCTCTCCTTTAGTCAAAGCTTCAACTTCAGATCAGTAAGGATCAGTGTACATGGTGCAATAATACACACAAATTAGCATGGCAGCACAAGTAAAAGTGTCTAAATTCAAGGTAGACAAATACAACATAAGCAAATGATAGAAAATACACTGCCGCATTATAAAACTGGGGATAATACCCAATTTAAACACAATAGCAGCATGAATTCTAGGTAGACATGCACATGCAACTATCTATCATTCATATTTTTGAACTAAGGCATGGAAATTCAAATTAAACCCAATTCAAATTCAAATTAAACCCAAATTAAACCCAATTCATATTTAAATTTAACCGTGATCTAGTACTCACCTCTAGTGGCGACGAGAAAGATGGACAGCTGTAACGACCCGTATTCTACGCATCATAGGATCGTAGGATATTTATTTCTTTCACATACGAAGTCGTATGGTCATGTAACTTTGGGAGATGACTATTGTGGTCATTTCCCATGTTCATGATTTTTCCCGATTTTTAAATGACCATTTTACCCCAAGTTGGCACTGTTTTGGCCATAACTTTTGACTGGAAAGGAATTTTGACCTGAAACCACTTTCATTGGCTCCAGATGATGGTTACAATTTCGTAGAGTGGTCACATTAACCAAATGGACTCACCGTTTGGGAGATATGGCTGAAACAAGTTTCAGATGGTGAAAAAAACAGCTTAATTGGGCTTAACCGGGTGATTAGCAGCTAGGCCCAGAGGGGAATTTCGGGTTTAGAGGTATAGGAGGACTGATTAGGGTTAGGAAATCACTTTCATTTCAGTTTTGAGCCGCCACAAACCTTCTTGAGACCCTAGTAATGGCTTCCATCCTCTAAAACCACTCCAAAACACATTTTTGGTGAAGATTAAGCCTAAACTACATCAAAACAAGGCCAAATAGCATCAGAGCAAGGTTGGAGCCGCTGCTATACATAGGGATTCGACCCAAACAGAGAGTATTTCAGATTTGGTGTTTTATTTTGTGGCAAAGGTGAGTGATAGCATCGTTTTGACAGTAATTATAGTTAATTAAGGGTGATTAGTGAAGATTAGTGAATTTATACACTAATAAATTTTGGAAAAATGTTTAGAAATTCTTAAATAATATTTCATGCCTCTGTTAGAAAATTTAGACGATTTGATTAAGTTTTACTAAGTATGTGCTTAAACATGATTAAGAGAGGTTATGGGAAAATGTG
The DNA here is from genome assembly GCA_030737875.1 of Allium sativum. NCBI lineage: Eukaryota > Viridiplantae > Streptophyta > Magnoliopsida > Asparagales > Amaryllidaceae > Allium > Allium sativum. Next base: position 294,780,455 of record CM060912.1, read on the forward strand.
GGGTTTTGGCCATTTTTGATCCATTTTGATTCATTTGAATTGTTGTTTGGTGTTTGTGGTTGCTCTTACATGTTGCTATGACTCTGTGGTACATTTTGTGATTGATTAGAATAGTTAGATTGGTCGAAAACGTAGTCGAATGGCGTAGAAAGCTCGTTGGAAAGTTGCAGAAATGTGCAGGTTCCGAACCGGATCGGATCGGAGTAGGGGTCGGATCGGATTTGTGAACTGACCAAGGGAATTCGAACTGGATTGGAACTTGTCACTGGAGGATTCTTGGCGAGAAGGAAGGCTGTTTACTTAGGGTTGGAGTGGACAAGGGGGATCGGATCAGAAGAACAATAGGGGCCAGATCGGATCGGACTGGAGCACCAGATGGGATGAAGATGAGGAGCATAGGGTCGGAACGGGGAAAGTAGAGGCTAGGACAAAAGATGGGATCGGGTCGGTGTACCGAACCGAACCAGGGGGCACCCGAACCAAATGGAAAGATGACAAGGAAGGAGGGTAACGACTACCGAACCGAACCGACGAGGGTAATGACTACCGAACCGAACCGACGAGGGTAATGACTACCGAACCGAACCGAATTCTAGGGCTGCTACTGCGCGACAACTCTTCTGAAGACCCACTCCAATTCGACCAAACCCGAGATGCAAAGGAAGTCCAAATGGTAAGTTAGAGCTCAAGATTTAGATGGGAATCAACGAGTTCGCTTCATGGTTGGGCTTTGCTGCGGGACGCATGCCAAGGGGTTATCGGTGTCTATAGCTTTGGACCACTATGGTAGGAGGTATGAAGGCGGATTCAGGGCCATTATGGCATTGGTAGAACCAAGGGCTACGACCAATGAAGTGGGTCATTGAAATGTTTGGTCATGACTCCATGTGATTAGCTTGGTCACAGCAGGGTTTCTACAAGTCGGGATTCGTCGTTACCTGAATTTGTCTAGTGTTCCAAAGTGGTGGATATCGTATGCTTTACGCACTGAGTGAGAGATGTGAGGATGGTTGCTATGGATGATTTGTTTGCTATCATTATGACATGCACACTCCACCCCCGTATTCTTACACTATTTATTATGGCACCTTAGAGTATTGTACGGTATGTGGTACTAACTCTTTGGTTGCAGGTCCAGGTTCAGGTATGGTTTAGTATACCTGTTATTATTCTGTTTAGATGCTTATCGCTCATACCAGGCTTTATGTCTGACCCAGAGTTTTATGTCTCCTCTTATTACTCTGGGTGCTCACACGAGCAGACTAGAGACAGGTTAGCTGGTGATGCACGGGTAGATGATCCGGAGACGAGCAAGAGGCTTCCACGTAATACATATATAGTATTCTCCCTGTGTTGTTGAAGATCACTGCTTGGGCATTGGTGGTGCATCTTCTACTTTAGCTTTCTTTTGTTAGAGACAGTAAATTTGAAAAGTTGTAATAAGCTGTATTTGGATTTCCGCTGCTCTGACGTTGATGTTGGTTTTAGTTATCAGCTTATACACTGTCTCACCTATTTTATGTCAAGTATTTTGTTATTATATTTTATTCCATGCGCTGTGAGACATTCTACAGGTTCCTCGTTTAGTTAATTCCCTTCTTTCCTTTCTTCTGACGACCATCCCGTGCTAGTCGGGCATGTGTACAGCGCACTTTCGGAGGAAATGCAGGCTGGTGCGGGGCGGGCCGTCACACTTGGTATCAGAGCTCTAGGTTGCGTAGTTAACCTAGGGAAGTTATCAGGGAGAGATAATATACGTATACGAGAGAGCGTATTTGTGATTACTTTGGTTTTTAAAAGCTATATATATATATATACTATTACTAGTATAAGGATGAAGTCGTACTGCACTAGCACCACTATGGAGTCGTTAATCGTTTCCTTTTTCAGATTGACGATGAGCCGATATACTAGAGGTGCCGGTAGGGGAGCCAATAATGGGAATGCTGCTGACATGAGGACGATGTTTACTGACCTCATGAGAGAGATGCTTAGAGATGTACAGAGGGCAGCTCCCAATGGTGGAAATGGTGGTGGTCCAATAGTGCAGGCGCCAAGAGTCGACTTCGCCAAGCTGAATACGGATTATACTAGCCTTGCTGGGAAGCCGTTCCATGGAACGGAGTCGGCCACGGATGTTAAGGATTGGTTGGATAGTTGCGAACGTATCTTCGAGGATTTGGGTATCGAGGATGCGATGAAGAGAAAGCTAGCGTCCCGTCAGCTGCAAGGGCGGGCAATGAATTGGTGGAATGCTATAAAGGCAGCTACTCCCGAAGATCAGATTACTTGGGAGCAGTTTAAAGCTCGCTTTAGCGAGAAGTTCATTCCAGCTGCTCAGAAGTCAGTGCTGTTTAAGAAATTCTTGGAGCTCAAGCAGAATGGCAGAGCTGTCTCGGAGTACGTTGCTGAATTCGACACTTTGTCGAAGTATGGGTTATCTCTTATTGATACTGCCGAGAAGAAGAATGAGAAATTCATAACTGGTTTAGATCAGTACTTAGGGGAAAGGCTTATTAACCACATCAATGAGACGTTTGAGTCGATTGTGGGGAAAGCATTAAGATCAGAAAGTCTCTACCCTAAGCCGAAGACTGAGGTTGCATCCGCAGATGAGCCAAAGCCACAAGCAAGTGGTGAAGGCAAGGGTGGTTCCTAGAATAAGAGAAAGCAGAATCAGGCTAAGGATGGCCAGAAGAAAAAGAATAAGCAAGATGTTGAGTGCTTCAGCTGTGGTAAGAAGGGCCATTATGCCAGTAATTGTCGGGCCAAGCCAGCGGATAGGAAGTGCTTCAACTGTGGCCAAATGGGACATCACAAGGACAAGTGTCCGCAACCCCCTAAAGAAAAGAAAATAGTGAAAGCCTACGCCCTTAATGCTATTCCTTCTTCGTCGAATGCCCCAACAGCGGCGGAGAAGGGAAAGAATGTCGTCATTCAAGGTATGCTTTCTGTTTATGATGTTCCTGTTAGAGTTTTATTTGATACCGGAGCTTCCAGTTCTTTCATATCTAGTGACCTGGTAGATAGGTTGGGATTGGAGCCCGAGATTGTCGATAGACCTTTAGTAGTGACGAACCCGATTGGTGGTTCGACTAGCCTTAGCATGATTTGTCATAATGTGGTCCTATCGAGTCATGGATGCATGTTTGTTTGTGATTGCTTTGTTTTGGGCTTTACTGGGTTTGGCATTATTTTGGGAGTAGATTGGCTCCAAAGATACGGGGTGGTGGTAGACTGTGAGGGCTTTTTAGTGACAGCTAGAGTGGATGATGGGCGGAGGATAGTGTTTGGTGGTCTACACAGTAAGGGGGTATTGGCTAGTTTTCTAAACTCCCTCGACATCCCGCATAGTGAGTTGTCAGGTTTGCCCGTGGTTGGCCAGTATCCGGATGTTTTCGAAGAAGTGACCGGACTTCCACCACACCGAGAGATTGAGTTCTGTATTGATTTGGTAAAAGATGCCAGACCTATAGTGATGCCACTTCGTCGTATGGAACCAAGAGAGCAGTGAGAGCTCGAGGTGCAAGTCAACGATCTTTTGAAGAAGGGATTTATCAGAAGGAGTGTTTCTGAATGGGGAGCACCAGTTGTGTTTGCTACCAAGGAGGATGGTTCCCTTCGTTTGTGTGTAGACTACCACGAGTTGAATAAAGTGACGAGGAAGAACAAGTATCCTCTACCGCGGATAGATGATTTGTTCGATCAGTTGAGTAGCACGAGAGTATTTTCTCAGCTGGACCTCGCGACAGGTTTTCATCAGCTTAGAGTGGAAGCTGAGAGTATAGCTAAAACGGCATTTGGAACGCCGTCTGGATTTTATGAGTGGTTGGTCATGCCATTCGGGCTGACCAATGCCCCAGCATATTTTGTGGATCTTATGAATAGGGTATTCAGAGATCAGTTGAATAAGTTTGTCCTTGTGTTCATTGATGATATTTTGGTCTATTCGAGGACAGAGGAAGAACACAAGGAACATTTAAGAGTAGTGATGGAGGTGTTGAGAAAACACCAATTGAAAGCAAAGTTTTCTAAATGTCACTTCTGGAAGAGGGAAGTGAGGTTCTTGGGCCATGTTGTATCAGAGAATGGTATTGCCGTGGACCCGGCGAAGGTGGCTACGGTACAGGATTGGCCTACGCCCAAGAATGCAACAAATGTAAGAAGTTTCTTTGGATTAGCTGGATATTATCGTAATTTTATCCAAGGTTTCTCCAAGATAGCAGCACCATTGACCCAGTTGACCAAGAAGAATCAAGCTTTTGTCTGGGATGAAAGGTGCGAGGATGCATTCAAGAGTCTAAAGGACAAGTTGACAAGCGCACCAGTGTTAGTCATTCCTAAGGGGGATAAAGAGATGATGGTATACACGGATGCCTGTGGTACCGGACTGGGCGCTGTATTGATGCAAGGCGGTAGGGTTGTAGCTTATGCAAGTCGGCAATTGAAACCGCACGAGAAAAGATACCCTACCCATGACTTGGAATTGGCGGCGATCGTGTTCGCGTTAAAGATGTGGAGACACTATCTCTTGGGAGAAAAATTTGAGTTGTTTACAGATCATAAGTCGTTGAAGTATCTCTTCTCCCAGAAGGATCTAAATCTCCGACAACAAAGGTGGTTAGAATTATTGGCTTCCTATGATTTTGACATCGCATATACACCGGGAAAGGGCAATGCGGTGGCTGATGCATTGAGTAGAAGACATGCCAGCTTAGGGGCTATGTTCCTTGAAAGGAAGCAACTGGAGTATATCGCGGGGTTTGATTTCAGACCAAAGTGCGAATTGGATCCAGAAATGTTAGCAAGTTTGACGATCAGACCCACTTTAATTGAGCGGATCGGCTCTAGTCAGAGGGACGATCCTAACCTATTGGAAATTATCTCCAAGTTAAAGATGGATATTGATGAGGAGATGAACAAGTATGGGCTTGATCGAGATGGATGGCTTAGAAAGAATGGAAAGCTTGTTGTACCCAATGTCAATGGATTGAGAGATGAAGTGCTTAGAGAAGGTCATCACTCAAAGCTGACTATACACCCCAGTGGTAACAAGATGTATCGAGATATGATGCAGACTTACTACTGGGAAGGGATGAAAAGAGACATTGGGAAGTTTATATCCAAGTGCATGAATTGCCAACTAGTTAAAGCCGAGCAAAAGAAGCCTAGTGGGTTGTTACAGCCCTTAGAAATTCCCGAATGGAAATGGGAGCAAGTCTCGATGGATTTCATTGATGGTTTACCAAGGACTAGATCGGGACATGATTGCATTTGGGTAGTTGTGGATCGACTGACTAAAAGTGCAAGATTTATACCAGTCAAATCGACCAGAACGGCAGCTAAGTTAGCAGAATTGTATATGAAGTGGGTAGTGAGATTTCATGGAGTACCTAAAAGCATTGTGAGCGACCGAGACCCGTTGTTCACTAGTGGGTTTTGGAAGAGCTTACAAGAGGCTCTAGGGTCAGAGTTACATCTCAGTACCGCATATCATCCTCAGACCGACGGTCAGACGGAGAGGGTGAATCGTATTTTGGAAGATCTCTTGAGAGCGTGTATATTGGATTTTGGTGGATCATGGGATGACCATTTGCATCTAGTAGAGTTTGCATATAATAATAGCTACCAATCCAGTATCGGTATGGCTCCGTTTGAAGCTTTGTACGGAAGACCGTGCAACTCACCATCATGTTGGATAGAGACTGGCGAGAAGTTTATGCTTGGACTAGATGTGGTGAGGGAAACTTCAGATAAGATCAAGATCATCCAACAACGAATGAAGGCCGCCCAAGATAGGCAGAAGAGTTATGCTGATAAGAGGAGAAGAGACCTAAAATTCTCTGTTGGTGACTTGGTGTTTGTCAAGATTTCTCCGTTGAAGAGCGTAATACGATTTGGCAGGAGAGGCAAGTTGGCACCAAGATTTGTTGGCCCATTCCCTGTTCTTGAACCAGTCGGGAATTTGGCATATAGAGTTGACTTACCTGAGAAGATGGCGGGAGTTCACAACGTATTTCATGTTTCCCAACTAAGGAAGTTCGTTCACGACTCAGATATGACTATTTCACCTGATTAGTTAGAGGACTTTGAAGTAGAACCCGAGGCGGTTGGGAACCGCAAGCCGTCCCGTATTGTCGAACACGACATGAAGCAACTTCGAAGGAAGGCGGTGAAGCTAGTCAAGGTTCAATGGGGCGAGGACGAGAATGATTGTACTTGGGAGACAGAGGAGAACATTAGGAAGACACACCCAGAACTCTTTGCCTGGTAAGATTTTGACTTCGATTTAGTTTTCCGCATGCTAGGATAGGCTTGTTTGCTTGTTTTTCATGTTTGATTGTTGTATGTGACTGTTAGGCATGCGGGATCTTTTGTATGTTTTGGGTTAAGGAATTTCGGGGACGAAATTTCTTAAGGGGGGAAGAGTGTAACGACCCGTATTCTAAGCATCATAGGATCGTAGGATATTTATTTCTTTCACATACGAATTCGTATGGTCATGTAACTTTGGGAGACGACTATTGTGGTCATTTCCCATGTTCATGATTTTTCCCAATTTTTAAATGACCATTTTACCCCTAGTTGGCACTGTTTTGGCCATAACTTTTGATTGGAAAGGAATTTTGACCTGAAACCACTTCCATTGGCTCCGGATGATGTTTACAATCCCGTAGAGTGGTCACATTAACCAAACGGACTCACCGTTTGGGAGATATGGCTGAAACAAGTTTCAGATGGTGAAAAAAACAGCTTAATTGGGCTTAACCGGGTGATTAGCAGCTAGGCCCAGAGGGGAATTTCGGGTTTAAAGGTATAAGAGGACTGATTAGGGTTAGGAAATCACTTTCATTTCAGTTTTGAGCCGCCACAAACCTTCTTGAGACCCTAGTAATGGCTTCCATCCTCTAAAACCACTCCAAAACACATTTTTAGTGAAGATTAAGCCTAAACTACATCAAAACAAGGCCAAATAGCATCAGAGCAAGGTTGGAGCTGCTGCTATACATAGGGATTCGACCCAAACAGAGAGTATTTCAGATTTGGTGTTTTATTTTGTGGCAAAGGTGAGTGATAGCATCGTTTTGACACTAATTACAGTTAATTAAGGGTGATTAGTGAAGATTAGCGAATTTATACACTAATAAATTTTGGAAAAATGTTTAGAAATTCTTAAATAATATTTCATGCCTCTGTTAGAAAATTTAGACGATTTGATTAAGTTTTACTAAGTATGTGCTTAAACATGATTAAGAGAGGTTATGGGAAAATGTGGGGTTTTGGCCACTTTTGATCCATTTTGATTCATTTGAATTGTTGTTTGGTGTTTATGGTTGCTCTTACATGTTGCTATGACTCTGTGGTATGTTTTGTGATTGATTAGAATAGTTAGATTGGTCGAAAACGCCGTCGAATGGCGTAGAAAGCTCGCTGGAAAGTTGCAGAAATGTGCAGGTTCCGAACCGGATCGGATCGGAGTAGGGGTCGGATCGGATTTGTGAACTGACCAAGGGAATTCGAACTGGATTGGAACTTGTCACTGGAGGAGGCTTGGCGAGAAGGAAGGCCGTTTACTTAGGGCTGGAGTGGACAAGGGGGATCGGATCGGAAGAACAATGGGGGCCAGATCGGATCGGACTGGAGCACCGGATGGGATGAAGATGAGGAGCATAGGGTCGGAACGGGGAAAGTAGAGGCTAGGACAAAAGATGGGATCGGGTCGATGTACCGAACCGAACCAGGGGGGCACCCGAACCAAATGGAAAGATGACAAGGAAGGAGGGTAACGACTACCGAACCGAACCAACGAGGGTAATGACTACTGAACCGAACCGACGAGGGTAATGACTACCGAACCGAACCGACGAGGGTAATGACTACCGAACCGAACCGAATTCTAGGGCTACTACTGCGCGACAACTCTTCTGAAGACCCACTCCAATTCGACCAAGCCCGAGATGCAAAGGAAGTCCAAATGGGAAGTTAGAGCTCAAGATTTAGATGGGAATCAACGAGTTCGCTTCATGGTTGGGCTTTGCTGCGGGACGCGTGCCAAGGGGTTATCGGTGTCTATAGCTTTGGACCACTATGGTAGGAGGTATGAAGGCGGATTCAGGGCCATTATGGCATTGGTAGAACCAAGGGCTACGACCAATGAAGTGGGTCATTGAAATGTTTGGTCATGACTCCATGTGATTAGCTTGGTCACAACAGGGTTTCTACAAGTCGGGATTCGTCGTTACCTCAATTTATCTAGTGTTCCAAAGTGGTAGATATCGTATGCTTTACGCACTGAGTGAGAGATGTGAGGATGGTTGCTATGGATGATTTGTTTGCTATCATTATGACATGCACACTCCACCCCCGTATTCTTACACTATTTATTATGGCACCTTAGAGTTTTGTACGGTATGTGGTACTAACTCTTTGGTTGCAGGTCCAGGTTCAGGTATGGTTTAGTATACCTGTTATTATTCTGTTTAGATGCTTATCGCTCATACTAGGATTTATGTCTGACCCAGAGTTTTATGTCTCCTCTTATTACTCTGGGTGCTCACACGAGCAGACTAGAGACAGGTTAGCTGGTGATGCACGGGTAGATGATCCGGAGACGAGCAGGAGGCTTCCACGTAATACATATATAGTATTCTCCCTGTGTTGTTGAAGATCACTGCTTGGGCATTGGTGGTGCATCTTCTACTTTAGCTTTCTTTTGTTAGAGACAGTAAATTTGAAAAGTTGTAATAAGCTGTATTTGGATTTCCGCTGCTCTGACGTTGATGTTGGTTTTAGTTATCAGCTTATACACTGTCTCACCTGTTTTATGTCAAGTATTTTGTTATTAAATTTTATTCCATGCGCTGTGAGACATTCTACAGGTTCCTCGTTTAGTTAATTCCCTTCTTTCCTTTCTTCTGACGACCGTCCCGTGCTAGTCGGGCATGTGTACAGCGCACTTTCGGAGGAAATGCAGGCTGGTGCGGGGCGGGCCGTCACAACAGCGGTGGACTGAGGCTTCGCCGGTCAGCTGAAGGCATCGCGAGGTTACGATAACTCATGGACTGCGGTGGATGGCTTATTGACAAAGGAAGTCGATCGATTATGAAATCCCTAATTTGGGTGTTCGGTGGCACCATTGCAAAATAAAAAGAGGATAATTTGGCTGAAAGTTTTGATGTGGCAAAAGTCGATTGTGCCTGAGTGGAGGTATGGATGGAAAAATTTGATACGCATTTCATACGGTCCAAAGCCGTATCAAAATAACTGATCCAGAGCTTCATCGATGGACGGTCAAGTTAAGGGTGTTTGGAGTGGTGCGGATTACAAAATGTAGTTTGAGACAGCTTTGAGCACTATCAAATTTGATACGGCTTATAGCCGAATTGTATATCTACATCCCTGTGTGCCAAATTCGCTGATACGGTGTAGTGATAGCTGAATTGTAACTTTCAGTGATTCTGCGTTTGCACAGAATGAAGGATAAAGTAATTGTTGTTATTGGAAAAAAACTATTTCATTTTATGACAGTTTACGGTCGAAATTGGTTAAGTGCAGTAGTAAATGTGCATACAAAATCGCAAATGTTGATTAATATGATTGACAACGTGTCGTTTGATCAATATGTCAGAATTAAAAATAAACTGATAAACAGATCATAAAAACAACCAACGCTTTAGTAGTAAGGGTGGATAAAAAAGACGTTTTGACTTTGGTAGTTGTCATTGTGAGATTCTTCTTGGATATTGTAATATACGTGTACAAATTCCAATGATATAATGAGTAAGTCAAAAGCTGATTGAGTTAGAAATGGATGAAAATAGTAAACAAAGTAATTGCATTAATCATACAATTAAGGTAGTTTGAACAAAAAACAGAAAAAGGTTTAAAAAAATTCTAAACAAAGGAAATAGTGACCAGTCTACTAACAATTGAAAAAGTTGAAAACATGGGAGACAATAGAAGGTAATAAACAACACGCCAGCAAAGTAACGGTGCAGACGATTGTATTCGGTTCATATGTTGAATGTGTGTATATTAGTTTTTGTTTCTCTTCTCTCTTGTTACGCATGCAGCCGAAGGTTAATTCTTGTGTTCCGTACTTGAATCCTGAAAAAGTACAATGGAAAATAAGGAACGATTAGCGGTAAAAATGTAATGGCCCGCAAATCCGTACTATCCGAGTTGACTAAAAACAACACATGTCCAACCTAAATTGCACAAAAATACGGGTCGCTAGGGTTAAAGAAATAGAAATACATAGAAGACAGAACAAAAGAGAACGTCAAAATCTCACAGTGGAAGAAACAAAATATAATATCATTTATATAAACTTCGAAATACAAATCTGTAATGTATATACATACCATATCAGAGTACAACACATATACATCACAGTGGAAATAACTCTAAATAATTAATGGTGAAGCCTCTTGCTTCAAGCTCCTCCAAGTGTAACTATAAAAAATCTGAACTACTTGACTGCCCATACAAATTTGGGCATATAAGAGTTTAGGGTAAAACAACCAAAATAAACTTTGCATCAGTCATGGGATAGGTGTGAGTAAACTCCAACCAACTTGTTTAACTATGAAAAACCTTTTGAAAGAAAGAGTAATCGTAAGACCGATCCACACTTAAAGAAGGATGGTTTTTACCTTACGATAACCAAAACATTTTTGATATCAAAATCCGGTGATATTACAATAATGTCTAATCAAATAAATAACCGTCTAGCAGAACGCTTGCATCCCATGCTCCACATACATAGTATAAAATCAAAAATCGTAGGGCGCTTATTAGATATTGGATTCCAACTATAATAAGGTAAGGGACCACCTTCCAATCAGTGTACTCTGGAGGGGATACACTAGGGTTCAACAAGAACATATTGCAACCCGACCACACATGACCGGTCACTCATTTAGCTTGAGTGGACCGAATGTATTATCACCCACGGTTGTGGAACGTCCAACCGTATTCCGTAAGATACAGAAACGATAGAAAAAACAAATGGATTTTCTTTAGATTGGTGATAATACACCCTTCTTGGTTAGGACCTAACTAGCCATGCTTGCTACCTGCCTGATTTTTGTCATTTCCCGGTTGATGAGGCTTCAGGCTAAATTTACCTTTTTAGAACATCTGGCCACCATTCGCTTTGAATGCCACATCGTCAAACCCGTCAAATCACTAGTTGATTTCTCTAAAAATTGTAACACCCCACACCCGCTAAGGTCACTCATAAGGGAATGCCTTAACTTCGGTGGAGTATTTTAAGTGAATATAGAACAGAAAAATTACAACAAGACAGATATAAATAATACTTGAAGTCTTAAAACATCATTTCATTGCAGCAGAAGATAAACATGTTTAGTTACAACACCATAAAAGAGTCAAGTACTAAATATCCATCCTGATAAAAACATAAGTACATAATCCCACTACATAACTAATAGCCATAATAGAAAAGATAAGCTGGGCTTTACATCACGGTCCAAGCTCCAAAAGAGAGATAAAGAAATCTGATCAAAGCCCACTAGTGCTAGGCCCAACCTGAGGACCTGAGGGGGAAAAAGATAAAAACAACGGGGTTAGACATAAGTCTGAGTGAGCCCTATAACTTTAACAACACAATCATTAAAGTAATTAGGGTATGATATAAACTTGGTACGGTGATGACTGGGGATAAATGACTACACTAAGTAGCAAACTAGACATAGGATGAACTAAGATAACGGTAAAGACGCATCTACCCACCCAAGGGTAATTACTAACTGCACCACACCAGTCATTCCTACTTAAAGGTTGATCCCTCCCAAGGACTTAGAAAATTTACCCAGTAGTTTCATGTACCCCTAGCTGACTACATAGGTGCCGTCTGCTCCTATCTCCACTAGGTGTACCCACTACTCCCAAGCGATCGGCTCCCTACCGTAGATACCCGTGCTGGCCCCACAGTGGGGTGTATCACTCCCCAAAGTGGCAACCCGATACAACCAATGGTGCACGGCTTATATCTACACGATGCAACAACGTCTTACCTACCAGCCCGGGTCCACACACGCATATGAAACCCGTTGGACTTGCGTTGCCACCGCTAACCCGTTTTGGCCTCTTATAGTCAAGCCCAGTACGCGTGTCCCGTCCTCGACATGGGTCGAGCCCAATAAGATACATATGGGTTACTGGTTGAAATGGGCCCCCACAAGCTACCCACCTAAGCTTGTCACTTTATCTAGTGCATCCCACTTAACCCTTTAATCATGTTTAATTACATGTTTCCACTTGGTTAAGTATTCTAATCGTATTTTCTATTGCCACCCAAGGCAACCCACTAGATTTCCACATGCCACCCAAGGCACTTACATGCCACCCAAGGCACTTACATGCCACCCAAGGCACCCACTTAACCCCTCATGCCCCAATACATGCTTATCTGGTTAATTGTTTCTTAATTGATTAAGAACGTAACCGTTGTAAAGACCTCTCACTTTAGACTATCTTTTATGGCAGCTGGATTTGCCGGTCGGGTCCGGGCAGCCTTACGCCATTACCGAGTCTAACCTCGTGTCTTTACACTTGTCACGTATTAAGTTTGTGCCTAAGACCTCTCACATTGGGCCAATCATTTGTAGCCGCTGGATTTGCCGGTCGGTTCCGGGCAGTCTTATGCTACAAAAGGGTCCAACCTCGTGTCTTAGTCGATTAATTACACCTAATTAATCACCCCTATATTTCGAATTAATTTTCCCTAATTAATTCCAATTTTAACGATGTACATAATTGACTCAATTATGTCCATCCACTTTATGGTATGCATAATCATACCAACTTCACACCATTTCATTAACATGTATATTAACCCCATCGTTCCCCACGTAATTCGCTAACATGACATAAAAGAGAAGATTCATCACAAATACAATGGGTTCAACTTGCATAACATTAGCATCAACATGGGTTTTAAAGGTGTCAACATGCATATAGCATCAAACCCAACTAGCATAAATAACCAACCCAACTTGCATGAATCACATATGTCATAAAGAGGTTAACTTGCATAAGTGACTTATGTCATACAAAGGGGTAAACTTGCATATATATTTATGACATACTAAGGGGTTAACTTGCATATGTATGCATATCATACTAAGGTGTAAACTTGCACATGTTACTTGCATATAATCAAACACCAAACTTGCATAACATGTCTTATATGAACTTGCATATAATCATACACCAAACTTGCATAACATGTCTTATATGAACTTGCATATAATCATACACAAAACTTGCATAACATATCATATATGAACTTGCATATAATCAAACACCAAACTTGCATAACATGGTGTCATAATGGATCAATGTTTATCATAGCAATTTGCATAACTAGCATCATGAACACATAGCCTAACACTTGCACAACTTGCATAACATCATGATCATGTAGCATATAACTTGCATAACTTGCATAACATCATGAACATGTAGCATATGACTTGCATAACTTACATAACATCATGAACATGTAGCATATAACTTGCATAACTTGCATAACATCACAAACACATAGCATATGATAACATAATCTTGCATTGATCCACATTCATAGCCATAACCTCATTATATCCTATCATAATCATTTCAACAATTGGTCATTAAGGCTATAGAAACTCACAACTTGTTGATTAGCACTCTTAAGAAGAAGATTAAGTTGCTAGAGTTGATTAGAGGTTGATTTGAGAAGCTATCTTCCTCTTTAATTTGATGGAGGCTCCTTCAAGTTGCATTTTGACGGCATAACGGTGTTGTAGCTATTTTTAGTATGAATTAGTGTAGTCTTAGGGAGTATTTATAGATTAGTTAGGTGTTTTAGGCCATTAGATTAACCCTAAATCAGATTAGAGCCGTCAGATCTCGTCCTAGCCACCAAGCACAGCCCAAAAGCCATCAGGTTGCACCCAGGTCACACAGACCGACAGGGGGGGTCGACCCCTATGTCGACCCCTGGGTCGACCCCTAGGGAGGGGGTCGACACCCATGTCGACCCCTGGGTCGACTCCCTCAGCCTGGCGGGAATTTTCCCGCCTCTTCTGAAATGTTTAAATTTTTATATTTAAATCTGTTTTGAATTTCTGAAAACTTCTTCGGGCCTTAACTGGGTCATACGGACTCCGATTTTCGAAAACTCGGACTCTATTTCGCGTATTTTTCCGAGACGAACGCAATAGCATAGCCCGTTTCCCTTGATTCAGATTTTAAAATTTAATTCTGCCCTGTTTTATATTATAACAAGTTATTCAACACACGGGGTGTTACATTCTCCCCTACTTAAAGGATTTCGTCCCCGAAATCTCTAAGTCAAGAAGAACGTATCCTACCAACCAAACAACCATCTACTCAAACCATCAAACACTGGCATCCATTGTCCTTAGAGTTTCTAATGCTGTATGAACATATGCAAAGAGTGTGTGTATATGTTCCCTGTCTAATGCAAAATCAGGCGGTCTACTGATTCAGTTGACCTCCTTAATGCAAACCATGATAGTGCCATGCATCCAATATGTATGCGAAAGAACCCTATCGACACATACTATTTCTACATGAGTGCACAATCATTCACCAAAATGCACCATCCATATGATAGCACAACCATTATACATCCATTAATATAGCTACCTACACACAATTATATGCAATATGCAATATGAAGTGATTGAGCCGATCTAGTGCCTAGAGTGTGTGTATATGCATCCACGAGCAACCACTAGCAACCACTTGCATCCACTCGCATCCATCAATCATAACATGTCTCAAACACATGTTTCAACCATAGGTTTTACCCTATCTAAAGGTCAAAGGTACTAATGAGAAGACATACTAAAGATAAGATAAGTACTAGACAAACGATAAAGGAGAAGTTAAAAGACATACCCTCAAAAAGGAATGGGTACACCGAACGCATCTTCGCTTCTGTCTCCCAAGTAGCATTGCTCTCATCCTCTCCCCATTGCACTTTGACTAGTCGAACCTCCCTGTTTCTCAACTTCCTAATCTCTGACCCAAGGATGCGGGTAGGAGCTCGTCGAATAGTCGCATCACGCTCTACCTCCACTTCTCTAAGCAAACTCGGCTCTACCACCTCTTCGGTCTCATGTAGGCACTTCCTCAAATGTGACACATGGAATACGTCATGTACCCCACTAAGTCTCTCGGGTAGATCCACTCTATATGCCATCCGTCCAATCCTTTCCTTAATAGGAAACAGTCCTACAAATCTTGGTGCTAACTTCCCAACAGACCCAAAGCGAACAACATTCCGTAATGGAGATACTTTGACAAAGACCATGTCCCCAACATCAAACTCCAGATCCGTCCTCCTCTTATCCGCGTAAGATTTCTGTCTGTCTTGCGCCGCTTTCATCCTTCTTCGAATCAAATCAATCTTTTACGAAGTCTCTCTAACCATATCAGGCCCAAGCAAGATCTTATCCGTAGATTCCCACCAACATGTAGGTGATCGACAAGGCCTTCCATAAAGAGCTTCGAAAGGAGCCATGCTAATACTAGACTGAAAGCTGTTATTATACGCGAACTCCACCAATGGAAGATGCTCTTCCCATGTACCTCCAAAATCCAAGATACAAAGCCTCAAAAGGTCTTCCAGAACACGATTCACCCTCTCGGTCTGGCCGTCCGTCTGAGGATGATATGCGGTGCTCAAACACAACTGAGTCCCCACTGCTTCTTGCAAACTCTTCCAAAACTCGCTAGTGAAGATAGGATCTCGATCACTTACTATGCTAGAAGGTACCCCATGCAATCGAACTATCTCTCGAAGATAAACTGAAGCCAGCCATGGAGCAGTCCTCTTGCTCTTCACGGGTATGAAATGGGCGCTCTTAGTAAGTCTGTCTACCACAACCCAAATTCCCGTATTACCTTTCCTCGATCTTGGTAACCCATCAATAAAATCCATTGAGACGCTATCCCACTTCCATTGCGGAACTTCTAATGGGTGAAGCAACCCACCAGGTTTCTTTTGCTCCGCTTTCACTTGTTGGCACACCAAGCATCTAGCGACATACTCGGCCACATCTTTCTTCATACTGGCCCAAAAGAAAACTCGCTTCATGTCTTGGTACATCTTGTCCCCACCGGGATGAATGGTCATCCTAGAACGGTGTGCATCATCAAGAATAGCCTTCCTCAAACCCTCGTCTTACGGTACACAAAGTCTACCGTCTCTACGCAAGCACCCCCTATCGTCAAGGGTGTACCTACTCAAATGGCTGGACGACTCCCCCTTTATGAGCCTCTCTACTAACTCAACCAACTGTGGGTCGTCCCACTGTGCCTCGCCAATCCGTCCCAAAAGAGTAGGTCTGACCTCTAAGGATGCTAGCAAACCGGGTACAAAATCAACGGAAGGTCTGAAATCAAACATCGAGATAAATTCCAAGCTTCGTCGTTCCACGAACAATGGACTCAAGGACAACCTTTTTCTGCTCAAGGCGTCCGCCACCACGTTACCCTTGCCAGGGGTATACGCTATCTCGAAATCATAGGACGCTAAGAACTCCATCCACCTTTATTGTCTCAAGTTAAAATCCTTCTGAGAAAACAAGTACTTCAATGATTTGTGGTCAGTGAACAATTCGAATGTTTCTCCAAGAAGATAATGGCGCCAAATCTTAAGCGCAAAAACAACAGCGGCCAACTCTATATCATGGGTAGGGTAATTTTTCTCATGCTTTCTCAACTGCCTTCCACCGTAGGCTATTACCCTTCCCTCTTGCATTAAGACTGCGCCCAGTCCTGTCCCACAAGCATCGGTATAGACAACAAATGGCTTACTCCCATATGGCAACACTAAGACTGGAGCTGTGGTTAAAGCTCTCTTTAACCGTCGGAACGCATCATCACAATCTACGTCCCATGAGAAGACTAGATTCTTCTTCGTCAAGCGAGTTAATGGGGCTGATATCTTCGCGAAGTCCTTGATAAACTTCCTATAGTAGCCAGCCAACCCCAAGAAACTCCTCACCTCAGTAGCATTCTTCGGAACCTTCCAATCTTGAATGGACACTACCTTCGTGGGATCCACAGCTATCCCTTCCTTGGAGACCACGTGTCCCAATAACCGTACTTCCTTCCTCCAGAAGTGACATTTAGAGAATTTAGCCTTAAGGCTATGCGCTCGAAGAGTCTCCAACACTTCCCTAAGATGTAGGGCATGCTCTTCTTCACTCTTAGAAAAGACTAAGATGTCATCCACAAAGACCACCACGAACTTATTAAGGTACTCCCTGAACACCCTACTCATCAAATCAACAAAGTATGCAGGGGCGTTCGTCAAACCAAATGGCATCACCGGCCACTCATAGAAACCATCCGGAGTCCTAAAGGCAGTCTTGTCTATGCTATCCTCAGCCACCCTCAACTGATGAAACCCTGTGGCCAAGTCCAACTACGAAAACACTAAGGCGCCAACCAACTGATCAAAGAGATCATCAATCCTCGGCAATGGGTGTCTATTCTTCTTTGTGAGCTTGTTGAGTTCTCTATAGTCTACACAAAGTCTGAGGGACCCATCCGCCTTCGTGGCAAAAACTACTGGAGCACCCCACTCCGATATACTTCGTCTTATGAACCCCTTCTCAAGCAACTCCCCTACTTGCTTATGGAGTTCCCTCCTCTCACGAGGAGCCATGTGGCGCACTGGTAAAGATACTGGCTTAGCATTGTCCACCAGATATATTCGGAAGTCTATCTCCCGCCTCGGAGGTAAGCCCTTTACCTCCTCAAACACATCCGAGTATTCCCGGACCACTTTAACAGATCGCAAACTCTCGACTGAAGCGTCAAGCGATTCAAGATAACTTAGCATAACAGAATCCATGGGATTACAAGAGATATCGAGAGTGTTACCCAAGCGGGTCATGAGCCTAACAACTCTCCTTTCACAATCAAGAACGGCACCGTTACTGGATAACCAGTCCATGCCCAAAATCAACCCATAGCCCGTGAAGCCCAAAACAAAAGCATCACATCTAAACTCAACGCTAAGTATAGAAATCTTCAAACCCAAACATATCATGGACAAATAAGTGGAGCCCCCAATTGGGTTTGAAACAACCAAGGGATCATCTACTAGACTGGTGTCTAAGTGCAGTGACTCAACTAATGATGATGAGATAAACGAATACGATGCGCCAGAGTCAAACAATGTACGGACAGGATGATCAAACAGAAAAACCAGACTTTCAACGGAAATAGTGCTACCTCTTTTCTGAGTCGGTAGAACCGCGAGAGCATGAACTTGCCCCCATGCCTGACCTGGTGCCATAAGAGCTTGCACATGTCCTCCTGAGGTAGATCCCGTCCTTTGCCCCTTCTTAGGGCAATCCTTCACTAGATGCCCTGCTTCGCCACAGTGGAAGCAGCCAGTCTTCTTCTTCTTCTTTCGACAATCTTTGCTTAGGTGGCCTGGTGTCCCGCAATTGAAGTACTTCTTCTTTCCCTTGCCGCCGTTGCCTTTCCCACCCTTGTTTTGCTGTTGCTGTTGAGGTCTCTTTTGATCTCCTTTCTTCTCGGGTGCCGTATTAGCATTGGGACCCTTCTCTTCCTCATGCATGAGTGCCATGTCTACTAGCTTCTCAAAGGTGGCCCCCATAGGGATGTGAGTCATAGCCAATCCATGCATCGGTTCATTCAAGCCCTTAACGAACCTCAAAGCCTTCTTCTCCGGTGTATTCACCATGTCTATGCCAAACCTTGCCAATTGATTAAACTTGTTGACATATTCCTTCACCGATAGATTTCCTTGCTTTAGAGTCAAGAACCTTTCCATATACAAGTTTTCTTCCGCCCTTGAGAGAAACTTGGACACAAACCTTTGTCTGAAATACGCCCAAGAGTCAACAGGGCGCTCTCCATTAGTGACCTCCCACCAGAATGAGGCCTCTCCCTTCATTAACCAAGCAGCTAACTTGACTTTCTTTCCTTCTTCCATCTCAAAGATATCTATCAACTCTTCCACCTCCTTAAGCCAATCTCTAGCTTCCACAAAAGTTTCTGATCCTTGAAAAGGTTTCCCTCCCATAGCCTTAAATTCCTTGCAAGTCTTAGCAAAAGTATCCGTGCGAGGAGGAGGAGGAGGAAGATCGGGTGCTACTGTTGGTGGAGGAACATTTGCTGGACCCGCAGTGGCGGCCCTAGCCTCCATCAATCTCCTATACCATACTGGTATCGCTACACCCTCCGGAAAGTTAAGATCTTCAGCCATGCTGAAACGAAAAAGGAAAGATTCAAAACGGAGAATTCGAAAGATAAAGATATGGCTATTTGGGATTATGCTTTTCTTTCAAAAACCTTTCTCTTTAAAGACATGTTTTTGAAAATACTTCTTCCAAAAATGTTTTTAGAAAAATAGTTTTCTAAAAATTTTATCTGTTCTGGTAACCTTCGCTCTGATACCACGTGTAACACCCCACACCCGCTAAGGTCACTCATAAGGGAATGCCTTAACTTCGGTGGAGTATTTTAAGTGAATATAGAACAGAAAAATTACAACAAGACAGATATAAATAATACTTGAAGTCTTAAAACATCATTTCATTGCAGCAGAAGATAAACATGTTTAGTTACAACACCATAAAAGAGTCAAGTACTAAATATCCATCCTGATAAAAACATAAGTACATAATCCCACTACATAACTAATAGCCATAATAGAAAAGATAAGCTAGGCTTTACATCACGGTCCAAGCTCCAAAAGAGAGATAAAGAAATCTGATCAAAGCCCACTAGTGCTAGGCCCAACCTGAGGACCTGAGGGGGAAAAAGATAAAAACAACGGGGTCAGACATAAGTCTGAGTGAGCCCTATAACTTTAACAACACAATCATTAAAGTAATTAGGGTATGATATAAACTTGGTACGGTGATGACTGGGGATAAATGACTACACTAAGTAGCCAACTAGACAGAGGATGAACTAAGATAACGGTAAAGACGCATCTACCCACCCAAGGGTAATTACTAACTGCACCACACCAGTCATTCCTACTTAAAGGTTGATCCCTCCCAAGGACTTAGAAAATTTACCCAGTAGTTTCATGTACCCCTAGCTGACTACATAGGTGTCGTCTGCTCCTATCTCCACTAGGTGTACCCACTACTCCCAAGCGATCGGCTCCCTACCGTAGATACCCGTGCTGGCCTCACAGTGGGGTGTATCACTCCCCAAAGTGGCAACACGATACAACCAATGGTGCACGGCTTATATCTACACGATGCAACAACGTCTTACCTACCAGCCCGGGTCCACACACGCATATGAAACCCGTTGGACTTGCGTAGCCACCGCTAACCCGTTTTGGCCTCTTATAGTCAAGCCCAGTACGCGTGTCCCGTCCTCGACATGGGTCGAGCCCAATAAGATACATATGGGTTACTGGTTGAAATGGGCCCCCACAAGCTACCAACCTAAGCTTGTCACTTTATCTAGTGCATCCCACTTAATCCTTTAATCATGTTTAATTACATGTTTCCACTTGGTTAAGTATTCTAATCGTATTTTCTATTACCACCCAAGGCAACCCACTAGATTTCCACATGCCACCCAAGGCACTTACATGCCACCCAAGGCACTTACATGCCACCCAAGGCACCCACTTAACCGCTCATGCCCCACTACATGCTTATCTGGTTAAGTGTTTCTTAATTGATTAAGAACGTAACCGTTGTAAAGACCTCTCACATTAGACTATCTTTTATGGCAGCTGGATTTGTCGGTCGGGTCCGGGCAGCCTTACGCCATAACCGAGTCTAACCTCGTGTCTTTACACTTGTCACATATTAAGTTTGTACCTAAGACCTCTCACATTGGGCCAATCATTTGTAGCCGCTGGATTTGCCGGTCGGTTCCGGGCAGTCTTATGCTACAAAAGGGTCCAACCTCGTGTCTTAGTCGATTAATTACACCTAATTAATCACCCCCATATTTCGAATTAATTTTCCCTAATTAATTCCAATTTTAACGATGTACATAATTGACTCAATTATGTCCATCCACTTTATGGTATGCATAATCATACCAACTTCACACCATTTCATTAACATGTATATTAACCCCATCGTTCCCCACGTAATTCGCTAACATGACATAAAAGGGAAGATTCATCACAAATACAATGGGTTCAACTTGCATAACATTAGCATCAACATGGGTTTTAAAGGTGTCAACATGCATATAGCATCAAACCCAACTAGCATAAATAACCAACCCAACTTACATGAATCACATATGTCATAAAGAGGTTAACTTGCATAAGTGACTTATGTCATACAAAGGGGTAAACTTGCATATATATGTATGACATACTAAGGGGTTAACTTGCATATGTATGCATATCATACTAAGGTGTAAACTTGCACATGTTACTTGCATATAATCAAACACCAAACTTGCATAACATGTCTTATATGAACTTGCATATAATCATACACCAAACTTGCATAACATGTCTTATATGAACTTGCATATAATCATACACAAAACTTGCATAACATATCATATATGAACTTGCATATAATCAAACACCAAACTTGCATAACATGGTGTCATAATGGATCAATGTTTATCATAGCAATTTGCATAACTAGCATCATGAACACATAGCCTAACGCTTGCACAACTTGTATAACATCATGATCATGTAGCATATAACTTGCATAACATCATGAACATGTAGCATATGACTTGCATAACTTGCATAACATCATGAACATGTAGCATATAACTTGCATAACTTGCATAACATCACAAACACATAGCATATGATAACATAATCTTGCATTGATCCACATTCATAGCCATAACCTCATTATATCCTATCATAATCATTTCAACAATTGGTCATTAAGGCTATAGAAACTCACAACTTGTTGATTAGCACTCCTAAGAAGAAGATTAAGTTGCTAGAGTTGATTAGAGGTTGATTTGAGAAGCTATCTTCCTCTTTAATTTGATGGAGGCTCCTTCAAGTTGCATTTTGATGGCATAACGGTGTTGTAGCTATTTTTAGTATGAATTAGGGTAGTCTTAGGGTGTATTTATAGATTAGTTAGGTGTTTTAGGCCATTAGATTAACCCTAAATCAGATTAGAGCCGTCAGATCTCGTCCTAACCACCAAGCACAGCCCAAAAGCCATCAGGTTGCACCCAGGTCACACAGACCGACAGGGGGCGTCGACCCCTGTGTCGACCCCTGGGTCGACCCCTAGGGAGGGGGTCGACACCCATGTCGACCCCTGGGTCGACTCCCTCAGCCTGGCGGGAATTTTCCCGCCTCTTCTGAAATGTTTAAATTTTTATATTTAAATCTGTTTTGAATTTCTGAAAACTTCTTCGGGCCTTAACTGGGTCATACGGACACCAATTTTCGAAAACTCGGACTCTATTTCGCGTATTTTTCCGAGACGAACGCAATGGCATAGCCCGTTTCCCCTGATTCAGATTTTAAAATTTAATTCTGCCTTGTTTTATATTATAACAAGTTATTCAACACACGGGGTGTTACAAAAATATTATGGGTATAAAAGGCTAAGAGAAGCGATTTTCTTCGCCACCAGACATAATATCTTGAGGACATCATCTTATGTGATCCGTTAGGCATACTCTGTCAGACATTCGTCCAAACAAGTTATCCTGGAACAGGACAAACCGAAGGCACTAACTTGTAAATAGAAAAACCCTTGCACTTTACTCCATCTTCAATTATCTTCAAATAATCTAATTCGCAACACCTATGCCTATACAAAATGGTTTTCGAATAATAAATCCAACTTGTCTCTCCTTATTGATAACGATGTCAAAACTTTGATAGTCAGTTATTTAACTATCGAATAAAACAAAACATCCGTACAAATTTCCAACTAGAAATATTGTTGACTAAACATCAAATAATCACTGTCCCTTTTAATATTTCATTAATTGAACCACTTCCCAAATCCCTTCTGATATTCTCCCCCGAATATTTTATAACGGTTTGGCCTCTTACGCTTATATGAAAATTTTCCATATTCCGCCTTCTTATTTTATCTTCTCGTTTATAATTGGAAAACATTTCCAATTACTTATCCCTTCCACGAAAGCATTTATTTTTATACATAGGAAAAATATTCTTTATTTTATTTGGAAAATGTTTCCAAGTCACATTTAGTTGGGTTAAAATGAATGTTGCGTAAAAAATCGTTAAAACAACCTAAAATACGACATTCAATTAAATATATTTAACATTGATCTTCGAGACTGAACCTTTCTATTAATTGGTTAATAATGAAATCAATCATGTTGGGGTATAATTACCTCTCATACCTTGGCTGAATAACATCCTTAACTTCAAAATAGACATGACCACTTATCTCGAATAATCAACATCGTCTATAGCCAATTATCCATTTTTAAACATTTATACATTTTTCTTTCTACTCTTACTGGATTTAAATTTATAGATTTCCTTTTTGTTTGTAACATTCTATTATAAGTTCGTTTCCTTATCAAATTATATATATATATATATATGTATCGATATATTGATTTCTAGTTATCAGATTTCCTAAAAATATTCTAACTCCTTAAATTTTCGGAAAATTTCGCCAGTGTCTCTTTATATGGCTCAATCGGTACAACTACAAATCACCTCTTCAGTCCCTTTCCATTCAAAAAGAAAATCAAAAGGCCAAGCGGCTTGCCCAATAGGCTGATAAAATCTCATATGGAATTTAAACATGTACCCTCTTGTCGGGAACTCAAAATACAATCTTCATTCTCTTCATTCCATACATGTTTAACATATATACACTCGTTCCCAATATATTTCAATCAATTCAAATCCCTTTTATTAATCACATTTCATTTTGCTAATTAGTTCATTTGTTGGATTCGCTTCATTTTGAATCCATCATCTTTACCCATGTCTCACATGTTTAGAAATACGCGAAATTCAATTTTTACTTGAGTTCCATATTCGATTACGGATTTGAATTCATAAATTCCACTTACTTAACAAAGGTTAAATTTGATCCAAAAATTCTTTAACAAATTACCTTTCTAATTAGTTAACTTCGTTCAATAACTAAATCTGATTTTGTTCCAAAAATCACTTCATTTATTCCACTTGAGCTCATATTTAATTTATAACTCAAATCTGATTTTTCTATTGGAAATCCGAATTTTTATTCACTTAAAATCCTTTTCATTTATTAAATAATTTGTTGTGGTTTATAAACTATTTTACAGCTACTTTTCTGAAATTGTTTTTGATATAATTCAAAACCTATGAGACGAAATCCATATTTTTCTTTTCCATAAGAAAATTATCATTCAGTAGGTCTGAACGTTTGTCGTTTCACTGAACTTCGACTTATATTGTGTTCTATAAACTCAATTGAAGTTTGACTCATCACATTACGAACTACCACGCCGTGGAGAGTTCGTTTCATTTAAATTAAATATAAACATTTAAACTTCGTTAATTAATTCAATTCCAACTTCTTTTTAAAATAAATTAAGCTAGTTTTTCAATCTAACTTGAAAACTCCGATTATCCAAAATCGTTGACTTTTTCATCAAAAATTCAACTACTCAGTTGTAAATTTATCTACAACTCAGTTTTTATATTAAATTCCAATTCCACTTATAAAATTCGATATAATCGAATTCAATTCGTAAATTCCTTGGATTCATCTCAATTCAGTTCACATTCCGAATTTCGGAAAATCCTACGTTTTCTTTTCGAAATGATTTCTAATTCCTTTTCAAATTCACATTTGAATTTAAACTAACAAATTATCCAATTATAATGACTTTGCTACATTCATAAACATTGTTTACAAATTTACTTACTTTTTATACACTAAAACAAGTTCCCATTTCAAAATCCATTTGAAATTTAAATCCTACTTTGGAAAAATAATTTCCCTTTTAAATCCCATAATTCCTTTTTTTATTTTTCATTCGAGAATATTTTACTACTGTAAAACCGCATATATAAACATAGAATCTATTTTTAATTATATTTTGTATTTAATACCATTTCTAAAATCCTTTTTGAAAATAAATTATCTTTATAAATTTGACATAGTCGAATTCCATTCATAAACCCTTTGTAGTGGCCCGCAAATCCGTACTATCTGAGTTGACTAATACAACTCATGCCCAACTCAAATAATATAGAAATACGAGACATTAGGGTTAAAGAAATAGAAATAGACATAAGAAGAACATAAATAACAAAACAGAACCTCACAGCGGAACAAATAAAATATATTATATAACATAATCTTTGAATACAAAATTTTGTATCATATATACATACCATCATCAGAGCATAATACACTATTTGATACAGCAGAAAATAACTCTTAAATATCTTATAGTGAAGCCTCCTACTTCAAGCTCCTCCAGGTATATCTGTAAAAACCTGAAACACTTGACTGCCCATACAAATTTGGGCACCCAAGAGTTTAGGGGAAAACAAACAAAATAAAACTCAAGGTCAGTCATGGGACTGGTGTGAGTAAACTCCAACCATATTATTTAACTTTGAAAAAAATCCTTTAAAAGAAAAGGTAATAGTAAGACCAATCCACATGTAAATACGGACGGTTTTTATCTTACTATAACCAAACCATTTTTTATATCAAAATTCGGTGATATTATAATAATGTCTAATCAAATAAATAATCAAATAGCAGAACGGTTGCATCTCACGCTCCACATACATAGTATAAAATCAAAAAACCGCAGGGCACTTATCGGGGATTAGATTCCAACTATGATAAGGTATGGGACCACCTCCCGATCAGTGTACTCTAGAGGGGATACACTGGGGTTCAACAAGAACATCTTGCAACCCGGCCCACACATGACCGACCACTCATTTTGCTTGAGTGTATCGAATATATTATCACCCACGGTTGTCGGCCCTCCAACCGTAATCCGTAAGATATAGAATCGAAAGAAGAATAAATAATGAATTTTCTCTAGATTGGTGACAAGTATACCCTGCTTGGGAATGACCCACCTAGCCATGTTGCCCGCCCGATTTCTGTCATTTTCCGGTTGTGAGGCTAGAGGCTATGTCTATCTTTTCAGAACATCTGCCCACCATTCACTTTGAATGCCACATCGTCAAACCCGTCAATTCACTAATCGATTTCCAAAAATATCACGGGTATAAAAAGCTAAGAGGAACGAATTCCTCCGCCACCAGACATAATACCTTTAAGAAATTAAACGTACGTGATTGTTTAGGTATACTTTGTCAGAAACTTGTCCATACAAGTTGCCCTGGGACTGGACAAACAGAAAACACCATTCTGGAACAGAACGACCCTTGCATTTCACTTCGTCTTCAATTATCTTCAGCAAAATCTAATTCGCAGCGCCTATGCCTATACAGAGTGGTTTTCGGATAATATATCCAATTAGTCTCTCCGTATTGACAACGATGGTCAAAATACTTCAATAGTCGGTTATTTAACTATCGAAGTAAAAGCAAACATTCATTCAAATGTACAACTAAGCATCACACAATCACTGGCCCTTTTTGTTTAACATTCATTTTTATTATTCAAATCTCCATATCTTACCAGATATTTCTCAAACCCCGTTTTTAGCCTTTACACACTTCTTGGAAAACATTCCCAGTTATTATAAACTCTTATTCTCCCATGTTCCAGAAAATATATGTTATTAACGTTCGAAACATTTCCATTCTTTTCACATTCCTTATTTTCTACACTTGGATAATATACCCTATCTACAAATATTTCCAATTTCATTAAAAACATTTTAATCTACCAAACGTTCACTTTTAAAAGCATTATTCACTTTAAAATGTGAATATCATCCCTATTATAGAAATATGAATGCCTTTATCAAATAACTCTTTATTCAAGTAATAAATACCCTTATCTTGTTTACCGAAATCTCTTTCATAATTTATATTCCCATTCCACTTTATAAACTCTGTTTCTAAGTCAACTTCTTGTTAAATCAATATCAAGTTTGTAACTAAATATTGATTTCATATCCTATTATAATCTGTTGGTTTAAACTAAATATTAACTATCCTATAAGATTATAATTCTTAAAGATGATTTATTTTAATACATTCGACATCGTCGCATTATAGTTCTAATTCTAAATAGTGTTATTTAGTTCTAATCATATTCCAAACATCGAAATGATGTCATCGTTTTTTGAAACGATTCTCCAGTTTCTCTTTCTAACTCATTCTTATATTTCTTTGGACAAACATCGCTACTTATTATTTTAGAATAAGTGGATTTCAAACCAAACTGTTTTCTTTCCCTAGGGAATAGTGCTATATATAAAAATCATGATTAAGCTTGGTCAACAACGATAATTTATCGTTATAGTTCAAAAACTTGCAATACGATGCAATATCCCATTTATAACCAATCTTGACATCTCTTTCTGTTACAAATTGATACCATTCCTCGATAATAGTGAAGCCGTTCAAGTTGGGGTATTTTATTTACCTCTCAGACCTTGATCGACAACGTTCTTATCTTAGAATAGATATAAGCCCGTAACTCTAAACCCCTTACTACTTTATAATCCGTCAAATCGTATTTCATGCTTTATTTTAAATATGGTTTTATGACGCCATATCCTAAATTTTAAAGCTCGATTGTTTATAAATATTTATATTAAGTATTAATTCTTCGCTTCATCTTCCTTATATAATTCCAATTATAACTTCTTTACCCGCATCCATTAACGCTCTTTGTCTTTTGACGTTTCTCTTTCTATTTGAATCATTATACCTTATTCAGGTAACATCTTATTACAAATTCAATACTATCTTAAACGAATTCCTTTTAAGAAACAATTACTTTAATTACATAATAATTAACTTCATCATTGCTGAAGTAAAACAGTTTACTTCATTATTGATTTAAAAATAGATTAGTTGCTTACTTAATAAACCATAACTAATTATATTAGTCCATTAATCACTTAAACTTCGTTAAATGAAAATGTCATTAATAATTAAGGAATCCTATTTATTTAAACAATTAATTTCTAAAGCCATTATGATTTGATTAATTGAAGATTAATTAATCAAATAATCAATTTCTAACAAAACAGTTGATTTAATCAACTTCAAATGATTATCCTCATAGGACAATTTTTAGCTTCACCTGATTAAAAATAGTCGCTTATAATTTCTTAATAAAAATTAACTACAAAATGTTTATAATAGAACTTTTATTATAATCTAGGAGTTCGCTTTAATTATAAAAATATAATTTTTATAACTTAACTTTGTTTATTCGCCCACTGGCAAATCAACTTTCTTTAACAAAGAGATGGGTTTACGGTCGGTGCTGCCACTTTCTCAATCGATATCGTCTATTGATTTAATCAAAATAACATTGAATTTCCATTCAACATCAATATCCACACAGGGTTTCAATGACATTTAGGTTCAAACAGTGCATATATAAATAATATAAAACAAATAGTACATATAAATATTGAGGAATCCGGTTGGATTCCTCCAACCGGTTTCTTGTATCCACAGATGTTAGTCACAATAAATATCACCAATTTCATATAATTATGAAATATAATGGTAAACAGCATCAGTGTTCAATTAACAGTTTAGATATATGACGGTTTACATTATTTCAACCAATTTAATTGTAATCTACCTAAACGACCATCACACAACATTCAATCAATATTAAAATATAATTATAATATTTTAAAATAGATCAGAGTTAGTGAATTTATTCACCTTTGCGCGTTAACCGTTAAATAACATTTGCGTCAGTTGATTATACCGGGCATTCAATTCTGCCATAAATTCAAACGTCCTTCAAATTGCTCCAAACCAGCTTCATAGCGTATTCAGCTTCCGTACGATTCCAAAGTGACGGACCGTTCGTCAAACCCTTTTATAAACCGGCCCAGTACCCCATTTATAGACTCACGCCCCCCACTTACATTACTTCATACAGTCCAGTAAAGTAGCGTCTTCTTCTCAAGCTACTGCACATAACACGCACCTCTCTCCTTCATGTTTATCATGGCCATGTTGAACGTTTATCACACCACTACTACTCCTTTTATTTCGAACTCAGACCCACATGTACTTCAGTACCGCATCTTTCTCCCTTCAAAACAAAATCTCGCTCCTCCATAAATTAACCCATAACCGAATGCTTTCCTCCCCACACTCTTTTATTCTTCTTTTCAATGAACGCCAGAACAGGGTATGTGCTGACTCCAAAAGGAAACGCACGCAGGTTATCAACATTCTCCTTGGGATTCATGGGATCAGCGCACCCAGTGACTTGCGTTACTTCCCATTTCTTCATGTCACGTCACCCTATACACGCTTTTATAGTCTCTTGCTTCTCCAATATAACCCCTACACAAATTCTCCTGTACACCTTTCCCTCAAAGCTCCTGCGCCTCATGCAAATGCTTCCTCTTCATCTATCCCTTGCTCCAGCCAATTCTGTTGTTCACACATGTATATGATACGCAACTCCAACTTTTATTTCTCCTTCATTCAATTTTATCCGCTATCCTATACGCTTCAATAATTTCTTAGGCCTCATCCCTCCTCATCTCTTCACCATTTCCAAAACTGAACCAACCACCTTCCTCCTCATCATAAGCCGCATCTTCCCATACCGGAATCCTCACATTAGCACACATATTCCATCCCAAGTTATCGGCTCCTCCTCGCGTTATCCACAGGGGTCGCGACACATGCTTCCCATATACCCAACAGCCTTGCGAGACCACCTTCCTCTCTTGTCGCTTACAACTCGTGCAGACCCCGAACCTTAGAATTACTGTAATATTTTCGCATCTCCAAGAAAACTATCCGCCCTTTCAAAATATACACCAGCTTGAAGAGATTTTCAACATCATTCTGGATGTACTAGTTTTGCATTTTTCCATCGAGGAGATGAATTTGATTTCTATTTTTAAGTGGCATTACAAATTTTCGACATTGAAGCAATGAATCTTTACTGGAGCCGAATAGATGTATTTATAGATTTTTGATTCCTTGGTAATCAAGGAATAGCGTAAGGGTAGGACGTGCACCTCTAACATAGGTTTGCAGAAATTTAAAAATGTTGAATTGATGAAAGCAACACTCTGCGTGAGATGGATATAGGGTAGCTTACTATGTATGTTCAGGAGGGGTATGATGCTTCACTTTCGCATGTAGGAGATTAAATTCGAAAAGATGTAATAGGGTAGCAGGCTTATGTAATGTCCCGCATTTTTATCGGTTTGTATTTGAATATTCAAATCGATTTAAATATTGAATTCACAATATAAATGGATATATATATATTTTTTAAAACGAAGTTGAACGTATAAAAATATATATTAAATATAATCGAGCCCGAAATATCGCAGTAGTTCGTAATTTAACGTACTGAACTTCAACTGAGTGTACAGGACTCATTTTAAATCGGATTTCTGCCAAATAAGAAACGTTGGAATCCGTTGGACTGTATTTTCCTAACAGATGTGAAAAATGGAGATTTTGTCATATAGATTGCAAGATATGTCCAAATCAAATATTT
The DNA here is from genome assembly GCA_030737875.1 of Allium sativum. Classification (NCBI taxonomy): domain Eukaryota; kingdom Viridiplantae; phylum Streptophyta; class Magnoliopsida; order Asparagales; family Amaryllidaceae; genus Allium; species Allium sativum. The sequence continues at coordinate 294,811,114 of CM060912.1, forward strand.
GAAAAGTCGCTATGAAATCGTATATCGACAGTAACGGTTTATTCGATATAACTAGATATCAGTTTCGAATTTGAACAAGGTTCTTTTGAGACATAATGATAATTTAATTTTTAGAATTTTACTTTAATTTTTAATTAATTAAATAAGCAACTTTTTATTTGGAGTATTTCGCACCCTGTATCGGTATTTCGGGATTTCAAAATATGAGTCAATCTACCGGTATTATTATATTTTTGTGACCGTGGCACCTCGCCAGACACAACTGTAATTTTACTTCTGTCCGTAGTGGTCCAAAAATAAATGGAGATGTTCGTAGCAGGGTACGGTGAACTTTATGACTTTAAACAAAATAAACGATTTATAAACGACCGGCTGAAGCACTTGATCAAAGTATAAACAAACAAATAAAATGAGCAAAGTATATTCATTAGGTACATGAATGTTAAAAACTTTTGTATTATGGTTCCTTCCCAGTCTAATTAGTTTCAAATGTACAAAGATACAAATTTGCCACAGTAACCTACCCAAGCCTAGCTATACCCTATATTTCTTAACAACTAAGGCAGGATCGTGCTAACCTCAAGCCTAAAAATATCTCACCTACAGCTTACATCTTAAGCAAACAACCATTCCCCTATGCTATACCCTACCCACTCTATTCCTTAACCACAAAGGTTCGAACCTCTATAAATAGGCGAGCCCTCATTTGTTTCAGAAAACATCAAATCGGTTAATAGTTCACAAATTAAATATATATAATAATAGAGTGAAGATGAAGTTTCTTTGAGTTTGCAGGTCTCTTCTGTAGAGTGAAGTGAGATCTGGAACTGAAAGTGAGGGTGTACTGGAGAAGTGGTATATTGTTTGGGTACTAGAAAAGCATGGCACGGATATGCATGTTGTTCGCATATGTGAAGAGATGGTGCTGGTGTTACAGACGATTCTGGAAGTGGTCGGTCACTGTGTTCAGCGAGGGTGAAGAAGCCAAGCACGGTGTTCGAGTTCGGGACGATGTCCGCACTACTGGTGACACCGTTGTGCGTGCAGGCACGTGACGAGTTCAAGAGGAGTGTCGTGGCTTCGTTCCGGTGGTGTTGGTGTGAACGGAGAGCTAGTCTTCAAAGTATGGAAATATTGGAGAGCATGGTCTTCGTTCATGTACTTTGATATTTAACCAATCTACATATATGAAAGAGAATGTTATTAAAAGGAATGAAGATTTAGGCAAGATCGGGCTTGCGGTTGAAAATTGGGAGATGGAGTACCGACTGTTCATGGTGAACTTAGTAGTATTATTGGCGAACGATCCGTCATGTTGAAATCAAACAGACACAAGCTATGAAGTTGGTTTGGAAATATTGGGAGTACATCACAATTTTAGATGAAAATAAAACGCCGGATCAAATCAACTGACGCAAATCGTTATTTAACAGTTAACGCGCGAAGGTGAGTAAAATCACTAACTCTGATCTATTTTAAAATATTATATTTTAATGATTGGTTGAATGTTGTGTGATGGTCGTGTAGGTAGATTACAATTAAATTGGTTGAAATATATATATCGTTGCATATGTTGGATACTGATTCCATCGATTAAAAATATTACCTAGTAGGAATCAGTATAAATTGTTTGACTAACATCTTTGGATACGAGAAACCGATTGGAGGAATCTGACTGGATTCCTCGATATTTATATGTATAGTTTTTTTATATGCACTGTTTGAACCCGAATTACATTTAGAACCCCGTGTGAATATTGATGCTAAATGAAAATTCAGCATTTTCTTCGATAAATAAATAAATGATAGCAATTAAGAAAGTGGTAACAGTCGACCGTAAACCCATCGTTTTGTTAAGAAATTGATTGGCCTCAGGCAAATTAACAAAGTTAAGTATAAAAATAATATTTTTATAATTAAAGTGAAGTATTAAAATTTTAATAGTAGTTCTATTATAAACCAGTATTTTAGAGTTTGTTTTTATAAAGTAAATAAAAACGATTGTTGACGTTTAAATAAGTTTATAAAGTAGAAATTATCCTATGATTAAATATTTGGGTAATTATTTTAAGACAAATAATTTAGAAATATTATTAGATTAAATATATTAATCTAATGGTAAGAAGTAATTAAAATCAGTTAACGAATTTATTGATGGAATAAAGTTGATTTAATCAAATGTTATTTGGAAAATGATTATTAGATTAATTGTTCTTTAATTAATCTAATGAAAACAGTTTAGACATAAATTAATCAAAATTAATGAGATTTAATTACCTTTTTAATTTAAGAAGCTATAAATAGAACTGTGAAGTAAAGTTAAAGTGAAGAGTAAACGTTTAATATAGATAGTCATAAACAACCGAGTTTCAAAGTAAGGATATGGTATTATAAAACCATAGTTCAAATTAAACAAGAAACTACGGTCTGATAGATATTATAAGTAATAGGGGATTAGAGTACAGACTTATATTTGTTCTATGGTAAGAACGTTGTCGATCAATGTCTGAGAGGTAAATAGAATACCCCAACTTGAACGGCTTCACTATTATCGAGGAACGATGTCAGTTTGTAACGGAAAGAGATGTCAAGACTAGTATAAAGGGAATATGGTAGCGTATTGCAAGTCTTAGAACTATAGCGATAAAGTAAATGCTGTTGATTAGGCTTAAGCGTGACTGTTATGTCGAGATTAGTTATAAAGGAGAATATTATAGCGTATGACAAGTTTTGAACTGTAACGAAAAATTAACGCTGTTAACCAAACTTAAGCGTGGTTTTTATATATAGCAATACTTCCTAGGAAATGTAAACAATTTGGTTTGAAATCCACTTATTCTAAAAATAATAAGTAACAATATCTGTCCAAAGAAATATAAGAACGAGTAAGAAAGAGATATTGGAAAATTGTTTCAAAAAGCAAATGATATCATTTCAATATTCGAAATGTGATAGAATTTAACCATTAGGATTTGGAATTTTAATTCGACGAGGTCGAATGTATTAAAGTAAATAATCTTTAGGAATTATAATCTGATAGGATAATTAACTTTTAGTTTTAAACAAATAAATGTTGATAGGATAGGAATCAGTATTTAGTTATAAACTTGATATTGATTTTATAAGAAGTTGACTTAGAAACAGAGTTTATAAAGTGGAATAGGAATATAAAAGTATGAAAGAGATTTCGGTAAACAAGATAAGGGAAATTATTTCGTGAATAAAGAGTTATATGATAAAGATGTTCAATTTTCTATAATAAGAGATGGTATCCACATCTCAAAGTGAATAATGTTTTAAAAGTGAACGTTGGGCTGATTACAAGGTTAAAATGAAACTGGAAATATTTTCCAATGTAAATAGGGTAGATTATCCAAGTATAGAAATAAAGAATGTGAAATTAATGGAAATGGTTCGAACGTTAATAACGTATATTTTATAGAACATGAAATAATAAGAGTTTATAATAACTAGAAATGTTTTCCAAGAAGTGTAAGAAAGGCTAAAACGAGATTTGAGAAATATCTGGTAAGATATGGGAATTCGAATAATAAAAACGAATGTTAAATAAAAAGTACCTGTGTTTGTGTGATTTCTGGTTATACATTTGAATGAATGTTTGTTTTTACTTCGATGGTTAAATAACTGACTATCGAAGTGATTTGACCATCGTTGTCAATACGGAGAGACAGGTTGGATATATTATCCGAAAACCACTCCGTATAGGCATAAGTGCTGCAAATTATATTATGCTGAAGACAATTGAAGACGAAGTGAAACGCAAGGGCCGTCCAGTTCCATAATGGTGCTTTCTATTTGTCCAGTCCCAGGATAACTTGTATGGACGAGTGTCTGACAGAGTATTTCCAACGGTCACGCCGTTGATTTTTACGAATATACCAAGTTGGTAGGGAGAAGTTAACTTCTTTTTATTCTACATCCAGTGTGCATTTGTGTAATCAACACGTGATTATGGATTTGACGATGTGGCATTCAAAGTGAATGGTGATCAGATGTTCTGAAGATAGACGTAGCCTCTAGCCTCACAACCAGGAAGTAACAAAAGTTGGGCTAGGCAGCATGGCTAGTTGGGTCATCCCCAAGAAGGGTGTATTGTCACCGATCTAGAGAAAATTCATATTTATACTTCTTTTCGATTCTGTATCTTCGGATTACGGTTGGATGGCCAACAACCGTGGGTGGCAACATATTCGATACACTCAAGCTAAATGAGTGGTCGGTCATGTGTGGCCAGGTTGCAAGACGTTCTTGTTGAACCTAGGTGTATACCCTCTAGAGTACATTGTTTGGAAGGTGCTCCCATACCTTGTCTGTTGGAATACATTCTCCAAAAAGCGCCCTGCGGTTTTTGTTTTTATACTATATATATGTGGAGCATGAGATGCAAGTGTTCTGCTACTTGGATATTTATTTGTTTAGACATTATCATAATATCACTGGATTTGATATCAAAGATACTTTGGGTTATAGTAAGGTAAAAACCGTCCATGTTTATGTGTGGGCTGGGCTTACTATTATCCTTTTGTTTCAAAAGTATTTTCAAAATTAAATAGTATAGTTGGAATTTACTCATACCAGTCCCATGACTGGCCCAGAGTTTATTTTGTATGTTTTCCCCTAAACTCTTGGGTGCCCAAATTTGTACGGGCAGTCAAGTTTTTCAGGATTTTACAGATTCAATTGGAGGAGCTCAAAAGCAGGAAGCTTCGCCATTAGTTATGTAGAGTTATTTCCGCTATGATGTATCATGTATTATACTCTGATATGGTATGTATATAAATACAAATTCAGATTTGTATTTCAAGATTATGTTATATAAAACAATTTATTCCTTCCGCTGTGAGTTTCGTGTTTACTCTGATTCTGTTCAGTTGTCTTCTTCTTCTTCTATTCTATTAGTTCTATCTTTTCTATCTCATCCTCTAAATTCTTTTATTAATGATCTGAATTTTCGTACACTTTGAGTTGAATGTGTAGGATATTAGTCAGCTCAAATTGGCACGGATTTTTCGGGCCGTTACAGTTGGTATCAGAGCTGAAGGTTAAGTGATTACCTTGGCTCTGTGACGTTACTCAATAGAGATGGAGTTAGTAATATCTAAATTGAGTATGAGTGTATACATATATGAGTGCGTATTTGTAATTAATATAAAACTGTTTTATATTGTGTTGACTGGTCAGTCGAGTGATTTATGAATTCTGGTCGAAACAGTAATGCAAACTGTGTCGATAGGTGTTTCTAAACTCTCGAACAGGGTAATTCGACACAGGATGTTTTTAAAAGAGGGTAAATAAAATAATTTTACCCAAAAAAAAATATTTCGATATAAAGAAAGCATATATATTGGAATTATCTAATATATATTGAATGTGTTGGTTGAAATTATGATCAAATAAGATCTATAATTGAGTTGGTTATATAAATAACCAAACGAAATATTATATGAGCAAATATGCAAAAATCATATGAATTAAATCTGAATTTAAAACCAGAATTGAAATAAAACTCTGAAAACTTGGAAAAGAGCTGGAAATAATATTTGGATTAAATATATGGAAATTTTAAGATCTTGGGTGAATTTAGAAATGTTTTCTAAAACGTTGTGAAGTATATTTTGTAGTGATTTCAAAATGAAAATGTATGAAAATAAGTTTTGAAAGTGATATAGTATTGAACTCACTTTGATCGTTGGGAAATAAATTCCGATGATGAAGTCGACCATTATTGGTGTTCATTTTCGAGATTCTAAGTGACGGATTACTACCAAAAATTTTGTTTTGAATTATTTGAGAAAACAAGTTGTCAAAAAATTCAAATGTTTTGAATTGCCATCATTATATGTAAATATATACGATTTCAAACTGATTTGAAAAAAAAACCCAAGAAATTAAATTTTGAAATTTAAATTCAACTTATGAAGTTAAAAAGATTGGAATGGTAAAGATGAATAAATAAATTATAATTTAACTTAACTAAGTTAAATAGAAATGGAATCAAATTGACGCCAGCTAAGTGGAACTCGTATTAGAATAAAATTTAGCCTGGTGAAGTAATTGATTAAGATCTTGTATTGGAACTGGACTTGGTTATGAAACTGAATTGTTGAGTAAGAATTTGAAATTGGAATTTGAATTGGAGTTTGAACTGGAATTTGGCTTTGGTACTAGAGAATGATTGGATGCGGTTGAGTGGATTGTAGATCAATATTTGGAATGCATGGGTATATGCTGATGGAATATCAAAGGGAAGAAATAGAGAGTTGAATACCCAACCAAAAAGGTACATGCTTATATTATATTGGATATGAGATTACAAGCCTGTTGAGTAAGTCGCTTGACTGTTTATTTTCTTTTGGACGGGAAAAGGCCAAAGAGGCGAAGTTGAAGTTATACCGATTGAGCCATGCATGGCGAAATTCTTCGAAAATTTAAGCCGTTAGAAAATTTTCAGAATTTCTGAAAGTATTTGTTAATAAGAAGAAATTAATATCTTAATTAGAATTAATCAGTTCTGTTGAAAACCGGATTTAAGAAATTAAATAAAATATTTTTAACTTGGTTATAATATGGATTGTAACATTTTTTTCCTACCTTAGTAATTTCGGGGCAAAATTCTTTTAAGGGGGAAGGAGTGTAATGCCCCGCATTTTTATCGGTTTGTATTTGAATATTTAAATCGGTTTAAATATTGAATTCACAATATAAATGGATATATATATATATATATATATATTAAAATGAAGTTGAACGTATAAAAATATATATTAAATATAATCGAGCCCGAAATATCGCTGCAGTTCGTAATTTAACGTTCTGAACTTCAACTGAGTGTACAGGACTCATTTTAAATCGGATTTCTGCAAAATAAGAAACGTTGGAATCCGTTGGACTGTATTTTCCTAACATAAGTGAAAAATGGAGATTTTGTCGTATAGATTGCAAGATATGTCCAAATCAAATATTCGAAAAGTTGCTATGAAATCGTATTTCGACCGTAACGGTTTATTCGATATAACAAGATATCAGTTTTGAATTTGAACAAGGTTCTTTTGAGACATAATGATAATTTAGTTTTTAGAATTTTACTTTAATTTTTAATTAATTAAATAAGCAACTTTTATTTGGAGTATTTCGCACCCTGCATCGGTATTTCGGGATTTCAAAATATGAGTCAATCTACCGGTATTATTATGTTTTTGTGACCGTGGCACCTCGCCAGACACAACTGTAATTTTACTTCTGTCCGTAGTGGTCCGAAAATAAATGGAGTTGTTCGTAGCGAGGTACGATGAACTTTACGACTTTAAACAAAAACTAAACGATTTATAAACGACCGGCTGGAGCACTTAATTAAAGTATAAACAAACAAATAAAATGAGTAGAGTATATTCATTAGGTACATGAATGTTAAAACTTTTGTATTATGGTTCCTTCACGGTCTAATTAGTTTCAAATGTACAAAGATACAAATTTGCCACAGTAACCTACCCAAGCCTAGCTATACCCTATATTTCTTAACAACTAAGGCAGGATCGTGCTAACCTCAAGCCTAAAAATATCTCACCTACAGCTTACATCTTAAGCAAACAACCATTCCCCTATGCTATACCCTACCCACTCTATTCCTTAACCACAAAGGTTCGAACCTCTATAAATAGACGAGCCCTCATTTGTTTCAGAAAACATCAACCCAGTTAATAGTTCACGAATTAAATATATATAATAATAGAGTGAAGATGAAGTTGCTTAGGGTTTGCTGGGTATCCAAGGTCGGACTGGCGCAAGAGATGACGAGGGGTACTTTCGCACCAACGTCCAAATTATTGTGGGTCTTTGGTAATACTGAGTTTGCGGGTCTCTTCTGTAGAGTGAAGTACGATCTGGAACTGAAAGTGAGGGTGTACTGGAGAAGTGGTATATTGTTTGGATACTAGAAAAGCATGGCACGGATATGCATGTTGTTCGCATATGTGAAGAGATGGTGCTGGTGTTACAGAGGGTTCTGGAAGTGGTCGGTCACTGTGTTCAGCGAGGGTGAAGAAGCCAAGCACGGTGTTCGAGTTCAGGACGATGTTCGCACTGCTGGTGACACCGCTGTGCGTGCAGGCACGTGACGAGTTCAGGAGGAGTGTCGTTGCTTCGTTCCAGTGGTGTTGGTGTGAACGGAGAGCGAGTCTTCAAAGTATGGAAATAGTGGAGAGCACGGTCTTCGTTCATGTACTTTGATATTTAACCAATCTACATATGTGAAAGATAATGTTAATAAAAGGAATGAAGACTTAGGCAAGACCGGGCTTGCGGTTGTAAATTGGGAGATGGAGTACCGACTGTTCATGGTAGACTGAGTAGTATTGTTGGCGAACGATCCGTCATGTTGAAATCAAACAGACACAAGCTATGAAGTTGGTTTGGAAAGATTGGGAGTACATCACAATTTTATATGAAAATAAAACGCCGAATCAGATCAACTGACGCAAATCGTTATTTAACGGTTAACGCGCGACGGTGAGTAAAATCACTAACTCTGATCTATTTTAAAATATTATATTTTAATGATTGGTTGAATGTTGGGTGATGGTCGTATAGGTAGACTACAATTAAATTGGTTGAAATATATATATCGTTGCATATGTTGGATACTGATTCCATTGATTAAAAATATTACCTAGTAGGAATCAGTATAAATTGTTTGACTAACATCTGTGGATAAGAGAAACTGACTGGAGGAATCCGACCGGATTCCTCGATATTTATATGTACTGTTTGTTTTATATGCATTGTTTGAACGTGAATTACATTTAGAATCCCGTGTGAATATTGATGTTAAATGAAAATTCAGCATTTGCTTCGATAAATAAATAAACGTTAGCAATTAAGAAAGTGGTAACAGTCGACCGTAAACCCATCGTTTTGTTAAGAAATTGATTGGCCTCAGGTAAATTAACAAAGTTAAGTATAAAAATTATATTTTTATAATTAAAGTGAAGTATTAAAATTTTAATAGTAGTTCTATTATAAACCAGTATTTTAGAGTTCGTTTTTATAAAGTAAATAAAAACGATTGTTGACGTTTAAATAAGTTTATAAAGTAGAAATTATCCTACGATTAAATATTTGGATAATTAATTTAAGACAAACAATTTAGAAATATAATTAGATTAAATATATTAATCTAATGGTAAGAAGTAATTAAAATCAGTTAACGAATTTACTGATGGAATAAAGTTGATTTCATCAACTGTTATTTGGAAAATGATTATTAGATTAATTGATCTTTAATTAATCTAATGAAAACAGTTTAGAAATAAATTAATCAAAATTAATGAGATTTAATTACCTTTTTAATTTAAGAAGTTATAAATAGAACTGTGAAGTAAAGTTAAAGTGAAGAGTAAACGTTTAATATGGATAGTCATAAACAACCGAGTTTCAAAGTAAGGATATGGTATTATAAAACATAGTTCTAATTAAACAAGAAAATACGGTCTGATAGATATTATAAGTAATAGGGGATTAGAGTACATACTTATATTTGTTCTAAGGTAAGAACGTTGTCGATCAAGGTCTGAAAGGTAAATAGAATATCCTAACTTGAACGGCTTCACTATTATCGAGGAACGATATCAGTTTGTAACGGAAAGAGATGTCAAGACTAGTATAAAGGGAATATGGTAGCGTATTGCAGGTCTTAGAACTATAGTGATAAAGTAAACGCTGTTGATTAGGCTTAATTAAGCGTGACTGTTATGTCGAGATTAGTTATAAAAGTGAATATTATAGCGTATGACAAGTTTTGAACTGCAACGATAAATTAATGTTGTTAATCAAACTTAAGCATGGTTTTTATATATAGTAATACTTCCTAGGAAATGTAAACAGTTTGGTTTGAAATCCACTTATTATAAAAATAACAAGTAACAATATCTGTCCAAAGAAATATAAGAACGAGTTAGAAAGATATATTGGAAAATTGTTTCAAAAAGCAAATGATATCATTTCGATATTCGAAATGTGATTAGAATTTAACCATTAGGATTTGGAATTTTAATTTGACGATGTCGAATGTATTAAAGTAAATAATCTTTAGGAATTATAATCTGATAGGATAATTAACATTTAGTTTTAAACAAATAAATGTTGATAGGATAGGAATCAGTATTTAGTTATAAACTTGACATTGATTTGATAAGAAGTTGACTTAGAAACAGAGTTTGTAAAGTGGAATAGGAATATAAAAGTATGAAAGAGATTTCGGTAAACAAGATAAGGGAAATTATTTCGTGAATAAAGAGTTATATGATAAAGATGTTCAAATTTCTATAATAAGGGATGGTATCCACATCTCAAAGTGATTAATGTTTTAAAAGTGAACGTTGGGCCGATTAAAAGGTTAAAATGAAACCGGAAATATTTTCCAATGTAAATAGGGTAGATTATCCAAGTATAGAAATAAAGAATGTGAAATTAATGGAAATGGTTCGAACGATAATAACATATATTTTCTGGAACATGAAATAATAAGAGTTTATAATAACTAGAAATGTTTTCCAAGAAGTGTAAGAAAGGCTAAAACGAGATTTGAGAAATATCTAGTAAGATATGGGAATTCGAATAATAAAAACGAATGTTAAATAAAAAGTACCCGTGTTTGTGTGATGTCTGGTTATACATTTGAATGAATGTTTGTTTTTACTTCGATAGTTAAATAACCGACTATCGAAGTGTTTTGACCATCGTTGTCAATACGGAGAGACCGGTTGGATATATTATACGAAAACCACTCCGTATAGGCATAAGCGCTGCAAATTATATTATGCTGAAGACAATTGAAGACGGAGTGAAACGCAAGGGTCGTCCAGTTCCAGAATGGTGCTTTCTATTTGTCCAGTCCCAGGACAACTTGTATGGACGAGTGTTTAACAGAGTATTTCCAACGGTCACGCCGTTGATTTTTACGAATATACCAAGTTGGTGGGGAGAAGGTAGCTTCTCTTTATTCTTCTCCCAGTGTGCATTTGTGTAATCAACATGTGATTACGGATTTGACGATGTGGCATTCAAAGTGAATGGTGATCAGATGTTCTGAAGATAGACGTAGCCTCTAGCCTCACAACCAGGAAGTAACAAAAGTTGGGCTAGGCAGCATAACTAGTTGGGTCATCCCCAGGCAGGGTGTATTGTCACCGATCTAGAGAAAATTCATATTTATACTTCTTTTCAATTCTGTATCTTCGGATTACGGTTGGATGGCCAACAACCGTGGGTGGCAATATATTCGATACACTCAAGCTAAATGAGTGGTCGGTCATGTATGGCCGGGTTGCAAGACGTTCTTGTTGAACCTAGGTGTATACCCTCTAGAGTACACTGTTTGGAAGGTGCTCCCATACCTTGTCTGTTGGAATCCATTCTCCAATAGGCGCCCTGCGGTTTGTGATTTTATACTATATATATATATATATATATATATATATATATATATATGGAGCGTGAGATGCAAGCGTTCTGCTACTTGGATATTTATTTGTTTAGACATTATCATAATATCACTGGATTTGGTATCAAAGATACTTTGGGTTATAGTAAGGTAAAAACCGTCCATGTTTATGTGTGGGCTGGTCTTACTATTATCCTTTTGTTTCAAAAGGATTTTCAAAATTAAACAGTATAGTTGGAATTTACTCACACCAGTCCCATGACTGACCCAGAGTTTATTTTGTATGTTTTTTCCTAAACTTTTGGGTGCCCAAATTTGTACGGCCAGTCAAGTGTTTCAGGATTTTACAAATTCACTTGGAGGAGCTCAAAAGCAGGAAGCTTCGCCATTAGTTATGTAGAGTTATTTCCGCTATGATGTATCATGTATTATACTCTGATATAGTATGTATATATATACAAATTCAGATTTGTATTTCAAGATTATGTTATATAAAAATTCATTCCGCTGTGAGTTTCGTGTTTACTCTGATTCTATTAAGTTGTCTTCTTCTTCTTCTATTCTATTAGTTCTATCTTTTCTATCTCATCCTCAAAATTCTTCTGTTAACGATTTGAATTTTCGTACACTTTGAGTTGAATGTGTAGGACATTAGTCAGCTCAAATTGGCATGGATTTTTCGGGCTGTTACATCTTACTTCTAGCATGTGCATCATATTGTTCAATACATATATCCGAGACTTACGGCTTTAGGAATGGAAATATTGTGTACACAGAGGATGCTAGTCTGGTACAATTTTAGTTGTTTATATTTTAAAGATGAAGTTGTGTGAAACCTTTTGTATTACTTGAAAATGAAGTAGGAAGTAGGTTTGTCCCATTCCTGTCTCCACGTTCTTAGCATTTAGGTAGGATAGGCCTTCTCACTTTGGTTGCCAAGTAATAAAAATCGTACAGGATATTGTAATGTATGCTCCTACTTAGTTGTTAAGCAATTGAAATTTTGCGTATAACCGGGGTACACTCTCTTTTTTTCTTTTATCTTTTATTTGTTCGTTTTACGGACAACTATCAACAAAAATAAAAATACCTTCGTGTTAAGCAATGTGACACGGCCCCAAAAATATAATAATATCGGTAGGTTAACTTATTTTGTGAAACCCCAAAATGTTGATACAGGGTGTAAAATACTCCATATAAAAAGTTGCTTATTTTATGAATTAAAAATTACAGTAAAATTCTAAAAATTAAGTTATAACAACGCCTCAAAAGACTTGTCCAAATTCGAAATCAATATTTAAATATATTTAAATAACCAAACCATTATATTAAAATGATTAAATTAATTAATGATTAAACCGCTAAAATTGCAGGACGTTACATCCTTATGGATTTATTCTAATTCAATTTACATATCGAATAACGGAATAAATTACCTCGTTCCTTTTTCCCAAAAAAGATTCCCATTTCCCTTAAATTTCATATTTGAATTTTTTTCAAATTATTGAATTTATAATTTTCTTACTTCATTTATAAACATTGTTATATATTTAACCTCTTGTTTTATAATTAAAACAAGTCAATAATTCTAGCCCATTCGAAATTCAATTCTATTTTAGAGAAATATAAATTCTTTTTAAAATCTAAAAATCCCTTTTTAATGATATTATTAAACATAAATATTTTAGGGCCAGTGATATTCAAATATCCAAACACTCAAACCATCAATCCAATTCAACATATCACATGTATATACATATGCAAACATATAATAATAAATTTGAGGAATCCAGTTGGATCCCTCCATCCTGTTTTCCCTGAATCCACAAAGGTTAGGAAAAATAAATAATACCCATCCTGCTTCAAGGAAGGATATCATGGTATAGAAGATCATCCACTATATATATTGTAGGGTGCATAGGGAAATCATCTGCCAATGGTACTGCAGGAAATATCCAATCACCAATATAAATATATATATATATATAATTAAACCACCAAGCCTAAATATAACTTATATATATATATATTAGCCACAATAATATTTCATTGCATCCAAACAAACAATGTGTAACATTATATTGAATAAATATTGGTTTATAATAAATTATAAACGAATCCAGAGAGTGAGTTTACTCGCCTTGATTTTCCATTTTCGAATATCCAAATAAATGTTGTATCTTCGCAGCTATAAATCTATTCAAGTCATCTCGAAAGAATTTATTTGCACCTACAATTATTTATTTTTATATTTAACGATCAAACGTTTAATTATTTTAATTAACTACTATAATGAATAAATAAATTATTATATATAATTTAAATTTGTTAAAATGAATACTTCATTTCAACCCACTCGACTAATGGACGAAGCTATTGAAGATAACTAATATACTTCTACTGCAAAACATCCCCAAACAGCCACCTCAACTTTGGTATTCCATCAAGCACCTTGCCGACAAATCTCCATCTCCTTTTTATCATTTCCGCTAACTGTTGTTGCCACGCTTGTCCAGTCATCCTGAACCCCACTACAATGCCTTAAAACTCATCATCTTCTCCCTGTCAAAACAACCTCCTTCATTGGACAGAACATTCACTATTACCTAAGCATCGAGCTCCACACTCTAGCTTCGACTTCAGATCTGTCAAACCACATACCCCAGACACATCCATCAGTTCAATCCCAACAACATCGCACCACTCAATTCATCGTGATCAAAGCTACAGGCCTCCAGATCGTGGTGCCCATCATCCCATCGCACACCCCAATCAACATTGCAAACCCCACAGCAACCCACGACAACACCTTAACTCCTCTCTAATCGTGAATGCCTCACTAGTTGTCAAGCTTCAGAGAAACATCGCGGTCTTCAATCACGACTTCTGAGGACTCGCTATTTATTGTTTTTGATTTCTTCTTCATCTTTTTTTCATGAATTCGATTTACTGGGAAAAGAGAATGGAAGTAAATGGATTTGATTTTGGGTTTGACAGGGAAAAGAGTAGGATGCAAACAATTTGAGTTTCTAAGGAAGAAAAAAGAATCGAAGGCAAATGAATTTGAGAACGGGAAAAATAGTGAAGGTGAGGCTTGAATTTATAGTCATGAATGGGGAACAAATTGTACAAGGCCATTTATTTTTCGTTTCCTTGATATCAAACGTGGGACGCAGGAGGTAGCGTAGATAGAAATAAGTCTGCGATGGGAAAATAGAGGTCTGCATGATTTTATATTTTTTCAGGGTGGCGTTAGATATAGGTCAGCTGATGGAAGGTACAAATTTATTTTGATTTTATTTTATAATATAATATGCCAATATATCTCGTTGCCCATAACTTGCAACTCACGAATCGCTATTTTAACGTAACAACTTACGTTACAATATTATAACGCTATTTTGAAATCAGCGGAACTGATTCTGAAATTTAATTTGGTCATGTATATGGAATAACACTATTAAATTGACGTTATAAATAAACTTCAATTTAATTATTTCCAGGCGTTTACTGATCACATGATTAAACAATAAATTCAAACATTACGAAATTTGAGAACCAATAATAATATACTATTACGGATCCGATGGAACTGGTTTCGTTGAATTCTGAGGCAGTTTGAAAAATCACTGTTTCTAAGGCTTAAATTAAATCATGTAAAATATAAATCGATTTCAAACAATTAAATTCATCTATAATAAATAATTATTATCGTTCAAATTCAAATAGAATTTATATTAATCGATAGAATCATTTCGATTTAGTTTTAATTATAAATTCAATTGTTTATTGTTTTTCTTTTACAATAATTCAATATATTCCATATTTGACCGTATATGATTATTAAATCGATAAATTTAATATAAAATTCCACTTATTATTTCAATTCAACATTTAAAATAAATTTAAATGTTCAGTATTAAATGACTAAAAATCTGGGATGTTACATTTCTTCCCCCTTAAAAGAACTTCATCCCCGAATTTACCAAGGCAGAAGAAATGCTACAAACCCGTTAAATTTTCAAAATCCACTTATGATGAAATTCAACATTTCATACTCCTACAGTTTTAATTCGGCCGAAACATTTAGTTTTCATTCATATTGCATACTATATATGCTTACATTCATTTAATCTAATGATTTATAACTAATGTATTCACATCCAATTCATATTTCATTCATATGCATTCAAATTGATACTAATCGATTTATTCGCTTTAATCCATTTAACTTGCTTCAATTTAAATTCCAGAATCCAAATTCCTAGATTTTCATTTCAAATCCTTGAGAAATCACATAAATATATACACATATATTTACAACAATCCCAAACTAAAAATATTTGAGCTTTCGAAAACAACTTGTTTTTCTCAAATAATTTCCTTTGGAAATTTTACCATGTTAGAAATCCATCACTTAGAAACTCGAAAATGAACAATGATATTGCTGCAGTTATCATCAGAAATATTGTCCAGCGACAGAAGTGAGTTCAGTGCTTTATCACTTTCAAAATCCATTCAATATGATTTTTATTCAAAAATCCTTACAAAACAAAGTTATGTTATTTTAATATACTTTGGAAAAATAATTTCAAACTTTTCGGGATTTAAATTCCAAATTGTGGTTTCAATCCAATTTTAATTCATCTCGTTTGTATATTTCAATCTTATACAAATTCTATTTGGTTATCTATAATCATTCAAATTTTATAATCCCATTTGATTATAATCTCATCAACACATCTATATATTATAATAATTTCGAAAAATTATTCAATTTATATAAAAATATAGTTTTGGGTAAAATTATTTCATTTACCCAGCTTTCAAAACACACTGCGTCGAATTACTCTACTAAAGTGTTTAGAAACACCTATCGATACAGTTGTACATTTTGTACCGACCAGAATTCGTAAATCACTCGACAAACCAATCAACACAATATAAAACAGTTTTTATATCAATTAACATATATGCCCTCTCATATATACTCTATCATACTCACTCTAGGGTGCTACTGACCCAATCTCTAATGAGTAACTCCACTAAAGCATAGATGTTCGTTCAACCTAAGCTCTGATACCAACTATAACGGCCCACAAATCCGTACTACCTAAGTTGACTCCTAACAACATACGTCCAACCCAAATTGCATTGAAATACGATTCATTAGGGTTAAAGAAATATAAATAAATAGAAGATAGAACAAAAGATAACATCGAAATCTAATAGCGGAACGAACAAAATATTTTATCATATATCATAACTTTGAAATACAAATCTTTATTATATATGCATACCATATCAGAGTACAACACATATACATCACAACGGAAATAACTCTAAATAACTTACGTGAAGCCTTTTACTTCAAGCACCTCCAAGTGTATCTGTAAAAAACCATAACTACTTGACTGCCCGTACAAATTTGGGCACCCAAGAGTTTAGGGTAAAAAAACAAAATAAACTCTGGGTCAATCATGGGACTGGTGTGAGTAAACTCCAACCAACTTGTTTAACTTTGAAAAACCTTTTGAAAGAAAGGGTAATCGTTAGACCAATCACACATATATACAATTGGTACTTACCTTATGATAACAAAAAAAAAATTGATATCAAACTCCGGTGATATTATAATAATGCCTAATCAAATAAATGACCACTTAGCAGAACGCTTGCATCTCATGCTCCACATACATAGTATAAAATCAAAAACCGCAGGGGGGCTTATTGGATTTTGGATTCCAAATATGACAAGGTATGGGACCACCTACCGATCAGTGTACTCTAGAGGGGATACACTGGGGTTCAACAATTTCTTGCAACCCAGCCACACATGACCGGTCACTCATTTAGCTTGAATGGACCAAATGTATTATCACCCACGGTTGTCGGTCGTCTAACCGTATTCCATAAGATATAGAAACGATAGAAGAAACAAAAGGATTTTCTCTAGATTGCTGATAATACACCCTGCTTGGGTGTAACCTAACTAGTCATGCTTGCTACCTGTCCGATTTTTTTCATTTTCCGGTTGATGAGGCTTGAGGCTAAGTTAACCTTTTAGAAACATCTGGCCACGATTGACTTTGAATGCCACATCGTCAAACCCTTCAAATCACTAGTTGATTTCTCCAAAAATATTATGGGTATAAAAGGCTAAGATAAATGATTTTCTCCGCCATCAGACATAATACCTTAAAGAGATCGTCTTATGTGATCCGTTAGGACTCTGTCAGACATTCATCCATACAAGTTGTCCTGGGACTAGACAAACTGAAGGCACTATCTTGTAAATAGAACAACCCTTGCACTTTACTCCATCTTCAATTATCTTCAAAAAATCTAATTCGCAACGCCTATGTATATACGGACCGGTTTTCGAATAATAAATCCAACCGGTCTCTCTGTATTGACAACGATGGTCAAAATTTTGATAGTCGGATATTTAACTATCGAAGAAAACAAAAAAATCCATCCAAATTTCCAACTGGAAATATTATTCACTAAACAGCAAACAATCGCTGGCCCTTTTAATATTTCATTAATTGAACAACTTCCCAAATTCCTTTCGATGTACTATATTTTCTAACGCTTTGGCCTCTTATGCTTATATAGAAAAATTTCCATATTCCGCATTCTTATTTTCTATACTTACAAAATATATTCTCATTTATAATTGGAAAACAATTCAACTTACTTATCCTTCCACGAAACCATTTATTTTTATACACAAGAAAAATATTCTTCATTTTATATGGAAAACGTTTCCAAGTCACATTTACTTGGATTAAAACGAATATTGCATAAAACATCGTTACAACAACCCAAAATAGTACATTCAATTAATTATATTTAACATTGATCTTCGAGAGTGAATCTTTCTACTTATTGTTTAAAAATGAAAGCAATCGAGTTAGGGTATAATTACATCTCAGACCTTGACTGAATAACATTCTTAACTTTAAAACAGCCAAGACCACTTATCTCGAATAATCAACATCATATGTAGCCAATTATCCATTTTTCTCTTTCTATTCTTAACAAATTTAAATTTATAGATTTACTTTTTGTTTATAACATTTTATTATAAGTTTGTTTCCTTATCGAATTATATATATATATATATATATATATATATATATATATATATATATATATATATATATATCGATATATTGATTTCTAATTATCAAATTTCCTAAAAATATTCTAACTCCTTAAATTTTTGGAAAATTTCGCCAGCGTCTCCTATGTACGGCTCAATCGTACAACTAAAAATGGCCTCTCTATTCCCTTTCCATTCAAAAAGAAAATCAAAAAGCCAAGCGGCTTGCCCAATAGGCTCATAAATCTCATATGGAATTTAAACATGTACCCTTATGTTGGGCACTCAAAATACAATCTTCATTCTCTTCATTCCATACAGGTTCAACATATATACAACCATTCCCAATTTATTTCAATCAATTTTAATCCCATTTATTTAATCACATTTCATTTTGCTAATTAGTTTCCTAATTAGTTCATTTGTTTGATTCACTTCATTTTGAATCCATCATCTTTACCGATGTCTCAATATTTTTATGAACACGCAAAATCCAAATTTTAAGTCGAGTTCCCTATTCGATACAGATTTGAATTCATAAATTCCATTTACTTAACAGAGGTTAAATTCGATCAAAAAACTTCTTTAACAAATTACCTTTATAATTAGTTAACTTCATTCAATAACCAAATAAGATTTTGTTCCAAAAATCACTCCATTTATTCCACTTGATTTCATATTTATTTTATAACTCAAATCTGATTTTTCTAATGGAAATTTGGATTTTTTATTTACTTAAAACCCATTTCGTTTATTAAATAAATTGTTATTGCTTATAAACTATTTTACAGCGACTTTTCTTAAATTTTTTATGTATAATCTAAAATCTATGAGACGAAATCTAGATTTTTCTCTTCCATTAGAAAATTATCATTCAATAGGTCCGAAAGTTTCTTGTTTCATCGAATTTTGACTCATATTGTGTTCTATAAACTGAATTGAAGTTCGAATTGTCAAATTATGAACTATCGTACCGTGGCGAGTTGGGTTTAATTAAATGAAATATAAACGTTTAAACTTCATTTATTAAATCAATTCCAACTTCATTTTAGTATAAATTAAGCTAGTTTACCAAATCTAACTTGAAAACTCTTATTATCCAAAATCGTTGACTAAATTCGAATACTTAGTTGTAAATTTATTTACAACACAAATTTATATTAAATTCCAAATCCTTTTGTAAAATTTGATATAATCGAATTCAACTCATTAATTCCTTGGATTCATCTCAATTCAGTTCACATTCCGAATTTCGGAAAAAATCTATCATTTGCTTTTTGAATCGACTTCTACTTCCTTTTTAAATTCACATTTGATTTTAAAATAACAAATTTTCCAATTATAATGACTTTGCTACATTTATAAACATTGTTTACAAATTTACTTACTTGTTTTATACATTAAAACATGTTCCCATTTCAAAATCCATTTGAAATTCAAATCCTACTTTAGAAAAATAATTTCCCTTTTAAGTCCCATAATTCCTTTTTTTTATTTTTCATTCGAGAATATTTTATTACTGTAAACCTACATATATAAACATAGAATCTATATTTAATTTTTTTTTCTATTTAATACCATTTCCAAAATTCTTTTTGAAAATAAATTATCTTTACAAATTTGACATAATCGAATTCAAATAATTAATCCTTATGGATTTATTCTAGTTCAATTTACATTCTGAGTAATGGAATAAATTACCTCATTCCTTTTCCCTTGAAAAGATCCCCAGTTCCTTTAGATTTCATTCTTGAATTTATAAATTTCAAATTATCCAATTGATATTTTTCGCACTTCGTTTATAAACATTATTATAATTTTAGATACTTGTTTTATTACTAAAACAACTTAATAATTCTATCCCATTCGAAATTCAATTCTATTTTAGAAAAATATAATTTTCTTTTAAAATATAAAAATCCCTTTTTCATGATATTATTAAATATCAATATTTTAAGGCCAGTGATATTCAAACATCCAAACACACAAACCATCAATCCAATTCAACATATGACATATATATAAATATGTAAACATACAATAATAAATTTGAGGAATCCAGTTGGATCCCTCCAACTTATTTTCCCTACATCTACAGATGTTAGCCAACAAAAATAATACTCATTCTGCTTCAAGGTAGGATATCGCATATAGAAGGTCATCCACTTTATATATTGTGAGGCGCATAGGGAAATCATCCGCTAATGTACTACAGGAAAAATCCAATCACCAATTATATATATGTGTATGTATATTACTCAAAAACCAAGCCTAAATATAACTAATATATATAATAGCCACAATAATATTTCAATGCATCCAAATAACCAACAAACAACATATAACATTATATTTAATTAATATTTGTTTATAATAAATTATAAACGAATCCAGAGAGTGAGTTCACTCACCTTGATTTTCTATTTTTGAATATCCAATTAAATGTTGTATCTTTGCGGAACAAATCTACTCAAGTCATCTCGAATGAATTTATTTGCACCTACGATTATTTATTCTTATATTTATCGATCAAACAATTTAAATTAACTACTATTATGAATGAATAAATTATTCTTTGTAATCTAAATTCGTAAAAACGAATATCTCATTTCATAGCAGCCCACTCGACCAATCGACGAAGCAATTGAAGATAACTAGTCTACTTTTACTACAAAACATCCCTAAAACTTCCTCCTCAGCTTTGGCATTCCCCCAAGAAAATTGTAAACAAATCTCCATCTCCTTTTTATCACCTCTACAAACTGCTGCTGCGATGCTTGTCTAGTCATCCCGAACCCCACTACAAAGCCTTAAAACCCATTATCTTATCACTGTCAAAACAACCTCCTCCACTGGACAGAATGTTCACTGTTACCTAAGCATCACATTCCCAAATCAACACCACATATTCGAACTTCCCAATGTTCTAATGCATCACCAAAAATTGCATCGAACTCCAAATCCTAGCTTCGACTTCACATCTGTCAAACCCATACCCCAGATACATCCATCAGTTCAATTCCAACAACATCGCACCACTCGATTCACCTCAATCACCCATTTCAACCCAGTACATCCATCATTACTGTAACGGCCAAAAAAAAAATCGACGCTTGAATTTTCAACAGTAACACGAAATTTTGTATTACTTATCAAAACCCAAGTATCGAACTCTAACTGTTAATAGAAAGAAATTAGAGGATGAGATAGGAAAGATAGAACTAATAGATTAGAAGAGTAAGAAGAACATCAGAATCTCACAACGGAATTTAACAAAATATAATATCACATAATATATTACATATCAGAGTCTGTTACATCATTAGAATACAACTCATACGTGATGCTGGCCCAAAACATCATGTAACTGGATACTTAGATATAGATTGAGTTACTAAGCTAGTTCCTGAATCCCAAGTCCAGGATAATCCAACAGATTCCAGTAGTTACCTGAAACATTTGTCTACTCATAACAATTGTTATGAGTACCCAAGAGTTTAGGAAAACACAGAAAAATAAAATCTGGGTCAGTCAGGGGACTGGTGTGAGTAAACAATTTTAAAATAGTTCAAATCTTAACACAAAACGGGTAATTCTCTTATGAGAACAGATTGATTTAACGCTCGAAAACCTTTCGAAAGAAAAGATAATTGTAAGACCAGCCCACACATAAACATGGACGGTTTTTACCTTACTATAACCCAAAACATTTTTGATATCAAAATTATCTGATATTATAATAGTTTGTATCAAATATATAACCATCTAGCGGAACTCTTGCATCTCACGCTCCACATATATAGTGTAAAATCAAAAACCATGGGCTCTTATTGGAGATTGGATTCCAACAGACAAGGTATGGGACTACCTACCGATCAGTGTACTCTAGAGGGGATACACTAGGGTTCAACAAGAACGTCTAGCAACCTGGCTACACATGACCGCTAAATCATTTAGCTTGAGTGTAGCGAATATATTATCACCACACGGTTGTGATCAGCAACCGCCACTGAATGCTGCAGCAGCGAAATATAGATGAAAAGACAAAAAGTAATTTCTCTAGATGGTGATAATACACCCTGCTTGGGAATGACCCATCTAGCCATGCTGCCTGCCCGATTTTTGTCTTTTCCTGGTTGTGAGGCTAGAGGCTACGTTATCTTCTAGAACACAAGTCCACCATTCACTTTGAATGCCACATCGTCAAATCCATAATAATATATCGATTATACAAGTACACACTGGGTGTAAAATAAAGAGAAGTTACCTTCTCCCCACCAACTTGGTATATTCGTAAAATTCAACGGCGTAACCGTTGGAAATACTCTGTCAGACATTCGTCCATACAAGTTGTCCTGGGACAGGACAAACCGAAGGAACTATTCTGTAAAACAAAATAGCCCTTGCATATCTCCGTCTTCAATTATCTTCAATAATCTCTGACACGCGACATATAAATCGAATCGAAGTGGGATATTAATCCCGGACTCTTCAAAATGATTAGCGTATGTCTTTTGAAGTTAAACAATATTTAAGGAAACTGACTTATATAAAATCTTTACTTTATTACATTATTTAATTTTTTCTAACTAGAAGGCACGTGCTTCGCACACGGTAATGAATACTATAACGTTACTTTACATTTCTAATTTAAATCAATTTAGTTTAGCTACCATTAATTCACCTTTTATATCATTTCTTGATAGAAATATAGTTATCTACCTAATAACATTAAATGTCCATCTCAAAATAATTGAATTATCTCAACATAATGTAGTTGACGATCAGCTATCATTCATTTGTCGTTTATAATTTAGACTTGAACTAGTTATACGGATTCATATTTAATTTCACATAAATTTAATTCTATTTAATTATAAAACAACTTTGTTAAATCCTACAAGTTACAATTCTGTGTATTTTGAACATCGTCTGATCGTCTATATCTTCTCTATCCCAGATTAACTCCTTTTAATTCAGAAGTAATCATTTAGCTTATACTTAAAAAGCTATTATTTTATATGTTCTAAAATTATTATTTTTTCATTTAATTTATTTCTCCCTTTCCTATTAATTTCTTATTTCCTATTTCTCTTTTTCTTTCCTTTATTTTATCCCTTCTTTTCCTTTCTTTAATTTCTCTAAAGCCATAGCCCATCCTTTACCGGCCCAATTTTCTGGTCCAACTCCATCCCTTATTTCTTTATTTTTATTTTCTAAATTATTTTAGACTTGTTATGGCCTTTTGAGGCCCAATATCTTTTGCTTCCTCATTATCTTTATATTTGCTATTCCTAGTCTTCTTTTCTTCCTGATTGTACCACCGTCACCTTTAATCACTTTCCTTTTTTTATTTTTCCCCTCCACTATTTTCCTTCTCTGTTGGGTTAAGATCGCACTGAACCCCTTCATGAAACACCAGTATCCTCGCATCAAACGTGGTACATCAACTCAGTTATCTCTTCTTTCCTTCAATTACAGTTGCTCTTTTTTTTTTCTTACTTTCCTTCTTTGCCTTGTTGTTTTTCCTCCTTACTGTTTTAATAAATGCACACTCCTTCTCTTTCATTCCACCTTAATTTCTTTCTTATTTTACATTACTACTACCCTACTTTACTTCTCTTCTATTTACTTAGTCCTATTCACTTTCTCTGTTTACATTTTCCTAACCCTAAATGCACATTGTGTATGGTGCACTGGTGCACGTGCACACTAACTCCAGCCACCTAACGAATACCGCGCCACTTCCCGCAAACCCTAAATCTTATACTGACTCCATCACCAAACACAGCTTTGGCCATCAGCACTGCTACAGTGTTTTCACCATTATACTGAGCTTCCCAGAAACAACACCGATCCAAGAAATGACCTCCCACCACCTCCTCTGACCATTGGAACCCGCCCAACTCAAGCCAATTCTCAGTGACGAGCTCTTGCATCATTCCCCCACGTGCGCAACTCCCCAGTTCGCAGTGGTGGTATATTTTCGATCAACGCAAACATGAACAAAACTTAACCCAAAAACCCTACTTTTGCTTCGTTCTCTCAATCCACTTATTAGAAAAATTATTTACCATTTTTCTTGTGATCGTCAACCTCCCGCACTCCTCCTGACCTTCCGCCGTCAAGCCTTGTCTCGCAGTCCACCCGAATTTGCCCAAAAGGTCATTTCCGTTCATGTCAATGTATCACAGCACCCACTTACTCAAAAATCCCGAATTTTGGCTTAAAATTCATCATTTCTTGTCACGATCCCATTTATATAATTGAAACTTGATTCTAAGATAGTTGAAAAAAAATCTCATGTTTAAGGTCTAGTTACAGGGAAACAACATGTTTCTGGTTGGTTTTATATATATACATCACAGTATTAATTTTTCCGTATGCTACAGAAGAAGTGTATAACAACTTAAACGAATGAAAAAGATTCTTGCATTTTTTGGAATCCACATGTGAGATTTAATTATTTTCTTTCTGGGAACAGTGTATGTCTGGGTATTTCTTTTCCTTGTATTTGAATACATAG
Source organism: Allium sativum (assembly GCA_030737875.1). Classification (NCBI taxonomy): domain Eukaryota; kingdom Viridiplantae; phylum Streptophyta; class Magnoliopsida; order Asparagales; family Amaryllidaceae; genus Allium; species Allium sativum. The sequence continues at coordinate 294,836,206 of CM060912.1, forward strand.
CAGAAATTTCATCTTATACAAAATGGTTTTAAAACTTAATCAAACAGAACAGTCCTAGCAAACATATCAATGTGGTATGTATACACAATCTGAGTCTATACAAACATTTGTTTTATAAATGAAGCAGCAGTTTTTGAAAACAGAAAGTACTCACCTGTTAGGAGACTCTGTTCTTTGAAATGCCTTAAGCCTTCTATAGATTTAAGTTTTACTTGGTCAAATGGTTTGTGTATGGAAATACTGAGATGCAAGTGAATTATAGGCATATTTTATCATTAAAATATTTAGTCTCATTTAATGTTTGCCATACTTTTTCCTTATAGATATTAAGGTAAAGAGAAATGCTAAGCACACTCTCCCTTAGGGAGAGTGAGCTTATACTTGCCACCTGATTGGTGGAAATAGGTTGGCAGTTATTAATATCATGCAACTAATGATTGATGCCAACTCATTTCCACCAATCAGGTGGCAAGTATAAGCTTACTCTCCCTAAAGGAGAGTGTGCTTAGCATTTCTCTAAGGTAAATATTAGCTCCATTGATTGTAGGTCCTTTTACAATACACATTTAATGTGTTTCATTTTACTGTACATGCTAGTTTCTAGGCCTCCCTTACCCTATAGACATTACAACGCCATTATGCTTTTAGATTTCCCTTAATCCTATTTGATGGAAATATCATGTCTTCTTCCTAGTTTCTAGAAGCACTTGCCATGACTTATTAATGTAGGGAATGGTTTCATGGGTCATTGAATTTGGTGACAAATAAAATAGGCTTTTAGTTGTAATTAAATATATTAGCTTGCAGCATCCACTTGCATTTTATCATGATACTATCTTTCAAAGAGATTTTCCCTATAGCACATCACATTAAAAATCATTATACTCTTGTGTAGGGAATGACTCACACCTAAGCTGCCATGTCTTCCCATTTAATTTGGCAGTTATATCACATTAATGTTTTCAATTCTTTTGCTTGTTTTAATATGTTGCAAAAGCTAACCTGTGGTGGCGTTTCATCAAACATATAGTGCTCATCATAATAAAATTTTGATTTTAGGCTATTCATAGATATTTATGCTGTATTGATGAGTTTTCACATAGCATGTGCGAGTTTCTAAATTAAAGATAATCTAATTTCTTAAGTAATAATAAAAGATTATATTACCTTAACATATACCAAGTTATATTAATTTATGTGCACATTTTCAATGTGTAGGATTTTAGATAAAAGATTATATTCGGTATGTAAGCAAAAATACATGTATATCTCCATATACAAATATATACCTTCATATACATTCATATAAATTTACCCATACATTCTTATTTATTTAAGTTTGTTTGTTATTATTATAATTAAATTTCATTTTAATTTAATTAACTTATTATAACCAACGTTTATTATTAAACAGAGTCGGCTAAAAACCGGGACATTACAATTTCCTTGTGCACCTCCTCATGACCAAAGCTATCGGCCTCCAGATCGCGGTGCCCTTCATCCCATCGCACGCCCGAATCAACATTGCAATCCCCACAGCAAACCACGACAGCACCTTAAATCCTCCTAAATCGCGAATGCCTTACTAGCCGTCGAGCTTCAGAGAAACATCGCGGTCTTCAATCGCGACTTCTGAGGACTCACGAATTATTGTTTTCGATTTCTTTTTCATCTTTTTTGCGTGGATTCGATTTAATGGGAAAAGAGAATGGAAGTAAATGGCTTCGAATGGCTTTCGATTTTGGATTTGACAAGGAAAAGAGGATGGAAGCAAACGATTTGAGATTCCATGGAAGAAAAATAATCGAAGGCAAATGAATCTGAGAACGGGAAAAATAGTGAAGGTGAGGCTTGAATTTATAGTCACCAATGGGGAACATATTGTACAAGGCCATTTTTTTTGTTTCCTTGATACCGAATGTGGGAGGCAGGAGGTAGCGTAGATAGAAATAAATTTGCGATGGGAAAATAGAGGTCTGCGCAATTTTATATTTTGTAGGGTGGCATTAGGTATAGGTCGGTTGATGGAAGGTATAAATTTATTTTGATTTTATTGTATAATATAATATTCCAAAATATCTCATTGTCCATAACTTGCAAATCCAAAATGGCTATTTTAATGTAACGACTGACATTACAAGAATATAAAGCTATTCTGAAATCAACGAAACTGATTCAGAAATTTAATTCGGTCATATATACGGAATAACACTATTAAATTGTCGTTATAAATAAACTTCAATTTAATTATTTCCAGGCGTTTACTGATCGCACGATTAAACGATAAATCCAAAGATTATGAAATTTGAGAACCAATAATTTGTCTATCTATTACCTTTAATAGAAAGTAGAATAGATGAAAAGCTGACGTGGAACCCTTCCTTTCTTTCCATATCCTACGTGTAGCACTGTAGCAGCCTCTTCGGATTATCGAGAATCTTAACTTTTCCTCGGTAATACTCGCTAAGTTAAAACATAACCGCTCCGCAACATCAAAGCTTTTCACTTTTCCCCACCACAAACCTAATTCCTTCCCATCCCCAAATCGCACTTACGTTTAAACTACATCTTCCAACCAGATTTCGTTTTCAACAAATTATCCTTGACGATTTGTCCCTCTGATGACCTGGCCGAGTAGTTCTATAAATCTATGGCGGTGTTCTTGAATCTGTTTTTTCGGGTGACCGTTATGGACGAGAGAAGTAAGCACTGCGCCATTCTCGGTGTAACCATCTCTATTCCACTGTTTTTTACCCCTTGCCGGAAGTTTATCGGTGATATGATTTGTGGTGTGAACTGTTTACCCTCTATTCCTCTTTATTTCTTTCCCTATCTATTTACGACCGTTCGTTCCAATTCAAAATTGTTGCTGTATGTGCCAACATATTTGATTTCTAAGCATTTCTTTCTACAGGGACGATTACATCCGCATGTTGAATTTTCGGTCCATAGTTACCCCACAGTGTGATAGTGGCCCAGCTTGATCAATCCTAATTCATGTTATATGCTGACAGAGAATGCTTAGGTAATGAAATGTTCATATAGTGTCTGAATTTTCTTGAACACTTAACTCATGTTGCTATATATTAATACTAGGAACTAAGATATGTGCGGTCTCTTTAAATTATTCTATATTTAAGGTAAAAAAACATTATTGATTTTCAAGAAAAACACTGGTTGGCCTGGAAGTAGTTGTATACGTGTAATATACTTTATATTTAATCTTTTTCTAAAATTGGCTTGATATTTCTGGTTTGATAATAGGACTAAAAGAGTTTCAACATTAAAATTTAGGTACTACAGACATCAGGCATGTGATATTTGGGCTTTTTTAATCATCATAGGGACCGGCTTTATCTAAAGTATATGAAATAAATAATAAGCTAATGACTAGTGCTTGCAAGAAGTAAATCGTCCACTTCCCTGCTTCATTTCTCTTAATATTTCCAAGCCAAAAATTTCACACTGTTTGTTTCATAATGTTCATTTTTGTGTTTTATCTCACTAAAACTATATTATCATAACTAAAATACTGCTTTTGGCTTCTTTGGCGCAACATTGCTTCATGTTAGGGCATCAAATTCTCCTCCCCTTTTCCTGGCCATTATTCATCAGAAGCAAAATTCTTTTTGCAGAAAATTTCACTACTCATTAAGTTATCTTCTTTGTTTCAAAAATTTCCCATTATCATTAAATTATTTATAACTTACAGGATAAAGATGCATCATTCAATAGTCTTACTACAAATTGGAGCCTACATTTTACATAATTTTTATATGGAGTAGAAATTATTGCAACATTCATTAGATGTAATTACATGGAGATCAGTCTTTACTGCTACTTGACTATCTTTATATGGGCTAACAAGAGAGTTCGATACATATGCAACTGGTGTGGTATATCCATTACGACCATTATCTTATTATATTCATAGAATGGTCAAAAAATGTGAAAAAATATGATATGTCTACATTGTTTTCTTTTATTTTTATGTTATTCTATTCTTAGACTGGTCGAAAAATGTGCATAACTATGATATGTCTGTTAATAAATAAATGATCAAAGAAGCAAGCAAAAAAATAGAATCACACACAAGATTTAACGTGGAAAAATCCTTTGCGAGAAAAAACCACAGGAGAAAGGCAAACTTTATTAATTAATTGCTGGATTTTTACAAGCTGCTTGCATACAAACAATAGCAATAAAATTATCTTCTACTTTCATGCAGCCAAAGAAGGAGAAAGAGAGAGAGAGAGAGAGAGAGTAAAATAAGGATCTACATTATCCTTTAGATGAGGTGGCTGAAAATATCTAAATGTGAGAGTAAAACTAGGATCTAGATGAGATCCTTTAGGTGACATCAGCTGGACCAATTATAATGAGAATTTCGGATCACAAATTAACAATCTCCACCTTGAGATGAATTCTCATCTTGTAGTAGAAAGATGAACTACAAAAAACGAACTCCTTCAACAAATAAATATTTGCCTTGCTCCAAAAGTCCCTAAAGACTATACTGTAACACCAACCAAGCTTGAGCAAAGCTCAAACTTAGTAATTGGAACTGGCTTTGTCATCATATCAGCGGGATTGTCATAAGTACTTATCTTACAAACTTTAACACCACCTTTAACAATAACATCTCGGATGTAGTGATACCTAACATCTATATGTTTAGTTCTCTCATAAAACATTTGATCCTTTGTAAAACATATAGCACTCTGGCTATCAGAAAATATAGTAATGCAAGATGTATCTCCACAAAGCTCAAAGTATAAACTTCTCAACCAAGTAGCTTCTTTACATGCTTCAGAAATAGCCATATACTCGGCCTCAGTAGTGGACAATGCTATGGTAGTTTGCAAGGTTGCTTTCCAACTCACAGCGCAACCACCAATGGTGAAAACATAACTTGTTAATGATCTTCTTTTATCCGAATCATCGGCAAAGTCAGAATCCACATAACCAACAAGTTCATCTTTAGATTTATCAAAATGCAAACAAGCATTTGCAGTCCCATGAAGATATCTGAAAATCCATTGAACTGCTTTCCAATGCTCTCTTCTAGGATTGTCCATGAATCTACTGACAACACTCAAAGCATGTGATAAATCAGGACGCGAGCAAACCATGGCATACATAAGTGAACCAACTGCACTAGAATAGGGAACTCTAGACATGTACTCAATATCCTCATCTGATTACGGACACATGGATGATGACAATTTGAAATGTGCAGCAAGAGGGGTACTTACAAGCTTGACATCAAGCATATTAAAATGGCGAAGCACTTTTCTAACATACCCACTCTGACTTAGGTATAATTTTCCAGAAGTTCTATCTCTTGATATCTCCATGCCAAGAATCTTCTTAGCATCCCCCAAATCTTTCATTTCAAACTCTCTACTCAACTGCCTTTTCAAATTTTCAATTTCTGCCTTGTCTTTTGAAGCAATCAACATATCAACGACATAAAGTAGCAAATAAATGGCTGAATGAGTAGTAATTTTCAAATAGACACAACTATCATAATTGGACCTTTTAAGACCTTGAGATAGCATAAAAGTGTCAAATCTTTTATACCACTGCCCAGGTGACTGTTTCAATCCATTAAGAGATTTCTTTAATTTACAGACAAGATTTTCTTTTTCAAAGATGATAAAACCCTCAGGTTGATGCATATAAATATCCTCTTTTAATTCTCCATGTAAAAATGCAGTTTTTACATCTAAATGTTGAAGCTCATAATCATGCATAGCAACAATACTGAGTAAAATGCGAATTGAGCTATGTTTCACAACAGGGGGAAAAACTTCATTATAGTCGATACCTGGAATCTGACTGTAACCTTTTGCAACTAATCTTGCTTTGTACCTTGTCTCATCATTTGGCGAAACACCTTCTTTTCTCTTGAAAACCCATTTGCAATGAATAGGTTTCTTCTCTTTAGGCAATTTGATTAAGTCCCAAGTGTCATTTCTTTCAAGTGACTTCATCTCATCATGCATAGCAGCCATCCACTTATCAGAATCATTAGAGATAACAGCCTCAGAATATGAAGAAGGCTCGGCAATACCTTCTATTTATTCTACTACAGCACAAGCATAAGCAACAACATTTTCTTCCTCAATAAACCTTCTTACTTGTTTTGGATTCCTTCTAGGTTTGCTTGATGCAATAGATTACTGCAGTGGTTGCATAACTGCTGGAGGATCCTCAACAATGGGTTCTTCATCCTATCCCTCAATTTCTGCGTTTGATATAACATCTGAATCAATAATATGCTCCACCTGAACATTTGATTTCTGCTTACTCTCAACAAGATCATTAGTAGATGGAATATCATGTAACATAGCAAATTCATTAAACACAACATTTCTGCTAATTACAACCTTACTTGTTTCAGGATTCCATAATTTATAGCCTTTAACACCAGACTTATAACCAAGAAAAATGCACTTAACAGCTCTTGGTTCTAGCTTTCCATTATCAACATGAGCATAAGCAATGCATCCAAAAACTTTCAATTCAGAATAATTTGCTGGAGAACCGGACCATACCTCAATCGGAGTTTTCTTACCAATAGCAACAGAGGGAGAGAAGTTGATCAGATAACAGGCTGCGGAAGCAGCTTCAGCCCAAAAAGGCCTATCCAAACCTATGTTTGACAACATGTAGCGAGCCTTAGAAATGATAGTCCTGTTTATACGCTCGGCAACCTCGTTTTGCTAAGGAGTGTGAGGTATGATGTAGTGCCTAACAATGCCTTCAGCCTTGCAAAATGAATTAAATTCATCTAAACAAAACTCCATCTCATTATCAGTCCGAAGCTTCTTTACCTTCCTTTCAGTTTGTCTCTCAACCATAGTCTTGCACTCTTTGAAAGCTGAAAAAGCTTCATATTTATGCTTCAAAAAATAAGGCCAAACTCTTCTGGAATAATCATTAATAATTGTCATCATGTAAAAAGCACCATCCACGGATGCTTTCCTAGATGGTCCCCATAAACCCAAATGCACATAATCTAGAATGCCTTGTGTTGTATGAACTGAAGTGTTGAACTTCACTCTCTTATGCTTGCAGAAAATGCAATGCTCACAGAACTTCAGCTTGCTTGCATTGTACCCATCAAGAAGACCTCTCTTTTTCAACTCTGAAAGACCTAATTCACTCATATGCCCAAGACGCATATGCCAAAGATTAGCAGTGTAACACCTCGTAATTTTCAATATTAATGTTCTCAAATTAAAGAATAACTAATCTCAAATGTGAGAACTAAGGGAAACGGGTTGCGCCATTGTGTTCATCTCGGAATTCTGGTTGAGATAGAGTCCGAGTTCCGTGAATTGGACTTCGTAAGAAGAAGTTATGGCCATCGAAAGTTTAAGAAAAATTTAATAGATTTCAAAAATTCGAATTTCAGATACAGAATGGGCTAGGCGTGAAATTTCCCGCCAGGGCCAGGTCTACAAGGGGGTCGACTTGGGGGTCAACCTGCCCACACAGGTCGACCAGTGGGTCGACCTGCCCCTCCTCCCCCCACGCGGGCAGATTTGATTGATGACCTTTTTATGACTGTATGCTGAGTCATTAGGGTTTTTGATCTGGTCTGAATGGCTGGGGTTAATTCTTGATTGATCGGATGGCCTAAATTAATCCTAAACTCTATAAAAACACATGTAGACTCAAACCCTAAAATCAAATAACAATTAGAATCACGGCCTCCATTCCGTCACCTTGCAACCTAGAATAGCCACCACCAATTAGAGAGGAAGAAAAGCTAATCAATCCAATTCTAATCTAAACCGCAACAAATTGTCTTCTTCAAAGGAAAGCTAAATCAATTTCAGAACTCAGATTTCAGAACTCAAAACCTTCTTTGAGTTGTGAGTTCGATTTCTTTAATAAAATAATTAACAATTTAATTGGATTGAGCTATGATGTGGATTATATGGTTATGTTGTGAATTATTGACCGCATGTTATTATCTATATTGTAAATTCTATGATGTTATCATCTATGTTGTAAAGTTGTGATGTTATCATCTATGTTGTAATTCTATGATTGACTTATGTATAATCAATTCATAATGATGTTTCATATGCTAGTTTGGTTATGTTGTTGGAACTAATTCATATGTTAAATCAAATGTATGTATGCAAGTTTAGATGTTAATTTAGATATGAATCATATGCAAGTTAGTGAAAATTATATACAACCTTACATTTTCATGACATCTATTTTATGTGTAAATTGGATCTAAAGTTAGGCTATGACATGTGTGAGTTATATGCTAGTATATAAAATTGTACATGTTAGTTTACATGTTTAGATGTAAGTTTACACCATCGTTATGTTGCATAAATCACATATGCAAGTGTGTGTGTGTCTATATATATATATATATATATATATATATATATATATGTTTGAAGTATGAATCATGTAATGTAAGTTTGTGGTTATTTCCTATGCAAGTTTACACCTTATGATTAGATCTATGACATACATGGTTTATGCAAGTTTGTGACTATTACCTAAACAAGTTTACACCTTTAGATTTAGATCTATGACATATGTAGTTTTATGCAAGTTTGTGACTTTGGCCTATGCAAGTTTTAGATGAAGAACCTCATTCACACATGCAAGTTCACCCCTTATGTTTAGATCTAGTTTTATCTATATGTATCTTGTGATGTTTTCTCTTTATTCCGTAAGTTCGACTATTCGAGTCTAACGTATATTTTACGTTAAACGAACGAACGTACAACGTGGGGCAATGGGATAATATTAAAAGATTTAATATTGAGAATTGGCATAAATGCCTTAAATGGCATAAAATAAATTTGTGATGAAAATTGGTATGATTTTGCACACCATAAATAGATGGACATAATTGAGTCAATTATGGACATAGTTAAATTTGGAATTGATTGATAATTTAAATAGGGAAATTAATTCAAATTGGGGAATAATTAATTTTGTGTAATTAATCGCGTAAGACATGAGGTTTGGCTCTTTTGTGGTGTAAGACTGCCCGGACCCGCCCGACAAATCCAGCTGCCACAAATGCCAGTCTAATGTGGGAGGTCTTAGGCATAAATTAAATGTGTAACAGTTGAAAAGACACTAGGTTAGGCTCGTTTGTAGTATAAGACTGCCCGGACCCGCCCGGCAAATCCAGCTGCCACAAATGCCAGTCTAATGTGGGAGGTCTTTACAAGGTTATGGTGTTAATGAATTAAGAAACACTTAGCCAGATAAACATGTGGTGGGATATGAGGGTTAAGTGGGTGCCTTGAGTGGCTTGTGAAATACGATTAGAAACACTTAACCAAAATTGAAACATGTTAGTGAACATGAATAAGAAGAGGGTTAAGTGGGATGTACTAGAGGGGACCAAGCTTAAGTGGATAGCTTGTGTCAAGTAATGGGGGCCTGTTTCAACCAGTAACCCATAAGTATCTTTGTGGGCTCGACCCAAGTCGAGGACGGGACACGCATACTGGGCTTGACTGTAAGAGACCAAAACGGGTTAGCGGTGGCAACGCAAGTCCAACGGGTTCATGTGCGTGTGTGGATCCGGGCTGGTAGGTAAGATGTTGTTGCATCATGTAGGTATAAGCCGTGCATTGTTGGTGGTATCGGGTTGCCACTTTGAGGAGTGATACACCCCATTGTGGGGCCAGCATGGGTATCTACGAGTTAGGGAGCCGATCGCATGGGGGTAGTGGGTACACCAAGTGGAGATAGGGGCAGACGGCACCTATGAAGGCAACTAGAGGTACACGAAACTACCATTATCATAATTAAAGTCTTGTAGGCGGGATCAACTTTTAGGGTGTTTGGTGTGGTGCAGTGTAGAATTTATCTTATAGCGACTAGGTGCACCTTTAACGTTATCTTTGTTCATCTTATTACCTTGTTTACTCTGTCATACCCAATTGTTCATAGTCATTTCCTTATTTTCCAACTTATGCCTTAGCCTAGTTATTTTGGTAATTATATTGTTAAAGTTATCGCACTCGCCAGACTTTATGTCTGACCCCCTTTGTTTCCACCTCTTTTGTTCCTCCCCCCCCCCCTCCGCGTGCTCAGGGTGGGACTAGCACCAGTGGAGCTTGATTTTGGACAGCTGTATCTCTTGCTTTTAGAAGTTGCTTGGATCGCTGAAGTAAAAGTTCAGCCTATCTTATTTATGGCTATTTTGTGTTGGGGTTATGTCTTTCAATTTATGTACTCTGATTTAGTCAAGATTGATATTATGTACTTTGACTCTATTTTTCGATGATGTAATCAAACCTATGTGTATACCGCTGCAATGAATAAAATAAGTACTGTTTATATCTGCCTTGTTGTTAAGTTTCTGTTCTATACACACTTAAAACGCTCCATAGAAGTTAATGCATTTCCTTTGTGACTGACATTAATGGACGTGGGGTGTTACACGTGGTATCAAAGCTGAAGGTTATTAGAACATATATGAATTTTGAAAAACTGTTTTTCAAAAACACTTTTATAAAGAAGTACCTTCAAAAGTATGTTTTAAGGAAAGTATTTTCAAGAGAAAAGCTTATTTTATAAAGCATAACCCCAAGAGCCATATATCTTTCCTTCGGTTCTTTTGTATTGAATCTTTCCTTTTTCATTTCAGCATGTCTGGAATTCCCGAGATACTTGAGGGGATACCGATACCAGGATGGTTTAGGAGGTATTTGGGAACTAGGGCAAATGTCGATGGCCCAGCAAATGCTCCTCCTCCTCCTCGTGTCGATACTTTTGCAAAGATATGTAAGGACTTTCGGGCAATGGGTGGAAAACCTTTTCACGGGACGGAGACATTTGTTGAAGCTTGAAATTGGCTAAAGGAGGTGGAAGAATTGTTTGGGATCTTTGAAGTGGAAGATGGGAGAAAAGTCTAGTTAGCTGCCTGGCAATGAAGGATGAGGCCTCGTTTTGGTGGGAGGTCACTAACGGAGAGCGTCCAGTTGATACATGGCCAGATTTCAGGCGGAGGTTTAAGGCAAAGTTTCTCCCACGGGCTGAAGAGAATTTATATATGGAAAGATTTTTGGCATTGAAGCAAGGGAATCTATCAGTGAAAGAATACGTCAACAAGTTCAATCAGTTGGCGAGATTTGGCTTGGACTTGGTGAATACACCAGAAAAGAAGGCCTTGAGATTTGTTAAGGGTTTGAACGAGCCGCTTCATGGGTTAGCTATGACCCACATCCCTATGGGGGCTACCTTTGAGAGACTAGTTGACATGACGCTTATGCATGAAGAAGAGAAGGGCGCCAATGCTAATAAGGCACCCGAGAAGAAAGGGGATCAAAAGAAACCGCAACAGCAACAGTAGAACAAGAAAGGTGGTAAAGGCAACAATGGTAAGGGAAAGAAAAGATGCTTTAACTGTGGGACACCAGGCCATCTAAGCAAAGACTGTAGGAAGAAAAAGAAGACTGACTGTTTCCACTGTGGCGAAGCGGGACATCTGATTAAGGACTGCCCAAGGAAAGGGCAGAGGGCAGGGTCTACCTCGGGAGGACAAGTGCAGGCTCTTATGGCACTAGGGCAGGCAAGGGGGCAAGTTCAGGCTCTCGTGGTCCCACCGCTGCAAGAACGAGGTAGAACGATTTCCGTTGAAAGTGTAGTTTCCCTGTTTGATCATCCTGTCCGTACTTTATTCGATTCCGGCGCATCACATTCATTTATATCTACATCATTAGTTGAAACACTGCACCTAAATACTAGTTTAGTTACAGATCCCTTAGTAGTCTCAAATCCTATTGGTGGTTCGACTCATCTTTCTATAATCTGTCGGGATTTGAGAGTGTCTATCTTGGGCGTTGGGTTTGAATGCAACGCCTTTGTTCTTGGCTTCATAGGCTACGGATTGATTCTAGGTATGGGTTGGCTAACTAGATACGGGGCCATCCTAGATTGTGAAAGAAGGGTAGTTAGATTGCTGACTCGTTTTGGAAAGACCCTTGATATTTCTTGTGACCCTAGAGGTCCAGTAATGCTTAGCTACCTAGAATCTCTTGACGCATCCGAAGATGATTTACATTCTGTTCATATAGTCCGTGAATATGTTGATGTCTTCGATGAGGCGAGGGGTCTACCCCCAAAACGTGAGATAGACTTTCGAATATATCTAGTAGATAATGCAAAGCCAGTTGCATTGCCTGTGCGTCACATGGCTCCAAGAGAGAGAAGAGAACTCAATAAGCAAGTGAAAGAATTGCTTGAGAAGGGGTTCATAAGACGTAGTATATCGGAGTGGGGTGCTCCAGTAGTATTTGCCACAAAGGCAGATGGGTCCCTTAGACTTTGTGTGGATTATAGAGAACTTAATAAGCTTACTAAGAAGAATAGGCACCCACTACCGTGGATTGACGATCTCTTCGATCAGTTAGTTGGCGCCTCAGTGTTTTCGCAATTGGACTTAGCCATGGGTTTCCATCAGTTGAGAGTGGCTGAGGATAACATAGATAAGACTACCTTTAGGTCTCCAGACGGCTTCTTCGAGTGGCTTGTGATGCCCTTCGGTTTGACAAACGCCCCTACATATTTTGTTGACTTGATGAGTAGGGTGTTTAGGGAGTACCTTAATAAATTGGTGGTAGTCTTTGTGGACGACATCTTGATCTTTTCTAAAAACGAGGAAGAGCAAGCCCTACATCTTAGGGAAGTGTTGGAGACCTTTCGAGCGCATATCCTTAAAGCTAAATTTTCTAAATGTCACTTTTGGAGGAAGGAAGTGCGATTCTTAGGGCACGTGGTTTCCAAAGAAGGGATAGTTGTGGATCCCGCGAAGGTAGTGGCCATCCAAGATTCGAAGGTCCCTAAAAATGCTACCGAGGTAAGGAGTTTCTTAGGGTTGGCTGGCTACTATAGGAAGTTTATCAAAGACTTCACAAAAATATCAGCCCCATTAACACGCTTGACGAAGAAGAACCTAGTTTTCACATGGAACGTAGATTGCGATGATGTGTTTCAATGTTTAAAGAGAGCTTTGACCACAACTCCAGTCTTAGTGTTGCCAGATGGGAGTAAGCCATTTATCGTTTATATCGATGCTTGTGGGACAAGACTAGGCGCAGTCTTAATGCAAGAGGGAAGGGTAATAGCCTATGGAGGAAGGCAGTTGAGAGTGCATGAGAGAAATTACCCTACACATGACCTAGAGTTGGCCGCTATTGTTTTCGCGCTTAAGTCTTGGTGCCATTATCTTCTTGGCGAGAGATTCGAATTGTTCACTGACCACAAATCGCTAAGATACTTGTTCTCTCAGAAGGACTTGAACTTAAGGCAGCAAAGGTGGATGGAATTCTTAGCGTCCTACGATTTCGAGATAGCATATACCCCTGGCAAGGATAACGTGGTGGCAGACGCCTTAAGTAGGAAAAGGTTGTCCTTGAGTCCATTGTTTGTTGAGCGCGAAGCTTAGAGTTCATCTCTATGTTTGACTTTAGACCCTCCATTGACTTTGTACCCGGTTTGCTAGCATCCTTAGAGGTCAGACCTACGCTTTTGGGATGGATTGGTAAGGCACAGTTAGATGACCTACAGTTGGTTGAGTTAGTATAAAAGCTCAAAAGGGGGGAGTCATCGAGCCATCTCAGTAGGTATACCCTAGATGATAAGGGTTGGTTACGTAGGGACGGTAGACTTTGTGTACCACGGGACGAGAATTGGAAGAAGACCATTCTTGATGATGCACATCGTTCGAAGATGACCATCCATCCCAGCGGGGACAAGATGTACATGGACATGAGACGTGTTTACTTTGGGCCGATATGAAGAGGGATGTGGCTATGTTTATCGCTAGATGCTTGGTGTGCCAACAAGTAAAAGCAGAGCAAAAGAAGCCCGGTGGGTTGCTTCACCCATTGGAGGTCCCACAATGGAAGTGGGAAAGTGTCTCGATGGACTTTATTGATGGGTTACCGAGATCGAGGAAGGGTAATACGGGGATTTGGGTCGTGGTAGACAGACTTACTAAGAGCGCCCATTTCATTCCTGTGAAGAGTAAGAGGACTGCTCCATGGTTAGCCTCCGTATACATTCGAGAGATAGTTCGCTTGCATGGTGTTCCTTCTAGCATAGTAAGCGACCGCAATCCTATCTTTACTAGCGAGTTTTGGAAGAGTTTGCAAGAGGCGGTAGGGACTCAGTTATGTTTGAGCACCGCATATCATCCTCAGACGGACGGCCAGACCGAGAGGGTGAATCGTATTCTAGAGGACCTATTGAGGTTGTGTGTCTTAGACTTCAAAGGTACATGGGAAGAACATCTTCCGTTGGTGGAGTTCGCATATAATAATAGCTTTCAGTCTAGCATTGGCATGGCACCGTTCGAGGATCTTTATGGATGGCCGTATCGTTCGCCTACATGTTTGTGGGAATCTACATATAAGATCTTGCTTGGGCCCGATATGATTAGAGAGACTTCGGAAAAGATCGATTTGATTCGAAGGAGAATGAAGACGGTGCAGGATAGGCAGAAATCTTTTGCGAACAAGAGGAGGACAGATCTTGAGTTTGATATTGGGGACATGGTCTTTGTCAAGGTGTCTCCATTATGGAATGTTGTTCGCTTTGGGTCCGTTGGGAAGTTAGCACCAAGGTTCGTAGGGCCGTTTCCTATTAAGGAGAGGATTGGACAGATGGCGTGTAGAGTGGAGTTGCCCGAGAGACTTAGTGGTGTACACGATGTATTCCATGTATCACATTTGAGGAAGTGCTTGCATGAGACCGCAGAAGTGGTAGAGCCGAGCTTGCTTAGAGAGGTGGAGATAGAGCGTGATGTGATGATTCGACGAGCTCCTACGTGCATTCTTGGGTCGGAGATTAAGAAGTTGAGGAATCGAGAGGTCAAGCTAGTCAAAGTGCAATGGGGAGATGATGAGAGCAACGGTACTTGGGAGACGGAAGAGAAAATGCGTTCATTGTACCCTTTTCTTTTCGAGGGTATGTCTTTTAATTTCTCCTTTATCGCTTAGCTTGTGCTTGTTTTATCTTTAGCATGTCCACTCGCTAGTATCTTTGACCTTTAGATAGGGTAGTCCTATGGTCAAAACATGTGTTTGAGACATGTTATGTATGATGGATGCATGTGGATGCAAGTATTTGCTAGTGGTTGCTCGTGGATGCATATACACACACTTTAGGCACTAGATCGACTCAGTCACTTCATATTGCATATAAATGTGTGTACATATTTAAGTTAATGGATGTATAATGGTTGTACTATCATATGGATGTTGCATTTTGGTGAATGGTTGTGCACACATGTAGAAATAATATGTATCGATAGGATTCTTTCGCATACATAATGGACGCATGGCACTATCATGGTTTGCATTAAGGAGGTCAACTGAATCAGTAGACCGCCTGATTTTGCATTAGATAAAGAACATATACACACACTTCTTGCATATGTTTATACAGCAATAGGAATTTTATAAGGACAATGGATGCATGTGTTTGATGGTTGAGTAGATTTTTGTTTGGATGTTAGGATATGCATTCTCCTTAACTTGGAGATTTCGGGGGCGAAATCCTTTAAGGAGTGGAGAATGTAACACCCCGTAATTTTCAATATTAATGTTCTCAAATTAAAGAATAACTAATCTTAGATGTGAGAATTAAGGGAAACGGGTTGCGCCATTGTGTTCATCTCGGAATTCTAGTTGAGATAGAGTCCGAGTTCGCGTGAATTGGACTTCGTATGAAGAATTTACGGCCATCGGAAGTTTCAGAAAAATTTAAACAGATTTCAAAAATTCGAATTTCAGAGACAGAATGGGCTAGGCGGGAAATTTCCCGCCAGGGCCAGGTCGACCTGGGGGTCGACCCACCCATACAGGTCGACCAGGGGGTCGACCTGCCTCCCCCCTCCGGGCAGATTTGATTGATGACCTTTTTATGACTGTATGCTGAGTCATTAGGGTTTCTGATCTAGTCTGAAAGGCTAGGGTTAATTCTGGGTTGATCTGACGGCCTAAATTAATCCTAAACTCTATAAAAACACATGTAGACTCAAACCCTAAAATCAAATTAAAATTAGAATCATGGCCTCCATGCCGTCACCTTGCAACCTAGAATAACCGCCACCAATTAGAGAGGAAGAAAAGCTAATCAATCCAATTCTAATCTAAACCGCAACAAATTGTCTTCTTCAAAGGAAAGCTAAATCAATTTCAGAACTCAAATTTCAGAACTCAAGACCTTCTTTGAGTTGTGAGTTCGATTTCTTTAATAAAATAATTAACAATTTAATTGGATTGAGCTATGATGTGGATTATATGGTTATGTTGTGAATTATTGACCGCATGTTATTATCTATATTGTAAATTCTATGATGTTATCATCTATGTTGTAAAGTTGTGATGTTATCATCTATGTTGTAATTCTATGATTGGCTTATGTATAATCAATTCATAATGATGTTTCATATGCTAGTTTGGTTATGTTGTTGGAACTAATTCATATGATAAATCGTATGTATGTATACAAGTTTAGATGTTAATTTAGATATGAATCATATGCTAGTTAGTGAAAATTATATACAACCTTACATGTTCATGACATCTATTTTATGTGTAAATTTGATCTAAAGTTAGGCTATGACATGTGTGAGTTAAATGCTAGTATACAAAATTCTACATGCTAGTTTACATGTTTAGATGTAAGTTTACACCATCGTTATGTTGCATAAATCACATATGCAAGTGTGTGTGTGTGTATATATATATATGTTTGGAGTATGAATCATGTAATGTAGGTTTGTGGTTATTGCCTATGCTTGTTTACACCTTATGATTAGATCTATGACATACATGGTTTATGCAAGTTTGTGACTATTACCTAAACAAGTTTACACCTTTAGATTTAGATCTATGACATATGTAGTTTTATGCAAGTTTGTGACTTTGGCCTATGCAAGTTTTAGATGAAGAACCTCATTCACACATGCAAGTTCACCCTTTATGTTTAGATCTAGTTTTATCTATATGTATGTTGTGATGCTTTCTCTTTATTCCATAAGTTAGACTATTCGAGTCTAACGTATATTTTACGTTAAACGAACGAATGTACAACGTGGGGCAATAGGATAATATTAAAAGATTTAATATTGAGAATTGGTATAAATGCCTTAAATGGCATAAAATAGATTTGTGATGAAAATTCGTATGATTTTGCATACCATAAATAGATGGACATAATTGAGTCAATTATGGACATAGTTAAATTTGGAATTGATTGATAATTTGAATTGGGAAATTAATTCAGATTGGGGAATAATTAATTTTGTGTAACTAATCGTCTAAGACACGAGGTTAGTCTCTTTTGTGGTATAAGACTGCCCGGACCCGCCCGGTAAATCCAGCTGCCACAAATGTCAGTCTAATGTGGGAGGTCTTAGGCATAAATTAAATGCGTAACAGTTGTAAAGACACGAGGTTAGGCTCGTTTGTGGTGTAAGACTATCCGGACCCGCCCGGCAAATCCAGCTGCCACAAATGCCAGTCTAACGTGGGAGGTCTTTACAAGGTTATGGTGTTAATGAATTAAGAAACACTTAACCAGATAAATATGTGGTGGGACATAGGTGTTAAGTGGGTGCCTTGGGTGGCTTGTGAAATACGATTAGAAACACTTAACCAAAATTGAAACATGTAAGTGAACATGAGTAAGAAGAGGGTCAAGTGGGATGTACTAGAGGGGACCAAGCTTAGGTGGATAGCTTGTGTCAAGTAATGGGGGCCCGTTTCAACCAGTAACCCATAAGTATCTTTGTGGGCTCGACCCAAGTCGAGGACGGGACATGCATACTGGGCTTGACTGTAAGAGGCCAAAACGGGTTAGCGGTGACAACGCAAGTCCAACGGGTTCATGTGTGTGTGGGGGCCCGGGCTGGTAGGTAAGACGTTGTTGCATCGTGTAGGTATAAGTCGTGCATTGTTGGTGGTATCGGGTTGCCACTTTAGGGATTGATACACCCCACTGTGGGGCCAGCACGGGTATCTACGAGTTAGGGAGCCGATCGCATGGGGGTAGTGGGTACACCTAGTGGAGATGGGGGCGGGCGGCACCTATGAAGGCAACTAGGGGTACACGAAACTACCATTATCATTATTAAAGTCTTGTAGGCGGGATCAACTTTTAGGGTGTTTGGTGTGGTGCAGTGAAGAATTTATCTTATAGCGACTAGGTGTGCCTTTAACGTTATCTTTGTTCATCTTATTTCCTTGTTTACTCTGTTATACCCAATTGTTCACAGTCATTTCCTTATTTTCCAACTTATGCCTTAGCCTAGTTTTTTTGGTAATTATATTGTTAAAGTTATCGCACTTGCCAGACTTTATGTCTGACCCCCTTTGTTTCCACCTCTTTTCTTCCTTCCCCCCTCCCCAGTTGCTCAGGGTGGGATAGCACCAGTGGAGCTTGATTTTGGATAGCTGTATCTCTTGCTTTTTGAAGTTGTTTGGATCGCTGAATTAAAAGTTCAGCCTATCTTATTTATGGCTATTTTGTGTTGGGGTTATGTCTTTCAATTTATGTACTCTGATTTAGTCAAGATGGATATTATGTACTTTGACTCTCGTTTTTGATGATGTAATCAAACCTATGTGTTTACCGCTGCAATGAATAAAATTTTGAATTTTTAAGTATTGTTTATATATGTCTTGTTGTTGAGTTTCTATTCTATACACACTTAAAACGCTGCATAGAAGTTAATGCATTCCCTTTGTGAGTGACATTAATGGACGTGGGGTGTTATAATCAGTATCATAATCAGAAATATTATTTGAGATAACAGGGGCAGCATTACCTGAAATAGTAGTGCCTTGAAGATAATAAAAGTCATTTGTTTGCCTAAAATTTCCCTTCATTACAATAATAGAACCATTTGTGACTTTCAGGATACCACCTCCACCTGAATATTTGTACCCTTTGTCATCAAGAGCACTTAAAGAAATCAGATTTCTCTTCATGTTGGGAATAAACCAAACATCTGTTAATGTTCTGATTGCGCCATCAAACATCTTGATCTGAATAGAACCAATCCCTGCTACTTTACATGCCGAATCATCACCCATCAAAACTGAGCCAGCATCATTTGTGGGTTCTAAGTTTGTAAACCAATCTCTATTAGGACACATATGGAAAGTGCAAGCAGTGTCAAGTATCCATTCATCCGTAATCTCAGCACATCCAGCAAACACGGTAACAACAAGCATCTCATTGTCAAAACTATCATTACGAGCACAGTTGGCGTTAACTTCATCTTCTTTGTTATCCTTTGGTTTGTATGTGTCATTTCTCTTTTCCTTGTTCTGCAGCTTATAACATTCGGATATTTCATGTCCATCCCTCTTACACTATTTGCAAGACTTGTATTTGCCTTTAGATTTAGATCGACCTTTATAGGCATTTGAACCTTTACCTCGAGATCCATTATTTGAATTTTTCTCCTTTGTCCTGCCACGAACGGACAAGTTTTCGGCTTGAGAGCTTGATCCATTTGAAGACACTAGTTGTTTCATTTTCTCCTTGGCGTGCAAGGGCTTTATAAACATCATTTAGAGTGAGAGTATCGTGACTATATAATATGGTATCTCCGAAATTTGAGTAAGAGCTGGGCAGAGAACACAACAGAATTAAACCCAAATCTTCATTATCATATTTGGCTTCCATTGCAGCCAAGTCAGAAATAATCTCTTTAAAATCAGAAATATGGTCTAGCAAATTACCTCCCTCTTGCAATTTGTGCAGGAACAGCTTTTGTTTGAGATGCATCTTACTTGTGAGATCCTTGGTCATGCAAACTGACTCCAATTTCAGCCAAAGAGAAGCAGCTGTCTTCTCGTTCAAAACTTCTTGCAAAATATTATTATGTAGATGGAGCTGAATTTCCGATCCCTTCTCTTGTCATCATTGGTCCGTATTTCAAATCTCTTGTTTCCGAATCCATCCAATGCATCATCATAATCAGCTTGTGCGAGCAACGCCCGCATCTTCACTTGCCATAATGAGAATCGAGTATTCCGATCCAATAGCAGAAGATCATACTTTAATGACGCCATGTTGAACGAACCAGCGCTCTGATACCACTAGTTAATAAATAAATGATCAAAGAAGCAAGCAAAAAAATAGAATCACACACAATATTTAACGTGGAAAACCCTTTGCGGGAAAAAACCACGAAAGAAAGACAAACTTTATTAATTAATTGCTAGAGTTTTACAAGCTGCTTGCATACAAACAATAGCAATAAAATTATCTTCTACTTTCATGCAGCCAAAGAAGGAGAGAGAGAGTAAAATAAGGATCTACATTATCCTTTAGATGAGGTGGCTGAAAATATCCAAATGTCAGAGTAAAACTAGGATCTAGATGAGATCCTTTAGGTGACATCAGCTGGACCAATTCTAATGAGAATTTCGGATCACAAATTAACAATGTCCATATTTGTTTTCTTTGATTTTTTTTTAAATGTTGAACGAATGGGAATAATTCCTCAAATGAAGGATGGTCGAGTTGTATTCACGTTGTTGTTACAAGAATCACATGTTATGATACTAAAATCAATTCACTATGCCGTCAGAACTTCATAAGGATGAAATACAACATCTATTTGATGCCATTTGTGATTACCAAAATGTTCGGATAGGCTATGAAAGTTCTTCTCTAGTTTAATGCTGGTTATAGGGTTTGATTTCCAAATTTAGCTATGAAATTCTCCAATCAAATTTAGCTGTGAAATTCTCCAATCAAATCTTTTTACCTATGGTGAACTTATGTAATAACTAAGCACTTTTTTTTATAATAATTCAAAATCTTCAATTGTCGTTTTGGGTCCAAGGCGAATATTTCTTTTAGCGTGAAATTCTATGCGACCTTTAGCAATGAATGCATTAGCAAATCACTAAGAGTGTACATTGAGATCGTGGTATACAGTACATTGCAGTTTAAATTACCTCCACCTTAACAAATAGCTACCTCTTCTAACAATTATTTATATACGACTCCTATCTCCTACTACCATTTTCCTTGAATTTTCTATCATTTTTCAGACCACTATAGGAACTGGGCAAAGTTGATCAGAGGCGTACCTAGTGTAGCCCGGGTGGGGGTCGCCACCCCCATTGAATTTTTTTAATGGTATGTTTGTACTTTCATATTGCCTACGTATAGAGTTTGTACTTTCATATTTCCTATGTATAGACAATGACCATTAGTGTTTGTACTAAATATTTAGTGAAATTCGTATTTCAATGCTGAGGTTGACTGCAGGTGGTAGTTTTAATTCGAGTTGCATGTCACATAAATAAAACAGTACTAATTTCACAATGTTGTTTAAGTACAACGAACTTGCTCAGATATAGGTCGAACTTTAGATTAAAAGTATAGTGAAGTAACGGTACAGTCCAATCCCATGAATAATTAACACATATAGTGATGCAAATTACACCCTATGACCATAAGCAGGAAATCCTACACATGCTTGCTTACATTATTTTCCAGGTTCGATCATGGTGTATTTCAACAAGTTGTAAGCACAATTTGTTACAGTATTTATTCTGACAATTTTAGGTCCTTTGTTTGTTTTGTTGTTCCCTTTATTCATTCAAAGTACATGCTTAAGCCTATTTACGTAGGCTACAAATCCAAAACCTATTATGAAAACATGAATACTTTTATGATAACTGTTCCTGCGCATATTAGAACCTCAACCTAGTTTATAAAAGAAATCAAGAACATGACCAATCTGACATGTTATCCCAAACCGAAGTATTTCAAAATACTACCAGAACTGATGTAGGTAGGAGACAATATTTTAAAGGAGGAAGAATTACTATTTTTATTTCTTACTTCCAATACATCAAATAATCCCATATATATAGGATTACATAGACAACTTTTCATCGAACAGATATGTCACTTCGTCTAATGGATGACAATTCATTAATAGACATGACACTTAATTTAACAAACATGACCTTTTATTTAATAGACATTAGTGTAATTAATAATTTTGGTTTACTCCAACATTGCCTCCCCTAAACCAAAATTCCTTCGAATGCCAAATGCAGCAACATTTTTTGAGAAAGCAGTCCCTCCAAGCGGCTTTGTGAAGATATCAGCAATTTGTTCTTCACTTTGATAATACTCAAGACTTACTTCTTCTTCACAAACAAGTTCTCATAGGAAATGGAAACGCAGACGAATATGCTTTGTTCTTCCATGCAAAATAGGGTCCTTGGAGACAGAAATAGTAGAACTATTGTCGCAATAAATGATCGTAGGATCTTCTTGCTTAAAGCTCAAATTTTCAAGAATTCCTCTTAGCCACAAATTTTGACATCCTGCTAGAGATGCTGCGAGTTCAGCTTCAGTGGTAGAAAGAGCCACAACTGGTTGTTTCTTCGAACACCAAGAAATAATTCCACTTCCAAGGTTAAATGCATATCCCGAAGTACTCCTTGAATCATCGATACTTCCATTTAGATCGCTGTCTGTATATCCAATAAGCTTAAAGGGCACACGAGCTTCATAGAAAATGCCATAGTCGATAGTTCCTTTAACATATCGCAAAATTCGTTTCGCAGCTTCCCAATGGCTCGAGTAAGGCTTCTCCATAAATCTGCTAATCAAATTTACTGCATACATGATATCGGGTCTTGTAGCAGTGAGATACATCAAATTTCCAACTAGGCTTCCAAACAAAGTTGGATCTACGCACTTTCCTTCACCATTTTTGCACAATTTTAGACCTGTAACACGAGGAGTTGAAACAGGATTTGCATTCATCTTGTTGAACTTCTCCAACACTTGAGCAACATATTTTTCTTGCGAGATAAAAATCCCACAATTTGATTGTTGAACACCTATTCCCAGAAAATGATGCATTTCTCCCAAATCCGTCATCTCGAACTCTTTCATCATTGAATTTTTGAATTCAGATAACATCTCCAGTAAAAATTAGATCATCCACATATAGACTCACGATCATGGAACCTCCTTTTGAATTCTTCTTCATGTAAAGAGTATGTTCAAAAGGACACCTTTCAAAGCCATTTCTAAAGAAAAAATTATTGATCCGATCATACCATGCACGAGGGGATTGCTTCAGCCCATACAATGCTTTACGCAGCTTATACACCTTTTCCTCATCGCCCTTCTTCACAAAACCCGGAGGTTGTTGAATGTAAATATCTTCTTGAAGAAATCCATTTAAGAAAGCAGATTTCACATCCATTTGCAATAGCTTCCAACCATTTTGAGCTGCAAGAGAAATTAATAATCGAACAGTGTCAAGTCGAGAGACAGGAGCGAATACCTCATTGAAATCTTCGCCTTCCTTTTGCTTGTACTCTTTTGCAACCAATCGTGCTTTGTGCTTGTTGATGGAACCATCAAGATTTGTTTTGGTTTTGAACACCCATTTCACATCAATGGCTGATTTGTGTGAAGGCAACGTAGTAAACTCCCACGTACCATTTTTCTCAATAGACTTAATTTCATCCTTCATTGCATCCATCCATTTTTTTTCTTTTGATGCTTCTTCGTAAGTGATTGGATCTTCCCCTGCAAAGAATGCAAAATATACATGATCAGTAGTGTCAACTTCTTCAGTTGCATCATAGATTTCTCTCAAGGATCGCGTCCTTCTTTCCGCCGTTGGTGGTGAATTTTGCTCCTGCTCAGCTTCATGCTGTGGTTCTTCATTATCAACATCAACACCTTGTTCCAAAGAAGTTTCATTTTCAAGATTTAGAGTTTGCCATCCTGGTAATTCTGCAACATCTGAAAAATCATAGTAACCATTTTCATCAAAGCGAACATCTCTGCTGATAACCATCTTCTTTGTCCTTGGATTGTAAAGCTTGTAAGCTTTGGTCTTTTGGCTATTACCGATGAAAATGCATTTTTCAGATTTGTCATCGAGCTTCGATCTCAAAGCATCAGGAATATGAGAGTTTGCAAGACAACCAAAAGTTTTTAAGTGAACAATGTTTGGTTTCTTGCCATACCATACTTCATTTGGAGTAGAATCCTTCAAGCTCTTCGTTGGCGATCGGTTGATTAAGTAAACGGCACAAGTGACCGCTCCAGCCCAAAAACACGCAGGCAAGTTCTTCTTCTTCAACATGCATCTGACCATATTCATGATAGTCCGGTTCTTGCGTTCTGCAACTCCGTTTTGTTAAGGCGTGTACTTTGCTGTAAATTCATGGCGAATGCCATTGTTTCGACAGAATTCTTCAAATAAAGAAGACATATATTCTCCACCACGGTCACTCCTCAAATTTTTTATTTGAAGACCAGAAGTTTTCTCAACTTGTGTTTTAAAATCTTTAAAACATGAGAAAACTTCTGATTTCTCTTTCACACAATAAACCCATATTTTTCTTGTGTAATCATCAACAAACAACAAGAAATACCTGCTACCTCCAAGCGATGACACTTGCATTGGTCCACAAATGTAACACCCCGTAATTCTGTAACACTAGGATTCACAAATCAAGGTAGAATTAAACTTTAAATCAAAATCAAGAGAAACGGGATACGCCATTGTGTTCGCCTCGGAATTCTACATGAAAACGAGTCCGAGTTTGCGTAAATTGGAGTCCGTATGAGGAAGATATGGCCTCCGGAAGTTTCAGCGAAGTTCAAATTTCCGAGTTTGCGTAAATTGGAGTCCGTAATTCTGATTTTTCTTTCACACAGTAAACCCATATTTTTCTTGTGTAATCATCAACAAACAACAAGAAATACCTGCTACCTCCAAGCGACGACACTTGCATTGGTCCACAAATGTAACACCCCGTAATTCTGTAACACTAGGATTCAAATTTCAAGGTAGAATTAAACTTTAAATCAAAATCAAGAGAAGCGGGCTGGGCGGGAAATTTCCCGCCCAGGACCCAGGTCGACCAGGGGGTCGACACCCCCCATAGGTCGACCTGGGGGTCAACCCCCCCCCCCATAGGTCGACCTGGGGGTCGACCTGCCCGGTTTTTCCAGATCTGAAGCTATGTTCGTTTATGTGCACTTGGACGCCGTTTTGACCAGATTCGTTGGTTCCTTCACTATAAAAACACCCCTAGGCCTCATATTTTCTCCTCATAACTTCTCTATGCCTATACTCTGCTCTAATTCTTAATAAATAAAATAATATGTAAAATAAATCAAGACGAGGAGATGCTGCTCAAGACTTTCAAGAAGAGGTTCAAGTCAAGCTAGGATTTCAAGTGAAGATTCAAAGGACTGCAACGACTGTTTTTCCACGAATCTAATATAATCTCTATAAGTCGGTTACCTTTTAAATTTGAACGTTTTCTCTATTCGTGACATGAAATTAAAGGAATAAAAGAATATGCCAAATCTTTCTATTCGAATCAGTGCTCATATCTTTGGACCTAATTAAGAACTGTTATGATTCAATGAGACTGTGACTATGAAACTATGGACCTTAAAACCATATGCCTCTTTGACTATGAACATTGCCTATGACTATGAACACTGCCTATGACTGTGACTCATGACTATGAAAATTATTTCCTTGACTATAGACACAAGCCTATGCCTTTGATTAGGAAACATAAACTATTGCCTATGACATAACAAGAACAGCTGTGATTAAACACCTATGATTCATGACTAGGAAAGTGTTTCTTAAGTTTTGTGACTATGAAATTGGGTCTAAACCTGATTTATTCTGTCTATTCTTGGTTTTCTTTGGTTTTAGACCTTGGGAATTTACCTATTGAGTTAGGTCTACCCATGTTCTTGAACCTATACTATTCAACCCTTTTCATGTCGTAATATTACCATGCCTGTGAATTGTCATCTTATGCCAGTTATTATGCCTATCTTTTTCATAGCATCTTTGGTTCATTCCCTATTTTCTACGAATCTAGATTTATCTATAATCTAGATTGAATCACGATTATACGAACGATGGGAATACGTTTTGGGCAAAATATGAAATTTACTTAAAACGTAGTTATAAACTTGGAAATTGGCATGAATTGGGAACATGTGTTATGGCATGTTCATAAAAATGCAAATTGGATAAATTTTACATGAATTATAGGATGTGTAATTTGAATCTAGTATTGACTTGTAAATCTAGCATTTACATGAATTGTGAACTAGAAATAATAAGTCTAGTTTGACATGAACTGTAATTAGAATGTTAAATCAGAATTGGATTAGCTAATTTGGCATGATAAGTATATTGGCATAAATTTGAAATTGGCCATAATTGAGAGTAAATTGTCAGGTTTAGCAAAATCATGGTTAGTGACATTTAATTTTTGTATAGTTTACATACCAAAAAGGCATAAATATGATATAGAGGGGAAAATGGGCCATAATAATGAATGTTGACAATTTACGTTAAAAGAGTAATTAGGAAATAAGTAAATTAGGAATAATTTACTTATAGAATTTGTCCTAAATGAGAAAATGAAAATTTAGGCAAATTAAAGGTTTATTTACGACACCTCTTTTAATAACACACCAGAAAGTTCTAGGGTGACAAAGAGGATAGTGTCTAGGCTTGGGTTTGGAAAATACAAGTTTCCTGCTCTCCCTGGCTATCCCTAACTGATCCGATGGACGGGATGGTTACTTTCAAAACCTGATTTGAAAATTAATCAAAACCCTTTTGAACTTAGAAAACACGAATATGCCTAACCCAAGGTTAGACTGAGTTGCGATGTAAACCTGCCCGGAATCAACCGGCACATCCAGTAATCGCAACAATACCTGTCTAATGTGAGTGGTCGCAGCTTTAATTTATTTAGTTAAAGCTAAAACAAGAATGGTAGGGTTAAGTTGACTAAGACACTTAACCAATTCAACATGATAACCAGACCGGTGGGTGGGGTTAGGTTCATACAGACACTTAACACAGTTAAGCTAGAATGGGAGGGTTAAGTCCATAGAAACACTTAACCAACTTAACAAAGTTAAGCTAGAATGGGAGGACTAAGTCCATAGGGACACTTAACCAACTTAACCTGGTAACAAGACAAGAATTGTAGGGGTTAAGTAACTAAGAAAACACTTAGCCAAATTAACATGTTAACTAGACTAGAAGGTGGGGTTAAGTAAAGTTAATACACTTAGCCAAATTAACATGTTAACCAGACTAGAGGTTGGGGTTAAGTAAAATTTAATACACTTAGCCAATTTGATATGTTAGCTGGACTAGACCATAGGGTTAAGTAAACTTGAACACTTAACCATCAGATTGAGATAAAGGAATAGGGTTAAGTCTAAAACATGAAGGGATAATACTTAACCATTAATAACATGTTAGTTAAAACAGACGGGCAAGGTTAAGTTAAAAAGGAACACTTAACCAATACAGGATGAATGGGTGGGGTTAAGTAATAAGAAATACTTAACCAATATAACTTGGTTTGTGGTAGGGTTAAGTCAATATGGATTACTGATAACACTTAACCGGTTTAACAAGATAAATGAAGAGGATTGAGTTAGCTTGAATTGACTAATGACACTTAACCAATCCAAATTTGACGAGAAAGGGAACTAAGTGGTAAACCTTAGTTAAAGGAGCTATGTAGTAAACCTTAGTTAAGGAAACAACGATTCTGGAAACTAAGTGGTAAACCTTAGTTAGTAAAACTAAGTAGTAATTCTTAGTATAACACGGGAAGGAGCGAATGTCCGTCTGAGTAAAAAGAAGGCTCCAACGAATTGGTTTACGAAGCCCGAGGCTTCGAGGGGACGTGAGGGTACTCTTGGTATCCCTCTGTGAGGCTGCAGATGATCCTCCTGGGCTCACAGACGTTAAGGTCTGCGTTAGAAGAACCAGGGGTATGCCTTGGTTGCAAAATATGGCAACCTAAAGACTAGGATGGATCAGCGTGATTCGGCGAGAAAACGGTAGCCCTGTGATAGCAACTCGTCGTCTACCATCCATCTTGAGTCAGTCGAGATACGTGAAGCGGAAAGGCGGAGAACTCCAAAAGACCATATACTTGCTTTCTAGTTATGGGTGAGGATGGCCATAGGTTAGTGGGGCATAGGGGGCCTGCGTATAGTTCTCATTTTTCAAGGTGTGCCTTTCAATTAGTTGAGGGAGGGGTCGAGTGGGACCATAGCCACTGGAATAAAAACAGACCTTAGCATCTGCATCGGCAGATATCTGAAAGCTCCCGACCGAGTTCTGTGTTTCTTGATTTGTCGTGCCACGGGACTCGGGCCGCACATTACAGGACATGTGCATCTAGACAAGCGATAACGATTCGCGATACATGCGTGGGGAAGTATAGGAACATATACCACTCTAGGTAGTGTGTCCTAGACTTGGGGGCATCGTTCGACAGGTAGCATAATCCCTAGTTGGACTAGGTGGCATAAACCCTGAATCCGAGAAGCGTTCAGCAGATAGCGTAAACTCTAGTTGAAGCTAGAAAGCACTTGATAGAAAACCCTAGATTAGATCTAGGTAATAAACAATAAATGTATACCTGAAGGCAGTGGAAACTACAGGGATTGGGATCACGTTATCGTTACTAGTTGGGACACTAGTTAGGTGGTGCAGAGATATAGAAACCAGGATAACAAGGATATAGCGAAGCGGCAAAAGTATTAGCGCATATCCAGTTTATCTTATCTTAGCATATCTTGTGATTATCTTGTCTAATCTTGCTGACCCTATCGTCATGGTGTTATCTTGTATTCAGTTAATTCATGTCGTTTTGTTTTTCCATGTTCACATGCTAGAAGTTACTGAACTTACTCAGGCTTTATGTCTGACTATGTTTTTCTTTCGTCTTCTTTTCTCCCGTTTCCCCCTAGGTAATAAAGGAGGGAATAGTATAGCTCAAGTTAAGTTGGATTGTCACTCTTTCCCAGCTTGAAGATTTGTCGAAGTTTGGCCTGGATTCTCTTTTCAAATGCTATGGTTGGCTCTTGCTACATTGGGGAATATAAATATTGTTTTATGCTTCTTTATTTTGTAAGACAGATGATACTCTGATATTGTAAATAAATCGTTGTACAAATCATTTTATCAATAAATCAAAGTTTTATTTTCCGTTGTTTAAATTTTTGTCTGTCTTGTAATTTATCTGCATCTTTTACCCTAAATGCTCCACAGAACTTAGTGCATTCCCTTTGTGAGTGACACTAACGGATGTGGGGTGTTACACGTGGTATCAGAGATGAAGGTTACCAGTTGAAAAATTATTTTCAAAACGGTTTTAAAAGAAGCATTTTCAAGAGAAAAGATTTGTTTTAAAGGCATATTCCCCAAAAGCCATACGCACTATCTTCTGATTCTCTGTTTGAATTCTTGTCTCCTTCTTTCTTGAGTCTTTGGGGCTCCTGGATTTCTGGGAGGTAACCTCATCGATGGGCTAAGTCGTGCCTGGCTTCCATCCATAGCCATAGTTGTTTCACCTACGGCCAGTTTTCTTTCAAGCTTAGTAGGGTTTTCTGTACGATGGAGGCAGCTTTCGAGAGATTTGTCAACATGATTACACACGGAAGAGGATGAGGAATTCATGGATGTAGATTTAGCTCACAAAGTAGGAAGGAATTATAAAACCTAAGACAAGAGGAAGTATCTTTACTATGGTATAATAGAGCATGTAATTTAGAGCAAAGGGCAAGATTTTCAGTAGGGCAAGTACCTACTTTCGCCACCAAGCGTACCTAGGAGAAAGGTAGTAAAGTTCTGTTGGAAGAGTCTAGTTTTGCTGTTCGTACTCTTTCCTTTGGTTTTAGCGCTTCGCATTTGTTCATATCCACTTCCATAGTTGAGTCTCTGCACCATAGTACTTGTATAGTAGAAAGGTCCCACTAGAGTCTCAAATCCAAATGGGTGGTCCGACCAGTTTATTTTTGGTTAGTAGGGATTTGAGAATAGCTATCGAGTTTGCTTATATCATCTCACGTAGATCGTCTAAATTCAGAGGAGATATTCCTTGGGTGCTTGTCTGATATTGGTTTAGGCCTTTGGGGCTTGTACTTGAGGAATGTCGAGTTCGACTAGGATGGTTTGCGTGAGAGATGAATAGTTGTGGCAGGCACTATAAAAAAAAGCACGTAGTGACCTTTCGACCCTTATAGTTATGGCATGGTGGATAAGAGGGAGACCTCTAATCATCTTAGTACATACACTTGGTACCGTAATTGACATCTGTTTACTTTGGAAATGGAGGTCAGAAACTTCACAATCGTGAAGTTAAATTAGTTAAGATACAGTGGAGTAAAGCTCAAGAAGGCTAGATACTAGCATCATACCCTTTTCCTTAAGGGTGCATCCTTGATTTCTTTTTTTAGGAGCTTTACGCATAGTTGTTTCTCTCTTTCCAAAGTATATCCTCTGGGTCGTATCTTCGATCCTTAGGTAGAAGCCAATGGGTGTAAACATGTATTTGAAACATGTTATGGTTGATGGCTGCAAGTGGTTGCTAATGGTTGATCGTGAATGCATATGCATACGTATTAGGCACTAGATCAGTTCGGACGCTTTCATATTGCATTTACAGATATGTACTTGTTTGCAAGTTGAACTTGATATGTTATCATATGGATGAATGGCTATGCACGCATGTAGTATTTACATAACTAGGGATGCTTGCATACATAATTGGACGCATGGCACTGACATGATTCGCATTAAGGAGGTCAACTGAATCTGTAGACCGCCTGATTTTGCATTAGATAAAAACATATACACACACTATGCATATGAACATGAAAGCATTAGAAATCTTTTTAAGGACAGTGAATGCCTGTGATTGAATGGTTGAGTAGATGGGTGATTGGATGGTAGGACACATTCTTCCTAACTTGAAGATTTCGAGGACGAAATCCTTTTAAGTGGGGGAGAATTAAATTTTAAAATCAAAATCAAGGGAAAAGGGCTGCGCCATTGCGTTCGTCTCGGAATTCTGCATGAAAACGAGTCTGAGTTTGCGTAAATCGGAGTCCGTGTGACGAAGATATGGCCTCCAGAAGTTTCAGCGAAGTTCAAATTTCAAAACAGACTCAGAAGCGGGCTGGGCGGGAAATTTCCCGCCCAGGACCCAGGTCGACTCGGGGGTCGACCTGGGGGTCGACCTGGGTACCCAGGTCGACCAGGGTGTCGATCCCTCCCCCCCATAGGTCGACCTGGGGGTCGACCTGCCCGGTTTTTCCAGATCTGAAGCTATGTTCGTTTCTGTGCACCTGGACGTCATTCTGACCAGATTCGTTGGTTCCTTCACTATAAAAACACCCCTAGGCCTCATATTTTCTCCTCACAACTTCTCTATGCCTATACTCTGCTCTAATTCTAAATAAATAAAATAATATGTAAAATAAATCAAGACGAGGAGATGCTGCTCAAGACTTTCAAGAAGAGGTTCAAGTCAAGCTAGGATTTCAAGTGAAGATTCAAACGACTGCAACGACTGTTTTTCCACGAATCTAATATAATCTCTGTAAGTCGGTTACTTTTTAGATTTGAACGTTTTCTCTATTCGTGACATGAAATTAAAGGAATAAAAGAATATGCCAAATCTTTCTATTCGAATCAGTGCTCATATCTTTGGACCTAATTAAGAACTGTTATGATTCAATGAGACTGTGACTATGAAACTATGGACCTTAAAACCATATGCCTCTTTGACTATGAAAATTGCCTATGACTATGAACACTGCCTATGACTGTGACTCATGACTATGAGAATTATTTCCTTGACTATGGACACATGCCTATGCCTTTGATTAGGAAACATAAACTGTTGCCTATGACATAACAAGAACAACTGTGATTAAACACCTATGATTCATGACTAGGAAAGTGTTGCTTAAGTTTTGTGACTATGAAATTGGGTCTAAACCTGATTATCTATTCTGTCTATTCTTGGTTTTCTTTGGTTTTAGACCTTGGGAATTTACCTATTGAGTTAGGTCTACCCATGTTCTTGAACCTATACTATTCAACCCTTTTCATGTCGTAATATTACCATGCCTGTGAATTGTCATCTTATGCCAGTTATTATGCCTATCTTTTTCATAGCATCTTTGGTTCATTCCCTATTTTCTACGAATCTAGATTTATCTATAATCTAGATTGAATCACGATTATACGAACGATGGGAATACGTTTTGGGCAAAATATGAAATTTACTTAAAACGTAGTTATAAACTTGGAAATTGGCATGAATTGGGAACATGTATTATGGCATGTTCATAAAAATGCAAATTGGATAAATTTGACATGAATTATATGATGTGTAATTTGAATCTAGTATTGACTTGTAAATCTAGCATTTACATGAATTGTGAACTAGAAATAATAAGTCTAGTTTGACATGAACTGTAATTAGAATGTTAAATCAGAATTGGATTAGCTAATTTGGCATGATAAGTATATTGGCATAAATTTGAAATTGGCCATAATTGAGAGTAAATTGTCAGGTTTAGCAAAATCATGGTTAGTGACATTTAATTTTTGTATAGTTTACATACCAAAAAGGCATAAATATGATATAGAGGGGAAAATGGGCCATAATAATGAATGTTGACAATTTACGTTAAAAGAGTAATTAGGATTTAAGTAAATTAGGAATAATTTACTTATAGAATTTGTCCTAAATGAGAAAATGAAAATTTAGGCAAATTAAAGGTTTATTTACGACACCTCTTTTAATAACACACAAGAAAGTTCTAGGGTGACAGAGAGGATAGTGTCTAGGCTTGGGTTTGGAAAATACAAGTTTCCTGCTCTCCCTGGCTATCCCTAACTGATCCAACGGACGGGATGGTTACTTTCAAAACATGATTTGAAAATTAATCAAAACCCTTTTGAACTTAGAAAACACGAATATGCCTAACCCAAGGTTAGACTGAGTTGCGATGTAAACCTGCCCGGAATCAACCGGCACATCCAGTAATCGCAACAATACCTGTCTAATGTGAGTGGTCGCGGCTTTAATTTATTTAGTTAATGCTAAAACAAGAATGGTAGGGTTAAGTTGACTAAGACACTTAACCAATTCAACATGATAACCAGACCGGTGGGTAGGGTTAGGTTCATACAGACACTTAACACGGTTAAGCTAGAATGGGAGGGTTAAGTCCATAGGAACACTTAACCAACTTAACACAGTTAAGCTAGAATGGGAGGACTAAGTCCATAGGGACACTTAACCAACTTAACCTGGTAACAAGACAAGAATTGTAGGGGTTAAGTAACTAAGAAAACACTTAGCCAAATTAACATGTTAACTAGACTAGAAGGTGGGGTTAAGTAAAGTTAATACACTTAGCCAAATTAACATGTTAACCAGACTAGAGGTTGGGGTTAAGTAAAATTTAATACATTTAGCCAATTTGATATGTTAGCTGGACTAGACCATAGGGTTAAGTAAACTTGAACACTTAACCATCAGACTGAGATAAAGGAATGGGGTTAAGTCTAAAACATGAAGGGATAATACTTAACCATTAATAACATGTTAGTTAAAACAGACGGGCAAGGTTAAGTTAAAAAGGAACACTTAACCAATACAGGATGAATGGGTGGGGTTAAGTAATAAGAAATACTTAACCAATATAACTTGGTTTGTGGTAGGGTTAAGTCAACATGGATTACTGATAACACTTAACCGGTTTAACAGGATAAATGTAGAGGATTTAGTTAGCTTGAATTGACTAATGACACTTAACCAATCCAAATTGACGGGAAAGAGAACTAAGTAGTAAACCTTAGTTAAAGGAGCTAAGTAGTAAACCTTAGTTAAGGAAACAACGATTCTGGAAACTAAGTGGTAAACCTTAGTTAGTAAAACTAAGTAGTAATTCTTAGTATAACACGGGAAGGAGCGAATGTCCGTCTGAGTAAAAACAAGGCTCCAACGAATTGGGTTACGAAGCCCGAGGCTTCGAGGGAACGTGAGGTTACTCTTGGTATCCCTCTATGAGGCTGCAGATGATCCTCCTGGGCTCACAGAGGTTAAGGTCTGCGTTAGAAGAACTAGGGGTATGCCTTGGTTGCAAAATATGGCAACCTAAAGACTAGGATGGATCAGCGTGATTCAGCGAGAAAACGGTAGCCCTGTGATAGCAACTCGTCGTCTACCATCCATCTTGAGTCAGTCGAGATACGTGAAGCGGAAAGGCGGAGAACTCCAAAAGACCATATACTTGCTATCTAGTTATGGGTGAGGATGGCCATAGGTTAGTGGGGCATAGGGGGCCTGCGTATAGTTCTCATTTTTCAAGGTGTGCCTTTCAATTAGTTGAGGGAGGGGTCGAGTGGGACCATAGCCACTGGAATAAAAACAGACCTTAGCATCTGCATCGGCAGATATCTGAAAGCTCCCGACCGAGTTCTGTGTTTCTTGATTTGCCCTGCCATAGGACTCGGGCCGCACATTACAGGACATGTGCATCTAGACAAGGGATAATGATTCGCGATACATCCGTGGGGAAGTATAGGAACATATACCACTTTAGGTAGTGTGTCCTAGACTTGGGGGCATCGTTCGACAGGTAGCATAATCCCTAGTTGGACTAGGTGGCATAAACCCTGAATCCGAGAAGCGTTCAGCAGATAGCGTAAACTCTAGTTGAAGCTAGAAAGCACTTGATAGAAAACCCTAGATTAGATCTAGGTAATAAACAATAAATGTATGCCTGAAGGCAGTGGAAACTACAGGGATTGGGATCACGTTATCGTTACTAGTTGGGACACTAGTTAGGTGGTGCAGAGATATAGAAACCAGGATAACAAGGAAATAGCGAAGCGGCAAAAGTATTAGAGCATATCCAGTTTATCTTATCTTAGCATATCTTGTGATTATCTTGTCTAATCTTGCTGACCCTATCGTCATGGTGTTATCTTGTATTCAGTTAATTCATGTCATTTTGTTTTTCCATGTTCACATGCTAGAAGTTACTGAACTTACTCAGGCTTTATGTCTGACTCTGTTTTTCTTTCGTCTTCTTTTCTTCCGTTCCCCCCCCCCCCAGGTAATAAAGGAGGGAATAGTATAGCTCAAGTTAAGTTGGATTGTCACTCTTTCCCAGCTTGAAGATTTGTCGAAGTTTTGCCTGGATTCTCTTTTCAAATGCTATGGCTGGCTCTTGCTACATTGGGGAATATAAATATTGTTTTATGCTTCTTTATTTTGTAAGACAGATGATACTCTGATATTGTAAAGAAATCGTTGTACAATTCATTTTATCAATAAAGCAAAGTTTTATTTTCCACTGTTTTATTTTTTGTCTGTCTTGTAATTTATCTGCATCTTTTACCCTAAATGCTCCACAGAACTTAGTGCATTCCCTTTGTGAGTGACACTAACGGATGTGGGGTGTTACAACAAAGGTCGGTGTGAACCAGCTCCAAAGGTGATTTATAAATCCACTTTGATTTGGATGGAAAAGATTCACGATGTTGTTTTCCAAATTGGCATCCCTCGCATACTTCATTTATCGCCATAATTTTGGGGAGTCCTTGGACTATTTCTTTGGCAGACATCTCTTTCAAGCTCCGAAAGTTTAGATGCCTGAACCTCTCATGCCATAACTTGGAAACTTTACTAGAATCAGCAAGCATGCACTTATCACTCACGATGTCTAGTTTGATCGGAAATAATTTGTTGGATCCCATCACAATATTCGCCACTTGTTGGTCGTTCTTCTTCATGCTGCATTGATCTCCAATGTATTGAAAATCAAATCCCTTCTTCAGCAAGTGACCGACGCTAAGAAGATTACTGCATATGCCTGGAACGTAAAGAACTTCCAACATTTTTTCAACTTTTCCAGCCTTGGTTTTGAAATAGATTTCACCAACATCTTCAATTTTGTATGATTTAGCATCTCCGATAGTAACCTGACCATCGTTAGCTTCTACAAGACTCGAGAACAAATTTTTATTTCCAGTCATATGCTACTTGCACAACTATCCAAGTACCATATATTTTCAATATTTTCATCCGAAGCAATCAACAAAGATTCAGAATTTCCTGCTTCATTATGCTTAAAGCTAGCAACTGACTTCTTTTCAGGATGTTTCTCCCAACAATCATTTTCTTTACGACCAGGCTTGTGGCAAAAATTGCATTCAAAATAAGGTTTTATACCTTTGTATTTGCCTCGCGCTTTGTTATTTTTGGATGATGGTTTCTCTGCCTTTGATTCTTTATGTTTTTCACCATTCCCACTATAATTTTTGCCATGAGATGGACCTTGACCTTTTGTGGATGTGAATTGAGATTTCAAGGCTTGATCTTGAGAAAAATTAGTTTGTTTACTTCTCTTCAAGATCCTAGCCTCATGAGCTTCCAGCCTCCCTTGCAAGCTTTCAAGAGAAAGTAAAGAAATGCCACTTGATTCCTCAATTGCAACCACAATATGATCAAATTTCATTGGTAGGCTCCGCAGAATTTTTTCAACGGCTCTTTGGGTCTCCACGACTTCTCCGTTTGAAGCCATCTGATTGATGATGGAAGTGAGACGAATAAAATATTCTGAGATTTTTTCATCATCCTTCATTTCGAGCTTTTCAAATTCAGCTCGCAGTGACTGCAGGCGAACCTTTTTTACTTGATCTTGGCCAGAATACGTTGTATTAAATATTTTCCAAGCCTCCTGAGCATTTGGAACTTTTCTAATTCTATCATAAACTTGAGTTTCAAGTGTCTGATAGATTTGGTAGAGAGCCTTCCGATCTTTTAGCTTTTTGCTTTTCAGAAGTTCGCTTTTGTGCGGGTGTGAGTTGCGTCTCATCTTCCGGCGCTCCTACACCTTCTTCAACCACACTCCACAGATCTTGAGATTCAAGACACAACTTCATTAGATCGCACCAATAGTCAAATCTCTCACCATTGAAACGAGGAAGTTGGGCAGCGGGATTATTTGTTATGTTGAGGAGATTATTTGACATATTGATATTTAAGCTCCGATACCAGATTGATGTAGATAGGAGACAATATTTTAAAGGAGGAAGAATTGCTATTTTTATTTCTTACTTCCAATACATCAAATGATCCCATATATATAGGATTACATAGACAACTTTTCATCAAACAGATATGTCACTTCGTCTAATGGACATGACAATTCATTAATAGACATGACACTTAATTTAACAAACATGACCTTTTATTTAATAGACATTAGTGTAATTAATGATTTTGGTTTACTCCAACAAGAACGAATTCAGATTTGTTTGTGTTTATTTGATGTTGTAAAATTTTGTCATGCCTAAGCTGGATATTAATATAGTTTCGTAGATCAAACATTAGTTAGCTTTTATTATGAAAAAATGGTTAAAAAAATTCGTAGCTCTGTCCCCATTGAGCTAAAAGTCTACGTACGTCACTGGTACTTATGCAACCAAAGATGAGAACATTGCTCCACTTAGGAGGACTACAAAGGCACATGAACAGTAAAACTGCATACAGTACTTCTTATTCTGTTAATATATCATCTATCTTCATTATTAATGATCACTATTTATTTACATCCAAAAACAGGCTACTAATGCTGCTGTCAATGATGCTTATAACCATAATCTACCAACTGCAAGTGGAAAGAGAACGAATAAAGATATTCAAAGTAGTGTTCACTTTTGAAGATGATATTACATTACTGATGCATCTAATATGTGAAGGGATAGAGAATATGATGTTTTGGTGAAGCATCTAGATCCATTATTTGTCAACATGTATACTTACATGTTAATTTCTACCTTGGACGTAGCTAATTTTTATGGCAAAATTTTCATTTCTTTTTCATTTTGTTTATACATTGTTGTCCGCGTAGATCATTCCCATGAATTAGCCAATGCTATATAGTAAGTACATTTATACATGGCCATGTATGTGGTATTAAACAAAGTATGATTTTCTTCCTGTAATCTATCGTGTATTTTGGGTAAGAAATATATCTGTGTACACTTTGTTTACTTTATGTTAAACTGGATCTGTGCGTTTTACTTCCTGATACTAAGTTCAGAGTCTTCAGACTGTCTCTTTTGTATTAAGCGTTGGTAAAAGCAATTTTTTTCGTCTTCGTCAACGATGAAGCCGGCGGTTGGTCCTTAGTTTTTGCTATGTCCCTAACCTGGCCACTTGCAGTAAATATAGTAAGAGTACCGAAAACAAGCGACATGTGGAAAAGCGTACATTAAAAAGTCTACAAAGTTAAGTAAAATTGTGCATGAGGAATGTCAATTTTGATACAAAGGCATACTTTTTCACCTTTAAACCTTAATTGGCTCAGCTCTATAATTTGTATTTCCATCAATGTATTGTCTCTTATATGCACATTAGTATAAAGGCAACCTTTTCACCTTTAAACCTTATTAGGCTCAGCTGTATGCTTATTATTTCCATCAATTTACTGTTTGTTATTTAATATGCTTTGCAATTGAATCTCTTAAATAAAAATTTGCTTCATTATTTAATTTTCTTAATAAGATATGAGACATACTAGAGATGTTATTGTTGTCTTCCAAACATTAATATTTTAAATATCTCACTAGTTCCCCTGGATGACCATTTGCATTAAAGATTTAGTCCAAGATATCAACTTTAAGGTCGACTGATTAATGAACTATGTCGTATTATGTTTAATTTAACGAAATTATGTATTATTAGATGCGACCATTGCAGCCATTTCCAGATCGAGGCCTCTTGCTTCTTAGGAGTGGCTATTCAGGTCCATGATCACCTGGAGTGGCTATTCGCTGCCAGTTTCAAAATAGATGCCTTGGAATCAAAATAGCAGTCAATGAATAAAGAGAGAAAGAGACCACAAAGAGGTTAACTTTAAATGGTATTATTGTTTTAATGTGAAATTCAATAACATTATTATCTAGTTTTCAAGCTAACTACATTAAATTTCAACCTTCACAAAACTAGCACTAAAATCATTCTCATTACTGTTTCATTGTTCTACCTCTTCATCTTTTTCATTGCTTTCACTTAATATTTTTGAATTAAAAAATTTCACAGATTTCGAAGCTGCAATCTTGAAATTTGGCAGGCCCAATATATAAACATACAAAAAGAAAACCTCTGAAAATAAATAAACTCATTATCTACATGAACAGATTAATGAAAGGACTTATTGCTAAATGTTTTGCTTGAGCTTTTAATAAGATATATTAAAAGAAGATTTTTTTTTTCCCTCATCGATTTGCATTTTATAATCCTTGTATGACATCGTTATGCTTGCAAACTACATTTATGATAATCAATAAGACATTTGTTTTTCCTGCATTCCTTACATTATGTACTCTTACACCTACTGAATAAAAAAAAACAAGAACTGATATATCTACTCCTTTATAACTAAAATAGTAAATTAGCATAACAACCTGATGTTTAGCTTACATGATAGCATACTTGTAATCTTCCTTTGGTAAAGACAAATGGTTGTTAATTAAAACCAAGAATAGGTGAATAAAACTAACAAGAAGATCCATTTTTATATTGTTAATCTTATATTGATTTTTGTTTTTGCGTAGGATCAACCAATTAAAGTTCTATAACTAATGTTACAGGCAATATCTTTATGTGTTCATGTTAAAATCGTATAAGGTAAAATTTACTTGAGTTTATTACATCTGGTTTTTCGTCGATCAGTTATTCATCAATTACAAACTAGATTTTCATTTATGAAAATCAATAGTATTGCATATATGTGTAAGCAACAAAGACTAAATTAAATTTGTTTACAAACATGTAATAAAAATAGGTGTTCACTGTATCATGTACTCAATTTTAGAAATAATTCAAGTAATTTAAATTTTATCAAAAAAAAAATTGGGTCTATGTGCAAATTATGTGTACAAGTTGATAACAAATTTTAATGAAACTCAAAAATAAAGAATATCCCGCTCTTTCTTCAAATAAAACTATTTATTGTTGAAGTAGAATTATGAATTTATAATTTGGACCATAATTCATGATATGGAAATATAATGCATCACTAAATATTTATGTTCTATTTAATTAGTGCTCACATGATAGTTAAACATGATTGGGTAGTCGTTAATGTTCGAATACATAAAATTCATAAAAAGGGATCAACGTATTAATTTACCTTGATCTTTTTTTCAAATCTTAACATTGCGTCAATGGTGGAAGCGTTTTGGTGTAATATGATACATTAGTTTTTTTAACGCAAATGGAACATCGATTTTTGATTGCGAATCAAAGCAAATATTTGGACATTAGTTTTCTACCGTCAAAGTTTCATACCATATCTAACTTAGAGAATTCAATATGTCAGTATGTGAACATTATATATTGTAGGAGTAGTTTAATTGTTTATATTGCTCATGGTTACATGTTTCAAAAATTGTTGTATAATTATTTTTAATGTTGATTTTATTTTCAAGGATTTCGGAGATAAACTCGAGTTAGAAAAATTAATTCGGGTAGGTTATAAGTTTTATGTTATGCCCAAATCAACTTTCAATTGAACCTAAAATTTATCTTTCTGTATATAATCTTCTTAATTTTAGTTGGTCAAGTCTTTTACAATTTTACTTGACATCATCCACTTACAAACTTGCTATTTCTGACCCAATACTGTTTTATGGTTCACAGAATATACTAGCCCAATTGTTCTAACATATATACTTCCAAGAATTCTATATACCTCTAATTTTCTTTTATACATTGCATTTTTCAAGTTCTGACTCTAAGTTACTTTCCTATCTATTACTTAAATAGGAAAGGAAAATCCACAAAATAATTTCTTGACACTGTCATGTTATAGGTCCGTTTCTTTTCATTTTTTTTCAAGGCTCAAATGAGGAGACAGATCCAATTTTTGTTTGTTATCACATCATAACCGTCCATCTTTTCTCTTTGTCATTTCTAATCCAAGTTTGTATGAGCACCGACCCATTGACTAAAATAGTTACCTATGATGACTTACGAAACAACCAATTGGAATCGACTAGAAGAAGACTTAAAACCTGTTATGATGGCGATGGTGATGCCACATTGACAGAGGCTCCCATTCCATTGGAGGATTCAGGCCTTCTTAATTCGTAATGCGAAATTAATTCTTCTTCTTTCACTGTGTTGATTTTTTTCCCTTCATTTACTTTGTTTAATTATTTCTTCCTGTTGACAATGGTATAATGGACTTATTAATAAATTGCTTTAACTTTGTGTGGATTGTCTGTTGATGTTGGTAATCATAGTTGGTAGGTTTGATTTATTTCAGATACCATAGATGAAATGACAATGATATTTGTTGTAGCCAATATAATTAAAATTACAAAAGTTTGCCTGTAATTATTTTTGTAGTTTCAACTGTAATTGTTGGGTTATGACTATTTGATGTCTAAGATGTTGATTTCTTCAGATGCAACTAATTGTGAAAAAAACTAGATGAAAGGTATTTATTTCCCAACTATTTTAATACTAGAGAAGGACCTATTCCAATTGGAATATTCTGTGATGTCCTAAATTATGAGACTGGATTTTTTTAGCCATTTTAATATTATATGCTTTACGTTCTTATAATTCACATATTCAGTTTTGCTATAACGTTTAGATAAAATGACAGCAATACACTTCCATTTTACTATATAGTTGTATTGTTGACGGGAAAAATTGTCGTACGCCAACACCCAATATGTATATGTGAACAATTATCTGAATAAGTAGTAGAGTATGTAAATGCGGGGAGACATGGCTTTTATAGTGGTTCGGCACTAACGCCTACAACCACTTTATAATCCTTATTCATCATATCTTTGGTTGATTACAAGGTTGTACGAGTTCGAACAATAGCTAAGTACAAAGTGTTACAATAGAATAGCAAAGTATATGCTTGGTCTACACTTTGACTAAATTGCCCTTCTTCTTCTTCGTTGAAAAGCGTTGACTTGGTCAACAATATCCAAGTTTGGTGTTCATGTCCATGAAGCTCGAAGATAGCATAACAATCCTTGTTAATGTTCAAGTGTTGAAGAAAAGCATGCATGCCATGTTTTAATTATCCATGTCATCTCCCATGGCCATTGTGGAGGTGTTGGAAGCCATTAATGAGTGTTTGGAGCTCTCAAAGTCCAAAAATTCCAAGGGAGAAAAGCCCCAAATGAAGGCTAACGCATGGGATATTTATAGGAGAAAGGTTAGGTGGGAGTAGGTGAGAAATGGGACCCATAAGAAGCAATTTTTGTACCCCAAAAGCAGCCTCGTAACAGGAATTTCGACCCCAAAAATTTGACCCTAGGAATTTCGACTCTAGAAATTTTGACCCCAGGAATTTTGACCCTAGGAATTTCGACCCCAGAATTTCGAACCTAGAATTTCGAACCTAGAATTTCTAACCTAGAATTTCGAACCCAGATGTGACGTGACTTTTTGATGCTTGAGCGCGTCGCTCATCAAATACTTGACGTGTGACAGCTTTGACTAAAAAGCGTGTCAATATTTGCCCCCCAAAACATATCTTGCTTGAATAAGGAAGGTGTGTTTTGCGATGAGAAGAGAAATCCAGAAACCAAAGCTAGGAGAAGTCCGGAGTGAGCTTCTATATTCATAAGATGGAAGAGCCATGACCACGTCGGGTCGTATTATCCAGGAAACCAAAGACGATAAGTCAAGAAATCCGTGATCGCTTCGGATTATATTAGTAGAAGACCACGATCACTTGGGATCGTATTAAGGAGAGGAATCCGATGATCGCTTGGGATCGTTTTAATACAAAGCCAGAACAGCCACAGTATCCGAGAGACTGGAGGAGCCCAGTAACCTGCATAGAAAAAGTATACACATAACCATATGTGAGCGGTCTTACCGTGCTGCCGACAAGGCTTCCATAGGTCATCGTGTTCATTTGATAGACTGCATTTAAGGCGTTCTCACATTAGTGAGGTGTCCAAGGCATGTTAGAGCATTCAAGGAAATCTCATGTTGGTGAGGTGGCCTCGGCAAGTAGCATTCAAGGAAATCTCGCGTTAGGGAGATGGCCTTGGCGAGTGGCATTCAGGGAAATCTCATGTTAGCGAGACGACCTTGGAAAGTGGCATTTAAGGAAATCTCGTGTGAGCGAGATAACCTTGGCAAGTGGCATTCAAGGAAATCTCATGTGAGCGAGATGACCTTGGTAAGTGGCATTCAAGGAAATCTCGTGTGAGCGAGATGACCTTGGCAAGTGGCATTCAAGGAAATCTCATATGAGGGAGATGACCTTGGCAAGTGACATTCAAGGAAATCTTGTGTGAGGGAGATGACCTTAGCAAGTGGCATTCAAGGAAATCTCGTGTGAGCGAAATGACCTTGGTAAGTGGCATTCAAGGAAATCTCGTGTGAGGGAGATGACCTTGGCAAGTGGCATTCAAGGAAATTTCGTGTTAGCGAGATGACCTTAGGAAGTGGCATTCAATTAAATCTCATGTCAGCAAGATGACCTTGGCAAGTGGCATTCAAGGAAATCTCGTGTGAGCGAGATGACCTTGGCAAGTGGCATTCAAGAAAATCTCATGTGAGAGAGATGACTATGGCAAGTGGCACTCAAGGAAATCTCGTGTGAGTGAGATGACCTTGGCAAGTGGAATTCAAGGAAATCGCGTGTGAGGGAGATGACTTTGGCAAGTCGAGTCAAGGCACCCTTATCGAAGTAGGACAAGAGGCCGAGATAGTTACGAGTGGATATTCTTGTCATGTCACTGACGAGTCCACCCAATGTAATCCAAGGTCGTTGACAAGGCAACCCACCAATCCAAACGAGCGGGGTCGTACATGATCCGACACTCGCCACGAGTAAAGGCAATCCCGTCGAAGTAGGACGAGAAGCCAAGATAGCTAGATGGTTTTTAGAGTTTGCAATCCCATTATTGATTTCATATTTCACAAGTAAGCGTCCTTACTTTGCGAAATAATTTTATTAAAGTTATAAAAGTTAGGGTCTTTTTGTAAAGCCCCAAGAAAACTAACGGTTCGTCATCCGTAAAGAGCATGCCTCGGGAGCTGGCCTGCCCCCGTGCATGGGTAAGCAGACTTGGCCGTTTTTTGATTTCAAGTTCATTCGTTAAGGAAAAGAGAATAGTTTATTGTTTGTGAAGAGCATGCCTAGGATCTCACCGACTCCAATTACATGGATAAATAAACATAACCATTCACAATTCAAAGCCGAGAAAAATAAACTTTTATTTAGTAACCAAAAGGAAGGATACATCCAAAGGACTAAGGTCCCTAAATGCAATGCCATGGGCCGAAGCCCAAATACTTGGGCCTATAGAACCAGATTGAGAAAGCCGTGAGTGAGGAGCGCCTTATTTGAGAGCCATAGAAACCATAATAAGACTAGAAGATAGAAA
The DNA here is from genome assembly GCA_030737875.1 of Allium sativum. Taxonomy (NCBI): domain Eukaryota; kingdom Viridiplantae; phylum Streptophyta; class Magnoliopsida; order Asparagales; family Amaryllidaceae; genus Allium; species Allium sativum. The sequence goes on from CM060912.1 coordinate 294,880,565, forward strand.
AGCCATAAGATACTGATGTTAGGGAGGCTTGGACCGTATACATCAGATCTAGTGAGAGGTTTAGTTTGAATCGGGGACTCGGGAGCAGGGCTTGGGCCTTTCTTGAATAGCAATTGGTTGTTGTACCTGTCCGGGCATCCCAGCTCGAGTTCGAATGAATCGTTCCAGTTCGCCATTTTTAACACGCTTTTCAAAAGCATTCTTAAGATGATGACACTCATTTGTATTGTGACCAGCGATGTCATGAAATATGCAGTGTCGGTCAGAATCTCTTTCATGTTGAGAGGGCTCCCGAGCGGGAGGCTTTTTGAAATGAGCAATAGGGTGAACCTCTCGGTACATATCCTCGAGAGTGTGAGTAAGCTCCGAGTAGTTCAGGAACCTACGTTGTCTATTAGCCTTGTTACGGGGCTTTCCTTTACTTAAGACCATAGCTCGACGTCCAAAACTTGTAGGACTACGCTTCTATCGGGAATGGGGGTGCCCCCAAGTATCGAGGAAGCGGCGCTGATCCGAGGATCGGTGTCGTCCTATTGTGGAGCGTACAAGGTTGCCCCCATGTCCCGAGTTGCAAACTACGGAACATAGGCACTTGTTCGAACGACGTCTGTTTGGTCAGTCGATCTTCCAAACCCATGTAATCTTCCTTCAATCCATGCGAGGAACGTGTTCATAACGTCTGCTTGATGATCTAGACAAGAGATCAATCCTCTAGCCAATTCCGCTAAGTCTTCTCGAGTAACCAAGTCTGAGAGTTCCTAATTCACAAAATGTTCTTGAATTTCCTCGCTACCAGCAGTCCGAGCCTCAGAGGTAGCGTCGAACAATTTTCGTTTTACCATGTCGAGAGGCGAGTAGTGAAGAAGAAAAAACTAAAACCGAAGTCGAGATCCGAAGACAAAATCCAAGAACTTAATCCGATGCTGAGGTCAAAGCTGTGCGACTCCCTTCCTGGTGCACCAAAATGTTGACAGGAAAAATTGTCGCATGCCAACACCCAATGTGTATGTGTGAACAATTATCCAAATAAGCAGTAAAGTATGTAAATGCGGGGAGACACAGCTTTTATAGTGGTTCGGCACTAACGCCTACATCCACTTTATAATCCTTATTCATCATATCTTTGGTTGATTACAAGGTTGTACAAGTTCAGACAATAGCTAAGTACAAAGCGTTACAATAGAATAGCAAAATATATGCTTATTCTACACTTTGACTAAATTGCCCTTCTTCTTCTTCATTGAAAAGCGTTGACTTAGTCAACAATATCCAAGTTTGGTGTTCATGTCCATGAAGCTCGAAGATAGCATAACAATCCTTGTTAATGTTCAAGTGTTGAAGGAAAACATGTATGCCACGTTTTGATTATCCATGTCATCTGTCATGGCCATGGTGGAGGTGTTGGAAGCCATTAATGAGTGTTTGGAGCTCTCAAAGTCCAAAAATTCCAAGGGAGAAAAACCCCAAATGAAGGCCAAGGCTTGGGGTATTTATAGGAGGAAGTTTAGGTGGGAGTAGGTGAGAAATGAGACCCGTAAGAAGCAATTTTCGTACCCCAAAAGCAGCCTCGTAACAGGAATTTTGACCCTAGAAATTTCAACCCTAGGAATTTCAACCCCAGGAATTTCGACCCCAGAAATTTCGACCCCAGAAATTTCGACCCTAGGAATTTCGACCCCAGAATTTCGAACCCAGAGTTTCGAACCCAGAATTTCGAACCTAGAATTTCGAACCCAGAATTTCGAACCTAGATGTGACGTGACTTTTTGACGCTTGAGCGCGTCGCTCACCAAATACTTGACGTGTGACAGCTTTGACTAAAAAGCGTGTCAACATGTATCGTTATTTTAATTCAGTGTTTCTTTTAATATAGGTCATTTGATTAAATCATATTACCATTATTCACTCTTATGAATGAGTTCTTTACAATATATCTTCACTACGGTGTTACTATTTTTTTTCTTTCTTTGATGCTCTACTATTCATTCATGATTCGAACTGGACTGTTCACATTGAAAAATATTCTTTAGGAATCATTAATCTTCCACTGTAATGCTGAAAATCATAAGATCATTTAATTTTTATTTACTTTAAATTTATTCACAACCATTGTGTATGGAATGGTAACAGATTTTTGGAAACTATGTTTTGAAAATTCCCTGTTATTCTTTGGAAATATAAACAAGTATACCAGGTTATGTTATAAGAGGTCCATGCTTGAGTGGTATTAAATTTAATATGAAGGATCTTAAAGCCTCCAACATTTTGTATAACTAAAACTCCAACACAAATTAGTTTTCTTAGATATTTTGATTGGTTCTATGTTCATAGTACATCCTACAATTTATACACCAGTTTATATGTTGTGTACAATAGCTTATACTACACGTCTAAGATAACTTAGTTTTCTAGATTGGTTAATTGGTTCAGTGACTAAGAGTTACATGTTACAATTTTTATACAACAATTTATACATTTCATACTATAGTTTATACTAAAAATCCCAGAGAATATGGCTTTTTGAATTTGTTGACTAGTTCCAGTACTAAGAGTTCCATGTTATAACATCTTATATGATAGTTATCTGTTTTGACCTCTAAGTTACCAGTTCCAAAATCTGTGTTCTCGGCCAAGATTTCCCCATGTTGATTATTTTTTTTCCTAAATAACTTGGATAGATGCCCTTTATTTTTATTTTTATTTTTGTGGAGCAGTAGGCACAAAGAACAGATATTTTAGTATATACAATGTTTCCCTTTCTACATCTGTTTCCTTCAATAAGCAGTCCGGCTAAGTTTCCCTAGACATTTATCCTAGACTAAGTTGTCCACTAAAAAACCAAAAAATCACCGAGTGAAGTAAAAAAAAGAAGAAGATCATTTATAAGTTACCCTGAACTCGATATAAGTGCTTTGTTTCGATTCCTAGATAAATGTCTTATAGTTATCTGAATGTGCAAGTTTTTAATAAAATTTTAAATTTAGTTAATTAAAGCTACTGAAATGGTAATGCTAAGAAAAAATAACAAATAGTTTTGCCAAAACTACTATTTGATTCTAAATTATTTGAATAGGGTTTAGAAATTTTTGATGATTTTGGTATTAACACAACTTTTATAAGTCTCAAGATAAGAGATTTGGCTCTAGCAAATGTGGATGCCAAAGGATGCAAGATATTTTTAATTTTCAAGGTACTAACATATTATTTAAAATATAATCATTTTGACATGGTATGAAAGCTTACTTAATGCGGTTGAGAGATCAACTCACGTGTTCTTAAGTAGCTAACATTAATATTGAAACACAATGTGGTTTACTACATTACTCTACATGTTAGTTTGTTAAGTATACCATATATTCAATCCAATATGTTATTTACTCCATGTTGTTGTACTCGATTGCTATTTGCTGAATAATTCATCAATTATGATGATCTCATGTATATTTATTTTTAATTAGTTTAGATTCAACTATTTCTCATTTAACTGAGATTAAAATACAAATTACAGGTATTGATTAACATTGTTGGATTCATTTGAAGAAGGCATAGCTCTTATCCTGATCCTGAATTTAGTGATTTTGGAGAGGATAGGGAAGAGAGTAAGTTTGCTGCGAATTAAATTTAGGCAATATATGATAATGTAGATGCAATGCCTCGATTCTATGCATTGATTAGAGAAGTCTGTGCTCCAAATTCAGGGTGTGATTCATCTAGTTGGAATACTAGACCATAAATAAGGCAGAGGCTCTTTGGTTCTGCAATGATCTACCCACTGGAGTAGGGAACTTCAAACTGGAAAATACCGAACATACCTAGGAGCTTCTTATGTTCTCACACACGATGACCAGGAACATGAGTTTGCTTAAGAAGAATACATATATAATATATCCTAGAAAAGGTGAGATTTGGGCATTTTTCAAGAAGTGGGACATTGGATGGAAATCGGATAATTCCAGTAATTATAGGAAGTATGATTATGAAGTAGTTGAAGTACTCTCAGATTTCTCGACTGGTCCTTATAGTACTGTTGCACGTTTAGTTAAGATACAAGTTTTGGTAGTTTGTTCATGCAAGTTACAGATAATGGGTCAACGTTCAATATAGAACTGACCAACATGCTTCAGTTTTTACCTAAGATTCCTTCATACCAAATGAAAAGTCATGAAAGAGAAGGTGTTCCACCTGGCTGCTTAGAGCTTGATAATGCCTCTTCAGCTTTGAATTTTGCTGAAAATTGTCCTTTTGTTAACATTGGTACTCAAAAGTCAAACTTGCAAATTTCAAATAATATTCTATAGAAAACAATACTACACAACTCCTTGGGTAACAAAGAGCAAAATGGTGCAAAAGAGCCACTGGATGATCCATATTGGTACCTGTACCCTAAGTCAGAGGTCCATGGTTTTGAAAATGATAGGACGACTGATAAATTTAGGGAAGGTCAAATTTGGGCACTTTATAACGAAGTAAACAGACAGTCGAACTATTATGGTGGGATAACGAAGATCGAGAAAAAAGAATTTAAATTACACATAACTTAGACTAGAGGGTTGTGACGAAAAAGAGGATTGGAAACAACGGTTAAGCCAACAGTTGCCCATTGGCTGTGGACATATGTCATTAGCCCAGAAGCTATAATATTAGAATCAACAGATGCATTTTCTCATATTGTGCACACATGTTCATCCGATGAAAAATCACCTTACAACATATATCTATGTGTTGGTGAAAATTGGGCTTTTTATAAGAACTGGAGTCCCAAGAGGGTAATTCTGATTTGGAAAAGTGGGATTTTGATTTGGTCAAAGTTGTGGATTTAGATAGCTACATGTTTATAGTATGGGTATTAACAAAAGTTAAGGGATACAACTGTGTTTTCATAAGGGTGTATAACTTAGAAAAAGCAGTAAAGATTCCGCTTACTGAGCGCTTGAAATTCTCCCATATGATACCCTCATTCAAGCTTACTGATGAGGAAGGGGGAAGTGAAGATCTGTTTGGAGCTTGATCCTGCTGCCATATCTCAAATTTTACTGTGCAGGAGTTGATTTGGGTATCCAATTTTATGAATGACCTATAAAGATGCTCGATCGGGGAATGCTAGCAAAGTGGCATGTCTAAGAGTTATCTTGGACTATGATATTCTGGTTTGGTTGTTCATTCCCCCTGTTTTACAATCAAATGATGCTTACCTGCTTACCTGTTGAAAAATTGAGAGAAATATGTGGGAATCGGGTTCTATAGTGGCAATTTCATTCATTGCTCTATTCATTTTTTCTTTGTTGTAAATCACGCTTTGTTGTTTACTTTGATATCAATCTTTGTTTATTAGTAGCAGAAAGTGAAAATTTAAGGGTTAGTTTACTGAGAACATACCTCAGTTGTTGCTGCTGCTGTTACTGCTGGATTGAACGCGTTTTAGATGATTGTCATTTCAGGAAAAAAATGAGCATTGCAAATGCCTGTTCTGAAGCTGTTAAATTGTCACAAATTATGATGGATGCATTATGGTTTATTTAGTCATGTACATTGACTACACAACTCTTCAAAAGTATAAATTGTATGTATGTTTTTTTTCCTAAGTAAGTCTGGTAGTGATCATAGTAGTTTCATAATTAAATTAAAGAGTTTGGTAGTGATCATCAAAGAGGTAGCTAGGGCCTCTTTCATCATTTAGGATGAGAGACAGAAACGATAGGATGCATATGAGCATCTAAAAAATAAAAAATGGGGCAGTGGTCCTCAATGCAGGAATGGGCATGATGCAGAAACATTACTTTCATGTGATGCAAAGGCTATTTGCATTTTTTGTGCAAAATGTAACATGTAATACTTTAGAACATAGATGTAGTATACAATGTGATTCACATATGCATAAAACGTATGTTATTACAAGGTTTTCAAAATTTTATTATTTTAGGACGTCTCGCATCCTTCGGATTATGGTTGTTATGGTAATGGTTATCGTTACCATTTGACAAATATCATTACTGTACCCTTTTTACTGGTAAGCCAAAATTACTTACTATTACCGATCGACTGATAATACCGAAGACTGATATACTCGACAATTTGGTAACAGTTTCACTGGTAATGGTAAATTACCTTTTGCCAATCAGAGTTTATATATTGAATTTTTTTTTCTATACAGTGCATCTTTATTATAATATATATGTGGTGTTAGTTTATTAAAAAAAACATAAATGAAAAGGAAAATAATTGCATTTGGAATTATTTCATTTGATTATTGAATTAAATATAATTACTTATTTGGTACTAAATGCATATAGTAAAAGCATATTAGATGATTATACATATGTTTTAAATTAAGTGGTAAAATTACGTTACAGCTGATATTGAAGAAATACTACCGATAATTTAACGTTAAAAATGGTAAATTTACCGTCATCATACCATTTTAACTGGTATACCGATCTCAATTAAAAATAGTCATGATCGACTGGTAACGATAAATTTACCATTATCGTAACAGCTCTAATTGGGATGCAGGATTGTTCTAGATAATCATAATAATGGGTTTCGAATGTATATACTGTCTTGATCAACATGTGATTATTCAGTATTTATATAGGCTTAAGGAAACAACTATTGAGAATGTAATTAGCATTGAAGTTGAAGCTTCACTTGTTAATGATTCTACTTGTGTATTCTAAGTGCGATCATGTATTAAAAAAATCATAAAGTTCTAAAGAAGCGAACGTTTATATTTACCAACTAGCAAGCTGTATTTTTGAAAAGGACAAAAAAATGTTACAGAAGCAAACTACGGTTATGTTTGATGTGAAATGTATATATGATTACAACTAGATAGATTTGACTTTTTTGTCCCTAATTGATAAATATTTGTATGGATGATATTATAAAAAGCACGTGTTCTGCGTGCTGATAATGAACGAAGCTACAAAAATTAATTTTTTAATATTTGTGGAGTTGGATAGATACATATTTTCAAATATAGGTACAAATGATAACCCTATTTCAGCATAAACGTCAAAGTGAAAGAGAAGGGAATGAATTCATGGATAAGTAAATTATAAGTCAACAAGTCTTATAGGATGTTCCTTTTGTGATAATGAGATACACCAAATCGCTAGAGGCGACAAAATCCAATTTCGCTAGCTTCAATTAATTATTTTAAAAAATTAACAATTATGAAACAATACTAACCATTACGAAACAAAATTAAATGGAACAACGTTCATGTAACATGAACGAGGTTGATAATATATTACAATATAAACACCAATGTAACCATAACTCAATGACACACCAACGTAAGTAAAACTCATCGACATATTATAGTATTAAAATGATTATCCCATGTGCTTAGCACAAGCCACAATGTGTGCGACTCTTACGAAGACTTCAACTTCAACTTCTCCCAACACTCTCCGTGTGCGAAGCACGGGTTCCAACCTAGTATAATATATTATTACAGATCCGATGGAATTGGTTTCGTTGAATTCTAAGACTATTTGAAAAATCATTGTTTCTAAGACTTAAATTATATTGATTAAAATCTAAAACGATTTCAAACAATCAAATTCAACGATAATAAACCATTATTATCGTCCTAATTCAAATAGAATTTATATTAATCAATAGAATCATTTAGATTCTGTTTTAATTCTGAATTCAATTGTTTTTTTAATTACGATAATTCAGTATATTCGATATTAGATTGTATATTGATTATTAAATCGATAAATTCAATATAAAAATCCACTTATTATTCCAATTCAACATTTAAGATAAATTTAAATGTTTAATATTAAAAGGCTAAAAATTCAGGATGTTGCAAAAAAAAAAAAAAAAAAAAAAAAAAAAAAAAAAAAACCACAGGTGGAGAAAATGTAACTTGTAAGAAAAAACAAGTAAATACTATTATGTTGTTTTAGAACCCTGTGCGAGTGTAATGATAATACGGAAGTGCTAGTGCATGTTGGATTAAATTATCTATGTATGGCGAAGTATCGATGAGGGAGAAGTTAGGATGTGCAGGAGTAATTGGTGAAATATGATGGCATTGTAGTGTCAATTTTTTTTCGTGCACCATTCTGCCGGGTAAAATAAAACCAGGGTAAAATTCAACCTGTTAGGTGGCATGTAAACTTTACAACCTAAAATAGTAATAATGCATTTAGCGAAAAAAGCATAATATAAAGAGTGAACGGGTAGGAAATAAAATGAAGTTGAGAAGGACTAATTTAAAAAACGTTGTTTCTGCTGATAAGAGGAGATTTGCCATATGGGGGAAAGCAGCATTAAAAAAAATGGTGAAGTACAAAATAGACGGTACCTAAAATCAGGTAGCCAACTCAGATGAATAACAATTCCAGTTCTTTGTCTTTTCCTCATCTGTCTAGGATTGTTGGAACTGGTATTACATCTAGTTCTGAGCTATTTCTGCTTTTCCTTTTCTGTTGACAGCATAATTTAGTGGTTCATTTTTCTATCTGATAAAAATTTAAAATAGCGTAACATTGGCAGGTATATATGCTGAAGCAGACATAAAGGTAAGTACAAAGAAACCAACTTACCTGAATTTGAATATCAATAGATGTTGTGCCAGGTACATGCCTAATTATTTTTCTATCTGTTAACGAAGCATCTGGATTGTTCATCTCAAAGTTATAGGGTTGAAACTCAAAGACGGCTTCTATTGCAGGCAAAGTTTGAAAAATCTTTTCTACCATGCTTTAAGTCGTTATCCTAGATGAGTAAACAAATGTATTATTTATAGAGGGGAATAGGATATTAATGAACATCAATTTGAAGATAGAAAACAAATTTTTTGGTATTGTCTTGCATAAGTTGAGAAGATCATCAACAGTGTGACCAAGTAGAACCTCTACTTCCTTGTCAAAAGCAGTAATTGTGGAGGATGCGGTATGGTCCAATATATCAACAGTTAGTCAATACTCAATACCTATATGGGGAAAGAAATTTAAAAAAAAAATAGAAATGAATTTTGAAGGTGAGATAAGGACTTTTAGCAGAAGTACTTGTTGAATGGCGTTGCAGAAGGTTGTTCACATTTAGTGCAAACATACTATGAGTCTTTCATCTCGACTTTGGATCTGCAGAAGACGCAAGCAACGTAACTCCATGAGCATGAATTGTTGATTCACACTATGGTTGCTGGAACAATATATCTTTTACCCTGGTAGTAAAACCAGACAAAAGAGAAGTAATTATATAAGCACAAAGCAGAGGTTGAAGTATACTTGCACGCAAAGCAGAGGTTGAAGTATACTTGAACGCGAAAAGATAGTAATAAGTAATGCGCATGGCAACGTTGTTTGCAGTAAAAGTTAGTGGTGGTTTCTGTATCTTTTTGTGTTCATTACACAATGTAAATTACTTGTAAATGGTTACGATAATTGTCAATAAGGAATGTGTCACAAAGCGGACTGGCATAATGGAGTATAATAGAATTATAACACGAACCCTGTGATTTGTTACTCGAACGTCGTTAAGTAGATATTAAATTGTGGAATCAATCCTTTGCACCTCAGCAATGTTAGACATGTCAAATAAAATAGTAGTAAATGCACAACATAACAGATAGAGGGACGATAAATTTAGCATACCAGTAAGTACAACTTTACGATAAAGTCTGGATAGGAGTAGTGCATCATCGACAAAAACAAATTTGTATCTAGGTATATCGTCCACTTTGCGGACTCGATTGTTCGTTCTAATGACAATAACGGTATCGTCATCAATTGCTCTGTAAGTTTTTCCGCGTCTTGCACATTGAACATTGTAACATCATACACCAATGACTCCACAAACACACCTTGAAATTGTTGGAGATTGTGTTTACTTATAGTGGCTATCTTATCATTTCCTTGAAAATGAGATATATTTGTAACAGAGCCAAGCATACAATCAGAGAACATGTCTTCAAAATAAGCAGACAATGTAGGAAAAGATTACTAATCATAGACAGTGGTTGAACGCATACCTTGCTGTCAATAAATTTCATTATTAATTGCGTATGTCTCATTGGTTCCTTTTGTTACTAATTTTCGCAGCCTGGCCACACATACTTGAATTGTAATCCAATTGGTGCCATACAGAAGATCGCAGAGCATGGTTGTGTTATCACTCATAGTTAACAGCTTGTGAATGATAAATGTGAAAGTAAGTGAAGGTTGGAAGTTAGAATGTGAGACAGTAGTATGAAACTGAATATAGCCTACTGTTATAATGGTAGGGAAGTTGGAAATCTATAGAAATTTGGAGACTACATCATAAAACCATTTCATTCAGTTGAAAGCGGTAGGCATAAAAGGTAAACCGTGGGAGCATATGACATATAATAGGTGAACCATTTTATGGATTTGGTACTGGCTATGAGTGGATATATATTATCAATTCACTGCAACACAACCGTACTTTTGAGAGTGGCCACTAATATTTAACATAACTATATGACATGCAGTAAGTAAGAGTCGAATAGAAGTTTGTTGAAAACATTTTAACGTGTGTCACCATGACACCACCAACGGTGTTAGTGGTATGTGGCTAAGATTGCCTTCTAAATTTCTCCTATTAAATCTCAGCCATACACCACTAACACCCGTTAGTGGTGTCATGGTGACACACGTTAAATAGTGTCAACAAACTAGGTCTTGTACGAGTCGTTGACAATCGTATGTGACATGACAATGGCAGTTATAAATGTTAATCCACCAGATTGTATAACCAAGATGCATATTAATGATGTATGTAAAAAAATTACCATACCTGGCATCTACTGATATGTACAGAGTAAATGTGGGTATAAAACTGAATTGAAGTACTATAAATGGTAAAAGAAAAATGTAATTGATGTGTACAAACAGTTAAAGTAAAGAAGTAAAATAGTATTAAAAAATGTTAACCAGTTTTAGAAGTAAAAGAGGACAAAAAAATTGCATAACGTAATGGATGGATGGCCCATACAGCAGACCTTACGACACATACAAATAGTTACCTGAACCCAGTTTATTTGAGAAGTTCCTGTCATCTGTTTACTGTATCCCACGAGACAAAATATTAGCAGTACCAGGCAGGTGTAATTTGTTACCTTATTATGCACGACAGTAGTCCAATTGCAGCTTTATTATTTGCCAAAATTCCGCCTTCTGATAGCACCCCTAATTATGGCATTATTTTTGCATACATTATACGCCACTCATTTATAATTAAATAACTTAACGGGGAAGAATGAGTTAGTGGAAAGAGAAAAACGAAAATATGTGATGGAAATCAGGGTGCAACGCTATTTGTGGTGCTCTTGATATATATATATATATATTTTGAAAACGAGTACGCTTATTAACTAACCTAGCATCCTTATACATAAATATACAACACATTATACACTTATACACTCCCCACTTAAAAGACAACCATAAACCTCTACATATATCCCAAGATAACCCATAAACAATGAAAAAAGAAGTAATAGATGACCCATACATGTCATAATAGCATCCATGGTCCACAGGTGCAGTTTGTACGTGCATGATATAAACTCGAGTATTTTTCCAATTTACTCTTCTTTCATTTCATGTCCCAGCTTAATGTCGTTCCTTTCCGTAAGATGAACATTTTCCTCCTTAAACACATCACAAATCTCATCCAAGTTATCGTTTTAATAAGCATACAGATCTAGACATGTGCATCATGCTTCTTACTTCTACCAGTTGTGCACTGAATATTTCAAACATTCCAAAGGATTGCTGCTAATCATCCAACATTACTAATTCCTATAAAGCATGAAGTGAACCTCTCCAAGGTTGGCCCATTATATTGCAGTTATATACTACAACCCAAAAATTGTTATAATCATAATACCATCTAATAAGGATAAAGCTTCAGACACTACTTCAATATATTTTCTCTCGAGCTCGTACTGAGCTTATTACATCTTCATTTATGCTAAGCGGGTCTGACCCATTTATTATGTTTTATGATTGCTGAGCGTTACATCGCTATCATAAATTAATAAATATACCAACTCTACTCTATTGTAACTATAATTTGGTTGCAATGTTAGAATTTAGATCACAGAGAAAAGAGATATGAAACAGTAAACAATCAAAAGGCTACATTTTTCTTAATATGAATTGATGGCTATTACAATGCTAATCCCTCGTATATATACATGATACAAAAGTATTTGCAATTGGCAAATATTGTAAAACTGGAAACTCATTAACTACACATTAACTCATTCCTATCCTAAATTCATGTCAATAATATTCATTCTTATCCTAAATATTGTAAACCAGGAAACTCAATAATTCATTCTTAACAACATTCTTAATAAAGGAAGGCAATATATCCTCTAGCCCAATCATAGCCCAATCAATGACATCATATTCTCTAACATCCCCCCTCAAACTCACGATGCTGAAAATCGTGAGTTTGCCAAATAGAAATTGCTACTTCAACATCGCCTCAGACGCAAACTTCCTCCTCCATCAGCAACTTCAAACTTTCATATGCCATTAGCAATTCTTCACTTTTACAAATGGTTTTTAAAGTGGACCACACTCAGTAATGGTTTTTAAAGTGGTCCACACTCAATAATGGTTTTTAAAGTGGACCACACTCAATGGTTTTTAAAGTGGACCACACTCAATAATGGTTTTTAAAGTGGACCACACTCAATAACGGTTTTTAAAGTGGACCACACTCAATAATGGTTTTTAAAGTGGACCACACTCAATAATGGTTTTTAAAGTGGACCAACCACTCAATGGTTTTTAAAGTGGACCAACCACTCAATAATGGTTTTTAAAGTGGACCAACCACTCAATAATGGTTTTTGAAGTGGACCAACCACTTAATAATGGTTTTTAAAGTGGACCAACCACTCAACATCATCATCTTCTTCTTTTTTTTGTCCTTTTTTTTAAACAAACTTTCACATATACAAACTGGACTACAAATTAAAACACAACAAAAGAAGCAGCAAAGTTGTGATCACTCCGGCAATGCAAACAAGTCCATCACTACTCATCGTCGACTATGTCAACACCACAGGCTTCATCTCCAATTCATCCAAATATCTGATCGATCAACAAGTATCACAATCTCATTCATTCACCAAACCATCTCAATCATCGTCAAACCACTACAAGAAACTTCCACATAATTCCATCCAGTTCACATCGCACCCTTCCTTCATCATCAGTCATAAATACAAACATCATTCACCTTCATCCTCACATACATCACACATCAGGCTCACGCCCTCCTTCCTCATGATTTTTTTTTGTCATAATCTCATCCACCGATTTAATCAAAAGTAACAAATATACAAGTTCAAACTGTATACACCCATATCAAGTTCGATAAAAAATGCCTAAAATGATTCCAATACAAACAACCATGAATCAAAGAAAACCAAACAAAGAGGTCTTTAAATTAAAGATCGGGAATTAGAGATTGCTAATCAGACAAGAGCTCCAAATTCGCTTGTTGCTGCTCCTTTAGAACTGCTCTCCTTTTCATTTCTTGGTCGTACTTCTTCAGATTCTCATTCATCTTCTTTTCGTAGCTCTTTTCCAATCGATGCATGACGTAGAAGCCAATAGGGAATTAGAGACAACGATTTTTTTTGATATATATATATATATATATATATATATATATACATATCTCTCTCCTTCCTTTGACCTGCTCTGATACCATGTTAGAATTTAGATCACAGAGAAGAGAGATATGAAACAGTAAACAATCAAAAGGCTACATTTTTCTTAATATGAATTGATGGCTATTACAATGCTAATCCCTCGTATATATACATGATACAAAAGTATTTGCAATTGGCAAATATTGTAAAACTGGAAACTCATTAACTACTCATTAACTCATTCCTATCCTAAATTCATGTCAATAATATTCATTCTTATCCTAAATATTGTAAACCAGGAAACTCAATAATTCATTCTTAACAACATTCTTAATAAAGGAAGGCAATATATCCTCTAGCCCAATCATAGCCCAATCAATGGCATCATATTCTCTAACAAATACAAATAACAATTTTACATTTCTGCATTTCTCTAATATGGTATCATAGCAACATACTGCCTAACGGTGTTATTTAACTGGAATCCTGCGCATCTGGTCGAGGAACTGATTGTTAGCATTTCTTTCTCTCCTCAGTTTATGTTTCATCATTAGAGAAGATTACCCTCCCTCTCTCTCCTCAGTTTATGTTCCATCATTAGAGAAGATTACCCCCCTCTCACAATGCACTGTTCATATTAGTTTTTTCATCGTCACTGCCTCGCTAAGGGTTGAATCAGCAAATCTTCATCATCTTCCCCTACTTTGCTGCAGTAGATGGCCATCAGATACTTTGTCATCACTTGACCTGAGATCTGGTTGCAAGAACCACAGTTTTTCTATGATTTTTCCTTCCAAGAACTCTATTTTTTCTACCATCCACTTCAAGAAAACATCTTACCTGCAATTCCTGGTTTCCAATAGTTGGAAACGACGATAATATCAGTTCTGCAAACTCTGCAATTAACTGCACTGCTACCTCTTTACCCAATCAAACACCGATTAAGCCCAAAAGTCACATGATTACCATCCTCGCGATAAAGATAATTACATGCTTTTGAAATATCAGGTTGAAACTGATTTAAGGGGCTATGGGCTGCAAGATTACATCAGAGGCGCAATGGTTATACCACCTACAATGATTCAAGATAGAGATGGGAATCTTGTTAGCAATGAAGAATATGTGAGACATCAAATGAAGAATAGCTTACTTGCACCATGGCTAATCTCATATATTAGTGCAAATGTATTGTCGCATATCATTGGATGTAACACATCTTTTAAGTATGGAATGCTATAGAACAAATTTTCAGTTCTCAATCAGCTGCAAGAATTATACTCTACAGAAAGAAACTGCAATGTTTAAAGAAAAGTGAAATGTCTATGAGTGAGTACTTAACCAAGGTTAAAACTGATCTGTGTGACAAATTGGGTGCCATTGGACACGAGATTAGTGATAATGATCATGTATTATATATATTATTGGGGGACTTGACGAGGATTATGAGCCAATAGTGACTTTTATTGCATTATAAAGGGTAGTACCTGACCTGTAGTATGTTCATTCGAATCTACTTGCTCATGGTGGAAGAGTTGAAGAGACGAAAATATCAAAATCAGATTACTCTGTCAACTATGTCTCCACAGCAAGAAATAAAAATCAACAGAGGGGTAATTCCAGTCAAAACTATAAAAATGACAATCAATTTCAAAGGGGGAATACCACTCAAATAGGTAGGGGCAGAGGTAGCAGCTACAATAACAATAACAATAACAAAAGAGTTAAATATCAAATATATGAAATTTTTTGTCATGTAGAATGCAGATGTTATTTTAGATTTAATACAGACTATAATGTGAATCAAAAAATATAAGGTAATCAGACGGGACCAAATATTAATATGGCATAACTAGGGCAATCAATAGCCAGTGGTGATAGCTCAAGAATGCATATTCAAGGATCAAATGTAGATAATTCTACCAAGTCTGATGATATAAACCTAGACAAATGATACCCTGATTCAGGTGCAATAAATCATGTTACAGGTAATCTCCAGAACTTAAATTTTGGCAATAAAAATTACTCATATTTGCATTCTGTTTCCATGGGAAATGGTGAAACTGTTAGTATATCACATGTCAGCTGTGGTTATATTAGAGGTAAAAGTGAACTCTACCCTAATAATATACTTAGGGTACCCAAGGAAAAGAAGAATTTAATAAGTGTATAATAATTTGCTAACGAAAATAAAGTATGCTTCGAGTATCACCCAAAAGTTTGTCTTGTTAGAGAATTACTAAACAAAAATATACTATTATAGGGTAGATTGGATAAAGATCATTACAAGTTCAAGAATTCGAAGCCAAGACAAGCTACTGATAATGGAACTTGGCGCATTAATGTTGAAATTGTTGTTGTAAATAAAAATGTAACTAATATATTCCATGATTGACAGTGTAAATGTAACGACCCGGTTTTTACATCCATCGCAAACACAGATGTTAATTGATTTTGAGTATGTATTCACAAATACAATTTTAAAAATCAAGACTTTAAAAGTTTTCAAACATGTCAAAGGCTTAAATTTGCAATTTTCTCTTATGCATGTATGATAGCATATTTTTGATAGCGTTTGTTAAATTCTTTTTACATGTATGTGAAATCACACTTATGCAAAGCAATTTTAAAATGCCATTCTTTTGCAAACACTTTATTCATTCTTTTTCAAAAGGATTTAAAATCTTGTTTCGACAAACTACTTTAAACTAAAGGCCCTCTTGCCTAAAATATGATTAAACACTTCTATGTTCTCAAAACAAGATACAAAGGAATCTTTGCATATGCATAAAAACAAGTGCAAGAATTGTCAAATCTTCTTGCAAAATCATGATCTCATCTACACTATGGATCTTGCTAGCAACTAGGATCTTTTGGAAAATATTGGCACATGGCAAAATCATCTTAGGTGAAAGCATTTTCAGTTTTGAAATCTTTTTCTTTTCTTCCATTAGATGAAAATGCATTCCTTTTCTAATTTCAAGACATGGTTATATTTTTCAAAAGAGCATGTGCAAAAAGGATTTACAAAATCATGCATAGATACCACATTCTTGCCTACACTAGATGATCTCTAAACCATAGATTTCTAAAGATTTTCTACGCATATTTTCATCACATGCCATGAGTACTTGCACAATATTTTCAGATTTTTCTGTGAAACTTGGAAGAAAAGTAAGATTTTAAAACAGATTGTTTAAGACAAGTACCCATGTGTTTTTCAACGGAAGCCTATCAGTCGTGACTACAGATTTAGGTAATAGTAGCATCTAGCTGTTAGTGTAGAATTGAACCATCCTTTTTGCACATCAAAACAGAGAAAATAGTGATGTTTGTTTGACAAAAACAAATAGTACACAGGGTAAAAAATGTTGATATTACACCAGCATCCAAAAGATCTCATTTTTTTGTATAGTTTATACAAGATCAAGTGTCAACTGGTATGCTGTAGCTATACTGCAACACCTCATCTAGTAGAAAATAGGATCTTTACACTTTACAACTAGTATAAAATCTTGTTTTCTCCTTTCAATCATCTAGACAGGTCTGAAGATCATAATGCACATGACTTTTCTTTTCATTCATTTAATGAATCCATTAATTTAAGATTTTAATTCACCTATACATAGAAGTATTGATACACAAATTCCTCACCACAAACATTCGATCAAAACTGAAAAAGAAAGCAAGCCAGAGGACTTCTTCATATCAAGCAGAGCACAGGAAAGGTGAGTAAACATTTCATAACCCATTTTTTCGGGATAAAACCATATGTTTGGACGGTGTCGGATATACATAAGTAATACTTGATTTGAACACATAATGGAATTCATTCCGAGACCCTGAATGTTGTGTGAGTAAAACACACATGTTTATTTCTACATTTCACATGCAGGATCTTTGATAATTTTATGGATGGTTGAAACCTTGTTTTGAAAATCACGTATGTTTGTCGAACTAATAGACCCTGCTAAACTGAATACTGGCAAGAATTATACTCTGTTATACTATCATTCTATACACTATTAAACATACCCTCTGTTCACTTGGGAACATATGACTTGGCATTGATTTAGATGGTAGGCTTTTATGGAAACACAGTGTTAAGACCACTGGAAAGTGTAAAGACACATATATATACCTGCGTATTACTTCTAAGTAAATGTATATCACCAGCTAAAACTTTTTGCCATATGAAAGAAGAATAAATTTAGCCAGTTTAGTTTTGTGACTCAGGGCTATAGGCATTTCAGTAGTATTGAAATCTGTTTTGGGAATCAAATAGATTTTTGTTGTGTCGACATGAGCATTTGGGTTTTAAAATTTAAATCTGTCGATCCCATGAATGATGCTAGAGACTGCCGATAATGGGGTTCATGAGTGTCAGTCGGAGACGCTGGCAATGGTCTCATGATCGCTGCTGGTTTGAGAAGGTGGGGCGATACCATTGTGGAGCTGTGACTACACATTGAAGTGGCTTGGGCTGATTAGATTGCGTGGGAGCATTGGTTTGGGTTAGTGGTGGTACCAGATAGATGATCAATGTGATGGAAGTGATGGAGTGGCTCACCGACGGACAGAGTGGTTGTGTATGTGCACAACGTGCACATAGTGTACACATTAGAGAAGGCAACAGGGGTTCTCATCAGGAATAAGGAGCATAAAAAAAAGCGAAGAACATGAAGAGAAACATCTAAACAATGAAGGGAAACATAAAGGAATAAAGAAAGTAAGGGTAGGAATTTCAAACACAACAAGTGTTTGCAAAAGTAAAGCAAAATGGGGATAAATGAGTGGCATATGAGTCTGGAGGTATGGCAGGGTTTCACGGCAAGGAAGGAAAAAGCATTTAAGTAGAAGCTTGGGAGTGGAATGACAGTAGAAGAGGTGAGAGGATTTAACTCAACAGTTTTTGCAAAAAAGTAAAATGGAGGGGCATCGGGTCTATCAGGTTTCAGGTGGAGAGTATTGTTCAGGGAAGTAAAAGCCATGGCAGAGGAATCATGAGGCACGACAGGAATGGGATGAGGGAAAGCAAATATGAAATTAGTGGAAGTGAAGAGCATCAGGAGATGGAAATTTGGGAGCATGTCTCGGCATATTCAACTAAATTGGCGGTGAGCACTTGTTTTCTTTGTGGACACGTGTCGACATGGGGAAAGGGGTTAAATGGATAAAACATAGGTGCGTGGGTTTTATGACAATGGGCCACGTGTTATTTTAAATCAATTAAACAACGTTGATAAATAGATAGGAAGAGAAGAAAAAAGAAAACAAAAAAAGTAGAGACGTTTGCTTGTTGCATATAAAACCAGGGTGAAATTTGTAAGGGTAATTTTAAACAATTGGTTTGTAGATGAAATAAAATAACAGGTAAGTATATAAGCTGGTAAGCAGAACTAATGAAACAAAAACACGGTTAGTTTTATTCACTTATATATATATATATATATATATATATATATATATATATTGGTATATATAAAGTCAATGTTGTTTTGAAATTTTAATTACTATTTTTAATTATTTAAAAATGATTAAGTAAGGATTTATCGACGTCATTTTATAACCGAGGAGTCGATAAAATTGATGTTTGAATTTTACCACAACTATCGGAAGGTGGTACTTTGGCACGATTGAAAATACAGTCGTGGCAAGGAGTTTTGTGGTATGGCGCAATGGTACTTTAGCAAAGGGGAAAGTGCCAGGTGGTACTTTGGCACGATTGAAAACACAGTCGTGGCAAGGAGTTTTTTGGTGTGGTGCATTGGTACTTTAACAAAGGGGAAAGTGCCAGGTGGTACTTTGGCACGGTGGGAAAACACGGTTGTGGCAAGGAGATTTTAGAGTCAGCACATTGGTACTTTGACAAAACTGGTACTTTGGCAAAGACGGAGAAAAACGAGATTTTATATTAAAACCAGTTTTAATAAAATAGAAAATTAATTAATTAATTAATTGAATAAATAAATAAATTTTATTTTGTGGCAAAGAGAAGCAAAATGCAGTGGGCGGGCGAAAAGCAAGACAACGAAGAAAAGGAACTTAACTCCAGAAGTTCCACAGTTTTTTTTTAAAAGATAAAATAAGCAGAAAATAATTTAAATGGAAAATATAAATTATTAATGATCTGTTAAGGATAAAATAAATAGTTTACAAACGAAATGATAATGAAATTTGGAAATGTTTGTCATGTAAAGCAAATAGAATAAAATACCGTGTGCGACGCACACACTTTAGTTGTTCGTTATTAAAATAGACAAATCCCTTAGTTTGAACAATAAAATCATATATACTTTCCTGCTTGTTAAAGATCTTAGTATAGGAAATAAAGTATACTTAATCTTGCCCAGTATAAACGAATAACTAACATTTAATATTAGAGTAAAAAAACTATTCTTAAGTAATATTGATAGGATTAACTTTACGTAGATCATTTCGAAGAAACCGGAATAAATATTCCACTTTGATTTGATTATACGCCGCGCGTCAGAGATTGTTGAAGACGGAGTTATGCAAGGGCTATTCTTGAATAGTGCCTTCGGTTTGTTCAACCCCAGAACAACTTGTATGGACGAATGTCTGACAGAGTAATTCAAACAGATCACGTAAGTTGATCTCTCCATACGTATTTATACGATGGCAGAGGAATTCGTTTCTCTCACTTTATACCTATAATATATTTTTGGGGAAGTCAATTAGTGATCAGGAAGTTTTGACGATGTGTCATTCAAAGAAAATAAACCAGTGATGATAACGTAAGTCTAGCCTCAAGCCTCACACCCAGGAAATGACAAAAATCGGGCAGGCAGCATGGCTATGTGGGTCGCTCCCATTAGGGTGTAGTGTCACCTATCTAGAGAAATTCCTTTTGTTTCTTAATTTATCGATTCTGCCATTCAGGAATGGTTGCCATACATAACCATTGGTGATATACACTCGATACACTCAAGATAAATGAGTGGTCGGTCATGTGTGGGCCGGGTTGCAAGACATTCTTGCTGAACCCAGGTGTATTTGCCTCTATAGATACATCATTGGAAGGTGGTACCATACCTTGTCATAGTTGGAAATCCAATTTCCATAAGTTCCAAGCGGTTTTTATTTGTATACTATATAGGAGAATGTGAGATGCAAACAGTCTTCTAGATTCTAAATTATTTGTGAAAACCAAATAGACACTATAATAATATCTAGTTTAAAGTATACAAAGTGTTTTGGTCTCATAAGGTAAAAACCCGTTCCGTATTTACGGCGTGGTCTTATGAGATATTTTTGTTTGTTTTAAAATGTTTACTCATACCAGTCCCCTGACTGACCCGGAGTTTATTTTTCTGTGTTTCCCTTAAACTCTTGGGTATTCATAACACTTGTTATGAATAGACAAGTGAATCAGGATATGATGAAACTTGTGAAGATGGATGAAGATTATCTGTGTGCTGGTCTACCTATCTTATCTACTAAATAATTAAGTCTGCAAGTTATTAATGAATGATATGTATAATTAATGATGTACTATGAAATGGGTTGTATTACTAGACATATGATGTTTTGATGTATTATGTACTGATGTGTAATATTATAAAGTATTATCTTTTGTGAAAAATTCCGCTGTAAGATTCCGATGTTCTGTGATTTTATCTTCTATCTATTCTTATTTCTTATTAATGGCATGACTTTCGATGTGTTCGAAAGTTGGGTCGTTACAGTTGGTATCAGAGCTTTGGTTATTGATTACCTAGGCTTTGGGTGAGTGTGAGAGAGCGTATTTTTGAAAATTTAAAATAAATTAAAAATAAATCAACTTGGATGGTATACCTAAGTTAGTTATATCCAATCAAGTCTGGAATGATGACCTGTTATATTCAGGTGATTAAAATGAGTAGCCGAGGACGAAGAGGTCGAGCTAGTGGAATTTCCACTACTACTAATAC
Source organism: Allium sativum (assembly GCA_030737875.1). Lineage (NCBI taxonomy): Eukaryota > Viridiplantae > Streptophyta > Magnoliopsida > Asparagales > Amaryllidaceae > Allium > Allium sativum. The sequence continues at coordinate 294,902,153 of CM060912.1, forward strand.
TGGATCCCAGGATCAAGGAGAAACTGTGGAGGAAGTTGCACCAGTCCAACAGAATAAAAGATTTGCAACTTTCTGAAGGGAGTTAATTAACTAGGGTCAGCCTCAAGATAAATTTAATATGGTTGGATTAAATTAGAATAATATTCAATCATATTGATACCAGAAATCGGGATAGAATTTTAAATTGAACTTGGATCTCCTGAAACTAAGGCTGGACTTAAGTATTTATTTGGATATGAACTCAGGGAATGTGAACTGGTCGATTTGTGAGATTAAATCATATTTGTGAATCCCGAAATGGAGATCATTAACTAAGTGGATGAAGGTTGTGGATAATACTTAGCGGAGTTAGGTAAATTGACCAAGGAGTTAAAAAAGGGAATTTGGACAGATACATATGCTTGAGCAAGATTGATTCAAATCAATGGAGTGAATAATACCTTAAATCTATTTTCCAAATAAAATCAAAGATATTTGGAAGTTGATGAGAATTTAAGAGATGGAAGACAAGAAATAGTAATGCATAAATGAAAATGTTTTCCAACCATAGTGACAGATATATCCAGTTATGGAAATAGCTGTTAGAAATAAAATATTTATTGATGTGTGTCGATAACTCTAAATCTACTATTTACAATTTTCGAGGACGAAATTTTTATAAAGGGGTAGATTGTAACGACCCGGTTTTTACATCGATCGCAAACACAGATGTTAATTGATCTTGAGTATGTATTCACAAATACAATTTTAAAAATCAAGACTTTAAAAGTTTTCAAACATGTCAAAGGCTATAATTTGCATTTTTCTCTTATGCATGTATGGTAGCATATTTTTGATAGCGTTTGTTAAATTCTTTTTACATGTATGTGAAATCACACTTATGCATAGCAATTTTAAAATGCCATTCTTTTGCAAACACTTTGTTCATTCTTTTTCAAAACGATTTAAAATATTGTTTCGATAAACTACTTTAAACTAAACGCCCTCTTGCCTAAAATATGATTAAACACTTCTATGTTCTCAAAACAAGATACAAAGGAATCCTTGCATATGCATAAAAACAAGAGCATGAATTGACAAATCTTCTTGCAAAATCATGATCTCATCTACATTATGGATATTGCTAGCAACTAGGATCTTTTGGAAAATATTGGCACATGGCAAAATCATCTTAGGTGAAAGAATTTTCAGTTTTGAAATCTTTTTCTTTTCTTCCATTAGATTTTCTGAAAATGCATTCCTTTTCTATTTTCAAGGCATGGTTATATTTTTCAAAAAAGCATGTGCAAAAAGGATTTACAAAATCATGCATAGATACCATAATCTTGCCTACACTAGATGATCTCTGAACCATAGATTTCTAAAGATTTTCTATGCATATTTTCATCACATGCCATGAGTACTTGCACAATATTTTCAGATTTTTCTGTGAAACTTGGAAGCATAGTAAGATTTTAAAACAGATTGTTTAAGACAAGTACCCATGTGTTTTTCAACGGAAACCTATTAGCCGTGACTACAGATTTAGGTAGTAGTAGCATCTAACTGTTAGTGTAGAATTGAACCATCCTTTTGCACATCAAAACAGAGAAAATAGTGATGTTTGTTTGACAAAAACAAATAGTACACAGGGTAAAAAATGTTAATATTACACCAACATCCAAAAGATCTCATTTTTTGTATAGTTTATACAAGATCAAGTGCCAATTGGTATGCTGTAGCTATACTGCAACACCTCATCTAGTAGAAAATAGGATCTTTACACTTTACAACTAGTATAAAATTTTGTTTTCTCCTTTCAATCATCTAGACAGGTCTGAAGATCATACTGCGCATGACTTTTATTTTCATTCATTTAATGAATCCATTAATTTAAGATTTTAATTCACCTATAAATAGAAGTATTGATACACAAATTCCTCACCACAAACATTCGATCAAAACTAAAAAAGTAAGCAAGCCAGAGGACTTCTTCATATCAAGCCGAGCACAGGAAAGGCGAGTAAACATTTCATAACCTATTTTTCTACATAAAACCATATGTTTGGACGGTGTAGGATATACATGAGTAATACTTGATTTGAACACATAATTGAATTCATTCCAAGACCCTGAATGTTGTGTGAGTAAAACACACATGTTTATTTCTACATTTCACATGTGGAATCTTTGATAATTTTATGGATGATTGAAACCTTGTTCTGAAAATCACGTATGTTTGTCGAACTAATATACCCTGCTAAACTGGATACTGGCAAGAATTATATTCTGTTATACTATCATTCTATACACTATTAAACATACCCTTTGTTCACTTGGGAACATATGACTTGGCACTGATTTAGATGGCATGATTTTATGGAAACAAAGTGTTATCCATCTGATCGACCCAAGTGAATATGGGTCGGTTTTAAGCGTTTTGAAAAAGGGATCGGTCCTGTCGTTGTTAAAAGGGAGCGGTCGTAGCGCAAGACGCCTGGTCGTCCTAAAGCTGGTCGTTTCAGTCGAAGAAAGTCTTTGTTTGCTTCCAGATACAGAAAGCTGGTCGTTTCAAAGCTGGTCGCTCTAAAAAGCAGAAGGAATCTGGTCGTTCCAAATAAAAGACGACGGCGCTTTATTCTTCCGAGCTTCCTAATCGGTCCGCTTGGCATCCTGGTTGATCCGCCCCGCATATAAGCTTTCTGGTCGTCTTACTGCATCGTGGTCGCTTTTCTTGCCAATAAAGTTCCCTGGTCGGTCGGAATGAATGAAAGAACGTGACAGCTGGAAACAACTGGCAGTGGCATTTTCGTAAATACCGAAAATACCGACCAGACCCCTGCATACAAGATTTCAGCCATTTCTCTGCCTATAAATAGGACCCTACCTCCATCATTTTGGGGGACTTTTTCTGGAACTACGAGGAGGTGCTGTCTAATTGCTTTCGGGATTTCTCCAAGCATTTCTACATCTCTTCTCTATCATCGATCACAAATCTATGGAGCATTGGAGCATGTGGAGCATAGCTTTCATGGAGGAACAAGCATAAGCACTCTTCACACTACTTCATTTCTTCTTGATCATTTAAGGAGCTTTCATCCATTCTTTCAATCGGTTGTAAGGACGAATGCATGTCAAAGGAGCTTGCATGAATGTGTAATAGAGCAAATGTTGTAATCTTTTGGTTATTAATGAAATCTGATCTTCAAAGTGGATGTAGACTCGAATAAGAGTCGAACCACTATAAAATTCTTGTCTTCTTTCTTTATTTTGGTATTTTGATGCTCTTGAATGTTAGATATGGCCTCACATAACTCTAAAGGTTTTCTAATGCCCCGCCTCTGAAAAGGTGACGTGCTTTCTAAGCATCTCGCCTCCGATTAGGTAACGTGTTTAGAAATACCATTTTGGTTGTTATACCAATTTTCGGTATCAACAATTAGGCGCCCACCATGGGGCCAGATCTACTTTCTGGCATCAAATATACTACGAAGATCTTGAGATCTTGAAGCTAAGCTTTAAAATAGCTCGATCCAGCTTGTGATTTGGACTTTCTGACGGATTTTCTGCAAAGTACAAGTTGCTTTCTGAAATAATGCCGCCAAAAGCAAATAAGGAAGCTAGAATTAGAGTCTCTAACGGAGAAAATCGGGATGAGACCCCCGTGGCTAACCGATTTGAAGACATCTAATGGAGGTGTGAATGTCACAAGAGGCGAGCTTGATCAAGCTGTCACTGGATTGACGCAACAGCTAGTGGTAGCTAATAAAGCCATGTTGACAAAACTTGATTCGCTCTTTGCTCTTCAGGCCGCTACGGCAAAGGTGGCCTCTAAGCCCATTCGTGCAGAGGATGCTGGTTCTTCTTCTTCCAGTCCAAATCGGGAAAGATCTTTTCAAGAAATCTCCGATCCTGATAAGGGAAAGCATGAGACTTCAAAGCAAGCTGATCGGAACCGCACTGCAGGGATCACTTATCGTCAAGCGGCCAATTCTGCCAAAGGGGCACTTTCCAATCAAGAAAGGCCAGGGCCCCTAACTCGTAATCGCGATGGTTCGCTCAAGCAAGCCTCCGGTCAAGACAAAGGTGTCCGCCCCGCAGATAGCCTCCCTGAGAAGGAACGCCTCAAGAAAATGGTCCAACAGCTTATGAAGGAAAGCCAATCTCGAAACGATAATGAGGCTGAATGGGAATTCGCACCGTCCAAAACCCCCCTCACTGAAAGGATTAAAAAGACAACTTTCCCACGCAAATTCAAACCTCCTTCAATCCAAGCTTATAACGGGACATGCGACCTCAATGTGTTCTTGTTTCGATACGATCAACACATGGATGGGGCACAAGCAACTGACGAACTTAAGTGCTTGTACTTCCCAGTGTATTTGGAAGGGGTTGCGTCATTATGGTTCACAAGGTTGCCTCCCCGATCTATTGATGATTTTGCCACATTGGCAAGATGCTTCCGAGACCAGTTCCGCCTCCAAACAACAAAGGTCAGAGATATCATGTCCCTCAATGAACTAGAACAAGCTCCTGGTGAAACGATAAGGTCTTTCTTGAATCGTTTTAATGCTACTGCTACAGAAGTAGGGACCCAAGAGCCAAGGCTAATTCTAATGGCCTTAAAGGGGGGCATTGATAAGCTGTCTGAGTTCGGAAGGTGGCTAAAAAGAAAATAACCTGAGACGCTAGGGAAATTTTATGACAAAGCCGAGGAATACATGTGTCTTGAAGATGATCCTATCTATTCCGTTGGCAATGTCAAAACTAAGGTGGTCCCGGAAAGGAAGGAAGCTCCCAAAAAGAATAGTCAAGAAAATTTTGGGGAAGGTCAAAAGAGAGGAAGCAGTAATGATGCTAGAAATGATAAGGACTCCAAGAAACGGCGTTTCTTCAAGCCAACGGATTTTACTCCGTTGAATGATACAATCGAGCATATATATATGGCAACGAAGGATGCAGAGGGCTATCCGAGCCCAAAGCCAGTAAAGGTGTCCGAAGAAGCTGCAAACTCAGGGAGGTTCTGTCGATTTCACAATCGACCGGGACACGACACTAATGAATGTCGACACCTGAAAAACTTGATTGAAGAATTGATAAGGCAAAATCGTCTCCAGGAGTATGTAAAGCGTTCATCAGATACCGAGCCTGTCCAGGGGCAGCATGTTCATCCAAGTCAAGATAGAAGAGCACCTGCGAATATTCCTCGACATGTTATCAATATAATCAGTGGCGGACCTCATCCTGCAGGGGATACTTGGGAAGATATGATCAGGTATACTAATGAACCAAGAAGTATTCTAAAAGGGGTTTGCAATAATTCTCTTCGTCGAAAAATGCCTAAAACATCCTGCGAAGATGTTATCTTCCGGGATCGGGATTCCGACGGAATGTTGGTTCCAACTGTTGACCCAATGGTGATCACCATTGGCTTGGGTCCAGCAATGGTAAAGAAGGTGTTGATTGATAACGGAGCATCCGTGAACGTTCTGTTTTACAGTACTTTCTGTAAAATGGGTCTATCCATGGATAACGTGCGAGCTAGCAAAGACAAAATACACGGGTTCACTGGCGTATCAACTCAGCCAATCGGTGTGATTGATCTCCTTGTAGAGCTAGGAGAGGGAGAGAGGCAAGTCTCCATGATACAATCTTTCGTTATAATTGACTCACCTTCAGGGTACAATGCATTCTTGGGAAGGCCGGCACTTGCCAACTTCAGGATAGCTCTTGCTCCTTGGTGCTCGATGATGAAGTTCCCGACAGCAAATGGGGTGGGAGTTATCAAAGGGGATCCTCAGGAATCAAGAGAATGCTATATGGCAGAACTGACTGAAGCCCAGAAATACGAAATTCAGAAGGATACGGAGACTCCTCTCTGCATCCATGAAACTCCTCTATAGCAATTAAAGACCTCCCCCGCGCAAGAGCATATAACGACATACAGGAGTCTTTGGCCCCAATTGGGAAGGGCCGTCTATTGTCAATCAAAAGCTTCTGGACAGTACCTTTAAACTCGAAACTACACATGGAGTAGAATTCCCAAGGGCCTGGAACAGTGATCACCTTCGTCGCTATTTCAAATGATTTTCTAACTCATGTACTTTTGTATTTTTCTATGAATATAGCAAATACTTTGTATGAAATTACATGAATATAAATCCAGCAGCACTTCTGACTCTGTCAAAGCTTCATATTCGCATGCCTTTGATCATATATCCAACAGATGCACAACTATGGTTACAGGACACAATACCTCCGTCATCCTGTTTCCCGGCATAAAACTCGCCATAGCTTTACTGAAGAAATATGGTCCAAAAGCAGGCGCAATCTTAACCCAAACCCTCTCCGAGGATTCTCAGTCGAATAATAAACTGAGTCTTCTCCAGGGGTGCTCGGTCAAATAATCCAAAGTCAGACAAAATCTGATCGCGTTATAACCGAGTTTCTTAACCCAAACCCTCTCCGAGGATTCTCGGTCGAATAATAAACTGAGTCTTCTCCAGGGGTGCTCGGTCAAATAACCCAAAGTCAGACAAAATCTGATCGTGTTATAACCGAGTTTCTTAACCCAAACCCTCTCCGAGGATTCTCAGTCGAATAATAAACTGAGTCTTCTCCAGGGGTGCTCGGTCAAATAACCCAAAGTCAGACAAAATCTGATCGTGTTTTAGCCGAGTTTCTTAACCCAAACCCTCTCCGAGGATTCTCAGTCGAATAATAAACTGAGTCTTCTCCAGGGGTGCTCGGTCAAATAACCCAAAGTCATACAAAATCTGATCGCGTTATAACCGAGTTTCTTAACCCAAACCCTCTCCGAGGATTCTCAGTCGAATAATAAACTGAGTCTTCTCCAGGGGTGCTCGGTCAAATAACCCAAAGTCAGACAAAATCTGATCGCGTTATAACCGAGTTTCTTAACCCAAACCCTCTCCGAGGATTCTCAGTCGAATAATAAACTGAGTCTTCTCCAGGGGTGCTCGGTCAAATAACCCAAAGTCAGACAAAATCTGATCGCGTTATAACCGAGTTTCTTAACCCAAACCCTCTCCGAGGATTCTCAGTCGAATAATAAACTGAGTCTTCTCCAGGGGTGCTCGGTCAAATAACCCAAAGTCAGACAAAATCTGATCGCGTTATAACCGAGTTTCTTAACCCAAACCCTCTCCGAGGATTCTCAGTCGAATAATAAATTGAGTCTTCTCCAGGGGTGCTCGGTCAAATAACCCAGAGTCAGACAAAATCTGATCGTGTTATAACCGAGTTTCTTAACCCAAACCCTCTCCGAGGATTCTCAGTCGAATAATAAACCGAGTCTTCTCCAGGGTTGCTCAGTCAATAAATCAAAGTCAGATAAAACTTGACTACGATATTACTGAGTCTTTGACAAGAAAAACCTCCAAATGCCGCAATGCAATACCAAATACTTTTCAAAATACAGCCCAAAACATCCAAATATCCACCTACGATATATAAAGGTTGAAACAATCCATTGGTACGGGGGCATATCACATATCACGACACAAAGCAAAAAGCAGCTGCTTGATTTCTCACATACCAAAAGATCATCTCAACCGTTTATAAGTGGGAAATTCATAAATGAGCAAAATAGGCAAAGTGTGGCGTGCGAGCATGATGTATAACCCAGAATATGCAGAAGAAAGTAAGGACAAGGTTTAGAATGCAGAAACACAAAGCACCACCACACCACATTCAAACACAGAATCAAGTCACAACATTATTAAGTGCAAATGGTTCAAGTCATAAGCGAGGGCCGGCACCCGCATATACATCCGGTCTGAATGAAAGATTGATAAATGCAAAGCAAGAATCCAAGCCACTATTTCTTTGGGTCTCCAGATCTCAATGAAGGACCCCTAAGAGTTGGCGAATCAACGATCTTCTTCTTCTTGACAGCACGCTTATGATGTTTCCGCTTAGAAGGAGAAGCATCCTCCGTACCTGAATCAACAATGATGTCGTCAATAGTTGCCTCAGAATCATGCTCTTCTTCCTCACGGAGCTTACTGATATCTCGGTCAAGGGTTTCGATGGCATCAATTATCTCCTCCTGCGAACCTGGTTGGGAGAATGTTAGTCCTTTGGAAGCACTAGCAAGTAAGCCTGTATTGAATAATGGCAAGTCAGTTTCAACGGCATCCATCACCACAGCAGTATACCCGCCAACAGGAGGTGATGGTGAAAGCAAATTCGTTGCATAATTATAGCAACTCATGAGCTTAGAATACTCCAAAGAAGCAAAAAAGTAATCTAAATCTAGTACCACTTCATCCATATCATCTCTACCTGGAGCAGGAGGATGTGTGCTGATTTCATAATCATCAAGGTTTATTGTTTCCTCCAAATCACTGTTTCCTCCAGCTGCAGAGGGAGGAATTGCAACATCTGCATGGAATACAGGGCTTGAGATTATGGCACCATCGGTTAATTTGGTGAAAGTATCCTCAATAAATGTACCTGAAGACTTAACCCCGAATGATTCCCCCCGATGGATCCCAAGAGAATTTCTGCCCTCAGCTAAGGCCTCTCGATCATCTTCATCCAGCAACTCGAGTTGGAGCTGGTAGTCATCGGAATCTTTGTAACGCTTCAAAACCTCCTCCCAAACATGAGCAAGCGTATCTCCATAGCCTTCTCCTAGGAAGCGGAGGCTTCCCCCATACATAACACTGCAGACATAAAATTCTAGGAAGGTTGCTTCATCTTCTTCCTTAATTCTGCGGGCTTGGTTCAGAGATTCTTGCTTCTCTTTTTCTAAGGAGGAGGACTTGGCAGTTTCAACTTCAAGCTTATCGCGAAGAGAGGCGATTTCAGATTCACGAACAGACACAGTCCTTCTGCTCAAAGCCAGCTGAGCTTCAGCTTCTTCTGGTGCTTTTACAGCATCGTCAGCCCGCTTATTAAGCTCGACCTCTGTATTCTTGGCATCTTCAAGCTCCTTGCGAAGCTTTTCAATCTCGGATTCTAGCTCATTAACCCTGGAACCCCGTTCTAAAACAGAAATCTTCGTATCCTGAGCTTTCACAACTTGGATAAGTTGAGCCTTTTCATCCTCCAGGGTTTTAATGCTTTCAATCCGTTTGGTGTTAAGATTCTGAAAATCATAACAAAATTGTTCCCATGCTTTGAGGCGTTGATCAACGGTTTTGCCAATATCATCCAGGAATCCCCGAGCTTTCGCCACCATCTCCGTCATGTCCCGCCTATCTGTGGGATGGACGTCCACATCAAAGTTCAAACCCCTCAAATCCCAATCTCCAAATCTATGACTAAGAGGGGGGCTGGGGCATCCAAGTTCCCTCTCCACATCAAGTATTTCACGCGGCCTCGACATGATAGTTTGACGCTCGGCCTGGGTTGGATAAGGAGGAACGTACCCTGGGGCACGCTTCTGGGGGATCTCCGTAAGAGGGTCATCTCCACTCCTTCGTCTTCTCCTTTGAGGCTCCTCCCTTGTTTGCCTTGCCTCATCCTCTGCCGATTGTTCATAATCATCAAGCCAGGCTCTTTGCTCTGGAAGCTGTTTATAGGAAGGATGAGAAGAAGTGGGATGTTGGCCGTGTGATTTTTGGGGTTGAGGAGGAGCTCGCTTAATCTTTTTCTTTGGCCGAGCAAGTATATCAGAACTTTGCCTCCTTTTCCGGAAATCGTCAATGAATGATGACTTCATTCCTAAAAAGAAAAATAATAATGAGTTTATTTAGCACTTGAGAACATGGAAGTAAACCAAGATATAGAGTAAGAAGTTAAAAGTGCAACTCTAAAAGCAAGCTTAGTCCTAAAAGCAAAAACAAAAACATGCCTAATAAGCCTGTGCTAGACTCCGATCCTAAGTTTATTCTCGTATCTGGAACTGGTCCAGGAATCTTCGGAATATTGGGATCAGATTGAACATTAGGAACTGCGAAACCTGAAACAGGGGTATCATCTTTGCTAAGGAATCACATAGACTCTAGATCAGGAAGTTCGCCAAAAGTACCCGCGAAGTCTCTATCTTGAGTACTTGCCATAGTCGGATCCTCAAGAACATCCCCAATGTTCTATTCGACATTTAAGGTAGTTTCTCCTACCGCGAGTTGCTTACCCTCACGTTGAACAAGTTCTTCTTCAGTATTTGAGGGAAGCTGATCCCCCGTAGTTTTTTCTGGGATTTCCGGGATGACAGCTTGTTTTTCAGAAACGGCCTCTGTGGTTCTCTCCGGAATCGTTAAGACATCAGCCTGCTTTTTAGGAGAATCTTTATGTTCCTTAAGGGCACTCGAAGGCTTTTTACTACCACTACCGGCTTGTGCGCATTTTGTCAAGTATTTCTTAGCCGTTCTTTTCACCGTTAGGGTACGGGATTGGGGAAGCAGCTTGTATTGTCGAAGGAACTCTTCGCAAATTAAAAACTGTCTACTTCTTTCAGTTTCGCTCACGGATAACAATGATTCCAGTAGAGGTTCATTAATGTCTGTGTCTTGATCAGAAGGAGTCTCTGTGAGAAAAAGTAAAATCAATACATAATCATCAGAGGTAAAATAGAATTCCTATGAACATTTACCTCCTTCGGCCCATCGACCAAAAAAGTTGTCGGGACACCGCACATAGAAAAATTGGTCGGGAAATCCTTTGATACTCTCAAATAAGCCAGTTATAACTCTGGATCTCCTGCTTTCCATGAAGATAAAGGAGGGACGCTCCTTCTTTCGTCTCTTAAAAGAGTATAACGAGCATATATCCTTGAAGGTGGGCTCGCGCTTTAAAACTCTCATAAACAGCACATATAAGCATGTAACAATGAAGTAGCCATTGGGAGCCAGTTGATAGGGAGCGATAGCCAAACTTTTCAGAATCATTTCTAGGTAAGGATTGAAGGGAGGGATCGCTCCACTCTGTAACATCCCCTTACAAACTGTTACGTATCCAATGGGGGGGCGATCAGATAAATCATCTCTTTCTGGGAACTTGACTTCATCTTCGGAAAGGCCAAATTGTTTGCATATTCTATGATATACATCAACGTCAAGTTTTGACACACAACTATCAGCAGGTGTGTAAGAAAGACATCGAACGATTGGAGAGTTCCGATCAACATCCATCTCAGTGGTAGCAGCGGAAGAAGTTTCAATATTTTGATCAGAGGTCCCAGTTTCTCTAGTTGGAGAAGTTCCCTCAACAAAATGGCGAGATCTTCGTCTGGTCGTCATTACTACACAAACAAGTATGTTGGAAAAACAAACTACAGGAATATCAATAAAGCTCAGAAACAAGGTGGGCGTTGGCTGGTTAATACACTTGGTCGTTCTGAAATGGCATCTGGTCGCCCTAAACTAGAAATCCTTGATCACTCAAAAACTGGAAAAGCGCCTGGTCGCTCTAAAAACAGCCAAGCCCCGGTCGCTCAGAACTGGCAAAGCGTCTGATCGCTCCAAGCCAATCAAGCCCCGGTCGCTCAAAGCTGATAGAGCGCCTGAACGTTCCAAGCCAGTCAAAACCTTATCTCGCAAAATTAGCCTCTTCTGGGTCGGTAAAAACATCCTAAGGCTGGTCATTATAAAATTAATTCAAAATCAGTTTCAACCTGGACGGTCGAGGTTAAAATCCACCTGGGTCGGTCCTGTCAGATAAAGATGATTCAAGCCGAACTGTTCTGGTCGGCCAAAAGAGGGCTACTCGTCTAAAACCGACCACCCAGTTGGTCTAAAAACGACCAAGCTGTTCGCATAGAGGAAAAGAAGTATGGTTTGTTGTTGAAAATACATAGCGATTCCAGTAAAAATCATACATGTTCGAATCATTCAGACATATACACAAGCATATCATGATCAATATCACAGCAAAGAAAAACATGAGTATTCTCATTTCAAAATCATCACTTAACAATTCAAATCGGATGCTACATTGATAGTAAACATTTCAATACACACAGGGATTCAAGTTCACAAATTCAATTATAGGTTGCAATTGTACATCCAAGACCGGCTTGAATTCACAGATTTAATCACATATTACCATACTACATCTAAAACCGATCCAAATACAATCCAAACCCAAGAATTTAGCCAAATCCAGAAGACAATGTTGGTTCTACACGAATAAACAAAAAAGTAAGAGCATACACCTGAGATCGGATTAGCAAGTTGAAAAAGCTTCGGTCGAATTTCCAAACTCCAGCGATATGCAAAGTTGAACGATCGTGATTTGAATTATTTGCAGAAATTTGAAGATGGATTGAAGTCTTGATTCAAACCGGTAGAAACGGGATGGAGATCGAAGAATTCTTTCTTCAAAGGAGCGCCGCCATTAAAGTGAAAAATTATGGGGTCGAGAAAGTGAGGAACACCAAGGGTCAAAAGAGATTTATATAGGCAGGACGACCAGCCCCTTCATCAGAAACCGACCCCTCAAGCTAATTCCAGAACCGACCCTTGAGAACTGCGTCCAAGACCGACCCTTAATTGAAGCAGATCGATCCACTAATGTTTCGAAGCCCACAGTTTTTTATAAAAACTATGAAACTTCGAGGGGCAAAATGTTATCCATCTGATCGACCCAAGTGAATATGGGTCGGTTTTAAGCGTTTTGAAAAAGGGATCGGTCCTGTCGTTGTTAAGAGGGAGCGGTCGTAGTGCAAGACGCCTGGTCGTCCTAAAGCTGGTCGTTTCAGTCGAAGAAAGTCTTTGTTTGCTTCCAGATACAGAAAGCTGGTCGTTTCAAAGCTGGTCGCTCTAAAAAGCAGAAGGAATCTGGTCGTTCCAAATAAAAGACGACGGCGCTTTATTCTTCCGAGCTTCCTAATCGGTCCGCTTGGCATCCTGGTTGATCCGCCCCACATATAAGCTTTCTGGTCGTCTTACTGCATCTTGGTCGCTTTTCTTTCCAATAAAGTTCCCTGGTCGGTCGGAATGAATGAAAGAACGTGACAGCTGGAAACAACTGGTGACAACTAGCAGTGGCATTTTCGTAAATACCGAAAATACCGACCAGAACCCTGCATACAAGATTTCAGCCATTTCTCTGCCTATAAATAGGACCCTACCTCCATCATTTTGGGGGACTTTTTCTGGAACTACGAGGAGGTGCTGTCTAATTGCTTTCGGGATTTCTCCAAGCATTTCTACATCTCTTCTCTATCATCGATCACAAATCTATGGAGCATTGGAGCATGTGGAGCATAGCTTTCATGGAGGAACAAGCATAAGCACTCTTCACACTACTTCATTTCTTCTTGATCATTTAAGGAGCTTTCATCCATTCTTTCAATCGGTTGTAAGGACGAATGCATGTCAAAGGAACTTTCATGAATGTGTAATAGAGCAAATGTTGTAATCTTTTGGTTATTAATGAAATCCGATCTTCAAAGTGGATGTAGACTCGAATAAGAGTCGAACCACTATAAAATTCTTGTCTTCTTTCTTTATTTTGGTATTTTGATGCTCTTGAATGTTAGATATGGCCTCACATAACTCTAAAGGTTTTCTAACGCCTCGCCTCTGAAAAGGTGACGTGCTTTTTAAGCATCTCGCCTCCGATTAGGTAACGTGTTTAGAAATACCATTTTGGTTGTTATACCAATTTTCGGTATCAACACACAGTGTTAAGGCCACTGGAAAGTGTAAAGACACACACACACACACACACACATATATATATATATATATATATATACACTTATGTATTACTTCCAAGTAAATGTATATCACCAGCTTAAATTTTTGCTATATGAAAGAAGAATAAATTTAGCTAGTCTAGTTTTATGACTCAGGACTATAAGCATTTCAGTAGTATTGAAATCTGTTTTGGGAATAAAATAGATTTTTGTTGTGTTGACATGAGCATTTGGGTTTGGGTTTTAAAATTTAAATCTGTCGATCCCTTGAATGATGTTAGAGACTGCCGTTAACGGGGTTCATGAGTGTCAGTTGGAGACGCTGGCAAAGGTCTCATGATCGCTGTTGGTTTGAGAAGGTGGGGCGATACCATTGTGAAGCTTTGACTACACATTGAAGTGGCTCGGGCTGATTAGATTGCGTGGGAGCATTGGTTTGGGTTAGTGGTGGTACCATATAGATGATCAATGTGCTGTAAGTGATGGAGTGGCTCACCGACGGACATAGTGGTTGTGTATGTGCACAACGTGCACATAGTGTACACATTAGAGAAGGCAACAGGGGTTCTCGTCAGGAATAAGGAGCATCAAATATATATATATATATATATATAAAATAAAAGCAAAGAACATGAAGAGAAAAATCTAAACAATGAAGGGAAACATCAAGGAATAAAGAAAGTAAGAGTAGGAATTTTAAACACAGCAAGTGTTTGCAAAAGTAAAGCAAAATGGAGATAAATGAGTGGCATAGGAGTCTGGAGGTATGGCAGGGTTTCACGGCAAGGAAGGAAAAAGAATTTAAGTAGAAGCTTGGGAGTGGAATGACAGTAGAAGAGGTGAGAGGATTTAACTCAACAGTTTTTGCAAAAAAGTAAAATGGAGGGGCATCGGGTCTATCAGGTTTCGGGTGGAGGGTACTATTCAAGGAAGTAAAAGCCATGGCAGAGGAATCATGAGGCACGGCAGGAATGGGATGAGGGAAAGCAAATATGAAATTAGTGGAAGTGAAGAGCATCAGGAGATGGAAATTTGGGAGCAGGTCTCGGCATATTCAATTAAATTGGCGGTGAGCACTTGTTTTCTTTGTGGACACGTGTCGACATGGGGAAAGGGGTTAAATGGATAAAGCATAGGTGCGTGGGCTTTATGACATTGGGCCACGTGTTATTTTAAATCAATTAAACAACATTGATAAATAGATAGGAAGAGAAGAAAAAAGAACACAAAAAAAGTAGAGACGTTTGCTTGTTGCATATAAAACCAGCGTGAAATTTGTAAGGGTAATTTTAAACAATCGGTTTGTAGACGAAATAAAATAAACAGTAAGTATATAAGCCAGCAAGCAGAACTAATGAAACAAAAACACGGTTAGTTTTATTCGCTTATATATATATGTCGGTATATATAAAGTCAATGTTGTTTTGAAATTTTAATTACTATTTTTAATTATTTAAAATGATTATGTAAGGATTTATCGATGTCATTTTATAACCGAGGAGTCGATAAAATTAATGTTTGAATTTTACCACAACTCCCGGAAGGTGGTACTTTGGCACGATTGAAAATACAGTCGTGGCAAGGAGTTTTGTGGTATGGCGCATTGGTACTTTAGCAAAGGGGAAAGTGCCAGGTGGTACTTTAGCACGATTGAAAATATAGTCGTGGCAAGGAGTTTTGTGGTGTGGCGCATTAGTACTTTAACAAAGGGGAAAGTGCCAGGTGGTACTTTGGCACGATGGGAAAACACGGTTGTGGCAAGGAGATTTTAGAGTCAGCGCATTGGTACTTTGACAAAACTGGTACTTTGGCAAAGACGGAGAAAAACGAGATTTTAAACGAGATTTTATATTAAAACAAGTTTTAATAAAATAGGAAATTAATTAGTTAATTAATTGAATTAATAAATAAATTTTATTTTGTGGCAAAGAGAAGCAAAATGCAGTGGGCGGGCGAAAAGCAAGACAATGGCAAAAAGGAACTTAACTCCAGAAGTTCCACAGTTTTTTTTTAAAAGATAAAACAAGCAGAAAATAATTTAAATGGAAAACATACATTATTCATGATCTGTTAAGGATAAAATAAATGTTTACAAATGAAATGATAATGAAATTTGGAAATGTTTGTCATGTAAAGCAAATAGAATAAAATACCGTGTGCGACGCACACACTTTAGTTGTTCGTTATTAAAATAGACAAATCCCTTAGTTTGAACAATACAATCATATATACTTTCCTGTTTGTTAAAGATCTTAGTATAGGAAATTAATTATACTAAATCTTGCCCAGTGTAAATGAATAACTAACATTTCAAATTTGAGTAAAAAAACCATTCTTAAGTAATATTGATAGGATAAACTTTACGTAGATCATTTCGAAGAAACCGGAATAAATATTCCACTTTGATTTGATTATACGCTGCGCGTCAGGGATTATTGAAGACGGAGTTATGCAAGGGCTATTCTTGAATAGTGCCTTCGGTTTGTTCAACCCCAGAACAACTTGTATGGATGAATGTGTGACAGAGTAATTCTAACGGATCACGTAAGTTGATCGCTCCAAACGTATTTATACGGTGGTAGAGGAATTCGTTTCTCTTGCTTTATACCTACAATATATTATTGGGGAAGTCAATTAGTGATCGGGAAGTTTTGACGATGTGGCATTCAAAGAAAATAAACCAGTGATGATAACGTAAATCTAGCCTCAAGCCTCACACCCAAGAAATGACAAAAATCGGGCAGGCAGCATGGCTATGTGGGTCGCTCCCATTAGGGTGTAGTATCACCTATCTAGAGAAATTCCTTTTGTTTCTTAATCTATCGATTCTGCCATTCGGGAATGATTTCCGTACACAACCATTGGTGATATACACTCGATACACTCAAGAGAAATGAGTGGTCGATCATATGTGGGCCGGGTTGCAAGACGTTCTTGCTGAACCCAGGTGTATTTGCCTCTAGAGATACATCATCGGAAGGTGGTCCCATACCTTGTCATAGTTGGAAATCCAATTTCCATAAGTGCCAAGCGGTTTTTATTTATATACTATATAGGAGAATGTGAAATGCAAGCATTCTTCTAGATTCTAAATCATTTGTGAAAACCAAATAGACACTATAATAATATCTGGTTTAAAGTATACAAAGTGTTTTGGTCTCGTAAGGTAAAAACCCGTTCCGTATTTACGACGTGGTCTTATGAGATATTTTTGTTTGTTTTAAACTATTTACTCATACCAGTCCCCTGACTGACCCGGAGTTTATTTTTCTGTGTTTCCCTTAAACTCTTGGGTATTCATAACACTTGTTATGAATAGACAAGTGAATCAGGATATGATGAAACTTGTGAAACTGGATGAAGATTATCTGTGTGCTGGTCTACCTATCTTATCTACTGAATAATTAAGTCTGCAAGTTAGTCATGAATGATATGTATAATTACTGATGTACTATGAAATGGGTTGTATCACTAGACATATGATGTACTGATGTATTATGTACTACTGTGTAATATTATAAAGTATTATCTTTTGTGAAAAATTCCGCTGTAAGATTCTGATGTTCTGTGTTTTATCTTCTATATATTCATATTTCTTATTAATGGCACGACTTTCGATGTGTTCGAAAGTTGGGTCGTTACAATAAATTGGGTCATTCTGACATAAAAGTTGTTAAATATGTCTTGAATGAAAAAAAAATTAATTATGAATGTATACCTGAGCCTTTTGTTTGCAAACACTATCAAACTGGAAAAAGTCATAAATTGCCTTTTTGTAAATCTAACACCATATATTGTGGACAAATTGAGTTAATCGCTGTAGATTTGTTGGGCCTATCTCTAGGGAAGTCAGATCAGGGTCACGGGTATTATCTTTCTTTTGTTGATGCCTTCACAAGACATACATCGATATATTTTCCTAAAAATAAATCATAAGCATGTAATATAACAATACAGTTTGTTGTACTTGTAGAAAGGAAAACAAATTACATTGTTAAGACTATGCAAACTGATGGTGGTGCATAATTTAAACTACTAAAGAAGTTTTTTGATAATAAAGGTATCATGCATAGAATGATCAGTCCACATACGTCTAAACAAAATGGGTTAGTAAAAAAAACATAGACACATTGTTGAGACATGATTAACACTGATGTCACAAGCATCTCTACCATTAATATTTGGGATAGAGATATTTGCAAGATCAGTGTACTTAATAAACAGAATCCCTGCTAAAGTGTTGAAAAATAATTGCCTTTATGAAAAATGATGTTTGGGATCAAACCAAATTATCATGAACTAAAATCTTTTGGATGCATATGGTTTCCTTGTCTCGGCCCTTAACCAACACAAATTAAGTTCGAATCCACCCCATGTACATTTTTGGGATATGCTAATAATCAAAAAGGGTACAAATGTTTAAATGATAGTGGCAGGTTTTATGTGTCCAGACATATAGTATTTAATGAGCATGTATTTCCTTTCATAGAGAAGGAAATTAAAACCACTAAAAGGATCATTAGCTCTGAAACACTATTGGTACCACCACCTAAATTGTCAGATTACACTATGGATAGTGAAAAGAACAAAACACAAGAATGGATGATGACAGTCACTCAGTGCTAAGTGCTAGACTTAGTTACAGTTCTACTGACTCTATGGATCATGAGAATTATGCAGACAACAATGCCACGACCCAAAAAATATGGATGAACAGACTACCAGTAATGACAATGATGAATCCACATGCTCAAGCAGTAAAGACAAAGGTCAGACGCACAATCAAAATGTGCATCAATGGTGACAAGGGCCAAAAGAGGCATATTTAATCCCATGTTTTTGAAAACAAAAATGTGTAATCTTCTAAAAAGAAGAGAGCACACATATATAATATAAAACAAAAAAAACTACAATATCCGACTATAGAACAAAAGGAGTCAAAACAAAATAAAACACGACTCTAAGAATGTAAAGGATAGTAGATAGATGAGCTCCAAAAAAACCACCGCCCATCATACTTCATTATCGAATCTCATGTTATATGATGCTACACTTAATAATATGGAACCAGTCAACTACAATGAAGCAGTCAAAAGTGAAATGTGAAAGATTGCTATGAATGAAGAGTATGATGCTCTAATAAAAATAAGACATGGACTTTAGTTCCTGCACCCCCACAAAGAATACAATAGGGTGTAAGTGGATTTACAAGCTAAAAAGAAAGGCAGATAGAAGTGTGTTAAGACATAAGGCTAGACTTGTTGTTAAAGGATTCGCTCAAGAATTTGGGTTTGACTTTAACGTGACATTTCCTCCAGTTGTGAAGCCAACAACTATTATAATAATTATCACCATTGCATTACATAAAAAGTGGTGCATAAGACAACTTGATGTTTGCAATGCATTTTCAAATAAGAAACTACATGAATATGCCTATATGCAACAACCAGAGGGATACAAGAAATCTAATGAAGAACAACTTGTTTGCAAGCTACACAAGACCATATATAGATTAAAACAAGCCTCAAGAGTGTGATTCAATAAACTTAAGGCTACGTTTGCAATGTCTGGAACATCAAAGTAAAATAGCTTCTTGCATATTAAAAGAAGAAATGATAGTGTAACATACATACTTGTGTAACACCCTGTATTTTATATAAATATTAAACAAAAAATCGATAATTTATTATTTTAGAATTTATCCCCGAAACATATTGTTCTCATGACAATTTTCTGATTCGTTTTGATATAGACTTGCCCCAAACGGAGTCCGTAGGGGAAAGTTATTAACAAATAAATATTTAAAAGGATGTATGTTTATATACATGCATAAATTCAAAATCTGAAATTAGATAAGTGTTATAAGTGGAAAATAATAATCCATATAAGTAATATTAAGAAATAAAATGAAAGTTAATAGTAACGTTACTCCAAATTAATCTTGGCTGAAATCACGCTCAGGACCTAGATTCTGGGTCGACCCCGAGCTTGCATGGGTTGACCATTGGATCGACACACCTTTAAGATGGGTCGACCCACCCGGGGACAAATATTGGTTATTAGGACGTGTATTTTCTGTTTAGAACGGTTCGGATTTTATATTTTCTAATCTAATGGACCAAAATCTCCTACACACCTATAAATAGACTAGCATGGCTTAGCCTCCAACTCAAATTTTCTGAGACAACATCAAGTCTCTGCTATTTTATTTCCTCTTCACATCTTTCATAAATTAGAATATTAGCTTTTACAAATTCTGATTCAAAATTTGAAGACAAAGTTTATAGATCTATAATATAGGTGCTCAGATTTCTTGTCAACATGAGGTAAATCCTGTGAATCTAAATTATTTAGGTTTCTTTCTTCCCTTTCTTTTAGCATCAGATTTGTAAATCCATGGTTACCTTGATATTAGATTCGACTAGAAAGACCGCGGAATAGCAAATCTGAATTAGATTCAAGGATTGGAAAGTAGTTAGGTGAGTGGATTTTAAATTATACCTTTTGGGTAATGGTATATTTACCATTTACGTTCCCCATAATTCTTAACATGATAAATAATTGTAATTTCTGGTAATTCCAATATAATATATTCGATGAGCACGTTAAGAATATTGTTGTTGTAATTTTCTCAAATAATTCTCTGTTTGGGTTAAGAATTACTGTAATATTGAAATGGTAAATTTGATAAAAATTATGCATATGTTCTTGAGATTGCTATTCAATAATAAATTAGATACATTGAAAAAGGGAATTACACTCAAATTGTGGAATTCACAATAAACATGAATATGTTCCTAAAATTGTTGTTTAATGACAAATTGGATATGTTGTAAATAAAATTATAGTGAAATTGGGAATAATGGAAATAAAATTGACATGCTTAACTTTGTAGAGAAAATTTACAATAATTGAAAACAGTAAATGAAAAATAGAAATTAACATCTAGCTCAGAAAATAAAAAGGTGAAAAGTTAGTAGTAGACTGAGTTAGTTCAATTTTGGGAAAATGGGTAAACTCCAAAACGGTAAAATTATTAAGAACATAGTTGCAAGAACAGAAAGGAAAAAGGGATTAGTGTGAAATATGGGTTCGTTTATTGTATTGCACACTAATCAAATGAAATATACATGTATGTCCACAACGAAAATAAAAGAAATAGCTTGCAACTACGGATTTTAATTGATGTACGTTATGGAAATAAATCTTTACATTTTTTCGCTAACCAATCTAATAAGATGTGTGAAATATTTTCCTGAAATAATAAGAATGTACATGACGATAATTAAAGAAAATATTACAATAGTAAAAGTTGGTTCTTATTAAGGAACCTAAGAAGGATTGTGATAAACGGGCAATATAACCTATTATAATTAATTATATGAATGAGAATGGAATATAATAGGTAGGCTTGTCTTAGGGACAAGAGATTATAACATAGGCTATAAACTAGAAAAAGAGAATTTATTAATAAACCTTAGCTAAGATAACTAAGTTAATAAGTAAACAAAAACAATAGGTTGTGATAACAGTGTAAGGCAAGGTTATGATTAAATTAGAAAGAATAAAGTAGGATTATTATTGGTAGGCTTATAATTGAAAGTATTAAGCCTAATAATTGTAATAAATAACAAGCGGAAGTCCGCTCCGATGGCATAGGGATGAATAAAGAAAGTAAGCAGCCATTAGTGAGCTATTGAACCTGGTAACTTGAGTAAAACATGAATATATGGATAATTAACTTAATTAGCAACGTGATGAGATAAAGCAAGCATGACATAGGATCTAATAACACGTTTGCGTGATACGCTTGGACCAGTCCGTACGTATGAAGGTGAAGAACCCAACGGGGTAAATCAATGTGGTGTTTGGAGACATGAGAGGAGCACGTGGCTTCTACGGGACATGATAGGGTACTCCGTGGTGGTCCTTTGTGCGGTGCATTCTCAGGTTGTACTCACAGGAGTAGGGTCTGTACGGTACCACCTGGTGAGTATACCTTAACTGCAACTGTAGTTTGGCAGTCAGAAGGCTGTAGTAGATGGAATTGGATGATTCGGCGGTCGGGAGAGGCGGATTAGGACCAAATATAGGATAGTGATCATCCAATACCTGTCATCGCCTGTCAGTGTGATGCAAAAAGACTAGAGCTAAACTTAGAGACCATCGATCTTTCATTATTGAGACGTTGGTTGCGGGGCACGCCAAATTGGAAGTTAGATTGTTTGATAGGGGAACATTACTTTGCTTTTGATGTAGTCTTTCACTAGTTGAGGGAAGGGATTGGGTAGGGCTATGGCCACCATGAAAATACAGACCGTACTTGGATATTTGTATTGTATGCCAAATGAAGCGGACCTTCACAGATATTGAAAGCTCCCGACCGAGTTTCATGCATTGGATGCAGCCCTATTACGGGACTCGGGTTACAGTAGACAGTAAGTTCATGTGAGGGTCTTGATATACGCACTGGGTGGTGTATTATAGATAGTAGGGCAATACTACGTGTTGAGACTTAATTCGACAGAGGAGTTTGGGTATGACGATCTGTGCGCTTACGTGGCATAGAGATAGTAGTTCTATGCCATTACGTGGCGTAATGAATTTGATTACCGTACACCATTTGGTGTAGGAAGAAAGTTGCATACGTTTCCGTGGAGTGATGACGAAGACCCTACGAGGAAGGTACTATGGGGAGTACCGTATAGCTACATATATACTATATTAGGTTAATCTACTGGGGAGTAGATGCGTACGACGAGAGTACACAACCTTGAGTGTTGTTAACCAAATAACCTAATAATTAAGAAAACATAACTGAACGATATATGTAGGGTTATTTTAGAATGTATAATTGGTCCAGTCACCAGAACTTTGTTTCTAACCCCCCCCCCCCTCCTCATAACATACTCGTAGGTTAGGTTTGGGACAAAGATTTGGTAGCCTTTGGACACTTGTTAGGCAGTGTTATTATTTCCGTAAGGCTATATTTGATTATTATATTTTATCAATTCTGTTATGTGATGTTTTACGAGCTCTGATATATCTATTATCTATGCCTTTTTTGCAGGATATCAGACAAACCAACTTGAACTTCGATAGATTGGAATTATTGAAAAAAAAATCGGTCTGTCGAAATTCAGGTTGGTACAACTTGTGTATGTTGGTGACATCTTGATAACTGGAAGTGACAAAGATAAGATCAATGAAATAATGAATTATCTGAATCAGACTTTTTCTGCCAAAAACTTCGACACTCTTAACTACTTCCTTGGTATACAAGTCATACAGAAGTCTAAATCAGAAGTTTAGCTGTCTTAAAAGAAATATATCATCGATCTACTTACCCTGTTAGAATGGATAAAGCTAAACCTCTAATACCCCCATGATAGGTAATCTAATACTGTCCATACACAAGGTTAAAGCAATCAACAATGTTTGGGGATATAGAAGCATAGTGGTTGCCTTACAATATGTCACTGTGACTCAACCGGAATTATGTTTTAGTGTTAATAAAGTATCTCAGTTCATGCAATCCCTACTTTCAGAACACTAGTGTGATGTAAAGCATATTCTGCGATATTTAAGAGGGGCACTGGACCATGGAATAAATTTAAAAGCCAGTAAAGAACAACATATACAAGATTACAGTGATGTTGATTGGGCTTCAAATCCCGACGACCAAAGATCCACTACTGGATATTGTGTTTTCATGGGCCCAAACCCTATTTCGTGGTGCTCGAAGAGCAACCAACCATTTCTCGCTCCAGTACTAAAGCAGAATACATATCAGTAGTAAGTACGACTGCAAAAATCATGTGGATCAACTCCCTTGTTTATGAATTAGGGTTTCGATCTAGCAAAACACCCATGATTTGGTGCAATAATCTAAGAGATGTCTCTCTACTTGCCAACCCAATCCAGCATGCATGCACAAAGCACATTGAAATTGATATGTACTTTGTGTGTGAGCAGATCATGGCAGGAAATTAGATGTACAATTTTACATTTCTGCATTTCTCTATTTCCATCAACCTAGAGAAAACAAGTATTATAGAGTTACAGGGTCGAATGCATATGCATTCATACCCCGTGATAGTCTATAATTACATAATATTCGAAGAGCTCCCGGTGCATCGTTTAGTAGGTAACACCGTTGATTTTAGGATATTTTGCTTCTTTTCAGTGCATAGGCTGGGTTTTCACTAATCATAGAATCGATATCTATATTGTTTGATTGACGCAGAACTTCCTCTATATGTGATGCTACATTGATATAAATTATTAAGTAAAGTCACCAAAATACTCATCCACCTCATCTAAATTTTCAGATGTATTGTCGTTTACATCTTCAATGATGACACTGTCTTGTTCTGATGGTTTACCAACAACAGAGGTTGGCGAACCCTCTGACACAGTGGAAGTTGTTGGCATGGCGTCACTTTGTAGGCAGTCAAAAGGATTATTCAAAACTATATCATGTTGTGGTGAAAGACCTTGCAAACCTTTTTTATACGGCTTACGTGGAAGAGTGAACACGTTGTGCTTTGAGGTTGTATCTGATGCTCTATAATCAATTTTATCATTAGTTTTTGTCGTAGTACTTATAGCTTATTGTTCTGTTTTCTCCCCAGGTCTTTAATCACAATTATTATTAGTAGTAAACTCAAGTGTATATTGCGCTTCAGTTGAAACCTAAGTACCCTTCCCATTTTTATTATCAATATCAGATTTATTAATATCAGAATCCATTCGCTTCATTGTGTATGTATAAGTTGGATCTGCACCTGTTTCCTGATTATTATTCACGTTTGTCTTCATATGTTTAGTAGACGACTTTCTATGTTGCCACAATTTACAAGTTGTAATAGAACAATTTCTAGTATTATGTCAAAAAACTTTACAATTGTGTTGGAAAATATTTTGTTTATGAGGTGAATTTACTTAAAAAACCACGTTAATGGTAATCTATTTATGAACCATTATTGTAATTGGGCCGTTGCAAATTTATAATGGTAATATATTTATGTGGCATTATTATTGAGTCGTTACAAAAGCTAATGGTATTACAATGTTGTTTTAAATAAGAATAAATAAAAATCCACTAGCATTCCATCATTTTAGCAATGTGTATAATTTTTTCATTCTTCCTGTTTAAATGATGATATATAGAGAGAGAAGAGAATGATAAGAACAACATACACTATTCTTTTCTTTTTCCTTCAAAAAAAAAAGAATAATAAGCACTTTTCTTTTCTTTCTTCTTCAAAAAGTATAACATATTTTTTTCTTCCTTCAATAAAACAAAAAACATCTTGTGTAGTATTTCAAATTGCAAATTAGAATTGACTTTTTCAGTGCAAACGAGGTCAATATTGTTTCGATTAGAGAGGCTATTTTATCCCAGAGGTGGTGGAGGACTTTCGAGAACTGTTTGCACCTCCAAGTGGATCGCCAAAAACGCCTTCAAGAAAGAGACCTACCTAACATACGACTCGACCATTGTTTTCAAAAAAATTTAAGATATTCTACAAAAAAAACAGTGGCTTGAATTCGAATCTGGATGACGCTACCCCCATCATCCATGTTCCAGCATTCTAAACAAAATAAGTTATGAGACCTTTGGAAAAGATAGCAAGCCTAGAAATTAATTTTGAACGAAATTAGGTGGATTTAAGTATGGTTAAGATTGAGAAAATTAGATAAATATAATTACATATTCAGTTTATCAGTTAGAGATAAAAATGTTATCTCTAGTTCAATTAATATGTTAAAAAGATTGTTTCATAGAACCATACTAAATTAAAAATGGAAGCATTTGAATTTAACTTTGTGATAACTTGTCGAGGTACATATTAATAATTTAATAATCTATAAAATTTGTAAAAGAAGTATTAGTGTGAAAGCAAATATTTAAATGTTGACTTTCTAGTTTTAGGAACATTTAACTAAGATATAAATGTTTATGACTAAACATTTAATAACATGATAAATGTTATTAAATATGATTTAATGAAATGATATATAAATGGTATAGTAGTTATATTAAGTGAGTCATAAATATTTTAGTAATTTTGATAGAGAATTTAATGTTATAATAAACTTTAAATGTTACTTTTATTTTTAACATAAAATTAATATTTTGAAAATGTGATTTTTATTATTAGAGAATTTTAATCTTCGGACTTAATTCATGTGAACCACTTAAAATAATGTGTAAAAATGATCGCTGTCCTATTACATTTATTGATGATTGTTTGGATGTCATTTATGTACATCTTATGGACAATAAGAATTAAGTGTAAGAAGGTTTTTGAAAATGTAATTAATTAAATGCAAATATGAAAATTCCTTTATTATAAATGGAAATTAATTGCATGCATAATGTTTATGAAAATGTCATTAAGAAATAAAATTAATTGATTGAGTAAGCTTTTGCATTAAAATAAATTCACATTAATAGAATGCATGAATTATTTGAAAACGTCGTTAAGAATTGACATTAGCGGATGTCTTGTTAATGGTAATAGGGGAAAAAATCTGATTTCTCCTTCTTCGCAATCTCTTGTCAAGAACCTAAGCAAACGTGTTCAATTTGGGGAAGTCCTGTTAGCAACAGGGGAAAAACTCTGATTTCTCCTTCTTCGCAATCTGTTCTCCTTCATCCATTTCTTTCTCTTCAAAATATGATTCAATCTCTCTATTCCCTCTCTCTACCATCTCTTTCTTTCGCCAGTATGAGACGTTTCCAAACCCTAAAATTTTTATTCCAGATCTAACTCATTTCTTTGATTTCTCTGTCCTTCACCGTTCTTGCACTCCTACTGCCAACCACTACTTTGCAACTTTCCTCACTCCCCCTTCCAGGCGTGTTGCCCTCTCCTGAATTTGGCAACCCCGCTGGCATCGCATTTTCTTTTCTTGTGTCGAGAGCCTTGTTGATCCTCAACTATAATGTGCCCCCACATAGTTTCCAAGCAATTTCATACCATTTCATTGCTTGATGATCATTGACTCATGTGGTTTGGTGAAAGTCAGGTGTTTTGGCTAAGTGAGGTTTTGTTGGTACTCCAGAGTTGGCGACGCTGGTGGGATTCAACAACATTTGGGTTAGGGTCAACTTTCTTTGGAGGTGGTTGTTTCAGATATTTCGTGGAGTCGGTTTTGGTCCCTGTCAGGTATGTTGCTTGGTCTGTTTCGCAACTGGTCAGGCCTAATTTGGTATGCTATGATCTTTTACATACCAAGTATGCAATAGTGATCTGCTCGTAGGCTCTTATTTGGTGAGCTATTGGAGACTTTGAGCTATTGGATTGTCTGTGGTTTTGTTGGGAAAGTCGTAGTGATTGGTCTGACTGTTTCTGAATCTTTTCTTCTTGTTGGTTCTTGATTTGTCAAATGTAGTAACGTTAGAGCTGTTGTGAGTTATGTGTGAGTGTGTTGTTTTTCATTGGGTGATTGGAGATTGTTTAGAGTCTTAGTTTCTAGCTACTTTGGCTTCATTATCGGACTTTGCAAGTATTAGTTTCTCAGATCTATGCAACTGTGCTTCCGTGCTCTTCGGCAATAGCTTTTGCTATGGAGGATCATTGACATTGTTGTTGTACAGTTTTCCCTTTTACTTGGCAGTTTTCTATGGTAGTTGTCCTACTACGATGTCAAATGTTAGATGGAATTCTTTTCAAGCCTAGGCTACTACTTGAAGGATATTAACTATGTCAGATCTCTTTTCATGTGAGCTTGGGATGACTTTCAACAGCTACCAGACCATATTTAGGTTGCTTGTCTTAGAGCATCTCCAACAAGGTTACGGATCGTAACATTACGACCCGTAACATGTTGGGAGATATTGCGGATACCTCCCAACATGCGCGAGCCGATTTTATCGGCTCGCAATCTCAGGAGTCGATAAAATCGGCTCTTGCGGCTCCCGCGCCTACAAGTATGGCACGAGGGGGGAGTATATGTGTAATGTGTATGTCACGTTGATGCATGATGTTCTATGTACTGGAACCTTTATTATCTATATTATATGATGTTATATGTAATGTTAAACGGTATTTGAAACGTTTAATTATAAAACGATGTTTGAATAGTTTTATTTATAATTAGATTATAAAATGAACTACAGCGGCGCGATAGTTCGTAATATAAGGTTTTGAACTTTAATTAGTTGTACAAGATTCAATTTAAGTCGGATTTCTCCGAAAAAACTAATGTTCGAATCAAATTGATAGTATTTTTCTAGTGGAAGGGAAAAATCGAGTTTTCATGTTGTAGATTTTGTTTTATGTCCAAATCAAAATTTCAAATAGTCACCGTGGAATTCCTTTATAAATTATAACGTTTATTTAAATAAAATAAAGCGACACAAGACACGATGTACACTCCATTGGCTTTATATAGGTGGGCACGACACGATGTACACTCCATTAGCAATTTCTTTTCTTCTAGTCTCCTACTCCTTACTCTATTCCTATTCCAGCATTCCACTTGAAAAGAAAAAGTGTAGTTGCCTTATTGGTGTATGTCGACACAGGGAAACGAAAGTGTAGGCTCCACCTTGGCCAACTTGAGAAATGACAATGAGGCGGTATCAAATCATCGAGCTGGAAAAGAAAGGGTAGCTGAAGCGCTAAACCCTTTATGCTGGCGTAGAGAATAATCAGTGGTCGTTGTTTCGAAAACCGAAAAAAAATACCGGTCGTCGATTTTTCGGTTGTGAAGCCTACAAGAACCACAAGCTATTCCCCGATGAAATTGATTGTTGTTACTTTAAGGAATGGATTGACCACCCGATGTGCGAATGTGGAGTTCAATATGCATTGGAAACGCAAGCTGAAATTAGACGCTTGAACAAGAATGTTGCTGATGCAGCTAGAGCTGGATTTTTCCTACTCTGTGGTAGGCATACGTGGAAGCTATCTTATCGTGTTTTGTTGTACTTTGAATTTGATTTTTATGTGTTTAGTTGATGTGGTTCGTACGATGTAGTTTGGCATTTCTTCCTGTTGTAATATTGTAGTTCGTATGTTTATGTGGAAACTATCTTATTTTTGTGTTCATTACTATAAATTGGGATACGTACGGAGATGCCCTTTAATAATACAAATATTACGCACAGTACAATGCTCAGATCGTCCGCGATAGAGAATCTCCACTATGCACTAGTCATAGTCCACTGTACCCATGATAGAGAATCTACACTATACACTGGCATTGGACACTGTTAATGTCACGAAAGAGAATCTACACTATGCATTGTACCTGTAATAGAGAAACGTTGAAAGCTAATTTATTTCTCAAAAAAGTTTAATGTGGACGACCCTACTTGTTAAATTCCATAGCTACATAATGTGGATGACCCTGCACACATAAACTCCTAAGTAGCAATTACGTGGACGATCCTACACACTATAAACTACACCAAGACATGTACCGATATTGGAGCAATTGTACCAATAAGGAGGCGATCTGTCCAGTAAAGGGGTGCTCTGTCCAATAAAGGGGTGCTCTATCCAATAAAGCGGCGCTCAATCCAATAAAGGGGTGCTCTGTCCAATAAAGCTACCCATTGATAAGAACGGGTACCTTATATACAACATCAACATCGCAACCATATCTTATATCCAAACACATTCAAAAACAGAAATGAATTCCAATTTTATGACATGCATCATGGCTTTTAACAGCAATTCGGAGGAAGAGGGAATCCTTCAAGAGGAAGCAGAAGAAACACGAGACTTATACCATGAAGCCTATGGCTCATCATCCACTTGTCGAGGAGGGTCAGTTTATGGAAGGAGATTTATACACTGAAATCATGCTAAATACCATAAATCTCTGATGCAAGATTACTTCAATGACAACTGCACTTACGGGCCTGATATGTTTCGTAGAAGATTCAGGATGCAGAGAAATCTATTTCTTTGGATATTGGCGGGTATTCAAGGTAACAATGATTACTTTAAGTACAAACAAAATGCATCAAAGATGCAGGGGTTGTCCGGTTTTCATAAAATGAAGTCCGCTATGCGAATATTAGCTTATGTCACTCCTGCTGATGCTTTGGACTATGCATACCGAATAACAGAGAGCACAATACTTGACACACTTGAAAAATTCTGCCAGGCTGTGGTGGACGTCTACGGAGAAGAATACTTAAGGTCTCCGAACGAAGCAGATTGTAACAACCCGGAAATGCGAGCCAGTTTAAAATTTTTATTTTGGCAATTTTAGCGAATTTTGAACATTTAAAATAGATTATTTTAAATAATAACGACAAGAAATTTATTTTGAATAGAATTCGAACGTATATATTATATACGTCGTCGTTAGAGTATAAATAATTATATATAATTATAAAAGGAATTGAAAATGGCGCGGTAGTTCGATAGTTCGATTTCAAACTTCAGTT
Source organism: Allium sativum (assembly GCA_030737875.1). Taxonomy (NCBI): domain Eukaryota; kingdom Viridiplantae; phylum Streptophyta; class Magnoliopsida; order Asparagales; family Amaryllidaceae; genus Allium; species Allium sativum. Next base: position 294,932,161 of record CM060912.1, read on the forward strand.
GAATGTACCGGGTGCAAAATAAACCAGATTTTAGTGAAACCAAAAATAATAGGATCTATTTGAGGATATCTTTCCAACGAATGTGAAAAATTAAAATTTCATAGCGGGAATCAAAAGATATGTCTAGTTGAAAATTCTGAATAGTCGCTATGGAATCCAGGCCCTTAAAAATGGGAATTTTGCAAACGACCTCGGATTTCGACGAAACTACTTTTGTTGGATCCGTGATGTCAAATTATTGTTAGATTCCAAATTTCATAATTTTTTGAATCAAAATGTGAGCATGGCAAAAGAAAATGTGTTTGACCAGTTTCAGTTGATTTTAATCGACTGGAAAATGGCCATTTTTCCAACGGTCTCAGAATTCGACGAAACTAGTTTTGTTAGGACCGTATCGTCAATACGAAGCTAGAAAATATTTTTCGGGAATTTTTAGAGTTTGTACGTGATCCCGGTAAATTGAAATGCGTGTTCAAATTCAATATATAGAGTTATATGTTGATTTTGACGAAAACTGATCGAAATAGCTTGCGATACATATCTCATTGTGTTCGGAATGGGGGTAATTAGCTATGGACGACAGGCGGTGGGCCTCGTTTAGAGGTCGTATGAAAAAGTCAACTTTTTGTAAGTTAAATAATCAAAATAATTAAAAATTAAAAACATTCTCTCCTCTCCTTACTTCCTCTCAGCCCCCCCCCGGTTTTCTTCAAATCAGAAATCAAAACGAAAAAAATAAAAAAAGAAAGAGAAAGGGGGGACGCGATTCACGCCCCCCCCCCCCCGACCGTTCGCCGCCGCCGCCAGGGGGCGCAACGCCTCCCTGACTTCCCCCTCCACTTCTCCTTCCCCTGACCTTCTTCTCCAATCGCTCCCCCCCCCCCCGACGCGAAGACCGACGCCCAACTCGAGCACCCCGCCTCCTCGTTGACCGCGCAGCCCTACCGCCGCCCCACATCACAAAATCCGAGCCCCAACCATCTTCAACAATCACCGATTCCAACGCTGAAACCCTAGAATAAATTGATGTAAGTTTTCTTTTACATATTTAATTTTATTTTTCAGTTTTAATTAGGTTTTGTTTGAAGAAAATGAATAGGGTTTTTAATTAGTAAAGATGGGATCTTTGATGAAAGAAAAATATGATTTTTAACATGTAAAGATTATATTTTTATAAAGGTAAAGCTTTGATTTTTAATGCAAAGAGGGCTTTGTTTTTTTAAGTAAGGAAAGGAACGATTTTTATCATCTAGAAGAAGAAATAAAAATTTGGTTTTTATAATGAAGTAAAGATTATATTTTTAATCATAGAAAGATGATATTTTTAAAAGAAGAAAGATGCGACTTTTAGCAAACAAAAATATGATTTTTATTATATGTAGAAAGAATAAAAATAAAATTCTTATTATATATATGTTGAAATTAAAATGTGATTTTTATAGTGATGAAATAAAAATAAAAATCTTTATATTTGAAAAGGCGAAATCTTTATATTTGAAAAGGCGAAATCTTTATATTTGAAAAGGCGAAACCTTTATGTAGAGAATAGCGTGATAAAAATATAATCTTTATTATATGAACATCGATATAAAAATAGAATTTTTATCTATATAGTAGCGATGTAAAAATAGAATTTTTATCCATATGGAGTGATTATAAAAATATAATTTTTTATATACATAGCAACAATATAAAAAAATGTGATTTTTATATATGTAGTGACTACGGGCAGTGAAAGTGACGAAAGGCGAGAACGACGAAGATTTCTACATAAGAAGAGTTGTGGCGTTTGGATTAGCTATCGGTGAGAACTTCTCACTCTAAATTACTTTATTTCTAGTTATATATATATATATATACTAGGATGCAGATGGTGCTTAGCAGCACCCGACACCCGTCATCCACAGACCATGGATGGCTTGTTTGTTTGATTGATGTGTTGTGAAAATTTGTTTGTGATGTGGATGCGAAATCAATAATATATTCATGTGTTGTAATAAATATTTTATCGTTAAAAATATAATTTTTAACGAGAATGTGAATCAATAAATAATTATAAACAAATCGGCCGATTTGTTTATATGCACTGATTTGACTGATATTGGTTGGGATGATAAATTTTACACATCACCCAACTGCACAAATAAAAATCTGTGTTTGTTGATTTGAAACCCCATACGGGTGTTGGGATGATATTTGGCGTACACTAATCCCAATTATTTCATTGTATGTCGATCGATTGATCGACAGGCTGTGTAAGCATTGATTATTTATATTTGATGCTTATGCAGCTGTGTTGTGCACTTTGGATGATGGTTGATGGTTTATCGTTGCTATTATATACATGTGTTGTATGGAATCCGTATAATTAACGTTATATGGTAATTGATTGGGCCTCATTCCAATCGGGGAAAATATTCATGTGTTGAAACTATTCAAGTGTTGAGTAAAATATTTTAACAATAAAATTTACATCTTTATCATATTTAAAATTAGAACTACTTCACGGCGGAGTCTGATTTAAAAATCAAACGATAGATACCATAATTTTATAAAATATTTTACATAAAAAAATAGTGATGTGTTGACAGTACTCATGTGTTGAGATTAGTTGTGTGTTGAAAGAAATATAGATTCATGTGTTGAATAGAATAAATATTCATTTGTTGAATAGAATAACGAATTTATTGAAATATATAAAGTCGTGTTGATTAGAGTTGCGCTATTTTGACGTGAACGATATTTATATCGATTATATTCGTTTTTATAATGAATATAGAAAAGAAGTGATTTCAAAATATAACGTTTTTAAAATATTACCATTTATGTAGTAATGATATGAAATATTCAATTTTGATTTGAAATTGAATGTAGCGTTGAAATGGTTTTGAAAACGAATTTAAAACGATTTATAAAATACGTTTTAAAAGGAAATCGACGAAATATATATAATATATATATATTATATTTATAGTGGCCCGAATAGAACGCGCCGCGCCGCGGTAGTTCGTGAATTTCGACCATTGACTTCGAATTGACGTTGCGGGAGATCCGACCGTCGGATTCTCCTAAAACCAGAACCGTTGGGTTCGTATCGAAAAGAGATTTCCAATGAATATTAGAAATTTGAATTCTAACGGTTAGATTTGGAATTATGTCCAAATCCAATTTAGAAAAGGTCGCTGTAAGTGCAGTTCGATGGCCATTGGTGGAAATCGACTGTACGGGCCTTGATAAAATTATTAAAAATATTAATAATTTGTGTAAAATCATAATATGTGAATTGGAAAGAACTGGGATGAAAAACTCCATATTTGAAAGGATAAAAATATATTTTTGTCTAAATAAACTAGTTTTGAACTAGAATTGAAATCAATTTATTTTTGAAATAAATAAAGTGAATTTGAAAGTGATTTTAAAAATAATCGATATTCCCAATACGTGAATTGGACTGGAGCTGAATCGAAGTTATCTTCGGAATATTTCGATGTTGGATTTCGTGACTATACAGATATTGTTATGGGAATTTAAAGATATATTTTATATCGTTATTTCCAATACGATATTTGTTGGTTTCAGAATTTGATATTGAATATAAGCCGGTATATTTTCTATTCAGAGCCTTGTATTTAATATCAAATGTGACTTGGGTTTGTCGTGAATGGTGTCTTCATTAACACTGTTCTTAAGCCCAATAGAGAAGAAGATTAAATCTTTCTATTTAGATTTAATGAAGTGTATCAATTAAATAATATTTAATTGGAATCGTATTTGAATTGGTTATTAGGTTCATCGTGAGCGGTGTTTTGAACAACACCTGTTCTTTAACTCGATTAACAATAGCGTGTGATTTTGGGTTTACCTTGAATCGTGTTTTAGATGACATTGGTTCTTTAACCCAGTTAAAGGCAGGATATTGATTTTTGAAAAGATTAAAACTAAGTGGAGTTTTAATGAATCTTTAATTAGATTGAAATGTGAATTGATAATTTAAATTATCAAATTTGAAAGGTGATCGAGAATGGAGTACCACCAGTTTTGCTCCAAAGCGATAGTTAAATCTGTAATTAGATTTGAACGTGAAATGGTAATTAATTTTACCGATAACACCGTGGTGTCAGATATGGAGTATTACCAGTTTTGCTCCATGGGATAAATTTGTTGGGATTGGGAAAAAATAATAATTACTTTGTTGTGGTTCGCTAAGCCCGACTTGTTTGAAATGATATCCAAAGGAAGATTAAAGAATAAATTTAGAATAATTTATCTTTGATAAAATTAATGGGAACCTATTCCCTAAAAATGTGATTTTGTGAATAAAAGAATATTCTGAATTGGAATGAGGCGTTTGTTGTGTTTGTGTAACATTTGTTTATCATATACGTGGGTTATTCAGAAAGGTCGGGTTTATACCCATTCTGAATAACCGATTCGACGAGATGTCGAAGATGAAGATGGTGGTTGAAGACCGGAAGTCTTCACATCGTTTGGGTGATTACTGACGATCTCGATTGGGCTGTACACCTAAGATGAGGGAAACAGTTGGTGATCGTCTAGACATACTTGGAGATGGATGGATATGCGAGGAAAGTGCCTCCGGTTTCGTTCAGACCCAGAGCGAACTTGTAAATGGATTGTGTGTCTCATATTGGATTTTATTCTGTGTTGATTGATCTCTATTAAATATACATCTGTTTGGTGGCGGAGAATTTATTCTCTTGCTTAACGCCCTTCTCTGAGACGTACGAGCTCAGAGGTTGTATATCGATGGACATCAGTCGCATGGAGTGAATTGCCAGTGTGGCACGCGTAAGTGGCAATTGATCAAGGCTTCTGTTGAAAAGCAAAGTCTTGTAGTTGATGATCAAAGCACGATCTGTGTGACGTAGCTTAGTGTATAACGTGAATTCGCGAGCCTCACACCTCGGTATGAGTCAAAAACGGGATAGTGACTGCAGGGAGAGCACGACGTTTCTTTCTAGCTAGGGTGGTGTCAGTGACCTACCAGCCCTGACATTTATATACTTTTCACCTGTGTGGTTGTTGGATACGAGGCGCCTCAGATATAGGTATGTAAGGATCGGGAAACGTGTGTTCAGGAATAATTAATCCTCAAAAGTAAGAAAGGACCGGCCCTGAAGGTCCAAGGATCATAGTGGGGTCCTGAGACATTTGCTAGAGTGTCTCGAACGCGGAGAGGAGCTTGCCCCTTGCCTCGACTCATGACGGAAATCCAATTTCCAATACGTGATATTGCGGTTTTAATTGTAGAACTAGTATGGCGACATGATAGATGGTACCCATGCCGCCTATGATTGATATTTATGATTTGAATTGTTTTGACACTATACACTTATTATAGTATCAAGAGATTTTTTTAAACGTACCAAGCATGTTTGGCTATTATAAGGGAAAACCCTATCCTCCGGCTTGCGTTGCATTATGTGATGGGACCTGGGTCTTATAATAACTTCATTTTTCCAAAGAGCATTGCGCTGTTTTGTTATATGCACTAGTATTCTTGGGAGGAAACCCGTTCCGTGTTATACGGCGTGGTCCCTTGAATTACTCTCTTTTAAAGTAAAGTTTTAAATAACTGTTTTAATTCTCACATCAGTCCTATGACTGACCTGGAGTTTATTGTTTTAACCTAAACTCTGGGTGCCCTTATTTTCGACATGGGCAGCTAGTAGTTTTGGTTTTGCAGATTTATATTCACAGGATCCTGATTTACAGCTGGAACGATGCTCAGAAAGCTCTGTATCCGTGCATTACTTCTAGTTGTGTTTTTGTATTATTTGCCGCTACGATGTATTTAAATGTAATTTAAATCTCTGATATTTATCGAATGTAATTTATTCATTTATATTCTATATATTCTTGTATCTGATGGAATTGTTGTAATATACAATGAAGTGTTCTTTTGTTTGCATTCTATTTTGTCTTGTCCTCAATTCTAACCGTGCTTTCCTTTACGGGGAAGTTCGGGTCGTCTCAGTTTGGTATCAGAGCTCGAGAACAAGACACATTAGAACCATACAAAAGAATTCATCAGATATTGGATTAGTAATATCCAATTAGAATGACTCATTAGAGATAGGATCAGTAGTATCCTAGAATGAGTGTGAAGAGTATATTTTTCAAATAAAAACAAATTTTGTTTTGAAAATTTAAATCGCTTTATACGCATTTGAATATCTATTTATTTTGAATATGGACAATCCAGTATATAAAGGTTTTGTATATACGCGTCATGAACGTATATTCGAAGTTTTAATATACTGGATAGATATAGTATTACACTCTAGTCGCTCGGAGATGATTTTGATGATGGAGCTCCATTACCAAAATATATGTTCGTGTTTCGAAGGTGTGATATCTATATATTTCCATTAGACTGGTGTGAGAACCAAAACTAATATAGATAGATTTATTGTTGTGAATTGGCATCAAAAACATGATTTTCTGTATATGTATCAAAAATTATGAATTTGAAACAATAATTCACTAATTGATTGATGGTTGTGTTGTTTGTTTATTTGTTTGATAATTTTGAGCCATTTAGCCTAATAGAATCGAATATTGAATTGTATTGAAAATTAGTCGCATTTGTTTGCATATACACGTACTTACATTGAACAGGTCATAGCAAGGAGGTTAGAGCAGAGAATAAAATTTGTTTGCCCGACAAATTGGTACATGTTTACTATAATTTACTGTTTTGTTTGGGTGATGATGATTTTATGAGCCGATTGGCTAGCCGCTTGGCTTTTTCTTTTTTAGATCAAAAGGCCTATATGGCAATTTTGGGATTTTCCCGTTGCTCCCGGTGCAGGGGAGGTTATGGCGAAATTTTTCGAAAATTTAGGGTGTTAGCCAAATTTTTGAAAAATTTGAAAAGTTCTTAGAAACTGAAAAGTTGAAGAACTTAAGCCGTAGTCAAAATAATGGAAGTTGAGTTGATTTGTTAAACAACTTTCGGCTTCGTTCCTTTTCGTCTTCCATTATTATGTTCCTTTTCGGCCTTTGATTTAGAGAAGATTAGAATATCATCAATAAAAAAAAGCAGAACAAATTTATTCAATTAAATCACACATTGAACTGATTAGAAAATAGTTAGAAATATATACTTGTGCATTATATATGTTTGAACAGGAAATTGGATAGCTGTTGAGTAAAGAATTTATTTGCGTGCCCGACAAATAGGTAAACCTTAATGAGTTGGATGCGCACTTTTATTATTATATCAACTCCTGTGAATGCCATTGGATGCGGAGTACTGGTTATTCTGTGTGAAATAATAAACATTGCCATAGGATAGAAACAATTAATTTTGAACTACATTACATGGCATACTTCTGGAAGATAGGCATACTTCATCATATACCACATAAGCATTTAGAGCTTGTGTGACAAGGTGGAAGATTTACCATACGAGCGAGAGGCTTGTATGGCGATGACTATATTTTACAGGTTGAACTGATGACTGATATGGTGTAACAACCCGTATTTTTGAATAACATGTTATAACATAAATCGAGGCAGAATTAAACTATAAAATCTGAATCAAGGGAAACGGGCTGTGCCATTGCGTTCGTCTCGGAAAAATACGCGAAATAGAGTCCGAGTTTTCGAAAATCGGAGTCTGTATGACCAAAATATGGCCTCGCGAAGTTTGACGAAAAATTCAAATTCAAAACAGATTCAAATTTCAGAAAATCAGAAGTGGCGGGAAAATTCCCGCCAGACCCAGGGGGGTTGACCTGGGGGTCGACTGGGGAGTCGACCTCCCCCCCCCCCAGGTCGACTGGGGAGTCGACCCCTGGGTCGACCTGGGTGTCAACCTCCCTGGTCGGCCAGGTCGGCCTGGTGCACCTGTTTTGGCTGTTTGGACCTGTTTTGGAGGCTTGTGACGGGATTTGATGGCTTGGATTGAATCTAGGGTTAATCCTATGGCTAATACTATCCTAATCTTCTATAAAAAGACCCCTAAGCCTAGCCTAAATCACCATTATTCAATCCTACAACTAAACTATGTCAAATTTGTTCCTCTCATGGCCTCCACTCTCATGCTAAAATTTCTAAGTTTATTTATATGAGAGATTTTGGGTGCATACAAGTGTTTTCAAGCTTGTATGAGTGTTCTTAGTTTGCATTCAAGTCAAGTTGCAACATTTCTATTTCAAAGCAAGGATTTTTATTAAGGGTTTTTCATTTGGAGCTTGCATATTTGGGTTTCTTGGTGATTGCATAAGGGCTTCGTCTCAATCTTTTAAATAAATATTCATTTGTGTCTTCATAGCATTGTAAGCCCTTTTCTACTTTCATTCTTTGAACTCTAAAGTTAAATGAATGATGCAAGTTTGGTTGATCATTATGATATGCAAGTTTGGTTGATCATGTTATGCAAGTTTGGGTTGATCATGTTATCATGTTATGCAAGTTTGGGTTGATCATGTTATCATGTTATGCAAGTTTGGGTTGATCATGTTATCATGTTATGCAAGTTAAACTTGAGTTTGTGAAGCATAAAGCTTCAAGCTTTATGTTAAAGGTTGCATTTTGGCAACATGGAAGTTATCATATCCCTTATGATAACTTGCATGTGAGGCTAAATGCGAACTTCTAGCAACTACATGTCATTTATCACCATGTATCACTTATATGTTAAGTTTGGTTTTATGCATACTTTTGAAGCCAAATAATGCAATATGCAAGTATATGAACATATGTACATTTCATATGCCACTATGTTAAACTTGTGGCTTCAACACCTTTTTGTCATGATTATGCCAAATTCCCTATTTTATCCTTTATGCGTTGTTGCGATTATGTAAACGATGGGATTACGTTGGGGTTGGGTAACATTATGACAAAAACATGGTTTTTATAACATGACGTGATATGTAATTATGTTTTGGAAACATAATGGACATGACACTTAGAAAAGATGAGTGTGGCCAACTCGAGGTTGCATTGAGTTTGTAGCTTAAATCTACCCGGACCTGCCTGGCTTAACTAGTGGCTACAAACAATAGGACCCAATGTGAGAAGTTGGTCATGTTGTGCTCGAACCCAAGGTTAGACCTAGTTGTGGTGTAAAGCTACCCGGACCCGCCCGGCTTAACTAGTAACCACAACAAAGGCTAATGTGAGAGGTTAAAGCGCATTAAGTTAATTAATGCCTCCTGATTAGGGTTAAGTCATGGTCCACTTAGTACTTAACCAATTTGGGCTTGATGGGTTAATCGGGGTTAAGTCAGGAACCTTGGGTACGCTTAACCAATTTAATCCACGTTTGGATCGGGTTAACCACATTTAACCCGTTAAGAAACCCTAGTTGCGTGGTCCTTTTCAGCAGTAACCCTCTAGATAGTATCATAAGACCCTAGGACTAGGCTAGGGTGGGGCACGATTACTGGGCTGATTGTAAGAGACCAAAAGAGACGGCTGAATGATGCACCGGTTGTTCAGACGGACCATGGTCGTGCACATTAAGTCTGGGGTTGAACACGGGCACCGGTAGGTTTAGACTGTGCATCCTGGAATTGTGTCTGAGGGTTACACCGTAGGGCCTGATACACCCTAGGGGTGGACCCTGCACAGTCAACTACATTACATGATTAAGCCGTATGACACCGACACAAGACGAGTTAGGCTTATAGGGAGCCGATCGACTAGACCGTGTAGTTGGACCTTGATTTAGGTCACCTCATGATATTGAGCGAAGCTTGGGCCAAGGGATCAATTCTTGTTTTTACTTGACATGTTGGAATGCTAGTACACCCGTGGTGCAAAACTTAACCTTGATTATGCGATGACACCTTTACCTATCTTGTTAGTTATTCATCATGCCAGTATGCTGTTATCCTTATGTTCATCTCAGCTTCTCATGCCAGTTAACTTTACTAGTTCACGGACAGATAGTAGTAGGGCTTACCATTCTTTTTGACTGACCTGTTTTCTTTCGCCTCTTTTCATCCGTTTCCCCCCCTCAGGTCCTCAGGGTGGGAACATTGGAGCTTAGCTTGGATCTTTACAGCTTGCTTACTGGATTTGCTCATGTACGGTTTTGGACATTGAGCTAGCTATGGTTTATCACTTCATTTTGGGGATAGTACTTTATGTATTTCAGTTTTTCAGTTTATGTTTTCTCTAGACTTTGTTGTTGGAAAATAATGATCAAGTACTTTGTTGTAACATGACTATGGTTTTGAAATGCTAGTTTTATCCGCTGCTTTAATACTCTGTTTTACTTATATGTTCTGCCTTGTGATATCTGCATGCATGTTTACCTCGTTTAACGCCCCTCCAAAGCCAATGTACTTGCAAGAGTTACCTTGGCGGAGGTGGGGTGTTACATTTGGTATCAGAGCATAAGGTTTACAAGATTTGAGCAAAAGGTTTTTAAAAACTTACCTTTTGAAAAACTATTTTCAAAACCAATTAAGTATTTTCCAAGAAAAGTCTAGTTTATTTTAAAAGGCTATTCCCCAAAAGCCATAGCACTATCCTTCGTTTCTTTGTTCTGAATCTATCTTTTTCTTTTTCAGTATAGCCGATCTTAACCTTCCCGAGGGAGTGACCATTCTCGGATGGTTCCGGAGGTACTTGGAAGCTAGGGCCAACGATGTGGGCCCAGCAAATACCCCCAATATAACTGAGGTTCCCCCTCCTCCTCCTCCTCCTCAGAATCCGCAAGCAGATTTCGCTAAGATTTGCAAAGACTTTAAGGCAATGGGTGGCAAGAACTTTATTGGGATGGAGACTTTTGTGGAGGCAAGAAATTGGTTGAAAGAAACTGAAGATCTCTTTGCCATCTTTGATGTGGAAGATCATAGAAGGGTTTTATTGGCAGCATGGTTATTAAAAGAAGAAGCTGCTTAATGTGGGAGGTCACCAATGCTACGAGGCCTATAGAGACTTGGGCCGACTTTAGGACAAGATTTGGGCTTAAGTTTCTATCATCAGCTGAGGCGAATCTGCAATTGGAGAAGTTTATATCTTTGAAGCAAGGGGACATGACAGTGAGGGAGTATGTGAATGAGTTTAACAAGCTCGCCCGATTCGGTTTGGACATGGTTAATACTCCCCAGAAGAAGGCTTTGCGCTTTGCCCGAGGGTTGAACGAGCCATTACAAGGTTTAGCCCTATCTCATATACCCATGGGGGCCACTTTCGAAGGCCTAGTAGACATGGCATTGCTTCAAGGAGACAATAAGAATAGCAAGAAGGAAGACAAGACTAATGAGACTCAAACCAAGAAGACAGACTCCAAGTGGGGAGGAAATCAGAGCAATCAGAACAACAAAAACAACAAGAACAACAAGAGCAACAAGGCCAAGGCAAAGGATCCAAGAAAATGCCACTACTGTGGGAATGTTGGGCACATAGCTAAAGACTGTAGAAAGAAGAAGAGGAAGTCGTGCGAATGCTTTCATTGTGGAGAGACTGGACATTTTAGCAAGGATTGCCCCAAGAAGCAAGGGCAGAATCAGCGTGCAGGACCTTCTGGAGGGCAACTGCATGCTCTCACTGCTGCTCCAGTTCAGGGCCGAGGTAGTATTTCTGTAGAAAGTCTTGTTTATATTTCTGATTATCCCGTTCGCACCTTATTTGATTCTGGCGCATCACATAGTTTTATTTCTTCTGACATTGTTGAAAGTTTGCACCTAAGTACTAGCCTAGTTGAGGATCCCGTTTGTGTTTCAAATCCAATTGGGGGTTCCGCCCATCTATCTATGATTTGTGTGGATTTGAAGATTTCTATCTTGGCCGTAGAATTCACGTGTAATGCTTATGTTCTCGGATTCACGGGATATGGGTTGATCTTGGGCATGGATTGGTTGTCCAGTTATGGAGCCATCCTCGATTGTGAGCATAGGGTGGTGAGGCTCATGACTCGCCTCGGTAATACCCTAGAAATTTCTTGTAACCCTAGAGGTCCTGTCATGTTATGTTATCTTGAATCTCTCGACTCGTCCATCGATGATCTGCAATCTGTAAGGGTGGTCCGAGACTATCTTGATGTCTTTGAAGAAGTTAAGGGGTTACCCCCTAAATGAGAGATAGATTTTCGCATTTATCTAGTTGATAATGCCAAGCCAGTGTCATTGCCCGTTAGGAACATGGCCCCTCGTGAGAGAAGGGAGCTCAGTAAGCAAATCAAGGAGTTGCTTGAGAAGAATTTTATTAGACGAAGCATTTCTGAATGGGGTGCTCCGGTGGTATTCGCTACTAAGGCGGGTGGTTCGCTTCGTCTATGTGTTGATTATCGAGAGTTGAACAAGCTGACAAAGAAGAATAGGCACCCTTTACTGAGGATTGATGATCTCTTTGACCAGCTTGTAGGTGCTTCTGTTTTCTCTCAGCTCGATCTAGCCACCGGCTTCCATCAGCTTAGAGTAGCTGAGGATAGCATTGATAAAACTGCGTTTAGGACTCCAGACGGATTCTTTGAATGGCTTATCATGCCATTCGGTTTGACTAATGCACCCGCCTACTTCGTAGACTTGATGAGTAGGGTGTTCAGGGAGTTCCTTAACAAGTTTGTTGTTGTCTTCGTGGATGATATTCTGATCTTCTCAAAGGATGAGGAAGAGCATGCTAGGCATCTCAAGGAAGTGATGGATACTCTTAGGGCGCATCAGTTGAAAGCCAAGTTCTCCAAATGTCATTTTTGGAGAAGGGAGGTTCGGTTTCTTGGACATATAGTTTCTAAGCAAGGCATAACGGTGGATCCCGCGAAGGTGGTTGTGGTTCAAGACTGGAAGACTCCTAGGAATGCAACCGAAGTAAGAAGCTTTCTCGGTCTGGCGGGCTACTATAGGAAGTTCATCAGGGACTTCGCTAAGATTTCGGCCCCTCTTACAAAGTTGACGAAGAAGAACTTAGTCTTTGCATGGGACTTGGAGTGTGAGCTTACTTTTCAAAGGCTCAAGAGAGACCTTACCTCAGCTCCAGTTTTGGCATTACCCGATAGTGGTAAGATGTTTACCGTGTACACAGATGCATGTGGCACGGGGTTAGGGGCTGTTTTGATGAAAGAGGGAAGAGTGATATGTTATGGGGGTAGGCAACTTAAAGTTCATGAGAAGAACTATCCCACTCATGATATGGAGTTAGTGGCGATCGTCTTTGCACTCAAATCCTGGCGCCACTATCTTCTAGGAGAAAGGTTTGAGTTGTATACTGATCACAAGTCACTCAAGTACCTCTTCTCGCAAAAAGATCTGAATCTAAGGCAGCAAAGGTGGATGGAATTCTTGGCATCTAATGACTTCGAGATAGCTTATACCCCTGGCAAGGGTAATGTTGTGGCGGATGCACTAAGCAGAAGGAGGCTGACTTTGAGCCCCTTGTTCATTGAGATGAAGAACTTAGAATTCTTGGCGACCTTTGATTTCACGACTACTTTTGAGTCGATGACGGGTTCTTTAGCATCCCTTGAGCTTAGACCCACACTTCTTGATCAAGTTGGGGCTTCACAGAAGGAAGATCCGCAAATAGTCGAGGTCATGGATAAGTTGATTTGGGGTGAGACGTCTAGTCACCTTGCTAGATATACCATTGATGATAAAGGTTGGCTAAGGCGTGATGGGAGATTATGTGTTCCTCGAGTGGGAGATTTAGTGCATAAAGTTATCGAAGAAGCACATCGTTCGAAGATGACTATACATCCTGGAGGGGATAAGATGTATAGGGATATGAAGCACATTTTCTTTTCGGCTGGAATGAAGAAAGACGTGGCAGAGTATGTCTCAAAGTGCATGGTGTGCCAACAAGTGAAAGCCGAGTCGAAGAAACCAGGTGGGCTATTACATCCCTTGGAGGTCCCGCAATGGAAGTGGGAGAGTATTTCTATGGATTTTGTGGATGGATTGCCTAGGTCAAGGAGAGGGAACACAAGCATATGGGTCATAGTTGACAGACTTACGAAGAGTGCTCACTTCATCCCAGTAAAGAGCAAGAGGACCGCATCATGGCTAGCATCTATTTATCTTCGAGAGATAGTACGGTTACATGGAGTTCCTTCTAGCATAGTTAGCGATCGTGACCCAATTTTCACTAGCCAGTTCTGGAACAGTTTGCAAGAAGCGATGGGTACACGATTGAATCTGAGTACAGCCTATCACCCCCAGACGGATGGCCAAACCGAAAGGGTGAATCGAGTGCTAGAAGATCTCTTGAGGCTTTGTGTTCTTGACTTTGGTGGTACTTGGGAAAACCACCTTCCTCTTGTAGAGTTTGCTTATAATAATAGCTATCAAGCCAGCATAGGGATGGCACCATTTGAAGCTTTGTATGGGAGGCCGTGTAGGTCACCATCTTGTTGGTGGGAGACAACAGATAGGCTTATACTTGGGCCCGATATGATACGGGAGACATCCGAGAAAGTTGAATTGGTGAGAAGAAGGATGAAAGCGGCCCAAGATAGACAGAAATCCTATGCTGACAAGCGAAGGGCAGATTTGGAATTCGAAGTGGGAGACATGGTTTTCGTGAAGGTTTCACCTTTACGTAATGTGGTTCGTTTTGGAGCAGTGGGGAAGCTGGCACCAAGGTTCGTAGGACCCTTCCCTATCATAGAGAGAATTGGAAAGATGGCCTATAAGGTGGAATTGCCCGAAAAGCTAGCCGGAGTGCATAATGTCTTTCATGTCTCGCATCTTCGAAAGTGCCTTCATGAGTCCGCCAAAGTGGTTGAACCAAGCATTCTTGAAGACATTGAGGTAGAGAAAGAAGCAACCTTGAGAAAAGCTCCGATTCGTATTTTGGGAACAGAGATCAAGAAATTAAGGAATCGAGAAGTCAAGTTGGTGAAAGTTCAGTGGAGTGAAGCCGATGAAGATGCAACTTAGGAAACCGAGGAGAAGATGCGTGGGCTTTATCCATTCCTTTTTAAGGGTACATTCTCGACCTCTTTCTTAATTAGCATATCTTTCTTTTTCTATCCATGTTTATCTTGTTTATCTTGTTAATCATGTCATGAGGACCTTAGGTAGAACCCCGTTGGATGAAACATGTATTTGAAACATGTTACGCTTGATGGTTGCAAGTGGTTGCAAGTGTTTGCACGTGGATACTCGTGGATGCATGATACACATTAGGCTCTAAGATCGGCTCACACACTTTCATGTTGCATATGCATGAGTGCTTATACTTTTTCATGGATGAAACTTGTTATGCTATCACATGGATGTTGCATATGGATGAATGTTATGTGCACTCATGTAGAGATTATAAATTATGTTAGGAATTCGCATACATATGGACTCATTTCACTAACATACTTTGCATTAAGGAGGTTTACTGTATCAGTAACCGCCTGATTTTCGCATTGGATAAGTACATATACACACACCTTTGCATATGATCATACAACATTTAGAATCCTTTAAGGACAATGACTGCACGTGGATGATGTTTTGAGTAGATGGATGGTAGGATACGTTCTTCCTAACTTGGAGATTTCGGGGACGAAATCCTTTAAGGAGGGGAGAATGTAACAACCCGTATTTTTGAATAACATGTTATAACATAAATCGAGGCAGAATTAAACTGTAAAATCTGAATCAAGGGAAATGGGCTGTGCCATTGCGTTCGTCTAAGAAAAATACGCGAAATAGAGTCCGAGTTTTCGAAAATCGGAGTCCGTATGACCAAGATATGGCCTCACGAAGTTTGACGAAAAATTCAAATTCAAAACAGATTCAAATTTCAGAAAATCAGAAGTGGCGGGAAAATTCCCGCCAGACCCAGGGGGATCGACTGGGGAATCGACCTCCCCCCCCCCCCCAGGTCGACTGGGGAGTCGACCCCAGGGTCGACCTGGGTGTCGACCTCCCTGGTCGGCCAGGTCGGCCTGGTGCACCTGTTTTGGCTGTTTGGACCTGTTTTGGAGGTTTGTCACGGGATTTGATGTCTTGGATTGAATCTAGGGTTAATCCTATGGCTAATACTATCCTAATCTTCTATAAAAAGACCCCAAAGCCTAGCCTAAATCACCATTATTCAATCCTACAACTAAACTATGTCAAATTTGTTCCTCTCATGGCCTCCACTCTCATGCTAAAATTTCTAAGTTTATTTATATGAAAGATTTTGGGTGCATACAAGTGTTTTCAAGCTTGTATGAGTGTTCTTATTTTGCATTCAAGTCAAGTTGCAACATTTCTATTTCAAAGCAAGGATTTTTTTAAAGGGTTTTTCATTTGGAGCTTGCATATTTGGGTTTCTTGGTGATTGCTTAAGGGCTTCGTCTCAATCTTTTAAATAAATATTCATTTGTGTCTTCATAGCATTGTAAGCCCTTTTCTACTTTCATTCTTTGAACTCTAAAGTTAAATGAATGATGCAAGTTTGGTTGATCATTATGATATGCAAGTTTGGTTGATCATGTTATGCAAGTTTGGGTTGATCATGTTATCATGTTATGCAAGTTTGGGTTGATCATGTTATCATGTTATGCAAGTTAAACTTGAGTTTGTGAAGCATAAAGCTTCAAGCTTTATGTTAAAGGTTGCATTTTGGCAACATGGAAGTTATCATATCCCTTATGATAACTTGCATGTGAGGCTAAATGCGAACTTCTAGCAACTTCTACATGTCATTTATCACCATGTATCACTTATATGTTAAGTTTGGTTTTATGCATACTTTTGAAGCCAAATAATGCAATATGCAAGTATATGAACATATGTACATTTCATATGCCACTATGTTAAACTTGTGGCTTCAACACCTTTTTGTCATGATTATGCCAAGTTCCCTATTTTATCCTTTATGCGTTGTTGCAATTATGTAAACGATGGGATTACGTTGGGGTTGGGTAACATTATGACAAAAACATGGTTTTTATAACATGACGTGATATGTAATTATGTTTTGGAAACATAATGGACATGACACTTAGAAAAGATGAGTGTGGCCAACTCGAGGTTGGGTTGAGTCATGGTCCACTTTGTACTTAACCAATTTGGGCTTGATGGGTTAATCGGGGTTAAGTCAGGAACCTTGGGTACGCTTAACCAATTTAATCCACGTTTGGATCGGGTTAACCGCATTTAACCCGTTAAGAAACCCTAGTTGCGTGGTCCTTTTTAGCAGTAACCCTCTAGATAGTATCATAAGACCCTAGGACTAGGCTAGGGTGGGGCACGATTACTGGGCTGATTGTAAGAGACCAAAAGAGACGGCTGAATGATGCACCGGTTGTTCAGACGGACCATGGTCGTGCACATTAAGTCCGGGGTTGAACACGGGCACCGGTAGGTTTAGACTGTGCATCCTGGAATTGTGTCTGAGGGTTACACCGTAGGGCCTGATACACCCTAGGGGTGGACCCTGCACAGTCAACTACATTACATGATTAAGCCGTATGACACCGACACAAGACGAGTTAGGCTTATAGGGAGCCGATCGACTAGACCGTGTAGTTGGACCTTGATTTGGGTCACCTCATGATATTGGGCCAAGCTTGGGCCAAGGGATCAATTCTTGTTTTTACTTGACATGTTGGAATGCTAGTACACCCGTGGTGCAAAACTTAACCTTGATTATGCGATGACACCTTTACCTATCTTTTTAGTATTCATCATGCCAGTATGTTATTATCCTTATGTTCATCTCAGCTTCTCATGCCAGTTAACTTTACTAGTTCATGGACAGATAGTAGTAGGGCTTACCAGTCTTTTTGACTGACCTGTTTTCTTTCGCCTCTTTTCTTCCGTTTCCCCCCCTCAGGTCCTCAGGGTGGGAACATTGGAGCTTAGCTTGGATCTTTACAGCTTGCTTACTGGATTTGCTCATGTACGGTTTTGGACATTGAGCTAGCTATAGTTTATCACTTCATTTTGGGGATAGTACTTTATGTATTTCAGTTTTTCAGTTTATGTTTTCTCTAGACTTTGTTGTTGGAAAATATTGATCAAGTACTTTGTTGTAACATGACTATGGTTTTGAAATGCTAGTTTTATCCGCTGCTTTAATACTCTGTTTTACTTATATGTTCTGCCTTGTGATATCTGCATGCATGTTTACCTCGTTTAACGCCCCTCCAAAGCCAATGTACTTGCAAGAGTTACCTTGGCGGAGGTGGGGTGTTACATATGGACTATTTAAATTGTAACGATAAAATTGCCAGATTAATAAAAACCCCACACGGGTCTAGAGTTGACAATAATCACGTCTCTCTAGTTATTAGATACGGCACATGGACTATTTATTTCCCACATGGGACGAGGTGACGAGGATTTATCCTCTGGAGCATTTAAAATACACACTCCCTCAGGCTTTGACAGGGTGATGAGAATTTATTCTCTGGATTTATTATCGATACACGCTCCCCTGTAAACACCAGAATATATCACTATAAATATGTGTATGCTTATTAGGATTTATTGGGTACCTAATACGGCCCAATAAATTTCCAAACCTCTCCCCGTACAAAGGAGGTTACGGCGAAATTTTTCGAAAATTCTGGGTGTTAGCCAAATTTTTGAAGAATTTGAAAATTCTCAGAAACTGAAAAGTTGGAGAATGGAAGCAAGATCTAACGTAGAGTTGATTAATCAAACCACTTTTGACTTTGTTCCTTTTCGGGGAAGAAAAGTTTTAAGTGGGGGAGATTGTAACAACCCGGAAATGCGAGCCAGTTTAAAATTTTTATTTTGGCAATTTTAGCGAATTTTGAACATTTAAAATAGATTCTTTTAAATAATAACGACGAGAAATTTATTTTGAATAGAATTCGAACGTATATATTATATACGTCGTCGTTAGAATATAAATAATTATATATAATTATAAAAGGAATTGAAAATGGCGCGGTAGTCTGATAGTTCGATTTCAAACTTCAATTGAATGTACCGGGTGCAAAATAAACGGGATTTTAGTGAAACCAAAAATAATAGGATCTATTTGAGGATATATTTCCAACGAATCCGAAAAATTGAAATTTCATAGTGGGAATCAAAAGATATGTCCAGTTGAAAATTATGAATAGTCGCTATGGAATTCAGGCCCTTAAAAATGGGAATTTTGCAAACGACCTCGGATTTCGACGAAACCACTTTTGTTGGATCCGTGATGTCAAATTATTGATATATTCCAAATTTCATAATTTTTGGAATCAATATGAGAGCGTGGAAAAAGAAAACGTGTTTGACCAGTTTCAGTTGATTTTAATCGACTAGAAAATGGCCATTTTTCCAGCGGTCTCAGAATTCGACGAAACTAGTTTTGTTAGGACCGTATCATCAATACGAAGCTAGAAAATATTTTTTGGGAAATTTTAGAGTTCGTATGTGACCTCGGTAAATTGAAATGCGTGTTCAAATTCAATATATAGAGCTATATGTTGATTTTGACGAAAACTGATCAAAACGATCGAATCAGCTTGCGATACATATCTCATTATGTTCGGAATGGGGGTAATTAGCTATGGACGACAGGCAGTGGGCCTCGTTTAGAGGTCGTATGAAAATGTCAACTTTTTGTAAGTTAAATAATTAAAATAATTAAAAATTAAAAACACTCTCTCCTCTCCTTACTTCCTCTCAGCCCCCCCCCCCCCTTGTTTTCTTCAAATCAGAAATCAAAACGAAAAAAAGAAAAAAAAATAGAATATTCACGCCCACCACCCTCCCGACCGTTCGCCGCCGCCGCCAGGGGACGCGGCGCCTCCTTGACTTCCCCCTCCGCTTCTTCTCCTTCCCCTGACCTTCTTCTCCAATTCCTTCCCCCCCTGACGCGAAGACCGACGCCCAACTCGAGCACCCCGCCCCCTCGTTGACCGCGCAGCCCTACCACCGCCCCACAGGCCAAACTCCGAGCCCCCACCACCTCTTTCTCGACCTAAAGCCCCTCCTCCCTCCAACGCGCCTCCGATGATTCTCCGACCCTCCACCTATCTTCAACAGTCACCGATTCCAACGCTGAAACCCTAGAATAAATTGATGTAAGTTTTCTTTTACATATTTAATTTTATTTTTCAGTTTTAATTAGGTTTTGTTTGAAGAAAATGAATAGGGTTTTTAATTAGTAAAGATGAGATCTTTGATGAAAGAAAAATATGATTTTTAACATGTAAAGATTATATTTTTATAAAGGTAAAGCTTTGATTTTTAATGCAAAGAGGGCTTTGTTTTTTTTAAGTAAGGAAAGGAACGATTTTTATCATCTAGAAGAAGAAATAAAAATTCGGTTTTTATAATGAAGTAAAGATTATATTTTTAATCATAGAAAGATGAGATTTTTAAAAGAAGAAAGATGCGACTTTTAGCAAATAAAAATATGATTTTTATTATATGTAGAAAGAATAAAAATATAATTTTTATTATATATATGTTGAAATTAAAATGTGGTTTTTATAGTGATGAAATAAAAATAAAAATCTTTATATTTGAAAAGGCGAAATCTTTATATTTGAAAAGGCGAAATCTTTATATTTGAAAAGGCGAAACCTTTATGTAGAGAATAGCGTGATAAAAATATAATCTTTATTATATGAACATCGATATAAAAATAGAATTTTTTATCTATATAGTAGCGATGTAAAAATAGAATTTTTATCCATATGGAGTGATTATAAAAATATAATTTTTTATATGCATAGCAACAATATAAAAAAATGTGATTTTTATATATGTAGTGACTACGGGCAGTGAAAGTGACGAAAGGCGAGAATGACGAAGATTTCTACATAAGAAGAGTCGTGGCGTTTGGATTAGCTATCGGTGAGAACTTCTCACTCTAAATTTCTTTTTTTCTAGTTATATATATATATATATATATATATATATATATATATATATATATACACACTCGGATGCAGACGGTGCTTAGCAGCACCCGTCATCCACAGACCATGGATGGCTTGTTTGTTTGATTGATGTGTTGTGAAAATTTGTTTGTGATGTGGATGCGAAATCGATAATATATTCATGTGTTGTAATAAATATTTTATCGTTAAAAATATAATTTTTAACGTGAATGTGCATCAATAAATAATTATAAACAAATCGGCCGATTTGTTCATATGCACTGATTTGACTGATATTGATTGGGATGATAAATTTTACACATCACCCAACTGCAAAAATAAAAATCTGTGTTTGTTGATTTGAAACCCCACACGGGTGTTGGGATGATATTTGGCGTACACTAATCCCAATTATTTCATTGTATGTCGATCGATTGGTCGACAGGCTGTGTAAGCATTGATTATTTATATTTGATGCTTATAAAGTTGTGTTGTGCACTTTGGATGATGGTTGATGGTTTATCGTTGCTATTATATACATGTGTTGTATGAAATCCGTATAATTAACGTTATATGGTAATTGATTGGGCCTCATTCCAATCGGGGAAAATATTCATGTGTTGAGTAAAATATGTTAACAATAAAATTTACATCTTTATCATATTTAAAATTAGAACTACTTCACGGTGGAGTCTGATTTAAAAATCAAACGATAGATACCATAATTTTATAAAATATTTTACATAACAAAAATAGTGATGAGTTGACAGTACTCATGTGTTGAGATTAGTCGTGTGTTGAAAGAAATATAGATTCATGTATTGAATAGAATAAATATTCATTTGTTGAATAGAATAACGAATTTATTGAAATATATAAAGCCGTGTTGATTAGAGTTGCGCTATTTTGACGTGAACGATATTTATATCGATTATATTCGTTTTTATAATGAATATAGAAAAGAAGTGATTTCAAAATATAACGTTTTGAAAATATTATCATTTATATAGTAATGATATGAAATATTCAATTTTGATTTGAAATTGAATGTAGCATTGAAATGATTTTGAAAACGAATTTAAAACGATTTATAAAATACGTTTTAAAAGGAAACCTATGAAATATATATAATATATATATGTATATATATTATATATATATATATAATGGCCCGAATAGAACGCGCTGCGCCGCGGCAGTTCGTAAATTTCGACCATTGACTTCGAATTGACGTTGCGGGAGATCCGACCGTTGGATTCTCCTAAAACTAGAACCGTTGGGTTCGAATCGAAAAGAGCTCTCCAATGAATATTAGAAATTTGAAATCTAACGGTTGGATATGGAATTATGTCCAAATCAAATTTATAAAAGGTCGCTGTAAGTGCAGTTCGATGGCCATTGGTGGAAATCGACTGTACGAGCCTTGATAAAATTATTAAAAATATTAATAATTTGTGTAAAATCATAATATGTGAACTGGAAAGAACTGGGATGAAAAACTCCATATTTGAAAGGATAAAAATATATTTTTGTCGAAATGAACTAGTTTTGAACTAGAATTGAAATAAATTTATTTTTGAAATAAATAAATTGAATTTGAAAGTGATTTTAAAAATAATCGATATTCCCAATACGTGAATTGGACTGGAGCTGAATCGAAGTTATCTTCGGAAAATTTCGATGTTGGATTTCGTGACTATACAGATATTGTTATGGGAATTTGAAAGATATATTTTATATCGTTATTTCCAATACGATATTTGTTGGTTTCAGAATTTGATATTGAATACAAGCCGGTATATTTTCTATTCAGAGCCTTGTATTTAATATCAAATGTGACCTGATTTTGTCGTGAATGGTGTCTTCATTAACACTGTTCTTAAGCCCAATAGAGAAGAAGATTAAATCTTTCTATTTAGATTTAATGAAGTGTATCAATTAATTAATATTTAATTGGAATCGAATTTGAATTGGTTTCTGGGTTCATCGTGAGCGGTGTTTTGAACAACACCTGTTCTTTAACCCGATTAACAATAGCGTGTGATTTTGGGTTTACCGTGAATCGTGTTTTAGATGACATTGGTTCTTTAACCCAGTTAAAGGCAGGATATTGATTTTTGAAAAGATTAAAACTAAGTGGAGTTTTAATGAATCTTTAATTAGATTTAAATGTGAATTGATAATTTAAATTATCAAATTTGAAAGGTGATCGAGAATGGAGTACCACCAGTTTTGATCCAAAGCGATAGTTAAATCTGTAATTAGATTTGAATGTGAAATGGTAATTAATTTTACCGATAACACAGTGGTGTTAGATATGGAGTATTACCAGTTTTGCTCCATGGGATAAATAGGTTGGGATTGGGAAATAAAATAAATAATTACTTCGGTGTGGTTCGCTAATCCCGACTTGTTCGAAATGATATCCAAAGGAAGATTAAAGAATAAATTTAGAAGAATTTATCTTTGATAAAATTAATGGGAACCTATTCCCTAAAAATGTGATTTTGTGAATAAAAGAATATTCTGGATTGGAATGAGGCGTTTGTTGTGTTTGTGTAACATTTGTTTATCATATACGTGGGTTATTCAGAAAGGCCGGGTTTATACCTATTCTGAATAACTGATTCGACGAGATGTCGAAGATGAAGACGGTGGTTGAAGACCGGAAGTCTTCACATCGTTTGGGTGATTACTGACGATCTCGATTGGGCTGTACACCCAAGATGAGGAAACAGTTGGTGATCGTCTAGATGTACTTGGAGATGGATGTATATGCGAGGAAAGTGCCTCCGATTTCGTTCAGACCCAGAGCGAACTTGTAAATGGATTGTATGTATGACATTGGATTTTATTCTATGTTGATTGATCTCTATTAAATATACATCTGTTTGGCGGTGGAGAATTTATTTTCTTGCTTAACGCCCTTCTCTGAGACGTACGAGCTCAGAGGTTGTATATCGATGGACATCAGTCGCATGGAGTGAATTGCCAGTGTGGCACGCGTAAGTGGCAATTGATCAAGGCTTCTATTGAAAAGCAAAGTCTTGTGGTTGATGATCAAAGCACGGTCTGTGTGACGTAGCTTTGTGTATAACGTGAATTCGCGAGCCTCACACCTCGGTATGAGTCAAAAACGGGATAGTGACTGCAGGTAGAGCACGACGTTTCTTTCTAGCTAGGGTGGTGTCAGTGACCTACCAGCCTTGATGAAGCGACCCGAACTTCCCCGGTATCCGAAGAGATGAGAAAGAACGAATTACTGTTAGGACAAGACAAATCGGAACGCAGACCGGAGAACATTTCATTGTTATTACAGCAATTCCATCAGATACAAGAATATACAGAGTATAAATGAATAAATTACATTCGATAAATATCAGAGATTAAAATAAATTACATAGCAGCGGAAAATAATACAGAGCACAACTGAAGGTGATATATGGATACAAAACTTTCCGGATATCATTCCAGCTGTAAACCAGGATCCTATGAATATAAATCTGCAAAACCAAAACTACTAGCTGCCCGTGCGGAAAATAGGGGAACCCAGAGTTTAGGTTAAAACAATAAACTCCAGGTCAGTCATGTGACTGGTGTGAGAACTAAAATAGTTATTTAAAGCTTTGCTTTAAAGGAGAGTAATTCAAGGGACTACGCCGTATAACACGGAACGGGTTTCCTCCCAAGAATACCAGTGCATAGAATAAACAACGCAATGCTTTTTCGAAAAAATGAAGCTATTATAAGACCCAGGTCCCATCACACAATGCAACTCAAGCCGGAGGATAGGGTTTTACCTTATAACATCCAAACATGCTTGGTACGTTTAAATCAAATCATTTGATACTATAATAAGTGTATAGTGTCAAAACAATTTCAATCATAAATATAAATCATAGACGGCATAGCATCCCATGCTACTATGTCGCCATACTAGGCTCTACAAATAAAACCGAATTACACGTATTGGAAATTGGATTTCCGTCATGAGTCGAGGCAAGGGGCAAGCTCCTCTCCGCTTCGAGACACTCTAGCAAATGCCTCGGGACTACACACTCTGGGCAACCCCGGATGCGGCTGGGCTGGTCCTCTCTTACGTTTGAGGATTAGTTATTCCTGAACACACGTTTCCTGGTCCTTACAGACCTATAATCGAGGCGCCTCATTCCAACAACCACAAAGGTGAAAAGTATATAAATTTCAGGGCTGGTAAGTCACTGACACCACCAAAGCTAGAAAGAAACGTCGTGTTCTCCCAGCGGTCTGTATCCCGTTTTTGACTCATAATGAGGTGTGAGGCTCGCGAATTCACGTTATACACAAAGCTATGCCACAAAGGCCGTGCTTTGATCATCAAACACAAGACTTTGCTTTTCAACAGAAGCCGTGATCCATGCAACTCAGCGTGCCACACAGGCAATTCATGCCATGCGATTGATATCTATCGATATTGAGACGACCCGAAATCCCGTTCTCACGGAAACAAGGGTTATCTTTGGAATATTACACAGAAACATGCAATAGCAGAACAGAATTAAATAAATACACCAGATATGAACAACAAAATATACTGGATAAAATTAATCATCAGAGTTACACAGTATACAGGATCTTACTTAGTACAAATAGAGTTCAACTATACATAAATGTCTACAGCGGAAATAAACAAAATATGTACAATAGGAGCTGAACAACATAAAAAGAATAAATGATAGAATCCATCTTCAGCTCCAGCTATCCAGAAAAAGAACCAGCTAAACCTGAATACAAGGCTGCCCGTGTAGAAAAAGGGGCACCCGAGTTTGAAAGTGAAACAAACTACGAGTCAGTCATGGGACTGGTATGAGAAATCCACTCAACACATATATAATTGGCTAATCACAGGACCACGCCACTTTCGTGGAACGGGTTTACTCCATTGGATTGCCAGTGCTTTAAAACAAATCTTTCTTTTAAACATCGCTATGCTTTTTATAAAAATGAAGCCGTTATAAGACTCAGTTCCCATCACACAATGCAACGCAAACCGGAGGAAAGAGTTTTTACCTTATAACAGCTAAATATGCTTGATATGAATAAAAAAAAGGCATTTGATATTATTGCTAGTGTTTATATGTTTCGGAAACAATTTCAAATCATAACTATCAATCATAGACGGCATTAATGCCCCATACCACTATGTCGCCATATATAGGTATACAATCAAAATCGCATCGTCACGTATTTGGAAATTGGATTTCCGTCATGAACCAAGGCAAAAGATAGTCCTTACCGAATTTGAGACTGCCTAGCCCGAGTCTCAGGCAAGCGCGCAGGCAAGCCTTGGAGCGACAGGGCCGGTCCACCGATGTGGATTATTATACCTGAGCACTACGTTTCGCCGCCCTTTGGGGCGTAAGCGAGCCAACGAATGACTCCATCGGACCCGGATCGTCCGATCTAACCGAGGCGCCTCGCAACAGCAACAACCACATAAGTCAAACTCGTCAGGGCGTGTAAAACCACTGACGCCACTTTTAGCTAGGAGGAAACGTAGGCCCTCCCTGAGGTCCTTTCTCCCGTTTTAGGTTCCTACCGGGGTGTGAGGCTCGCGAATTTACGTTATACACAAAGCTACGCCACACAGGCGGTGCTTTGATCATCACCACAAGACTTTGCTTTTCAACAGAAGCCCTGATCACTGCATCTTAGCATGCCACATAGGCAATTCACACCGTGCAACTGATGGCTATCAATCACACAGAGCAAATTCCAATGTCGGACACACAGTCCATTTACAAGTCCGTTCTGGGTCTGAACGAAACCGGAGGCACTAAATACCTCGCAAACCCATCGATCACCACGTACGTCTGAACGATCACCACTCATTATCCATATTTCGGGATGCCTCCCAATCAGGACCTCGGTTACCATCCAAACGAGGTGAAGATCTCCGGTCTTCGACCATCGTCTTCATCTTCGACTTTCAATCGTCGGTCAATTATTTGAAATGAGAATTAACTCGGCCTTTTCAAATAATTCTCGTATATTTAGAATTTCAATTCAATTTATTTCAATGGTTAAATTATTTGACAACACCAATCTTGTTCTTTAATGTAATTTTCACACCAAACACGTTCAACCATCAAAAACCACATAAATCGAACAAATTCAGTTTATTTCTATTCCATATCGCTTATGATATTTTATAACTATTTATCGCTATTTTTATTTATTTTAAAATAGCTATTTTATTCAAAACGACGCTTCGGGCCATAAAGCGGCCGTGGCGCTGTTTTTCTTCAGATTTGATTTACACATATCTGAAAATCTAACCGTTGGATCTTCAAAAAATTTACATCATCAGAAAGGTATTTTCAAAACGAATCCAACGGTTCCAGTTTCGGGAAATTCCGACGGTCGGATCTCCCGGTACAATCGTTTGAAGTTTCGATTTCAAAATACGAACTGCAGCGTCGTTATTCGATTTAATATATAATTATATTTATATATATATAAATATAATCGCTTCTGGCGCTGTTTTTCTTCAGATTTGAATTAAACATTCCAGACAATCCAACCGTTGGATTTTTGCAAGGTTGGTGCCGTTGGGAAGATATTTCCAAGGCGAACCCGACGGTTGAGGTTTCGGGAAAATCCAATGGTCGGATTTCCCGTACTAGTTGTTTGAAATCATGGTTTCAAAATACGAACTGCACGGCTTCGTTTCGTTTTAATTTTATTTTATTTATATATTTATATAAATATAGTTCATTCAATGATTTCCATATCGTTTTCACTTCAAATATTTTTCTAACACCTTAAAATTTTGGAAAATTTCGCCATAACCTCCCCTGCACCGGGAGCATCGGGAAATCGCAAATAGCGTTCCCGGTCCTTCTAATCTCAAAAAGAAAAAGAAAAAGCCAAGCGGCTAGCCAACAGGCTCATAAAATCATCACCCAAACAAAGCAGTAAATGTGTACCTATTTGTCGGGCACAAAATTTTATTCCTCTTCTCTAGCCCCTTTGCTATAACCTGTTCAATGAATATGCATGTACATATATATACAGTTCTTATCATTTATCATTTTCTATTCGACTTCGTATTTGATTTCTATTTGGTTTAAAAACACCATTCATTCTAATGTTACATAAATAGGTGTAAATCATTTCATTAGCTAATTAATGAATATTTCAACTCATATATGTTTATTTTGAACAAGTGGCTATTTTTAACACTTCACATTTCAACGATTTATGCATACAATAAAAATGTGATTTTTATTGTAAAACAATTCATTTCAAAACACTATTTTTCTATATAGTTCAAGTTGGTGATAAAATTGGGATTTTTATCATAAAACAATTTCTTTTAAAACGAGACTATTTTACACAGTTCATATAGTCGATAAAAGATGATTTTTATTATCAAACAATTTATTTCAAAATATGAATACCATTCAACACATGAATTTCTAATCAACGAATGAATATCAATTCAACACATGAATGTTTTCTATAGTTTCTATATATAGATAAAAATGTGATTTTTATTATCTAACAATTTATTTCAAAATATGAATACCATTCAACACATGAATTTCTAATCAACGAATGAATATCAATTCAACACATGAATGTTTTCTATAGTTTCTATATATAGATAAAAAATGTGATTTTTATTATCAAACAATTTATTTCAAAATATGAATACCATTCAACACATGAATTTCTAATCAACGAATGAATATCAATTCAACACATGAATGTTTTCTATAGTTTCTATATATAGATAAAAAAATGTGATTTTTATTATCAAACAATTTATTTCAAAATATGAATACCATTCAACACATGAATTTCTAATCAACGAATGAATATCAATTCAACACATGAATGTTTTCTATAGTTTCTATACATAGATAAAAATGTGATTTTTATTATCAAACAATTTATTTCAAAATATGAATACCATTCAACACATGAATTTCTAATCAACGAATGAATATCAATTCAACACATGAATGTTTTCTATAGTTTCTATATATAGATAAAAATGTGATTTTTATTATCAAACAATTTATTTCAAAATATGAATACCATTCAACACATGAATTTCTAATCAACGAATGAATATCAATTCAACACATGAATGTTTTCTATAGTTTCTATATATAGATAAAAGGTGATTTTTATTATCAAACAATTTATTTCAAAATATGAATACCATTCAACACATGAATTTCTAACCAACGAATGAATATCAATTCAACACATGAATGTTTTCTATAGTTTCTATACATAGATAAAAATGTGACTTTTATTATCGAACAATTTATTTCAAAATATGAATACCATTCAACACATGAATTTCTAATCAACGAATGAATATCAATTCAACACATGAATGTTTTCTATAGTTTCTATATATAGATAAAAAATGTGATTTTTATTATCAAACAATTTGTTTCAAAATATGAATACCATTCAACACATGAATTTCTAATCAACGAATGAATATCAATTCAACACATGAATGTTTTCTATACAATGAATAATTATAGTTTAAGCATATGAAAATAATTCAAACACACGAATATTATTCAAAATTTCGGCAGCATAACGGCAGGGTAGTTAAACCGGCACCGTCTCTAGTACGGCTCCTCGCTCTACCTTAAAACCTCGCGGTTTTTGACAATGGGGATCATGCATCTAGTTCGCACGCAGGCGGCATGTATATATTTATTTCATTTCCACAAACTAATCCTATGTGGTTTCAACCAAATATTTCACAACCACAAATGGGTATTTTTCAACCACAATCAACCAATATCAATCACAAACAATCCCAAACAATCATTCGCTATCAATCAATTTTCACAACAATTACAACCAATAGATATCGTCCATGGTTTGTGGACGAGGGGCGTATATATATATATATAGATATTTATATATAGCTATTCACTTTCATTTCACACATATATAATATTTTTAAATCAGAAATCTCACCAATAGCTATCCAACTGCACGACACTTCCTTGCATAAAATCTTCGCCTTTTGTCGCTTTCGCCCGTATTCTCTACACATGTAAAAATCGAATTTTTACTATGTTCTTCAATATATAAAAATCTGATTTTTCTTTCGACTTTCAATATATAAAAATCTGATTTTTCTTTCGACTTTCAATATATAAAAATCTGATTTTTCTTTCGACTTTCAATATATAAAAATCTGATTTTTCTTTCGACTTTCAATATATAAAAATCGAATTTCAAAAATATAAATTCCATCTTTTCAAAAATAAAGATTATATTTTTAATATTCCTATGATGTAAAGATTATATTTTTATTACTTTAAAAATATAAAAAAATCATATCTTACTTCTATTCTAAAGTTTAAATCTTTTCCTTTTTAAAGTTTAAAATAAAATCAGTTTTAAACTCTTTCGAAAATCAGTTTTTACTTCCTTTTAAAATCAGTTTTTACTTCTATTAAAAATCAGTTTTAAAATGCTTTTAAAATCAGTTGTTCCTTTTAAAAAAAAAACAGTTTTTAAATCTTTTAAAATCAGTTTTAAAATCTTTTACAAAAATCAGTTTTATCATCTTTTAAAAATTAGTTTTAAAACCTGTTTAAAAATCAATTTTTAAACCTAAAAAAAAAACAGTTTTTACCTTTAAACAAAATCAGTTTTAACTTTATATAAAAATCAGTTTTTAAATACATAAAAATAAATTAAACAAACAAGAAAAAAACTTACAGAGGGGGGGGGGTTTCGCAGATCGACGGAGGTGGCTTCGAGGGGGCGGCGCTAGGGTTTCGAACGGCTTCGGGTGGGGGTCGGATTGAAGGAGGAGGAGGGAGCGAGTGCAAGGAAGAGGGGGGGGGGGGAAGAAGATCGGCGCGTGGTAGGGGTCTGGTCGACGTCTGAAGGCGGTGGCGTCGATGCTTCTCCGTCCGTCTTTTCCTTTTTTTTTATATTCTGTGAACTTCGGTAATGAATTACGGGGGGGGGGGAGGGGGGCAAGGTATAGGAGGGAAATATATTATTTTATTTTTTTATTTAATTATTTCTATTTTTGCAAAAAGGTTGACTTTTTCATACGACCTCGAAACGAGGCCCACCGCCTGTCGCCCATAGCGTTTTACCCCCATTCCGAACACAATGGGATATGTATCGCAAGCTGATTCGATTGTTACAATCAGTTTCCTTTTGAATTTACATTTAAATCACTATATTGAATTTTAAACGTACATTTCAAATTACCGGGGCCACATACTGACTAGAAAAATTCTTGAAAAATATTTTCTAGCTTTGTATTGACGATACGGTCCTAACAAAACTAGTTTCGTCGAATTCTGAGACCGTTTGCAAAATGGCCAATTTCCAGTCGATTAAATTCAACAGAAACTGGTCAAACGCGTTTTCCTTTGCCACGCTCACATATTGATTCGAAAAATTATGAAATTTGAAACCTAGCAATAACTTGACACTGCGGATCTAACAAAAGTGGTTTCATCGAAATCCGAGGTCGTTTGCAAAATGTCCATTTTTAAGGGCCTGAATTCCATAGCGACTATTCAGAATTTTCAACTGGACATATCTTTTGATTCCCGCTATCAAATTTCGATTGGTCAGATTCATTGGAAAGATATCATCAATTAGATTCCATTATTTTTGGTTTCACTAAGATCCAGATTGTTTTGCACCCGGTATATTCAATTGAAGTTTGAAATCGAATTATCGAACTACCGCGCCATTTTCAATTCTATATATAATTATAATTAATTATATTCGTTTTCAAATGTCGATTCAAACTCAGTTTTCATCGCCATTATTTAAAATATTTATTTTAAATATTTAAAATCCATTATTTTAGCCAATTTAAAAATTTTAAATTGGTTCAGATTTTCTGGGTCGTTACAATCTCCCCCACTTAAAACTTTTCGTCCCCGAAAAGGAATAAAGTCGAAAGTGGTTTGATAAATCTACAATCACACAATACAACAACCAATTTGTTTCTAACCTTTTTTAACTTTTAAAATATATATCTTTTATATATTCAAAAATTATATTTCTAAAACCAGACTATATATATATATAATCACAAATACGTTATTTAAAAACATATTACTCTCGACTCGTTCTGAGGCACTTCTGACCCCATCTCTAACGAGTTGTTCTGATTCTACTATACTCATACTAGGATATTACTGATCCTATCTGTATAGAGTTACCCGTCCTAGAACACTACTGGTTCTATTTCTAACGAGTTCGTTCAAATGTTATATTCCAGAACTAAGCTTAACCAAAGCTCCGATACCACGATGAGACGACCCGAAATCCCGTTCTCACAGAAACAAGGGTTATCTTTGGAATATAACACAGAAACATGCAATAGCAGAACAGAATTAAATAAATACACCAGATATGAACAACAAAATATACTGGATAAAATTAATCATCAGAGTTACACAGTATACAGGATCTTACTTAGTACAAATAGAGTTCAGCTATACATAAATGTCTACAGCGGAAATAAACAAAATATGTACAATAGGAGCTGAACAGCATAAAAAGAATAAATGATAGAATCCATCTTCAGCTCCAGCTATCCAGAAAAAGAACCAGCTAAACCTGAATACAAAGCTGCCCGTGTAGAAAAAGGGGCACCCGAGTTTGAAAGTGAAACAAACTACGAGTCAGTCATGGGACTGGTACGAGAAATCCACTCAACACATATATAATTGGCTAATCACAGGACCACGCCACTTTCGTGGAACGGGTTTACTCCATTGGATTGCCAGTGCTTTAAAACAAATCTTTCTTTTAAATATCGCTATGCTTTTTATAAAAATGAAGCCGTTATAAGACTCAGTTCCCATCACACAATGCAACGCAAACCGGAGGATAGAGTTTTTACCTTATAACAGCCAAATATGCTTGATACGAATAAAACAAAGGCATTTGATATTATTGCTAGTGTTTATATGTTTCGGAAACAATTTCAAATCATAACTATCAATCATAGACGGCATTAATGCCCCATACCACTATGTCGCCATATATAGGTATACAATCAAAATCGCATCGTCACGTATTTGGAAATTGGATTTCCGTCATGAACCAAGGCAAAAGATAGTCCTTACCGAATTCGAGACTGCCTAGCCCGAGTCTCAGGCAAGCGCGCAGGAAAGCCTTGGAGCGACAGGGCCGGTCCATCGATGTGGATTATTATACCTGAGCACTACGTTTCGCCGCCCTTTGGGGCGTAAGCGAGCCAACGAATGACTCCATCGGACCCGGATCGTCCGATCTAACCGAGGCGCCTCGCAACAGCAACAACCACATAAGTCAAACTCGTCAGGGCGTGTAAAACCACTGACGCCACTTTTAGCTAGGAGGAAACGTAGGCCCTCCCTGAGGTCCTTTCTCCCATTTTAGGTTCCTACCGGGGTGTGAGGCTCGCGAATTTACGTTATACACAAAGCTACGCCACACAGGCGGTGCTTTGATCATCACCACAAGACTTTGCTTTTCAATTGAATCCCTGATCACTGCATCTTAGCATGCCACAAAGGCAATTCACACCGTGCAACTGATGGCTATCAATCACACAGAGCAAATTCCAATGTCGGACACACAGTCCATTTACAAGTCCGTTCTGGGTCTGAACGAAACCGGAGGCACTAAATACCTCGCAAACCCATCGATCACCACGTATGTCTGAACGATCACCACTCATTATCCATATTTCGGGATGCCTCCCAATCAGGACCTCGGTTACCATCCAAACGAGGTGAAGATCTCCGGTCTTCGACCATCGTCTTCATCTTCGACTTTCAATCGTCGGTCAATTATTTGAAATGAGAATTAACTCGGCCTTTTCAAATAATTCTCGTATATTTAGAATTTCAATTCAATTTATTTCAATGGTTAAATTATTTGACAACACCAATCTTGTTCTTTAATGTAATTTTCACACCAAACACGTTCAACCATCAAAAACCACATAAATCGAACAAATTCAGTTTATTTCTATTCCATATCGCTTATGATATTTTATAACTATTTATCGCTATTTTTATTTATTTTAAAATAGCTATTTTATTCAAAACGACGCTTCGGGCCATAAAGCGGCCGTGGCGCTGTTTTTCTTCAGACTTGATTTACACATATCTGAAAATCTAACCGTTGGATCTTCAAAAAATTTACATCATCAGAAAGGTCTTTTCAAAACGAATCCAACGGTTCCAGTTTCGGGAAATTCCGACGGTCGGATCTCCCGGTACAATCGTTTGAAGTTTCGATTTCAAAATATGAACTACAGCGTCGTTACTCGATTTAATATATAATTATATTTATATATATATAAATATAATCGCTTCTGGCGCTGTTTTTCTTCAGATTTGAATTAAACATTCCAGACAATCCAACCGTTGGATTTTTGCAAGGTTGGTGCCGTTGGGAAGATATTTCCAAGGCGAACCCGACGGTTGAGGTTTCGGGAAAATCCAATGGTCGGATTTCCCGTACTAGTTGTTTGAAATCATGGTTTCAAAATACGAACTGCACGGCTTCGTTTCGTTTTAATTTTATTTATATTTATATATTTATATAAATATAGTTCATTCAATGATTTCCATATCGTTTTCACTTCAAATATTTTTCTAACACCTTAAAATTTTGGAAAATTTCGCCATAACCTCCCCTGCACCGGGAGCATCGGGAAATCGCAAATAGCGTTCCCGGTCCTTCTAATCTCAAAAAGAAAAAGAAAAAGCCAAGCGGCTAGCCAACAGGCTCATAAAATCATCACCCAAACAAAGCTGTAAATGTGTACCTATTTGTCGGGCACAAAATTTTATTCCTCTTCTCTAGCCCCTTTGCTATAACCTGTTCAATGAATATGCATGTACATATATATACAGTTCTTATCATTTATCATTTTCTATTCGACTTCATATTTGATTTCTATTTGGTTTAAAAACACCATTCATTCTAATGTTACATAAATAGGTGTAAATCATTTCATTAGCTAATTAATGAATATTTCAACTCATATATGTTTATTTTGAACAAGTGGCTATTTTTAACACTTCACATTTCAACGATTTATGCATACAATAAAAATGTGATTTTTATTGTAAAACAATTCATTTCAAAACACTATTTTTCTATATAGTTCAAGTTGGTGATAAAATTGGGATTTTTATCATAAAACAATTTCTTTTAAAACGAGACTATTTTACACAGTTCATATAGTCGATAAAAGGTGATTTTTATTATCAAACAATTTATTTCAAAATATGAATACCATTCAACACATGAATTTCTAATCAACGAATGAATATCAATTCAACACATGAATGTTTTCTATAGTTTCTATATATAGATAAAAATGTGATTTTTATTATCTAACAATTTATTTCAAAATATGAATACCATTCAACACATGAATTTCTAATCAACGAATGAATATCAATTCAACACATGAATGTTTTCTATAGTTTCTATATATAGATAAAAAATGTGATTTTTATTATCAAACAATTTATTTCAAAATATGAATACCATTCAACACATGAATTTCTAATCAACGAATGAATATCAATTCAACACATGAATGTTTTCTATAGTTTCTATATATAGATAAAAAAATGTGATTTTTATTATCAAACAATTTATTTCAAAATATGAATACCATTCAACACATGAATTTCTAATCAACGAATGAATATCAATTCAACACATGAATGTTTTCCATAGTTTCTATACATAGATAAAAATGTGATTTTTATTATCAAACAATTTATTTCAAAATATGAATACCATTCAACACATGAATTTCTAATCAACGAATGAATATCAATTCAACACATGAATGTTTTCTATAGTTTCTATATATAGATAAAAATGTGATTTTTATTATCAAACAATTTATTTCAAAATATGAATACCATTCAACACATGAATTTCTAATCAACGAATGAATATCAATTCAACACATGAATGTTTTCTATAGTTTCTATATATAGATAAAAGGTGATTTTTATTATCAAACAATTTATTTCAAAATATGAATACCATTCAACACATGAATTTCTAATCAACGAATGAATATCAATTCAACACATGAATGTTTTCTATAGTTTCTATACATAGATAAAAATGTGATTTTTATTATCGAACAATTTATTTCAAAATATGAATACCATTCAACACATGAATTTCTAATCAACTAATGAATATCAATTCAACACATGAATGTTTTCTATAGTTTCTATATATAGATAAAAAATGTGATTTTTATTATCAAACAATTTGTTTCAAAATATGAATACCATTCAACACATGAATTTCTAATCAACGAATGAATATCAATTCAACACATGAATGTTTTCTATACAATGAATAATTATAGTTTAAGCATA
Source organism: Allium sativum (assembly GCA_030737875.1). Lineage (NCBI taxonomy): Eukaryota > Viridiplantae > Streptophyta > Magnoliopsida > Asparagales > Amaryllidaceae > Allium > Allium sativum. The sequence goes on from CM060912.1 coordinate 294,968,350, forward strand.
TGAAAATAATTCAAACACACGAATATTATTCAAAATTTCGGCAGCATAACGGCAGGGTAGTTAAACCGGCACCGTCTCTAGTACGGCTCCTCGCTCTACCTTAAAACCTCGCGGTTTTTGACAATGGGGATCATGCATCTAGTTCGCACGCAGGCGGCATGTATATATTTATTTCATTTCCACAAACTAATCCTATGTGGTTTCAACCAAATATTTCACAACCACAAATGGGTATTTTTCAACCACAATCAACCAATATCAATCACAAACAATCCCAAACAATCATTCGCTATCAATCAATTTTCACAACAATTTCAACCAATAGATATCGTCCATGGTTTGTGGACGAGGGGCGTATATATATATATAGATATTTATATATAGCTATTCACTTTCATTTCACACATATATAATATTTTTAAATCAGAAATCTCACCAATAGCTATCCAACTGCACGACACTTCCTTGCATAAAATCTTCGCCTTTTGTCGCTTTCGCCCGTATTCTCTACACATGTAAAAATCGAATTTTTACTATGTTCTTCAATATATAAAAATCTGATTTTTCTTTCGACTTTCAATATATAAAAATCTGATTTTTCTTTCGACTTTCAATATATAAAAATCTGATTTTTCTTTCGACTTTCAATATATAAAAATCTGATTTTTCTTTCGACTTTCAATATATAAAAATCGAATTTCAAAAATATAAATTCCGTCTTTTCAAAAATAAAGATTATATTTTTAATATTCCTATGATGTAAAGATTATATTTTTATTACTTTAAAAATATAAAAAAATCATATCTTACTTCTATTCTAAAGTTTAAATCTTTTCCTTTTTAAAGTTTAAAATAAAATCAGTTTTAAACTCTTTCGAAAATCAGTTTTTACTTCCTTTTAAAATCAGTTTTTACTTCTATTAAAAATCAGTTTTAAAATGCTTTTAAAATCAGTTGTTCCTTTTAAAAAAAAAACAGTTTTTAAATCTTTTAAAATCAGTTTTAAAATCTTTTACAAAAATCAGTTTTATCATCTTTTAAAAATTAGTTTTAAAACCTGTTTAAAAATCAATTTTTAAACCTAAAAAAAAAACAGTTTTTACCTTTAAACAAAATCAGTTTTAACTTTATATAAAAATCAGTTTTTAAATACATAAAAATAAATTAAACAAACAAGAAAAAAACTTACAGAGGGGGGGGGGGGTTTCGCAGATCGACGGAGGTGGCTTCGAGGGGGCGGCGCTAGGGTTTCGAACGGCTTCGGGTGGGGGTCGGATTGAAGGAGGAGGAGGGAGCGAGTGCAAGGAAGAGGGGGGGGGGGGGAAGAAGATCGGCGCGTGGTAGGGGTCTGGTCGACGTCTGAAGGCGGTGGCGTCGATGCTTCTCCGTCCGTCTTTTCCTTTTTTTTTTATTCTGTGAACTTCGGTAATGAATTACGGGGGGGGGGGGGGGGAGGGGGGCAAGGTATAGGAGGGAAATATATTATTTTATTTTTTTATTTAATTATTTCTATTTTTGCAAAAAGGTTGACTTTTTCATACGACCTCGAAACGAGGCCCACCGCCTGTCGCCCATAGCGTTTTACCCCCATTCCGAACACAATGAGATATGTATCGCAAGCTGATTCGATTGTTACAATCAGTTTCCTTTTGAATTTACATTTAAATCACTATATTGAATTTTAAACGTACATTTCAAATTACCGGGGCCACATACTGACTAGAAAAATTCTTGAAAAATATTTTCTAGCTTTGTATTGACGATACGGTCCTAACAAAACTAGTTTCGTCAAATTCTGAGACCGTTTGCAAAATGGCCAATTTCCAGTCGATTAAATTCAACAGAAACTGGTCAAACGCGTTTTCCTTTGCCACGCTCACATATTGATTCGAAAAATTATGAAATTTGAAACCTAGCAATAACTTGACACTGCGGATCTAACAAAAGTGGTTTCATCGAAATCCGAGGTCGTTTGCAAAATGTCCATTTTTAAGGGCCTGAATTCCATAGCGACTATTCAGAATTTTCAACTGGACATATCTTTTGATTCCCGCTATCAAATTTCGATTGGTCAGATTCATTGGAAAGATATCATCAATTAGATTCCATTATTTTTGGTTTCACTAAGATCCAGATTGTTTTGCACCCGGTATATTCAATTGAAGTTTGAAATCGAATTATCGAACTACCGCGCCATTTTCAATTCTATATATAATTATAATTAATTATATTCGTTTTCAAATGTCGATTCAAACTCAGTTTTCATCGCCATTATTTAAAATATTTATTTTAAATATTTAAAATCCATTATTTTAGCCAATTTAAAAATTTTAAATTGGTTCAGATTTTCTGGGTCGTTACAATCTCCCCCACTTAAAACTTTTCGTCCCCGAAAAGGAATAAAGTCGAAAGTGGTTTGATAAATCTACAATCACACAATACAACAACCAATTTGTTTCTAACCTTTTTTAACTTTTAAAATATATATCTTTTATATATTCAAAAATTATATTTCTAAAACCAGACTATATATATATATAATCACAAATACGTTATTTAAAAACATATTACTCTCGACTCGTTCTGAGGCACTTCTGACCCCATCTCTAACGAGTTGTTCTGATTCTACTATACTCATACTAGGATATTACTGATCCTATCTGTATAGAGTTACCCGTCCTAGAACACTACTGGTTCTATTTCTAACGAGTTCGTTCAAATGTTATATTCCAGAACTAAGCTTAACCAAAGCTCCGATACCACGATGAGACGACCCGAAATCCCGTTCTCACAGAAACAAGGGTTATCTTTGGAATATAACACAGAAACATGCAATAGCAGAACAGAATTAAATAAATACACCAGATATGAACAACAAAATATACTGGATAAAATTAATCATCAGAGTTACACAGTATACAGGATCTTACTTAGTACAAATAGAGTTCAGCTATACATAAATGTCTACAGCGGAAATAAACAAAATATGTACAATAGGAGCTGAACAGCATAAAAAGAATAAATGATAGAATCCATCTTCAGCTCCAGCTATCCAGAAAAAGAACCAGCTAAACCTGAATACAAAGCTGCCCGTGTAGAAAAAGGGGCACCCGAGTTTGAAAGTGAAACAAACTACGAGTCAGTCATGGGACTGGTACGAGAAATCCACTCAACACATATATAATTGGCTAATCACAGGACCACGCCACTTTCGTGGAACGGGTTTACTCCATTGGATTGCCAGTGCTTTAAAACAAATCTTTCTTTTAAATATCGCTATGCTTTTTATAAAAATGAAGCCGTTATAAGACTCAGTTCCCATCACACAATGCAACGCAAACCGGAGGATAGAGTTTTTACCTTATAACAGCCAAATATGCTTGATACGAATAAAACAAAGGCATTTGATATTATTGCTAGTGTTTATATGTTTCGGAAACAATTTCAAATCATAACTATCAATCATAGACGGCATTAATGCCCCATACCACTATGTCGCCATATATAGGTATACAATCAAAATCGCATCGTCACGTATTTGGAAATTGGATTTCCGTCATGAACCAAGGCAAAAGATAGTCCTTACCGAATTCGAGACTGCCTAGCCCGAGTCTCAGGCAAGCGCGCAGGAAAGCCTTGGAGCGACAGGGCCGGTCCACCGATGTGGATTATTATACCTGAGCACTACGTTTCGCCGCCCTTTGGGGCGTAAGCGAGCCAACGAATGACTCCATCGGACCCGGATCGTCCGATCTAACCGAGGCGCCTCGCAACAGCAACAACCACATAAGTCAAACTCGTCAGGGCGTGTAAAACCACTGACGCCACTTTTAGCTAGGAGGAAACGTAGGCCCTCCCTGAGGTCCTTTCTCCCGTTTTAGGTTCCTACCGGGGTGTGAGGCTCGCGAATTTACGTTATACACAAAGCTACGCCACACAGGCGGTGCTTTGATCATCACCACAAGACTTTGCTTTTCAATTGAATCCCTGATCACTGCATCTTAGCATGCCACAAAGGCAATTCACACCGTGCAACTGATGGCTATCAATCACACAGAGCAAATTCCAATGTCGGACACACAGTCCATTTACAAGTCCGTTTTGGGTCTGAACGAAACCGGAGGCACTAAATACCTCGCAAACCCATCGATCACCACGTACGTCTGAACGATCACCACTCATTATCCATATTTCGGGATGCCTCCCAATCAGGACCTCGGTTACCATCCAAACGAGGTGAAGATCTCCGGTCTTCGACCATCGTCTTCATCTTCGACTTTCAATCGTCGGTCAATTATTTGAAATGAGAATTAACTCGGCCTTTTCAAATAATTCTCGTATATTTAGAATTTCAATTCAATTTATTTCAATGGTTAAATTATTTGACAACACCAATCTTGTTCTTTAATGTAATTTTCACACCAAACACGTTCAACCATCAAAAACCACATAAATCGAACAAATTCAGTTTATTTCTATTCCATATCGCTTATGATATTTTATAACTATTTATCGCTATTTTTATTTATTTTAAAATAGCTATTTTATTCAAAACGACGCTTCGGGCCATAAAGCGGCCGTGGCGCTGTTTTTCTTCAGACTTGATTTACACATATCTGAAAATCTAACCGTTGGATCTTCAAAAAATTTACATCATCAGAAAGGTCTTTTCAAAACGAATCCAACGGTTCCAGTTTCGGGAAATTCCGACGGTCGGATCTCCCGGTACAATCGTTTGAAGTTTCGATTTCAAAATACGAACTACAGCGTCGTTACTCGATTTAGTATATAATTATATTTATATATATATATAAATATAATCGCTTCTGGCGCTGTTTTTCTTCAGATTTGAAGTAAACATTCCAGACAATCCAACCGTTGGATTTTTGCAAGGTTGGTGCCGTTGGGAAGATATTTCCAAGGCGAACCCGACGGTTGAGGTTTCGGGAAAATCCAATGGTCGGATTTCCCGTACTAGTTGTTTGAAATCATGGTTTCAAAATACGAACTGCACGGCTTCGTTTCGTTTTAATTTTATTTATATTTATATATTTATATAAATATAGTTCATTCAATGATTTCCATATCGTTTTCACTTCAAATATTTTTCTAACACCTTAAAATTTTGGAAAATTTCGCCATAACCTCCCCTGCACCGGGAGCATCGGGAAATCGCAAATAGCGTTCCCGGTCCTTCTAATCTCAAAAAGAAAAAGAAAAAGCCAAGCGGCTAGCCAACAGGCTCATAAAATCATCACCCAAACAAAGCAGTAAATGTGTACCTATTTGTCGGGCACAAAATTTTATTCCTCTTCTCTAGCCCCTTTGCTATAACCTGTTCAATGAATATGCATGTACATATATATACAGTTCTTATCATTTATCATTTTCTATTCGACTTCATATTTGATTTCTATTTGGTTTAAAAACACCATTCATTCTAATGTTACATAAATAGGTGTAAATCATTTCATTAGCTAATTAATGAATATTTCAACTCATATATGTTTATTTTGAACAAGTGGCTATTTTTAACACTTCACATTTCAACGATTTATGCATACAATAAAAATGTGATTTTTATTGTAAAACAATTCATTTCAAAACACTATTTTTCTATATAGTTCAAGTTGGTGATAAAATTGGGATTTTTATCATAAAACAATTTCTTTTAAAACGAGACTATTTTACACAGTTCATATAGTCGATAAAAGGTGATTTTTATTATCAAACAATTTATTTCAAAATATGAATACCATTCAACACATGAATTTCTAATCAACGAATGAATATCAATTCAACACATGAATGTTTTCTATAGTTTCTATATATAGATAAAAATGTGATTTTTATTATCTAACAATTTATTTCAAAATATGAATACCATTCAACACATGAATTTCTAATCAACGAATGAATATCAATTCAACACATGAATGTTTTCTATAGTTTCTATATATAGATAAAAAATGTGATTTTTATTATCAAACAATTTATTTCAAAATATGAATACCATTCAACACATGAATTTCTAATCAACGAATGAATATCAATTCAACACATGAATGTTTTCTATAGTTTCTATATATAGATAAAAAAATGTGATTTTTATTATCAAACAATTTATTTCAAAATATGAATACCATTCAACACATGAATTTCTAATCAACGAATGAATATCAATTCAACACATGAATGTTTTCTATAGTTTCTATACATAGATAAAAATGTGATTTTTATTATCAAACAATTTATTTCAAAATATGAATACCATTCAACACATGAATTTCTAATCAACGAATGAATATCAATTCAACACATGAATGTTTTCTATAGTTTCTATATATAGATAAAAATGTGATTTTTATTATCAAACAATTTATTTCAAAATATGAATACCATTCAACACATGAATTTCTAATCAACGAATGAATATCAATTCAACACATGAATGTTTTCTATAGTTTCTATATATAGATAAAAGGTGATTTTTATTATCAAACAATTTATTTCAAAATATGAATACCATTCAACACTTGAATTTCTAATCAACGAATGAATATCAATTCAACACATGAATGTTTTCTATAGTTTCTATACATAGATAAAAATGTGATTTTTATTATCGAACAATTTATTTCAAAATATGAATACCATTCAACACATGAATTTCTAATCAACGAATGAATATCAATTCAACACATGAATGTTTTCTATAGTTTCTATATATAGATAAAAAATGTGATTTTTATTATCAAACAATTTGTTTCAAAATATGAATACCATTCAACACATGAATTTCTAATCAACGAATGAATATCAATTCAACACATGAATGTTTTCTATACAATGAATAATTATAGTTTAAGCATATGAAAATAATTCAAACACACGAATATTATTCAAAATTTCGGCAGCATAACGGCAGGGTAGTTAAACCGGCACCGTCTCTAGTACGGCTCCTCGCTCTACCTTAAAACCTCGCGGTTTTTGACAATGGGGATCATGCATCTAGTTCGCACGCAGGCGGCATGTATATATTTATTTCATTTCCACAAACTAATCCTATGTGGTTTCAACCAAATATTTCACAACCATAAATGGGTATTTTTCAACCACAATCAACCAATATCAATCACAAACAATCCCAAACAATCATTCGCTATCAATCAATTTTCACAACAATTTCAACCAATAGATATCGTCCATGGTTTGTGGACGAGGGGCGTGTATATATATATATATATATATATATAGATATTTATATATAGCTATTCACTTTCATTTCACACATATATAATATTTTTAAATCAGAAATCTCACCAATAGCTATCCAACTGCACGACACTTCCTTGCATAAAATCTTCGCCTTTTGTCGCTTTCGCCCGTATTCTCTACACATGTAAAAATCGAATTTTTACTATGTTCTTCAATATATAAAAATCTGATTTTTCTTTCGACTTTCAATATATAAAAATCTGATTTTTCTTTCGACTTTCAATATATAAAAATCTGATTTTTCTTTCGACTTTCAATATATAAAAATCGAATTTCAAAAATATAAATTCCGTCTTTTCAAAAATAAAGATTATATTTTTAATATTCCTATGATGTAAAGATTATATTTTTATTACTTTAAAAATATAAAAAAATCATATCTTACTTCTATTCTAAAGTTTAAATCTTTTCCTTTTTAAAGTTTAAAATAAAATCAGTTTTAAACTCTTTCGAAAATCAGTTTTTACTTCCTTTTAAAATCAGTTTTTACTTCTATTAAAAATCAGTTTTAAAATGCTTTTAAAATCAGTTGTTCCTTTTAAAAAAAAAACAGTTTTTAAATCTTTTAAAATCAGTTTTAAAATCTTTTACAAAAATCAGTTTTATCATCTTTTAAAAATTAGTTTTAAAACCTGTTTAAAAATCAATTTTTAAACCTAAAAAAAAAACAGTTTTTACCTTTAAACAAAATCAGTTTTAACTTTATATAAAAATCAGTTTTTAAATACATAAAAATAAATTAAACAAACAAGAAAAAAACTTACAGAGGGGGGGGGGAGGGGGGTTTCGCAGATCGACGGAGGTGGCTTCGAGGGGGCGGCGCTAGGGTTTCGAACGGCTTCGGGTGGGGGTCGGATTGAAGGAGGAGGAGGGAGCGAGTGCAAGGAAGAGGGGGGGGGGGAAGAAGATCGGCGCGTGGTAGGGGTCTGGTCGACGTCTGAAGGCGGTGGCGTCGATGCTTCTCCGTCCGTCTTTTCCTTTTTTTTTTATTCTGTGAACTTCGGTAATGAATTACGGGGGGGGGGGGGGGGGAGGGGGGCAAGGTATAGGAGGGAAATATATTTTTTTATTTTTTTATTTAATTATTTCTATTTTTGCAAAAAGGTTGACTTTTTCATACGACCTCGAAACGAGGCCCACCGCCTGTCGCCCATAGCGTTTTACCCCCATTCCGAACACAATGAGATATGTATCGCAAGCTGATTCGATTGTTACAATCAGTTTCCTTTTGAATTTACATTTAAATCACTATATTGAATTTTAAACGTACATTTCAAATTACCGGGGCCACATACTGACTAGAAAAATTCTTGAAAAATATTTTCTAGCTTTGTATTGACGATACGGTCCTAACAAAACTAGTTTCGTCGAATTCTGAGACCGTTTGCAAAATGGCCAATTTCCAGTCGATTAAATTCAACAGAAACTGGTCAAACGCGTTTTCCTTTGCCATGCTCACATATTGATTCGAAAAATTATGAAATTTGAAACCTAGCAATAACTTGACACTGCGGATCTAACAAAAGTGGTTTCATCGAAATCCGAGGTCGTTTGCAAAATGTCCATTTTTAAGGGCCTGAATTCCATAGCGACTATTCAGAATTTTCAACTGGACATATCTTTTGATTCCCGCTATCAAATTTCGATTGGTCAGATTCATTGGAAAGATATCATCAATTAGATTCCATTATTTTTGGTTTCACTAAGATCCAGATTGTTTTGCACCCGGTATATTCAATTGAAGTTTGAAATCGAATTATCGAACTACCGCGCCATTTTCAATTCTATATATAATTATAATTAATTATATTCGTTTTCAAATGTCGATTCAAACTCAGTTTTCATCTCCATTATTTAAAATATTTATTTTAAATATTTAAAATCCATTATTTTAGCCAATTTAAAAATTTTAAATTGGTTCAGATTTTCTGGGTCGTTACAATCTCCCCCACTTAAAACTTTTCGTCCCCGAAAAGGAATAAAGTCGAAAGTGGTTTGATAAATCTACAATCACACAATACAACAACCAATTTGTTTCTAACCTTTTTTAACTTTTAAAATATATATCTTTTATATATTCAAAAATTATATTTCTAAAACCAGACTATATATATATATAATCACAAATACGTTATTTAAAAACATATTACTCTCGACTCGTTCTGAGGCACTTCTGACCCCATCTCTAACGAGTTGTTCTGATTCTACTATACTCATACTAGGATATTACTGATCCTATCTGTATAGAGTTACCCGTCCTAGAACACTACTGGTTCTATTTCTAACGAGTTCGTTCAAATGTTATATTCCAGAACTAAGCTTAACCAAAGCTCCGATACCACGATGAGACGACCCGAAATCCCGTTCTCACAGAAACAAGGGTTATCTTTGGAATATAACACAGAAACATGCAATAGCAGAACAGAATTAAATAAATACACCAGATATGAACAACAAAATATACTGGATAAAATTAATCATCAGAGTTACACAGTATACAGGATCTTACTTAGTACAAATAGAGTTCAGCTATACATAAATGTCTACAGCGGAAATAAACAAAATATGTACAATAGGAGCTGAACAACATAAAAAGAATAAATGATAGAATCCATCTTCAGCTCCAGCTATCCAGAAAAAGAACCAGCTAAACCTGAATACAAAGCTGCCCGTGTAGAAAAAGGGGCACCCGAGTTTGAAAGTGAAACAAACTACGAGTCAGTCATGGGACTGGTACGAGAAATCCACTCAACACATATATAATTGGCTAATCACAGGACCACGCCACTTTCGTGGAACGGGTTTACTCCATTGGATTGCCAGTGCTTTAAAACAAATCTTTCTTTTAAATATCGCTATGCTTTTTATAAAAATGAAGCCGTTATAAGACTCAGTTCCCATCACACAATGCAACGCAAACCGGAGGATAGAGTTTTTACCTTATAACAGCCAAATATGCTTGATACGAATAAAACAAAGGCATTTGATATTATTGCTAGTGTTTATATGTTTCGGAAACAATTTCAAATCATAACTATCAATCATAGACGGCATTAATGCCCCATACCACTATGTCGCCATATATAGGTATACAATCAAAATCGCATCGTCACGTATTTGGAAATTGGATTTCCGTCATGAACCAAGGCAAAAGATAGTCCTTACCGAATTCGAGACTGCCTAGCCCGAGTCTCAGGCAAGCGCGCAGGAAAGCCTTGGAGCGACAGGGCCGGTCCACCGATGTGGATTATTATACCTGAGCACTACGTTTCGCCGCCCTTTGGGGCGTAAGCGAGCCAACGAATGACTCCATCGGACCCGGATCGTCCGATCTAACCGAGGCGCCTCGCAACAGCAACAACCACATAAGTCAAACTCGTCAGGGCGTGTAAAACCACTGACGCCACTTTTAGCTAGGAGGAAACGTAGGCCCTCCCTGAGGTCCTTTCTCCCGTTTTAGGTTCCTACCGGGGTGTGAGGCTCGCGAATTTACGTTATACACAAAGCTACGCCACACAGGCGGTGCTTTGATCATCACCACAAGACTTTGCTTTTCAATTGAATCCCTGATCACTGCATCTTAGCATGCCACAAAGGCAATTCACACCGTGCAACTGATGGCTATCAATCACACAGAGCAAATTCCAATGTCGGACACACAGTCCATTTACAAGTCCGTTCTGGGTCTGAACGAAACCGGAGGCACTAAATACCTCGCAAACCCATCGATCACCACGTACGTCTGAACGATCACCACTCATTATCCATATTTCGGGATGCCTCCCAATCAGGACCTCGGTTACCATCCAAACGAGGTGAAGATCTCCGGTCTTCGACCATCGTCTTCATCTTCGACTTTCAATCGTCGGTCAATTATTTGAAATGAGAATTAACTCGGCCTTTTCAAATAATTCTCGTATATTTAGAATTTCAATTCAATTTATTTCAATGGTTAAATTATTTGACAACACCAATCTTGTTCTTTAATGTAATTTTCACACCAAACACGTTCAACCATCAAAAACCACATAAATCGAACAAATTCAGTTTATTTCTATTCCATATCGCTTATGATATTTTATAACTATTTATCGCTATTTTTATTTATTTTAAAATAGCTATTTTATTCAAAACGACGCTTCGGGCCATAAAGCGGCCGTGGCGCTGTTTTTCTTCAGACTTGATTTACACATATCTGAAAATCTAACCGTTGGATCTTCAAAAAATTTACATCATCAGAAAGGTCTTTTCAAAACGAATCCAACGGTTCCAGTTTCGGGAAATTCCGACGGTCGGATCTCCCGGTACAATCGTTTGAAGTTTCGATTTCAAAATACGAACTACAGCGTCGTTACTCGATTTAGTATATAATTATATTTATATATATATATAAATATAATCGCTTCTGGCGCTGTTTTTCTTCAGATTTGAAGTAAACATTCCAGACAATCCAACCGTTGGATTTTTGCAAGGTTGGTGCCGTTGGGAAGATATTTCCAAGGCGAACCCGACGGTTGAGGTTTCGGGAAAATCCAATGGTCGGATTTCCCGTACTAGTTGTTTGAAATCATGGTTTCAAAATACGAACTGCACGGCTTCGTTTCGTTTTAATTTTATTTATATTTATATATTTATATAAATATAGTTCATTCAATGATTTCCATATCGTTTTCACTTCAAATATTTTTCTAACACCTTAAAATTTTGGAAAATTTCGCCATAACCTCCCCTGCACCGGGAGCATCGGGAAATCGCAAATAGCGTTCCCGGTCCTTCTAATCTCAAAAAGAAAAAGAAAAAGCCAAGCGGCTAGCCAACAGGCTCATAAAATCATCACCCAAACAAAGCAGTAAATGTGTACCTATTTGTCGGGCACAAAATTTTATTCCTCTTCTCTAGCCCCTTTGCTATAACCTGTTCAATGAATATGCATGTACATATATATACAGTTCTTATCATTTATCATTTTCTATTCGACTTCATATTTGATTTCTATTTGGTTTAAAAACACCATTCATTCTAATGTTACATAAATAGGTGTAAATCATTTCATTAGCTAATTAATGAATATTTCAACTCATATATGTTTATTTTGAACAAGTGGCTATTTTTAACACTTCACATTTCAACGATTTATGCATACAATAAAAATGTGATTTTTATTGTAAAACAATTCATTTCAAAACACTATTTTTCTATATAGTTCAAGTTGGTGATAAAATTGGGATTTTTATCATAAAACAATTTCTTTTAAAACGAGACTATTTTACACAGTTCATATAGTCGATAAAAGGTGATTTTTATTATCAAACAATTTATTTCAAAATATGAATACCATTCAACACATGAATTTCTAATCAACGAATGAATATCAATTCAACACATGAATGTTTTCTATAGTTTCTATATATAGATAAAAATGTGATTTTTATTATCTAACAATTTATTTCAAAATATGAATACCATTCAACACATGAATTTCTAATCAACGAATGAATATCAATTCAACACATGAATGTTTTCTATAGTTTCTATATATAGATAAAAAATGTGATTTTTATTATCAAACAATTTATTTCAAAATATGAATACCATTCAACACATGAATTTCTAATCAACGAATGAATATCAATTCAACACATGAATGTTTTCTATAGTTTCTATATATAGATAAAAAAATGTGATTTTTATTATCAAACAATTTATTTCAAAATATGAATACCATTCAACACATGAATTTCTAATCAACGAATGAATATCAATTCAACACATGAATGTTTTCTATAGTTTCTATACATAGATAAAAATGTGATTTTTATTATCAAACAATTTATTTCAAAATATGAATACCATTCAACACATGAATTTCTAATCAACGAATGAATATCAATTCAACACATGAATGTTTTCTATAGTTTCTATATATAGATAAAAATGTGATTTTTATTATCAAACAATTTATTTCAAAATATGAATACCATTCAACACATGAATTTCTAATCAACGAATGAATATCAATTCAACACATGAATGTTTTCTATAGTTTCTATATATAGATAAAAGGTGATTTTTATTATCAAACAATTTATTTCAAAATATGAATACCATTCAACACTTGAATTTCTAATCAACGAATGAATATCAATTCAACACATGAATGTTTTCTATAGTTTCTATACATAGATAAAAATGTGATTTTTATTATCGAACAATTTATTTCAAAATATGAATACCATTCAACACATGAATTTCTAATCAACGAATGAATATCAATTCAACACATGAATGTTTTCTATAGTTTCTATATATAGATAAAAAATGTGATTTTTATTATCAAACAATTTGTTTCAAAATATGAATACCATTCAACACATGAATTTCTAATCAACGAATGAATATCAATTCAACACATGAATGTTTTCTATACAATGAATAATTATAGTTTAAGCATATGAAAATAATTCAAACACACGAATATTATTCAAAATTTCGGCAGCATAACGGCAGGGTAGTTAAACCGGCACCGTCTCTAGTACGGCTCCTCGCTCTACCTTAAAACCTCGCGGTTTTTGACAATGGGGATCATGCATCTAGTTCGCACGCAGGCGGCATGTATATATTTATTTCATTTCCACAAACTAATCCTATGTGGTTTCAACCAAATATTTCACAACCATAAATGGGTATTTTTCAACCACAATCAACCAATATCAATCACAAACAATCCCAAACAATCATTCGCTATCAATCAATTTTCACAACAATTTCAACCAATAGATATCGTCCATGGTTTGTGGACGAGGGGCGTGTATATATATATATATATATATATATATATAGATATTTATATATAGCTATTCACTTTCATTTCACACATATATAATATTTTTAAATCAGAAATCTCACCAATAGCTATCCAACTGCACGACACTTCCTTGCATAAAATCTTCGCCTTTTGTCGCTTTCGCCCGTATTCTCTACACATGTAAAAATCGAATTTTTACTATGTTCTTCAATATATAAAAATCTGATTTTTCTTTCGACTTTCAATATATAAAAATCTGATTTTTCTTTCGACTTTCAATATATAAAAATCTGATTTTTCTTTCGACTTTCAATATATAAAAATCGAATTTCAAAAATATAAATTCCGTCTTTTCAAAAATAAAGATTATATTTTTAATATTCCTATGATGTAAAGATTATATTTTTATTACTTTAAAAATATAAAAAAAATCATATCTTACTTCTATTCTAAAGTTTAAATCTTTTCCTTTTTAAAGTTTAAAATAAAATCAGTTTTAAACTCTTTCGAAAATCAGTTTTTACTTCCTTTTAAAATCAGTTTTTACTTCTATTAAAAATCAGTTTTAAAATGCTTTTAAAATCAGTTGTTCCTTTTAAAAAAAACAGTTTTTAAATCTTTTAAAATCAGTTTTAAAATCTTTTACAAAAATCAGTTTTATCATCTTTTAAAAATTAGTTTTAAAACCTGTTTAAAAATCAATTTTTAAACCTAAAAAAAAACAGTTTTTACCTTTAAACAAAATCAGTTTTTAAATACGTAAAAATAAATTAAACAAACAAGAAAAAAACTTACAGGGGGGGGGGGGTTTCGCAGATCGACGGAGGTGGCTTCGAGGGGGCGGCGCTAGGGTTTCGAGAGGGACGGCGCTAGGGTTTCGAACGGCTTCGGGTGGGGGTCGGATTGAAGGAGGAGGAGGGAGCGAGTGCAAGGAAGAGGGGGGGAGGGGGGGAAGAAGATCGGCGCGTGGTGGGGGTCTGGTCGACGTCTGAAGGCGGTGGCGTCGATGCTTCTCCGTCCGTCTTTTCCTTTTTTTTTTATTCTGTGAACTTCGGTAATGAATTACGGGGGGGGGGGGGGGGGAGGGGGGCAAGGTATAGGAGGGAAATATATTTTTTTATTTTTTTATTTAATTATTTCTATTTTTGCAAAAAGGTTGACTTTTTCATACGACCTCGAAACGAGGCCCACCGCCTGTCGCCCATAGCGTTTTACCCCCATTCCGAACACAATGGGATATGTATCGCAAGCTGATTCGATTGTTACAATCAGTTTCCTTTTGAATTTACATTTAAATCACTATATTGAATTTTAAACGTACATTTCAAATTACCGGGGCCACATACTGACTAGAAAAATTCTTGAAAAATATTTTCTAGCTTTGTATTGACGATACGGTCCTAACAAAACTAGTTTCGTCGAATTCTGAGACCGTTTGCAAAATGGCCAATTTCCAGTCGATTAAATTCAACAGAAACTGGTCAAACGCGTTTTCCTTTGCCACGCTCACATATTGATTCGAAAAATTATGAAATTTGAAACCTAGCAATAACTTGACACTGCGGATCTAACCAAAGTGGTTTCATCGAAATTCGAGGTCGTTTGCAAAATGTCCATTTTTAAGGGCCTGAATTCCATAGCGACTATTCAGAATTTTCAACTGGACATATCTTTTGATTCCCGCTATCAAATTTCGATTGGTTAGATTCATTGGAAAGATATCATCAATTAGATTCCATTATTTTTGGTTTCACTAAGATCCGGATTGTTTTGCACCCGGTATATTCAATTGAAGTTTGAAATCGAATTATCGAACTACCGCGCCATTTTCAATTCTATATATAATTATAATTAATTATATTCGTTTTCAAATGTCGATTCAAACTCAGTTTTCATCGCCATTATTTAAAATATTTATTTTAAATATTTAAAATCCATTATTTTAGCCAATTTAAAATTTTTAAATTGGTTCAGATTTTCTGGGTCGTTACAATCTCCCCCACTTAAAACTTTTCGTCCCCGAAAAGGAATAAAGTCGAAAGTGGTTTGATAAATCTACAATCACACAATACAACAACCAATTTGTTTCTAACCTTTTTAACTTTTAAAATATATATCTTTTATATATTCAAAAATTATATTTCTAAAACCAGACTATATATATATATATAATCACAAATACGTTATTTAAAAACATATTACTCTCGACTCGTTCTGAGGCACTTCTGACCCCATCTCTAACGAGTTGTTCTGATTCTACTATACTCATACTAGGATATTACTGATCCTATCTGTATAGAGTTACCCATCCTAGAACACTACTGGTTCTATTTCTAACGAGTTCGTTCAAATGTTATATTCCAGAACTAAGCTTAACCAAAGCTCCGATACCACGATGAGACGACCCAAAATCCCGTTCTCACAGAAACAAGGGTTATCTTTGGAATATAACACAGAAACATGCAATAGCAGAACAGAATTAAATAAATACACCAGATATGAACAACAAAATATACTGGATAAAATTAATCATCAGAGTTACACAATATACAGGATCTTACTTAGTACAAATAGAGTTCAGCTATACATAAATGTCTACAGCGGAAATAAACAAAATATGTACAATAGGAGCTGAACAGCATAAAAAGAATAAATGATAGAATCCATCTTCAGCTCCAGCTATCCAGAAAAAGAACCAGCTAAACCTGAATACAAAGCTGCCCGTGTAGAAAAAGGGGCACCCGAGTTTGAAAGTGAAACAAACTACGAGTCAGTCATGGGACTGGTATGAGAAATCCACTCAACACATATATAATTGGCTAATCACAGGACCACGCCACTTTCGTGGAACGGGTTTACTCCATTGGATTGCCAGTGCTTTAAAACAAATCTTTCTTTTAAATATCGCTATGCTTTTTATAAAAATGAAGCCGTTATAAGACTCAGTTCCCATCACACAATGCAACGCAAACCGGAGGATAGAGTTTTCACCTTATAACAGCCAAATATGCTTGATACGAATAAAACAAAGGCATTTGATATTATTGCTAGTGTTTATATGTTTCGGAAACAATTTCAAATCATAACTATCAATCATAGACGGCATTAATGCCCCATACCACTATGTCGCCATATATAGGTATACAATCAAAATCGCATCGTCACGTATTTGGAAATTGGATTTCCGTCATGAACCAAGGCAAAAGATAGTCCTTACCGAATTCGAGACTGCCTAGCCCGAGTCTCAGGCAAGCGCGCAGGCAAGCCTTGGAGCGACAGGGCCGGTCCACCGATGTGGATTATTATACCTGAGCACTACGTTTCGCCGCCCTTTGGGGCGTAAGCGAGCCAACGAATGACTCCATCGGACCCGGATCGTCCGATCTAACCGAGGCGCCTCGCAACAGCAACAACCACATAAGTCAAACTCGTCAGGGCGTGTAAAACCACTGACGCCACTTTTAGCTAGGAGGAAACGTAGGCCTTCCCTGGGGTCCTTTCTCCCGTTTTAGGTTCCTACCGGGGTGTGAGGCTCGCGAATTTACGTTATACACAAAGCTACGCCACACAGGCGGTGCTTTGATCATCACCACAAGACTTTGCTTTTCAACAGAAGCCCTGATCACTGCATCTTAGCATGCCACATAGGCAATTCACACCGTGCAACTGATGGCTATCAATCACACAGAGCAAATTCCAATGTCGGACACACAGTCCATTTACAAGTCCGTTCGGGGTCTGAACGAAACCGGAGGCACTAAATACCTCGCAAACCCATCGATCACCACGTACGTCTGAACGATCACCACTCATTATCCATATTTCGGGATGCCTCCGAATTAGGACCTCGGTTACCATCCAAACGAGGTGAAGATCTCCGGTCTTCGACCATCGTCTTCATCTTCGACTTTCAATCGTCGGTCAATTATTTGAAATGAGAATTAACTCGGCCTTTTCAAATAATTCTCGTATATTTAGAATTTCAATTCAATTTATTTCAATGGTTAAATTATTTGACAACACCAATCTTGTTCTTTAATGTAATTTTCACACCAAACACGTTCAACCATCAAAAACCACATAAATCGAACAAATTCAGTTTATTTCTATTCCATATCGCTTATGATATTTTATAACTATTTATCGCTATTTTTATTTATTTTAAAATAGCTATTTTATTCAAAACGACGCTTCGGGCCATAAAGCGGCCGTGGCGCTGTTTTTCTTCAGACTTGATTTACACATATCTGAAAATCTAACCGTTGGATCTTCAAAAAATTTACATCATCAGAAAGGTCTTTTCAAAACGAATCCAACGGTTCCAGTTTCGGGAAATTCCGACGGTCGGATCTCCCGGTACAATCGTTTGAAGTTTCGATTTCAAAATACGAACTACAGCGTCGTTACTCGATTTAGTATATAATTATATTTATATATATATAAATATAATCGCTTCTGGCGCTGTTTTTCTTCAGATTTGAATTAAACATTCCAGACAATCCAACCGTTGGATTTTTGCAAGGTTGGTGCCGTTGGGAAGATATTTCCAAGGCGAACCCGACGGTTGAGGTTTCGGGAAAATCCAATGGTCGGATTTCCCGTACTAGTTGTTTGAAATCATGGTTTCAAAATACGAACTGCACGGCTTCGTTTCGTTTTAATTTTATTTATATTTATATATTTATATAAATATAGTTCATTCAATGATTTCCATATCGTTTTCACTTCAAATATTTTTCTAACACCTTAAAATTTTGGAAAATTTCGCCATAACCTCCCCTGCACCGGGAGCATCGGGAAATCGCAAATAGCGTTCCCGGTCCTTCTAATCTCAAAAAGAAAAAGAAAAAGCCAAGCGGCTAGCCAACAGGCTCATAAAATCATCACCCAAACAAAGCAGTAAATGTGTACCTATTTGTCGGGCACAAAATTTTATTCCTCTTCTCTAGCCCCTTTGCTATAACCTGTTCAATGAATATGCATGTACATATATATACAGTTCTTATCATTTATCATTTTCTATTCGACTTCATATTTGATTTCTATTTGGTTTAAAAACACCATTCATTCTAATGTTACATAAATAGGTGTAAATCATTTCATTAGCTAATTAATGAATATTTCAACTCATATATGTTTATTTTGAACAAGTGGCTATTTTTAACACTTCACATTTCAACGATTTATGCATACAATAAAAATGTGATTTTTATTGTAAAACAATTCATTTCAAAACACTATTTTTCTATATAGTTCAAGTTGGTGATAAAATTGGGATTTTTATCATAAAACAATTTCTTTTAAAACGAGCCTTTTTTAAACAGTTCATATAGTCGATAAAAGGTGATTTTTATTATCAAACAATTTATTTCAAAATATGAATACCATTCAACACATGAATTTCTAATCAACGAATGAATATCAATTCAACACATGAATGTTTTCTATAGTTTCTATATATAGATAAAAATGTGATTTTTATTATCTAACAATTTATTTCAAAATATGAATACCATTCGACACATGAATTTCTAATCAACGAATGAATATCAATTCAACACAGGAAGGTTTCTATAGTTTCTATATATAGATAAAAAATGTGATTTTTATTATCAAACAATTTATTTCAAAATATGAATACCATTCAACACATGAATTTCTAATCAACGAATGAATATCAATTCAACACATGAATGTTTTCTATAGTTTCTATATATAGATAAAAAAATGTGATTTTTATTATCAAACAATTTATTTCAAAATATGAATACCATTCAACACATGAATTTCTAATCAACGAATGAATATCAATTCAACACATGAATGTTTTCTATAGTTTCTATACATAGATAAAAATGTGATTTTTATTATCAAACAATTTATTTCAAAATATGAATACCATTCAACACATGAATTTCTAATCAACGAATGAATATCAATTCAACACATGAATGTTTTCTATAGTTTCTATATATAGATAAAAATGTGATTTTTATTATCAAACAATTTATTTCAAAATATGAATACCATTCAACACATGAATTTCTAATCAACGAATGAATATCAATTCAACACATGAATGTTTTCTATAGTTTCTATATATAGATAAAAGGTGATTTTTATTATCAAACAATTTATTTCAAAATATGAATACCATTCAACACATGAATTTCTAATCAACGAATGAATATCAATTCAACACATGAATGTTTTCTATAGTTTCTATACATAGATAAAAATGTGATTTTTATTATCGAACAATTTATTTCAAAATATGAATACCATTCAACACATGAATTTCTAATCAACGAATGAATATCAATTCAACACATGAATGTTTTCTATAGTTTCTATATATAGATAAAAAATGTGATTTTTATTATCAAACAATTTGTTTCAAAATATGAATACCATTCAACACATGAATTTCTAATCAACGAATGAATATCAATTCAACACATGAATGTTTTCTATACAATGAATAATTATAGTTTAAGCATATGAAAATAATTCAAACACACGAATATTATTCAAAATTTCGGCAGCATAACGGCAGGGTAGTTAAACCGGCACCGTCTCTAGTACGGCTCCTCGCTCTACCTTAAAACCTCGCGGTTTTTGACAATGGGGATCATGCATCTAGTTCGCACGCAGGCGGCATGTATATATTTATTTCATTTCCACAAACTAATCCTATGTGGTTTCAACCAAATATTTCACAACCACAAATGGGTATTTTTCAACCACAATCAACCAATATCAATCACAAACAATCCCAAACAATCATTCGCTATCAATCAATTTTCACAACAATTTCAACCAATAGATATCGTCCATGGTTTGTGGACGAGGGGCGTATATATATATATATATATATATATATATATATATATATAGCTATTCACTTTCATTTCACACATATATAATATTTTTAAATCAGAAATCTCACCAATAGCTATCCAACTGCACGACACTTCCTTGCATAAAATCTTCGCCTTTTGTGGCTTTCGCCCGTATTCTCTACACATGTAAAAATCGAATTTTTACTATGTTCTTCAATATATAAAAATCTGATTTTTCTTTCGACTTTCAATATATAAAAATCTGATTTTTCTTTCGACTTTCAATATATAAAAATCTGATTTTTCTTTCGACTTTCAATATATAAAAATCTGATTTTTCTTTCGACTTTCAATATATAAAAATCGAATTTCAAAAATATAAATTCCGTCTTTTCAAAAATAAAGATTATATTTTTAATATTCCTATGATGTAAAGATTATATTTTTATTACTTTAAAAATATAAAAAAAATCATATCTTACTTCTATTCTAAAGTTTAAATCTTTTCCTTTTTAAAGTTTAAAATAAAATCAATTTTAAACTCTTTCGAAAATCAGTTTTTACTTCCTTTTAAAATCAGTTTTTACTTCTATTAAAAATCAGTTTTAAAATGCTTTTAAAATCAGTTGTTCCTTTTAAAAAAAAAACAGTTTTTAAATCTTTTAAAATCAGTTTTATCATCTTTTAAAAATTAGTTTTAAAACCTGTTTAAAAATCAATTTTTAAACCTAAAAAAAAACAGTTTTTACCTTTAAACAAAATCAGTTTTTAAATACATAAAAATAAATTAAACCAACAGGAAAAAAACTTACAGAGGGGGGGGGGGGGTTTCGTAGATCGACGGAGGTGGCTTCGAGGGGGCGGCGCTAGGGTTTCGAGAGGGGCGGCGCTAGGGTTTCGAACGGCTTCGGGTGGGGGTCGGATTGAAGGAGGAGGAGGGAGCGAGTGCAAGGAAGAGGGGGGGGGGGGGGTAGAAGATCGGCGCGTGGTGGGGGTCTGGTCGACGTCTGAAGGCGGTGGCGTCGATGCTTCTCCGTCCGTCTTTTCCTTTTTTTTTTATTCTGTGAACTTCGGTAATGAATTACGGGGGGGGGGGGGGGGCAAGGTATAGGAGGGAATTATATTATTTTATTTTTTTATTTAATTATTTCTATTTTTGCAAAAAGGTTGACTTTTTCATACGACCTCGAAACGAGGCCCACCGCCTGTCGCCCATAGCGTTTTACCCCCATTCCGAACACAATGGGATATGTATCGCAAGCTGATTCGATTGTTACAATCAGTTTCCTTTTGAATTTACATTTAAATCACTATATTGAATTTTAAATGTATATTTCAAATTACCGAGGCCACATACTGACTAGAAAAATTCTCGAAAAATATTTTCTAGCTTTGTATTGACGATACGGTCCTAACAAAACTAGTTTCGTCGAATTCTGAGACCGTTTGCAAAATGGCCAATTTCCAGTCGATTAAATTCAACAGAAACTGGTCAAACGCGTTTTCCTTTGCCACACTCACATATTGATTCGAAAAATTATGAAATTTGAAACCTAGCAATAACTTGACACTGCGGATCTAACAAAAGTGGTTTCATCGAAATCCGAGGTCGTTTGCAAAATGTCCATTTTTAAGGGCCTGAATTCCATAGCGACTATTCAGAATTTTCAACTGGACATATCTTTTGATTCCCGCTATCAAATTTCGATTGGTCAGATTCATTGGAAAGATATCATCAATTAGATTCCATTATTTTTGGTTTCACTAAGATCCGGATTGTTTTGCACCCGGTATATTCAATTGAAGTTTGAAATCGAATTATCGAACTACCGCGCCATTTTCAATTCTATATATAATTATAATTAATTATATTCGTTTTCAAATGTCGATTCAAACTCAGTTTTCATCGCCATTATTTAAAATATTTATTTTAAATATTTAAAATCCATTATTTTAGCCAATTTAAATTTTTTAAATTGGTTCAGATTTTCTGGGTCGTTACAGATATATAACCTCTAAGCTCGTATGTCTCAGAGAAGGGCGTTAAGCAAGAGAATAAATTCTCCGCCGCCAAACAGATATATATTTAACAGAAATCAATCAACACAGAATAAAATCCAATGTCAGACACACAATCCATTTACAAGTTCGTTCTGGGTCTGATTGAAACCGGAGGCACTTTCCTCGCATATCCATCGATCTCCAAGTACGTCTAGACGACCACCAACTAATTCCCTCATCTTGGGTGTACAGCCCAATCAAGATCATTAGTAATCGCCCAAACGATGTGAAGACTTCCGGTCTTCGACCACCGTCTTCATCTTCGACATATCTCCGAATCGGTTATTCAGAATGGGTATAAACCCGGACTTTCCGAACAACCCGCGTATATTAAAAATATTACACAAACACAACATACGCCTCATTCCAATTCCACATTCTTAGGGAAAGGTTCCCATTAATTTTATCCAAGATAAATTCGTTAAAATTTATCCTTTAATCTTCCTTTGGATGTCGTTTCAAACCAAATTATGGTTTTCTAAACTAGTCGAGATTAGCGAACCACACCGAAGTAATTATTTATTTTATTTCCCAATCCCAACCTACTCATCCCATGAAGCAAAACTGGTAATACTCCATATCTAACACCATAGTGTTGTCGGTAAATTTAATTACCATTCCACGTTCAAATCTAATTAAAGATTTAACTATCGTTCTGGAGCAAAACTGGTGATACTCCATCCTCGCTCATTTGCCAAATTTGATAATTAAGATTATCAATTCACGTTTCAATCTAATTGAAGATTCATTAAAAATTCCTTTTACTGGGTTAAAGAACTAATGTCTTTTAAAACACAGTTCACGATAAACCCAAATCACATTCTATTTATTATCGGGTTAAAGAACTGGTGTTATTTAAAACACTGTTCACGATAAACCCACAAATCAATTCTATTTAAAACTTGTTTCAAATCCAATTTATTTATTTAAAAATAAACGGGTTTAATTTTAGTTCAAAACTAGTTCATTTCGATAAAAATATATTTTTATCTTTTCAAATATGGAGTTTTTCGTCCAAATTTTTCCCAAATCATTTCTTATGATTTTACACAAATTATTACTATTTTTAATAATTTTATCAAGGCCCGTACAGTCGATTTCCATCAACGGCCATCGAACTGCACTTACAGCGACCTTTTCCAAATTTGATTTGGACGTATCTCCAAATCCAACCGTTAGATTTTGAATTTCTAATATTCATTAGAAATCTCTTTTCGATACGAACCCAACGGTTCCGGTTTTAAGAGAATCCGACAGTCGGATCTCCCGTAATGTCCGTTTGAAATAAATGGTCGAAATTCATGAACTGCCGCGGCGCGGCGCGTTCTATTCAGGCCATTATATTATATATATAATATATATTTCGTCGATTTCTATTTAAAACGAAGTTTATAAATAGTTTTAAATTCGTTTCAAAAACAATTTCAACTTCCATTTCGATTCAAATCAAAATTGAATTTTTCCTTATAAATTCGTTTTAAAATTCATTCCTATTCAATTCAAATTTCAATTCAATTTGAATTCATTTCAATTCGTTTTCAATTCAATTCAAATTCGTTTTCTATTCGATTCAATTCAAATTGGTTTTCTATTCGATTCAATTCGAATTCGTTTTCTATTCAATTCAATTCAAATTGGTTTTCTATTCGATTCAATTCAAATTCGTTTTCTATTCGATTCAATTCAAATTCGTTTTCTATTCGATTCAATTCAAATTCGTTTTCTATTCAATTTAATTCAAATTCGTTTTCTATTCAATTTAATTCAAATTTCATTTCAAAATATTCGATTTTGAAATCACTTTTCAATATTCATTTTAAAATGAATAAAATCGATATAAATATCGTTCACGTCAAAATGGCGTCAATCTAATTAACACGACTTCATATATTTCTATTTTCAAATATTCTATTTCAAATATTTCTTTTTCAAATATTTCGTTCAACACATGACTAATCTCAACGAATGAGTACGGTCAACACATGAACCTTTATTTTATATTGATAAAGATGTATATTTTATTATTAAAATATTTCGTTCAACACATGACTAATCTCAATGGATGAGTACGGTCAACACATGAACCTTTATTTTATAATATTCTTTATTTTCTAAATTGGAATGAGGCCCAATCAATCACCATATAATATTAATTATATGGATTTTCATACATCACACGTATATAATAGCATTGAAAAATAATCAACCATCAACCAAAGTGCACTACACTGTATAAGCATCAAATATAGATATCTAACGCTTATAACAGCCTGTCAATCAATCGATCGACATACAACTAATTATTGGGATTAGTGTATACCGTATTTTATCCCAATACCCGTGTGGGGTTTCAAACAATCAAACACAGATTTTTATTTGTTCAGTTGAGCGATGTGTAAAATTTATCGTCCCAATCAATGTCAGTCAAATCAGTGTACATAAACAAACCGTCTGGTTTGTAAATGAATATTTATTTATTCACATTCACTATATTCATATTCACGTTAAAAATTATATTTTTAACGATAAAACATTTTATTTTAACATATGAGTTTCTATTCAGTTCATTTACACAATAAAAATGATATTTTTATTTTTCTAACATATTTTAGAAAATTTCGGCGGCATAACGGCACGATACTAGAAACGGGACGAGGCCTAGCCTTATCCCCGGTCTAGTGAAGGCTCACGCCATTCACACATCAATCAAATCCATTCATTTCACCAAAAAATTTAATTCAAACCAAATAAACTAACCAACTACACATCCAAACAATTTAACAAACAAGCTATCCATGGTCTGTGGATGACGGGTGTCGGGTGCTACTAAACACCGTCTGCATCCTAGTATATATATATATAACTAGAAAAGGAAATTTCGAGTGAGAAGTTCTCACCAATAGCTATTCCAACTCCACGACACTTCATTTAGAGAAATCATCGCCATTCTCGCCTTTTCGTCGCTTTCGTTGCCCGTAGCCACTATATATAAAAATCACATTTTTACTTCGCTATTCAATATATAAAAATCGAATTTTTACCTCGCTATTCAATATATAAAAATCGAATTTTTACTTTGCTATTCAATATATAAAAATCGAACTTTTACTTCGCTATTCAATATATAAAAATCGAATTTTTACATCGCTATTCAATATATAAAAATCGAATTTTTACTTCGCTATTCAATATATAAAAATCGAATTTTTACCTCGCTATTCAATATATAAAAATCGAATTTTTTACCTCGCTATTCAATATATAAAAATCGATTTTTTTAATATCTATACTATATAAAGATCATATTTTTAACCCACTACATATGTAAAAATCACGCCTTTCTCCATTTAAAAATATCGTCTTTCTTCCTTTAAAAATCTAATCTTTTCTATTTTAAAAATCTAATCTTTTCTATTTTAAAAATCTAATCTTTTTTATTTTAAAAATCTAATCTTTGCTATTTTAAAAATCTAATCTTTTCTATTTAAAAAATTACATCCTCGTTAAATGAAAAATTACTTCTTTAATTTCAGTTTAAAAGAACAGTGTTTATTTACTAAATTAATTACCTAAAATAAAACTAGAAAGAAATAAAATAGAAAAGCAGAAAAGCTCACGGTTGATGGTGGCTCGAAGGAGGAGATGGCCAGTGGGAGCGGCGTGGTAGACCTCGGTGATGGCGGCGTTGACTCGTCGGGCTCGCTGGTTGTATTGTGGACTCGAGGGGGGGGTGCGCTGGTCCAATTAGGGGCGAAGTGGGCTGGTGGATCTGCGGCTGAGGGTGAAGTGACGGGTGGTGGCAGATCTTGGAGGCAGGAGGTGGCGGGTAGGGTTTTCTAGGGCTGGAGGGGTGCGACGCCAAGAGGGGGGGCGCGATGGGAGAGAGAGAAGCGGGGGAGCGATGAACGAGGGCGGCGCGACGGCGTGCCTGGCGGCGGCGGGAGGGGCCATCGCGCTGAGGCGCGATGGGGTGTTTTTTCTCTTTTTTTTCATTTTGAAATGAATTAATAAGGGGGTGGGAGAGAGCGTATAAAGGGGAGGGCTTTATTATTAAAAAAAAGTTATATTATTTTATTTAACCAAAAAGTAACTTTTATTTTCGAACCCGAAATCGAACCCACCGCTTGTCGTCCATAGCGTATTACCCCCATTCCGAACACAATGGGATATGTATCGCAAGCTGATTCGATCATTACAATCAGTTTCCGTTGAAATCAACATATAACTCTATATATTGAATTTGAACGCGCATTTCAATTTACTGGGGTCACATACTAACTCTAAAAATTATAGAAAAATATTTTCTAGCTTCGTATTGACGATACAGTCCTAACAAAACTAGTTTCGTCGAATTCTGAGACCGTTGGAAAAATGGCCAATTTCCAGTAGATTAAAATCAACTGAAACTGGTCAAACGCGTTTTCCTTTGCCACGCTTACATATTGATTCGAAAAATTATGAAATTTGAAACCTAGCAATATTTTGACATCACGGACCCAACAATAGTGGTTTCGTCGAAATCCGAGGTCGTATCAATAATGTTCCTTTGTAAAATGACTGCTCGCTTTACCCTGAACTGTTTCAGCTCGCACGACCACATATTAACTCCGTACGACACGCCATTTGGAATTCAACAATGATTTGTCATTATGAATCCATAAAAATTTATCTCGTCGAATTCTGAGCTCGTATGCAAAATTTCACTTTTTAAGGGCTATGTTTTGTTAACCGAAAAGCTCTTGTCAATTGCCACTATTCCGGATATTGGAATATATCGAAGCTTATACTTTTCGGAGTTCTAAATGGCATTTTGAACTCAATGGAAGTGGTTTCGAGTCCAAATTCATCCGTATGCAAATTTTGACATTTTGGGCCATGTATAATTTACATAGCGCCTATTCTGGATTTTCAACTGGGCATAACTTTTGATTACCGCTATGAAATTTCGATTTTTCGGATTCGTTGAAAAGATATTCACGAATAGATTCTAATATTTTTGGTTTCACTAAAATCCGGATTGTTTTGCACCCGGTACACTCAATTGAAGTTTGAAATCGAATTATCGAACTACCACGCCATTTTCAATTCTATTTATAATTATATATAATTATTTATATTCTAACGATGACATATATAATATATACGTTCTAATTATATTCAAAATAAATTTCTCGTCGATATTATTTAAAATAATTCATTTTAAATGTTCAAAATTCGCTAAAATTACCAAAATAAAAATTTTAAACTGGCCCACATTTCCGGGTTATTACAATCTCCCCCACTTAAAACTTTTCGTCCCCGAAAAGGAACGAAGTCGAAAGTGGTTTGATTAATCAACTCTACGTTCGATCTGGCTTCCATTCCCCACTTTTCAATTTCTGAGAATTTTCAAATTCTTCAAAAATTTGGCTAACACCCTAAATTTTCGAAAAATTTCGCCATAACCTCCCCTGCACCAGGAGCCACGGGAAAATCCCAAAATTGCCATATAGGCCTTCTGATCTCAAAAAGAAAAATAACAAGCCAAGCGACTAGCCAATAGGCTCATAAAATCATCATCACCCAAACAAAATAGTAAATTATAGTAAATATGTAACTATTTGTCGGGCAAACAAATTTTATTCTCTGCTCTAGCCTCCTTGCTATGACCTGTTCAATGTAAGTATATGTATATGCAAGCAAATGCGACCAAGTTTCAATACAGTCCAATATTTGATTTTATTAGGCTAACTGGTTCAAAATTAGCAAACAAATAAACAAACAACACAAACATCAATCAATTAGTGAATTAACGTTTCAAATTCATAATTGATACATATACAAAAATCATGTTTTTGATGCCAAATCACAACAAATAAATCTAGCTATATAAGTTTTGGTTCTCACACCAGTCTAATGGAAATATACAGATATCACACCTTCGAAACATGAATATAAATACTGATGATGCGGCCGCATTACCAGAATTATCTCCGGGCGACTAGAGTGTGATTCTATATCTATCCAGTATATTAAAACTTCGAATATACGTTCATGACGCGTATATGCAAAATCTTTATATAGCGGATTGTCCAAATTCCAAATAAATAAATATTCAAATACGTATAAAATGGTTTAAATTTTCGAAACAAAATTGTTTTCATTTGAAAAATATACTCTTCACACTCGTTCTAGGATACTACTGATCCTATCTCTAACGAGTCATTCTAATTGGATATTACTAATCCAATATCTGATGAATTCTTTCGTATGATTCTAATGTGTCTTGTTCTCGAGCTCTGTAAACCAAAGCTCTGATACCAAATGAAGCGACCCTAACTTCCCCGGTCTCCGAAGAGATGAGAAAGAACGAATTACTGTGAGGACAAGACAAATCTGAACGCAGACGGAAGAACATTTCATTGTTATTACAGCAATTCCATCAGATACAAGAATATATAGAGTATAAATGAATAAATTACATTCGATAAATATCAGAGATTAAAATAAATTACATAGCAGCGGAAAATAACACAGAGCACAACTGAAGGTGATATACGGATACCGAGCTTTCCGGATATCATTCCAGCTGTAAACCAGGATCCTGTGAATATAAATCTGCAAAACCAAAACTACTAGCTGCCCGTGCGGAAAATAGGGGCACCCGGAGTTTAGGTTAAAACAATAAACTCCAGGTCAGTCATGTGACTGGTGTGAGAACTAAAACAGTTATTTAAAGCTTTACTTTAAAGGAGAGTAATTCAAGGGACCGCGCCGTATAACACGGAACGGGTTTCCTCCTAAGAATACCAGTGCATAGAACAAACAACGCAATGCTTTTTCGAAAAAAATGAAGCTATTATAAGACCCATGTCCCATCACACAATGCAACTCAAGCTGGAGGATAGGGTTTTACCTTATAACAGCCAAACATGCTTGGTACGTTTAAAACAAATCATTTGATACTATAATAAGTGTATAGTGTCAAAACAATTTCAATCATAAATATAAATCATAGATGGCATAGCATCCCATGCTACTATGTTGCCATACTAGGCTCTACAAATAAAACCGAATTACACATTTTGGAAATTGAATTTCCGTCATGAGTCGAGGCAAGGGGCAAGCTCCAATGCCGCCTATGTAGAGTGTCTCGAACGCGGAGAGGAGCTTGCCCCTTGCCTCGACTCATGACGGAAATCCAATTTCCAATACGTGATATTGCGGTTTTAATTGTAGAACTAGTATGGCGACATGATAGATGGTACCAATGCCGCCTATGATTGATATTTATGATTTGAATTGTTTTGACACTATACACTTATTATAGTATCAAGTGATTTGTTTTAAACGTACCAAGCATATTTGGCTATTATAAGGGAAAACCCTATCCTCCGTCTTGCGTTGCATTGTGTGATGGGACCTGGGTCTTATAATAGCTTCATTTTTCCAAAGAGCATTGCGCTGTTTTGTTATATGCACTAGTATTCTTGGGAGGAAACCCGTTCCGTGTTATACGGCGTGGTCCCTTGAATTACTCTCTTTTAAAGTAAAGTTTTAAATAACTGTTTTAATTCTCACACCAGTCCTATGACTGACCTGGAGTTTATTGTTTTAACCTAAACTCTGGGTGCCCTTATTTTCGACATGGGCAGCTAGTAGTTTTGGTTTTGCAGATTTATATTCACAGGATCCTGAATTACAGCTGGAACGATGCTCGGAAAGCTCTGTATCCGTGCATTACTTCTAGTTGTGCTTTTGTATTATTTGCCGCTGCGATGTATTTAAATGTAATTTAAATCTCTGATATTTATCGAATGTAATTTATTCATTTATACTCTATATATTCTTGTACCTGATGGAATTTTTGTAATATACAATGAAATGTTCTTCCGTTTGGTTCTATTTTGTCTTGTCCTCAATTCTATCTGTGCTTTCCTTTACGGGGAAGTTCGGGTCGTCTCACAGATGTAGTGCGAATCAGAGAGATCACGAAAGCAGGGGATGGCCGGGAATGCTAGGGAGTCTGGCCTGTATGCACTGGGAATGGAAGAACTTCGCTAAGGGATTACAATGTGCGTACAGCGGGAAGGAAAGGCGACCAATAATCATTTTGGAAGCTGTGGCCTCGTACGATCTATGGATATGGCACGCTTTCTTTGGAATCCCCAGTTCGAATAATGACTTAAATGTTATAGAAAGATCTTATCCTTTCAATGATCTTACTCAAGGCTAGGTACCTCCTTTATCATTTACCCTAGGCGTAAACATATACTTACGACCATGGCTATTACCTAGGTGACGACATTTACCCGAAATGGAGCACCATTATTAAAACATGTCCAAATTCATTGACACCTAAACAAGCCAAATTCGCGGCGATGCAGGAGGCACAAAGGAAAGTATATAACGTGCTTTCGATGTTTTACAATCTAGATATGCAATGATAAGTAACCCATGTCGGCTGTGGTCTAGGAAAAAGATGTCTACAATCATGCTTGCCTGCATCGTTATACACAACACAAGTATAGAAGACGAAAGAGATATGGATGAAGGGCAACGCCACTACGAATATGAAGGTGCTTTGCAACAACCCCAAGTATTCCGACATAACACCCCGCTAACAGAAGAGGACTTCAACATTCATTTGGAACGTCAGGTTATTTTTAGAGATGAACAACTCCATATCTGGCTGTAGAAATATCTTATGGATCATTTATGGAACCAATATGGCGATACCTAGTTATGAAGTTTGCCTGTCCAAACTCGTGTTTTATTTTATGACTGTCCGAACTTGTCGATCATTTATGCAGTTGTTAGCCCACTTTGTGAACTGGGCAACACAAAGTCGAGATGTGAAACATTGAAGAACTTGGAAAAGCATTATAGCGGGTCGGATCGGAGAGATGTAGCGGGTCGGATCGGAGAGATGTAGCGGGTCGGATCGGAGAAGTTTTGCTGTTCGGATCGGTAAGCTGTTATTGTTGGAATCAGAGAGACACTGCTGTTCGGATCGGAGAGCAACCTACTGCCAGTTAGAGCAGAGGGCTACCTGCTACAAAGACAGATCGGAACGGAGCAAAAGTGGATGAAGACTTAGTCTTGGGTTAATCCGGATCGGATCGGATACTCTGATCCGAACCCCCACTGCAGGCTCCTCCGATCCGAACCCATATTCCACATCACTCTCCCCCATGATCGCCTGGCTATTTGGAGCGGTTATGACCAGTTCCTGCCCACAACGTCCACTGCTTTGATGCGTTGTCAACACAGAATTCCATCCGAACTCGAGGATGATGGGATGAAAGACACGTGGCTCCGATCTGGATCGGGTTCTGAGCAAATTTTCACCTATAAATACCCTGTCTGGAGACAATGAAAAGGAGCTTCTTTTTGGCACTTTGAGAGTTCAACCACTTTCATAAACCGAATTCCAGCACTCCCGGATAATCCAAATCGTCTTTCAACATTTGTTTTGAGACAATTGAGTGAATGTATGTGAGTTGTGAGTGAAATTGAGTGAATATCTCATTGTAATTACAACTATATCATCAAGAATAGTGATTGACAAGTGGACGTAGGCTTTTCTTCGCCGAACCACTATAAATTCTGTGTCTCCATTTTACTTTTGATCTTATTTCATTCTGCTTTTAGTCAATTTGGGTGTTAGAACCACTTTTTGGTCTAACATTTTGGTGCTTTCACTGAGAACCATCCGAATTCTCTGTTTTTCGGGATTATCGTTCTACTTTTTGGACCGTTGAGTTCAAAGAAGTTAATCCTCAAGTTTCGACGCTTTTGAATATTTGTTGAATTGATTGTTGAAGAACTATGGCCAAAGGAAAAGGCAAGGAAGTTCAAGCTAGTCGAGGAAACGGAGTTTGTGAAGATCAGCAAAATGCAGTTGTGACAAGGTCTCGTGGGCAGAGTTCAGCAGCAGAACGGATTGATACAGGAAATCCGAACCGCAATCAGGGGGAGAGCTCCGATCCGGGTAGGAGAATCTGAAGCAGTGCATTCCCCCAACCTGAACCGACCCGAGCAACTTGCCCTACACCGACCCGACCTGGCTTTCCAACTCCGATTCGAACCGGCTTCCCAGCTCCGACCCGACCCGATTTCCCATCTCCGAACCGACCCGTCACTTGGTGATGTTGGAACCTCTACTCGAGCTCCTACAAATGCTCCGACTCCAGCCACCTGGGTCAATGATCAGGTCAATCCATCTGCGCCTATCACTCAAGGAGATTTCTCGCGCCTACTTGACATGCTTGAGAGTACTAGGAAGGCTATGAAAATCCACGAGCGCACCAATCTCATGATGCAAGAAAACATTAGACTCATGAGCAGGGAAATTAGCGAATTACGTAGACAGAGAACCCCATCCCCGGTTCGCCACACACCAATGGATCAGTCTTCTTCTTTCGAGGAAGAACGACCCCGTGAAAGAAGGCCGCTCGAACGACCTCAGAATTTGGAGCAACTGACGTTCAGATCTTTGGGGTCCCGCGAGGATATTGCACGAGCACTAGGAACCAATGATCCAAGCTTGAGAGACCCTAACCATACCAATCCCACTCAGGGGCAGATGCTCCGGCCCCCTCCTCCCGAGATCGACCGGGAGCGTAGGGAATGAAGCAGAGCAGAAGCAGCTCAAAGAAGAAGGGCATCTCCTGAACGAGAGCCCAGAAGGAACCCGGATACCAGGGCCAGGGAGCTTGAACGGTCCCTAACTAATGCTGACGTACAGGCAATGGTACGCCAGATTATGTCCGAAAGCCGGAACTATACCAATGAAGATTATGGCATTGAGCGAAGCCATACTCCTTTCACTGACGAAATCCTCGACTTTCAATTTCCCCGGCGTTTTAACCTGCCGCAGATGGATAAGTACAATGGGAGAACCGATCCGGGACAGCATTTGATGCGATACTTGTGGCTCATGAATGCTGCTGCTGCTCCCGACGCGGTGAAGTGTAAAGCATTCCCGATATATTTAGAAGATGTGGCGCTGCTATGGTTTACCCGACTTCCCCCTCGTTCGATATCGAATTATAGGGAATTGAGTGAACGTTTTATGAATCAGTTCCGACTCCATGCCCGAAAGTCTAAAAGTGTTATTGAATTATCAAGAATTAAGTAGGCGCCAGGAGAGTCTTTGAGGTCATATCTCGACCGTTTCAACTTAGCTGTGACTGAAGTTAGTGACCCACATGAGCCCACCATCTTGATGGCTTTGAAGGAAGGAGTCGATCCTGACTCCGAGTTTGGAGATTACCTTTCTGGGAAGACACCCTCCACGAGAGAGTTATTCTATGAAAAGGCCGATATTTATTTAAGACGAGAGGAGGCCAGGGCAAACCGAAAGAGAAAGTCTGGAGCGGCTTCAAAAGAAAATGTTCAGAGTAATGTCGCCGTGAAGCAGTCTGGAGAAAGTTCCGGAAAAGTTGAAGTGAATGTGGGAAACAAGAGTGGAAACGACAATTCTGGAAATGGGGGCAACAACAATAACCGTAACGCGAACGGTAACAGAAGAAATAGAAATAGGGGAAGTGATCCTAACAAAATACCCAGATTCCAGACTTATGAAAATTATACACCGTTGAACGACACTCTGGAGAACATTTACTTGGATACATACAATGTTTTGCAATATAAAAGACCGCCACCTCGCGACTCAACGGAGAAAGAAATGGCAACTGGGAAGTTTTGTTTGTTTCATGGAACTCATGGGCATTCAACCAATGAATGTCGACATTTGAGAGACGTGATTGAGAAGCTACTGCGCGAAGGGAAACTGGATGAATATAAGGTTGCCCCGAGGGACAGGGGGCAAGGAGAGCAGGCTCCAAAACAGATTCAATCTGCTCCCAAGCCTACAGCGCAGCAGAAAGGCAAGGGAATTGTTATCAACTCCATAGTGGGTGGACCCCACCCAGCAATCCGCAGTTTTAGAGCGATGGATCAATATGTAAATGCTGCCAAGCACGTAGACGTGAATGAAGGTGATGATTTGGAAGATATCGCCCCCATAAAACAACAGAAGACAATGTTTGACGACGTGGCATTCCGTAGCAGAGATAATACCGGGATCCAGTCACCCACCGATGATCCGTTGGTCATTACTACCACCATTGGGCCGGCCTTGGTTCATAAGGTGTTAGTAGACAACGGAAGCTCTGTTAATATTTTATTTAAAAAGTCATTTGATCAGATGAAGCTTGAATCTGAAGATTTGAAGCCATGCGAAGGTTGGATCCGAGGCTTCAACGGGGCGTCAACAGCTCCAATGGGGTACATAGAATTGCCCGTAACCTTGGGGCAAGGAGAACGCCGAAGAGTACGGATGCTTCAGTTTGTAGTGTTGGACGTAGATTCGCCTTATAATGCATTTTTGGGAAGGCCTGCCCTTGCTGAGTTCAGGGCTTGCATCGCCCCTTGGTGTTTGTTGCTTAAGTTCCCAACTGAAGCCGGAACTAGAGTAATGAGAGGGGATCAAGTCTCCGGACGGGCCTGCTATGTTGCCGAATTAAAGATGTTGATGAAAGGACTTAACATCGAGAGTAAAGATGCCTCGCCACCCCCAAAGGGGGGCTTGGCGTAGCAATTAGAGGGATCGGCCCCGAAGGAGTTGCCCAAAGGAACGCCTGAAGACCTGGATCCCAGAAAAGATGAGGAACCAGAGACTAGAAATGCAACTCCTAATGAAGCGACAGTGGACATTCCCATTGATGAAGCTGATCCAACAAGAGTTTTGAAGATTGGATCTCAGTTGGATCCACGTCGGGCCAAAGAACTAGCTGACTTCCTGAAGGCAAACTTGGATGTGTTTGCCTGGACCCACGCTGACATGTGTGGGATATCGCCATCCATCATAAGTCACTCACTAAATGTAAACCCGAAACACCCGCCTGTAAAGCAAAAGAGACGTATGCTGGGCCTAGAGAGGTCGGCTGCTCTGAAAGAAGAAGTGGAGAAACTAAAACAGAACGGATTTATTAGAGATTCGACATATCCCGACTGGATATCGAATCCCGTCTTAGTGAAGAAGCCGAATGGAAAGTGGCGGACTTGCATTGATTTCTCAGATTTGAACAAAGCTTGCCCGAAAGATAGTTTCCCACTTCCCAGGATTGACCAGCTTTTAGATTCAACAGCGGGACACGAACTTCTTTCTTTCATGGACGCATATTCCGGGTACAACCAAATTCCTATGCACACGCCAGATCAAGAACACACGAGCTTCATTACAAACTTGGGGTTATACTGTTACGTGGTCATGCCGTTCGGATTGAAAAACGCTGGAGCCACTTATCAGTGCCTGGTGAACAGAATGTTTTATAACCAAATAGGGAAAACTATGGAAGTTTATGTGGATGATATGCATGTCAAATCGAAACAGTCCTCCAGCCATACGCAAGACTTGGCAGAAATGTTTGGCATCCTGCGAAAGTATCGGATGAAGTTGAATCCTTTGAAATGCTCATTTGGAGTGGCATCGGGAAAATTTCTAGGCTTCATTGTGAGCTCCCGAGGAAATGAAATCAATCCCAGCCAAATAGCAGCGGTTAGAAACATTGAAGAGCCGAGGAGAATTAAAGACGTCCAAAGTCTTGCGAGGAAAGTAGCTGCGTTGAGTAGGTTTATCTCCAAAGCCACGGACAAATGCGTCCCGTTTTTTGATTTGATTAAAAGGGGAAAGAAGAACTTCGAGTGGACTCCGGACTGTGTTGAGGCCTTTCGAAATTTATTGGAATTGCTAGAAAAACCACCGATTTTGTCAAAACCAGTGGATCACGAAGAGTTATTTGTTTACTTGGCAGTTTCGGCTCACGCTGTTAGCACAGCCTTGGTTCGAGAAGAAGACAAAGTACAAAGGCCAGTATATTATGTAAGCAAGAAATTGGCAGTGGCAGAACACAACTACCCAAAGATTGAGAAGCTCGCTTACAGCCTCCTAATCGCCTCCCGAAAACTTCGTCACTATTTCCAAGCACATCCAATAACCATATACACTGACCAGCCTCTGAGACAGGTGTTGCAGAGACCCGAAGCATCGGGACGGTTGATCAAATGGAAAATTGAATTAAGTCAGTTTGATTTAAATTTTCAGCCACGAAGGTCGATCAGGGGGAAAGCTCTGGCAGACTTTATAGCAGAGTTCACCATCCCAGAGGAGGAAGTAATCGATGACAGAGTGGTCAAGTCCGAAGATGAGTTAAAGATAGATCAATGGAAGCTATACACAGATGGAGCCAAGAACGACCGAAGGTCCGGAGCTGGAATCGTCTTAGTTACTCCTGAAGGACGGTCGTTATATTACGCTCTACGGTTAGAATTTTCGGCGACTAACAATGACTCTAAATACGAAGCCCTGATTGCTGGGCTGAAGCTTGCTAAAGACCTCGGAATAAAAATGTTGGACATATTCTACGACTCCAAAATCGTTGTTTGCCAAGTGCGAAAGGAATTTGTGGCTCGGGGACCTCGACTCATCGCCTACCTCGGGAAAGTGGAAAAGCTGTTGAGCAACCTAGAGCGGTACAGTATAATGCATATCCCAAGAGCCGAAAACCAGAAGGAAGACAGGTTGGCAAAGCTAGCTAGTTCCGACAATCCAGAAGAAACTGAAATAATTCCAATTGAAACATTGGAATCGCCAAGTTTGAGTCGATGGAAATTGAGTTCGCTTTCGAAGCGGAATCGGAGAAGGAGTCGTGGATGACCCCAATTAAGAACTTCCTTAAGAATGGGACACTCCCATCAAAGAAGAGTGAGAGAAGGGCTACAGTTCGCAAGGCTACTAGATATGTCCTACAAGATGATACTCTTTATAGGCAAGGATTTTCTATGCCCCTGTTACGATGTATAGCACACGACGACATCAAACGTGTACTAAGAGAAGTGCACGAAGGTGAGTGTGGAGATCATACAGGAGGTCAGACTTTAGCGAAAAAGATATTGCGGTATGGATACTTCTGGCCCACAATTAATAAAGATGCAGCTGATTATTCACGACGCTGCGATAAGTGCCAGAGATTCGCCAAAATCCCCAGAGCACCGTCGACTCAACTCAAATCGATGGTGAGTCCTTGGCCTTTTGCCACGTGGGGAATTGATATCATCGGAGTTCTACCAATTGCTAAAGGAGGGGCGAAATATGCAATAGTTGCTGTGGACTATTTTACGAAGTGGGTGGAAGCTGAGCCCCTAACCAAGATTACGGCGAGGAAGGTGATAAGTTTTGTGGTTAGAAATATTATATGCCGATTTGGGATCCCAAAAACTATTATAACTGATAACGGAACCCAGTTCGATGGTGCTGAATTCAGAAATTTCTGCCAGAAATATAAGATCGACAAACGGTATACTGCGGTTGCTTATCCGCAGTCGAACGGGCAAGTAGAAGCAATAAACAAAGTTATAAAATCCATCCTCAAGAAACGGTTAGAGCGCGCAAAGGCGAAATGGGTTGACGAATTGCCCTTAACTTTGTGGGCATATCGAACAACATTTAAGACAGCTACTGGTCATACCCCTTTCTCTCTCTCTTTTGGTTCAGAAGCAGTAATTCCAGTAGAGCTTGAAGTTCCTTCCCACCGGGTGACGTATTATGACCCGATGACGAATCGGGCGCTCTTACTCAAGTCTCTTGATGAAATCGAAGAAAAAAGGGACGAAGCGGATTTGCGTGCGGCAAGACATCGACGTCAGATGGCACGCTATTACGACAAAAAAGTTCGCCTTAGGACTTTTGAAACAGGAGATTTGGTGCTAAAAAGAATCTTTCCTTCCCTTCCTCACCTCGGTCCAAAATGGGAAGGACCCTTTGTCATCCAACGGAAACTTGAAAAAGGAACCTTCAAGTTAACGACCGAAGATGGCGAAGAAGTACCTAGGGCATGGAATGCCCAACACTTGATGCGATATTTGGATTAGAAATGTTGTATTTTTTGTTATTTTTCTTATGAACTCTATAAAAAGGCACGACTTGCCTTAGGAAAATCTGATGATATGAATAAAGGACTATAAAGTGGATGTAGGCTACGACTTAGCCGAACCACTGTAAAAATATCGTGTGTTATTTACTTTCATGCATTATATATATATATATATATTCATCGACTATTCTGTTGTGATTATGGAATATAAGATGATTCAAAACCTGAAAGGTTGAAAACAGTTTAAACGTAAGAAAAAGCACAATGACTACTTGTGCGATAAGACATAAAAGAATGGGAAGACGACATTCTTAACTCTAACTCTCGAGAATTGAGAGAGAGTATAAAAGGACGAGAAAACGACGTCCTCTGAGGCGTGAAGGTGCACCCAGACAAGAGACCGCCTCAGTAAGAACTCTAACCTGAGTATAAGACAGGAGAGTATAAAACAAATGCCAGAAAAAACGACAGGCATTGACGACACAGGAAATGCAATCCCGTCAGAAAATCGGGGACAGTCAGACTACTTGATTAAGTCTCGAATAGTTTTTTGAGATTAACTGGGGGCATATATGTGTATACACATATTTCCTCTCACCATAACTTCATTACACAACTATAATAAGGCATGCATTCTTGCATAAGTGTAAAACTAATGGCTAACAGACATTGCAGAAAATGAATTACTTTTTATTTACAAATGAATGAATTTTGTACAGGAAAACAGTCAAAAAGAAGGTGCAAGGGCCACCCTCATAGCAACAATTATTGGTCAACCAAATGCTAAAATAACGCAAGACAGCCCACTACTTAGACTTTGAAGGAGGCTTGGACTTCTGGGCGGCTTTCTCCACATTCTTCGCCTCTTTTTCAGCTTCCGTCAAGATGCGCTTTGATTTTTTCTTTCCTGAAGTTGAGATGCTGGAATCAGTTGACTTCTTCCCGGAGGGCGGAGCGCTAGAATCAAGAGAAGACTTTTTAGCAAGTTCCTCTGTAATAGATCTAGTTGAAAGCTTAACAACTAACCTTGATCTCGCATCCACAACTGCGAGAGGCTTGAGGCTTTCAGGGTCCAAATCTTCGGCTTTTAACTGCAAGCGTTTATCTTGGTCAGCTTTCATTGCAGCCAAAGTAACATCATCTGCACTTTTCGACTCCCCGACTATTGCCACCTCTGGATCTTCCTCATGTCCTCCGTCGCCGCCATCATCCTTTAAGGCGGCTATCATTTCTTCATCACGAGGAGTGTCAGCCTTAGACGGTTCTCTTCCTTCTCCCAAGTCTATAGGAGCAGCCTCGTCCTTTCCCCCTTTTGCCTTCTCCGTAGGCTCCGCCCCAGAAGCGGTTCCCTGAGTCGCATCTGTCTTTCCGGATGGCTCAATACCTATAGAGTGAGAAGC
Organism: Allium sativum; assembly: GCA_030737875.1. Lineage (NCBI taxonomy): Eukaryota > Viridiplantae > Streptophyta > Magnoliopsida > Asparagales > Amaryllidaceae > Allium > Allium sativum. Next base: position 295,008,656 of record CM060912.1, read on the forward strand.
AACAGTTATCAACTCAGGAGAAGATAATGGGTTTTTCATCGATTGCTCAATCACGTGGCGAAAGGTAGAGATAGCCCTAACGAATTGAGGAGAAAATGTAGAGATACCTTCTGAAGACTTCTCGGCAGGGGTAACTGCTGTCTCCAATGTCGTTTCGGGAATAGGGGATAGCATAGTTGTTCGAGGGATCCCCGGGTTTTCAGGATCATACCCCTCTACTTCAGAATTTGCGGAGGCAGTAGAAGAGGAACCAGCCTCGGGAACGTTCTTTTGCTTAGTCCTCCGCCTCTCCTTTTCCATAGCATCAGCAATGAGGCGGCGCCCTTCAGCTAGGCGTTCTGGCTCATCATCCCTTAAATATTTCTCCATCAGCTTATCCTCATCAATGGAGTCAACCTTGAGCTCCTCTTTCTCCCACTCAACGATCTGACTCCATACTTGGACTAGAGTAGATGGATAATCCTCAATCCAAGAAATGTTCCGGCGACGGATGATATGTGCAAAGAATTCAATCATTAATTCGCCGAAACCCTAAATCTCATCCTCCGCCTCTGAAAATTGTTTATGGGCCTCCTCAGTGGATTTGATAGCACATTCGACATTACCCTCCGCCAGAGCAGCTCTGTTTTCCGCCTTCATTAGCTTAGAAGCCAAGTCAACATTTTTCTTTTCTAGCTCAGCATTCCTCCTTGCCAACTCGGCATTTTTTCGTTCAAGGTCAGCATAAGCAAGGCGCGTTTTAGCGGCATCTGACTTAGCATCTTCAGCTTGCTTTTTTAACTCGGAGCGCTCTTGAGTGTGAGATTCAAGCAAATCATGGTAACGTATTTGCATATCTTCAAATTGTTGTTCGAAGCTAGTGGCATCCCTTTGAGCAACAGCAAGCTGGGCCTGTGTGTCCTCCAAATCTTTTCCTAGATTCTTTAAAGCCTTTGCATCGTCCTCCACGGTTTTTTGCATCGAATCAGCATTCGTGGTTAGAGTACGGATGATTCTGGAAAGCTGGCGTGAATATTTGAACATTTCAGAATACTGTTTTTCGACCGCATCTATCTTTGCTTTGGCCTCATCTGCCCACCTGGAAGAAATTGGCTCGAGGGCAGGTAAAAAAGTTAAGTTCTCGAAGTAATGTTCGGGAAATTGCTCCTCCAGATACGCCCGCTTGATTGCAGTTTCAGCATCTAGAGGTGAAGGGGCGGGGATCGTCAATTCAGTATCCCTGTGCGCGGAGAATTCAATAGTCTCTTTATCTGTTCTAGGCCGTTTAGCAGAGACTTTGCATTTACTTCGCGACTCAGTATCTTTCAGCGGACTTCTCTCCCTGCTGCGCTTTTCTTGGGAAGAGGTGGAGTCTTTCGGTTGCGGCCTATCCTCTTCCCGACGGCCTTGATAACCTTTATATCTCTCTGGGTCCATCCGAAAAGGAGAGCGAGAACGCGAAGTTCGAGAGCGATAGGGTTCATAAGGCCTTCTCTCCTCCCTACTACGATCGTCGCGGCGATCATACTCAATATCATGAGGTGGATTAGACATGCTGCGGCGGAGTTTCCTGATATCATAGTAAGATCGGGACATCGTGCCTGCACAATAAAACAAATGATATTCAGGATCAACATTTTCACAAAGAGAAAGATGCAATGAGTTGTAATGTTATTGTGTAAAGTGTTTCCTAAGTGGTGTCCCCCCCCCCCCCCCGACAAACCCGAGTCCGAAGCTAGACTAGTACGGGCGGGCTCTTTGGCCTTAGCAGGAGTAGTCTCTTCAGAAGAGGTGAAAACTAAAGGATCCTTCCTGAAATCCTCTGAAGTGTATATAGTTTCAGGTAAGGGGATATCCCTCAAACCCTGAAATAATGGGTCATCAGTACTAGGGACATCTCCCTCGGAAGCATCAATTGGCGACTCTTTGGAAGACGTTGACCTTTCTGGAGAAATGGCATCCTCAGGAACAGTATACCCTTCGCGATGCTTTTCGGCCAAGTTAGCTAATTCATCATCTTGAGTAGAAGATGGAGAGGGTGAAGTTTGGAGAGGCACTGTAGGAGCTCCCGAACCTTCCCCTGTCTCTGGGACTACTTCCACTGGAGGAATATAAACATATGGAGCCGTCCCGTGACCAATGCTACGAGTAACGGATAGCAACCCATGAAAATGAAGATATTCGTCCTTAAGGACTTCATCAATAGTCAAGAACTTCTGGTCGCCATTAAGGAGCTGGTGCATCCGGTCAAAGAATACTTGGTCTGATATTTGTTTTGGGTTATCGACTGCAAACAAAAGAAAAACGAGTTAAGGCGACGACTTGAATGTATAGAGCCGAGATTTAGAAAACCAGTGCTTTACTTGATTTCGTCCACCTCCTAGCACACCCTGGTTGTCGCTTCACATAAAACCATTCCGGCCTAGAATCTCCAGCTTTACTACTGAATGGCGCTGAAATTATCTTCCTCTTAGGGACAGACTCAAAATAGCAGAAAGAATGAGTCTCTCGAGTCCGATGCTTGAAGTTGTAAAAGAAATGAACATCATCGAAAGTGAGCTCTATGCCTAAGATCTCGCGGTATGCTACATATAAGGTGTATAAGTAAGCATAAGAATTAGGATGCAGCTGCATGGGGGCAATCCGCGTTTGTCTTAGAAAGTCGACGATGAAAGGAGAAAATGGAGGGATAGCACCGACCATGCACATCAACCGAGTAATTGCCATATACCCTTCTGGAGGGTTGTGGGGACGGTCAGTTCTCGAAGGCACCAGGGTGTCCCTTTGTAGTATCCCGTATTTTAAACAAATTCGGATAAGTCTGTCGTTGTCGATTGTTGATTCAACCGAATCTTGGGGTGATTCCAATATGATAGCCGATTCAAACTCATCAGGAGCCCGGTCGTCACCAATCCCTCCTTCCTCTTCAAAACCTAGAGAAACTTCACCCTCCGAAGATACATTGTCACTTTCGCGATTTCCAACCTCGTAGTCTGAACCCTCATTATTCCATTCTGGATCCGAAGGAGAAGATATGTCCTCGAGAGTAATTTTGTTGGAGGTTTCTGGGGCCTCTTTCTTCTCAGCTAGTCTAGAAGAGCGTCTGGGTCTCATGGTCATAAAACTATTGAAGAAGCAATAGCACAAGTCAGAGTAAATTAGCCCGTATCCCCCCGTGCATGTGTGCAAACTAAGTGTAAACAGTGCATGCGGAAAGTAAATGTTTAAAAGTGCGACGCAATATTTTGGCAAAGTATAAAGGATTGAAGTAGTTCCTGATGTCCAGTTACGTTCGCAAGGCACTATCCTAACTGTCCATTAAACTGAAGATTATGCCAAAAGTTGATTGGGCCAGTTAAACGAGTTTTTATGCATTAAGATAGACTGCACTTCGGTTCGGTTCGGGCGGATTCATTGGGATCGGATCGTAGGCGTATCCTTGAGCTCGGATATCTCATTGAAACTCAGAAATCAAAATCGGATCAGCTCGGAAGTAGGTTCCCCGAACGGTTCGGGTCGGACCACTTAGTCATGCCTCTCCACCTTTATCTCACAGACCGACCTGATCTGGTTAGGTGAGTTCCATTTCTCCTCTTCTTTAACTACTTGCTCCGACCCGATCCGACTTTCTGGACTTCATTTCTTTTTCCCTTTCTCTGCTTGCCCCGACCCGATCCGACCTTCTGGACTTCTTTTCTTTTTTCTCCAATTTCATACTCCATCGCCCGAACCGATTCCCTATGATCTTCTTCTTCCTCCTTTTTGGCCTCCGAACACAACTCCCTCTTCCAACGCCTCGAAGTAACAGCGAGGCCACAACGACGATAACGAAGGAAGAGGAGACTGCGGCGTGGAAACCACGTCCAGATCGGTCGAATTGACCATCAGTTTCGATTAAAACTTGTTATCACGAAACTAATCAAGGATTCAAACCTACCAGAGTATGTAAATTGGAAATTCGCACGAGAATGGTGGAAAGTTCTTATTTCTTTTTCTCTAAGTCCTGGATTTCCGAAGCAGAAAGTGTAAAACGATAAAAAGGAAATGAGAGGAAGATGAAGACCCAGTTTATATAGAGAAGCAGGGTGACTATTCGTCTCCCCGTTCGGACCGGATCGACAGTCCAGAAGCAAAGCTTGGCCCAATAGTCCAATGAAAAATAGAAAGAGGGGGAGTCTGTTCGGATCGGAATCCGAACCGAACAGAATTCTGTAACTCAGCAGTGAATTAAATTGAAGTTCGAAGAAGAAGATGAAAACACAAGGAAAATCAGAGGAAAAATTACCTAGAAGACGCTGTGCAATGATAATCAAAGCATGCTCCGTCTCCAACAGAAGCATCCTTTGAGGGGGCAAAACGTTAGCCTACTTTGTGAACTGGGCAACACAAAGTCGAGATGTGAAACATTGAAGAACTTGGAAAAGCTTTATAGCGGGTCGGATCGGAGAGATGTAGCGGGTCGGATCGGAGAAGTTTTGCTGTTCGGATCGGTAAGCTGTTATTGTTGGAATCAGAGAGGCACTGCTGTTCGGATCGGAGAGCAACCTACTACCAGTTGGAGCGGAGGGCTACCTGCTACAAAGGCAGATCGGAACGGAGCAAAAGTGGATGAAGACTTAGTCTTGGGTTAATCCGGATCGGATCGGATACTCCGATCCGAACCCCCACTGCAGGCTCCTCCGATCCGAACCCATATTCCACATCACTCTCCCCCATGATCGCCTGGCTATTCGGAGCGGTTATGACCAGTTCCTGCCCACAACGTCCACTGCTTTGATGCGTTGTCAACACAGAAATCCATCCGAACCCGAGGATGATGGGATGGAAGACACGTGGCTCCGATCCGGATCGGGTTCTGAGCAAATTTTCACCTATAAATACCCTGTCTGGAGACAATGAAAAGGAGCTTCTTTTTGGTACTTTGAGAGTTCAACCACTTTCATAAACCGAATTCCAGCACTCCCGGATAATCCAAATCGTCTTTCAACATTTGTTTTGAGACAATTGAGTGAATGTATGTGAGTTGTGAGTGAAATTGAGTGAATATCTCATTGTAATTACAACTATATCATCAAGAATAGTGATTGACAAGTGGACGTAGGCTTTTCTTCGCCGAACCACTATAAATTCTATGTCTTCATTTTACTTTTGATCTTATTTCATTCTACTTTTAGTCAATTTGGGTGTTAGAACCACTTTTTGGTCTAACAGCAGTACTGAAGTTGTTGTTTTTTTATTTTACCATCATGTTCTATTGTATTTGTATGGGTTATTAACCAGCTATTATCATGTTCCGAAGATAAATTATTTATTTGGATCTTCCTAAACATAACTATTTTCTATGAAAATGATAACGATTTTATTTTTTCATATTAAAATATAATTTAGGTTAGGTAAACAAATATTTAAAATCTAAATGAATCACGCGTCGAATTTATCGGCTCATCACGTAACGAGCTGATTTTATCGGCGCGCGCCGAAAAAATCGGCTCGCTACGTGACGAGCCGATAAAGTCGGCGCACGAGTTCAATTCAGAATCCTGAATTGAACCCGTAATATCTTGCTGAATATTACATTTAAAGGTATCCATTGGGTGCAAAAACAACCTATATTACGATTCGTAACATGAATTAGCTCCTCTGTTGGAGTTGCTCTAAGTATCGTATCTGTTGTAGTATGTTTAGCTATTTGATATGTAATTTCACTACTTTGAAGTATGTCATAAACTGCGTCGAGTGTGAGACTGTAGTCTAGAATAAGTGTCTAGCTCCAGTACTATTACTTAGATAGGAATGTTGTGGATGATCGACCTTAAAAATCAAGAGTAGATTGATAATTTTCCAATATCTTGTAACTATTGTAATTATTATTTGTTATAATAATAAGTGTTTGCGGCTACTTTAAAAGCTGGTCTGCTTTGCCAAAAGTTTTTTGCATTAAAATAAATTGACATTAATTAAATTTATAAGTTTGGAAAATGTCAGTGATAAAATGATTGCTACTCTATTACATTTATTGATGATTGTTCTGATGTTACTTGTGTGCATCTTATGGACAATAAGAGTTAAGTGCAAAAAGGTTTTTGAAAATATCACTAAAATTGACATTAATTGAATGCAAAATTTGAAAATACCTTTATTATAATTAGACAATAATTGCATGCATAATGTTTTTGAAAATGTCATTAAGAAATCACATTAATTGATTGAGTAAGCTTTTGCATTAAAATAAATTGCCATTAATAGAATGCATAAATTATTTGAAAATGTCATTAAGAATTGACATTAATTGAATGAATAAATATTTGCATTAAAATAAATTGACATTAATTAAATGTACAAATTTAAAAAATGTCACTTATAAAATTTAACATTAATTAAATGCAAATTTAGAAAATACCTTTAATAAGAAATGACATTACTCAAACGACGTAGATTTGATAATCAATGTGTATATTTTATTTTATTTTTGAAAATGGATAACATTAATCGAATGCATAAGTGAAAAACATTGATTGAATAATCAATGCATACATTTGAAAATGTCATTGATTAAAAGTGACACAAATTGAATATAAAATGGCAATTGTAATGTAGGATATTGACATGATTTTTTTTTAACCTTTTAAATTAATAGGAATGCTAATTCTAGGAGAAAAACATTTCACCTTTGTGTTCCTAAAATAAATAATGTATGATTTCGAAATCTTAAGAAATTATAAGATAAACCTGTGTTATTTTAGAACTTGAGGATGTTATGCATATGTAAGTATTCCTGACCCTAAGGGAATAAAATAAGCAAGTAGAACCTAGGAATGTATATTTATTGGCTATGCCATTAACATCAAAGCATACACATTCTATGTTCTCATTACACATAATATAATTGAATCTAATTATGCTAATTTTTATGAATCAAAATTTTCTTTTAAATTAAGGAATAATGTGGGCACATCAAGTAACTTTATGCCTATTGGAACAAAACTTAGCGAATATTCTAAAAAAGCACCTAGAAGAAGTAAAGTAGTAAGAACAACAAATATTTTGGTTTAGATTTTTATGCTTTTACTATAGAGGAGGATCCCTTAAACCTCCAAGAAACCTTATCCTCCTTAAATGCCTGTTTTGGCGCAAGAGGATATAAGTGATGAGATGGATTCTACGAGACTTGGCACTCAGTGGACTAACCACCTGGCTGAAAGTCTATAGGTTGTAAATAAGTACTTAAAAAGAAATTAAAACCTGAAGGCATAGTTGATAAATATGAAGCCCGTTTAATAGCTAAAGGATTTAAGCAAAAAGATAAGGTTGATTTTTTTACACTTTTTCACCTGTAACTAGAATTACATCCATTCGAGTAATAATTTCACTTTCATCTATTCATAACTTAATAATATACCAAATGGATGTTAAAACTACATTTTTAAATGGTGAATTAGAAAAGGAAATTTATATGGACTGATCTAAAGAACTAACCAGAGAGTAAGTCCTTAATACTTCTTAGAAGAAGTACAATTACTTTGACAGTAAATCTACATGTACACCATATAATCCTAGTGTAAAGGTATTTAAGAACACTGGTGAACGTATAAGAAAATATGATTATGCAAGCATCAATGGAAGCCTTGGGTATGCTACTGATTGTACTAGACCAAACATTTGTCATGGAATTATTATGCAGGTTTTACCAGTAGACCTAGTATATAGCATTGGCAAACTATTGAGAGGGTCATGAGATACCTGAAACGAACTATAATCCTTCGATTACATTATGGAATGTTTCCAACTGTTCTTGAAGGTTACTCTGATGCAGACTGGAATACATTATCTGATCATTCAAAAGCAACTAGTGGCTATATCTTTAGCATGGCTGTGAAGCTATTTCCCGAAAATCCAAGAAACAAACTATTTTGGCTCAGTCTACTATAGAATTTGACATGATAGCACTAGCCACAGCTAGTGAAGAAGCAGAGTACTTAAGAAACCTGCTAGTTGAGATTCAAAATTGATACCAGCTGCATTGATCCATTGCGATAATACCGCGGTTATTGTAAAAGTACATAACCATTATTACAATGGTAAGAGATGATAGATATGTCATAAGCATAGTACTGTTAGAGAGTTACTCTGCTTAGGTACTGTCAGAGTAGCCACATACGTAGTGATGATAATTTGGTAGACCTTTTGACGAAAGGATCGAACAGAGACAAAATCCTTAGTACTTCTAAGAGAATTGGACTATTACCCTTAGATTGCTGAGTCATGCACAATTGGTAACCCGATCTAATGACTGGATATCCCAAGAATTAAGTTCAATAGGTAAAAACAGGTTGTAAAGTGATATTATGTGAACATGCTATTTTTATATTAAAAAACATGTATTCCTGAAGTAATTATAGGATGAGCTAATAGAAACTTTTAATGAGATCTATACTCTATTTGGAGTGGAGCATCTACCTTCAGGGGTACTCTTGATAGACTCACCTATGTGAATGTGGAAATAGGGCCTTTTAATATGGAGTTTTGAAAAAGAAAAAAAAAATCCTAGAGCATTCACTGAAATTGGATAGACATGCATGGCCATAAATGCACATTCTTATTTGATTGCACTCTAAAAAGATTATGTCTGGTTTGATGTCAAAAATAGAGTTCAAGACTACATATCCCTCTAGTTAAAACTGAATCTTATCCATCGTGCAAAGGTTGAAGTCGGAAGACGCCTTTGTTTATGCATAACCTTATGTTTTTAAAAGCTGCTCGGAAAATATTTAAAAAAAAAGTTTAAGTGGAGGATTGTTGGAAAATAGTTTGTTTCTGAAGTGAATTTATTAAAAAAAACATTAATGGTAATTTATTTAGGAACCATTATTGTGTAGGATCTAAATTAACCCTAGAGGGGGGGGTGAATAGGGTTTATCATAGATTTTCACAGAGTAATTAAATAATCACAACACAGATAATAATCAGAGTAAATGCGGAAAATAAATAACACACAGATATAACCAGCTTCGGCAAAACCCTGCCTACTGCTGCATTCCCCAAGGTTTCTACTAGGAGTTAAAACAATCTCTACGCTTACAATCCCCTGTAAACTCGCGACACTCGCTCCCAACTGTTCTTAACCCTACACTCAAAACCCTGCACTGGTTTTTATCCCCAAAACCAGATTTCCCCGAATTACAAACACTGTAATTCGTCTCCCTAGTTTTAGAGACAAACTAGAAAACTCTGGACTGATTACAAAGTTGAAATTAAAGACAAACTAAATCAAGACAAAATCCCTTAATAAAAAAAACTTTGAAAACCCTAGTTTTAAATAAGGGTTATCCCCTTTAACTTGGCCGACCCCCTTTAGTTATTGCTCCACCACTTTATTCTTGAGTCCGATCTCTTTTCTCTGGAAAGAAAAATGGCGGCCTAGGGTTTGCGATCTAGGGTTTCCTTCTTTGCAATCTAGGGTTTTGATTTTGCTTCGATCTGATGGGCGCCGCTATATCGTGTGACGATCTCGAATTCCTATTGCAAGCTATCCTTCGATTGAGTTGTTGAAGCTCTGATTTGAATCCAAGACTTCTCCTTTTCCTGGTATGATTTTTAATTCGATTGTTTGCTTTTTAACTTCTTTGATCTTGGATGTGCTTGGATTTTTATGATCATTGCCGATGAGGATTGTGTGATATATATAGGATTAAAATCCCTAAAGTTCTGCTCTGATTTCGTCCTTGAGACTTGGCTATGATATTGCGATTGCTTTGAATTGATCTCTTTATTTCTTTTATTTGGGGCCAGGAAGTATATTCCTTTAATCTTGGTCGTGATTTCTGGATTTTGAAATCCTCAAACTTGAGTACTAATCAGTCTGATTTTTAATTGACCTTATATTTGAACAGATGCTATATTTGAACTTGTTTACTCTTGTGATTGCCGAATTCTCTGGAATAAGTTTTGAGTGATGAATCTTGATTTTTAATTGAACAGATGCTATATTTGAACAGATGCTAAACTTTTTAATTGATGTCGCACTTGATTTTTGCTTTTTAACAAAAACTTGATTACTGAATTTGATTCAATACTTGACTGATCTTGCCTTAAACTTGAATAGACTTAGTATTCTGATTTTTGAACTGGAACTTCATTTATTCTTTGACTTCCTTCTTGAGTACACTCCACTTAGAACTAATGCTAAGTTCTGATTTGAACTGATAAGAACAGATCCTATGTTTTGCCAAACATTTTAACTGGTGCTATATTATTATACTTTGGTGTTTGGCATGTTTGATCTTTAGCTGCTCCACTGGTTTGAGTTTGTGCCTTGTTTTTGCTTTACTTGCTTTTTCTCATGACTAGTTGAATTGATTTATTCACGCTTTGATAAGATCAGACATTATACTTGATCATGTACACCCTTGAATCTGAATCAAACAGTTTACTCATGTATATACTGTCTTGAGCTAACTGTTTTCCTGTTAGCATGTTGTCTGTATTTCCCTTTATTTTTGTAACACTCCTTTCTTTTGTCGTCTCCCCATCATCTTCTCTTCCCAAATCCTTGGCAGTATCCTCCCTGGTTGCATACTTGCATGCTCTTTGACAAATTTCAGTGATATCAGTACCACTAAATCCTTTTTGTTACTGACTTTTCGGCTTGCCTTTTGTAATACTTCATGATATAAACTTGTATACTGTAATGATTTTTCTGAATATATTTCATTAAGTTTAAACCCTGATTTCTGGAATTTAAAAACCTTCTTTAAATCATTCTTTTCAAAAACATTTTTCATGTCTTTGATATGAACAGTTGCTTCTTTAAAACTGGACAGCTACTTTAGCCTCGGCCTTGAAAGAATTATATGAACAGATGCTACATTTGATCTTGGCACTACCTTGATCAAACTGTTTTCTTTTCCATTCTCTGGACTGTGGTATTGCACTTCCCTGACTTGTCACACAAGCTCCTGTACACTCACTTGTTTGCATTTGATTATAACTTGACATTTGCTTTGTCTCTTTTGTAATTGGTGCATAATCATTTTACTTGTACTTTGCTGTGTACACTTTCATGCGGCTTGTCATTTTTGCTGCACTACTTGTTCACTTTTCATTAAGCTATTTCAACCAATACTTTGTATGCTTGTTGCTCTGCCTTGTTTACTTGTACCATATAGCTATTGCACCATGCTGGTTTGACCCTGTTGTCATTCATGCCATGTCTTCATTATCTTTGTTACTTCCTGTAGTTTTGTTAACACTGCCGTACTATGCTTTATTCATGTTTTGACTTGCTTATGACTTTCTTGTGTGTTGACTTGTCGACCATTTTACTTTTGCTTTTGACTTTGTTCATGTTCATGAGTATATTGCGCTGAGTCGAGATGGTCCAAGTGGCTACTCCTCAGTCGCGACACTGGATTGGCGTGGTAGTGCACACGTGTGTACACGTGTGTACATGCAGCCATCTAGACGAGTTTTTCTGTCCCTGCATATCAGACAAAGTCTAGAAAAATGATGAGAAACACACCGCAAATCTGAGGCAAATAAAAATTAAAAATAAATTTTTTATTTGCTTTTATTTAATTTTTATTTTTGTGGCAGTCTACTGTGTGTGTTCTTTTGTATGTGACAGGTATGAAGATAACTGGATTGACTGTGGAATGCTGTGAAGTCAAGAAGACTGAAGATGATGATATTAATATGTGTCAGTATATACGAGTGAACTGTATAGAAATGTAGTGTGTATGAAATTGTAAGTGTTGTAAAGAGGAACTGAGTATGAAATTGAAAATTTTGAAATGTCTATTAATGATGTATATACAAATAGTGAAGTCGTAAATCTGTACTGTTTAAATATTGAAATAAAATATTCTTGTTCAAATAAAATACTCTGTGAATTTTTAAATTTTTGTATAGTTGTACTTTATTTAAACAGAAATATTATATTCCTGTCTGATGTGTAGTATACCAGTACAGTTACAAACACATTCAATAATAAAATAAATTTGGTTGTTATCATCAAACAAAAATCATATAATTGTGTATACAACACTGTTATATACAACAATCTCCCCCTTTTGATGATGACAAACAAATAAAAGATTTTGTATGTGTTCTGAACGTGAAATATATTACTCCCCCTATTTGTATGCTCCCCCTACAACTGAACTCCCCCTATATATGTGGAAAAGTATGAATAATGAAATCCAATTGACCATTCCCCCTCTAGATGTTTAATTTCCAATCTTAAAATATTTTTTGAATTAAATACTTATCAATCAAAATCTTGACCATTCTCCCCCTTTTGTTATCATCAAAAGGAAAATAGAAATCGATACAGTGATGAATATAGACTAAAAATATAAATTCATATTCAGAGAGAGAATATATATCGTAAAACCCATTTAATCAAACAAAAATCATAATAATCTTTAAATCAGAAGCAGATTTCACTTTCAGAATGAATGGATTTACGATGGATTTTATCGAATGAGGAGAGTTCAATAAAAATTGAATATTTGAATATAAATTTTAAAGATTTTAAATATGCAAAAAGAATGTGTTAAGCACTTTCTAACCACGCATAGCCCAAAGGTCTTTTAAATGGGGTTAGTAGTAACTTAACTTTATCCTCTCTAATGAGTTCCATCCATGCACAGCCCGAAGGTCTTTTAAGTGAGAATGGAAGCACATAGAAATTAAGGTAATTCACCCACACATAACCGCGAGGATTTTTAAATGGGAGTGAATACCAAGGATAAATTATTTATTTATTTTTTTATTTATTTATTTATTTATTTATTTATTTTAAGAATAATTAGAACTCCCCAAATTAAATAAAACCATGATGAATGACAGAAATATGATAGATATAGAAGATGGTCGTGAAATAAGCTCTAATTCAAAGATATTATAAAATTTGTTTAATCATCATGAGATTTAAAATAATATCTCTTCTAATTATGAATTATACCATAGTCGCAACTCATCACAGTTTCATAAATCTATCAATGATTTTGATGAGTCCCAAAACGGTTCAAATTAATCAATAATTTCAATTTTTGAATAAATAATCAAAAATAATTTTAAAATTGAAAATATCAATTTTAAGAGTTTTTTGAAAAAATGCAAGTTGAAAATCAGCTTAAAAAAAATTCAATCAGTTAGAAAATGAAATTTTCTAATATTTTTAAGACTGATTGCTCCTAGACAATTTTTAAAACCATTTATATATTAATTCAAATTGTCTATGAATTTTAACTAAATTCAGTTACTGATTTTCCAACTTATCATTTAAACACCAATAAATTAATTTCCTTATCAGAGCAGCACAAGATCATTTTCAAAGCAAGAATCACAAGAGACATCCTCAGAGAATTTTTAGACAAACTCAAGAAACAGTCAACATATCAAATTTGAAGATAATTGTTTGAAATCACCAAAAAAAAAATCAATTTTTATAGTCCAAGATTTTCAACAATTCATAACGAATGATTTCAAAAAACAACCAAGTAAAAATAACCTAAAAGAAATAAAAGTACGAGTTTAGAGATCATACCTGACTTACCATAATCAACGTGATGCAATGAATCTCCAACTCTGAATCTATGGCTAAGGAACTCCAAATAATTTGATATATGAATCAACTTGAATTTTATCTAACTTAAGCACAGTTGTTCCTCAGCCTCCCATAGTACCTAAATGTTTATATGATCGAGTGGTCTAACAAAAGTTGTTTTACCACTCTTATCTTCGTTTACACGTTTTGGTACCCAAACCCGTTTATATAACAATCCATTACTATTCACTAGCGTACCCTTTGGAACCCAAATTTGTTTAGATTTGCTGAAATTTATTTTGTTTATTTTTGGAATCCAAACAGATTTAAATGAATTGTTTTTAAACGAGTTATCAATTTGTTTATGATTTAAAAACCCTTTGAAATTATTAAATTTCAAAAATTCAATTTGATTGTTTTCAAAGCCAATTAAAGGATTTTTAAAATCATCAAAATTTTGTTTTTCAACTTGATCAGATTCAAATCCAAGTCCCTTTTTATTCTGAACAAAAAATTGATTTTTTAACAACATGTTCAACGATTTCTCTCCTTTAGAAAATTTAGTCAAAGCTGACTCCAGTCGTTGAATTTTAAATTTAAGATCGCTATTTTCTTTCGTTAAATTTGAACAACGATTAATAGCGATTTTCCTCTTTTCAGCATCAGTTTGTTTTAAGATCAAATTTTTGTTTTCAAGTGCTTTGATTCTAGCATCGGACTTGGAAATTTCAATTTCAAATTGTTTTCGTTTTTCAAAATCAAGTTTTTCAGATTCTTTAAACTTTTCATTCACTTTTTCAAAATCAAGATTTTCATTTTCCAAATTCATGTTTTCACTTTTAAGTAACTCAAGATTAGTTTTTAATTTCAACAAATCGTTACTCAAAAATTGACATTTTTCGCATTCTGAAAACGATGAATTTTTAACTTTTTCAAGTTTTGTTTCCAAACTGTTATTTTCTTGAACTAGTTTTGACCTATCAGATTTCAATTTCTTAACTTTTAGTTCAAGAGAATCAATAGTTTTCGTGAGATCGTGACACATTAAAATTAAATCTTTATAAGTAAAATTCGATACCTCACTAGAACTACCTTCTGAATCAGATTGTGCCATAAGACACAAATTAGCTTCTTCTTCATCACTTTCAGAAGCTTCTTCTCCTTCCTCATCATCCCATGTAGCAGCAAAAGCCTTCTTCTTCCTTCTGAACTTCTTCCTCTTTTCATTTTTAAGCTGTGGGCAATTTGGTTTGATGTGACTGGGTTTCTTGCAATTGTAGCAAAACACTTCATCGTTTGAACTATCTGAACTTTCAGACTTGTCGGTTTTTGAATTCTTCTTTCGTGGTTTGCATTTTCCTTTGGCCCACTTTTTCAAAACCATGGCTAGCTCTTCAGCGGGATCATCATCATTACTTTCAACAGAATTATTTAGAGCGATTGTCTTTTTCTTTGATTCAGAATCCTTTCGTTCTTCTCTTGCTTTTAACTCCATCTCATAAGTAATCAGATTTCCGATCAACTCTTCCATACTTACTTTATTCAGATCTTTTGATTCTTGAATCGCCGTCACCTTTGCTTCAAAATTCATCGGTAGCACTCTCAGTATTTTTCTGATCAATTCCACTTCGGTATAGGTTTTGCCAAGAGCTTTTGCATTGTAAACCAGTGATGAGAAGCGTCCATACATCTCTTTTATATCCTCGTCTTTTTGCATAGAGAAATTTTCATATTCGTTGCTGAGTAGAGCAAGACGAGATTCCTTTACTTGAGATGTACCTTCGTGTGTGACCTCCAACGTATGCCATATTTCCTGTGCTGTCTCACAATGAGAAATTCGATTAAATTCAGTTTTATCAAGAGCACAGATTAAAGCATTCATTGCTTTGGCATTAGTTGAAAATAATTTTTTATCATTAGCATCCCACCTATCTTTTGATTTAGGAATTTCAACACCACTAACAATAACAGTGGGAGATCTATAACCCGTTTCAATAATATCCCACACATCATAATCGACAGAACTTAAGTAAATTTTCATCCTAGCTTTCCAATAGGCATAATCAGTTCCATTAAACATTGGTGGCCTAGCTATGGACTGTCCCTCAGAAAAAGCGTTGTTAGACAAATTCATGACTCTAGAGTTAAAATAAAATGAAAAATACCTGCTCTGATACCACTTGTAGGATCTAAATTAACCCTAGAGGGGGGGTGAATAGGGTTTATCACAGATTTTCACAGAGTAATTAAATAATCACAACACAGATAATAATCAGAGTAAATGCGGAAAATAAATAACACACAGATATACCCAGCTTCGGCAAAACCCTGCCTACTGCTGCATTCCCCAAGGTTTCTACTAGGAGTTAAAACAATCTCTACGCTTACAATCCCCTGTAAACTCGCGACACTCGCTCCCAACTGTTCTTAACCCTACGCTCAAAACCCTGCACTGGTTTTTATCCCCAAAACCAGATTTCCCCGAATTACAAACACTGTAATTCGTCTCCCTAGTTTTAGAGACAAACTAGAAAACTCTGGACTGATTACAAAGTTGAAATTAAAGACAAACTAAATCAAGACAAAAACCCTTAATAAAAAAAACTTTGAAAACCCTAGTTTTAAATAAGGGTTATCCCCTTTAACTTGGCCGACCCCCTTTAGTTATTGCTCCACCACTTTATTCTTGAGTCCGATCTCTTTTCTCTGGAAAGAAAAATGGCGGCCTAGGGTTTGCGATCTAGGGTTTCCTTCTTTGCAATCTAGGGTTTTGATTTTGCTTCGATCTGATGGGCGCCGCTATATCGTGTGACGATCTCGAATTCCTATTGCAAGCTATCCTTCGATTGAGTTGTTGAAGCTCTGATTTGAATCCAAGACTTCTCCTTTTCCTGGTATGATTTTTAATTCGATTGTTTGCTTTTTAACTTCTTTGATCTTGGATGTGCTTGGATTTTTATGATCATTGCCGATGAGGATTGTGTGATATATATAGGATTAAAATCCCTAAAGTTCTGCTCTGATTTCGTCCTTGAGACTTGGCTATGATATTGCGATTGCTTTGAATTGATCTCTTTATTTCTTTTATTTGGGGCCAGGAAGTATATTCCTTTAATCTTGGTCGTGATTTCTGGATTTTGAAATCCTCAAACTTGAGTACTAATCAGTCTGATTTTTAATTGACCTTATATTTGAACAGATGCTATATTTGAACTTGTTTACTCTTGTGATTGCCGAATTCTCTGGAATAAGTTTTGAGTGATGAATCTTGATTTTTAATTGAACAGATGCTATATTTGAACAGATGCTAAACTTTTTAATTGATGTCGCACTTGATTTTTGCTTTTTAACAAAAACTTGATTACTGAATTTGATTCAATACTTGACTGATCTTGCCTTAAACTTGAATAGACTTAGTATTCTGATTTTTGAACTGGAACTTCATTTATTCTTTGACTTCCTTCTTGAGTACACTCCACTTAGAACTAATGCTAAGTTCTGATTTGAACTGATAAGAACAGATCCTATGTTTTGCCAAACATTTTAACTGGTGCTATATTATTATACTTTGGTGTTTGGCATGTTTGATCTTTAGCTGCTCCACTGGTTTGAGTTTGTGCCTTGTTTTTGCTTTACTTGCTTTTTCTCATGACTAGTTGAATTGATTTATTCACGCTTTGATAAGATCAGACATTATACTTGATCATGTACACCCTTGAATCTGAATCAAACAGTTTACTCATGTATATACTGTCTTGAGCTAACTGTTTTCCTGTTAGCATGTTGTCTGTATTTCCCTTTATTTTTGTAACACTCCTTTCTTTTGTCGTCTCCCCGTCATCTTCTCTTCCCAAATCCTTGGCAGTATCCTCCCTGGTTGCATACTTGCATGCTCTTTGACAAATTTCAGTGATATCAGTACCACTAAATCGTTTTTGTTACTGACTTTTCGGCTTGCCTTTTGTAATACTTCATGATATAAACTTGTATACTGTAATGATTTTGCTGAATATATTTCATTAAGTTTAAACCCTGATTTCTGGAATTTTAAAACCTTCTTTAAATCATTCTTTTCAAAAACATTTTTCATGTCTTTGATATGAACAGTTGCTTCTTTAAAACTGGACAGCTACTTTAGCCTCGGCCTTGAAAGAATTATATGAACAGATGCTACATTTGATCTTGGCACTACCTTGATCAAACTGTTTTCTTTTCCATTCTCTGGACTGTGGTATTGCACTTCCCTGACTTGTCACACAAGCTCCTGTACACTCACTTGTTTGCATTTGATTATAACTTGACATTTGCTTTGTCTCTTTTGTAATTGGTGCATAATCATTTTACTTGTACTTTGCTGTGTACACTTTCATGCGGCTTGTCATTTTTGCTGCACTACTTGTTCACTTTTCATTAAGCTATTTCAACCAATACTTTGTATGCTTGTTGCTCTGCCTTGTTTACTTGTACCATATAGCTATTGCACCATGCTGGTTTGACCCTGTTGTCATTCATGCCATGTCTTCATTATCTTTGTTACTTCCTGTAGTTTTGTTAACACTGCCGTACTATGCTTTATTCATGTTTTGACTTGCTTATGACTTTCTTGTGTGTTGACTTGTCGACCATTTTACTTTTGCTTTTGACTTTGTTCATGTTCATGAGTATATTGCGCTGAGTCGAGATGGTCCAAGTGGCTACTCCTCAGTCGCGACACTGGATTGGCGTGGTAGTGCACACGTGTGTACACGTGTGTACATGCAGCCATCTAGACGAGTTTTTCTGTCCCTGCATATCAGACAAAGTCTAGAAAAATGATGAGAAACACACCGCAAATCTGAGGCAAATAAAAATTAAAAATAAATTTTTTATTTGCTTTTATTTAATTTTTATTTTTGTGGCAGTCTACTGTGTGTGTTCTTTTGTATGTGACAGGTATGAAGATAACTGGATTGACTGTGGAATGCTGTGAAGTCAAGAAGACTGAAGATGATGATATTAATATGTGTCAGTATATACGAGTGAACTGTATAGAAATGTAGTGTGTATGAAATTGTAAGTGTTGTAAAGAGGAACTGAGTATGAAATTGAAAATTTTGAAATGTCTATTAATGATGTATATACAAATAGTGAAGTCGTAAATCTGTACTGTTTAAATATTGAAATAAAATATTCTTGTTCAAATAAAATACTCTGTGAATTTTTAAATTTTTGTATAGTTGTACTTTATTTAAACAGAAATATTATATTCCTGTCTGATGTGTAGTATACCAGTACAGTTACAAACACATTCAATAATAAAATAAATTTGGTTGTTATCATCAAACAAAAATCATATAATTGTGTATACAACACTGTTATATACAACATATTGTAATTGAGCCATTACAAGCTTATAACGGTAATATATTTATGTGCCATTATTATTGAGCCGTAAAAGCTAATGGTATTACAATATTGTTTTAAATAAGAATAAATTAAAATCCATTAGCTTTCCATCAGTTTAGCAACGTATACAATTTTCATTCTGTCTATTTAAACGATAGATAGACAAAAGAGAAATGATAAGAACAATATACATTATTCTTTTTCCTTTAAAAAAAAGAATCAAACACTTTTCTTTTCTTTCTTCTTCAAAAAAGTATAACATATTTTTCCTTTTTCTTCCCCTTTAACAAAATTAGAAACATCTTAAGCAGTATTTGAGAGTGCAAATCAGAGTTGACTTTGTCAGTGCAAACAAGGTCAATATTTTTCAGATTATAGAGGCTGTTTTATCCCAGAGGCGGCAGTGAAATTTCGACAACCGTTCTGCACCTCCAAGCAGATCGCCGAAACATCTTCATAAAATTGACCTAATACATGACTCAGCCATTGTTTTCCAACAAATTATCGTAGGAAAATGGTTTGTATTCGTAGGAAACAACAATA
The DNA here is from genome assembly GCA_030737875.1 of Allium sativum. Lineage (NCBI taxonomy): Eukaryota > Viridiplantae > Streptophyta > Magnoliopsida > Asparagales > Amaryllidaceae > Allium > Allium sativum. Next base: position 295,028,112 of record CM060912.1, read on the forward strand.
CTAATTTCATCACCATTAGAATACATACCGTTGATAGAATGCAAGTAGGAAAAATTTGTATCAATTTCCAATAAAATCCTAGCATAGTTCAACCAAGTTTCTTTTGCCGTAGTAGAATCCATTCGAAGAGGCTTGCCCAAAGTAAATGCAATTTTACTAGTGGCATCTTTATTCCAGAACTATAAGTTTAAATCATGTAATATAACCCAAAAAAGGATCGTAAAAAAGTAATCTTTAGTGAATTTCAAACCGGGTACCCATTATTTCATAATTATTATTTTGGAATTGAAAATATATGGCACTGATATGATTATTCATAAACTATCTTCCTCTCATTTGAATCTTATCACAATAAACCCATTAGGTTTGTTATAAACATCATAACTACCTATAGGAGACCATTGTTTGTGTACAAAGTTGAGGAATTGCTTGTAAACAGGGCAACTACCCAACAGGTACAACACTAGCGATTTCTTTATTTCTCTGCTACAATTTAGGCATTGCTTTCTGGTATTGAGATTCGCCTTCCTCCATTGGTATGTAACGGTTGGATGAAATTCAGATCCATATCATTCAACTCGTCTTCGAATGCAGGTGTTCCTTGAATTGCCTCTCTCCACAATTTCGCCCATGTATTAGAACGGAGATTCGGGTGGTGTATCTGTTTCAGTTTCTGCCGCTTTGTCTGACTTGATTCCCCCTCCCCCCCCCCCCCCCCCCACACACACACATAGGGAGCGTTCCGAGGCAGCTCTGTTTTGTAGCACCCATTAATTACCATTATCCTTTCGTGAGCTACACCAATCCAAATTCTACAAGAATTTTGTAGATGTTCAGTCCACATATATTATCATCTATTCATAATTTGATCTCGTTCCGACATTCGTATAATAATATATTTTACGTTTAAATTTAACGGTTTGAATAAATGTCTAAACGATGAACAATTGAGCTAAGATTTTGAAAATGTTACGAATGTCGGAACGAGCTCAAATTTTGGATAGACGATATTATATATATATATATATATATATATATATATATATATATATATATATATATATATATATATATATGGATTGAACATCTACAAATTCTTGTTGGATTTGGATTGGTGTAGCTGACAAATGGGTACGAGTGATAAAGGGTAGGGTTATCAATGGATAGCCGAAAAATTCGAAATTCGTCTGCATCCAAAAAGAGGATAATATACGATATCCGAAAAAACGGATGCAGATACGGATACGTGGATATCTGCAACTGAAAAATATCCGCCCATTTTTTTAACATTATACTCAAAATTATGTCTTTTAGTACAATGAATGAGATTTATTTATTGTTTTATCAAGTCGAAGATTTATATTATATGCACTTAATGCATATTAGCTACTTAAATCTATTTAATTTCATCATACTGTTTATTTTTAACACTTTTGTGATTAATATAATTAAAAATTATTTATGTTAAACTAAAAAAATCTATTTATATTTCTTAATTTATCAATCGTTGACAGATAGAATAATTATCCAATATTCATGGGTATGGATATCCGATATTCGAAAATGATTTCGGATGCGGATACCGATATAGCACTATTTGTATCTGAAAGTATCCGTAGACAACCCTAACAAATGGATGTTACAAAACAGGGTGCCCCGGTATATGTGTGTGTGTGTATATATATATATATATATATATATATATATATATATATATATATATATATATATATATATATATATATATATATATATATATATTTGTGTGTATGTGTAGACACAAATTTGCACACAATAAATCTCAACCACTGGATAGTGCCATGAATTCCACTCTTCCGATAAAGACAATCAAATCCAACGGTGGAGGCTTTGTGTCTCTCTCTTTGGGTTTAATTTTGTGTTCAAAGAGTCGGCCCCTAGGTGTGTGTGTATAGCATCACGGTTTGCACTAGTCTAACTAATTAATCAATTTTTGGTGGCTTTAGTCCAGAGGCAACCGCTGCAAATAGGAAAGCAATGCTCCAAAACGAATGCATTAACCAATATACAAAAGTCGACCTTAGAAATTCCCAATTCCGCTGTGAAAAGAGAGAAATAGCCAAGACCAAAAAAACAAGAGCGAAAAATTGACAAGATGGCCGCCGTTAAATCAATGATCCAAAACCTAAGCAAGTACGTTAAAAAACCATGGGAGTTCACTGGCCCATGCTCACATCCTGAGTACATAAACGCCGTCCCCAACGCTGTCGACTACCGCCAAAACTGTCCGGCGACGGTTACAGACAGGGCCATTGTTCCCACCTCCGATCCCGAAACTGTTTTCGACATTAAGTACCATTCACGCGATCAGCGTCGGAATCGACCTCCAGTCAGGAGGTATGTGTATAAGAAGGCTGATGTGGAGAAGATGATGGCTGAGACCAAGTTTGTGGAGGCGGATTTTCCGAGGGTTTATTTGACGGATACTGTTGAGGAGGACATGGACACCCACGGTGGTGGCTACCAGAAATGAGCAGGTGAATAACTTCGATTAAGAATGTATGTTTTTTTGAAATTGTGGTAAGTAAATTAGAGGATTTAGTTGTTTCGAATCTTTGGATATGCTTATATTGTCACAGCAACGTGAGGGAGGCGTCATGATGCAGTGAATAATTTGAATCTAGCGTAAAATTGAATCTTCTGTTTTCTCTGATACATGGATGAGGCATTTTTGTTTATGATCATGCAATAAAAACAAATGAGTGGTGCTAAATGAACCCAACAAGCACTTCATCATGCCCAAATTAAAAAAAATAAAGAGGAAGAAAGAAAGAACTTCATGAGTTCATTTTATCCAGTCTAGTGGAAATACATTAATGACTGACAATACTTGTTGATCAAAATAAAAAGGGTAAATGCTGCAATATAATACCCAAAAACAACACATTCAGTCGATAATATATATTAATTGTCCATTAGTAAAATTCGCTGACCCATTTGGGCGATAGATTTTTCTTATAGGTGGTTTTTTTCCCACCCGTTCAAAAATCCTTCGTAAAAAACAGATTTCACGAAACAATTTCACCCATAATTTCAATGAAAAGAAAATGTGCATTTCAAACTACACATATTTGCAGTTATGACCAGAGTATCATACATATATATTTGCAGTTCTAACTGTACTTTCTTATAATGCAGTCTACACCATAAGAAGGCACATCCTAAACTTGACTATTTGTGGTTCACACTGCACATATTTAATTTATAAATATCTGCACATTGAATTATACATATTTGCATTTTAAACTGCAAATTTTTGTTGTTTTAAATGCAAAAATATGCATAATGTAAATTTTCGCTGAAACATTAACAAGGTAATTCTGAAACTTGTTTTTGGTAATTTTTTTTTTTTTTTTCCTGTTGCTTGAAAAATGGACAGATGCTAATTTCCACCTAAGTGGTAGTAAGTATGTTCAGAAATAGATGGGGAAAATATCAGAGCCATCCCAACAACTGTTGTTGTCCTAGCCAAATATAAGTTTGAAGTGGAATAACAAATATTTAATAATAATATGGATAGATGATAGGATTAAATTCAGGATGTTCAGTTGGAAATATAACCGACAAGCCATCACACTAGAATTTTTTTTAGAAAGAAGTTGGCCTTTTTAATAAAATTAAGCAAATCATTTGTAATAAATTGAATGCTAAAACAACTGGAAACTGATTAGTCAAAAAGTGCGGCACTTACAGGAATCGTTGGATCACTTTCCTCCCGTGAATTGCGCTGCTTCTCTACCGCATGATTTCAGTTTCGGTGATTTTCACCTCTTTTCTTTCGGTTGATACGTAAATTTAATGACTTGTTTCCCTCCTTTGCCATGTTGCCCCAGGCAGCCTCCTTGGCTGCCCTGCCTGGGGCTGGGCTTGGGAAAATTGAAGATCCGGAAATGGAATAGAAAATGTGTACATTTAGTACCACTCAAAAAACAAATGGGAGCTTTTTATTTGCAATACCATAAATCAAGTGTCTCTTCTATGGGAAAGGTTAAAGTGTTATAAAATATTTTCAGCATATTTTGCCTTTTATTTGTTACAAGTTGCAAAATTAAAATAATATTTTTCTGAAGGATATTCTTGAGTTACTCAAAAATGATGAGCATTTATCTATAATAGGCTTACACTGTATTAAGAGAGTTGACTTGCACTATACTGAAATTAACTTGCACTGTATTTAAAATTGACTTACATTGTAATGAGTTAACTTCAATTATATCAAAGTTATTTTGCATTATACTAAATATTGGCTTGCACTACAAGTATTTACACTAAAATTTTGGTATAATCACAATCGTATGAGTGTTAAGGAGCCTTCTTACATGTATCCAATGCTTGGATTTGAGCTGTTATTTCGGGGTTAGCTTATGGTTGGTTCGGTTTATCCAATAATAATGAAACTAAACTAAACCAACCAAATTAATAATTGTCGGCTCGGTTGGTTATCTGATTTAAAGAAAGTAAAAATTATCCACGTTATATGTTTAAATATTCATTGTAATTCGATGTAAATTCTATATGTATGACCAAAGTATTCTTAAGTTACTATCTTATGTAATTTTTGATAGTAATTTTAACACATGTATGGTATATAAAATTTACTTAGATCACTTAATTAATATAAAAAAGTTTTCATAGCGTTTGTAATTCATAAATTATTATAAATGTTTGGTTAGTTTATATAAATGATAATGAAACTAAAAAAATTGGACCGATTAATTTCAAAGCCAAATGGATCGAAACAAATTGATTTGGCTGATTTGTTTGGTTTAAATAAAGATTACTCTCCCCTACTGGTATTAAAGGGTATCATTTCACATTTTATTTTACTGAAGCAGACATTTGGGTGCCATAATTGAGGTGGTCGGTATTAGCGAAGTAATATTGCATATGGTCATGGATCAACGATCTTTTTTACCATCGAGTCTCATAAATTAAAGACGTAAACAAATAAAGTCCGTCAAAATAAAAATTCCGATAGCATTTTCAATGAATTGTCATTGGAAGTAAAATGTTTTATACATAAAAATGTTTATGCTGCAACTTTATGATGATTTGTTTTAAATAATTTGAAATTAGTTAAAAAAGTTGAACTTAATGAAAAATTAAATTTAGCTTAGCAAGGTGTATACATTTTGAAACCCGTTAAATTTCCTGTGATATTTTCTCAAAAATATGATTTTTAATTATTTTCTTTTATTTTTCTGAAATACTTTAAATTTCATCAAAATGGTTTTTTTTGGAGACAAAGCACATAGAAAATAGATTGAAACTTATGTATTCTTTTGAAGATTCTAATAATTTTTGAATAGTTGAAATTAGGATATGCCTCTTATTTTTCTAACTTAACAGCGAAAATATCCTTCACAAAACAGGTTTTACTAAATACCACTGTCAGTATTTTCAGCAAAAATGTGCAGTGTAGATTATAGACTATATATGTTTGCAGTTCAAAAGGCTCATTTTAAAAGTTACAATGTAGAATGCAAATAATTGCAGTATGGAGTACTATAAATTTGTATCTTATAGAAATATGCAATTATAACCGCATATATTAGCACTGCAAATATTCGTCGTGTAGACTGCAAATATTTGTAGGGTATATCGCATATTTTGGTTGAAAATAGTAATGTAGATTTTTCATGAAATATGTTTTTATAAGGGGTGAAAATTATTTTGAAACTTACCGAGTGTTAAAAAAAAGTCCTTTTTTAATATGTAAATTTTATTTTTTTAAATTTCATAACGATTCTAGGAAGAAGATGGTCATTTTTTATTAGAAGTTGTATATTTTCTTTCTATATTTTTTTCAAGCAAGAATTGATTTTCCCTTCTTCTTTTTTTTTTTATTTTTTATTTTTTAATTCTTTGAAAATTTTAATTATTTTGAAACTGTTAAGGCTTCACTTGGAAGTTTTGTAGTACCATTTATGAGGGGTTACAAGAATGTAGGTTTTGATCATGATTGTAGCAGTTTTGATGGTACCAGTAGATGCTTGGATGTTTAGTATACATCAGTTTTTCACAAAATTAATATTACATATTTATTCTTTAATTTAGTTTTGAATGTGAAGATTAATTTTCCAATATGATCAATATGAGTGTAGTTTAAGAGAAAAAAAATCCTTCAAAATGCCCTAATTTAATGAGCTAAGATTAACTATTAAATTTTTAATACATTATTCTTGTATCCAATTCAAATAACGAGAGAAAGAACTTACGAGCACAAGGGATTTGATCAAATAGGTATCCCAGTTATATACGTACACACACATATACATACACACACACACACACACACACACACACACACACACATATGTATGTATGTATATATGTATGTATGTATGTATATGTGTGTGTGTGCGCGCACACACACACAAACGCTCACGTGTGTGTCTCTATTTTGCATATCTTAAGCTATACTATTTCAAATGCTATAAAATTTTGTAGATGTTCAATCCACATGTAGACGAAATCTCTACAATGAGACTTTCGATATTTGTTTCATTTTCAAAAGCCTACGTCAATTATTGCCTCTTCCAACATTTATGTTAATCATTAAATATATTATGTTAGGTATATTCAAATTTGCTCAAACTTTGTGGAGACGGTCTTTAGTATGATGTGAACGGATAAACATAATTTCATAGCGTTAGAAATAGTGTAGCTCAAGATATGGTATGGGCGTTAAAAGGGAGCTCCAAAAAGGTTTCTGTGTGTGTGCATTCTTTTCTTCTCGCACTGCATATGTTTACCTTGTATAAACGTGGCCAATATCCTTATAATTTGTGTTGTATCCATTTTTTCAACTGGAAATAAAGTTGCCCAAGTTGTCTAGGTATAAGTTTATCTAGCATGATGGCGATGCAATGAATATGTAAAGTTAGCTGTTTGTTGCCCATCCTCCTCCTTTTGTTTTGCTGTTTGCATATTACTTGTTTGTTTTTCAGTTTATAATATATTATTTAGCGTTTTTCATGTTTAATACAGAACTAACCAACATATTTGGATCATGACAGGTTGTGGAGCTTGCTTCTCTCGTATGAAGTTTACATCCCTTTTTATTTTCAGAATAATGATGTGATTGGAACATTTGTATGACAATGTGTTTCTTTCCCCTTTATTTTATGGTTCTATCATGTATGTTTTACAATAAAGCTCTAAAGCTGAAACATAAGAGTTTGGGCTTCTACTCTTTTAGTTCATAGACCGAATACAACTTATTGATTACCATTACTTGCATTTTGGTATATAGTTACTCTTAATAGCTCAATATTTAGGTAAGTAAACATAGTATGTTAGTAAGGTCATGCAACTTATTGATTACCATTACAATAGCTTTTGGAAGTAGCATTTAGCAAGGCATTCAGCCATGTCTGAACCTAAAACACTTATGCTCTGCTTGGATCAACTTGTATAAGTCGTTTTTTGACTTTTTAAAAGCCAAAATGAACTAGTATTTTGTTTTTGAAAATCAAAAAGCAACTTATTTTAATCGATTCAAACGAGCTTCATCTTCTAAGGTCCATTCAATTTATTACAACTTATCTTGGATTAGGTTGATGTTTTTTTTTCTTCGTACACATCTAAAAGACTTTGGTTAATATAATTGTAACATGTAATGCTTGAAATATATAAATAGCATGGGCTTACATTTTCCTACACAATGGTTGATAACCGAAACATTTTTTTTTGCATTTAGGTTTGGGTATAGTTTTGAATTTCTAGCTGACTTCCCTAGAAAAGTGAATAACCTTGTACAGAATGAAAAAGAAGTTATACTGTGGGGATAAGGGGATTAAATCAAGCATTGATATTGTTTTCAATTATAAAGGGAATAAAAATTTATTTTCCGTATAATTATTCCTTTTGTATTTTTTTTTACTAATAGTTATCTTGAAAAACCAAACTTTTGGCACAATCGTAAATTTTCCAAAATATACATACGATCATTATGGCATGCGCTGCGTGCGTAGTAATAATATATGTTTTGTGTGTAAATCATCCTTTTAGAAACTGTATATGTTTGACACACTCAAGAGAAAATGATTTTGTGTGTATATTTAGTTATATTTTTACATTAAAATCATATGTATTTAGTTTATAGTTTTATTTTTAAATTGCAGTATTCAATTTTTTATTAGTTTTAATTAATATTTTTGTTACTAATTAATAAAGAACGATAATGTAAATTTATTTATTTATTAGACCATGTTAAAATTGATGTTAAGGTTTAATATGTGTAGAAATGTAATCTGAATTTGTATAAAAGTTTAACTAGCCGATCGTAATTTTAAGGAATATAAAAGCTCAGAATATGTAAAGGTATTTTGATTTGAGTTGATATAATAGTTTAACTAGTCAATCCTAATTTTAAGGAATATCAAAAGCTAAGAATATGTAATGGTATATTTGAGAGGTTTGCGGTTGAATCAAAAGTTTGCGCTTCTAAACCAACTATTAATAGATATGTATACCATTTTAAATATTAATTTGCAATTTCGTACGATCTTCCCAACAAACTAGGAGATAAAATCTCTTAACAATTGCTTTAGACACATTCACACAAGTGAAAAATAGGCTGAAGGACAAACTTAGCAAATTTTTTTGGTGAAAAATATGCAAAGTTAGGAATTTAGGGGGAAGGACACATTTTAGTGTAAAAGGGGAAATCATAGTGGGTCTCTGAATTTCACTTTTGCACTAAAATATGTCATTTTCCCTAAATTTCAAATTTTGCATATTTTTCATAAAATAATTTGCTAAGTTTGTCCTTTAAAAGAAAATTCTCGTCAAACAAATGCCTCTAACATCTCTTTAAAATTGAATCTATGTTATAAAATGAACACAAAACAGAATAAATAAGGGAGAGAGAACATTTTTATTCATTCAGATGTATATTTATTTCTATTACATTGGGTCCTATATATATATATATAGACTTTGGAGATGATATTTAACTTTTTCCCATGATGTGGGACTAAACAGAGAACTAATAAAAGCATATTCACAATATATATATATATATATATATATATATATATATATATATATTACAACACTCCCCCTTGAATATGCGTCCTCAAAAACACGAATGCTCTGCTAACTTGAAGTTGTCCCTTTTAAAACATATATAATGATTGCTCCCCCTTATTATTATTTTGCTTGCATATATCCATTCAGTCGATACAACTATTGTCTGTTGCCTCCAAAACTCTATAAGGAAAACCCAATGAGAAAAGCCTTGAACGAGAAAAAGAGGACAATGTCTATGAATATCATATTAAAATGATATTCCTCAAAAGAGTTTGATGCTTCAGGATCAAAACAATGCCTCATTAAAAACCTTTTTATGAAAAACCATGTGGGAAAAATCATAAACAAGGAAAATAGTGCAAATTTATTTCCTCTTTAGGTAACATGTTTTACAATGTTACTGTAAGAGTTGATACTTCAGGATCAAGATAATGCCTCATTAAAACCTTACTAACAAAAACCCAGTGGGAAAAATATTAGTGAAGGAAAAGAGTACATTATAACATAATTTTATAAGCTCCCCCTTATTTATAACTTATTATTCAATTAGTCTATTGATGTCGACACATGCCAATTTTGTATATCATCTTCTGCAATGTTGATTTGGAAATTGCCTTTAAGAACGGATCTACCCTCTTTTCTTGAAACTGAATTTGTTTCTCCTCTTTCTTGTTATCCTTTCATGCATGTGTGAAGAGAAATTTAGAAGAAATGTGCTCCGTCCTGTCAAGCTTGATATAATTCACTTGAATCTGAGCCATCCAAACTGGCTTGTCTTCTTCATAAATAATAGTTTACTGCATCAAAATATGTTTGATACTTCTGGATCAAAATGTTGTCTCGTTAAAACCTTACTAAGAAAAACCCGATGGGAAAAATCTTAATGAAGGAAAAAAGTACAATATACAATGTCATATTTACTACGTCAAAAGTAGTATGATTCTTCTGGATCAATGTTATGCCTCGTTAAAACCTTAATAAGAAAAACCTAGTGGGAAAAATCTTAAATAAGGAAAAAGAGTACATTATAACTTATTTTTGTATGTTACCTTTGGGTTGATACTTCTGGATCATGACCCATGCCTCATTAAAACCTTACTAAGAAAACCCAGTGGGGAAAAACTTAGTTAAGGAATAAGAGTGCATTATATCATACTTATGGATGCTCCTCCTGATTTAATAATTTTCTCTGAATTCGTATTCTTCTTTCAATAACTCAAATTTCTTACAAATACTTCTTAATGAAGTTTTTCTTTTAAAACTTCATGTGCATTTCCATGCTTCAGGCATGCTTTCTTATTTAAAGTACCTCCCTTTTGTGATTTGTATGATACTAATATTCATTTATGAATGCACTTCAGGTCCTTATAATTTTATGTTTCAATCGGGCTTGAATATTGCAATACACATTTGATGAGTGAGACAACTTTCATTACAACAACACTAAGTAGGAAGTAATCTACTCATCTTGAAGTATATCAAGATTTTCATTACAACAATACTTAGAAGAATGCTGTAATCTATCGGACATGTTCTTTGTATTCTTTATGTTCTTCAGGAACTTATATATTATAATAATTTTTGCATATCGCACTACCACTTCAATGGATATTAAGAGTTTCACTACAACAATTTTTGAAAGCAGGAAGTGATCTACTCATCATGAATTATTTCAAGATTTTCATCAGAACAATACTTAAAAGAATGTTGTAATCTACATTTTTTGCTCTTTATCACTACCAAAATTATTCAAATTCTTCTAGAATTTGTATACTTTCATCGTTTATACCTTCAGGGTATTGTAAGTGTTTTAAACACTTTCACCACTTTAATCAGTTCAATTATCTCTGAAAAATACAATGCTCATGGCACTTGACACTCTATGGTGTTTTAGTAACTTCCATGTGCTTTTGTCATTATCTATATTTCTACTTTATCTTATGAACTACAGGTTCATATCTTATGGACTACAGGTCCATATATCTTATTTAGGAAAATTTCATGATGGCCAATCATGTTTCTCTATAATATGGGATTTTAATCCATTTATAAATGTAAGCGCTTTATTATTTATTAATTTATCATCGATGGTTATTTTCTATCAGTTCTATACATGATTTATTGAGATCTCAAAAAATTATCACACTTTAGGTACCTAAACCACTTTTGGGGTTATTTTGAAAATCTTGTCATGGGTTTCTTTTAAAGCACCTTTAAGTGTTTCTTCAAGAACACTTACCTCCTATATTTTGCATCTTTATGACTTACTCCAAAGATATTTTGAACTGACTTTTATACCACATTTTCAGCTGTGATTTACACCTTTTGATCCTTCGGGGATTCAAATGTATATTGGAGCAAGTCTATTAGGAACATAATTGATAATTTATGCAAGTTACTTAATACTTTGCATAATTCTATATGTTAGCAAATATTTAACATCGATGATTCCTTTATCCTCCCCCCTCAATGTTGACAAACATTGTCACTTTAAATAATAAACCTACTTTGGATTCATTTTTGATCCATTATAGCATCATAGCTAGCAAATACATTAGATGTATTTCCATTGTAGGAGGATAATGCTCTTATTAATTGATAAGATGCATTCATATTGCATTACTTATTCCCTTTCATTGATCCGATGACTTGGAGGAATTTTCTATCATTGAATATGCACATGACTTCAGGTCATTCAATATTGATGTCAATCGACTTTCTAAAATATAATATATGCATGATTTATAATATAAGCTCATGACAACTTCAGGTTGTTAATAAATTTTTCATATATATGTGTATATACGTGCGTCCACATATTACATATGTAATTGATTTGCATATTCTTTCTCATTGGAGTTACTTACTTTAGAACAAATTATTCATAAGTTTCCAATCATTAATTTTTGCTTATCAAGCAATATCAATGCGAATCTTAAATATCGTATCATAATATCCAAAATATCTGATTTGGAACTGTATTGAACTTCTGGTTCAAATGAAATATATGAACAACATCAAGTTGTTTATCCATATTGAACTTCTGGTTCAAATAATATATAAACAGTTTCAAGTTTGTTAAACTGTATTGAACTTCTGGTTCAATTGTATTGAACTTATGATTCCACTATATTGAACTTTTGGTTCCACTATTTGAACTTCTGGTTCAACTGTGTTGAACTTCTGGTTTAAATAAAATGTAATAACCCGGAAATCTGAGCCAATTTAAAATTTTTATTTTGGCAATTTTAGTGAATTTTGAATATTTAAAATGAATTATTTTAAATAATAACGACGAGAAATTTATTTTGAATGGAATTAGAACGTATATATTTATATAGATCGTCATCAGAATATAAATATTTATTTATAATTCTAAAAGGAATTGAAAATGGCGCGGTAGTTTGAAAATTCGATTTCGAATTTCAAATGAATGTACAAGATTCAAAATAAACCGGATTTTAGTGAAACCAAAAATATTTGAATCTAATTGAGAATATCTTTCCAACGAATCCGAAAATTTGAAATTTCATAGAGGGGATAAAAAGTTATGTCCAGTTGAATTTCCAGAATAGTCGCTATGGAATTCTGGCCCTTAAAAATGGAAATTTTGCAAACGACCTCGGTTTTCGACGAAATCACTTTTGCTGGATCCATGATGTCAAGTTATTGCTAGATTCCAAAACTCGTAATTTTTCGAATCAATATGTGGGCGTGGCAAAGGAAAACGCGTTTGACCAGTTTTAGTTGATTTTAATCGACTGGAAAATCGCCATTTTTCAAACGGTCTCAGAATTTGACGAAATTAGTTTTGTTAGGACCGTATCGTCAATACGAAGCTAGAAAATATTTTTCGGGAATTTTTCTAGTTAGTACGTGGCCCCGTTAAAATAAAATGCGCGTTCAAATTCAATATTTAGAGTTATATTTTGATTTTGACGGAAACTGATCGAAACGATCGAATCAACCTACGATACATTTCCCATTGTGTTTGGAATGAGGGTAATTAGCTTTGAACGACAGTTGGTGGGTTCGATTTCGAGTTCGAAATAAAAAGTTGCTTTTTGGAATTTTAAAATATTAAAATATATATATTTATAATAACCCCCCTATACTCCTTCTCTTTCTTCTACAGGGAAAACGAAAAAAAAAAAGAGGGCTCGACGATGAACCGCCGCCCCCTCCTTCGATTCAGCGCCGCCGCCCAGGTGGGCCACTGCACCCCCTCCTCTTCACGCCCTCCTCCTTCTCTTCTCTCCTCCTCCGTTCTGAAAACCCCCAAACCGCCACAACGCCCCCACCGTAAACCCTAATCCGCCGCCACCACAAGGAAGGTCGCCGCCCCCCTCCACACCCGCGCCACTCCACTCTGACGAACTGCGCCCCCCCTCTCGCTCACTGTAAGCTTTCACTTTATTCATTGATCTTATTTATTTTGATTTATTTTAAAACTGTAAATTGATTTATTTTAAAACTGTAAATTGATTTATTTCAAAACTGAAAATTGATTTATTTTAAAACTGAAAACATATGAATTTTAAAACTGAAAACTTATTTATTTTAATTTGAAAAGAAATTATTTTTATATTTGAAAGGATATGGGTTATATATATATGATTTTTATATTATAGAAAGAATAAAAATATGATTTTTACTTAGGTAGTGTATAAAAATATGGTTTTTATTAATGTAGAGTAATAAAAATATAATTTTTATATAGGTAGAGTAATAAAAATATTATTTTTATATTATATAGATAATAAAAATTCGATCTTTATATCATAAGAAGAATAAAAATATGATTTTTATTCATGTAGAGTAATAAAAATATAATTTTTATTATATTACTAGCAAGGTAAAAGTGGAATTTTTATCTATATAGTAGCGGTATAAAAATGTAATTTTTATCCATATAGAATGATTATAAAAAAATGTGATTTTTATATACATAGCAACAATATAAAAATGTGATTTTTATATATGTAGTGGCAACGGACAATGAAATTGACAAAAGGGCGAGAACGACGAAGATTTCTACATTTGAAGAGTCGTGGCGTTTGGTTTAGCTAGTCGGTGAGAACTCTTCACTTTTATTTATTTTCTAGTTGAAATATATACTAGGATGCAGACGGTGCTTAGTTGCACCCTACACCCGTCGTCCACAGACCATGGATGACTTGTTTGTTTAATTGCTGTGTTGTGGAATTTGATTGCGTGATGTGGAATAAATAAAATATTTTATAGTTAAAAATATGATTTTTAACGTGTATATAAAATAAATAGTAATAAACAAATCGGACGATTTGTTTATGTACACTGATTTGACTGATATTGATTGGGACGATAAATTTTACACATCGCCCAACTACACAAATAAAATCTATGTTTGTTGATTTGAAACCCCACACGGGTATTGAGATGATATTTTACGTACACTAATCCCGATTGTTTAGTTGTATGTTGATCGATTGGTCGACAGACTGTGTAAGCGTTAATTATTTATCGTGGCTGTTATGTACATGTGTTGTAGAGAATCCATATAATTAACATTATATGGTAATTGATTGGGCCTCATTCCAATTTGGAAAATAAGAAATATATATTCATGTGTTGAATAAAAATATAGATTCATGTGTTGAATAGAAATATATATTCATGTGTTGAATAAAATAAATATTCATGTGTTGAATAGAATAAACATTCATGTGTTGAATAAAATCCGTGTTGATTAGATTGATGTCATTTTGACGTGAACGATATTTATATCGATTTTATTTATTTTTATAATGAATATAGAAGAGAAAGTGATTTCAAAATATAACGTTATGAAAATATTATCATTTGTATATCGATGATGTGGAATATTCAATTTTGATTAGAAATTGAATATGAAGTTGAAATCATTTTGAAAACGAATTTAAAACGATTTATAAAATATGTTTTGAAAGGAAATTGACGAAATATAATATACATACATACATATATATATATATATATATATATATATAATGGCCTGAATAGAACGCGCCGTACTGCGGCAGTTCGCGAATTTTGACCATTGACTTTGAATTGACGTTGCGGAAGATTCGACCATCGGATTCTCCTAAAACCGGAACCATTGGGTTCGTATCGAAAAGAGCTTTCTAACGAATTTTAGAAATTAGAAATCTAACGGTTGGATTTGGAATTATGTCCAAATCAAATTTGGAAAAGGTCGCTGTAAGTGCAGTTCGATGGCCGTTGATGGAAATCGACTGTACGGGCCTTGATAAAATTATTAAAAATATCAATAATTTGTGTAAAATCATAAGAAATGATTTGTGAAGAATTGGGATGAAAAATTCCAAATTTGAAAAGATAAAAATAGATTTTTATCGAAATTAACTAGTTTTGAACTAGAATTATAATTCTATTTATTTTTAAAAATAAATAAAGTGGATTTGAAATGGTTTTAAAAGTAACCAGAATTTCCAATAATTGAATTGGAATGGATTTGAATCGAAATTGTCTTTGGAATATTTCGATGTTGGATTTCGTGATGATACAGATATTGTTATGGGAATTTGAAATATATATTTATATCGTTATTTCCAATACGATATTTGTTGGTCGTAGAATTTGATATTGAATATAAACCGATATATTTTATATTCAGAGCCTTGTATTTAATATCAAATATGATTTGGGTTTGTCGTGAATGGTGTCTTCATTAACACTGTCCTTAAACCCAGTTGAGAAAAAGATTAAATCTTTTTATTTAGATTTAATGAAATGTATCAATTAAATGGTATTTAATTGGAATTGAATTTGAATTGATTTTTGGGTTTATCATGAACGGTGTTTTAAATAACACTTTTTCTTTAACCCGATAATTAATGGGATGTGATTTTGGGTTTATAGTGAACCGTGTTTTAAATGACATTGGTTCTTTAACCCAGTTAAAGACAGGATATTGATTTTTGGGAAGATTAAAACAAAGTGGAGTTTTAATGAATCTTTAATTAGATTGAAGTGATCGATAATGGAGTATCACCAGTTTTGCTCCAGGCGATAGTTGAATCTTTAATTAGATTTGAACGTGAAATGGTAATTGAATTTACCGTTAACACGGTGGTGTTAGATATGAAGTATGACCAGTTTTACTTCATGAGATGAATAGGTTGGGATTGGGAAATAAAATAAATGATTACTTCGGTGTGGTTCGCTAATCCCGACTAGTTTGAATTGATATTCAAAGAAGATTTAAGAATAAATTTAAAGAATTTATCTTTGATAAAATTAATTGGAACCTTTCCCAAAGTATAAGAATATTTGAATAAAAGAATATTCTGAATTGGAATGAGGCGTATGTTGTGTTTGTGTAACACTTGTTTATTATATACGTGAGTTATTCAGAAAGACCGGGTTTATCCCATTCTGAATAACTGATTCGACGTGGTGTCGAGGATGAAGACGTTGGTTGAAGACCGGAGGTCTTCACGTCGTTTGGGTGATTACTGATGATCTTGATTGGGTCGTACCCCCAAGAGGAGGGAATCCATTAGTGATCGTCCAGACGTACTTGGAGATCGATGGATATGCGGGGTACTAGGTGCCTCCGGTTTCGTTCAGACCCAGAACGAACTTGTAAATGGACTGTGTGTCTGACATTGGATTTTATTCTGTGTGATTGATTTCTATAAAATATATATCTGTTTGGCGGCGGAGAATTTATTCTCTTGCTTAACGCCCTTCTCTGAGACGTACGAGCTCAGGGGTTATATATTGATGGATATCAAACACATGGAGTGAATTGCCTGTGTGGCATGCCTAAGTGGCAATATGATCAAGGCTTCTGTTGAAAAGTAAAGTCTTGTGGTTGATGATCAAAGAACGGCCTGTGTGGCATAGCTTTGTGTAGCGTTGATTCGCGAGCCTCACACCCCGGTTGTGAACCAGAAACGGGAGAGGACCTCAGGGAGAACATGCGTTTCTTTCTAGTTAGAAGTGGCGTCAGTGGTTTTACACGCCCTGACGAGTTTGACTTATGTGGTTGTGAGACGACCCCAAATCCCATTCTGACGGACACAAGGGTTGTAACACCCCGTGTATTCTATAACCATGAAATTCATAAAATAAAGTATAATTAATTACAAATCAAAGAATTAAGGGAAACGGGATACGCCATTGTGTTCGTCTCGGAAAAATACGCGAAATAGAGTCCGAGTTTTCGAAAAACGGAGTCCGTATGAAGAAGATATGGCCTCCGGAAGTTTCAGAATTCAGGTTAAAATTCAAACAGACGAAAACAGCTCAGAAAAACAAGTTTAAAATTCAAAATCGGGCCCAGTTGGCCAGGGCGGGAAAATTCCCGCCTAAGGCACCCAGGTCGACTTGGCAGTCGACCTGGGCTAGCCAGGTCGATAGGGCTGTCGACAGGGCTGTCGACCTGGCCCTAGAGCCAGGTCGAACCCAGCCCATCCTGGCTGGCCAGGTCTGTGTTTGGTCGATTTTCTGAGCCTTGCCTTGTCACTAGGGCTAGGTGTCAGCTCCTGATTGGTCTCTCTTTCGAATGAATGGCTACGATTAACCCAAGCTACATCGACGGTCTGAATCAATTCATAAACTCTATAAAAATGACCCTAGACTCTACCTAATCTATTCATTCAAAAATAAGAATGAGGCCATCATGCTGCTGAGGAACGACTAGGAGTAGCCACCAATTTGAGAGACAATTAGGAGACAAACTCTAAAGCATAAAGCAACTACAAGTTAAACTTAAAAAAATCAAATCAACGCCTACATCAAAGGAATAGCATCTCCAAATCCAGAATTCAGATTCCTGAATTGAAGAATTCGTCACACGATTGTAAGTAGAGTACTATTACGGTATGAATTAAATAACTGTGTTTAATTTGTGTAAATGAGAATTACACTTGATTTGTGGTGATAGTAATTCATATTTGTGTGTTGCTATGATTCTAATCGATTTGGAATGTTGTGATATAACGATTGGATATTCGCAAGTATGTAATTCATGATAAAAACTACATGTTAGTGGTAGTTTATTTGAGATTCATGCAAGTATACGATTGGATATTCGCAAGTATGTAATTCATGTTGAAGCTACATGTTTGTGGTTGTTAAATTGAGATTCATGCAAGTATGTGGTTTTGCTACTATGCCAACATAATGTATATTTTTGTACAAAATCACTTTGTGTGTAATTGGATCAAATTTGGGGTATTATGATTCATATGAAATTATGTTGGAATTGGCATCATGATCTATGTATAAAACCATACTTTTGTATTAGAAACAAAAGTAAGCCTCTTTGTGAACTTATGTTGATTTTATGAATATGACTAGGCTATGTTTGGTATTATGCCTAATTGAAAAACATGTTAGGCCTATATTGTTAACAAGAATTATATGATAATATATGTGACACATAGCTAAGTTAGATTTACATTCCAATTGCAAGTTTGCATGAATAAAGTAAAAACCATGATTTCATGTTTAGGAATATTTATGCCATGATTACATGAATAGATCAAAAACCATGATTTCATGTTTAGGAATATTTATGCCATGATTACATGAATAGATCAAAAACCATCATTTCATGTTTGGGTATATTTGTGCCATGATTATGTGAATAGATTAAAAATCATGATTAAGTTGGAATAATTCTAGTTGAACTATACTTTTGTATTAGTAGCAAAAGTAAGCACCTTTGTAAACATATGGTAACTTTATAAACATGATTTGCTTATGTTTGACATTATGCCTAAGTAAAAATATAGGTTTATGTTAAGACTATGTGTCAATAATGATATCTAATTTAGTTAGATTCTTAACTTAACTACAAGTTTACATGGTTTGATTCATGTCACTTATGCTTTATGACCAAAGTATATGTTACCACAATGCAAGTACACCAGTTTCTATTCTGTAGTTCCAACGTTATGTTGCAAGTTCATGCGTTCACATTCCCCTCTTTGTGTATATAATCACGTTTTAAGCCTCCCCTTTTTCACGTGGCTAAGTTGGGTTTAAAAGGCTAAGCCCAACATATATTATAATAAACGAACGTATTAAACGGGGGAAATAGCGTTGGGCCAAATTAATTAATAAATGAAAATATAAAAGTAGAGGGGCCCAAATTCAAGAATGGGTTGGGCCCATGATTGGTGTAAACCCTTACACCATTAGCTTAAATTGATTTTGAATAATGGGCCGCAAATATTTACATATAAGAAAATAAAGAAGAAAGACAAAATATGTAAATATAAAAAATACGACGTGTTTAACCCGAGGTTGGATTGAGTTGTGATGTAAAACTGCCCGGAACCGCCCGGCTGTCCAGTAGTCACAACAACACCTATCCAATGTGGGTGGTTAAACATGTAGCCCAATAAGGACCCGAGGTTAGACTGAGTTGTGGCGTAAGACTGCCCGGACCCAACCGGCAACAGGCAGCCACAACAATACCTGTCTAATGTGAGAGGTCAAGGCTTTAATAAGACAATTAAGGCTGAGTCAGGATTGATAGGATTAAGTAAATTATATTAATACTTAATCAAGATGGAACATGCTAAACTAAACAGACTGATTGGGGGTTAGGTTTATAAAACACTTAACCAACTTAGCATGTTGGCTAGAAATAGAAAAACCTAGTAGCGGGGGACCCTTTTCAGCAGTAACCCTATAAGGTATCATGATACCCTGAAACTAGGCAGGGTGGGGCACGATTACTGGGCTGACTGTAAGAGGTCAAATCGACGGCGGTGGTGCAGCAGTGTAGGTTCTAACGGGGTGTGGGCGTGCACTCACTCCGGCGCAGAAAAATAAGGCACTGGGCACCAGTAACATACCTGTGCATTCTAGGGTTGTGTCGGGCCGCCGCCATGGTACTTGATACACCCCAAGGTGGGACCAGCATAGGTAACTACAACATCGGGGGCCGTAAGACACATGTAACTATGCGAGTAGGAGCCGATCATCATAAAATGGATCACTTCACCCTGATTATGGGGTGCCTGTTGGGAACTAGTTTATATGGGTACAAAGATTAATATGCGGTACGATAGTATATTCGACCCTAGACAACTTAACTAAGTATATGGTGCTTTCCCATTTCTAGTTTATACTTATCATACCTAGTTCTTTATTCATAGAATGAATAGTCCTAGACTTACTCAGCCTTTATGTCTGACTCTACTTTTCTTTCGTCTTCTTTTCTTCTGTCCCCCCCCCCCCCCCAGGTCCACAGGGAGGGAATACCGCAGCTTGACCAGCCTTCATATCCAGCTTGAAGAGAAAGAATGTATTGCTTGGATCTTTTCGTTTTGGACTATGGCTTTGGACAGCAACTATGGGACTTTTGCAGTTTATTTATGTTTTCTTTATGCTTCTTTAAATAACGTAATCAAGACAGTTATGAAGATGTTATGTTTTTGGAAGTATTGTAAGACAATTATGGTATGGTTGTTGTAACACGTATTTTTAATGAAATAAAAGTTGTTGTTTTTCCGCTGTTCAAAAATATGTGTTCTTATATCTGTCTTGTATATCTGTGACTTATACTTATAAACCTCCACCAAAATTAGGGCATTCCCTTTGAGAGTGACCCTAACGGAGGTGGGGTGTTTCAAGGGTTATCTTTGGAATATAACACGGAAAGAGATAATTGCAGAACAAAGTTAAAATGAATACACTAGATAATGAACAATAGAATATACTGGATAAAAGTAATCATCAGAGTTACACAGTATACAGGATTTTACTTAGTACAAATACAGTTCAGCTATACATAAAAGTCTACAGCGGAAATAAACAAAATATGTACAATAGGAGCTGAACAGCATAAAAAGAGATAAATGATAGAATCCATCTTTAGCTCCAGCTATCCAGAAAGAACCAGCTAAACCTGAATACAAGGCTGCCCATGTAGAAAAAGGGGGCACCCGAGTTTGAAAGTGAAACAAACTACGAGTCAGTCATGGGACTGGTATGAGAAATCTACTCAACCCATATATAATTGGCTAATCACAGGACCACGCCACTTTCGTGGAACGGGTTTACTCCATTGGATTGCCAGTGCTTTAAAACAAATCTTTCTTTTAAACATCGCTATGCTTTTTATAAAAATGAAGTCATTATAAGACTCAGTTCCCATTACACAATGCAACGCAAACCGGAGGATAGAGTTTTACCTTATAATGGCCAAAACATGATTGATACGAATAAAACAAAAGCATTTGATATTATGACTAGTGTTTATATGTTTCAAAACAATTTCAATCATAACTATCAATCATAGACGGCATGGGTACCATATATCATGTCGCCATATATATATATATATACAATCAAAACCGCACGATGTCGTATTTGGGAATTGGATTTCCGTCATGAACCAAGGCAAAAGATAGTCCTTACCGAATTCGTGACTCTCTAGCCCGAGCCACAGGCAAGTACTCAGTCAAGCCTTCGGAGCGACAGGGCCGGTCCACCGATGTGGATTAAAATGCCTGAACAATACGTTTCCCCGCCCTTTGGGGCGTAAACGAGCCAACGAATGACTCCATCGGACCCGGATCGTCCGATCAAACCGAGGCGCCTCGCAACAGCAACAACCACATAGGTGAAAAGTATATAAATGTCAGGGCTGGTAGGTCACTGACACCACCCTAGCTAGAAAGAAACGCATGCCCTACCTGAGGTCCTTCTCCCGTTTCTGGTTCATACCGGGGTGTGAGGCTCGCGAATTCACGTTATACACAAAGCTACGCCACACAGGCGGTGCTTTGATCATCACCACAAGGCTTTGCTTTTCAATAGAAGCCCTGATCACTGCATCTTAGCATGCCTCACAGGCAATTCATGCCATGCGACTAATGTCCATCGATATACAACCTCTGAGCTCATGCGTTTCAGAGAAGGGCGTTAAGCAAAAGAATAAATTCTCCACCGCCAAACAGATGTATATTTAATAGAGATCAATCAACACAGAATAAAATCCAATGTCAGATGCACAGTTCATTTACAAGTCCGTTCTGGGTCTGAACGAAACCGGAGGCACTAAATACCTCGCAAACCCATCGATCACCACGTACGTCTGGACGATCACCACTCATTATCCATATTTCGGGATGCCTCCCAATCAGGACCTCGATTACCATCCAAACGAGGTGAAGATCTCCGGTCTTCGACCACCGTCTTCATCTTCGAATTTCAATCGTCGGTCAATTATTCGAAATGAGAATTAACTCGGCCTTTTCAAATAATTCACGTATGTTTAGAATTTCAAATCAATTTATTTCAATGGTTAAATCATTCGACAACACCAATTTTGTTCTTTAATGTAATTTTCACGCCAAACACATTCAACCATCAAATACCACATAAATCGAGCAAATTTAGTTTATTTCCATTCCATATTGTTTATGATATTTTATAACGATTTATAGCTATTTTTATTTAAAAATAGCCAATTATTCAAAACGACGCTTCGGGCCATAACGCGGCCGTGGCGCAGTTTTTCTTCAGATTTGATTTACACATATCTGGAAATCTAACCGTTGGATCTTAACAAAATTTACATCATTAGAGAGGTCTTTTCAAAACGAATCCAACGGTTCCAGTTTCGGGAAAATCCGACGGTTGGATCTCCCGGTACAATCGTTTGAATTTCGATTTCAAAATACAAACTGCAGCGTCGTTATTCGATTAAATATAATAATAATATATATATATATATATATATATATATATATAAATATAAACGTTTCTGGCGCTGTTTTTCTTTAAATTTGAAATAAACATTCCAGACAATCCAACCGTTGGATTTTTACAAAGTATGTGCCGTTGGAAAGATTATTCCAAGGCGAACCCAACGGTTGCGATTTCGGGAAAATCCGATGGTCGGATCTCCCGGTACAATCGTTTGAAATCACGGTTTCAAAATACGAACTGCACGGCCTCGTTTCGTTTTAATTTTATTTATATTTATATAAATATAGTTCATTCAACAATTTCAATATCGTTTTCCCTTCAAATATTTCGCTAACGCCTTAAAATTTTGGAAAAATTCGCCATAACCTCCTTTGTACGGGAGGGCTGGGAAAATTCCCAAATAGCCACACAGGCGTCTCATGTCAAAAAGAAAAAGGAAAAGCCAAGCGGCTAGCCAACAGGCTCATAAAATCATCACCCAAACAAAACAGTAAATGTGTACCTATTTGTCGGGCACAAAATTTTATTCCTCTTCTCTAGCCCCTTCGCTATAACCTGTTCAATAAATATGCATGTACATATATATTGTTCTTATCACTTATCATTTTCTATTCAACTTCATATTCGATTTCTATTTGGTTTAAAAAAAAATACCATTCATTCTAACGTTGCATGTATAGGCAAAAATCATATCATTAGCTAATTAATGAATATTTCAACTCATATATATTTGTTTGAACGAGTGGCTATTTTTAACACTTTACATTTCAACAACTCGTGCATATAATAAAAATGTGGTTTTTATTGTAAAAGAATTCATTTTAAAACACTATTATTTTATACAGTGTATATATATGTGATAAAAATAGGATTTTTCTTATAAAACAATTTCTTTCAAAATGAGATTATTTTACACAGTTCATATAGTCGATAAAAGGTGATTTTTATTATCAAACAATTTATTTCAAAATATGAATACCATTCAACACATGAATTTCAAATCAACGAATGAATATCGATTCAACACATGAAGGTTTTCTATAGTTTCTATATATAGATAAAAATGTGATTTTTATATTTAAAACGCGAATACCATTCAACACATGAATTTCTAATCAATGAATGAATATCAATTCAACACGTGAAGGTTTTCTATTCAATGAATAAATATAGTTTAAGCAAATGAAAATAATTCAAACACACGAATATTATTCAAAATTTCGGCAGCATAACGGCAGGGTAGTTAAAACCGGGACCGTCCCTAGTACGGCTCCTCGCTCTACCTTAAAACCTCGCGGTTTTTGACAATGGGGATCATGCATCTAGTTCGCACGCAGGCAGCATGTATATATTTATTTCATTTCCACAAACTAATCCTATGTGGTTTCAACCAAATATTTTTCAACCACTAACGGGTATTTTTCAACCACAATCAATCAATATCAACCACAAACAATCCCAAACAACCATTCGCTATCAATCAATTTTCACAACAATTTCAACCAATAAATATCGTCCATGGTTTGTGGACGAGGGGCGTATATATATATATATATATATATATATATATATATATATATATATATATATATATAGCAATTCACTTTTATTTCAACACATATATAATTTTTACAACGCATATACAACTTATACATCGAACGTACAACTTATACAACGCTTATACAAGAGGTGTACAACGCTTATATAACTCATACATCGACTATATAATTTTTACATTGTCGTTTTCCATATTGTTTATAAATTAGAAATCTCACATTGGGTTCCACTCCACCAAAAATAGCAGAAGGCTCAGAAAAATATGCGGTCTCTTCTAAAATGTAGAAGACGTCCACACGGTCACGATGTTCCCTGTTTCATCGAATTTCGTTAACGAACGAAAAAGATATGATTTTTCGAAGTTTGTAACACTTTAAAGTGTGAAAATCAATTGAAAATATACAAGCCGTATACCTGTTTTTTTCTTCGAAACTAGGTATTCAATTTTTGTCGAATCTGTGAATCATGGTGAAGATCAGAGGGTGCGACGTGGATGAGGGGGACGTGGCGCTCCTGGCGATGGTCGGGGCTTCAGGTCCGATCGCCTCTGGCGATCTCGGCGTCGACGACTTTGGAGGCGTCGTTCTCGACGCTAGCGAAGGGGAAGAGGGTGGGGGTTGGTCGGATTTGAAGAGGAGGAGGTGGCGAGTCGAGTGGTGGTGATGGCTGTAGGTGGCGGAGGCGGCGGGAATCAGGTCGGAAAGCTTCGAATGGTTTTCGCCGTTCGTTCGGGGAGAGAGAAAGGGGTTTTGTTTTTTTTTCTTTTCAATGAATTATTCTGATTGGCCGGAGGTATTTATTTAGTTCAAAAATACAGTTTTGCACATGAACTCCTTTTCAATCCCAACGACTGTCGTCCTTAGCGTTTTACCCCCATTCCGAACACAATGGGATATGTTTCGAAGGCCCATTCGACTGTTTCAGTCAGTTTTCCTTCGAATTTAAAATATAAAACATTCAATATTTGATTTGAACGTGCATTTCAATTTGCCAGGGCCACAAACTGATTCGAAAAATTCCAGAAAAATAAATCTAGCTATGTTTTAACGATACGGTCCCAACAAAACTAGTTTCGTCGAATTCTGAGACCATTTTCAAAAAGGCCCATTTTTGGTCGATCCAATTTAATTGTAATTGACCAAAACACATTTTCCATTGCCACGCTCACATACTAGCTTCAAAAATTATGAAATTTGAAATCTAGCAATAACTTCACATCCCGGACCCAACAAAAGTGGTTTCGTCGAATTCCGAGGTCGTATGCAAAATGGCCAATTTCACTGGCTATATAAATTCCATAGCGACCATTCTGAAAATTTATTCGGCCATAACTTTTGCTTTCCGCTATGAAAATTTGATTTTTCAGATTCGTTAGAAAGGTATTCGCTAACAGATTTAAATATTTTTGGTTTCACTAAAATCCGGATTGTTTTGCACCCGGTACAGTCCGACAAAGTTTGAATCCAATTTTTGAAACTGCAGCGCCATTCCGGGCCTTGTATATAATTATAATTAATTATATTCGTTTTCAATTGTCGGTTCAAACTCAGTTTCTATCTCTATTATTGAAAATATTTATTTTAAATATTTTAAAATCCATTATTTTAGTCAATTTAAAAAATTTAAATTGGTTCAGATTTTCTGGTTCGTTACAATCTCCCCCACTTAAAACTTTTCGTCCCCGAAAAGGAACAAAGTCGAAAGTGGTTTGATAAATATACAATCACACAATACAACAACCAATCAAATTGTTTTAACTTCTCGAAAATATACCGATCCACTTCCATACTCTTTTAAAATCATTCAGACCATAGAATTTAAAAATGCACATCCATGGAGAGGAAATAACAACAGAGTAGAGAATTAAATGGTAATGCAAAGTAGGGTAAATGTACCTTGCACCGGAGTCAAATAGAGATATCCACTCGGCATCTAGGATAAGCTTTCTGAATGCTCTCCTCAGTTTCCCAAGTACAATCTCGCGGATCTCCACTCCATTGCACTTTGACTAAGTGAACCTTCTTATTCCTCAGCTCTTTGGTTTCTTTGCCAATAATCTTTAGCGGCTCTCTTCTCACAGCTAATTCTGGAGTAATTTCAATATCCTGTTGAGTTGCTTCTTCCACGATCAAGTCTGGATCATGAACGTGCTTTCGAAGTTGAGATATATGAAATACATCATGAACTCCAGGCAACCAGTCAGGCAGTTTGACCCTATAAGCGAGAGTTCCGATCCGTTCTAGAATAGGAAACGGACCAATGAATTTGGGCGCCAACTTTCCTGTTTTACCGAACCGGATAACTCCTCTCATCGGCGATACTTTCAAATATACATAGTCGCCAACAGCAAAGGATATATCTCTTCTTCTTCTATCGGCATAGCTCTTTTGTCGGCTTTGAGCGGCAAGTAATCGCTTCCTAATAAAATCGACTTTGTCGACAGCTTCTCGAATCATGTCCGGACCCAACACAAGTCTATTACCTGGTTCGACCCAACAAGCAGGAGATCGGCACGGTCTACCATACAATGCTTCGAATGGCGACATTGTCAGACTCGCCTGGTAGCTGTTGTTATAAGAGAATTCAGCCAAATGCAGATTGTCTTCCCAGGATCCACCGAAATCTATAACACAAGCCCGCAATAGATCTTCTAAAATACGATTCACCCTCTCAGTCTGATCTTCTGTCTGAGGATGATAAGCGGAGCTTAAGTTCAACTTCGTTCCCAATTCGACTTGAAATGCTTCCCAGAATTTGCTAGTGAATATTGTATCTCTATCACTGACTATACTGAGCGGCACTCCATGTAGTCTAACTATTTCCCTGAAGTATATTTGCGCCAGACTCTGAGCAGTTCTGTTTGATCTGACAGGTATGAAATGGGCGGTCTTCGTGAAACGATCTACGATCACCCAAATACTGTCATTTCCTTTTCTGGTTCTGGGCAAACCATCAATGAAATCCATAAAAATATGTTCCCACTTCCAGCCAGGAACTTCTAGCGGTTGTAATAATCCAGCCAATTTTTGTTGGTCGCTCTTGACTAGTTGGCAAGTAGGGCATCGGCTAACATATAAAGAAATGTCCCTCTTCATCGACTTCCACCAGAAAGTTCGTTTAATGTCATTGTACATTTTGCTTACCCCCCGATGGATACTAAGTTTTGACTTATGGCATTCATTCAGTACTTCCTTTCGAATCTCAGGAATGTTAGGGACACATATTCGACCTTTGAGCCTTAGAATTCCATCATTATCAACTTGAAAACTCGAGGGCTCGCCTTTCTGAATTATCCCTCTGTTCTTTTGAATGAAGTGATCATCCTTCTGAAGAGCAGATATTTTATCTAACAATGAAGTCGTGATAATAAAACTGGCGATCATCTCATTCTTTTTGCTTAATGCATCGGCCACGATATTGGCTTTCCCTGGAGTGTATAAAATTTCAAAGTCATAAGCTGCAAGAAACTCCAGCCAACGTTGCTGCCTCAGATTCAGGTCCTTCTGAGTGAACAGATACTTTAATGACTGGTGATCTGTAAACAGTTCAAATCTCTCACCCAGAAGATAGTGCCTCCAGATTTTCAAGGCGAACAAAATAGCCAATAACTCAAGATCATGAGTTACGTAGTTTTTCTCGTGCGGCTTCAATTGACGGCTAGCATAAGCAATCACTTGGCCTCTTTGTATTAACATTGCGCCAAGGCCTTCTCTAAAAGCATCAGTCCAGACTTTTAGATCTTGGTTGCCATCGATGATGGTTAACACTGGAGCAGTTGTCAATCTCAATTTTAGCTCTTCGAAAGCCTCCTCACTTTCTGGACTCCATTTGAACTTAGAGTGCTTCTTAGTAAGCTTTGTTAAATGACCAGATATCTTCAAAAAGTTTTTAACGAACTTCCGATAATAGCTAGCCAATCCGAGAAAACTGCGGACTTCAGTGTGGGTACTGGGCTGTTTCCAATTCTGAATGGCCGTGATTTTGCTTGGATCCACAACGATTCCTTCTTTCGATACTACGTGGCCCAGAAATTTCACTTCATCTTGCCAGAAGATACATTTGGAAAATTTGGCTTTTAGTACATTCCGTCTCAGAATTTCTAGAACCTGTTCCAAATGCTTTTCATGTTCGGCCTTTGATTTAGAGAAGATTAGAATATCGTCAATAAAAACCAGAACAAATTTATTCAAAACTCCTCTGAACACTCTATTCATCAGATCGACGAAGTAAGCTGGAGCGTTACATAAGCCGAACGGCATTACTAACCACTCGTAGAATAAGTCGGGACCTCTGAATGCTGTCATTGGAACACACTCTTCAGCAATTCGAAGTTGATGGAAGCCTGTAGCTAGGTCCATTCGTGAAAATACTTGTGCTCCATTTAATCGATCCAACAAATCATCAATCTGCAGCAATGGATATTTGTTCTTTATTGTCTGTTTGTTCAGATCACGATAATCCACACATAGACGTAGAGTACCATCAGATTTTGGGACAAACACTACTGCTGCTCCCCAATCAGAGAAACTATGCCTGATCAGACCCTTCCATACTAGCTGTCATGTTTGATTATCTAATTCCTCTTTCTCTTTCAAGGACATTCTTCGAATAGCGTGAACTACCGACCTTGCATTGGGAATTAAAGCAATTTTGAAATCAATTTCTCTCTGCGGAGGTAAGCGAACAACTTCTTCAAACACATCCGCATAGTTTTTGACGACAGGAATGTCTTTCACTAGGTTGGGAATATTCTCTGTAACTTCAGGGATATTTTCCATTTGGGCTGGAGAAACATTTAAAGCTGCCCAGAAGTCTTTTCTATTAGAAGTCGGGCCTTCACATGGTATGGTTATATAATTCCCCAATTGTGCCTTTGCCTTAACAACCCTCTCGGCGCATCTAACCTCCGCTTCATATTTGGTTAGCCAATCCAATCCCAAAATAAGATCGAATTCATTAAAATTCATGACGATAGAGATAATGGGGAATTTATAGCAAGAAAAAGAGACAGGTACTGCACAAATCCAACTGAGATTGATGGAACCTCCAACTGGATTTTGGACAGTCATTGGCTCTTTGAGCTTCTTCAAATTCAAATCCAACTTCTTGACTGCACTCTTTGCAATAAAGCTCCGTGATGCGCCTGTGTCAAACAGTACTTTAACTGGAATGTTTTTGACATTGAGCGTGCCTTCTAAAACATCAGACCTCCCTTGCTTATCTGAGGGCTCAGAAGTTTCTGCTACTTCGTTTATATGAACTGCCTCGGATTTCTTTGAGTGTTGACACTCCCGTGTAATATGACCTGCTTGACGACACTTATGGCATCTCCTTTCCCCATGCGGGTTCTTTTGTTTCATAGTGCGTTTATATCCACTCTTGATCTGTTTCTTTAGAGATCTGCAACTTATCGAGAAATGTCCTTGCTTATTGCATTTAGAGCATACAGTTGTCGTTACTGGTTTCTTCTCAGATTTGGCCCTTTTTCTCTTGGCACTGGGCTTCTTACTTCCCTCAGACCTCATACTGGCTTCAGGAATATCAGTTTCCGACTCTGCTTTGTCACTAGAACAGACTTCTTCTTCGTCGCGTAACATTCCTCTCTTATGGAGATCCTCGTACTGATAGGCCATATAAATCATTTCAGAAAAGGGGAGCTTCACATTCTTCATTACACTATTCTGATATTTTCTTTGAAGCCCGTGAATAAATCTCAGATTTTTCCTCTTTGGGTTTTAATCAGATGAGGAGCAAAGTGAGAAAGCTCGTTGAATTTCTTATGATACTCTGGGATGGTCATATCTCCCTGTATCAGATAAGAAAATTCGTTGCATAATCGCTCAGTCGCTTCTGGAGGAGTAAATCTTTCTAGGAAAATCACTTTGAATCTATCCCAGGTGATATCACCTTCTGGATTATTCTCAATAACTGAATCCCACCAGAACAAAGCTTCATCTTTGAGTGCCCAGGAGGCCAGTAATCTTTTCTGGTCATCCCTCAGCTTTAAACCCTCAAAGATCTTTTCAGCCGAACGAACCCAAGCCTGAGTCTTCATAATAGATTCTTCACCGGAGAACGGTATTCCACCCATATTTCGATATTTGATTAATAAGGCCTCAATATTCGGTTCTGCATTCCTTCTGCTTCTGACACTCATTTTCTAGTACTTCTGCAAATGGCAGATCAAGTGTCAGGTCACAGAAAAGGTATTTTAAAATATAGAAACACATACTTCAAATGTAAATGTGTCTATCAAGGTGTAATTTCATTCTGCTACTCATACTAGGATATTACTGATCCTATCTGTATAGAGTTACCCGTCCTAGAACACTACTGGTTCTATTTCTGACGAGTTCGTTCAAATGTTATATTCCAGAACTAAGCTTAACCAAAGCTCTGATACCACGTTGAGACGACCCCAAATCCCGTTCTGACGGAGACAAGGGTCATCTTTGGAATATAACACAGAAACAGATAATTGCAGAACAAAGTTAAAATGAATACACCAGATAATGAACAATAGAATATACTGGATAAAAGTAATCATCAGAGTTACACAGTATACAAGATCTTACTTAGTACAAATACAGTTTAGTTATACATAAAAGTCTACAGCGGAAATAAACAAAATACGTACAATAGGAGCTGAACAGCATAAAAAGAGATAAACGATAGAATCCATCTTCAGCTCCAGCTATCCAGAAAGAACCAGCTAAACCTGAATACAAGGCTGCCCGTGTAGAAAAAGGGAGCACCCGAGTTTGAAAGTGAAACAAACTACGAGTCAGTCATGGGACTGGTATGAGAAATCTACTCAACCCATATAAAATTGGCTAATCACAGGACCACGCCACTTTCGTGGAACGGGTTTACTCCATTGGATTGCCAGTGCTTTAAAACAAATCTTTCTTTTAAACATCGCTATGCTTTTTATAAAAATGAAGCCATTATAAGACTCAGTTCCCATCACACAATGCAACGCAAACCGGAGGATAGAGTTTTACCTTATAATGGCCAAAACATGATTGATACGAATAAAACAAAAGCATTTGATATTATGACTAGTGTTTATATGTTTCAAAACAATTTCAATCATAACTATCAATCATAGACGGCATGGGTACCATATATCATGTCGCCATATATATATACAATCAAAACCGCACGATGTCGTATTTGGGAATTGGATTTCCGTCATGAACCAAGGCAAAAGATAGTCCTTACCGAATTCATGACTCTCTAGCCCGACCCACAGGCAAGTACTCAGTCAAGCCTTCGGAGCGACAGGGCCGGTCCACCGATGTGGATTAAAATGCCTGAACAATACGTTTCCCAGCCCTTTGGGGTGTAAACGAGCCAACAAATGACTCCATCGGACCCAGATCGTCCGATCAAACCGAGGCGCCTTGCAACAGCAGCAACCACATAGGTGAAAAGTATATAAATGTCAGGGCTGGTAGGTCACTGACACCACCCTAGCTAGAAAGAAACGCATGCCCTCCCTGAGGTGCTTCTCCCGTTTCGGGTTCATACCGGGGTGTGAGGCTCGCGAATTCACGTTATACACAAAGCTACGCCACACAGGCGGTGCTTTGATCATCACCACAAGGCTTTGCTTTTCAACAGAAGCCCTGATCACTGCATCTTAGCATGCCACACAGGCAATTCATGCCATGCGACTGATGTCCATCGATATACAACCTCTGAGCTCGTGCGTTTCAGAGAAGGGCGTTAAGCAAAAGAATAAATTCTCCGCCGCCAAACAGATGTATATTTAATAGAGATCAATCAACACAGAATAAAATCCAATGTCAGACACACAGTCCAATTACAAGTCCGTTCTGGGTCTGAATGAAACCGGAGGTACTAAATACCTCGCAAACCCATCGATCACCACGTACGTCTGGACGATCACCACTCATTATCCATATTTCGGGATGCCTCCTAATCAGGACCTCGGTTACCTTCCAAACGAGGTGAAGATCTCCGGTCTTCGACCACCGTCTTCATCTTCGAATTTCAATCTTCGGTCAATTTTTCGAAATGAGAATTAACTCGGCCTTTTCAAATAATTCACGTATATTTAGAATTTCAAATCAATTTATTTCAATGGTTAAATCATTCGACAACACCAATTTTGTTCTTTAATGTAATTTTCACACCAAACACATTCAACCATCAAATACCACATAAATCGAGCAAATTTAGTTTTTTTCCATTCCATATTGTTTATGATATTTTATAACGATTTATAGCTATTTTTATTTAAAAATAGCCAATTATTCAAAACGACGCTTCGGGCCATAACGCGGCCGTGGCGCTGTTTTTCTTCAGATTTGATTTACACATATCTGGAAATCTAACCGTTGGATCTTAACAAAATTTACATCATTAGAAAGGTCTTTTCAAAACGAATCCAACGGTTCCAGTTTCGGGAAAATCCGACGGTCGGATCTCCCGGTACAATCGTTTGAAGTTTCGATTTCAAAATACGAACTGCAGCGTCGTTATTCGATTAAATATAATTATATTTATATATATATAAATATAATCGTTTCTGGCGCTGTTTTTCTTTAAATTTGAAATAAACATTCCAGACAATCCAACCGTTGGATTTTTACAAAGTTGGTGCCGTTGGAAAGATTATTCCAAGGCGAACCCAAGGTTGCGATTTCGGGAAAATCCGATGGTCGGATCTCTCGGTACAATCGTTTGAAATCACGGTTTCAAAATACGAACTGCATGGCCTCGTTTCGTTTTAATATTATTTATATTTATATATTTATATAAATATAGTTCATTCAACAATTTCAATATCGTTTTCCCTTCAAATATTTCACTAACGCCTTAAAAGTTTGGAAAAATTCGCCATAACCTCCTTTGTACGGGAGGGCTGGGAAAATTCCCAAATAGCCACACGAGCGTCTCATGTCAAAAAGAAAAAGGAAAAGCCAAGCGGCTAGCCAACAGGCTCATAAAATCATCACCCAAACAAAACAGTAAATGTGTACCTATTTGTCGGGCACAAAATTTTATTCCTCTTCTCTAGCCCCTTCGCTATAACCTGTTCAATAAATATGCATGTACATATATATTGTTCTTATCACTTATCATTTTCTATTCAACTTCATATTCGATTTCTATTTGGTTTAAAAAAAAATACCATTCATTCTAACGTTGCATGTATAGGCAAAAATCATATCATTAGCTAATTAATGAATATTTCAACTCATATATATTTGTTTGAACGAGTGGCTATTTTTAACACTTTACATTTCAACTACTCGTGCATATAATAAAAATGTGATTTTTATTGTAAAACAATTCATTTCAAAACACTATTATTTTATATAGTGTATATATAGGTGATAAAAATAGGAATTTTCTTATAAAACAATTTCTTTCAAAACGAGATTATTTTACACAGTTCATATAGTCGATAAAAGGTGATTTTTATTATCAAACAATTTATTTCAAAATATGAATACCATTCAACACATGAATTTCAAATCAACGAATGAATATCGATTCAACACATGAAGGTTTTCTATAGTTTCTATATATAGATAAAAATGTGATTTTTATATTAAAAACGCGAATACCATTCAACACATGAATTTCTAATCAACGAATGAATATCAATTCAACATGTGAAGGTTTTCTATTCAATGAATAAATATAGTTTAAGCAAATGAAAATAATTCAAACACACGAATATTATTCAAAATTTCGGCATCATAACGGCAGGGTAGTTAAAACCAGGACCGTCCCTAGTACGGCTCCTCGCTCTACCTTAAAACCTCGCGGTTTTTGACAATGGGGATCATGCATCTAGTTCGCACGCAGGCGGCATGTATATATTTATTTCATTTCAACAAACTAATCCTATGTGGTTTCAACCAAATATTTTTCAACCACTAACGGGTATTTTTCAACCACAATCAATCAATATCAACCACAAACAATCCCAAACAACCATTCGCTATCAATCAATTTTCACAACAATTTCAACCAATAAATATCGTCCATGGTTTGTGGACGAGGGGCGTATATATATATATATATATATATATATATATATATATATATATATATATATATATATATATATAGCAATTCACTTTTATTTCAACACATATATAATTTTTACAACGCATATACAACTTATACATCGAACGTACAACTTATACAACGCTTATACAAGAGGTGTACAACGCTTATATAACTTATACATCGACTATATAATTTATACATTGTCGTTTTCCATATTGTTTATAAATTAGAAATCTCACATTGGGTTCCACTCCAAGAAAAATAGCAGAAGGCTCGGAAAATTATACGGTCTCTTCTAAAATGTAGAAGACATCCACACGGTCACGATGTTCCCTGTTTCATCGAATTTCGTTAACGAACGAAAAAGATATGATTTTCCGAAGTTTGCAACACTTTAAAGTGTGAAAATCAATTGAAAATATACAAGCCGTATACCTATTTTTTTCTTCGAAACTAGGTATTCGATTTTTGTCGAATCCGTGAATCGTGGTGAAGATCAGAGGGTGCGACGTGGAAGAGGGGGACGTGGCGCTCCTGGCGATGGTCGGGGCTTCAGGTCCGATCGCCTCTGGCGATCTCGGCGTCGACTGGAAGTCGATGACTTTGGAGGCATCGTTCTCGACGCTGGCGAAGGGGAAGAGGGTGGGGGTTGGTTGGATTTGAAGAGGAGGAGGTGGCGAGTCGAGTGGTGGCGGTGGCGATGGCTGCAGGTGGCGGAGGCGGTGGGAATCAGGTCGGAAAGCTTCGAATGGTTTTCGCCGTTCGTTCGGGGAGAGAGAAAGGGGTTTTGTTTTCTTTTTTCTTTTCAATGAATTATTCTGATTGGCCGGAGGTATTTATTTAGTTCAAAAATACGGTTTTGCACACGAACTCCTTTTCAATCCCAACGACTGTCGTCCCTAGCGTTTTACCCCCATTCCGAACACAATGGGATATGTTTCGAAGGCCCATTCGACTGTTTCAGTTAGTTTTCCTTCGAATTTAAAATATATAACATTCAATATTTGATTTGAACGTGCATTTCAATTTGCCAGGGCCACAAACTGATTCGAAAAATTCCAGAAAAATAAATCTAGCTATGTTTTAACGATACGGTCCCAACAAAACTAGTTTCGTCAAATTCTGAGACCGTTTGCAAAAAGGCCCATTTTTGGTCGATCCAATTTAACTGTAATTGACCAAAACACATTTTCCTTTGCCACGCTCACATACTAGCTTCAAAAATTATGAAATTTGAAACCTAGCAATAACTTCACATCCCCGACCCAACAAAAGGGGTTTCGTCGAATTCCGAGGTCGTATGCAAAATGGCCAATTTCACTGGCTATATAAATTCCATAGCGACCATTCTGAAAATTTATTCGGCCATAACTTTTGCTTTCCGCTATGAAAATTCGATTTTTCAGATTCGTTAGAAAGGTATTCACTAAAAGATTTAAATTTTTTTGGTTTCACTAAAATCCGGATTGTTTTGCACCCGGTATAGTCCGACAAAGTTTGAATCCAATTTTTGAAACTGTAGCGCCATTTCGGGCCTTGTATATAATTATAATTAATTTTATTCGTTTTCAATTGTCGGTTCAAACTCAGTTTTTATCTCTATTATAGAAAATATTTATTTTAAATATTTTAAAATCCATTATTTTAGCCAATTTAAAAATTTTAAATTGGTTCAGATTTTCTGGGTCGTTACAGGTTGTTGCTGTTGCGGGGCGCCTCGGATATATCGGTGACTGTGTGGAGCCGATGGAGTCATTTGGCTCATTTACGCCCCAAAGGGTGGGGAAACGCAGTGTTCATGCATTTTAATCCACATCGGTGGACCGGCCCTGTCGCTCCAAATGCCCACCTGAGTCTAGGTCCTGAGGCTCGGGCTAGAGAGTCTCGAATCGGTAGAGGACTATCTTTTGCCTCGGTTCACAGATGGAAACCCAACTTCCAATACGTGACATTTGCGGTTTTGATTGTAGAGCCTGGTATGGCGACATGATATATGGTACCCATGCCGTCTATGATTGATATTTATGATTGAAATTGTTTTGACACTATACACTTATAATAATATCAAATGATTTGTTTTTAACGTACCAAGCATGTTTGGCTATTATAAGGGAAAACCCTTTCCTCCAGCTTGTATTGCATTATGTGATGGGACATGTGTCTTATAATAGCTTCATTTTTCTTTATTTAGCATTGCGCTGTTGTTTTATGCACTGGTATTCTTGGGAGGAAACCCGTTCCGTGTTATACGGCGTTGTCCCTCGATTTACCTAACTTTAAAATAAAGATTAATAACTGTTTTAGTTCTCACACCAGTCCCATGACTGACCTGGAGTTTATTGTATTAACCTAAACTCTGGGTGCCCTTATTTTGACACGGGCAGCTAGTAGTTTGGTTTTGCAGATTTATATTCACAGGATCCTGATTTACAGCTGGAACGATACTCGGAAAGCTCTGTATCCGTGTATTACTTCTAGTTGTGCTTTGTATTAGTTTCCGCTGCTATGTAATGTATTGTAATCTCTGATATTTTGCGATGTATAATATTTATTCTTACTCTGTATATTCTTGTATTCTGATGGAATTGTTGTAATTAACAATGAAATGTTCTTCTGTTTGCGTTCCGATGTGTCGTGTTCTCTAAACTATCAGGGGTTTCGAACGGTCTTGGTCGGTTTAGCGCCTGATTCGGATCGAGCGAAATTCTTTGTTGTCACATAAAATATATAACAACTTCGAGTTGTTAAAATTTATTCTTCAATACGATATGTAAATATAAATATATAAGCAAAATACAACTCATTTTGAAAATTGTGCAATCTTTCGATGCTTTATTATTGTCTCATATGATTTAACTAAGAAGTGTAATGTTATTATTTCGTACGGTTTGAATAAAGCTTCAGGCTCTTAAATTATGAAGTATTTCAAATTCATTGATTGAGGAACTTCGAGTTCCTATGCATATATATACACATACATATGCATATCAATTTTATAAATTTATGATGAACTTCTGGTTCTCAATCTTTTAACATACTTTTAATTTAGAAGCTTTTACATTTTTGCTAATTGACAAGATTTCAAACTTGTATACTTTATCAAAAATGTTTATATATATATATATATATATATATATATATATATATAATGCAAGATTTCAGGTCCAAGACTTTGAGTTATACAACTTCCAGTATAAATATTTTCTTTGCACAACTTCAGGTTGTGGTTCTATCCTTTCTTCCATAACATTAGTTATTACTATCTAAATACATCGAATAATAATACATATGTTTATTCATATTCCAAATACAAACATACATCAATTAACTAACAATAACTAATGCATTCAATGCATTTATTACAATAAGTTAATATAATATATTATCATAACAATGCATTCTCTAACATTCAATGCATTTATGACAATAAGGTAATATAATATATTTATCAATCACATAATCAACATTTTACATTCTCTATCATGAATGGTTCAAAAATTTATAGATCTGTACATAAAATTCACAACTATAAACAAAAATAAACTACATATCTCATATTCAATTTTTTTTCTCATTCTTCAATATGAATGATTTGAAAAACTCGTAAATTTATACATAAAATTCACAAACATAAAAATTACATATTTTTTTTAATTATACAACTCATATAAAGATCTTTTAGATCTTTCTTTTTATATCAAAATTGCTTCTTGCCTTTATAGAAACTGCAGGTTCTAAATTTTCCATGTAATGACAAAAATAGTTTTTGCATTCACTTCCGGTGTGCAGAATTAAGATCAATATTTAGATCTTAACTCAATATGATCTTCAGGATGCATATTTTCTTTATAAAAGTTTTCCGAAGAAACAATGAAATATTTCTTCTAGAAATATAATATGTTCCAAAATGACTATAATAAAACTTCAAGTTTTATCATAATTCATATACTGTTATTATATATTTTAAATTGAAGTAACTTTTCTAGACAGTGCCCTTTTTTTCCACATATGAGAGTCATTTTACTATTGTTCTTCCAGAAAATAGTATTTATTATAAATGTAATGATCTCTTCCAATAATAAGTTTCTTCAAGAGATTACATGTAGCACAAAGTTGGAATATAAGGATTTTTCCTTTTGTTGAAAATTTTCCTTTCATTGATTTTTCAAATCCTTTCCTTTTACAGGTCATTTGCTATATGCAAATATTAAATGCAATTATATGCTTTTATGCTTTATTTCATGTTTCTCGTTTGAATATGAACTTCGGGTTCCTTGTTTGCATATGAACTTCAGGTTCCTTGTTTGCATGTGAACTTCAGGTTCCTTATTTGCATATGAACTTCAGGTTCCTTATTTGCATATGAACTTCAGGTTCCTTATTTGAAAGAATTTGTATATGGACTTTAGATCATATGAGCTTAAGGTCATTTGCATGTGAACTTCAGGTTCAACGACTCTTGCTTCGTGTTTGGAAGTATGACCCTCTTCTGTTGGTCATAATGTTCCTTCAGGGAGTTCCAAAAGTGGAGAGGAACTTTTTTTTTTCCAGTTAAATATTCTAATTTTAGATCATTGTGGATATGACCTCTTAAAACTATCAGGGCCTTAGCTTTGTCCTGCTGTGACATATTATTACCATTTTTAATGGTACTCTCTAAGCATTGAGATTGTAAATGGATTTCAGTGTTCGACATTTTTGTGAACTACACAAAAATAATAATTGCAGATGCTTAATTAAACAAAATTCACATATCAGTACACATGTTCTATAATTATCAAAACGAATTAATAAATTAACGAACAGACAAAACGATGAAACTGTAGTACTGTTATATCATTAAAAAAAATGCAGATCTCGTAAAATAGAATAGGACCGTATACATGGATGTAATAAATTGAATATATCACGGCATGAGATCATTAAAAAATATATCCAAATCTGCAAGTCTTTCTCTATGCATTTACAATGAACTTCTTAAAATAATGAAATAATACAAACCATCAACGAGCCATACACCATGTTTACATAACAAAAATAATGGCCACAATAATACATATGTTGGCTAACAAGCAGCTTGCTATTTACATATATGCATACTTATTAGCAATGGCATCTTTGTTATTGAAGAGATAAAGTAGCAAATGAAGATGTTTTATGTATGGCGTATGAGGTAAAAGATCCATATATAATATTATAAAAAGAAAATGAATGAATCTTCCTAAAAAAATATATTTGGTATACCATAATACCAGATCAAATATGAATAGGTGGATATCTAAAAACCACTAAGTCAAAAATTAATTAGATATAAAATTTTAGATCCACTAAAATAGAATCTAGATCTACAAAAACTGAAAAAGAAAAGTGATCTAGAAGTATGGATCAGATCTAAGCAGAAGATACAACAAGTTCATATATGTAGATCTATATGATTTCAAAACATAAAAAAAAAAAAAATAACTTACATGATAGATCCATAAATATAAATCTAGAATATTTCAAACAATAGCTCTAATAGAGCTTCGTGCTGATAACGTGTTATAAAATGAACACAAAACAGAAGAAATAAGGGAGAGAGGACATTTCTATTCATTCAGATGTATATTTATTTCTATTACATTGGCTCCGATATATATATAGGCTATGGAGATGATGTTTAACTTTTTTCCATGATGTAGGACTAAACAGAGAACTAATAAAAGCATATTCACAATATTTATATATATTACAACAATCTAATAATTATATTTTATTTACTAATTCAAACTGTCTTTTACCAAATGGGTAACAAATTTTAAAATTACCTGCAAATATGACCTATTAAACTTCTATTACAAAATCATTCTTCACTAAAAAAGTTCGAAACAGAAATATAAGCAGAACAATAAGGAGAAAAATAGTCTTTCTCCGATGGCTCACAAAAAAGACAGAGTATCAGCACAACACGCAACTGAGCCTATCCACCAAAACTAAAACCACACAGAAAAGCTCCACTAAAAACATGAAGAAACTACCACTCACGACTCACATACACATGAACACAACAAGCTGAAGAAGAAACAAAGAAAAAGCCACCACTGACCACCAAAAGCATTGAAAGAAGCATGCGTACATCCACAATAGCAAAGAGGAAAAGCACGTCCAAATCCTGCCTCCTGCACCAACCAGGTGAGCCATTATATCCACTTGGAACCAACAGTGCCTTGCGTAACAAAAACACAGACCTTCCAACCTAAAAGCGACTGGAGCCCAGTTCGAACACCCCTCTTCTCAAATCATGATTGAAGAAGGAAATTGAAAAAAAAAACACTTCTTGAATAAAAATAAACATTAATTAGAAAAGATATTGCAATTTAGAAATAAATATTCAAATTGACAATACATATTTTCGATGGAAAAATATAACTAACTATTAATGCAAATCATTTCTTCTCAAAAAAGCCAAAAGTGTGTCATTCGTAAAATAACAATTCATGTGCAAAATATATGGATTGATCACTCTCGTAGAGCGTGCCATATTGCTTGTTAAACATAGTTAAGTTTAAATAATCTTTTCGGAGTATGCACTATTTCAGGATTTAATTTGGAATATGCACTGATTTATGATCTAATTGCTTGTAAGACACTCATATAATTGTACAAGGTTTTTATGAAAAATGAGAAAGGCGACCCTTATATTTCAGGATATTATTTTCTCAACATCGTATTTTGTAACGATCAAGGATTTCGCTCGAATCTAATCGATCGCTAAACCGACCAAGACCGTTCGAAACCCCTGATTGTTTTGAGAACACGACAAACCAAAACGCAGACAGAAGAACATTTCATTGTTAATTACAACAATTCATCAGATTACAAGAATATACAGAGTATGAATGAATAAAATACATTCGATAAATATCAGAGATTACAATAAATTACATAGCAGCGGAAAAATAATACAATACACAACTGAAAGAGATATACGGATACAGAGCTTTCCGGATATCGTTCCAGCGGTAAACCAGGTTCCTATGAATATAAATCTGCAAAACCAAAACTACTAGCTGCCCGTGTCAAAATAAGGGCACCCAGAGTTTAGGTTAAAACAATAAACTCCAGGTCAGTCATGGGACTGGTGTGAGAACTAAAACAGTTATTAATCTTTATTTTAAAGTCAGGTAAATCAAGGGACCATGTCGTATAACACTGAACGGGTTTCCTCCCAAGAACACCAGTGCATAAAACAACAACGCAATGCCAAATAAAGAACAATGAAGCTATTATAAGACCCAGGTCCTATCACACAATGCAACACAAGCCGGAGGATAGGGTTTTACCTTATAATAGCCAAAGAATGCTTGATACGCTAAATTTCATCTTTTATTATTACTATAAGTGTATAGTGTCAAAACAATTTCAGTCGTAAATATTAATCATAGACGGCATGGGTACCATATATCATGTCGCCAATACTAGGCTCTACAATCAAAACCGCACATGTCACGTATTGGAAGTTGGATTTCCATCTGTGAACCGAGGCAAAAGATAGTCCTCACCGAATTCGAGAGCCTCTAGTCCGCCCCTCAGGTAAGTACTCAGTCAAGCCTTTGGATCGTCAGGGCCGGTCCACCGATGTGGATTAAAATGCCTGAACACTGCGTTTTCTCGCCCTTTGGGGTGTAAATGAGTCCAATTACTCCATCGGCTCCACACAGTCACCGATATATCCGAGGCACCTCGCAAACCAACAACCACATAAGTCAAACTCGTCAGGGCGTGTCAAACCACTGATGCCACTTCTAACTAGAAAGAAACGCATGTCCTCCCTGATGTCTTCTCCCGTTTCTGGTTCACAACCGGGGTGTGAGGCTCGCGAATCAATGCGACACAAAGCTATGCCACACAAGCCGTGCTTTGATCATCAACCACAAGACTCTGCTTTTCAACAGAAGCCTTGATCATATTGCCACTTAGGCATGCCACACAGGCAATTCACTCCATGCGTTTGATATCCATCAATATATAACCTCTGAGCTCATACGTCTCAGAGAAGGGCGTTAAGCAAGAGAATAAATTCTCCGCCGCCAAACAGATATATATTTAATAGAAATCAATCACAAAGAATAAAATCCAATGTCAAACACATAGTCCATTTACAAGTCCGTTCTGGGTCTGAACGAAACCGGAGGCACCTGGTACCTTGTATATCCATCGATCTCCAAGTACATCTGGACGATCACCAACTAATTCTCTCCTCTTGGGTGTACGGCCCAATCAAGATCATCGGTAATTATCCAAACGACGTGGAGACCTCCAGTCTTCGACCACCGTCTTCATCCTCAACACCACGTCGAATCAGTTATTCAAAATGGGATAAACTTGGTCTTTCTGAATAACTCGCGTATATAATAAACAAGTGTTACACAAACACAACATATGCCTCATTCCAATTCAGAATATTCTTTTATTCAAATATTCTTATACTTTGGGAAAGGTTCCCATTAATTTTACCAAAGATAAATTCTTTAAATTTATTCTTTAATCTTCTTTTGAATATCAATTCAAACTAGTCGGGGTTAGCGAACCACACCGAAGTAATCATTTAATTTGTTTCCCAATCCCAACCTATTCATCCCATGAAGTAAAACTAATCATATTTCATATCTAACACCACGGTTTTATCGGCAAATTCAATTACCATTTCACGTTTAAATCTAATTAAAGATTTTAACTACCACCTAGAGCAAAACTGGTGATACTCCATTCTCGATCATTTCAATCTAATTAAAGATTCATTAAAACTCCACTTGATTTTAATCTTCCCAAAATTCAATATCCTGTCTTTAACTGGGTTAAAG
The DNA here is from genome assembly GCA_030737875.1 of Allium sativum. Taxonomy (NCBI): domain Eukaryota; kingdom Viridiplantae; phylum Streptophyta; class Magnoliopsida; order Asparagales; family Amaryllidaceae; genus Allium; species Allium sativum. Next base: position 295,071,359 of record CM060912.1, read on the forward strand.
AACCAATGTCATTTAAAACACGGTTCACGATAAACCCAAGATCACATCCCATTAATTATCGGGTTAAAGAACAAGTGTTATTTAAAACACCGTTCACGATAAACCCAAAAATCAATTCAAATTCAATTCCAATTAAATACCATTTAATTGGTACACTTCATTAAATCTAAATAAAAAGATTTAATCTTTTTCTCAACTGGGTTTAAGGACAGTGTTAATGAAGACACCATTCACGACAAACCCAAATCCCATTTGATATTAAATAGAAGGCTCTGAATAGAAAATACATCGGCTTATATTCAATATCAAATTCTACGACCAACAAATATCGTATTGGAAATAACGATATAAATATATATTTCAAATTTCCTTAACAATATCTGTATAATCACGAAATCCAACATCGAAATATTCCAAAGACAATTTCAATTCAAATCCATTCCAGTTCAATTATTAGAAATTCTGGTTATTTTCAATACCATTTCAAATCCTCTTTATTTATTGTAAAAATAAATGGTATTTTAATTCTAGTTCAAAACTAGTTCATTTCGATAACAATCTATTTTTATCTTTTCAAATATGGAATTTTTCATCCCAATTTTTCACAAATCATTTCTTATGATTTTACACAAATTATTACTATTTTTAATAATTTTATCAAGGCCCATACAGTCGATTTCCATCAACGGTCATCGAACTGTACTTACAGCGACCTTTTCCAAATTTGATTTGGACATAATTCCAAATCCAACCGTTAGATTTCAAATCTCTAATATTCGTTAGAAAGCTCTTTTCGATACGAACCCAACGGTTCCGGTTTTAGGAGAATCCGACGGTCGGATCCCTCGTAATATCTATTCGAAGTCAATGGTCGAAATTCGCGAACTGCCGCGGCGCGGCGCGTTCTATTCAGGCCATTATATTATATATATATATAATTTATATAATATATACTTCGTCGATTTCTAATTTCAAATGAATGTGCAGGATGCAAAATAAACCGGATTTTAGCGAAACCAAAAATATTAGAATCTAATTGAGAATATCTTTCCACCAAATCCGAAAAATTGAAATTTCATAGCGGGAATCAAAAGTTATGCCCAGTTGAAAATTCAGAATAGTCGCTATGGAATTCTGGCCCTTAAAGCTGGAAATTTTGCAAACGACCTCGATTTTCGATTAAACCACTTTTGTTGGATCCGTGATGTCAAGTTATTGCTAGGTTTCAAAATTCGTAATTTTCTGAATCAATATGTGAGCGTGGCAAAGGAAAACGTGTTTTGACAATTTCAGTCAATTTCGATCGACCAGAAAATGACCATTTTTCAAACGGTCTCAGAATTTGACGAAATTAGTTTTGTTAGGACCGTATCGTCAATACGAAGCTAGAAAATATTTTTCGGGAATTTTTAGAGTTCATACGTGCCCCGGGTAAATTGAAATGCACGTTCAAATTCAATATACAGATTTATATTTTAATTTCAATCAAAACCGATCAAAATAGTCGATTTGGCTAACCGGACATATCCCATTGTGTTTGGAATGGGGGTAATTAGCTAGGGACGATAGTCGGTGGGTTCGATTTTGAGTTCAAAATAAAAGGTTGCTTTTTGGAATTTAAAATTGAATAAAATATAATTATATTTATATAATCCCTTTATCTCTCTCCTTCCTTCTCTCAGTCAAACAAGTCAAACCGAAAAAGAAAAAAAGGGGGGAAAGCGAATCGCGATCGGCGGTTGCAGGAGCCTCGCCGTCATCGCCTGGGGGCCTCTCCACCGTCGAACCCTTCCCCCTTGAAAACCCTAGCCCCCAAATCGATAGCCACCGCCGGCAGCACCCCCGCAACCCGTAACCCCCTCCAGATTGCCCTACGACTGAAGCACCACCGCCTCGCGCAACCCTGCGCCCTCTCCCGTCCACCTCTATACCGCTGTGAGACCCCCTTTTTCCGCTAGAAACCCTGTAAGTTTTCTTGTATGAGTTCTGATATAAAAAGTTAATTTTTCTTATATGTATTCCATTATAAAATTTGATTTTTCTTATATGAGGAGGGTTTGAGTTTTTATATGCGAAAAGAGTAGATTTTTATATAGTAGCGAATAAAGATGAGATTTTTACATATAAAGTAGCGGTTTAAAATAGTGATTTTTATTTATAAATATCGTCAAAATAATAAAAATATGATTTTTATATAATGCAGATAATAAAAATATGATCTTTATATTATAAAGATAATAAAAATATGATCTTTATATTATAGAGATAATAAAAATATGATTTTTATATTATGTAGATAATAAAAATATGATTTTTATATTATGTAGATAATAAAAATATGATTTTTATACAATGTAGATAATAAAAATATGATTTTTATATTGGTAGGGTATTACAAATATGATTTTTTTTCATATATAGACCATCATATTAAAAATGTGATTTTTTATATGAACAGTGTGAAAAGGATGGCGTAGGAATTTCGGGCAAATCAAATCGATCAGAAATTCAGAAATAGATAATGGCGGAGTGGAACCCCATGGTGAGAACTCCTCACCTTTAATTTATTTCTAGTTTGAAATATATGCTAGGATGCAGATGGTGCTTAGTAGCACCCGACACCCGTCGTCCACAGACCATGGATGAATTGTTTGTTTGATTGCAGTGTTGTGAAATTTGATTTGTGTGATGTGGAATGAAATAAAATATTTTATAGTGGAAAATATTTTATAGTTAAAAATATGATTTTTAACGTGTATATAAAATAAATAGAAATAAACAAATCGGATGATTTGTTTATTTACACTGATTTGACTGATATTGATTGGGACGATAAATTTTACACATCGCCCAACTGCACAAATAAAAATCTGTGTTTGTTGATTTGAAACCCCACACGGGTGTTGGGATGATATTCTATGTACACTAATCCCAATTGTTTAGTGGTATGTCGATCGTTTGATTGACAGACCGTGTAAGCGTTAATTATTTATATTTAATGTTTATGCAGTTGTGTGGTGCACTCTGGATGATGGTTGATGATTTATCGTTGCTGTTATATACATGTGTTGTAGGAAATCCATATAATTAATGTTATATGGTAATTGATTGGGCCTCATTCCAATTTAGAAAAAAAATCATGTGTTGAATAGAAAATAAATTCATGTGTTGAATAGAAAATAAATTCATGTGTTGAATAGAAAATAAATTCATGTGTTGAATAGATAAATTCATGTGTTGAATAGAAAATAAATTCATGTGTTGAATAGATAAATTCATGTGTTGAATAGAAAATAAATTCATGTGTTGAATAGAAAAGTTCATGTGTTGAATAGAAAATAAATTCATGTGTTGAATAGAAAAGTTCACGTGTTGAATAGAAAATAAATTCATGTGTTGAATAGAAAAATTCATGTGTTGAATAGAAAATATATATTCATGTGTTGAAATAAAATATATATTCATGTGTTGAAATAAAATATAAATTCATGTGTTGAATAGAAATATATATTCATGTGTTAAAATAAAATATATATTCATGTGTTGAAATAAAATATATATTCATGCGTTGAATAGAAAAATAAATATTTATGTGTTGAATAGAAGTATAAATTCATGTGTTGAATAGAATAAATATTCATGTGTTAAATAGAATTATAAATTCATGTGTTGAATAGAAAAATATATATTCATGTGCTGAAGAAAATATTCATTTGTTGAATAGAATAACAAAGTTATTGAAATATATATAAAGCCGTGTTGATTAGAGATGCGCCATTTTGACGTGAACGATATTTATATCGATTATATTCGTTTTTATAATGAATACAGAAAAGGAAATGATTTCAAAATATATCGTTTTGAAAATATTATCATTTGTATATCGATGATGCGGAATATTCAATTTTGATTAGAAATTGAATAGGAAGTTGAAATCGTTTTGAAAATGATACCAAATTTAAGGACCCGTAACTTCCCCATGAAGGAAAGAGCGGATACTTTGAGGACAAGACATATCGGAACGCAAACAGAAGAACATTTCATTGTTTATTACAACAATTCCATCAGAATACAAGAATATACAGAGTATTAACAAATAACATACATTATAAAATATCAGAGATTACAATACATTACATGTAACAACCCGTATTTTTGAATAACATGTTATAACATAAATCAAGGCAGAATTAAATGTTAAAATCAGAATCAAGGGAAACGGGCTGTTCCATTGCGTTTGTCTCGGAAAAATACACGAAATAGAGTCCGAGTTTTCGAAAATCGGAGTCCGTATGACCAAGTTATGGCCCGTCAAAGTTTTCAGAAAATTTCAAGTTCAAAAACAGTTCAAAATTGAATTTAGAATTCAAATTCAGCCAAAACAGACTGGGCGGGAAAATTCCCGCCCAGACAGGTCGACAGGGGGGTCGACACTAGGGTCGACCTCCCCCCCCCCCAACCAGGTCGACACTAGAGTCGACCTAGGGGTCGACCTGGGGGTCGACCTCCTTGGTCGGCCAGGTCGGCCTGGTGCACCTATTTTGGCTGTTTGGACCTGTTTTGGAGGCTAGTGACGTGAATTGATGGCCCAGATCTGAATTAGGGTTAATCCTATGGTCTAAATTAACCTAATCATCTATAAAAAGACCCTAATACCTAGCCTAAATCATCATAAATCAATCATATAACTAAACTATGCCAAAATGTTTAATCATGGCCTCCACCCTCTTGTCATAGCCTCCATCTTCATTCATATGAGAGTTCCTAAGCTTGTTTGAGAGTTTCTAAGCTTGATTTAAGGCCAAAGTTCAATCTTTCTTCATCAAAGCAAGGATCTTTTGCTTGTTTCTCAAGGGTCTTCATTGGAGCTTATCATTTGGGAGTGTTTAGAGTTGCTAGTGGCTTCGTCTCAATCTTATTTATATTTTATAAGTCTTCATAGCATTGTAAGCCCTATACTACTCTTAGATTCTAACTATGAAGTTAAATGTGACATGTTGCAAGTTGAGTTTGGGCCTAAGTATGATATGTGCTTTGATTCTAACATGTTATGCATAGGTTTATTCTATGCATGTTTGTAAGGCTATCACCTTGACCTTGTGGGCTAAAAGCTATAAGCTTTATGTTGAAATGTTGCATTATGCAACATGAGAACTCTCATAAACTTTATGATAACTTGCATATAATGTTATATGCGAACTTCTAGTCATTATCCTATGTCATCTAGGACCATGTATCACCTATTCGCTAAGTTTGAATGTTATGCATGTAACATGCATGTTTAAATGAACATATTTATGCCTCATATGCCACCATGTTTAACTTGTGGCCAACCTTATTACCTTATGCCCTTTTGTCATGCTTTTGCCAAGTTCCCACTTTTGATCTATGTTATGTTATACGAAACGTACATGCGATGGGAATGCGTTGGGTTTGGGTAATATTAATGACATGAAAACATGGTTTTAAAATATGACATGAACATTGACTTGTGATTATGTTTGTAAACATAATGATGGACATGACACTTAGAAAATATGAGTGTGGCCAACTCGAGGTTGGGTTGAGTTTGTAGCATAAATCTACCCGGAACCGACCGGCTTAACTAGTGGCTACAAGCAATAGGACCCAATGTGAGTAGTTGGTCATGTCGCACTTGAAACCCGAGGTTAGACTAAGTTGTGGTGTATAGCTACCCGGACCCGCCCGGCTTAACTAGTAACCACAACGAGGTCTAATGTGAGAGGTTGGGTGCATTAAGTTAATTAATGCCACATGGTAGGGTTAAGTCATGGACTACTTGAATACTTAACAATTTAAACACGATGGATTGGTAAGGTTAAGTCATGGACTACTTGAATATACTTAACCAATTAAACACAATGGATTGGTAGGGTTAAGACATGGACTACTTGAATACTTAACCAATTAAACCCGATGTATTGATAGGGTTAAGTCATGAACTGCTTGAATACACTTGACCAACTCAATACATGGTTAGGATAGGGTTAACCACACTTAACCCGCTTGAAACCATAGTTACGTGGTCCTTTTCAGCAGTAACCTACTTGGAAGTATCATGGGTACCCTGGACTAGGCTAGGGTGGGGCACGATTACTGGACTGATTGTAAGAGACCAAAAGAGACGGCTGAAGGGTGCACCGGTTGTTAGGCGGACCATGGTTGTGCACATTAAGTCCGGAGTTGAACATGGGCACCAGTAGGTTTAGACTGTGCGTGCTTGAATTGTGTCTGTGGTTTACACCTTAGGGCTGGATACACCCTGGGGTGGACCTAGCACAGTTAACTACATTCCACGATTAAGTCGTATGACACTGATACACGACAAGTTAGGCTTATAGGGAGCCGATCGACTAGACCGAGTAGTTGGACCTTGATTTAGGTCACCTCATGATGTTGGGCCAGCTTTGGGCCAAGGGATCACTTCTTGTTTATACTTTACATGGATTGGAATACTAGTACACACCTGGTGCAACCTAACCTTGTATATGTGATGCCACACTTGATCTATCTTATTAACTTTCCACCATGCCAGTTATCACCCTATGTTTCATCTCCGCTTTACATGTCCAGTTAACTTTATTAGTTTTTATACTAATAGTAGATAGGACTTACCAGTCTTTTGACTGACCCGTTTTCCTTTCGCCTCTTTTCTTCCTCCCCTCCCCCCCCCCCAGGTTTACAGGGTAGGAACACTGGTACGTAACTTGGATCTTTAGCTGCTTTTCTGGATAGCTCATGTACGGTTTGGACTTGAGCATGCTATGGCTTTATTCTACCTTGGGGATAGTTACTTTATGATTTTCTTCCAGTTTTCAGTTTTTGTTTCTAGACTATGTTTTGTGGAAAATAATGACCAAGTACTTTGATGTACCTTGACTATGGTTTTGAAATGTTAGTTTTATCCGCTGCTTTATTTACTCTGTTTTTACTTATATGTTCTGTCTTGTGATATCTGCATGCATGTTTACCTTGTTTAACGCCCCTCCAAAGCTAGTGTGCTTGCAAGAGTAGCATTGGCGGAGGTAGGGTGTTACATTTGGTATCAGAGCATAAGGTTTACAAGATTTGAGCAAAAGGTTTTTAAAACTTACCTTTTGAAAAACTATTTTCAAAACCAATTAAGTATTTTCCAAGAAAAGTCTAGTTATTTTAAAAAAAAGGCTATTCCCCAAAAGCCATTAGCACTATCCTTCGTTTCCTCGTTCTGAATCTATCTTTTTCTTTTTCAGTATGGCCGATCTTAACCTTCCCGAGGGAGTAACCATTCCCAGATGGTTCCGGAGGTACTTGGAAGCTAGGGCCAACGATGCGGGCCCAGCAAATACCCCCACCGTAACTGAGGTTCCTCCTCCTCCTCCTCCTCAGCATCCACAAGCAGATTTCGCAAAGGTTTGCGAAGATTTTAAGGCGATGGGTGGCAAGATTTTATTGGGACGGAGACTTTTGTGGAGGCGCGAAATTGGTTGAAAGAAACTGAAGATCTCTTCGCCATCTTTGATGTGGAAGACCATAGAAAGGTTTTATTGGAAGCATGGCTATTAAAAGAAGAAGCTGCTTATTGGTGGGAGGTCACCAACGCTACTAGGCCTATAGAGACTTGGGCCGACTTTAGGACGAGGTTTGGGCTTAAGTTTCTATCATCAGCTGAGGCGAATCTGCAATTGGAGAAGTTTATATCTTTGAAGCAAGGGGACATGACAGTGAGGGAGTATGTGAATAAGTTTAACCAGCTTGCTCGATTCGGTTTGGACATGGTTAATACTCCCCAGAAGAAGGCTTTACGCTTTGCACGAGGGTTGAATGAGCCATTACAAGGTTTAGCCCTATCCCATATACCCATGGGGGCCACTTTTGAAGGCCTAGTGGACATGGCATTGCTTCAAGGAGACGATAAGAATGGCAAGAAAGAAGTCAAGCCTAATGAGACTCAAGCCAAGAAGACGGACTCCAAGTGGGGAGGAAATCAGAGCAATCAGAACAACAAGAACAACAAGGGCAATAAGGCCAACAACAGCAAGGCAAAGGACCCAAGAAAATGCAACTTCTGTGGGATTGTTGGGCACATAGCCAAAGATTACAGAAAGAAGAAGAGGAAGTTGGGCGAATGCTTTCACTGTGGAGAGCCTGGACATCTTAGCAAGGATTGCCCCAAGAAGCAAGGACAAGGGCAAGGACATACTCAGCGTGCAGGACCTTCTAGAGGGCAAGTGCATGCCCTTAACACTGCTCCAGTTCAGGACTGAGGTAGTATTTCTGTAGAAAGCTTTGTTTATATTTCTGATTATCCTGTTCGCACCTTATTTGATTCTGGCGCATCGCATAGTTTTATTTCTTCTGACATTGTTGAAAGTTTGCTCCTAAGTACTAGTCTAGTTGAGGATCCCGTTAGTGTTTCAAATCCAATTGGGGGTTCCGCCCATCTATCTATGATTTGTGTGGATTTGAAGATTTCTATCTTGACCGTGGAACTCACGTGTAATGCTTATGTTCTTGGGTTCACGGGATACGGGTTGATTTTGGGCATGGATTGGTTGTCCAGTTATGGAGCCATCCTCGATTGTGAGCATAGGGTGGTGAGGCTCATGACTCGCCTCGGTAATACCCTAGAAATTTCTTGTAACCCTAGAGGTCTCGTCATGTTATGTTATCTTGAATCTCTTGACTCGTCCATCGCCGATCTGCAATCTGTAAGGGTGATCCGAGACTATCCTGATGTCTTTGAAGAAGTTAAGGGGTTACCTCCTAAACGAGAGATATATTTCCGCATTTATCTAGTCGATAATGCCAAGCCAGTATCATTGCCCGTTAGGCACATGGCCCCACGTGAAAGAAGGGAGCTCAGTAAACAAATCAAGGAGTTGCTTGAGAAGAATTTTATTAGGCAAAGCATTTCTGAATGGGGTGCTCTTGTGGTATTCGCTACTAAGGCGGATGGTTCGCTTCGTCTATGTGTTGATTATCGAGAGTTGAACAAGCTGACAAAGAAGAATAGGCACCCATTACCAAGGATTGATGATCTCTTTGACCAGCTTGTTGGTGCTTCTGTTTTCTCTCAACTCGATCTAGCCACCAGATTCCATCAGCTTAGAGTGGCTGAGGATAGTATTGATAAGACTGCGTTTAGGACTCCAGATGGATTCTTTGAATGGCTTGTCATGTCATTCGGTTTGACTAATGCACCCGCCTACTTCGTAGATTTGATGAGTAGGGTGTTCAGGGAGTTCCTTAACAAGTTTGTAGTTGTCTTCGTGGATGATATTCTGATTTTCTCAAAGGATGAGGAAGAACATGCTAGACACCTCAAGGAAGTGATGGATACGCTAAGAGCACATCAGTTGAAAGCCAAGTTCTCCAAATGCTATTTTTGGAGAAGGGAAGTTCGATTTCTTGGACATATAGTTTCTAAGCAAGGCATAGCTGTGGATCCCGCGAAAGTGGTTGCGGTTCAAGACTGGAAGACTCCTAGGAACGCAACCGAAGTAAGAAGCTTTCTCGGTCTGGCGGGCTATTATAGAAAGTTCATCAGGGACTTCGCTAAGATTTCAGCCCCTCTTACTAGATTGACGAAGAAGAACTTAGTCTTTGCATGGGACTTAGAATGTTAGCTTGCTTTTCAAAGGCTCAAGAGGGCCCTTACTACAGCTCCAGTTTTGGCATTACCTGATGGCGGTAAGATGTTTACCGTGTACACCGATGCATGTGGCACGGGTTTAGGTGTTGTTCTGATGCAGGAAGGAAGAGTGATATGTTATGGGGGTAGGCAACTTAAAGTTCATGATAAGAACTATCCCACTCATGATTTGGAGTTGGCGGCGATCGTCTTTGCACTCAAATCCTGGCGCCACTATCTTCTAGGCGAAAGGTTTGAGTTATATACTGATCATAAGTCGCTCAAGTACCTCTTCTCGCAGAAAGATCTGAATCTAAGGCAGCAAAGGTGGATGGAATTCTTGGCATCTTATGACTTCGAGATAGCTTATACCCCTGGCAAGGGTAATGTCGTGGCAGATGCACTAAGCAGAAGTAGGTTGACTTTGAGTCCCTTGTTTGTTGAGATGAGGAGTCTAGAGTTCTTGGCAACCTTTGGTTTCACAACAGCTGTTGAGTCGATGACGGGTTCATTGGCATCTCTTGAGCTTAGACCTATACTTCTTGATCAAATAGGGACTTCGCAGAAGGAAGATCCACAGATAGTCGAGATCATGGACAAGTTGATTCGTGGTGAGACGTCTAGTTACCTTGCTAGATATACTATTGATGACAAGGGTTGGCTAAGGCGTGATGGAAGGCTATGCGTCCCACAAGTGGGAAACTTGGTGCATAAAGTTCTCGAAGAAGCACATCACTCAAAGATGACTATACATCCTGGAGGAGATAAGATGTATAGGGATATGAAGCGCATTTTCTTTTGGGCTGGAATGATGAAAGATGTGGCAGAGTATGTTTCAAAGTGTATGGTGTGCCAACAAGTGAAAGCCGAGTCGAAGAAACCCGGTGGGCTATTACATCCATTGGAGGTCCCACAATGGAAGTGGGAAAGTATCTCTATGGATTTTGTGGATGGATTGCCTAGGTCAAGGAAAGGGAATACGAGCATATGGGTCATAGTTGACAGACTTACAAAGAGTGCTCATTTCATTCCAGTAAAGAGCAAGAGGACCGCGTCATGGCTAGCATCTGTTTATCTTCGATAGATAGTGCGATTGCATGGAGTTCCTTCTAGCATAGTTAGCGATCGTGACCCTATCTTCACTAGCCAGTTCTGGAATAGTTTGCAAGAAGTGATGGGTATGCGATTGAATCTAAGTACAGCCTATCACCCCCAGACAGATGGCCAAACCGAAAGGGTTAATAGAGTGCTAGAAGATCTCTTGAGGCTTTGTGTTCTTGACTTTGGTGGTACTTGGGAAGACCACCTCCCTCTTGTAGAGTTTGCTTATAATAATAGCTATCAAGCTAGCATAGGGATGGCACCATTTGAAGCTCTGTATGGGAGGCCGTGTAGGTCACCATCTTGTTGGTGGGAGACAACGGATAGGCTTATACTTGGGCCCGATATGATACGGGACACATCCGAGAAAGTTGAATTGGTGAGAAGACGGATGAAAGCGGCCCAAGACAGACAAAAATCCTATGTTGACAAGCGAAGGACAGATTTGGAATTCGAAGTTGGAGATATGGTTTTCGTGAAGGTTTCTCCTTTGCGTAATGTGGTTCGTTTCGGAGCAGTTGGGAAGCTGGCACCAAGGTTCGTAGGACCCTTCCCTATCATAGAGAGAATTGGGAAGATGGCTTATAAGGTGGAATTGCCCGAGAACCTGGCCGGAGTACATAATGTCTTTCATGTCTCTCATCTCCGAAAGTGCCTACATGAGTCCGCTGAGGTGGTTAAACCTAGCATTCTTGAAGACATGGAGGTGGAGAAAGAGGCAACCCTGAGACGAGCTCCGATTCGTATCATGGAAACGGAGACAAAGAAGCTAAGAAGCAAAGAAGTTAAGCTTGTTAAGGTGCAATGGAGTGAAGCAGAGGAAGACGCAACTTGGGAAACCGAGGAGAAGATGCGTGGGCTTTATCCATTTCTTTTTAGGGTACATTTTCAACCTCTTTCCTAGTTGGTATATCTTTCTTTTGCTATCCATGTTTATCTAGTTTCGTAAATCTTGTCATGAGAACCTTAGGTAGAAACCCTTGGTTGAAACATGTATTTGAAACATGTTATGCTTGATGTTTGCCAGTGGTTGCAAGTGTTTGCAAGTGGATACTCGTGGATGCATGATACACGTTAGGCACTAAGATCGGCTCACACACTTTCATACCGCATATGCATGAGTGTTTATGCTTATTCATGGATGAAACTTGTAAGCTATCACATGGATGTTGCATATGGATGGATGCTATGTGCACTCATGTAGAAACTATAAGTTATGTTAGGAATTCGCATACATATGGACTCATTACACTAACATATTTTTCATTAAGGAGGTTTACTGAATCAGTAACCGCCTGATTTTCGCATTAGATAAGTACATATACACACACCTTTACATATGTTCATACAGCATTTAGAATCTTTTAAGGACAATGATTACTTGTGGATGATGTTTTGAGAAGATGGATGATGGATGGTAGGATACGTTCTTCCTAACTTGAAGATTTCGGGGACGAAATCCTTTAAGGTGGGGAGGATGTAACAACCCGTATTTTTGAATAACATGTTATAACATAAATCAAGGCAGAATTAAATGTTAAAATCTTAATCAAGGGAAACGGGCTGTGATATTGCGTTCGTCTCGGAAAAATACGCGAAATAGAGTCTGAGTTTTCGAAAATCGGAGTCCGTATGACCAAGTTATGGCCCGTCAAAGTTTTCAGAAAATTTCATGTTCAAAAACAGTCCAAATTTGAATTTAGAATTCAAATTCAGCCAAAACAGACTGGACGGGAAAATTCCCGCCCAGACAGGTCGACAGGGGGGTCGACACTAGGGTTGACCTCCCCCCCCCCAACCAGGTCGACACTAGAGTCGACCTAGGGGTCGACCTGGGGGTCGACCTCCCTGGTCGGCCAGGTCGGCCTGGTGCACCTATTTTGGCTGTTTGGACCTGTTTTGGAGGCTAGTGACGTGAATTGATGGCCCAGATCTGAATTAGGGTTAATCCTATGGTCTAAATTAACCTAATCATCTATAAAAAGACCCTAATACCTAGCCTAAATCATCATAAATCAATCATATAACTAAACTATGCCAAAATGTTTAATCATGGCCTCCATCCTCTTGTCATAGCCTCCATCTTCATTCATATGAGAGTTCCTAAGCTTGTTTGAGAGTTTCTAAGCTTGATTTAAGGCCAAAGTTCAATCTTTCTTCATCAAAGCAAGGATCTTTTGCTTGTTTCTCAAGGGTCTTCATTGGAGCTTATCATTTGGGAGTGTTTAGAGTTGCTAGTGGCTTCGTCTCAATCTTATTTATATTTTATAAGTCTTCATAGCATTGTAAGCCCTATACTACTCTTAGATTCTAACTATGAAGTTAAATGTGACATGTTGCAAGTTGAGTTTGGACCTAAGTATGATATGTGCTTTGATTCTAACATGTTATGCATAGGTTTATTCTATGCATGTTTGTAAGGCTATCACCTTGACCTTATGGGCTAAAAGCTATAAGCTTTATGTTGAAATGTTGCATTATGCAACATGAGAACTCTCATAACCTTTATGATAACTTGCATATAATGTTATATGCGAACTTCTAGTCATTATCCTATGTCATCTAGGACCATGTATCACCTATTCGCTAAGTTTGAATGTTATGCATGTAACATGCATGTTTAAATGAACATATTTATGCCTCATATGCCACCATGTTTAACTTGTGGCCAACCTTATTACCTTATGCCCTTTTGTCATGCTTTTGCCAAGTTCCCACTTTTGATCTATGTTATGTTATGCGAAACGTACATGCGATGGGAATGCGTTGGGTTTGGGTAATATTAATGACATGAAAACATGGTTTTAAAATATGACATGAACATTGACTTGTGATTATGTTTGTAAACATAATGATGGACATGACACTTAGAAAATATGAGTGTGGCCAACTCGAGGTTGCGTTGAGTTTGTAGCATAAATCTACCCGGAACCGACCGGCTTAACTAGTGGCTACAAGCAATAGGACCCACTGTGAGTAGTTGGTCATGTCGTACTTGAAACTCGAGGTTAGACTAAGTTGTGGTGTAAAGCTACCCGGACCCGCCCGGCTTAACTAGTAACCACAACGAGGTCTAATGTGAGAGGTTGGGTGCATTAAGTTAATTAATGCCACATGGTAGGGTTAAGTCATGGACTACTTGAATACTTAACCAATTAAACACGATGGATTGGTAAGGTTAAGTCATGGACTACTTGAATATACTTAACCAATTAAACACGATGGATTGGTAGGGTTAAGACATGGACTACTTGAATACTTAACCAATTAAACCCGATGTATTGATAGGGTTAAGTCATGAACTGCTTGAATACACTTGACCAACTCAATACATGGTTAGGATAGGGTTAACCACACTTAACCCGCTTGAAACCCTAGTTACGTGTTCCTTTTCAACAGTAACCTACTTGGAAGTATCATGGGTACCCTGGACTAGGCTAGGGTGGGGCACGATTACTAGACTGATTGTAAGAGACCAAAAGAGACGGCTGAAGGGTGCACCGGTTGTTCAGGCGGACCATGGTCGTGCACATTAAGTCCGGAGTTGAACATGGGCACCAGTAGGTTTAGACTGTGCGTGCTTGAATTGTGTCTGTGGTTTACACCTTAGGGCTGGATACACCCTGGGGTGGACCTAGCACAGTTAACTACATTCCACGATTAAGCCGTATGACACCGATACACGATCAGTTAGGCTTATAGGGAGCCGATCGACTAGACCGAGTAGTTGGACCTTGATTTAGGTCACCTCATGATGTTGGGCCAGCTTTGGGCCAAGGGATCACTTCTTGTTTATACTTTACATGGATTGGAATACTAGTACACACCTGGTGCAACCTAACCTTGTATATGTGATGCCACACTTGATCTATCTTATTAACTTTTCACCATGCCAGTTATCACCCTATGTTTCATCTCCGCTTTACATGTCCAGTTAACTTTATTAGTTTTTATATTAAGAGTAGATAGGACTTACCAGTCTTTTGACTGACCCGTTTTCTTTCGCCTCTTTTCTTCCGTCCCCCCCTCCCCCCAGGTTTACAGTGTGGGAACACTGGTACCTAGCTTGGATCTTTAGCTGCTTTTCTGGATAGCTCATGTACGGTTTGGACTTGAGCATGCTATGGCTTTATTCTACCTTGGGGATAGTTACTTTATGATTTTCTTCCAGTTTTTGTTTCTAGACTATATTTTGTGGAAAATAATGACCAAGTACTTTGATGTAACTTGACTATGGTTTTGAAATGTTAGTTTTATCCGCTGCTTTATTTACTCTGTTTTTACTTATATGTTCTGTCTTGTGATATCTGCACGCATGTTTACCTTGTTTAACGCCCCTCCAAAGCTAGTGTGCTTGCAAGAGTAGCATTGGCGTAGGTGGGGTGTTACATTACATAGCAGTGGAAAATAATACAATACACAACTAGAAGTAAATACACGGATACAGAGCTTTCCGAGTATCGTTCCAGCTGTAAATCAGGATCCTATGAATATAAATCTGCAAAACCAAAACTACTAGCTACCCATGTCAAAATAAGGGCACCCAGAGTTTAGGTTAAAACAATAAACTCCAGGTCAGTCATGGGACTGGCGTGAGAACTAAAACAGTTATTTAAAACTTTACTTTAAATCAGATATATCAAGGGACCACGCCGTATAACACGGAACGGGTTTCCTCCCAAGAATACCGGTGCATATAACAAAACAGCGCAATGCTTTTTTTGAAAAATGAAGCTATTATAAGACCCATATCCCATCACACAATGCAACACAAGCTGGAGGATAGGGTTTTCCCTTATAATAGCAAAACATGCTTGATACGTTAAAAACAAATCATTTGATACTATTATAAGTGTATAGTGTCAAAAAAATTTCAATCATAAATATCAATCATAGACGACATGGGTACCATATATCATGTCGCCATACTAGGCTCTACAATCAAAACCGCAAAGTCACGTATTTGGAAATTGGACTTCCGTCTATGAACCGAGGCCAGGGATCGTCCTCACTGTTTCGGGACAATCTAGCCTACCGTGTCTCAGGAACAGCCGCAACTGGACCTTGAATCGTCAGGGCCGGTCCACCGATGTGGATTAAAATGCCTGAACACTGTGTTTCCCCACCCCTTGGGGCGTAAATGAGCCAAATGACTCCATCGGCTCCACACAGTCACCGATATATCTGAGGCGCCTCGCAACAGCAATAACCACACAGGTGAAAATAATATAATTGTCAGGGCTGGTAGGTCACTGACACCACCCTAGCTAGAAAGAAACGCATTCCCTCCCTGAAGTCCTCTCCCGTTTCTGGTTCATAACCGGGTGTGAGGCTTGCGAATCCATGCTACACAAAGCTATTCCACAAAGGTCGTGCTTTGATCATCAACCACAAGACTTTTCTTTTCAACAGAAGCCTTGATCATTTGCCACTAAAGCATGCCACACAGGCAATTCACTCCATGCGATTGATATCCATCAATATATAACCCCTGAGCTCGTACGTCTCAGAGAAGGGCGTTAAGAAAGAGAATAAATTCTCCGTCGCCAAATAGATATATATTTAATAGAAATCAATCACATAGACTAAAATCCAATGTCAGACACATAGTCCATTTATAAGTTCGTTCTGGGTCTGAACGAAACCGGAGGCACCTTGTACCTCGCATATCCATCGATCTCCAAGTACGTCTGGACGATCACCAACTGATTCCCTCCTCTTGGGTGTACAGCCCAATCAAGATCATCAGTAATCACCCAAACGATGTGAAGACCTCCGGTCTTCGACCACCGTCTTCATCTTCGACACCACGTCGAATCAGTTATTCACAATGGGATAAACCCGACCTTTCTGAATAACTCGCGTATATAATAAACAAGTGTTACACAAACACAACATACGCCTCATTCCAATTCAGAATATTCCTTTATTCAAATATTCTTATACTTTGGAAAGGTTCCCATTAATTTTATCAAAGATAAATTCTTTAAATTAATTCTTTAATCTTCTTTTGAATATCAATTCAAACTAGTCGGGATTAGCGAACCACACCGAATTAATCATTTATTTTATTTCCCAATCCCAACCTATTCATCCCATGAAGTAAAACTGGTAATACTTCATATCTAACACCACGGTGTTATCGGTAGATTCAATTACCATTTCACGTTCAAATCTAATTAAAGATTTAACTATCGCCTGGAACAAAACCGATGATACCCCATTCTCGATCACTTCAATCTAATTAAAGATTCATTAAAACTCCACTTAGTTTTAATCTTCCCAAAAATCAATATCCTGATTATTTAACTTGGGAGATCACATCCTGTATTTAACTGGGTTAAAGAACCAATGTCATTTAAAACACGGTTCACTATAAACCCAAAATCACATTCCATTAATTATCGGATTAAAGAACAAGTGTTATTTAAAACACCGTTCACGATAAACCCAAAAATCAATTCAAATTCAATTCCAATTAAATACCATTTAATTGGTACACTTCATTAAATCTAAATAAAAAGATTCAATCTTTTTCTCAACTGGGCTTAAGAACAGTGTTAATGAAGACACCATTCACAACAAGCCCAAATCACCTTTGATATTAAATACAAGGCTCTGAATAGAAAATATATCGGCTTATATTCAATACCAAATTCTACGACCAACAAATATCGTATTGGAAATAACGATATAAATATATCTTTCAAATTTTCATAACAATATCTGTATAATCACGAAATCCAACATCGAAATATTCCAAAGACAATTTCGATTCAAATCCATTCCAATTCAATTATTGGAATTTCTGGTTATTTTCAAAACCATTTCAAATCCAATTTATTTATTTTAAAAATATATGGATTATAATTCTAGTTCAAAACTAGTTCATTTCGATAAAAATCTATTTTTATCTTTTCAAATTTTAAATTTTTCATTCCAATTCTTCACAAATCATTTCTTATGATTTTACACAAATTACTATTATTTTTAATAATTTTATCAAGGCCCGTACAGTCGATTTCCACAAACGGCCATCGAACTGCACTTACAGCGACCTTTTCCAAATTTGATTTGGACATAATTCCAAATCCAACCATTAGATTTCAAATCTCTAATGTTCGTTAGAAAGCTTTTTTTGATACGAACCCAACGGTTCCGGTTGTAGGAGAATCCGACGGTCGGATCTCCCGTAATATCCATTCGAAGTCAATGGTCGAAATCCACGAACTGCCGCGGCGCGGCGCGTTCTATTCAGGCCATTGAATATATAATATATATATATATATATATATATATATTTCGTCGATTTCCTTTTAAAACGTATTTTATAAATTCTTTCTTCCGCAAAGTAAACATGTTCCTTCTGTTGATACACATGTATTTACATTGTATATAGTTTTGGAAAAGTTGGAACAAAAAAGTTGATGGGACCTTTACATGAAATCTTTATATGTATTTTTTTTAAACAAAATTAGTTGATTTTTTAGTGGATCTTCGACTTAAGTACCTTTGTTGAAGTACATAAGTAGAAACGATATCAAATGCTAATATATCATCTAGGTGAATTTTACATGAATGTAGCAATGATATATTATGCATCGTATGACCAATTTCGGGTGCTGGTTCCATTTGAAACAACTCACAATCCCTCAAAGGGATATACAGCGTGCACCTAATCTATTAAATAATAGTAAAGCAGAAGAATTTCAAGCTTTCTCCTTAATTCTCTCAATTCTCACAATTCCCCTTAATTCTCTCAATTCTCTTAATTCTCTAAAGATACTTTTATTAAATCAAAATAATTCAATAATATAAATCTCCACTTCCCCTTACTTCTCTAAAGGTACATTAATTTTCTCGCTTAAATTTTTCTTCGTTCTATTGAATTTCTTCGTCGCTCTCCCATTCTCCCTATTTACGACTAACTCTAAATTTCATTTTGTAAATTTCCATCAGATTCATATTCTCTTCTCCTCTAATTCCTACATATTCACGTCCTTCTCGAATTTGGTCGTCACTTAATTTGAATTCCCATACCAAATATTCTTCCTTCCGTTCTCATGCCCTAAAACCCTTGCCCGCCTTACTCCTCTTTTATACGGATAAAATAAATTATGTAACACCCCACCTCCGCCAGGGTGACTCTTGCAAGCACTCTGACTTTGGAGGGGCGTTTGAATCAGGTAAACATGCATAATGATATATCAAGGCAGAACAAGAACATATGTATATATGTAAACAGAGTAAATAACATAGATAAAACAGCGGAAGATTTTCAAACCATTTCAAAACAAGTCTGGTACAACATAATGTTAACTTTCCAAATACACAGGTCTAGATAAAAAACAACATTACTGGAAAACTGAAATACATAAGTACTATCCCCAAAATAAGTGATAACCATAGCTAACTTCATGTCAAGACCGTACATGAGCTAAAATCCCATAAGCAAGCGATCAGAAATCCAGCTAAGCTCCAATATTCCCTCCCTGAGAACCTGAGGGGGGAGGGGGAACGGAAGAAAAGAGGCGAAAGAAAACAGGTCAATCAAAAAGACTGAGTAAGCCCTACTACAATCAATGTAAACTGATAAAGTTAACTGGCGTGAGAAGTAGGTATGATCATAAGGATAACAACATACTAGCATGGTGATTAACTAACAAGGTAGATAAAGGTGTCATCGCATAATCAGGTTTAAGGTTTTGCACCACAGGTGTACTAGCAAACTAACATGACTGGAATAAACAAGTATTGATCCCTTGGCCCAAGCTTTGGCCCAATAACATGAAATGACCCTAATACAAGGTCCAACCAAACGGTCTAGTCGATCGGCTCCCTAAGCCTAACTCGTCACGTGTTGGTGTCAATACGGCCCAAACATAATTGTAGTCGAACTGTGCCGGGTCCACCCTTCGGGTGTATCAAGCCCTAGGGTGCCAACCCCTGGACACCATAAACATGAGTGCACAGTCTCGATCTACTAGTACCCATGGGTGACTTCTCCAAATACGGACTACGTGCACGACCATAGTCCGTCCGGAACTACGTCGGCGTACCACCCGGCCGTCGTTTATTGGTCGCTTACCTCCAGCCCAGTAATTCGTGCCCAACACCCTAACCTGGACCCTAGGGCCATGATGATACAAACTTGGGATTACTGCTGGAGTGGACCCCCCCCCATTGCTAGGATTTTCTAGTGGGTTAAGTACGGTTTAACCCTCTTGCTAATCATGGCTTAACTTGGTTAAGTGTAACGATGAGTTCACGACTTAACCCTGATTAATCTACCAAGCCCAAATTGGTTAAGTATTAAGTGGACCATGACTTAACCCTAATCACGAGGCATTAATTAATTTAATGCGCCTTAACCTCTCACATTAGACCTTGTTGTGGTTACTAGTTAAGCCGGGCGGGTCCGGGTAGCTTTACACCACAACTTAGTCTAACCTCGGGTTCAAGGTACAACATGGCCAACTTCTCACATTGGGTCCTATTGTTTGTAGCAACTAGTTAAGCCGGTCAGTTCCGGGTAGGTTTACGCTACAAACTCAACCCAACCTCGAGTTGGTCACACTTATCTTTTCTAAGTGTCATGTCCATCATGTTTCCAAAACATGTTACAAATTTTCAAGCAATTGGGTAGACCTAACTTAATAGGTAAATTCCCAATGGGTAGACCTAACTTAATAGGTAAATTCCCAAGCTTATGTTTTAAGTTTACTCAACCCCAAACACAATCCCATCGCTTACATATCGCACTAGCGCATAAAGGATAGAAAGAGGGAACTTGGCATAATCATGACATAAAGGTATTGAAGCCACAAGTTTAACATGGTGGCCTATGAAATGTTCATATGTTCATACACTTGCATATTACATTTTTAGGCCTCAAAAGCATGCATAAAACCAAACTTAGCATATTGGTGATACATGGTGATAAATGACATGTAGAAATGGTCATAAGTTCGCATTTAGCCTCACATGCAAGTTATCATAAGAGATATGATAACTTACTTGTTGCCAAAATGCAACCTTTAGCATAAAGCTTGAAGCTTTATGTTCACATACTCAAGATAAGCTTGTATAACATGATAACATGAACAAAATGATCATCCCAAACTTGCATAACATACTTGCATATCATAACATGGCATACTTGCATAGCATAACATGGTAAACTTGCATAACATGACATAATGAACTTGCATATCATAACATGGCAAGCTTGCATAACATGATAAACTTGCATATCATAACATAACAAACTTGCATAACATGATAAACTTGCATATCATATCATAATGATCAAACACAACTTGCATCATTAACTTTAGAGTTTAAATATGAAAGTAGAATAGGGCTTACAATGCTTATGAGGACTCAAACGAGTATAGCAAATATAAGAAAGCCCTTATGCAATCAATTAAACCCCAAAATGCAAGCTTTAATAGAAAAACCCTTAAGCCAAAGTGATCAAAACCCTTGCTTTATGATGCAAATATAGAAACTTGACTTGAATGCAAGCTAATGATGCTCATACAAGCTTGAAAACACTTGTATGCATGGAAAATCTCATAAAAATTTATTTAGGAATTTATGAAGAGAGTGGAGGCCATGAGAGGATTGATTTTGCCATAGTTTAGTTGTAGGATTGATTAATGATGATTTAGGGTTAGGTTAGGGCCTTATTTATAGAGATTAGGACTAGTTTCAACCCTAGGATTAAACCCTAGTTCCAATCTCAGCCCTCAAAACCGAATCTGGCCCCCAAGCTCAACACAATCTCTAAATGGTGCACCAGGCTAAACAGCCCGGCTGGACCAAGTCGACAGCCAAGTCGACAGGGCTGTCGACTTGGGTCCAACCAAGTCGACTCCCAAGTCGACAGGGCTGTCGACTTGGGTGCTCTGGCGGGAACTTTCCCGCCTAGCCCAATCTGACCTAATTTTTCAAATTCAAACTTGAATTTGAAATCTGTTTTTACTTTGAATTTTTCTGAAAACTTCGTTGGGCCTTAATCGGGTCATACGGACTCCGATTTTCGAAAACTCGGACTCTATTTCGCGTATTTTTCCGAGTCGAACGCAATGGCATAGCCCGTTTCCCTTGATTCAGATTTTAGAATTAAATTCTGCCTCGATTTACATCATTACAGGTTATTGAAAATACAGGTTGTTACAAATTACCATGGTTTAACCGTACCTAATTTATTCTATTCGAATTCATTTATTTAGTAATGATCTAACCGATTGCTAATGCTAATGAACCCAGCTAATGTTCTTCCCGTCTATTGCCGATTTTCTTTCCAATTCAGGACGGTTCAGTTTTTTTCATCTTCATTGGATTGTTATTATATTTTGAACGAGCTATAACTGGAAATTGTCATGAACAGAGTTTCTTCAATCAACCATAAATGATGCTTGCTCGGAGTTCTTCAACTTCGCTGCGATGTCAGCCACAATAGCAAAAATTATTTGGCAAGAAAATAAATTCCGGTTTAAATGATCTTCCTTTCAACAACCATAAATTAAAAATTATATTTGGTAATATGCTATATCGTGCACTTAGTTTTAGCTTAAATTCTTAGTCCGAGCTTTTTGGTGTATTATAAAAAGCATAGTTGAGTTAATATTGTGATGATTAATTATAATTTGCGAACCTAATATTTTCTTTGATTAGGTGGGGTAGGAAGATGCTCCGTTTGGAAGAATTCATCATCGTTTTGAACAACCCTACGTTGAAGTCTCTAAGCAATGTTTGCTGAAGTTTTTAAGACATGCTTGGATGCTGCTAAATTTTGAATTTCAAACAACAAGGTTAAATTTTCTTACTTTTTTGCTTGCATATCTACTATATGTGTAACCATGCTAACATCTTTTTTCGAACTTATACATTCTGATGGTTCTCATAAAAAATGATGAGTTGATTTTTGATCCATACCAATATATGTGTTAGTATATCCATATGTTAAAATCCATTTTATGCATAATCACTGTGGATTGTTTTCTTCGAACGTTAACATTTACGTTATCTGTCTTTAGTCTGTTGCCTAGGTCGTTTCTTTCTCTAAATATATATCTCATTTTAGGATATGACGATGTTAATGATCTCATAATCCTATCAGATCAAGTAATATTTATTTTACATATTTAAATGGCTTTTCCACTTGATGTTAGTTTTCATTATTCAAAAGAGTGTTGCTAAAAGCATCCAGATTTCTTCTTCTTAATACCATGAGTGGTATTAGAAAGTGTAAAACTGAGTTCTTTTAGCTCACACGGTGGTGCAGTGCTAAAAACACCAAATTTTACACTTCCTAATATCACTCATGGTATTAGGAAGAAAGAATTTGGGTGCTTTTAGCAACATACTATTCAAAAACAAAAGAAAGAAGATTTAGTAATATAAAATCCTGTGTTCTTCTCAGATTTACTAATTTGATCACCAATGCATAATATTTAGAATGTTTTTGTTATGTTATTTTTAGCTTGGAGCTTTCATGTGCTTATTACACGCACTGCAAATGTCTAATTTCAAAGGAATGAAATTTTGGGAATATTATGCAGGAACATGAATATGCAGCTAACAAAATAATATCCCTTTAGGGGAATAGATCTTCACAACCTTCTTAATCAAACTGCAATCATGTCTTTATTTGTAGCATATTCTATATGATAAGTGGTTAAAAAAGAAGCATTCTTTGTGCTCCTCTTGCTCCGTAATCATTTTTTATATTTTAATCTTACTCCTTTACCATTACACTGTTAACTGACTTTACTAACCTATTTTAGATTAACTGAAATGACCTTGATATGATTTGCCTGCAAAGTTTAATAAGAAGCTAACATAATATTGGAGACAACTGTTGCATACAAAATATCTTCTATTAGATTTTTTTTTCATAGCCTTTATTAATGCAAACTTCTATTAACATCAGGTTTAATAAAATTTTCATTTTGTTTGTTTGTTATTACAAAGCTTGAATATAATGTGAATGTTATATGCCTGCCTACACATGGATAATAGATTGATTTAACATTATGGACAATTCTTAATGTCATTTTTGAAGATTACTCATGATATAGCCTTTTCTATTGATAAATTACCATGTGGGTTTATAATGTTCAAAAAATTTGGAAATAATATAATTGTTTGCAAAACATAAATGACTAACTTGAATTATGATTGTGTAAGGATCTTGAATTATCCAGGTCTTTTCACTTCCCGTATGATTGTGTCATTTTTATTGCATTAGCCAATAGAATGGAAAACACGTTCTTACATGTTGAAGTATTTAGTTATTATTTTGTTTGTACTGTAATTCCTTTTTTAAAGGTATCATTTTAATTTTTCATGGATATTACTTTCTAAGCTATTAAGAACATGTCCTCCATCTACTTTTATTTTTCTTTACTTTCTATATGACCGTACTATCTATAGCATTACTAATGTATGTCTTTCGCTTCAAATATTAGCGTTGTTTATCAATGCCGACGACACTCATGTAATGTGTAACAACATATCCTAGGTTTTAAACTAAGTGTGAGCTTTAGGTTTTGCAAGCATCTATATATGCAAGACATCCTCCAGAACTTCCACTCCAAAATCTCATTCAAGCAATAACCACCACCATTTGCTCATTTTTATTGGGAAACTAATCCACGAATTTGGCCTTGCTTTTTTATATCTTGCTAGGGGACAACTATGACCGGACCTTCAACAGGTTATGTTCTCATGAGTCCCCTTTCATTAAAGTTGTTTTACTTATTTGCATTTAACAAACTTATGTCGGCTTGCTGTAGCATTTCCATTTCTTAACTTTCTATCATTAAATAATTATTCTATTGTGTAATGATTTGATATTGATGTTTAATAAAATTTTGGATTTTTAACTTATGAAATGTTACATAGGCTATTCCCACTTCATGTTGTCTCATCACGCACCACTAGCTTGAATTTGACAGTGATGAAGCATGTAAAAATGGAAGTTTCTCCAGTCTTTTTCTGCATGTACGTAGTTAACTAATTGTTTTTCGAATCCGGTTAGTATTTACACAGTTCCAAATAAACAGTCTAATGTTCAAATTTTTTTAATATAAAATAAAGTAATGCATGGTACTCTAAAATTCAGTTAGTGTCTAAATATATTTTTAATACATATTTTATCCTACACGAGTTCCAAAAAATCATTTAGCAAATTACATTTTTTTTTTTTTTCAAATTCATGTCTAAAACGCTGGATACGTTAAAATTCTTCCAGCTAAATTTCCTCTTCACCACAACAAAATGGACGTTCTTATGGAGATTTTCACAGTAGATTATATGTGAATAGTTTGCCATAGACATAATCCACATGTTGGTGCAGTTGTGATTTATGCAGAGGAAGGGCATGGAGATGAGAAAGTGCAAGATAAATGAGTTGGTGGTAGTACCATTAACAGAGGCTGTCTCATACACTATTTCGTTTAGCCTTCCAAGTAAATTTACTCATATTAACTTTGTTCTAATGATTTAGGCCCTCCTCATTGTTCTACGACAGCGCTAAATAGGCAGATAAATTGTCGCATTCATGATGAAGCAAACATTTATGTTGTCAAATTTTAATACTTTTCTCTAATTTTTGTGTGTGTTTGATGCTCAATAAAAAATGGAGAAACCGACATATTTTTTGAACAAGTAATATTTTTTACCTTATTTAAACATGCTTGAAAATATTCCTAAATAATTTGGTGAATTAGGCTTTCAAATCATATTGTTTTCCAATATTGCAGAAACTACCTGTCATTGGCCCACAATATGTTTACATGTTTTGTTCTTTTGTTCATTAGAATGAATTCTGCTGCTGATGTGTATTATTATCATGGGTAAAACCACTAACTGTGATATTTTCTATGGTATGCAATGCATAAAACAATAGTTTTTTTCGTCAGCTGACAATAATGTGAGGCTAGAAGCCACAGTTTAGTTTATGGCTTTAGTCTATTATCCATATTAAAGGAGATTCTGCCATGTGTACTGTAGACATCAACTGTCCCGTTCATTTATTTCTCTACCCTGACGCTCCGTCTCGGCTTTTTTCTTTCTCTACCTGAGTAAGTTTTATTGCGTCTGCAAGTTAGTAACTCTTTGGTCATTTTCCAACTGTAGGAGGAGACTGAAACTTTACACCGTAGGCTATTAAAGGGTCGACCATTAATATCCATTGCCACTTTCCTGTATCATCCGTTTTGTACTTCTTCTGCGAGATAGCCCTAACTTGGATCTGTTACAACTCCTTCCAAATAAATCCACAGTAATAATTTTTTTTTTTTTTTTTTTTTTTTTTTTTTTTTTTTTTTTTTTTGTTGATTTACATTCTTTGATTTGATTCTTCAGTGCATTCCAATGATTTAATGACCGACGTTGATGAGTTATTTGCATGGCGCAATCAATAGGCTGCTCCTTTTTGAGGTGAAATCCTTGCCTTATATTAAATGGTTTCTCTAATTCTACATCTTTTAGTGTCCATTTTGTTTTAATTTTCGGTTAGCGATCAACAACATTGGAAATAATTTGATTAGAAATGTTTGAACAACCAAAAATTTACCTATATACAAAGCTGTAGGAATTTTTGATTACAGTGCTTCCATCCCTTCAAATGTATACCAATGTCATCAGATTTTTTTTCTTAGAATACATGCCATATTTATGTTTATAACGTTTAAACAATAAACGTGTATGTTTATTACATTTAAACAATGAATCTATTCAAATATTTTGATCGATATTTATACTTCGATGTACTGATTTTAAGCATAACATGTATTTCTAGCTATGCGTTATTTTACTTTTCACTGATTTAGTTTCCCAGTGTTGTTTGAATTAATGTTATCGAGTCTAATATTGCTTATACTATATAAGAAAATTAATGTCTGTCTGCAATCTAGGCTTTAAATGATAAATTCAAATTTAGTCATAGCTTTAATTTTACAAAAATATGGGTAAGCATTTCACACCTTCTCTAGTTTAGTTGTTCTCTCTTTTGTTTGGATTCAAATAAAGATAATTTGAAATATGTTATAGGATTGATAAAAAAAAACGGGATTCCTGTTTTCACCCATATTGCATACCTAAATATTGTGACATGGATAATAACGAGGAGTGCATGCATGGCTTTTTAGTAGTAAATTAGAATTTGTTAATTAATCATCCAGTAAAATGAGTAATAAAATTGTATTATAAAAACAGCAGTTTTGCCATTTAATGCATTATAAAATTTGGATCACATAGTTTTTTGACTAAAGTGAAAAAGATTATTTCTGATTTCCCAAATTTGGCTATGTTGATTTATTTTACCAAATATAGCAATTGGTTTACTTTGAAATTTAAGGTATACTTTATAATTGATAACTGTAAGTAGACCAACTTCTTTTATACTTTTTAATATGTACAATCATTTACCTATGCATTTCCTACCTCTACGAATCATTTTAAGTTAGGAGGCTATGTGCGCAACTACTTTTATTTTCTGTTTTTTTTACTTATTTTACTAGTTCATGACCTTCAATTGGGGCAAAAATTATGAATCAAAGTACACCTATACTGTGAATCAAACTATGTGCTAAGTTATAATGTTCTAACCATATTTGGAGCACATATTGTGCTTCGTTTTTAGAGTTCAGATCTATTAGGTTCTGTATCAATTGGCAAATAAGCAATTGTATGGAAGTTTTTTATTGAATTATTGAAGTTTTCTATGAAAACGAGGAAGAAACTGAATTTATGTATTGTTCATTACATAATTATAATCAAAAGCTGAACAATATTCTGCTCATGTTGATTTAGGTCCTGTTTTGGTCGAAGCCAAATGTTCACCATACACTGGTAAGTAGTTTTTTGGTTGCAGAGGTAAGAAGATAGTGTGACTGCATATTCTGTTTTCTCCTATAGGGTAGTGTAAAATCAGCCTCCCACATTTTATCCGCTGATATTCCTATGCAAAAGCAAGTACAACATAAACAGCAGAACATTTTTCATAGTAACTGAAAAAGAAACTACTTTTTATCTAGGAGAAGTCATCAATATTTTGTTTGTAGTATTGCATGCACTTTTATTTTGTGTATAACCATATGTAGTTTAGGAAGTGAAAAAGGAGTTACAAGATACTAATGCATATGGTACTGATAGAAGGAATATATTCTATTGAATGAAGTTTCGAAAGTGTCTTTAGTTCGTCTTTCATCACTATTTTAATTCTAACCACACTCGCTTTTTAGCTACAGTCGCCCTTCATTTGTCCTCCCATTGGACATAAACAATTACATAGTCCCCACCATTGTTTTAAAAGACCTGTCTCGATACTCGCCTCAAGGCTCGCCTCGAAAAAATATGAGATAAAACGCCTTGAGGCTTATTCCAAAAGGCTTTTTACCTTTAAAGCTTATGCCTCAAAATTTTGAGGCATACAAAGCGCATAAAGCGTACGATTCGCACGCCTCAAACAGTTGAGGCATATGACTTAAAAACCTGTTTATCTTTAGTTGCAGATATTGAGACAAATAAATGTCATTAAACTTTAATTATGTAGTGGAAATAAAAAAAGATTGTATAATATGTGTAGACAAACATTTTGAATTAATGTAGGCTTACCCGAAAAGCCCTTGTTTAGTTGGTTCCTAATTTCTGTTGTTGGTTAGGTTAATTTAAAATGAACAAATGGAATGTTGCATGAAAATGGTTAAAAATTAAGTATATGTATTGCGCTTTTTTTCTACCTGAAAGGCTTACGCCTCAACGCTTCGAGGCTTACGCCTCGCCTCACGGACCCGAAAACGTCTTTCGTATGCCTTTTGCGTTTTAAAACATTGGTCCCACTATATCATATTATTAAATTCATTTACTAAGGTTAACCAATCAAAAAAGCAAGTAAGCGCGAGTGCAATTCAAGGCGAGTGTGGATAGAATATTTCTTTTTGTAAACATTCTTTACAATATACAACTTATTTATTAGCTGTAGATTTTATACATTGCTTCAATTGTTTACCTTATTTAATGATCAGCAATCAAATATAAATTTTATATTAATACTTATTCTTTCAATTTCATATATCCTGCTTTTCCAATCATGCCATTTAGGATGGTGATAAAAAAGTGGAACCCAAATCATCCTACAATTCTACATAAAGTCCCATGGATATGTGCTTAGTTTCCCTTTTTGATTGATTTATTTGAGTGTACTTATCATAAAATAAAATTTATCTTTAATTCGATATAATTATTTTATACCATTTTCACCTTCTAGAAAGATAAGATAATTGTTTCTTTCTTCATTTGAAATTGCGCAGGTGCTTCCTTAAAAAGTAGCTCATAAATTTTAAATATTTATGGTGATTTACTGCTTTATAGCAAAATTCTATTAAATTATGAATAATTATTTAGAAAATAAATTGTTCCCTTACCGACAAGATTATGACATTCAAATTAAAACATCGTTATAGTCTCACTTAATGCATTATTAGCTAAAAAGGTTTTCCTTAAACATGAAATAAAAGACAAAACGAGTTATTCCTAACTCAACCCGAGCAGTTTTTTGAGGATGGGCTATAAATTCATTGATAATTCTACCCTGATGGGGAATGAGGAAAACTAATGGCTAGATTATCATTATTAACTTTGATGACTATTTTGAACATAAAATCACTGATAATTATTCGTTTCTGAGTGAAACCATTGTTTTAGTTTGTTGTGACTAATTATACAATTATTTTAAAGTGTTTGTTAATTTTTATTATTTTTCAGTTTTAATAAAAAATATAGAACACTTCTGAAACGTAATACAAATATAAATCAATTTTTATAACATTGTTAATGCGTTTGGGCTATTTTATGGCATAGTTTAAAGATGCACTTTGAACGGTTTTATTTTAAATTTCTTTTTGACATCTTTCAAAATGGAGTAAACAGGAACCGTTGAAAAAATATTTCTCTTTTGCTCCATTTTATATGCATCATAAAGGAAATTTATAAATAAATAATGACATATTTTCAAAATGTGCCATTTAGAATTCGTTCATTGATCTTTAGTTGATACGTGGAAAGTTGTATAATTTGTGATTATACAGTGTGACCTTTCAATTATGTTTCTAATGATTAAACGGTATGTATCGTGACTTATCAGCTATTGTTATATTTGCAGTTATTTCCAAGAAAAAATTTCTATCAATTGTTTGTAACAACAAGTCTAAATTTCAAACTAGAATTAAATGATATGAATTTCAAACGTTAAACCTTATGTCATAAGGTCATTAGGGTGAAATTTTGTTTTGTCCCAGCAATTAACACGGTTTCTTTGGTTCTACTTTCTGATGTTTTATTTTTGCATTTTTTTTCTTAGATTTCATTATTTACCCATACATCTTACTTTTGTCTTCCATATATTTTACTCGTGTCTAATAAATATGCCATATTCTTTTTTTAGATGGAGATGACAAAGCCTTTTTTCTAAGGCTATTCGAAAAGCAAGTGATGCACAATGATTGTTTTTTGATTGAGGTTGCAACTTTTTATTTGTTTTATACCATACATACCAAGAGTTTTAAAATAATAGCTAACGAAAACTTATAGCAGTTGCTCATACAATTTTTTTTTACTTTGATGATATTTGTCGTCTTATAGTAGTCCATAGTCTTTGCTACATTGAATTGAACATATACATTGTAATCGTACATGGTTGACAAGCTTGATTTGTCATTTAAAAATTGAAATTAAATATGTGTAACAACCCGGAAAATCTGAACAAGTTTAAAAATTTTAAATTGGCTATTTTAGTGAATTTTAAGTATTAAAAATAAATATTTTAAATAATAAAGACGAAAAGTAGTTTGAATCGATGTTTGAAATTGAATATAATTATTTTAAATTATAAACAAGGCTTGAAATGGCGCGACAGTTTCGAAATTTCAATTCAAACTTTGACTGACTGTACCGGGTGCAAAATAAATCGGATTTTAGTGAAACCAAAAATATTTAAGTCTGTTAGTGAATATCTTTCTAACGAATCTGAAAAATCAAAGTTTCATAGCGGAAGTCAAAAGTTATGGCCAAATGAATTTTCAGAATGGTCGCTATAGAAATTATATCGCCCGTGAAAATAGACATTTTGCAAGCGACCTCGTAATTCGACGAAACCACTTTTGTTGGATCCAGGATGTCAAATTATTGCTAGGTTTCAAATTTCATAATTTTTGAAGTTAATATGTGAGTGTGGCAAGGGAAAATATGTTTTGGTCAATTACAGCTAAATTGGATCGACCAGAAAATGGCCATTTTTCAAACGGTCTCAGAATTCGATGAAACTAGTTTTGTTGGGACCGTAGCGTCAAAACATAGCTAGATTTATTTTTCTGGAATTTTTCGAATCAGTTTGTGGCCCTGGATAATTGAAATGTATGTTCAAATTAAATATTGAATGTGTTATATTTTAATTTGAAGGAAAACTGACTGAAACAGTCGAATGGGCCTACGAAACCTATCCCATTGTGTTCGGAATGGGGGTATTTAGCTAGGGGCGACAGTCGTTGGGTTTGGATTGGAATTCGTATATGACAAGGGGTATTTTCGGATTTTAAATAAATTAAAAATTAAAATAAAAAGGGCCGGCCAATGAAATTCTTTCTTCCACTTCTGCATTGACCAATTTTTCCCGATACCCCCTCTGTTGAACGGCGGAACTTCTTTCTCCCCTTCTCTCTTCAAAATCTCGGAAGCCACTCAATAAAATCGCTCGATCCAGTGGAGGATTTTATAGATCTCTCCTCTAGCTTCCAATCCATGTTTGTTTCGCCCCTTCTAGTTGAGTGAATCGGCTGCATCGTCCTCTTGAAGTCGATAACTTCAACGCGCCGGAGCTCCTCTAGCAGGCCATCGATCTCGACTAGGCCACCAGCGCCAAGGGCGTCGTGCGAAGCTCTTCGACGTCCTATACTCTGACCGGCTTCATGAACATCGGGTTAGAAATTAAATCGAGACCTAGGATTGAATAGAAAAGGAACCATCGGCCTTTTACAGAGGTATTTATTTTAAATAGTTTACAACATATAAAAGCGTTGATAACTTGTTTAATCAAAGAAAAATGATATCTTTTTCATTTGTGGTCGAAATCTAGTGAAACAAGAGACGTCGGGACCGTGAAGACGTCTTCTATATTTTAGAAGAGACCGCATATTTTTCTGAGCCTTCTGCAATTTTTGGTGGAGTGGAACCCAATGTGAGATTTCTAATTTATAAACGATATGGAAAACAACGATGTATAAATTATATAAGCGATGTATGAGTTATATAAGCGTTGTACACCTCATGTATAAGCGTTATATAAGTTGTATGTTCGATGTATAAGTTATATATGTGTTGTAAAAATTATATGTGCGTTGAAATGAATTGAAGTGAAGTGAAATATATTTATATATGAATATATATGTACTCCCCTCATCCACAGACATTGGACGATATTTATTGGTTGTGACATTGTTTGGATTATTTGGTTGATGTGAAATTTGGTGAATAATGCGAATGGTTGATATAAATTGTTTGTGGTTGAGAATGATTGATTGTGGTTGAAAAATACCCATTTGTGGTTGAAACAAATTAGAATAGGATTGTGGAAATGAAAATAAATCATGCCGCCTGCGTGCGAACTAGATGCATGAATCCTAATTGTCAAAAACCGCAAGGTTTTATGGTAGAGCGAGGAGCCGTACTTCGATACGGTCCCGGTTTTAACTACCCTACTGTTATGCTGCCGAAATTTTCAATAATATTCATGTGTTAGAATTATTTTCATTTATTGAAATTATTTTCATTTGTTGAAACTGAATTCATGCGTTGAATAGAAATTCATTCGTTGAATAGAAATTCATATGTTAAATGGTATTCGTGTTTTAAATAAATTGTTTTATAATAAAAATCATATTTTTATCATCTATATGAACTATATAAAATAGTCGTGTTTTGAAATAAATTGTTTTATAATAAAAATCATATTTTTATCATCTATATGAACTATATAAAATGGTCATGTTTTGAAATAAATTGTTTTATAATAAAAATCATATTTTTATCATCTATATGAACTATATAAAATAGTCGTGTTTTGAAATAAATTGTTTTAAAATAAAAATCATATTTTTATCATCTATATGAACTATATAAAATAGTCATGTTTCGAAATAAATTGTTTTATAATAAAAATCATATTTTTATCATCTATATGAACTATATAAAATAGTCGTGTTTTGAAATAAATTATTTTATAATAAAAATCATATTTTTATCATCTATATGAACTAAATAAAATAGTAGTGTTTTGAAATAAATTGTTTTATAATAAAAATCATATTTTTATCATCTATGTGAACTATATAAAATAGTCGTGTTTAGAAATAAATTGTTTTATAATAAAAATCATATTTTTATCATCTATATGAACTATATAAAATAGTCGTGTTTTGAAATAAATTGCTTTATAATGAAAATCATATTTTTATCATCTATATGAACTATATAAAATAGTCGTGTTTTGAAATAAATCGTTTTACAATAAAAATCACATTTTTACTCTATACATGAATTGTTGAAAATAGTGAAGTATTGAAATAATGTCTGTTGGATAAAAATATCATTTTTATCAAATATATGAAATGAATATGGTTTTGAAATCGAAGAATGGATTATATATATATATATATATATATATATATATATATAATTAAAATAAATCGAATAACGAAACTGGAGTTCGTGTTTTGAAACCGTGATTTCAAACGATTAGTGCGGGAGATCCGACCGTCGGATTTTCCCGAAACCACAACCGTTGGGTTCGCCTTGGAAATATCTTTCCAGCGGCACCAACTTTGTAAAGATCCAACGGTTGGATTATCTGGAATGTTTAATTCAAATTTGAAGAAAAACAGCGCCAGAATCGATTATATATATATATATATATAATTAAATTAAATTAAATCGAATAACGACGCTGTAGTTCGTATTTTAAAATCGTAACTTCAAACGATTACTACGGGAGATCCGACCGTCGGATTTTCCCAAAACTGAAACCGTTGGATTCGTTTTGAAAAGATCTTTCTAATGATATAAAATTTGTGAGGATCCAACGGTTAGATTTTCAGATATATGTAAATCAAATCTGGAGAAAAACAGCGTCACGGCCGCGTTATGGCCTGAAACGTTGTTTTGAATAAATTGGCTATTTTTAAATAAATAAAAATAGCGATAAATCGTGATAAAATATTATAAATGATATGGAATGGAAATAAACTGAATTTGCTCGGTTTATGTGATATTTGATGGTTGAATGTGTTTGGCGTGAAAACAACATTAAAGAACAAAATTGGTGATGTCGAATAATTTAACCATTGAAATGAATTGATTAGAAATTATAAATATACGTGAATTATTTGAAAAGGCCGAGTTAATTCTCATTTCAAATAATTGATCAACGATTGAAAGTCGAAGATATGAGGACGATGCAAGACCGATGATCTTCACGTCGAATGGAGGGGTGCTACTCATGCTCATGATAGGAGTAGCTACCTAGAAGGGGTTGAAGTAGTAGCCGTCTGGACGTACGTGTTGATTTTATGGATATGCGAGGTATTGAGTGCCTCCGGTTTCGTTCAGACCCAGAACGGACTTGTAAATGAACTGTGTGTCTGACATTGGATTCCATTCTGTGTGATTGATAAACATCAGTTGCATGGCGTGAATTGTCTGTGTGACATGCTGAGATGCAATGATCAAAGCTTTTGTTGAAAAGCAGAGCTTTGTGGTGGATGATCAAAGCAACGCCTGTGTGGCATAGCTTTGTGTATAACGTTAATTCGCGAGCCTCACACCCCGGTATAAGCCAGAAACGGGAGACGGACTTTAGGGAGGACATGCATTTCCTTCTAGCTAGGAGTGGTGCTTTGGGTTTTACACGCCCGAGTATTTTACTTATGTGGATGATGGAAAGCGAGGCCTCAGTTAGCTTCGGTCTCTTTGGAGCCGATGGTGTGGTCAGATATGACCAGTGACGCCCCATAGTGCGGGGAAACGCAGTGTTCAGGAATTTTAATCCACATCGGTGGACCAGCACTGACGATCCAAGGCTTGCCTGCGCGCTTGCCTGAGGGGCGGGCTAGAGGGTCTCGAATTCGGTAAGGACTATCTTTTGCCTTGGTTCATGACGGAAATTCAATTTCCAAATACGACATCGTGCGGTTTTGATTGTATACCTATATATGGCGACATAGTGGTATGGGGCACTTATGCCGTCTATGATTGATATTTATGATTGTATCTAAAATTAGAAACTAACCGGAAACGAGCTAGGACGGATGGTTTCCTGGGTATTGGTCTGATGTTGGTTTCGGCCTTCGGGGTTAATACTTAGGGAATCATTCTCTTACTAGTTTACGGTTGGAGTCTGATTAAGAATTAAACGATAAAATTTACATTTCAAATGATTTGTTTTCCTCATATCAATCATATTTGGCAATTATAAGGTAAAACTCTATCCTCCAGTTTGTGTTGCATTGTGTGATGGGAATTGAGTCTTATAATGGCCTCATTTTTATAAAAAGCACTACGATGTTTAAAAGATTTATTTGTTTTAAACTACTGACAATCCAATGGAGTAAGCCCGTTCCGCGAAAGTGGCGTGGTCCTGTGATTAGCCATATTTGAAAATGTGTTAAGTAGATTTCTCATACCAGTCCCATGACTGACTCGTAGTTTGTTTCACTTGCAAACTCGGGTGCCCCTTTTTCTACACGGGCAGCCTTGTATTTAGGTTTTAGCAGGCTCTTTCTGTATAGCTGGAGATGAAGATGGATTCTATCATTTATCTCTTTTTATGTTGTTCAGCTCCTGTGGTACATATTATGTTTTCTTTTCCGCAGTAGACATTTATGTATAGCTGAACTGTATTTTGTACTAAGTATGATCCTATATACTGTGTAACTCTGATGATTATATTTATCCAGTGTATTCTATTGTACATTATCTGGTGTATTTAATTATTTCTGTTCTGCTATTATCTGTTTATGTGTCATATTCCAAAGATTACCCTTGCCACCGTCTTATCGAGAATGGGGTCATCACAAACGTGGTATCAGAGCTTTGGTTAAGCTTAGCTATGGAATATAACATATGAACGAACTCGTCAGAAATAGAACCAGTAGTGTTCTAAGACGAGTAACTCATTACAAATAGGACCGGTAATATCCTTGTATGAGTATAGCAGAATGAAATACACCTCGATAGACACATTTACATTCAAGTATATGTCTCTATGCTTTATAATATCTTTTCTGTTGACCTGACATTTGGTCTGCTATTTGCAGAAGTACTAGAAAATGAGTGCTAGAAACAGAAGGAATGCAGACCCAGATATAGAAGCTCTACTTAAAAAATATAGAAATACGGGTGGAGTACCATTCTTGGGCGAAGAATCTACTGCTAAAACACAAGCTTGGATTCGTTCTGCTGAGAAAATCTTTGAAGGTTTAAAGCTGAGGGATGACCAGAAAAGATTACTGGCATCTTGGGCACTCAAAGATGAAGCTTTGTTCTGGTGGGATTCAATTGTTAAAGATAATCCAGAAGGTGATATCACTTGGGATAGATTCAAAGAGCTTTTCAGTGAAAAATTTATTCCTCTAGAAGCAACTGAGCGGTTATGTGATGTATTCTCCTATTTGATACAAGGAGATATGAATATCCCAGAATATCATAAGAGATTCAATGAACTTTCTCATTTTGCCCCTCATCTAATTCAATATCCAAAGAGGAAGAATCTGAGGTTTATTTATGGTCTGCAAAGGAAATGCCAGAATAAAGTAATGGGGCATGTGAAGCTTCCTTTTTCTGAAATGATATACATGGCTTATCAGTATGAGGATCTCGATAGGAAAGGTATGTTGCGAGACGAAGAGGAAGCCAGTTCTAGCAGCAAAAGAAAATTCGAAATTGATAGCCCAGAGACGAGTACATAGCCTGAGGCCAGTACGAAGTCTGAGCTCAGAAAGAAGCCTAGGTTCAATCGAGAAAAGGTTAAATCTAATGAGGTACAAATAATGATAGCCACATGTTCGAGCTGCAATAATAAAGGACATTTGGCGATAAATTGCAAATCTTGGAACAAAAGGAACAAGGATAAATCTAAATCCAAAAACAAGTTGCAAGACACTAGGAAATGCAATCTTTGCCATCGGGTTGGTCACATAAAGCGGGATTGCCGGGTATTGGAGAAACCTGAAAGGATACAGGTAAATAAAGTAGCAGAAGTTCCTGCATCCTCAGCCAGTAGGAAAGGCCAGATGTTTTAGAAGGCATGCTTACTGTCAAAGATATTCCAGTTAAAGTACTGTTTGACATAGGCACGTCGCGAAGCTTTGTTGCAAAGAATGCGGTTAAGAAACTGGGTCTGAATTTGAAGAAGCTCAAAGCAGCAATGACTGTTCATAATCCGGTTGGGGGTTCCCTTAATCTTAATTGGGTTTTTGGAGTGCCTGCCTCTTTTTCCCGGTATCGGTTCCCCACTATTGCGATCATAATGAATTTTACAGAATTTGACCTTATACTGGGATTGGATTGGTTAACCCAATATGAAGCCGAAGTTAAGTGCGCCGAGAGAGTTGTTAGGGCGAAGACAAATTCCGGGGAATATATAACCATTCCATGTGAAGGACCGAATTCTGATAAAAAAGATTTCTGGGCAGCATTAGATGTTTCTCCTGCTCAAATAGATCCTTTTCCTGTCATTCCAGAGAATACTCCGGTCGACATTGAAAACATTCCTGTCGTGAAGAACTATGCGGATGTGTTCGAAGAAGTTGTTGGCTTACCTCCGCAAAGAGAAATTGATTTCAAAATCTCTTTAGTCCCGAATGCAAGGCCGGTAGCTGACGCTATTCGAAGAATGACCTTGAAAGAGAAGGAAGAGTTAGATAATCAAACTCGACAGCTAGTATGGAAGGGTCTAATCAGGCCTAGTTTCTCTGATTGGGGGGCAGCAGTGGTATTTGTCCCGAAGTCAGATGGTACTCTCAGTTTATGTGTAGACTATCATGACTTGAATAAGCAGACACTGAAGAATAAATATCCATTGCCGCGGATTGATGATTTGTTAGATCGATTGAATTGCGCACAAGTGTTTTCACGAATGGACCTAGCTCCAGGTTTCCATCAGCTTCGTATCGTCGAAGAGTGTGTTCCTTTGACAACATTCAGAGGTCCAATCTTATTCTACGAGTGGTTAGTAATGTCGTTCGGCTTATGTAATGCTTCGGCCTATTTCGACGATTTAATGAACCGAGTATTCAGAGGAGTATTGAATAAATTTGTTCTGGTTTTCATTGATGATATCCTTATCTTTTCTAAGTCAGAAAGCGAGCACAAAAAACATTTGGAACAAGTGTTAGAAATTCTGAGAAAGAATGTGTTGAAAGCAAAGTTTTCCAAATGTATATTCTAGCAAGAAGAAGTCAAATTTCTTGGCCACGTAGTGTCAAAACAAGGAATTTTAGTGGATCCCAGTAAAATCACTGCTATTCAGAATTGGAAACAGCCTCGTACGCCCACAGAAGCTAGAAGTTTTCTCGGATTGGCCAGTTATTATCGGAAGTTCGTTAAGAATTTTTCGAAGATATCCAGTCACTTAACGAAGCTTACTAAGAAACATTCGAGACTCAACTGGACTCCCGAATGTGAGGAAGCTTTCCAGGAGCTGAAGTTAAAATTGACGACTACTCTAGTGCTCACAATTATCGACGGCAATCAGGATTAGAAAGTCTGGACTGATGCTTCCAAAGAAGGCCTGGGCGCAGTGTTAATGCAAAGGGGCCATGTAGTCGCTTATGCTAGCCGTCAATTGAAACCACATGAAAAGAATTATGTAACTCACGATCTTGAATTGCTAGCTATCGTGTTCGCTATGAAGATCTGGAGGCATTATCTATTAGGTGAGAAGTTTGAATTATACACTGATCATTAATCATTGAAATATTTATTCACCCAGAAGGATTTGAATATGAGGCAGCAGCGTTGGTTAGAATTTCTCACAGCTTATGATCTAGATATTTTATATACTCCGGGAAAAGCCAATGTTGTAGCTGATGCGCTCAGCAGGAAGAATGTGATCATCACCAGTATTATCATTACACCATCGTTGATTGATAAAATAGCTATTCTTCAGAAAGACGATAGTTTTATTAAGGAGATGATCAGAAGAATTCAAAAGGGCGAAGTCTCCTGTTTCCAAGGGGATGGCGCAGGAGTTCTGAGATTAAGAGGTAGAATTTGTGTTCCCGACAACATTGAACTCAAAAGAGAAGTAATGGACGAGAGCCACAAGTCCAAGCTGAGCATCCACCCAGGGGTTAGTAAAATGTACAATGAACTCAAGCGAACTTTCTGGTGGAAGGCAATGAAAAGAGATATCTCTATATATGTTAGCCGGTGTTCCACTTGTCAACAAGTCAAAAGCGATCAGCATTAGCTCGCTGGATTGTTGCAACCTTTAGAAATTCCAGGTGGAAAGTGGGAACAGATTTATATGGATTTCATAGATGGTTTACCCAGGACCAGGAAAGGAAATGACAGTATTTGGGTGATCGTAGATCGTTTCACGAAGACCGCCCATTTCATACCTGTCAAATCGAATAGAACTGCTCAAAGTCTAGCGCAGATTTATTTCAAGGAAATAGTTAGACTGCACGGAGTTCCTATGAGCATCATTAGTGATCGTGACCCGATTTTTGCCAGTAAATTCTGGGAAGCATTCCAAGCAGAATTGGGAATGAAACTGAACCTGAGCACCGCTTATCATCCTCAAACAGATGGTCAAACTGAGAGGGTGAATCATATTCTAGAAGATCTATTGCGGGCGTGTATTATTGATTTTGGCGGATCATGGGAAGACCACTTACATTTGGCCGAATTCTCATATAACAACAGCTACCAGGCGAGCCTGAAAATGTCTCCATTCGAAGTATTTTATGGTAGACCGTGCCGATCCCCTGCTTGTTGGGTTTAACCTGGTAACAGACTTGTGTTGGAGCCAGATATGATTCGCGATGCTGCAGATAAAGTCGATTTCGTTAAGAAACGATTACTCACCGCCCAAAGCCGACAAAAAAGCTATGCAGATAAGAGAAGAAGAGATATATCATTTGCTGTTGGCGACTATGTATATTTGAAAGTATCTCTGATGAGAGGAGTCATCCGATTCGGTAAAACGGGGAAATTGGCGCCCAAATTCATTTGTCCGTTTCCTATTCTAGAACGGATTGGAACTCTCGCATATAGGGTTCAATTGCCTGATTGGTTGCCTGGAGTGCATGATGTATTTCACGTATCTCAACTGCGAAAGCATGTGCATGATCCAGATCTCATTGTAGAAGAAGCCGCACAACAGAATTTGGAAATCACTCCAGAATTGGCAATTAGAAGAGAGCCGATGAAGATAATTGGCAAAGAAACCAAAGAGATGAGGAACAAAAAGGTTCACTTAGTCAAAGTGCAATGGAGTGGAGATCCACGAGATTGTACTTGGGAAACAGAGGAAAGCATTAATAAAGCATATCCTAAGTGCAGGGTGGATATCTCTGATTGACTCTGGTGCAAGGTACATTTACCATATTTTGCATTTCCATTATGTTCTCCACTTTGCTATTGTTTCTTTGCATAGATGTAAACTTTTTAATCATATAGTCTGAAGGTTTTCAAAATGGTATATGAATTAATTAGTATATTTTTGAAAAGTTAAAAATAAATTGATTGATGTTTATGTTGTGTGATTGTGGATTTGATTTATTAAATTATTAGAATGGTAATTAAATTAATCAATAAGAGGATGAATGGTAGAATTTATTCGATTAAATCACACATTGAACTGGTTTAAAAATAGATAGAAATATATACATATGTTTCAACAGGTAAATGGATTAGCTGTTGAGTAAAGATTTTATTTGCGTGCCCGACAAACAGGTAAACTTTAATGAGCTGGATGCGCAATTTTATTATTATATAAACTCCTGTGAATGTCATTGGATGCAGAGTGCTGGTTGTTCTGTGTGTAATAATAAACGTCGCCATAGGATAGTAACAATTAATATTTAACTACACTACATGGTATACTTCTTGAAGATAGGCACACTTCATCATATACCACATAAGCATTTGGAGCTTGTGTGACGAGGTTGAAGATTTACCGTACGAGCGAGAGGCTTGTACGGCGATGACTATATTTTACAGGTTGAACTAATGACTGATATGGACCATATAAAATTGTAACGATAAATTGCCAAATTAATAAAAACCCCACATGGGTCTGGAGTTGACAATAATCACGTCTCTCTAGTTATTAGATACGGCACATGGATTATTTATTTCCCACACGGTACGAGGTGACAAGAATTTATTCTCTGGAGTAATTAAAAATACACACTCCCTCAGGCTTAGACAGGGTGACGAGAATTTATTCTCTGGAGTTATTATCTATAAAAGCTCCCCTGTAAACACCAGAATATATCACTATAAATATGTGTATGCTTTATAAGATTTATTGGGCACCTAATACGGCCCAATAAATTTCCAAACCCCTCCCCGTACAAAGGAGGTTATGGCGAAATTTTTCGAAAATTTAGGGTGTTAGCCAAATTTTTTTGAAGAATTTGAAAATTCTTAGAAACTGAAAAGTTGAAGAATGGAAGCAAGATTGAAAGTAGAGTTCGTTAATCAAACCACTTTCGACTTTTTCCCTTTTCGGGGACGAAAAGTTTTAAGTAGGGGAGATTGTAACAACCCGGAAAATCTGAACCAGATTAAAAATTTTAAATTGGCTATTTTAGTGAATTTTAAGTATTTAAAATAAATATTTTAAATAATAAAGGCGAATAGTAGTTTGAATCGATGTTTGAAATTGAATATAATTATTTTAAATTATAAACAAGGCTTGAAATGGCGCGGCAGTTTCGAAATTTCAATTCAAACTTTGACTGATTGTACCAGGTGCAAAATAAATCGGATTTTAGTGAAACCAAAAATATTTAAATCTGTTGGTGAATATCTTTCTAAAGAATCTGAAAAATCAAAGTTTCGTAGCGGGAGTCAAAAGTTATGGCCAAATGAATTTTTAGAAAGGTCGGTATATAAATTATATCGCCCGTGAAAATGGACATTTTGCAAGCGACCTCTGAATTCGACAAAACCACTTTTGTTGGATCCGGGATGTCAAATTATTGCTAGGTTTCAAATTTCATAATTTTTGAAGTTAATATGTGAGTGTGGCAAGGGAAAATGTGTTTTGGTCAATTACAGCTAAATTGGATCGACCAGAAAATGGCCATTTTTCAAATAGTCTCAGAATTCGACGAAACTAGTTTTGTTGGGACCGAAACGTCAAAACATAACTAGATTTATTTTTCTGAAATTTTTCGAATCAGTTTGTGGCCCTGGCAAATTAAAATGTACGTTCAAATTGAATATTGAATGAGTTATATTTTAATTTGAAGGAAAACTGACTGAAACAGTCGAATGGGCCTACGAAACATATCCCATTGTGTTCGGAATGGGGTTATTTAGCTAGGGGCGACAGTCGTTGGGTTTGGATTGGAATTCGTATGTGACAAGGGGTATTTTCGGATTTTAAATAAATTAAAAATAAAAATAAAAAGGGCCGGCGAATGAAATTCTTTCTTCCACTTCTGCGTTGACCAATTTTTCCCGATACCCCCTCTATCGAATGGCGGAACTTCTTTCTCCCCTTCTCTCTTCAAAATCTCGGAAGCCACTCGATAAAATCGCTCGATCCAGTAGAGGATTTTATAGATCTCTCCTCTAGCTTCCAATCCATGTTTGTTTCGCCCCTTCTAGTTGAGTGAATCGGCTGCATCGTCCTCCTGAAGTCGATAAATTCAACGCGCTGGAGCTCCTCCAATAGGCCATTGATCTCGATTGTGCCACCAGCTCCAGGGGCGTCGTGCGAAGCTCTTCGACGTCCTATACTCTGATCGGCTTCACGAACAACGGATTAGAAATTAAATCGAGACCTAGGATTGAATAGAAAAGGAACCATCGGCCTTTTACAGAGGTATATATTTTAAATAGTTTACAACATATAAAAGCGTTGCAAACTTGTTTAATCAAATAAAAATGATATCTATTTCGTTTGTGGTCAAAATCCAGTGAAACAAGAGACACCGGGACCGTGAGGATGTCTTCTACATTTTAGAAGAGACCACATATTTTTCTGAGCCTTCTGCAATTTTTGGTGAAGTGGAACCCAATGTGAGATTTCTAATTTATAAACGATATGGAAAATAACGATGTATAAATTATATAAGCGGTGTATGAGTTATATAAGCGTTGTACACCTCATGTATAAGCGTTGTATTAGTTGTATGTTCGATGTATAAGTTATATATGCGTTGTAAAAATTATATGTGCGTTGAAATGAATTAAAGTGAATTGAAATATATTTATATACGAATATATATACATATACATATATATATATACTCCCCTCGTCCACAGACCATGGACGATATTTATTGGTTGTGATATTGTTTGTATTATTTGGTTGATGTGAAATTTGGTGAATAATGCGAATGGTTGATATAAATTGTTTGTGGTTGAGAATGATTGATTATGGTTGAAAAATACCCATTTGTGGT
Source organism: Allium sativum (assembly GCA_030737875.1). Lineage (NCBI taxonomy): Eukaryota > Viridiplantae > Streptophyta > Magnoliopsida > Asparagales > Amaryllidaceae > Allium > Allium sativum. Next base: position 295,114,805 of record CM060912.1, read on the forward strand.
TGAAACAAATTAGAATAGGATTGTGGAAATGAAAATAAAACATGTCGCCTGCGTGCGAACTAGATGCATGAATCCCCATTGTCAAAAACTGCAAGGTTTTAAGGTAGAGCGAGGAGCCGTACTTCGATACGGTCCCGGTTTTAACTACCCCGCCGTTATGCTGCCGAAATTTTCAATAATATTCATGTGTTAGAATTATTTTCATTTGTTGAAATTATTTTCATGTGTTGAAACTGAATACATGCATTGAATAGAAATTCATTCGTTGAATAGAAATTCATGTGTTAAATGGTATTCGTGTTTTAAATAAATTGTTTTATAATAAAAATCATATTTTTATCATCTATATGAACTATATAAAATAGTCATGTTTTGAAATAAATTGTTTTATAGTAAAAATCATATTTTTATCATCTGTATGAACTATATAAAATAGTCGTGTTTTGAAATAAATTGTTTTATAATAAAAATCATATTTTTATCATCTATATGAACTATATAAAATAGTCATGTTTTGAAATAAATTGTTTTATAATAAAATCATATTTTTATCATCTATATGAACTATATAAAATAGTCGTGTTTTGAAATAAATTGTTTTATAATAAAAATCATATTTTTATCATCTATATGAACTATATAAAATAGTCGTGTTTTGAAATAAATTGTTTTTAATAAAAAAAATAATTTTATCATCTATATGAACTATATAAAATAGTCGTGTTTTGAAATAAATTATTTTATAATAAAAATCATATTTTTATCATCTATATGAACTATATAAAATAGTCGTGTTTTGAAATAAATTGTTTTATAATGAAAATCATATTTTTATCATCTATATGAACTATATAAAATAGTCGTGTTTTGAAATAAATCGTTTTACAATAAAAATCACATTTTTACTCTATACATGAATTGTTGAAAATAGTGAAGTATTGAAATAATGTCTGTTGGATAAAAATATCATTTTTATCAAATATATGAAATGAATATGGTTTTGAAATCGAAGAATGGATTATATATATATATATATATAATTAAAATAAATCGAATAATGAAACTGCAGTTCGTGTTTTGAAACCGTGATTTCAAACGATTAGTGCGGGAGATCCGACCGTCGGATTTTCCCGAAACCACAACCGTTGGGTTCGCCTTGGAAATATCTTTCCAACGGTACCAACTTTGTGAAGATCCAACGGTTTGATTGTCTAGAATGTTTAATTCAAATCTAAAGAAAAACAGCGCCAGAATTGATTATATTAATATATATATATATATATAATTAAATTAAATCGAATAATGACGGAAACACCCCACCTCCGTTAAGGTCACTCACAAAGGGAATGCCTTAACTTTACAGGAGGTTTATAAGTAAAAGCCACAAATAAACACAAGACAGATATAAATACACATATTTTAAATAGCGGAAACCAAACAAACTTTTATTTCATCAATACGTGTTCAAACAAAACATTTCCATAATTGTCTCAAAATACTTCCAACATTACAACCTCATTACTGTCTTGATTATTAAAGAAGCATAAAACATAAATAAAGTGACAAAAATCTCCATAGTGATATCCAAAGCCATAATCCGAGCAAAAGAGATCCAAACCATAAATCTACGGTCTTGGAGCTTGCAACGAATCTGACTGAGCTGAGTTGTTTCCTCCCTGTGGACCTGGGAGAGGGGAGAACGAAAGAAAAGAGGACGAAAAGAAAATAGAGTCAGACATAAAGCCTGAGTAAATCTAGTAACTTTTCATTATGTGAATAAGAAAAAGGGCATGATAGATATAAACTGAAAATAGGAAAGTGTCACAAGCTAAGGCAATGTCGCTTAGAATCGAATGTACTATCGCACCCACGCTATATCTCTGCACCTACTTGAGCTTATTCTAACTGGCACCCCATGCTGAGGGTGAAGTGATCGCCATTTTCTAAAGATCGGCTCCTACTCGCGTAAACATGTGTCATACGGCCCCCAATAATTGTAGATACCTATGCTGGTCCCACCATGGGGTGTATCAAGACCCATGGTGAAGGCCCCGACACAATTCTAGAAGGCATAGGTTATACTACTGGTGTCCCCAGTGCCCTGTTTGTCTGCTCCGGAGTGTGTGCACGCCAGCACCCCGTTAGAACCTACACTGTGCACCCACCGTCGTCGTTTTGACCGCTTACAATCAGCCCAGTAATCGTGCCCCACCCTGCCCAGTTTCAGGGTACCATGATACCTAACTTGGGTTACTGCTGAAACGGGTCCCTCGTTACTAGGGTTTTCTAGTCAAACGTGTTAAGTGGTTAAGTGTCTGTATTTACCTAACCTCACCCATCAATTCTTGTTAACATGTTGAATTTGGTTAAGTGTTTATAGTTGACTTAACCCTACCATCTGTCCTTAGCCTCTTAAAGAACATGACCACTCACATTAGACAGATATTGCTACGGTTACTGGATGTGCCGGTCGGTTCCGGGCAGGTTTACACCGTAGCTCAGTCTAACCTCGGGTCTTTAATGGGCTCAATGCTTAACCACCCACATTGGATAGGTATTGTTGTGACTACTGGACAGTCGGGCGGGTCCGGGCAGGTTTACGTCACAACTCAATCCAACCTCGGGTTAAGCATACCGTGTTTTCTAAATTTACATATTTTATCACTTCTCAATTTCATATGTAAATGTCATGTCTTTTATTCTTGGGTATAACAATTCATACCACTTAAATGTCATTGTCGTTGGCATGTGTCAAACATGCCAACATATATTTTTCATGTTTTACACCCAATGTTATTACCCCCGTTTGTACATTCGCAACATTATAACAAATGTTGGGCTCGACACAATTCAGCCCAACTTTATAAACGTGAGAAAAGGGGAAATCAAGCACATGTAACATTTTACAATACACAAAGGTGTGTGGCGTATGAACTTGCAATTTCGCGATTCAACTAACATAAATTATGGGTCATGTGAACTTGCATTCAAATCAAAGTATAACTAAGTAGGTGACATATGAAATGGAATAGTTTAGGCTTATACAAACTTGGGTTTAAACATGTTTAACTTGGCATAACGTCAACCACAAAACTAACATGTTATATATTCACCAAAATGTCCAATTTTAACATCTAATCATATAGCCTATTTCAACATGAACTTGCATAGTTTATGTAACCCAAACGATACTTAACATATATCCAATTATACTTGCAAATAAACATAAGAATGTGTTCATAGGTTTTGGGTCAAAAAGGTCTCAAATCTAGAACATATTTACATAAGCCTTAATTTAGACTTAGTGAATGTACATAGTCCATGCCATAGACAAAAACATAAAGGAATCAAATTCTAGTTTTTGCCACAAACTTGCAAGTGCCATTATTTTCATATACAATTGTTCAATAGGCTTGCATCAATCAATTTAGGCCACAAATATCAATACACAAGTCATGATAGAATCATTACAATACACAGAATTTATATCATTATCATACAATAACACAATTCTATTTTCATTTACATCGAATCACGTTACAGTTTTTATTCATATTCTGAAAGGTCACTATACTTACAATGAATGCAGAATCTTGAATTCTGGATTTTGAATTCTGAAATTGAGATGCGTTCCTTTGGGTAGATTAACGTTGTGTTGATTAATTTGATTAAGCTTTAGTCTTCTTCTTAATTTGATTCGTCTCTAAGCTTTTCTCTCTTGACGGCTATGCTCAATTCCTTCCTGGCAGCATGACGACTCCCATCTTATTTTTTTTTTGTGAATTTTAGTTGATACTTAGGGTGTATATATAGATCTTTAAATTGTTTTGAGTCGTCAGAAGAAGACAGGAGGAATCTAGACCATACAAAGTTCAAAGAGCTAATCAAGAGGTGACATGTCAGCCCTAATGACACACTGAGCCGCAGAAATTCGAGCCAGAGCCAGACCCAGCCAGCCAGATCGACCAGGTAGGTCGACTGGCAAGTCGACACCCATGTCGATACTATGGTCGACCTGGGGTGACCAGGTCGACACCATGGTCGACCCTATGGTCGACCTGGTCCCTGGGCGGGAATTTTCCCGCCCAACCCAGTTTGAACCTGTTTTTCGAATTTCGAATTTGAAACTGAGCTGTTTGAATTTTAAATTTTATTCTGAAACTTCCGAAGGTCATAACTCCTTCATAAGGAGTCCGATTCATGCAAACTCGGACTCTATCTTAAGCAGAATTCTGAGACGAACGCAATGGCGTAACCCATTTCCCTTAATTCTTTCATTTAGAATTAATTATACTTTAATTCGTGAATCTTAATGTTATAGAATTCACGGGGTGTTACATTCTCCCCCTTTAAAAGGATTTCGTCCCCGAAATCTTCAAGTTAGGAAGAATGTATATCCTACCATCCAACCGTCCATCTACTCAACCAACAAACACAGGCATCCACTGTCCTTAAAAGACTTCTAATGCTTCATGATCATATGCATAGTATGTGTACATGTCCTTATCTAATGCAGAAATCAGGTGGTCTACTGATTCAGTTGACCTCCTTAATGCGAATCATGTAAGTGTCATGAATCCATTATGTATGCAAGTTTTTCCTACTCATAATTCTATATGAATGCATAACTATTCATACAAATGCGACGACCATATGACAGCATATCAAGTTTCAACCATATACAAATGAGAATACATATATGCAATACGAAGTGACTGAGCCGATCTAAAACCTAGGGTGTGTGTGTATATGCATCCACGAGCAACCACTAGCAATCACTAGCAACCATTTGCAGCCATCATCCATAACATGTTTTTAAATACATGTTTGCATCCATTTGTTTTCTACCTAAGGAGTTTGGAAAAGGACCGAGGAGATATACCTGAAAAGATAGATAAAGCATAACTTAAGGAAAAAGAGAGATCAAAGATGTACCCTCAAAAAGAAGAGGGTAGGCAGCGCGTATTCTGTCCTCAGTTTCCCAAGTCGCGTCTTCCTCGGCGTCGCTCCACTGAACTTTAACGAGTTTGACTTCGCGGTTGCGTAGCTTTTTCACTTCAGTTCCTAAGATGCGGGTTGGAACTCTCCTCACAATTGCTTCACGTTCCACTTCGGCTTCTTCTAGAATGCTAGGTTCCACTACTTCCGCAGACTCATGCAAACACTTCCGGAGGTGAGAAACATGAAAGACATTGTGAACTCCGGCCAGTCTCTCGGGTAGCTCTAATCTATAGGCCATCTTCCCAACCTTCTCGATGATAGGAAACGGTCCTACAAATCTTGGTGCTAGCTTTCTTGCGGATCCAAAGCGAACGATGTTCCTTAAAGGGGATAGCTTAAGGAAAACCCTGTCCCCAACCTCAAACTCAAGGTCGGTCCTTCTTTTGTCGACGTAGGATTTTTGTCTGTCTTGGGCTGTCTTCATCCTTCTCCGTATCAAGTCCACTTTCTTTGAAGTCTCTCGAATCATGTCTGGCCCAAGTATAAGCTTATCTGTAGACTCCCACCAACAAGTTGGTGATTTGCACGGTCTTCCATACAAGGCTTCGAAGGGTGCCATGCCTATGGTAGCTTGGTAGTTGTTGTTGTAGGAAGATTCCACTAAAGGTAGGTGATCCTCCCACGTCCCTCCAAAGTCAAGAACGCAAAATCTCAAAAGATCCTCTAAAACTCTATTCACCCTTTCCGCCTGGCCATCGGTTTGGGGGTGACAGGCCGTGCTCAAACATAACTGTGTGCCTACAGCTTCTTGCAGACTCCGCCAAAACTCACTTGTGAAGATAAGGTCTCGGTCACTAACAAATGCTGGAGGGTATCCCATGAAGTCGAACTATTTCCTTGAGATAAAGAGATGCTAGAGATGCGGCAGTCCTTCTACTTTTAACGGGTATAAAGTGGGCGCTTTTAGTAAGCCAATCCACTATTACTCAAATGCTAGTATTGCCTCTTCTTGACCTAGGCAGTCCATCAATGAAGTCCATTGAAATGCTATTCCACTTCCACTGTGGGACCTCTAAAGGATGAAGTAGTCCTCCAGGTTTCTTCTGTTCCGCCTTGACCTATTGGCAGGTCATGCACTTAGAAACGAAATCTGCCACATCCTGCTTCATGCCGCTCCAAAAGAAATTTCTTTTTATATCCTTGTACATCTTATCACCGCCAGGGTGTATAGTCATCTGGGAATGATGCGCTTCCTCGAGAACCTTCTTTGTTAACTCTCTTGCTTGTAGGACGCATAATCTTCCATCTCGCCTCAGCCAACCCTTATCATCGATGGCGTATCTACTGAGGTGACTAGAAGTTTCCCCCTTGATAAGCTTATCAATCACATCAACAAGCTGAGGGTCTTCACGTTGTGCAGCCCCTATTGAGTCCAAGAGAGTAGGGCATACTTCGAGAGATGCTAGCAAACCCGGTACAAAATCCGAGGAGGGCCTAAAGTTAAAACTAGCTATATACTCCAAGCTTTTCCTTTCTACAAAGAGCGGGCTTAAGGTCAGTTTCTTTCATCTCAACGCGTCTGCTACAACGTTGCCTTTGCCGGGAGTATAGGATATTTCAAAATCATACGAGGCAAGAAACTCCATCCATCTTTGCTGCCTCAAGTTAAGATCCTTCTGCGAGAAGAGATATTTCAACGATTTATGGTCAGTGTATAATTCGATCTTCTCACCTACGAGATAATGGCGCCAAGACTTAAGCGCAAAGACGATGGCGGCTAACTCAAGATCGTGGTTTGGGTAGTTCTTTTCATGAACTTTCAATTGTCTTCCACCACAAGCTACTACCCTTCCTTCTTGCAATTGAACAGCGCCTAGTCCCGTTCCACATGCATATGTGTATACTGTGAACATTTTGCTTCCGTCAGGCAGAGTTAGAACTGGAGCCGTTGTAAGAGCCCTTTTTAATCGTTGGAAAGCAAACTCGCAGTCCAAATCCCAAGTGAACGCCAGATTCTTCTTTGTTAGCCTTGTGAGTGGAGCTGAGATTTTCGCGAAATCCCTAATAAACTTTCGGTAAAAACCGACTAGCCCAAGAAAGCTTCGAACTTCGGTTGCATTTATTGGTGTCTTCCAATCTTGCACTGCCACTACTTTCGCGGGGTCCACAGCCAACCCTTCTTTGGACACTATATGTCCAAGAAATCTTACTTCTTTTCTCCAAAAATGACACTTGGATAATTTGGCTTTTAGCTGATGTGCACGGAGAGTATCCATGATTTCTTTCAGATGCTGAGCATGTTCTTCCTCATTCTTTGAGAAGATTAAGATATCATCTACGAAGACAACTATAAATTTATTGAGGAATTCTCTGAACACCCTGCTCATTAGGTCTACAAAATAAGCAGGTGCGTTTGTCAAGCCGAAAGGCATGACAAGCCACTCGAAGAAACCGTCTGGGGTTCTGAACGTCGTTTTATCAATGCTGTCTTCAGCTACTCTTAGCTGATGGAATCAAGTTGCCAGATCAAGTTGGGAGAAGACCGACGCACCTACAAGCTGATCAAACAAATCGTCGATTCGGGGAAGAGGGTGCCTATTTTTCTTGGTCAATTTGTTTAACTCCCTATAGTCGACGCAAAGGCGAAGCGAACCGTCCGCTTTGGTTGCGAACACCACTGGAGCACCCCATTCCGAAATGCTCCGTCTAATGAACCTCTTTTCGAGAAGTTCTTTAACCTTCTTACTGAGCTCCTTTCTATCCTTGGGAGCCATGTGTCTGACAGGTAAAGCTACAGGCTTTGCATTATCCACAAGATATATGCGGAAGTCTATTTCCCACCTCGGAGGTAAGCCTTTCACCTCCTCAAAGACATCCGGATATTCCCGGACTACTCTAACTGACTGCAAATTCTCATCAAAAGCATCTAGCGACTCTAGATAACTAAGCATAACTGCATTCAAGGGATTACAAGAAATTTCCAGAGTGTTACCAAGCCGAGTCAAGAGTCTAACTACTCTTTTCTCACAATCAAGGATGGCACCATTACTGGATAACCAGTCCATGCCTAAGATCAAACCATATCCTGAAAAGCCCAAAACAAAGGCATTACAACTAAACTCAACGCTGAGAATAGAGATTTTCAAACCCAAACAAACCATTGACAAGTAAGCGGAGCCCCCAATTGGATTTGAAACTACTAAGAGATCTTCTACCATACTAGTGCCTAGATGCAGAGATTCTACTAGGGCAGATGAAATAAAGGAGTGTGATGCGCCAGAGTCAAAAAGTGTGCGAACTGGATGATCATAAAGATAGACTACACTTTCTACAGAAATAATACTACCTCGTTCCTGCGGAGGTGCCACTAGCGCATGAACCTGACCCCCTGAAGTGGATCCGGCTTTCTATCCCTGCCCTCTCTTCTTTGGGCAGTCCTTAGCCATGTGTCCAACCTCACCGCAATGGAAGCAAGTAGCACTCATCTTCCTCTTCTTCTTTCTGCAGTCATTCACCACATGTCCAACAAAGCCACAGAAATAACATTTCCTTTTCTCACGTGTCTTGTTATTATTGTTGTCGTCCTTTCCTCCTTGACTATTATCCATCTTCTTGTTCGGCGATTCTTCCATTTGCTGGTTCATGTAGAGGAGGAGGAGTAAAAGCATCTATAGCTGGGGAGTAAGGTTCCCAGACATGCTGAAACAGAAAGGAAAGATTTAAAACGAAAGACAGAGAGAGATAGTGCACATGGCTTTTGGGGGATTATGCCTTTTTATAAATATAACACTTTTTCTTGAAAAAAAATGCTTCTTTAAACTTTCTTTTGAAAACAATTTCAAAAACTTTTATCTTATCTAGTAAACCTATGCTCTGATACCAAGTGAAACACCCCACCTCCGTTAAGGTCACTCACAAAGGGAATGCCTTAACTTTGGTGGATGTTTATAAGTAAAATCCACAGATAAACACAAGACAGATATAAATACACATATTTTAAACAGCGGAAACCAAACAGACTTTTATCTCATCAATACATGTTCAAACAAAACATTTCCATAATTGTCTCAAAATACTTCCAACATTACAACCTTATTACTGTCTTGATTATTAAAGAAGCATAAAACATAAATAAAGTGACAAAAATCCCCATAGTGATATCCAAAGCCATAATCCGAGCAAAAGAGATCCAAACCATACATCTACGGTCTTGGAGCTTGCAAAGAGTCTGACTGAGCTGAGTTGTTTCCTCCCTATGGACCTGGGGAGGGGGGGACGAAAGAAAAGAAGACGAAAAGAAAATAGAGTCAGACATAAAGCCTGAGTAAATCTAGTAACTCTTCAGTATGTGAATAAGAAAAAGGGTATGATAGATATAAACTGAAAACAGGAAAGTGTCACAAGCTAAGTGTCGCTTAGAATAGAATGTACTATCGCACCCACACTATATCTCTGCACCTACTTGAGCTTATTCTAACTGGCACCCCATGCTGAGGGTGAAGTGATCCCCATTTTCTAAAGATCGGCTCCTACTCGCGTAAACATGTGTCATATGGCCCCCAAGAATTGTAGATACCTATGCTGGTCCCACCATGGGGTGTATCAAGACCCATGGTGGCGGCCCCGACACAATTCTAGAAGGCATAGGTTATACTACTGGTGTCCCAAGTGCCCTGTTTGTCTGCTCCGGAGTGTGTGCACGCCTGCACCCCGTTAAAACCTACACTGTGCACCCACCGCCATCATTTTGACCGCTTACAATCAGCCCAGTAATCGTGCCCCACCCTGCCTAGTTTCAGGGTACAATGATACCTAACTTGGGTTACTGCTGAAACGGGTCCCTCGTTACTAGGGTTTTCTAGTCAAACGTGTTAAGTGGTTAAGTGTCTGTATTTACCTAACCTCACCCATCAATTCTTGTTAACATGTTGAATTTGGTTAAGTGTTTATAATTGACTTAACCCTACCATCTGTCCTTAGCCTCTTAAAGCACCTGGCCACTCACATTAGACAGATATTGCTACGGTTACTGGATGTGCCGGTCGGTTCCGGGCAAGTTTACACCGTAGCTCAGTCTAACCTCAGGTCTTTATTGGGCTCAATGCTTAACCACCCACATTGAATAGGTATTGTTGTGACTACTGGACAACCGGGCGGGTTCGGACAGGTTTACGTCACAATTCAATCCAACCTCGGGTTAAGCATACCGTGTTTTCTAAATTGACATATTTTATCACTTCTCAATTTCATATGTAAATGTCATGTCTTTTATTCTTGGGTATAATAATTCATACCACTTAAATGTCATTGTCGTTGGCATGTGCCAAACATGCCAACATATATTTTTCATGTTTTACACCCAACGTTATTACCCCCGTTTGTACGTTCGCAACATTATAACAAATGTTGGGCTCGACACAATTCAGCCCAACTTTATAAACGTGAGAAAAGGGGAAATCAAGCACATGTAACATTTTACAATACACAAAGGTGTGTGGCGCATGAACTTGCAATTTAGCTATTCAACTAACATAAATTATGGGTCATGTGAACTTTCATTCAAATCAAAGTATAACTAAGTAGGTGACATATGAAATGGCATAGTTTAAGCTTATACAAACTTGGGTTTAAACATGTTTACTTGGCATAATATCAACCACAAAACTAACATGTTGTATATTCACCAAAATGTCCAATTTTAACATCTAATCATATAGCCTATTTCAACATGAACTTGCATAGTTTATGTAACCCAAACGATACTTAACATAGATCCAATTATACTTGCAAATAAATATAAGAATGTGTTCATAGGTTTTGGGTCAAAAAGGTCTCAAATCTAGAACATGTTTACATAAGCCTTAATTTAGACTTAGTGAATGTACATAGTCCATGCCATAGACAATAACATAAAGGAATCAAATTCTAGTTTTTTCCACAAACTTGCAAGTGCCATTATTTTCATATACAATTGTTCAATAGGCTTGCATCAATCAATTTAGGCTACAAATATCAATACACAAGTCATGACAGAATCATAACAATACACAGAATTTATATCATTATCATACAAAAACACAATTCTATTTTCATTTACATCGAGTCACGTCACAGTTTTTATTCATATTCTGAAAGGTCATAATACTTACAACGAACGCAGAATCTTGAATTCTGAAATTGAGATGCGTTCCTTTGGGTAGATTAACGTTGCGTTGATTAATTTGATTAAGCTTTAGTCTTCTTCTTAATTTGATTCGTCTCTAAGCTTTTCTCTCTTGACGGCTATGCTCAATTGCTTCCTGGCAGCATGACAACTCCCATCTTATTTTTTTGTGTGAATTTTAGTTGAGACTATATAGATTTTTAAATTGTTTTGAGCCGTCAGATGAAGACAGGAGGAATCTAGACCATACAAAGTTCAAAGAGCCAATCAAGAGGTGACATGTCAGCCCTAATGACACACCATGCCACAGAAATTCGAGCCAGACCCAGCCAGCCAGGTCGACCAGGTAGGTCGACTGGCAGGTCGACACCCAGGTCGACACTATGGTCGACCTGGGGTGACCAGGTCGACACCTTGGTCGACCCTATGTTCAACCTGGTCCCTGGGCGGGAATTTTCCCGCCCAGCCCAGTTTGAACCTGTTTTTCGAATTTCGAATTTGAAACTGACCTGTTTGAATTTTAAATTTTATTCTGAAACTTCCGAAGGTCATAACTCCTTCATACAGAGTCCGATTCACGCAAACTCGGACTCTATCTTAAGTAGAATTCCGAGACGAACGCAATGGCGTAACCCATTTCCCTTAATTCTTTCATTTAGAATTAATTATAATTTAATTTGTGAAGCTTAATGTAATAGAATTCACGGGGTGTTACAATGACGTTGTAGTTCATATTTTGAAAACGTAACTTCAAACGATTAGTGCGGGAGATCCGACCGTCGGATTTTCCGAAAACTGAAACCGTTGGATTCGTTTTGAAAAGATCTTTCTAATGATATAAAATTTGTGAGGATCCAATGGTTGGATTTTCAGATATGTGTAAATCAAATCTGGAGAAAAACAGCGCCACGGCCGCGTTATGGCCTGAAATGTTGTTTTGAATAAATTGGCTATTTTTAACAAATAAAAATAGCGATAAATCGTGATAAAATGTTATAAACGATATGGAATGGAAATAAACTGATTTTGCTTGGTTTATGTGATATTTGATGGTTGAATGTGTTTGGCGTGAAAACTACATTAAAGAACAAAATTGGTGATGTCGAATAATTTAACCATTGAAATGGATTGATTTGAAATTATAAATATACGTGAATTATTTGAAAAGGCCGAGTTAATTCTCATTTCAAATAATTGATCAAAGATTGAAAGTCGAAGATATGAGGACGATGCAAGACCGATGATCTTCACGACGAATGGAGGGGTGCTACTCATGCTCATGATAGGAGTAGCTACCTAGAAGGGTTGAAGTAGTAGCCGTCTGGACGTACGTGTTGATTGTACGGATATGCGAGGTATTGAGTGCCTCCGGTTTCGTTCAGACCCAGAAGGACTTGTAAATGGACTGTGTGTCTGACATTGGATTCCATTCTGTGTGATTGATAAACGTCAGCTGCATGGCGTGAATTGCCTGTGTGGCATGCTAAGATGCAATAATCAAAGCTTTTGTTGAAAAGCAGAGCTTTGTGGTGGATGATCAAAGCAACGCCTGTGTGGCATAGCTTTGTATATAATGTTAATTCGCGAGCCTCACACCTCGGTATGAGCCAGAAACGGGAGACGGACTTCAGGGAGGACATGCGTTTCCTTCTAGCTAGGAGTGGTGCTTTGGGTTTTACATGCCCGGGTATTTTACTTATGTGGATGATGGAAAACGAGGCCTCGGTTAGCTTCGGTCTCTTCGGAGCCGATGGTGTGGTCAGATATGACCGGTGACGCCCTATAGGGCGGGGAAACGCAGTGTTCAGGAATTTTAATCCACATCGGTGGACCAGCACTGACGATCCAAGGCTTGCCTGCGCGCTTGCCTGAGGGGCGGGCTAGAGGGTCTCGAATTCGGTAAGGACTATCTTTTGCCTTGGTTCATAACGGAAATTCAATTTCCAAATACGACATCGTGCGGTTTTGATTGTATACCTATATATGGCGACATAGTGATATGGGGCGCTTATGCCGTCTATGATTGATATTTATGGTTGCATCTAAAATTAGAAACTAACTGGAAATGAGCTAGGATGGATGGTTTCCTGGGTATTGGTCTGATGTTGGTTTCGTCCTTCGGGGTTAATACTTAAGGAATCGTTCTCTTACTAGTTTACGATTGGAGTCTGATTAAGAATTAAACGATAAAATTTACATTTCAAATGATTTGTTTTCCTCGTATCAAACATATTTGGCCATTATAAGGTAAAAATCTATCCTCCAGTTTGTGTTGCATTGTGTGATGGGAATTGAGTCTTATAATGGCCCCATTTTTATAAAAAGCACTGTGATGTTTAAAATATTTATTTGTTTTAAAGCACTGACAATCCAATGGAGTAAACCTGTTTCGCGAAAGTGGCGTGGTCCTATGATTAGCCATATTTGAAAATGTGTTAAGTAGATTTCACATACCAGTCCCATGACTGACTCGTAGTTTGTTTCACTTGCAAACTCGGGTGCCAATTTTTCTACACGGGCAGCCTTGTATTCAGGTTTTAGCAGGCACTTTCTAGATAGCTGGAGCTGAAGATGGATTCTATCATTTATCTCTTTTTATGTTGTTCAGCTCCTGTTGTACATATTATGTTTTCTTTTCCGCAGTAGACATTTATGTATAGCTGTAACACCCCACATCCGTTAGTGTCACTCACAAAGGGAATGCACTAAATTCTGTGGAGCATTTAGGGTAAAAGATGCAGATAAATTACAAGACAGACAGAAATTAAACAGCGGAAAATAAAACTTTACTTTATTGACAAGATAGTTTGTACAACAATTGTTTTCCAATATCAGAATATCATCTGTCGTACAAAATAAAGAAGCATAACAATACATTTATATTCCCCAATGTAGCATAAGCCAGCCATAGCAGCGAAAAGGAGAGTCCAAAGCACTTTGTCCAAGAATCTTCAAGCTTGGGAAGAGCAGCGGTCCAATCTAACCTGAGCTGAACTATTCCCTCCTCAACTACCTAGGGGGGTGGGGGAACGAAAGAAAAGTAGAGTCAGACATAAAGCATGAGTAAGTCTAGTGACTATTCAGTCTATGGATAAGAAAAAGAGCATGATAAGTATATGCTGGAAATGGGAAAGCACCCTAAACTAAGTTAAGTTATCTCGAACCGAATATACTATCGTACCCCATACTAATCTCTGCACCACCTAACTAGTGTCTTAACTAGTAATGATAACGTGATCCCAATCCTTGTAATTTTTGTTGCCTTCAGTCGTATATTTATTGTTTCTGACCTAGATCTAATCTAGGATTTACGCTATCTTCCGAACGATGCCCTCTAGTCTAGGATACACTACCTAGAGTGGTATATGTTCCTAGACTTTTTCCACGTATGTGTCGTGAATCGTGATCGCTTGTCTAGATGCACATGTCCTGTAATGTGCGGCCCGAGTTCCGTGTAAGGGCTACTCTAGAAATACGGAACTCGGTCGGGAGCTTTCAGATATCCGCCGATGCAGATGCTAAGGTCTGTTTTTTTTCTAGTGGTTATGGTCCCACTCAACCCCTCCCTCAAATAATGAAAGACCATCCTTGAAAATTGAGAACTATGCGCAGGTCCCCCTATGCCCCACTGTCCTATGGCCATCCGCAACCATAAATAGATAGCAAGTATATGGTCTTTTGGAGTTCTCCGCCTTTCCGCTTCACGTATCTCGATTGACTCAAGATGGTAGGTAGACGACGAGTTGCTATCACAGGGCTACCGTCTTCTCGCTGAATCACGCTGGTCCATCCTAGTCTTTAGGTTGCCATATTTTGCAACCAAGGCATACCCTTGGTTCTTCTAACGCAAACCTTAACCTCTGTGAGCCCAAGAGGATCATCTGCAGCCTCACAGAGGGATACCAAGAGTACCCTCACGTCCCCTCGAAGCCTCGGGCTTCGTAACCCAATTCGTTGGAGCCTTCTAGAATCAGACGGACGTACGCTCCTTCTCGTGTTCTACTAAGATTTACTACTTAGTTTCTTTCCTTCATCAAGTTGGTTAAGTGTCATTAGTCAATTCAAGTTAACTTAACCCATCCCTTTTGTCATATTATACTGGTTAAGTGTTGCCTCCTTATGTTAACTTAACCTCACCATCTGTTTAACTAACCTGTTACAACGGTTAAGTGTCTCCTTATATAACTTAACCCTACTACTTGTTTAATTAACATGTTATAATGGTTAAGTGTTGTCCATTCACGTTTAACTTTACTACAAGTCAAATTACACTGGTTAAGTGTTCTTGTTACTTAACTCTAATCATTCATGTTATATTGGTTCTAACTTACTTAATCCTAACCCACTTGTCAAATCAACTTGTTATCATGGTTAAGTGTTCTAATTTTACTTAACCTCGATCACTTGTCTCACTAACATGTTTCTATGGTTAAGTGTTCTAATTAACTTAACCCCAATCACTTATCTCACTAACATGTTTCTATGTTTAAGTGTTCTAATTAACTTAACCTCAATCACTTGTCTCACTAACATGTTTCTATGGTTAAGTGTTCTAATTAACTTAACCTCAATCACTTGTCACACTAACATGTTTCTATGATTAAGTGTTCTAATTAACTTAACCTCACTCTCTAGTCCAGTTTAATCATGTTAGAATGGTAAAACATTTGCTTAACCTTACCCACTCCCTTAGTCAACATATTAAATTGGTTAAGTGTCCAGATTAACCTAACCCTACCCACCAATTTAGTTAACATGTTGAATTTGGTTAAGTATTAATTCAATTGACTTAACCCTATCAATCCTGACTCAACCTTAATTTTTTAATTGAAGCACCAACCACTCACATTAGACAGATATTGTCGTGGTAACTGAACAGCCGGTCGGTTCTGGGCAGGTTTACACCACAACTCATGTCTAACCTCGGGTCTTTATTGGGCTCAATGCTTAACCACCCACATTGGATAGGTATTGTTGTGATTACTGGACAGCCGGTCGGTTCCGGGCAGGTTTACATCACAACTCAATCCAACCTCGGGTTAAGCATATCGTATTTTCTAAGTTTACATATTTGTCTCTTTTCAATTTTATATGTAAATGTTTTGTGGCCCATTATCCAAATTCGTTATTCTTGGGTATAATAATTTATACCACTTAAATTTCACAAGTCGTTGGCATGTGCCAAACATGCCAACAAATATATTTTAATTAAACCCAGCGTTATTTTCCCCGTTTGTACGTTCGCAATATTATAACATATGTTGGGCTTCAACATTTCAACCCAACTTAGAAGCATCAAAAAAAAAAGAGGCTTAGAACATGATATATTCTAAGTAACATAAAAGGGGTGTGTGAACGCATGAACTTGCAACATAGCGATTTAACTAACATAAATTATGTGGTGCATGAACTTGCTATATAGCGATTTAATTAACATAAATTAGTGGTGCATGAACTTGCAATATAACGATTTAATTAACATAAATTAGTGGTGCATGAACTTGCTATATAGCGATTTAATTAACATAAATTATGTGGTGCATGAACTTGCAATATAACGATTTAATTAACATAAATTAGTGGTGCATGAACTTGCAATATAGCAATTTAATTAACATAAATTAGTGGTGCATGAACTTGCAATATAGCGATTTAATTAACATAAATTATGTGGTGCATGAACTTGCAATATAGCGATTAACATAAATTAGTGGTGCATGAACTTGCAATATGGCGATTTAACTAACATAAATTAGGGGATTGTGTACTTGCATTGTAATAGCATATAATTTTGACATAAATCATAAACCTAAACATGAGTCATGGGTTTCAATCTATTCATGTAAACTTGCATTTAAAATATGAACCTAACTAAATTAGGTGTCACTTGTATTAGCATATGAATTTTATAACAACATAAGCCTAAAACATATTTTTATTTAGGCATAACACTAAACATAAACTAGTCATTTCCATAAAGTCACTATATGTTCACAAAAATGCTTACTTTTGTCACTAATACAAAAGTATAGTTTAACTTGAATTATGAGGCCTATTCCAACATAAACTTATACGAATCATGTTACCCCAAATGGATCCAACTACACTTGAAATGATCATAGGCATATATATACAAAGATCTAAATCATGTAGGCATAACAACGAATTATGTTTACATAAGTCTCAACTTGGTTGTAACAAAATATATACAACTTCTTATTAACCACAACATATAAATGTCAATTTCCAACATGAATCGTATACTTGCAAGGGGTGTTACTTTTCATTGCAAATGTACAATTAATCCAATATCATGTTAATTATACTACAACATCCCAAATCCATTTATAATAAAATCAGGATAACATACAATTATGAACTAGCATCGTTACAATTAAAGTACGATTCCATTTTCATTCTACACAAATCAAGTCTCAATTTTTATTCATATCGGAATAGTACTCTACTTACAACGTATGACGAATCTTGTATTCAGGATTCTGAATTCTGAATTTGGTGATGCTATCCTTTGAGGTTGACGTTGTTTTGATTTATTTGTTGTAGTTTTAAGCTTTGAATCAACTTTTAATCGTCTCTTAATTTGACGGCTACTCCTAATCTCTCTTCAGCAGCATGTCGGCTCCTTCTTTTTTTTCTCTCTTTTTTTTTGTGTGAATTAGGTTGTGAGAGCTATGTTGTTTATATAGAGTTGCAAGTTAATTTGAGCCATCGATGAAGCCAAGGTTAATACAAGCCGTCCGTTCTAAAGAGAAGCCAATTATGTTCACAATTTAAGGGCTGTAAATTACTCCTATTTCAAATTATGTCATAATTACTTTCTTAATGTACATTATCAACATTTATTATTAAATTTGTATGCACATTAGATACATCTCCCCTTTACACATTTATTATTAAATTTGTATGCACATTAGATACATCTCCCCTTTACACATTTATTATTAAATTTGTATGCACATTAGATACATCTCCCCTTTACATATTTATTATTATTTTTAATTAGCAACTTTAGTGTTAACAGAAATACGGGGTGTTACATTCTCCCCTCCTTAAAGGATTTCGTCCCCGAAATCTTCAAGTCTAGGAGAATGCATATCCTACCATCCAATCGTCCATCTACTCAGCCATCAAACACAGGCATCCATTTTCCTTAAAGGCTTATAATGCTTTTATGTTCATATGCATAGTGTGTGTATATGTCCTTATCTAATGCAAAATCAGGCGGTCTACTGATTCAGTTGACCTCCTTAATGCAAATCATGTCAGTGTCATGCGTCCAATATGTATGCAAATCCTAATGATACATATTATTTCTATATGAGTGCACAACCATTCACTCAAATGCAACATCCATATGATAGCACTTTAAGTTCAATTCATAAACAAATACATATATGTAAATGAAATATGAAGGCGTCTGAGCTGATCTAGTGCCTAATACGTGTGTATATGCATTCACGAGCAACCACTAACAACCATTCGCAACCATCAACCATAACATGTTTCAAATACATGTTTACATCCAAAAGGGTTTCTATCTAAGGATCGATGATACCTCCTAGAGGATATACCTTAAAAGCTAGAAATTAGTATGCATAGAATTCCTAAAAAAAGGAATCAAGGATGTACCCTTAAGAAAAAGGGTATGAGGCGCGTATGCCTTATCTTCAATCTCCTGTATCACGTCTTCTTGAGTTGTACTCAACTGTACCTTAACAGATTCAACTTCACGATTGCGAAGTTTCTTGACCTCCATTTCCAAAATAAACAAATGTCAACCATGATACTGAGTGTATATACTAGGATGATCAGAGGTATCTCCTCTTAGCTTATCCATCATGCCATAACTATGAGGGTCAAAAGGTCACTACATACTTTTTACCTCTCTTAAGGTTAGTCCTTCTCTATATAGAGCGCCTGCCATAACTATTCATCTCTCAAGCAAACCATCCTAGTCGAACTCGACATCCCTCAAGTACAAGCCCCAAAGGCCTAAACCAATATCAGACAAGCACCCGATGAATGTCTCCTCCGAAATTTGGACGATCTACGTGAGATGATCTAAGCAAAAACAACCAAACACTTGAGCACTAGTTAGGATATTTTACTATACAAGTACTAAGGTGCAGAGACTCAACTATGGAAGCAAATATGAACAAATGCGAAGTGCTAAAACCAAAAGAAAGAGTACAAACAGAAAAGCTAGACTCTTCCAACATAAATTTACTACCTTTCTCCTAGGTACGCTTAGTGGTAAAAGCATGTACTTGCCCTTCTGAAAAACTTGTCCTTTGTTCTTAATTATATGCCATATTCTGCCATAGTAAAGATACTTCCTCTTGTCTTAGGTTTTATAATCCCTTCCTCCTTCGTGAGCCAAGTCTACATCCATGAATTCCTCATCCTTGGGTTGTGCTCCTTAGCCAAACTCCTCATCCTCTTTCGTGTGTAATCATGTTGACAAATCTCTCGAAAGCTGCCTCCATCGTACAGAAAACCCTACTAAGCTTGAAAGAAAACTAGCCGCAGGTGAAACTACTACGGTTATAGATGGAAGTCGGGCACTACTTCGCCCTTCGATGAGGTTACCTCCCAGAAAGCCAGGAGCCCCAGAGACTCAAGAAAGAAGGGGACAAGAATTCAAACAGAGAATCAGAAGATAGTGCGTAAGGCTTTTGGGGAATATGCCTTTAAAACAAAACTTTTCTTTTGAAAATGCTTCTTTTAAAACTGTTCGAAAATAATAATTTTTTTCAAATCTTTTATCTGATCCGGTAACCTTCAGCTTTGATACCACGTGTAGCACCCCACATCCGTTAGTGTCACTCACAAAGGGAATGCACTAAGTTCTGTGGAGCATTTAGGGTAAAAGATGCAGATAAATTACAAGACAGACAGAAATTAAACAACGGAAAATAAAACTTTACTTTATTGATAAGATAGTTTTTACAACAATTGTTTTCCAATATCAGAGTATCATCTGTCGTACAAAATAAAGAAGCATAAAAATACATTTATATTCCCCAATGTAGCATAAGCCATCCATAGCAGCGAAAAGGAGAGTCCAAAGCACTTTGTCCAAGAATCTTCAAGCTTGGGAAGAGCAGCGGTCCAATCTAACCTAAGCTGAACTATTCCCTCCTCAACTACCTAGGGGGGTGGGGGAACGAAAGAAAAGTAGAGTCAGACATAAAGCCTGAGTAAGTCTAGTGACTATTCAGTCTATGGATAAGAAAAAGATCATTATAAGTATATGCTGGAAATGGGAAAGCACCCTAAACTAAGTTAAGTTATCTCGAACCGAATATACTATCGTACCCCATACTAATCTCTGCACCACCTAACTAGTGTCCCAACTAGTAATGATAACGTGATCCCAATCCCTGTAATTTTTGTTGCCTTCAGGCGTACATTTATTGTTTCTGACCTAGATCTAATCATGGATTTACGCTATCTTCCGAACGATGCCCTCTAGTCTAGGACACACTACCAAGAGTGGTATATGTTCCTAGACTTTTTCCACATATGTGTCGCGAATCGTTATCGCACGTCTAGATGCACATGTCTTGTAATGTGCGGCTCGAGTTCCGTGTGAGGGCTACTCTAGAAATACGGAACTCGGTCGGGAGCTTTCAGATATCCGCCGATGCAGATGCTAAGGTCTGTTTTTTTCTAGTGGTTATGGTCCCACTCGACCCCTCCCTCAACTAATGAAAGGCCATCCTTGAAAAATGAGAAATATGCGCAGGCCCCCCTATGCCCCACTATCCTATGGCCATCCGCAACCATAACTAGATAGCAAGTATATGATCATTTGGAGTTCTCTGCCTTTCCGCTTTACGTATCTCGATTGACTCAAGATGGTAGGTAGATGACGAGTTGCTATCACTGGGCTACCGTCTTCTCGCCGAATCACGTTGGTCCATCCTAGTCTTTAGGTTGCCGTATTTTGCAACCAAGGCATGCCCTTGGTTCTTCTAACGCAGACCTTAACCTCTGTGAGCCCAGGAGGATCATCTGCAGCCTCACAGAGGGATACCAAGAGTACCCTCACGTCCCCTCGAAGCCTCGGGCTTCGTAACCCAATTCGTTGGAGCCTTCTAGAATCAGACGGACATACGCTCCTTCTCGTGTTCTACTAAGATTTACTACTTAGTTTCCTTCCTTTATCAAGTTGGTTAAGTGTCATTAGTCAATTCAAGTTAACTTAACCCATCCCTTTTATCATATTATATTGGTTAAGTGTTGCCTCCTTGTGTTAACTTAACCTCACCATCTGTTTAACTAACCTGTTACAACGGTTAATTGTCTCCTTATATAACTGAAACCTACTACTTGTTTAATTAACAGGTTATAATTGTTAAGTGTTGTCCATTCACGTTTAACTTTACTACAAGTCATATTACACTGGTTAAGTGTTCTTGTTACTTAACTTTAATCATTCATGTTATATTGGTTCTAACTTACTTAATCCTAACCGACTTGTCAAATCAACTTGTTATCATGGTTAAGAGTTCTAATTTTACTTAACCTCAATCACTTGTCTCACTAACATGTTTCTACGGTTAAGTGTTCTAATTAACTTAACCCTAATCACCTATCTCACTAACATGTTTCTATGGTTAAATGTTCTAATTAACTTAACCTCAATCACTTGTCTCACTAACATGTTTCTATGGTTAAGTGTTCTAATTAACTTAACCTCAATCACTTGTCACACTAACATGTTTCTATGATTAAGTGTTCTAATTAACTTAACCTCACTCTCTAGTCCAATATAATCATGTTAGAATGGTTAAACATTTGCTTAACCTTACCCACTCCCCTAGTCAACATATTAAATTGGTTAAGTGTCCAGATTAACCTAACCCTACCCACCAATTTAGTTAACATGTTGAATTTGGTTAAGTATTAATTCAATTGACTTAACCCTATCAATTCTGACTCAGCCTTAATTTATTAATTAAAGCACCAACCACTCACATTAGACAGATATTGTCGTGGTAACTGGACAGCCGGTCGGTTCCGGGCAGGTTTACACCACAACTCATGTCTAACCTCGGGTCTTTATTGGGCTCAATGCTTAACCACCCACATTGGATAGGTATTGTTGTGATTACTGGACAGCCGGTCGGTTCCGGGCAGGTTTACATCACAACCCAATCCAACCTCAGGTTAAGCATATCGTATTTTCTAAGTTTACATATTTGTCTCTTTTCAATTTTATATGTAAATGTTTTGTGGCCCATTATCCAAATTCGTTATTCTTGGGTATAATAATTTATACCACTTAAATTTCACAAGTCGTTGGCATGTGCCAAACATGCCAACACATATATTTTAATTAAACCCAGCGTTATTTTCCTCGTTTGTACGTTCGCAATATTATAACATATGTTGGGCTTCAACATTTCAGCCCAACTTAGAAACATAAAAAAGAGAGGCTTAGAACATGATATATTCTAAGTAACATAAAAGGGGTGTGTGAACGTATGAACTTGCAACATAGCGATTTAACTAACATAAATTATGTGGTGCATGAACTTGCAACATAGCGATTTAATTAACATAAATTAGTGGTGCATGAACTTGCTATATAGCGATTTAATTAACATAAATTATGTGGTACATGAACTTGCAATATAGCGATTTAATTAACATAAATTAGTGGTGCATGAACTTGCAATATAGCGATTTAATTAACATAAATTAGTGGTGCATGAACTTGCTATATAGCGATTTAATTAACATAAATTATGTGGTGCATGAACTTGCAATATAGCGATTTAATTAACATAAATTAGTGGTGCATGAACTTGCAATATAGCGATTTAATTAACATAAATTAGTGGTGCATGAACTTGCAATATAGCGATTTAATTAACATAAATTATGTGGTGCATGAACTTGCAATATAGCGATTAACATAAATTAGTGGTGCATGAACTTGCAATATGGCGATTTAACTAACATAAATTAGGGGCTTGTGTACTTGCATTGTAATAGCATATAATTTTGACATAAATCATAAACCTAAACATGAGTCATGGGTTTCAATCTATTCATGTAAACTTGCATTTAAAATATGAACCTAACTAAATTAGGTGTCACTTGTATTAGCATATGAATTTTATAACAACATAAGCCTAAAACATATTTTTATTTAGGCATAACACTAAACATAAACTAGTCATTTCCATAAAGTCACTATATGTTCACAAAGATGCTTACTTTTGTCACTAATATAAAAGTATAGTTTAACTTGAATTATGAGGCCTATTCCAACATAAACTTATATGAATCATGTTACCCAAATGGATCCAACTACACTTGAAATGATCATAGGCATATATATACAAAGATCTAAATCATGTAGGCATAACAGTGAATTATGTTTACATAAGTCTCAACTTGGTTGTAACAAAATATATACAACTTCTTATTAACCACAACATATAAATGTCAATTTCCAACATGAATCGTATACTTGCAAGGGGTGTTACTTTTCATTGCAAATGTACAATTAATCCAATATCATGTTAATTATACTACAACATCCCAATTCCATTTATAATAAAATCATAATAACATACAATTATGAACTAGCATCGTTACAATTAAAGTACGATTCCATTTTCATTCTACACAAATCAAGTCTCAATTTTTATTCATATCGGAATAGTACTCTACTTACAACGTATGACGAATCTTGTATTCAGGATTTTGAATTCTGAATTTGGTGATGCTATCCTTTGAGGTTGACGTTGTTTTGATTTATTTGTTGTAGTTTTAAGCTTTGAATCAACTCTTAATCGTCTCTTAATTTGACGGCTACTCCTAGTCTCTCTTCAGCAGCATGACGACCCCTTCTTTTTTTTCTCTCTCTGTTTTTTTTTGTGTGAATTAGGTTGTGAGAGCTATGTTGTTTATATAGAGTTGCAAGTTAATTTGAGCCGTCGATGAAGCCAAGGTTAATACAAGCCATCCATTCTAAAGAGAAGCCAATTATGTTCACAATTTAAGGACTGTAAATTACTCCTATTTCAAATTATGTCATAATTACTTTCTTAATGTACATTATCAACATTTATTATTAAATTTGTATGCACATTAGATACATCTCCCCTTTACACATTTATTATTAAATTTGTATGCACATTAGATACATCTCCCATTTACACATTTATTATTAAATTTGTATGCACATTAGATACATCTCCCCTTTACACATTTATTATTATTTTTGAATTAGCAACTTTAGTGTTAACAGAAATACGGGATGTTACAATAGCTGAACTGTATTTTGTACTAAGTATGATCCTATATACTGTGTAACTCTGATGATTATATTTATCCAGTGTATTCTATTGTACATTATCTGGTGTATTTAATTATTTCTGTTCTTCTATTATCTGTTTATGTGTCATACTCCAAAGATTACCCTTGTCACCGTCTTATCGGGAATGGGGTCATCACAAAATGTTACAAATTCAATATCTTTCATAAATTTTAATTTTCTACTGATTTTTCTCTCTTAATATCCTCATTTGAGTCAACTAAGTAAACAAATAACATAAGTAATTTTCTTTTACATATTTTGAAAAAATCACTTGGTTAAACAAGTAAAAATAGCGAAGATACTTTCTTTCTCAAGCCGAATGTGTAAGATATATAACATAAAATTATGCATTATAATTTTAAATTTTTGTTTCAAATATAAATTATTTTACTTAAATCAATTATTTTACTTAAAATGCATAATACGCTTTTGTTTCTATCATTAATAGTGCAAATGTTACATTTTAAAAAATAACGTGTGTAACGCACCGGTTACACACTAGTTTACTGTAATGGTCAAGCAAAATAATTGAGGTACAACCCAAATGTAATGGTAAAACGTGGAAACGTTTTTTTTGTTGACTTGTCGGCGTTCGATGTTGGCCAACCATATTTGAAAAACATGTGCATACGAATTGTCAAATACCATGTACAAGTGCCTGAGGAAACACATATTACAATGCATGACAATGAAAACCTAACTCAAAGAACTGAATATGAATGGATTCTTCCAAGATTTTCGTAATGTGTTTCTTTCGGACAAACATCGAAGGGTTACAAAAATAGCTTTGGGAAGAAAAGGCTCAATGCAATGATTGCTACTTTGTGTTTGCACTGTTATGTGCATAATGCAGATTGTGCATAGCTGCCTTACTTTATACTCCAAGTTTGCTTGTTTTGTCTGCAACCCAATTTACGTCCTCTAGATTTTGCATTCAGGCTACCTAAGAATGGTTAGCATAATTATCGTAAAGTTTCAGTTTATATTGTTAGTTGATGTCAGGCTACCGAGAGAGATAACTTTATTCATATGTAATTTGTCCGTATTTTATGACCAACTTCATTTTATACATCATGTATGCCAATAAATTGAAATAGATTTTAAAGTCAAAAGGATAGCTATCTGCATAAGATTTCCTGAACTTCTATCTCAAACATACGATCTGAATTTCGGTTTATATTATCTATGATGTTTGGATGTATATCAATAATATTACTTCCAGCAAGAGATTTTTTTTAGAGTGGTAGAAGTAAAATATTTTTTATTTGTTAGTTAATCCACCGTGGATTAACTTACAAGTAGATTGGTGGATCAACTTATTAAAGTCAACTTATGTGGATGAACAAATTTGGTGGATACAATTTTCTATATTATAGGCTTTCTAGGACTGTTTTGGACCGATTGAGGTATTCTGGGATGTCGAAAATTGTTCACTGCCAAGAAAATGTTCTTCTCGAAAGCTAAAAGTGAACATCACTAAAACAATTAAGATGAAATTGCAGCTGAAGAGATCAGTAATGGAACGTTTTATAGCCGTATATGCAAACCAGAAGTCTTAAGGCAAGAAATTTAAAAAGCGTTGCATGAAAACAAACTTTAAGGTGATTGTCATGTCTAGCAGCGCAAGGCAGGCTGTTGACCGAAGACTTATAAAGGGGGTGGTAAAATTTGCAAATGAGAAGACAGTCCCCTTCACGGCCATTCTAATATCTGGAGACCAAGATTTTACTACTATACTTGATACTCTAGGCGCACGAGGGACTACAATTATCGTTGTAGTTCGCTCGAGTAATCGGGTGGTAGAAGAACTTTATGCCCTTCGTGCGCTCTCTTGAGCATGACTTCTGCCACCCGATTACTCGAGCGAACTACAACGATAATTGTAGCCCTTTGTGCGCCTAGAGCATCAAGTATAGCAGTAAAATCTTGGTGCCCAGATATTATAATGACCGTGAAGGGGACTGTCTTCTAATTTGCAAATTTTACCACCTCCTTTACAAATCTTCGGTCAGCAGCTTGCCTTGCGCTGCTAGACATGGCAATCACCTTAAATTTTGTTTTCATGCAACGCTTTTTAAATTCCTTGCCTTGAGACTTCTGGTTTGCATATACGGCTATAAAACGTTCCTTTACTGGTCTCTTCAGCTGCAATTTCATTTTAACTGTTTTAGTGATGTTCACTTTTAGTTCTCGAGGAGAACATTTTGTCGGCAGTGAACAATTTTCGGCATCCTAGAATACACCAATCGGTTCAAAACAGTATTGGGAAACCTGCAATATAGGAAATTATATCCATCAAATTTGTTGGTTCATCCACATAAGTTGACTTTAATAAGTTGATCCACCAATCTACTTGTAAGTTAATCCACGATGGATTAACTAACAAATAAACAATATTTTGCTTCTACCACTCTAAAAAAAATCTCTAGTTGGAAGTAATATTATAAATATACATCACAAATAATATAGACCGAAATTCAGATCGTATGTTTGAGATAGAAGTTTAGGAAATCTTATGCGGACAGCTATCCTTTTGACTTTACAATCCATTTCAATTTATTGGCATACATGATGCATAAAATGAAGTTGGTCATTTTATAAAGTAAGGCAAAACAAGCAAAATCTAGAGGACGTATATTGGGCTGCAGACAA
The DNA here is from genome assembly GCA_030737875.1 of Allium sativum. Classification (NCBI taxonomy): domain Eukaryota; kingdom Viridiplantae; phylum Streptophyta; class Magnoliopsida; order Asparagales; family Amaryllidaceae; genus Allium; species Allium sativum. Next base: position 295,141,921 of record CM060912.1, read on the forward strand.
AACAAGCAAACTTGGAGTATAAAGTAAGGCTGCTATGCACATAACAGTGCAAACACACAGTAGCAATCATTGCATTGAGCCTTTTCTTCCCATGCCTGTTTTTGTAACCCTCTGATGTTTGTCCAAAAGAAACACATTACGAAAATCTTGGATGAATCCATTCATATTCAGTTATTTGAGTTAGGTTTTTCATTATCATGCATTGTAATATGCGTTTCCTCAGGCAATTTTACATGATATTTGACAATTTGTATGCACATGTTTTTCAAATATGGTTGGCTAACACCGAACGTCGGCAAGTCAGGAAAAAAAACATTTCCACGTTTTACCATTACATTTGGGTTGTACCTCAATTATTTTGCTTGACCATTACGGTAAATTAGAAGATTAAATAGATCATTTGACCCAAGCTATAAAAGGACAAATTAGTCCAACTTTATACACACATTTTGCCATTAATACACATCAGACTGTGTACAAATATACAGAAGAAGTTCCAAATTAGTGGCTTCTAAATCCATGTTTTCTTTGGGTTTAACTATTTATTTTACTTTCTGTAAGGATCGTCCACAGCTACACACGCACATAACAGTGCAAACGCACAGTAGCAATTCACAAACATCAGTATTTGCTGACCCATAACCCCACTAATTCTATACATAAAAAAATACCAAAATTTGGAAATGATTTAATACAATATTATATAACTATACATAGCATATAAGTTTAGGATTTGTGATTATACCGAATAGTGACGTCTTTGCCGAATGCTCGTTCCTGGTTTACAAAGCTTTATGCATTTCTTGTTTGTCTCGAGTATCAAACTACACAGCTCTTTCTGCAAAGCCAGTTTTATAAAGGAAATATGATTTTACATTAAAAAACAAAATAACTATGTTTTAAACATAAACAAGACAAATGATAGTAATAATTAATCTTCTACAAATGTTTGTGTTTGAATTATAAATTATGAAACCTTGTGTTTGTAGATTTGGCATTTGACCAGTATTGTCACCCCAGAAATCTGAAAACTATATGTAAATTTGGCATATATGTTGAAAATGATAATAGTATAAAATGATAGTATAACGATAAAATTGGTTACAACTATTTCCAAAAATGAAATTCACATCATTCAGTCATTAGTAGGTGATATGATATCAAACAGGGAAGCATTCAGCAGTTTGTATCGGTGTCATGTATTGTTATTTTTGTGTTGTTTGTTGTTTTAGTTTCGGTATTGAACTATTGTATTCTGTTTTCGGTATCATCTTATTGGTGTTGTAGTGCCGGTGTCGATCCCGTCTTTTGAACCTATAAATAGGTCAGTAGTGTCTCTGTAAAACAATTAGTTCATTTTGGTTATAATCAAAACTTGGCATCACAATTGTTGGGAGCTTCATCTCTCCTTCCACACTTTCGATATTCGTTTGTGGATCAATGACTTGGAAGATCATCTTTTCGGCATCAGCGGATCAATGAAGAGTTGGAAATTATGTTTTCAACATATTTGGTTGGATCAACGGAAATTGTGTTTTCTATTCATCTCGAATTTAATGAGATCTACATAATTGAGTGCCTTTTTGGTATCGAATTCGATCAACGGAATTGGAAACTATCTTTGTTTCATTTGTATCTGGATTTTGCGTTGTTTCATCAGAGATTTGAGATTTGTTGTGGACTGAAGATCGTCCGAGTTTCGAATATAAATCGAAATTGTTATCGTATTAGCTACGTCATGAAGTTATACAAATTTGAGTTTGTTTGAGTTCTTAGGTTCACTGTACTCTCATATCATAACTGAGAAAGGAAAAATAAAATCAAGTTATCGTGATCATAAGTGTTGACCAGTACTTATTTTTGGGGGAAAATGGTCTTTAGAATGGACCTGTGCTAAAGCTGGCAGGGTACCTTTACCAGTATTCTCAAGATATCCACTGCAATCTCCAATGGAATATACATCATTTACAGAAGGTACGCGTAGCCACTCATCCACACCAATCCTGTATAAAATATGCATTTTGTTGATATAAATTAAAAAAGGTGATATGTATGCATCATACATGTATTTGTCATTTAAATGTAAACAGCCTCAACCTAGCCTTAAACTATGATGCTATGCACATAAATCATTGCGGTTGAAAGAAGGTAAATTAATAATTGAATCAGCTTCTTTTTTATAACTTTTTAAAGTCAGCCTTTTGCTTTCAAAAGGCCAAATCAAAGGCTTAATGTCAACGTTCAGAAAAATAGCAACTTTCGGTGTTAATATACAACATTATCTGGAAGAAACCTTTCTAACTAAACTAACAATTAGTTTGATAAATTGGTCTTTCTGACTTCATAACGATAAAAAGAAAAATTTTCTTTGATAATAGTTTTGGTGTTGGATGCCATATTATACTTACAAGACATATGCATAGGCAAGTCATAATGCATAAGAATCTTTGAGGACAGTTAGCAACAAAAATCCAATTCAACCCAGTTGAAGCTTATAGAAGCTAAGCTATAGCCAGACAAAATGTGAACACTGGTCTAAAACGGAAAAACTAACGACATGAAGTTGACTACCTTCCACCTGGTGCTTTTGGAAATTGCAAAGATTGTACAAAAGGAGAAGGACCAACTCCAGTTGACCACAAAAGAAGACCATATGGAACTTCAGTGCTATCATTAACACTTATCTTTTCTGCTTTCACACCTTTTACAATTCCACGAACAAGACGGACTCCTGACTGGGGAACACATCAATGGAAGTGGATATGTTACAAACTGTAAATGTTCTTCCACTAAGTATCAATAATTAATCAGTGCACAGTAACGATTTGGATAGCTTCATTAATATACAATTGCCTTTGCGGGGATGATATATTCACAAGACACAATGAAACGAATTAAATAACTAGTCCTTACATCAAGATTAGAAAATCAACTAAAACAAGAAGATGGAGAACACTCATGGCATAGTGCAATTTACCTTGGTCCGAGACGATGATAATACTTCATTTGCCTGCCACACTAATCAGCTTATAATTCAATTGAGAGCACATTTGATAAATACAATGAAAATACAAATAAATTACGTTAAGAAATTTTGTGGGTGCAGTAAAGTCACAAATAAAAAACACACATCCTTGTTAGTTTTAGCATATTTACCTACCACATGCAGGTTATGAGGATGAAATTACTAATAACAGACTAAAGTGAATTGGTTTGTATGTGGTTCGAGTTAAAGTTTTACAGTAATGAGCTATATGTTAAGCATACCTCAGTCGAAGTAACATGTATGTAATCTTTAACGTGAGAGTACCTTTCTTTGACATCGTTAATGATGAAATCACTAAGTTCGCCACTGAACTCAACACCTGTAGGACCACCACCGATCACAACGCAGTGAAGCAATCTCCTTTTTTCTTCATCTCATATACCTGTATCCGTTTGCAAATGCATTTTTATTTTAACAAAGGTCTTACATTGGACAATTTTCCATGCATATAATGATTTAATACGAATTAACTGTAAGAAGCTTATAATTTAGTAAGTGTGCTTCGAATAGCTTGTAAGTTCATGGAAATTTTTTCTTATATGCATGGGGTTACATTAGATGATAGTCTTCATAAGAAAATACAGATGGTATCAGGGAGAATGACAGAGACCTGGTACAAAATTAGCCAAGCGTGCATAAACCGTAAAATTGACCTATTTTCCTTATTTACATAATTTCACATCAACATACCAAGAACATCAGAGAGCATCAGATTGAGAAGCAATCGCCTGCGAATTTCTTGAGCATGGTGCACTTCCCGGAGAAATATTGCATATTCTTTTACTCCTTCAATGCCAAAAGTGGAAGCCTCGGCACCAGCTGCTATAACTAGCTTATCATATTCTACGCTGAATTTCCATGGTGCTAATTTGCCCTTACTGTTTCCATCGGTAATTGTTTCGCAATGTACCTTGTGTTGTGAAAGAAACTTTGAACTTTAAGGGGAAATCTCTCTCTCTCTCTCTCTCTCTCTCTCTCTCTCTCTCTCTATATATATATATATATATATATATATATATATATATATATATATATATATATATATATATACATACATATACACACACACACACTAAAACCAGTCAAAATTACGGTTTGTTACAATTTACTGATGAAAAACTACATTCTTTGAATGATATGTACCTTAAATCTTCTTGTAGTCATATAGAAAAAGCTGATATTAATGCAAATGAGTTATATATGGAGTTAAAAATACTGTAGAATTTTTTCCCTAAGTGGATGATGCAACCAATTGACATTTTGAAGTATTTGAAACGCATGGATTGTTTTCCTGGTACATTTATTGTATATATAATTCTATTAACTATTCATGGGATCGTTGCATCTACAGATTGAATATTTTCAAAGTTCATTGCTAAAGTCCTACATGCGACTCCACAATGTCACAAGAAAGGCTTAATGGATTAGCTATGATCATTGCATTTGAAAATGATTTTTATAAAAGATTGATCATGAAAAGTTGATTGAAGATTTCATTTCAAACAATGCTAGAAGAATGCTTCTTTTCAAGGGAATGGTGCATTAATTTGAAATGTAATGACACTTTTTAATGTTTTATTTATGAAACATGAATCGTTGTTTTATAAGCCATGAATTATATTGTTATTAGCATGGTGATCATTCCAGCCTTGTGCGTCGATAGTTTTCCATTATTTATCAGGGGCATAAGGCCTTATTTCGATATTGAACAGGGCCACCAAAATACACTGAACGACCCTGCTAGAACCTTGTTATGACTTCACATGCATTTTATAAATGTTCACTTATTTTTTTGTTGTATGTTCAATTAGCTTCAGAGTTGTGCTTACCTAATGAAATGATTTTATTAGTCTAGTGTTTTTTATATGTCTACTTATTTCATTGATAAATAAAACACTTGTTGCAACAGATACTAATTAATCACATTTCAAATGAATGTTTTTCAACAAATGGTAGTACAAATGTTTGTGTCAACCCGTGAAGACGTTATCAATTAAGACATTAAACAGTTCAATGTCTATATGTATAAACTTCAACTATTGGATGTTGTTAACTTATATAGCTGTTATAGACTAGATTTTTTTTATATACATTTCGATTCTAATTATTTTAAATGATGTATAGAAAAATTCAATAATGAGCAGGTGCAATTGCTTACATATCATATTACTATCTTGTTATCTTCATATGAAAATTAGGAATACATGGGAACTGATATCAAACTAGAACAAGATTTGTAAGCATTTGCGCTTCAAAGAGTAACGACTAAACACGCTTAATGTAAATGATAAACTCATTATGCATTTTCATAGGATTATAGTTGTCCACAAGTTATTACAAATGTAGTGAAACATGTATACGGAAATATGTCCAAAGTAGCAAAAGGAAGTTGGATAAACATGTTGAAAACAAGTATGTGCAATGGAATAATTTAGAAATGGTGCTTTCTATGTTAAAAGCCTAAAATTAATATTTAACTCCATCTCTTTTATAAATTACAACTATTCTTTCACTTTTATTATCCACTATGGTTTATTTGAACGATTTTTCGAGCTAAATATTAATAAAGTAAAGGGACAAATAATCTAACTAATCTGAAGATGGAATTAACATTACAATTATTCTTTTAACTTTAGTTAACCACCACTGATTATTTAAGCTATATTGTATTATAATAGAGGATGTAGCAACTCTTTTTCCACTTTTAGTACTGATTCGAAGTTATGTAATGATCCTTAGCCTTTATATAAGCCTCCTTAAAAAGAGTTGTAAGACATCCTTTTGAAAAAAAAATGCTTTTAATACTGTACGAAGTTAAAGTATGTAAATATTGGCATTTTGGGTATACATTGAAAACAACTGTAGGAATACTGTAATCAAAGCCATGTATGGGTTAAAAACCTTGGACAAACATACAACTGAAACACAGATTTCACATATATATATATAAATGTACAAAGTTCCCATGAACCTGTCCAAGTTTCTGCCATTAAGTCTGTAACAAAAGGATTCCTATGCTCTTATTTTATCATTCCCATACACATTGATCACTTTGCTATAGAAATTTTATTTCAGAGCTTCCATGCGTTTGTGAAGTAAAGACACTGATCTATCATTTTAGTTGTAGTCTGTTATCATGTTGCAACTTCAAGCAATATGATTGGTTTGGAAATATGTTGTTAGCTATAGCAGGGGTTTGAAAATATATATTGCTAGAATAAATTTATTTTATTTCCCATATAATTTGGTTAATTTGAACGTGCCCCTTTGTTTTCATTATGCACACATTGTACTACCTGCACCTATATAGTTTTGAGGAGTTTAAGTCGGTTATTAGTTATTAATTTCTGGTTTGTTGGCATTATTTTATATGATCGGTATGTGGATATAAGCACATGAAAAAACAAAATAAACTTACTAATGAGATGATGACTGGCTTTAACATCAGTGTTTCATTGATTTCATGCCCATCGTCACTCTTTGCTGTCTTTGTTTTTAGTGGTTATTAGGGCTGTTAATCGAATAAGCACATAAAAACTTAATCTGTTGTAAGCTATACTGCTAAATATAAAAACAGGATGATTGTAGTATTTTCATATTTCAGGCATGCTCGGATTTTATTTTATAGATTGTATGTGCTTGCTTTCGTGATTATTTTCTACTACATAATTTTATGCTACTAGACAGTGGAAAATAGAACATCGTCACAGTTACTTCGGTTCCTCTTTGAATTTTTTCTTGCTCAGTTATCAAGTATTTTTTTTTTTTTTTTTCTTTTTTCTTTTTTTCCCCTTTTTTAGTTTACAAGTATTGCATGTTTCATAGTAGGTGATCGGAAATATAAGAATTAGATTTTCAGGATTTGTTGTGTTGAAGTTTCAGACAGAATTGTATTTGTGAACGAAACAGAAAATTGTATTATTGATAATGTAATGTACAGAGCACACATGTATATTTATATGTAAAGATAACGGACTGAAATATAATTACTAAAGAAGATAAGTGGGTTGAGCCCATTAACAGCCCAAGGCTATATATTATCTTAAGTGATAGTAAGCGGCGGCATCGATTCATTAGTCTCTTATTTGCCCCCTTCAAATCTAGGGTTACTGAAACCCTAAATTTGATTTCTCGAATGAATCGATGCCTTCATCTAGATCTCTTTTGAGTCTTTCAGATCTGTCTTCAACTTGTTGCTTTCAATTCTGGGATTCCATGAGCTAAATTGAGCGCCAAGGCTTCTGGATCTGACTTCAGCTTTGTTAAGTAATTGGTCTTCAGATCTGAGGCTTTATAGTTGTAATTGTCTTTAATGGAGGGTGATGAGCTTTCAGAGTTTGTCCCTTGCTTTGTTGTCGTGTTCAGAGAGATGCTTTGCTTTACTTTCAGATCTTCACGAAGTCTGGTGAAGTTCTTAGCTGAGAGAGCTTTGGTAAATATGTCAGCTTTTTGATGGAACAAAGGTACGTAGTTAATCTGCAATTTTCCTTCTTTAATTTGTTCTCGAATAAAATAGATGTTTATTTCTATGTGTTTTGTTCGAGCATGCTGAATTGGATTAGCTGACATATAGATCACTACGCCATAGATGACCTATCGCAACGAAAACCCATGGTGTTGCTAGCTACAATGTTGTCATTGTTATGATGTTTTTTGTCTATTGCAACGCACGTTTCAATGTGTTACCATAGATATCAACATGTGTTGCAGTAGCCACGTGAATAAAATTAGTAATCCGCGTCAACAATATCCAACGGTCCAGATTAGTGATCCACATCAATCTAATTTCCTTCACCACAGCAGCGATCTTTTACCCAAATTTTCATTTTCCCGCTGTAAAATAATTCGCGTTGTCTTCACTTGAGAAAATTGACCGAACTATCTTTCCCTAAATTTTCATTTTACCGCTAAAAAATAATAAAATAATTATCGTTGTTTTCACTTTTCCACTTTCAACCCTAAATCGTTCGAACCCTAAACTAAAATCCCAATTCATATCGCAGGGAATCCCAATTCTTGTTGCCCTTCTTCTTCCCTAAATTCGCCTTCCTCTCAAAAAAAACCTCTTCTTCCTTCTCCTATCATTTTAGTTATCACTGCAGCAAAATTCGACGAGGCAACCACTAATTACGTTGTTCGCTACCAAATAAAGATCCGATTTTGCATGAAATTGCTTCGCTGTTGATCTACTTTCATTACCCTAAGGTACTGTAAACGAATTTTTTGATCTTAACTTACCTTTTTTCGATGATCCATAGTGTTGTACTTCGTCAGTCTGTACATTCATTTTTTAGGCTAATCTGTTTTAGGCTTAACATGAAGGGATTCCCTAGCCATTTAAGTCTTTTTTTCCTCAAACCTACATCGTTAAATATGTTGTTTCACAAAAGTACTTCTTTGGGTTGTGCCTATCATTCCACCTTGTGAGCACAAGTAGAAATCGTAATTCTTTGGGTGTTAGATTTTGTTGTCCACCATACTGCCTGGTGGAACATTGTCCGGGGAATGGAGGTAGAATGTGACAATGCTTTTGAGCACAAAAGTTCGCCGGATAATGTTCCATTGGGCACTATGGAACAATGCCAAATTCAGAGAGGCACTTTCGCTCCCAAGGCCCTTAATCGTAAGTGTTTGTTTATTTAGCCTTGTTAGATGTCATATAGTACACAGTGCATTTATCATATCCACATTTATGCAATCTTTGTTGGTACTTATAAGAGTACACGTCAGTCACAAATTTGTTTTATGTTGATGTTTCAGGAATGTAATTGATGTTTCAGGACTGCGGATATCACTGAATATTGCATGATGCGGACATTAATTTCAACTTCAAATTCGTCAACAGCGGCTGCGAGAAAGAACTGCCACCACAATATCCCAGCAAAGTTGAGGACTGTAAAGGTGGGGTCGAATGCGGTGAAGAAGTTTTTTGGTTGCTCCATGTGGCCGGTAAGTATAAATTAGGTTTTTTTTTTGTTGCGGATTTTACTCGAGAATTTAATGTATGTGCAGATTGGCGATTGCGGGTATTTTATGTGGCATGACGAAGTGTACGAAATCAACAACAATTCTGAATTGGATGATACTAGTGTTAAATTGATGGAAAAAGAAAAGACTATATTGCAATTGCTCATGGAAAAGAAGACAATTGAAGAAAAGCTGCAGAAGCAAAAGCAAAAGAGGGTAAAAGCCGATGAATTGGTGGCAAATTTGAAGGAAGAGTTGGCCCTAATGCGCATTGACTGTGGAAAACACGAGACAGGAGAAAAATTATTTGCAAAAGCTTTAGCTATATCTTGGATCATGTTTGGAGTTCTTTTGTGTGTTGGTATGGCAATGTAGAGCAGTGAAGTAACATGAAATAGCATGCATAGGCAGTTTTCAGGTATAATTTTAAGTTTTGCCACATTGTAGATTAATGATAATTTTTGCCACATTGCAGATTAGTATGCACTTGTATACACATTGTTTAGATCAGTATACACTTGTATACACATTGATCAGTTATGTCACTCAGTTATGTTTTAGATCAGTACACTTGTATCCACATTGTTTAGATCAGTTATGTAACTCACACATTGTTTAGATCAGTACACTTTTATACACATTGTTTAGATCAGTATACTATGTTATACTGATGCAAATGGAATTCAATTATGAAACTCAGTTTGTGCTGAAAGGAAACTCAGTTATACTATGACCATACTTTGTGCTGAAATGCAATTCAGGCATGCATACCTCTTATTTTGTGCTGAAATGCAACTTATGTATGCAGGTGAAGGAGGCAGTGATGAGGATTTTCAAGAACTTTTGTTAATGAAGGCACTAGAGGTACGATGCAGTAGAGGCATTGAACGCATTGAAGGCTTGTGCTATATTTTGAAACTGTTTTAGTTTTATGTAAACATGAATTTAGGACTTGCTGTGTGTTTGTTTTTGAAATGTTTGTAAAATTGAACTTAGTGGCTACGTTTTGTTATTTTGTAGTTGACTACGTACTAGTGTTCCCTGGTTAATTTGAAATAAAAAGTTCTTTGTAAATTTCAGTTTGATGTTATGTTGCCATATATATGATATAATGTTGCAGTATGTGATGTTAAATGTTGCCATAGCTATGATAGTGTTGCCATTGGGTGGCAAAATTGTTGCTATAAATTTATGCATGTGGGCCCCACAACTAGATTCCGTGGACCCGGCTACAGATTTTCGTGGCGATTCCATAAACACGGGTCACAGATTATAGTGGGTCCCACATTTTTGTAAATTTAGTACATGCGGCAACAACTGTGTTGATGTTGCCTTAGGATCGAAAATGTGTTGCCTTTGACTCTAAGGCAACGCGGCAAAAGGCTACCCCAAAAAAGTGTTGCCACAGATCATTTTTTGCCTGCAGCAACACTATTTGGCACCTACTGCGTCATTTCTCTGGGGTTGGCGTAGGCCATTTATGGCGTAGTGGATTGAACTCTGATTGTCACACCAGATTGTAGCTTTTGATGAGTTGCTTAGTTTCAGTTCCTTTTGTATAGATTGTATCCACATGATTTCAGCTGTAGCACACGCAATTCTTCTATATTCTGCATATGCACTTGATTTCGATATGGTAGATTGCTTTTTAGAACTCCATGATATTAGATTGTCCCCCAAGTATATACAGTATCCAGTGGTAGATCTTCTATCATCTGGATCTGCAGCCCAGTCTGAGTCTGTAAATCCAGTGATGTTTAGATCCTTGCTGCCTTTTAGTGTGAGTCCATAGTCCAGAGTGCCTTTTAAGTATCTTAGAATCCTTTTCACAGCTTTCCAGTGCTCATCTTTAGGTTCCTGCAAGAATTGAGATACTTTGTTAACACTGAAGGATATGTCAGGCCTTGTTATGGTGGCATATTGTAGTGCCTCCACAACACTCCTGTATTGCTTGATATTGTTTATAGCTTCTCCCCTGTTTTTAGAGTAATTTTGACTAGAAATCATAGGGGTTGGTTGATATTTGGCTTCAAGCATGTTTGTTCTGACTAGCAATTCAATGATATATTTTCTTTGATTTAGTAGCATCTTTGATTTTGAAATTCTTTTGGCTTCAATGCCTAAGAAGTAGTTGATGTCACCCAAGTTTTTGATGGAAAACTTTTTGTTCAGGTACTTGATAAGATTTATTACTTCAGTGTCACTGTTCCCTGTAACAATTAAATCATCAACATAAATTAGTATGTATATAGTAAGTGATTGTATGATTTTTGTGAATAGAGATGAGTCAGATTTAGTGGGCCTGTATCCCAGAGAGTTTAGAGTTGACTTGAGTTTATCAAACCATACTCTGGGTGCCTGTTTTAATCCATAGATTGCTTTGCTAAGTTTGCACACAAGTCTTGAGTCTTGAATATATCCTTCTGGCTGTTCCATATATATTTCCACTTCCAGATTACCATTAAGAAAGGCATTATTGACATCTAGGTGTTGAATATTCCAATGATTTTTGAGTGATATAGTAAACACTAATCTGATTGTAGTGGGCTTGACTACAGGTGAGAATGTCTCTCTGTAGTCAAATCCATACTCTTGAGTAAAGCCTTTTGCAACCAATCTAGCTTTGTATCTATTGATGGTGCCATCTGGATTTCTCTTAACCCTGTAAGTCAACTTACAACCTATTATATTCTTATTGATTGGTTGAGGGACAAGGGTCCAGGTTTTATTTCTGATTAGTGCACTGAATTCGTCATCCATTGCTATTTTCCATTCATTGTGCTTGATGGCTTAAGTGTAGTTTGTTGGTTCATCTTTGCTTTCTGTAATCAGGTATGCCTTTGGTTGGAATATACCACTTTTGGATCTGGTCTGCATATGATGACCAGTGGTGATGAGAGGAGGATCAGTGTGCTGTTCAGGCTGCCTTGTATTGTCATCAGTGGCAGATGAGTCTTCATTGGATTCTTCAGTAGAGACTGGTTGATTTTGAGTTTCTGATCCTTCATTGTTGTTGTGTGCAGGTGTTGGAGTGGCAAGGCTGACAAGCTCACTGTTGCTGGGTAGATTATTCTCAGTGATATGTATGACTTGATCAGCAGCCATCCTTTCATTTGCTACTGATGGTGATTCAGGGTATATAGGAATACCAGGTATATTTACCTCTTTATTGATTACCTTATTTGTGGTTTTGATATTGGATTGAGCATAAGGATAGACACTCTCATTGAATATGACATGCCTGCTTATATAGATTCTGCCAATTTCATCAATGCATCTGTACCCCCTTTTGTCTAACAGCATAGCCCAAAAAAGTGCAAAATTTTGATCTAAAATTGAGTTTGTTAGTATTGTAAGGTCTGAGATAAGGAAAGCACTGACATCCAAAGGCCTTTAGATCATGATAATTTGGTTTAACTTTATACAATGCTTCAAGTGGGCTGATATCATTTAACACTCTGGTTGGCATCCTATTAATTAAATATACTTCAGTGTTAAATGATTCAGACCAGAATTTCAGAGGTAGTGAAGCTTGTGCTAATAGAGTTAAGCCACTTTCTACAATGTGTCTGTGCTTTCTTTCAGCTAGACCATTTTGCTCAGAGGTACATGGGCATGTGAGTCTATGGATTATCCCTTTTCATCAAAATATTTACGAAGAGTTTTATATTCAGTGCCACCATCGGTCTGAAATACTTTCACTCTAGTTTTAAACTGATTTTCTATCATATTCAGGAACTTTATAACCACATCATAAGTATCAGATTTGGACTTTAAGAAATAGATCCATGTATATCTGGAATAAGCATCAATAAAAGAAATGTAGTATTTATATCCAAAGTCAGATGATATAGAGGTTGGGCCCCACAGGTCAGTAGCTATTAGATCAAAGGGATTAGAATAGATAGTGGATGAGTCTTCAAATGGTAATTTGTGATTTTTACCCATTTGGCAATATGTGCAGACATATGGTAATTTTATATCAATGTAAGGAATTTTACTATTATTCAGAACATTCTTGACAATTTTAACACTTGGGTGACCCAATTTATGATGCCACAGATCAAAGACATTATAGCTGTTACTGTTTTGATTTTCAATAGTAGAAGCAAGAAATTGTTTTTCTTTTGTTGTGTGCAGTTGATTTCCAAACTTGAATTTGTACAGACCACGTGCTTCATCACCCTGTAATAAGATTTCATGTGTTATCATGTCTTTAACTACACAATGATTAGGGTAGAATTCAAAATAAACATTGTTGTCCTTTGTGAATTGTGACACACTCATTAGGTTTTTCCTAATTTTGGGTACCCTTAATAGTTTATGCAAGAATAATTGTTTCTTACCTTTTAATAAAGCATTACCAATATGAGAAATACTTATGCACTTACCATCACCCATGGTTATTAACTGATTACCTCTGTATTCCTTATTTCCAAGATTGAGATTATCAAGATTGTTGGTCATATGATTTGTAGCACCTGAGTCTGGAAACCAGTTATCATCCAATGTAGAGTCTGACTTGTTTGTATCAGTTTGATTGCACTGTGCTTGATTTGATGATTCAGGTTGTGTTTATGCCATGTTAGCATTAAGGTTGTTGTCACTATTGCTGTTATTCCCTTGATTTCCAGTGTATTTTGAGTTAAATCTGAAGTAACATTTGAGTGCAGTGTGGCCAACCCTCTCATATATTTGACATTTAGGTTTGTTGTTGTTTGACCATCTGCCTCTTCCTCTTCCTCTGGAAGGGTAACCTCCTCTCTGATTAGAGTTGTTTCTGTAATTTCCTTGCCCCCTGGCTCTATTATTATTAGCATAATTGAGTGAGTAGTCTGAATCATTGAGTTTCTTATGAGAGATTCTGGCCTCATGAGAAAGTAACATAGAGTGCACATCATCTAATGGGGGAGCAACCTTTTGTGATGTAATAATAGCCACTACGGCTTCATATTCATCTCCAAGTCCATTAACAAGAGATAGAACCTGATCTGATTCCTCGACATTGGTTCCTGAGGCTTTCAACATGTCGCAAATGTTTTTAACTTTTGCTAAATATTCACTCATACTCATATTGTCTTTCTTGCAATTTTGAAGTTGCCTTTTATAGAATAAGGACTTGGCTGCAGACTGTGAATTAAAGATTTTTTCACAGGTAATCCAAATTTCATTAGCAGTCTTACACCCTATAACTTGTGGCATTAGAGCAACACTGATGGATGATAATAACCATGCACTAATTAATCTTTCTTGCCTATAGTATGATGTATAATCATCATTGCTTATTATTGTATTTGATGCATCAGTGACAAACCTTGGTGGGATTGGTATGGTGCCAAGAATGTAACCTTCCAGACCATATCCTTGAAGAGAGGTTTCCACCTGTAATTTCCAAAGAAGATAGTTGTTTTGGTCAAGAGGAATGGTGATTAGTTGACTTTTCAGACTGATCACATTTTTGGGAGGATTTGCAGGTGGATTTGCAGGCTGTGATGCCCCTGAAGTATTGCTGGATTCGATATTGCTGTTTGTCATCCTGAGAATTACAGTGAGGGTAAATGACAAAGAACAGAGGTAATCAAACTGAACTTCTTTGCCTCGAATTGAATTGCTCAAGAAGTTGTTTTGTGATCAAGATTTTGGGCACAGAAAGTTTTTAAGTGATGATGACTGTTTTTCACACTGAGTTTTCGGTTGAAAATGTTTCTGATTGCTTTCTTGATGCTCTTTTTCTTGATTTTGAATGCTTCTTGAAGTAGTTTGATCGGTAGGGAATGGTTCAGATTTGTTTTCCTCGCTCTTAATGATTGAATCACTGATGCAGCCAGTTAAATCTGAGTGTGGCACAGTGGCTTGATCAATTCAAGAGCCGAAAATCTCAAATGATAAGATCGAGGAAAGATCTTTGATGAGTCAGATTCAGATGATGAAATCTGACTGATGAATCTGCCAACAAAATTTCTTATGTTGTTTTGAAATTCAGATTTGAAAATGGCTCAGATACCAAATTAGATTTTCAGGATTTGTTGTGTTGAAGTTTCAGACAGAATTGTATTTGTGAATGAAATAGAAAATTGTATTATTGATAATGTAATGTACAGAGTATACATGTATATTTATATGTAAAGATAACGGACTGAAATATAATTACAAAAGAAGATAAGTGGGCTGAGCCAATTAACAGCCCAAGGCTATATATTATCTTAAGTGATAGTAAGCGGCGGCATCGATTCATTAGTCTCTTATTTATAAGAACCTTTGTGACTTAAACTGTAGTATTTCAATGCTGCGTCAATTAAAGTTCCCTGAATGTGTACTTAAATATTTTCTTAATTTAAATTATCTTTTTGCTGTTTTCCTTGCACTATGTAATTAGACTGTGACTTTGAATGCATGTTGTTCCAAATAGGCATAAAGGAATTATAAATTGCTTGAATGTGCTTGGTTATTCGCAAAGGGTAATTATGCCAGACAAGCTACAATGTTGTATTTTAGTATATAAAATGAATATCCCTAAACAAAGCTTTCGAAGTTACACAATTGCATGCTCACAAAATCAAATACAAATTTATTTTAATGCTGATGATCTTTGGACAGGTTCGAGAGTTTTTTTTTGGGGTAATAGCGTCAACTTATACTACATACATGGGTTGTTCAGTTTTTATTACTTATTACGCATTACCATGTCCAGGCTTCCAATATTTAAGTTGAAATCTTATACAACTTAGCACTTTAGTCTATGTGCATTAAATTTGGTAATCTCTTTTAATGTTCTCCATTGTAATTTCTTAACCATGCAGGGACACATAAATTGAATTGGAGAGACTTTAAGATTGTTATGACATCGATTTGAGGTAATTATTAGTCATGATTACTGTTTGAAGTTATGACCGTTTAAAAAAAATTATATTTTGTTCCTATTTATATTATTGTATGGATGGATGAATAGTTTAGTTTTGTGTCTTCATTAACAAATTACATGAAAATATAAAATCATAACTAAGTCTGAAGATAGCTAAGTTTATATTATTTTAAGACTGAAAATAGACGTTGATATCAACAATGATAGCTAAGTTTCGTGATTGGTTTATGCTTAAACTAATGTAGTTTTCATATGTTCATGAATCCAGTCTTTGTCAATCTATTTTTTTATATATAATTTGGATAATTGTGAGCTTCATTTAGGTAACATTTGCAATAGTTAGTTTATGAAGTTCAGGGTAAGTTACATCTTTTATTCTTCGATTTGTTGGAAAATTTGCTTATTTTACTCTATTGTTTCTCTTTTGCTATGGCTTTTTATTCATTTCAGGTCATTCATTGGCTATATTTATTTTCAAGATATTTTCGAAGAATTTAGCATTAATTGTTTATCATCTAACTGTAACAGAAAACTATAAAATCAATAAATAAATCGTTTTTTACTTTAAATTATGCACTTATATTGATAATTAGAATTTGGAGTTTTATATCTTTATACAACATGTGTAACAAGAATTTTATCACTTATTCTTTACTGATATTGTTACTTATACTGATCAGGGAAAGTTAGATATCATTGAAATAAATTTTACGTAACATGTGAGGACTGGTAACATACTTCACATGAGAGAATATATAAATCTTAACACAGAACATTAAGCAAGTTAAATAAGCTCAAATCTTAACAATGAATACCATTTAGGACTGATTAGAACTTATTACATAACATGATGATTCATATTTTAGCAATTCATAATTTTGGGCACAAAATATTAATGTTTATATCATGGATTGCATAATATGAATGATATTATTATAGAGATGCCATAAATAGTATTTATTTTTGGAGTTTGATATCATTCATTTATTATCATGCATAAAAATATGTTATGATTAATTTCACTGATAGTTTTCATTTTAGTTACTAACCAGTTACAACACGGTAAAAGAAGTGAAACATGTGTGGGTACGGGGGTGTGTGCGCATACTGTGTGTATAGAGGCTTGAACAATCTTAAGTTTGGCAAAAACCTTCCAATTCAGTGAGAATGAGACATTATTACAACAACGGATCAACCATTATGCGAATTGGTTACAAATCCTAATATATTAGGAAATGAGCATCATATATTTCACAGAGACATGGTAACTCTACACCTGTAAAAATATGATGAGTGTAGAAAAGCAGCGTCTTTAACCTTGGATATTATGTCAAGAGATCAAGTCTAAGAGCTTTAGTTGCTTATAAGTTCTAATTTTGCGCATATGTCTGCTTAACATCCACCATCCATCATACTATTGAATATTAAGGTGAGAAAAGATGTAATTAGGACCATTTTACTAATTATTTGAAGATAAACTGTTGTAAAAGCTTATTAAACATTTCCAAGCAGATTATTTAATGTATGCATTATTATTTTGAAATTCTTTTTCCTGAAGTTCCAACATATTTAGTTAATTGTTCATTTTTTTTCCTCTGCTTACGGTGTACTTTCTTGCTGTCCCTTTTTATTACATTTCATATTGTCAACTTTTGATAATTTAATTCTTCTTCACCACAGGTTTCTTTCATCAATCAGTGATATGTGTGGAGTCATGGCCAAACATTTACGAAATGCTAAGCCGAAAGGTTGTTAAGCTAACAATTTTACTTTCGTGATTCAATGATGCAAATCTTTTTTATTTTATTTTCTTGATGCAGATCCTTGAAAATTTCTGGATAAAGCTTGAAGTTTTTGATGAGGTCAGGAGAAATCATTTATGTACTACTTTTTGAATCATTTTGCTCAATCATCTTACATAATCAGTTTTGCAACATTTTCAACTTTTGTTAAGATTATTAACCAATGATTACCTAAAAAGTATAGTCGTTCTTAAATTTCATTAAGGTAGAAATTTCAATAGATGCATGTAAACACAACATAATTTTTAAACCTAGATATGTCATGTTTTAATATGTGAAGGTATTGTTGATTACAAATTTTCTTCCAGCTCGAGTATAATATTCATTTACGATTTCTTCTTTTTTTATCGACCATTACTTGAACTTAATTTCTTGCACAAGGCCACTCCGTGACCAATCAAACTCAGTAACAAAACTTCAATTTATTTTCGTTCACATATCTGTTTCATATAAATAATTAACATTGTTCCATGTTTCTTTAGACAAAATTTGATCCTGATTGGCCAAAAATATGGATAAACAAACCTTGACGAAGAGCAATGAAACTTTGTGGTTCTTTTAAATTAATATTGATTAGGCTATATCCTGATTGGCCAAAAGTATGGATAAACAAACCTTGACAACGAGGAAAGAAACTATGTGGTTCTTTTAAATTAATATTGATTAAGCTATATTGGTAAAATAATTATATTAGTGCCTATAGTTCAAATAATACATACATTCATGATTGTTTATTAGTTATTGTTAGAAGATATTGATTAAGTGTTAATTAAACTCTTTCCCTAATTTTACGTGTTCCGGGTCTTCCCTTATCTAGGCTACCCAGTCATTAATTAAATAAGATACTAAAGCTTAAATAATTGATTAAGTGAGCTAGGCGACGTGAGCATATCGATAATCCTTTGGGGATGGATGACCTATCTTATGGAAATTGTTTACTTCTTTGAATATAGGCTATGTTCATGTATTTGTTACGTTGCAGACATATTAGAGTAGCTATAAGAGGGACAAGGGAATCAATCTTATCTATCGGTGTGAGGTAATACATTTTTACTTTCTATTTTATCATTGTCAGGCTGTCACTTTCAGTCTATTTAAGAGTTTTTTATCCATGTATGTCATAATTAAGAAGTAACCCCCTTTTTGACAAGCATCACAATGTTTTACTTATGAAATAAACTATGGAGAAAAATGATACTGACACAAGTGTGTTAGACTGAATTACTTAGATATATGCAAATTCTTCTCTGTGGCATTGAGCACATATGAATGGTCTCTTGATATTCAATGTGAAACTACTAGAGTAACTTATGGGAAAGAAAATTAGCTCATGTAATATACTAATAACTCATCTTATCAAGAAGTGCTTTTTAAAATATTTAATAACCATCATTTGGTAGGTTAATGCATGTTGCACTATTTTTCTTGGGTATGATATCCAGGGATCATCGTGGGTATTGGGTTTGGTGAATTTAAAGTGCGAAGTGAATTTATGCAAGAATAGAAAAAGTATGTTCATTATAGTAAATTGTTATATGTGGTACCTATTAATTATCATGCAGGACACCCCAAACGGTTCAAACAAACATTACCAATGGAGGTTACCATTTGTGGTCCTTTCTGATCCACTTAACGCAATACACCTGACTTGAATTTTTAATCTACCAGTTTAGCATGGAATGAGTAGCATGTTTTAATCGCCTGCTTTAGAATTTAATCATATAAATCACTCAGTTGCAGTTTGTAGCCATTTACCAGATTCTGGTCTGGAGGATCTTTGCACAACACACCATAAAGATGATCTATAAATTTTATTTGTTAGCAGTAATTAGAAAAACCGCATTTCCCCTTTTTTCCGTTTCTTTAATCCATATTTGACAACCTTCGTTCAAGCAAACATGTACACTACCCTGTGCTTCAATGGCTGAAATCCAATTATTAATGCAGTCTGTTGCTTTTTTGTAAAAAAATAATCAGGTAATTGGTCTCAGTTGTTCTTAGACCCACTGAATGGCTCTATTGAACCACTACATCAATGTTGCGACATATATATGGAAGTTGATTGCTGGGCTAAGTTATTATCAGGCCCAAAGAATGCAGCTGAAGCGTTGGTGCATGAAGAATTGCCATGATTTGCAAAAGCTTTTTGCTACCCAGTTAGTATAGTAGAGACAGGTATCAAAGATGCTGAGAACATTCTTTTGCTACACTTGAATATAAGCAGAATGATGTGACTATGTTGATATTTACATTATACTATGTATTTCACAGGAAAAAAAAAATGTACCACCTTAGAGGGATGACCATTTGATGCCTCATTATGTACTATTGGCCAAATCAATATTATTTAGCGTGTATTTTATTGTATTCAGAACTGTCAAAATACAACATTTTTGATTGGCTCGAATCGTATTAAAGTCTGCATATGTACATGAAAAGCATTTATTAGCAATTATTTTATGTTGTAGCTTTTCACATTATCAGTTCATACGGGTCGATCCTAGGATTTACCCCATGTTACTGTTTATTAGGTTAATAACAATGTGCAATGTGGCAATCCTTTGGCATAGTAGTGTAAGGATATCCGATTGAAGACAAAGTGCTAGCTAGAGTACTATTTGAACATTCCAGATATTATGAAAACATTTTATTGATTCGATCTTCAAGATTTTGTGGAATCTACATTCAACTGCGCATAAACTAGATTTATAAATTAATTGTCTGTCTAAACTTGATCCAACATTTTTTTACTCTACCCTATATACAAGTGAAAAAAATGAAGCTGAAGAGCGAAGTAATACTGATACATAATGTTAGACCGAAAATTGGCACTAACACCCAAATGCTATGTAAAATCCTTACAGTCGCAAATCACAAAGAATAAATGCAGAAAAAGCAGTAAAATAATAGGAGACACACGAGATTTTTATAGTGGTTCAGCTCAATCCAAGCCTACGTCCACTTTATAGTTTCTTAAGTCCTAAGAAGCTATTACAACGTTGTATGCTTGCGGTTTATGCACGAAATCCTCGTGTTTACAATGAAAAAGAGAAGATTAGAGATTGAAATTATACACGATAGCCTGGTGTTAAAATGTTTTGAGTCGGCCTTCTTGTTACCCAAAAGTCCTTGCAACGGTGGAAGGAATGGCCGAAAGAAGAGAATTCAAAAGTCCCTTCAAATTGCCATATGATCGTGTATTTATAGGCGTAGAGGAGCCATAGGGAGCTCTAGAGTGGATCAGTTCGGAGGGGCCACGTGGCATGAGGAGAGGCCATCTCGGAGATAGTGGAGAACGTGAGAAAGTCCTTCCCGGTTTGTGGAGTGCCAAGTGGAAGCCAATCCATGGAAGTAGGAGGCGGTTACACCTTAAGAACAGGTCAAAGTTGAGGTGTAGCGGCAGATAAAGGGGGATCAGATCGGTTCTCCGATTCGAACAGGGGCGAAGCCTTTGAGCTGAAGATGTTGTGCTCTCCTGAGCAACTGATGTGAAGCGGGTCGGATTCTCCTTGTTTCGAACCGAGCCGTCATTTCCGATCCGAACCGAGATGGAGTTTCTGAACGGTAGACATGATGTGCATTTCTGTGCAGAGCAGGGCGGTTCGGGTTCTGATGGTCCGATCCGAACCGAAGTGAGCTGGAGTCGAAGTCTGAGTGTCTTTGAAGCGTGGGGTCGGAACGGATCCGATCCGATCCGAGGCTTTGTCCAATGCCAAAATCCAAACTTTTCGTTTCTGCATGCGTTCACGGAAACGGGTATAACTTTCAAACCGTAAGTCCGTTTTAGCCAAACGAAAGCTCAAACTGAAGCTAATTCAGAGGGCTACAAGACTTATAGAGCTCAACTAAGTAATCGCTTTTTTCGGGCCCAGAAAAGGTCATCTGTGAGGAGTTCTGGGCCTTTCTTTGTTTGTGATGCGATTTCGACCAAATCGCTGCCTGTCTTCTGACGATGCTTCCAATATTGGAGCGTATTGTTGATCAGAGATTTCATGTGTGACTGCTTTAACTAAAAAGCAGGTCAACATTTTGCCCCCAGAACATATCTTGCTGAACGAAGGAAGATGTGTTCTGGATAATCCAAAAAGTCCAAGGCCACGCCGGGCCTGCCAGCTGCAAGCATAATCCATACCTGCTAAGAAAAGAGAGCAAAAAGGTGTGTCAAATCCTGACAAAACTGATTACACTTTCGAGCATAAACCATGCTTGGGCGTTTGTTTGAGCATAAACTACACTCAAGAGACGTTCGAATCATCCTGCCAAAACCTGGCAAGGGACCTAACCTTCCGGGTATAAGGCATACCAGGAAGTTCAAACTGAGCATAAGCCATACTCGAGATTTATTGAGTTCCTTTGCCCAATCCTGACAAGATCGTTCGTCGTTCTTGAGTATAATCCATACTTAAGCATCCTAGTGAGTACAATCCATACTCATACCGAGATGGAGCTATACTTGCCAAAATCTGAAAAGATAGTCCGTCCCTAGGCATAATCCATGCCTAGGGGTCCGAGATAAGTATAAGCCATAGTTTAATTGAGATTGAGAATCCTGCCACAACCTGACAAGACACTTAAATCTGCCAAACATAATCCATGCTCGGAAAGTCCTGCCTTATTCAATTCAAAATACAAAACCAAAGCAAATCCTGATTGGTTTGTCATCGAGTCCAGAACACGCTTTGGAGCTAAATCCTAACCCCAAACGTGTGTACTCCGATTTAGCCAATCGGAAAATCTAAAGAAAGCAAAGAAACATATCTTAAATCCTAAGAAATGCAGAAAATCCAGGCTGATCTCATCCATATCAGTTGATGATGAGCCCGCGAGAGCTCGATCCAGGGTCATTCCCTCTCCGGGGAGTAGGTGGTGGCAGCACAGGTGCAGGTGCTGTTGGTTGTTTCAAATACTCGGGTAACTCTCCACGTCTAACGCGTTCCTCAATCAAGTCTCGCAAGTGTCTACAGTCGTTTGTGTCATGACCGTCCATATCATGAAACATGCAGTATTTTCTAGAATCACGTTCTCTTTGCGATGGCTACCTCCTAGGAGGCTTTGGATAGGAGACGTCACCGTTTGTGTTCACGTAGATGTCGGTCAATGTTGAATTGAGTTCGGTGTACTTTTCATATCTTGGCCCTCTCCGGGGCTGAGCGTTGCGGTCATTCTTGACAGCAGCTTTCCCTTTGCCTTTACCAGAATCAGACGGATCTCCGTCTTTGAGCATGTTAACATCGAGAATTTTCTTTTCGGATGTCGCGTCTTCTTCACGCAGAAACCTATCTGATTCAAGGTAGAATTCGCTGAGATTCCGTGGTGGGTCTCGGTATAAGGATTTTTTGAACTCTGAGTTGCCCAGAACGCCGGATACTGCGGCCATTAATACCATAGATGGCTCAGGTCGATCAACTAATGCTGCTGCAACGTTGAACCTTTCCAAAAATGAGCGCAGAGTTTCTTTAGGCCTCTGCTTGATTGTAGTCAGTGACATTACATTCTTGGGTCGAGCGATATGGACCCGAAATTGTTCAATAAAGCGAACGACCAACATGTTCCAGTTGTTGATCGACTCAGATTCCAGCTGCCGAAACCACATAGCAGCAATATCAGTCAAAAAGAGGGGAAAGCATTTAGCCATGACGTTTTCCGATGCCGATTGAACTTCCATATGCCGTTTATAGCACATTAGGTGCACGGTAGGATCTGCCCTGCCATTGTAGGGTTCCAGTTGTGGAAGTTTGAAATCTGGAGGATTGTGGGAATTCCTGATTTCCTGTGTGAATGGATTGTGATTGACATCATCCATGTCATTCTGATAAGTGCGGCCTCTCGAAAGGCATTCAATGAGACTGGTGAGCCGGTCGCCTTCAAAGAGCCGTTGCAAGTTGCCTAGTTCGGAGGTAGTGCCCCCAGCGTTGAGTCCAGAAGATTTTGGAAAAACATGAGGTGCTTGGAGTGTGATCCGGTTCGGATCGGTGGTCATCGGGTCGGCGGTTCCGAACCGAATTGGTCCTGGTTCTCTGACTCAAGCTTCTTCCTGTTGCTGTTGAGATGAAGTTAATGGTTGGGTGTCCATCCGAACCGGGGCAGAGTTTGGTCGAGCTTGGCCTGAGCTTCCAATGACGTTTCCATCCGAGATGTTGAGTGATGTGCGCTGATCATTGCCAATAAGGAGGTGAGTGCCCCCAGTTTCCATTCGTCTTGCATTGCCTGGTGTGGGTCGGGCCAGGGAGGGGGATCGGGTCGGTTCTCCGATCTGAACAGGGGCGAAGCCTTTGAGCTGAAGACGTTGTCCTCTCCTGAGCAACTGATGTGAAGCGGGTCAGATTCTCCTTGTTCCGAACCGAGCCGTCATTTCCGATCCGAACCGAGATGGAGTTTCCGAATGGTAGACATGATGTGCATTTCTCTGCAGAGCAAGGTGGTTCGGGTTCTGATGGTCCGATCCGAACCGAAGTGAGCTGGAGTTGAAGTCTGAGAGCATGGGGTCGGAACGGATCCGATCCGATCCGAGGCTTTGTCCAATGCCAAAATCCAAACTTTTCGGTTCTGCATGCGTTCACGGAAACGGGTGTAACTTTCAAACCGTAAGTCCGTTTTAGCCAAACGAAAGCTCAAACTGAAGCTAATTCAGAGGGCTACAAGAGTTGTAGAGCTTTGCTCCATAATCGCTGTTTTCGGGCCCAGAAAAGGTCATCTGTTAGGAGTTCCGGGCCTTTCTTTGTTTGTAATGCGATTTCGACCAAATCGCTGCCTGTCTTCTGACGATGCTTCCAATACTGGAGCGTATTGTTGATCAGAGATTTCATGTGTGACTGCTTTGACTAAAAAGCGGATCAACATTTTTCCCCCCAGAACATATCTTGTTGAATGAAGGAAGATGTGTTCTGGATAATCCAAAAAGTCCAAGGCCACACCGGGCCCGCCAACTGCAAGCATAATCCATACCTGCTAGGAAAAGAGAGTAAAAAGGAGTGTCAAATCCTGACAAAACTGATTACACTTTCGAGCATAAACCATGCTTGGGCGTTTGTTTAAGCATAAACTACACTCAAGAGACGTTCGAATCATCCTGCCAAAAACTGAGAAGGGACCTAACATTCCGGGTATAAGCCATACCAGGAAGTTCAAACTGAGCATAAGCCATACTCGAGATTTATTGAGTTCCTTTGCCCAATCCTGACAAGATCGTTCGTCGTTCTTGAGTATAATCCATACTTAAGCATCCTAGTGATTACAATCCATACTCATACCGAGATGGAGCTATACTTGCCAAAATCTGACAAGGTAGTCCGTCCTTAGGCATAATCCATGCCTAGTGGTCCGAGATAAGTATAAGCCATACTTTAATTGAGATTGAGTATCCTGCCACAACCTGACAAGACACTTAAATCTGCCAAACATAATCCATGCTCGAAAAGTCCTGCCTTATTCAATTCAAAATACAAAACCAAAGCAAATCCTGATTGGTTTGTCATCAAGTCCAGAACACGCTTTGGTGCTAAATCCTAACCCCGAACGTGTGTACTCCGATTTAGCCAATCGGAAAACCTAAAGAAATCAAAGAAACATATCTTAAATCCTAAGAAATGCAGAAAATCCAGGCTGATCTCATCTATATCAGTTGATAATGAGCCCGCGAGAGCTCGATCCAGGGTCATTCCCTCTCCGAGTAGCAGGTGGTGGCAGCACAGGTGCAGTTGCTGTTGGTTGTTTCACATACTTGGGTAGCTCTCCATGTCTAACCCATTCCTCAATCAAGCCTCGCAAGTGTCTACAGTCGTTTGTGTCATGACCGTCCATATCATGAAACATGCAGTATTTTCCAGAATCTCGTTCTCTTTGCGATGGCTACCTCCTAGGAGGCTTTGGATAGGAGACGTCACCGTTTGTGTTCACGTAGATGTCGGTCAAGGTTGAATTGAGTTCGGTGTACTTTTCATATCTTGGCCCTCTCCGGGGCTGAGCGTTGCGTTCATTCTTGACAGCAGCTTTCCCTTTGCCTTTACCAAAATCAGACGGTTCTCCGTCTTTGAGCATGTTAACATCGAGAATTTTCTTTTCGGATGTCGCGTCTTCTTCACGCAGAAACCTATCCGATTCAAGGTAGAATTCGCTGAGATTCCGTGGTGGGTCTCGATATAAGGATTTTTTGAACTCCGAGTTGTCCAGAACGCCAGACACTGTGGCCATTAATACCATAGATGGCTCAGGTCGATCAACTGATGCTGCTGCAACGTTGAACCTTTCCAAAAATGAGCGCAGAGTTTCTTTAGGCCTCTGCTTGATTGTAGTCAGTGACATTACATTCTTGGGTCGAGCGATATGGACCCGAAACTATTCAATAAAGCGAGCGACCAACATGTTCCAGCTGTTGATCGATTCAGATTCCAGCTGCTGAAACCACATAGCAGCAATATCAGTCAAAAAGAGGGGAAAGCATTTAGCCATGACGTTTTCCGACGCCGATTGAACTTCCATATGTCGTTCATAGCGCATTAGGTGCACGATAGTATCTGCCCTGCCGTTGTAGGGTTCCATTTGTGGAAGTTTGAAATCTGGAGGATTGCGGGAATTCCTGGTTTTCTGTGTGAATGGATTGTGATTGACATCATCCATGTCATTCTGATAAGTGCGGCCTCTCGAGAGGCGTTCAATGAGATTGGCGAGCCGGTCGCCTTCAAAGAGCTATTGCAAGTTGCCTAGTTCGAAGCTGGTGCCCCCAGCGTTTAGTCCAGAAGAGTTTGGAAAAACATAAGGTGCTTGGAGTGTGAACCGGTTCAGATCGGTGGTCATCGGGTCGGCGGTTCCGAACCGAATTGGTCCTGGTTCTCTTCCCCAAGCTTCTTCCTGTTGCTGTTGAGATGAAGTTAATGGTTGGGTGTCCATCCGAACCGGGGCAGAGTTTGGTCGAGCTTGGCCTGAGCTTCCAATGACGTTTCCATTCGAGACGTTGAGTGATGCGCGCTGATCATTGCCAATAAGGAGGCGAGTGCCCCCAGTTTCCATTCGTCTTGCATTGCCTGATGTGGGTCGGCCCAGGAAGGGAGATCGGATCAGTTCTCCGATCCGAACAGGGGTGAAGCCTTTGAGTTGAAGACGTTGTGCTCTCCTGAGCAACTGATGTGAAGCGGGTCGGATTCTCCTTATTCCGAACCCAGCCGTCATTTCCGATCCGAACCGAGATGGAGTTTCCGAACGGTAGACATGATGTGCATTTCTGTGCAGAGCAAGGAGGATCAGGTTCTGATGGTCCGATCCGAACCGAAGTGAGCTGGAGTCGAAGTCTGAGTGTCTTTGAAGCGTGGGGTCGGAACGGATCCGATCCGAGGCTTTTTCCAATGCCAAAATCCAAACTTTTCGGTTCTGCATGCGTTCACGGAAACGGGTGTAACTTTCAAACCGTAAGTCCGTTTTAGCCAAACGAAAGCTCAAACTGAAGCTAATTCAGAGGGCTACAAGTGTTTTAGAGCTCAACCAAGTAATCACTGTTTTAGGGCCTAGAAAAGGTCATCTGTTAGGAGTTCCGAGCCTTTCTTTGTTTGTGATGCGATTTCGACCAAATCGCTGCCTGTCTTCTGACGATGCTTCCAATACTGGAGTGTATTGTTGATCAGAGATTTCATGTGTGACTGCTTTAACTAAAAAGCGGGTCAACATTTTGCCTCCCAGAACATATCTTGCTGAACGAACGAAGATGTGTTCTGGATAATTCAAAAAGTCCAAGGCCACGCCGGGCCTGCCAGCTGCAAGCATAATCCATACCTGCTAAGAAAAGAGAGCAAAAAGGTGTATCAAATCCTGACAAAACTGATTACACTTTCGAGCATAAACCATGCCTGGGCATTTGTTTGAGCATAAACTACACTCAAGAGACGTTCGAATCATCCTGCCAAAACCTGGCAAGGGACCTAACCTTCCGGGTATAAGCCATACCAGGAAGTTCAAACTGAGCATAAGCCATACTCGAGATTTATTGAGTTCCTTTGCCCAATCCTGACAAGATCGTTCGTCGTTCTTGAGTATAATCCATACTTAAGCATCCTAGTGAGTACAATCCATACTCATACCGAGATGGAGCTATACTTGCCAAAATCTGACAAGATAGTCCGTCCCTAGGCATAATCCATGCCTAGGGGTCCGAGATAAGTATAAGCCATACTTTAATTGAGATTGAAAATCCTACCACAACCTGACAAGACACTTAAATCTGCCAAACATAATCCATGCTCGGAAAGTCCTGCCTTATTCAATTCAAAATACAAAACCAAAGCAAATCCTAATTGGTTTGTCATCGAGTCCAGAACACGCTTTGGAGCTAAATCCTAACCCCGAACGTGTGTACTCCGATTTAGCCAATCGGAAAACCTAAAGAAAGCAAAGAAACATATCTTAAATCCTAAGAAATGCAGAAAATCCAGGCTGATCTCATCCATATCAGTTGATGATGAGCCCGCGAGAGCACGATCCAGGGTCATTCCCTCTCCGGGGAGCAGGTGGTGGCAGCACAGGTGCAGGTGCTGTTGGTTGTTTCACATACTCGGGTAGCTCTCCACGTCTAACCCGTTCCTCAATCAAGTCACGCAAGTGTCTACAGTCGTTTGTGTCATGACCGTCCATATCATGAAACATGCAGTATTTTCCAGAATCACGTTCTCTTTGCGATGGCTACCTCCTAGGAGGCTTTGGATAGGAGACGTCACCGTTTGTGTTCACGTAGATGTCGGTCAAGGTTGAATTGAGTTCAGTGTACTTTTCATATCTTGGCCCTCTCCGAGGCTGAGCGTTGCGGTCATTCTTGACAGCAGCTTTCTCTTTGCCTTTACCAGAATCAGACGGTTCTCCGACTTTGAGCATGTTAACATCGAGAATTTTCTTTTCGGATGTCACATCTTCTTCACGTAGAAACCTATTCGATTCAAGGTAGAATTCGCTGAGATTCCGTGGTGGGTCTCGGTTTAAGGATTTTTTGAACTCCGAGTTGTCCAGAACGCCGGATACTACGGTCATTAATACCATAGATGGCTCAGGTCGATCAACTGATGCTGCTGCAACGTTGAACCTTTCCAAAAATGAGCGCAGAGTTTCTTTAGGCCTCTGCTTGATTGTAGTCAGTGACATTACATTCTTGGGTCGAGCGATATGGACCCGAAACTATTCAATAAAGCGAGCGACCAACATGTTCCAGCTGTTGATCGATTCAGATTCCAGCTGCCGAAACCACATAGCAGCAATATCAGTCAAAAAGAGGGGAAAGCATTTAGCCATGACGTTTTACGACGCCGATTGAACTTCCATATGCCGTTTATAGCGCATTAGGTGCACGGTAGGATCTGCCCTGCCGTTGTTGGGTTCCAGTTATGGAAGTTTGAAATCTGGAGGATTGCGGGAATTCCTGATTTCCTGTGTGAATGGATTGTGATTGACATCATCCATGTCATTCTGATAAGTGCGGCCTCTCGAGAGGCGTTCAATGAGATTGACGAGCCGGTGGCCTTCAAAGAGCCGTTGCAAGTTGCCTAGTTCGGAGCTGGTGCCCCCAGCGTTGAGTCCAGAAGAGTTTGGAAAAACATGAGGTGCTTGGAGAGTAATCCGGTACGGATCGGTGGTCATCCGGTCGGCGGTTCCGAACCGTATTGGTCCTGGTTCTCTGCCCCAAGCTTCTTCTTGTTGCTGTTGAGATGAATTTAATGGTTGGGTGTCCATCCGAACCGGGGCAGAGTTTGGCCGAGCTTGGCCTGAGCTTCCAATGACGTTTCCATCCGAGACGTTGAGTGATGCGCGCTGATCATTGCCAATAAGGAGGCGAGTGCCCCCAGTTTCCACTCGTCTTGCATTGCCTGGTGTGGGTCGGGCCAGGAAGGGGGATCGTATCGGTTCTCCCATCCGAACAGGGGCGAAGCCTTTGAGCTGAAGACGTTGTGCTCTCCTAAGCAACTGATGTGAAGCGGGTCATATTCTCCTTGTTCCGAACCGAGCCGTCATTTCCGATCCGAACCGAGATGGAGTTTCCGAACGGTAGACATGATGTGCATTTCTATGTAGAGCAAGGCGGTTCGGGTTCTGATGGTCCGATCCGAACCGAAGTGTGCTGGAGTCGAAGTCTGAGTGTATTTGAAGTGTGGGGTCATAACGGATCCGATCCGATCCGAGGCTTTGTCCAATGCCAAAATCCAAACTTTTCAGTTCTACATGCGTTCATGGAAACGGGTGTAACTTTCAAACCGTAAGTCCGTTTTAGCCAAACGAAAGCTCAAACTGAAGCTAATTCAGAGGGCTACAAGAGTTATTGAGCTCAACTTTGTAATCCTTGTTTTCGGGCCCAGAAAAGATCATCTGTTAGGAGTTCCGGGCCTTTCTTTGTTTGTGATGCGATTCCAACCAAATCGCTGCCTTTCTTCTGACGATGCTTCCAATACTGGAGCGTATTGTTGATCAGAGATTTCATGTGTGACTGCTTTGACTAAAAAGCGGGTCAACATTTTGCCCCCTAGAACATATCTTGCTGAACGAAGGAAGATGTGTTCTGGATAATCCAAAAAGTCCAAGGCCACGCCGGGCCTGCCAGCTGCAAGCATAATCCATACCTGCTAAGAAAAGAGAGCAAAAAGGTGTGTCAAATCCTGACAAAACTGATTACACTTTCGAGCATAAACCATGCTTGGGCGTTTGTTTGAGCATAAACTACACTCAAGAGACGTTCGAATCATCCTGCCAAAACCTGGCAAGGGACCTAACCTTCCAGGTATAAGCCATACCAGGAAGTTCAAACTGAGCATAAGCCATACTCGAGATTTATTGAGTTCCTTTGCTCAATCCTGACAAGATCGTTCGTCGTTCTTGAGTATAATCCATACTTAAGCATCCTAGTGAGTACAATCCATACTCATACCGAGATGGAGCTATACTTGCCAAAATCTGATAAGATAGTCCGTCCCTAGGCGTAATCCATGCCTATGGGTCCGAGATAAGTATAAGCTATACTTTAATTGAGATTGAGAATCTTGCCACATCCTGACAAGACACTAAAATCTTCCAAACATAATCCATGCTCGGAAAGTCCTGCCTTATTCAATTCAAAATACAAAACCAAAGCAAATCCTGATTGGTTTGTCATCGAGTCCAGAACACGCTTTGGAGCTCAATCCTAACCTCGAACGTGTGTACTCCGATTTAGCCAATCGGAAAACCTAAAGAAAGCAAAGAAACATATCTTAAATCCTAAGAAATGCAGAAAATCCAGGCTGATCTCATCCATATCAGTTGATGATGAGCCCGCGAGAGCTCGATCCAGGGTCATTCCCTCTCCGGGGAGTAGGTGGTGGCAGCACAGGTGCAGGTGCTGTTGGTTGTTTCAAATACTCGGGTAACTCTCCACGTCTAACGCGTTCCTCAATCAAGTCTCGCAAGTGTCTACAGTCGTTTGTGTCATGACCGTCCATATCATGAAACATGCAGTATTTTCTAGAATCACGTTCTCTTTGCGATGGCTACCTCCTAGGAGGCTTTGGATAGGAGACGTCACCGTTTGTGTTCACGTAGATGTCGGTCAAGGTTGAATTGAGTTCGGTGTACTTTTCATATCTTGGCCCTCTCCGGGGCTGAGCGTTGCGGTCATTCTTGACAGCAGCTTTCCCTTTGCCTTTACCAGAATCAGACGGTTCTCCGTCTTTGAGCATGTTAACATCGAGAATTTTCTTTTTCGGATATCGCGTCTTCTTCACGTAGAAACATATCCGATTCAAGGTAGAATTCGCTGAGATTCCATGGAGGGTCTCGGTATAAGGATTTTTTGAACTTCGAGTTGTCCAGAACGCCGTATACTGCGGCCATTAATACCATAGATGGCCCAGGTCGATCAACTGATGCTGCTACAACGTTGAACCTTTCCAAAAATGAGCGCAGAGTTTCTTTAGGCCTCTGCTTGATTGTAGTCAGTGATTTTACATTCTTGGGACGATCGATATGGACCCGAAACTGTTCAATAAAGCGAACGACCAACATGTTCCAGCTGTTGATCGATTCAGATTCCAGCTGCCGAAACCCCTTAGCTACAATATCAGTCAAAAAGAGGGGAAAGCATTTAGCCATGACGTTTTCCAACGCCGATTGAACTTCCATATGCCGTTTATAGCGCATTAGGTGCACGGTAGGATCTGCCCTGCCGTTGTAGGGTTCCATTTGTGGAAGTTTGAAATCTGGAGGATTGCGGGAATTCTTGATTTCCTGTGTGAATGGATTGTGATTGACATCATCCATGTCATTCTGATAAGTGCGGCCTCTCGAGAGTCATTCAATGAGATTGGCGAGCCGGTCGCCTTCAAAAAGCCATTGCAAGTTGCCTAGTTCGGAGCTGGTGCCCCCAGCGTTGAGTCCAGAAGTGTTTGGAAAAACATGAGGTGCTTGGAGTGTGATCCGGTTCGGATCGGTGGTCATCGGGTCGGCAGTTCCGAACCGAATTGGTCCTGGTTCTCTGCCCCAAGATTCTTCCTATTGCTGTTGAGATGAAGTTAATGGTTGGGTGTCCATCCGAACCGGGGCAGAGTTAGCTTCCAATGACGTTTCCATCCGAGATGTTGAGTGATGCGCGCTGATCATTGCCAATAAGGAGGCGAGTGCCCCCAGTTTCCATTCGTCTTGCATTGCCTAGTGTGGGTCAGGCCAGGAAGGGGGATCGGATCGGTTCTCCGATCCGAACAGGGGCGAAGCCTTTGAGCTGAAGATGTTGTGCTCTCCTGAGCAACTGATGTGAACCGGGTAGGATTCTCCTTGTTCCGAACTGAGCCGTCATTTCCGATCCGAACCGAGATGGAGTTTCCGAATGGTAGACATGATGTGCATTTCTGTGCAGAGCAAGGCGGTTCGGGTTCTGATGGTCCGATCCGAACTGAAGTGAGCTGGAGTCAAAGTCTGAGTGTCTTTGAAGTGTGGGGTCGGAACGGATCCGATCCGATCCGAGGCTTTGTCCAATGCCAAAATCCAAACTTTTCGGTTCTGCATGCGTTCACGGAAACGGGTGTAACTTTCAAACCGTAAGTCCGTTTTAGCCAAACGAAAGCTCAAACTGAAGCTAATTCAGAGGGCTACAAGTGTTATAGAGCTCAACTTTGTAATCACAATTTTCGGGCCCAGAAAAGGTCATC
Organism: Allium sativum; assembly: GCA_030737875.1. Lineage (NCBI taxonomy): Eukaryota > Viridiplantae > Streptophyta > Magnoliopsida > Asparagales > Amaryllidaceae > Allium > Allium sativum. The sequence goes on from CM060912.1 coordinate 295,174,738, forward strand.
TGTTAGGAGTTTCGGGCCTTTCTTTGTTTGTGATGCGATTTCGACCAAATCGCTGCCTGTCTTCTGACGATGCTTCCAATATTTGAGCGTATTGTTGATCAGAGATTTCATGTGTGACTGCTTTGACTAAAAAGCGGGTCAACATTTTGCCCCCTAGAACATATCTTGCTGAACGAAGGAAGATGTGTTCTGGATAATCCAAAAAGTCCAAGGCCACGCAGGGCCTGCCAGCTGCAAGCATAATCCACACCTGCTAAGATAAGAGAGCAAAAAGGTGTGTCAAATCCTGACAAAACTGATTACAATTTCGAGCATAAACCATGCTTGGGCGTTTTTTTGAGCATAAACTACACTCAAGAGACGTTCGAATCATCCTGCCAAAACCTGGCAAGGGACCTAACCTTCCAGGTATAACCCATACCAGGAAGTTCAAACGGAGCATAAGCCATACTCGAGATTTATTGAGTTCCTTTGCCCAATCCTGACAAGATCGTTCGTCGTTCTTGAGTATAATCCATACTTAAGCATCCTAGTGAGTACAATCCATACTCATACCGAGATGGAGCTATACTTACCAAAATCTGACAAGATGGTCCGTCCGTAGGCATAATCCATGCCTAGGGGTCCGAGATAAGTATAAGCCATACTTTAATTGAGATTGAGAATCCTGCCACAACCTGACAAGACACTTAAATCTGCCAAACATAATCCATGCTCGGAAAGTCCTACCTTATTCAATTCAAAATACAAAACCAAAGCAAATCCTGATTGGTTTGTCATCGAGTCCAGAACATGCTTTGGAGCTAAATCCTAACCCAGAACGTGTGTACTCCGATTTAGTCAATCGGAAAACCTAAAGAAAGTAAAGAAACATATCTTAAATCCTAAGAAACGCAGAAAATTCAGGCTGATCTCATCCATATCAGTTGATGATGAGCCCGCGAGAGCTCGATCCAGGGTCATTCCCTCTCCGGGGAGCAGGTGGTGGCAGCACAGGTGCAGGTGTTGTTGGTTGTTTCACATACTCAGGTAGCTCTCCACGTCTAACCCGTTCCTCAATCAAGTCTCGCAAGTGTCTACAGTCGTTTGTGTCATGACCGTCCATATCATGAAACATGCAGTATTTTCCAGAATCGCGTTCTCTTTGCGATGGCTACCTCCTAGGAGGCTTTGGATAGGAGACGTCACCGTTTGTGTTCACGTAGATGTCGGTCAAGGTTGAATTGAGTTCGGTGTACTTATCATATCTTGGCCCTCTCCGGGGCTGAGCGTTGCGGTCATTCTTGACAGCAGCTTTCCCTTTGCCTTTACCAGAATCAGACGGTTCTCCGTCTTTGAGCATGTTAACATCGAGAATTTTCTTTTCAGATGTCGCGTCTTCTTCATGTAGAAACCTATCCGATTCAAGGTAGAATTCGCTGAGATTCCGTGGTGGGTCTCGGAATAAGGATTTTTTGAACACCGAGTTGTCCCGAACGCCGGATACTGCGGCCATAATACCATAGATGGCTCAGGTCGATCAACTGATGTTGCTGCAACGTTGAACCTTTCCAAAAATGAGCGCAAAGTTTCTTTAGGCCTCTGCTTGATTGTAGTCAGTGACATTACATTCTTGGGTCGAGCGATATAGACCCGAAACTGTTCAATAAAGAGAGCGACCTGCATGTTCCAGCTGTTGATCGATTTAGATTCCAGCTGCCGAAACCACATAGCAGCAATTTCAGTGAAAAAGAGGGGAAAGCATTTAGCCATGACGTTTTCCGATGCCAATTGAACTTCCATATGCCGTTTATAGCGCATTAGGTGCACGGTAGGATCTGCCCTGCCGTTGTAGGGTTCCAGTTGTGGAAGTTTGAAATCTGGAGGATTGCGGGAATTCCTGATTTCCTATGTGAATGGATTGTGATTGACATCATCCATGTCATTCTGATAAGTGCGGCCTCTCGAGTGGCGTTCAATGAGATTGGCGAGCCGGTCGCCTTCAAAGAGCCATTGCAAGTTGCCTAGTTCGGAGCTGGTGCCCCTAGCGTTGAGTCCAGAAGAGTTTGGAAAAACATGAGGTGCTTGGAGTGTGATCCGGTTCGGAGGTCATCAGGTCGGCGGTTCCGAACCGAATTGGTCCTGGTTCTCTGCCCCAAGCTTCTTCCTGTTTCTGTTGAGATGAAGTTAATGGTTGGGTGTCCATCTGAACCGGGGCAGAGTTTGGCCGAGCTTGGCCTGAGCTTCCAATGACGTTTCCATCCGAGACGTTGAGTGATGCGCGCTGATCATTGCCAATAAGGAGGCGAGTGCCCCCAGTTTCCATTCGTCTTGCATTGCCTGGTGTGGGTCGGGCCAGGAAAGGGGATCGGATCGGTTCTCCGATCCGAACAGGGGCGAAACTATTGAGCTGAAGACGTTGTGCTCTCCTGAGCAACTGATGTGAAGCGGGTCGGACTCTCCTTGTTTCGAACCGAGCCGCCATTTCCGATCCGAACCGAGATGGAGTTTCCGAACGGTAGACATGATGTGCATTTCTGTGCAGAGCAAGGCGGTTCGGGTTCTGATGGTCCCATCCGAACCGAAGTGAGCTGGAGTCGAAGTCTGAGTGTCTTTGAAGCGTGGTGTCGGAACGGATCCGATCCGAGGATTTGTCCAATGCCAAAATCCAAACTTTTCGGTTCTGCATGCGTTCACGGAAACGGGTGTAATGTCAAACCGTAAGTCCGTTTTAGCGAAACGAAAGCTCAAACTGAAGCTAATTCAGAGGGCTACAATAGTTATAGAGCTCAACTCCGTAATCGCTGTTTTCGGGCCCAGAAGAGGTCATCTGTCAGGAGTTCCGGGCCTTTCTTTGTTTGTGATGCGATTTCGACCAAATCGCTGCCTGTCTTCTGACGATGCTTCCAATACTGGAGCGTATCGTTGATCATAGATTTCATGTGTGACTGCTTTGACTAAAAAGCGGGTCAACATTTTGCCGTCCAGAACATATCTTGCTGAACGAAGGAAGATGTGTTCTGGATAATCCAAAAAGTCCAAGGCCACGCCGGGCCTGCCAGCTGCAAGCATAATCCATACCTGCTAAGAAAAGAGAGCAAAAAGGTGTGTCAAATCCTGACAAAACTGATTACACTTTCGAGCAAAAACCATGCTTGGGCATTAGTTTGAGCATAAACTACACTCAAGAGATGTTCGAATCCTCCTGCCAAAACCTGGCAAGGGACCTAACCTTCCGGGTATAAGCCATACCAGGAAGTTCAAACTGAGAATAAGCCATACACGAGATTTATTGAGTTCCTTTGCCCAATCCTGACAAGATCGTACGTTGTTCTGGATATAATTCATACTTAAGCATCCTAGTGAGTACAATCCATACTCATACCGAGATGGAGCTATACTTGCCAAAATCTGACAAGATAGTCCATCCCTAGGCATAATCCATGCCTAGGGTTCCGAGATAAGTATAAGCCATACTTTAATTGAGATTGAGAATCCTGCCACAACCTGACAAGACACTTAAATCTGCCAAACATAATCCATGCTCGGAAAGTCCTACCATATTCAATTCAAAATACAAAACCAAAGCAAATCCTTATTGGTTTGTCATCGTTTCCAGAACACGCTTTTAAGATAAATCCTAACCCCGAACGTGTGTTCTCCGATTTAGCCAATTGGAAAACCTAAAGAAAGCAAAGAAACATATCCTAAATCCTAAGAAATGCAGAAAATCCAGGCTGATCTCATCCATATCGGTTGATGATGAGCCCGCGAGAGCTCGATCCAGGGTCATTCCCTCTCCGGGGAGCAGGTGGTGGCAGCACAGGTGCAGGTGCTGTTGGTTGTTTCACATAATCGGGTAGCTCTTCACGTCTAACCCGTTACTCAATCAAGTCTCGCAAGTGTCTACAGTCGTTTGTGTCATGACCGTCCATATCATGAAACATGCAGTATTTTCCAGAATCGCATTCTCTTTGCGATTGCTACCTCCTAGGAGACGTCACCGTTTGTGTTCATGTAGATGTCGGTCAAGGTTGAATTGAGTTCGGTGTACTTTTCATATCTTGGCCCTCTCCGGGGCTGAGCATTGCGGTCATTATTGACAGCAGCTTTCCCTTTGCCTTTACCAGAATCAAACGGTTCTCCGTCTTTGAGCATGTTAACATCAAGAATTTTCTTTTTGGATGTCGCGTCTTCTTCATGCAGAAACCTATCCGATTCAAGGTAGAATTCGCTGAGATTCCGTGGTGGGTCTCGGTATAACAATTTTTTGAACTCCGAGTTGTCCAGAACGGCGGATATTGCGGCCATTAATACCATAGATGGCTCAGGTCGATCAACTGATGCTGCTGCAACGTTGAACCTTTCCAAAAATGAGCGCAGAGTTTCTTTAGGCCTCTGCTTGATTGTAGTCAGTGACATTACATTCTTGGGTCGAGCGGTATGGACCCGAAACTGTTCAATAAAGCGAGCGACTACCATGTTCCAGCTGTTGATCGATTCAGATTCCAGCTGCCGAAACCACATAGCAGCAATATCAGTCAAAAAGAGGGGAAAGCATTTAGCCATGACGTTTTCCGATGCCGATTGAACTTCCATATGCCGTTTATAGCGCATTAGGTGCACGGTAGGATCAGCCCTGCCATTGTAGGGTTCCAGTTGAGGAATTTTGGAATCTGGAGGATTGCGGGAATTCCTGATTTCCTGTGTGAATGGATTGTGATTGACATCATCCATGTCATTCTGATAAGTGCGGCCTCTCGAGAGGCATTCAATGAGATTGGCGAGCCGGTCGCCTTCAAAGAGCCGTTGCAAGTTGCCTAGTTCGGAGCTGGTGCCCCCAGCGTTGAGTCCAGAAGAGTTTGGAAAAACATGAGGTGCTTGGAGTGTGATCCGGATCGGATCGGTGGTCATCGGGTCGGCGGTTCCGAACCGAATTGGTCCTGGTTCTCGGCCTCAAGCTTCTTCCTGTTGCTGCTAAGATGAAGTTAATGGTTGGGTGTCCATCCGAACCGGGGCAGAGTTTGGCCTAGCTTGGCCTGAGCTTCCAATGACGTTTCCATCCGAGACGTTGAGTGATGCGCGCTGATCATTGCCAATAAGGAGGCGAGTGCCCCCAGTTTCCATTCGTCTTGCATTGCCTGGTGTGGGTCGGGCCAGGAAGGGGGATCGGATCGGTTCTCCGATCCGAACAGGGGCGAAGCCTTTGAGCTGAAGACGTTGTGCTCTCCTGAGCAACTGATGTGAAGCGGGTCGGATTCTCCTTGTTCCAAACCGAGCCGTCATTTCCGATCCGAACCGAGATGGAGTTTCCGAACGGTAGACATGATGTGCATTTCTATGCAGAGCAAGGCGGTTCGGGTTCTAATGGTCCGATCCGAACCGAAGTGAGCTGGAGTCGAAGTCTGAGTGTCTTTGAAGCGTGGGGTCGGAACGGATCTGATCCGATCCGAGGCTTTGTCCAATTCCAAAATCCAAACTTTTCGGTTCTGCATGCGTTCACGGAAATGGGTGTAACTTTCAAACCGTAAGTCCGTTTTAGCCAAACGAAAGCTCAAACTGAAGCTAATTCAGAGGGATACAAGAATTATAGTGATCAACATTGTAATCGCTGTTTTCGGACCCAGAAAAGGTCATCTGTTAGGAATTCCGGGCCTTTCTTTGTTTGTGATGCGATTTCGACCAAATCGCTGCCTGTCTTCTGACGATGCTTCCAATACTGGAGCATATTGTTGATCAGAGATTTCATGTGTGACTGCTTTGACTAAAAAGCGGGTCAACATTTTGCTCCCCAGAACATATCTTGCTGAACGAAGGAAGATGTGTTCTGGATAATCCAGAAAGTCCAAGGCCACGCCGGGCCTACCAGCTGCAAGCATAATCCATACCTGCTAAGAAAAGAGAGCAAAAAGGTGTGTCAAATCCAGACAAAACTGATTATACTTTTGAGCATAAACCATGCTTGGGCGTTTGTTTGAGCATAAACTACACTCAAGAGATGTTCGAATCATCCTGCCAAAACCTAGCAAGGGACCTAACCTTCCGGGTATAAGCCATACCAGGAAGTTCAAACTGAGCATAAGCCATACTCGAGATTTATTGTGTTCCTTTGCCCAATCCTGACAAGATCGTACGTCGTTCTTGAGTATAATCCATACTTAAGCATCCTAGTGAGTACAATCCATAGTCATACCGAGATGGAGCTATACTTGCCAAAATCTGACAAGATAGTCCGTCCCTAGGCATAATCCATGCCTAGGTGTCCGAGATAAGTATAAGCCATAATTTAATTGAGATTGAGAATCCTGCCACAACCTGACAAGACACTTAAATCTGCCAAACATAATCCATGCTCGGAAAGACCTACCTTATTCAATTCAAAATACAAAACCAAAGCAAATCCTGATTGGTTTGTCATCGAGTCCAGAACACGCTTTGGAGCTAAATCCTAACCCCGAACGTGTGTACTTCGATTTAGCCAATCGGAAAACCTAAAGAAAGCAAAGAAATATATCCTGAATCCTAAGAAATGCAGAAAATCCAGGCTGATCTCATCCATATCAGTTGATGATGAGCCCGCGAGAGCTCGATCCAGGGTCATTCCCTCTCCGGGGAGCAGGTGGTGGCAGCACAGGTGCAGGTGTTGTTGGTTGTTTCACATACTCGGGTAGCTCTCCACGTCTAACCCGTTCCTCAATCAAGTCTCGCAAGTGTCTACAGTCGTTTGTGTCATGACCGTCCATATCATGAAACATGCAGTATTTTCCAGAATCGCGTTCTCTTTGCGATGGCTACCTCCTACGAGGCTTTGGATAGGAGACGTCACCGTTTGTGTTCACGTAGATGTCGGTCAAGGTTGAATTGAGTTCGGTGTACTTTTCATATCTTGGCCCTCTCCGGGGCTGAGCGTTGCGGTCATTCTTGACAGCAACTTTCCCTTTGCCTTTACCTGAATCAGACGGTTCTCCGTCTTTGAGCATGTTAACATCGAGAATTTTCTTTTTGGATGTCGCGTCTTCTTCACGCAGAAACCTATCCGACTCAAGGTAGAATTCACTGAGATTCCGTGGTGGGTCTCGGTAAAAGGATTTTTTGAACTTCGAGTTGTCTAGAACGCCGGATACTGCGGCCATTAATACCATAGATGGCTCAGGTCGATCAACTGATGCTGCTGCAACGTTGAACCTTTCCAAAAATGAGCGCAGAGTTTCTTTAGGCCTCTTCTTGATTGTAGTCAGTGACATTACATTCTTGGGTCGAGCGATATGGACCCGAAACTGTTCAATAAAGCGAGCGACCAACATGTTCCAGCTGTTGATCGATTCAGATTCCAGCTGCCGAAACCACATAGCAGCAATATCAGTCAAAAAGAGGGGAAAGCATTTAGCCATGACGTTTTCCGACGCCGATTGAACTTCCATATGCCGTTTATAGCGCATTAGGTGCACGGTAGGGTCTGCCTTGCCGTTGTAGGGTTCCAGTTGTGGAAGTTTGAATTCTGGAGGATTGCGGGAATTCCTGGTTTCCTGTGTGAATGGATTGTGATTGACATCATCCATGTCATTCTGATAAGTGCGGCCTCTCAAGAGGCGTTCAATGAGATTGGCGAGTCGGTCGCCTTCAAAGAGCCGTTGCAAGTTGCCTAGTTCGGAGCCGGTGCCCCCAGCGTTAAGTCCAGAAGAGTTTGGAAAAACATGAGGTGCTTGGAGTGTGATCTAGTTCGGATCGGTGGTCATCGGGTCGGCGGTTCCGAACCGAATTGGTCCTGGTTCTCTGCCCCAAGCTTCTTCCTATTGTTGTTGAGATGAAGTTAATGGTTGGGTGTCCATCTGAACCGGGGCAGAGTTTGGCCGAGCTTGGCCTGAGCTTCCAATGACGTTTTCATCCGAGACGTTGAGTAATGCGCGCTGATCATTGCCAATAAGGAGGCGAGTGCCCCCATCTTCCATTCGTCTTGCATTGCCTGGTTTGGGTCGGGCCAGGAAGGGGGATCGGATCGGTTCTCCGATCCGAACAGGGGCGAAGCCTTTGAGCTGAAGACGTTGTGCTCTCCTGAGCAACTGATGTGAAGCGGGTCGGATTCTCCTTGTTCTGAACCGATCTGTCATTTCCGAACCGAACCGAGATGGAGTTTTCGAACGGTAGACATGATGTGCATTTCTGTGCAGAGCAAGGCGGTTCGGATTCTGATGGTCCGATCCAAACCGAAGTGAGATGGATTCGAAGTCTGAGTGTTTTTGAAGCGTGGGGTCAGAACGGATCCGATCTGATCCGAGGCTTTGTCCAATGCCAAAATCCAAACTTTTCGGTTCTGCATGCGTTCACGGAAACGGGTGTAACTTTCAAACCGTAAGTCCATTTTAGCCAAACGAAAGCTCAAACTGAAGATAATTCAGAGGGCTACAAGAGTTGTAGAGCTCAACTTTGTAATCGCTGTTTTCGGACCCAGAAAAGGTCATCTGGGAGTTCCGGGCCTTTCTTTGTTTGTGATGCGATTTCGACCAAATCGCTGCCTGTCTTCTGACGATGCTTCCAATACTGGAGCGTATTATTGATCAGAGATTTCATGTGTGACTGCTTTGACTAAAAAGCGGGTCAACATTTTGCCCCCTAGAACATATCTTGCTGAACGAAGGAAGATGTGTTCTGGATAATCCAAAAAGTCCACGGCCACGCCGGGCCTACCAGCTGCAAGCATTATCCATACCTGCTAAGAAAAGAGAGCAAAAATGTGTGTCAAATCCTGACAAAACTGATTACACTTTCGAGCATAAACCATGCTTGGGCGTTTGTTTGAGCATAAACTACACTCAAGAGATGTTCGAATCATCCTGCCAAAACCTGGCAAAGGACCTAACCTTCCGGGTATAAGCCATACCAGAAGTTCAAACTGAGCATAAGCCATACTCGAGATTTATGGAGTTCCTTTGCCCAATCCTGACAAGATCGTTCGTCGTTCTTGAGTATAATCCATACTTAAGCATCCTAGTGAGTACAATCCATAATCATACCGAGATGGAGCTATACTTGCCAAAATCTGACAAGATAGTCCGTCCCTAGGCATAATCCATGCCTAGGGGTCCGAGATAAGTATAAGCCATACTTTAATTGAGATTGAGAATCCTGCCACAACCTGACAAGACACTTAAATCTACCAAACATAATCCATGCTCGAAAAGTCCTACCTTATTCAATTCAAAATACAAAACCAAAGCAAATCCTGATTGGTTTGTCATCGAGTCCAGAACACGCTTTGGAGCTAAATCCTAACCCCGAACATGTGTACTCCGATTTAGCCAATCGGAAAACCTAAAGAAAGCAAAGAAACATATCTTAAATCCTAAGAAATGCAGAAAATCGAGGCTGATCTCATCCATAGCAGTTGATGATGAGCCCGCGAGAGCTCGATCCAGGGTCATTCCCTCTCCGGGGAGCAGGTGGTGGCAGCACAGGTGCAGGTGTTGTTGGTTGTTTCACATACTCGGGTAGCTCTCCACGTCTAACCCGTTCCTCGATCAAGTCTCGCAAGTGTCTACAGTCGTTTGTGTCATGACCATCCATATCATGAAACATGCAGTATTTTCCAGAATCGCGTTCTCTTTGCGATGGCTACCACCTAGGAGGCTTTGTTAGATCATAGGTTTTTGATTCATGACAAGGAAGAAGAGAAGATCAAAGGAAAAGTGATATAGGTTATGATTATCTATTTAATTGTGTCTTAGATGTGTTATATATTGTTAAAATCTGTCCTCAAATATATAGCATACAAAAATGCACTTACGAAAAGACACTTCACGAAAAGACACTTCGTGAAAAGACACTTCGCGAAAAGACACTTCATGAAAAGACACTTCGCGAAAAGGCACTTCATCACTTCGTGAAAAGACACTTCGCGAAAAGACACTTCGTGAAAAGACACTTCGTGTAAAGACACTTCACGAAAAGACACTTCGCGAAAAGACACTTCGCGAAAAGACACTTCGCGAAAAGTCATTTCGCGAAAAGGCACTTCACCACTTCGCGAAAAGACACTTCGCGAAAAGACACTTCATGAAAGGACACTTCACGAAAAGACACTTCATCACTTCGCGAAAAGACACTTCGAAAAGACAATTCACGAAAAGACACTTCACGAAAAGACACTTCACAAAGAGACACTTCATATTTCCAACGGTCATATTTTACAACGGTCATATTTTACAATGGCCATATTTTCTAACGGTCATATTTTCTAATGGTCATATTTCTAACGGTCATATTTTACAATGGCCATATTTTCTAAAAGGCATTATATTTCATGAAGAGATTCCTTTTCATTTCTGAAAGGAAATGGGTGCATCTCTTTGATAAAACTCTTCATGGAAGTTGACAACTCTTCAACGATTATATATACATCACAAGCATTTTTTTCACATAACAGAATCTTCTCATATTTTCTGATCTTAAACTCCATACATTCTTGCATACTATAAGCTCTCCGTTATTCAAATTACTTGTTGAATCATTGAAATTATTTCATATCTCTTGATTCAATAAGTAATATACTTCCTTCAATCTTCACATACACGTTATATACTTGAGGATAAAATTATAGGAAGGTTGTACTCAATCATTGACTAATCAGTGTTGAAGAAAGAACACATTTAAGGTCAAACTCTTGTAATTGTCTTGTGGGTAAGCTTGTAGCCCGTGAAATCAAGTGGGTAAGCTTGTAGCCCGTGAAATCAAGTGGGTAAACTTGTAGCCCGTAAATCAAGTAGTTGTGAACATGTTCCTTCGGGTGAAGCGATGGTGTTGTTTAGTGAAAAGCCGAAGAGGATCTTCGGGACTGGACGTAGGACGGGAGGTCCGAACCAGTATAAAAATCCTGGTGTCGTTACTCTACTTTACTTTACTTTACTGCATTTAAAGTTATCTGTGATATATATATTGTTATCATATCATATTCCGCATAGCCATATTATAGATCCTGCATAAGTCGTGCACAACCGACCTTTTCAGGCTTTGGATAGGGGACGTCACCGTTTGTGTTCACATAGATGTCGGTCAAGGTTGAATTGAGTTCGGTGTATTTTCATATCTTGGGCCTCTCCGGGGCTGAGTGTTGCGGTCATTCTTGACAGCAGCTTTCCCTTTGCCTTTACCAGAATCAGACGGTTCTCCGTCTTTGAGCATGTTAACATCAAGAATTTTCTTTTCGGATGTCGCGTCTTCTTCACGCAGAAACCAATCTGATTCAAGGTAGAATTCGCTGAGATTCCGTGGTGGGACTCGGTATAAGGATTTTTTGAACTCCGAGTTGTCCAGAACGCCAGATACTGCGGCCATTAATACCATAGATGGCTCAGGTCGATCAACTGATGCTGTTGCAACGTTGAACCTTTCCAAAAATGAGCGCAGAGTTTCTTTAGGCCTCTGCTTGATTGTAGTCAGTGACATTACATTCTTGGGTCGAGCGATATGGACCCGAAACTGTTCAATAAAGCGAGCGACCAACATGTTCCAGCTGTTGATCGATTCAGATTCCAGCTGCCGAAACCACATAGCAGCAATATCAGTCAAAAAGAGGGGAAAGCATTTAGCCATGACGTTTTCCAACGCCGATTGAACTTCCATATGTCGTTTATAGTGCATTAGGTGCACGGTAGGATCTGCCCTGCCGTTGTAGGGTTCCGGTTGTGGAAGTTTGAAATCTGGAGGATTGCGGGAATTCCTGATTTCCTATGTGAATGGATTGTGATTGACATCATCCATGTCATTCTGATAAGTGCGGCCTCTCGAGAGGCGTTCAATGAGATTGGCGAGCCGGTCGCCTTCAAAGAGCCGTTGCAAGTTGCCTAGTTCGGAGCTGGTGCCCCCAGCGTTGAGTCCAGAAGAGTTTGGAAAAACATGAGGTGCTTGGAGTGTGATCCAGTTCGGATCGATGGTCATCGGGTCGGCGGTTCCGAACCGAATTGGTCCTGGTTCTCTGCCCCAAGCTTCTTCCTGTTGCTGTTGAGATGAAGTTAATGGTTGGGTGTCCATCCGAACCGAGGCAGAGTATGGCCGAGCTTGGCCTGAGCTTCCAATGACGTTTCCATCCGAGACGTTGAGTGATGCGCGTTGATCATTACCAATAAGGAGGCGAGTGCCCCCAGTTTCCATTCGTCTTGCATTGCCTGGTGTGGGTCGGGCCAGGAAGGGGGATCGGATCGGTTCTCCGATCCGAACAGGGGCGAAGCCTTTGAGCTGAAGACGTTGTGCTCTCCTGAGCAACTGATGTGAAGCGGGTCAGATTCTCCTTGTTCCGAACCGAGCCGTCATTTCCGATCCGAACCGAGATGGAGTTTCCGAACGGTAGACATGATGTGCATTTCTGTGCAGAGCAAGGCGGTTCGGGTTCTGATGGTCCGATCCGAACCGAAGTATGCTGGAGTCGAAGTCTGAGTGTCTTTGAAGCGTGGGGTCAGAACGGATCCGATCCGATCCGAGGCTTTGTCCAATGCCGAAATCTAAACTTTTCGATTCTGCATGCGTTCACGGAAACGGGTGTAACTTTCAAACCGTAAGTCCATTTTAGCCAAACGAAAGCTCAAACTAAAGCTAATTCAGAGGGCTAAAAGAGTTAGAAAGCTTAACTATGTAATCGCTGTTTTCGGACCCAGAAAAGGTCATCTGCTAGGAGTTCCGCGCCTTTCTTTGTTTGTGATGCGATTTCGACCAAATCGCTGCCTGTCTTCTGACGATGCTTCCAACACTGGAGCGTATTGTTGATCAGAGATTTCATGTGTGACTGCTTTGACTAAAAAACGGGTCAACATTTTGCCCCCCAGAACATATCTTGCTGAACGAAGGAAGATGTGTTCTGGATAATCCAAAAAGTCCAAGGCCACGCCGGGCCTGCCAGCTGCAAGCATAATCCATACCTGCTAAGAAAAGAGAGCAAAAAGGTGTGTCAAATCCTGACAAAACTGATTACACTTTCGAGCATAAACCATGCTTGGGCGTTTGTTTGAGCATAAACTACACTCAAGAGATGTTCGAATCATCCTGCCAAAACCTGGCAAGGGACCTAACCTTCCGGGTATAAGCCATACCAGGAAGTTCAAACTGAGCATAAGCCATACTCGAGATTTATTGAGTTCCTTTGCCCAATCCTGACAAGATCGTTCATCGTTCTTGAGTATAATCCATACTTAAGCATCCTAGTGAGTACAATCCATACTCATACCGAGATGGAGCTGTACTTGCCAAAATCTGACAAGATAGTCCGTCCGTAGGCATAATCCATGCCTAGGGGTCCGAGATAAGTATAAGCCATACTTTAATTGAGATTGAGAATCCTGCCACAACCTGACAAGACACTTAAATCTGCCAAACATAATCCATGCTCGGAAAGTCCTACCTTAATCAATTCAAAATACCAAACCAAAGCAAATCCTGATTGGTTTGTCATCGAGTCCAGAACATGCATTGGAGCTAAATCCTAACCCCGAACGTGTGTACTCCGATTTAGCCAATCGGAAAACCTAAAGAAAGCAAATAAACATATCTTAAATCCTAAGAAATGCAGAAAATCCGGGCTGATCTCATCCATATCAGTTGATGATGAGCCCGCGAGAGCTCGATCCAGGGTCATTCCCTCTCCGGGGAGCAGGTCGTGACAGCACAGGTGCAGGTGTTGTTGATTGTTTCACATACACGGGTAGCTCTCCACGTCTAACCCGTTCCTCAATCAAGTCTCGCAAGTGTCTACAGTAGTTTGTGTCATGACCGTCCATATCTTGAAACATGCAGTATTTTCCAGAATCGCGTTCTCTTTGCGATGGCTACCTCCTAGGAGGCTTTGGATAGGAGACGTCACCGTTTGTGTTCACGTAGATGTCGGTCAAGGTTGAATTGAGTTCAGTGTACTTTTCATATCTTGGCCCTCTCCGGGGCTGAGCGTTGCGGTCATTCTTGACAGCAGCTTTCCCTTTGCCTTTTCCAGAATCAGACGGTTCTCCGTCTTTGAGCATGTTAACATCGAGAATTTTCCTTTCGGATGTCGCTTCTTCTTCACGAAGAAACCTATCCGATTCAAGGTAGAATTCGCTGAGATTCCGTGGTGGGTCTCGGTATAAGGATTTTTTGAACTCCGAGTTGTCCAGAACGCCGGATACTGCGGCCATTAATACCATAGATGGCTCAGGTCAATCAACTGATGCTGCTGCAACGTTGAACCTTTACAAAAATGAGCGTAGAGTTTCTTTAGTCCTTTGCTTGATTGTAGTCAGTGACTTTACATTCTTGGGTCGAGCGATATGGACCCGAAACTGTTCAATAAAGCGAGCGACCAACATGTTCCAGCTGTTGATCGATTCAGATTCCAGCTGCCGAAACCATATAGCAGCAATATCAGTCAAAAAGAGGGGAAAGCATTTAGCCATGACGTTTTCCGACGCCGTTTGAACTTCCATATGTCGTTTATAGCGCATTAGGTGCACGGTAGGATCTGCCCTGCCGTTGTAGAGTTCCAGTCGTGGAAGTTTGAAATCAGGAGGATTGCGGGAATTCCTGATTTCCTGTGTGAATGGAATGTGATTGACATCATCCATGTCATTCTGATAAGTGCGGCCTCTCGAGATGCGTTCAATGAGATTGGCGAGTCGGTCGCCTTCAAAGAGCCGTTGTAAGTTGCCTAGTTCGGAGCTGGTGCCCCTAGCGTTGAGTCCAGAATAGTTTGGAAAAACATGTGGTGCTTGGAGTGTGATCCGGTTCGGATCGGTGGTCATCGGGTCGGCGGTTCCGAACTGAATTGGTCCTGGTTCTCTGCCCCAAGCTTCTTCCTGTTGCTGTTGAGATGAAGTTAATGGTTGGGTGTCCATCCGAACCGGGGCAGAGTCCGGCCGAGCTTGGCCTGAGCTTCCAATGACGTTTCCATCTGAGACGTTAAGTGATGCGCGCAGATCAATGCCAATAAGGAGGCGAGTGCCCCCAGTTTCCATTCGTCTTGCATTGCCTGGTGTGGGTCGGGCCAGGAAGGGGGATCGGATCGGTTCTCCGATCCGAACAGGGGCGAAGCCTTTGAGCTGAAGACGTTGTGCTCTCCTGAGCAACTGATGTGAAGCGGGTTGGATTCTCCTTGTTCCGACCCGGGCCGTCATTTCCGATCCAAACCGAGATGGAGTTTCCAAACGGTAGACATGATGTGCATTTCTGTGCAGAGCAAGGCGGTTCGGGTTCTAATGGTCCGATCCGAACCGAAGTGAGCTGGAGTCGAAGTCTGAGTGTCTTTGAAGTATGGGGTCAGAACGGATCCGATCCGATCCGAGGCTTTGTCCAATGCCAAAATCCAAACTTTTCGGTTCTGCATGCGTTCACGGAAACGGGTGTAACTTTCAAACCGTAAGTCCGTTTTAGCCAAACAAAAGCTCAAACTGAAGCTAATTCAGAGGGCTACAAGAGTTAGAGAGCTCAACTTTGTAATTGCTGTTTTCGGACCTAGAAAAGGTCATCTGTTAGGAGTTCCAGACCTTTCTTTGTTTGTGATGCGATTTCGTCCAAATCGCTGCCTGTCTTCTGACGATGCTTCCAATACTGGAGCATATTGTTGATCATAGATTTCATGTGTGACTGCTTTGACTAAAAAGCGGGTCAACATTTTGCCCCCCAGAACATATCTTGCTGAACGAAGGAAGATGTGTTCTGGATAATCCAAAATGTCCAAGGCCACGCCGGGCCGGCCAGCTGCAAGCATAATCCATACCTGCTAAGAAAAGAGAGCAAAAAGGTGTGTCAAATCCTGACAAAACTGATTACACTTTCGAGCATAAACCATGCTTGGGCGTTTGTTTGAGCATAAACTACACTCAAGAGATGTTCGAATCATCCAGCCAAAACCTGGCAAAGGACCTAACCTTCCGGGTATAAGCCATACCAGAAGTTCAAACTGAGCATAAGCCATACTCGAGATTTATGGAGTTCCTTTGCCCAATCCTGACAAGATCGTTCGTCGTTCTTGAGTATAATCCATACTTAAGCATCCTAGTGAGTACAATCCATACTCATACCGAGATGGAGCTATACTTGCCAAAATCTGACAAGATAGTCCGTCCCTAGGCATAATCCATGCCTAGGGGTCCGAGATAAGTATAAGCCATACTTTAATTGAGATTGAGAATCCTGCCACAACCTGACAAGACACTTAAATCTGCCAAACATAATCCATGCTCGGAAAGTCCTACCTTATTCGATTCAAAATACAAAACCAAAGCAAATCCTGATTGGTTTGTCATCGAGTCCAGAATACGCTTTGGAGCTAAATCCTAACCCCGAACATGTGTACTCCGATTTAGCCAATCGGAAAACCTAAAGAAAGCAAAGAAACATATCTTAAATCCTAAGAAATGCAGAAAATCCCGGCTGATCTCATCCATATCAGTTGATGATGAGCCCGCGAGAGCTCGATCCAGGGTCATTCCCTCTCCGGGGAGCAAGTGGTGGCAGCACAGGTGCGGGTGCTGTTGGTTGTTTCACATACTCGGGTAGCTCTCCACGTCTAACCCGTTCCTCAATCAAGTCTCGCAAGTGTCTACAGTCGTTTGTGTCATGACCGTCCATATCATGAAACATGCAGTATTTTCCAGAATCACGTTCTCTTTGCGATGGCTACCTCCTAGGAGGCTTTGGATAGGAGACGTCACCGTTTGTGTTCACATAGATGTCGGTCAAGGTTGAATTGAGTTCGGTGTACTTTTCATATCTTGGCTCTCTCCGGGGCTGAGCGTTGCGGTCATTCTTGACAGCAGCTTTCCCTTTGCCTTTACCAGAATCAGACGGTTCTCCGTCTTTGAGCATGTTAACATCGAGAATTTTCTTTTTCGGATGTCGCGTCTTCTTCACGTAGAAACCTATCCGATTCAAGGTAGAATTCGCTGAGATTCCGTGGTGGGTCTCGGTATAAGGATTTTTTGAACTCCGAGTTGTCCAGAACGCCAGATACTGCGGCCATTAATACCATAGATGGTTCAGGTCGATCAACTGATGCTGCTGCAACGTTGAACCTTTACAAAATGAGCGCAGAGTTTCTTTAGGCCTCTGATTGATTGTAGTCAGTGACTTTACATTCTTGGGTCGAGCGATATGGACCCGAAACTGTTCAATAAAGCGAGCGGCCAACATGTTCCAGCTGTTGATCGATTCAGATTCCAGCTGCCGAAACCACATAGCAGCAATATCAGTCAAAAAGAGGGGAAAGCATTTAGCCATGACGTTTTCCGACGCCGATTGAACTTCCATATGCCCTTTATAGCGCATTAGGTGCACGGTAGGATCTGCCCTGCCGTTGTGGGTTTCCAGTTGTGGAAGTTTGAAATCTGGAGGATTGCAGGAATTCCTGATTTCCTGTGTGAATGGATTGTGATTGACATCATCCATGTCATTCTGATAAGTGCGTCCTCTAGAGAGGCGTTCAATGAGATTGGCGAGCCGGTCGCCTTCAAAAAGCCGTTGCAAGTTGCCTAGTTCGGAGCTGGTGCCCCCAGCGTTGAGTCCAGATAAGTTTGGAAAAACATGAGGTGCTTGGAGTGTGATCCGGTTCGGATCGGTGGTCATCGGGTCGGCGGTTCCAAACCGAATTGGTCCTGGTTCTCTGCCCCAAGCTTCTTCTTGTTGCTGTTGAGATGAAGTTAATGGTTGGGTGTCCATCCGAACCGGGGCAGAGTCTGGCTGAGCTTGGCCTGAGCTTCCAATGACGTTTCCATCCGAGACGTTAAGTGATGCGCGCTGATCATTGCCAATAAGGAGGCGAGTGCCCCCAGTTTCCATTCGTCTTGCATTACCTGGTGTGGGTCGGGCCAGGAAGGGGGATCGGATCGGTTCTCCGATCCGAACAGGGGCAAAGCCTTTGAGCTGAAGACGTTGTGCTCTCCTGAGCAACTGATGTGAAGCGGGTCGGACTCTCCTTGTTCTGAACCGAGCCGTCATTTCCGATCCGAACCGAGATGGAGTTTCCTAACGGTAGACATGATGTGCATTTCTGTGCAGAGCAAGGCGGTTCGGGTTCTGATGGTCCGATCCGAACCAAAGTGAGCTGGAGTCGAAGTCTGAGTGTCTTTGAACCGTGGGGTCGGAACGGATCCGATCTGATCCGAGGCTTTGTCCAATGCCAAAATCCAAACTTTTCGGTTCTGCATGCGTTCACGGAAACGTGTGTAACATTCAAACCGTAAGTCTGTTTTAGCGAAACGAAAGCTCAAACTGAAGCTAATTCAGAGGGCTACGATAGTTATAGAGCTCAACTCTGTAATCGCTATTTTCGGGCCCAGAAGAGGTCATCTGTTAGGAGTTCTGGGCCTTTCTTTGTTTGTGATGCGATTTCGACCAAATCGCTGCCTGTCTTCTGACGAAGCTTCCAATACTGGAGCGTATTGTTGATCAGAGATTTCATGTGTGACTTCTTTGACTAAAAAGCGGGTCAACACATAATATTATGTAGAAATATAAAATACAAAGACCATATGAAAAGATTTGTATCTATTAAATAATATTAAAGCGAAAGAATTTTAAGTCCTCAGATTAATTTTAGAGGTTATCTTCATTCTCCTTAATTCTCTTTGATTTTAGATATTTTATTTTTTAAATTTTAATATCTAGCATTTTATAATTATTTACTAATATCTTACGTTATTTTACACTCAAACATTTACTTTAAAAAAAATCTATAATTATTTACAAATATTTCCCGATTTTCTCCCAATATTTTACATTGAGACCCACATATTTAAATTAGTTAATTGACTAAAACTTTCAATGTGCATGCTACGTATACATCAATAAATTGTAAAAAAAACATTTAAATATATAAATTGCATAACGCAAATTATATACATTAACGATAATAACAAAATTATGTTATAATAATTCATCCACAAGTTTATCAAATATTAAAATGTAGAATTTCGTTAACTTCAACATCTATTTTTTATATATAATTACTTAAAAAGTCAACTCAGTTCTCTCTTAATATTTTACGCTCAATTCCATATATGTAATTAGTTGTGTAAATCTTAAATCTAAGCTATTTAAATATTTGATTAACTACCATTCATTAATATATCAAATAAATCCTAAAAATACGATAATTTCAATATATGCAATTATCCTATACAATTAAAAATAATAATAAAATATTTTCTTTAGTCAAATGAAGTAACATAAATGTATATTATAATCTCTTTTAATTCTCAGTTCATTTACTCTAAAAAAGTTGTTATTTATTGCATAACATAATTTTAATTTTAGAAACTTTTAAAAGACAAACTTATATTTTACAACATTAAGATGTGAATGCATAAACTAACTGATTAAATTTTTTTAGCATTCTCTCTTTCAATACATTACAAACCATATCCAAATCACAATTAGCTTTATACTACATAATATTATTTCAAAATTATCACAATTGTAAGTATGATCCTTAAAATAACATGAAATATATGGTTGACTATAAAGATAAAATTGTTTAAAAACTAAAACTAAGTAATAAATAAAAGCTTCTCTCAGTTACAAATACATACAAAGATTTTTTTTAATTCTTTAACATTCAACTTTTTAATTGAATTAGTTGTGTTGATTATTAAATTTATAAATAACTTAAATTATTTAACATTCACTCCTTCGCTTATATATCTTTACAAAAATGGGAGTTGAATGTACATACAACTTACTATACAATAAGAATGATAAAGTTAATTATTCACTCATACATACAATAATTATATCTCACATAACATAAATTATTCTCATTTTTATTATTAAGAAATTTATTTTATTTGTTAAGACATTAATAGCTAGACATATATATAGATAGCGATAATTGAATATCTTTATAATTTATAATTCATATATCACAGTTAAATTTGAAAAAAATAAATACAACATTCTATTTTAACAATAAATAAAATATAATCACTGTTGTTAACAACAATGTCGTGTGCAACGCACGGGTTACACACTAGTACATGTGTATTGTAGGTTGCATTCCTTTCGTTTAGTCCTTGTGTCAGGGAGATTCTACATCATATGAGACTGGCTTCAATGCAATTGCACCCTATTGCCTAAGCATATTTGCTTGATCTGCACATTATGACTTCGGAGCATATCCGTCGAGTGCCCTCCATTGACAATGCCTGATCCTTCTTCAATATCAAGCACCAAAAAGACATTCTATCGTTTCTTTATTATGAAGCGACCGTGAACAATCAGGTCTTGACAGGTGGGTGGAGAAAGCTAAGAGTCAAGCCCGATTGGTTTTATGTTCCATGCAATAGAGCTTTACGAGGTGATGGCTCTAAGGAAGTAATTGCCTAGAGAAGTCACTTATTCTTGAATTGAGTTTAATCACGTCTAATACTTTTCCTCTTCTCATGGAAAAAACCTAACTAGACCTACTAGCAACACATTCGAGTCAGCATTGATAACTTTATGAGTAGTCCCTGAGATGGAAGACATGTGCAGAGAAGCATTTCCAATCAACTGCGGCATAGGTTTCATCTGCTTAGAAACAATAAAAGTACGGTCTTGGATGGTGCCATAGTCGGGGGAGATGAAGAGGAAGCAAACATTGTCGTACCCTCAGTCGAGGAGCCAGTAGGCGGTTAACCTCACAATCAAGTCATCATCGAAGATTAAACTGAGGGTACTGGCCTTGGGCCAAATCAAGAGTAGACAATCAAAAAAGAAAAAGATAAGGACGATTCACCTTCAATCGTTGAAAATCCAATTATTTAAGGCTTAGTTTCCAAGCACACGCCTTAACCTAAGTCTTCAGTCCATGAAATGAGGGAAGAATCCTCTGTGGTCACTGGTGACCCGCTCATGGGTTTGGGAGATTTGTCGCTGGTGACGAAGCAATGTAATTTTCTGTACTTGGATTCTCATAATTTCTTTCCCATGTTAGGAGGGGAAAATATTCTCACTGACATCAAGGAAGTCATGCCATTAAGCAAGACTATGGGATCTGATCCGTTAGGAGGATTACTATGACATATATGGCACGGGCACTACATGCCATAACACTTATTAGTTGTATGATGATTGAGTTATGACATAAGTTCATTTTGGTATGCAGGTTCAAAGATTAAGAGGTAGAGCTATCACAAGCATTTCACTTTCAGCATTCTACCAACAACATCCAGCCCAATTGCACTTTCAACTATGAGCGCGATTGTCGATAGGATCGTGATAGGAAATAGAGAGAGGAAGAGAGAGGGATACATACCTAATAATATCTTCATCATTCCCACTTTCGCTTTCTAACCAATCGGGATTCTGATAGAGCTCCAAGTCAATGACATGACTCTTATTGCAGTAAGTAGGTGAAAGTTAAGGATCCAACCCCCGAAAGGGTAAATAAGTGAAATTCACTAGGAAAAGGTCGTAGAGCCAAAAGAGAAGGCGATCATTGTTCCAAGAAAGAAAAAGCAGAAAGACTCTGAAGTTGTCTAACCCAAAAATCAAGAGCTTATAATTCAACCATGGAAGAAAGAGCATGAAACCCAATTCCTGCAACTTTGTTTCTCACAGATGCATTCTATGCCTTACATCCATCATGTTTCCTATGATCTTGACCACCAACTCAAGTTAAGAGTAGAAGAGTTGACTGATTAGTAACATAAAATGATCAAGTATGCCAGGAAGCTTTCTGATATATCTATTGGAGCTTGATATTGGAAAATGAAACAAGAATATGATTGTGACTAGAAGCCTTGGCTGCTCAAGACAAGAGGAATGTAAGGCTAAGTTGGTAGTGGCGGAAAAAAGGGGTTAAGTATGTCAAAGAGAATGTCCAAATAGCACCAAATCAATTTCATAAGGAGCTTTATTCTTGGCCTTTAAAGACCACGTCTATCAAGGATGAGTTGAAAGTGGCGACTCAGGAAAACATCAACTTAAAAATCAGCAGCAAAGCTTTGAAAAGGGAGAGGTTCTTTTGTAAGAAAATTGAACAACTGAACCCTAACGATCCACCCTCTAGAGTGTCAAAGTCATCGACTCGTATCCCTGAAGTTGATACCCCTAGGCTCACCGGTAGCGAGTCATGTGAAGGTATCTCTTATTTTTCTTCAAAGTTTGAGAAATTCATTATCGCATGTCAACGAGCTATGGAGGTGCAAATAGAGATGTCCATAATTCCACGAGGACTAACTCTTGTCACTCTTCCTACCAAAGGTACAACTCAAGCCAGGATGCCTTCTGATCCTCAAGTCAAAGCAGCCACATATCCCTAAGTACACCTTGTCGATGCTCCTGGAAAGGAGGAGAAGATGATCGATGCCTTGAAAGACTTAGATGGAAATTGGTCATATATTGAAGGCAAGGAAGACGTGGTGTATCCAAGGGAAGCTTTAAAGATCGGGGAGTTGAGCATGGAGGAGTTAATGTAGCAACAACAACGAAAGATTTTCATTAAGATAGAGCCATGGATTATCGTGCAGACGCTATACAGATGACCTCTCCAACTAAATCTGGCATCAAGGAGTCAGTGGGCATCCCATTGGATGTTACCACTGGAGAATTCAAGTCACCCATGGGAAAAGGGGGAAAGAAAGGTTAGTCCAGCGAGAGTGGCAAGCCAAGAAAGAGGACAAGCCCAGGAAAGAGGTGGAAAGTCCGGCAACGATAAGACTTTCAAGTACAAGATGGTAAAGGAGCTGGATCTCGAGTTGTCCAAAACGAAAAAGGTGAGAAGGATAAATGAAAAGCATACATACTAAGGATCTTTTTCTTTTATTTTTTGGTCGAGATTTGTGCGAGTCCGGACCTCGCCTTTTGATCTCCTGTCATGATTTGTATTTTCTTTCCATGTGTAAATAAAATAGACTTTTTATGCTTTAATCATTTGAATATTTTTGTTTTCCATTTAATGTACTTATGAGTTTGTAGGATACACCTAACCTATAAGCATTCTGACTTGAGATAAGCAGCACTCCAAAGTATTCCAGTGTATTTTCCTAATTAACTTTTGAGTTACACTCCAGATCGATGGCATGCCCGAAGTTAACTCTAATGTCAACTTTATCAAGTTTATACTTGTAACACCCCATAAAAATCAACCTAAATAGAAACAAGTTAATTTAATTTAAAATAATTAATAATAATCAATAATAAATTAATGGGTTGAAAAATGGAATTCTGAATAATTTGGGAACTGGACCATGGAAGTATTACTATTGCGTCCGTGGCGAGGTTCTGACCCATTTTTATATTTTATTTATTGAAAAGAGCATTCTTGTTGAATTTGAATTTATATTTTTTTTATACAGAAGGAGACAAAGATAAGCATACAAAGGAAAGAGATCAACCTAATTAATATCAATGGCAACAACTATGAACATGGAGAATACTTTTAATGGAGACAGGACAAATCATTTTTTGATCTCCCCTTTCTTCACGCTCTTCTCAAAATCCATCCACTCTTCTCTTCTGTCTCCCTCTTTCAACTGCTCTGGTCCTGTTTCTTTGTGCTTGGTTTTCTCCATTTTCCTACTTCGGCTTTTCTAGATCTAAGCTTTTACTTTGAGTAGATCTGAGCTTTGACTTACCATTATTATCTCCGTCTCATTGCTACAACATACAACCCTTCTAATCCACTACTGTTAACACTCCCATCCTCCTCGCTATAGTTATTTCAGGCAACTATTTGCATCACGACAATTTATTCAACTGGTAGTCACGGTGTTGGTGAGGAGATAAGCACTTACGTGGAGTTAACTTGGTGAGCAGTAACTCCCTCTTTGCTGCTTTGTTTTCGCGTCTCGACCGAGTGTTTGTGATGGTACAATTTGCAATTAGGTACTCAATGTCTACTTTGTTATCGTCTTGTTAGTAGATTTTTGTTTATATTCTTGCGATTTTGTTGTTATCGTTTTGTAGTAGTGTTTGGTTTTCCTTTCTTCGTTAACAGCACTCAGATCTGCTTTGGATCTCAGTTCAATGTTTGGTACATGTCTGTTTTTGGTTACATTTGGTCGGGTATTTTCTGTATGGACAATGGCAAAACATGAGATGCGTAAGCACTGATCTTTGCTTTTTGTTTGAATGGAGATATTTTCCGTTTGAGCAATCATTTACAGTTTGTGGCAAAATTAGAACTGATAAGTGATGGAGTTTTCATGTCATAGGAGTGGTTTTATCTGGGTTTATCGTGATGGTGGCATGTCGGTCCATTGATATCATCGAAGAGGCGGTAATTCTGGTGAAGTCTCACGGCTCTTGACTTTGCTGCTACTTTGGTGACTTGTTTTTTCCTCCTACTTGCATGACTTTCGCCAGTTTATCGCCACAATGTCACGGGTCAAAACGTGCTTCAACATGGTGTGGAGATCAAGACTCTTACTTCTGCAGTTGTTCTTTCAAATCGTCCTGTGTTTTTTCCCTATAGCAGTATGTATTAGCACATGTCATTTGTACCCAAGTATTTGTTTGGCATACACTGTTGTATCTGCAGTTGTTATGTTACAGGTCATATCCTCCCTACGTGGAGTGTTAGTTTGTAGTCTAGTTACTTAGTTGGATCCTGTGCTGTAAGCCTGACTAGGTAGAGTGGACGGAACACTATAAACTCCATAGGTAGTGGACAGTCCACCTTAAAAACCGAATAGCTAATTGTCTACTAACAATCACTTGTACTATACCGATTTATTATTATTATTTGTAATAAAAGATGTTTGCGGTCACCTTAAAAACTAGAGGCTTTGACAAAAAAAATATTAATTAATTAATAATGTAATCACCTAGGAAACTAAATCTCTTTGGCAAATCATGACCCAAGGGGTCGACCGTCAATCAACCTCCCTCCTAGCAAAGGGGCCGACTGCCTTAGGTGTTTCTAGGTAGGGAAGGCTTGCTTTTTTTAAGGTTTTTATATAAAATTGCATACACAGACTACCTTGATTTAATCTAATAGATCTTACAGTTTTTATTAGCACTTGCAACTTTATATGCCACCCTCCTAGTCTCTCCTAAACCCCATTCTTTGTTTCATTATTACGCCTTCATTCTACCATTGCCAATTTTAAGAGAAAGGCTAGGATTTCTTCTACCTCTATTATCTCCATTCTATCTTCTCAAATCTAATTTTTTTCTATAGATTTAGAATTTTGCAAATTTGGTTTTTTTATATACAAAATTCTAATTCTAATTCTTATACATACACATATATATATTATAGAAGGATTGGAGCACGTTTTGTAGGCTGAATCCAGATTTCAATTCTATAACAAATTCTTCTATTTTCTATATCAAATCAATGTAAGTGGAAATCATTTAAGTTTTTATTTTCTTTGATTTAGTGGTCTAAATTTGGATTATTATGCCTATGAAGATTTGGGTTTATACGAAAAGAAAACAATATCAAATCCCTCAAATCTTAGATTACTTATTGTTTTACGTAGAAATGGTCAATCAGTTATTGTTGGGTTTGGATTATTGACGTAATAGAAGAAAAGATATTTAGGGTATTGGTACGATTCTCGAATTTGGTCTAATTCTCTTATTTTAAACATGCAAATTCATATATGTGTATATTTTGGTTACAAAAGCTTAAGGACTTGAATATTGCAATTTGAATATATTTGATCATTTTTTCTGAAGTGGATTGTTTGAACTTATTATTTGTAAATTATTAAAGTATTAAGGTTTTGTACACAAAAATTACATAAAAGTGAATAAGTACCAAATTAAGGATTTTACATATGTATTTAGGAATATTACACCTTGTCTTTATTCTATTATTGAAGTAACCATTCAAGCCTCGGTAACAAGCTATATGTTCATGTTGTTATTTCCCTTTTTTCATTTATTTTAAATATGCATGTTGGATCATGTAAATTGATAGGGAAATTAACTTGTATACCTTATTAGTTATTGTTAGGATTGACACTTCAAACATGGTAAGGATGTTAATCTCGTTCGCATAATTCAGGCCTATATTTAAATATATTTATAATGTAATAAACGTAATATTAATGTGTATTAAGTGCGTACTAAATGCGTTTAAACTAGGGATTTGAATTTGAATGTCCCCATAGAAATTGTATGCATGTGTGTGAATTAATGACTTTAATTATAATTAATGATACATAGACACGAGGTTAACCATTACTTGTAGTACAAGTCTCATTACTTGTAGTAGAAGTCCGCCCAGAATCGAGCGGCGTATCCAACACCTACAAGCAAGACTGGTTAATGTGAGAGGTCTAAGTGTTATGAGCCATCATAATTATTACACCATAATGCAAGGTTAGGTCTTTCTTGTAGTAGAAGCCTGCCCAGAATCGCCTGGAAAATCCAGCATCTACAAGTGGACGACATAATGTGAGATGTCTAGTGTGTGTGTGTGTATATGTATATATTTGTGTGTGATGTAGACCTTCCTTGGGGAAAGTTATCAAGTGGATGATTTGCCTCTTGTTGGGTATTAAGTGGTCAGGATTAGGTCTGTTTCTAAGGTTCACTCCATGGTTCTGGATCTAACTCATGGGACCCGCCCTTCGGGGTTTTAGTG
The DNA here is from genome assembly GCA_030737875.1 of Allium sativum. Lineage (NCBI taxonomy): Eukaryota > Viridiplantae > Streptophyta > Magnoliopsida > Asparagales > Amaryllidaceae > Allium > Allium sativum. The sequence goes on from CM060912.1 coordinate 295,201,244, forward strand.
GTTGACCGCCTTCTCTTATATATAAGGTATCAAATGGTCTTATTAGACGATAGCATATGAGTTGGGTAGTTCTGCTAGTTATGTCTGCTTCTTATCTAGGGGCTCATTGAGGGCTGACCTAGGGACGGTTTATATGAAAGGTCTAAAGGAACCGCTATCTAAAGGAAGTATCAAGTGGCTAGGAGTTCACCCGTAGAGACAACTAGATGGTAACAAGATGGTCCGCTAGGAGGGTTTTAAATAAAACTATGTTCCTACCTAAACCAGGTATTAAGTGGTCTTTTTTTTGAAAGTTAGTGGTCCGTATTTTTTTAACCAACATTTTCTTCCATTCATATTAAACAACGATTACAGGAACTACAACAAAGAACGGAAATACAACACTTAAAAAAACTACAATACAAAAGGAAACCCAAAACTACAAAATGCAAAACCGAAGCTATGAGAACTGTGTAGCTGTTAAAGGAACACACGCCCATAGGAGAACACAACAAGCAAGGGTAAAAGCTGAAGCAACCGGCAACATAAGACAGAGACAACACGCAAGCAAGCATGTTCCTCCCTCGAGCACACAAACCAACCAACAGAAAGACAAGCCGTACACTGTTCCAATAGAAGGAAAGGACAAAAAGTCATGCCCCATCACAACTTAGAAAAACAAGGGAATGGTAACAAGAAAACAACACAAAATGGGATTATCTGGCAAGCCGAAGTGGTAGGCTTGAAACAATGTCGGCCGTTTCAACAAAGTATTGCCGAAACAGGGAAACGAGTGTAAGCAGGATCCAGAAATCCAAATGGGAAAAATAAAAGAATGCTAAACATAAACCCAATAACTTGCACCATACCATATCAGAGAACAAAGAGAAGAACTGACTGGCACTACGACATTGTTTCGAATTTCCAGGCAGCGTTGATCCGGAAGAGAACTCCTGAGTCCAATCTAAGGACATAGCCATGGCTTCGCCAGAAAATCCAGTGGATACTGGAGTAGGTCATTCCTACCAAACAACAGTGAACCCAAGAATGATGCCATGGTACCAAGTCACCAACACCGTACTCCCCTGAGAGATACTCCTTCAAGCAGACACCAAGAACCAACCACCCAAAGTTAAAAGAAAAGCACGACCACAGACTGATGTAGCACCAGAGGAGCTCGAAACAAAAAGGAGCAATTTCAGGAGAAGCAAAGGAGAATTCCGATGTTGCAACAGAAAAATTAGCTTTAGAACCGATGCTACCATTCCGTAGCACAAAGATTCGAACCTAACTATGTTGAATATCTCCACCGCTACATCCTCAGCAGCACCAATAGAACCCCATGAAGGGATCTTGACACAAGATATGAGAATACAAAAACAGAGGAGTTGCCAAAATTAGGTGGAAACTACGCGTACAGGAACAATCGAAAGATAGGAGATTGGGTGGAAAACTACAGGAGCTGCGAAAGATAGATAAAGAAGGAAGAGACGATTAAAAGGGTCCAGATCTGAAAATGAACGTAGTGAATTGTGGGAACCCACGCGTGGCGAAAGAGATGCTTTGGAGAGAAGGGAAGAAACTAAAAGTAGTGAGGAGAGAGGAGATATAAGAGTCTAGAGGAAGGAAGAGGGAAATAAGCATCTATCGCTATTAATAGTTTCTCACAGCTTAGGAGCATTTTTTTATCTCATTCCTTAAACGTATTAAGTGGTAGTTACTATTTCTTGACCTATAAGAAAATATATACTTATTATGACGTTGGGTACGAGATCTAAGTGGCTAGGGGTTCGCCATAGGTATTAAGTGACTGTAAGGATGTCCACCCTTAATTAATTAGTTAGGTAATGGCTTTTAAGTGACTAGGTATAGCCCACCTCGTAGGGTATTAAGTGACTATGAGGACGGCCACATTTACATTTACTTGTGGGTATTAATTATCTATAAGGATGTCCGCCCTTAAATTTTATACATATAGGCCTTAAGTGACTATGAGGATGTCCGCCTTGTATGTTTAGTTGTGTATGTTTGTGCGTAGACATAACATGAAGAGTTTACACTTCCAAATAAAGGAAATAATTATTTCTAGACTTATATGCTTTTCATTCACCAGAACTTTATGTTCTGACCTCCCTCCTCTTAACATAGACAGGTTAGCAGGTAAGGACCCTGCATCAGCGATGATTAGTGACTTCTTGGAGTAGGAGCCTTTTGTTGGAGATTCAACTATTTTTGGCAGTAATTATTATAATTGTTGTATTGTTATTATGCACTTGGGATAATATTTGATGTACCAGATATTTTATGGGACTTATTATAATTTGTATTGGTGGTTTTTAATAATGGTGCATCTATTTATGAATTTATTATAATTTATCCCTTCTACTGTGTGAGATTCTGATTTCGTTTAGATTGCTTTATGATATCTTTTAGTATTTCCTTATAGGAACCAACGATCCATTTAGAATGACTCTAAGTTCCATGGGTCTTTTCTAGGTCATAATTTAGGCTCATTCCGGGTGGGCTGTTACATGCCTTCTACCTCAGTAAAGCTGAGTCGATGGACATCGGGAAATTTCCATTTATACTATCCTGTCTGAATTTAGGTTTGAGTTATTGGACGTTACATTTTTGTCTTTTACGCTCTCCTGTCATTATTCAGGTCAGAGCTATAGGTTAAGTGGTCTTAAGTCTTAATTCTTGGCACATTGTTCATACTTACCAACCAGTTTATACTCCTCAAGTCACTAAGAGTTGGAGTTATTTATGTGAATAGTCTAATTGCATTTGCTTTGGCGTCACTCCACGACCTATGGTCCTAGGTGAAGGTCGCCACTTAAACAATCGAGTCACATTTGAGTTCATTCAGCTATTTCCTGTCAAGTCACGTGACCAAATCCGAGGAGTCTTTGGGATAGCCATTTGATACAAAACTATTCCCAATTCCTATGTTTCTTGCTCATCGAATCGTAAGTGGGGAAAAAATTTATAGGTGGTCGTTCACACCTTTCGTTCGGGCCTTGGTACTAGTAGTCGGATCACAACATTTAGCCATATAATTAATACAAGTCTAGAGCACGGGCCAGAGAAAGAGCTTTTATTGATGGTAAAAAAGGGAAAAGGTGAGTCACGCCTTATTGCATTGTCTTAAAGCAAGTTGCTATTTACAAGAACGAAATAACTTGAAACAAAAGCTAACTGAAATCATACCTAAGATGCTCAACATTTCATGCTTTTGGTAGTCGATCACTATGAGCGATCATTAAACTGTAAGCCCCATTTTCAAGGTCTTGTTGAATGGCATAGGGTCCTTCCCGCTTCAGGCCCATATGGTGGAGGTTAGGAAATACACATTTCATAATGAGGTCGCCAAGTTCGAAATTTATAGGCTGAACCTTCATTTTGTAGTATTGGCTGACTCGGTATCGATATGTAACGAATCTCAAGTCATCCGCCTCTCTCTTTTCGTCAATTATTTTGAGAGACTCCAATGGGTGCTCATTATTAGACAAGGGGTCATAATAATCAATTCAATGAGAGGGGACATCTGTTTGAACTAGAATTTCGTAAGCGAGCGCAAATGGAGTATTCTTAGCCGTTGAATTATTGGTCGCTTGGTATGCCCAAAGGGCTAATGGAAGCTCATCGTTCCACTTACCTCTAGCCTTTTCCAGACACTTCTTCAGAATGGACTTAATGATATTATATGCATCTTCAACTTTTCGATTTGAGAGTGGATGAGAGAAATTATGTATCTCTTCTCAATGTGATAATGTCAGCAAAAGTCTTTGAATTTTGTTTTATTGAATTAGGTCTCATTACTGGTTATGACAACCTTGGGGAGTCCAAATTGAGAGATAATGTTTCAAAAAACAAAGTTAATGTTTCGGTCAATAAAGTTAATCATCTATTTCGTCGCAATTGTGGTCAATGGCTCGGCTTTGGCCAATTCAGTAAAATAGTCCATGACACAATTACAAACTTCACTCTGCTTTTGGAGAACGAGAGACTGTTGATGATGTTTATTCCCCATATACAACCCATGGACCGACCATTTGGGTATGCTAGGCAGGTGAAACCCTAGGAATCTTGGTAAAACTTAGGCATTTGTCGTAGTGTTGTGAATGATCAACCCTATCACGATTAATGGTAGTCCAGAAGTAGTTGTATCGAAGGATATTTTTGGACAAAGTTTGTCCTCCGGTGCGATTGTCGCACTCGCCTTCGTGCGCTTCTCGCAATATACATATCACGTCATCGTGTTCTGTGCACCAGAGTAGAGGGACGAAGAACCCATTTCTATACAGTTTTTCTCTCTAAATTATATATATATATTGTTGCTTGACGCTTGGCATGATTTTTACTTCTCCTTTTGGGTAAGGCACCATTCAGTAGGATGTTCTTTATAGGAGTAATCCAATATTACCTTTCAGGTTGGACGGTCAATGCCTAATCAACTTCCATCTGATCTATGCTAAGGGTGGGTGATCAAGGTTTTAATCGGCACTAACCCATTTTCTAGAGGATCTCTGAGCTAGCCATCTTGGCCAATGAATCATCCTTCTCGTTCTGATGATGAGGAATGTGAGAAATGCAGTAGTATTCAAAACCAGCCAGCAACTTATGAACTCAATTAAGATAGGAAGCAAGTCATGTCCCCATGGCCCGGAACTCCTTCGGACCTAGATTACAACAAACTGGGAGTCGTGGAACATTTGGATTGATTTAACTCCTATTTCTTTAGCAAGCTTGAGCCCGACGATCAGGGCTTCATATTCGGCTTCATTATCGATCGCTATACAATTTAGCTTCAAAGCACGACAAATCGATCGTTTTTTAGGAGTGACTAACACAACTCTAGTGCCAGAACACCGATCATTACGAGCTCCATTCGTAAATAACTTGCAGAATTAGTCGGTTGTTCAGTGCCTTTTGCAAGATCATCTGAAGTCGTGAATTCGGCTATGAAGTCAGCAAGTGCACGTCCCCGGATGGTCCTTCAAGGGATATAAACGATATCGAACCGACCTATATTGATAGTCCATTTGAGCAACCTACAGAAGCCTCAATCCACTGAAGGACCTATCGTAATGGATGACTGGTGTGACCTTTGAAAGGGTAAGGTTGAAAGTAATGGCGGAGCTACTAGAGGTTACTGGTAAGCAGTAAGCCGACTTTTCAGTCTTTGGTTATTTCCTTTTAGCTCTTGTTATACTTTTACTCATATAATACACCGGTCGTTGGATTTGATGGCATGCATGGGCACGACCAGATAGATTTATTAGTCCTTATGATTCATAAGTTTTTACAATATGGGAGTTCTATCCAGATAATCCATTAAATTATGAAATGCGTCGACATGGTCTGGAGTCCAAGAAAAGTTGCGATTTCCCTTCTTTATTAGACCGAAGAAAGGGATGCATTTTTTGTTTGCTCTAGAGATAAAACGGCTCAAAGCGGCTCTTTCCCATTCAGGCTTTGAATGCCTTTGATCTTCGTCGTAACCTAAATATTCTTGATGTCATCAATCTGCTCGGGGTTGAATTCAATCCCTCAAGAATTGACTATGACACCCAAGAATTTTCTCAATGCAACTCTGAAAGAGCATTTCAAGGGATTGAATTTCCTGCCATATTTGTGGAGAACACTAAACAAATCCTCTAAGCATTCAACATTGTTAGCTGATGGTCGTGATTCTACGAGCATGTCATCTACTTAAACCTCCATCGATCTCTCGGTCTGGTCTTTAAACATGTAGACGACCAAACGCTGATATGCCGCTTAAATGTCCTTCAAACAGAATGGCATGACCATGTAATAGTACAGTTGAGATTAGTAATGAAACTTCCTTGTTGGGTACACGCATCGGCACCTGGTTGTAACCAAAGAATGCCTCCAAAAATGAGAGAAGATTGTTCTTGATAGTTGAATCCACAAATTTATCAATTCTCAGAAGCAGGGAACTATCTTTGGGGCACACTTTATTCAGATCAGAAAAATAGATCCATGCTCACCATTCCCCATTGGACTTCTTCACAAGGACGAGATTCGGTGCCCATTGGGATAAAATGAGTCACAAATGAAACCGCTACTCTTAATCCTCTCCACTTTGTCTTTTAATGTTGTAGACCTTTCGGAACCAAGCATAAGCCTCTTTTGTTTCACCAGGACATACTTCGAGTTGATCTTAGTCGAGTAGCTCAAAACTGCCAACAAAGTCCCATACATTTAAGCGTGGATCCACGAAAACATGTCAAGGTTCGCACAGAGGAAACTGATAAGGGCCAGTGGGATTTGATTTTCAATACTCTTTATAGGTCATCGTTATCAATCGAGATTACCATAGTGGTTTCATTTGTTGTTTCCCTCTGATATTTTGGCTCTTCTTCTTTTCTAGGGTCGATATCATTGAGAAGACGACGGTGTTGTCTCTGCTAGCATCGGCTCTGTGATTATTATGGGTCAGCACCTTTGATGCAGAGGGAAGTATCAACAATTTTTCGCTTTTCTATGCTGCAGGTGTCCTTCCATTCGGCCATGTAGCACATCCTCCCAATCAATTGGTCTCGTCATACAACCTTGACCACATCTTCGTTGGGAATTTCAGGTGCAAACACTAAGAAGCGACGAAGGCTTTAAAGTTAACTAGGGGTCGGAAAACCGAAGAAAGCATTATATAAAGAGTATATGTCCAACACAATAAACGAGAGGATTCACACTCTCTTACAATCCTTCTTACCAAGCTCAAGTGGCAGCTCGACCATACCTATCGACTCATTTCCTATCCTATTAAATTCATGTATCCCGGTAGTACACGGCTTTAATTCCTTAGCCTCTAGCTTCATTTCGTCATAGGTTGCTTAAATAAAATGTTTACGGAGCTCCCACAATCTACAAGGATCTTCCATACCAAAGCCGGGATATTGGGTCTGATATTGCACTGGGTCAATACTTGGGGCCTCCACCCCATTTGCATCTCTGTCGCAAAAGGCGACGTCGTCAATCATCCTCCTCCGCTGCTTGATTGGAACAAACTCTTCCAAGTGTTGCATCCCACATCCTTGATATGTTTTATTGTATTTACGTACCGTTCTATAATCCTTAGGCTACTACCAAATGTTCGCAGCTCGTCAACAATTGTATTTATCATAATTCATTTTTATTTCTACTATGCGGTAGCTCTAACAACTACTTAACCTTGTCTATTAGGTCCAAAGTCCCTTGACCCTCATCCCTCGGGGTCACTTTATACTCGCTTAACATTCCATCTTGGATGGGCTTCTCAATAATATATCTGTGTTAGATCCAAAATTGGCTCTAACACCCAAATTGTTCTGTTATGTAGAGATTAATATCTGAAAAAATGCAAGAAAAGCAGAAAAGACACAAGATTTATAGTGGTTCGGCGTTAACGAGCCTACGTCCACTTTATATCTATGATTATACTTAAGATTTGAGTACAATCAATGATTTTTCTCTCAACCTCACTTTTACAATGTTGGTTCACTCAGTAAATTCAAGACAACTCTGAATAGGAATAATGGAGATATGATAATGGTGGAATCAGAACTCAGAATTGCCAAAAAGATCCTCAAAAATGCCAAGCCTGGGCTATTTATAGCTGATTTCTTTAGAAGAATCGTGGTCATACGTGGCACAGATCCCGATGATGTCGGACTGGTTCGTAGCTTGATGGAGAAAAGGTCAAAATGGCAGTTATGGACAAGTGGCACAAGATCCTATATTATTGGATCGTGAATGACTTGGTCATAGCCTTCAGTTCTCAGCTTCAGGGATCGGATCGTGGAGTGCGTGAGTGGACGGATCGGATCGAACTGGCGCGAACGGATCGGGCAGGTATGGATGGATCGGATCGTGGTCATGGGGGCGATCGCGAATCTCGAGGATGCATCTTCGTGAACAAAACTTCTTATTAAACATATGCTTGGATCTTGGTGGCTTGGTCTAAAAGCTAGCCAACATTTTTCCTCCTCGAAGTATGTTTTATCAAGGATGGAAGATGCTTCAAAATTACGGACCTATCTTTTCATGAAGTGGTGTAAATCAAAGGTCGTGTCTACCTGGAACGTCGTACAGCATCAGGAAATCACGTTCTTTGGCGGTTATAAACATCAATTTGAATCTGTCACTCATTTCTTCATTTGGCGGGCAATCTTTATCTCTTGAATTCTAGAGGACATCGCAATCAACTCGCCAGGTAAACTTTTACATTTTCTTAAGCATTTCTGGTTCTTTTACTTTAGAAAATGTCCATCGAGCTTGGGTCGTCGAATCATCCCACGGTTCATGCACTCGCCACGATCTGGTGAACGAACGGGCGCCTCTTCAAGCTACGGTGGGCTTTCCATTTTCGCTTGTGAGTTACTGACGGAGTGGACCTTATCTCGGGCCATAGTGGGCTCTAGCTCGTGGCCCATTGGTTTGTGTGGTCCGAATGGGACAAAACTGGGGATACCAGGGGTCGCCGTTATGCCTATATAACCCGGGACATCCTCTACCTTTCCCTTTCTTCTTCCTTTCGTTGCCGCCGCCAGCCTCTTCTTCTTCCTAAAAACACTAACCATGAATTTTAGAAAACCCATTCATCTCTAACTTAAAAAAGGTAACTACGTTAATAATGCTTTTACGTAACTTCATTCTCATTTCCCTCGAGTTTTTACTAGTTTGAAAGGCAAGGATAGCGGAGTTTCGTGGAATTCAAGGATTTGAGAGCGACAGTGATGTAAATGGGTTCAGCTGCTCATGTTCATGAATGGAGAGGAGAGAATAAGAAGGAGAAGGAGTTGACCAGCTCGGATCGTAAGTGAGGTTCGGGTTCGGATTGCGGTAATACTAGGATGGAGGAAAACGAGGTGTAGTTGATGTCAACGGACCGGGTCGCGGTATTGAGGTGGATCGTGGAGATGCTCCACGGTCCTCTTATATGTTCCTGGTTTAACTGTGTCATGATCCCAAGATCCCTCTGTTGGCGAGCTTAATGAACGACCCATTCTTCATGATCCGGCTTAAGCTCTACGACCTGAACACATCGCGATCTGATCCTCATTTCTCATGCGAACCGAACTTGTTGACGATCCCGAACACATTTTGACTTTGACAATGCATCGTTATCACAATACTTTTGATAGTTAGGTTAGAGCCTTCGAGACGAACTTCTGGACTGAACAACTTAACTTGATGGCATATCACGACCAGTATCCTGTTCATTTAACTAACTTCATGCTTTTCTTATATGTACGCACAAGCGCACACTTGCACTTACACACACGGGGAACGGGTAACTTGTGTTCTAATTTTTACTCGCCAACACAGCTATGTCGGATAAACAAGTGACTGAGACATCGAATGAAAGTACCGAATCAGAGACATCAATACATCACAACCCTGATGTGCTTCCTTCAGATTCAAATGAGGAAAAATCCGATCCTGATTACGAGACGGGTACCGATATAGAGTCAACGATTTTTGAGAGCACATCCATTGAAGATGAGGACGATCGAGCTCCTGATGAAATTCTAGGTGTTAAGGAAATAGAGAAGTTCACCGATTCTTTACCCTCCAAGTTAGACGATATAAAACTTAAGAAGATATGTTTAAGACACAGAATTCCCTGGAATGATGTGAAAACTCCAGAAAGCGAAGATAGACCTCATTCTACCCTAGAGGGTACATGATTGTTAGTCAACTCATGTGCTGGGTAGGGGCTATTCCTCCTTTTCCTTCACTTGTTGTCGATCTCTAAAGACAGTTACATATTTCCCCCATGCAACTCCATCTAAATGCCTATGCGGCTCTGTATACTCTGTATGTTACTTATATGGAGATTCTGCAGACCGAACTTACCCTTAAAGATCTGAAGTTCTATTACCACTTCAAGCATCGTTCCACAGGGGCTCCCAATTTTTCTTTCTTCGAATCAGTTTCCAACAGAAAAGTTGTGACGGATGGTTACAGTAATATAGGGGATATCAAATCTGACTAGTTTTATATAAAACACTAAGCTATATGTACGAGGAAGTGGCTACAAGCGAGTATGTTTTCAACTTTCCCGTGTTTAATTTGAATGCATAGTCTCAGTGCTAACAAATAATTTTGTTCCATACAGATCACAACTTTGAGAGAAAGGAAGGATCGATATACGAAGATTGGATGTCCCGCCTTCTTAAGAGTAACTCAGATTTCTTAAGGATTAAGAAATGTATCACCGACGATAACCTTCACAAACACCGTCTCTTAGATATAAGATTCAGACTTGGAGCGGGCGGCAAACCTTACAAGTATATACCTCCGACTGAGGGAGAAGGAACTTCTTAACCCGTAGAAACAACTAAACTTCGTAAGAGTCCTTCGCCGATGATTAATCAGGATAATGAGGATTAGAACGTATACTAAAGGAGACGAGGGGCAGGCTGGCGAATCAAAGGAGGTCCCGACCTCTGAGGGGCAGTCTCCCTTAAGAACTTCATCACCGGTTGAGTTTGTCGCTCAGGATGAGTTAACGGAGGAACAGATACTCGGGGAATTGAATAAGATTCCTTTACCAGACGATATCTATACTTAGGAAGACTTCGGAGGGGAACAAATTTTTCCCATCTCTGAAGAGACGAGTGCCCCAGTTGGAAAAAAGAAGTCATCCAAACGAGCCTAACTCTGGGCCCTGGTCCGTTAAAAAGGGGATTTCATGGAATGCAAAAATCACATGCACCATTTATCATAACACTCTTATACCACTGTCGTTCATAGTTTTAACATGCAACTATTTCTTTTGCAGGGAAAATGTCTCGTAAACGGTCTTATTCTTATCGTTCCATTTGCGAGGGCACACCAAGCCTCCTTCCAGATCCCGAGCATGCTCGTAGTGATAGTCGGGGAAGGGATAGTCGTCGACCCCGGGATTCTCATCAACCTTATTCCACACGATCTCGATCTCCATCAAATCAAGGATCTGAAAAGCCTCACAGTCGTCCATCGTTACCGGCTGGGGGCAAACAACTTCCTAGAGATTTGACCCCTCCAAAGAGTATGCCTTCTCATGTCCAGTCTTCTAAATAATACCACGAGCCAGAGGGAAAAAACAGAGATGAGGGCAAGATCGCGGAGAAGGGAAAGACATCTCATGTTTCGTCTAGTGAGCACGACTTGGATACCACCGCTGCATAGAATATTGTTCCCAATTCTGAAATTCAGGCCAGGCTGGAGCGCTTGCGAAAGTAATTCCCTGATATTTTCTTTGAGAGGATGATGTTCGTCCCGGATCTTGAACCGGTCCCCGAGGATTGGGACACAGAGGTGATAGGGTATGTATTCCATGTGGCTAAACAATACGGGGTAATGAAGAAGCATGACGCCACACTTTCTACTACCATCCGCTACATGGAGACGGAAGCAGCTAGAGCCAAAGTGAAGATTGATAATGATGCCAGGGCTAGGAGAAAAATGGAAAAAGAACTAGAGGATGCCCAGGCCCAACTGGCTTTAGCTCGGCGAGACGCAGAGAATTACAAGTCTGGGCTAGAAAGTGCTAGGGGGAGCTTGATTCAAACAGTCAGGAACAGGTGGCTCTGACGAAGGAAGTGGGAGATCTTAGGGCAATTAACGATGAACTGAAAACAGCACAGGAACACTTTGCTGCTGAGAAAGCTACCTGATAGAAAGAGAGGGCAAGCCTAAAAGACGACCTTGCCCTTGCCAAAAAAGAAAAAGAAATTTTAAATGATCAACATGTCCAAGCTGAGGAGCGTGCAGCTCTTGCTGAAAGTAATGCCAATAATGCTCTTGAATCGGCCACTACTGCTGCTGATAAGCTCGCTGAGAAAGAGAAAGAGATAGCTAGTTTTGAGGAACTATTGTTTGACTTCTTTGGTCAAGTCATCAAGACTCGAGACATCTCCTGGATTCCGGACTATCATGTTACTCTAGCCAATGTATGGGATGCAGTTGTTGAAGGCGAGAAGCGGCGGTGGATGGTCGATGAGATTGATGAAAACCAGCTGATGCAGGCCTTTCTCAAAGGTGAAGAACCTGAGGCTTTGGATAAAGGCAGACGCTTAATCCAGGAAGAGATTGAGAGGGAGAAGACTAAGCTTAAGGGCAAGAACAAGGTTGACGAAGGCTCGAGCTCGATGGTGGAGCCCATAACTTCTGAAGTTGAGGAATATAATCCTGAGATTCCCTTGGCTCCAACCCTTCCAGTTGTCGGAGCTACTATTACATGTCTAGGCGAGGAGTCCGCTAAAGGTATCTCCATATTCTCTCCACAATTCGTCAAGGCAGTCGTAACTTGTCGTCGTCTCATGGGACAGACAACTGAGATGGCCACACCCTCCTCCGATTCACTAACATTTGCTTCTCATGATATAGGTGTCAAACCGGCCGAGAAAGATACAGAAGGGAAGGTAGTGGCATAAAAAGTTGATGTCCCCTCGGGAACTGACGTCGAAGTTTCTGAGATTCCGAAGCAACTCGAGGGTACAACAAGTGAGAAGGTCACTGTAGCGCCCGTGGTATCTGGCAGCGACGCTCCTGCGGACGCTGAGGTTATTATAGCTCTGCAAGACACGGATGGCAGTCATGGAGATGAGGAAGATGAAGTTTTCATCACAAATGAGGTCGAGGATGATGATGATAGTGAAACCTTGGCTAACATGCAGGCTAGGAAAGAAAAGCAGTTGGTTCTTAGGAAGGAGGAACATGACCCTGTATATGTGCCCCTATCTCCGAGGACGATCCCAAAACTGGGTTGGTGATAAGATTCTCCTCCAAATCAATAACTTTGCAACATGCCTCCCAACCTTCTAATCCTCCTCCGGAGCCTCTTGTTGATAAGAGGAAGAGGAAGAAAAGTGACCGCTCTGATGCTGACAAAGAGGGGTTGGAGAAACAGAAGAAGGGAAAGAAATCAAAATCGTCTCCCAAGCGTAAATAGGATGCACTTATTAGCTCGTATTTTAGCTTTAAGATTTCCTTTGGCCAAAAAATGTAGCTGCGAGAGTAGCCCTCACTTTTGTTTAGCTTCTCGTTCTTGTAAATCTGCTTTCAGTAAATGAAAATCTATTTCTTTTGCGCCATTGCGTTCCTGCAAATTCATCATGATAGCAGAGTTTAAATAGTCATAACCGAAACATTCATAGTTAAATACTAAAGTCATGAGTAACAATCATTAATCATAACCGAAACAATCATCGAGAAATACGCGTGCTAAGTAAATGTATAGTGGTGCACGTATATGCCCCCAATCAATCGTCATTATAGTGCCTGGCCAAAGCTTATTGGCGATCGATTAGGATTATATTTGTACTATCCCGATCTTTCAGCGGGATAATGGTTCTCGTGGCGCTAAGTCTCTAGCGCCTTTATACTCTCCCGATCCTTCAGTGGGTTAGAGTTTGAGCTCGATTCTTGGTCTGCTCACCGATCCCTTAGCGGCACAGAAGTTCTGGGTGCGCTAAGTCTCTAGCGCCTTTATACTCTCCCGATCCTTCAGCGGGTTAGGATGTTATCAAGGCGATTTTATCATGGTGCACCTTTACGCCTTGGGGACGTTATCTTCGCGTCCTTTATACTCTCTCCCTGATCTCGGGAGTTAGAGTGCAAACAGTAGTGCAATTTACCTCGCTGCATCATTTAGAGCTTTAGTTACCGTTAGTCTTCCGATGGCGTTTTGAAATAGGTATAATGTGATCGCTGCCTAGTTTAAAATAAATTTCAAAATGGTAATGATCTATGTTAATTAAAATAAAAGAGCAGACAGGAAACAGTGCAGAAAAGGTAAATGACACGCGATATTTTTATAGTGGTTCGGTCGAATCATGACCTACGTCCACTTTATAATCTTTTATTCAAGTAACCAAACATTTCTAGACAAGTCGAGCCTTCTTACATGGTCCTAAAAACAAAAGAGTAAAACTGACAATTTTATGTCAGATAATGCCACAAATGCTGGGCATTCCACACTATGGGGATTTCATCTCCATCTACGGTTGCTAGCTTGAAGGTTCCCTTATCAAGCGTTCCTAAAATGGAGTACGGTCCTTCCCATTTTGGGCCCATATGTACTGGAGGCGGAAAGACGCGCTTTAGAACCAAGTCTCCGGGTTCAAATGTTCGAGCTCAGACTCTTTTGTTGTATTACCGAGCTATTTGTTGTTTATGCCTCAGGGCACGTAAGTCGGCTTCATCCCATTTTTCCTTAACCATGTCCAGGGATTCAAGGAGCAGCTCATTGTTGGTCATCGGATCGTAATAAATGGTTCGATGAGATGGTACTTCCAACTCGACCGGAATGACCGCTTCAGCTCCAAAAGCAAGGGAAAACGGGGTGTGACCCATCGCCGACTTGTATGTTGTTCTATAGGCCCATAGTTCCAGGGGTAATTCCTCAACCCACATGGCTTTGGCCCTCTTCAATCTTTTCTTTAGAATGGATTTGATCACCTTGTTTGCCGCTTCAACTTGTCCGTTCGACTGCGGATGTGCCACAGAGGTGTATCTTTTCTCAATGTGATACTTCTGACAGAAATCTCGAAACTCGGTGCTGTCGAATTGGGTCCCATTATCGGTTACGATGACTTTTGGAATCCCAAACCGACATATAATGTTCTTAACGACAAAGGTGATCACTCGCTTGGTTGTGATCGTGGTCAAAGGCTCTGCTTCTACCTATTTAGTAAAATAATCCACGGTCAGAATAGCGAACTTTGCTCCACCCTTTGCTATGGGAAGGCTCCCAATAATGTCAATTCCCCACATAGCAAAAGGCCACGGGCTTGTCATTGTCTTCAACTGGCTAGGTGGCGCCCAAGGAATCTTGGAGAATTTCTGGCAAGCATTACAACGTCGTGCATACATGGCTGGATCCTTGTTTATGGTAGGCCAGAAATAGTCGTATCGCAATATCTTCTTTGCCAATGTTTGCCCTCCAGTGTGGTCGCCACACTCACCTTCGTGGACTTCCTTCAGTACACGCTTGATGTCGTTATGGGTGATGCACCAGAGAAGAGGCATCGAGAAACCTTATCTGTACAGGACTTCGCCTTGCAACACATATCGGGAAGCCTTATAGATAACTGCATGCGTCTCACTTTTCTTTGTTGGGAGTGTTCCATTCATCAAAAAATTCTTTAGAGGGGTCATCCATGACTCACTCTCAGGTTCAATCTCTAGTACCGGATCAACTTCCATCTGATCCACGCTAGGGAACTGTAGTACTTCAATCGGGACTAGCTCCGTATGTTCTGGATTATTGGAACTAGCCATCTTCGCTAATTTGTCAGCATTTTGGTTCTCCGCTCGAGGAATGTGAGATATGCTATGGTGATTAAAACCATCCAGCAACTTCTTCACTTTTTCCAAATATGATATCAACCTTGGACTCTTAGCCTGAAACTTTTCATTAACTTGGTTCACAACTAAATTGGGGTCGCAAAAGATGTCTAGCTTTGTTATCCCCAATTCCTTTTCAAGCTTCAACTCGGCAATTAGAGCTTCATACTCTGAATCGTTATTAGTGGCGTGGAACTCTAATCTAAGAGCGTAATATATTAGTTGTTTCTCTGGAGTTTCAAGAATCACTCCGACATCAGATCGTCTGTCATTTTTAGCTCCATCAGTATATAGTTTCCAGGCATTAGGGTCAAGGAGTAGCTTCGGCGGATCGTCCTCCTCAGTTACCACATCATCTTCTGGGATGGTAAACTCTGCTATAAACTCTGCAAGTGCATGCCCTCTTATCGACCTTCGGGGTTGGAAGTTCAGGTCGAATTGACTCAGCTCAATGTTCCATTTAAGCAACCTTCCTGATGCTTCTGGCCTTTGCAGGACTTGCTTAAGCAAGTGATCAGTGTAAACAGTAATGGGGTGAGCCTGGAAGTAGTGACGAAGCTTCCTAGATGCAATCAGCAAACTGTACACAAGCTTTTCTATTTTTGAGTAATTCTGTTCTGCGGCTGCCAATTTCTTACTCACATAGTACACCAGTCTTTGCACCTTATCCTCCTCTCTTACCAAAGCCGAACTGATTGCGTGGGATGACACTATCAAATACACAAATAAATCCTCGTGATCCATAGGCTTAGACAGTATCGGGGGTCTTTCCAGATGATTCAACAGATTCTGGAATGCTTCTATACTATCAGGAGTCCATTTAAAGTTGCGCTTGCCTCGCTTTATCAGCTCGAAAAACGTGATGCATTTATATGTAGCTTTTGAGATAAATCTGTCGAGCGTTGCCACTTTTCCAGCAGGCTTTGCACATCTTTAATCTGCTTTGGTTCTTGAATATTTCAGATTGCTGTAATTTGATCTGGATTGATCTCAATTCCACGCGAGCTGACAATGAACCCTAGGAATTTTCCAGATGCTACTCCAAACGAGCACTTCAAAGGATTTAACTTCATCCCGTGTTTCCTTAGAATCTCAAACATTTCTGCTAAATCTGCAGTATCGTCGGATGACTGTCTGGATTTTGCCAACAAATCGTCGACGTATACCTCCATCGTTTTCCCAATTTGGTTCTACAACATCCTATTCACCAATCGCTGATATGTGGCACCGGCATTTTTCAAGCTGAAAGACATCACCACATAACAGTACAATCTCAGATCTGTAATGAAGCTAGTATGTTCTTGGTCTGGGACATGCATGGGATTTGGTTGTACCCTGAGTAGGCATCCATAAAAGAAAGGAGCTCATGACCCTCTGTCGAATCTACCAACTGATCGATTCTAGGCAATGGGAAGCTATCCTTCGGGCAGGCTTTGTTTAGATCCGAAGAGTCGATGCACGTACACCACTTTCCATTGGCCTTCTTTACCAAAACCGGGTTTGAAATCCAGTCAGGGTACGTTGAATCTTTAATGAACCCATTACTTCTCAGCTTTTCGACTTCTTCCTTCAAGGCAGCAGACCTCTCTGGGCCAAGCATTCGCTCTTTTGTTTGACAGGAGGATGTTTCGGGTTGATGCTTAATGAGTGACTCATAATTGAGGGAGATATTCCACACATGTCCGCATGGGTCCAGGCGAATACATCCAAGTTAGCTTTCAAGAAACTTGTTAATTCTTTGGCTCGAACAGGATCCAACTGGGATCCAATCTTCAGGACCTTCGCTGGGTCACTATCATTGATCGGTACGTCCACAGTCGCTTCATTGGGAGTCGTCATTCTGCCCCCAGGATCTTCATCCTCTCTGGGATCTATATCCCCAGACAACTCTCTGGATGACCCTCCCAGAGGTTTTCTCTTTAGTTGCTATGATGATTCCTCTCTCAGAGGGGAAGAACCACCTTTTGCTTCTACATCTTTCCCTTTGCGGAGTAACTTTAACTCTGCAATGTAGCATGCTCGTGCAACCACTTGATCTCATCTGACTATGCCTATGTCGGCATCCATCGGGAACTTCAACAACAGGTACCAGGGTGCAATGCAGGCCCTGAATTTGGCTAGGGCTGGTCGGCCTAAGAAGGCATTGTACGACGACTCAATGTCCAGGACTACAAAGGGGAGAATTCTCACTCTCTGGCGTTCTCCTTCCCCAAGGGTTACTGATAATTCCACGTATCCCATTGGAGCGGTCGAGGCCCCATTAAATCCACGTATCCAACCCTCGCATGGTTTCAAATCCTTCGGCTCGAGTTTCATTTGGTCGAATGTTTTCTTGAACAGAATGTTGACTAAACTCCCGTTATCTACCAAGACTTTATGAACTATAGCTGGGCCGATGGTGACGGTGATCACCAATGGGTCTTCAGTTGGGGAGTGTACTCCAATACTCTCTCGCTCGCGAAATATGACGTCATCGGACATCGTCTTTTGTTGCTTAATCGGAGCGTTATCCTCGGGGTTGCTACATTCTCCTACTTCGAGGTGCTGTTTAGCTGCATTCACATACTGATCCATCACCTTGAAACTATACCCATCCAGGTAAAGCCCTCTGATGATGGTGTTGATGACGAGGTTCTTTCCTTTCTGTTGAGCTGTTGGTCTGGTAATGGGTTGGTTTTGGTTCTGGTTTAGGGCCTGTACAGCCTGTCCTCTGTCCTTGGGAGCCACCTTATACTCATCAAGCTTCCCTTCTCGGATCATCCTTTCAATCACGTCTCTCAAATGATGACATTCATTTGTGATGTGACCATGAGTCTGGTGAAAAAGGCAAAATTTCCCAGTCTCACGTTCCTTTTCCGTCGAGTCTCTTGGTGGAGGACTTTTGTATTGGAGGACATTATACGTATCCAGGAAGATGTTCTCCAACATACCATTCAATGATGTGAAGCTCTCAAATGGTCTGGGCCGGGATCTTCTCTGAGAGTCATTCCCTCGATTTCTCTTCTGATTATTGTGATTACCATTCCCCGATTGGCGACCACTTCCTTGATTCTTGTTCCCGACATTAACTTCAACTTTTCCTGAGCTATCTCCCATTTGCTTGATGGCCACGTTGCTTTGGATATCTTCCTTATCGGTAGCCTTTCTTATCTGATTAGTGTATATCTCCTCCTGACGCAAGCGAACATTAGCTTTTTCATAAAATGTTTCTCTAGTCAGGGATGGCTTGCCGGCCATATATCTTCCAAACTCGGTGTCTTTATCGACGCCATCGATCAGGGCCATCAACACAGTTTGCTCATGCGGATCTCTGAGTTCTGTGACAACCAAGTTGAAACAAATACGACCTCAGGCTTTCGTCTGGTCGTTGTTTAATAAGGGATAGCTCAATCACATTCTTAGACCTCTGGGCATGAAGACGGAATTGGTTCACGAATTTCTCACTCAATTCCCTGAAGCTGGATATTGACCGTGCTGGCAAGCGGGTAAATCACAATAATGCCACATCTTCCAGGAATATAGGGAATGCTTTACATTTTACCGCGTCTAGAGCTGCAGCGGCATTCATTGACTAGTATTATCGCATTAGATGCTGGATTCGGTTAGTCCTGCCCGCATAGTGATTCATAGCTGGCATATTGAAGCGCCTCGGGAATGTAACATCCAGTATGCCGTCAGTAAATGGCGTATGACTGCGATCTATGCCCCAATCTTCGTTCCTCTGTCCACGGCTATCTACCATGACTTGCCTAATCATTGCTTCAACCTCTGCATGGGTCAGGGTAGATTCAGGATCAGCACTTCTTGCCCGATGGCCCCTCCAGCATTTCTTTGACGTGCTGCTGCAAGGTCTGGGCCCTGAGCAGAACTCCCTTGCCCCTGTTGCCGCAGTCGATCATGCGATGAGCGGGAGGAATGTCGTTCCTCGATGGTAGAGTGGGCTCATTTAAGTTGCGGTTACTAGTTCCCTGATTAAATGCCTCTTCTTCTCGAGATGGAAGTGACCCAAATCAAAGCTTCTCTATGTTCTCATCCCTTTCTAACGGGGGCCATCGTCAGTTCCTTCGTGATTCTTCAGACGATGACGTGTGTTCTGGGGTAGAAGGACGAGATGGAGGAGAGACCCTCTGTCTTAAAAGATCATCAAACCGCCTATCCATAGCAGTCAGATTCTGTCGCAACACTGAACTCTCTTGCCTCTGAGCGGCTAACTCGTCATATAGTTTATTCCACATTTCAATGATACGAGAAAGGTCTCCTTCAGTAGCAGGAGCAGAAGGGTCGAATTGGTCATCAACATTCTCTCTTATACGTAGAGAGCTTGAGCTAGGTCGAGCAGATGTATCAGCACGGGAAGAACGAGCCATAACCTCCTTTCCAGGTCGAGTTGTAGTCTGATTATCACTTCGGATCGTGGTCACCCTAGGTTGATGGCTCGTGGTACCCTCTTGGCGTCAGTTCGTGGTGGTCCCCTGGGATCGGATCGTGATGATGGGTGCAGAGGGATCGCGGCGTGGTCCTGCGATCGGGTAGTGACTCCTTCAACTGCTTGGTTCGTGGTACCTCCTTCGACTCGCGATCGCCCCCTTTCCTCACGATCCGAGGACTGTAGCTCAACTTCGACCCATTCTTGCGCACTTTTTTCGATTGCTTTGTTTGCAGCTTCGTTCGCCTATGAAGCTCGTACTTCCTTAGACTTCTTCTCAGCCATGGTATCTAAACTTTGCTAAAATCTTCAAAAATTGAAACTGTTAAGTTTTGGACTGTCTTCTTCGGACTTGAATATCCAAACAATAGAACAACAATCCAATATATTGAGACTTCAGTTTCTCAGTGAAAGCACCAAAATGTTAGATCCAAAATTGGCTGTAACACCCCACCTCCGCTAGGGTCACTCACAAAGGGAATGCACTAGGTTTGGAGGAGTATTATTGGTAAATATGCACAGAAATATTACAAGACAGAACATATATAAAATAGCGGAAGTAAAATCAAACTTTCATAACATGAATAAATAAGGTCTAAAGCCTTTTACATCAGAGTACATCAAAACCTGTCTTGCAATAATAAAGAAGCATAAAGACTTTTTCATAAATTATTCCCCAAGAAAAAGCAGTAAAGTAGCCATAGCCAGGAAAAGTCCAAGCCATCCATGATGACCTTCAAGCAGAAGAAGTCCGAACTAAACAGCAGTGTTTCCTCCCTGTAACCTGGGGGGGAAACGGAAGAAAAGAGGCGAAACAAAACGGGTCAGTCAAAAAGACTGAGTAAGCCCTATCTACTATTAGTATAAAAACTAGTAAAGTTAACTGACATGAGAAACTGAGATGAACATAAGCATGATAACAAGATAGATAAGCTAAATCAAAATAACAGGATGAACTACTGAACTCAGATACACTAGGGTGTCAAGATAAAACAAGGTATCACATTGTCAGGTTTCTATCAAGTATAATATCCCAAGATATCTATCGCGTATAACGTCCCATGGCATCTATCCTGTATATCCGCTCTGCACCTACCGTACTAGTACCCCAACTGTATTACGTGTTATCCGTGAATGACCCTTACTCAAAAGTCGTGTAATGGTCCATGTCAACCTAATATGCCGCATATATAGGTTACTCAACTCATATGTTTCTTTCCATGTATAAGTTCAGTCCTTTGCCGTAGGCTGTACGGGCTTTCCCATGTAAACGGTTTATCCTTGAAGTTGTTTTGGACTGCAACCCTTGATCTAGTTATGTTTCCTTACCATGAACTATCGCGCGTCCACTTAGGATTTATGCCACCTAGGACCGCTAGGGATTATGCTACCTAATGAACGTTTCTGTGTCTCGGTTTGGGTTTTGGCCACCTAGGACCACTAGGGATTACGCCACCCGTCAACCGCGCCCTTGATCCCACGTATGTATCGTGAATCGTTTTCCATGTCTAGATGCACATGTTCCCCAATGTGCCATCCGAGTTCCATGCCAGGGAAAATCAAGAAATACGAAACTCGGTCGGGAGCTATAAATCGTCTGCCGATGCAGATATCAAGGTCTGTTTTTGTACCCGTGGCTATGGTCCCACGTGACCCCTCACTCAACTACTGAAAGGCAATCCAAGAAAAATCATGTATAAGAACCACTCCCCGGCCCCACTATAGCCCACTTTCCTACGGGCCAACCTCACCCATGACTCGATAGCAAGCACATGGTCTGTTGGGGGTTCCCTGCCTTTCCGCACGTACACGATTGACTAAAGATGGTAGGTAGTCGGCGATGTGCTATCCAGGGCAAAAACAAGAATCGTCGACTCCACGCTAATCCATCCCAGTCTTTAGGTTGCTCGCATAGCAACCAAGGCATACTCTTGGTCCTTCTAACGCCGACCTTAACCTCTCATGGGCCTAGTATAATTACCTGGCAGCCCACAGAGGGATCCCAAGAATATCCTCACATCCCCCGAAGCTTCCACTTCGGCGCCCAATGCGCTGGAGCTTTTATCCAAGTCAGATAATTTGCTCCCCCTCGTATACTAAGCGATGACCTACCGTATCAGGTTACTCATCGTTTTGAGAATTAGTCCTATGTCCTTAGCTAAGAATTATTACTTAGTTACCCTTAACTAAGGTTTACCACTTAGCTTCCTTTCCCGTTATCCTTGATTAACCACGGTTTTCTACCTAGTTCTTCTAGCTAGGGTTTGTCTGTTGGGTTAAGTGTTATCATTCAAGTCCATGACTTAACCCGCCCACGCATCACGTCAAAGATTGGCTAAGTATTTAAGTTCAAGACTTAGTCCTACAAGTTGGTTAAGTGTACCCAGAGGCTCATGACTTAACCCTATCAAGTCAAATTGGTCAAGTACTAGCTTACCTTAATCCTATCGGATTATCTTGCTAGATCGATTAAGCATAGATTATCTTAATCCCATCAAATTATCGAGTCGGATTGGTTAAGTATAGGTTGGCTTAACCCCATCCTCTAATCGTACTACAATGGTTAAGTATATTCTAAAAAGGTCTTGTGACTTAACCTTATCAGGTCCGCGTATTAGATTGGTTAAGTGTAAGTTACTTAACCCCATCAAATTATCATGTATAATTGGTTAAGTATAAGTTGCTTAACCCCATTAAATTATCACGTTAAGTTGGTTAAGTATTGGTTACTTAACCTCATTGAATTACCGAGTTTAAATTGGTTAAGTGTTTAACTTAACCCCATCGAATTACCGTGTTTAGATTAGTTAAGTGTGGATTACTTAACCCCATCTAATTACCGTGTCGGATTAGTTAGGTGCAAATTACTTAACCCCATCCCCTAATCATCTTGTATGGTTAAGTGTCATTAAGAAAACTTACTTAACCTTGCCAAATTATCATGTTGGATTGATTAAGTGTTGGTTAACTTAATCCCCGTCCACTAGTCGTATAAAAATGGTTAAGCGTCATTAGGCAAATCAAATCACTTAACCAACCCAACCTTGTCATGTTTTGTTAAGTATCATTAGCCTAACCAATTTACTTAACCCATTTACCCATGTCATATTTGGTTAAGAGTCATTAATCAAATTAACTTAACCCTATCATGTGGCATTAATTACTTAATGCACCCCAACCTCTCACATTAGACTTTGTTGTGGTTACTAGTTAAGCCGGTCGGTTCCGGGTAGCTTTACACCACAACTTGGTCTAACCTCGGGTTCAAGCACAACATGACCAACTTCTCACATTGGGTCTTATTGTTTGCAACTACTAGTTAGGCCGGTCGGTTCCGGGTAGTTCTACGTTGCAAACTCAACCCAACCTCGAGTTGGCCACTTTCATGTTTAGTCTAGTGTCATGTTCATAGTCAAGTTTTCAAGCAATTGGGTAGACCTAACTTAATAGGTAAATTCCCAATGGGTAGACCTAACTTAATAGGTAAATTCCCAAGCTTATGTTTTTATGCATACTTACATGTTAACTTCCATGTTATACTTCAAGTCATGTTTTCAAGTATAAACACATGTCATATTTAACGTTACATGTTGTCATGTTTATACCCATTTACCCAAGTCATATTCATGTCATTATGTTTCCCCATAATGTGACCCCAACGCTTTTTAAACTAGCATATACGTTCGCAACAACGTGATGGATTAAAAGAAGAGACTTGGCAAAGGAATGACAAAAATGGGTATTAAGCCACAAGTTAATCATGGTGGCAAATGAGGCACAAATGTGTTCATTAGCTTGCATGTTACATTCTTAAGCCTCAAAAACATGCATCAACCCAAACTTGGTACATAAGCGAATCATGGTGACAAAAGACATGGAATGATGGCTAGAAACTCGCATATATCATCATATAAGGATTATGACTTCATATGCAAGTTGACATAATGATTATGAAGATTCTCATGTTGCATAATGCAACATTTCAACATAAAGGTTGTGGCTTTTAGCTCATAAGTTCAAGATAATGACTTCATAAACTTGCATAACATGATAGCATGCATCATTCTAATTAATCAAACCCAAACTTTCAACATGAACATTTAACTTCATAGTTAATATCTAAGAGTAGGGAAGGGCTTATAATGCTTATGTGGACTCAAATGAGTATAGCAAATGTAAGAAACCCCTTATGCAACAAATTAAAACCCCAAAATGCAAGCAAACTTGATCAAGACTCCTCCTTTATGATGCCAATAGAGAAACAAGACTTTAATGCAAGCTAAAGAGGATCATACAAGCCTAAATACACTTGTATGCGTGGAAATCTCTTAGAAATTTGATTTAGGAATTTATGAAGAGAGTGGAGGCCATGAGAGGATTGATTTTGCCATAGTTTAGTTGTAGGATAGATTAATGATGATTTAGGGTAGGTTAGGGTCTTATTTATAGATTAGGCAAGTGTTTTAGGCCATAGGATTAACCCTAGGATAGATCCCAGCCCTCAAAAATCGTCACAAGCCTCCAAAACAAGACCAAGGGCCAAAACAGGTGCACCAGGCCAGCCAGGGTCAAGCCAGAAGGCTGTGCAGGTTTCTGGCTCGACACGGGCGCACTTCCCAAGTGCGCCAGTGTATTTTTGTGCTGGCGCACTTCACAAGTGCGCCAGTGCATTATGGCTTGTTTTCGGTTTTTCTGCCTAACTTCGTTCGTCCATATCTTCTTCATACGGACTCCGATTTACGAAATTTCGGACTCTATTTCGCGTATTTCCGAGACGAACGCAATGGCGCAACCCGTTTATCCTGTTCAGATATTATAATTTATTTTTGCCTTGATTCTTGTCTTAACACGTTGCTAAAAATTCGGGTTGTTACATCCTCCCCAACTTAAAGGATTTCGTCCCCGAAATCTCCAAGTTAGGAAGAACGTATCCTACCATCCATCATTCATCTACTCACAACATCATCCACAAGCAACCATTATCCTTAGATGATTTCTAATGCTGTATGAATATATGCAAAATGTGTGTGTACGTGTTCCTTAGCTAATGCTAATGATCAGGCCTGAATAATCTTTCTAATGCAAAATATGTATAGTGCCATGAATCCAACATGTATGCAAATAGTCCTAGCCATATAGGTACTATATGCGTGCACAATCATTCATTCATATGCAACAACCGCATGATAATACATTCGATTTCATCCATAAACAAGTATAAATACTCGTGCATATGCAATATGAAATGTGACCGAGTCGAGCTAGTATCTAATGTGTATTCGCGCATCCACGAGCAACCACTTGCAACCACTTGCAACCATATCAATCATAACATGTTTCAAATACATGTTTACATCCATAGGGTTCTACCTAGGATTCCCTGGAACAGGGTCGAGAAGAAAAACAAGACAAACTCCTTACGGGGTTTGTAACAGAAAATAGGACCGAGAGGATGTCCACAAAAGATAGCCTACAAGTAAGCTCTACAGAAAACAGGGATCAAGGATATACTCCCAAAAGAGATACCATGCGCGTATATAGTCTTTGACCATCAGAGTCGTATTTCCTTGAGCTTAATTCCATTGTGCCTTGACCGTCTTTTAACTTCGCGATTTCGTAGCTTCCTATTTCCTGTTTCCATAACATGAGCTGGAACTCATTTCTTCGTCGCCTCTCGTTCCACTTGCACACTTGGCGCAAACATGACTGCGTACTCATGATCTCATGCAAGCTTTCCAAAATTCACTAGTGAATCTCGGACCTCGTACCACAAGGTATTCCACGTAGAAGAACTTTCTCTTGAAAGTAAACAGATGCCAACCAGGTTATCAAGCGCACTTACTAGGGTGATTTCTATAACCCACGCATAAGTGAAGTAAACCATCCGTCTTATCGGCGAACACCACTCGATCGGGCTTCAAATTTCCAATAAATGCATCAAGGGATTCTAAGTAACTAGTCATGACAGAACCTCAAAAAGGTTACACGATACTTCGAGGGTATTACCAAGGCTAGTCAAAAGGTCTAACTACCCTCCTATCAAAACCGAGAGTGGCATCCCCTACTGTATAACCACTTCATCCCTAGAATCCATCCATGGCTTGT
Organism: Allium sativum; assembly: GCA_030737875.1. Taxonomy (NCBI): domain Eukaryota; kingdom Viridiplantae; phylum Streptophyta; class Magnoliopsida; order Asparagales; family Amaryllidaceae; genus Allium; species Allium sativum. The sequence goes on from CM060912.1 coordinate 295,227,096, forward strand.
AAAAATAAGCATTATTTCCAAACTCAACACTTGGCATAGACATTCTCAAATCCAAACAAGTCATGTATAAATGGACTGATTCTCCAATAGGACTTTGAGACAAAAATGGGATTCTCTATTACGCTAGTACTTAAGGTGCAGAGACTCAACTATCGAAGCAGACTTAAATGATACGAACAACGAAGTCCTAACGGGATGGTAGAGAAGAAAAGCTAAACCTTTAACGAGATCGTTACCCTCCTTCCGAGGTACTCTAGAAATGAGAGCATACTACTGCCCTCCCGATGATCTTGTCCTTGTCCCATGATACTTAACTATCCGTCCCGTTCCACCATGCCAAAGGTACTCTCTCGTCATGGGTTTCATTGTTCATCTTTCTCTCTCATTCTGGGTTGAGCCATACCAACAAGTTGTTCATCCTTAAACTCGCATCCTTCATCCTCTTTCTCACTATCCTTTCTTATAACGCGGCCATTGGTCTCTCGAGAACCACCTCCATCGCATGGAAAGTACTTTCGTAGATAGAAAAGACTAGTCGCAGTTAAAACCACTGTGACTACAGATGGAGGAAAGAAAGGAAAAGAGATTTAATTAAGGAAACAAGGATAATGCTAATGGCCTTTGGGGAATAGCCTTTTCTTTTTAAAAGAAAACTTTCTTGAAAAATGCTTCTTTATAAACGATTTTCAAATAGTTTTCAGAAGGTCTTTAAAAACTTTTGCCCAATCTAGTAAACTTCTGCTCTGATACCAAATGTAACACCCCACCTCCGCTAGGGTCACTCACAAAGGGAATGCACTAGGTTTGGAGGAGTATTATTGGTAAATATGCACAGAAATATTACAAGACAGAACATATATAAAATAGCGGAAGTAAAATCAAACTTTCATAACATGAATAAATAAGGTCTAAAGCCTTTTACATCAGAGTACATCAAAACCTGTCTTGCAATAATAAAGAAGCATAAAGACTTTTTCATAAATTATTCCCCAAGAAAAAGCAGTAAAGTAGCCATAGCCAGGAAAAGTCCAAGCCATCCATGATGACCTTCAAGCAGAAGAAGTCCGAACTAAACAGCAGTGTTTCCTCCCTGTAACCTGGGGGGGAACGGAAGAAAAGAGGCGAAACAAAATGGGTCAATCAAAAAGACTGAGTAAGCCCTATCTACTATTAGTATAAAAACTAGTAAAGTTAACTGACATGAGAAACTGAGATGAACATAAGCATGATAACAAGATAGATAAGCTAAATCAAAATAACAGGATGAACTACTGAACTCAGATACACCAGGGTGTCAAGATAAAACAAGGTATCACATTGTCAGGTTTCTATCAAGTATAATATCCCAAGATATTTATCGCGTATAACGTCCCATGGCATCTATCCTGTATATCCGCTCTGCACCTACCGTACTAGTACCCCAACTGTATTACGTGTTATCCGTGAATGACCCTTACTCAAAAGTCGTGTAATGGTCCATGTCAACCTAATATGCCGCATATATAGGTTACTCAACTCATATGTTTCTTTCCATGTATAAGTTCAGTCCTTTGCCGTAGGCTGTACGGGCTTTCCCATGTAAACGGTTTATCCTTGAAGTTGTTTTGGACTGCAACCCTTGATCTAGTTGTGTTTCCTTACCATGAACTATCGCGCGTCCACTTAGGATTTATGCCACCTAGGACCGCTAGGGATTATGCTACCTAATGAACGTTTCCGTGTCTCGGTTTGGGTTTTGGCCACCTAGGACCACTAGGGATTACGCCACCCGTCAACCGCGCCCTTGATCCCACGTATGTATCGTGAATCGTTTTCCATGTCTATATGCACATGTTCCCCAATGTGCCATCCGAGTTCCGTGCCAGGGCAAATCAAGAAATACGGAACTCGGTCGGGAGCTTAAAATCGTCTGCCGATGCAGATATCAAGGTCTGTTTTTGTACCCGTGGCTATGGTCCCACGTGACCCCTCCCTCAACTACTGAAAGGCAATCCAAGAAAAATCATGTATAAGAACCACTCCCCGGCCCCACTATAGCCCACTTTCCTACGGTCCAACCTCACCCATGACTCGATAGCAAGCACATGGTCTGTTGGGGGTTCCCTGCCTTTCCGCACGTACACGATTGACTAAAGATGGTAGGTAGTCGGCGATGTGCTATCCAGGGCAAAAACAAGAATCGTCGACTCCACGCTAATCCATCCCAGTCTTTAGGTTGCTCGCATAGCAACCAAGGCATACTCTTGGTCCTTCTAACGCAGACCTTAACCTCTCATGGGCCTAGTATAATTACCTGGCAGCCCACAGAGGGATCCCAAGAATATCCTCACGTCACCCGAAGCTTCCACTTCGGCACCCAGTGCGCTGGAGTTTTTATCCAAGTCAGATAACTTGCTCCCCCTCGTATACTAAGCGATGACCTACCGTATCAGGTTACTCATCGTTTTGAGAATTAGTCCTATGTCCTTAGCTAAGAACTATTACTTAGTTACCCTTAACTAAGGTTTACCACTTAGCTTCCTTTCCCGTTATCCTTGATTAACCACGGTTTTCTACCTAGTTCTTCTAGCTAGGGTTTGTCTGTTGGGTTAAGTGTTATCATTCAAGTCCATGACTTAACCCGCCCACGCATCACGTCAAAGATTGGCTAAGTATTTAAGTTCAAGACTTAGTCCCACAAGTTGGTTAAGTGTACCCAGAAGCTCATGACTTAACCCTATCAAGTCAAATTGGTCAAGTACTAGCTTACCTTAATCCTATCGGATTATCTTGCTAGATCGATTAAGCATAGATTATCTTATTCCCATCAAATTATCGAGTCGGATTGGTTAAGTATAGGTTGGCTTAACCCCATCCTCTAATCGTACTACAATGGTTAAGTATATTCTAAAAAGGTCTTGTGACTTAACCTTATCAGGTCCGCGTATTAGATTGGTTAAATGTAAGTTACTTAACCCCATCAAATTATCATGTATAATTGGTTAAGTATAAGTTGCTTAACCCCATTAAATTATCACGTTAAGTTGGTTAAGTATTGGTTACTTAACCTCATTGAATTACCGAGTTTAAATTGGTTAAGTGTTTAACTTAACCCCATCGAATTACCGTGTTTAGATTAGTTAAGTGTGGATTACTTAACCCCATCTAATTACCGTGTCGGATTAGTTAGGTGCAAATTACTTAACCCCATCCCCTAATCATCTTGTATGGTTAAGTGTCATTAAGAAAACTTACTTAACCTTGCCAAATTATCATGTTGGATTGATTAAGTGTTGGTTAACTTAATCCCCGTCCACTAGTCGTATAAAAATGGTTAAGCGTCATTAGGCAAATCAAATCACTTAACCTACCCAACCTTGTCATGTTTTGTTAAGTATCATTAGCCTAACCAATTTACTTAACCCATTTACCCATGTCATATTTGGTTAAGAGTCATTAATCAAATTAACTTAACCCTATCATGTGGCATTAATTACTTAATGCACCCCAACCTCTCACATTAGACTTTGTTGTGGTTACTAGTTAAGCCGGTCGGTTCCGGGTAGCTTTACACCACAACTTGGTCTAACCTCGGGTTCAAGCACAACATGACCAACTTCTCACATTGGGTCTTATTGTTTGCAACTACTAGTTAGGCCGGTCGGTTCCGAGTAGTTTTACGTTGCAAACTCAACCTAACCTCGAGTTGGCCACTTTCATGTTTAGTCTAGTGTCATGTTCATAGTCAAGTTTTCAAGCAATTGGGTAGACCTAACTTAATAGGTAAATTTCCAATGGGTAGACCTAACTTAATAGGTAAATTCTCAAGCTTATGTTTTTATGCATACTTACATGTCAACTTCCATGTTATACTTCAAGTCATGTTTTCAAGTATAAACACATGTCATATTTAACGTTACATGTTGTCATGTTTATACCCATTTACCCAAGTCATATTCATGTCATTATGTTTCCCCATAATGTGACCCCAACGCTTTTTAAACTAGCATATACGTTCGCAACAACGTGATGGATTAAAAGAAGAGACTTGGCAAAGGAATGACAAAAATGGGTATTAAGCCACAAGTTAATCATGGTGGCAAATGAGGCACAAATGTGTTCATTAGCTTGCATGTTACATTCTTAAGCCTCAAAAACATGCATCAACCCAAACTTGGTACATAAGCGAATCATGGTGACAAAAGACATGGAATGATGGCTAGAAACTCGCATATATCATCATATAAGGATTATGACTTCATATGCAAGTTGACATAATGATTATGAAGATTCTCATGTTGCATAATGCAACATTTCAACATAAAGGTTGTGGCTTTTAGCTCATAAGATCAAGATAATGACTTCATAAACTTGCATAACATGATAGCATGCATCATTCTAATTAATCAAACCCAAACTTTCAACATGAACATTTAACTTCATAGTTAATATCTAAGAGTAGGGAAGGTCTTACAATGCTTATGTGGACTCAAATGAGTATAGCAAATGTAAGAAACCCCTTATGCAACAAATTAAAACCCCAAAATGCAAGCAAACTTGATCAAGACTCCTCCTTTATGATGCCAATAGAGAAACAAGACTTTAATGCAAGCTAAAGAGGATCATACAAGCCTAAATACACTTGTATGCATGGAAATCTCTTAGAAATTTGATTTAGGAATTTATGAAGAGAGTGAAGGCCATGAGAGGATTGATTTTGCCATAGTTTAGTTGTAGGATAGATTAATGATGATTTAGGGTAGGTTAGGGTCTTATTTATAGATTAGGCAAGTGTTTTAGGCCATAGGATTAACCCTAGGATAGATCCCAGCCCTCAAAAATCGTCACAAGCCTCCAAAACAAGACCAAGGGCCAAAACAGGTGCACCAGGCCAGCCAGGGTCAAGCCAGAAGGCTGTGCAGGCTTCTGGCTCGACACGGGCGCACTTCCCAAGTGCGCCAGTGTATTTTTGTGCTGGCGCACTTCACAAGTGCGCCAGTGCATTTTGGCTTGTTTTCGGTTTTTCTGCCTAACTTCGTTCGTCCATATCTTCTTCATACGGACTCCGATTTACGAAATTTCGGACTCTATTTCGCGTATTTTTCCGAGACGAACGCAATGGCGCAACCCGTTTATCCTGATTCAGATTTTGTAATTTAATTCTGCCTTGATTCTTGTCTTAACACGTTGCTAAAAATTCGGGTTGTTACATCGGCTCTAACACCCAAATTGTTTTGTTATGCAGAGATTAATACCAGAAAAAATGCAAGAAAAGCAAAAAAGACACAAGATTTATAGTGGTTCGGCGTTAACGAGCCTACGTCCACTTTATATCTATGATTATACTTAAGATTTGAGTACAATAAATGATTTATCTCTCAACCTCACTTTTACAATGTTGGTTCACTCAGTAAATTCAAGACAGCTCTGAATACGAATAATGGAGATATGATAATGGTGGATTCAGAGCTCAGAATTGCCAAAAAGATCCACAAAAATGCCAAGCCTAGGGCTATTTATAGCTGATTTCTTTAGACGGGTCATGGTCATACGTGGCACAGATCCCGATGATGTCGGGTTGGTTCGTAGCATGATGGGGAAAACGTCAAAATGGCAGTTATGGATAGGTGGCACAAGACCTTATATTATCGGATCGTGAATGACTTGGTCATGGCCTTCAGTTCTCAGCTTCAAGGATCGGATCGTGGAGTGCTTGAGTGGATGGATTGGATCGGATCGGGCAGGTATGGATGGATCGGATCGTGGTCATGGGGGCGATCGCGAATCTCGTGGATGCATCTTCTTGAACAAAACTTCGTATTAAACATGTGCTTGGGTCTTGGTGGCTTGGTCTAAAAGCTAGCCAACAATCTGAGATGACGACACTAATTCATCTTTCGGCTATTAATCTCATGGAAAGGACAAACTTTCTTGTATACTTCTCTTTCTCAGTTGAATCTCGCGGTGCGGGTTTTCGGTACTTCATTGCATTACGGATGTCTAAGTAGACATTTTCCAATGAATCATTTAACGACGTGTATTTTTCATATGCTGGGAATTTTTATAGCTTCTTGGAGTCCCTCTTCTGATCATGGTAACCTCCATTGCTGCCCTTCCGTTGATTATTGTTCCTCTTGTTTGGTTCTGAATATTGACCTGAACCTTTCTAGAATTATCTCCAAACTATTTCATAGCAATTTTACTTTATATCCCTTCATTTCTGGGATCCTCTACTCTCCTCTTTAGATTTTTCTTGGCAGCAAAAAGTGGGAAGCCTTTTCATAAAGCTAGTTCAAAGTGGAAGGTGTCTTTCTATTCAACCATAATCCAAATTCTATATCTGCATCTATGCCCTTGATTAGTCCCATCAAAATCACTTTGTCGTTAGGATTGCTAACTTCAGTTATGGCAACACTGAATTGTTATAGATAATCCTTAAGTGGTTACCTCGAAGCTTGGTGTAAGAAGGATAACATCATATCTTGCTTCAAATGGGACATATGGATACAGAATTGGTTCATAAACTTTCTACCGAAATCCTCGAATGAAGGTATGGACTTTGGCAGTAACCTCGTAAACCACATTAGCACTACTTCATTCAGATAAATTAAAAATGCCTTGCATTTGATGGCATCAGAGGATTGAGACAAGTCCATATACTATTGGTAGCACATCAAATGTTAGTGGGATTGGTCTTTCCTGTAACACCCCGTGTATTCTATAACTGTGGAATTAACAAATTAAAGTATAATTAATTTGAAATCAAAGAACTAAGGGAAACGGGATACGCCATTGCGTTCGTCTCGGAAAAATACGCGAAATAGAGTCCGAGTTTTCGAAAAACGGAGTCCGTATGAAGAAGATATAGCCTCCGGAAGTTTCTGAATCAAGTCTAAAATTAAAAATCGGACCCAATTGGCCAGGGCGGGAAAAGTCCCGCCTAAGACACCCAGGTCGACTGGGCTGTCGACCTGGTCTAGCCAGGTCGACAGGGCTGTCGACAGGGCTGTCGACCTGGTCCAGACCCAGGTCGAACCCAGTCCACCCTGGCTGGCCTAGTCTATATTGGTCGATTTCCAGAAGCATGCTTTGTCATTAGGGCTAGGTGGCAGGCTCTAATTGGTCTCTCTTTCGAATGAGTGGCTATGATCAATCCAAGCAACATCGATGGTCCTAATCAGTTCATAAACTCTATAAAAATGACCCTAGACTCTACCTAGGTTTCTTACACAATTCTCTAGCCTCCATTGCTCTCTTCTTCTAATAAAAAAATAAAAATAAAAATGGCGTCGCTGCTCTGCTGGAATTAAAACTAGAAGATAATCAACATCAGCCTAAGCAACTCAATTCAAACTAGAGATTAAAGTTTCTGCAAAGATTCTACAACAAGTTAAAGTTCTTTCTTTAATCCAATCAAGGCAAGTACAGTTATTTTCCGCTATAAACGTTAATTATAATTTTGATATGTTTTTAATTCTGAATCTGAGATTGTATATATATTCTCTTCTGTCAGATTTGTTTTTCTGTGACTGTTCTGTATCCCTTTTCTTCTTTTCTGTTTTTATAGCCAGGCTACCACGAGCCTGTGCCTAATCTCATAAGAGATGAACGTATGAACGCAAATTTTGGGATAAATAATGAATGATGCGAAATTTGACAAGACTAAATTGAATGTATGACTTTAGGTCTGAGGCATAAAATATATTGGACATATGCATAAATTTGACTATGAACATATAATTTATGCATGTTGTATGCATAGTTATGTTGTAATTTAGAACTGTAATTAATGAGCATATGTTGTAAACTAGATTTGGATCTATGCATATTCTATGATAGAAGAAAAGAGGAACCATTGTAAGATTACATATGATTTGAGACTTTGGACAAAATGCATATAAAAGTCAAGATCTGATTTTTAGAAGATATGATTTAAAGATTTATATTGTTGGGTATAGTTTGCATAATGATTCATGACTCAAAAAGAAGAAGATATGGAAACTTAGGTGTAAAGATTTACATTAATTAGGATATCTATTACTGTGATTACACCTAAATAGGGATTTTTGGATATATGGCATGCATTGAAATTAATGGTTATATTTGGTATAATTTATATGTGAATCTGCTGTAAGATGCTAGTTTAACAAAAATTGGAACATATGTTATATGGCAAATTATGTCCATATTCTGCGCTTATGCAAACATGGAGTATATGTTGTGAATCATGACAATTATGTAGGCATATGAATTTAGGCCAATTTATGATTGGGCAAGGCATGTAAATAGAACTTTTAGAAATATTAAATTTGCTAAATCTGCTAATTTGTCAAGTTGCCTAAACTACTAGTTTTGTTATATTGCCTAGACTGCTAATTAGATTGAAATGCCTAATCTGTTAAATTGTCGGTTGAAATGCCTAACCTGTTATATGCCAAAATCTGCTAAGTTGCTAAATCTGTTAAATCCGTTAAGTCATATAAAATCTGTTATCTGCTATGTTGATATAATCATCCTGTTATTGATATAATCTGAATTGGCATATTTATTGGGTGAAACACCCCACCTCCGTTAGGGCCACTCTCAAAGGGAATGCCCTAATTTTGGTGGAGGTTTATAAGTACAAGTCACAGATATACAAGAGAGATATAAGAACACATATTTGTAAACAGCGGAAGAACAACAAACTTTTATTTCATAAAGTCAAATACGTGTTACAACAACATCCTTTCCAAAAACATAACATAACACTTTCATAATCTGTCTTGAGTACATTATTTAAAGAAGCATAAATAAAACATAGATAAACTGCAAAAGCCCCATAGTGGATTGTCCAAAGCCATAGTTCAAAACAGGAAAGTCCAAGCAATACATTTCTCTTCTTCAAGCTGGATGTTGAGGTTGGTCAAGCTGCTGTGTTCCCTCCCTGAGGACCTGGGGGGGGGGGGGAGGAAACGGAAGAAAGAAGACGAAAGAAAAGTAGAGTCAGACATAAAGCCTGAGTAAGTCTAGTACTACTTTGTCTATGAATAAAGAACTGGGTGTGATAAGTACAACAGGAGGTGGGCAAACACTATGAACTTGGTTAAGTTATCTAGGGTCGAATATATTATCGTACCCCATGTTAATCTCTGAACCCATATAAACTAGTTTCCAATTTGCACCCCATAATCAGGGTGATGTGATCCATTCAATGATGATCGGCTCCTACTCGCATAGTTACATGTGTCTTACGGCCCCCGATGTCTGTAGTTACCTATGCTGGTCCCACCATGGGTGTATCAAGTCCCATAGTGGCAACCCGACACAACCTTAGAGTGCACAGGTATGCTACTGGTGTCCAGTGCCTTATTTTTCTGCGCCGGAGTGTGTGCACGCCCGCACTCCGTTAGAACCTACACTGCTACACCACCGCCGTCGCTTTGACCTCTTACAATCAGCCCAGTAATCGTGCCCCACCCTGCCTAGTTTCAGGGTATCATGATACACCTTTTAGGGTTACTGCTGAAAAGGGTCCCCCGTTACTAGGTTTTCTATCTCTAGCCAACATGCTAAGTTGGTTAAGTGTTTCCTACCTAACCCCCCACCAGTCCGTTTAGTTTAGCATGTTCCATTTTGATTAAGTTTTTAGTCCACTTAATCCTAACAATCCTGACTCAGCCTTAATTGTCTTATTAAGGCCCTGACCTCTCACATTAGACAGGTATTGTTGTGGCTGCCTGTTGCCGGTTGGTTCCGGGCAGTCTTACGCCACAAATCAGTCTAACCTCGGGTCCTTGCTGGGCTCCATGTTTAACCTCCCACATTGGATAGGTATTGTTGTGACTACTGGACAGCCGGGCGGTTCCGGGCAGGTTTACATCACAACTCAATCCAACCTCGGGTTAAACACATCGTATGTTCTACATTTACATATCTTGTCATTCTTCTTTATTTATATGTAAATATTTGCGGCCCATTATTAAGTTAATGGTGTAAAGGTTACACCAATCACGGGCCCAACCCATACTTGAACTTGGGCCCTTCTATTTTATATTTTCATTCATTAATTTATTTTTAACCCAACGTTATTTTCCCCCGTTTTACACGTCCGTTTATATATATATTGGGCTTAGCCTTTTAAAGCCCAATTTAGCCATGCGAAAAGGGGAGGCTTATGGCGTATACACAAAGAGGGGAAGGTGAGCGCATGAACTTGCAATACGACGTTGGAAATACAAAATAGCAATTGGTGTACTTGTATAGTGGTAACATAGGTGACATGAATCAAAGCATGTGAACTTGCATAGGTTTAACTACAACATGAGCCTATATTCTTATTTAGGCATAATATCAAACATAAGCATGTCATAAATATTTCTAGCATAAGCATAGCATAATGTCAAACATAAGCATGTCATAAATATTCCTAGCATAAGCATAGCATAATGTCAAACATAAGCATGTCATAAATATTCCTAGCATAAGCATAGCATAATGTCAAACATAAGCATGGCATAAATACTTTTAGCATAAACACGGCATAAACATAAACAAGTCATGTTTATAAGGTTTCTATATGTTTACAAAGGGGATACTTTGTTACTAACACAAAAGCATAGTTCAACTTAATCATGGTTTAAGTCTAATCACATAACGATGGTATAAATATACTTATGCACAAATATTCCTAATCATGGTATTTGCTTTAAACTTGCAAAAAGGGATTTTTGAGTCTAACCTAGCCATGTCTCACATATGTCATCATATAATTCTTTTAAACAAGATAAACTTAATCATGGATTTCAATTATGCCAAATATCATTCATAGCCTAGCCATATTCATAAGCATGACTTAATACATGGATTATGGTGTCAAAATTCCAACATAGTTTCATATGAACTATAACAACCAAACTTGTCTCAATTGCTTGCAAAATGATTTATGCACAAAATATGCATCATGATGACATAATAACAAAGCCCCAAACTTGCATAAATTTCACTCAACTACATACATGTAGCTTCAACATAGATTACATAATTTGCGCAATATTCCAAACGTATATTTGCATAGAACTACCGCATGTAGTTCTTTATAATGAATAACATAATTTTGCACAAACATGAATTACTTCCATTGCCACAATTCAAGCATACACATCAACACAGTTGTTTATTATACCAAAGTAATACTCTACTTACTATGGTTGCGGCGAATTCTTTAATTAAGAGACACGATTCCTTTGTTGAATTGATTAGCTTTAGGTTGCTTGAATTGCTTTAGGCTTTAGAACTTTCTTCCTAACTCTCTCTCTCTCTAGTCGGCGGCTACTCTTTGTCGTTCCTCAGCAACATGGCGGCTATAATCTTATTTTGAATGAATAGATTAGGGTTTAGTCTAGGGTTGTTTATATAGAGGTTAGGAATTGATTAGGACCATTGATGTTGCTAGGTTAGATCGTAGCCATTCATTAGGAAGAGAGACCAATAAAAACCCGCCACCTAGCCCTAATGACAAAGCAGACTACAGAAATTCGACCACACACCGACCTGGCCAGCCAGGGCTAGACCAGACCTGGCCAGCAGGTCATTTTTGACCTGGGCGCACTTGGCAGGTGCGCCAGGTCAAAAATGTACTGGCGCACTTCACAGGTGCGCCAGTTCATTTTTGTTCTGGCGCACTTCCCAAGTGCGCCCGTGCATTCTGGTTCTTTTTCGGTTTTTCGCCCAACTTCGTTCGTCCATAACTTCTTCATACGATATCCGTTTTTCGAAAACTCGGACTCTATTTCGCGTATTTTTCCGAGACGAACGCAATGGCGTATCCCGTTTCCCTTAGTTCTTTGATTTGAAATTAATTATACTTTAATTTGTGAGTTTCACAGTCATAGAATTCACGGGTGTTACATTCTCCCCCACTTAAAAGGATTTCGTCCCCGAAATCTTCAAGTTAGGAGGAATGTATATCCTAACATCCAATCATCCATCTACTCATCCATCAAACACGAGCATCCATTGTCCTTAAAAGACTTCTAATGCTTCATGATCATATGCGAGGTGTGTGTGTACATGAACTTATCTAATGCAAAATCAGGCGGTCTACTGATTCAGTTGACCTCCTTAATGCGAATTATGTAAGTGCCATGAGTCCATTATGTATGCAAATTTTTCTATTCATGATTCTACATGAGTGCACAATCATTCAATACAAATGCAGCATCCACATGACAACACATTAAAGTTCAATCACATACGAATGCAAACATATATGCATATGCAATATGAAGTGACTGAGCCGATCTAATACCTAGATTGTGTGTGTATATGCAACCACGAGCAACCACTAGCAATCACTTGCAACCACTTGCAACCATCATACATAACATGTTTCAATTACATGTTTCCATCCAAAAAGATTCTACCTAAAAGATATGGTCGAGGAAATATACCTAAAAAGATAAAAGCGCAACTTAAGGAAAAGGAAAGATCAAGGATGTACCCTCGAACAGAAAAGGGTAGGCTGTGCGTATTTTAGCTTCAGTTTCCCAAGTCGCGTCTCCCTCGGCGTCGCTCCACTGAACTTTGACGAGCTTGACTTCACGGTTGCGTAGTTTCTTCACTTCCGTTCCTAATATGCGGGTTGGAACTTTCCTTATGGTTGCCTCGCGTTCCACTTCGGCCTCTTCGAGTATATTTGGCTCTACCACTTCAGCGGACTCATGAAGACATTTTCGGAGATGTGAAACGTGAAAGACGTTGTGGACTCCAGCCAACTTCTCGGGTAGCTCTAATCTATAGGACATTTTCCCAATTGTTCCTATCTAAAGGTATAGTCGAAGTAAAAACTTTGTGCCCATTAGGCAATGTCAAGACTGAAAACCTATGCCACATATATATTGATTAGGAGAAGAACTCTCTAAGCATCAGCCCCAAAGACCAAAATCAACATCAGACTGACACCCAAAGAGTTACTCAACCCAACCACCATATATGATTCTAGGAAACTAAGCATGATGGACTCCTTTTAGGTCACAAGGGAGTCCCTTCCTAAGACCAACCCGTATCCTATAAAGCCCAAAAACTTTAGTCAAACCAATGAACACCCTCGAGTCCCAACATGTCTTACTAACAGATGAGTCATACTCCCTATGGGGTTTGCAATAGAAATTGAATTAAGAATGGGACCGAGAGGATATACTCTTAAGAAGAGATATTATGCACGAATCTAGTCTTCAATCTTCTAAGTCGCACTTCCTTGAGCTTAACTCCATTATGCTTTGTCCGTCTATAACTTCACAATTTCGTAGCTTCTTAATCCTTGTTTCCAAAATATGAGTTGGAACCCTTGCCTCTCGTTCCTCTTTCACTTATTCTCCTTCTAGTATACTTGGCTCAAGCCTTAACTGCGTACTCATGGTTCCATGCAAGCTCTCCAAAATTCATTAGTGAATCTTGGATCTTGTTCACTTACTAGAAGGTATTCCACATAGATGAATTATCTCTTGAAAATAAACAAATGTCAACTATGTTGCCAAATGTACTTACTAAGGTGATTCTTTACAACTCATGCATCAACGAAATGAACCTTCAGCCTTAGTGGCGAACACTACTGGAGCGCCCCATTCTGAAATGCTCCTCCTAATGAACCCCTTTTCTAGAAGCTCTTTAATCTGTTTACTGAGCTCTTTCCTTTCTTGTGGAGCCATATGTCTAACGGGCAACGCAACGGGCTTTGCATTATCTACAAGATATATGCGGAAGTCTATTTCCCGCTTCGGAGGCAAGCCCTTCACCTCTTCGAAGACATCCGGATATTCCCGGACCACTCTAACTGATTTCAAATTTTCAACAGAGGCATCTAGCGATTCAAGATAACTAAGCATAACCGCATACGAGGGGTTACAAGAAATTTCCAAAGTATTACCGAGCTGGGTTAGGAGCCTAACAACCCTTTTCTCACAATCAAGGATGGCCCCATTACGGGATAGCCAATCCATACCCAAAATCAAACCATACCCCGCAAAGCCCAATACAAAGGCACTACATTGAAATTCAACACTTAGAATAGAAATTTTCAAATCCAAACAGATCATAGACAAATGAGCTGGGCCCCCAATTGGGTTTGAAACAATTAAGGGGTCCTCTACCATACTAGTTTTTAGGTGCAGAGATTCTACTAAAGCAGACGAGATAAAGGAGTGTGATGCGCCGGAATCAAATAAAGTGCGAACGGGGTGATCATAAAGATAAACTACACTTTCTACAGAAGTGTTTGTACCTCGCTGTTGCAATGGTGGCGCTCCTAGCACATGAACCTGTGCCCCTGGGGTGGATCCAGCGCCCTGCCCCTGTCCTCGTTTCCTTGGGCAGTCCCTAGCCCTGTGGCCTGTCTGACCGCATGAAAAGCACCCACCATTTTCCTTGGCCTTCTCTTTCCGGCAGTCCTTTACTAAGTGCCCCACTTTGCCACAGAAATTACACTTCCTCTTCTCTTTGTTGCCTTTCCCGCCCTTCTCAAAGTCTGTCTTCTCAGGGCAGTCTTTGCTGATGTGTCCTAGTCTCCCCACAATGAAAACATTCACCTTGCCTTCTTTTCCTCTTTCTACAATCCTTGGCTATGTGCCCTTCCGTACCACAAAAATTGCATTTCCTTTTTTTCTCGTTTCTTATTATTATTGTTATGATCCTTTCTTGTTTGACTATTATTCGTCTTCCTACTCTGGGACTCTTCCGTTTGCTGGTTCACGTGGAGGAGGAGGAGTGAAAGCGTCAGCAGCTGGGGAGTAAGGTCCCCAGACATGCTAAAACAGAAAGGATAGATTCAAAACGAAGGATAAGAGATAGTTCTTATGGCTTTGGGGAGTGGACTTTGCCTTTTTAAAAATAAAATAATATTTTTCTTTTAAAAATGCTTCTTTAAATTTCCTTTTTGAAAATAATTTTTTTCAAAACTTTTTATCTTATCTGGTAAACCTATGCTCTGATACCAAGTGAAACACCCCACCTCCGTTAGGGTCACTCTCAAAGGGAATGCCCTAATTTTGGTGGAGGTTTATAAGTACAAGTCATAGATATACAAGACAGATATAAGAACACATATTTGTAAACAGCGGAAGAACAACAAACTTTTATTTCATAAAGTCAAATACGTGTTACAACAACATCCTTTCCAAAAACATAACATAACACTTTCATAATCTGTCTTGAGTACATTATTTAAAGAAGCATAAATAAAACATAGATAAACTGCAAAAGCCCCATAGTGGATTGTCCAAAGCCATAGTTCAAAACAGGAAAGTCCAAGCAATACATTTCTCTTCTTCAAGCTGGATGTTGAGGTTGGTCAAGCTGCTGTGTTCCCTCCCTGAGGACCTGGGGGGGGGGGGGGAACGGAAGAAAGAAGACGAAAGAAAAGTAGAGTCAGACATAAAGCCTGAGTAAGTCTAGTACTACTTTGTCTATGAATAAAGAACTGGGTGTGATAAGTACAACAGGAGGTGGGCAAACACTATGAACTTGGTTAAGTTATCTAGGGTCGAATATATTATCGTACCCCATGTTAATCTCTGAACCCATATAAACTAGTTTCCAATTTGCACCCCATAATCAGGGTGATGTGATCCATTCAATGATGATCGGCTCCTACTCGCATAGTTACATGTGTCTTACGGCCCCCGATGTCTGTAGTTACCTATGCTGGTCCCACCATGGGGTGTATCAAGTCCCATAGTGGCAACCCGACACAACCTTAGAGTGCACAGGTATGCTACTGGTGTCCAGTGCCTTATTTTTCTGCGCCGGAGTGTGTGCACGCCCGCACTCCGTTAGAACCTACACTGCTACACCACCGCCGTCGCTTTGACCTCTTACAATCAGCCCAGTAATCGTGCCCCACCCTGCCTAGTTTCAGGGTATCATGATACACCTTTTAGGGTTACTGCTGAAAAGGGTCCCCCGTTACTAGGTTTTCTATCTCTAGCCAACATGCTAAGTTGGTTAAGTGTTTCCTACCTAACCCCCCACCAGTCCGTTTAGTTTAGCATGTTCCATTTTGATTAAGTTTTTAGTCCACTTAATCCTAACAATCCTGACTCAGCCTTAATTGTCTTATTAAGGCCCTGACCTCTCACATTAGACAGGTATTGTTGTGGCTGCCTGTTGCCGGTTGGTTCCGGGCAGTCTTACGCCACAACTCAGTCTAACCTCGGGTCCTTGCTGGGCTCCATGTTTAACCTCCCACATTGGATAGGTATTGTTGTGACTACTGGACAGCCGGGCGGTTCCGGGCAGGTTTACATCACAACTCAATCCAACCTCGGGTTAAACACATCGTATGTTCTACATTTACATATCTTGTCATTCTTCTTTATTTATATGTAAATATTTGCGGCCCATTATTAAGTTAATGGTGTAAAGGTTACACCAATCACGGGCCCAACCCATACTTGAACTTGGGCCCTTCTATTTTATATTTTCATTCATTAATTTATTTTTAACCCAACGTTATTTTCCCCCGTTTTACACGTCCGTTTATATATATATTGGGCTTAGCCTTTTAAAGCCCAATTTAGCCATGCGAAAAGGGGAGGCTTATGGCGTATACACAAAGAGGGGAAGGTGAGCGCATGAACTTGCAATACGACGTTGGAAATACAAAATAGCAATTGGTGTACTTGTATAGTGGTAACATAGGTGACATGAATCAAAGCATGTGAACTTGCATAGGTTTAACTACAACATGAGCCTATATTCTTATTTAGGCATAATATCAAACATAAGCATGTCATAAATATTTCTAGCATAAGCATAGCATAATGTCAAACATAAGCATGTCATAAATATTCCTAGCATAAGCATAGCATAATGTCAAACATAAGCATGTCATAAATATTCCTAGCATAAGCATAGCATAATGTCAAACATAAGCATGGCATAAATACTTTTAGCATAAACACGGCATAAACATAAACAAGTCATGTTCATAAGGTTTCTATATGTTTACAAAGGGGATACTTTGTTACTAACACAAAAGCATAGTTCAACTTAATCATGGTTTAAGTCTAATCACATAACGATGGTATAAATATACTTATGCACAAATATTCCTAATCATGGTATTTGCTTTAAACTTGCAAAAAGGGATTTTTGAGTCTAACCTAGCCATGTCTCACATATGTCATCATATAATTCTTTTAAACAAGATAAACTTAATCATGGATTTCAATTATGCCAAATATCATTCATAGCCTAGCCATATTCATAAGCATGACTTAATACATGGATTATGGTGTCAAAATTCCAACATAGTTTCATATGAACTATAACAACCAAACTTGTCTCAATTGCTTGCAAAATGATTTATGCACAAAATATGCATCATGATGACATAATAACAAAGCCACAAACTTGCATAAATTTCACTCAACTACATACATGTAGCTTCAACATAGATTACATAATTTGCGCAATATTCCAAACGTATATTTGCATAGAACTACCGCATGTAGTTCTTTATAATGAATAACATAATTTTGCACAAACATGAATTACTTCCATTGCCACAATTCAAGCATACACATCAACACAGTTGTTTATTATACCAAAGTAATACTCTACTTACTATGGTTGCGGCGAATTCTTTAATTAAGAGACACGATTCCTTTGTTGAATTGATTAGCTTTAGGTTGCTTGAATTGCTTTAGGCTTTAGAACTTTCTTCCTAACTCTCTCTCTCTAGTCGGCGGCTACTCTTTGTCGTTCCTCAGCAACATGGCGGCTATAATCTTATTTTGAATGAATAGATTAGGGTTTAGTCTAGGGTTGTTTATATAGAGGTTAGGAATTGATTAGGACCATTGATGTTGCTAGGTTAGATCGTAGCCATTCATTAGGAAGAGAGACCAATAAAAACCCGCCACCTAGCCCTAATGACAAAGCAGACTACAGAAATTCGACCACACACCGACCTGGCCAGCCAGGGCTAGACCAGACCTGGCCAGCAGGTCATTTTTGACCTGGGCGCACTTGGCAGGTGCGCCAGGTCAAAAATGTACTGGCGCACTTCACAGGTGCGCCAGTTCATTTTTGTTCTGGCGCACTTCCCAAGTGCGCCAGTGCATTCTGGTTCTTTTTCGGGTTTTCGCCCAACTTCGTTCGTCCATAACTTCTTCATACGATATCCGTTTTTCGAAAACTCGGACTCTATTTCGCGTATTTTTCCGAGACGAACGCAATGGCGTATCCCGTTTCCCTTAGTTCTTTGATTTGAAATTAATTATACTTTAATTTGTGAGTTTCACAGTCATAGAATTCACGGGTGTTACATTGGGCGTGCGCATAAACAGTAAATTATTAATTAATTGGCCGCAAAGATAAACATGGCTAACTCGAGGTTAGAATGAGTTTGCGGCGTAAATCTGCCCGGAACCGCCCGGCACATCCAGTGGCCACAAACAATAGGTTCTAATGTGAGAAGTTAGTCATAACATGCGTAAGACACGAGGTTAGGTCTGGCTTGTGGCAGAAGTCTGCCCGGAACCGCCCAGCATATCCAGCGGCCACAAGCTACCGACCTAATGTGAGAGGTATGTGCATTAATAATTAATTAATGCAAAATCTAAGATAAGAATGGCGTTTAAAACGTATTGGGGAAAATAGGGTTAAACCAAAGGGATTAATAGATGTAGTAAAACCCGTCCATGAATCTGTAGGCCCAATACAAAGTTAGACAAATCTGAAAAATCTGTACATCTGACCTGTTAGTCTGAAAACTTGTTAACTTAATTTGTGAATTAGTAAATCTGAATTCTGTATGTCTGAACTTGTAAACAAGTTAATCTGAAATCTGTTAGTCTGGGGACACAGGGTTAGGAGGGGAATTACTTGTGTCATCTGTTGTTTGGGACCCATATTAGTCAGTAACCCTTTCTGGTATCAAAACTTTGACCCAACAGTAGGTAGGGTCCGGGCACGCTTACTGAACTAATTATAAGTGGTTCATTCTGATAATGGCGAGGGGTGTTGATGGCGCGTTCCAACCGGGTCATGTGCGTGCATGGATCCCGGTCTGCCTCTGAGGATGTAAGACGCCGTGACATCTGTAAATAGGTCTGTGCCAATTGGTTGTCACTTCAGGGAGTGATACACCCTACTGTGGGGCCGACACAGGATATTTATGTATTAGGGAGCCGATCGCTTGGGGTAGGGTTTTAGGGTACGCTTAGTTCTGTCTGTTTCTGTTGGTACCGTCTGTTTCTGTTGGGTGGTAACACCTGTCTGTTTCTGTGTGGTACCGTCTGTTCGGGTGGTAAAGGCCCATTACTAGTGTACACCTAATTCCACATTCTGTCTCCATAGGGATAAATCTGTTTCTTCTTCTGTCTGTTTCTGATCGGGTAGTAAAGGCCCATTATTAGCATTCTGTTTCTGTTAAAGTATTATGTACCCGTTCCTGCTTCAATTTAGACATTAGGGTGACACCTAATTCTGCTATACTAGTATTAGTGCAGAGAAGTGTAAAACAATAGTTTATATCATTCTGTTTTTCTGTTATATCTGCTACACCTGTTATAGTTATCTCACATCCAGTTTTATGTTCATATCATATTATTATTATTTGTTCATATGCTGAAAGTCACTGGACTTGCCAGACTTTTTGTCTGACCCTTGTTGTTTCGCCTCCTTTCTTCCGTTTCCCCCCCCCCCCCCCCCCAGGTTATCCAAGGAGGGAAATACTTTAGCTTGATCCGGATTTCTCTTTGCTTGAAGTGCTTAAAGTATGGCTTGGCTCTGTATAGCTTCCGTTCCATGGGGATTATGATTTTAAACTATGCATTTTGAAGGCTTTTGTACAAGACTGATATTTTGTACTTGAATTCTGAAATTGAAAGGATGTAACCATATTAATTTCTGTTTCCGCTGTAATAAAGTTAAAATTTTTCAAGTACTGTTTTATCTGTCTTGTAAGTTTCTGTTCTGTTTACTAAAATGCTCCACCAAAGTTAAGGCATTCCCTTTGTGAGTGACCTTAACGGAGGTGGGGTGTTACATTTCCTGAGTAATGTGATACACATGGCAAGTTAAACTTACATAGGGATTTAACTTCCAATATCCTATCTGTGAATAGGGTATGGCTTGGTCATCCTCTTGTCTTCATTGGTGATGCCACGATGTTGTCCATAATCTTCTTGACCATGGTTGTCAAGTCTGGAATTCTAATAATAGATGCGTATTCTAAATTAGATTCTTGCATATTCCTTCTTATCCCCTTGTTGACAGCGTTGCAAGTGTTGCGGTTTGTGCAGTACTCCCACGACCTCTGTTACCTCGATTAGTCACAGGGCACAAAGAAGGAAGTGCATGAGCGTGGAAGGTACGAGGGTCCGAGGCCGTCACAGTCGCGATCTAGGGTAGCAACAACATGTCATCAAGGTGCCATCAAATCTGGTTTGGCCTACTCTAGGTCGGCATAATCAAACCGATCTGAGTCGTCTAGGGCGGGTTATCCCAGGTTGGCGCCAAGGCGGATGGGTTATGTTATATGGCTACTTCCTTCTATGTATGTCCCACCTCATGGTGACTCCCTGCTTTTTACCAATGATGTTGATTCCTCTGAATGATAGCTTAGTGGAGTAGGAGTTCTTAGCATCCTTAGTTTATCCCATTGCATTGTCATTCGATTCATCTCTTTCCTCAACTTGATGTTTTCACACACTTGCTGGTTCGGAGTGCTACGGTCTCATCCAACCTCTTCATCACTTCAATGAGACCATCACATGTCATCGGAGCAGAGGATGGCATGACAATAGTTTTTATAGTCATGGCCACCATGTTTCCAACACTTTCAGGTTGCTCATTGGCTTCAACTTGAGCCTGACTCGTTGGCTTTGAGGAGATAGTTCCTTTCTTTGACACCATTACTTCAAAATTGTAGGAAATAAGAAAATTGGATATTCCTAGCTGACTAGATGTAACACCACGCATTTTTAATTAAATAAAATAAAATTTTGGAAAGCTTTTAAAAATTGGTCATAGAATTAGCGTCATTACGTCCATGGCAATTTTTTAATTAATTTAGACATATGGTTTGCAGGAAATGGATTTACAATGAAAAAGATATCTTTAAATGAAAAATTACAACAAACGTGAAAAGAAGGTATAGGAAGAAAACTGAAAAGAACAATAACCACCATTGTTTTTAGTCCTATTAACAAAAGCCTATGTAGTCCAGTTGGTAGGAGCATGTGTCTCCAAAGTGAGTGGTGCAAGTTCGAGTCCCACTGACGCCTATTTTTATTTTAGAGAGAAGGCTAAAATAATACATACTATAAGAGGAAAATATATATAAATGCACATATAAGGAAAATTATACATAAAGTAAGCACAAAAATATATGTATACATGCAAATGTAAATATATGTGTATGTGTGAGCAAACATATATACATATGAGAGAGAAATCCAAAATAAATCTGCAATCAATGAAAATAGGTAAGAATTTGATGATGGCAAAACGCCGTTTGAATTTTAAAAAAGAAACAAAGGTTGCGCGTATTATATATATATATATATATATATATATATATATATATATATATATATATATATATATATACGTTCACAAATTCAAATGTTGAAATAAATAGGTGCAAGATAAGAATAGAAAGAAGTTAATGCATAATAAATGAATAATGGGCAAGAAATCAGCTGAATTTAAAATAAGAGTGAATAAAAAGAAATAAAACAAGGTGTCACTGATTGCATTAATTGACGGACATGGAATGGAAAGATTGTATGCGTATATACACGCATAAATTCCAAATTCAAACTTAAAGATAAGTTATAACTGGAATAGTATAATTCAGATGTGTATATTAAGTAAGGAATTGAATGTCATTAATCAATATTAAAACGTTAAGATCTATTTTATGTGACGTGGAATTTTTATATGTGCGGTTCCGATTTTAATGGATTAAATCTGGTGGTCTAGACTTTTTTGTACACCTATAAATAGACTAGCATAGCCTAGCCTTAAACTCGTATTTTCTAAGGTTCTGCCTAAGCTCTGTCATTCTCTTATTCCACCAAATCTTTTCAGAAAAATAAAATATTAGTTTTAGGAAACTCTGATTCAAGATTTGAGAATAATAGACATAAATCTACAACATAGGTGTCTAGAATTCTGATCAACGTGAGGTAAGTTCTTGAATCTGATTTATTCAGGTTTCTCTTCCTTTTCCCCTCTTCTTTTAGTATTAGATTTGTAAATTCGTGGTTGTTTAACATTAGATTCAGGTAGGGATGCCACGGAACAAAAAATCTGGATCAGATTCATGGACTGGAAAGTTGTTAGGTGAGTGAGTTAAATTATAAGTTTTAAAATAACGACATATCTATCGTTTGCATTTCCAGTTATATTTAACATGCTGAACAATTGGTAATTGTGGAAATTGATTATTAAACCTGTTTAGAATATGTTGCAATTGTTATTGTTGTATAAAATTTATTTCCATTAGATATTCTATATGATTAAGGAATTACTGTAAATACTGAAATTGTGGAACTTGAATTAATCATGAGTATATTCTTGAGAATTAATTTTCCTAATTGGCAAAGAAAAATTATAGTAACTATGAATAATATATGGAATAGGAATTCTATAACTAACTCAGAAATAAAAAGGGAAAAATTTGTAGTGGACTGAGTTAGTTGGATTTGGGGAAATGATATATCTCTATGACGACAAATTACTGAGAAAGTAGTTGCAAGAAAATGAAAAGAAAAAGTGATTAGTGTGAAATAGGTATTCTTTTACCGTATTGCATACTAATTGAATGACATACATATATATCCACACTTAAAATAAATAAAATGGCTTGCAACTACGGATCTAAGTCGGTGTGCATTATTGAAATAATTCATTATATCTTTCTATAAATCAAACTAATGAGGTGCGTGAAAGGTTTTACTAAAATAAAGGAAAAGTACATGACAATAATTAAAAATAGATATGCCATAATTACATGGAAAATTTACAGTAATTGGAAAATTTACAGTGATTAGAAAATTGTAAATGACTGTACTAAGACACGAGGTTAAGGTCAACTTGTGGTAGAAGTCTGCCCGGAACCGCCCGGTAAATCCAGCATCCATAAGTGGTCAGCTTAATGTGAGAGGTCTGGTGCATAAACATACATATATGAATATATATATATATATATAACGAGAAATAAATAAATGGCATTAATTGTAATGAATGGATATTACAACAGTAAAAGTTTGGTTGTGTTAAAGAACCAAGGAAAATGTGATGAACGGGGAATATAACCTATTATAATTATAATTATATTAATGAGGATGCAATATAATAGGTAGGCTTATCCTAGGGACAAGTGAAATTATAACATGAGTTATAATAAGTAAGTAGGGAACTTATTAATATACCTTATTTAAGTGAACTAAGTTAATAAGTAAACAATAATGAAAGGTTGTGATGACAGTGCAAGATTCATGATTAAACAAGGAAAAATGAGGTAAGACTTACTGAAAGAAATAAGTGGTACTTAGTTATATACATTAAGTAACATGTTAACAGAAAACATGAGGGTTGGAACAAGGTGTACTTAATTATAAATTAAGTTGGAACATGTTATTGTAACTTGTAAACATGAAATTGGACAATGAATTACATGGTAATAATGTAAAGAGATTGTAGATTACTTTCAATAATTACAATCTATGGAATAATATGTTATGGGATTATTAATGAACTTAAATGAGTTAAGTTATATCACTGAATTAATAAGCAAGAGGGGTCCGTTCCACCGAGATATAAGGGGCACATAGAAAGCCCGGTAACTTGAATAAAGTTAATATGTGGATAATCAAGTTAACCGGTAAGCTGATAAGATAAAACAAGCGCATGATTAAACGATTATATATAGGGTCTAATAACACGACGGTGTGATGTGCTTGGACCAGTCCGCAAATCTGAAGGTGAAGAACCAAACAGGGTAGATCATCGAGGTGTCTGGAGGCACGAGAGGAGCACGTCCATCTGATTCTTCTGCTTGATATTATGCTTGCTGACTCTGCGGGACTGGAAGGAAGCACGTGGCTTTCGAGGGATGTGGTAGGGTACACCATGGTGGTCCTCTGTTGTGGTGCATGCTCAGGCTATAATCGTAGAGGTTGGTATGCGCGTTACCACCCGGTGAGTATACCTTGACTACAACGGTAGTTTGATAGTCAGAAGGCTGTGGCGGTATGGCATTGGGGTATTTCGATGATTTGCCTAAAGATAGGCTGGTCAGGACCAAATAAAGGATAGTAATTGTCGGGTACCTGTCATCGGCAGTCAGTGTGATGTAGAAAGACTAGAGATAAACCTACAGACCATCGATCTTTCACTATCAAGACTTTGGTTGCAGGATACGCCAATTTGGATGTAGATTGTTTGCTAGGGGCACATCACTTAGCTCTTGATGCAATCTTTCACTAGTTGAGGAAGGAGTCGAGGTAGGACCATAGCCACCATGAAAATGCATACCATAGTTTAGATATCTGTACTTTAGCCCTTTTTAGCAGACCTATACAGGTATGGAAAGGCTCCCGACCGAGTTCTGTGCATTCAGATGCAGCCCTATTACAGGATTCGATGTACATTAGAAAGAATGTACGTGTGAGGGTCTAGATACATGCACACAACGTCGGGTGATGTATCATAGACGTTAGGGCATTACTCCAATTTGAGACTGAGCTTGATTGAGGAGTTTGGATATGGCAGTCCATATGCTTGCATAGCATAGCGATGATAGTTCTGTGTGGAACGTGGCATAGTGATATGGAAGTCTGTACTTTGTTCAGCGTAGGACGAGAGTTGCATACGCTTCCGAGGTGGGACAGCAGAGATCATGCAACAAGGGTACCATGGGAAACACCTAGATATATTAGGAGTAACTACATATATACTATATTAGGTTAATGTACTGGGTGGTAGTTGAGTACGACGTTTGTATAAAGCCTTGAGTGCTATTAACTCAAACTAACCTAATAAACAAGAAAACATAACTGAACGGTATATGTTGGGTTATTTCAAAATGTGTAATTTAGTCCAATCACCAAAACTTGTGTTCTGACCCCCTCCTCATAACACACTCACATGTTAGGTTTATGGCAAAGATATGATAGCTTTAGGTACTGCTTAGGCAATATTATTACTTTGGTAAGGCTATATTTGATTATATTATATTTTATTTCATTCCGTTGTGAGATGTTTTCTGAGCTCTGATATATTTTATATCTCTGTCTTTTCTGTCGGATACCAGATAAGCCAATTTAATTTCAACAGATTGGAATTTTTGAAGAAAAAAATTGGTCTGTCGGAACTCGGGTTGTTACATTAGGTAATCCGCTAGCAGATTTAAAGTTTCTGACCCTGAGAATTTCATTTTCGGTGAAAGCATTAAAAATGTTAATACCAAAATGAGTTCAACACCCCAAATTGACTATGTAGAGAATAAAAGTGAAGAAAAATAAATTGAAAAGAGTAAAGAGATTGCGCACCTTATAATTTACAGTGGTTCATCTTATTGTGTATGTCCATTTTGTAATAAACTACATTTCGACCATCGAAAGTCGACAGTAACTACGACCACTTTACTTTAATGTCGAACATCCAATCGTCAAAAACGTAGATTGTTAGGGTAAAAATAAAAATAAAAAGAAAGGAGCAGAAGAAACATAGAATTTCACAGCGGAAACAACAACATAAAATAATAATAGCGACAAATGAATTGTCGCTTCGAGATACAATGCATATCAGAGTTAAATACAAATCCTATCAGTTTGACAGTTATAAAAATTATAACCTTACAAATGATGATAGGTAAATAAAATATAGCGAAAATAAAATAATGCGACAAGAAAACTTCTGACTCTACTCCATGAGCTCCACATCCAATAGAAGACAACTTGGAAATAAGCTCGGTCTGACCCGAACATTATAATAAAATAATACATGGATCAGTCTGGAATACCAACTCGAGAAAACTCAAATAACAGGAAACATACAATAATTCTGTGAGACCACACCACGGGTCGCGGAACAATAAGGAATAGGTGAAATATATAAAGGGTGCGTTTTTTACAGGTCCCTGTTATAGTTTCAAAATAGAAAAAAAAACCGGTCATAAACTTATTGTAAATTAGGTCCCTATTTTCTGAAAATTCATCAAAAAAATATATAAAAAATATATAAAAAATATAAAAAAATCATGTAAATTCGTATTTAAATAAAACATGTAAACGCTAAAAAAATCAGAACAAAAAATCATCAAACAAGGCGTCAAAAATAAAAAAACAGAAAAAAAACGAAATTTCCAGTTAAATGCATAACAGTATGCACATATATCATTTTCCTGCATACATCCGTGCTTATTTTTCACTACATTCATCTTCGTTGATTTTTCTTCATGTAAATACGCGCATACATGTATGCAAATATTTCAAATACTTGCACACATTTGTGCAGGTTTATTTTCAGATTTTAATCTGAACACAGCTTACGGAAAAGTTGCATACATATATGCAATTATCAGTAATAATTGCATAAATGTATGGAACTATTTTTTTTTTTTTTTGATTTCCATACAATCCAGACATTATTTCCAGATTTTAGATTTTTTTTTTATGAACAAAAGCACATTTTTTAAAATAAAAATAAAAAAAGGCGGAAGTAATAAAATAGGGGCGGGTTTAAAATTTTCAAAACTTTTTTTTTTATAAATTAGGTCCCTACTTTTAGCTAGTGTGTTATCCTATAAAAATGTTGCACACATGTGTGCATGTTTTCTGAGAAATTTGCACATTTGGATGCAAATAAAAATGAACTGAAATATTAACTTAAATCTATGCGCTGGAAGAACTGCAATAATTGCGCATATGCATGCAATAAAATCAAAAACGTGCATAATATTATGCATTTAACTGCAGTTTTTTTTGTTTTTTTGCTGTTTTCTTCTTTTTGACATTATTTTTGTTGTTTTTTTAACTGAATTTTTTGTATAATGCATAATATATTTTATTACTAATTTACGATTTTTTTTATTTTTTTTAATTATTATTTTATAAGTTTTGAAAACAGGGACCTAATTTATATTAAGTTTATGACCGGATGTGAGCCTAAATAAGTTTCAAAATAGGGATGTGAGCCTAATATTCACATATATAAAATATGCAAATACCAACCAAAGGGAAATAACCAAACAACCCATGGAGAACAATGTATGCTTACTTTGTCTTTATTTGACAAACTTGAGAGATTACAAGTTTGGGTCGAAATGACCTTAAATACAAAGAAAAAAAGGGTAAAAAGTATCAAAGATTAAAGGTTTCTTTCTTCATCAATGGGTGTTCTATTTCCCGTAGCAAGTTGAGATCGTCCAATAATTATGGAGAAAAAGGAGAGGATACGGGAAGACTATTTTTACAAAGTTACACGTTCATTCATGCATGTCAAATTCTTGGTCGGTGCTAACCCTAGGCAATTCAGATCAGGGGTAATCTGGATTCATCTCGTCTCCTTTGAGTTTCCTCAAAGCTAGGTTGTTAAGAATGTATGTATACCAATCTGATATGTTTTATCTTGTCATGTTGATACTGTGGGCTTAATCCATTGATGTGTGTCGAATCGAGATGTCTTCAATTTGTAGTGGAATCAACTTCATTTGAGATGAATGCAGGTCACAAACCCGACCTAGAGCGTTGTATGTTAGCCAAACCGAAATTGAAAGGTAGGCTGAATTGAACGTGATGCAACCAATCAAGTGGGGGTGAATGCCACTATGCCAATTCAGGATGACTAACATGATGACTCAGATGTGTGTTAAGGCGGTGACATGGAGCAAAGGAAAGTACGCTTGGTCCAACGCTTAGCCAACCCAAGGCGATGAGCTTGGCCGACCCAAGCAAAACACTATGCCAACCCGGATTTTTGGAGTGAAGAACCCCATGTACTGTTAAGACTCGTTGTTCTTCCCAGACCATTCTAAGTCCATGTAGGCTTGCGCTCGAGTCTTGAGCGATCTGGTTGTGAGGAGTCCAACATGTGATGGCCTTGTAAAAAGGCAGGTTAACAGGATGCTTTGAACATGTGCAAAACCAAAACTGGGCGTTTTTCCCTACTAAACGGTACTTAAGTACCTATTCTACCACATCTTCACTCTGATCTGAACTGATTAATAGAGTGAAACTAAAATGATTATGATAGCCGACAACATAACTGTCACACACCATTGCAATTGTTGTTCCACTTTCCAACTTTATATCGTTGTTTACTCCTAAGGTGTATCTTCCTCTTCTTCATTATTTTATGCTTAACTTCTTTAGAAGAAAGATATCATCAAACTGTAATTAGATCTGCAACTCATAAGTCACCATGGCCTATTTATCACACCCAACTTGCAATTGCAACTCAATACAAGAGTTTTAACCAATTAAGTTTTTTGAATAAATAGCCAGTTTCACCTGAAACTCCATATCGCAAATCGAAATTTGTTTCCTTTTTAAAAGTCACCATTAATTTCTTCTAAATTATGTCCTATATGTAGATCAAATATCCTAGTTTACAGTTTTCTTAGCACATAATGTGATAATGAATATCGATTTCACTATTAAAATCATACACACCCAAAATATAGTAATCTAAAATACAAAGGGAAAAAACACAGCTTCAAGTATTAAGCCTTGAAATTATGTTGTTAAATCACCAAAATTCTGAATTTCCAGATTCAAAAAACCATAATCAATTGAGGATCTTACGCAAATTCATCTTAGATCCAAAATTGTATTGTCATTTGATACCCTGCATCCCCAAATCTAAACCGAAATTTCAAAGAAATAGATGGGTTGGCATAGGATTGAAGTGTGTTAGCCTTAAACGCGTCCTATCCGAACCTTCATTATAGATATGAATGGGACGATATTAAATTTCGTTGGAAACCAATTGGAAATAATGATATTGGACTTCGATCAAGTCGTGTGAGTTATCACTCTTTCGAAGACATTTCAGCATTCCGCTCAAAGGTGCAAAGCAGCCTTCAAATAACGTCGTTGCCTCTAGGATAAAGCAGCCTCTTGAATTTGAATTATATATATATATATATATATATATTGAATTGTGCGCAAAAAAATATTTGACTCGGTTGTACTCTAAAAATATTTCTCTAGTTCAATTCATTGAAGAAGGTGGTAGGTTTAGGTTTTGGAGAAGAACTTAAAAAACTAGATAATTTTTTGTTTTGGCTGAGCATCATTTTATAGGCACTAGAATCCGGATCGAGTCGAGTCGGTTAGGGTACGTTCATGGTGGTCAAGCATGGACACCTCCTCGTAAAGGTGCATCATTAGGTTCTCGGAAGGCCTAATTAGGAATCTAAAATCAAGTATAAATACTTAATTCTTCTCTAAAGTCCTACAATGTGGGACTATTCAATAGTAGCCACATGCACTTACTTTTTTGTAGCAATTCACTTTAAACAATGCAGAACATTTCCAACAATCCCCCACTTGAATTTTTTAAAATATTTTCAGTGGTTTTTCAAAGATTGTGCATAAACAAAGGCGCCTTTCAGCTTGACTTTTTCATA
Source organism: Allium sativum (assembly GCA_030737875.1). NCBI lineage: Eukaryota > Viridiplantae > Streptophyta > Magnoliopsida > Asparagales > Amaryllidaceae > Allium > Allium sativum. The sequence continues at coordinate 295,256,701 of CM060912.1, forward strand.
ATGGATAAGATTCAGTTTTTACTAGAGTGGCTCATAGTCACTCATAGTCTTAGACTTTATTCCTGCCATCAAACCACACACAACCTCTCTAGAGTGCAATCAAATAAGTCGCTGCATTTACGACAATGCAAGTCTATTCTAATTTAGTGAATGTTGTAAGAAATTTTCATGAAATTCCATAGAAAACGATCGTATTTTCAATTTACATAGATGAGGCTATTAAGGGTACTTCTTAAGATAGGTAATTCACTTCAAATGAGAGTATAGATCCCATTAGGAGTTACCATTAAATGATCATCTAATCACTTCAGCAATACATGCTTCTAAATATAAAAATAGCATATTCAACTCATATCGCTTCACAACTTATTCTTATGCATTGAACCTAGTTATTAGGATCTCCATTCATTAGGTTGGGTTCTATTGTGCGTGACTCAACAATCTAAAGGTAATAGCCACATTCTTTTAGAAGATATAAGGACATTTTCTCTAACCAATCCATTGGTCAAAGGATCTTCTAAACTCTTATTATGCATATATGATCCACTTTAACAGCTCCTGAAGAGAATGGCTCTCTAATGGTGTTGTGTTTACGATATACTTGTCATCTCTTACCATTATAATGACGGTTCTATATTTATTGCAATTACCGCTTTAATATTGCAATGTAATGACACGGACCGTATTGGATTTTTCCATAAAGGGACCTCATCTAGCAGATTTCATAAGTAATCTGCTTCTTCACTAACCATGGCTAGTGTTATCATCACAGAATCCATAGTAGGCTGAGCCAAAATAGTTTGTGTAACAACCCGAATTTTAAACAATGTGTTAAGACAAGAATCAAGGAAGAATTAAATTATAAAATCTGAATCAGGAGAAACGGACTGTGCCATTGCGTTCGTCTCGGAAAAATACGCGAAATAGAGTCCGAAATTTCGTAAATCGGAGTTCGTATGGCCGAGATATGGCCTTCGGAAGTTTCACGAAAAATCAGAATTCAAAACAGATTTCAAAAACACAGAAATCAGAGCAGGCGGGAAAAATCCTGCCCAGGCAGGGTCGACACAGGGGTCAACACCTGTGCCGACCCCCCCCAATGGGTCGACACCCATGTCGACCCAGGGGTCGACACCCATGTCGACCCAGGGGTCGACCCCCCCTGTCGGACCAGTTTTTCTGGTGCACCTGTTTTGGCTCCTGGGTCTTGTGTTGGAGGCTTGTGACGATTTTTGAGGGTTCAGATCTATCCTAGGGTTTATCCTACAGTCTAAACTACTTCTAATCTCTATAAAAAGACCCCTAACCTAGCCTAAACCCTCATAAATTGATCCTACAACTAAACTATGCCAAATTTTCTAATGATCATGGCCTCCACTCAAAACCCTAGCCTCCATCCTCTTGTCATAAATTCTATCTTCATTCTCTTGAGATATTACATGATCATATGAGTGTATGAGAGTTTCTATGTTCATATGAGAGCTTCTAAACTTGATTTCAAGGCAAATCTTCATCAAAGCAAGGATCTTTCTTATTATTTTCTCAAGGATTTTATTGGAGCTTATTGATTTGGGGTTTTAGCTAGTGTGGCTTCGTCTCAATCTTTTTATATATTGATTTATGCCTTCATAGCATTGTAAGCCCCCTCCTACTCTTAGATATTAACTATGAAGTTAAATGAATGTTGCAAGTTGGGTTTGAACATTAAGTATCATACATGCTATCATGTATGTATCCCATCATGTTTGTGAAGACACCATCTTGATCTTATGGGCTAAAAGCTATAAGTTTTATGTTTAATGTTGCATTATGCAACATGAGAGCTATCATATCCCTTATGATAACTTGCATGTAACGCTATATGCGAACTTCTAGGCATCTTTCTATGTCACCTATCATCATGATTTGCCTATGTGCTAAGTTTGGGGTTATGCATGTTTTTGAGGCTTAATAATGTAACATGCAAGTTAATGAACACATTTACGCCTCATATGCCACCATGATTAACTTGTGGCCTTATACCCTTTTTGTCATGCCTTTGCCAAGTTCCTTCTTTAATCCATTATGCGTTGTTGCGAATGTATATGCGAGTTTAAAAGCGTTTGGGTTACGTTATGGGTAAACTTTAATGACATGAAACATGATTTGGGTAAATTGGTATAAACATGACAACATGAAATTTTGGCTATGAACATGGGACTTGAAAACTTGACATGTATGGGTTGTAAGTGTAATAAGACACTAGACCAAACATGGAAGTGGCCAACTCGAGGTTGGTTGAGTTTGTAGCATAAATCTACCTGGACCCGCCCTGCTTAACTAGTGGCTACAAACAATAGGACCTAATGTGAGTAGTTGGTCACATAGCACTTAAAACCCGAGGTTAGACTAGGTTGTGGTATAAATCTACCCGGACCCGCCCGACTTAACTAGTAACCACAACAAGGTCTAATGTGAGAGGTTGAGAGTGCATTAATTAAATTAATGCCACATGATAAGGTTAAGTAAATTTGATTAATGACACTTAACCGATATGACATGAATGGGTAGGTTAAGTTAAACCGGACTTGGTCTCTTAATGACACTTAACCATATAAGACAATTAGGGGATGGGGTTAAGTAATTTACACTTAACTAATCTAAACACGGTAATTAGATGGGGTTAAGTAATTTAGACTTAACTAATCTAAACACGGTAATTAGATGGGGTTAAGTAACCTATACTTAACTAATCTAAACACGGTAATTTGATGGGGTTAAGTTAAACACTTAACCAATCTAAACTTGGTAATTTAATGAGGTTAAGTAACCAATACTTAACCAACTTAACATAATAGATTTAATGGGGTTAAGTAACTTATACTTAACCAATCATACATGATGATTCGATGAGGTTAAGTAACCTATACTTAACCAATCTAATATGCGGACCTGATAGGGTTAAGTCACAAGACCTTTTAAATATACTTAACCATTGTAGTACGATTAGTGGATGAGGTTAAGCTAACCCATACTTCACCAATCTGACTCGATGATCTGATGTGATTAAGATAATCTATGCTTAATCAATCTAACACGATAATCTGATAGGGTTAAGACAAACCAATACTTAACCAATTTGACTTGATAGGGTTAAGTCATGCGCTTCTTGGTATATTTAACCACCTTGTAGGGCTAAGCCTTGAACTTAAATACTTAGCCAATCTTGACATGATTTGTAGGCGGGCTAAGTCATGAACCTGAATAACAACACCTAACCCAATAAACAAAACCCTAGTTAGAGTAACTAGGTAGGAAATCGTGGTTAATCAAGGGTAACGAGGAAAGGAAGCTAAGTGGTAAACCTTAGTTAAGTATAACTAAGTAATAATTCTTAGCCAAGGACATAGGACTAGTTCATGAATGGATGAGTAACCCGATACGGTAGGTCATCGCTTAAACACACGAGGAGGAGCAAATTATCCGATTTGGATAAAGGCTCCAACGAACTGGGTAACGAAGCGGTAGCTTCGGGGGACGTGAGGGTACTCTTGGTATCCCTCCGTGAGGTGGCAGGTGGTCCATGAAACCCGGTTTCACAGAGGTTAAGGTCTGCGGTAGAAGAGCCAAGAGTATGCCTTGGTTGCTATGCGAGCGACCTAAAGACTGGGATGGATTAGCGTGGAGTCGACGATACTTGATTTTGCCCTAGATAGCACGTCGCCGACTACCTACCATCTTTAGTCAATCGTGTACGAACGGAAAGGCAGAGAACTCCCAACAGACCATGTTCTTGCTATCGAGTCACGGGTGAGGTTGGCCCATAGGAAAGTGGGGCTATAGTGGGGCCGGGATGTAGTTCTCATACATGATTTTTCTTGGATTGCCTTTCAGTAGTTGAGGGAGGGGTCACGTGGGACCATAGCCACGGGTACAAAAACAGACCTTGATATCTGCATCAGCAGACGACTTAAAGCTCCCGACCGAGTTCCGTATTTCTTGATTTGCCCTGGCACGGAACTCGGATGGCACATTGAGGAACATGTGCGTCTAGACATGGAAAACGATTCACGATACATACTGCGGATAAGGGGCGCGGTTGATGGGTGGCATAATCCCTAGGTGGCTGAACCCAAACTGAGACACGGAAACGTTCATTAGGTAGCATAATCCCTAGTGGTCCTAGGTGGCATAAATCCTAAGTGAACACGCGATAGTTCATGGTAAGAAAACATAACCAAATCAAGGGTAGCAGTCCAAAATAACCTCAAGGATAAAACGTTTACATGGGAAAGCCCGTATGGCCTACGGCAAAGGATTGAACTTATACATGGAAAGAAACATACGAGTTGGGAAAACCTACATATGCTATATATTAGGTTGACATGGACCATTACATGACATTGGGCAAGGGACTTTCATAGTTAACACATGACGCGGGTTAGGATACTAGTACGAGAGGTGCAGAGCAAATATACATGTTAGAACCAGAGCAAATATACATGATAAATACCTTAGGATGTTATACATGATAGATACCTTGGGATAGTATACTTGATAGAAACCTGACGATATGATACCTTGATTTATCTTGACACCATAGTTTATCATGTCACACTCGTTTATCTTGGTACAGCAGTTCATCCTGTTATTTTGGTTTAGCTTATCTATCTTGTCATCATACTTATGTTCATCTCAGTTCCTCATGCCAGTTAACTTTACTAGTTTATATACTGATAGTAGATAGGGCTTACCAGTGTTTATGACTGACCCCGTTTTGTTTCGCCTCTTTGTCTTCCGTCCCCCCCCCCCCTCCAGGTTACAGGGAGGAAATGCTATTGTTAGTTCAGACTTCTTCTGTTTGAAGGTCATCATGTATGGCTTGGACTTTTCTTGGCTATGGCTGCTTTACTGTTTTACTTGGGGAATAATTTATGAAAAAGGTTTTTATGCTTCTTTACTATTGCAAGACAGGTTTCCATGTAAGAAATTCTCTGATGTAAAAGGCTTTAGACCTTATTTATTAATGATATGAAAGTTGGTTCTACTTCCGCTATTTTATATGTTCTGTCTTATAATATTTCTGTACATGTTTACCAATAATACCCCTCTAAAGCTAGTGCATTCCTTTGCGAGTGAACTAGCGGAGGTGGGGTGTTACATTTGGTATCAGAGCAGAAGGTTACCAGACTGGGCAAAAGTTTTTAAAACCTTCTGAAAACTATTTGAGAAACCGTTTTACAAAGAAGCATTTTTCAAGAAAAGTTTTTAAAGGCTATTCCCCAAAAGCCATTAGCACTATCCTTTGTTTTCTTGATTGAATCTCTTTTCCTTTCTTTCCTCCATCTGTAGTCACAGTAGTTTTAACTGTGACTAATCCTTGTCTAGCTACGTAAGTGTTTTCCCGTACGATGGAGGAAGTTCTCGAGAGACCTGTTACTGAAGTTATAAGAAGGGATAAAGGACACAAGCTTAAGAATAAGCAACTTGTTGGTATGGCTTGATCCACAAAGGAAGATAAGGACGAGATCGGCAAGAAGGCAATCGTATGCCCTCACTAGCGTACCTAAGGAGGATGGTACCGTTTCTGTTAAAGGCTTAGCCTTTTTTTCTATCATCCCGTCCAGACTTTGTTTTGATCATCGCATCATTTAAGTCTGCCTCGATAGTTGTGTCTCTGCACCTTAGTACTAGCATGATAGAAGATCCCATTTTTGTCCCAAATCTTATTGGACGATTGGTCCATTTATTCATGACTTGTTTGGATTCCAGAATGCCTATGTTTCTAGGCCGTGGATGGATTCCAGGGATAAAGTGGTCATCCAATAAGGGTTGCCATTCTCGGTTTTGAAAGGAGGGTAGTTAGACTCTTGACTTGCTTTGGTAATACCCTCGAAGTCTCGTGTAATCTTCTAGGTTCTGTCATGGCTAGTTACCTAGAATCTCATGATGCAGTTGTTGGTAATCCGTTCGAGTAGAATTCGCCGCTAAGTCGGATGGTTTGTTTCGCTTATGCATGAGTTATGGGGATCACCTTAGTAAGTACACTTGGCAACATGGATTGGCATCGGCAGACGAGATCCAGAATTCCCTAGTGAATTTTGGAGAGCTTGCATGAGTAAGTGGATACGTTTGAGCTAAGTATACTAGGAAAAGGATAAGTGAAAGTGGAATAAGAGGCGAAAATGAAATGAGTTCTAACTCATATCTTGGAAATAGGAATCAAGGAGCTACGAGATCATGGAGTTAAAAAGATGGTCAAGGCACCGAGGAATTAAGCTCAAGGAAACGCGACTTAGAAGACGTAAGGCTAGACATGCGCATCGTACCTCTTTTTAAAGAGTGTATCCTTGATCCCTGGTTTTTCTTGTAGAGCTTGCTCGCATGTTATCTTTTGGTGAATATCCTCTCGGTCCTGTTTCTGTTGCAAACCCCGTAGGGAGTTTACCTTGTTTATCTCCTTGATCCTATCGTGAGAACCTTAGGTAGAATCCTATGGATGTAAACATGTGTTTGAAACATGTTATGATTGATATGGTTGCAAATGGTTGCAAGTGGTTGCTCGTGGATGCGCGAATACACATTAGATACTAGATCGACGCACTCACATTTCATATTGCATATGCACGAGTATTTATACCTGTTTATGGATGAAATTGAATGTGTTATCATGCGGATGTTGCATAAGAATGAATGTTTGTACACGCATATAGTACTTATATGACTAGGACTATTTGCATACATGTTGGACTCATGGCACTAAACATATTTTTCATTAGAAAGATCATTCAGGCCTGATCATTAGCATTAGCTAAGGAGCATATACACACACGTTTTGCATATGTTCATATGGCATTAGAAATCGTTTAAGGACAATGTTTGCCTGTGGATGATGTTTTGAGTAGATGGATGATGGATGGTAGGATACGTTCTTCCTAACTTGGAGATTTCGGGGACGAAATCCTTAAAGGAGGGGAGAATGTAACAACCCGAATTTTAAACAATGTGTTAAGACAAGAATCAAGGAAAAATTAAATTATAAAATCTGAATCAGGAGAAACGGGCTGTGCCATTGCGTTCGTCTCGGAAAAATACGCGAAATAGAGTCCAAAATTTCGTAAATCGGAGTCCGTATGGCCGAGATATGGCCTTCGGAAGTTTCACGAAAAATCAGAATTCAAAATAGATTTCAAAAACACAGAAATCAGAGCAGGCGGGAAAAATCCCGCCCAGGCAGGGTCGACACAGGGGTCGACACCTGTGTCGACCCCCCCCCCCCCCAATGGGTCGACACCCATGTCGACCCAGGGGTCGACCCCCCCTGTCGGACCAGTTTTTCTGGTGCACCTGTTTTGGCTCCTGAGTCTTGTGTTGGAGGCTTATGACGATTTTTGAGGGTTCAGATCTATCCTAGGGTTTATCCTACGGTCTAAACTACTTCTAATCTCTATAAAAAGACCCCTAACCTAGCCTAAACCCTCATAAATTGATCCTACAACTAAACTATGCCAAATTTTCTAATGATCATGGCCTCCACTCAAAACCCTAGCCTCCATCCTCTTGTCATAAATTCTATCTTCATTCTCTTGAGATATTACATGATCATATGAGTGTATGAGAGTTTCTATGTTCATATGAGAGCTTCTAAACTTGATTTCAAGGCAAATCTTCATCAAAGCAAGGATCTTTCTTATTATTTTCTCAAGGATTTTATTGGAGCTTATTGATTTGGGGTTTTAGCTAGTGTGGCTTCGTCTCAATCTTTTTATATATTGATTTATGCCTTCATAGCATTGTAAGTCCCCTCCTACTCTTAGATATTAACTATGAAGTTAAATGAATGTTGCAAGTTGGGTTTGAACATTAAGTATCATACATGCTATCATGTATGTATCCCATCATGTTTGTGAAGACACCATCTTGATCTTATGGGCTAAAAGCTATAAGTTTTATGTTGAATGTTGCATTATGCAACATGAGAGCTATCATATCCCTTATGATAACTTGCATGTAACGCTATATGCGAACTTCTAGGCATCTTTCTAAGTCACCTATCATCATGATTCGCCTATGTGCTAAGTTTGGGGTTGTGCATGTTTTTGAGGCTTAATAATGTAACATGCAAGTTAATGAACACATTTATGCCTCATATGCCACCATGATTAACTTATGGCCTTATACCCTTTTTGTCATGCATTTGCCAAGTTCCTTCTTTAATCCATTATGCGTTGTTGCGAATGTATATGCGAGTTTAAAAGCGTTGGGGTTACGTTATGGGTAAACTTTAATGACATGAAACATGATTTGGGTAAATTGGTATAAACATGACAACATGAAATTTTGGCTATGAACATGGGACTTGAAAACTTGACACGTATGGGTTGTAAGTGTAATAAGACACTAGACCAAACATGGAAGTGGCCAACTCGAGGTTGGGTTGAGTTTGTAGCATAAATCTACCCGGACCAGCCCGGCTTAACTAGTGGCTACAAACAATAGGACCCAATGTGAGTAGTTGGTCACATAGCACTTAAAACCCGAGGTTAGACTAGGTTGTGGTATAAATCTACCCGGACCCGCCCGACTTAACTAGTAACCACAACAAGGTCTAATGTGAGAGGTTGAGAGTGCATTAATTAAATTAATGCCACATGATAAGGTTAAGTAAATTTGATTAATGACACTTAACCGATATGACATGAATGGGTAGGTTAAGTTAATCCGGACTTGGTCTCTTAATGACACTTAACCATATAAGACAATTAGGGGATGGGGTTAAGTAATTTACACTTAACTAATCTAAACACGGTAATTAGATGGGGTTAAGTAATTTAGACTTAACTAATCTAAACACGGTAATTAGATGGGGTTAAGTAACCTATACTTAACTAATCTAAACACGGTAATTTGATGGGGTTAAGTTAAACACTTAACCAATCTAAACTTGGTAATTTAATGAGGTTAAGTAACCAATACTTAACCAACTTAACATAATATATTTAATGGGGTTAAGTAACTTATACTTAACCAATCATACATGATGATTCGATGAGGTTAAGTAACCTATACTTAACCAATCTAATATGCGGACCTGATAGGGTTAAGTCACAAGACCTTTTAAATATACTTAACCATTGTAGTACGATTAGTGGATGAGGTTAAGCTAACCCATACTTAACCAATCTGACTCGATGATCTGATGCGATTAAGATAATCTATGCTTAATCAATCTAACACGACAATCTGATAGGGTTAAGACAAACCAATACTTAACCAATTTGACTTGATAGGGTTAAGTCATGCGCTTCTTGGTATATTTAACCACCTTGTAGGGCTAAGCCTTGAACTTAAATACTTAGCCAATCTTGACATGATTTGTAGGCGGGCTAAGTCATGAACCTGAATAACAACACCTAACCCAATAGACAAAACCCTAGTTAGAGGAACTAGGTAGGAAATCGTGGTTAATCAAGGGTAACGAGGAAAGGAAGCTAAGTGGTAAACCTTAGTTAAGTATAACTAAGTAATAATTCTTAGCCAAGGACATGGGACTAGTTCATGAATGGATGAGTAACCCGATACGGTAGGTCATCGCTTAAACACACGAGGAGGAGCAAATTATCCGATTTGGATAAAGGCTCCAACGAACTGGGTAACGAAGCGGTAGCTTTGTAACACCCCGCCTCCGCTAGGGTCACTCGCAAAGGAATGCACTAGCTTTAGAGGGGCATTATTGGTAAACATGCACAGAAATATCACAAGACAGAACATATAAAATAGCGGAAGTAAAATCAAACTTTCATAACATGAATAAATAAGGTCTAAAGCCTTTTACATCAGAGTACATCAAAACCTGTCTTGCAATAGTAAAGAAGCATAAAGACATTTTCATAAATTATTCCCCAAGTAAAAACAGTAAAGTAGCCATTAGCCAAGAAAAGTCCAAGCCATCCATGATGACCTTCAAGCAGAAGAAGTCCGAACTAAACAACAGTATTTCCTCCCTGTAACTTGGGGGGGGAAACGGAAGAAAAGAGGCGAAACAAAACGGGTCAGTCAAAAAGACTGAGTAAGCCCTATCTACTATTAGCATAAAAACTAGTAAAGTTAACTGACATGAGAAACTGAGATGAACATAAGCATGATAGCAAGATAGATAAGCTAAATCAAAATAACAGGATGAACTACTGAACTCAGATAAACTAAGGTGTCTTGATAAATTACGATGTCAAGATAAAACAAGGTATCACATCGTCAGGTTTCTATCAAGTATAATATCCCCAAGATATCTGTCACGTATAACGCCCCGTGATATCTATCCTGTATTTTAGCTCTGCACCTACCGTACTAGTATCCCCACCGTGTCATGTGTTAACCAAGAATGACCCTCACTCAAAAGTCGTGTAATGGTCCATGTCAACCTAATATATCGCATATATAGGTTACTCAACTTGTATGTTTTATTCCGTGTAAATGTTCAGTCCCTTGCCGTAGACCATACGGGCTTTCCCATGAGATTCTACATTACTTTAACATAGTTCCATGATCCTTAAGATCGGTTTGGACTGTTACCCTAAACCTAGCTAGGGTCTTCCAACATGAATTATCGTTTGTACAACTAGGACTTATGCTACCTAGGGCCACTAGGGATTACGCTTACCTATTGCACGTTTTCATATCTCGGTTTTGGTTCAACCACCCAGGGCCACTGGGATTTACGCTAACCGTCAACCGCGCCCTTTTTCCCACGCATTCATCGTGAATCGTTTTCCATGACTGTATGCACATGTATCACATCGTGCCATCCGAGTCCTGTCACAGGGCAGATCAAGAAATACAGGACTCGGTCGGGAGCTTTCGATTTATCTGTCGATGTAGATGCTAAGGTCTGTTTTTCTATACGTGGCTATGGTCCCACGCGACCCCTCCCTCAACTAGTGAAAGACAAGACAGGATAAATCCTGTATGAGAACACACTACTGGCCAACCCACAATCCTAGCCTTACCGCAACCATAATTAGATAGCAATTATGGTCTATTGGGTGTTCTCTGCCTTTCCGTACGTACACGCTTGACCAAAGATGGTAGGTAGTCTGACGAAATGCTATCTAGGGTACGACCATGTATCGCCGACTATCCCCTATCCATCCCCGTCTTTAGGTCGCTCGCATAGCAACCAAGGCATACTCTTGGTTCTTCTAACGCAGACCTTAACCTCTCATGAGCCTAGTATAATCACCTGGCAGCTCATAGAGGGATACCAAGAATACCCTCACGTTCCCCGAAGCCGCTGCTTCGTTACCCAGTTCGCTGGAGCCTTTATCTAAATCAGATACTTGCTCCTACTCGTATACTTAAACGATGACCTACCGTATCAGGTTACTCATCTATCTATGAACTGGTCTAAATTTCCTTGACTAAGAATCATTACTTAGTTATTCCTCAACTAAGGTTTACCACTTAGCCTTATTCCCGTTATCCTTGTTAACTACGGTTATCCCCTATCCTCAGAACTAGGGTTTACATAATGGATTAAGTGTCACTTAAGTTCATGACTTAACCCGTCTACCAATCATATCAAAATTGGCTAAGTATCCAAGTCCAAGACTTAACCCGTCTTCAAATCATGTCAAAATTGGCTAAGTATCCAAGTCCAAGACTTAACCCTACAAACCATGTTCACGTTGGTTAGGTATGTATCAACTTGACCCTATCAAATTACTAAGCCAAATTGGTCAAGTGTATTCAAACGATTCGTGACTTAGCCTTTTCATGTTATCACGTTGGATTGGTTAAATATTGGTTAACTTAACCTCAATAAATTCACGAGTTAGATTGGTTAAGTATAGGTCACTTAACCACATCAAATCATCATGTTAGATTAGTTAAGTGTTTAACTTAACCCCATTAAACTACCAAGTGGGATTAATTAAGTTTAGGCTAACTTAACCCCATCCGATTTCCGTGTTTAGACTAGTTGAGTCTAATCTTAACCCCATCCATTAACTGTATTTTTCGGTTAAGCGCCATTAAGAAAACTTACTTAACCTTACCAAGTTATCGGGTTGGATTGATTAAGTGTTGGTTAACTTAACCCCGTCCACTAGTCGTATAAAAATGGTTAAGTGTCATTAGGCAAATCAAATTACTTAACCTACCCAACCTTGTCATGTTTTGTTAAGTATCATTAGCCTAATCAAATTACTTAACCTATTTGTCCATGTCATATTTGGTTAAGAGTCATTAATCAAATTAACTTAACCCTATCATGTGGCATTAATTACTTAATGCACCTTCACCTCTCACATTAGACTTTGTTGTGGTTACTAGTTAAGCCGGTCGGTTCCGGGTAGCTTTACACCACAACTTGGTCTAACCTCGGGTTCAAGCACAACATGACCAACTTCTCACATTGGGTCCTATTGTTTGCAACTACTAGTTAGGCCGGTTGGTTCCGGGTAGTTTTACGTTGCAAACTCAACCCAACCTCGAGTTGGCCACACTTATATTATCTAAGTGTCATGTCCATCATGTTTCCCAAAACATGTTACAAGTTTTCAAGCATTTGGGTAGACCTAACTTAATAGGTAAATTCCCAAAGGGTAGACCTAACTTAATAGGTAAATTCCCAAGCTTATGTTTTTATGCATACTTACATGTCAACTTCCATGTTATATTTCAAGTCATGTTTTCAAGTTGTATTTTCATGTCATTAGAAATTACCCATAACATAACCCAACGCTTTTAAACTCGCATATACGTTCGCGACAACGTAATGGATTAAAAGAAGAGACTTGGCAAAGGCATGACAAAAATGGATATTAAGCCACAAGTTAATCATGGTGGCAAATGAGGCACAAATGTGTTCATTAACTTGCATGTTACATTCTTAAGCCTCAAAACATGCATAAACCCAAACTTCGCACATAAGCGAATCATGGTGACAAAAGATATGGAATGATGACTAGTAACTCGCATATATCATCATATAGGGGTTATGACTTCATATGCAAGTTGACATAAAGGTTATGAGGGTTCTCATGTTGCCTAATGCAACATTTCAACATAAAGGTTGTAGCTTTTAGCTCACAAGATCAAGATAATGACTTCATAAACTTGCATGACATGATAGCATGTATCATACTCAATGATCAAACCCAAACTTGCAACATGAACATTTAACTTCATAGTTAATATCTAAGAGTAGGGAAAGGGCTTACATTGCTATGAAGGCACAAAAGATATGACAAAGCCCTTATGCAATCAAATAGACCCAAAATTCAAGCTCTAACATAAAAACCCTTGAGCCAAAATGATCAAAACCCTTGCTTTATGATGCAAAGATAGAAACTTGACTTGAATGCAAGCTAATGACACTCATACAAGCTTGAAAACACTTGTATGCATGGAAAATCTCTCATAGAAACCATTTAGAAATTTTATGAAGAGAGTGGAGGCCATGAGAGGTAAAATTTTGCCATAGTTTAGTTGCATGAATGAATAATGAGGATTTAGGATAGGTTAGGGTCTTATTTATATATTAGGCAAGTGTTTTAGGCCATAGGATTAAACCTAGATTCAATCCAAGCCATCAAAGCATGTCTTGGGGAAGAAGTCAAGTGTAGGAACCATCTAGGGCCTTTAGATTAAAGATGAACCATGAGAACCATCCAAATGCAAAATCTGCATTTGAGCGAATCGGCCCACGGGTTGACAGCCAAACACCCTGGATTAACCCCTAGTCGACCCAGCGAGCTCGGGTCGACCTCAAAAATCGGCCGGTTCGGTTATTCCCCTCTCCCAATTCACTGTTTTGAACATTTTTGCATATTTATTTATTTAATTTTCAATTATATATATATATATATCAATATATATATATATTTCTCTGCGCAACCCATTTCACTTTATTAAGTATACTTTAATTTGGGAATTTTTCGTGAAACTTCGCGAGGCCATATCTTGGTCATACGGACTCCGATTCTCGAAAACTCAGACTCTATTTCGCGTATTTTACCGAGACGAACCCAATGGCATAGCCCGTTTTACTTGATTCAGAATTTAAAATTAAATTCTGCCTTGATTCTCGTCTTAACACGTTATCGAAAAATACGGGTTGTTACAAGCTTCGGGGGACGTGAGGGTACTCTTGGTATCCCTCTGTGAGGTGGCAAGTGGTCCATGAAACCCGGCTTCACAGAGGTTAAGGTCTGCGGTAGAAGAGCCAAGAGTATGCCTTGGTTGCTATGCGAGCGACCTAAAGACTGGGATGGATTAGCGTGGAGTCGACGATACTTGATTTTGCCCTGGATAGCACGTCGCCGACTACCTACCATCTTTAGTCAATCGTGTACGAACGGAAAGGCAGAGAACTCCCAACAGACCATGTTCTTGCTATCGAGTCATGGGTGAGGTAGGACCATAGGAAAGTGGGGCTATAGTGGGGCCGGGATGTAGTTCTCATACATGATTTTTCTTGGATTGCCTTTCAGTAGTTGAGGGAGGGTTCACGTGGGACCATAGCCACGGGTACAAAAACAGACCTTGATATCTGCATCAGCAGACGACTTAAAGCTCCCGACCGAGTTCCGTATTTCTTGATTTGCCCTGGCACGGAACTCGGATGGCACATTGAGGAACATGTGCGTCTAGACATGGAAAACGATTCACGATACATACGCGGGATAAGGGGCGCGGTTGACGGGTGGCATAATCCCTAGTGGCCCTAGGTGGCTGAACCCAAACCGAGACACGGAAACGTTCATTAGGTAGCATAATCCCTAGTGGTCCTAGGTGGGATAAATCCTAAGTGAACACGCGATAGTTCATGGTAAGAAAACATAACCAAATCAAGGGTAGCAGTCCAAAATAACCTCAAGGATAAAACGTTTACATGGGAAAGCCTGTATGGCCTGCGGTAAAGGACTGAACTTATACATGGAAAGAAACATACCAGTTGGGAAAACCTACATATGATATATATTAGGTTGACATGGACCATTACATGACATTGGGCAAGGGACATTCATAGTTAACACAAGACGCGGGTTGGGATACTAGTACGAGAGGTGCAGAGCAAATATACATGTTAGAACCAGAGCAAATATACATGATAAATACCTTAGGATGTTATACATGATAGATACCTTGGGATAGTATACTTGATAGAAACCTGACGATGTGATACCTTGATTTATCTTGACACCATAGTTTATCATGTCACACTCGTTTATCTTGGTACAGCAGTTCATCCTGTTATTTTGGTTTAGCTTATCTATCTTGTCATCATACTTATGTTCATCTCAGTTCCTCATGCCAGTTAACTTTACTAGTTTATATACTGATAGTAGATAGGGCTTACCAGTCTTTATGACTGATCCCGTTTTGTTTCGCCTCTTTGTCTTCCGTTTCCCCCTCCCCCCCCCCCCCCCCCAGGTTACAGGGAGGAAATGCTATTGTTAGTTCGGACTTCTTCTGTTTGAAGGTCATCATGTATGGCTTGGACTTTTCTTGGCTATGGCTGCTTTACTGTTTTACTTGGGGAATAATTTATGAAAAAGGTTTTTATGCTTCTTTACTATTGCAAGACTGGTTTCCATGTAAGAAATTCTCTGATGTAAAAGGCTTTAGACCTTATTTATTAATGATATGAAAGTTGGTTCTACTTCCGCTATTTTATATATTCTGTCTTGTAATATTTCTGTACATGTTTACCAATAATACCCCTCTAAAGCTAGTGCATTCCTTTGCGAGTGACCCTAGCGGAGGTGGGGTGTTACAGTTTGTTTCTTGGATTTCGATCGGAAATGTTAATGATATAACCACAGGTTGCCTTTGAGTCACAAGATAAAATATTCTAGTCTCCATCAATGTAACCTTCAAGTACAGCTAAAAACCTTTCATAATGTAATTCAGGGTTCATGGTTGGTTTTAGGTGTCTCATGGATCCTCTCAATAGTGCCTCAAGCTCTATAATAGATCTATTATTAGACATGCACAATAATATCATGACATATGAAATGATCGAATCTAGTACAATCAGTGGCATTAGGGGTGTAAATCAGTCGGACCGGACGGAGGTGTGCTTAGTTTCTATCCTAAATGAAATCGGTCGGATAAGACATATATTTTTCGAACACGATCAGACTCGGTCAGACATGGCTATTTATATCACATTTAATACATTTTATTAGATTTTCCCTCAACTATACATCGAAATATATAAAATTTAGACGAATTTGAACGAACATGGACCAGACATGATTTTTTTTCTCGTACAAATTTTGTTGTCCTAACTCGTGTCCTAAATGAGAATTAAACAGACTCGGACGGACAAATTTCAGTCACGAACACGAACGAAGGTCAGATATTCATACAAAATTTACATCTTTAAATGGCATAACGAAGACTTCCAATGATGCTCGAATAACCAAGCATCTTTAAATGGCATAACGAAGGCTTTCAAATAGTCACTATGGAACCGTTTATAAACCATGGCGACATATTTAATTATAATTAAATATTGGTTTCGAATTTAGACAAGAGCTTTAAGGCGTAATTATAAATTAATTTTTAGAATTTTTCTGTAATTTTTATTTTGAAAGATAAACAACTTTTTATTTAAAGTATTTTACACCCTATATCAGCATTTTGAAATTTCACAGAATAAGTTAACCAGTCTATTTTATTATATTTTTGGAGTCGAGGGACATTGCTCGTCACACTGGTATTGTTATTTCTGTCGATAGCGAATCTATGTAGATGGAGTTTTATGCAGTAGAGGACCCTTACATCCATTCAAACAAACACGTATATGTTTATGTTTATATTACCCAATGCAAACATAAAAGACAGAGATTACTCAAAACATTAAATACAATATCCAAACTTGGTACAAAACTCTGCATGTTCTGCCGAAAGTTGCATGACAATAAAATGAAAATACAATACATAATTAAAATGTCAGTCCCCGTATGTCTAGCCAACCTAAGGACCATCAGCTACCCTAAATCCTAGATGCAGACCGATCTAAAGCTAATGCAGCAACTTTTTCGCATGACAAAAAAAAAAAAAAAAAAAGTATAAATAAAAATAAAATGCTTAATACATTTACGCTATGACGTACATATGCAGCGTTTTGAAAGTGAAAATTCAAGCCCAACCTATACCCCTTCCCTGTGAAGCCACTACTGCTATACCATGTCTTGGCAAATCATAAGAATCTGCAAACGCCTATATTGTATTT
Organism: Allium sativum; assembly: GCA_030737875.1. Taxonomy (NCBI): domain Eukaryota; kingdom Viridiplantae; phylum Streptophyta; class Magnoliopsida; order Asparagales; family Amaryllidaceae; genus Allium; species Allium sativum. The sequence goes on from CM060912.1 coordinate 295,273,925, forward strand.
CTTAGCCCGTCGAATCACCTCAACCCCACTGTAACTTCATGCTTAAATTCCAACCTAGAGTAGCTAATCTATGCTGTATAATCACGTAGCTATATGAGTTTGAAAACTCATGGCTACTACCAACGTCATGAAACAACAGCTATGTATTTTCAATTCACGCCTGTTTTCTTTCCCCAGTTACCATGTACCTACCCTAAAATCCTATTCCTTACATGCCAAGGAGTTCACCGTATAAATACGTGATCACGTTGTTTGAAAGCCGATTGTTTCAATGGCCTCCGCAAACAAAATTTCAAAACAAAAACTACACACAGCAAATAATACTTTAAATCAACTAAAGCTATGTATATTCAATAGCCTGCGAGACCCATATTAGATACCACTAAAAAAAATATGAGTTAGTGATATTTTTCTCTCCTATCCTGCATACGCTTCGTACATCTCGCCCTAGTTCTCGGGTTCGAAGAAAGTAGACATCACATATATAGGGTTGTTACTACATAAAGTTGGAAGCATCATTTACAAACCGCCTGTTGGTTTTGGAATGACAAATCGGAAAACACATTTGTATGAAGATTTTGGGGTAGCTTGGTGATTATGAAGTTTCGGTGGTTCATGGGGTGTGGCGCGGCTGCCACTGTATTGCGCAGTGCAAGGTCAAAGTCGCACATCCAGGGAGGCACACAAGCTGAAGCAAATGGATATGATGGTGTAAGGACTGGAAGCTTGCGGTCATGGATAAGTAGATACAGGGAAAAGGAGTAGTACTCTGTGAAGTTTCGTGGAGTTTCAAGAATATATATATTTCGCTGTTTTTCTACTGTAGCGGTGCAGCGTGTGTGGAGACATGGGAAAGAAGTCAAAGCGAACTGGAGGTGTTAGAATTTGACATAGAGAGGTGGAGAGAAATCAAATGTAGAATAATTGAATGACTACATTGTTATTTCTGCACACCACAGATGAGAGAGTACAATTATATTTATAACACAACAAAGATTCTACACTCTTCTTCGCTAGATTTTTCCTTATTCTCTAATTTTTAGACTTCCTTAATAAACCATTCCCTAGATAATTTATTACATATATAATAACTCTAATATTTATTACTATTTATTTTTATCCTTTCCTAAATACAATAATTAAATTTATTCCATAATTTATGTTTCCTTTTAAAACCAAGTTTATTTTCAACATTCCCCCTTAAACTTGGTTTTATTACTCCAAGCATATTCCTTGATTCAAAGTTATTGAGATAGTAAACGAAGCAGTTCTCTTCGATTTATGATGCACTTCTTATCACCTTCAATTGTTGAAGCACGTCTCTTCAACTCTACTCTTTAAATATTAGAGCACTTCTCTCCATGGTGCACTTCTCACCCACAACTCTGAAATAAATTTTCTTCCATGGCCACTTGTGTCATGTTCTCGTGCTCTTCAGTTTTGAATCTACAATTCCTTGCCATATGCCCAAAATTTTGACACTTGAAACACTTAGGTTTTCCCTTATGTCAACAATCATTTTCTTCATGACCAGTTTTGTGACAATTGTTGCATTGGAGAAATTTCTCTTTCCCTTTTTGAGTTTGAAACTTTGCTTTTGTTGTGCTTCAGCTGGTCCATCTTTGAATTGATTAAAAAAATGGATTTTTTTTCGTTCTCTAGAGATCTCTCTATCCTCTCTCATCAACCTACCATGTTAGAATTTGATATAGAGAGGAGGAGAGAGATTAAATGTAGAATAATTGAATGACTACATTGTTATTTCTTCACACCATAAATGAGAGAGTACAATTATATTTATAAACAACAAAGATTCTAGACTCTTCTTCTCTAGATTTTTCTTTATCCTCTAATTTCTAGACTTTCCTTAATAAACCGTTCCTTAGATAATTCTATTACATATACAGTAACTCTAATATTTCTTACCATTTATTTTTATCCTTTCCTAGATACAATAATTAAATCTATTCCATAATTTATGTTTCCTTTTAAAACCAAGTTTATTTTCAATAGGAGGATCTTCTGAAGTGTCATGAATGTTAGGAGTGGAGTTGGAACTTTACTGGAGAGGATCTCGTGAGAAAAAAGAGGGAAATCGCTATTCTCCTACATCACGCATGAAGGGTGCAGATTGTATAGATGGGAGGAGGTGAAGGAAAGTGAGTAGGCAAAACGTATTTGGAAATGAACCAGGTGTTTGGACAAGTATAATACTTTGGAATGGAGAAGTATTGTTCTTTATTTCCATTTCATCTGGAAGGTGACGGTTCAGTACTCAGCTCAGCTCGTCATGCTAAATTTACATGTGGTATCACTTTTATTTCCTTCGTGCTTAACTGAGATGGTGAAGTAGTGTTTAAAAGTTGCGGCAATGGCAAACAAGGGAAGGAAGACCGAATTGTTCAAGGAAGCGATGGCAAGGTAGGGATTTGGAAGAGATGAATGTCGGTGGTGGAATTATATTTTTCCGTGAAGGATTGCAAAGGAATGAGAGATGTAAAATTTTATAAATAGCCATTATAAATTAAGAGGAGCAGTCGTTGTTTTCATTTGTGGAAGATGGAACCCTTCATGCGGATCTGGGTTGTAATTTGTAAACAAATGGAGATACGAAATGGTTGTACACAGAGTGGAGCGGGCTGGATTGGTAATGGGCCAATTTATGAAGGTAAAGCCTAATATTTGAATTAAATAAGGTTTATTTTAAATCAATTATGTATTCAAACTTTTAATTTTAAGATCCAATACACACTTTATTAGAATTGCGCAAATTTGGTGCCATTGGAATCGTATGGTCACATGCTACGCAATGGAGCTACTTCAGAACCATTTGGAGTTCGTTACGAATTATGGTAGAATTAAACGCCTGAACTAATCAATCGACTGACGTTAATTGTTATTCAACAATTAACAACCAAGGTGAGTAAACTCACAAACTCTGTCCAGTTTTATAATTTTATAAACGTTATTTAATTTTGATAAAAATGATTGAATGCTGTGTGTGATGGTTGTTTGGATGATTTAAAATTAAGTTGGTTGATAGTTATATATATGAAGTCGTTGGTTAAATACTGATTTAATAATTTCATATTGATATGGAATTGTGTTATTTATGTTGATTAACATCTGTGGATGCAGGTAAATAGGTTGGAGGGATCCAATTGGATTCCTCAACAAATTATATTGTTGTTTCCATATACATTGTATTATATGATGTGACGAATAATTTATGGTTGATTATTGTGTGTTTGGGGTGTTTGGACAACATCGACCTGAAATAATAGGTATTTAGATACAGCAAAATATATTCGAATATATTGAAAAAGAAATTTGGAGTTTTAAAAATAGAAATTGACTTTGGATTGACTAGAATATAATAACTTGTTTAATTATATAAAACAAGTAGTTTGGTTTATTAACGATATTTATAAATGGAATAAAATAATTATTGTTAAATAATTATTATTAAATAATCTGTGAATGTTAATTCGAAAATGAGTAAGGGAAGTCTTTGAATTTATTTCGAGGTTTGAAATGTGAGTATGGATTGGATAAAACTATAAGGATTTTTAATTACAATTTGACAATGCCGGATGTAATAAAAATAATTTAGTTTTACAAATTATATATTATATAATTTGGAAATTTGACAAGATAATTGATATTTGTTTGTAACCAATAATCTATATTCGAATAAGTATACGAGATTTAGTTATAACTTATAAAAGGAGTTAATGAAATGAAATATGGAGCATGGGTTTATAAACAACAGGATAAATTGAATTTTAAACTGAAATGGTATTTATTATTTAAATCAAGTTTTTATTTAATAAAATAAGCCATATTTCTATAAAGGAATAATATTCACAATTTAAAATGAATAATGGTTTAGAAGTAAACGGTTTGCAAATCGGAATGGTGATAAAAGGAAATTGGTAAATATGTGAAGTAATAAATACAAAAACGAATTTAGAATCGAGTTAACCTAAAATGGTGAGTTTATTCCGAATTTCGGAACATCAATCGAATAGTGATTATTCGAATAAAGCAATACGTTGAGGTTCGATTATATTGAATCCAGGAAAGTATTATTTACTTTCTGTTTTTAATCAAGATTAATTAATAATTATTAGTTATTTATTCAAAATAAAGAATCAAAGTTTTATTTTAAATATCTAGCAGGGATTATAACGCTATCATTATAACAAATGTTTTTATACAACATTCGTTGATTCTATATAAATGGATTTTGGAAATGTTTTTCCAAAAATAGCCATATGTTTCTAAGTATAGAAATGAAATGATCTTAGAACTAAGAAATGAAGTTAAAGAAATTAGGAACTGACTGGAAATTAGTTAAGTTGAATGAATTTCTGGTATCGATCTGATGTTGGTTTCGGCCTTCGGGGTTGATACTTGGAGAGTTATTCTCTCACTAGTTACGGTTAGGGACTAATGGATGAGAAAGAATAACTAATAGGAATGTTTCCGATGTTAATTTTCTAAATATAGAAAATAAGATTTGTGAATATATGGAATAAATTCCCAATCTTAAAAAGAAATATTTTCTAAATATAGAAAATTAATAGTTTAAAATAGATGGAAATATTTTCCAAGGATCGTGTGAGTCAAATGGGTTTTTAGAAATATTTGGGAAAATATGGGAAACATGAAATTGGGGAAATGAATAAATTATTGATAAAATAATTTAAGGGGTTCAGTGTTGATGGATGGTTGATCGATAAATCTCCATTTGGAGATAAGATCGTTGTGTGTATGGATGTTTCCTTTGATAGTTAAATCACCGGCTATCAAGGTTTTTGACCATTTTTCCATTGTCAATACGGAGAGACCGAGATCAGATTTATTATCTGAAAGTCACTCCATATGGGCATTAGCGTTGCGAACCAAATATGATTAAGAAAGTTGAAGACGGAGTTTATGCAAGGGTTGTTTTGGCGATCATAGGTAGAAATTGCCTAAGATGGATTTAGAGAATAGTGCCTTCGATTTTTCCAGTCTCAGGACAACTTGTATGGATGAATGTCTGATAGAGTATATCTAATGGATCGCGTAAGTTGATTTCTTCAAACGTACTTACGTTAGTGGCGGAGGAATTCATTTCTCTTAGCTTTATACCCGTGGTATTTTGTGGAAATCAGTTTGTGATTTAGCGGGTATGACGATGTGGCATTCAAAGTAAATGGAGGTGTGATCTATCAAAAGATACTTTATGACCTCAAATCTCAGCAACCGGGAAATGACAAAAATGGGGTAGGCAGCATGGCTATGTGGGTCGCCCCCATTAGGGTGTATTGGCACCATCTAGAGAATATTCACATTTGTTACTTCTTTTCGCTTCTGTATCTCCGGGGAACGGTTATGTTGCTAGCAACCGTAGGTGACAATATATTCGATACACTCAAGAGAAATGAGTGGTCGGTCGTGTGTGGTCAGGTTGCAAGATGTTCTTGTTGAACCATTGTATTCCTCTCTAGAGAAACACTATCGACAGGTGGTTCAATACCCTATCATAGTCGGAATCCAATCTCCAATAAGTGCCCGCGGTTTTGATTGTATACTATATATATGCGGAGCGTGAGATGCAAGCGTTCTACTAGATTGTTATTTATTTATATTTAGACAATATCATAATATCAGAATAAAATTGTTTTCAAAAATGTTTTGGGTTATCGTAAGGTAAAACCATCCGTGTTTATGTGTGGATCGGTCTTACGATTATCTTTTCTTTCGAAAAGGATTTTGAAAAGTTAAACCGAATGGTTGAAGTTTACTCACACCAGTCCCATGATTGACCCAAAGTTTATTCTATTTTGTTTTCCCTAAACTCTTGGGTGCCCAAATTTGTACGAACAGTCAAGTAGTCAGGATTTTACAGGTATACTTGGAAGAGCTTAGAGCAGGCGACTTTGGCATTAGTTGTATATAGAGTTATTTCCTCTGTGATGTTATGAGTTGTACTCTAAAATGGTATACATATACAGTTGTAAGTTTTGTATTACAAAAGATATGTTACATATTATATTTTATTCATTCCGCTGTGAGATTTGGGTTACTCTGATTCTGTTCCGTTATGTTCTTCTTCTTCTTCTTCTTTTATTCTAATTTTATTTCTTTCTATTTTTCACCCTCTAACTTCTTTCTATTAATGATCAGATATTTCCGATACTTGAATATTCGATATAGTGTTTTATGTCGATTTACAGGGTCAAAAATCTCGTGGTCGTTACAAACTGTCAAGTCTTAATGGATTCCAAAGCATTCATCTCATCATTTATAGCTTCTTGCCAAAATAGGTATCTAATGAAGGTAAGGCTTCCTGGAGGTTTCTAGATTCCTCCTTTATAGTAAAAGCGATAAAAATATAAATCAAGGTCTTTTGCGATTCTTGCTCTTTTATTTCTTCTAAGTTCGTTTTCAGAAACCTGATTAGGTTCTGTTCTAATAGGCAAAGTATTACTGGATGTGCCCCCACTATTCCTCAATTTAAAAGAATATCTATATTCATAAAAATCAGCATCATTATATTCTATTATATTATGTGTATTTAGATTATAAAATCTATATGCATTGCTATTAATAGCATATAAATACACATTCATATACTTTACTTGCTGATTTAATTCTCTTAGGGTCAGGTATATGTACATATGTTAAACATCACCAAGCTCTAAAATAACGCATATCAGGTTTATAATTTCTTCAGACTTCAAAAGGTGAAATTTTGGTTTTTTAACTTAGGGATTTTATTCAGCAAATAACAAACAGTCAGTAATACTTCCCTCCACCAATGTGTAGATGCACCATAATTAAGTCAACTAATTCACTTAAAAATTTATTTTTTATTTCAGCTTTATCATCCATTTCATGTGAATATGGTGCGTCATGTTCATGTATTGTTCCATGTGAACTATAAAATTCAGTAAATAAACTTGATTCATATTCAATTCTTCTATCGTTAAGCAATCTTTTAACATTCTTATTAAAATAAATTTCAATTTTAGTTATTAAAGTTTTAAACATTTCAAATGCATCACTTTTATGTTTCATGAGGTATATATAAGTAAAATCAGAGCAATCATCTATGAAAGCGATAAGGTAGAGGTGTCAACTTCTAATCAAAGTGTCACATACTCACGTATACCAGAATGAATCAAATCTAAATTTTATGAATCTCTAATTGCATAATAATAAAGGGTATTTTGTTATTTTTCTTGACTGCAAAATTCACATTTTTCATCATAATTTGATGACATATTAAGAATTAATCCTAAGCTAGTCATATTCTTTATTATTCGTTTATTCGGTGACATAAGCTAGAATGTCAGATATTAAAATCATACACCATATAAGTAAAAGAAAAAAAATTAATTACATTCAACATTCAATTTAAACATCTCACAAACATGCTTTTTTTTAGTAATAGTATATAAATCAACCCCAATAGTTTGTGTATACCCAATCCCAACAACGAAGTGACGTGGGAATCTTCCAACAACATTTTCTTATCATCGATTTCTGTGTGCGTTTTGAACATAACATGATCATAGCAGACATGACGTGTAATGTCAGTATCTACCCACCAACTTGTTCCTCTGACAAAGTGAATGTCATCAGTAATCATAGCTCTAAGGGACTCCTCAGTCAGGTTAGCCTACGATGCAGAGTCAGGCCTATTTCGATTCTTGTGTGACATGCGACGTGATTTCCATAGTTGTAACAAATAAACGACTGTGTAGACTCGCTCTTTTAGGGTGATTTCTGTTGACCTTTTTGATTTCCCTGTTTCTTGCGGTTCTGATTAGGCTTGCCATTCTGATTCTTAAAATTTTGAAGTTTGGTTTCGAAGCCATAGCCTTTTAGTGTTACCTAGAACAACAAAAAATTCTTCTTTCATATCATATTACGAGATTTCTCCACAATACAGAGGCATGTGATTAGACTTTCCAGTGAAAATTCATTAGTTTTATGTCTAAGGTTATTTTAATATTCCTTCCAACTATGGGGTAATTTATCTGTCAAAACTACAACTTGGAATTTTTTATCGATAGCCATACCTTCGGAGATGATCTCATGGGAAATTTTCTAGAGCTCATGAGATTGTCTTTGCTGACTTATCCAATGTAATCTATAGCGCATAGCGCAAGGCTTGCGCTATGCGCTATAGCGCGCGCTATTGTGTTCATTTAGAAAAAAGGCGTGATCAAGTATATTTTGCTTAACTGGCTTTTTATTATTATTTTGTGTCATATCCAAACCGTTCACGACTCCAAATACAAGCACTACCATACTTTATCCATATATTAAATATTTTTTATGCAAAATGTAATTATATTACAAAAAAATTGATAAGTTCATATTATACATTCAAAACGATTGATGGATATTATATTTGTATCTTACAAATTTAAAATTTATTCTTATAATTGTGAGTTATAATGAGATTTATTTTTATTTATCAATCATGATGATATAAAACTCAGAAAAAATGCATGAAAAAAATACCCTTTTGTATAAAATGTTTTTACAAAAAATCCACTAACAAGTACCGAGAAAAAAACTATAAATAAAAAAGTTGTAAAGTGAAAATAAGATCAAGTGAAAATACTATATAAAGTCTACATAACAAGATTCAAATAAACAATAGTTAAATGTTATTCAAGTGTACAATAACCAAACATAGAATTATACTATGCTTCTAAATTTTTTAAAACATATTCACTAGTTTCATCTAAAACATAACCATAATCATTATTTAAATGATCATCAATATCTTCTTCTTTCGAGTCGTACTCTATGACATTTTTCCTTTGAGTTATTATAAATACAATAGCGTGCTAGTTTGGGCTTAATTCATTGTTCAAACAGTTAAAAAAGAAACAAAAACAACATAGCGCGCTATTTAGAGCTATGCGCTATTTTACGCTATGATAAAATAGCGCGCTATTTTTGCGCTATAGGGAACCCTTGCGCTAAAGTACAATAACGCAAACATTGCGCTATGCGCTATTTGTCGCTATAGCGCACTATAATGCGCGCTTTGATAACACAGGACTTATCATCCATCATCTGGCACTCAAGGTAGCGGCCAACTGCATATTTCTTCACTTCTGTCTCCTCCATGTCATACTTTTTCTGCAGCGCTTTCCAAATTTCCTTTACTGACTTGTTTGAATTGCAGTAATTGTACAAGCCGTCGTTGAGACCGTTGGGGATGAAGTTTTTAGATAATACTGCTTCATCAGGATATACATCCCCTTCGAATACTCTGTCCATGCTCGCATCTAATCTGCATCAACTTTGTCGGGTTTGGCTAGAAGGTGTAGTTGTCGGTTGTCAACACAGCAATCGCTTTCCGCATAGTCTGAAAAAACTTTATTTTTTGTCTCCGTCGTTTGAAGTGCAAGCCCTCGAATCTGAATGACACAGCAAGAAACATCGGAACCTCAAATATTGAAATTCAGGTAGCCTCCTCTATATTTACAACAAAAGTCATTAATAGCGATTCATCTTCTAATTGTTTGTAACCTGTTGGAAACAATGGCAATGAACTTTGGTTGAGTTGTGTATGTCGTCACTATTTTGAAAACGTTTCAGCGTTCCGCTCAAAGATGCAAAGCAGTCTTCAAATCACACCGTCGTCTCTAGGATAAAAGATCTCTAATTTGAATTTTACACACACACACACACACACACACACACTGTCTACACAAACAAGTCCGGCTCGGTTGCACTTTGTATATATTGCTCTGCTTTAATTTAGATGTGGAGAAGAAGGTAGGTTTAGGTTTAGAGAAAAACTGAAAAAACCAAATAACTTTCGATTCTAGCTAAAGATCATTTTATAAACAGTAGTAAAAATAGGAATTGGAGAGAGAAGTGGTCCGGGTTTAAAAGTTCTCTAATACGAGCTGATCTAATATGACCGTTTCAAACTGTTCAATAATCATTTAGAAAATTGTTAAAATTTCATATTGTTAAAGGGACTCCACATTTGGTTAAGGGGGGGACCAATTTTTATTTATTGCATAATTGTTATGGGGAGGACAAAATAAATCAGCATCCCCTTAAACATATAAATAAAAATTCCGATATTAACCCCCTATAATCCTCATTAAAATCAACCATGAAACTTAAACCATAATTAATGTAAACAATATAATGATGCACATAAAAATAAAAAGACTAATTCTATTTATACACCAAAAATTGCTAAACATAAACCAAAAAATATAATAAACTATTATACACCATATATTACTTTACATACACCGTTTCTTTTACTAAATTATCAATGTACTCATCTTATTTTTCTTTCCTCTTTCAAATTTAAAACACAATTACCCAAAATTAGAAATTCTGCATCAAATTGAGTAAAATTTAATTAAATGAAATTTATTTCTTTTACTGATACTGTGACTTTTATAAGCTTTTTGAAAAAAAAAACAATTTCAACAAAATTACTGTAATTTTACAAAATAAATCAACATTTCTAAATTAGACATTATTTCTGAATGTTTTCTTAATTGAAATTTTAGATTTCATGATTAAATAATTCATTAACATCTTCGTTAACATATATAGTTTGCATCAAGTTTTAATACTTTTAAGAATAATTTGACTTTTTATACGCAAAAGTTTTAAAAAAGCAACTATGAGAAAAGAGTAATTTAGTAATAGAATTTTATAGAAAATAATGGTGTACGTAAGTGGTTTTCGGTGTATAAATAGAATTTTCCAAATAAAAAATAGATATATTTAATGTAATGGAGACACAAGAAAGCTTCATGGGTGATCAGAAGGCATCAAATTAGGTAATTAATTTTAATTTCATATTAGAATTGGTATGGTTAATTTGAAATAAATGCAAAAACAAATTTTTTAATCTAATATGTTGTATCTAATTTGAGTAATTGAGATGTTTAGTAATTTCCAAGTTTGTTATTTGCGTTGAATTTAGTAAGTTAGAGTTTAACGTAAGCGACAAGACTTGGGTAGTTTGGTCTCTTTTTCTTTTCTTTTTCAAATAAACCAAACCCCCCTTAACAACAAAAAATTAAACTGAAGTCGCCTTAAAATTATCCTCCTCTTAACCAAATGTGAAGTCCTTTTAACAATCCCCAAAAAATATAAGTGGTACAGCACGCCACATTAAGCCAAGTCCAACCCGATCCAGGTCGGTTGACACACATGCGCTTCTATGATGGTCGAACATAGCCCCACTTCTTACAAAGAGCATTACTGGATGTCCAAATGACACGATCACGGAGGATTCAGAAGATTTGCTATAATGAATTTAAGTATGTCCAAACAATTTAAGTGTACCATGCTACCATAACGGATTCAGAAGATTTGCTATAATGAATTTTATCAGCTTTCATTAACGTCAGCACCAGAACTTGATCCGTGTCCGGGCATTTATAATTACAAACAATCGCATTGTCGTTGCCCAAGTGCACAAGTCAAATTTACCCATTTCTATTGCTATTATAGTTGTATTCATGGGTTAATTCACAGTTCATTCATTTACCACATGAACATATAACTTTCATCGATGCACGAGTGCTCTCTGGATCACAAATAGTAACATGATTTAGTCCGGTCAGTGCTTACATTTCTTCACCTTCAGCCATTTTCCTTGATGCTGCACCACCATTTCAACTAGAGAAAAACAATTGCAAATTAAATGTGGAAATTTATACTGCAAAATCGTAAACTCAACTGGCATAAAACTGATGTTAAGCTACCTAAATGCGCAAACCATAGAATATTAGAATGACTTATGTTGAACTAGTGAGGATGCAACTGGATTTAAAAATGCCAAAGCCAAACAAACCAGAGATGCATATTTACAGCAGTCCTAATGTATCTCAATTGGATACTAAGAGCATCTCCAACTGTTTTAGGAATTACATAACAATTGTATAGACTACAAAATGTAACCTGATTAAATTTCAGTTAGGCACATGTTCAACAGACGTCCAAATCCAAAGTGCTTATTGAACAATCGCATGCATTCAAGCACTTAAGGAGTGAAATAACCAAATGCTTGTTGAACAGATGCATGACACCAGGTGCTTGATTATCGAGCAGTTGCTCAAAAAGAGCTCAACACAATCATAGACCTTAAACTGATTCACTTGGATATGTAACCAATTGCACTTTGAGTAAAAGCACATGTTACATTTCATAACTCGTAACCACCTGATTAGAAATACTCTAACAAGTTGTCCTTCTAAGATTTAAGGGCCGGTCAATTTGATCTTACTTCACGGTGTATATCTTGTAGCAGCAAACGTGTTTGTCATATGTATGACTGGCAGCATTAATGTGGTAATTAAAAACAACATACATTATCAATATGAAAGAAACTTCAAATATACCTTCGATATAGCACAAACTCTCAATTTTCTAGCAAAGACTGAGGTAGAACTTTGTAAGGATTCAAAATTCCTTTGGGGTCAAATAATTTCTTGATTGAGACCATCACTTCCACCTGAAAAACATTTCCAGACTTGTTGAACATACAAATCACAATAACACACACATATACACACATTATAACATATACAGTGCATGATAGAAAAAGATTCTATAGTCCAGAGTGAAAAATGACAGTACTACAAGAGACGGCACAATAAATGCCTAAAAACATGAAGTGCAACATTTCACCTAATGAATTCAGTGGAAGATAAAATTAAATGAATGCTCAACACTTACAGTTTCAGAAGATTTGCTATAATGAATTTTATCAGCTTTCATAAGACCTAAACCATGCTCGGCACTTATGCTTCCTCTATGGTTTGATGTCCATTCATAAACAAAAGGTTCAATTTGTGCAAGTACCTGCCAATTTTGATCATGGTTAGAAGATAAACATTTGGACATCAAGTTAATTTCATAGTAAGTGTTCAACTGGTTACATTTTCATCGTGCTTCGGTGTCATAATATTTAAGTGCAAGTTGCCATCCCCTAGATGGCCATATCCGATTACTTTGGCAACCTGGCCTGAAGCAAAATTCACATTGAAAAAGCTCTGACGCAAGAACTAAAAGAATCTGAAGAAAGTGGTAAGGAAAACTACCAAGCCGTGCTCTCATCTCATCAACAATATCATAGAGCTTTTCAACAGGAAGCGATAGATCATACTTGTAGACAGTTCCTTGTTTCATAGATGCTTCTGACAAACCCTGCTAGGTTCCATTGAGCATGTTATGCATATTGGTCTTTTTAAGGTATTTTTATCGATTAGTTCATTTTTCAAAACATGTAACAAAATTTGACATGTTTTAAAATGTATTACAAATAGGACAAATTTTTGAACCAAGCCGCTTGGGGTAACTAAGCCTATTTTCACAATAAGTTATTTGAGGGGTTTAGTTCAAAAAATTTGTCCTTACAAATATAGGTATGTTTTTACCATGTTGACGTCGATCCCTCACAATCCAATTCAAAATTGCGCTTAACTATTGAAAAATTTATCAGTGCTCACATTGGCATAAACTTATTACATGTTTCAAAGAGTAGGCAATTTATAATAATAATTTTTATTTGAAGAAAAAAGCTTTAAAATTAATAAATCCGCTAGCAAGGATAAGATTTTAACTTTCACAATGCATGACCAATATTAGGTTGGCCACACAAGGACGGGCTTTCAATACTGTTGCTCTATTGGGACATCATTAAGTATACTAGCCTCAGGCACATGTCAAATTTATCACGTACCTTTACAGATAGTGGTAAACCATCAATTTTTCTTTCAAACTGTGAATAAGACTCTACAAAACAAGTTTTGCAAAGAATAACAATTTTTTTGGGGGATTATCATAAACTACAGATATATGACCTCACGAAGTCGCCAAAATGAGGATGATTGGATGGAGTCCTGAGCAATAACACCATCTGATATTAGCCCATCTTCCATGTAACGTAATAAGAAGGCTTCAAGCTTAGCTCTGAACAAAACAACAATATATGAAATTGATCAAATTGATTACACGAAGGACAAACGTGTATGAAAGCACATCAACATTCTTTAGTATATGCTCATATCTTTGTCAAGACTCAAGACATAGATGAAAATGTACTCAGAGCTATATAAGAAACATATAGATTAATTTTGTAGCAAGTTTAAGCATTCTACATAGGTTAATTATTTTCTTAACCTAGGGTTATTGTTAATGATATTATCAAATTTCCTCCAATCTATACTTCTGACTTCAGTTGCATATGGTAAAAAGCCACAAGCAACAGAATAATCGTACGTTCCCAGATGCATGTATGTAGATAATACAATGTAATGGATCATGGCATTTATATACATCTTAAAAGAACTTATGTATATAAGAAACATAGGGATAAATTATGTAGCAAGTTTAAGCATTCTTTATATGTTAATTATTTTCTTGATCTAAAAGTTACGGTTTACGATATTATCAAATTTTATCCAATATGGTTTATGATATTATCAAATTTTATCCAATCTATACTTCTGATTTCAGTTATATATGGAAAAAAGCCACAAGCAAAAGAATAATCGTGTGTTCTCATATGTGTGTATGTAGATAGTATAATGCAATAGATCATGGCATTTACGTACATCTTAAAAGAACTTACGTGTCGTATGACTCGTCACTGCCAGTTGTTTCAATAAGAACATAAAATTTGTATAATGATTGAGGCAAAGGGTTGCGTACACCATCTAAGTGACCTATGGCCTACAATATTGGATAAACAAAAGATAAGAAAGTAAGATATTGGCACCATGACAGCAGGTAGAACCAGGAGTATGCCAAATGTGTTAAAATGGTTAAATCTGATGCACAAGGCTCTCTGCTAATGTAATGTAACAATTAACCACATTTGAAATAATGATATTCTACGAGGAAGCGGCTGCTCCTCAGCACGTGAGAGGGGAGAGGAGGAGGAGGAGAAAGAATCTACAACTAAAATATTTACTGAGAAATACTACATACGTAAATGTGTATAACTGAGAAATACTACATACATAAATATGTATGTATGTATCTATATATGCATATATGCATATTATACAAGTACATAACTGAGAAAAACTAAACAGATAAACTCATGATTAACGCACAATTTCATGTTATGTTATATATGTTCAAACCGTAATACAAACCAACTAGTCAGTAGTACTTATCCATAGGGAAACCAAAAGAATTCGTTATGAAACCAGAAAAATATTTAATTATCTAAGCGTTGGCAATCACTCAATACTTAGAAATGTAAACATGATTCGCTCAAGTTATAGTTAAATTCTATGGTAGCTTACCAAATCCATAGCATGGCTATCCATAAACTCGAATGCAGAGATAACATTACCTAGATTCCTCTTTGCCTCAAGTAATAATTTCTGGAGGGAGAAAATTTACAGTTAATGCCAACAATGCTTTCAAATTACAAGGTACAAAAAAAAATTAAAACATTGTTAAACAGATCACAGAGGAAACTTAATAGAAAGACCAGCTGGAACCCAAACAAAAAATCAAAATGCTACCATGACCAAACAAATAAAGGTTTTGTCAAATTCCACATCAAAAACAAAATTGTAAGAAGAACCCTTGAAATCCTCCAAACACACTATATACTATTCTTGTATTTTGATAGAAAGTTGTTTTGTCACAGCAGCACCATGAAAATTCTATGCATAAAACTCAATGGAATTTCCCAGCAACAAATTAAATGACGCGTGGAAGTCACCTGAATTGTGGGTCCTATCCTAAGTACATTAATTGGAGTGTGTGTGCATGTGTATACATGTATATGTGTGTGTATACACACACACGCATGCATGCACGCACGCGCGCGCGCGCACACACACACACACACACACACACACACACACACATATATATATATATATATATATATATATATATATATATATATATATATATATAGCTAGGTTCAATGGCACCCCAAAATTTGAACACCCTTATAGCACCATACTTTTAAACCACTCATTTATATTAAAAAATGTTAGTGGAGGGAGAGAGAGGTGAGAAAGAATGAGTGGAGGAGAGAGAAGAGGGATTATGTGGTAGAAAATAGGGAGGCTAAAGGGGTGCTCAAATTTTGGGGTGTTATTGAACCTAGCTCATATGTATATATATATATGTATATATATATATGTATATATATGTGTATATATATATATATGTATATATATATATATATATGTATGTATATGGAGCGGCTATTGGGACACAATTAAACACAGAATTGGAAACACAAAATCTGGACCGTAGGATTTATTTGTCTTTTTGTGTGAGGTGGAATTCATGGGGAGATCTTGTGGTTGAGATTACTTATGTCTAAATTTGTGTCAACATTTTGTGTCTAAATAGAATTTCCCATATATATATATATATATATATATATATATATATATATATATAAGAAAATGGATAGACACAAGGTCCAAAATATGCAGTAATATGTATGACCGATAGGCTATAACACGACGTTTACTCTAAAAGTTTGAAACAGTTGCTACCTGACAGCTTAAAAAGTCTTGACAAGCAAGAAATGCAACATTGGTTGATAACTGCTTAGTAGGAGTGAGAATTGAAACTTTCGTGGTAATCCCAAGTGTGCCTTCACTTCCTACACCAGTTATATTAACATTCTTAGTTTATTTTTTACTACCATGCAGCAGGCACGCAAGCGTACTTACAATAGCATTGTAGGTGAAGAAAGCAACAAAGTTTGGTCGCTTCATACATAATAATTGCTTAATGAGTTTTCAAAAAATGATGCACCGTTGAAATGAGGTGATTTAATTATTATCGGAAGAAATTGATTTACTTTCAGACATGAATGAACAAAGTTCCGCAATTATTAAATTTCTAATTTACACACACCAATGAATAAATGCTTTAAATCATATCCTGTATTGTCCTTGCGCAAAGTAGTGAGCATGTCAAGAACAGTTCCGTTTGCCAAAACAGCTTCAAGGCCTGTAAAACAAATGGAAACAATGCAAAACTGAGAATGGTATTAAAACGACTATTTGTAATAATTGTGGTAAATCAATTAATCTTCTCCGTCAACATTTCAAACAAATGGATATCTATAGTATGTGAATATGATTTAGTGTATGACACTTTTTAAATTACACATTCTTCCAAAGCCATGTTCTACATCATTGTTGTTTTGGTCTTTTATCTTCAATTTTATTTACATTGAAGAGTGATGCAAATTTCTAGAGATTTAGACAACATTACCTTATGCAACCATCAATTATTAAATCATGTATTATTCTCACTATTCTATCTGACTTCTCTAAATGTAAAATAAAGTCATAATATAGGTATCAAACCATGTCCGATCACATGGTGATGTTGAAATATCATCCAACCTTTTTTAATATAAATCCTCCTTCATTTTACTCCACTTTCAAGGAAACTTAAGTGATGGCAAATACCGTTCAACTCCCATCTATTCCAGTATTATATTTTCATGGATGAAAATTAAGTTTTTTCAAGCATAAAAATGAAGACATTTTTTAGCTCTCAAGATTGTGGAGTATTACAATATATTCCTGAAGAAGCTTCAAAGTAGTTGAACTTCGAAAAAAGAAAGAAAATAAATAAAAAGATTCAAAACATTATTTATTCTACAACAGACGGTGGTTGGTATTATTTCAAGAATAATGGGAACTAAAAGCACAAAACAAGCATGAAGCGCGTTACATGAGCCAATTTCAAGCAAGCGTAAAAGTAAATGTCGTTAAATTTCAAACTTCAAGGCGTGGATTTGAATTAACAATAAAAATTAAAAAGTCCGAGACCGTAAAGGATTAGAACACCAAGGTAAAAGAAATAGTTAGTTAAATGAGAACGTATGGGGGAAAAAATAAATTTCTATTGTCGTAAATATGACCCAATTGTGACAGTGATTGATCACACCAAATATCTTTTTATCTTACTGGTAACTGAGTTGATGGGCTCTCTTGTAGATCGAGTATGCATCATGAAGACTCCAAAGAAAATGTATTTCAATCAAAGCTCAAATTACTGAATCAAAATAAAAAAACACAGAAAAAAATAAAAATGATCGAGGAATGTCTAGAAACAATGAAAATTCTAGAGACTCCTAAAATAAATATTGTTCAAGTGAAATTTGCAAAAAGACGAATCATTTGGAGAGATATTGCTGGTATTGCTATTGCAGAAAATCACAATGTAGGCACTGCAAACAAATTGGACAGACTGAGAATAACTGCTTTTACAAAAATAAACATCAAGCAAGTTTCGCTGAAGAGCTTAATAATGAGTAGCACCAAGATGATCATTATCATCTTTTTAAACTACCTAAGACTCCAACAATGAGAATGGTGGAAGCTAGCACTTGGATAGTGCTTGTAGTAATCACATGGCTAAACATGAAAGCATCTTCAAAGATACTGATGACTCTGTCAAAGTGAAAGTATGACTGGAAAACGACACTTGCAATATCAAAAGGCAAAAGTGATATCGGCAAAAAAAGGATACAAATTTTATAAAGGATGTTTTACTAGCTTCAAATCTTAATGAAAATCTACTAAGGTCGGGCAAATGATGAAGACATGTTGTGTTCTTCACTTTGTGTAAGACGTGCAAAAAGTATATATGATAATAATAATATAAGACTAAAGATAACCTAAGTAAAAACGGAGAAAATAAGAATAACCTTTTTGAGAAGCTTTAATATACTACTAACATCGTCTTGAAAGTTTAAGCTGATGACTCATAAGTCATGACTGTGACATCGAAGATTTGATCACTTCAACACTCAAGCTTTGAAGCTGTTATATCAAAAGAACATGACGATGGATCTTCCGAGCATAAAACAAAATAATAATGTGTGTGAAGGATATCTTCTCAAGGAAGCAACACCGATCATCATTTTCAACAGGAAAATTATGGAGAGCAAAATACTTACTGGAATTGATCCATACTGATGTTCGCAGACCAATGAGAACATCATCACTTCACAACAACAGATATTTCAACATATTCACTGACGACTTTCCTAGAATAGAATGTGTATTTCATCAAAGAAAAATTGGAAGTTCATGAAATGTTCAAAATATCTAAGGCCTTAATTGAAAATCAAAGTGGAAAATATATAAAGAGGCATAGAAGTAATCATGGCAAAAAGTACAACTCACATGAGTTAGATAAATTTTGTGAAGATGAAACCATTAATGGATATTTTCCAGTCACATATACTCCACAACGAAATGAAGTATCTCAAAGCAAAAGTCGCTTACAGAGATGGTCATATCAATGTTGAAGAAGACGGCTTTCACAATAATTTTTTAGCGGTGTACCCTGCTATTTATATATTCAACAGATGCCCAACAAGAGTTATCCAAGACAAGATTCCTATAGAGACACGGAGCTGCGAAAACCATCAGTCAAGCATCTAAGAATTTTTGGATCAATTTGCTAGATACACATTACAAATGGAAAGAGACACTATATGAGAAATCTTCTTAGGTATAGCACACAATCAAAAGATTATAATGTTTATAATTTGGAAACAAAGCTTACTATTAGTCGAGATGTAGAAGTTGATAAGAATACTGCTTAAAATTGAAATGAAGTAGTAAGAAAAAAAAAACATTTACGTACCAATTTGACAACCTCAAATAGAAGTGAAAGAAATGGCAAGAGAGTCGGATACACGTCATATTAACCTGACTTTTAACAAGACCGTTACGCTTCAGATTCATAGATTTGGTTTTGTTTAATCATCATGTCGTTAATAGACAATTGGAGTTTTGGAGGGAGACATTGGAATCAAAGGGTTTCAAGCTTAGCAGAACTAAAACGAAGTATATGAAGTGTGAGTTCAACGGTGTTAGGTCAGATGATGGAGAGGTCACCCTGGCCGGTCAAGTAGTACTTAAGAAGGAATCATTTCGATATTTAGGATATATGTTGCAGTTTGATGGAGAGATTGATAGGGATGTTAGTTTTAGAATTCAAGCAGGATGAGTGAAATGACGACTAGCATCTGCAATTCTCTGTAATAGGAAGATTCCTCATAAGCTTAAAGGAAAGTTCAACATAACAGCAATCAGGAGTGCAATGTTATATACTGCAGAATGTTGGCCTATTAAAAGGCAACACGTCCATAAGATAAGTGTAGCAGAGATGTGTATGTTGCGTTGGAGCTGTGGGCATACCAGACGAGATCGAATTAGCAATGATGATATTCAGGACAAACTTGGAGTTGCACATGTGGAAGAGAAGTTAGTCCAACACCGCTTGAGATGGTTCAGACATCTCCAACGAAGACCGCATGATGCACCTGTGCTCGTTGGAGTTATAGGCCGCGCTGAAGGCCCAAAAAGAAGTAGGGATCGACCTAAAATGACATGGGAGGAGATAGTAAAAAAGACTTGAGAAATTAGAGTACATCTAAGAGCTAGTATCATAAAGGAGTGCATGAAAGTTAACAGTCCATGTACTAGAATCATAGTTATTTTTTATATACAGAAAAACTTTATTTTACCTTTATATATATATATATATATATATATATATATATATATATATAGGGTTCCACGTCTAGCCAACCCCAACTTGTTTGGAATGTATGGCTTAGTTGTTGTATCATGACGAATAATCCAGATAGATGATCAAATAGCTCGAAACCCGAGCATGAATTAGGATAAGGAGTTGTGGATGAGCGGACACTCAAATGGGACTCCGGAGTCGATCAGATGCAATTTGGTCAAGAATGGATTTTGGATAGGTGAAGATCACAAGCACATCAAGAATGGACTTCGGATCGGCAAAAATCCAAGGCTCATCAGCTTAAAACTCGACTTCAGCTTTTGACACTTAATAACTCAAAGACAGCGAGGCAAATGAAAGAGCAACCAACGACTACCTGACCCAAAAGCCAAGGGAAGTCCCTCATTCGAATCGCGTCGCATGGCACGATCATCTTTTGGATCGATGTCGTTCTGAAATTCAAATCAGTACCAACCGGGGACACTTTGGGAAACCCATGCCTCATTTCATTTGCTCGATCGTCCTGCTCTTTCAAGGTCTCCTGTAGACTTTCGGGCCGATCTACCTTCGGATGCATTTATAAATGAACCACCTATGACACTTGAAAAAGATTATTCTTTTAGGAAAACAGGCGGAAACTCTGCCATTTTCAAGACAAAACTTATTTTTCTACTCTCTTCATTCTGAACTAAAACAACTGTATTGTAGTCTTACAGTATAAATATAATATTACCTCAAAATGAACGTATGCCAGAATTTATCGAACCAATATAGAAAATTTGGTGTCTTTTTACACTTTTTGTATTCTATGATTTGATCTATAACCGTGGTACTTGTATTGATGCATTCGTGTATTAGTGACAAAATTCATTGCTAACATTTTAACGCATCGGTAAGGGGCACTTGAATTAAGAATTTGAAGAAACCTAAAGGAAGTAGCAAAGGTTAGGAAAGGAAGGAATACCTCTCAAGGAGGAGCTGGATATAATCGAAGTCAAAAGGCATGCTCCGGTGGAAACCCTTCCATTTACCTTAAGATATGGATAAATAGTGTGAATCTACAGCAAACAATACTAAAAAAACAAGAGAGTATGCCAAAAAGGCAGGAGGAGATGATGGTCACTTTCCTTCAACAGATTGGACATGCATGACATGTTGGAAACCAAAACCAAGGCATTGAAAACATACCTAACAAACAAGAGATGATGGAGGCATCCCTCGATCGACCGATCCGGATTGGTACCAGACAGGCGCACTGGATCGTTGCTAATCCGGTTCATACAGGGCGCACATCCAGTACCTCTGGAAGAAGATGGTGGGTTAGCAGAAGTTCGAAATTTGGTGCTTAAAGCATAAAACAGAGAGCATGCAAGCAACTTGGATCGACCGCAAGCAAACCTCGCTTCAGGTCGGTACCAAACCAAACCTTCAGTAGAGCATCAATCTCGTAGAATTATAATGGGATGCACATCTTGGACTGTGGAACCATGGCACTCATATCGTAGAGGTGATAGCGCTAACGACTGAAGGATACTATTGTATAATGATGGTAGGTTAAGGGGCGTTATTTGGCCAGCTACAAGAGGGGGATTAGTTAATCAAGATATGAAAAGCATGCATCAGAGTCTCTTCATTTTCAATATTAAGAACGCAAGGAATCCACTGGACTTTAAACTTCCAGTGTTGGAGGCATACAATGAAACAACAGACCCTACAATTCATTTGATGAGATATATAAGACACATGGAAGTGTTGGGGGGGCATTTAAGGAAATCATGGTGAAATGTTTCACGCTCTTACAGGATATTGCAGCTTCATGGCTTCGACAACTTGAGAATGGACTTTCAACTCTTTTACGGTTCTGTTTGATAAATTTATGAGGCAGTTTCGGGTTCACATCACACGACCCAAAAATGTAATGACTCTCATGACTATCAAACAGAGAACAAGGGAAATTCTACGAGGCTTCATGGCTAGATTTAATGTAGCACTAATATCGGTGGATCATCAGATCCATCAATGGTTCTAATGGTGACGGTTTTCAAAGTTTTGGAAAATACATATATCAATGTTTCGTTGGAGCGGAATCCCCAAGGGATCTCGGAGAGTTTTATCATGAGTTAGATCGATTCTAGTGGTAGGAAAATGCATGAGCGGATAGAAAGGCATCAAAAGTGAATGCAGCTAAGTGCTTGGGAAAACCACAGCTCGACCGATTTCACCACAACCTGGCAAGACAGCTCGACCGATCGTCGGACATAGATAATGTTCGGCAAAAACTTGGAAAGGCTATGGTCGTCAGGTGTGGCCTATGCTCGATAAGAGCTTGGGAAAACTACAGTCATTGAGTATGGACCATTGTTTGAGGCTTTGGCCGGAACCACGAGATTCTAACCAATTCGTATCAGTTCCGTCCGGAGGCGGGACGGGTTTAGGGCAAAATCCAATCCTACTCAAAAAGACAACGAAAATCTCAGAAAATGAATCGTGCGATCAGTAGAAAAGGAAGAAAGCGAAATCAAAAAAGGATGCAAAATCAATTAATGTACTGTAATCAATCAGAATAATTTCCATTCGAGCGTTGTTCGCAGAATAAAATTGGTGATGTCAGCAAGCCTCACGGGGGAGATTGACAAAACTCGAGAGCATAATGGAGCATCGACATTGCCAAGATCTCCAGGTATTTTTTCCTTTTTCGCCTTTTGATTTTCATTCGCTCTTCTTTTTTCCTATTTCAGCAACTTACTTTGTTTGGGAATGAATGAACGAACGCTTTTAAGCTACAGTTTAGGCAATTCAAATGGGCTTTGGGCTGATCTTAAGTTGAGAACGTATTTTTGCCGTTTTCCATAACCCAGGGTGCAGATGCTTTTAGGCTACGTTAATTGAACTTAATATGTCATCTGATGTAAGTCTGCAAACTTTGTACCTTGCTAAATATATAATATAAACAACAGATTTCACTCAACATTAACAGTGGTGTAATTATTGTATTTTTGCAAATTATATTTAATAATATAGATTTGCACTGCGTTTACTAGTTGCTTTTCCATTAAGAATACAGAAACTCGAGATTAAGACCGAAACTGAAATAAAAACCGAAACTTCCGAAATTGACCGAAACTAACAAATTTTGGAAATGATCGAACCCGAAACCAAAACCGAGACTGAGTTTTCAAACCTTGGTATGGACTGCTCATCAAAGATCCGAAGACTAAGGATTCGCTTGGAAAGACCACTAATTTGGACATCAGCTCGGAGTGGCTATGGATTTAAAATTGGCTATTGATTAAATGAGCCGTTTAAAAGGACCATGAACCTGGATTTGGTTATCATATCAGCGCGACTAGATCTTGGATTGGCCATCTCGGATACTTATGAAATTTGGACTAGTGGCAATAGAAAACACATTTTCCATAGCAAGATATATTATAGAGAACTTGTTGTAACCCACTGTTTAACTAGACCGCTACACATTGGATTCGAATACATGGATTGTTTAATCATCATGGCGAATGGTTGGATAGATGATCAGATAGCTCGGAACTAGAGCACAAACTAAGATATGGAGTTGTGGATGAGCTGACAAACTCAAACGAGACACTGGAGTCGCCTAATTGCAAATTTAATCAAGAATGGATTCCAGATGGGTGAAGATCCAAGAAACATCAAGAATGAACTTCGGAATGGCGCAGATCTAGGGCGCATCTGCTTAAAACTCAACTTCAACATTCACTACCAAGGTTTTAAATCTTCGATATCGGTCGTGTTACGTCTCGGAGATTTTATAGACTTGATCTCGTATCGAGTGGGATCTCGGACGATATTTCAGTATTTCGTCTCGGTTGATATATCGTTTGATATAGCAATATTTCGGACGATATATTCGAAAGGAGATTTAGAGTGATATTTGTTGCTCCGTTTCGGAAGGATCCCCAAAACGAGATCTCGGAGGAGATCTCGGGTGATATTTACGAGATTTAAAACAATGTTCACCAGGAGCGGATCCACATTAGGGCCAACAAGGGCCGCCGCCCTAGGTGGAAAAAAGAATTTCTAGCGGAGCAGACCATGATCAAATGGCTTAGCCCCACCTGGGCTGAAGTTCATGCCCTATGTGAGGACCCAAGCTGCCATTATTTGCCATAAACCACAACACCGCAAGTTGATTTGCATTAGATTGACACATATTGATATATATACAAGAGAGACTTAGTTAATTTTGTGATATTGGGACAATTGTTTTTTGGTTTTGCCCTACCTCACCGATGTTCACTACTCAATAACTCAAAGACGGCGAGGCAAATGAAGGGGCAACCAATGACAACTCAACCTAACCACCAAGGTTAGTCCTCCGCCCGTATCGTGTCATGTAGCAATCTAATCTTTCGAATTAATGCCGATACAAATTCGGATCGATACTGATCCAGACCCACCTAAAGCGATATGCCTCACTTCATGGGCTCTATAATCTTGCTCTTCCAGGGTCTCCTGCTGATTTTCGGAACAATCCGATTTCAAACGCATCTACAAATAGACCATCTATATTACTTGAAAAAAGAACATTCTTTCGTGAAACAGACGAAGCTATGCCATTTTCCGAAAAAAAGATTCACCTTCTACTCTCTTCATAATGAACCAAAACAATCGTATTTGTAATCTTAAGGTTTAAATAACAATAATCTCAAAGTGGACATAGATCAAAGTCTATCAAACCACTATAAAAATTTGGTATCTTTGTACACTTTGTGTATTCTGTGACCTGATCCGTGACAATGGTACTACTATTAATTCTTATGGGTTAACCAAATTAATTGCTAATACCTCCTCAACAACAAACTTCTTCACTAGAGTATCACCGAGAAGAGTTAATGTTTTATTGGATATATGTGAAACTTGCTACTTCATTATACTTGAGTCTGCAAACTACGAAGTAGCATCAAAACAAGAAGCACGGGTCAAGACGATGAAAGAAGATATAAAAATGATCGATAAGAATAATAATAAGAAGAATAAAGTACTCGAAAAATGAATGAACAAAAAAAATGAGTCTATTGAAATCTACAATGACAACAAATCAGCAATAGCAATGAAGAAGAATCCAGATCATCATAGTCAAATAGAACTTATAAAATATCACTTCATTGGAGAAACGGAAGCTATTAAACAAATCAAACTTCAACACTCCACGACGATGGATCAAGTTGTAGATATATTCACAAGGCAATGCGACGAGCAAAATATAAATAGTTGTGAACTGTGTTGGGAGTTCCCAAGATTTGCGTAAAGTACTGCTGAAAAGTGATGCAAATTTTTAGAAAGTTATAAAACATTATCTTACGTAGCCATTATTTATTAGATCCTGATATATCTAGACTATTCTAGCTAGAATGTTATATCTAAAATCTTCTATCTAAATCTTCTATTGTAAAATGAAGCCAATAAATATAGGCTCATATGCATATTTTAATTTGTATTGGGAAGTAATAAAGTTTCTACATGTCTAAAAATTCTAAGAACCGGTTCTTTATCAAATCTCTTACTTTACTATTTTAACTATTCAACTATTTTATAACCATTTTCCTTTTATTCCTATGACCCTATGTTCCTTCTATTTTTCCGATCTTTGTTGCAAAAATTATTCTAGGTTGCCACCTAGGTACCACATAGGCGCTAGGCTGATCTTAACACCATATATTTGTCTAATCCGTCTAAATGACACATGTTGCATTATCTAAGCTAGGTTTATAGGCAACATATATGCACAAATTTAAGTTTGATGTCTCTTATACGCATCCAAATTGTTTGTATCAAGCAGTCCTATCACCATAGCAAACTCATTTAGATCCATGATATCCCATTGTGGATCAGTTAGTACAAAATAAAATACTAAAATTTTATTCAAATGCACGAGTTTACCAAATAGCCTAGTATTGATCAGGGCAGTTAAAGTCTGCTAAAACCCATTAAAATTTCCGCTATAGCGCATAGCGCTCCTCTTCAACTGCTATGTTTTTTTATTTAACTTTAGCCTACATGAACAATAGATTATCTTTAAGTCCCGTTATTTTTCAGTACACCCGCTAAATCGAAGCTTTTTAGCATCTACTTTAACAAAATCATTATCAAACGATTGACTGGACCAGTTCTTCCTTAAACCAAATCAATAAAGTTATGGTGAAAACCTAATTAAACGGCATAAGTGATTATTATAAGCTAGAAATTTACTGTAGTCACCAAATTTGGACCGTATGAATCATGATATTCTTCGGTTTTGCTACATAATATTAAACAATGTTTCTAGTTTCTGCACAAATGACATGAGAATGAGAGTAAATTAACCTTAAAAATTTTGTTTTACATCTAATGAAGCTTTTTACACCTTCGTTACTTTCTACTATACCCCTCATATTTCTGCACAACTTTTTACACATCAACCGCTATATAGAACTGGTAAGCGTTTTAATTGCACAAGTTTCGATTAATCCTCAATAAATCATCCTCTAAGCGGCTAATTATTAGTTCATGTTTACCGTCTGATATCTGCCTAGTGATTTTTACAATCTTGCCAACGACTATCGTTGCACATATTTTACACCTTTTAAGGAATAATTTTTTGAAAAACACAAGTTTTCAATTTGTTTCACTATTAATTACTAATGTGTTTTTCTTAAATGTGAGAGTAACTTGAAACTCAAAGTGAGACCGGCTCGTTTAACTTATCACAATATAAGTTTTCCTGTAAGTATTAGGATAAACCAAAGTACGCAAATGATAATACTCATAAGTTTTCAATATAATCATGTATGCATGTAAATTGGCTTATCTGTTTTTTTACCAAGGATATTTCCATGAAGTGATCCATAGCGTATAAAGTGCAAGCCACCCGCATTTGTTGAAATGTTCCCTCCAATCTGACAGCTTCCTTTAGCACCCAAATCAATTGGCATTACAAATCTAAAGAATACAAAAAATGTTAACATTACATAAAACAGCTCCTAAATAACTATGAAGATAAAAAATATTAGTACATTAAAATTAAAAATAAGAAGAAAAAAAAATGTTCAAATTTTAACTTTTTATCGCAATTAACACAAAGTATATCAGGTATAGTATCCATAAGCACGAAAAGAAAAAAAAAGATATTAAACCTTACCCTTCATTTTCCAAAAAATTGCTTAAATTTTCCAATATGCATCCTGCTTCACATGTTAGAATACCATTGACCTGTAACGGTATTATTATTTTTGTGAAAGAAACATATATTTTCATCAAAGAAATAGGTTTCGATGGTTACGGGAAGAAATACGAAAAACCTGTGATCAAACATGAATTGGAAATTACTTGCTTGTACTATAAAGTTCTGAACAATCATTACCTACAAAGTTTAACTTTTTATTACCGTAAACATGTGAGGTTAGTATGCCAACTGTACCTTGTCAAAGGAAATTATATTATTCATCGAAGAAAGATTGACAATAACCTGAAAAGTAAAAATAAAGATAAGAAAATTGTATCACTCCTCCCAAAAATAAAAATGGGTTATATAACTACTCTATAGTTTACATCTATACACGAATATATATTTTACTGAATATACATAAATTATTATGCCAGACAAAGAGGAATGGCACTTACAAAAGTGAATTAGAAATATGTGATGATCTTCGTTGGAATGGATTACACACAAACAAACAAACAAACAAACGCATGCCCGCCCGCCCGCACGCACACATATAGGGAAAGTCTATATGAACACAAAATTGGACACAAAAAATCTCAACCATTAGATCCTCTCCTGAATTCCACTTTTCACATAAAAACAAACAAATCTAAAGGCTCACAATTTGCCTCTTTTATTTTGTGTCCTAATAGTCGCTCCCATATATACATGTATATGTATAAACAATGTTCCACAGCATCCATATTTTGTAGCACAAAAAGCACTCCAACTACAGCCACAAGTTTCTATTCAAGTAATGAATTGAGGATGAAAGCGAATGAGTGAGGGAAGAGGGAAACGATTAACCCTATAATCCTAGTTAATGTAAACTTCAAAACCTAAACCCTAATTAATGAGCATAATTTAACGAAATAAAAAAGGGATATAGTTAACATAATGAAGACACAAGAAAGTTATACATCAGAGCATTGAACTATTAAATTAAACTTAATGCAAAACATGGTCGAAATAGGTGTTTTAAAACAGCATGTGTTGGCCGAATTTGAAGATTTCATTGCAAACATATGTTAGATACTTTACATTTCTAACATGAAATGTAAACGATAAAATTTATCAATTATAAATGGGTATATAACGAGGCTTACAATTTTCATTAATTTTCCAAAAAAAACAAATACAAAGTCCTATACATGGCTAATAAATCATACAGTCCATGCATTCGTTTAATGCACATTTTTTTTATATTCTACATGTAAAAATACTCACTGAAGATGAAAACATGAAGGAAACGTTTCTAGAACTCAACAGCCATTACTGATTTTATGGCATATTTCAAGAGAGCATCATTTTACTAAATATTGTTGTTATTAGCTACTAAAGTATCGTTGTTGTCCCTATAATGTCTATGAACCATCTTCTTGTACTCCTAAAACATAAAATAAAATACTATTCTCAATCATGAATTATGAGTTCTTATGATGCAAACCTTAATTGTATGTTTCGATCAAAAAAGAACGATAGTGAATTGTATGTTGTGACGAGGGGTAGTTTAGTCCATTTTTTTTCTAAAAAAAAAAAAAAAAAAACCTCACTTAAAATTTTTCTAAAATGTGGAGTCCCCTTAAAATTGTCCTCCCCTTAACAAAAATTGGAGTTCATTTAACAATCCCCTCTATATATATATATATATATATATATATATATATATATAGAGAGAGAGAGAGAGAGAGAGAGAGAGAGAGAGAGAGAGTGAGAGAGAGGTGAGAGAGAGGCACACTTCATGGCACTTCTATCTGGGAACACCCCGAATGCACCATATTTTCAGCCTCTCATTTATATTAAAATAAGTTATTGGGAAAGAAAGAGAAACGAGAATGTGGTGGAAATCGGGGGTTGTACGGATGATACACTACTTGATGTGTTGCACATCATATATATATATATATATATATATATATATATATATATATATATATATATATATATATATATGTGTGTGTGTGTGTGTGTGTGTGTGTGTGTGTGTGTGTGTGTGTGTGTGCTAAATGAGATTTGACAAAATGTTTGGCAAATGGCAAGTCCTTCAACGTGTGGATCCAAGGGTCTTATGTTCAACACTTTTAGACACCAACGACGACAAGCTTACAGAAGGAAAAAATAATTACAATACTAGAGAATTAAGCCAGAATGAAGTGGTTAAAGAGGTGGCTTTAATGACTCCCATTAGATGTACCTCATCATGAACAGGCACACTTCCTCCAACAAGACCAGTGTTACCACCTTGCGGGACCACAGCCAAATGCCTGGTATTGCAATACTGGAGAATTTTGGAAACCTGCATACCATAAAATAAATTGTATGTTAACCAACTGTGCAATAAAACATTTGGGTTTACTCAAAACAAAAGTTCTGGGCCATCATTTGAATAAATTCTCTTACTGCTACAGCATGCCACTCACAATAACCAGTCATCTTTTGAATATTAAGACACAGGTAACTAAAAGGTACAAATATATTAAGGAAAAAAAAAGGATCTCAAAAGCAAATAAGGCCAACTAATAAGGAAATAAATTGGCATTTACATCAAGACATGAAACAATAGTAAAAATTAAAAAGACTTATCTTCTGATATATTACTTTCCCAATGTAAAAACTCCTAATGGAAAATCAAAGCAAGCACAGCAAGGTTTTTATTCAGATTTAGCATCCAGTCGTCTAAAAACTTACCTGTTCAGTGCTTTTCGGTAAGAGCATAAGCTGGCTAGAACCTTTATATTTGTGCATCCAATCAATATTTGCCGCCTCCAACTTATCCTCATCTTGAACAACACTATTTTCACTCAGAATTTCCTTGAAGTATGAAATATCACTAGAATTTAAAGTTGAAAACGAAGGATTCCGCTTTATATTAGTTGAAGCAGAACAAAATAATCTTTGTTGAACATCATAACAATGGTTTGGAGCAAAATTTCTGGTAGCTTTAGGGATTCCCTTGTTGTTGTTGCTTGTTTTGTGAGAAGATAGCCAGTAACTTTGCTTCACATAGGATATTCCAGGTCTGTGAATTAAACCTGCAGGATGGTATCTCAGATGAAATATATAATAATGACCAGTATAGCTCTACAATACAATAGCAATTTCTACAAGCCACATTGCATGCATGTCAATGAGTAATTTTATGTTTGGTGATACAAATATATGGAATGTCATACAGGTACTACTAAGACCTTGGGGAGATAGAGAATGGAAAAAAATTGAGAGGACAGCCATATCTACAGAAATGTACAATTTGCTAACGTAATGATAATAAACAGTAGTTACTACAGTAACACGCAACTATAAAATACGTACGTTTGTACCTCACATATTGCTCCATAACAAATCAAGTGCAAATGGTAATCAAGCTGTCTTAACTTGATTTTTTTCAAATGAAAGTGTGATCAAGTTGAATTGATGGCTACAATTTATTGCAACTTATGATCCTGCCGGAATTGGATACTCTGTTCTAACTTTTCTTGATGAATGGATAAGTAATATCTCATGGTATGATATATGAATGACCTTCATTTGGTAGTTCAGTGATGGTGTATACATAGAGGAGCACTCTATGGCACCCATATTTTCCAGCATACCCATTTAGCACCCCTATCGTATCAAATATACACTATTCCAAACGTGAAGAAAAAAATTGTACATGTTCCGTCCACATATAAAGGATCATCTATATAAAATTTGGGCTCATTTCGACATTTGTAGCATAATATGTTTGATGTAAAAAAAATTTGAAATGGCTATAAATGTCGAAATGAGCCCAAATTTTACGTAGATGGATCATCTAAATGTGGATTAAACATCTACCAAAATTTGTTACATTTGGAATAGCATAGCTCGATATACGATAGGAGTGCTGCAAAACATGTGCCTTTTTAACTCCGATAAAATGTTCCTACTTTAAGAGAAGTCATTCTTGATAGTTTAAATGCTTTTATAGAAAATGGTTTGCAAGTCTACATGCAATCCACTTTTACAATGATCTAGAATAAATCTTCCTTCGTTGCGTTGATTGTGTTATCATGACCTCCAACTACAAACTCGACGTTCGGCTTATAACCAAATCATATGTTTTGGTTGCTCTACAGTTATTCATCTGATAGTATGAGATACTTTTTCTTTGGGCTAAGCCAAACATTAACTTGAGAAAGGAGCAAGCTTCAAGGGAGTCGGGTTTCAAAGTACACCTTGAACGAAACATCTTTGATCAACCATTTTATATAACCAAAGAACACAAATAAGTACCACTGACCAAAAATTTGAGGTCGCTTCTGCTACTGTTATCAAGCAATGGTACTGGAGCTAAATAATGAAGTGTCAATCTATTTACAATCATTCAGACATGGTAAGTATCTTTAAATTTGGATTTCTTACTCAAATCATTAGCCATTAGATCAGAGCAATCGCATGGTCAGAATTATCACACAGAGAAAAATATGGATAGAATTTAGAGTGTCAAAGTTGTAATTTGACTTTAATCTTCATATTAATTTGCATAACTGAGTAAGAATTTTGAGTGCAAAATTCCTTCTCCTTTGACATATATGATCATAACCAATTCAAGCATCTTTAACATAGATTCCATGCTCAAAACACACGATATAAATTGCAAGGTGCCATGTTCAATAGTTTGCACGCGTGTGCTGGAGGCCTGGCATAACATAAGTTAATACCCTTGTAAACTCTATAAAAACAAGCAAAGGATAAAGAAATCTGTCAACAAGTTCCCTAATACAGGATTTATAATAACAAGCAACTTGGAATCAGGGAAAACACAGTACCTTCAAACACATGGACAAAACACTCCAGGAAGACTAGAATAATACATATTTATAAACATAATTGTGAGGACTGAAATAAATTGCAAGCACTGAAAATTATGGAAGTACCACGGTCAGTTGTGCAAATCGATGGTGAAGAAGTGCTAAGGCGTCTAACTAGCAGCTGCGATAATCTCCTTGATCGCTCCATTTCACCTTTTTAGCAAAAATTAAACAATTGGAGCTTTAAAAATCTAAAGAGGCTTTTGTTAACGGAGCTGGAGAAAAACAGAAGTTTTATTTGAACTGAACTGGCATCAGCAAAAGGACGCAAAGACGAAGTTGCATTCTTTTTTTTTTTTGTTGGGTGCTACTTTTCACACTTTTCCTAAAAAACACGTACTTTTCTACAATTTCACATCATAAACCCTAACAAAAACCAATATTCTTCTGTGCCTATTAAAGATGGAAGATAAAAATAAAAACGAGGTTAGAATTGCTTGATTTTTATTGGATGATAAACATGATGCTTGTGATAATATGAAGCAAAATGTTCAATCAAATGACTTAAAAGACATAAATGTTGATTTATGACGAATCAATTCACAACCGACGAAGTAAGTACTCGTTTATTAAAATTAAAATTGCTAATATGGTTATGAAAATGGAATATGTTAATTTTTTCTTAAACTATTTGACTTTGAGTATTTGATTCGCAGTGGAAGAGCTCTAAGTGAGGAAGGAAGTGTTCGTGTAGAGGTAGCTGCTGGTGGCCTCTCCATTTTTTAGGTTTTTAATTTACAAGGTGGCCAAGAGAGGATATTTAAAATATTTGGAGTGCTTTTATTTTTGGTAGCCGGAAGTGTAAATCGGGGTGTGAATAGTAGCACCCTATTTTTTTCCCCTTTGTTATTCTGTTCGAATCATGTTATTTCGGTCACTCTTGCTGCGTCTATTAAGAACCCCCGTTGTTTGCTTTTCCACCCCCATAACTAGAAAATAAAATGTCCACCCCATCATTTTCTCTTCATATCCACATTAATTCAAAAATGTCTGCCCGCCCTTACTGCATTTCATTCTCACTACCACTTCTTTTTCTTCTTCTAGTTTCCAGCTTGCAATTTGTTTTTGCTGCTTTCTCCCTTTAAAGTTTTAATTGAATAATTAACATTTGTAGGTAGCATCGTTCGTTGAAGTAAATCGACGTGCAACCCTAAAATATTGGTTAGCGTAATTGACGCTCTGTCTGATCATCGATTTATTTGAACCAACACCATCGTTGCAATTTTTGTATACTGCTGATGTACTTGATTTCAAAACACATAATGAAACATATTGTGCAGTTTTTTAAAATTTAATCATTGTTTTATTTTTTCGTAGGGTAAATTTGGAATTAAAATTCTAAAACTTTAATTGAGAGGTGAAGAGTAATCATTGGGGTGCGAATAGCCATAAATGTCACTCTTAAAACCATAAAAATCCTAGAACGCTACGACACTCTATTTGCCTCTAACTTCAATTGACGATGTAGCGTTCACTGATTTTGCTAAAGTTTCGCACTGCGCTATGCACAAAGTTTTACTTTTACCCATATCTTAATCTACATTGAAAACCAAGGAAATTTTAGTCTACAATGCACAAAATTTTGACCGAAACTAAAGAAAATGGTGTTAATACTATAACTCACCCCCCCCCCCCCCCCATAAAATTTAATGGGAGATATAAAGCACTTAAAAAAAGTAACCAAATTGTCTTGGTTTTATTTGGAGTATTGTTAATGCCACATCAAAACGGTAGAGGGGGTCATATTTTATTTTCACTCCATTAAAAATTAAATTGTTAATGGGGTCAAACACAATGTAAAAATAAATAAAAGAACCTGGTTTTACCCTCTATTCAAATACACAAAACACGGTAAAAATTGACAAAAACATACCAAAATTCGGTATAAAGTTTGGAAATAACATGCCGAAAATAAATTAACTGAAGAAAAATTTAAATCCTGCATATTCCGCGATAGTACATCGGAAAACACAATTTTATTTGGTAGTCTATCGCCGAATTAATTTTGTGTTATTGTCATGACCTGATGTGTTCACCAAATTCGGCGAGTAGAAGCTTTTTTATTGTTTAAATTTGGCTCGTTGTCAATAAATATAACGTTTATAGCCGAAAACGGACCTACGTTTTTTCCAGTAAATTATTACCTTTTCGGTGATTTCTTCAACAAATTCAACATGTCGTTCGCTTTTTAAGTAAAAATCATGTTGTCTTTTTTTTTCAAAAGCTAGAAATTTCGTTACAAATTGGTTCATACATGAAAAAAGTGATTAATTGTTTACTTTGAGAAGAAAAAGATGATTAGTGTTTAATGAACAGTAAAATGTAATTAAGTAAAATAATAAAAGGGGCATCTTGGTCTATATTTTTCAAATTGTTAAGGGGAGGCTATGTTAAATGATCTTCCCTTTAGTAAATTTAAAAAAAAAACAAAAAAATGATTCCCCATTAACCATTTTTTGTTTGTCATTAACAATACTCTTTATTTGTTGGAATCTTCAACTCGGTTTATGTTAAACTTTTAAATCTAAAGCTCATCGGTATTTGTATTAAAAAAGATAAAATACATTTGAAATTCAAAAGTTGTAATATCCCGTATTTTTACGGTATATTAATTTATTAATTTAATTATTTAAAATAATGATTTGGTAATTTAATGGTCGTTTAATTAAATAACTTTGAATATTTAATTAATATAATAATTAAATAATATACTTAATTTCTAAAATAGTCGGGAATAGTAGAATTCACAATATTGTGTGAATTGGGCAATTCAAAATATATATTTCAGTTTTGAATTGAATTTGAATAACGAATATATTATTTAAACAAAGTTTGAATGTAGAATTATAATATAATTATAATCGAGCTCGAAATGGCGCGGCAGTTCACTATTTGGCGATTTGAACTTAACTGAATATACAGGGTCCGTTTTAAATCGGATTTCTGTGAAACAAGAAACGTTAGGAGCTGGTGAAGTATATTTTTCTAATAGAAGAGAAAAATCGAGATTTCGTCGTGTAAATTTTGATTTATGTCCAAATCAAATTTTAAAAAAGTTGCTACGGAATTCCTTTGAAATTTATAAATATATATTTATATTATAAAAGGATTTTTGATATAAATTGAATATCGATATAACTGAGGACTTTGAAATATCGAGTTATAAATCCCGATATGGAGCTGTGTGATATTCTATGTGAATATATACGATAATATTGATTTATTTATATTTAATTTAATTATTTTTAAATATATTTATATTTTTAAAAGGGTTATTTAGAACTTAATTTGAATAGTGCATTAACTTGTTAAATCAATAAGTTCTTCATGCGTTATCAGAATTTCACGAAATAAGATCCGTTAGGATCGTACGGACGGGGACAACACAGTAGAACTTACTGGGAGCGAATCGGACCTCGTTACAGTTTATAGCAAAATAAATTGTCCGTCTGAATAAAGCGATGGTTATCATTATTAACAATGATCGTCCAATGTGAGTAAAATTCACCAACTCTATCAGTTCATATTTTTATAACGTATACTTAGAACTGATAAATGATGACTGATTGTTGTGTGCTGACTGTTTGGCTGAACTGCTTATGTATTGGTTGAAATTATAGATAACGATAGATATATAAATCGTCAATCAAATATTGATTCTAATTTTCAGAATATTTCATATCGAAATGAAATCGATGTTATTATATTGTTTAACATCTGTGGATGCAGGGAAACAGGTTGGAGGGATCCAACTGGATTCCTCAATATTTAAAATATTGTTTTTCATATATTGTAATACATGATGTGATATATAATATGTGTTGATTATGTGTGTTTGAATGATATCAATCATTGTTATTTGGTATTTTAAATACCGTAAGAAATTCTGGGATGTAGAAAAAGGGGATTTTCAATGTGTATTTTGAAAATGAATTATTCATATAAAATCAATGGAATTTATATATAAAAGGGAAATATTTGTAAAACAAATAGAAAAGGAAATATTTGTAAAACAAATAGAAAAGAAAATCATTATAAAATCAACGGATATTGAAAAGGAAGTATTTGTAAACCATTTACAAATAGAATTGAAAAGGAAATATTTGTAAACCATTTACAAATAGAATCGAAAAGGAAGTATTTGTAAAACATTTACAAATAGAATTGAAAAGGAAATATTTGTAAAACAATTACATATAGATTATAAATGGAAATATTTATTTATGAAATAGATAGAGTTATAAAAAGAAATATTTATTTAGAAAATAAATAGAATCATAAAGGAAATATTTATTTAGAAAATAAATAGATTATAAAAGGAAATACTTGAAAAATGAATAGAATTGTATAAAAAGAGAATTTTACACTAGGAAGGTTTAGACCCGTGCTTCGCACACGGGTATAACAGAATATGAATTCAAAGTGAACATCTAAGAGAAATCTGTTTTAACTGATAAAGTAAGAAGATTAATTTATAATTAAGGTTTAATAAATTAAGTAAAAATATTTATCATTGGATAAATAGAATATATAAGTCAGGACTTACGTAGAGAAGTAAGAATCGATTTCAACATCGATATTTGAAACTGAATATGGACGAAGAGTAAATTGGATAGAGTTAACCAGTTAGAGTTAATCAGATAGAGTTAACCAGTT
Organism: Allium sativum; assembly: GCA_030737875.1. Taxonomy (NCBI): domain Eukaryota; kingdom Viridiplantae; phylum Streptophyta; class Magnoliopsida; order Asparagales; family Amaryllidaceae; genus Allium; species Allium sativum. Next base: position 295,311,197 of record CM060912.1, read on the forward strand.
AGAGTTAACCAGTTAGAGTTAATCAGTTAGAGTTAACCAGTTAGAGTTAATCGATTAGAGTTAAATCGAAATAGAGTTAATAGAATAGAGTTAATCGAATAAGAGTTAATCGAATATTAGTTATTCGAATAGAGTTAATTGAATTAGAGTTAGTCGGATTAGAGTTATTCAAATATAGTTTATTCAAAGAAAGAGTTATCGAATAAGGTTATTCGAGGAAAAGGAGTTAATCGAATACAGTTTATTCGAAAAGGAGTAATCGAATATTAGTTATTCGAAAGAAATTATCGAATATTAGTTATTCGAAAGGGGTTATCGAATATAGTTTATTCAAATAGAGTTAAAGGATCGAATACAGTTTATTCGAAAAGGAGTAATCGAATATTAGTTATTCGAAAGGAGTTATCGAACATTAGTTATTCGAAAGTAGTTATCGAATATAGTTTATTCGAATACATTTAAAAGAGTTATTCGAAAGGAGTTAATCGAATATAGTTTATTCGAAAGGAGTTAATCGAAAGGAGTAAATTGATAGGAGTAAATTGATAAGAGTTAATTGATTAGGGTTAATCAAATAGAGTTAATCCAATAGAGTTAATCAAATAGAGTTAATCCAATAGAGTTAATCAAATAGAGTTAATCCGATAGAGTTAATCAAATAGAGTTAATCCAATAGAGTTAATCAAATAGAGTTAACATAATAGAGTTAATCAAATAGAGCTAGCTGATAAGAGTAAATCGATTAGAGTTGATCGAATAGCATTAATTGAATAGAGTTAATCGAATATAGTTATTCGAAAGAGAGATTATCAAATATAGTTTATTCGAAGGAAAGAGTTGTCGAATAGAGATTATTCGAAAGAGAGTTACGTAAGGAAGTTTGTTAAAGTTTTGGAAGGTGAACTTTGTCTATTTCGAAGTTAGAAATGTTGTTCAGTTAAGGTCTGAGAGGTAATTATACCCCAACTTGATTGACTTCGTCTTTAATTATGGAATGGTTAAGGTTCGGTAGTGAAGATTGGTTAAGTGAATTTAGTTAACGAGTATGATGGTTTGAGTGGCATAGCGATGTTTTATTTAAACATCTGTTTAAATCCAATGTAGGAGTTTTGGAAATGTTTTCCAAATAAGAATCAAAAATGTTTTCTAATATAGAAAATAAGAATCAGAAATGTTTTCTAATATAGAAAATAAGAATTAAAAATGTTTTCTATTGTTAATAACGTATATTTTCTAAATTTAGAAAATAAGAAATGTTGAATATATGGAAACTGGAATAGGGAAATGGATAATTGAATGACAAATTAAATTAAAGTGGATCAGTGTTGATTGATGATTTGCTCGGTAAGATTTCCATTTGGAAATACAACCGTTGTTTGTACACATGTTTTCCTTTGATAGTTAGATCACCGACTATCGAAGATTTTGACCATTTCCGATGTCAATACGGAGAGACCGGGATCAGATTCATTATCTGGAAACCACTTTGTATAGGCATTAGCGTTGCGAATAAAATATGATGGAGATAATTGAAGATGAAGTTATGCAAGGACTATTCTGGCGATCCTAGGTAGAAATTGCCTAAGATGGATTTACAGAATAGTACCTTCGGTTTGTCTAGACCCAGGACGACCCGTATGGAAGAATGTCTAACAGAGTATATTTAATGGATCGCGTAAGTTGATCTCTTCAAACGTATTTACGTTTGGTGGCTGTATACTCGTTGTATTTTTGGAGAAATCAATTTGTGATTTGGCGGGTATGACGATGTGATATTCAAAGTGAATAATTGTGTGATCTGTCAGAGAGAAGCGTGGCCTCTAGCCTCACAGCTAGGAAATGACAAAAATCGGGCAGGCAGCATAGCTAAGTGGTTGGCTGCCAAGTAGGGTGTATTATCACCTATCTAGAGATATTCATTTCATTCTTTAATCTATTTGATGTTGTCCCATTCGGGAAACGGTTGCTGATCCAAACCGTTGATGATATACATTCGACACACTCAAGCGAAATGAGTGGTCGGTCATGTGTGGCCAGGTTGCAAGATGTTCTTTTTGAACCCAGTGTATTCCTCTCTAGAGGTACACTATCGGAAGGTGGTTTCATACCTTGTCATAGTTGGAAATCCATTACCCAATAAGTGCTCGCGGTTTTGATTGTATACTATATATGTGGAACGTGAGATGAAAGCGTTCCACAAGATGATTATTATATTGTGGTTGATAGACACTATTATAATATCAAAAGAGTTTTGACATAAAAGATCATTGTTTCTTTCAAAATGATTTGAAAGTCAAATCAAATTGATTTGGATTCTCATAAGGGAAAAACCTGTTCCGTTATACGGCGTGGTCTTATGAGATATCGTTATTTTCCCAAATTGTTTACTCATACCAGTCCCATGACTGACCCAGAGTTTGTTTTGTTTTGTTTCCCTAAACTCTTGGTGCTCAAATTTGTACGAGCATTCAAGTAGTCGGGATTTACAGATGCACTAGAAGGAGCTGGAGCAGGAGGCTTCAGCAGCGTTTTTATATAGCTATTGTTTATTTCCGCTGTGATGTAAGTATTATACTCTGATAATGTTACTGTATACATATACTGATTTTATTTCAAAGATATGTATCTATTATATATTGTTCGTTCCGTTGTGAGATTCGTGTTTACTCTGATGTTGTATGTTCTTCTTCTATTCTAAGTTTCTATCTTATCTATCCTCACCATCTAATTTCTTTCACGGACTATCCGGTGTTTCCAATGCTTGAATAGTCAACATAGTGTTGTATGCCAATATCCAGGATCGCAAGTTCCCTAGGTCGTTGTAGTGGTATCAGAGCTTAAGGTTAAGTAATTACCTTGGCTCTGTTGCGTGACTCAGTAGAGATGGGGTTTGTAATAACCAAGATTAAGTTGAGTGTATATATATGAGTGAACGTATTTGTTATTTGGTATAAAAACCATTTTATATTGTAGAGATTTATTAGTTGAGTTGTTTATAAGTTCTGGTCGGTCAGTTTGATCCACTGTATCGGTAGGAGTTTCTAAACACTCGAATACGATGGGTCGACACGATATGTTTTGAAAAGAGGGTAAATGAAAATAACTTTATCCAAAGTATATTTTGATATAGAGAAGATATATATATATATATATATATATATATATATATATTGGAATTATAATATATTGGATATATTAGTTGTTATTATAATCGAGTAAGATTATAAATTAAATGGTTATGTAAATAACCAATCAAAATTCATATAAGTGAAATATATGAAATCGAAATGAAGTAAATCTGAATTTAAATCAGAATTTAAATCAGAATTGAAATTAAAACCCTGGAGATTTGGAAAAGTGTTTGTAAATGGATTTGGAATTAATATATGAGAATTTTAAAATCCTGGGAGATTTTAAATTGTTATACAAGCATTGTGAATGGTATTTTGAAATATATTTCAAAGTGGAAATGTTTAGATATGGTTTTGAAAAGTGATATAGTATTGAACTCACTTCGATCACTGGAAAATAGATTTCGATGATGACAGCTGCATCATCGGTGTTCATTTTTGAGTTGCTAAGTGACGAATTACTACCAAAGATACAGTTTTGAATTGTTTTGAGAAACAAGTTGTTTGAAATTCAAAGAGGAATATTTGGTTTTTAGAAATACAAAGCTGTTTGAAACTCCCAGGTAAAGATTGTTTGAAATAAATCAAATTAAATAGAAATTTGTGAAAGCAAATTTGAAATTTGAAATAAAGCCAGTTTAGTGGTAATTGAATTGAATGGGATTAGAATGATATCGAGAATATTGGATTGTGGAATAGGAATCTGAAATGGTATTGGATCGATGAGTTAAGAATTTGAAAATCGAGGATGAAACTTTGATTTGAAATTGAATTTGGCTTGGATAAGCGAATGGTTGTGTTGGCGATAAAAGTGATTTGAGTTTGATTGGGATGACATAGGTGTATGCTGAATTGACAGCACATGGAAAGGATATAATGATATGCCCGACAAAAAGGTATAAGTTTATATTTCTATTGGATATGAGATTTATGAGCCGAATTGGCAAGCCGCTTAGCTGTTTGATTTCCTTTTGGGATGGAGAAGGCCTAGAGATGCGAGTTGTAGTTGTATCGATTGAGCAGTACAAAGGAGGTGCTGGCGAAATTTTTCAGAAATTTCGGGTGTTGGAATATTTTCAAATTTTTTGAAAATTTTCGTTAATTGAAATAAGTAATATTTAGTGGAAATTAAATTGGTTTAGTTGAAACTAAAATTAAAGAAGTAAAAATAATTTTTAACCAGTTAATAAGGTTTTTTTCTCCTTTAGCAATTTCGAGGACGAAATTACTTTAAGGGGGGAAGAATGTAATGTCCCATATTTTTAAGGTATATTAATTTAATTATTTAAAATAATGGTTTGCTAATTTAATGGTCGTTTGATTAAATAACTTTGAATATTTAATTAATATAATAATTAAATAATATATTTAATTTCTGAAATAGTCGGGAATAGTAGAATTCACAATATTGTGTGAATTGGGCAATTCAAAATATATATTTCAGTTTGCAATTGAATTTGAATAACAAATATATTATTTAAACGAAGTTTGAATGTATAATTATAATCGAGCTCGAAATGGCACGACAGTTCGCTGTTTGGTGATTTGAACTTCAACTGTATATACAGGGTCCGTTTTAAATCGGATTTTTGTGAAACAAGAAACATTAGGAGCTGGTGAAGTATATTTTTCTAATAAAAGAGGAAAATCGGTATTTCGTCGTGTAGATTTTGATTTATGTCCAAATCAAATTTTAGAAAAGTCGCTATGGAATTCCTTTGAAATTTATAAATATATGTTTATATTATAAAAGGATTTTTGATATAAATTGAATATCGATTTAACTGAGAACTTTGAAATATCGAGTTATAAATCTCGATATGGAGCTGTGTGATATTCTATGTGAATATATACGATAATATTGATTTATTTATATTTAATTTAATTATTTTTAAATATATTTATATATTTAAAAGGGTTATTTAGAGCTTTAAAAATAGCTAGTTTTGCAAATGGACTCCGTTTTCGACGAAACTAATTTTGTTGGATCCGCAATATTAAATTATTGCTAGATTTCAATTTTCGTGATTTTTAGAGTCAGTGTGTGGCCGTTGTTTAATGTCAAAAACAGTTAGTATTTTGACAGCTAAAAATACGCTGTGTGAGCAAACGAAGTCGGAATTCGACGAAACCAGTTTCATTAGGGTCCGTAATGTCGAACTCTGCTTGTATGTCCATTTTCATGATTTTTGGATATGGTATATGATCTTAGGAATTTTAAAGGATAAATAAAAGGAGTGGTTCATTAAAATTGAATATTTAATTGGATATTAAAATATCTAAATCCTCTATAAATACACCACTAACTATCTCGAACCATAAAGTTCTTCATTCGATGGTCAAACAAAAACCCGCCTTTACTTTTCTTATTCCTCTTCAGAAGTAAGAAAATCCAAAGTAAATCCAACATTCTAAAATCAAAATATATGTATTTATGGACACAACATCGATAGAGGGTTGATTCTATGTGAGATTTATGGGGTTCGGTCAGTTTCGTTTTCGTTGGAAAACATACAGCGACTACTAGGGTTCTTCGATTTAGGAAATGAAAGCATTAATTTATATTTTGGTGTTTATATTCATATTCTTGGGATTAAATGGCACACTGTGTGCATTTATCATGGATTTTGAGGCATAAAGAGTTCGGAGGTTACATTGTTTGGACGTGAAGATGGCTGAAGTCGCGGTGGAAGGTCTGGTTGCGAGTGGAGGTTTGATGGGTGGATTAGAAGGTGAAGGCAATGAGATGAACGCTGGTGGAATGATTGGTGAACTCGGCGGTTGGTAGAAGGAGATAAGGGGCCGGGAAAAATTCGGTCATGGCATTGAAAACATATTAGTGGAGCACGGTTTATTTTGGGCGAAAGGAGAAGAAAGGATTTTCAAATGGGTGTGGCAATTGGGTCGACAAAGAAAAGGTTGAGCCCAAAATTAAATAAATTCAGTTTAGTTTAATTTGAATAGTGCATTAACTTGTTAATTCAATAAGTTCTTCATACGTTATCAGAATTTCACGAAATAAGATCCGTTAGGATCGTACGGACGGGGACAACACAGTAGAACTTACTGGGAGCGAATCAGACCTCGTTACAATTTATAGCAAAATAAATTGTCCGTCTGAATAAAGCGATGGTTATCATTATTAACAATGATCGTCCAATGTGAGTAAAATTCACCAACTCTATCAGTTCATATTTTTATAACGTATATTTAGAACTGATAAATGATGACTGATTGTTGTGTGTTGACTGTTTGGTTGAACTGCTTATGTATTGGTTGAAATTATAGATAACGATAGATATATAAATCGTCAATCAAATATTGATTCTGATTTTCAGAATATTTCATATCGAAATGAAATCGATGTTATTATATTGTTTAACATCTGTGGATGCAGGGAAACAGGTTGGAGGGATCCAACTGGATTCCTCAATATTTAAAATATTGTTTTTCATATATTGTAATACATGATGTGATATATAATATGTGTTGATTATGTGTGTTTGAATGATATCAATCATTGTTATTTGGTATTTTAAATACCGTAAGAAATTCTGGGATGTAGAAAAAGGGGATTTTCAATGTGTATTTTGAAAATGAATTATTCATATAAAATCAATGGAATTTATATATAAAAGGGAAATATTTGTAAAACAAATAGAAAAGGAAATATTTGTAAAACAAATAGAAAAGAAAATCATTATAAAATCAACGGATATTGAAAAGGAAGTATTTGTAAATCATCTACAAATAGAATTGAAAGGAAATATTTGTAAACCATTTACAAATAGAATTGCAAAGGAAGTATTTGTAAAACATTTACAAATAGAATTGAAAAGGAAATACTTGTAAAACATTTACAAATAGATTATAAGTGGAAATATTTATTTATGAAAAAGATAGAGTTATAAAAAGAAATATTTATTTAGAAAATAAATAGAATCATAAAGGAAATATTTATTTAGAAAATAAATAGATTATAAAAGGAAATATTTGAAAAATGAATACAATTGTATAAAAAGAGAATTTTACACTAGGAAGGTTTAGACCCATGCTTCACACACGGGTATAACAGAATATGATTTCAAAGTGAACATCTAAGAGAAATCTGTTTTAACTGATAAAGTAAGAAGATTAATTTATAATTAAGGTTTTATAAATTAAGTAAAAATATTTATCATTGGATAAATAGAATATATAAGTCAGTACTTATATAGAGAAGTTAGAATCGATTTCAACATCGATATTTGAAACTGAATATGGATGAAGAGTAAATTGGATAGAGTTAACCAGTTAGAGTTAATCAGATAGAGTTAACCAGTTAGGGTTAACCAGTTAGAGTTAATCAGGTAGAGTTAACCAGTTAGAGTTAATCGATTAGAGTTAAATCGAAATAGAGTTAATAGAATAGAGTTAATCGAATAAGAGTTAGTCGAATATTAGTTATTCGAATAGAGTTAATTGAATTAGAGTTAGTCGGATTAGAGTTATTTGAATATAGTTTATTCGAAGAAAGAGTTATCGAATAAGGTTATTCGAAGAAAAGGAGTTAATCGAATACAATTTATTCGAAAAGGAGTAATCGAATATTAGTTATTCGAAAGAAGTTATCGAATATTAGTTATTCGAAAGGGGTTATCGAATATAGTTTATTCAAATAGATTTAAAGGTGTTAATCGAATACAGTTTATTCGAAATAGAGTAATCGAATATTAGTTATTCGAAAGGTTATCGAATATTAATTATTCGAAAGGAGTTATTGAATATAGTTTATTCAAATAGAGTTAAAAGAGTTAATCGAATATAGTTATTCGAAAGGAGTTAATCGAATATAGTTTATTCAAAAGGAGTTAATCGAAAGGAGTAAATTGATAGGAGTAAATTGATAAGAGTTAATTGATTAGGGTTAATCAAATAGAGTTAATCCAATAGAGTTAATCAAATAGAGTTAATAGAATAAAGTTAATCAAATAGAGCTAACTGATAAGAGTAAATCGATTAGAGTTGGTCGAATAGCGTTAATTGAATAGAGTTAATCGAATATAGTTATTCGAAAGAGAGATTATCGAATATAGTTTATTCGAAGGTAAGAGTTATCAAACAGAGATTATTCAAAAGAGAGTTACGTAAGGAAGTTTGTTAAAGTTTTGGAAGGTGAACTTTGTCTATTTCGAAGTTAGAAATGTTGTTCAGTTAAGGTCTGAGAGGTAATTATACCCCAACTTGATTGACTTCGTCTTTAATTAAGGAATGGTTAAGGTTCGGTAGTGAAGATTGGTTAAGTGAATTTAGTTAATGAGTATAATGGTTTGAGTGGCATAGCGATGTTTTATCTAAACATCTGTTTAAATCCAATGTAGGAGTTTTGGAAATGTTTTCCAAATAAGAATCAGAAATGTTTTCTAATATAGAAAATAAGAATCAGAAATGTTTTTTGATATAGAAAATTAGAACTGAAAATGTTTTCCAATGTTAATAACGTATATTTTCTAAATTTAGAAAATAAGAAATGTTGAATATATGGAAACATGAATAGGGAAATGGATAATTGAATGACAAATTAAATTAAAGTGGATCAGTGTTGATTGATGATTTGCTCGGTACGATTTCCATTTGGAAATACGGCCGTTGTTTGTACACATGTTTTCCTTTGATAGTTAAATCACCAACTATCGAAGATTTTGACCATTTCTGTTGTCAATACGGAGAGACCGGGATCAGATTCATTATCTGAAATCCAATCTGTATGGGCATTAGCATTGCGAATCATGTATGATGGAGATAATTGAAGATGATGTTATGCAAGGACTGTTCTGGCGATCCTAGGTATAAATTGCCTAAGATGGATTTACTGAATTCTACCTTCAGTTTGTCCAGTCCCAGGACGACCCGTATGGAAGAATGTTTGACATAGTATATTTAATGGATCACGTAAGTTGATCTCTTCAAACATATTTACGTTTAGTGGTGGAGGAATCCGTTTCTCTTAGCTTTATACCCGTTGTATTTTTGGGGAAATCAATTTGTGATTTGGCGGGTATGACGATGTGACATTCAAAGTGAATAATTGTGTGATCTGTCAGAGATAAGCGTGGCCTCTAGCCTCATAACCGGAAAATGACAAAAATCGGGCAGACAACATGGCTAAGTGGTTGGCTTCCAAGTAGGGTGTATTATCACCTATCTAGAGATATTCATTTCATTCTTTAATCTATTTGATGCTGTCCCATTCGGGAAACGTTTGCTGATCCCAACCGTTGGTGATATACATTTGATACACTCAAGCGAAATGAGTGGTCGGTCATATGTGGCTGGGTTGCAAGATGTTCTTGTTGAACCCAGTGTATTCCTCTCTAGAGGTACACTATCGGAAGGTGGTTCCATACCTTGTCATAGTTGGAAATCCATTACCCAATAAGTGCTCGCGGTTTTGATTGTATACTATATATGTGGAACGTCAGATGAAAGCGTTACGCAAGATGATTATTATATTGTGGTTGATAGACACTATTATAATATCAAAAGAGTTTTGATAAAAAAGACCATTCTTTCTTTCAAAATGATTTGAAAGTTAAATCAAATTTATTTGGATTCTCATAAGGAAAAAACTCGTTCCGTTATATGGCGTGGTCTTATGAGATATCGTTATTTTCCCAAACTGTTTTTAAATTGTTTACTCATACCAGTCCCATGACTGACCCGGAGTTTGTTTTGTTTCCCTAAACTCTTGGGTGCTCAAATTTGTACGAGCAGTCAAGTAGTCGGGATTTACAGATGCACTAGAGGGAGCTGGAGCAGGAGGCTTCAACAGCGTTTGTGTATAGTTATTGTTTATTTCCGCTGTGATGTAAGTGTTATACTCTGATAATGTTACTGTATACATATACTGATTTTATTTCAAAGATATGTATCTATTATATATTGTTCGCTCCGTTGTGAGATTCGTGTTTGCTCTGATGTTGTATGTTCTTCTTCTTCTATTCTAAGTTTCTATCTTATCTATCATCACCCTCTAATTTCTTTCATGGACTATCCGGTGTTTCCGATGCTTGAATAGTCGACATAGTGTTGTATGCCGATATCCAGGATAGCAAATTCCCCGGGTAATTACAAAATTAGACTACGATGTGGAAATGATGTTATTAACATCTAAAAGTTATCATTTGGTTTCCATAAAAGTAGCTCTAGAAATGATGTTATTAGTATTTATCCATTTGGTTTCCATAACGATAGCACTTTACAGTAAGTATACTTTTACTACATAAATGATTGACATTTATTATGTAGTATTACTATTATGTTTATATAGATTAACATTCACTGCTCTCTCTTTCGCACATGCGCTCGTGCGCACACACTGCCTTTTTATCATAATTCAAGTCGAAAATAAATCATACACGTCCTATTCAACATTCCAAAAACATGGATTATTAATGGTGTTTAATAAAAGAATAAAGAATAAGACGAGAAGGAACCAAAAACAATACATTAAGTCTTATGATGAAATGACAAAATATAATTTATTTATGAAATTGATTTCTGAATATAAATTCAATATACATGCATTTTACTTGAACATAAGAAATTAAAACAATCATTTAAATCATAATTTCTTTATTTTGAAATTTGACGTGAATCAGAATATAAAATTTACGCTAGATTTTTAAAATATAAATATTTTATATGAAAATAATTTAGAGAATTTAATAAGAAAACGTTGACGTTCATTTTATCATACTCTGATTTCGTTGGCTCGAGTTACGATAGCGACAACCAATATAGTATAAATAATGAATTTTCACACGAACGTTAAATCAGCAGTTTTCAATGTGTTATCATGTTCGTATCGACTCATCGAACACAATCGTATTCCATTCAGTGTGTTGAACACCTGATTTGTTGTCTATGTCGATTCTATGTTTGAAATTCTGATACATACGTACCAGGCTAGTCTAATTATATACACTTATATGCATATGTCTTTCAAATTTAAATGTGTTTAAGAAATAGTAAGCTTGTGTACTTTGTAAGACCTATGTGGACTTGATTTTTGTGGATTCATATCTATCAGTTATTCATTTTCAGACCACGCATTATTTAGAAACATCACTTTTGAATTATTTCTCCTCTTTTATATTTCTTCTCCACTCAAAGAACTATATGCAAACCTACTTCCTCAATTAGTTTCGTTAGTTCATAATTTTTTGTTGACAACCCTATTTTTTCCATCATCGTTCACTATTTGAAGCCAAGCTTCACTGCACCCTCCACTACAATGTTAGCTCCTCTGATCCTATACTAGATCCATGTCACCAGCCCTCCTCCACCATCTTACTAAATCTGCACTTCGCAAAAAAAAAAAAAAAAAAAAAAAAAAAAAAACCATTCCGTGATCAGCATCACTCTCGGCCACCCTAGTCCATCTCCGACCCTTTGAGATACGTTTAACTAGACATAGCGGAGAAACAAATTTCATAGTAAAATATGCGAGTATGTTTTGTTCGCGTCAATTAATTAAACATTGAATAAACCGTTGAAAATTAAACGTTATCTTCTTCCTAATCTATCTCTCATTTCCACATACATATACATACATATATATGTATATGTATATATGTGTATATACACACACACACACACATACATACATACATACGTATATATATATAAGTGATCACAAAATCGCGTATTATCCTAAATATCGCCAATTTCGTTCGTATCCTAGTGGCACCTAAAATGACCCCTAAAAATTTTCATTTTATTTATTAATTTATCTTATATTTATTTATAGGAACCATGCTTGGCATCACTTTCTTATGGGAACATCCCGAACACTAAATCCCAAGACCCTAATAAACCAACATAGAAATATTAGTACATTCAAAAAATCCTTATTTTATGTATGTGATGATATATAAACCCATTTTGCCATTGCGGAATTTGTAGCAAAGTATAGATTACAAGATAGTTTAATTGTAGTTATTACCTTGTACAAAAACATGGCTTTCTTAATTAAAATGAATTTATCTAAGTATAAAAGCTTGCTGGTTTTGAAGCTTGTTAACCTGGATAATCTTTAAGTCTTTTCTAACCTTCTTGAAATATGATTTGTCTTCAAATAATCAAGTTCATTTACACAGTTGATTTTCCTTATCCGCCCATAGTTATTTCCCTGAGGTTTTTTTTGTTAGCATCAGGTAAAGCACACGGCTATTAGCCCTTGCAAAATAGACATGCACACATGCACATAGTAGTTACCTGTGCATAACTTATTTTATATAATATAATTTACCAATAAAATGCTAAAGACATATCATATTTTCAAATCCTTTTTAACCTTTCAATACTTTGTTTTGTTACTACATTTTTCCTACGCCCATTGCCTAATTACATATGTTAAATTTAGGTAGTACAAAATCACAATCGATTGGAACAAATTTGCAAAAAAATGGAAAGTATATATTTTTATAATGGGAATGCATTGATTGCATTTGATGAGATGGTAGAGAAATAAATGAAGGGATTGATTTCTTTTATCTATGCTAAAGAAACGGATTGATTTATTTTCTATCTTTGCACATTTGTTGCTATGGTAATTTGCCTCCATTATATTATTACTATATGTTGGTTGGTAATGTAATTGATGACTCACATGGATTTGCACTGGTTATATATTGAGAGGTAGACTTTAGTGTAAACTCATTCTGGCATGGATCAAGTGATCCCCAATGGTGTCTCTTCTAGTTAAGCCTAATTTGAAGTTTGGATATGTAAACTCTTATTTTGTAATCTCTTGTAATTCTCTCATGTGGAATAAAATCTTTCTCTTTTGGACTGGACGTACACTATCTCGAGGATAGTGGAACCAGTATAAATATTGTGTCGCTTAGTTTCTCTATTATAGTTATTTACTATTTTGTTGATGTAATAGAATAATTGCTATTAGATTAGATTGATGTTCAATTGGCAAATCTAGATCCTGCTTACTGCGCTTCCTCATATGTGCAACTTTCGCACAACAGATTGGCATCAGAGCAATTTTTGCATAACATATTGGTATTAGAGCAAGGCGATTTGTTCATATTGTGCATCAATATCTTCAAGAAAGAGAGGCAAATTTGTTGGTAATCATTCTACTTCAATTTTGAGGGGATAAAGAAGACTTTGGTGGAGGAGATTATGTTGAGAGTGAAGAGCGTTCCAATCTGAGAACTTTGACGTGATATGGAGTTTACTACGCTGAAAGGACCATTGGATTTGGGAATTTTTGATCATGTTTTGGACAGGGGTCTTCATGTTTATGATGCTCGAGGGATCCAAGATGATCAGGAAAGGAGCTCAGGTCAAGTGATAGACGGGTGTCGAGACAGAGATCATTGTGGTTTAGACAGGGTTCTTCACGTTGATGATGCTCGAGGGATCTGGGATGATCGATTAAAGAGCTCAGGTCAAGTGTTAGACAGGTGTTGATGTTATTGCAAGCACTTTTAGACGTTTGATTTATGCGCGGTGCAGCTCATGGTGGTAGATGCATCTTTTGCAGGCGGTGGGTGAAGTTTATAATAACTAAATGGCAGGAGAGAGATTTTTTGTGCCTACAGAGATTTAGATTTTGGCTCTGTATTTGAATTGGTGATTGAGAGAATTATTTTTTGGCCTTGGTGGTATTGGGATTATTTTGGAATCTGCCTTCTTTTGGATATTTGCAACATTTTGTAGGCAGCTGGGGACGTCGTCTGAGCTCGTTAACATGGTGTGATGGGGGTAGCTTTGCTGGAACCCATTAAGCAAATATTCATTTTTGGTTTCTATCTCATTGTGAGATTTTGAGTGAAGGTGGAGTTCTGTTGAAGAGTTTTACGATGTGAAGAGAATTTGATTCGAGATGAGGTGTTGCAGATATATGATTTTTCATTAAGGTAGAGTGTTAAATTTAGGTGGTACAAAATCACAAATTGATTGGAACAAATTTGCAAAAAAATGGAAAGTAAATATTTTTATAATGATAATGCATTGATTGCATTTGATGAGATGGTAGAGAAATAAATGAAGGGATTAATTTCTTCGATCAATGTTAAAGAAACGAATTGATTTATTTTCTATCTTTGCACATTTGTTGCTATGGTAATTTGCCTCCATTATATTACTACCATATGTTGGTTGGTAATGTAATTGATGACTCACATGGATTTGCACTGGCTACATATTGAGGGGTAGACTTTAGTGTAAACCCATCCTGGCATGGAGCCAGTGATCCCCAATGGTGTCTCTTCTAGTTAAGCCTAATTTGACGTTTGGATATGTAAACTCTTATTTTGTAATCTCATGTAATTCTCTCATGTGGAATAAAATCTCTCTCTTTTGGACTGGACATACACTATCTCGAGGATAGTGGAACCAGTATAAATATTATGTCTCTTAGTTTCTCTGTTATAGTTATTTACTATTTTGTTGATGTAATAGAATAATTGCTATCAGATTAGATTGATGTTCAATTGGAAAATCTAGATCCTGCTTATTGCGCTTCCGCATATGTACAACTTTCGCACAACAGATTGGTATCAGAGCAATTTTGCATAACAACATATAGTTTATATCTTGGTTGTTTACTACCTAAATATGCCATAACATATGGTCTAACAAAGGAGCATATACATATATTATTTTATATGTTATTCTCCCTTCATACAGGCCATGTCACAAATGCTTATATGCAATAGCTTAGCAATATCCAGATGCATATATAAATGCTTATACATTGATCATAACATCACTCACTACTTTAGAGAAAGCTACATCTACTTATTCCTTGAAATGGCATGACCCACTCCCTTGCATCGAGTAACTTAATTTATACACAGATTTGCGTATATAATATCAACATTACTGGACTTCCAAATATACTTCCCTTCATAAGTATTTCAAAGCATTAACATAGGGTTTTAAAGACAACACACATTCATACATCATATAAATTTAGCAAAGCTTAAAGTCCTTAAGGCTAACTAAATAGAAAAAGTGCATTTTAGTCACTCTAAATACTTTTAAACAACAATTCCCAACCACTTTAAGATTCAACTATTCATGCTTTTTTACTGGAACCAGACCTTGAGGTGCCTCATTTAAATGAGACACCCCAAGAGATTATAACACAATCAAATAGGGTCAGACTTACTAGTCTAGTATGAGTATAAAACATTTAGCATATATAATAAAAGACATAACAACATTCTCTTCACATGTATATTCAAATTTTTTGGCATACCTTTCTTTGATACTTGAGTATACATAAGTATGTATGGGTTAAACATAATTCAGTATTAAATGAACATAAGTATAAACACGAACATGGCAGCAAACAATACAAATGAAAGCAAAGCATACAATCACAATCCTATCATTGAACTTGAATATCCAATTCCCAGTACCTCCCCTAAATAGTTTGTTCTATGACTTTAACTAAGTGTACAACACCACCTAGGACATACATTTTTTTATTGATCATATTTCCTCACATTGAACACAAATGTGCACACTTCCTGGATCCTTCAATTATCTGTTATCCCAACACACAAAGGCCTATAGAGCTTAAACAAGCCATGTGTATACTTGACTTCCCAAGTGATGTCAAGTAGATCAATGCAAACCTGGTGACAAACACCTATCCTAACCCCTTTTTCCATTTTTACAAGTTAGGTTTGAGACTCTTATTTACCCAACATTTTCCCGAGCACCCTCTTATGTGCATAACTTCCCTTTTCCTGTGATAATTCCTCATTGCGTGAATCCCAAATTTTATATCATAATACATATATGTTTCATACAAATATCTCAGTATACAATAGATGCAAGCATTTGGAGACCACACACATTCATTTATTTAACGTAGCAATATATTCAGACAAACATTTAATCTAGCAATAGGGTTAAAATCTATTCTCTGAACTAGCTTGTAATGATACTTTCTTTAATATCTAATTTAATAATTTAGAGGTCATTTGTATACTGGAAGGATTATACTATCTCTATATCATAATTTATGTACATATGTTGTTGCACAAATATGATTAGAAGTGCTCTTAAGATACCTCTCAACCCTTAGTTTCTCCTTACTAAATTCCATCATATTAATATGTGAATTTAGCTCAGAAAACCTAGTAAGAGAAAATATATTAGCACATGAAACTATCATTGCTCCACTTGTCTTTTATATAAGAATAAACATAAGCATATATCTTCTTATTCATGCTGCATATTCATATTTAATCAACCTTACTACATAACAATGCAATTATATTTTGAACAAACATTTTCATCAAATCTATAAGATTTTTAATTCATAAAAACATCAATACCTATTTATCTTTATCATGATAATATTTATATATAAATATTGCAGTCTCATATGCATATCAAAATATAAATGTATTAGAAGTGGCTGCCTCTTATAGGTCTTATTTCCATAAAAACGAATCATACTCACCAAAACTCTTTGTCCAGAATTTTCCAATTTGTTTCTTGCTTGTTTCGATTACTCCATTATTGCGTGATGCTTCAGAGAAAATGAGAGTGTTATCCTTTTCCCGAAATCATACTACACTCATTTATATGTATTAACCTAGGGTTTTCTACCTATTAAATACCTATCCTATCCTTAATATAACTGCCAATCATTCATTTGAATTTGTTTATTATTATTATTATTATTATTATTATTATTATTATTATTATTATCATCAGTGGTCCAGACTAACAGATTTTGATTCCCTATGCCCCCCTTTGTTTTACCCACCATACTCCTTTCTATTTTTAGAAATAAAGTTGTCACACTATTTGCATGACAAGTAGCCTTTTCTTTTATCCGAGAAAATACTTATACATAGTTTTTATTTGAGTAGAACTTATATTACATTTTTATACTTCCAGTTGCTATTTGGACAGTCCATATATTTAAATTGCATTACGATTTTTACTCCAGCCCAGTTCATATTTTTGGATTATAAAACATATATAAACTGATTCATATTTGCATATTCATACTTAATACCCATGCAAACATTTCATTTACCAATTAACTTGCATATCAAACATGCACAAAACATCCACGTGCACACACTACTTCATCACTTACTTATTTATACTGAGAGGATATAATTAAAATAAATATAAAATAGGGTTGTAATCTAGGGTTATCACATTCACCCCTCCTTTTAGAAATTGTTCCCCATAATTTATCATGCTTACACCAAAAATTCAACCAGTACAATCTGGTGCATACTTCGTCAAGCCAATCAATTGACTTGTGTATATGTGTAAAAAAAAATTAACATAAATTCAGCCATTTTTGAACAAATTTTATTCAAAGCAACAAATGTATTTGTGATTAAAATACTTACCAAAATTATTTCAGATTCCTGCCAATTCATCCTTAATTTGAAAATAGCCTAGGATATTTAGACCTTACTTTATCTTCTACTTCCCATTTGTAATCTTTTGCATCCAAACTCCATTGCACTTTCACCAACTTTATGGTTTTATTTCTTAATTTCTTCTCTTCTCTTGCAACAATCCCTACTTGTTCTTTCTCATAAACCAGATCAAGCTTTATTTTCACTTGAGTTGGAGATTCTAAGATTGTCCCCTTGTCACCAACCCATCTTCTAATTTGTGACACATGGAATACATGATGTATTCCTATTAGCTCTTCAGGTAGTTTCAATTTGTAAGTCAATGCACCTATTTTTTCCACAATCTCATAGGGTCCCACATACCTTGGAGACAGATTCCCTTCCTTGCCAAACCTTAACACCTTCTTCATTTGAGAGACCTTAATAAATACAAAATCTCCCACATTAAAGTCCATTAGCCTTCTGGCCTTATCAGCATAAGCTTTTTGTCTTTCCTGTGCAACTCTTATTTTCTGCCTCACCAACTCAATTTTCTCAGTTGTTTCCTTAACTTTTTCTTGCCCAAGTAGTACCCTTTCACCAACATGCTGGAGATAAGCATGACCTACCATAACATACTTCAAATGATGCCATCCCTATTCTTGATTGGTAACTATTATTATAGGCAAACTCGACTAAATACAAATGATCTTCCCAACTTCCTCCAAAATCACGCACACATGCCCTAAGAAAATCCTCTAATATTTTGTTCACTACCTATGTTGTCCATCTATTTGAGGATAGTAAGTGGTACTTGGGCATAATTCAACCCTTTGTATATTATATAGCCTTTACCATCCAACTTATAATTTTCCACTTCAATATTATTCAGTAGTAAGGCCTTTTTCTCTTTTAGAAATAAATCTTGATCTTGTAAACTTCCTATCTTATCTATCAAAACTGATTTAACAGAGATCCACTACACCAAAACAGGTGATTCCCAACGAGTATAACCGTCGCAAACAATTTCAGCAACGCTTATTAGTGTTGCTATGAGGGCGTGGCAATTTATTACCAACGCATATAAGCGTTGGCGGATTTTCTCTCCCAACGCTTATAGGCGTTGGTATATTTTCATTCGCAACGCTTATAAGCGTTGGTAGATTTTCTCTCCCAATGCTTATAAGCGTTGGTATATTTTCGGTCGCAACGCTTATAAATTTTGTTATATTTTCAATTACAACGCTTATAAGCATTGGGATATTTTTGTTTGCAACGCTTATACATGTTGCAAGATTTTCATTCACAACAAGTATTAATATTAATAGTAACAGAAATATGTATTAGTAATTCCCATATTTTAACATTAATAGTCAATTAATAACTAACATGATTATAATATAGAAGATATTTAATTTGAATCCAGAACTAATATTATTCTTAATTTATAAAGTATAACTCAATGAAAACCAATAGACAACATTCATAATCAAGTAACGACATAAAGAGAATATCAGTTAACAACAGACAAGTATTAATCAAATATTAATAGCTCGAGCAACTTTTACTTGTTTTATAGAAGAAGTAGAACTAATTGCTCGACAATAATTTTTCTTCATGTCAGAACCAAAAGCTTATGCAATTGGATCATTTTCAAGATCTTTTACAGCATCATTAGAACTACCATCCAATTTCCTCTTTTTTTCCGCTTGGAAGTGCCTGCATTCATTTATTAAAAAATTTAGTTCTTTTAAAAACAAAAAAAAACATGACTATTATAATGATAAGCACAATTGTACCGCATACCGATAGACTTTGTTTAAACTGAGCTTGAGGGCTCAGCAAAACTGAGTTTCGGCTCAGTTTAAATGGTCATAATAAATGTATATCATAATTAAATGGTTATATGAAGAGACAATATGACCACGCAACTAATCTCTGATCCAACAACCCTCAATGAATGATATAACACAGTTGAAGATATCGATCAATATATCATTACAGCTAGCACATAAATAAGAAATGAGTGAAGAAGGTTAACTAAAAATCAGTGATAGTACATCTATACTGGTTTGTTTCTTATAATCATGAATTCAATGTTTTATTTTTAACTAAAAAATAATTGTTTTATTTCAAGTATCTTTTAACAGAAGCTGCGGATAGGTTTAAGATTTGGTGAAAACCAAATTTGCAATTACCATTTTGCAAAACATTGTATATACCAATTCTGGAAAGTACCATGAGTTATAAATTAATAGGCTTATAAGATATACTGATGTATTATGGATTTAGTTACCTCGTCCAATGATTCACAAATATCTATACTAGGTTGATGGATGGTGCAGACAATAGTTCTTATGGCATTTATATTATTCCTAACTGCCCTCATTACAATGTCTGTTGACCTGGCATCAAGGCATGATGTTGGCTCATCCATGGAAATGACTGCAGGATTCGAGACAAGCTCAACAGCTACTGTCAGCCTCTTCCGCTGCTCT
This sequence comes from Allium sativum, assembly GCA_030737875.1. NCBI lineage: Eukaryota > Viridiplantae > Streptophyta > Magnoliopsida > Asparagales > Amaryllidaceae > Allium > Allium sativum. The sequence continues at coordinate 295,331,213 of CM060912.1, forward strand.
GTTGATAAACCTGAGATTCCATGCAGCCTTACTATCATTTAGTGGAGAATTCTAATTATAATTTTTTACTTGAATATTCTATGGTGTCATCTGTCTTATCTTTGTCCAATATGTCTTCTGACATAATGGATTGTTGTCTTCCTGGAGCTATCAAAAATAGATTAGCTTAAATATAAGGTAAACACCTTGGGGTTAAAAAAAGGTGCTTCTATGATGCAATAGCTTAGCAACTTACAATTAAGATAAGTGAGTGCAAGCTTAATCGAGATCCAAATCATCGCATAAGATGGCGATAAGAAAATCAACCAAGCGAGGCCTCAGCCATTACCAAAACTGGTACTGAGGAACTAAAGAGAATGATCAAAGCTTAGAGAGGAAAAAAAATATCCAGCAAGCATGGATTCGTCCTAAAACTGGATCGAGACAATCTTCTAAACGAGAAGTATAATGAAATAGAAACGGCTAAAGGATAATGAATATCTTAGTCAAAACATTCTATTAAATGATGAGGATTTTCGTTGTCACTCAAAATATCATCTAAGTTGGCAAAGTCCACGTGACAGAATATCATCCAACAGTTCACAATATTTGTATTCTGAGAATCCATATGCATCCGGCTCTAAACCTAATACGCTACCAATGACCTTGAGAAACCATCATAGTGTTAAAAGCATGATAGGTAATAACAGCTTATAAGTCAGGGGAAGGACTTTTGTACTTTTTCTGGCATTAACTTTAACATTGACTCAAAAGTAGCAAATAAGGTTAATTCATATACAAAAAAAGCATTTCTCACGTACTTCAAATTGTGAAACCAAATTTATCACAATTTTAACTTGTCCATCAAAACATATTCAGTTTTTATTAGTCATACCTACAAATAACTAAAAGTTGAAATTCAAAATAACTTCAAGATGCTTTAACAAAAAATTGAATCCAAACGATCTCTAGGTCATAATAAACTAAATGAAGTGATGCTACTGGATACATACCTTGGAGTTGAGCTCTCATCCCTTATGTCAATTTGTAAATCTTGAAGATGACGTAAACCTTTCAAGAAATCCCTTGACATGGGCCACCACTTAGCCCGGATGACAGTTCGAGTCGAGTAGCATTTAGAATCATAGTATCTTATTGCTTTATCTCCCTCATGTCATAAAAAAATTTACTCTTATATTGAATGTCCAATACCAGTTCTTATCCACGAAGATGCTACAATTTTCAAGAACCGCAACCCCAAGCCTCCTGCCATCAGGTGCCTGTAAATAGAATAATCATTAGTCAAGGTTCAATAAGCATGAAGGTGGCAAAGTACTTCAACAAAACGTAACAGGGATTTTTCTCAAATATAATTAAGCGATAAGTGCAGAATATTTATGACAAAAATTAACAAGTATGCTATTCAGGCACAAGGGATAAAATAACAGTTCTTCCTTGTCAAGAATTTTGCAATAATCTCCTGAACTATCTAGTTAATAAATAACTGTAAGATATAGATGCAATACTGGAACTTGAGACTTTGTTGTACATTTGACTCTATGGCAATATATAATAAAGATTTGGTGTAGACAATTCATTTTCTTTGAATGCAGCTGCATTTTTATAATAACAAGATCCAAGTGTAAGTATTTCATGTGGCATGATGAAAGAAACATATTTTCAGCCCATTTTTCTATCTGTATGCATATTTTGTGGAATAAGGAACCAATGATTCCTAATGTTTTAATACACATTAAGGAATGAATGAGTCATGGCAATTTATGCGAAAAAAGGCAAGGCATTAATGGCTCACTGCACTTTTATATAAAAAGGTGGGACTCATTGCATGCTATATAAAAAGTAATGTTCTTGATCATTGAATGACAGGTATAATCTTATAAAAAAACGAAAGGAGAAACGATTACGTGAGTACCGCATAAGTAAATAAAGAAGGAAATCAATTCTTCACGCAAGTAAATAAAGCAAGAACATGTAAGGAAAAAATACTCTTATATATAACTATTTCATGTGCCATGATACAAGAAACAAATTTTTATATCTGTGTACATATTTAATGGAGTAAGGAATCAATGACTCCTGACATTTTAATACACGTTAGGAGTTAATGATTCATGGCACATTTATGAAAAAAGGCAAGGAATTGATGTCTTATTGCTCATTTACCTAAAGGTAAGGATTTAATGAGTCATGACATGCTTATATAAAAGGTTAACATTCATTTTCATTGGATTTAGGTGTAATTTTATAAAAACAAAAAAATTAAAGCAAAAGTATCCTTACGTATTGCATGAGTAAATAGAGCAGCAAATTAATTCTTCATTCAAGTAAATAAAGCAAGAAATCAATTCTTCATGCAAGTAAACGAAGCAATAAATTAACTCTTCATGCTATTTTCTTATTTGTATTCATATATATGGAGTAAGGAACCAATGATTCCTGGTATGTAATACAGATCCAGGATTTAAACTAGGGAATAAAATTCAAATGGATTAAATTTTAGAATCACGGTCACTTTACATTCCTAACAAGTTTATGTTTTATGCCTTACAATAATAAGTTTTATCCCACTAATAAACAATAGTAGTAATATTAAAACTATAATCAAATCAAATTTATATGTTTAGCAAAGATTTAACTAAATAATTAACTTTACTATCATCCATCATTGTTTTTTTTTTCTTTTGACAAGCAAACCGCTATTGTATTAATAAGATTAAGTCTTAAGCATATTCACCTTGGCATAAATTCTCTATAAATAAGAACAGCCTGCAACCATGTTCCCTTTGCCTTCTCCAGTTGACACTTCTGCAGTAGACTAGCAACTGGATGAATTCAACCTTGATGAGTTATTGTCTCCTTATAGCTCTTCTCCGACTCAACAAATTATATCAAATAATAACTCAGCTACGTCCTCTCCTCCTATACAAGATCTCAATTCTCAGCTCATACCCAACAAAATCTCGAATAAGAGATCAGTTCACAAAGAATACGAGCGTGAACGAAGAAAGAAACTTAATACTTTGTACTCTTCTCTATAAAATCTTCTTCCAAAAAAGGATCAAAATGTAAGTTTCAAGTTCAACTACATTCTTACCAAATTATCCGTTTTTCTTTCCTCTTACATGGTTGTTTGATTTATACAGAAAAAACTGAGCATTCCATGCACTATTTCTCATGTGGTAAAATACATACCAGAGCTGCAAAAGCACATAAAAAGGCTTTCAAGAAAGAAAGAAGAGACTAGTTCAAATATGCATAAGAAATCGAAGGTTGTGAATGTTTTAGAAGGAGAAGGACTTGGAATAATGCAACATCACACACAACTTGTGATGATAAAATTTTCTATAGTCTTCGTCTTCAGGTTAGCTTTCTGACTTCTGACAAGTATTTTGAAGAAATGGGAAAAAAGGAACCATCAGCTGGTGTAACCATGATCAAACTAAGTGGCTACAATATCAATGGTAGACAGATATCGCTTGGAAAAAAATTCCCTTGAGGAAGCTTCTAGAGCTACAAAATCGGCGTATTTTCCTAGAGTTAAACTTCCCAATTCATGATCAAGAAAACTAGCATATGCTGCTAAAATCGTGTATGAATTAATAGCATCATTCAAGCTGACACGCTCGCCAGGAATCCGGGCAGTGTTTTGTCCAGGGGCCATTCTGGTTATTGAAGTTTGGATACTTCTTAATGGATTGATATCCGCCACTGGCTAATCAGAACCAAAAGCTAGAAATGCATTGCCAGCCAAGAGAGACTGAAATAAATAAGACCCCTTCAAAGCTCTAAATACACCCAGCTTCTTCTCAGCAGAATTAACATCATCCAAAATATGATCCAGCGGCTCCTTCCTGATCAAAACGGACTATTGATTCTCGATTCAGATGTTGAGCGTGTTCTATCCTGAATCGACGATCTCTATTCCCATTAGAAAGTGCCATTGTTCTGTATAAATCAAGCATTATATTATTTGCTTTATCTCCAATTGCATGAACGACAACCTGAATTCCATATTTATCGGATGCTAGTGTTCTGTTAAAGATCTAGGCAACATCAGTTACCATCAAGCCATAATCTTGATAGTTTCATTTCATTTATTCGCTGCAAAAAAACTGCCATTTATAAGTTGCATTATTAAAACTACAACTAGAATCAAATTTTCAACTATTTAAACAAAGATATTGTAAAATGTAAACAATCAAAACGAGCTATGTTGAAATAGTTATTTTAATAAAATACCTACATGATCAAACACACTACAATTACATTCACAAGGTGAAGCAATACAAATTTCCACTGCATAGTACCGTAATCTTATAGGGTTCTTTCAGTATTTTTACAAGTTTCCACTGTAAGCATCCAAATATATTTACAAATAGGATAATTCAATTATATTTAAATAATGAGGTAATTACATAACTTTCCACTGCTTTCAATTGTATTTAAACGTAATGATAGCATACAAGCACTTGTATTTTTACATAACATTCATCGATAATTATATTTTCTAAGGTAATTACAAATAGTATAATTATAAATCCTATAAGACAAATTATATAATTCAAATCAAGCATTGTATATTACTGTAAGCAAAGCATAAAATTAGATCTATACTGTACTACAAGCTTCTCTCCAAGTCAAGCATTCAAAGGTTATACAGTGGAAATCAAGCCTTATAAATGTTTGTATTTTTACAGTTGCAAGATCTAAAACCATCATAACAGTACCAAAGAAATGTCAAGCACACTAAAAGTTACATAACTACATACATACATGGTTCAGTTTCTACTTCTCTCAAAATCAGATAATCAACAATGAGAAAAAAAATTAAATCGAATGAGAAGTGAAAAAGAATTCCCTACTTGCTGGTCAAATTATTGCTATTTCGCAAAATCAATAGATAGCCCGACAGCTGAACTCTGGGAAGAATAACCATGAAGATGATGAGAGTTTATATGGAATCTAAAGGGGATTCAAAGGGATAAAAAAATAATTCAGATTCAAACGATGTTATTCTAACCTGAAATCGAAATTGAAATCGGATACCTGAAATCGACAAAGCACGAACAGAATAAAATTTATACCTGAAATCGGAATTACAAATAATAGTGAAATCGATTTTTTGATGTCAAATTAAAAGATTGAATGCGAGTTGTTCCCTGGAGCCAAATCGATTCTCTGACGTTGAAATTGATTGCGACCCCAAAATCTGAATCTTTGATGTCAAATTAGAGATGAACGGATTCGTCGCGATTCTGGGATTCGTAGGTTTTCTTTGGGAAATCGTGGGATATTCTAATTTAGCCGGCCGACTCTTTTGGGAAAGCGTTGGACAAAGAAATGGGAAATGGAAATAGGGTTATGGACTATACTTTACGATCTTGCCCTCAGAAACCTGTCTTATCAACACAAATAAGCGTTGGCAATAAAAAAATTATAATTATGTATTTTCGGCAACACTTTTTTAACATAGCAACACATATTATTGTTACTACACGGCAACACAAATAAGTGTTGACAACTTGGAAAAAAAAGGGGTTACCAAATGGCCATTATGGTGTAGTGATCATACTAAATTTCCCATACTCAAGCATATCACATGATTTTTCTACTACCATGTAACGACCTGAAATTTTAGTCAATTTAAAATTCGATAATTTAGTATTATTTTAATAGCCTAAAATAGACATTTTTCAAATGATCTCGGATTTCGACGAAACCAATTTTATATGATCCGAAATATTAAATTATTGTAAGATTTCAAATTTCGTATTAATCGGAGTTAGTATGTGAGCGTGCGCAATATAAACGCGTATAGAAAAAGCAATTGAAATTTAATAATGGGACAGTTTAGCTCAAGTCCCTATTATGTTTCGAAATACAAAAAAAAAACTCCCTGTCTAAAGACTTTATAAACTAGGTCCCCGTTTTTTGAAAATCATCAAAAGTTCAACAAAAAACAAGGAAAAATTTTACGAAAATTCAAAATTAAATTCAACACATAATCATCATCGTATTCATGCATTAAAACTACAAAAAAATGAATCAAAAACAAAATAATGTGCATGCTCCAGTAAATTGCAGCAAATAATGAAACTATTTGCAATAATTGCTGATATTGCAACTTTTCCAATTATTTACATCAACTGAAAACTATTATTGATATATCAGCAATTTATATTAATAATTGTAGACTTTGCTGCAATCTTTCATCCACCTCATCTTTACATCAACTGTAAAATAGTTGTTGATACATCAACAATTATATACAATAAATGCCAATATACCAGCAATTATTCGCAGCCTTCTATCAACTGTATTACTGATATATCGACAATTATTCAGAAGTCTTTCATCATTTTTAAAAATAGCTGCTGATATATCTGCAACTATATATGAATGATTGCTGATATGTCAGCAATTATTCATCCGCATTATAACTAAAATGTAGGTAAATAATTACTGAAATATTAGCAATTATTCAGTAAAATTGCTGATATTTCAATTTTTTTGCAGAATACTTCCATGAACATTTGACATTTTTTGAGAAAAAATTATACATCAGGGGAAAAAACATTAAAACACGTTGCTACGATAAAAATAAGGACCCACTTTATATCAAACTTTACACAAGAATCCATTTTAAAAAAAAAATTCAAAATAAGGATGTGTGCCATATTTCCACTTTAATAATAGCTTAGAAAAAGGCCATTTTGCAAACGGTCTCTGAATTCGACGAGACCTTATCCACTGGATCCGTATCGATGAAATATGGTAGGAATTCAAATTTCATATCGATCGGACTTACGATTTGATCGTACGAGTTGAAAACGTATAAAGGTCGTTTAATTAAACGAAGCCTTGATCGACAATGTTTTTATCTTTAGGATAAATAGAAGTTAGTTCACGCAAAACTACCATTTAGTAAATGTCATAAAAGTTCCATTCACTATTCGATATAAGTATGGTTTTAAAACTCTTACGTAGATCTAAAATCTCTTTCCAAATTCAATCACCTTATATTTATTCAATGATTAAGTAAAATGCTTATAAAAAACCCTCACATTAGCTTAAATCTCATTATAAACTTTGTTTATAAAGCTTCAGTTCCATTATGTCCCCCCAGTATACTGTATTAATATGTGTAGGTCCCTGAAATTCGAGTGAGATTGTCGTAGCGGAAAAGCAGATATGGTTCGGTATTCCCTTGTTCCCCGTATTGGTTATGTTCCTTATTCCTCGTCTACTAGAAACTAATCGAGCTCCGTCTAATATCCCAGAAGCGGAAGCTGAATCAGTTGTAGGCTATAATGTAGAATATGCATGGGATGAGATCCTTAAAAGTTCGCTATTGGCGGAAACCAATGTATAGAATCCCTTCTTTCAAAATCCTTATGAGCTATATTTCAAAAATTATTTTAATTTTGTCTTTATAAACTTCCTTTACTACCTAAAATAATCGAAGTTAAACTGAACAGTTAAAACTTAATTTGCATATCAAGTTTCAATCCATTTTTGGCTCTTGTTTAGTTTTCCACTTTATATCATTATGCATCTATGTTCTAATTCCGTTTAGACCCTTTCTTATGTTTATAAACCAATTTAAAAACTCATTCCAACAACTAGGATCGTTTACATAATTTATTTATTTAAAATATGGTTTTTTTAACATTGTCCAACCTGGATTTCGATAAAATTCTTTAATAGAATTCTTTATAAGAATTCATTTCTAAACCTAACTTGTATTAACATAAATAAACTTGCTCAAGGTTTTGTATAATATATAACTTTTTATATATATCTACTTTCTGAAATCCACACCATTTCTTCGTCAGATTAACAAAACTATTATAAACTTGTATGAAACGGCATCCATCGCTTAAAAATTCATTCAACTATAAACAGGGTTATTATGACTTTGTAAAATTCTATAAAATGAGTTATAATTACATGATCATTGCTTTGATTATTATTAATTAAATAATAATCAACTTCGACATCATTTAAAATAAAATGGTTTATTTAATAATTTCTCTCTCTTAAGAAGTTATTAAAATAACAAATAACTTCATTAATAAACAACATCTCAATAATCATTTTTATATATAGTTAATTGAAGGATTATTAAACCTTTTAAGTTTAAACAACTATTTGTCGTAATTATTTCTGTTAATCAATTTCAAATAAAACAGTTGACTTAGTCAACTCGAATACATGGTAAGCTTGTTAACCATTTTCGATAAATCGTTCCTTTTAAATTAATTAATAAAATAATTTATTTAAATTATCCCACTTAATTGTTCTTAAAACATTTAATCCAAATTATTAACCTTTAGGTTAATTACGGACTTACATGCTTAGACAACTTATTTAAAATATAAGAATTTGTCATAATGAATCATTTTATAATTACTAATTATAAAATTTATAATAAATATTGATTTTATTTCAATAAAACTTTTATTTAAAATAATTTATATAAAATAGACATCAAAATCTGACTTTAGTTATAAAATAGATTTTATAACTTAATTTCAGTCAATTAAGCTGACTGTAAATCAATGTTTTATAACATGGATTTTTAAGCCATCTCCCGCCAATCATGTTATAATCCAAATTTCGACAGACCGATTTATTTTAAAAAATCCAAATCTATCGAAGCTCTAGTCAGCTGTTTGGTATCTTGTAGAAAAGACAAAGATAATAAATATATCAGAGCTCGGTAAACATCTAAAAGCAGAATGGATTAAATAACATAATCAAATATTGCCTTACTGAAGTAATAATACTGTCTAACCAGTATCCAAAGCTATCAATTCTCTTTCATAAACCTAACCTGCAAGTATGTTATGAGAAGGAGTTCAGAACACAAAGTTCAAGTGACTGGATAAAATATACATTTTGAAACAACCCTACGTATACCATTCAGTTATGTTTTCTTATTTATTAGGTTATTTTGGGTTAACAACACTCAAGGCTCTATACTCACGTCGTCGTACCCATCTACTTCCCAGTAGGTTAACCTAATATAGTATATATGTAGCTATACCCCACATCTCAAGGTACTCCCAATAGTATCCTCCTCGTACGGTCTCCACCGTCACTCCCCGGAAGCATATGCAACCTTCATCCTACGTCGAAAGACGGACGAAAATCCAAATCATTATGCCACATAATCGCATAGAACCATCATCGCTATGCCACACAAGCGTACAGATCGTTGTATTCAAACTCCTCGGCCGAATCAAGTCTTAACGCGGATTAAGTCTTACTGTCTATGATACACCACCCAATGCATGTATCTAGATCCTTACACCAACGTACTGTCTGCCGTAATCCGAGTCTCGTAATAGGGCTGCATCCAATGCACGGAACTCGGTCGGGAGCTTTCCATATCTGTAAAGGTCCGCCTCATTAGGCCTAAAATACAGATATCCAAAGGATGTTCCACATTTTCATGGTGGCTATGGCCCCTCCCTCAACTAGTGAAAGACTACATCAAGAGTTAAGTGACGTACCCCTATCAAACAATCTAACATCCAATTTGGAGTGTCCCGCAACCAGTGTCTAGATAGTGGAAGATCAACGGTCTATAGGTTTAGCACTAGTCTTTCCGCATTGCACTGACTACCGATGATAGGTATCTGACGATTATTATCCTGTATTGGCCCTGACTCTCCTCTCCGAGAAAAACCACAAAATCACCCAACGTTCGCCACAGCTTCTAACTGCCAAACTATCGTTGCAGTCATATACTCACCGGGTGGTTCCTTGCAGACCAAACCTCTACTAGTATAGCCTGAGCATGTACCGCACAGAGTACCAACACAAAGTAGCCTACCACGTCCCGTTGAAGCCATGTGCTTCTCTCCAGTCCCATAGAATAATCAGATAAATGTGCTCCTCTCATGCCTCCAGACATCAGATGATCTACCCTATTGGGTTCTTCACCTTCAGACATACAAATTGGTCCAAGCGCATCACACAAACATGTTATTAGATCCTATATCTAATCTTTTAATCATGCACTTGCTTTATCTCACCATGTTGCTAATTAACTTGATTATCCACATACCCACTTTATTCAAGTTACAAGGTTTATTAGCTCACAATTGATTGTTTACTTTCTTTATTCAGCCTTATGCCGCCAGAGCTGTCTTCCGCTTATTATTTATTATGATTATTAGACTTAATGCTTCCAATTATAAGTCTACCAATAATAAGCCTACTTTATTCTATCTTATTTAATCATGACTTGGTCTTACACCGTTATCACAACTTGTTGTTGTTTACTTATTAACTTAGTTCTCTTAACTAAGGTTTACCAATAAGTTCCCTTTTCATTTATTATAACTCATGTTATAATTCCACTTGTCCATAGGACAAGCCTACCTATAATTCATATAATTAATTATAAAAGGTTATATTCCCCGTTCATCACATTTTCCCTTGGTTACTTAACATTAACCAAGCTTTTACTGTTGTATCATTCATTCATTTACCGTCTTGTATATTCTCATTATTTCAGGAAAATATTTCACACACTTTATTATATTGTTAGTGGAAAGATGTAAAGATCCATTTCCATAAACATCAATCAAGATCCGTAGTTGCAAGCTATTTCGTTTATTTTCATCGTGGACATACATATATACTTGATTAGTCTGTAATACTGTAAAAGAATCCATGTTTCACACTAATCCTTTTTCCTTTCTTTTCCTGCAACTACATTTATAGTAATTTCTGTCCTTATGGAAATATAATCATTTTCCCAAAATTTAAGTAACTCGGTCCACCACAGATTTTTCCCCTTTTTATTTTCTGAGTTAGATGTTAATTCCTATTTTTCATTTACCATTTTCAATTACCGTAAATTTTCCATATTACTGTCAAACTAACATGTTTTCCAAATTACTGTCAAACTAACATGTTTTCATACCCTTCTGTTATAATTTATTTCAATTTATAGTCCATAATTCACAAATTCCAATATGCCCAAACTTCCCTTTTTATCATTCTTTTAGATTATTCCAATTTACTATCGCATTGTAATCTCAAGACTGTATGCATAACTATTATCAAATTTACCATTTTAGTATTACAGTAATTCTTAACCCAAACAGAGAATTAATTAAACAAATTACAACAACAATATTCTCATCTTATTTTAAATAGAATTCAACATAATTACCACAAATTATAGTTATTTAACTTGTTAAGAATTACGAGAATGTGAATGGTAAATATATCATTACCCAAAAGGTATAATTTTAAATCCATTCACCTGACAACTTTCCAATCCTTGAATCTTATTCAAATCTGCTATTTTATGGTATTCGTAATTGAATTTAATATTAAGATAACCATGGATTTACAAATCTGATGCTAAAAATAAGGAAAGAAAGAAATCGAAATAATTCAAATTCACAAGATTTACCCCTCGTTGATAAAAAAATCTGAACACATATATTGTAGATCTACATTCTTTGTTTTCAAATCTTAAATCAGAGTTTCCTAAAACTAATTTCTAATTTCTGAATGATTTGGAGAGAAAAGAAAATGTTAGAGCCTTGGCGTCGTGTAGTACCCCATAATTTTAAAAGACACTATAATATTGTGTTCGTTTTGGAATTCTGCTTAAGATAGACTCGGAGTTTGCGTAAATCAGACACCGTATGAAGAAAATATTAAGGTTTGAAGTTTATATACACATAAGAAAAAGGTATATATACAAATCAACTCTAGAAAATCAAAAATTAAAGTGCGAGAAAGGGAGGGAAATCATCCCGCTAGGGGTCGACCCCATGCCCCATGGGTCAACCCCTACAAGGGGGTGTCGACCCCGGGGTCGACCCCACCCAGATCTGGGGCAGATCCATTTTGTGAATGTGGACTTGTTTCTTGACCAGATTCGTTGACCGTTGGCTATAAATAGGACCTCATTTCTATTGTTTTATTCATAAAAAACAATGGAGACAACAAGGTGCTGCCTAAATTAGCCTATTCTTCTGCAAAGCTTACAAGAATCTCTGCTACAACATCAACAACCAATCCTCTGTTCTTTTGATCATGTCACAGTGAGTTTATGTTATTTTTAGATATAAACATTTAATAAGTAATCCTGACATGTTTATAAGATTGGATCTAAACATGTGCATGTTAATAACCTAGACCATAACTAGTCAGATCTGCCATTACTTGTACACCTAATCTACTGATTAGTTCTCATATGCCTATTCCTGATAAGCCTGTTCTGTTATCATCCCTAATTTTGTCATTCATATTCCCATTCTGCTACTAGGCCTATTTTTGTCAATGTATGCCTATTCGGTTACTATGCTTATTTCTGTCATCATGTGCCTGTTTTGTTATTATGCTTATTCCTGTTCTCTTCTCTCCCTCATTCCCTTTTTATTTTTATAGTCAGGCTACCTTAGAGCCTAGGACTACTGCTAAAGTATGCGAGCGAACGAAATTGGATATGGTTGGGAATGATATTGGGGCATAATTTGTATTGTAAAACACGAGTGGGATTTAGGGGCATAATCTATACCTAGATCTAAAACTTTAATTTGGGGCATAACCTGTATCGTGGACATGAATGGGATTTGGGGCATAACCTTGGATGAACATGAGAAATTGTTTAAGAATGAACATGCCTAATTTACAGCAATTAGAAACACAATCACCTAGTGCTGTCAACAAAGCTCCTCTCCAATCCGATACCACCATAGAATCAAACTTCATTGCTATATCATCTCAATCTTCATCACAACAAGAAATAGACATCACCAACTTGTGCCTATCTCTTCCCATTCATCAACATTATCAAATGCATCTCCCTATGGCTAATAACCACCAACACCTCCTAAACAGCCTATCAGTGTTCATTTACAATAACAGGCAACAATAACATCAAAACTACATTGCGACACCTCTCCTCAAAAAAACACACAGCATTGAACAATGCCCTCTCAACGAACATAATCAAATGCCATGACATAACAACCACCGTTCCTACACAGAAACACAGCAACCTACTTTTATCTTACACAAACACAATACAATTTCACAACCCTTTTACAACTTAATACAGTCATGCATCAAGATTGGAAAAAGAGCGATGAAGTAAGGATGAGCAAGTCGAACATCAAACCAAGAAAAGAGCACGGTGGTGACTCATTTGTTGATGTCAGATTTGCAGTAGAAACCAAAGCTAAAGCAGAGCAGGTTTGGATCACGAGAAAAGGTGAATGTAGTCAGTGTCAGATTGGATTGGGAAGGAGCTTGGCGATCGATGTTGCTTGGATCATGGAACACAGAGAGGCAACATGAAGGCGTACGAAGATTAAGGAAAGAGAACTGGATTATGTATCAAGGTTTATTTGGGATCATTTTCACAATCCTTTGACTCTTGTCTATTCCTCCCTTGCCTAGTTCTGATATCTTGTTAGAATATAATTAAAAAGGAGAAAGAGAGAGATTAAACATAAAACTCAAAAAGGAAATACATTGTTGATATTGACTTTATTAATTAGCGATTGGATATATATAAGATGTTTAAAAGACAAAACATTAAGGGTACATCTATTGGTATCCCGTTATTTGCTCTTCACCCCCATTAAATAGAAAATAAAATGCACACCCCAACTTTTTCTCTTCCTACTATGCTTATTCGAAAAATGCGCCTACTACAGTCTTATTCTTATTGTTCTTTTGTTTTGTACTTATTTCAAACATATAGTTTATTTGTGAAGCTCTCTTTAACATTTTAATTGAATTAATTAACGTTTGTAGATGGCGTCATTTATTGCCTAGCGTTGGTTACAGTAATTAATACCCTATATGAACGTTGATTTATTTAAATTAACACCTACCAAAGTGATGATTTAGTTATTTGTTATTTGGGCACTTGCAATTTATGTACACTGTCGATCTGTTCGATCTCAAAATACATAATTATGTACACCACTGACTTTACAACTTTTAAAATTTAAATTATTGTTTGTAATTATTGTCCTTAATTTTTTTAAATCACTTACATCGCTGATTTTTTATTTTAAGGATTGTTTGTAATTTAAACTCAAACATCATTTATGACTATTTTAGTATTTTTAATCATCACATAACTTTAGGTAGGTTATCTATTTTATTATTAAAAGGTATAATTAGAAATAAAAGTTTAAAATCTTAATTGGGGGTGAAGGGCAAATATTGAGGTGGTAATAGCCAAACCCAAACATTAAACTACCAACCTATTTCTTCACTTGAATTAGTTAAAGCAAAATAGTGTTGGATCTAGATTAACCCTAGAGGGGGGTGAATAGGGTTTATCGCAGATTATCATTGAGTTTATAATATTAAAAAAAAATCACAGCACAAATAATGATCAGTGTAAATAAATGCTGTAAATAAATAACACACAGATATACCCAGCTTCGGCAATCCTGCCTACTGCTGCATTCCCCAAGGTTTTTATTATAGAATTATACAGACTCCCGCATACACAAACTTACAGACTCGCGACCCTCGCTAACCGCCTACACAGTTTTGTACACTCGCAATACCTGCTGCTGTACTAACCCTATTCTAAAAACCCTGACTGATCTTTGTCCCCAAGATCAGATTTCCCCTGGCTATAACCCTATAGTCAGTAACCCCTAGTTTGACAGACTAGTAAACTGTTCAGATTGTTTTGCAAAAGAAATAAAAAAAAAACAATACAAATTCAAGCTTAAAATAAGAAAAATAGATAAAACCCTAGGAGATAAAGAATAAAGGGATATCCCCTTTTAGAAAACTTGGCTTAGCCCCTTTCTTCACATGGCCGGCCCATTTGCATTTTCTTTGATCCGATCTCCCTTTTGCTCTGAAGAAAAAAAACATGGCGGCTTCAAAACTGAGAAACTAGGGTTTCTTCTGGAATCCCCAAATCGATTCGTTGCTTGATGGAATTGGTTGATCTCCTTGTCTTTGATGATTACTCCGTGGCTTCCACTATTTTGCTTGATCGAATTTGGTACTTTCGGACGATCGAAACGATGGATAAAAATGTGAGTTTTCTGAAATTGATTTTTAATTCTTGCTTGAGATTTTTGCTTGCGGTTTCGATTGAACTGTTTGTGCTGTCGATACTTTTTGTGCCGATGATGAATTGGTGTCTAATATAGGGTAGAATCGAAACCCTAAAACTCTGATTTCATTATAATGACTTGACTGATTTTGCGGTTTCCCCTTTTGCAATTCTCGATCAAAAATTGATTTTCTGAAATCATTTGTTGCCTGATTTGATTAATTCGACATTGAATGGAATGAAGCAATTTTCTGGAAAATAATTTCCTGGCCCTTATTTGCTCGGCATGAATTTCTGAATTTATTGATAAAGAACTTGCAGAAAACAAGAAACAATTCGAACTAGTTTGTCATTTCAGGAAACTTCTTGTGAGATTGATAAATCGCTGTCATGCAGTTTTCCTGAAAGAAAGTTTATTGATATATACTTTTCAAAAACATTGTGGTCACATTAAAACTTGCCAAACATGATTTCTTGATTGAATTTTTGCCAGTGTATTTCCAGATAGTTTCTTTCCTCTTTTGCTTTGAGAGTTTTAACTGCTTTGATTGCTTGCTAAAAATGTATTTTGATTTCTGGAAAGAAATAATATGATTGCTGATTTTCTGGAAACATTATTACTGCTTATCCATTCCTTTCTGGAAATTTTAATTGTTGAACGATTCCTTGTCATCAACCTATTGTGCCACTGTATTCACTGTCATGAGTCCATTCTCTGGACTGCATTGAATCATGCACTCGAGCATGTATTGTTGCACCATTTACACTTTAATTTCCTTTGGACAGAACTAATGCTTGAGATCATGACCAAAACTGTTTACTGCCATGAGCAGCTGAATATAATCTTATATCATGTTTGTTGTGCCCTGTTTTGTTGAGACTTGAACTGTGAGTGACCACTTTAAAAAGTCTTGAACCTGATCATGTATGAGTTGCACCATAGACTTGTGTACTTTGAGCTGAACTAATCTGTTTGCACTCTTGAACTGCTGTGATCATTCCTTGATCATTTCATGCTCACTGATTTGATGTTGCACCTGTTTCACTATATTGTACCATGTTGAACTATATTCTTTCTTGCTTTGTCACTTTTATGTACATGCAGTATTACAATTGAGTATTTGCTCGAGCCATTTGAAAACTGAGTTGACTTGAATTTGCATTGCTCGACACCTGAGCTGCTTGCCTCACTTGCACTATATGATTTTGAAAAAAAGTTTTGTACACTTGCTGTGTACACTTGGCATTCTTGTTGCACATTGAATTTGCTGTTTTGATTATTGAGTTTCCTTGACCACTTTGTCTTTGCTGTATATGTGCATGCTTGTGCCACATTGCCTTGTCCATTGTAAACTGCCGACCATATCTATGCTGTACAGTTTTGTGCACCAAACAAGTATGTTTTTGTGACTTTGACTTTGTGAAACACCTGAGTTTCATCACTTTGCTGACTGACTTGAATTTGAGTCTGAACTGACCATACTTGTGCATGCAAGTACTTCCTTGGATCATTTGCTTTGAGCATGAATTTGCTGCTTTATTATACATTGACTTGAAATGGCTTGAATCATGAAATTTGTTGATGAACCAGTCTTGAAAAATTTGAGAAGATTTGACCTTTTGCTCGACCACTTAAAAATGCTGTACACTTGTTTGAACTTCATGATATTGCCCTTAAACTTATCACCATATATGCTTGGTCATTTGACTTTTAATATTTGGTTTTATGTTGATTTTGGCTCCATGTTGACTTTGCTGATTTTTGTTGAAACTGTTTTTGTGCACTTTGTTGCTTCGACCATTCTGCTTTGTACTTTACATTTGCGCTGTGTCGAGCTTGGTCCATGCGACTGCTCCACAGCTGTATACACTGATTGGCGAGGCAGTGCACACGTGTATTTATACACGTGTGTATTTGCAGCCATCAAAAAAAATTTCCTTTCCCTGTACATATACAAACTGTCTGTCTAGACACAGATTTATCAGATCAAGTCATGAAAAATGATGAGAAACACACCAGAAATCTGAGGCAAATAGAAATTTTTAAAAATAAAAATCAAATCTGCATGTATTTAGTTTTTATTTCTATTGCAGTGTACTGTGTGTTTCTGTTTCATGTGACAGGTAAGAGGATGAGACTGGACTGAAGTGACTGGACTGAAAACTGTGAAGACAGAAGACAAGAAAACATAAAGCAGTGAATGAGCGTAGTGTTAGTAAATGTGTATATATATGAGTCTGTGTAAATGAATGTATATATGAAATTAGTGACAGAGTTATTCTATAGTGAGGAGGTGTGTATATGAAGTCTGTTATGAAATGAAATGTAATACAGAGATGTACAAATAATGGAGTATAAAATTTGTACTGTTTGATATTGAAATAAAATATTCTATTCGAATAAAATACTGTGAATATTTAAATTTCTGTGCAGTTGTACTTTATTTAGATAGAAATATTATATTCATGTATGTTGTGTGATATATGAAACAGTACAATTACAGACACATATATGATAATATATATTTGGTTGTTATCATCAAACAAAAATCATATAATTGTGTATACAACACCGTTATATACAACAAATAGTGCATTTTTTACACAACTAGTCAAGCTAATTCTTTTTTCTTGATTTGCATTAAAAAGCATGCACACTCTCATCAGTTTCAAAGTCAGATAGAGTGAAGTTTAACTATCATAGTCCAGAAATAATGTATGCCGATAAGGTGGTGATGAGTCCAAATTGACCAAAGCATTTGGTTTTTGTAAAAGAGAGAGTTAATATGACATGTAGCAGCAACATTATTTCAAAAGAATGGGAATCTAATACCCAATCCACCCTCCTTGTAAGGCTTTTTCATTTTATTTATTGTATGTGTGGGAATTGGCTTCTTGCAGTAGGGGCTGCCCGACCATAAGGAGTGACAACAAGCATTTTCTATCGTCTTCAAAATAGCTTTAGGAAGAATAAAAGCTCATGAGTAATACCCAAATAGCAGAGCCCCTGATGCATGATAGTGAGATTGGCTACGTAAGGTTACTTCGATTTGTTTAGTCATAGGGAGACTGTCAAACATGGTTGTTAATTTCTATATATTAACTTGCATGCCATTAGCAAGGTAAAATTAATGGATAGGATGAGGAAGAATAAGGTTGGTATCCACTTGAAACTTAGGGAGCATCCCTCATGAAGACAGAAGCAAGGAAAGGGGGTGACGGGGGAAAATTCGTTGTTTCATGTACGAATGTATCCATATAGAAAAGGGGCCATACCGCTCCAATTGGCAATATAGAAAACTATCCATCAATGTTCGTATAGAGAGTCGAGGATTTTTCCCCCGTTTACCAACAGATAGAAATCTATCCATTGGCATCTAATGTGTCCACATAAAGAATGAGCCATTTTGCACCATTTCCAATGTTATTTTTAAAGTACCTTCCCTCTTTTCCTCCCACGAAAGCCAGCTTCCTTGTTGTTCCATTCTTGAAATTTTTCAGTCCCTTTATCAATATTTGTTTCAGGTAAATTTCTTCACTATTATGCTTATTTTTGTCAATCACATATATTTTGTTCAATTTTTATTTTCAAAATTTTAGCATTTTCAGAATGTCAAACCGTTAAAAATGCTATCGATCTTCGGAGTGTACAAGATTTCTATTGAAAATGGTCATATCCACTTATGCCAAATGCGGTGCGAACAATAAAGATGTGCACAAAGTCATTTCTTGAAAATTTAACTAAATGGTGGAGGAAATTAACATGCAAAGATACATTATTTTCTAAAATTGGTAGATGATACTGAAGTTGGGCACAAATATAAACCTTAGAAAAGAGTGGGTCAAATGACAAAGTTTGGATAACATATCTGGCGTTGATTGGTATCTTAATAGAAAAATTGTTTCAGGCAGCGATGACTGGTGGAGTGATGATGCAAATATGTTTTCGAAAAGAAAAAAAATACAATTTTCACTTATTTGAAATTGTTTCATACTTACTTTATTTTACTTGTAGGAATTCAGTCGAAATATTGTGAAATATAGAAAACCACTACTTGATACTTTGGATTAGCAAGCCATGAAAAATTCACTCCAATTCCCCTTTCCCTCTTAGCAGTCCATGGGGTTTTGAGAGGTCTCAAAATCCCCTTGATGATACCTAAGATCAAGGACAAATTTACTGAAATGTTACACACTGTTATGAGAAATACAGATTTATTCAGCACGCTTAACGATGATGCTAAGGATTGCTTATCATATACGACAAATATCGATTGTGTTTCTACAAACTATAAATCTTTTCTGACCCAAAGTAGCGATGGAACAAATAGGATTGTTATAAAACTGTATTTTTATATTAATTATTTTTACAATTTATGAAATGTATTTGTTTATATATTTTAATTAATATGCATATATTTCAATTTTTGTATTGTTGTTTCATTTCAATTAAACGCATACTAACAACAAAACAAATGATTAATTAAATATAAAATAATTAAGTTTAAAATCACAAATAAATACACTGCTTAAATGCTCCACTCGAAAATGCAAATACATAAATTGTTTAACTCACAGCTAAGTTTGTATTCTGCACATAAATACCTTGCTAAAATGTCACACTACCGTTGCATGCAAACGCACCCTTAAGCTGTATGGTTAAAACTAGAGGTGTTAATCGAGTGGACCGGATAGAAGGGTGTTCGTGTCTTATCCAATAAGACTTTTGTACGTACACAGATCAGACAAGGAGTTGGTTCGGACATTGTTCGTACGAGCCGAACAATGGACACACAAAGTTTGAGCAACAGAAAAACATCGAACATTTTTGGATGGAAATATTTCCGTACACTTTTTCTTGTCCTAAATCATGTCCTAAATAAGAATCGTACGGACACGGACCAGACATCATACGTCTTTGGACTTAGTCGTACAACGGGCTGACATGTCTTTTAACATCCCTAATTAAAGCCACCATAACCTTATTAAAAAATAAGAACTAGCAGAGAAGAATAAGCTTGCTATCCTTCTCAAATATTTAAAGTAAAATAGTACTACATATGCATTTATTTATCTGTGCTAACATTGCTAGCAGTTAAGACTATAAACAAAAACTAGGTTACTCTTTTATTTTACTGAACAATTGTAAAGCGATCTGTACCCATTCTTTGTATTCGGCCCACATACGTTATTTTATATTGCCTATAAACGCAACATTGTAATTTGCTCAGTCATTTTTCAATAACAAATTACATTGTCTCAAAATCAAACATTATCAATACTTTCTCTCTGACAAACCTTCATATGAACTTAAGCTAACATCATAACATGGTATCAGAGCAATTATCTCATGCTTAACAACAATCATTGATCCATCCATTATTTTATATTGCGGTAGTGAATTTTTGAATCCATCGGAAAATTCTCATCATTTGGATTCCTTTCATCATAGGATAATTACCCCATCATTTGGAAGTTGTTGTTGATTCCCTGCTTGTCACTATGCCTTGCCAAATTATTGGCTGCATCGGTATTACTACAAAGAATCAATAGGTGCAATTCTGAAATATTTACCGATCATGAAAAAAAATCAAGAAATCATCACAGTCAAGAAGTTGCCATTCAGGAAAGCCATCAGAAAGGACTTCAGAAATCTTATTCAAGACTAAACAAGATTGCAACGATCTTGATCGAAACAAAATTTCTTAATATCCCAACTCAAGGCAAAGGAATTTAGAATTACTTAACTCTGTGGACGTTTTATCGTCGTTGTTGTCATTCATGGCTAGTGAAAACAACTTTGCATCCTCGAATAATGTGACTGAAGTGCAAACCAATGCAGCAGCAAAAAGTGTGATAAAGACTGTAATCAACCCAGAAAGTCAACTGATTACAATCCATCTCGAAGAAAATAATTATCTTCTTTGGAAATTCCAAGTTAAAACAACAATTCAAGGATATGGGCTAGAAGACTACATCCTTGGAACTCTGCCAGTCCCCCAAAATTCATCACTTACACACAAAACAGAGTGGTTAACAATGAAGAGTATATTGAGTATCATAGACAGTACAAGTTAATCAGTTCTTGGCTACTAGCTTCTATAAGTGCTAATTTACTATCTCAGGTAACTGGATGCGAAACATCAAATGAAATACAGTCAACTATTCAAAAATCTTTTAATAGCCAGCCTGCATCAAAGATCATGTTCTATAAAAGACAATTGTAAAGCTCAAGAAAGGACAATTTATCCATGAGAGAGTATCTTGCAAAGGTAAAAGATATTTGTGTTCATCTTGAAGCAACAGGTCAGAAAATAAGTGAATCAGAACAAGTAGCTACTATTTTAAATGGTTTAAGTGGCGATTATGAAGCAGTGGTGGCTATTATCTCCTCTCAAAAAGTTATGTGTTCTATGCAAGATGTGAATTCTATTCTACTTGCACATGAAGCAAAAATTGAAACCAAGAAATCACAATTATTTGATTTATCTGTCAACTATGCAAACTACAGCAAAAACAGGAAACAAAACTGATCAATCAGTGCAAATGGATGGATAATCTAATAGATCCAGAGGTAGAGGAAGATGGTACAGCAGTAGTGGCAGACCTAAATGTCAGATATGTAAAAAAATAAGACACACATCAGCAAAGTGTTACTTCAGATTTAATTCCAACTATATGCTAGGATAGAGTCGGAACAATCAAAGAAATTCAAATCCAGATGCAAATATGGCACAGATCGAAGTCAACACACAAACTGAGCGTTCAAGAAGCAATCAGACTAAAACTGATGACATACGAGATGACAACTGGTACCTAACTCTGGAGCAACAAATCACATTACAAATAATCTGGACAACTTAAATATTGGTCAGAAGGAGTATAGAGGTAATGAAATTGTTCACATTGGTAATGGTCAAAGGTACAATATTACACACATTGGCTTTGGCAGTATTAGAGGTAAAAACAAATGTATTTAAACAATTTATTAAGGGTATCATAAATCAAAATTACTAAGTGTATCTCGGTTTGCTAAAGACAATAGTGTTTCTTTTGAATTTGATCCTGGTCACTGTTTAGTTAAAGACATACTCACTAATGAAATTCTTTTGTAAGGCAAGACTGATAAAGGACTATACAAGTTCAATGTTGTTAACTTTGGAAGTAGTATTGATAATTCTGAAAAGATGGTAAAAATAGTATGAACTGTTATATGTTTGAAACTCAGAAAAAGAAAGGAGTTTTTTATTCCTGGCATGTCAAGTTAGAGCATATTAATGTTTTTTTTGAAACCTAGTTAGAGCATCCTAATGTAAATGTTGTCAAACAAGTTTTACTAGATAATAACGTCTCATTTGATGATATAACTTTGCCACATGTGTGTACTCATTGTCAAATGGGCAAAAGCCGTAAGTTATCATTTCTTGATTCACAAACATATTATGATAAACCACTTGAATTGGTTGCTATGGATTTATGGGGACCAATACCAGTGAATTCAGATTATGGTATTAACTATTATATGTCATTTGTTGACTCATGTACAAGGTACACATGGGTATACTTCATAAAAACAAATCTAAAACTAGTAGGGTTGTTGTGTATTTCATTAGTAAGGCTAAAAGACTGATTGGACAACAACTAAAACTTTCCAAACTAATGATGGTACATCATTTAAACCACTACGTGATTTCTTTCATAACTAAGAAATTACACATAAGCTAAGTTATTCATATACTTCAAAATAAAATCGTCTTATAAAAAGGAAGCATAAACAAATAGTTGAGTGTGGTCTTATATTGCTAGCACAAAGTTCACTTCCAGTGAAATTTGGCTAGATGCATTCAGTACGGTAGTGTATCTAATAAATGGACTACCCACTATAGTATTGAAAGGCAAGTGCACAATAGAAGTTTTGCACAATGTAGAACCAAACTATCTGCAATGACCCAACTTTTCCATACCATTTAAGCAGATATTTAACCACCTATGTCCAACTTAAAAAGCACAGGAAAACGAATAGTTAGGAGAAAGAAATTAGAGAATGAGAAAAAGAAAGAAATATTGGAATAGAAGAAGAAGAAAAACATCAACACTACAAATTCAGAGTAAAATGGAATCTCACAGTGGAACGAATAAAATATAGTGAAAATTAGGCTCACATCCCTAAAACATTTCAAAATATAAGCCACGTCCAGTGTAAAGATTTATCCATTTCCGGTCCCTAGAATTGAGGTGCCGCTTTTCTTTTTTGGGTCCAAACCGCCTCCTGCTGCTCCCCTTCGTCTTTTCCCATTTCTGACCAGAAAAAAATGCGCCAGCCACTAAAAAAAAAAAAAAAATTCAAAAAATAGGAAATATTCTCAGAAGCATTCGCCAAAAAAAAAAGATGCATACTTCTGTGCAACTATTGCCAATAGTAGCATACATTCATGCATATATTCATATAGTGTATTTATGTTGAAAATCTGGACCAATATACGCATATATGTATGCAACTATTTCCAATAAACCGCATACATGTATGCATACAAAGTTGAACTGAGATTCAAGTGTTGCGCAAGTGTTGCGAATATTTGCATACATGAATGCAACTATTCTGTATATATGCATGCATGTGTGCAACAAAGTTAGAAGGGGCGATGGCTTCTGAATTTGCGCATGAATGTATGCATGTATTCTGTATAAGAGCATAACTGTGTGTAACAATGTCTGAAAACGGTGAATGGTTGAAAAACAGGCCAAATTTGAATATATGCATAAAACGATGCATATATTGGTGTTTTGCTGCACATATGTATGCATTTATACTGCAGTTTGGCGCAACACTGAAATATAAGCATGAATGTATGCAACTATGTACGAATATGTGCATCTTTTGATGCAAAAACCTGCTGTTTCGCCGTTTTGTGTTATTTTGGGTTTTGACGTGGTTTTTGATTGTTTTTTCACCTGAATTTTTTGGTGTGAACATGTTTTATTTAATAATGAATTTACATGATTTTTTTTATTTTTTTATATGTTTATGAAAAATAGGGACCTAATTTACATGAAAAGTTGGACCGGATGTGAGCCTAATTTTGAAACTTAATAGGGACCTGTGACAAACGGACCCTAAAATATAATACCTCAATACTCTTTACACAAAGAGAAAACTGTATATATATATATATATATGATTACATAATCATAGTACACAACCAGATCAACCTATATAATGCTGATAAATACAACACACACAATGGAAATAAATTAATACCTAATGCAATCTGGAAAATATACACGGTCTAACCCGAGCACATTTTGAGAAAGCAAAATCACTCGGATCAATCTGGAAAACTTCCAAAGATAAATTCACATCGCAAACAACTTGCTTAACTTTAGGAAATCATTTGAAAGAATGGATCTCTCGTAAGACACGACCATAGATAAACGTGGCACATATTTTTACCTTGTGATAACCAAAATACTTTTTATACCAAAATTCTGTGATATTATAATAATGCCTATCAAATCACAAATAAAATAGGAATATAGCTGAAATGCTTGCATCTCACTTTCCGATATAGTTGGTTTACAACTAAAATCGTATGATTCATATTGGAGTTTGGATTCCCAACATTACTGTGTTTGGAACCACCTTCCGATCAGTGTCATCTGGAGATGAAACACTGGGGTTCAACAAGAACATCATTCAATCTGGCCACACATGACCGGCCACTCATTTAACTTGAGTATACCGAATATATCATCGCCACGGTTGGGATCAGCAACCGTAAATTCCATAGCATATAATAAAGGAACAACCGATTTCTCTAGATCATGTGATGGTTACCCTAATAGGTATGACCCAGATAGCCATGTTGCCTGACCGATTTCGATCATTTCCACGTTGATGAGATTTGAGGTCATGATTACCTTCCCAGAAACATCACATCAAACTTTGAATGCCATATTGTTAGATCCATCTAATCATTAATTGATTTACACAAATATACTATGGGTGTTAAGCCAAAAGAAGTTACCTTCTTCACTAGCATATTCAGTATATTTGTAAAAATCAACTTACATGATCTAGGAAATACTCTATCAAATGTTCATCCATACAAGTTCACTCTAGGACAAAATGAAATCAAAGATACCTCAGAACATGGAGGTTTACTGCTACAAGTTTGATCTCAGTAGTTAACCAGAGACATTAGCAAGAAACCCTCTCGATCCATAGATCTATGTGTTTAAATGATCTCTATAAGCATCCCTGTAAGTTAGTTTCAAATGCAAACTCGGTTTGAAGTGGTCTTGGTTCCAGTTCCCATCCTGGTCTCTTTGAACTAACACGTTAAGAGTCAAATGAGATATTTTTTTGTAAGAAATATATATAACAAAAGGAGAAATAAGCCATTGTCCAACAGGTCACAAAAACAAATTATGTAGGAATGGCTACATTATTCATGCACACACAAAAACAAAACAGAACAAGAAAAATAACAACTGACGAATATAGATAAGAACAAGCAGGGCTAGTAGAAAATAAAAAAGCCGACACCAAGCGGACCCTCAGAAGACACTTGCCAACTATGTTGCAAGCGCCAAAGACATCACATGTCCGATGATATAGGATAATGATCCGATATAATTCTCTGTACAGTGATACCAGCCATATGAAATCTTTCCCTCCTGTACCAAGAAAAGTCAAACTGAAAGCTCCTGGTCCACCTTTGAAACACCAACTCCAGTAATCTTCTGAATTGCTCCACCAAAAAAGCATTGCCAACCAGCAAAAGATCAAAGCGAAACAATCCAGAAAACCTAAAAACCGTGGACTTACGACACTCGCAAACAACATAAAAATAAAAGGGGGAATGGTAAGGAAAAACAACAATCAGAAAGAGATGTAGGGGAGAACCACCCGAACAATAAAATCCAGAGCAACTTCAGTCGATCCTTGCTCTAGGAGCAGGTAGAACTACAGAAACAAACAATATATTCTCCAGTCTCCTCAAGCAGGTTCCTAATACACCCCTAAACGGCCTACCCCGGAAAGCATCATTTCTTACCCACCGAATGATGGTAGGAGGATCCATCGGAATCTCATCAAATATTACCTTGTTTTGCATGCATCAGATATGGCAGCCGATAAGGCAAGGTATGTGACAAAAAAGGATCAAACGAAAAGACTTACCGGAGATACTAGTCCACCTGTATTTAAGTAAATCAGAGGAAGAAGAGACGTTACCTTGGAGCTTAATTATATTCGCAAAGCAATTCCAGATAGTGGTAGCAGAAAAACTACGAAAAAACAAGTGAGTTATAGATTCCAAATCACCTAACTCGCAGTACCTGCAACGAAACACGATAGGGATGCCAATTCTTTTTAGATTCACGTCTAGTGGTAGCCCTTCATGCCAGGTTTGCCACACGAACAAAGAGACCTTTGGAGAAATTTTTACATCCCAGATGAAAGAAAAGATATGAAGACTTGGAGCCGACGTCCTAGCCAAGCTCCACGGCGCCTGAATCAAGAAAGTGTTGCCTTCCCATTCGGACCCACCACCTTATGCGTCCGAAAAGGCTTTGATGGATAGCATGTGTTTCATGTCTCACTAGCATAGGATGGGAAACCAGAGTAATACATGCTCGCAACCCTGTGATATTTAGCATGGAGAAACGTAGCCCACGGAGAACCGTTCCCTCCAAACTGTGCTCACAACTTACAGGCAAAGGCAGAAAGACGTCCTTGGGATTTCGAGAACCAAACCCTCCTCCCTTTTGGGACGACAAATGATGTCCCAAGAAAATCAATGATGTCGAGCGTTGTCCTTTTTACCCAAAAAAAAAGACGTAGCTAATGAACAATAAGAATGGGAAAAGGAAGCAGTCGGGGTCATGGCAGTAAAGACATGTGATCCAATAGAGTCCAATATTGACTTTATGTGAACTTGTCTTCCTACTTGAGAAAGAAGAGCCACATTACAGTGAGTGATCTTGCCCCTAGCTTTGTCCGTCAAGGGATCGAAAATGGTGTTGATCTTTCTACCTTGCATGGAACAATACCAAGATAAGGTAAGGGAAGGGAGGTGGCCTTGAAACCAGTTAAGCCCTCAATCCAAAAATATCTAATCAGTGACAAATCTTTCGATGAAACAAAGCAAATTTTAGCAGTATTAACGAGTTGGCTCGAGCATGTCTCGTGCTACTGGATGAGGCTGAGCAGACAACGAATAGAGTGATGACTACCATTAGTGATGATAATGCCGTTAATGAATGATAAGGAAGAGAGGGCAGCCCCTAGGGATGTCAAACCTCTGGATCTGAATTGCAATTGTAAGAGAATGCAATCCATGAATGAAGGCCTTAACAGCGATGACAGACAAGGAAGGTGAAAGGGGATCTCCCTGACGAAGACCCCTACCAGCCTTAAAATAAACGTTGGTTGATCCAGTAATAAGAACAGAAAGCTAACAGTTAGAAATAAGCCTCCAAACAAGACCAATAAGGGATTTCAAGAATATGAAATCCCTCGGCACCTTAATAACAAAAAACCAAGACATGCAGTCGTAAGCCTTAGTCATATCTAACTTAACAACTACATTAGAACTCCTAACCTTCTGATTGATCTAGGAAATTAGCCCCTAGGATAAAAGGACGTTGTCTATGATCAAGCGTCCTTTTACAAACCCATCCTGAGAAAATGAGATAATACAATCCAAAAAAGGTTCAAGTAGGGTGGCTAGCACTTTAGAGATAACCTTATTCGAGAAGTTGCATAAGCTAATGGGACGAAAATCCGCGCAAGAGAAGAAGAAAAACCGAATAGCCTGACAGAAATCCGTATGGATAATCGGCCAAACACTGCGATAAAAGACCCCATTGAAACCATCAGGCCACCTCGCACTATTATTACTTAGTGCAAAGACACAAGCACATATCTCTTCCGAGGAAGGAGGTACAGTAAGGTCCACACTCTCCAAAGGTAGAACAAGACTGAGAATGAAAGTTAAAAGGAACGGATCAGAAACTAACACAAAGGGACAACCCAAAAACGACTGGAACTAAGAAAGAACAATTTCCTATATGTCCTCCGGCGTGGAGGCCAATGAGAGATCAGGGCGAAGGATCTGCCGAATCGAAAGAAGACTGTACTTCTTTTGGATAAACAAATGGAAAAACTTGTAATTCATATCTCCTTTGACCACTCACTTGATCCTCGCATTCTAGCGAAGATAGTCACTCTTAATACGAAGTTCCGACGAGAAGGCAAGCTGGACTAGCGCCCAAGCTTCCTTATTAGCCATCGAAGGATCCTCGTGAAAGGACCCTTCAGCTAAGATAAGTCGTTCTTCGACCGCTCTAACATGGTCGAATATGTTCATTAAAACTAGCGCGTTCCAAACCTTAACACAAGCCTTGAGATGGTGCAGCTTACGAGAAAACACAACAGCAGGGGAACCAGTATCATAAGGATACAAAGATCTTCCACAACTTGGTGGAAAGAGTGGTGTGATCTCCACATGCTCTGGAACCGAAAAGCCGATGGACCAGAAAGTGATAGGGGACAACAACAGAGAATCATAGGAGCGTGATCTAAGAATGTACAGTGAAGATGGGAGACAAAATATGTGAAGGGAAGATTGAACCAATCTTCTGATCCGAATACTCTGTCAAGTCTAGAAAGAATCCAGTTAGGCCCTTCTTGGTTGTTACACCAAGCAAAGGCGGAGCCGACGAAGGAGATCTCAAAGAGACCCGAACGGATGATGAAAGCATTGAAATCTGCTATCGTGAACCGGTTAACAACATTGCCTCCCCGTTTCTCAGCTTGACAGGCGACTACATTAAACTCCCCTCCCAAAACCAAGATCTGAAAGCAAAAGGATGTCGAACCAGAGGTTTAACCTCTCCACCCAATCACACTTTGCATAGACGGCCGAAAACAAGAAAGATGAAGCGATGAATGGTGTTGAGAGGACAACCAAGAGAAGTTGGTCTGAGTCAAAAACTGGGCGAAAGACCATGTCTTTGGACCAGAGGATCCAGATCTTTACAGACACATTAGGCATGGATCCACCAAAACTGTAACGACCCGTATTTATACGGATAATAATTTATTTAATTAATTATTTAAATAGTGAAAATGGTTGTCCAATTAAATTATATTGAATATTTAATTTAATTAAATAATAGAATAATATATTTAATTCTGAAATAATCAGAACTGGTGAATTGACAATATAATGTGAACTGGATAATTCAAAATATATATAATTCAGTTTGGAATTGAATTCGTATAACGAATATATTTATATAAACGAAGTTTGAACGTATAATTATATTATAATTAAAATCGAGTTTGAAGTGGCGCGGCAGTTCGTTAATTGGAGATTTGAACTTCAACTGAAAATACAGGAGCCGTTTTAAATCAGATTTCTGTGAAACAAGAAACGTTGGGAGATGGTGAAGTATGTTTTTCTAATGGAAGAGAAAAATCAGGATTTCATTGTGTAGAATTTGATTTATGTCCAAATCAAATTTTAAAATAGTCGCTATAGAATCGTTTATCGACTGTAACAGTTAATTCGATATAACTAGATACCGGTTTCGAATCTAGACAAGATTCTTTTGAGATGTAGTGATAATTTAATTTTTATAATTTTATTGTAATTTTTAATTAATTAAATACGCAACTTTTTATTTGGAGTATTTTGCACCCTGTAATCAACATTTTGGGGTTTCACAATATGAGTTGACCTACCAATATTATTATATTTTTGGAATCGTGACACCTTGCTCGTCACAAAGTATGTTTATTTTTGTCGATAGAAATCTGTAAACAAGTAGAGTTTCATATAACGGATACGCTAAATTCAAATGGACACAACGCACATGAAGGAACATGCAACTAAATTATAAATTCTGAACATTTGAACTTTGGTACAGACGAGCTACAAATGATGCACTAGAAACATTAGTGATGATATATATGGGTTGCACATATAAACGTCTAACTAGAAACCAAAATTTACAAACAGGAATTTTACAACAAGACTTACCTTCCCGGCATGTGCCTACATAAACAAGTACTGAAGCATTAAACAGAAAGAATGGCTCTTGTGATTCCACATTTCAACAGAAAGAATGGCTCTCGTGATTCCACATTTCAACAGACAAAAACATTCGAACACCATATATAAATACACACCCATACCTTTCCTAAACCTAATATTTTTTCCACAGTCAAACACCAGGAAAAAAACCTCCCCAAGTTATTTTTCTCTCCTTCCAGTAAAGTTCGAACTCAAAAGAAATCGAAAACAAATACAAATAAAATCCATTTAATGGCAAAATCGGGTTCCTTGTGTTTGTATAAGGTAGCTCTTCGAATCTGCACCCTCCCCATGATGTTCGATCTCATTCTGGTCGAGGTTGGTTTTGGGTCTTGCGAACTAGGGTTGGGTTATCTTCGAGTTTGGTGCATCAATTGGTAAAATGATTGTTGTATTTGTGTTTGTGCATGGAAGGAGCACTTAGTTGCGAAATTTTGGGGGATTCTGTTCAAAGAAATGTCGATCACTTTCACTGGCTCGTGCATATCGCGACTGGATAATAGGGTGCGAGAGGGACAAAATGGTGATGGAGTGTTGAGATTCTGAAGTGATGAACGATAGTGTATTCGGTTTGAGAATCGATGAAGTATTGATGGAAGGAATGGAGATCGAAGTGGGGTTAGTCGCATTTGGAACGTCTGTAGCTTACGGGATGGTTTGGGGGGAAGAAAAGCAACTAGCGGGTCAGGTTGGTATTTACGTTGGTGGGCCGGAAGAAAGGTTAAGGCCCATTTTAAATTTAAGTCCAAAGTTTTTATTTTATTTAAATACCGTATTTACTTGCAATCTAAATATCCTTCACTTATTTTATCGGAATTGGAAGAAACTGGATCCGTTGGGATCGTATGGACGGTGGCTCCATAATAGAACTGATTGGGAGCGAATCGGGGCTCATTACAATTTATAGCGAAATAAATTGTCCGTCTGAATCAAGCGATGGTTATCGTTATTAACGATGATCGTCCAATGTGAGTAAAACTCACCAACTCTGAACAATTATATTTCTATAACGTAATTTTAGAACTGATAATTATCTGTTGATTGCTTGTTTTAACTGTTTGGTTGAATTGCTTATGTATTGATTGAAATTATAGATAATGATATATATATATATATATATATATATAAATCATTAATCTAATATTGATTCTGTTTAGCAGAATATTTCATATTGAAATGAAATCGATGTTAATTTTATTGTTTAACATCTGTGATGCAGGGAAATAGGTTGGAGGAATCCAACTGGATTCCTTAACATTTATTTTACTTTTTTTCATATATTTTGATATATGATGTGATATATAATCTGTTGTTGATTATATGGGTTTAAATGATATCTATCATTGTTATTTGGTATTTTAAATACCATGAGAAATACTGAGATGAAAAAGGGGGATTTTCAAAGTATATTTGAAAATGAATTATTAATATAAAATCAATGGATTTTATATATAAAAGGAAAAGGATTTTATAAAAGAAAATAATTATAAAATCAAAGGATAAGTTATGAAAGGGAAATATTTGTAAAACAAACATAAAAGGAAAAATATTGTGAAACAAATAGGAAAAGAAATATTTATTTAGAAAATAAATATATAGAATTAAAAGGAGATATTTGCAAAACATGTACAAATAGAAATTGAAAAGAGAAATATGTGCAAAACATTTACAAATAAAATAGAAAGAGAAATATTTGTAAAACATTTACAAATAAAACAGAAAGAGAAATATTTGTAAAAAAACATTTACAAATAGAATTAAAAAGGAAATATTTATTTAGAAAATAAATAGAGTTATAAAAGGAATTTATTAGAAAATGGAAGGACTGTTATATAAGGAAATATTTGGCAAATGAATAGAATTTTACATAAGGAAAGCTTAGACCCGTGCTTCGCACATGGGTATAACGTGATATGGATTTGAAGCAAGGATTTTAAAAAGAATCTGTTTTAACTAATAGATTGAGAAGATTAATTTATAAATGATATTTTATAAATTAAGAAAAATATTTATCATTGGATAAATGGAATATATAAGTCAGGACTTATATAGGGAAGTAAGAATCGATTTCAACATCGATGTTTGAAACTAAATATGGACGTAGAGTAAATCAAAGGAGTTAATAAAAACGTGTTAATCAAAAGGAGTTATAAATGTTATTCAATTAGAGTTAACCAGTTAAAGTTAACGAGTTAGAGTTAATCAAATAGAGTTAATCGATTTGAGAGTAGAGTTAATCGATTAGAATTAGAGTTAATCGATTAGAGTAATCGAATAGAGTTAATTTAAGAAAGATAATCGAATATAGTTTATTCGAAAGAAGGATTATCAAATACTAGTTATTCGAAAGAGACAATATTGAATATAGTATAATCGAAAGAGAGATTTTCGAATAGTAGTTATTCGAAAAGAATTATCGAATATTAGTTATTCGAAAAGAGTTATCGAATATTGGTTATTCGAAAAGAGTTATCGAAAATTCCTTATTCGAAAAGAGTTATCGAATATTCGTTATTCGAAAGGGTTATCGAATATTAGTTATTTGAAAGGAGTTATCGAATATTTGTTATTCGGAAGGAGTTATCGAATAGTTGTTATTCGAAAGGGTTATCGAATATTAGTTATTCGAAAGGGTTATTGAATGTTAGTTTATTCGAATAGAGTTAAAAGGAGTTATCGAATATAGTTTATTCGAATAGAGAAAGGAGTAAATCGAATATAGTTTATTCGAAAAGGGTTAATCAAATATAGTTTATTTTAAAGGAGTAAACTGATAGGAGTTAATTGATAAGAGTTAATCCATTAGGGTTAATCAAATAGAGTTAATCAAATAGAGTTAATAGAATAGAGTTAATCAAATAGAGATAACTGATAAGATTAAATCGATCAGAGTTAATTGAATAGTGTTAATTGGATAGAGTTAATCAAATATGGCTATTCGAAGAGTGATTATCGAATATAGTTTATTCGAAGGAAAGAGTTATCGAATAGAGTTTATTCGAGAGAGAGTTATACGTTGAAATTTGATTATATCGAATGTTGGAAAGTACTATTTACTTTTAGATTTTTAAATCAAGATTTGTTTATTTAATAAACCGGTTATTTATTTATTTAAATTAAGTAATAAAAGTTATACTTAAGTTAATATAGTTCGGAAGCATGTGATTATAACACTAATGTTATTATCAAATGATTTCTGTAAAAGAAGTGGATTCGTAAATAGAAATCCGAGAGTTACGTAAGGACATTTGTTAAAGATTTAAAAGATAAACTTTGACTATATTTCGAAGTTAAAATGTTGTTCAGTTATGGTCTGAGAGGTAATTATACCCCAACTTGATTGACTTCCTTCTTAACTAAGGAATGGTAAGGTTTGATAGTGAAGGTTGGTTAAGTGAATATAGTTAATGAAGGTAATGGTTTGAATTGGCATAGAGATGTTTTATTTAAACATTTGTTTAAATCCAAGGAATGAGTTTTGGAAACGTTTTCCAAATATAGTCAAAGATATTTTCTAATCATTGAAAATGAAATGTTAGATGGTAAAGAATACTGGAATGACAGTGATACGTGGAAAGGAGATGGAAATGTTTTCCAATGATTAATAACGTATATTTTCTAAATTTAGAAACTAAGAATTTCTGTATATATACAGAAACAGGAAATGGAGAATAAATAAATTAATGATAAATTAATTTTAGAGACAAATGATGAATGATGATTGATCGATATAATTTCCATATGGAAATAATATCGTTGTTTGCACACATGTTTTCTTTGATAGTTAAATCACCGACTATCGAAGTTTTTGACCATTTTTCCGTTGTTAATACGGAGAGACCGGGAGAAGACTCATTATCTGAAAACCACTATATATAGGAATTAGCGTAGCAGTCAAATATACTTGAAGACGGAGTTATGCAAGGGTTGTCCTGCTTACAGAATAGTGCCTTCAGTTTGTCCAGTCTTAGGACAACCTGTATGGAAGAATGTTTGACAGAGTATATCTGGTGGATCACGTGAGTTGATCGTTTCAAACGTATTTACGTTGGTGGCGGGGTCTCCTAGCTTATACCCGTGGTATTTTTGGGGAAATCAATTTGTGGTTTGACGGGTATGATGATGTGGCATTCAAAGTAAATGAATGAGTAATCTGTTGAAAGATACGTTATGACCTCCAGCCTCATCAACTGGGAAATGACAGAAATCGGGCAGGCAACATGGCTAAGTGGTCCGCAACCAATTAGGGTATATTGTCACCATCTAGAGAATATTCATATTTGTTACTTCTTTCAATTCTGTATCTCAAGGGAATGGTTATGTTGGTTTACCAACGGTAAGGTGACAATATATTCGATACACTCAAGCGAAATGAGTGGTTAGTCATGTGTGGCCGAGTTGCAAGATGTTCTTGTTGAACTCTAGTGTATCACTTCTAGAGTACAATGATCTGAAGGTAGATCCATACCTTGTCATAGTTGGAATCCATTACCCAAATAAGAGCCCGCGGTTTTGATTGTATATTATATATGTAGAACGTTAGATGCAAGCGTTTCTACTAGATTGATATTACTTGTGATTAGACATTATTATAATATCAGAATAATATTGTTTTATAAACGATTTAGGTTATTGCAACGTAAAAACCATCCGTGTTTATGTGTGGATCGGTCTTACGATTATTCTTTCTTTTGAAAGGATTTTTAAAGTTAAACAAATGATTTGATTTTACTCACACCAGTCACATGACTGACCCGGAGTTTATTTTGTTTTATTTTCCCTAAACTCTTGGGTGCCCAATTTTGTACGGGAAGTCAAGTAGTCAGGATTTTACAGATACTTGAAGAGCTGGAGAAGGAGGCTTCATGACTATATAGCTATTGTTATTTCCGCTGTGTTGTAAGTGTTGTACTCTGATAATGTTACTGCATACATATATTGATTTTATTTCAAGGATATGTTATCTATTATATGTTGTTCATTCCGCTGTGAGATTCGTGTTACTATGATGTTGTATATTCTTCTTCTTCTTCTATTCTAAGTTTCTATCTTATCTATTCTCACCCCCTAATTTCTTTCATAGACTATCCGGTGTTTTCCGACGCTTGAAGTGTCGACATTGAGTTTATGTCGGTAACCAAGGTCGACAAAATCCCCAGGTCGTTACAAAAACCAATGTATAAAACTGTAGAAGTGAGAAATTATGGTTCCATGAAAGGTTCCAGAAGAGCCACCATACAAATTGAATGCTTCCTAATGATGCGCCTAAGCTTGGACGTCGATACATCGTTACCAATACCATGGTTATTCCAGAAAAGGAAATTTGCCATCAGGAAATGAAAAGACAAATAGAAAGCCAAAAGGAGACGAACAGCTCAAAAAAGAGAAAGCACCGAAGACCCGCTTAGATAAGATAAAGTGTGTGTCGAGTAGATCGAAGGATCT
This sequence comes from Allium sativum, assembly GCA_030737875.1. NCBI lineage: Eukaryota > Viridiplantae > Streptophyta > Magnoliopsida > Asparagales > Amaryllidaceae > Allium > Allium sativum. Next base: position 295,366,835 of record CM060912.1, read on the forward strand.
GCTTAGACGCTGCTATAGAGCATGTGCGAATGGTACGAGAAATGCGAGGACCAACTCTCGGTCTTCGACACAAAGAGCAGAAGGGGACGACAGAGGGACGATGAGACACCTCACTAATTCAGGAGATCCGAAAGGTACCCCGAAATCCAAATTGAGATCAGACGAATGGGGCCCTGAGATGCTGGACCTTGAAGGATAAGACTTCTTAGTAAGTCGAGATAGATGATCATTAATGATTGCTATCTCGTGCTTACTAAGCAAAGAAGAAGACACTAAAGCAGGAAATACATCAGCAACCTCAGATGTACACGAAGGAAAAATCTGTATCGATAAGGTGGGCAAAAATGTAAGGTACATCAAGAAGCGCACCACTAGTTCCTGTGTGAACTTAACCAAAGCCGAGCTGTCATTAGATTGACAACCGTGCATAGTAGGTAAAGTTCCTGCTCCCAAGCTCTGCATTGTGGCATATTATGAATATTTAAAAGGTCAACAATCTACTTGGCAACCCGAATAGTGACCCAATACTGGAATCACTATACGCCTATAACAGAAAGACCTCCAAGGCCGATAAATCGACACCCTATGACGCATCCGACAAAAACATCGAATTCTCGTAAGCCCTAACTAACTAACTAGAGTCTCTAACGACACGATATAGGCCTCGTCGAGACTCACCCGACCGGGCATTGCACTGCAGGTACAATGAGCCTATTAGAATTCCAGTAGGCGAAGCACGAAGTTCTTGTGATGCAAAAGAGTAGGCGTGATCTTTAAAAGACAAACGAGGCTTAAAGGTGGGATGAAATCCCCTTTCACCTGTTTGCCCTTCAAATCGATCGAACTCCTAATATTAGGCATACAACCCTCGTCTCGAAACCTCTCCGATAGATGGAATAAACCTAGAAAACCATAGTAGTTTGGAGATAATTCTGAGAATAACTCTTTAACCACCAGAAACCGATGACGCAACAAGGCAGCAAAATGCCTCAGATCGGCCAACCGAATAATAACCGAAGAAAGATCTGAACACTCCACCGATTATGGTCCATCGGCAACCACTTCGATACCAGAAGTAATTGCTGCAATTGAAGGGCAAGTCCGATAGGAGACAAGAACAAATAAATCTCCTATCGCAGAGAACATTCCGAAGCCTTAAAAAGGGTTAGCCACAAGCCCAAAAAGAGCGGTCCGCTGGAAAGTAATGACAGAGTGATCACAGTAGCGATGAAAACACAGAGTAAACAACAATTAAGAAATGAGAAGCAAAAAAACGCGAGAGGTTCAAAAAGAGAAGGCCATGGAAATAGCCGTTAGAAGAAAAGTCGTTCAAGTTATGTCAAATGGGATATTTATTGTAGTTGGTATTTTAACTATCAAATGAAAATGGTATAGTAAAGTACATTGGCAACTCAAGCCCTTTTCAATTAAAACCATTCATTAAAACTATTTTATAATTTCATAAAAATCAATTTATATTCTTATATGAACCAGGCAATTATATTCACAACTCTCTCTTGTTTTCGTGACTTTGAAAACAAAACCATATCCTTATCTTCCCAAAATAAACGTATTCACAAACTCTCTTCTTATTTTCGTTACCTTGAAAATATCGTTACATTTTCATAGAACCCCTTTTTATTTCCTTTACTTTGGAAATATCACTATATATTCTCAAAACCTCTTTTAATTTCCTTTACTTTGGAAATATCTCTATAATTCACAAAACCTCTTTTATTTCCTTTACTTGGAAAATACCTCTATATATTCACAAAACCTCTTTTTATTTCTTTTATTTTGAAATATTTCTATATATTCTCAATCCACTAGGATAGGTCTATTTACTAAGTCTTATACCAGCCAAAACAATGTCAAGCGACATATTCTTAATTATATAAACTCAAACGGTTTTATTTCACCATAAACTTTATAGATATAAGATTAAAAATTTTACTTATGGAAATAATAATTCAATTCCATATCAATTTTCGTTCTCAAACTCGTATAATCCCTCATTTCATTTCTTCGAAAACCCTAGCCATTTACTAATCCTCGGAATAAGTGAATTTCCAAAACTATATTATTTACATTACTTAGAAAATAGTGTTACATGCCTAACCAATGGGTATAAGTATAGTCACACTTCATATCTGGACCAAATACTGTTAAGTGATACATTGTTTTCTATAAACCTAATAGGTTTGATTATATTTCAAAACTTGCAAATAAAGTTGCAATCTTTATGTGAAAATAATACAAACATTTCCAATATCATTACCATCAATAACTAGTATCATCCCTTGATAATAGTGAAGTCGTTCAAGATGAGGTATTTTATTTAACTCTAAGACCTTGGCTCGACAACTTTCTTATCATAAGATTACAAAAATTTGTAATCTCAAAAAACTGATATTGTTTATAATATCACAGAAAATCTCATTTACTATTTCATTTAAAAATATGGTTTTATAAACCATTCCTTGCATTACTTAATTCGTTGATTAAAAAATTATTAATAAAATGCACATTTTAGCCTTAAACCGTTTTAATATAGTTTATTCACAACCTAGGTTTATTTCATAAAATGTTTACCTAATTTTTAACCAAATCCGCAAAGACCTTCCTTGTTGCATCTTTGATTCAAGTTAAATCATTTTACTTAATTTCACTATTAAGCAAACGCTTATTTAAAACACATCACATTAGCTTTAAATCCCTTTTATAAACTTTTGGTTATAAAACTTGGGTTTAATTATAAAATTCCTTCATAAACCCTTTGCTACATTCAACTAATCTTATCCCAAACTTGATTGCTTCCTTAATTGAATTCCAGTTAAAAAGTAATCACTTTAATTATTATTAATAAAATAATAATTAACTTCGGCATTGACTAAATAAAAGAAGTTTACTTCATTATTAACTAAAATAAGATAGCTAATCATTTTAAAAAGTTATTAAAATAATAAACAACTCGTTAATTACCTTTAAACATGGTTAATTAATAGATTAGTTAACTTTTAAGACATCTTATCAAGTTTACGAAAATTATTAGTTAAAAATATTTTTATTAGATTAGTTGAAGATAAATTAATCTAATAACCAATTTAATTTTAAACAGTTGACTTAGTCAATTTGAAAACCATCAGTTAACTTGTCAATTGATATCAGATAGTCCTCCCTTTAAAATTAATTAATAAAATAATTAGTTTAATAACTTCACTTAATTGTTTCAAAAAACAATTATTCCAAATATTGACCCATAGATTAATTTCTAGTTTTGTCGCTTATAAAACTTATCAAACATAAGAATTTATTATATAAGTCATTTTATAATACTTTATAAAAAACTAGATAAAATTATTGATTTAACTTAAAAACTTCTGATTTAAATAAATTAAAAAATATACGTTTAAAACCTTGCTTTAGTTATGAAAATAAATTTTATAACTTAAAATTCATCAATTAGCTTGACGGTGAATCGACGTCATATAAAAGATGGACTTTAATCCATTTGCTGCCAGTCACTTAATCAATACTATTTATTGATTAGAAACACAACAATGTTGAATTTCAATTCAACATTCTACATCCAAACATATTCTAACGTTGCTGGGGTCAAAAAGTTCATATGTGAATAATATGAAATTAACAAACAACCATATATTTAAGGAAAAACCCTTTAACCTGCTTTTCTGTGTGTCACAGTTTCTAATATCATTTAATAGATGCATATGAAATAAATAATATAATCTACATAATTTAAATAATGGAAATGTGTATAACAACAATCAACAATCAAACAATTAACATCCAAAGCACCCAAACATCCTATTTATACTATCAATTATGAATCATGATTATATGAACTTTAATCACATCATAGTATTCCAAAAGGCATGAGAGTTAACTCACATTTCAATTCGATCGACGATTTCAGGTTGGTTTATATAGTTTCAAACAAGCATTTGAAAATATATAAAATTCCCACTAGCTTCAAATCATTACAATCCAACTTGGTCGTGTAGTGTTCGTTCATACGATTCCAACATATCATGTTTCGTCGAATTTTGTTCATGTATGTAAAAATTATAACTATTACAAGTTAAATAAATTAAACGATCATTAAGAGTTAATTAATTATTAACCCCTAGTTACCATATTATTCCTTAATCCATGTCTAGCCGTTAATCCAAGTTCTTAGTCTGGTCTAAAACGCTATTCCTCATTCCAGTATCTTGACTTCTTCCTCTATAAAAAATCAAACCCGAGCTTGATTTCATCAACTCCACGCGCACCCAAGTCTAACCACTGGAAGCCCCCGGCCTACCCCCACCGTGATCGCTGCACCAATAACTACCACCAACCTCAATCCCGATGTCTGACCAATCCCCAGTCTCCTCAAATCGCCGGCTGAACGTAAAACCTTCTTCACCCACTTTAAGTTGCCTCCGACCACCTTAAGGTCCTCGGTCGCCACCTTATCTGTAACGACCCAACTTTTGAACACATCTCAAGTTGTGTCATTAATGAGAAATATAATAGATAGAAGAATATAAACACAAAACATCAGAATCTCACAGCGGAATTTTCACAATAGATAACACTTTATAATATTACATCGTAGAATATTTTACATCAAAGCATCATATGTCTAATGATACAACCCGTTCATAGTACATCAGTAATTATACATATCAAGGATGATTAACTGACGGACTTAATTATACAGTAGATAGATGGACCAGTACACAGCGAAATCTTCATTCCAGCTTCATAGTCTCATTGATCCTGATTCATTTGTCTATTCATAACAAGCGTTATGAATACCCAAGAGTTTAAGGGAAAACACAGAAAAATAAACTCCGGGTCAGTCAGGGGACTGGTATGAGTAAACAGTTAAACATTTTGGGGAAAACATCTCATAAGACCACGCCGTAAATACGGAACGGGTTTTTACCTTATGAGATCACAAATCACTTTGTATACTTTTACAACCAGATATCTATAATAGTGTCTATTTGTTTTCACAAATAATTAAGAATCTAGGAAAATGCTTGCATCTCACATTCTCCGATATAGTATACAAATAAAAGTCGCTTGGCGCTTATGGAAATTGGATTTCCAACCATGACAAGGTATGGGACCACCTTCCGCTGATGTATTTCTAGAGGCCAATACACCTGGGTTTAACAAGAACGTCTTGCAACCCGGCCCTCACATGACCGACCACTCATTTCTTTTGAGTGTATCGAGTGTATATCACCGATGGTTGTGTACGGCAACCATCCCCGAATAAGCAGAATCGATAGATAAGAAACAATTAGGAATTTCTCTAGATAGGTGATTCTACACCCTAATGGGAGCGACCCACATAGCCGTGCTGCCTGCCCGATTTTTGTCATTTCCTGGGTGTGAGGCTTGAGGCCAGACTTCCGTCATCAACACTTGTTTATTTCTTTGAGTGCCACATCGTCCAGACCTCCTGATCACTAATTAACTTTCTCAAAAATAGATTATAGGTGTACGGCGAGAGAAACGAATTCCTCTGCCACCATACAATTACGTTTGAAAAGATCAACGTACGTGACCAGTTGGAATTACTTTGTCGGACACTCGTCCATACAAGTTGTTCTGGGTTTGAACAAACCGAAAGTACTATTTAAAAATAGTCCTTGAACAATGCCGACTTCAACTTTTAAGATCTTGGCGTACGGCGGAAAATCAATTCAAAGTGAAAACTTGGTTTCGGTCTCTTTGAAATGATCAACGAATATACATTTGAAATATTAATCTGGTATGATCAAATTTGATTTACAGGACTGGTTTTGTAAATCTTCGTGTTATACTTGACTGGATTCTCGTATGTGGAATTAACAGACGAGAATCTAAATACTAAATTCTTATTTAAACTCAATTTAAATTTCCAAAACCGAATTTTGTATTTTTGACAAATATTTGTTTAAACATTTGTTTCAAATCTTGTTCATATCCTGATTCACTTCCTCCTTACAAAATAAATAAAATAAAATATTATTAAAATTATTTATTTACTATTATAATTTTAAACAAGAATTAAATTTGAAACTGATTTACACTTTGAAATATAAAAAAAAACAAAAAAAAACATGGTTCTTAAACCCAAAGTAGTGAAATAGCAAAATTTCAAAGTACCAGGATAAAATCCCCGTGCTGCGCACACAGAAAAACCCCCCTGTCCCCTTGAATTTCTAAAACACCACCTCTCCTCTTGGCAAACTACCTTACCCAAGTACCAGACCCCAAAATTTACATGCTGATCAACAAAAACCCCATGCAAAACTAAAGTACCACATTTCCTGGTACCACTATCTTGGCACTACCACCTTCCATGTGCCACATTGCAAAAACACTTGCCAACCATGGAAAATCACAGTGCCCACATAGCTTGGCACTTTCCTCCTTCACCGGCCATGACTGTGCACATGCACAGTCACGTGGGACCACCTGGACGGTGGGCGATTGACGCCACAACCCTCTCATCACCGCTGGACCCCTCCACGACTAGCCGATCATCCCTTCCCGCCTTGAACAGAAAAATGGCTGTGCCATTTTTCTCCAGCGAAACACATCAACTCGGGAAAACCCCCTCCCTTTCTTCCACCGACCATCGAGTGCCATCAGTGTTGGACCCCGTCGACGCCTGACACGGGCGCACGTAATCCCCCTGGTCCGCACCTCATCCGCTTCCCCGACGGCGAGAAAAGCTGGTGCAAACCCATGAACCCAAACATAGCATTTAAAACTTATTTGCGTCGATTTTAAAAATATGGTTCATTTAAAATTTAAGTTGTAATTTTTCTGACGTCTCCTCCTTCTACTCCTTCTTCCTGCCCAGCGCCACCATCTCTATTTCCCTAAGTCGACGGTGGTTCACCCAAACCCCTATTTCGACCAACCCTTCTTCTCTTATGACTTTCACTTCTAAAAATAATAAATTTTGTTCTAAAAATCATTACTTGATTGTATGAACACATTTAAGGATTCAAAACTTGATTTAATTCAGTTTGAAAAATCGATTTGGGTTCTTGGGACAGAGAGCTGTTAAAGCTTCACTGCTGTACCCATTTAAACATGACCGAGGTGATCTTTCATTAGCTAATCCTCCTACGAACTCATATTCAACACATGCAAAGGTTAATTTGCAAGATCAGGTATCTTCTCTTCACTCTATTACCTTATGAACATTATTTTCCCAATTATACAAACATGCATTCCAAATAAACAGACCCTGCTTCTATAACAGGTACTTATACATTTAAATCAAAATTACTTGATGGTGTTCACACACCAATCCATACTTATTAATCCATGACAGTCAAACATGCATGCAATTTGATTTGAACAAGATCACAAAAGAATTTCAGAATACTTTAAGGTAGAACATCAAAACTGAAGTGTGAAAACAGAAATTGAAACTACTGTTTTTAACTCACCTTAAAGCCTCCTAAAAACCTTTTTCTTTTTCTCTGATAAAACTTGGAATTTGTTGTGAGTTTTGTGTGAGAAGAAGGTGTGTGTGAAGGGTCTATTTATAGTAGTAAGAAATAATATAAAAATGGTTGCATTTAATGCTTCAGCAGCTTTTTATTTGTGACAAATGAAAACCGATTCTGGAAACTCAATTTCTCTTACAATATCTACATATTTCCTCACACTTTCACATGGTGTATTCAGACTACCTTATACCTGAAATATACCTATATCCTATACAACATTCCCCCTTCCTATTGGCTTACAAAACCCTTTGCATTAATTTCTTCTGTACAATCCTCTTCTCTTTACCTTTTCACTTCTTGGTTAAATAAAATATGTAATCTATTTTGTACCGAATACACTCAGATTTTCTGAGCTTTCAAACTTATTTTTCACTTGACAAATTTAGATTTTATAAGCAAATATCTTTAAATAGCAACTTGCCTTGCAAGTGTAACCAAAATCTGAAATATGGTACAAGAAAAATTCATTTTTTTTGTGAGATAAAAACACATGGAAAATCCTTAGCATCATCCATGATTCGACCTCAGCCCTTGTACACAAAATAATGGTGCATGTATATGATTTCATCAATCTTTTGCTGCATGGTGTTAATTTGACAAGTTAGCTATAGTTTTGGAGAATGCAACAAGAAGAAGATTTCAGAAATCCCTTTGAAAAGAAAGAAAAGCAAAGACAAAACTGAAATTACCTTGGCTCCAAAATGATCATGTCGTGCACAAGATCCTTGGTTGGAAATCTTAGCCTGATTAAATGATCTCATGAAGTGATAGAGAAATTTTTACACTACATGCGCTCATTTTTATGTAACATGCAAAAGGGTTTTCATGAGATTTTGGTAGACATCATATGTATATGTAGATGATGGTAGCAAACATGATTTTACAAGACAATTTGACAATACTTGAGATTTATTTTGAATGCATATATGAAAAAAAATCCTCCTTATGCTTACATGAATTTGAACGGATTTGACAAATGCAATATTTCAAATCTAAGTCATTAAATATTTCATGTATATGAGATTCTAGTACCAAGTGGAATGTCTACATCACGTTTGGATATATTTTAAATATGTTTTTACACATGAATTTTTTCTAGATAATGATTTAAGGTCTTTTTGAAAGATAAACAAGTGTTTTTCTGAAAAATCATGATTTTTGGTTAACATGCTATGTCAACTTGTCTTTTAAGAAAAATGAATTTTCTTTTCATTATAAAATATTAAAGAAAACAAGTTTTCTCTAGGTTGGATTTAAATATTTGGTTAAATTTTGTGTTTGCTCATAAATACTCCTAAAAAAATATATACGAAATTTAAGATTGAGTGAAAAACCCGGGTCATTACAATCCAACCCCCTTATAAAAATTTCGTCCTCGAAATTGTAAACAGAAGATAAACAAAAAGTCATATATATCTTACCATATGTCAGACGGTCTACTGCAAAACATACGTACTATACTCGACTAATATCGAGTTATAGACTACAGCAAAATACAAATACTACTATAATGTACATGCATGTCATACTACTACTACTATGTACAATACCGTCCAAACTGTCTGCCTACTCGAACCCACTGCTAATCTCGATGACGTCCTCATCATCAGAAATAACTATCGTCTCGCCGTCATCCGAGATAGTAACAACTTCCACGTCATCAGAAAGACAGATCTCGTCTTCGCTATCTGAGATACTAATCACCTCCTCACTATCGGATATCTCGATCACTTCTATCGGCTCCTCAATCTCCTCCGGAATATCGTCGTCGGATAGCTCTATGACCTCAATAGGCGAAGGCGGATGTAACATCATATCTGGGTAAGCAAAATCCATATCGTCATCTATGGGGATCCCCATATCATGATCCATCTGTGGCCCCATCTGTCCTCCATTTGCCAGATACTCTGACATCTCCTGAGCCAACTGCTCTAATAGTGCAAACAACTGTCCGTCCATAGGAGGTGGTGGTGCCTGAACCCATGGCTCCATCACTGGCTGTGCGAGTGGGGTAGCCTCCTCAGGCTGAGGCTGTGCTAGTAGAATATCCTCTAGTGGCAAATCCTCCTCCAGCTCCTGGTATGGATCCTCCTCTAGCTCCTGGTCCGGATCCTCCTCTGGCTCCTGGTCCGAATATTCCTCCGGATCCTCCTCTATCGGCTCATCCTCAGGGTCGTCCTCCACAGGATCATCCTCGTCTGAGTCCTCCTCCTCAGGCTCACTATCATCCATATCTTCCCTGTCATCGCCATCATCACCCTCATCATCACTATCACCACTATCATCACCATCACCTGCCCCCTTACCTATGTAATATCCTCCCTGATGGTCCTCATCGTCCTGGTCCGCCTCCTGTGGTATGTCTCTACTACTGTCCTCATCATACGAGGGCCCCTTCTGGTAAATGCCTGACTCCTCAGAGTCGACATACCTCCTCTGATCCACATGATCCTGGGAACCTGTCAGCTCCTGGATACTAATACTAGTGTACATCCTCAGCCTCTGGAGTGGGGTCATCCTCTACCTAGCTGTTCTTTTAAATACTGGCGACATCTGGAAATGAAACAAAGACAGATTTCAGTAAAAGTGATAGTAAACTGAAAGAGTTCATAAGTCCTATGAATGCTGAATCCTTATAACATCTACAATCCATATCAATAAAAACCAAAAAATTCCATTCCCAGTCAAAAGGTACATCCCTACAAGCCATACAAGTCATACAATACCACCATACATATCATACATCCAAAATCATACATAAACATCTAGTCCACCACCAAATCCGGGTAAAACTCCTTGATATGCTTCTCCGTCTCCCAAGTACAGTCATATGGGTTTTCACTCCACTGTATCTTGAGCAGTTTCACAACCTTACCCCGGAGTTGCTTCTCTTCCTTGTCTACTACATAGACCGGATATCTTACTACCGTCAAGTTTGGTTCAATATCCAAATCTTCTTGAACCGATGGCTCTAGAATCGAAGACGGATCGTGCACACACTTGCGAAGATGAGACACATGGAAAACATTATGAATTCCAGCCATCCTTCCTGGTAATTCCACCTGATAAGCAAGAGATCCAACCTTCTCAAGAACACGGAAAGGTCCTACATATCGTGGAGCTAACTTCTCTGTCTTTCCAAATCAGATTGTTCCCTTGATCGGTGAAATCTTCACAAACACAAAATCTCCAACAGAAAAGTTTAGATCCCTTCGTCTGCGGTCTGCATAGCTTTTCTGTCGATCTTGGGCTTCCTTCATTCGTCTTTTAACTAACTCAACCTTCTCAGTTGCTTCTCGAATCATATCTGGTCCGAGAACCAGCTTATTTCCGGACTCTACCCAACAAGTCGGTGACCTGCACGGTTTTCCATAGAGAGCTTCATATGGTGCCATGCCTATACTCCCCTGATAGCTGTTATTGTAGGAGAATTCCACTAGATGTAGGTGATCCTCCCACGATCCTCCAAAGTCCAGAATACACGCTCTCAATAGATCTTCCAAAATCCTGTTTACCCTTTCTGTCTGGCCATCCGTTTGGGGATGATAAGCAGTACTTAAATTCAGCTTGGTTTCCAAAGTTGTTTGGAGTGTCTCCCAGAATTTGCTGGTAAAAATAGAATCTCTATCACTAATAATACTCACCGGGACTCCATGTAATCGCACAATATCCCTTATAAAACTCTCGGCCAACGAAGCTGCAGTCCGGGTTGGTTTTACTGGAATGAAATGTGCACTCTTCGTCAGTCGATCAACTATCACCCAAACTCCTTCGTACCCCTTCCTGGTCTTGGGCAAACCATCAACGAAATCCATTGATATCATTTCCCACTTTCCGGTAGGAATCTCCAAAGGTCTCAGTAGCCCTGCTGCCTTTTGGTTATCACCTTTTACCTGCTGGCAGCATAGACACTGATTCACGTAAGCTATAATAACTCCCTTCATTCCAGGCCACCAAAATACTCGTCTCATATCCCTATACATCTTGTGTATTCCTGGATGAATGCTCAGCTTTGATTTATGGCATTCTGCCAAAACTTCTTGCCTTAGTCCATCCACATTTGGAACACACAGTCTCCCATTGATCCTGAGGATACCTAGACCATCTAATTCAAAATCTGACTCACCTCCTTTCATTACTCCTTGGATTAATTTTTCCAGATTCTCATCCCTTCGTTGATTCGCCATGATCCTTTCTTGAAGTGCTGGGATAGCTTCTAGAAGAGATAAGATCGCATTTCTGCTTAGAGCATCTGCTATGACATTTGCTTTTCCTGGTGTATAGATAATATCCAAATCATAAGACGCAAGAAATTCCAACCATCTCTGTTGCCTCAGGTTTAGATCTTTTTTAGAAAACAGATATTTAAGTGGTTTATGATCTGTGAAAAGCTCGAATTTACCTCCTAACAGGTAATGCCTCCACATTTTTAATGCAAAAACAACCGCCAACAACTCTAGATCGTGTGTAGCATAATTCTTTTCATGAATCTTTAATTGCCTACTAGCATATGCAACCACACGTCCATTCTGCATTAGTACTGCACCGAGTCCTACTCCACAAGCATCAGTATAAACCTCAAATTTACTTTTCCCATCGGGAACAGCCAGAACTGGTGCTTCTGTCAACTTCTTCTTCAACTTCTTGAATGATTCTTCACACTTTGGAGTCCATATAAATTTCTCACCCTTCTTAGTTAGCTTAGTCAAATGAGAAGAGATCTTGGAATAATCTTGGATAAACCTACTATAATATCCGGCTAATCCCAAGAAACTACGGACCTCCGTTGGTGTCCTGGGCTGTTTCCATTGCTGTACTGTTTCAACCTTGATCGGATCTACAGAAATACCATCTCCATTTACGATGTGCCCCAAGAATCTCACTTCAGACTGCCAGAAATGACACTTAGAAAACTTTGCCTTCAAAATATTCGTCCTCAAAGTCTCCAATACTACCTTAAGATGATATCGGTGTTCCTCTTCTGTCTTTGAGAAGATTAAGATATCGTCAATGAAAACTAAAACGAACTTATTCAGAATCTTCTGAAAGACACGATTCATCAGGTCCACAAAGTATGCAGGTGCATTGGTTAAACCGAATGGCATAACTAACCATTCATAAAAGAAATCTGGTCCTCTGAAAGCAGTTAAAGGAATACTATCTTCGGCGATCCTTAACTGATGGAATCCTGTAGCAAGATCCATTTGAGAAAACACCGTAGCTCCATTTAACTGATCAAAAAGATCGTCAATCCGCGGCAAAGGATACTTATTCCTGATGGTCACTTTATTTAACTCCCTGTAGTCGACACACAGTCTTAGTGATCCATCAGACTTAGCCACAAAAACTACAGCTAAACCCCAACTTGAAAAACTTGGCCTGATCAATCCTTTGGTCAGTAAATCTTGGGTTTCTTTCTTAAGTTTCACCACTTCCTTTGGTGCCGTTCGTCTTTTTGGCTGAACGATGGGTCTGGCTCCTGGAATCAGATCGATGCGAAACTCTATCTCACGGTGTGGGGGTAAACTCTTAACCTCTTCAAATACGTCTGAAAAATCTCTAACCACCTCTAACGTCTCCAAATTCTCTTGTGGTGCCTCCAAAGCGTATAGGAAACTACACATATGAATACCGGGTTTTCCACACGGTATCCTAGCTTTGCTCCCAATATTTGTTATCAAAGTCACGATCTCCTTATCGCATTTAATCTCAGCTTGGAATTAACTTAACCAGTCTATTCCGAGTACAAAATTAAATCCTTTGAAATCCAAAACGTAGAAATCGAAGGAAAAAGAATGAGAAAGGTACGAAAGTGCCACATTATCGCAATACATTTTTAACTCAGTTTTCCCGCCGATAGGATTAGTTACGCAAATTCGGTTTGGGGAAATTTTTGGAGTAAAATGAAATTTTCCCACTGTGCCAGAGGAAATGAAACTATTTGAGGCGCCAGTGTCAAATAAAACACGAACATCAATGCCCTTTAAATCAAAAGTACCTTCGAGAACTCCCTTGCCTTTCACATCTTGGGAAGTTGATGGTTCGCTTTTGATAGCATACACCTTTGGTTGCTGTGCCCTCTTCATGAGTGGACAGTCTTTAACCAAGTGCCCGGGCTGATGACAATTGAAGCATAGATTCTTCATCACCATTGCATGTCCAGGGCCTTGCTGCTGTTTCTGCTGCTGTTGCTGAGGTGGTTGTTGCTGCTGGTTTTGCTGTGGCTTCTTTGCTGCTGGTTTGGTGCAGAATTTGGCAATGTGTCCTTTCTGCAAGCAGTTATGACATTTGGTGTCTTTGAACCTTTCCTTAGCTTTTTCTCCCATCTTAGGTACACCTTTGTTGTTGTTGTTCCAGTTTGGATTGAACTTCCTCTTATTTGGATTCTCTCCACTCGTCCCTCCTGTTTGTACAGCTTTAGCAACTGGCTTCTTATTCTCCAGTGCTTCATAACGAACAACCATATCTACTAGATCAACGAATGGAAGTTTTAGATGTCCAATCATCTGAACTTTTAGGCCATCTTTCAACCCTGCTATGAACATCTCATTCTTCTTAAGCGAAGTGTTAATCAGTTCTGGCCCGAAACAAGAGAGCGAGTTGAATTTATTCTCATATTCTGATACTTTCATATTTCCCTACTTGAGATCGATAAAATCTCTATACATCCTTGTCTTTCCAGCAACAGGCAAAAACTGAGCTTCAAATGCTTCCTTGAACTTATCCCAAGTAAAATTTTCTTCGGGAACATTAGCAGTTTGAGCGTCCCACCAAGTCGCAGCAGTTTCCTGAAGTTGCCATGATGCTAAAAGACGCTTCTGATCGTCATTCAACTTTAACCCTTTCAAAATTCTTTCACAAGACCTCATCCAGGCTTGGACTTCGGTAAAAGACTCAGTTCCTTTGAAAACCTTTCCTCCCAGAGTCGTATGCTCCTTACAAATAGTCGCAAAGCTCTTATCCTGTTGAACTTGTGCAACTTCTTCTACTGTCTCTCCTTGGTCTTGGGATCCCGCAGTACGACCAGTAACTGTGGAAGATCCCCTAGCTCGTCCTCTTCGTGCACGGGTACTCATTTTGATCACCTGTATATAACAGGTTGTCAAACAGGACTTGATAGGGTATGACTGACCTAGTTATAGCATCCAAGTTGTGTTAGGTTCATTTTAAATTGGATATAAAAATACGCTCTCTCACACTCACCTAAAGCCTAAGTAATCTAAAACCTAAGCTCTGATACCAACTGTAACGACCCAACTTTTGAACACATCTCAAGTTGTGTCATTAATGAGAAATAGAATAGATAGAAGAATATAAACACAAAACATCAGAATCTCACAGCGCACTTTATAATATTACATCGCAGAATATTTTACATCAAAGCATCATATGTCTAGTGATACAACCCGTTCATAGTACATCAGTAATTATACATATCAAGGATGATTAACTGACGGACTTAATTATACAGTAGATAGATGGACCAGTACACAGCGAAATCTTCATTCCAGCTTCATAGTCTCATTGATCCTGATTCACTTGTCTATTCATAACAAGCGTTATGAATACCCAAGAGTTTAAGGGAAAACACAGAAAAATAAACTCCGGGTCAGTCAGGGGACTGGTATGAGTAAACAGTTAAACAGTTCGGGAAAAACATCTCATAAGACCACGCCGTAAATACGGAACGGGTTTTTACCTTATGAGATCACAAATCACTTTGTATACTTTTACAACCAGATATCTATAATAGTGTCTATTTGTTTTCACAAATAATTAAGAATCTAGGAAAATGCTTGCATCTCACATTCTCCGATATAGTATACAAATAAAAGTCGCTTGGCGCTTATGGAAATTGGATTTCCAACCATGACAAGGTATGGGACCACCTTCCGCTGATGTATTTCTAGAGGCCAATACACCTGGGTTCAACAAGAACGTCTTGCAACCCGGCCCTCACATGATCGACCACTCATTTCTCTTGAGTGTATCGAGTGTATATCACCGATGGTTGTGTACGGCAACCATCCCCGAATAGGCAGAATCGATAGATAAGAAACAATTAGGAATTTCTCTAGATAGGTGATTCTACGCCCTAATGGGAGCGACCCACATAGCCGTGCTGCCTGCCCGATTTTTGTCATTTCCTGGGTGTGAGGCTTGAGGCCAGACTTCCGTCATCAACACTTGTTTATTTCTTTGAGTGCCACATCGTCCAGACCTCCTGATCACTAATTGACTTTCTCAAAAATAGATTATAGGTGTACGGCGAGAGAAACGAATTCCTCTGCCACCATACAATTACGTTTGAAAAGATCAACGTACGTGACCAGTTGGAATTACTTTGTCGGACACTCGTCCATACAAGTTGTTCTGGGTTTGAACAAACCGAAAGTACTATTTAAAAATAGTCCTTGAACAATGCCGACTTCAACTTTTAAGATCTTGGCGTACGGCGGAAAATCAATTCAAAGTGAAAACTTGGTTTCGGTCTCTTTGAAATGATCAACGAATATACATTTGAAATATTAATCTGGTATGATCAAATTTGATTTACAGGACTGGTTTTGTAAATCTTCGTGTTATACTTGACTGGATTCTCGTATGTGGAATTAACAGACGAGAATCTAAATACTAAATTCTTATTTAAACTCAATTTAAATTTCCAAAACCGAATTTTGTATTTTTGACAAATATTTGTTTAAACATTTGTTTCAAATCTTGTTCATATCCTGATTCACTTCCTCCTTACAAAATAAATAAAATAAAATATTATTAAAATTATTTATTTACTATTATACTTTTAAACAAGAATTAAATTTGAAACTGATTTACACTTTGAAATATAAAAAAAAACAAAAAAAAAACATGGTTCTTAAACCCAAAGTAGTGAAATAGCAAAATTTCAAAGTACCAGGGTAAAATCCCCGTGCTGCGCACACAGAAAAACCCCCCTGTCCCCTTGAATTTCTAAAACACCACCTCTCCTCATGGCAAACTACCTTACCCAAGTACCAGACCCCAAAATTTACATGCTGATCAACAAAAACCCCATGCAAAACTAAAGTACCACATTTCCTGGTACCACTATCTTGGCACTACCACCTTCCATGTGCCACATTGCAAAAACACTTGCCAACCATGGAAAATCACAGTGCCCACATAGCTTGGCACTTTCCTCCTTCACCGGCCATGACTGTGCACATGCACAGTCACGTGGGACCACCTGGACGGCGGGCGATTGACGCCACAACCCTCTCATCACCGCTGGACCCCTCCACGACTAGCCGATCATCCCTTCCCGCCTTGAACAGAAAAATGGCTGTGCCATTTTTCTCCAGCGAAACACATCAACTCGGGAAAACCCCCTCCCTTTCTTCCACCGACCATCGAGTGCCATCAGTGTTGGACCCCATCGACGCCTGACACGGGCGCACGTAATCCCCCTGGTCTGCACCTCATCCGCTTCCCCGACGGCGAGAAAAGCTGGTGCAAACCCATGAACCCAAACATAGCATTTAAAAATTATTTGCGTCGATTTTAAAAATATGGTTCATTTAAAATTTAAGTTGTAATTTTTCTGACGTCTCCTCCTTCTACTCCTTCTTCCTGCCCAGCGCCACCATCTCTATTTCCCTAAGTCGACGGTGGTTCACCCAAACCCCTATTTCGACCAACCCTTCTTCTCTTATGACTTTCACTTCTAAAAATAATAAATTTTGTTCTAAAAATCATTACTTGATTGTATGAACACGTTTAAGGATTCAAAACTTGATTTAATTCAGTTTGAAAAATCGATTTGGGTTCTTGGGACAGAGAGTTGTTAAAGCTTCACTGCTGTACCCATTTAAACATGACCGAGGTGATCTTTCATTAGCTAATCCTCCTACGAACTCATATTCAACACATGCAAAGGTTAATTTGCAAGATCAGGTATCTTCTCTTCACTCTATTACCTTATGAACATTATTTTCCCAATTATACAAACATGCATTCCAAATAAACAGACCCTGCTTCTATAACAGGTACTTATACATTTAAATCAAAATTACTTGATGGTGTTCACACACCAATCCATACTTATTAATCCATGACAGTCAAACATGCATGCAATTTGATTTGAACAAGATCACAAAAGAATTTCAGAATACTTTAAGGTAGAACATCAAAACTGAAGTGTGAAAACAGAAATTGAAACTACTGTTTTTAACTCACCTTAAAGCCTCCTAAAAACCTTTTTCTTTTTCTCTGATAAAACTTGGAATTTGTTGTGAGTTTTGTGTGAGAAGAAGGTGTGTGTGAAGGGTCTATTTATAGTAGTAAGAAATAATATAAAAATGGTTGCATTTAATGCTTCAGCAGCTTTTTATTTGTGACAAATGAAAACCGATTCTGGAAACTCAATTTCTCTTACAATATCTACATATTTCCTCACACTTTCACATGGTGTATTCAGACTACCTTATACCTGAAATATACCTATATCCTATACAACATTCCCCCTTCCTATTGGCTTACAAAACCCTTTGCATTAATTTCTTCTGTACAATCCTCTTCTCTTTACCTTTTCACTTCTTGGTTAAATAAAATATGTAATCTATTTTGTACCGAATACACTCAGATTTTCTGAGCTTTCAAACTTATTTTTCACTTGACAAATTTAGATTTTATAAGCAAATATCTTTAAATAGCAACTTGCCTTGCAAGTGTAACCAAAATCTGAAACATGGTACAAGAAAAATTCATTTTTTTGTGAGATAAAAACACATGGAAAATCCTTAGCATCATCCATGATTCGACCTCAGCCCTTGTACACAAAATAATGGTGCATGTATATGATTTCATCAATCTTTTGCTGCATGGTGTTAATTTGACAAGTTAGCTATAGTTTTGGAGAATGCAACAAGAAGAAGATTTCAGAAATCCCTTTGAAAAGAAAGAAAAGCAAAGACAAAACTGAAATTACCTTGGCTCCAAAATGATCATGTCGTGCACAAGATCCTTGGTTCGAAATCTTAGCCTGATTAAATGATCTCATGAAGTGATAGAGAAATTTTTACACTACATGCGCTCATTTTTATGTAACATGCAAAAGGGTTTTCATGAGATTTTGGTAGACATCATATGTATATGTAGATGATGGTAGCAAACATGATTTTACAAGACAATTTGACAATACTTGAGATTTATTTTGAATGCATATATGAAAAAAATCCTCCTTATGCTTACATGAATTTGAACGGATTTGACAAATGCAATATTTCAAATCTAAGTCATTAAATATTTCATGTATATGAGATTCTAGTACCAAGTGAAATGTCTACATCACGTTTGGATATATTTTAAATATGTTTTTACACATGAATTTTTTCTAGATAATGATTTAAGGTCTTTTTGAAAGATAAACAAGTGTTTTTCTGAAAAATCATGATTTTTGGTTAACATGCTATGTCAACTTGTCTTTTAAGAAAAATGAATTTTCTTTTCATTATAAAATATTAAAGAAAACAAGTTTTCTCTAGGTTGGATTTAAATATTTGGTTAAATTTTGTGTTTGCTCATAAATAATCCTAAAAAAATATATACGAAATTTAAGATTGAGTGAAAAACCCGGGTCATTACATTTTCCTCTGCCTCAACTTCCTCTACTACCATCCTTAAGACTCCAAGACCTATCGACAAACCTAGTCACCGAAATCTCCCAAAAAAACGTAACTCCCCTAGCTACGTTCAACTCGCCATAACGGCCTCCACCGATCATCGCGCCACCTTAGACGACCACCAATAGAAAGCCCTCTCCCTCCACAACAACATTCATGCTGGAGATGTTCGCTAATGCTTCTCCGATTCGCCAATTTAGTTGATTGAAATCAAGTGGGTGGACGCGATGAAAGTTGACAACAGGATTAGGGTTATTCAGGTTTAGGTTGAATTTATAGATATGTTTTTGAATTTTCTCTCAGAATATTCTATTGCTATTTCACGTTGAACATTTTTAATTCGCACCATTACATACGAGCTCTGATCGTGATGAAACATGAAATCCTACAATAACTTAATATTCTGGATCTGATGGACCTAGTTTTGTCGAATTCCGAGACCATTTGCAAAATTCCTATTTTAACTTCATAACGTAAATCGATATGCGTTTATATATTGCGCACGATCACATACTACTCCACTTGACTCAAAATTGGAAATATTACAATAATTAACCATTACAGATTTTATAAAATTGGTTTCATTGAAATCCAAGGTCGTTTGAAATTGACTATTCTATATGTTAAATTAAATCGATATAATATAAATCAATATAATATAAATCGATTTCAAAATAAATAAATCTATTGGTAATAAATTATTGCTATTATTATCATATATATTCAAATAGAACTTTCATATAGCTTAACTTAATTTGATTTTAAATCCAAAATTTCAATTTCCAAGTTAAATTGATATTTTAGTTATTAAAAATCCTTTCATTTAATTAAATAAATCGTTATAGTTCATGAACGATTATACCGCGATTTTTTTGAAAAATTTGATTTTGACATATCTCAAAATTTACAATATGAAATCTCGATTTTCTCTTTTATTAGAAAACTAAAATCCAATAGATTTGGAAGGTTCTTATTTCAAAGAATTCCAATTTATATTGAATTCTATACACCCAATTGAAGTTCAAATCATAAAATTACAAATTACCGCGACGCTGCGAACTCATTTTTAATTAAATTACATTTATACGTTCAAACTTCGTTTAGTTAAAAAATTCCTTATTTTGAATTATAATTTAAACTTAATTGGGTCTTAATAAATCATCTAATTCATATAAATATCTTAAATCCAATTTATTCTCAATTAATTTGGAACTAAATTTATTATTTTACTATTCAAATTTAAATTAACACTCAAAATCATAGAATTCAAATTATTTAAATTTCCATTTCGACATTTAAAATCAATTTTAAGCATTTAGTCTTAACAGCTAAAAATCCAGGTTGTTACATTCCTTTCCCCTTAAATAAATTTCATCCTCGAAATTACTAAAGTTGGGAAAATGCTTCAAACTCGTTAACTTTTAACAAATCCATTTAGTTAAAACTATAAAGATTTGGATTTTTAGTAGTTAAGTTAAACGTTTATGATTTTAAATGTTGATTTGGCAATTTAAATAGTTCGAATTTAATGATTTTGAATTATTAATTTAATTTAAATAATAAAATAATAAATATAGTTCTGAAAGTTGGAAATAGTTAAATTTGCAATATAGTATGAATTGTCAATATAAAAAGATTTAATTAGGTTTAGATTTGAATTTTTATAAGGAATTCATTTATGTAACGACGTTTAAACGTATGATAGTTACAAAACGAGCTGCAACATCGCGGTAGTTCGTAATATTACGTTTTGAAATTTAAATGAATGCACAGGATCCAATATAAGTCGGAATTCTTTGAAATAAGAATCGTCCAAATATATTGGATTATAATTTTCTAATGAAAGAGAAAAATCGATTTTTAATCTTATAGATTTTGAGTTATGTCCAAATCAAATTTTCATAACATCGCTATGGAATCGTTTATAAAGCGTAACGATTTGTTTTGTAAAATAAAAGGATTTCTAATGTATTGAATATCGATTTAACTTGGAATTCTACGTTTTTGAGTTTGAAACCTAAATCAGTTTATTTTGAAGCTATATATAAAATTAGTAATAATTTGTTATTATTATATTGAAGTGTTTTAAAATCGATTCATATCGAGTTAATTTGGACCTTAGAAACAAACATTATTCAGACAACCTCAGATTTCAACGAAACGAACTTTATTAAATATGTAATGTCTTATTATTACCAGATTTCAAGTTTCACGCCAACCAGAGTTATTTTGTGAGCATACATGAATTAAAATGTTAATAAATCAATAATTTGAACTCAAACTAGCGTCGTTCTTGCAAACAGACCCGGATTTTGATGAAACAAGTTTCATTGGGTCCGAAATGTTGAACTATAGCTTGATGTCCATTTTCATTGCAATCAGAGTTTGCATGCGATCATACGAACAAATAAACATCGAATGAAAATGAAAATAGGCACAAGTTAAAATAATAATAATAATCCAAAATATCATTAGTCATTTCAGAAAAATATCGCTAGTCACTTTAGAATAAACAATATAAATCACCTCTATATAAATACCCTAACCATAACTCTAAATCCCCAAATCAGTCGTACACATTTTGCATATAGACCCGTTTCCACATTTTAATTTATATCTCTCAAACGGTGAGGAAACGGATAAAGTTGTTAACTAGGAAGTTGGAGAGGATGTTGAGGGAGATGTACTAGTGAAATTTCATGGTCAACGATGGTCTGAGGTGGCCGCAATCATCGAAGACAGCTATAATGACCCGGAAAATTCAATGCTTGAATTTCGACAATAATAAATAATCCTGTATTAATTGTCAAAACATAATTATCGAAAACCCAGATTGTTAATAGAAAGAAGTTAGAGGGTGAGAGAAGAAAGAAAGAAATATTAGAATACGGGACTTAGAAGATCAGAGTCTCACAGTGGAACGAATAAAACATGACAAAACTCTTTACATAAAATGAAACTTTTTATATATGATTATAACATCATAGTATACATTAAATTCAATATAACCCACACAATGGAATAAAATATGTACCAGTAAATACAGATGTACTTCTTGACTCCATCTTGTCTTCTGAATCACCAAGTAAAACTTAACCTAGAAATATACTCGGTTTGCACATTTGAAGCAAAACAAAATTCACCAGGATCAGTCTAGAATACTTTCAGTGGTAAATTCATATTGCAAACAACTCATTTAATTTCTGAAAAATCTTTTTGAAAGAATGAGACTCTCGTAAGACACGACCATACATAAATATGCCACGTGTTTTTACCTTACGATAACCAAAATCACCTTTTTATACAAAATCCAATAATATTATAATAATGTCTATCAAATGAAAAATAAATAGGAATATAATCGGAAAGCTTGCATCTCACTTTCCAACATAGTTGGTATACAACTAACGATGTATGGCTCGTATTGGAGTTTGGATTTCCAATATGACAAGGTATGGGACCTCCTTCCGATCATTGTACTCTAGATATGATGCACTGGGGGTTCAACAAGAACATCTTGCAACCCGACCACACATCACCGACCACTCATTCAACTTGAGTGTATCAAATATATTGTCACCCTACAGCTGCCCATCCACCGTATTTACCGAGAGATACATAAATGAAATAATAACAAATGAATTTTCTCTAGATGGTGACAATATATCCTAATGGGAATGAACCATATAGCCATGTTGCCTGCCCGATTTCTATCATTTCCCAGTTGATGAGGCTTGAGGTCATGATCACCTTTTTGAGAACATTACATTTACTTTGAATGTCACATCGTCAAATCCATCAAATCACTAATTGACATCCACAAATATACTCTAGGTGTTAAGGTAAAAGAAAATAAAGTTTCCTTCTTCGCCACCAAGCTTGGTATATTTGTAAAAGTCAACGTGCGTGACCCTCAGGAAATACTCTGTCAGACATTTGTCCATACAAATCATCCAAGAACAGGATGAACCGAGGACACCCTCCTACCGCATCCTATATAAGAATCACCCTAAGGATCAGTAGCGAGAAGTCCTTGCAATCCATAGAACCAACCACGACAGAACCATAATGTATCCCTGGGTGCTAATAAGAGAATACAAGTAGTTCTTCTATTTTATGAAGATCTACGGTCATCAATGCTTCATCTTTACTTTCTGGAAGTTAGTTTCGAACGCAGCGTCGGTTTGAAGTGGTTTTGGGTATAGTTCCAATCCTAGTCCCTATGAAACAATACGTCAAAAGTCTAAGAGCATTTCATTGATAGTCGGCTTGTTAACTGTCAATTCAAATAGTACGGTCAAGTACATTAGCAGCTAAGACCCTTTAATTAAAACCATTCATTAAAACTCTTAATCGATTCTTAAAATCGATCTCTATATTTATCTCTGTTGGAGAATGGAGTACAACAACCTTATTTCAGTATTAACTGATTATAAAATATATACCAACATCTCTATCTAGAATATATATATATATATATATACGCATATATGCAAGAGTTGTATATAGGAATCAATACTGAAGACTGTACAGTTTTAGAGATTCAAGAGATTCGGAATTCAGAGAAGATTCAAGACTCACTAGTAATTAAGAAATCAAGAGTTCAAGATAAATATAATACTAGAGTCTAGTTTATATGTAAGACTCTGAATAGCACTCCAGGTTCAAATTCAAATTCTATTTTTTATATTTTGATTTTCAAATTTCAAATTCTATTTTTCAAAATTCAAATTCTTATTTTAATTAGTTTTCTATCTTATATTTGATTTTAAACTTAAGATTCAAAGTTTATTAGTTTATATATATTTATATAGTTATATACTTTTATATTTATATAGTCTTAAACTTTATAATTTTATAAATATGTTTATATAATCTATATTTATGATTTCATATGATTTTCTACTTTATAATACTTATTTATATCACTATGTTTTAATTCAAGAATTTCCAGAATTATATATATAGGAAAACACTTGAAAATATTCAAAATTCAAAATTTTAAAACACATATGTCGACATACAAAGGAGAGGATGTTGACACACAACTTTCATATTTTCGGTTTTAAAAGGAAGTGTCTTTTCACTATTTGTAACATTCCAGAAGTGTTGCAACCTTTCCAATCTTATAAATAGGGGTTGATTTCAATGTTTTTGTTCATTCTTCTTCTCCATCTTCATCCCTTTTCATTCCTCTATTATTATTTCATATTTTTATGATTTCTACACTTCTACTCTGCCAATTTCTAGTCTAGATACATAAAACTTCTTCTCTTCTCACTCTCTACTCATTACTCTCTGAATTGAAGTTCCATTAAAGAGTTATAGGGTTGTTGTAATCATGTGGGATTGTTTCGAAATAGTGTGTTCCTTGTAGCCGTGAAATCAAGGAAAGGAAACGGTATTAACCTTGTAGCCATGAAATGAAGGGTGGTGGAATTAAAGTTAACCTTGTAGCCCTAAAATCAAGGGGATTGTATTTAGATTTTGATCTAGTAATAAAACTCTTTGCAATCCAGTGTTGTGTGGGACTGGACGTAGGAGCAATCCAAACCAGTATAAAATCTAGTGTGTTCTTTCCTTTTCTGCATTTTATTTTTGTTTATTTATGTGTTTGTGTTTGATTCTGTGTCTGTGATCATCCCTGTAGTGTGTGATTCATATAGTTGATCGTATAAATTTTAGATTTTCTTAAATTCCTTGATAACAATATTAACCCCCCTCTAGTGTTAGTTTTGCCTTGAGATCCGCATTCTGCGTTCCCTAATAATTGATATCAGAGAAAGGTTTTTTGAAAAGTTCATAATCTGATTTTTGAAAATATTAAATGCAAAATTTTGAAATGATTGTTAATGCTAGTGTCAATTCATGCATTGCATCAATGTTGAGCGATCTACTAAAATGTTGTCCAATATAGGAAAAGATGTGTTATATGGCTATTGAAAATTCAAAAGTTGAAAAGATAGGTGAAGTGGCTATTGAAAATTCAAACTCCTAAATGGTGTGTTACATGGCAAATGGTGGAAATAAAAAAGGACAAGTGGATATTAGATAGTCGTTGTTCGAGACATATGACGGGAAATCTGGAAATACTAAATAATCTAATCTATGAAGATGGTTGAATGGGGAACTTCGGAGATAACTCTAAAAGATATATTATTGGGATTGGAAATGTCGGTAATTCTGAAACTCCTACTATTTCTGATGTTTTATTAGTTAGGAATCTAAAACATAATTTATTGAGTATAAGTCAACTTTGCGGTGAAGGATATAAAATAAACTTTGAGAAAGATAAATGTTTTATAGAAGAAAATAATTCAAAAGTAATATTGGAAGGAGATAGAAAAAAAATTATCTATATATTGGGTATGAAAATCTCCAACGATAATCTATGTCTTGTAGCCAATACAAGTGACCCTTGGATCTGGCATATGAGATTCGGTCATATAAATTTCAAACACATCTCTAGGATTTCTAAATTACAATCAATTAGAGGATTACCCAAAATGAAGTTTAAAGTAATTACTTAATGTGATGCTTGTTAGTTCGGAAAATTAAAACGAAGTTCATTTAAACCAAAAGAGGAAATTAGAACCTTGAAACCATTAGAGTTAATTCACATGGATTTATTTGGTCTATCTCAAACCCAATCGATAAATCACAATAAATATGTTTACGTAATAGTTGACGATTTTTCTAGATTTACTTAGACTTTGTTTCTTAAAAATAAAGGTGATGCTTTTGATCAATTTTAAACTTTTACTAAAATAATTCAAAACTTATTATCCTTTAAAATCAAAACAATACATAGTGACCATGGTGGGAAAATTGAAAACGAAAATTTTGAAAAATTTTGTAATAAAAAGGGAATAACCCATAATTTTTCTGTCTCTAGAACCCCTCAACAAAACTGAGTAGTTGAAAGCAAAAATAGGACGATACAAGAGTATGCAAGAACTATGTTATATGATAGTAATTTACTAAGAAATTTTTGGGCTGAGGCAGTTGCAGAAGCTTGTTATATTTAAATAGGATTTCAATCAGAACTTAACTCATAAAACTCCATATGAAGTTTCGGATAATAGGAAACCAAAAGTATCATATTTTAAAATATTTGGATGTAAATGTTTTATACTTAGTACTAAAGAAAATTTAGATAAATTTGACTTGAAATCCGATAAAGGAACATTTATTGGATATTCACACAGAAGTATGGCATATAAGTTTTTAATTCAAAAACCAATATTATAGAAGAAACCTTAAACATATCCTTTGACGAAAATTACAAAAATACAACACAACACAATGAAGATGAATGTGAAAATGAAGTTAATGAAACAAATAATGAAGATAACAAAATAAAAGAATTAGATTACTAAGAGACCATCCTGTAGAAAATATCTTAGGAGATATTGAATCCATTGTTAGTACTCGTATTCAATTAAATAATATGAATAATTCTGCATTTATTTCAACTATTAAGCCTAAGAGTCCAAAGTAAGCATCTTTCGATGATTCATGGATTCTTGCCATGAAAGAAGAACCGAATCAGTTTATAGGAATGATGTATGGGAACTTGTTCCTAGACCAGAGGATAAAAATATAATAGGAACTAAATAGGTTTATAAGAATAAAATGAATTAACAGAGTGATGTCATAAGAAATAAAGAACGATTAGTAGTGCATGTTATACTCAAGAAGAAGGAATAGATTATGATGAAACGTTTGTCCCCGTAGCTAGATTAGAAGCAATTAGGATATTACTAGCCTTTGCAAACCATAACAATTTAAAATTATATCAAATGGTTGTTAAAAGTGATTTTTTAAACGAATATATTTAAGAAGATGTATATGTAGAGCAACCACCTCTTTTTGAAGACGAAAAATTACCAAATTACGTATATAAGTTAAAGAAAGCGTTATATGGATTAAAACAGGCTCCTAGGGCTTGGTATGATAGATTAAGAAATTACTTATTAGAATTAAACTTTGAAAAAAAGGAAAACTAGATAACACCTTGTTTATTAAAAGGAACAACAAGGATATTCAATTAGTGCAAATATATGTTGATGATATAATTTTCGGGTCAACAAATGATAAGATGAATAAAAAAAATTCAGATATTGCGACCCAAGAATTTGAGATGAGTCACATGGGAGAAATAACACTTTTCTTAGGCTTACAATTTCGTCAATTAAAGAATGGAATATTTATTAATCAAGAAAAATATGCAAGAAATTTAATTAATAAATATAATTTAACAACAACTAATGGGAGACCAACACCAATGACAACTAATATAGCCTTAAAGTAAAGATGATACATCAAAAGACGTTGATCAAAAATTATATAGAGGAATGGTAGGATCGCTATTGTATATAACCGCTAATAGACTAGATATAATCTATAGTGTATGTCTCTGTGCAAGATATCAGTCGCAACCTAACGAAACACATTTAAAAGCCATAAAACATATTCTAAGATATGTAAAACATACATCAGACTTGGATTATTTTATTCTAAGGATGCTTCATTTGATTTAATTTCTTATTGTGACGCTGGTTATGTAGGATGTAAATCCGATCATAAAAGTACTAGTGGAACATGTCATTTCTTAGGACATTCACTAGTCTCGCGGTTTAGTAAAAAGCAAAATACCGAATCTTTGTCAACAACTAAAGAAGAATATATCTCTGCTGCTTTGGCTTGTTCACAAGTAATATGTATGCAACAAACTCTAAATGATTTTGGATTAACAATAAATAAATCACCAATATACTGCGATAATACGAGTGCTACAAATATATCTAAAAATCCAACTCATCACTCAAGAACTAAACATATTGATATATGACATCATTTTTTAAGAGATAACATAAGTAAAGAGAAAATTTCACTCGAATTTATAGAAACAGATAAACAAATAGCAAATATACTAACAAAACCACTAAATGAAGCAACGTTTACTAAATTAAGAAGAGAATTAGGTATTTGTTCATTAAGTGAATTAGAATAATTAAATATATTAATATATATAAGAATAGCATTAAAAATCAGGAAAAAAAACGCAGATATGTCGACATACATATGTCCTTATGTCGACATATAACTGCCAAATTTCAGAAACTAATTCCCACCAAAAGTTAGTTACAATAACCATTTAAACTCTCCACTTCGAATTTTCTTCTTCATTCTCTTATTTCACTTCTGTAAAAATCAAAACCAAAATAAATCATGGCGTCCACTAATTATAATAACCAAATTAACCCTGAATCATCCGAAGGTCCATTCCAACATTCTACCGTCTCTCGTGTAATAAAAATGGAAGAGAAAATGGAGTATGCTCTTCAAATGCTTGTGAGATTCAAGTACTTCAAATTCAGATAAGTCAAGAGAAGAGTAAACAAGGAAAGATGATGCGGAATCTTCACAAGTTTGTAATGCATAATCGGCGAATCCAATCGTCATCGAAGATGATAATCAAGAAACGAAAGAAGAAGTAGAGGAGGAGGGAGAAATGATGGAAGAAGAGGAACTAGAAGAGGCACAACAAGAAGTTACAGACGAGGATGATCAAGTTGTATGTGTTGGTAAAGTCCTTTCGATTAACATGAAAATATAATTGAACGAAATAGGGATTTTTGTCTCCATTACCCCAATTGTCCAACCCATAAGTCTCTTATTGTAAAGAATAAATAGAATTTAGGTTTCTTTTTCGTTTGTTCGGTGTACAACGTGTATAGTTTTTCGTGTAATTTTCTTTGGTGTGTATCGTTTATATTGAAAATTAGTGTTTAATTTAATACTTGTTTTATCTTTCATAAGCATTTCATTATCTTGTTATATAGGCATGAATTTAGGGGGAATCATATACATTATGTATTTTGATCACATGTTATATATATATATATATATATATATATCTTAGTTCTTTAGTATAAAATAATAATATGATATAGATAGATGTAGGATTTAGGGGGAGCGTTTTTAGAATTTCTTTGTGATAATGCCAAAGGAGGAGAAATTATAAAATATGAACTTAATTTAAGTAGAATATATAGGATTCATAATGACAAGGGGAGTATTAGAAGGATCGGAATCAATGGATATAAACATGTATGAATATTTTATAAACTAAGGTTGTCATCATAAAAAAAGGGGAGTTTGTTGGAGAATGGAGTTTGATGACAACAACCTTATTTCTATATTAATTGATTATATAATATATACTAACATCTCAATCTAGAATATATACACACACACATATGCAGGAGTTGTATACATGAATTAATATTGAAGACTATAAAGTTTTAGAGATTCAAGAGATTCTGAATTTAGAGAAGATTCAAGACTCATGATTAATCAAGAAATCAAGAGTTCAAGATAAAAATAGTGATAGTGTCTAGTTTATATGTAAGACTCTGAATAACACTCCGGGTTCAAATTCAAATTTTGTTTTTTAAATTTTGATTTTCAAATTTCAAATTATGTTTTTCATAATTCTAATTTTAATTAGTTTTCTATCTTATATTTGATTTTAAACTTAAGATTCAAAGTTTATTAGTTTATATACATTTATAGAGTTATGTGCTTTTATATTTGTCCAGTTATTGAAGTGCTATTGAAGAGTTATAGGGCTGTTGTAATCATATGGGATTGTTTGGAAATAGTGTGTTCCTTATAGCCGTGAAATCAACGAAAGAAACGGTGTCAACCTTGTAGCTGTGAAATCAAGGGTGTTAGAATCGGTGTTAACCTTATAGGCGTGAAATTAAGGGGATTGTACTTATATTTTGATCTAGTAATGAAACGATGTGCAATCCAACATTGCGTGAGACTGGACGTAAGAGCAATCCGAACCAATATAAAATCCGATGTGTTCTTTCCATTTCTGCATTTTGTTTTTGTTTATTTCTGTGTTTGTGTTTGATTCTGTGTCTATGATCATATCTGTAGTGTGTGATTCATATAGTAGATCATATAAGTTTTATATTTTCTTAAATTCCTTAAAAACACTATTCACCCCTTTTAGCATTAGTTTTGTCTTAAGATCCGCATTCCGTGTTACCTAACAATCTCAACAAAACTTTCCTGCTTTCATAACATTGAAAACATTAATTACAACTTTTCCCTTTTAAAATAAATGTATTTACTAAACCCTTTCTTTATATTTTTCTATTTTGAAAACATTGTTATAATTTCACAAACCCCTTTCTATATCCTTTACTTTGGGAAATATATTCACAAAAACTCCTTTTTATTTCTTTTGCGTTGAAAAAATATCGCTATATATAACTTTCCAATTGGTATAAGATTAATTACCAACTTATATGGGTTAAGACAATGTCGAGAGACATATTCTTTACTACAAACCTAATAGCTATGATTTAAATTCAACTTTAAGATTTCAATTCAATAATGACAATTGTGGCAATATATAATCAAATTTCAAAAATATTCGATTTTGTTTCAACCCAAATATAACTGTTGACCCGCCTTTTGGTAAGGCCGTCAACCCATGGACCCATCACAGGATCGCTCAGGGCTCGAGCATGGGCTTGGACAAGCCCGGACATTCATGACTCAAAGCTCCTTGGCTCAAGGGCTCTTGGATCGAAATATTTCAGCTCGAAAAACCTAGGCTAGATGGTCTTGAGATCAGCTTACACTACAACAATGACTTGGTCATGAGATCTATTTAATAGCCTACTTACTTGGTCCAACTACCTATTCTAAAGCCTATAAACTTGGATCAAGCTATAATTATGCTGCCACATATTGGAGGGGACCTCTCAACGTAATCAAGACTGAGCTCCATCATCTGCTATTCACATGGATTAACCGACACATAACTACTCGAACTGTTGAAGCCTACCACCTATAAATACACCATGCTACATAATGAAGAGGAGGACTTTGGGCTGAGATCTGAGCCTGACTTTATAGCTCATGCGTGCCCTCTACAACTCAATCATGACTGCCAACCACTTTCACCTCAAAAATACTTGCTATATTAATAAAAAACGACTATGTAATGGAGATTATGACGATCTCATTCATTGTATCTCTTATTTTAGGATATTATTATGTGATTATAAAGTGGACATAGGCTCGTTAATGCCGAACAACTATAAAAACGCTGTTATCTTGCTTTTTCTCACTTTTTCTGATATTTCTTCATATATCATGCTCAAATATTACTTTTGGCCGTTGATGACCACTTTTTGGCATCAACAATTTGGTGCTTTCACTGAGAAATGAATTCTTAATGTCTTAAGGGTTTTGTTCAACTTTTGGATCACCAAGTCCAAGACGAAATCCTAGTTTCAGTCATCTTCAACAGCCATGGTTTCCAATAATTATGTACATGCTTTGGAAAGTATAAGCAACAACATCTGCATAAAAAATGATTTTTTCTAGTTCTGGGTTCGACCCCAGTCGGGTTGACCCTTCCCGAGTCGACATCGACCCGACCAGAGGACCAGCCAGTAGGCATTTCACCTTGGAAAGCTCGCAGTATGTAGCTTGGCCCAGAGTTGGTCGTAGGTCAGAGTGAGATTGGTTCGAACACACATCATCATAATGGTGTTCTAGCCCTGATCAACCAACTATAGATCGACTGACTCTTATGAAACTCTCCAGGTCGACCAACTCTTCCAATTATACCAACCCGGATTACTAGGCATTACTGAACTCCTGCACATCGAGACGAGACAGGGTCATTTTTAGAAAAAATGCATTTTTCTGATCGTCTCAAAGAAGGCTCGATCTTCAGAAAAAATGCATTTTTTTGTACATTGATGACTACTTTTAAGAACGATCGCCGCCAGAACTGTGGGGCCCCGGACCCCCAACGACGATGCATCTAGACCCGCTTGACGGCTCGCCTTCGGGTCAGAGCACGGCTTGCCTCCGGCTCAGAATATATTTTTACCAACATAATCGTAAAGACTTATCATCCAACGTTCAACGGATATTCCGATAATATCAACAGCAAGATGGCAATGACCAGGATTCTTCCAAGAGACATCACCCTCATTTACTGAGGTTATTCAATCCTAATTGACTGCTTCAGTCTTAATGGAAGATTGGCGAGTTACAAGTTTGAAACACTCACGCCTGGATGTTTATTGATTGTCTTTATATCGGCTCTCATTTCCCGACGTGGAATCAAAGACATAACCGCGGATGGACGAGGCATGTCTACATTCCTAGCCTCCGTATCTCACATCCTGACATGGAAAAGACAAATCTTCTATATGCATGGATCCATTGTTCTCCTGCCGATCAACGCCTTAGCACCGACAAGATGAGATGCCACCATTAGCGGTTCTAAACTGACTACCTGACCTTTATTCCTTGCTCTCGACGTGGGGCCATGAAAGCGATTCAAAGGAAACAAACCCTCATCATTCACCCACAAAGGCCGCCTGATTACCTTTATTATCCCAATACCCCGATCAAGGTCTGATCGTTCTTGGCATTGCCACCCCATGAGGATTTGAAAAGACTTCCTTCATCAATTAAAGCTTCAGTGGTCATCACCTGTCAGAGATGGGACAAGTCAGAATGGACTGGCAAAGAATACGCCATACCATTCTCATTCTGAATAATACTCATTCCCTTAACAGGATTATTTTTTACCCATATCTTTTATCTTTACATGCTTTATGAGTTATTTATGTGACTAATAACTCTTATGAATTTATGTGTGAATGATATAGGTACCTAGAGTCTGGTACTGATCATACTTCCAATACATGCATGCAGAACTACAGAGCGTTGCCATAATGAGCCTGACTGAAGCGCTCGTTTACAAAACCATGTCATCCGTCCGAGGAAAGTTACACAGCTCAAGATGGATTTGACATGACCACCCACTACTCGGCTCATATGTGGCATGACTCAAGACAATTATGCATCGACTTTTGCATTTCAAAGTCCGAATCCAACTCAGAATGGATGCGGTTCGACCATCATATGGCCAGATCCTATGCTTGACGCCGTCGGATTATATGGATCTAAATAGAGGAGGCAACATCGCCTATCAACATACTTACTTTCCAATCATGCATTTTGCCTTTACCTGCTCCTTGAGTTGTTAACAAGACGAACTCATGCAAATTCGTATGTGAATGATGCAGGTACCCGAGGTTTGGTATCAATCACCCCTTCCATAGTTTGATCGGAGGAGCGTAAAGTTTAGCGAACGTGATTCAAATATTCACCCACTTACTCTTAGCTCGATGCCAACATTCTAACATAAATGAAGTTCGATCATCCATTCACTGACTTTTTTGCCCTTGACGTAGGGGGTAAGAAAATAAACGCACATGAGTTTGACGTGTGGTATTTTTACATGGGCATACTAATGATGTCTCTTCATCCTCTAGCCTTTGATTCGCCTGGAAAGACATAGAGATGTATTCGGGCGAGACATAACAATCCAGCAGATCAACAACTCCATCCCTTGATCTGATAGGAAGAGCGCAACGATAACCGGGACACGATCCCATAATAACTTTTGCCTTCGACATGGGGACAAAAGAGAAATGTTAAGACGAGGATGAGTATGACTCAACCGCTCTCCAACGACGTCTTTAACTCTTTCCCATGATTCGAACGGGAGGAGTCTAAACTCAACAGGGACGTGAACCGACAATTCCTGGTGGTGACCTTTGCTCTTGACATGGGAGCAAAGGGACAATGCCAAGGCAAATGTGACCCGACTGTTTGCCCGACTAACTTTAACCCTCAGAGCTTGGATATGAGTATAAATCTAGGACGAGTGTGATGGGCACACCAAGATTTAAGACCATTTGATGGGCACACCAAGATTTAAGACCATTCGATCCACAACTCTAATCCTAATTGACGAAGGAAGAGTATAAAGGACGAACAACGACGTCCACAACTCTAACCCAAGCTGACTTTGGGAGATTATAAAGGATGAGTCACGACATCCATAACTCTAACTCTCACAACTCGAGACAGAGTATAAACCTATTGGGTTAGCGTGAATGGTGCACCATGACTTAAGACCACTAAACCCAGAACTCTAATTCTCACGACTTGGGAGAGAGTATAAAGGACGATGCTGCGACGTCCATTCAATCTCCATCGCCTTCCGATTGAGGATAGGAGTATAAAATACTTGTGGACCGAACGTCCGGATGACTTAACCTTGTTTCCGCCGATGCTGGGGGCACGGGCATAAACTTCTGAATTAACTTTAAACACGTCTTAGACGCAACCCATGTTTCAAAGATAAATGGAGGTCACAAACATTATACCTCCAAACTATGACACTTAGTACCTTGATACTTTGATATTTAATAATTCTATGCTAGATGGATTAGCACTCAACATGTTTTCATTTCGATCTACAATTTCTTGTGACTTAAAGATCGATTTAGTAGCTTACAAGACTAAGCGAACTATTCTTTTTCGAATTACAAGTTCATGTATAGATATCAAACACAGACGCGAGGGCCACACTTACATACACCAATGAAAGGTCATGTTCGAAGGGATGACTTCGACTCCTAATTCTAAACTTCCCACACAACTCAATGCGACGACTAAAAGGAGGCATCGAGAGTGGGAGTTTCATCAACACATCACACGACCTAAGGCAATGACCGAAAGAGGGCCTTAAGAGTTATATCTGAAATCGACACACATACCCATATGTGATTGACTATAGCTCAAGTGCAACAACGAGGTTCACGTTGCAAGTACAATGAATAGAAAATGCAATAGCTCGAGCACTTGGACAACACAATCACTTAAGCTTTGACAACCATACCTTTTTATGTATGCATGTCTAAATTTGAAATGGGTGTGGTCTGGCCACCCGTCTGTTGACATTACCCCTGGACTGGGGGCATAACTATTAAAAGTATTTACAACTGGAAAACTTATTTGCATGTACAAAACTTATGCTTTGATCTTGACAGGCCGCATATGGACCACAAAAGGGGTGCAGAGTAACCATCCATTGACTGATCCCAACCTACTTCCTAATTGGAAGGGGAAGAATGACAGAATTCAAAGTGACTACAGTCTGACCTCTTGCAGCCCAACTTCGATCCTCAGAGCTTGGATGGGACAGCAGAAACCAGTATGGGTTGAATACCAATAAATCATTTTGCATCCAACTCTAACTCACGACATGATGAGGAAGTATGAATACTGAGAAGAGATGGATTTGGAGTCCGCTACTCAGTCAAGCCCCTAATGACTAGGGACGAAGAGTGCAAGCCATGAAAAGCATGAATCAACTACTCGACTATTCTATGCACATTTTCAACTTCTTAAGGTTTCGCAGGATCCCAAACTGCAACAAAAAATGATGACCTCAATAGAAACGAGAATGAAGAACAAACTCAACAAGAGTATGATGACTATTTTGGACTATGCTGAAACATGTACAAAGGTAGGTCGACTAACTCCCTAATGACGTTCATTCGCTTGTATTTTTCATGAGCTTACTCAAGTATGCGACTAATTAGATAAGAGTAACTAAGTTCGTTGACGCTCGATGAAATGATCTTCACTTTCCAGCTAAAGTAAAAGAACAATGCCTAGACAAGTGTGATTTGGCTGCTCGTATATTCAACTCTATCTCTCGCTGACTCAAGAGAGAGAGAGAGAGTATAAAACGACTTGGGTTGGCTAAGATTGCAAAACATGCAACTCTAACCAGAAACAACGACGGAGAGTATTAAGGCTTAAGGACTGGACGTCCGACTGACTTAGCTCGACTCCCACTGACGTTAGGGGCATGAGCACTGGCTTTGTTTGTCACCCATCGATGTTATGGGCATGAGCGTCAGCTTACTGATTTTGAACATGTCCTTGACTTGACACGTGATTCAAATGATATATACCATATCTTCCGACTATGACAAGGTTTGGGTTACTCATTCAAGCGAGATAGCTTATGAGTTCAACATGACTTGCCTTACTCATTCAAGCGAGACAACTTATGAGCTAAACATGAATTGGAAGACTCAAACCGCAAGTACATTAAATAGAGAGCGAGACTCACTTTTCTACTTCCTTATTATTTTGAAAATCATACTAGACATCACTCACATGATTTCAACAACATCTCGTACTGACTCATGTGATCATTGGACCATAAAAATGATCCGGATCGATCATGGATTTCATTAAATATGTTTCGACGTGACCATGGATTTCTAGTCTTCTGTTAATATGATCTTGAGTGATCATGGTTTTCTGGCTTTATATTGGAAAGATACAGCACGATCATGGACCTCTAGCCTGCTATTCCAATGACTCGGGAAGTAAAAAAGCTGTATACGATGTCATGTTCACAAGGCCATCTCTGATTTCCTACACTATCTCATGATTTGGATAACCGAACCATGCACTGACCTTTGTGTGACTAATGGTCTGACTTGACCTTACACTTGACCATGCTCTCGAATTCCATAAGGAGATGACACCATTTGGCGATAATCAGTTTATGAATGACCACGTGTAGAAGCCAGCAGCCCAGCTAGACTTATGATGATTTCATTCGACCGCTTGACTCGACAAGGCGTAAATGATTACTTGCTCATCTCAACTACTCCAGCTTTGAACTTTAGCTCGATAGGTACCACAGATGGCGGTGTGATGCATGACATGCTGTTTGGACAAAGAAAAGAAAAAAGAATTCAAGCTTCAGGACTACTCCCAAAGACATGACAATTCGACATTGCTTTCCCGAAGATGAATGACATTCCAAAGAGATGCTGTTGGCTTATTCAAAGCACATCCTGTCTGCCACACGATGTACTTTGGGGGCCAAAGTGTTGACCCTCCTTTTGGCAAGGCCTCCAACCCATGGAACCATCACAGGATCGCTCAAGGCTCGAGCATGGGCTTGGACAAGCTCGGACATTCATGGCTCAAAGCTCCTTGGCTCAAGGGCTCTTGGATCGAAATACTTCAGCTCGAAATACCTAGGCTCGATGGTATTGAGATCAGCTTACACTACAACAATGACTTGGTCATGAGATCTATTTAGTAGCCTACTTACTTGGTCCAACTACCTATTCTAAAGCCTATAAACTTGGATCAAGCTATACTTATGTTGTCACATATTGGAGGGGACCTCTCCACATAATCAAAACTCAGCTTCCATCATCTGCTATTCACATGGATCAACTGACACATGGAAATTCGAATTGTTGAAGCCTATCGCCTATAAATACACCATGCTACATAACAAAGAGGAAGACTTTGGGCTGAGATCTGAGCTGACTTTATAGCTCATGCATGCCCTCCACAACTCAACCATGGCTGCCAACCACTTTCACCTCAAAAATATTTTCTATATTCATAAAAAACGACTATGTAATGGAGATCATGACGATCTCATTCATGGTATCTCTAGTTATTTTTATGAGATTATAAAGTGGGAGTAGGCTTGTTAACACTGAACCACTATAAAAACGCTGTTGTTTTGCTTTTTCTCACTTTTTCTGATATTTCTTCATATATCATGCTCAAATCTGACTTTTGGCTATTGGTGACCACTTTTTGGTGTCAACAATAACCCTTTTCCATTTCTTTAGAGAAAACAATATTATTTCCATTATCAAGAAAATAGCGATATATATTTAACCAAATGGTATAAATACAATCATACTTCAACTTGGGCCAAACAATATTAAATTATACATTGTTTACTATAAATCCAAATAAATTATATTTGAATCTCTAAATCTTGCAAATAAGTTGCACTTATGGAAATAATAAACTAATTTCAACTTCCTTTACCATTGCAACTAATACCATCCCTTGATCATAGTGAAGTCGTTCAAGTTGGGGTATTTTAACTACTGCTCAGACCTTGATTCACACTGTTCTTATCTTGAGATAGATTCGAGTTTGTAACTTAAAAACCGATACAAATTAAAATCTCATCTTCTATTTCATTAAAAAAACATGGTTTTATAAACCATACTTACTTTAGAAAAATTCATTTTCAATTATATCCAATTTCACTTAATTCGTTGATTAAAGAAAATTCTTACTTAACACAAACTTTTAGCTTTAAACTTCTTAGAAAATTTATTTTATAATTCGAATTTATTACCACACCCATTTACCAAGTCATTTATCTGAAAATCATTAACATCTCCTTATATAGCTTAATTTGGATTTCAATCCCTTAAAACCCCTTTATCCGATTCTTTTACAGAAATCTTATCTAATGTCTTTGCTTTTCCATATGAACATTGTTGACACACTTTTTGGTAAAAGCTGTCACACTGAATATCTGGATAGCATCGCGCTCGGATATGGAGAACATCGTCAGAAGGCAGGCAGCGATTTGGTCAAAGTCGCATCACGAAAAAAGAAGGGCCCGAAACTCCTATCAAACGACCTCTTTTGGGCCCGAAAATTGCAATTACAAAGCTAAGCTCTACAACTCTTGTAGATCTCTGAATTAGCTTCAGTTTGAGCTTTGATTTGGCTCAATCGGACTTACGGTTAGAAAGTTATGCATGTTTCCGTAAATTGGTGTGATCTGGCAATTTCCTGGATAAAGAAATGAAGCGTCACACGATCAGAGTATGGCCCATGCACTATAGGATCGCCCCTCATCAGATCACCCTCCCTCAGCTCGTGGTACACCTCCTAATCACGACCCGACCGTGGATACCATCTTCCCGCTCCAGCTCACGACCAGGCTTCGGTTCGTGGAGACCTCATCACGACCCGATCCCATGACCACAAACCGACCACCGAATCTGCTAATACACGCGTAGATCTTGACCTATTCTCAAGGCTATTCAGACACCTATTTTCCCGGATCGGATGCCACGTACCCCATCACGAACCGGTCTTCCCAAAAGCTCTCCTACAACTATAAATACACCATTTGAATGCATTTTCAAGGATCTTTTGGCTCCAACACCTCACGGCTTCTACCATTGCCCTCTGCAAAGCATTTTCAGCAGCAAAGGAGCCAA
Organism: Allium sativum; assembly: GCA_030737875.1. Taxonomy (NCBI): domain Eukaryota; kingdom Viridiplantae; phylum Streptophyta; class Magnoliopsida; order Asparagales; family Amaryllidaceae; genus Allium; species Allium sativum. The sequence continues at coordinate 295,406,027 of CM060912.1, forward strand.
ATTCCACCTTATAGCATGAGGATTTCATGTATAATCTTATGATTTATTACCTTTTCGTGTATAAACCGAGAGAATTGTACTTGTAACTTCTTAGGATTTAAGAAGAGAAAAAGTGGACGTAGGCTTTGTTTGAGCCGAACCACTATAAAAACTTCGTGTATCTCCTCTTTATTTACTATTTTCTGCATTCTGTGATCTGTGTCTGCAATTGGGTGTTAGGCCCAAATTTTGGTCAAACATTTTGGCGTGCCAGGGGGCACACGACAACCTTAATTTCTAGCTTGAAAGGAGACTCAATGGAGAACAAAAGGAAGAAGACTGGAACTTCTGCTCGTGCTGATGATGCTGATGCTGAAGCTGAAGACACAAGGAATGAGGCAAGCCAGGAAGCTTCCTCTCATGGAGATCCTTCTGCATACTTGACCAGAGATGAGATGGACGGAGTTCTCACTGAACTTAGAGATCAGATGGCACGACAAGATGATCTTCTCTAGAAACAACAGGAAATGATCAACCAATTCTTCACTCGGATGGATGGAAGGCCGAGCAACGCTCAAGTCATTGGAAATGAAGCCACAGAAGCGGCTCGGACATCACATGGACTTGGGGGAAACCCCCTTGTTATTGGAAATGCACAGCGACCGACTTCAGCTCTAGATCGGATGGATACCGGAGTGCAAACTCTCACTCAACTGCAGCAGGGATAGGCTCGTGACAGGCCACCAGCACCGGGTCAGATCGCCCCTCCTCGGTTCGCTCCCTATGAACCACGATCCGACCTTCACGAACCTGCCTCACGAACCGATCCCCTCGAATCGGGTCGAGTCGCCACCCTCGATCCGCGATCCCCAGGCAACAGCTCACCAACAGTTTCCATCCTCTCCTGCATTCAATGCTGGAGGCACCAGCTCTGATTTTGGTAGTTTGCAACAGCTTTTTGAAGGCAATCGACTCACTGATCTGATTCAATGCCTCTCGAGAGGCTGCACCTATCAGAATGACGTGGATGGCGTCAATCACAACCCATTCACTCAGGAAATCTGGAATTCCCGCAATCCCCCAGATTTCAAACTCCCACAACTAGAGCCATACAACGGCAGGATGGATCCTACCATGCACCTGATGCGCTACAAACATCATATGGAAGTTCAATCGGTGCCAAAAAACGTCATGGCTAAGTGTTTCCCCCTCTTTCTGACTGATATAGTAGACATGTGGATTCGACAGCTAGAGACAGAATCGATCAACAACTGGAATATGTTGGTCGCTCACTTCCTTGAACAGTTTCGGGTCCACATCGCTCGACTCAAGAACGTCATGTCACTCACTATGATCAAGTAGAGGCCCAGAGAAACTATACATTCATTCCTAGAAAGATTCAACGTTGAAGCAGCATCAGTTGTTCGCCCTGAACAATCGATGGTACTGATTGCAGCAGTATCTGACATTCTAGATAACTCGGAGTTCAAAAAATCTTTGTATCGAGACCCACCATGGAGTCTCAGCGAGTTCTACCTTGAATCGGATAGATTTCTGCGTGATTAAGACGCAACTTCTGAGAAGAAAGTTCTCAATGTCAACATGCTCAAAGATGGAGAACTGTCTGATTCTGGAAATGGCAAAGGAAAAGTCACCGACATGAATGACCGCAACACTCAGCCCCGGGGAGGGCCCAGACATGAAAAGTATACTGAGCTCATTGCTTCACTTTCTGACATCTACATGGACACAAATGGTGTTGTCTCCTACCCAAAGCCTCCCAGGAGGGAACCATTGCAAAGAGAACGCGATTCTGGAAAGCACTGCTTATTCCCCGATATGGACGGACATGACACGAATGAGTGCATACATCTTCATGATTTGATTGAGGTATGGGTTAGACGTGGAGAGTTGCCCGAGTACGTGAAACATCAACAGCACTTCCACCTCCGGCTCCCCCGAGAGGGAATGACCCTGGATCGAGCTCTCGTGGGCTCATCATCAACTGATCTGGATGAGATCAGCTTTCATTTTCTGCATTTCTTAGGCTTTAAGATTTGTTTTTGCTTTCATTAGGTTTTACAATTGGTTGAATCAGAGTACACACGTACGGGGTTAGGATTTACTTTAGAAAAATTCATTTTCAATTGTATCCAATTTCACTTAATTCGTTGATTAAAGAAAACTCTTACTTAACACAAACTTTTAGCTTTAAACTTCTTTAAAAAAATTATTTTATAATTCAAATTTATTACCACACCCATTTACCAAGTCATTTATCTGAAAATCATTAACATCTCCTTATATAGCTTAATTTGGATTTCAATCCCTTAAAACCCCTTTATCCGGTTCTTTTACAGAAATCTTATCTAATGTCTTTGCTTTTCCATATGAACATTGTTGACACACTTTTTGGTAAAAGCTGTCACACTGAATATCTAGATAGCATCGCGCTCGGATATGGAGAATATCGTCAGAAGACAGGCAGCGATTTGGTCAAAGTCGCATCACGAACAAAGAAGGGCCCGAAACTCATATCAGACGACCACTTTTGGGCCTAAAAACAGCAATTATGGAGCTGAGCTCTACAACTCTTTTTAGATCTCTGAATTAGCTTCAGTTTGAGCTTTGGTTTGGCTCAATCGGACTTACGGTTTGAAAGTTATGCCCGTTTCCGTAAACCGGTGTAATTTGGCAATTTCCTGGATAAAGCAACAAAGCGTCACACGATCAGAGTATGGCTCATGCACTCTTGGATCGCCCCTCATCAGATTGCCTCCCCTCGGCTCGTGGTACACCTCCTGATCACGACCTTACCGTGGACACCGGCTTCCCGCTCCAGCTCACGACCAGGCTTCGGTTCGTGGAGACCTCATCATGACTCGATCCCATGACCACGAACCGACTACCGAATCTGCTAATACACACATAGATCTTGACCTATTCTCAAGGCTATTCACACTCCTATTTTCCCGGATCGGATGCCACGTACCCCATCATGAACCGGTCTTCCCAGAAGCTCTCCTACAGCTATAAATACACCATTTGAAGGCATTTTCAAGGATCTTTTGGCTCTAACACCTCAAGGCTTCCACCATTGCCCTCTACAAAGCATTTCTAGCAGCAAAGGAGCCAAATTCCACATTATTAAACGAAGATTTCGTGTATAATCTTATAATTTCTTACCTCTTTTCATTGTAAACACGAGGATTTCGTGTATAAACCAAGAGAATTGTACTTGTAACTTTTTAGGATTTAAGAAGAGATAAAGTGGACGTAGGCTTGGTTTGAGCCGAACCACTATAAAAACTTCGTGTATCTCCTCTTTATTTACTGTTTTCTGCATTCTATGACCTGTGATCTGCAATTGGGTGTTAGGCCCAGATTTTGGTCTACCAAACATCTTCTATAAAATATTAGAATTTTACTTAATTTAATCCATAAAGTAAACATTCATTTAAATTATCTCATTAGCTTTATAACTTCTTTTATAGTCTTGTTTATAAAACCTGGTTAATTAGAAACTCCATTTTTCACAATACACCTTTGACATTTAATTAAATTCCATTTCAATTTTGATTGTCTTATTAACGAATTCCATTTAAAATATCTGTTTAATTATCTTAATTATTATTAATTAAAATAATAATTAACCACATCACTTATTGAAGTAAAGTATTTTACTTCATTATTAACTAAAAATGGATTAGTTAATCAATAACTGCATCATTTATGATAATCAATTTTAAACATCGTTAAGTAAAAAGTGAATTATATTTAAGAAATCATATTAAATTAAAACAATTACTTGCTAAACTATTTTCGTTAGATTATTGAAGGCCAATTAATCTAATAACCGCTTCCAATTAAAAAGAGTTGACTGGTCAACTTAAAACTATCAGTTAACTTGCTAACTGATTCCAATTAATCTTTCCTCTTAGATTAACATAATCAATCTAATAACTTGCTTAACTATTTATTTAAAACAATTATTTCAAAACATTAACCCGTAGGTTAAATTCTGACTTCTATGCTTATCAAACTTATAAAAACATTAAAATTACTATACATAATATTATATAACTATTTTCATGAAACACCACTTATAAATATCGGCTTACTTGTAAACTTCTGTTTTAATAAAAAATATAATTTAAACTTCGCTTCAAATATAAAAAATAAATTTTATAACTTCACGTACGTCGATTCACCTAATAAGGAATTAACATCTTTAAAACATGATTTTTAGACCATTTGCTGCCAACCACTTAATTGATATTGTCTATTGATTAAAAATACAAAACGTTGAATTTCAACTCAACATTCAACATCCAAACATGTTTTAACGTCGCTAGGGTTAAATAGTTCATATATAGATAATATGGAAACAAATAACACATAAATGTTAAGGAATCCAGTTGGATTCCTCCAACCTAATTTTCCGTGCACTACATCTCATAATAATATTTAATAATAACATATGAAATAAGAATTTTAATCTAATGCACTTAAATGACGAAAATATAAATAACGACAATCGATAACCAACTAACAGACAATAAGCATCCATAACATCAAATCATCCAGTTTATATTATCAACAATTTAATTTAATTATAGAATTTAACCACATCATAAAATTCTAGATAACATAAGAGTTAACTCACCATTTACTTTTGATTCAACGATGATTCATTATATTCAGGTCGTTTAATTTATTTTTAAATAAATGTTTAAAATTAGATAGAATTCCAATAACTTCCAAATCCTTCTAAATCATTTCAACAGCGTAGTATTCTCAATTACAATTCCAACATGACTTGTTTCGTTGAATTCTGTGATCGTATGAACGAGATATACCAATTTCGAGTTAATAAATTAAGCGATTTTAAAAATTAAATTAACCATTTACTAATCAAATCCTTAATTACGTTATTACCATTTCCATGCGTTAATCTTCCCTAAATCCATGATGCTTCGATTCCATCATTCTCGACTTTGATAGAAAGCATCACTCCACCAACCTCACCGCCTGCCTCTGTACAGCACCTGGACTGAACTTGAACCCTCCTCTGTCATCGCCTCTCCACCAGCGTCCATCGTGAGCCACCCCGAGCTCCGACCCCTCGCCAAATCGCCAAATTTCATCTTCGAACAGGAATCACTCATAACTCGAATTCTTCCCTGTTCGACTGCCTAACCTTGCCGCACCACCACTGATGTCACTGGCAGCCTCCACCCTTCCTTTGGCCTTCAGAAAACCCAACCCAATAACGCCTTCAGTGACCAAAGACCCAATAATATCAATCGGAATCCCCAAAAATAAACAACTCCGATTATCTCCAAACTGCCACCACCACAGGGATTTCAGGCGACCCAACCAACACCAAAGTTGTCGGCCTCCCTTCCCTCTCAAACTCTTCTATTGACACCTCCGCCTAAAAACATCTCCACCTCAGGCGATTCAAGAAAGTACGAAACTCACTTTCTTTGCTGTCTTAGCGATTTTCGGCCACCACAGGTGTTCGATCGCCAATAAATTTTGGCTGGGGGTGCCTTTCCACGTACTGCCCAACATTCCATTTGACGACTTTGACCAATTCACGATCGTTGGAAGATAAATTAAAAGTATGAAAACGAGTCTATTTGCAAAGAGTAGATTTATTTTATTTTAGCTTGAAGTAACTAACGATATTCTATAGAAAATGGCTAACGATATTTAATTGGGCCTATCTCCATTTCCAATTGACATTTATTCATTCGTATGATCAGATACGAACTCCACTTGTGACGAAAATGGACACCTTGCTATGGTTCGACATTCTGGACCCAATGAAATTTGTTTTGTCGAAATCCGAGTCCATTTGCTAAAATAACACTAGTTTGAGTCTAAATTATTGATTCATCCACATTTTAATTGCAAACGCTCATAAAATAACTCTAATTGGCGCAAAACTTGAAATCTAGCAATAATTAGCTATTACGGATTTAATATAATATGTTGCATTGAAATTCGAGGCCATTTGAAGAATGTCCATTTTATAGGTCTAAATTAAATCAACATAAATTAATTTTAAAACACTTCAATATAATAATAAATTATTATTGTCGGATAGATTCAAATGGAATTTCATATAGCTTCAAAATAAACTATCAGATTGAATTTCGAGTTAAATCGATATTCAGTATAGTAAAAATACTTTCTTTTATTTAATAAATCGTTATGGTTTTAAATGATTCCATAACGACCTTTTTTAATTTTTATTTGGACATAACTCAAAATATACAAGATGAAAATTCTATTTTCCTCTTTCATTAGAAAATTATTATCTAGTAAATCGAGATATTTCCTGTTTCAAAAAATTATGACTTATATTGGGTTTTGTACATTCTTTTAAAGTTTGTAATGTAAAACTACGAACTACCACGACACGGCAGCTTATTTTATAATTAAATTATAAATTATATGTTTAAATGTCGTTTAATAAACGAATTCATTAATATAATCCAATTCTAACTTAAATAAATCTTTCTATATTATCCAGTTCATATTAAACTGCAAATCCAACTAATTCCCACTATTTCAAAATTAAAATTATTATTTTATTATTTATTATTTATATTAAAAAAATATTCAAAATCATTGAATTCAAATCATTTAAATTCTAAATCAATGTTTTAACCATTTTTATATTCAATTAAACATTAAAAATCCAGGTCGTTACAACAACGAGCTATTGCAGTTTCGTATTTTGCTTATTTCGGGGAGGTGGATTCTATTTCAGGCCAGAGGGTCTGAAGGATAGTTGGAGAGGGAAGGGTGGTCGACAAATTGGGTATTAGTCAGGTCGCCTGTAATGGTCGAAGGAGGACACTATAGTGAGATGAACGAAGGTGGTGTTTTTGAGAGGTCGGTTGATTCATAGCAGTTTTGTAGTTAGTGAACGAGGTTTGAGGTAGGGATCCCTGTAGGAAGAAGGAAGACCAAAGGGAGGCGGTGTCGCCGATGGTGGTGGCGTCTCGATCGTTGGCCAATAGGTGGTGAAATCATAATTCGTTCATTCTCCATTCATGCCCTAATTGTGGGCGCTGAGGTGCTTGTTTGGGGCCACGCCGATGGAAGGCGATGGCTGGTGCTCGGTGGAAATCTTCGACGAAGAGGGGGTGATCTCTAGGGTTATCAATTTCCTACACGACCCATGACCCGACCCGAAACCCGTACGGAAATTAGCAGGTTAACCCGACCCGTTTAGTTGGCGGGTCATTTTCGGGTTAACCCGAATTTGACTCGTTTATAAACGCGTGGGTTTAGGGTTGACCCGCTAACACGATTTTGACCCGCCAAACCCGATTATGCGTTGTATCTCTTCCATACTGTTAGTCTTTTGGGTATGCTGTTAGTGTTAGTCTTTTATGTATTCAGTAATCAGTATGATTATATATGTAAGCTGTTATATTTTACTAATTTATTCTTGTATGTCGTTAGTTATATTTTACTTATACCAACTGTTTCTCTTCCATACTGCTAGTCTTTAATTTATGCAGTATAGTCATATATACTTATGTACGGAGAATGATTTTTGGATATGGTGATTACATGCTTTATATATGTAATGTTTGTTGGTGACTTTGCAACTTGTTGCATGTTGCTGATTATATAATAGTATGCTTGTTGATGATTTGGTTCTTTTGCTGTTTCTATTAGTAGGCAATATTTACTAATGGGTCAAACGGGTAAACCCAACATGACCCATTTAGTTAAACGGGTTACATGGGTTGGGTCGGGTCAACCCGTCTATAAATGGATCGGGTTAGGGTTAGGGGAAAATCACCGGGTTGGCTTGACCCGTTTATAAATTAATCCGAACCCAACTTCACCTGACCCAAACCCGACCCGACACAACCCATTGACAGCCCTACTGACCTCCAAGTGGCTGGAGCGGTGCCGTAGGGAGCTTGAGGGGGCCGTGATTTTCTTGGAAGCAATCGGGCTTGAGAACGATTATCGTGAGATAAGTGTGATTACTACTTGATTAATTAACGTTAAATGCAGTTAATCGTTAATTATCATTCATTAGATAATTTATTTATTTTAATTTTAGTTAATATTGTAATAACTATAACCTTTACATATATTACCAGAATCAGACGAAACTGGATTTATTAGAATCGCAGTGAAGAATACTACGCAGTCGAGCTTGTTTGGTCGGAATCGGAAGCAATTGGAATTTCGTTTAAATTTAAGTGCTTGTTTAAAATTAAACGAAACAACCAGAAATCATCGAACCGATAATAAATGGTGAGTTAACTCTCACACCTTCTGAAATACTATGATGTAGGTAAATTCATAATAATCATAATTTATCATTGATAGTATAAAATGGATGTTTGGATGCCTTGGATGCTATTTATTTGTTGTCAATTGACGTTATTTCTATTTACGTTGTTTAAATGCATTTGATTAAAATTCTTATCTCATATGCAGTCATTAAATGTTATTATGAACTGCGTTGTAGGGAAAAACAGGTCGGAGGGATCCAGCTGGATTCCTCAACATTTGTGTGTTATTTATTTTCATATTGTTTATGTATAAATTGTTTAACCCCACTGACGTTAAAACCTATTTGGATGTTGAATTGAAATTCAACATTGTGTTGTTTTAATCAATAAACAGTATTGATTAAGTAGTTGGCAACAAATGGTCTAAACCCATATTTTAAGACGTTAATTCGCTGTTAGGCGAATCAACGTATTTAAAGTTATAATTTTTATTTTTATAACTGAAAGGAAGTTTAAATTATATTTTTATTAAAATAGAAGTTTATAAATAAGTCGATATTTATACATGGTATTTATGAAAATAATTATTTAATATTATGTTAGTAATTTTAATGTTTTATAAGCATAGAAGTCAAAATTTAACCTACGGATTAATGTTTTGAAATGATTTTTTAAGAAAACGGCTAAGCGATATTCTTAGATTAATTATATTAATTTAAGAGGAAGGATTAATTGGAATCAGTTAACAAGTTAACTGATGATTTCGAGTTAACTAAGTCAACTGTTTTAATTGGGAGCATTTATTAGATAAATTTTGTATTTAATTAATCTAATGAAAATAGTTTAACAAATAATTGTTTTAGTTTAGTAAGATTTCTTATATATAATTCACTTTTTAATTTATGACGTATAAAAATGATTATTGAATTTACAAATCATAAATGACGTAGTTATTGTTTAACAAGTGATTAACCAACCTACTTTTAGTTAGAAATGAAGTAAACTGCTTTTACTTCAAAAAATGATGACGTTAATTTTTATTTTAATAAAACTAATTGAAGTGATTACTTTTTAAATGAAATTCTTTTAATAAGAAACCAAGTTTGTAATAAGTTTTAATTGGGTATTCATAAAGCTTTTGTAAAAGGGATTTTTAATAAAAATCCAAGTGTTATGGTAAGAATATATTGAGGAATTTAAAAGCTAAAGTACTAATTAGGAAGGATATGTTTATTTAATCATTGAGTTAAGTAAATTGATTAGAATCGGAAGCCAAATGTCACAATGACAAGAAATGATAAATGTGTTTGGGTAACAAAATTTGGTAACGGATTTTAGTAACAAAAATCCAAATTTAAGTTTATTTCAAAATACTTAACGGGTTTGGATACTAGAATTGGTTAAATGAATTGGTAAAAGGGATCTTTGTAAGCAGATTTTACAAAGGGTTTAGTAATTGGATTTTTTTGATACAATGCAAGTAATAAGCAAATTGTTTAAAAGAAGTTTAAAATTTAAAAGGTGATGTCCTAGTACGAATTTATTTAATCGATGGATCAAGTAACATTAATTATATTTGAAAAGAGATTTTCAAAAATAAGAATGCATTATAAACCATTGTTGACCAACTTTTTGGCAAAAGCTGTCACGGCTAAATGGATCGGAGCCCAATTTCAAAAGGCTTGCCAAATTGTGACAACCCCAAACTCCCGTTCCACGATGGAAAGGGTAATCTTTGGAATATAACACATAAACAGATAATAGCAGAACAAGAATATATAAATACACTAGATAATTTACAATAGAATACATTGGATAAACATAATCATCAGAGTTACACAGTATACAGGATCATACTTAGTACAAAATACTGTTTCAGCTTTACATAAGATGTCTACAGCGGAATCAAAACATAATATGTACAACAGGAGTTGAACAACAAATAAAGAAGTGATAGAATCCATCTTCAGCTCCATAGCTATCCAAAAAGAGCCTGCTAAAACCTGAATACAAGGCTGCCCATGTAGAAAATAGGGCACCCGAGTTTGCAAGTGAAACAAACTATGAGTCAGTCATGGGACTGGTATGAGAAATCTACTAACTTATTTTATAATAAGGCCAATCTCGGGAGCACGCCGCTAACGCGGAACGGGTTTACTCCATTAGATTGCCAGTGCTTAAAACAAGTAGATCATTTAAACATCGTATTGCTTTTTACAAAACTGAAGCCATTATAAGACTCAGTTCCCATCACACAATGCAACGCAAACCGAAGGATAGAGTTTAACCTTATAATGGCCAAAACATGCTTGATACGAATAAAACAAAAGCATTTAATATTATTACTACTATTTATATGTTTCAAAAACAATTTTAATCATAAGTATCAATCATAGACGGCATGGGTTCCATATATCATGTCGCCAAATATAGGTTTACAATCAAAACCGCACGATGTCGTATTTAGAAATTGGATTTCCGTCATGAATCAAGGCAAGGGATCATCCTTGTAACGACCCAGATTTTTAGTGACTCGATAGTTAATTTATTTAATTATTTAAAAGGTTAATTCAAAGATTTAAATGATTATATTTAATTAATATAAATAGTGGAGTAATAAATTTAATTCTGGAATAATCAAAAATTAGTTGAATTTGCAATATTGGGTGAATTAAATAATTTAAGATATTTTGTGGTGTTTAAATTCGAATTATATTGATGAAATTATTAATTAGAACGAAGTTTAAATGTATAACTTATAATATAATTTAAATAGTTTACTTTATTTTATTTTTAGGATCATGGCACATCGCTTGACACGATAGTATTTTATTTTCGTCTATAGCAGCCGTAGGTGAATGAAATTCTATGTAGCGGGGTATGCAATTTTTTTTTAAATACTAAAAATAAAACTAAAATCATAATCTGTCAAGATTTCTAGCCTATCTCATCTAATTGGTACCCTGTTGTGTATCCGCCCGTGTCAAAACTCCATGTACTAACTCATCTATCATAGGGAATTAAGAAATCTTCATGCATACACACTCCTATTTCTTTAACATCTATTGCTAATCTCGGCGTTATCAAATGGAAACCGACTTGTCAAGGTCAGGATTACATGGACAAATGAAGAAAATCGCTCCATCCATTCCAACTGATATGCTCAGGTTCACGTGTTATTTTGAATCACATTTTATAAAAATACAACCTAAACACTATTCCTTGCAAACCTACTATCCTAGTTCCGTGCTTGCCTAAGTTTTATGTCCGTGCGTGCCAAGCAAATACCCTCTATGTGTGCCAAGCCATCTGTGCCTTTTAAATACTGTTCTATATCTTTTCATTTTTGTTTCCCAGACCAAACATAACGCAAAAATGAAACTTCACAAAATCATTAAAAATCCGATAATAAACGAAATTATACGAGATTTTTTCGTTGAAATCGTTTAAAGAGGAGCTTCACTTTGTTACCCAATTCATTACACTCGAATGATCTTTCCGGCGTTCGATTTTATTTTTCTGCTACCGCCTAGGGCTAATCGATGGTCGAGAGGCGGGTTTGAGGGGCAGATACGGGTTCAAAGGAGGCTGACCTGTTGGGTTTTCATGAGTTTAGTTCGGTTTGGTTTTCCTTGCTGTGGGTACGGGGTTGCGATGAAGGAGGCATTCAGGTGGTGTTGGATCTGGGAACTGGCGTTCGAAGGGGATGGAGTGGCACCTATTTTAGTGAAGTTTGATTACATTTCCGATGGCCAACTGTGAAGGCGGCAGCGATATGAAGGTAGCGTGGTTCCAGCTTTGGAATTGGTACAAGCGTATGGTAGTTTGAACGAAAGAAGGGTTGATGGGTTGGTATACTAGGCATAATGGGAAAGAATGTTGGAGTACTGGCTTTGATATGGGGAGGGTGGCAACAGACGATGGAAAGGAAGAATTATAAGCTTGAAATGGTGAGGTGGATTTTCATTTTTGTGAAGAACTGGTTGCGTGAGAGGGTTAACGTGAATTATGGGTGGGGTTAAAGGTCTACATCAGGCGACTGTAAGCATGGTGTCTTTAGTTGTGTTTTAATGAAGTGTAAGGTGAGACAAAGGGAGCCAAAGGAGACCATAGTTGGGGAAATATTGATGACGCTAAGTGTTGCAAATAACACTATATTGGTGCGTTTAAATGGTGGGTATTTTTGGCGAGGAGGCATTGGTTGAACGGGTGTATGTAGAGGGAAAAGTATGGGAGCTCAAAGTGGTGTGTTTAACTGGAAAGAATAAGAGGAAAAGAAAGAAGATCATTCAGGAGTAAGAAGCGGTTTGGTGAGAAATGTGGTACTATTAGACGGTACGACTTCTTTCAGCAAGGAAGATGGTTGAGCGTGACATAAGGGTAATTAAATTTTAATTAGTCATTAGTTAATTAAATATGGTTTTAATTATATAAATTCTTGACATCGTTATAACCATCCGTTTGTAAACAGAATTTAAAATGATCAGATCCATTGAAATCGAAATGATGAAATCTACATTATAGCGCTGATGAGGCTGAAAACCAAGCTAATGGAATTCGGGATAAACTCAAAAACTCGCTTGATTTTAAATAAAATAAAAGCAGAACCGTCGACTGCAAACCGATGTGAGAAACTCACTAACTCTACCTCATCTATATTTTTATATAGACGAGTTTTAAATTTATTTATAATAATTTTATACTGGGTGATGGTTGTTTGAATGATTGGTTGATAAAATTGGTTGAATTGATTGATATAGTCATATCATTGATCATTTAATAATTCTATTAACTATTTCATATTGATGGGAAAATAATATTATTGATGTTGATTAACATCTGTGGATGCAGGGAAACAGGTTGGAGGAATCCAACTGGATTCCTCAGCATTTATAGTATGGTATTTGCATTGATTGTGACATATGCTATGATATATTAACTGTGGTTGATCTTGTGTGTTTAAATATCACTGGCCTAGAAATTTTGGTAGTTCAAATACCGTAAAATATTTTCGAATATAGAAAATGAAATTTGAGTTTAAAAAAGGGAATTTATTTCCAAAAATAGAAATGTAATTTCAAACAGAGTTGAAACCAAAAACATGTAAATGGAGAAAAATAGAATTTGTATATAAACGAGAGTATAAACTAAGTAAATTATTTATCATTGAATAAATTGAAATAGAAATTCAATTTTGAATTTATATGGAAAAAGGGGAAATGGTTTTGAAACCAATATTTGAAATTAATTTGAATTTAACGAAGGGTGTTAAATATTAGTTAATCTTCGATTAACTATAATTAAAGTAATGATCGAATTGGTTAGTGTTAATAAAGTTAATTATTATTTAATAAGCTTTTAAAAAGTAATAATTATACTATTTTTAGTTAATAACAAAGTTAACTACTTTTAATATAGTTAATAATAAAGTTAATTGTTATTTTAATTAATAATAATTAAAACAATGATTTTAATTAGAGATTCAATTAAGAAATGATTTAGTGGCATTATAGTTTGATCAAGGGGGTGACAAGAATTCCATAAAGGGATTTGTAATCCAAGTTTTAAATGAGATTTGTAAATGGGATTTGTCAGTAAATGCAAAGATTCAAACAAGGATTTTTGTTAAATTTTAAATTATGAAAAGAAAATTCAATGGAAAGAAACTTTTAAGGAAGATGGTTAATAGGTTAATAATAGACTAAAATGTGTTAATGGTTTTAGAATGAAATCTAAGCTAAGTGGTGAAAAGATGGTAAACAGATTAGTATAAGTGATTAATCCAAAAAAGGTTTAAATGAGGTTTTTAAAACTGAAGTGATGACTTTAATTGAATTAAGAAAAGCACTGTAATTGAAATAAAAAATTTAAATACAAAGGAAAACACAAATGATAGTTTTGTGTTAAACATTGATAAATGGATTTCCGAAATAAAATCCAAGTAAAGAGGTCTTGTTGTAAAGAAGGTGGAAAGAGGATTTTTATCCTAATATACCCTTTATCTTATGGGTTTCGACAAACGGAATGGCATATGTCTACATTGTGTAAATCCATAAATTTTGACTATCTTTTAAAAATGAACAACGGAAGCGTGTGCGTCGCACACGGTACTTTATTCAAAACAACGGTTATAACGCTACTGTTATAATAGATGTTTTGTAAATCCAAACAGCGATTTTAACGCTGCTATTATAATAAATGTTCTATAAAGCTAAAGAACGTTAGTAACACCATTGTTGAAATAAATGTTTTTTTTTAAATTAAATAGTTAGAAACAGCGATTATAACGCTGCCGTTATAACCAACTGTTTTTCCGTAAAGATATGGACTTTTAGAATGAATCTGAGAGTCACGTAAGCGATGTTTTGTTGAAGTTGTGAGCTTTGACTATTTCAAAGTTGAGAATGTTGTTCAGTTAAGGTCTGAGAGGTAATTATACCATAACTTGATTGACTTCATGATTGATGGAGGAATGGTTAAGGTTCGATAGTGAAGACTGGTTAGCAATATGGTTAGTTAATAAATGATTAATGGTTTGAGTTATAATAACAATGTTTTATAACATCGCGTAAATTTACAGAAATTTAAAATGTTTTTCTCAAATAAAATAAGAGACATTTTCTAAGCATAGAAAATGAAATGAGTTGGTCAACGAGAAATTAATAAATGGAATATGGAAATATTTTCTGATATTGATAAGGTATATTTTTGGTATACAGAATGGATTCGTGAATATTTTGAAATGTTTTCTAATTGGAATAAAAGATATTTTCTCGAATAAAGAAATTAGGATATCGGAAATGTTTTTCCAAGAATCAAGAGAGAAAATAGAGCTTTGAAAGGATACAAAAGATGGTAAAGGGGAATTGGAAATGATAATAAAATAATTAATATAAAGGGGTTACTGTTGTTTGATGGTTGATCGGTAGAATTTCCATTTGGAAATAGGACCGTTGATTTTATGGATGTTTCTTTGATAGTTAAATCACCGACTATCAAAGTTTTGATTTATTTTATACCTCCGTTGTCAATACGGAGAGACCGGGTTCAGGTTATTACCTGAAAACCACTCCATATTGACATAAGCGTTACGAATCAACTTATGCTAAAGGGGAATGAAGACGAAGTAAAATGCAAGGGTTGTTTTGTAATCTTAGGTAGAAACTACACAAGATGGATCAGTAGAATGGTGCCTTCGGTTTGTCCAGTCTCAGGACAACGTGTAACGACCCGGAAATTCCCGCTCTTTGAATCGACCATAAACCACACAGGTCTGACCCAAAGGTTGGAAATCTTCGAATACTTTAACTTTGGGAATACAAAACATTAGAACAATAACAGCAGACTTTTATTACATTACAATAATATAACATCAGAGTACAGAATATATCAGAGTACAAATAAAGTAAACTACAGCGGAAGATACATTACAACAGGTTTAATACATTAAACAGCGGAAGACTTCTAAGCTCTGGACACAGCTTTAGGCTTCGATCCAGGATCCTGCTAAAGAGAGAGATATTTGCAAAAAGCTACTCGACTGCCCGTGTGGGAAAGAGGGCACCCGAGTTTGCAAAGTGAAACAAACTACGAGTCAGTCATGGGACTGGTGTGAGAATTCTAAACTAATTTAACTAATAAGACAAATCCAAGGACCACGCCGCTAATGCGGAACGGGTTTTATTCCAATGGATTGTCGGTGCATAAACTAAAGTAAATCGAGAAATAACGCAATGTCTTTTTGGAAAAATGGAACCATTATAAGACCCAAGTCCCATCACACAATGCAACGCACACCAGAGGATAGGGTTTTACCTTATAATGGTCAAAAGATGCTTGATACGTATAAAACGGATTTGATATTATTATTAGTGTATATATGTTTTTAATAAAAAGATTTGAATCATAAGTAGCAATCCTAGACGGCATGGTTACCATATAGCATGTCGCCAATACTAGTTCTACAATCAAAACCGCAAGGTCGTATTGGAATTTGGATTCCATCATGAGTCGAGGCTAGGGGCAAGCTCCTCTCCGATTCGAGACACTCTAGCAAATGCCTCAGGATCCCCCGTAGTGAACCCTTGGATCTTCAGGGCCGGTCCCCGCCTATGGGCAGTGGATTAGTTATGCCTGAACACACGCTTCCCGGTCCCTTTGGACCTATAGTATGACCACCAACGACCTATAAAAATAACGAGGCGCCTCAAAATCCATCATCCACATAAGTAAAATGTCAGGGCTGGTAGGTCGCTGACACCACTCTAGCTAGAAAGAAACGTGTGCACTCCCTGCAGTCCATATCCCGTTTTTGACTCATACCGGGGTGTGAGGCTCGCGAAGTCACGCTATACACAAAGCTACGCCTAAACAGGCCGTGCTTTGATCATCAACCACAAGGCCTGCTTTTCAACAAAAGCCTTGATCAATGCATCTTAGTATGCCACATTGTCAGTCCATACTATACCATTGATTTCTACCAATATATAACCTCTAAGCTCGTATGTCTCAGAGAAGGGTGTTAACCACCAAGCAGATATGTATTAACAGAGATCAACGAATGTAGTATAAAGGACTACAACGTCAGACATACATTCCATTTATAAACTTATGCTCTGGGTCTGAGCGAAAGTCAAATCCGTGCAATCAACACTACGTCCGGACGGCTACTACTGTCGCCCCTTCAAGGTAGCTACTCCCATCATGGGAGTCAATAGCAACACACCCATTCGATGTGAAGATCGTCGGTCTTCAATCACCGTCTTCAACTCTTCGAACGTCGTATCATTATTTGGAATGAGAGTAAACTCGGACTTTCCAAATAATTCTCGCATATATAAATTTGCAAACCATTCTATATCGTTATTTATTCTTTTATAAGTATAAATATCGTCCATTCATTTCATGCATTTCATATGCGACTTCATGCTTTTAAATCATGTTTCATTTCATATTTTTATATTTTTATTCGCATGTGAAATGTAAATAAAAATTCCCTTCTTATTTTCATCTTTTTATTTACATGTGAAAAGTAAATAAAAGTTTCATTCTTATTTTCATCTTTTTATTTACATGTGAAATGTAAATAAAAGTTTCATTCTTATTTTCATTCTTTTATTTACATATGAAATGTAAATAAAAAGTTTCATTACTTTTATTTATATAAAATATATAAATAATATAACCATTTCATGTTTTCATTCATTTATTCATTTATAACATGAAAATATTCATTGCTTTATGGTTCATTTTCTATTTTCGATCACTTTCTTAATTCAATGATTTTTACTACTTAATTCCCTTTCAATCTAATTAAAGATTTAATTAAAATCTTATTTAGTTTTAATCTTCCAAAGTCATTATTAAATGATTATTCAAATTTTAGGAAATTAATTCTATCATAAATTCGGGTTAAAGAATAAATGTTATTTAAAACATAATTCACGATAAACCCAAATTTAAATTTCATAAATTTCCCATTTAATATATATAATTAGACATCATTTATTTCAGAGTATTTCATTTAATCTTAAATAAAAAAAATTTATCATCTTCGATTTCCTTTATAAAATGTATAACATAATTTATACGGGTTAAAAATGGAGTTACTATTTTAAAATGGACTGAATAGCCCAATTCATTTTCCTTATTTATTTACCTAAATGTAAATAAATATTTCTCTACTTCTTTTATCTTATTTACTTACGTTATTTATAAATAAATGTTTCTAATTCCTTTTCTTATTTATTTACACTATTTGTAAATAAATGTACTTAATTTCTTTTTCTTATTTATTTACACTATTTGTAAATAAATGTTTTCAATTTCTTATTCTTATTTATTTAAACTATTTGTAAATAAATGTTTACCTTTACTTTTTCTATATTTATTTACACTAATTGTAAATAAATGCATCTTTTACTTTTATCTTAATTATTTGCATATGAAAATGTAGATAAATATTATTCACATAATTATTCTATTAATCCTTTTTATATACATAAGGAAATGTAAATAATTCTTATCAACATATTTATTCTTTTAATTCCATTTTACATAGAAATGTAATTTTATTTACAATGTAAAACCATATTCTTTAATTACATAAAAATGTGACTTTTATTTAATCTTTTCATTTATCCAATGTAAATAAATGTTTTTTTTTCTATATTTTATTTTACTTACTCTAAATATTTGTAGTAATTTACATATATAAAATGTAAATTTAGAAAATTAATATATATGCTTTAACCTCTCACATTGGATAGGTATTGTTGTGATTACTGGACAGCCGGGCGGGACCGGGCAGGTTTACATCACAACTCAATCCAACCTCGGGTTACGCATATTATTTTCTTATTTATTTACATGTTTTTCTTTTATTTATTTACCTAAGTGTAAATAATTCCTAAAATGTTATTTTTCTTTATCTTATCATTTTATTCTAAAATGTTATCTTATTTTATATTAACATTTATACAAAAATGTTATTTCTCTATGCATAATACATTTCAAATGAAATATTGATTTTATTTAACATAATCTAAATGATAAAAATGTTAATTTTTGATCTAACCTAATTTAATTAACAAAAATGTATTCTTTTATTTCAAGCGACCAAATGCATTCTTTTATTTTTCCTTTACATAAAATGTTAACAAAATGTTAATTTTGTTGTAATTCTTTTAATATTAACAAAATGTGAATTTTGTTATGATTCTTTTAAATAACCAAAGGTGTTATCTTAATCCAATTTACGTTTAACAAACAAAATGTTATTTTTAATGTTTATTGACATTTTGTAAACAAAATGTCCCTTTTTAATCACATTAACATTTTCTAATCAAAATGTCCTTTTTATTTTCATTAACATTTTATTTCTCTTATATTGAGATAAATGTTTCTTTTTATAAATATATTTTAATATCAATCTTTGATTTATTTCCATTAAAATAATATAACGGTGAAATTTTATGTCATTCCAACTACATTAACATAACGATGTGATTTGTGCCATTACAATCATATTAACACCATGATGTAAATTTGCGTCATCACAATACTGTCAACACAACATATAAATTAGTGTCATCACAATAAGGTTAACACGACATGCAAATTGGTGTCATCACAATAAGGTTAACACGACATGCAAATTGGTGTCATCACAATAAGGTTAACATGACATGCAAATTGGTGTCATCACAATAAGGTTAACATGACATGGGGTGTATAATTTTGGAGAATCCCAATAAAAGATCTCATCTTTATTTTAGTTTGTAAATAAAAATAAAGATTAAAACTTACATTTCATTTTGTGAATAAAAATAAAGATTAAACTTGCTTTTTATTATGTTCACGAAATAAATGTGAAAATTTGACTTTTATTTTGTAAACAAAAATAAAGGTGAAAACTTGTTATTCATTTTGTAAACAAAATGAAGATTTTAAAAACCTACATCTTATTACGTTAACAAAATTAAAAGTAAAACTTGTTAACATAATTAAGGATTAACACTTGCTTTTTATTATATTAACAAAGTTAAAGATAAAATTGCCATTTTATTTTGTTCACAAAAATAAAGATAAAAATTGGCATGTTATTATGTAGAAAAAAATTAGGATAAAAATTGTCTTTTTATTTTTTTACCTAAAACTTGTCTTTTTATTATGTAAACAAACTTGTCTTTTTATTTTGTAAACAAACTTGTCTTTTTATATTACAAAACAATGTTAATAAAAATGTTCTTTTAAAACTTGTTCCTTTATTTAACAAACAAAATGTTAAATAAAATGTCTTTTAATCTTTTACTTTTATTTTGAAAGACAATGGTCAATAAAATGTCATTTTATTTGCTTTACTTTTATTTAACAAAACAATGGTAAAGAAAATGTCTTTTTATTTGCTAAAACAATATGAAGATTTCTAACTTTCTTTTATGTTGTAAATAAAGGATTCAACTTTCTTTTATGTTGTAAATGAAAGATTAAAATCAAACTTATATTTTTATTTTGCAAATCAAAATGAAAAGAATCAAACTTTCTTTTATTTTGTGAAAAATAAAGATTCAAACCTTTCTTCCTTTTTATTTAGAAAAATAAAAAGAAAATAAAAATAAAATAAATAAAGATGAGAACTTTATTATGATTACATCAAAATGTAGAACTGGACTAACATAGCTATTTCAACACAGCACAATATCATTACAAATCACACAACAATACATATTCTACATTACCACATCGCAAATCCATAATATTGACATACGTACAAATCCAAACGATTGCGAATAATAATTATCTTATTTAATTATTAAAATTTCAGAAATCTCACATGGAATCTTATATAAATTCACTCATGAATGAAATAATTTTGAGTAAAAAGGATTTCTCACGTAATTTCCAATAAAATTTCTAAAAATAAAAATTTTAAATTGCCCCAAAATTCCGGGTTGTTACAATCTCCCCCACTTAAAAACTTTTCGTCCTCGAAAAGGAACTAAGGTAAAAGTTGTTTAATTTACTAACTAAATTTCAATTTTACTTTTATTAATTTCATTTGTTGACTAACTTATCAAATATACATACTCTTTTATATATTTAAAAATCATATTTTCAAAAATAGATTATAAAATCAAAAATACGCTAATCATAAGCTTATCACTCTGAACTCATTCTAGGGCATTACTAACCCCATCTCTAATGAGTATTCTCATTCTAGGATACTGCTGATCCTATCTCTAATGAGTATTCTTATTGGACATTACTAATCCAATTCTCTGATGAGTCTTTTGTTCAGTTCTAACGAGTTGTACCCCAAAGATTTGAGCTAACCAGAGCTCTGATACCACCTGTAACGACCCGGAAATTCCCGCTCTTTGAATCGACCATAAACCACACAGGTCTGACCCAAAGGTTGGAAATCTTTGAATACTTTAACTTTGGGAATACAAAACATTAGAACAATAACAGCAGACTTTTATTACATTACAATAATATAACATCAGAGTACAGAATATATCAGAGTACAAATAAAGTAAACTACAGCGGAAGATACATTACAACATGTTTAATACATTAAACAGCGGAAGACTTCTAAGCTCTGGACACAGCTTTAGGCTTCGATCCAGGATCCTGCTAAAGAGAGAGATATCTGCAAAAAGCTACTCGACTGCCCGTGTGGGAAAGAGGGCACCCGAGTTTGCAAAGTGAAACAAACTACGAGTCAGTCATGGGACTGGTGTGAGAATTCTAAACTAATTTAACTAATAAGACAAATCCAAGGACCACGCCGCTAATGCGGAACGGGTTTTATTCCAATGGATTGTCGGTGCATAAACTAAAGTAAATCGAGAAATAACGCAATGTCTTTTTGGAAAAATGGAACCATTATAAGACCCAAGCCCCATCACACAATGCAACGCACACCAGAGGATAGGGTTTTACCTTATAATGGTCAAAAGATGCTTGATACGTATAAAACGGATTTGATATTATTATTAGTGTATATATGTTTTTAATAAAAAGATTTGAATCATAAGTAGCAATCCTAGACGGCATGGTTACCATATAGCATGTCGCCAATACTAGTTCTACAATCAAAACCGCAAGGTCGTATTGGAATTTGGATTCCATCATGAGTTGAGGCTAGGGGCAAGCTCCTCTCCGATTCGAGACACTCTAGCAAATGCCTCAGGATCCCCTGCAGTGAACCCTTGGATCTTCAGGGCCGGTCCCCGCCTATGGGCAGTGGATTAGTTATGCCTGAACACACGCTTCCCGGTCCCTTTGGACCTATAGTATGACCACCAACGGCCTATAAAAATAACGAGGCGCCTCAAAATCCATCATCCACATAAGTAAAATGTCAGGGCTGGTAGGTCGCTGACACCACTCTAGCTAGAAAGAAACGTGTGCACTCCCTGCAGTCCATATCCCGTTTTTGACTCATACCGGGGTGTGAGGCTCGCGAAGTCACGCTATACACAAAGCTACGCCTAAACAGGCCGTGCTTTGATCATCAACCACAAGGCCTGCTTTTCAACAAAAGCCTTGATCAATGCATCTTAGTATGCCACATTGTCAGTCCATACTATACCATTGATTTCTACCAATATATAACCTCTAAGCTCGTATGTCTCAGAGAAGGGTGTTAACCACCAAGCAGATATGTATTAACAGAGATCAACGAATGTAGTATAAAGGACTACAACGTCAGACATACATTCCATTTATAAACTTATGCTCTGGGTCTGAGCGAAAGTCAAATCCGTGCAATCAACACTACGTCCGGACGGCTACTACTGTCGCCCCTTCAAGGTAGCTACTCCCATCATGGGAGTCAATAGCAACACACCCATTCGATGTGAAGATCGTCGGTCTTCAATCATCGTCTTCAACTCTTCGAACGTCGTATCATTATTTGGAATGAGAGTAAACTCGGACTTTCCAAATAATTCTCGCATATATAAATTTGCAAACCATTCTATATCGTTATTTATTCTTTTATAAGTATAAATATCGTCCATTCATTTCATGCATTTCATATGCGACTTCATGCTTTTAAATCATGTTTCATTTCATATTTTTATATTTTTATTCGCATGTGAAATGTAAATAAAAATTCCCTTCTTATTTTCATCTTTTTATTTACATGTGAAAAGTAAATAAAAGTTTCATTCTTATTTTCATCTTTTTATTTACATGTGAAATGTAAATAAAAGTTTCATTCTTATTTTCATTCTTTTATTTACATATGAAATGTAAATAAAAAGTTTCATTACTTTTATTTATATAAAATATATAAATAATATAACCATTTCATGTTTTCATTCATTTATTCATTTATAACATGAAAATATTCATTGCTTTATGGTTCATTTTCTATTTTCGATCACTTTCTTAATTCAATGATTTTTACTACTTAATTCCCTTTCAATCTAATTAAAGATTTAATTAAAATCTTATTTAGTTTTAATCTTCCAAAGTCATTATTAAATGATTATTCAAATTTTAGGAAATTAATTCTATCATAAATTCGGGTTAAAGAATAAATGTTATTTAAAACATAATTCACGATAAACCCAAATTTAAATTTCATAAATTTCCCATTTAATATATATAATTAGACATTATTTATTTTAGAGTATTTCATTTAATCTTAAATAAAAATTTTTTATCATCTTCGATTTCCTTTATAAAATGTATAACATAATTTATACGGGTTAAAAATGGAGTTACTATTTTAAAATGGACTGAATAGCCCAATTCATTTTCCTTATTTATTTACCTAAATGTAAATAAATATTTCTCTACTTCTTTTATCTTATTTACTTACGTTATTTATAAATAAATGTTTCTAATTCCTTTTCTTATTTATTTACACTATTTGTAAATAAATGTACTTAATTTCTTTTTCTTATTTATTTACACTATTTGTAAATAAATGTTTTCAATTTCTTATTCTTATTTATTTACACTATTTGTAAATAAATGTTTACCTTTACTTTTTCTATATTTATTTACACTAATTGTAAATAAATGCATCTTTTACTTTTATCTTAATTATTTGCATATGAAAATGTAGATAAATATTATTCACATAATTATTCTATTAATCCTTTTTATATACATAAGGAAATGTAAATAATTCTTATCAACATATTTATTCTTTTAATTCCATTTTACATAGAAATGTAATTTTATTTACAATGTAAAACCATATTCTTTAATTACATAAAAATGTGACTTTTATTTAATCTTTTCATTTATCCAATGTAAATAAATTTTTTTTTCTATATTTTATTTTACTTACTCTAAATATTTGTAGTAATTTACATATATAAAATGTAAATTTAGAAAATTAATATATATGCTTTAACCTCTCACATTGGATAGGTATTGTTGTGATTACTGGACAGCCGGGCGGGTCCGGGCAGGTTTACATCACAACTCAATCCAACCTCGGGTTACGCATATTATTTTCTTATTTATTTACATGTTTTTCTTTTATTTATTTACCTAAGTGTAAATAATTCCTAAAATGTTATTTTTCTTTATCTTATCATTTTATTCTAAAATGTTATCTTATTTTATATTAACATTTATACAAAAATGTTATTTCTCTATGCATAATACATTTCAAATGAAATATTGATTTTATTTAACATAATCTAATTGATAAAAATGTTAATTTTTGATCTAACCTAATTTAATTAACAAAAATGTATTCTTTTATTTCAAGCGACCAAATGCATTCTTTTATTTTTCCTTTACATAAAATGTTAACAAAATGTTAATTTTGTTGTAATTCTTTTAATATTAACAAAATGTGAATTTTGTTATGATTCTTTTAAATAACCAAAGGTGTTATCTTAATCCAATTTACGTTTAACAAACAAAATGTTATTTTTAATGTTTATTGACATTTTGTAAACAAAATGTCCCTTTTTAATCACATTAACATTTTCTAATCAAAATGTCCTTTTTATTTTCATTAACATTTTATTTCTCTTATATTGAGATAAATGTTTCTTTTTATAAATATATTTTAATATCAATCTTTGATTTATTTCCATTAAAATAATATAACGGTGAAATTTTATGTCATTCCAACTACATTAACATAACGATGTGATTTGTGCCATTACAATCATATTAACACCATGATGTAAATTTGCGTCATCACAATACTGTTAACACAACATATAAATTGGTGTCATCACAATAAGGTTAACACGACATGCAAATTGGTGTCATCACAATAAGGTTAACACGACATGCAAATTGGTGTCATCACAATAAGGTTAACATGACATGCAAATTGGTGTCATCACAATAAGGTTAACATGACATGGGGTGTATAATTTTGGAGAATCCCAATAAAAGATCTCATCTTTATTTTAGTTTGTAAATAAAAATAAAGATTAAAACTTACATTTCATTTTGTGAATAAAAATAAAGATTAAACTTGCTTTTTATTATGTTCACGAAATAAATGTGAAAATTTGACTTTTATTTTGTAAACAAAAATAAAGGTGAAAACTTGTTATTCATTTTGTAAACAAAATGAAGATTTTAAAAACCTACATCTTATTACGTTAACAAAATTAAAAGTAAAACTTGTTAACATAATTAAGGATTAACACTTGCTTTTTATTATATTAACAAAGTTAAAGATAAAATTGCCATTTTATTTTGTTCACAAAAATAAAGATAAAAATTGGCATTTTATTATGTAGAAAAAAATAAGGATAAAAATTGTCTTTTTATTTTTTTACCTAAAACTTGTCTTTTTATTATGTAAACAAACTTGTCTTTTTATTTTGTAAACAAACTTGTCTTTTTATATTACAAAACAATGTTAATAAAAATGTTCTTTTAAAACTTGTTCCTTTATTTAACAAACAAAATGTTAAATAAAATGTCTTTTAATCTTTTACTTTTATTTTGAAAGACAATGGTCAATAAAATGTCATTTTATTTGCTTTACTTTTATTTAACAAAACAATGGTAAAGAAAATGTCTTTTTATTTGCTAAAACAATATGAAGATTTCTAACTTTCTTTTATGTTGTAAATAAAGGATTCAACTTTCTTTTATGTTGTAAATGAAAGATTAAAATCAAACTTATATTTTTATTTTGCAAATCAAAATGAAAAGAATCAAACTTTCTTTTATTTTGTGAAAAATAAAGATTCAAACCTTTCTTCCTTTTTATTTAGAAAAATAAAAAGAAAATAAAAATAAAATAAATAAAGATGAGAACTTTATTATGATTACATCAAAATGTAGAACTGGACTAACATAGCTATTTCAACACAGCACAATATCATTACAAATCACACAACAATACATATTCTACATTACCACATCGCAAATCCATAATATTGACATACGTACAAATCCAAACGATTGCGAATAATAATTATCTTATTTAATTATTAAAATTTCAGAAATCTCACATGGAATCTTATATAAATTCACTCATGAATGAAATAATTTTGAGTAAAAAGGATTTCTCACGTAATTTCCAATAAAATTTCTAAAAATAAAAATTTTAAATTGCCCCAAAATTCCGGGTTGTTACACAACGTATATGGAAGGACCTGATAATGTGGTATTCAAAGTAAAAGATGGAAATATGTTCTGAAAGATAATCGTGACCTCAAGCCTCATCACCCAGGAAATGACAGAAATCGGGCAGACAGCATGGCTATATGGGTCATTCCCATAAGGGTATTATCACCTGATCTAGAGAAAATTCATTTGCTTCTTATTCTATTTGCTGCTATATGCTTTCGGTAATGGTTGTTGTTCACAACCGTTGGTGATAATATGCTCGATACACTTAAGTTAAATGAGTGGTCAGCCATGTGTGGGCCGGGTTGCAAGATGTTCTTATTGAACCCAATGTATTCCCTCTAGAGATACACTATCGGAAGGTGGTTCCATACATTGTCATGTTGGAAATCCAATCTCCAATAAGTGCCCTGCGGTTTTTGATTTTATATTATATATGGAGCGTGAGATGCAAGTGTTCCGCTAAATTCTATTTATTTGAGTAGACACTATTATAATATCACTGGATTTTGATATCAAAATATTTTTGGGTTATCAAAAGGTAAAAACCATCCGTGTTTATGTGTGGATCGGTCTTACGATTATCATTTCTTTCGAAAGGATTTGAAAGTTAAACCAGTGGTTGGAGTTTACTCACACCAGTCCCATGACTGACCCAGAGTTTATTTTGTTTTGTTTTCCCTAAACTCTTGGGTGCCCAAATTTGTACGGGCAGTCAAGTAGTCAAGATTTTTCAGATTCACTTGGAAGGGCTAGAAGCAGGAGGCTTCACCAATTAGCTATAGACAATCATATGTTTCCGCTATGTGCTATGTTGTATCTGGAAACAGGTGTATATAACTATTCCAAGAATAACTGTTATGCTCTGATGATGGTATGTATATAAAGTTACTGAATTGTATTTCAAAGTTTATGTTATCTAATATATTTTATTTGTTCTGCTGTGAGTTTGTGATCTACGTTTTCTTCTATTCTAATATTTCTTTCTTCCTATTTCTCATCCTCTAACTTCTTTCTAATAATGATTCGTATTTCTGTGCAATTTGGGTTGGACGTGTGGTGTTATTAGTCGACTCAAAGAGTACGGAAATTTAGGCCGTTACAGTCCTTACCGCTTCGAGACGCTCTTGCCCGCCCCTCAGGCAAGTACTATGTCAATCCTTTGGATTGTCAAGGCCAGTCCACACAGAGTGGATTAAAATGCCTGAACACTGCATTTCCCCGCCCTACGGGGCGTAAACTGGTCCTATCCTGACCAGACCATCGGACCCGTAACGACCGATATAACCGAGGCGCCTCGCTATCCATCATCCACATAAGTAAAATGCCCGGGCGTGTAAAACCCAAAACACCACTCCTAGTTAGAAGGAAATGCATGTGCTCCTTGAGGTCCTTCTCTGATTTCTGGTTCATACCGGGGTGTGAGGCTAGCGAATCAACGCTATACACAAAGCAAGCTGTTTAAAACCATGCTTTGATCATCAACCACAAGGCTCTGCTTTTCAACAAAAGCCCCGATCACTGCATCTCTGTATGCCACGTTATCAAGCTACAACGTCAGACACACATCCATTTACAAGTCTGTTCTGGGTCTGAATGAAACCAGAGGCACCTTATTCCTCTCCCGTATGTCCAATACAGGAGAGAGGCCCCCGCATGTAACAACCCGTATTTTAATAACGTGTTATAACCATAAATCTAGGCAGAATTAAAATTTAAATTAAGAACCAAGGGAAACGGGTTGCACCATTGCGTTCGTCTCGGAATTCTACATAAAATAGAGTCTGAGTTTTCGAAAATCGGAGTCAGTATGACCTAGTTATGGCTCCCTAAAGTTTCAGAAATTTTCAGAGTTCAAAACAGTTCGAATTCGAATTTCAAAACCAAGACAGACTGGGTGGAAAATTTCCCGCCCAGCACCCCAGGTCGACTGGGGAGTAGACTAGGCAGTCGACACCCCCAGGACCAGGTCGACTGCGCAGTCGACTTGGGTGTCGACATGGTCCCCGAGCCCACTTTTGGGCCTGGGTGCATTCTGATGTTTCTAGTCTTGTTTTCTGTCCAGATTCGTCTACATAATCCTATATAAACCCCCTGATGCCTAAACCCTAATTCACTACAACACGTCTAGCCACCGTTATGCTACTGAAATCCCTCTTGGTCATGGCCGCCGTCTCTAATCTTCTTCTTAAGCTCTCATACGCAATCCAATGCAAAGATGAAGACTTCTACAACGATTCAAGGAGATGAATCAACAACGCTACAACATCGATTTCAGTTCTTAAATTCGCTAGCTATGCTATGTAAGTTCTAGTTACTTTTTAGATTAAAATACTTAATTTTAATATGGCTATGGAATAAAGTGTAATTGGATATAACATATTTATCAATTCAGATCTATTCATGTTTACCTTTGAACCTTGGGTTTTGAGACTTGTTCATCTCCATTCTTATGTCTAGTTCATGCTCTATTCAGTCGTTGTAAATCAGTTTCTTGGATTCATGTTGATATTATTATCAAGATCCAATCTTTATGTCTATCATGATGATTTATGCTGTTTTCTCTCTGATCTTGTTTTATTGCAAAATTCTACCTATTCCCTATTTATTTTCTTTTGATGAACCTAGATCAATTTCGGATCTAGTCCTAAACCACGATTTGGCGTACGATTGAATACGGGGAAAAGTATGGGAATATTACCTATTTGGATATGTGATTGGTGGAATTGATGGCATAACATGAAAATTGGATATATGGGTTTTATTGCAATTAATATGAAATTTGATAATTGGGTATTGCCATTAAAATGGTAATTGCAAGAATTGGGATTAGCATATGTAATTTAGTTAGAACTTGATAGGTGTAAATTGGCATAAATTTGGCATACGTATAAAACGGCATGAACTGAACATATGTAAATTTGATATGAATTAGGCATATGTAAAACGGACATGTAATCTAGAACTTGGGCATATGTTAGTTATGTGAGATTTGTAGTTGAAACACATAGGATAATTTATGTCTTGAAAAAGGGCTAATATGAACACGCCTAAGTGGGTTTTGGGTAGTTGGCATGTAATAGACTTAAAGGAGGGATAAATATAGAGATAAGTTGCCTTTAATGGCATAAGATAAATTGTGATAAAATTGGTATGATTTTGCATACCATTAATTGATGAACATAATTGAGTCAATTATGGACATCGTTAAATTAGGAATTAATTAATAATTTGAATAAGGAAATTATTAAGACGGGGGTAAAAGATTATAAGCGATAATCATTGCTTAGGACACGAGGTTGGACTCATTTGTGACGTAAAACTGCCCGGACCCGCCCGGCGAATCCAGTAGTCACAAATGGTAGCCCAATGTGAGAGGTCCTAGGCCCAAATTAAAAGCGTAACAGTTGTAAAGACACGAGGTTAGACTCTTTAGTGGTGTAAGACTGCCCGGACCCGCCCGGCAAATCCAGCTGCCATAAATGTCAGTGTAATGTGAGAGGTCTTTATAGGGTTACGCCTTAATGAATTAAGAAATACTTAACCAGATAAACATGTGGTGGGACATGGGGGTTAAGTGGGTGACATGTGGGTGACATGTGGAAATACGAATAGTAATACTTAACCAACATAACATGGTAATTAGACTAGTGGATAGGGTTAAATAAACTAAGAACACTTAACCAATATGGTATGAATGGGTGGGTTAAGTAATATGATTAGGCTAATCGCACTAACCAATATGGTATGAGTGGGTTGGTTAAGTAATATGATTAGGCTAATGATACTTAACCAATATGGTATGAATGGGTGGGTTAAGTAATATGACCAGGCTAATGGCACTTAACTGTTATGACATGAATGGTTGAATTAAGTAAATCTTAATTAATGCCTAAGTGGGAATGATAACTTATGGAATAAAGTAAGTTAGGTGGAACAATAGATAAGACGAGATAACTTATGTAATAAGGAAAGATGTGCTTCATTGTAGATTAAGCAATATGTAAAGACAAGAATGAATTTACAATTGAAGGCGACATAAGTTATATTATAAAAAGGAACAAAACATTGGTTAGGTTGGATAATCCTCTGAGTATCAATCTGATGTTAATTCCGGTCTTCGGGGTTGGTATGTAGGGAATTATTCTCTCTCTCCAGTGTGTTTGTAAGTTAAGGGGTACTTGGTTGTAAAGATTGAATAAGAACATGTTATTGTACCATAACAGGGGTTAATGTATGAATCATAGGAATAACACGTTGCGGGCTTATTAATGGACTTAATATAGTTCAAGTTAAGAATTGAATTAATAAGCAAGTTGAAGGTTGGTATAAATGGAAATGACCAAGTTAAATGATAAGACTGATGAGGTAGCACAAGCGCATAGTTAATGGATAGACATAGGGTCTAATGGCAGACAAAGCCAAGGCGCTTGGTTAAACCCAGACGTTGGGGGTAATGTGAATGACATGTAAAATATAACCTATAAGCACTTAACCAAGATAAAGCATGTATTAAGACATGAGGATGATGTAGGGGTTAAGTGGAGGAAATGGGTAACATGTAAGACATAACTGGTGTATACTTAACCAAAATTTAAGCATGTAAGTGGACATGAATAAGAAGGGGTTAAGTAAGAATTACTAGAGGGGACCAAGCATAGGAGGGAAGCTTGTGTCGAGGAAAGGGGACCCTTTTCTGACCAGTAGCCCATTATGTATCTTTGTGAGCTCGACCCATGTCGAGGACGGGACACGCATACTGGGTTTGATTGTAAGAGGTCAAAACGGGTTAGCGGTGGCAACGCAAGTCCAACGGGTTTCATCTGCGTGTGTGGACCCGGGCTGGTAGATAAGACGTTGTTGCATCGTGTAGGTATAAGCCGTGCATCCTCAAGTTGTATTGGGTTGCCACTTTAGGGGAGTGATACACCCCACTGTTGGGCCAGCACGGGTATCTACGAGTTAGGGAGCCGATCGCATGGGGGTTGGTGGGTACACCTGGTGGAGATAGGGGCAGGCGGCACCTATGTAGTCAGCTAGGGGTACACATGACTAGTATTATGATTTCTAAGTAGTGGGTGGGATCACCTTATTATATAACACGGGCTACTAGTTGGGACACTAGTAGGGGGTAAGGATCCTTGTTATAGAGGACACTAGTTGGAGTATTAGTAAGAATACAGATCATTCCTTGCAAGACAATTGTATGGATGCTAGTTAGGTGGTGTAGAGCAAGTAGATCTCATAGAAATATTTTGATGGCAAAGCAGAGGAATTTTGTTATGTTTAATAGGAATCCTACGAAATTATACTTAGTTTACCTTGAATGGGAACCTTGCGATGTTACTGGACAAAAATCACATCATGTTATCCTTAGTTATCTTGCCTGTTGCTTATCTTGTCATCATGCTTATGTTTACTTTCAGTTTACTCATGCCATATTATCCTTAACTATTTTTATGCTGAAAGTCACTAGGACTTACTCAGTCTTTATGACTGACCCATTTTGTTTCGCCTCTTTTTCTTCCGTTTCCCCCCCAGGTTAGCAGGGTGGGATTACAGCTTAGCTCGGACCTTATCAAGCTCCAAGGCTCTTTCATGCAAGGCTTGGATTTTTCTTGCCTATGGCTTGCTTTGCTTTATTGGAGAATACTATAACTTATTTTTATGCTTCTTTGTTTTTGAGCAAGACATATATTTTAACTATGTAATTGGGTATTGGAAGTTGATGGGCTTTTATTGTAAACAATCATATTTAATAAATGATTTTAAGTACTTCCACTTTACTTTCTGCTGTTTTATATATGTCTGTCTTGTAATATTTCTGTTCCAGTACCAATAATGCTCCATTGAAGTTAAGGCATTCCCTTTGTGAGTGACCTTAATGGATGTGGGGTGTTACATTTGGTATCAGAGCAGAAGGTTACCAGACTGGGCGAAAGTTTTCAAAAACCTTCTGAACTAGTTTTCAAAACATTTACAAAGAAGCAAATTTTCAAGAAAATTTTGTTTTGATTAAAAGGAATATTCCCCAAAGCCATATGCACTATGTTTTGATTCCCTCTTGAAATCTCTCTTCTCTCTCTTTTCACCATAGTTTCGTAGGAATCCGACATATGTCGGAGGGCAAAGAAGTGCCCAACCTCCATCTGTAGCCGCAGTAGTTCCATCTGCGTCTAATCTTATTTCAAGTTGTGTAGAGTTGTCGTGCATTGGAGGTAGCTTCGAAGGACTTGTCAACAAACTATGCAAGGACAGTAAGAATAAGAGACTAGTTGTTATAGCTTAATCCACAAAGGAGGGAAAAGATGAAAGGAAAGAGGCCGAAGTGAAAGAATAGTGAAATCCATGACAAGAGAGAGTATCTTTAGTATGGTAAGGAGGGAGTGTAGTTAAGTATTATAGGACAAGGACAAGGGCAAAGGACGGGATCGTCGAGAGGTAAATTGTATGCTCTCACTACTAGCGTACTTAAGGGAGGTGGTAACGTTACCGTTAAAGGTTTAGCTTTTCTTTTCTGTCATCCCGCTAGAACTTTGTTTTTGTACATCACATCCTTTTAATTCTGCTTCGATAGTTGAATCTCTGCACCTTAGTACTAGCGTATTGGAGTATCCCAATTTTTGTCTCAAATCCTATTGGGGAATTGGCTCATTTATTCATGATTTGTTTGGATTTGAGAATGTCTATACTAGGTATTGAGCTTAGAAGGAATGCTTATGATTTTTGGCTAGGAGTGGATTCTAGGGATGGAGTGGTTATCCAATAAGGGTGCCATTCTCGGTTTTGAAAGGAGGGTAGTTAGACTCTTGACTTGCCTCGGTAATACCCTTGAAGTCGCGTGTAACCTTTAGGGTTCTATTAGGATTAGTTACCTAGAATCTCTTGATACATTAGTTTATCCGCTCGAGTAGTGTTCGCCACTAATGCGGATGGGTCATTTCGCTTATGCATGAGTTGTAGAGAGACACCTAAGTAAGTACATTGGGCAACATGGTTGACATTTGTTTATTTTCAAGAGATAATTCATCTATGTGGAATACCTTCTAGTAAGTGAACGAGATCCAAGATTCACTACTGAATTTTGGAGAGCTTACATGGAACCCTCAGTACAAAGTTATGTTTATGCCGAGTATACTAGGAGGAGTATAAGTGAAAGTGGAACAAGAGGCAATAGTGAAATGAGTTCCAACTCATATGTTGGAAACAAGAATTAAGAAGCTATGAAATTGTGGAGTTAAAGACGGTCAAAGCACAATGGAGTTAAGCTCAAGGAAATGCGACTTAGAAGATTGAAGACTAGATTTGCGCATCACATCTCTTTTTAAGAGTATATTCTTGATTCCTTTTTACTGTAGAGCTTACTTGCATGTATATCCTCTCGGTCCTGTTATCAATCCAATTTCTGTTGCAAACCCCATATGGAGTATGACTCATCTGTTAGTTTTACATGTTGGGGCTTGAGGGTGTTCGTTGGGTTGATTAAACCTTTTGGGTTTTATAGGATATGGGTTGGTTTTAGGAAGGGATTTCTCGTGACCTAAAAGGAGTCCATCATGCTTAGTTTCCTAGAATCACATATATATTGGTTGGGTTGAGAATTTCTTTGGGTGTCAGTCTGATGTTGATTTCGGTCTTCGGGGCTGGTGCTTAGGGAATTCTTCTCCTAATCAGTATATATGTGACGTAGATTTCTCGCTTTGATGGGCGCATAGTTTTTACTTGCTTCTATCATTCGACTATATCTTTAGGTAGGAACAATTGGGTGTAAACATGTGTTTGGGACATGTTATGATTGATGGTTGCAAGTGGTTGCTAGTGGTTGCTCGAGGATGCATATACACGCACATTAGGCACTAGATCGGCTCAGTCACCTTTCATATTGCAAATGCATGAGTGTTTACACTTGTTTGTTGATGAAATTGAATGTATTATCATACGGATGTTGCATATGGATGGATGTTTGTGCACACATATAGTGTTTATGTAACACCCCGCCTCCGCTAGGGTCACTCGCAAAGGAATGCACTAGCTTTAGAGGGGCATTATTGGTAAACATGCATAGAAATATCACAAGACAGAACATATATAAATAGCGGAAGTAAAATCAAACTTTCATAACATGAATAAATAAGGTCTAAAGCCTTTTACATCAGAGTACATCAAAACCTATCTTGCAATAGTAAAGAAGCATAAAGACTTTTTAATAAATTATTCCCCAAGTAAAACAGTAAAGTAGCCATAGCCAAGAGAAGTCCAAGCCATCCATGATGACCTTCAAGCAGAAGAAGTCCGAACTAAACAGCATTGTTTCCTCCCTGAAACCTTGGGGGGGGGGGGAAGGAAGAAAAGAGGCGAAACAAAACGGGTCAGTCAAAAAGACTGAGTAAGTCCTATCTACTTCCAGTGTAAAAACAGGTAGAGGTAACATGACATGCATAAACTGAAAGTAAACATAAGGATAACTACAAGATAGATAAACCAGAGTAGCTGGTTAAACTACTGCGGCAAGGTAAACTAAGGTATCATGAAAAACTACGGTGTTATGATAAGTCAAGGTATCACATTGTCAGATTTCTATCGAGCACATTATCCCAAGGTATCTACCCCGTCTAACATCCCACGGTATCTATTATGTATATTCTTCCTAGTTCTAACATGTATATTTGCTCTGCACCTCCGGTACTAGTATCCCTACCCGCGTCATGTGTTAACCATGAATGTCCCTTGCCCAAAGTCGTGTAATGGTCCATGTCAACCTAATATACCGCATATATAGGTTACTCAAATCATATGTTTCTTTCCATGTGTATAAGTTCAGTCCTTTGCCGTACCTCGTACGGGCTTCCTCATGTCGTATTATCCTTGAAATCGTTTGGACTGTCACCCTTGTTCTAGCTAGGCTCTTCCATATGAATCATCGTTTGAACTACTAAGACTTACGCCACCTAGCACCACTAGGGATTACGCTTACCTATTGCACGCTTCCGTATTTCGGTTTGGGTTAAACCACCTAGGCCACTAGGGATTACGCTAACCCTCAACCGCGCCCTTTTTCCCACGCATTCATCGTGAATCGTTTTTCTATAACTGTATGCACATGTATCACATCGTGCCATCCGAGTCCTGTCACAGGGCAAACCAAGAAATACAGGACTCGGTCGGGAGCTTTAGATTTATCTGCCGATGCAGATGCTAAGGTCTGCTTTTCTACACGTGGCTATGGTCCCACGAGACCCCTCCCTCAACTAGTGAAAGGCAACACAAGAGAAAATCTTGCATGAGAACTACACTCCGGCCAGCCCACATCCTACGGCCTACCTCACCCATAATTAGATAGCAATTATGGTCTGTTGGGTGTTCCCTGCCTTTCCGTACGTACACGCTTGACTCAAGATGGTAGATGATCGACGAACTTGCTATCTCGGGCACCTTATGTATTCGCCGACTCACTGCTATCCACCCCAGTCTTTAGGTCACTCGCATAGCAACCAAGGCATATTCTTGGTTCTTCTACCGCAGACCTCAACCTCTCATGAGCCTAGTATAATGACCTGGCAGC
This sequence comes from Allium sativum, assembly GCA_030737875.1. NCBI lineage: Eukaryota > Viridiplantae > Streptophyta > Magnoliopsida > Asparagales > Amaryllidaceae > Allium > Allium sativum. Next base: position 295,441,928 of record CM060912.1, read on the forward strand.
TCACAGAGGGATCCCAAGAATATCCTCACGTTCCCCGAAGCCGCTGCTTCGTTACCCAGTTCGTTGGAGCCTTTATCTAAATCAGATAGCCTGCTCCTACACGCATACTTAAACGTTGACCTAACGTATCGGGTTACTAATCTATCTAAGAAATGGTCCAAATTTCCTTGACTAAGAATTATTACTTAGTTTCCCTTAACTAAGGTTTACCACTTAGCCTTATTTCCATAATCCTTGTTAACTATGGTTATTTACCTAATCCTCCGAATTAGGGTTTATCTAATGGGTTAAGTGTCACTTAAGTTCATAACTTAGCCCGTCTACAAACCATGTCAAAATTGGCTAAGTATCCAAGTCCAAGACTTAACCCTACAAACCATGTGTCAAGTTGGCTAAGTATATCAAGCAATCCATAACTTAACCTCGTCTAATTATCATTTCAGATTGGTTAATTATATAAATTAACTTGACCTTGTCAAATTACCGAGTCAAATCGGTCAAGCGTATTCAAGTGATTCGTGACTTAGCCTTATCATGTTTTCACGTTAGATTGGTTAAGTATAGATTAACTTAACCTCATCAAATTAACGGGTTAGATTGGTTAAGTATAGGTCACTTAACCTCATCGAATCATCATGTTAAATTAGTTAAGTGTTTAACTTAACCCCATTAAATTACCAAGTGGGATTAATTAAGTCTAGGCTAACTTAACCCCATCCGATTACCATGTTTAGATTAGTTAAGCCTAATCTTAACCCCATCCATTAACTGTATTATATGGTTAAGTGTCATTAAGAAAATTTACTTAACCTTATCACGTTATCGTGTTGGATTGATTAAGTGTTGGTTAACTTAATCCCGTCCACTAGTCGTATAAAAATGGTCAAGTGTCATTAGGCCAATCAAGTTACTTAACCTACCCAAGCTTATCATGTTTTGTTAAGTATCATTAGCCTAATCAAATTACTTAACCCATTTGTCCATATCACATTTGGTTAAGCCTCATTAATCAAATTAACTTAACCCTATTATGTGGCATTAATTTAATTAATGCACCCTCAACCTCTCACATTAGACCTTGTTGTGGTTACTAGTTAAGCCGGGCGGGTCCGGGTAGATTTACACCACAACCTAGTCTAACCTCGGGTCTTAAGCGCGACATGACCAACTTCTCACATTGGGTCCTATTGTTTGCAACTACTAGTTAGGCCGGTCGGTTCCGGGTAGTTTTACGTTGCAAACTCAACCCAACCTCGAGTTGGCCATACTTATATTATCTAAGTTCATCATGTTTCCAAAACATGTTACAAGTTTTTCAAGCATTTGGGTAGACCTAACTTAATAGGTAAATTCCCAAGCTCATGTTTTTATGCATACTTACATGCCAACTTCCATGTTATCTTTCAAGTCATATTTTTCAAGTATAAACACATGTCATATTCAAGTTAAGATTTTGCGACATGTTCATGTTTATCTAACTACCCAAAATCGTGTTTTCCCAACGCAAGCAAAGCGAGTCAACATAGTAAGGATACTATGTCACATATTGGTCTCAAAACATGCATGATGCCAAAAAGGGCTTGGCTTCCACATGCATAACATCATAAAGGGATTGGCCATAAACATGCATAGTGTCATAAGGTAATTTGGCCACAAACATGTATATTATCAAAAGGGATTTGGCCATAAACATGCACAACTTAAAAGAGGGGATTGGCCACGAGCATGCATAATCTCATAAAGGATTTGGCCACAAACTTGCATGTTAGCATAAGGGGTTTGGGTTCATAAACATGCATAAGCCAATGTTTCACAAGTAAAGTGGTTCCTAAAGGTTCATGCTAGCATTTCATGCATAAAGATCCAAACTTGCAAGTTAAACTAGGTTATGCATAGCATGAGAGGCATGATTAAGTCACTCACATGGCCTAAGATCATAAATATGAACACAAGAGGCATGGTAAGGTTCATATAGATTCGCATAATCATGTTTAGCCTCATTTTATCCCATGTCATCATTAAAAATACCGTTTTGACCCAAAAGTAGCTAGAACTTACATAGCATGGCAAGAAGACTAGGAGCATGAATCGTTTTGGCGAAGAAAGGTGGCTCCTTTGATGAAAATCCGCCATGAAACTCGCATAGCAACGTCGATTTGGCCTCTATTTGGTGTAGCAAGCTTGCATCTTTTGATTTGAACCCGATTTGAATGCATAGGCTCTAGGGATTGGAGATGGAGGCCATGATCAAGATTGATTTTGGCAGCACTTAGTTGCTAGGTTTGATTTTTAGGGATTTAGGTTAGGTTTAGGGTCTTTTTATAGAGATTAGGATAGTTTTAGGCCCTTAGATTAACCCTAGGATAGATTAGGACCATCAGATCTCGGAAGCTTCCAGACCCAGCCCAAGAACAAGACCAGGTGAGACAAACAGGTGCGCCAGGCTATTTGCCCCGGCCACCCCCTGTCGACAGGCAAGTCGACAGGGCTGTCGACTTGGTCTAGGCCCAAGTCGACAGGCCTGTCGACAGCCCTGTCGACATGGCCTAGGCGGGAAACTCCCCGCCTAGCCCCAGATCTGATTTCCAAAACTGTTTCCGAAATTCAAATTTCCATAAATCTTCTTTGGGCCTTTAACGGGTCATACGGACTCCGATTCTCGAAAACTCGGACTCTATTTCGCGTATTTTTCCAAGACGAACGCAATGGCATAGCCCGTTTCACTTGATTCAGAATTTAAAATTAAATTCTACCTTGATTCTCGTTTTAACATGTTATTGAAATACGGGTTGTTACATTCTCCCCACCTTTTAGGATTTCGTCCCCGAAATCTCTAAGTTAGGAAGAACATATCCTACCATCCATCATCCATCTACTCAAAACATCACCCACAAGCAACAATTGTCCTTAGATGATTTCTAATGCTGTATGAATATATGCAAAACGTGTGTGTACATGTTCCTTAGCTAATGCTAATGATCAGGCCTGAATAATCTTTCTAATGCAAAAATATGTATAGTGCCATGAATCCAACATGTATGCAAATAGTCCTAGTCATATATATACACTATATGCGTGCACAAACATTCATCCATATGCAACGTCCACATGGTAACACATTCAATTTCATCCATAAACAAGTATAAATACTCGTGTATATGCAACATGAAATGTGATCGCGTCAGTCTAGTATCTAACGTGTATTCGCGCATCCACGAGAAACCACTTGCAATCATTTGCAACCATATCAACCATAACATGTTTCAAATACATGTTTACATCCATAGGGTTCTACCTAAGATTCCCTAAAATAAGATCGAGAAGATAAACAAAACAAACTCCTTACGGGGTTTGTAACAGAAACAGGACCGAGAGGATACCCATAAAAGATAGCCTACAAGCAAGCTCAACAGAAAACAGGGGTCGAGGATATATTCCCAAAAGAGATATCATGCACGTATTTAGTCTTCAGTCTCCTGCGTCGCATTACCTTGAGCTTAGTTCCATCGTGCCTTGACCGCCCCTTTTACATCACGATTTCGCAGCTTCTTACTTCCTGTTTCCATAACATGAGTTGGAACTCATTTCCTCGTCGCCTCTCGTTCCACTTGCACTTATTCTTTCCCTAGTATACTTGGCTCAACCATATCTACGTACTCAAGCCAGCTCTCCAAAATTCACTAGTGAATTCTGGATCTCATTTTCCGATGCCAATCCAAATTACCAAGAGTCCTTACTAGGGTGATTCCCATAACTCATACATAATCGAAATGAACCATCCGCCTTAGCGGCGAATTCTATTCAAACGGATTACCAACAACTGCATCCTGAGATTCTAGGTAACTAGCCATGACAGGACCCAAAAGGTTACACGAGACTTCGAGGGTATTACCAAAGCAAGCCAAGAGTCTAACTACCCTCCTTCTAAAACCGAGAGTGGCACCCCTTACTGGATAACCACTTCATCCCTAGAATCCATCCACAACTTATAAACATAAGCATTATTTCCAAGCTCAACACTTGATATAGACATTCTCAAATCCAAACAAGCTATGAATAAATGGACCGATCTTCCAATAGGACTCGAGACAAAAGCGGGATTCTCTACTACGCTAGTACTAAGGTGCAGAGACTCAACTTATCGAAGCGGACTTAAAAGATGCGGTGATCAAAGCAAAGTCCCGACAGGATGATAGAGAAGAAGGGCTAAACCTTTAACAAGATCGTTACCCTCCTTCTGAGGTACCCTAGAAATGAGAGCACACCATTGCCCTCCGAGTGATCTTGTCCCCGTTCCGTGATACTTAACTATCCGTCCCGTTTCACCATGCCAAAGGTACTCTCTCGTCATGGGTTTCATTGTTCATCCCTCTCCATCCTTTGAGGACTAAGCCATACCAACAAGTTGCTCATCCTTAAGCTCGTATCCTTTATCCTCTTCCGCACCAGCCTTTCTTATAACGCGGCCACTGGTCTCTCGAGAACCACCTCCATCGTAAGGAAAACACTTTCGTAGGTAGAAAAGATTAGTCACAGTTAAAACTACTGTGACTACAGATGGAGGAAAGAAAGGAAAAGAGACTCAATTAAGGAAACAAGGATAGTGCTAATGGCCTTTGGGGAATAGCCTTTTTCTTTTTTTTAAAAGAAAATTTTCTTGAAAAATGCTTCTTTGTAAACGGTTTTTCAAATAGTTTTCAGAAGGTCTTTAAAAACTTTTGCCCAGTCTGGTAACCTTCTGCTCTGATACCAAATGTAACACCCCGCCTCCGCTAGGGTCACTCGCAAAGGAATGCACTAGCTTTAGAGGGGCATTATTGGTAAACATGCACAGAAATATCACAAGACAGAACATATATAAATAGCGGAAGTAAAATCAAACTTTCATAACATGAATAATTAAGGTCTAAAGCCTTTTACATCAGAGTACATCAAAACCTGTCTTGCAATAGTAAAGAAGCATAAAGACTTTTTAACAAATTAGTCCCCAAGTAAAACAGTAAAGTAGCCATAGCCAAGAGAAGTCCAAGCCATCCATGATGACCTTCAAGCAGAAGAAGTCCGAACTAAACAGCATTGTTTCCTCCCTGAAACCTGGGGGGGGGGGGGGGAAACGGAAGAAAAGAGGCGAAACAAAACGGGTCAGTCAAAAAGACTGAGTAAGTCCTATCTACTTCCAGTATAAAAACAGGTAGATGTAACATGACATGCATAAACTGAAAGTAAACATAAGGATAACTACAAGATAGATAAACCAGAGTAGCTGGTTAAACTACTGCGGCAAGGTAAACTAAGGTATCATGAAAAACTACGGTGTTATGATAAGTCAAGGTATCACATCGTCAGATTTCTATCGAGCACATTATCCCAAGGTATCTACCCCGTCTAACATCCCACAGTATCTATTATGTATATTCTTCCTAGTTCTAACATGTATATTTGCTCTGCACCTCCGGTACTAGTATCCCTACCCGCGTCATGTGTTAACCATGAATGTCCCTTGCCCAAAGTCGTGTAATGGTCCATGTCAACCTAATATACCGCATATATAGGTTACTCAAATCATATGTTTCTTTCCATGTGTATAAGTTCAGTCCTTTGCCGTACCTCGTACGGGCTTCCTCATGTCGTATTATCCTTGAAATCGTTTGGACTGTCACCCTTGTTCTAGCTAGGCTCTTCCATATGAATCATCGTTTGAACTACCAAGACTTACGCCACCTAGCACCACTAGGGATTACGCTTACCTATTGCACGCTTCCGTATTTCGGTTTGGGTTAAACCACCTAGGCCACTAGGGATTACACTAACCCTCAACCGCGCCCTTTTTCCCACGCATTCATCGTGAATCGTTTTTCTATAACTGTATGCACATGTATCACATCGTGCCATCCGAGTCCTGTCACAGGGCAAACCAAGAAATACAGGACTCGGTCGGGAGCTTTAGATTTATCTGCCGATGCAGATGCTAAGGTCTGCTTTTCTACATGTGGCTATGGTCCCACGAGACCCCTCCCTCAACTAGTGAAAGGCAACACAAGAGAAAATCTTGCATGAGAACTACACTCCGGCCAGCCCACATCCTACGGCCTACCTCACCCATAATTAGATAGCAATTATGGTCTGTTGGGTGTTCCCTGCCTTTCCGTACGTACACGCTTGACTCAAGATGGTAGATGATCGACGAACTTGCTATCTCGGGCACCTTATGTATTCGCCGACTCACTGCTATCCACCCCAGTCTTTAGGTCGCTCGCATAGCAACCAAGGCATATTCTTGGTTCTTCTACCGCAGACCTCAACCTCTCATGAGCCTAGTATAATGACCTGGCAGCTCACAGAGGGATCCCAAGAATATCCTCACGTTCCCCGAAGCCGCTGCTTCGTTACCCAGTTCGTTGGAGCCTTTATCTAAATCAGATAGCCTGCTCCTATACGCATACTTAAACGTTGACCTAACGTATCGGGTTACTAATCTATCTAAGAAATGGTCCAAATTTCCTTGACTAAGAATTATTACTTAGTTTCCCTTAACTAAGGTTTACCACTTAGCCTTATTTCCATAATCCTTGTTAACTATGGTTATTTACCTAATCCTCCGAATTAGGGTTTATCTAATGGGTTAAGTGTCACTTAAGTTCATAACTTAGCCCGTCTACAAACCATGTCAAAATTGGCTAAGTATCCAAGTCCAAGACTTAACCCTACAAACCATGTGTCAAGTTGGCTAAGTATATCAAGCAATCCATAACTTAACCTCGTCTAATTATCATTTCAGATTGGTTAATTATATAAATTAACTTGACCTTGTCAAATTACCGAGTCAAATCGGTCAAGCGTATTCAAGTGATTCGTGACTTAGCCTTATCATGTTTTCACGTTAGATTGGTTAAGTATAGATTAACTTAACCTCATCAAATTAACGGGTTAGATTGGTTAAGTATAGGTCACTTAACCTCATCGAATCATCGTGTTAAATTAGTTAAGTGTTTAACTTAACCCCATTAAATTACCAAGTGGGATTAATTAAGTCTAGGCTAACTTAACCCCATCCGATTACCATGTTTAGATTAGTTAATCCTAATCTTAACCCCATCCATTAACTGTATTATATGGTTAAGTGTCATTAAGAAAATTTACTTAACCTTATCACGTTATCGTGTTGGATTGATTAAGTGTTGGTTAACTTAATCCCGTCCACTAGTCGTATAAAAATGGTCAAGTGTCATTAGGCCAATCAAGTTACTTAACCTACCCAAGCTTATCATGTTTTGTTAAGTATCATTAGCCTAATCAAATTACTTAACCCTTTTGTCCATATCACATTTGGTTAAGCCTCATTAATCAAATTAACTTAACCCTATTATGTGGCATTAATTTAATTAATGCACCCTCAACCTCTCACATTAGACCTTGTTGTGGTTACTAGTTAAGCCGGGCGGGTCCGGGTAGATTTACACCACAACCTAGTCTAACCTCGGGTCTTAAGCGCGACATGACCAACTTCTCACATTGGGTCCTATTGTTTGCAACTACTAGTTAGGCCGGTCGGTTCCGGGTAGTTTTACGTTGCAAACTCAACCCAACCTCGAGTTGGCCATACTTATATTATCTAAGTTCATCATGTTTCCAAAACATGTTACAAGTTTTTCAAGCATTTGGGTAGACCTAACTTAATAGGTAAATTCCCAAGCTCATGTTTTTATGCATACTTACATGCCAACTTCCATGTTATCTTTCAAGTCATATTTTTCAAGTATAAACACATGTCATATTCAAGTTAAGATTTTGCGACATGTTCATGTTTATCTAACTACCCAAAATCGTGTTTTCCCAACGCAAGCAAAGCGAGTCAACATAGTAAGGATACTATGTCACATATTGGTCTCAAAACATGCATGATGCCAAAAAGGGCTTGGCTTCCACATGCATAACATCATAAAGGGATTGGCCATAAACATGCATAGTGTCATAAGGTAATTTGGCCACAAACATGTATATTATCAAAAGGGATTTGGCCATAAACATGCACAACTTAAAAGAGGGGATTGGCCACGAGCATGCATAATCTCATAAAGGATTTGGCCACAAACTTGCATGTTAGCATAAGGGGTTTGGGTTCATAAACATGCATAAGCCAATGTTTCACAAGTAAAGTGGTTCCTAAAGGTTCATGCTAGCATTTCATGCATAAAGATCCAAACTTGCAAGTTAAACTAGGTTATGCATAGCATGAGAGGCATGATTAAGTCACTCACATGGCCTAAGATCATAAATATGAACACAAGAGGCATGGTAAGGTTCATATAGATTCGCATAATCATGTTTAGCCTCATTTTATCCCATGTCATCATTAAAAATACCGTTTTGACCCAAAAGTAGCTAGAACTTACATAGCATGGCAAGAAGACTAGGAGCATGAATCGTTTTGGCCAAGAAAGGTGGCTCCTTTGATGAAAATCCGCCATGAAACTCGCATAGCAAAGTCGATTTGGCCTCTATTTGGTGTAGCAAGCTTGCATCTTTTGATTTGAACCCGATTTGAATGCATAGGCTCTAGGGATTGGAGATGGAGGCCATGATCAAGATTGATTTTGGCAGCACTTAGTTGCTAGGTTTGATTTTTAGGGATTTAGGTTAGGTTTAGGGTCTTTTTATAGAGATTAGGATAGTTTTAGGCCCTTAGATTAACCCTAGGATAGATTAGGACCATCAGATCTCGGAAGCTTCCAGACCCAGCCCAAGAACAAGACCAGGTGAGACAAACAGGTGCGCCAGGCTATTTGCCCCGGCCACCCCCTGTCGATAGGCAAGTCGACAGGGCTGTCGACTTGGTCTAGGCCCAAGTCGACAGGCCTGTCGACAACCCTGTCGACATGGCCTAGGCGGGAAACTCCCCGCCTAGCCCCAGATCTGATTTCCAAAACTGTTTCCGAAATTCAAATTTCCAGAAATCTTCTTTGGGCCTTTAACGGGTCATACGGACTCTGATTCTCGAAAACTCGGACTCTATTTCGCGTATTTTTCCGAGACGAACGCAATGGCATAGCCCGTTTCACTTGATTCAGAATTTAAAATTAAATTCTGCCTTGATTCTCGTTTTAACATGTTATTGAAATACGGGTTGTTACAGTTTATGTGACTAGGACTATTTGCATACATGTTGGACTCATGACACTAAACATATTTTTGCGTTAAGAGGATCAATCAGGCCTGATCATTTGCATTAGATAAGGAACATATACACACACTTTCTGCATATGTTCATACAGCATTAGAAATCTCTTAAGGACAATGTTTGCTTGTGGATGATGTTTTGAGTAGATGGATAATGGATGGTAGGATACGTTCTTCCTAACATAGAGATTTCGGGGACGAAATCCTTTAAGGAGGGGAGAATGTAACAACCCGTATTTTGATAACGTGTTATAACCATAAATCTAGGCAGAATTAAAATTTAAAATAAGAACCAAGGGAAACGGGTTGCGCCATTGCGTTCCTCTCAGAATTCTACATAAAATAGAGTCCGAGTTTTCGAAAATCGGAGTTTGTATGACCAAGTTATGGCTCCCCAAAGTTTCAGAAATTTTCAGAGTTCAAAACAGTTCGAATTTGAGTTCAAATTCGAATTTCAAAACCCAGACAGACTGGGCGGGAAATTTCCCGCCCGGCACCCCAGTCGACTAGGGAGTCGACTGGGCAGTGGACACCCCCAGGACCAGGTCGACTGCGCAGTCGACTTGGGTGTCAACCTGGTCCCCGAGCCCACTTTTGGGCCTGGGTGCATTCTGATGTTTCTAGTCTTGTTTTCTGTCCAGATTCGTCTACCTAATCTTATATAAACCCCCTGATGCCTAAACCCTAATTCACTACAACACGTCTAGCCACCGTTATGCTACTGAAATCCCTCTTGGTCATGGCCGCCGTCTCTAATCTTCTTCTTAATCTCTCATACGCAATCCAATGCAGAGATGAAGACTTCTACAACGATTCAAGGAGATGAATCAACAACGCTACAACATCGATTTCAGTTCTTAAATTTGCTAGCCATGCTATGTAAGTTCTAGTTACTTTTTAGATTAAAATACTTAATTTTAATATGGCTATGGAATAAAGTGTAATTGGATATAAACATATTTATCAATTCAGATCTATTCCTGTTTACCTTTGAACCTTGGGTTTTGAGACTTGTTCATCTCCATTCTTATGTCTAGTTCATGCTCTATTCAGTCGTTGTAAATCTGTTTCTTGGATTCATGTTGATATTATTATCAAGATCCAATCTTTATTCCTATCATGATGATTTATGCTGTTTTCTCTCTGATCTTGTTTTATTGCAAAATTCTACCTTTCCCCTATTTATTTTCTTTCGATGAACCTAGATCAATTTCGGATCTAGGTCTAAACCATGATTTTGCGTACGATTGAATACGGGGAAAAGTATGGGAATATTACCTATTTGGATATGTGATTGGTGGAATTGATGGCATAACATGAAAATTGGATATATGGGTATTATTGCAATTAATATGAAATTTGATAATTGGGTATTGCCATTAAAATGGTAATTGCAAGAATTGGGATTAGCATATGTAATTTGGCTAGAACTTGATAGGTGTAAATTCGCATAAATTTGGCATACGTATAAAACGGCATGAACTGAACATATGTAAATTTGATATGAATTAGGCATATGTAAAACGGACATGTAATCTAGAACTTGGGCATATGTTAATTGTGTGAGATTTGTAGTTGAAACACATAGGATAATTTATGTCTTGAAAAAGGGCTAATATGAACACGCCTAAGTAGGTTTTGGGTAGTTGGCATGTAATAGCCTTAAAGGAGGGATAAATATAAATTGAGATAAGTTGCCTTTAATGGCATAAGATAAATTGTGATAAAATTGGTATGATATTGCATACCATTAATTGATGAACATAATTGAATCAATTATGGACATCGTTAAATTAGGAATTAATTAATAATTTGAATAAGGAAATTATTAAGACGGGGGTAAAAGATTATAAGCGATAATCAATGCTTAGGACACGAGGTTGGACTCATTTATAACGTAAAACTGCAAGGACCCGCCCGGCGAATCCAGTAGTCACAAATGATAGCCCAATGTGAGAGGTCCTAGGCCCAAATTAAAAGGGTAACAGTTGTAAAGACACGAGGTTAGAATCTTTTATGGTGTAAGACTGCCCGGACCCGCCCGGCAAATCCAGCTGCCATAAATGTCAGTGTAATGTTAGAGGTCTTTATAGGGTTACGACCTTAATGAATTAAGAAATACTTAACCTGATAAACATGTGGTGGGACATGGGGGTTAAGTGGGTGACATGTGGAAATATGAATAGTAATACTTAACCAACATAACATGGTAATTAGACCAGTGGATAGGGTTATGTAAACTAAGAACACTTAACCAATATGGTATGAATGGGTGGGTTAAGTAATATGATTAGGCTAATGACACTTAACCAATATGGTATGAGTGGGTGGGTTAATTAATATGATTAGGCTAATGATACTTAACCAATATGGTATGAATGGGTGAGTTAAGTAATATGACCAGGCTAATGACACTTAACTTTTATGACATGAATGGTTGAGTTAAGTAAATCTTAATTAATGCCTAAGTGGGAATGATAACTTATGGAATAAAGTAAGTTAGGTGGAATAATAGATAAGATGAGATAACTTATGTAATAAGGAAAGATGTGCTTCATTGTAGATTAAGCAATATGTAAAGACAAGAATGAATTTACAATTGAAGGCGACATAAGTTATATTATAAAAAGGAACAAAACATTGGTTAGGTTGGATAATCCTATGAGTATCAATCTGATGTTGTTTCCGGTCTTCGGGGTTGGTATTTAGGGAATTATTCTCTCTCTCCAGTGTGTTTGTAAGTTAAGGAGTACTTGGTTGTAAAGATTGAATAAGAACATGTTATTGTACCATAACAGGGGTTAATGTATGAATCATAGGAATAACATGTTGCGGGCTTATTAATGGACTTAGTATAGTTCAAGTTAAGAATTGAATTAATAAGCAAGTTGAAGGTTGGTATAAATGGAAATAACCAAGTTAAATGATAAGACTGATGAGGTAGCACAAGCACATAGTTAATGGATAGACATAGGGTCTAATGGCAGACAAAGCCAAGGCGCTTGGTTAAACCCAGACGTTGGGGGTAATGTGAATGACATGTAAAATATAACCTATAAGCACTTAACCAAGATAAAGCATGTATTAAGACATGAGGATGATGTAGGGGTTAAGTGGAGGACATAGGTAACATGTAAGACATAACTGGTGTATACTTAACAAAAATTTAAGCATGTAAGTGGATATGAATAAGAAGGGGTTAAGTAAGAATTACTAGAGGGGACCAAGCATAGGAGGGAAGCTTGTTTCGTGGAAAGGGGACCCTTTTCAGACCAGTAGCCCATTACGTATCTTAGTGAGCTCGACCCATGTCGAGGACGGGACACGCATACTGGGTTTGATTGTAAGAGGTCAAAACGGGTTAGCGGTGGCAACGCAAGTCCAACGGGTTTCATCTGCGTGTGTGGACCCGGGCTGGTAGATAAGACGTTGTTGCATCGTGTAGGTATAAGCCGTGCATCCTCAAGTTGTATCGGGTTGCCACTTTAGGGGAGTGATACACCCTACTGTAGGGCCAGCACGGGTATCTATGAGTTAGGGAGCCGATCGCATGGGGGTTGGTGGGTACACCTAGTGGAGATAGGGGCAGGAGGAACCTATGTAGTCAGCTAGGGGTACACAAGACTAGTATTATGATTTCTAAGTAGTGGGTGGGATCACCTTATTATATAACACGGGCTACTAGTTGGGACATTAGTAGGGGGTAAGGATCCTTGTTACAGAGGACACTAGTTGGAGTATTAGTAAGAATACGGATCATTCCTTGCAAGACAATTGTAAGGATGCTAGTTAGGTGGTGTAGAGCATGTAGATCTCATTGAAATATTTTAATGGCGAAGCAGAGGAATCTTGTTATGTTTAATAGGAATCCTACAAAATTATACTTAGTTTATCTAGAATGGGAACCTGGCGATGTTACTGGACAAAAATCACATCATGTTATCCTTAGTTATCTTGCCTGTTGCTTATCTTGTCATCATGCTTATGTTTACTTTCAGTTTACTCATGCCATATTATCCTTAACTATTTTTATGCTGAAAGTCACTAGGACTTACTCAGTCTTTATGACTGACCCGTTTTGTTTTGCCTCTTTTTCTTTCGTTCCCCCCCAGGTTAGCAGGGTGGGAATACAGCTTAGCTCGGACCTTATCAAGCTCCAAGGCTCTTTCATGCAAGGCTTGGATTTTTCTTGCCTATGGCTTGCTTTGCTTTATTGGGGAATACTATAACTTATTTTTATGCTTCTTTATTTTTGAGAAAGATAGATATTTTAACTATGTAATTGGGTATTGGAAGTTGATGGGGTTTTATTGTAAACAATCATATTTAATAAATGATTTTAAGTACTTCCACTTTACTTTCCGCTGTTTTATATATGTCTGTCTTGTAATATTTCTGTTCCAGTACCCATAATGCTCCATTGAAGTTAAGGCATTCCCTTTGTGAGTGACCTTAATGGATGTGGGGTGTTACACCGCACATCCGAACGATCATTAAGTATGTCCGGACGACCACCATTGTAACGCCTTCAGGGCAGAAACTCCCATCAAAGGCATCAGTAGCCATCCATTTGATGTGAAGATCCTCGGTCTTGCACCGTCTTCATATCTTCGACTTCTAACCGTCGATCAATTATTTGAAATGAGAACTAACTCGGCCTTTTCAAATAATTCACGTATATTTAGAATTCCAAATCAATTCATTTCAACTGTTAAATTATCTGACATCCATAATTCAGTTCATTAATGTAATTTTCACATCAAACACATTCAACCATCAAATATCCAATAAACTGGGTAAATTCAATTTATTTCCATTTCATATCGTTTATAATATTTTCTAATGATTTATCGCTATTTTTATTTATTTAAATATAGCTGATTTATTCAAATGACGCTTCAGGCCATAATGCGGCCATGGCGCTGTTTTTCTCCAGATTTGATTTACACTTATCTGAAAATCTGACCATTGGATCTTTACATATTTTATATCATTGGAAATATTTTCCAAAGCGGACACAATGGTTCTAGTTTTGGGAAAATCCGACGGTCGGATCTCCCGGTACAATCGTTTGAAGTTACGATTTCAAAATACGAACTATAGCGTCGTTATTTGATTTAATTTAATTATATATATATATATATATATATATTAATATAATCCATTCTGGCGCTGTTTTCATTCAGATTTGAATTTAACATTTCACAAAATCTAACTGTTGGATCTTTACAAATTTGGTGTTGTTGGAAAGATATTTCTAAAGCGGACCCAACGGTTTCAGTTTCGGGAAAATCCGATGGTCGGATCTCTCGCAATAATCGTTTAAAATCACGATTTCAAAATACGAACTGCAGCTTTGTTATTCGATTTATTTTAATTATATATATATACAAATATAAACCGTTCTTCGATTTCCGCACCAGTTCATTTCATATATGTGATAAAAATAATATTTTTATCCAACAAATATCTATTTCAACACATGTCTATTTTTAATACTTTATATATATATATATGTGATTTTTATTGTTAAAACGATTTATTTAAAACATGTATATTTTTAGCGATTCCTATATATAATAAATTTGTGATTCTTATTGTTAAAACAATTTATTTCAAAAATGAAGATTTTTAGCGATTCATATATATTGTAAAAATGTGATTTTTATCTTTCAAACAATTTATTCGTCATTTGAATATTTTTCCAACACATGAATATTTTTCAATACATGAATATAAATCAAACACAGGAATATTTCAAAACATTTCGGCAGCATAACGGCAGGGGGTTAAAAACCGGCACCGTCCCGAGTACGGCTCCTCGCACTACCTTACGCCTCGCAACGTTCCCCAAAGGGCTTATCCCTATGATCTAAATATTTCGATCACTTTCATATCACAATGAATATTTCCACAAACAATTCCAATTCTGTTTCAACCACAAACATTCATTATCAACCATTCGCATTTATCAAGCAAATTTCACATCAACCAAAATCCAAACAATCACAACCAATATATATCATTCCATGGTCTGTGAACGAGGGGAGTATATACATACATACATACATATATATATATATATATATATATATATAAAGATATACGTGTATATATATATTTCGAATTCATTTCAATATCATTTCGATTCCATTCAATGCACATATGATTTTTACAACGCATATATAACTTATACATCGCACATACAACTTATACAACGCTTATACATGAGGTGTACAATGCTTATATAACTCAAACATCGATTACATAATTTATATATCATTATTCCATATCGTTTATAATTCAAAAATCTCACATTGGGTTCCACTCCTCCAAAAATCGTAGGAAGCTCCAAAAATTCTCCAATCTCTTCTAGAATGTAGAAGACGTCCACACGAGTCTAATGTCTCTTGTTTCACTGAATTTCGACCATATAGCAAAAAGATATGATTTTTATAAGTTTGTAATGGTTTTAAAGTGTTAAAACTATTTTAAATTAACAATGGCCATTACCTTCAGAAAATCTTCAAAACTAGGTTTGCAAATATCTTTCAATTCGTGTAGCTATGGGTCGATCGGGTTATATAGTATTGAAGAGGGAGGATAGGCACTTCCGCATGGTGGTGGGGTTCACTTTGGTGCACCCGGGTAGGGGCGGCATGGTTCAAAGGTTCGAACTTCGGGGAGGTGATTCTCAGCATATACTTCACGAAAAAATCCAAATGGGGTACGGATTTAATGCTCGTGGCATGATCTACAAAAACCCCAACCGAGTCACTAGATTTTATTGCGTGGCTTGCGAGGTAAAGAGGAGAGAAGGGGGGAGTTCGGTTCCGTCGTTCGATAGGAAGGGATATCGGGTTTCTTCGAAGTAAATGTCGAAACGTGATTGGCCAGGTGATTTTATATTTATTTTTAATTTATTTAAATCCGAAAATACCACTTACATCATACGAACTCCAATCCAAACCCAATAACTGTCGCCTTAAGCTAAATACCCCCATTCCGGACACAATGGAGAATGTTACGTAGGCCCATTCGACTGTTTCAGTCAGTTTTTCTTAAAATTAAAATATAAAACATTCAATAATTGATTTGAACTTACATTTCAATTTACCGGAGCCACATACTGATCCTGAAAATTTCAAAAAAATAAATCTAGCTATGTTTTGATGATACGGTCCCAACAAAACTGATTTCATCGAATTTGGAGACCGGTTGAAAAATGGCCATTTTCTGGTCGATCCAAATTGATTGAAATTAACCAAACACATTTTCCTTTGCCACACCCACATATTAACTCCAAAAATTAAGGAATTGGGAATCTAGCAATAATTTGGCATTCGGGATCCAACAAAAGTGGTTTCATCGAAAACGGAGGTCATTTGCAAAATGTCTGTTCTCAAGGGCTATATAAACTCCATAGTGACCTTTCTGAAAATTCATTTGGCCATAACTTTTGATTCCCGCTATGGAATTCCGATTTTTCAGATTCGTTAGAAAGATATTCATAAATAGATTTAAATATTTTTGGTTTCACTAAAATCCATTTTATTTTGCATCTAGTACAGTCAGTAAAAGTTTGAATTCTAATTTTCTAACTGCCACGCCATTTCAGGCCTTGTTTTATAATTAAAATAAATATATTTATTTTCCAACATCGATTCAAATAGACTTTTGGTCGTTATTATTTACAATAATTTATTTTAAATATTCAAAATCCATTATAATAGCCAAATTAAAAAATTTAAATTGGTTCAGATTTTCAGGGTTGTTACAATTTCACCCACTTAAAATCTTTTCGTCCCCGAAAAGGAACGAAGCTGAAAGTTGTTTAATTAACCAACTCACCTTTCATTTTGGTTTTCATTCTTCGACTTTTCAGTTTCTAAGGATTTTCCAATTCTTCAAAAATTTGGCTAACACCCTAAATTTTCGAAAAATTTCGCCATAACCTACTTTGTACGGGGAGGGGTTTGGAAATTTATTTTGCCGTATCAGGTACCCAATAAATCATAATAAGCAAACATATATTTATAGTGATATATTTCAGTGTCCACAGGGGAGTGTGTAGATCATAACTCCAGAGAATAAATTCTCATTACCCTATAAATGGTTTTTGTACCTTAATGACCAGAGAGACATGTTTATCGTCATCTCCAGACCCATGTGGTTTTTTTATTAATCTTGCAATTTATCATTATAATTTATATAGTCCATATCAGTCTTTGGTTCAACCTGTAATATAGTCATCACCATACAAGCCTCTCGCTCGTATGATAAATCTTCAACCTCATCACATAAGCTCCAAATGCTTATGTGGTATATGATAAAGTAGGTTATCTTCCTGTAGTATGCCATGTAGTTTGGTTCAAAATTAATTGTTACTATCGTATGACGATATTTATTATTACACACAGAACAACCAACATTCCGCATCCAATGGCATTCACAGGAGTTGATATAATAATAAAATTGTGCTTCCAACTCATTAATGTTTACCTATTTGTCGGGCACGCAAATAAATTCTTTACTCAATAGCAAATCCATTTACCTGTTCAAACATATATAATGTACATGCATATATTCCAATCAATTTTTAAATCAGTTCAATATTTGATTCACTTGCATAAATTTACCATTCATTCATTTATTGATTCTATTATTCCAATGTTATCCATTTAAACTAACAATTACACAACACAAACAACAATCAATTTATTGATTAACTTTTTCAAAAATATACTAATTAATTCGCATACTCTTTTAAAATCATTCAGGCTATATAACTAAAGGTTCACATCCATGAAAAGGAAATAATAACAAAGTAGAGAACAAAACGAAAATGCAAAATATGGTAAATGTACCTTGCACTAGAGTTAATTAGAGATATCCACCCTGCAATTGGGATAGGCTTTTTTAATGCTCTCCTCAGTTTCCCAAGTATAGTCTCGCGGGTCTCCACTCCATTGCACTTTGACTAAGTGAACCTTCTTGTTCCTCAGTTCTTTAGTTTCTTTGCCAATAATCTTTATCGGCTCTCTCCTCACAGCTAATTCTGGAGTAATTTCCAAATCTTGTTGCGCAGCTTCTTCCACGACTAAGTCTGGATCATGCACATGCCTTCAAAGTTGAGATACATGAAACACATCATGTACTCCAGGCAACTAATCAGGCTATTGAACACTATAAGCGAGAGTTCCAATCCGTTCGAGCACAAGAAATGGACTAATAAATCTGGGCGCCAACTTCCCTGTTTAACCAAATCTGACTACTCCTCTCATTGGAGAAACTCGTAGATACACATAGTCACCAACCAAAAAAGACAAATCTCTTCTTCTCGAATCTGCATAACTCTTCTGTTGGCTTTGAGCGGCTAGTAATCGTTTCTTAATGAAATCGACTTTATCCGCAGCTTCACAAATCATATCAGGTCCCAATACAAGTCTATTGCCAGGTTCTACCCAACATGCGGGAGATCTGCACGGTCTACCATACAATGCTTCGAATGGTGACATTTTCAGGCTCGCTTGGTAGCTGTTGTTATGTGAGAACTCGGCCAAATCCAAATGGTCTTCCCATGATCTGCCAAAATCAATAACACAAGCCCGCAATAAATCTTCTATAATACGATTCACCCTCTCAGTTTGACCATCTGTTTGAGGATGATAAGCGGTGATCAAGTTCAGTTTCATTCCCAATTCTGCTTGGAATGCCTCCTAGAATTCACTAGCAAAAATCTGGTCACGATCACTAACGATACTCATGGGAAATCCATGTAACTTAGCAGTTTCTTTGAAAGAAATCTGCGCCAGACTCTGGGCGGTTCTATTTAATCTGACAGGTATAAAGTGGGCTGTAACACCCCACGTCCATTAATGTCACTCACAAAGGGAATGCATTAACTTCTATGGAGGTTTTAGGTGAATATAGAACAGTAAAATTTCAACAAGACATATATAAAATAGTACTTGGAAATTTAAAAACTTTATTTCAATTGCAGTAGAAGTCAAAACATGTTTGATTACATCATAACACCATAATCAAAGTCAAGTACAATATCTATCTTGATAAAACAAGTACATAATCCCATTACATAAATAGCCATTAAAAAGAAAGATAACAAGCTGGACTTTACTTCAGCAGTCCAAGCTTTCCAAGAGATAAGCAATCCAATCAGACTCCACTGGAACTTGTCCCAACCTGAGGACCTGAAGAGAGAAAAGGATGAAAAAGAGGGGGGGGGGGGGGGGTCAGACATAAAGTCTGGCGAGTATGATAATTCTACAATACTATTATCAAAATAACTGGACTAAGGCATAAGCTGGAAAACAAGGAAATGTCTATGAAAGAGAAGATTAAGGGCATAGACAATCGCTAAAGGAAACGTTATAGGCGCTCCTAAATACTACTGCACCACACCAGTCACCCTAAAGATTGATTCTACTTAGCTTCACTTAGAAACTTTCTTAATGGCTTTACGTACTCCTAGCTGACTACATAGGTGTCGCCTGCCCCTATCTCCACTAGGTGTACCCCACTTTCCATTTTTCGATCGGCTCCCTACTCGTAGATACCCGTGCTAGCCCCACAGTGGGGTGTATCATTCCCCTAAAGTGGCAACCCGATATAACGGAGATGCACGGCTTATACATACACGATGCAACAACGTCTTACCTACCAGCCCGGGTCCACACACGCATATGAAACCCGTTGGACTTGCGTTGCCACCGCTCCCTGTTTTGGCCTCTTATAGTCAAACCCAGTATGCGTGTCCCGTTCTCGACTTGGGTCGAGCCCACAAAGATACGTTTTGGGATACTGGTTGAAATGGGCCCCCATTATTTCCCACAAGCATTCCACCTAAGCTTGTCCCATTAGTCCATCCACTTAACCCACTTAGTCATGTTCATTTACATGTGTTTTTGGTTAAGTCTAATCGTATTTCAAATGCCTCTAAAGGCAACCACTAGATTCCTCATGCCACCCAAGGCACCTACTTAACCCCCATGTCCCACCTTACATGATTATCTGGCTAAGTATTTCTTAATTCATTAAGGCCATAACCTCATAAAGACCTCTCACATTAGACTGGCATTTATGGCAGCTGGATTTGCCGGGCGGCTCCGGGCAGTCTTACACCACAAAAGAGTCTAACCTCGTGTCTTTACAACTGTTATGCTTTAGTTTGGGCCTAGGACCTCTCACATTGGGCCGACATTTGTGACTACTGGATTTGCCGGGCGGGTCCGGGCAGGTTTACGTCACAAACGGGTCCAACCTCGTGTCCTAAGCATTGATTATTATTAATAATCCACTTTCTCCAATTTTAATAATTCCCTACTTGAATTATTAATTAATTCCAAATTTAACGATGTCCATAATTGACTCAATTATGGACATCCATTTAAGGCATGCAAAATCATATCAATTGCACCCCAATTTATTAATTACTTAATATTACCCCTACCCCACGTTTGAACGTTTATTCGCAAAATGTATGCTAGACCCAATTAGTCTAACTCATAGCATAAAAGAAAATATTCACAACAACATTATATATATGTGACTAAATAAATCATAATAAGGGGTAAAACTTGCATACATTACAACTTGCATAAGGTTATACATGTCATGGATCTAAGGGTGTCAACTTATTCATAATTCACATAATATGATTTTGATCAAATTTCATAAACTTGTATAGGACATGTGTGAATCAACATCATTAACAATATGGTTTTATATGGGTACACCTAACTCAATAGGCAAATTCCCAAAAATCAAAATTCATTTAATCATAGATTCATGTATATGGGTACACCTAACTTAATAGGCAAATTCCCATATTCAAGATCCAATTAATTTGTAGATTCATGTATATGGGTACACCTAACCCAATAGGCAAATTCCCATAATCAAGATCTATTATAAAAAAAACATAAACTTTAAACATGATCCAATTCGCATAAATACTAACATCATGATTTTATAACTTGTATGATTCAACACAACTTAACATGACATCATTATCATATAACATAAGTATTTCGACATATGTGATAATATGAGATCTACAACATATATAAGATTTACAACATAGCATATCATAATTTGCAACATAGCATGATATTTACAACATAGCATAGCTTGATTTACAACATGGCATAACATGATTTATAACATAGCATAGCATGATTAATCACATATGACATAGCATAGGATTATTTACAACATAATCACTACAACATAACAACATATATATGATAACATAATAGCATAACAAGAGATCCACAACATAATTTACAAATACATAACAATTCATATCACTTTCTTGTGATCCATTCATAACTTAATCAAATTATTTTATAATAATATTGTGAGATTCATCATACTCACAATTTTAAAGAAGAGAAATAGAAAGAGAGCTTTTGATTTGATTTAAGTAGATTTAGTTTGAAGATTAGGCCTTCTTCTTTAGTTTGTGACGGCTATGCTGAACTCCATGGCAACGGCATGTCGGTAGCTCTCCAATTTTTCCAGTGATTTAGGGTTAGAGTCTACCCATTTATTTATAGATGTAAGGATTCATTTAGGCCATTAGATTTAACCTAGAAATAACCGCAGCCATTCAGACAAGATGGGGTTTATCTTATTGACTCAGCAATGAGTCAGAAGTGACTCAGCAAACACTCAGCAAATTAATAAACTTCTATTCATGTTTACATTAACTGCCCATATATATATATATAAATATATATATACACACGCACCTATTCATGAATTCAAATAATGCAAATTAGTTGCTTGCCTAAAGAAAAAAAAAATCGAGCATATAATTTAATTTCCCCCTTTTTTTCTCTACTTTCCTTGCAACATGCAAAATCAATGCATAATGAAGTTACCTACATACATACATATCTACTTATGCATAAATCTTTCCCTCCAAATAAATTGACTGTATTTATCTTCTCAATTATATATATATATATATATATATATACATATAATTTTTTTTTTGAACCGCGTTCACACTAAGCCGCTTTTTAGCCATTCCCCTAAAACAAAAATATGGCGTTGGCGGGGATCGAACTCTGCACCTCCTGTATGCAAGTCACATGTTCCAACCAAATGAGCTATTATGTCTTTTGCTTACAATTCTTAGAACAATGCTAAACATTATTCTTTTCTCATTCCTCTTTTTCCAAGTTTTGCTGCAATATTTAATTTAAGGATATCTTTTTCATACGGAGTCCAATTTACGTAAACTCGGACTCTATCTCAAGCAGAATTCCGAGACGAACCCAACGGCGCAACCGGCTTCACCTAATTATTTTTCTAAAAATTAATTATATCTTGATTTTTTTTTATGTTCACAGAAAATACGGGGTGTTACATTCTCCCCTCCTTAAAGGATTTCGTCCCCGAAATCTTCAAGTTAGGAAGAATGTGTCCTACCATCCAATCATCCATCTACTCAACCATCAGGCACAGGCATCCATTGTCCTTAAGAGGCTTCTAATGCTTTCATGTTTATATGCATAGTGTGTGTACATGTCCTTATCCAATGCAAAAATCAGGCGATCTACTGATTCAGTTGACCTCCTTAATGCGAACCATGATAGTGCCATGTGTCCATTATGTATGCAAAAGATTCCTAATGATACATATTATTTCTATATGCGTGCACAACCATTCATCTTAATGCAGCATCCATATGATAATACAACCACTATTCATTCATTAATTTAAATATGCACACATATTTATATGCAATATGAGAGTGACTGAGCCGATCTAATGCCTAAAGTGTGTGTATATGCATCCACGAGCAACCACTAGCAAACACTTGCATCCACTTTCATCCATCAAACATAACATGTCTCAAACACATGTTTCAACCATAGGACTACCCTTCTAAAGGTCAAAGACTTAAACGAGAGGATGTACTAAAGATAGGACAAGTATAAGCTAGGCGATAAAGGAGAATATAAAAGACATAACCCCGAAAAGGAAGGGGTACAACAAACGAATCATCTCTTCCGTCTCCCAAGTAGCGTCTCCTTGATCTTCTTCCCATTGCACTTTGACTAGCTTGACCTCTCAGTTTCTCAACTTCTTAATCTCCGACCCAAGAATGCATGTAGGAGCTAGTCTGATCGTGGCATCTCGCTCTACTTCCATTTCCTTAAGCGTGTTCGGCTCCACCACTTTTGCCGTATCATGTAAACACTTCCTCAAACTTGCGTCCCGTAATATACAAAGTTTACCGTCCCTACGCAACCAACCCTTATCATCTAGGGTATACCTACTAAGATGGCTAGACGACTCCCCTCCTTTGAGCTTTTCTACTATCTCAACCAACTGTGGGTCGTCTTGCTGTGCCTCACCAACTCGTCCTAGAAGTGTAGGTCTAACCTCCAAGGTTGCTAATAAAACAGGTACTAGGTCAACGGAGGGTCTAAAGTCAAACATGGAGATGAATTCTAAGCTTCGTCGTTCAACAATCAACGGACTCAAGGACAACCTTTTCCTACTTAAGGCGTCTGCTACCACGTTACCCTTGTCCGGGGTATATGCTATTTCAAAATCGTAGGAGGCTAGGAATTCCATCCACCGTTGCTGCCTTAAATTCAAATCCTTCTGAGAGAATAAGTATTTTAATGATTTGTGGTCAGTGAACAGTTCGAATTTCTCACCAAGAAGATAGTGACGCCAGGACTTAAGCGCAAAAACAATTGCGGCTAACTCAAGGTCATGCGTAGGGTAATTCTTTTCATGAACCCTCAACTGCCTTCCACCATAGGCTATTACTCTTCCCTCTTGCATAAGGACCGCACCAAGTCCTGTCCCACAAGCATCAGTATAGACGGTAAACGGTTTATTCCCGTCTGGCAGCACTAAGACTGGGGCTGAAGTTAAGGCTCTCTTTAAACGTTGGAACGCATCATCACAATCTTCGTCCCACGTAAAGACCAGGTTCTTCTTCGTTAACCATGTTAATGGAGCTGATATTTTTGCGAAGTCTTTGATAAACTTCCTATAATATCCAGCCAACCCCAAGAAACTTCTTACTTCGGTTGCATTTTTAGGGACCTTCCAATCTTGGATGGCCACCACCTTTGCGGGATCCACTGCTATCCCTTCTTTGGAAACCACGTGCCCTAAGAACCGTACTTCTTTCCTCCAGAAGTGACACTTAGAAAATTTTGCCTTAAGGTTATGCGCTCGAAGGGTTTCCAACACTTCCCTAAGATGTAGGGCATGCTCTTCTTCATCCTTAGAAAAGACTAAGATGTCATCCACAAAGAATACCACGAATTTGTTAAGGTACTCCCTAAACACCCTACTCATCAAATCAACAAAATATGCGGGGGCGTTTGTCAAACCAAAGGGCATCACTAGCCATTCATAGAATCCGTCAGGAGTCCTAAAAGCAGTCTTATCTATACTATCCTCAGCTACTCTCAGTTGATGAAAGCCAGTGGCTAAGTCCAACTGCGAAAACACTGAGGCGCCAACTAACTGATCAAAGAGATCGTCAATCCTCGGCAGTGGGTGTCGGTTCTTTTTAGTAAGCTTGTTTAGTTCTCTATAGTCCACACAAAGTCTTAGGGACCCATCCGCCTTTGTAGCAAATACTACTGGAGCACCCCACTCCGATATACTACGTCTTATGAACCCCTTCTCAAGCAACTCCTTCACTTGCTTATTGAGTTCCCTCCTTTCACGAGGAGCCATGTGGCGTACTGGCAAAGATACGGGTTTAGCATTATCCACAAGATAAATTCGAAAGTCTATCTCCCGCTTTGGAGGTAAGCCCTTCACCTCCTCAAACACATCCGGATATTCCCGGACCACCTCTACCGTTCGCAGATTCTCTACAGATGCGTCAAGCGATTCAAGATAACTTAGCATAATGAAATTTATGGGATTACAAAAGATGTCGAGAGCATTACCAAGGCGAGTCACAAGCCTAACTACTCTCCTTTCACAATCAAGAATGGCCCCATTTCTAGATAACCAATCCATTCCTAAAATTAGCCCATAGCCCGTGAAGCCCAATACATAAGCATCACATCTAAATTCAACTCTAAGTATAGAGATTTTCAAATCCAAACATATCATGGTCAAATGAGCCGAACCCCCAATTGGATTTGAAACAACCAAGGGATCCTCTACTAAACTGGTGTTCAAGTGCAGTAATTCAACTAATGATGCAGAGATAAACGAATGAGATGCACCAGAATCGAATAAGGTACGGACAGGATGATCAAACAGAAAAACTAAGCTTTCAACAGAAATTGTTCTACCTCTTTCTTGCAGTGGTGGGGCCGCAATAGCCTGAACTTGCCCCCTTGCCTGCCCTGGTGCCATAAGAGCCTGCACCTGTCCTCCCGAGGTAGACCCTGCCCTCTGCCCCTTCTTTGGGCAGTCCTTCACCAAATGTCCCGCATCTCCACAATGAAAACAACCAGTCTTCTTTTTCTTTCTACAATCTTTGCTGAGATGGCCAGGCGTCCCACAATTGAAGCATCTCTTCTTCCCTTTGCCATTATTGTTTTTACCACCCTTCTTATTTTGCTGTTCGGGTTTCTTCTAATCCCCTTTCTTTTCAACTGCCTTATCCTCATGCATAAGTGCCATTTCTACTAGCCTTTCAAAGGTGGCTCCCATAGGGATGTGGGTCATAGCCAACCCTTGCAACGGTTCATTCAAGCCTCTAACGAACCTCAAAGCTTTCTTCTCTGGCGTGTTCACCAACTCCAAGCCAAACCTTGCTAACTGATTAAATTTATTGACATATTCCTTCACTGATAAGCTCCCTTGCTTTAATGCCAGGAATTTTTCCATATTTAAATTCTCCTCTGCCCTTGAAAGAAACTTTGCCTCTTTGGACAATCCTAATAAGGTGTCCTATTTCTCCAAAACAACTAGCCTTCTTCTTCACATTCTCCATTCGTGACCTCCCACCAAGATGAGGTTTCATCCTTTATTAACCTAACAGCTATTTGAACCTTCCTTCCATCGTCCATCTTAAAGGTTCCCACAACCCTCCACCTCCTTGGACTAACTTCTAGCCCGACAAACGTCTAAGTCCCTTGAAGTGGTTCTTCCGTCCTTCGTACGGAAGTCCTTATTTATCTTAGAAAAAGCATCTATACGCGGAGGGGAAATTCAAAAAGAGAAAGAGGAAGAGATTCAAAACGGAGAATCGAAGGAAGGATATACGGCTCTTAGGGATTATGTTCTCAAAATAAACCTTTCTTTCAAAAATACTCTTCTACAAACATATTTTTGAAAGTATTCTTTATAAAAATGCTTTTGAAAAATAGTTTTTCAAAATATCTTATCTGTTCTGGTAACCTTATGCTCTGATACCACGTGTAACACCCCACGTCCATTAATGTCACTCACAAAGGGAATGCATTAACTTCTATGGAGGTTTTAGGTGAATATAGAACAGTAAAATTTCAACAAGACAGATATAAAATAGTACTTGGAAATTTAAAAACTTTATTTCAATTGCAGCAGAAGTCAAAACATGTTTGATTACATCATAACACCATAATCAAAGTCAAATACAATATCTATCTTGATAAAACAAGTACATAATCTCATTACATAAATAGCCATTAAAAAGAAAGATAACAAGCTGGACTTTACTTCAGCAGTCCAAGCTTTCCAAGAGATAAGCAATCCAATCAGACTCCACTGGAACTTGGCCCAACCTGAGGACCTGAAGAGAGAAAAGGATGAAAAAGAGCGGGGGGGGGGGGGGGGGGGGTCAGACATAAAGTCTGGCGAGTATGATAATTCTACAATACTATTATCAAAATAACTGGACTAAGGCATAAGCTGGAAAACAAGGAAATGTCTATGAAAGAGCAGATTAAGGACATAGATAATCGCTAAAGGAAACGTTATAGGCGCTCCTAAATACTACTGCACCACACCAGTCACCCTAAAGATTGATTCTACTTAGCTTCACTTAGAAACTTTCTTAATGGCTTTACGTACTCCTAGCTGACTACATAGGTGTCGCCTGCCCCTATCTCCACTAGGTGTACCCCACTTTCCATTTTTCGATCGGCTCCCTACTCGTAGATACCCGTGCTGGCCCCACAATGGGGTGTATCATTCCCCTAAAGTGGCAACCCGATATAACGGTGATACACGACTTATACCTACACGATGCAACAACGTCTTACCTACCAGCCCGGGTCCACACACGCATATGAAACCCGTTGGACTTGCGTTGCCACCGCTCCCTGTTTTGGCCCCTTATAGTCAAACCCAGTATGCGTGTCCCGTCCTTGACTTGGGTCGAGCCCACAAAGATACGTTTTGGGATACTGGTTGAAATGGGCCCCCATTATTTCCCACAAGCATTCCACCTAAGCTTGTCCCATTAGTCCATCCACTTAATCCACTTAGTCATGTTCATTTACATGTGTATTTGGTTAAGTCTAATCGTATTTCAAATGCCTCTAAAGGCAACCACTAGATTCCTCATGCCACCCAAGGCACCTACTTAACCCCCATGTCCCACCTTACATGATTATCTGGCTAAGTATTTCTTAATTCATTAAGGCCATAACCTCATAAAGACCTCTCACATTAGACTGGCATTTATGGCAGCTGGATTTGCCGGGCGGGTCCGGGCAGTCTTACACCACAAAAGAGTCTAACCTCGTGTCTTTACAACTGTTATGCTTTAGTTTGGGCCTAGGACCTCTCACATTGGGCCGACATTTGTGACTACTGGATTTGTCGGGCGGGTCCGGGCAGGTTTACGTCATAAACGGGTCCAACCTCGTGTCCTAAGCATTGATTATTATTAATAATCCACTTTCCCCAATTTTAATAATTCCCTGCTTGAATTATTAATTAATTCCAAATTTAACAATGTCCATAATTGACTCAATTATGGACATCCATTTAAGGCATGCAAAATCATATCAATTGCACCCCAATTTATTAATTACTTAATATTACCCCTACCCCACGTTTGAACGTTTATTCGCAAAATGTATGCTAGACCCATTTAGTCTAACTCATAGCATAAAAGAAAATATTCACAACAACAACATATATATGTGACTAAATAAATCATAACAAAGGGTAAAACTTGCATACATTACAACTTGCATAAGTTTATACATGTCATGGATCTAAGGGTGTCAACTTATTCATAATTCACATAATATGATTTTGATCAAATTTCATAAACTTGTATAGGACATGTGTGAATCAACATCATTAACAATATGGTTTTATATGGGTACACCTAACTCAATAGGCAAATTCCCAAAAATCAAAATTCATTTAATCATAGATTCATGTATATGGGTACACCTAACTTAATAGGCAAATTCCCATATTCAAGATCCAATTAATTTGTAGATTCATGTATATGGGTACACCTAACCCAATAGGCAAATTCCCATAATCAAGATCTATTATAAAAAAAAACATAAACTTTAAACATGATCCAATTCGCATAAATACTAACATCATGATTTTACAACTTGTATGATTCAACACAACTTAACATGACATCATTATCATATAACATAAGTATTTCAACATATGTGATAATATGAGATCTACAACATATATAAGATTTACAACATAGCATATCATAATTTGCAACATAGCATGATATTTACAACATAGCATAGCATGATTTACAACATGGCATAACATGATTTATAACATAGCATAGCATGATTAATCACATATGACATAGCATAGGATTATTTACAACATAATCACTACAACATAACAACATATATATGATAACATAATAGCATAACAAGAGATCCACAACATAATTTACAAATACATAACAATTCATATCACTTTCTTGTGATCCATTCATAACTTAATCAAATTATTTTATAATAATATTGTGAGATTCATCATGCTCACAATTTTAAAGAAGAGAAATAGAAAGAGAGAGAGCTTTTGATTTGATTTAAGTAGATTTAGTTTGTAGATTAGGCCTTCTTCTTCTTTAGTTTGTGACGGCTATGCTGAACTCCATGGCAACGACATGTCGGTAGCTCTCCAATTTTTCAAGTGATTTAGGGTTAGAGTCTACCCACTTATTTATAGATGTTAGGATTCATTTAGGCCATTAGATTTAACCTAGAAATAACCGCAGCCATTCAGACAAGATGGGGTTTATCTTATTGACTCAGCAATGAGTCAGAAGTGACTCAGCAAACACTCAGCAAATTAATAAACTTCTATTCATGTTTACATTAACTGCCCATATATATATAAATATATATATATATATATACATGCACCTATTCATGAATTCAAATAATGCAAATTAATTGCTTGCCTGAAAAAAAAAAGAAATCGAGCATATAATTTAATTTCCCTTTTTTTTTCTCTACTTTCCTTGCAACATGCAAAATCAATGCATAATGAAGTTACCTACATACATACATATTTACTTATGCATAAATATTTCCCTCCAAATAAATTGACTGTATTTATCTTCTCAATTATATATATATAATTATTTTTTGAACCGCGTTCACACTAAGCCGCTTTTTAGCCATTCCCCTAAAACAAAAATATGGCGTTGGCGGGGATCGAACTCTGCACCTCCTGTATGCAAGTCACATGTTCCAACCAAATGAGCTATTATGTCTTTTGCTTACAATTCTTAGAACAATGCTAAACATTATTCTTTTCTCATTCCTCTTTTTCCATGTTTTGCTGCAATATTTAATTTAAGGATATCTTTTTCATACGGAGTCCAATTTACGTAAACTCGGATATCTCAAGCAGAATTCCGAGACGAACGCAATGGCGCAACCCGTTTCACCTAATTATTTTTCTAAAAATTAATCATATCTTGATTTTTTTTATGTTCACAGAAAATACGGGGTGTTACATGGGCGGTCTTCCTGAAAAGATCTACGATCACCCAAATACTGTCATTTCCTTTCCTGGTTCTGAGCAAACCATCTATGAAATCCATAGAAATCTGTTCCC
Source organism: Allium sativum (assembly GCA_030737875.1). NCBI lineage: Eukaryota > Viridiplantae > Streptophyta > Magnoliopsida > Asparagales > Amaryllidaceae > Allium > Allium sativum. The sequence goes on from CM060912.1 coordinate 295,472,123, forward strand.
ACTTCCAACTTGGAACTTCCAGCGGTTGCAACAATCCGGCGAGTTTCTGTTGATCTCTTTTAACTTGTTGACATGTAGAACACCGACTAACGTACAAGGAAATGTCTCTTTTCATAGATCTCCACCAGAAAGCGCGTTTGATATCATTATACATTTTTCTCACTCCTGGACGGATACTCAGTTTGTATTTGTGACATTCATCCAATATTTCTCTCCGGAGTTCAGATATGTTTGGAACACAAATCCGGCCTTTTAACCTCAGAATCCCATCGTTATCAATCTGAAAACTCGAGGCCTCACCTTTCTGAATTCTCTCTCTGACCTTCTGAATGAAGTGATCATCCTTCTGAAGAGCAGATATATTATCAATCAATGAAGGCGTGATCATAAGATTGGCAATGATTACATTCTATCTGCTGAGCGCATCAGCCACAACATTGGCTTTCCCCGGAGTGTATAAAATATCAAGATCATATGACGCGAGAAATTCTAACCAACGTCGCTGCCTCATATTCAGATCTTTCTGGGTGAATAAATACTTCAATGATTGATGATCGGTATATAATTCAAATTTCTCACCTAATAGATAATGCCTCCAGATTTTCATAGCGAACATGATGGCTGACAATTCAAGATCGTGAGTTCCATAGTTCTTCTCATGCGGTTTCAACTGACGACTAGCATAAGCGACTACTTGGCCTCTTTGCATTAATACTACACCCAGACCTTCTTTAGAAGCATCTGTCCAGACTTTCAAGTCCTGATTGCCATCAATAGTTGTTAACATTGGAGCAGTTATCAGCCTTAACTTCCGCTTTTGGAAAGCTGTCTCACATTCCGGAGTCCAATTGAATTTTGAATGTTTCTTAGTAAGCTTCGTTAAGGAATTAGATATCTTCAAAAATTCTTTAATGAACTTCCGATAATAACTAGCCAACCCGAGAAAACTTCAGATTTCTATGGGTGTAGTTGGCTGCTTCCAATTCTGAATAGCTGTGATTTTACTTGGATCCACAGAAATTCCTTCTTTGGATACAACATGGCTAAGAAACTTGACTTCTTCTTGCCAGAATATACATTTGGAAAATTTTTCTTTTAAAACATTCTTTCTGAAAATTTCTAACACTTGTTCCAAATGTTTTTTATTCTCGCTTTCTGACTTAGAGAAGATCAATACGTCATCAATGAAAACCAAAACAAATTTATTCAATATTTCTCTGAATACTCTATTCATTAGATCGAAAAAATAAGCTGGAGCATTACATAAGCCGAACGACATTACTAACCACTCGTAGAATAAATCTGGACCTCTGAATGCTGTCAAAGGAACACATTCTTCGGCAATACGAAGCTGATGGAAACCTGTAGCTAGGTCCATTCATGAAGTCACTTGCATGCCATTCAATCGATCCAATAAATTATCGATTCGCGGAAATGGATATTTATTCTTTAATGTCTGCTTATTCAAGTCACAATAATCCACACACAGCCTGAGAGTACCGTCTGACTTTGGGACAAACACCACTGCTGCTCTCCAATCAGAGAAACTAGGCCTGATAAAACCCTTCCATACTAGCTGTCGAGTTTGACTGTCTAACTCTTCTTTTTCCTTCAAGGTCATTCTTTGGATAGCGTGAACTACTGGCCTTGCATTTGGAATTAAAGAGATTTTGAAATCGATTTCCCTACGCGGAGGTAAGCTAACAACTTCTTCAAACACATCCGCATAATTCTTGACGACAGGAATATTTTCTACGTCGACCGGAGTATTCCCTGTAACGAAAGAATATTTTCCTTTTGAGCAGGAGAAACATCCAGAGCTGACCAAAAATCTTTTCTATCAGAATTCAGACCTTCACATGGAATGGTTATATAGTCTCCTGATTTAATCTTCGCCTTAACGATTCTGTCGGCGCATTTAACCTCAGCTTTATATTTGGTTAACCAATTCAATCCCAAAATAAGATCAAATTCTGTAAAATTCGTGATGACCGCGATGGTAGGGAACTGATAACGGGAAGAAAAAAACTGGCACATTACATATCCAACTAAGGTTGAGGGAACCCCCAACCGGATTATGGACAATCACGGGTTCTTTGCGCTTCTTCAGTTTCAAATCCAACTTCTTAACCGCATTACTTGCAATGAAGCTTCGTGACGCACCTGCGTCAAACAGTACTTTTACTAGAATATCTTTGACAATAAGCGTGCCTTCCAAAACATCAGGCCTTCCTTGTTTAACTGAGGGTCTAGGAGTTTCTGACACTTCATTTACATGTACCTTTTCATATTCCTTTGATAGCCGACACTCCCTTGCAACATGACCTACTTGGTGGCACTTGTGGCATTTCCTTTCACCATGTGGGTTCTTTCGCTTCTTAGCGGGTTTAAATCCACTCTTATTTCGTTTGTTCCAAGATTTGCAATTTATCGCTAAATGTCCTTGTCTATTGCAGCTTGAGCATGTAGCCGTCGTTACTGGCTCTTTTCATATATAACCTTTTTCCTATTGATTCTAGGCTTCTTTCTGACCTCAGACTTCGTACTTGCCTCAGGCTGTGTACTTGTCTCTGGGCTATTAGCTTCGAATTTCCTTTTGTTGCTAGAACTGACTTCCTCGTCTTCCAAAAGGCCTCGCTTCATATATATCATTTCGGGAAAAGATTGTTGCACATGTGCAGTTACATTACTTTGGTACTTTCTTTGGAGTCCATTAATAAATCTTAGATTCTTCTTCCTAGGATCTTGAATTAGATTCAGGGAAAAATGAGAAAGTTCATTGAATTTCTTATGATATTCTGGAATGGTCATATCTCCTTGTATCAGATAGTAGAATTCATCACTTAACTGCTCAGTTGCTTCTGAAGGAATAAATATTTCATTGAAAATTTCTTTGAATCTATTCCAGGTAATATTACCTTTTGGATTATCTTTAATAATGGTTTCCCACCAGATTAAAGCTTCATCTTTAAGTGCCCAAGATGTCAGTAATCTTTTCTGATCATCTCTCAGCTTGAAACCTTCAAATATTCTCTTAGCAGAACACATCCAAGCTTGAGTTTGAATAATGGACTCTTTGCCCGAGAACGATACTCCACCCATATTTCGATATCTCTTTAATAGAGCTTCTATATCTGATCCTGGCTGTGGAAGCACAACTGGCTCATTAAATTGTCGAGCCATAGGATTACTTCTTCTTCTTCTACCACTCATTTTTCTATGTCTGCAAATAGCAGACAAAGTGTCAGGTCAACAGAAAAGGTATTTTAAAGCATAGAGACATATACTTGAATGTAGATGTGTCTATCGGGGTGTATTTCATTCTGCCACACTCATTCTACTATATTACCGATCCTATCTGAAATGAGTTATTCATCGTAGAATACTACTGATTCTATTTCTAACGAGTTCGTTAATATGTTATATTCCAGAACTAAGCTTAACTAAAGCTCTGATACCACGTTATGACAACCCCAAACCCCCGTTCCATGGTGGCAAGGGTAATCTTTGGAATATTACACATAAACATATAACAGAAAAACAGAAATATATAAATACACCAGATAATTTACAACAGAATACACTGGATAAACATAATCATCAGAGTTACACTATATACAGGATCATACCTAGTACAAAATACAGTTTTAGCTTTATATAAGATGTCTATAGTGGAATCAAAACATAATATCTACAATAGGAGCTGAACAACATAAAAAAGAAGAAGTGATAGAATCCATCTTCAACTCCATAGCTATCCAGAAAGAGCCTGCTAAAACCTGAATACAATGATGCCCGTGTAGAAAATAGGGCACCCGAGTTTGCAAGTGAAACAAACTATGAGTCAGTCATGGGACTGGTATGAGAAATCTACTTAATTTATTTTATAATAAGGCCAATCTCGGGACCCCACTGCTAACATGGAACGGGTTTACTCCATTGGATTGCCAGTGCTGAAAACAAGTAAATCAATTAAAATCGCAATGCTTTGTATAAAAATGAAGCCATTATACGACCCAGTTCCTATCACACAATGCAACGCAAACCGGAGGATAGAGTTTAACCTTATAATGGCCAAAACATGCTTGATACGAATTAAACAAAAGCATTTAATATTATTACTAGTGTTTATATGTTTCAAAAACAATTTCAATCATAAGTATCAATCATAGACGGCATGGGTACCATATATCATATCGCCAAATGTAGGTTTACAATCAAAACCGCATGATGTCGTATTTGGAAATTGGATTCCTGTCATGAACCAAGGCAAGGGATCATCCTTACCGCTTCGAGACGCTCTATCCCGCCCCTCAGGCAAGTACTCTGTTAAGCCTTTGGATCATTAGGGCCGGTCGACACGGAGTGGATTAAAATGCCTGAATACTACGTTTCCCCGCCCTATGGGGCGTAAACTAGTCCTATCCCGACCAAACTATCGGCCCTGTAACGACCAATATAACCGAGGCACCTCGCTATCCATCATCCACATAAGTAAAATGCCTGGGCGTGTAAAACCCAAAACACCACTCCTAGCTAGAAGGAAACGCATGTCCTCCCTGAGGTCCTTCTCCCGTTTCTGGTTCATACCGGGTGCGAGGCTCGCGAATCAACGCAATACACAAAGCTAGCTGGTTAAAACCATGCTTTGATCATCAACCACATGGATCTGCTTTTCAACAAAAGCCCTGATCACTACATCTCTGTATGCCACGATGTCAAGCTATAACTTCAGACATACATCCATTTACAAGTCCATTCTAGGTCTGAACGAAACCAGAGGCACCTTATTCCTCTCCCGTATGTCCAATACAGGAGAGAGGTCCTCACACATCCGAACGATCAACAAGTACGTCCGGACGACCACCACTATAACCCCTTCAGGGAAACAACTCCCAACAAAGGCATCAATAGCCATCCATTCGATGTGAAGATCCTCAGCCTTGCACTGTCTTCATATCTTCGACTTCTAACCATCGATCAATTATTTGAAATGAGAATTAACTCGGCCTTTTAAAATAATTCACGTATATTTAGAATTCCAAATCAATTCATTTCAATGGTCAAATTATCTGACATCCATAATTCAGTTCATTAATGTAATTTTCAAGTCAAACACATTCAACCATCAAATGTCCAATAAGCAAGGTAAATTCGGTTTATTTCCATTCTATATCGTTTATAATATTTTCTAATGATTTATCGCTATTTTTATTTATCTAAATATAGCCGATTTATTCAAACGATGCTTCAAGCCATAACGCGGCAATGGCGCTGATTTTCTCCAGATTTGATTTACACTTATCTGAAAATCTGACAATTGGATCCTTACATATTTTATATCATTGGAAAGATCATTTCAAAGCGGACATAACGGTTCCAGTTTTGGGAAAATCCAATGGTCGGATCTCCCGGTACAATCATTTGAAGTTACGATTTCAAAATACAAACTGCTGCGTCGTTATTCGATTTAGTTTACTTATATACATATATATTAATATAATCCATTCTGGCGCTGTTTTCATTCTGATTTGAACTTAACATTTCACAAAATATAACCATTGAATCTTTACAAATTTGGTGTCGTTGGAAAGATTTTTCTAAAGTGGACTTAATGGTTTCGGTTTCGGGAAAATCCGATGGTCGGATCTCCCGCAATAATCGTTTAAAATCACGGTTTCAAAATACGAACTGCAGCTCCGTTATTCGATTTATTTTAATTATATATATATATACAGAAATATAATCCGTTCTTTGATTTCCACACCATTTCATTTCATATATGTGATAAAAATAATATTTTTATCCAACAAATATCTATTTCAACACATGACTATTTTTAGTACTTCATATATATATAAAACTGTGATTTTTATTGTTAAAACGATTTATTTAAAACATGTGTATTTTTAGCGATTCCTATATATAATAAATATGTGATTTTTATCTTTCAAACAATATATTCGTCATATGAATTTTTCTCCAACACATGAATATATTTCAATACATGAATATAAATCAAACACAGGAATATTTCAGAAAATTTCAACAACATAACGGCAGAGGGTTAAAAACCTGTACCGTCTCGAGTATGGCTCCTCGCACTACCTTACGCCTCACAGTATTCCCTAAGGGGCTTATCCTTATAATCTAAATATTTCGATCACTTTCATATCACAATGAATATTTCCACAAACAATTCCAGTTTTGTTTCAACCACAAAAATTCGTTATCAACCATTCGCATTTATCAACCAAATTTCACGTCAACCAAAATCCAAACAATCACAACCAATATTTATCGTCCATGGTCTGTGAACGAGGGGAGTATATATATATATATATATATATATATACGTATATAAATATATTTCGATTTCATTTCAATATCATTTCAATTCCATTCAACGCATATATGATTTTTACAACGCCTATATAGCTTATGCATTGCATATACAACTTATACAATGCTTATACTTGAGGTGTACAACGCTTACAACGCTTATATAACTCATACATCGATTATATAATTTAAACCTCATCATTCCATATCGTTTATCATTCAGAAATCTCACATTGGGTTCCACTCCTCAAAAATCGTAGGAAGCTCCAAAAATTCTCCGGTCTTTTCTAGAATGTAGAAGACGTCCACACGAGTCCGATGTCTCTTGTTTCATTGAATTTCAACCACATAGCAAAAAGATATGATTTTTATAAGTTTGCAACGGTTTTAAAGTGTTAAAACTACTTTAAATTAACAAGGGCCGTTACCTTTAGAAAATCTTCAAAACTAGGTTTGCAAATAACTTTCAATCCCTGTAGCTAGGGGTCGATCGGGTTATACAGTGTTGAAGAGGGAGGAGAGGCGCCTCCACGCATGGGTATGGGGTCAACTTCGGTGCACCAGGGTAGGAGCGGTGGCGGTTCAAATGTTCGAACTTCAGGGAGGTGATTCTCAGCATATACTTCACGAAAAAAATCCAAACGCGATCTACAAAAACCCCAACTGGGTCACTAGATTTTAATGTTTGGATTGTGAGGAAAAGAGGAAAGAAGAGGGGAGTTCGGTTCCGTCGTTCAACAGGAAGGGGTAGTTGTTTCTTCAAAGTGAATGTCGAAACGTGATTGGTCAGGAGATTTTATATTTATTTTTAATTTATTTAAATCTGAAAATACCCCTTACCTCATAAGAACTCCAATCCAAACCTAACGACTGTCGCCACTAGCTAAATACTCCCATTCCGGACACAATGGAATATGTTTCGTAGGCTCATTCGATTGTTTCAGTTAGTTTTTCTTCAAATTAAAATATAAAACATTCAATATTTGATTTGAACGTACATTTCAATTTGCCAGGCCACATACTAATCCCAAAAATTCCAGAAAAATAAATCTAGCTATGTTTTGATGATACGGTCCCAACAAAACTGATTTCATCGAATTTGGAGACTGTTTGAAAAATGGTCATTTTCTGGTCGATCCAAATTGACATAAATTAACTAAACACATTTTCCTTTGCCACGCCTACATATTACTTCTAAAAATTATGGAATTTGGAATCTAGCAATAATTTGGCATTCCGGATCCAACAAAAGTGGTTTCGTCGAAAACGGAGTTCGTTTGCAAAATGTCTATTTTCAAGGCTATATAAACTCTATAGCGACCTTTCTGAAAATTTATTTGGCCATAACTTTTGATTCCCGCAATGAAATTCCGATTTTTCAGATTCGTTAGAAAGATGTTCATAAACAGATTTAAATATTTTTGGTTTTACTAAAATCCATTTTATTTTGCATCCGGTACAGTCAGTCAAATCTCGAATTCAAATTTTCAAACTGCCGCGCCGTTTTAGGCCATGTTTTATAATTAAAATAAATATATTTATTTTCCAACATCGATTAAAATAGTCTTTTGGTCGTTATTATTTAAAATAATTTATTTTAAATATTCAAAATTCACTAAAATAGCCAAATTAAAAAATTTAAATTGGTTCAAATTTTTCGTGTTGTTACACAAATAGTACCGACCGATCCCAACGGACGAACCTTATTCTAGAAAGTTCAAACAAGGCTCGGCCCGGTCCAAATTCCTTCCAGTAGTAGCATATCTCTTCCCTGCATAATCGTTCTCCCAACCGACTAAGTCAACCTCTCCTTAAATTCAGATAGATCAGATTTACTTGGAAATATCCAAATGAGTCATCAAACGAAGCTGATTCTCAAGGCAATTAAAGTGGTCAAACGCTTCCGGCCAAAACGCTGCTTTTGATACACCATAGTTCAAGTGCCTCGCAAGCCACAATTCTCGAGAGAACCATTACTTAGCAGCATATCGGGTTCCACCGCCGCAGCTATTCAGCCGGATCGAGCTCCACGTGTCCAAGCTCCGAAAAAGAGGCAAGCCACGTGGCACGTAGCTGATCCCACTCCTCTAACTATATATATCCCATTGGTGAAATTGGAAAGCCATGTTGATTTCTCCACTTCCAACCTACGCTCAGTATACTAGAAAACTTCCAACCGTGCACTTCAAATATTACAAGGATATTTTAATCTCTACTTCTCTTCCACTGAGAAAAATCAATTGAACTCTATAATCCAAAAAATTCAGTAAATATAAAGTGGACGTAGGCACCGAATTTCCGAACCACTATAAAAACGCTGTATATTCCTTGTTTTTACTTACTTTTCTATACTCTGATTATTATTTGTGTGTTATACGCACGATTGGGGGTTGACCGTCACTAGTGACCAACTTTTATGTCAACACTTTAGTGCCCAAGGTAGGGGACACGCACAGACATACCCTACGACCTTCGATTGCCTTCGGCAATTTCTAAACCAAGCGATGGCGAACAAGCGGGAGAAGGATGCTTCATCTTCCCATCCTTTACCAGTCGATGCAGCAAGAACAACAACAACGGGGTTAAGCCATCAGGCTTCCTCCCACGAAGACACATCCTAATACAACACCAAGGACAACATGGATAATATCTTGTCTGAGTTCAGAAATTAGATGGCATCTCAGGGTGAACTTCTCAAATGTCTGTAGGAAGCGATGAATAACCTCCTTACTCGGATGGAAAAGGGATCTAATATTCTAGTATCATTTCCTACACCGAGCGGGACTGGGACAACTGATCTTTGGTCTGTAGAAATCTAAGCCCTAGATCGGTCCACACCTTTGCTTCCTCCTGGCTCAACTTCACTTCCTGATCGGCCAGTTCTAGGATCATCACTACTAGTGCTAAAGGGAGCCCTAGTAACTACAGATCCGCAGGTCGGTCGTGGCCAAATTCTGGATTAGTCGACCACCTTATCTCCACTCCAGGGCTCAACTCAACCCCCTGGATAGATAGCTACAGATCCAGTGCAACCAGTGGGTCGACCATAACCAGGAACGTTGTTACATCTGGATCGACCCGACGTCTTACTGAAAACCCATCTTATGCTGCCTCCCCTTCAACAGAGAGCTAGTGACAGCAACCCTCCGTATCACCAAGACCACTCTACCATACAAGTCGACAACGTGATGGAGGGAAACACTACATTAAACCCTTCTAACATCGCTCTGAGCGAGGGCAATGCTGAGCTCCAGATGTGTACCACTCGCCTGAGCCTATTACTCCCAACAGGAACAAGTATGGTTCAGTCCAATAACGACCTAGCGACTCCAGCAACAATTGAACCAGGTCCGGAGGCTAGGATACACCCTCTCCCTCACCTTCACTCAACTCTCATAGGTCGAACCCAAACAACCATTCCTCTTTCGAGCACCCTTTTGACAGACCCCAGTCCTGGGATTCTCACCAGTGTCCCCAGTGTAGAATTGGATTTGTGGCAATGACTCCTCGGAGATGGAAGCCAGCTTGCAAGTATCATTAAACGCTTCACCCAGGGAACTTCTTCTTAGAAGGATGTGGTTGACATCCATCACAGTCCGTTCATCAGGGAAATCAGAAACTTCTGAAATCCTCTAGACTTCAAACTTCCGAACATGGAGCCCTACAATGGCCGGACCGACTCGACCATTCATCTCATGTGATACATGCGTCACATGGAAGTACTCTTAGCATCAACCAATGTAATGGTTAAGTGATTCACTCTCTTCCTCACCGACATAGCTGACATGTGGTTCCGGCAACCAACAATTGAGTCTATCAACAGTTGGAATATGTTGGTCATCCATTTCATCGAGCAATTCAGAGTCCACCTCTCCTAACCAAAGAGCGTCATTTTCCTTACTACCATCAAACAGCGACCCGAGTAGACCCTCCGATTGAAACGACCCAGACTTTCCTGATCCCCGAAGAGACGGAGGAGCCCAGACTGCTTTGAGAACACAACGCATCAGAACACAAACAACAGAACGTTTCATTGCCATTACAATAATTTACATCATAGTACAATAATATATTAGAGTTCAAATAATATAGAGCAGAAAAAATATCAGAGATTTACAAATTACAAAGCAGCGGAAAAATAATATATAAGTATAATGTGTAGCGGAAAATATCAACTACCACAACTAAAGGAAATACATGGATACAAAGCTTTCCAAATATAGCTCCAACCGTAATCCAGGACCATGTGAAGGAAAAATCTGCAAAACCAAAACTATTAGCTGCCTGTGTGGAAAATATGGGCATCCCGAGTTTGGGTGGAAACAATAAACTCCGAGTCAGTCATGAGACTAGTGTGAGAACTAAAACAGTTATTTGAGCTTTACTTTAAAATAGGGTAATTCACGGGACCATGCCGTACGTCATGGAACGGGTTTACTCCATGTGAATACCAAACCTTGAAACAAAACAATTTATAAACAATGCAATGCTTTTAGAAAAATGAAGCTATTATAAGACTCATGTCCCATCACACAATGCAACGCAAGCCGGAGGATAGAGTTTTACCTTATAATAGCCAAACATGCTTGGTACATTTTAAAACAAATCATTTTATACTATTATAAGTTCATAGTGTTAAAATCACTTCAAATATAAATGTATTAATCATAGACGACATAGGTACCATATATTATGCCACCATACATAGGTTTACAACTAAAACCGAAAAGTCACGTATTGGAAATTGGATTCCATCTATGAGTTGAGGCTAGGGATAGCTCCTCTCCGATTCAAGACACTCTTGCAAATGCCTCAGGATCACACCTACAGGCAACCATGTGAACGGTAGAGCCGGTTCTCATTTACTTTTGAGGATTAATAACTCCTAAACGCACGTTTCTTCGTTATATCGGACATATCTCTTAGCCGGTAGCGACTCAATATCCGAGACGCCTCACAATATATCATCCACATAAATAAAAATGTCTAGGCTCCATACCATGACACCACTTCCAGCTAGAAAGAAACGTCATGTTCTTCCTACGGTCACTATTCCATTTTTTGACTCATACCGGGTGTGAGGCTCGCGATTTAATGTTATACACAAAACTATGCTAATTAAAGCCGTGCTTTGATCATCATCCACAAGACTTTGCTTTTCAACAAAAGCCTTGATAATTGCATCTTAGCATGCTACATTGTCAATCCATACCATGCCATTGATGTCTACTGATATATAACTTCCGAGCTCGTACGTCTCAGAGAAGGGTGTTAAGCAAGAGAATAAATTCTCCGCCACCACACAGATATATATTTAGTATAGATCAACGAATACAACACACAGTACATGTCAGACATACAATCCATTTACAAGTTCGTTCTAGGTCTGAACGAAACCGAAAGCACCTTATTCCTCGTCCCATATGTCCAATACAGGAGAGAGGTCCTCGCATATCCGAACAATCAATGAGTACGTCCGGACAACTACCATTGTAACCCTTTCAAGGCAGCAACTACAATCAAAGGCATCAGTAGAAATCCATTCGATATGAAGATTGTCGGTCTTGCACCGTCTTCAATATCTTCGACTTTTAATCGTTGTAACAGTTATTCAGAATGGGTTAAACCCAGCCTTTCCGAATAATTCTCACACCTTATAATCAAGTGATATATAAATACATCATACGCCTCATTCCAATCCAGAATATTCTTTTATTCAAATAATCATATCTTTGGGGAAAGGTTCCCGTTAATTTTATCAAAGATAAATTCTTTTAAAATTATTGTTTAATCTTCTTTAAAAAACCATTGTAAATGATATTATATTATCCTTTAACAATTCTAAACCAAATTGAGGTTTATAAAACTAGTTAGGATAATCGAGCCTTACCGAAGTAATCATTTATTTTTTAATTCTCAATCCCAACCTATTCATCCCATGGAGCAAAACTGGTAGTACTCTCTAACACCAACTGTGTTATTGGTAAATTTAATTACCATTTCAGATTCAAATCTAATTAAAGAATTAACTATCGCATGGAGTAAACTATTGGTACTCCATCTCGAAACATTTCTTGAATTTGGTAAATTTAATTACCATTTAACCTTCAATCTAATTAAAGATTCATTAAAACTTCATCTTGGTTTTAATCTCAAAAATCATCACTTTATGATTATTCATCTTTACGAAATTAATCCTGTCTTTAACTGGGTTAAAGAACCAATGTCATTTAAAGCACAGTCCACGATAAACCCAAACCAGCTTCCATTTACTATGGAATCTTCATGGAAAATAGATCAATATATAATTGATATAAATTTCTGTATCTAACTAATAATATAAATGGAATAATGGCAAAGCCTTTTAAAACATATATAATAACGGTCTTCATTTATAGAAGCTTATCTCGATTATTAATTAATAAAATTCCATTCAATTCCAATTCAATGTATTAAATTGGAAAACTTTACTTTGGAAAATTTCATTAATCTTAATCATATCTTCACTGTCAATTGGGTTAAAGAACAAACGTTATTTAAAACATTGTTCACAACAAAACCAAAATCTTCAATTAAAATAATTCATTGATAAACTTCCCTAAATCTGAATTAAATTTTTTTTATTCTTTTCTCAACTGGGTTTAAGAACAGTGTTATTCAAAACATCATTCATGCCAAACCCAAAATCCAATTCGATATCAAATACAAGGCTCTAAATAGAAATTATATCGGCTTATATTCAATATCAAATTCTGAAACCAACAAATATCATATTGGGAATAACGATATCCATATAGTCACGGAATCCAATATTGAATTATTATGAAGATTATTTCCTTTAAATCCTTTCCAATTCATATGTTGGAAAATTCTGGTTGTATCAAAACCATTTATGAATCCAATTTATTTATTTAAAAACATTCGATTATTGTTCTAGTCAATAACTAGTTCATTTAGCTAAAAAATAAATTTTATATTTTCAAATATGGATTTTTTCATCCAAATTTTTTCCAAATCATTTATTATGAATTTACACAATTTCTTTCATGTTTTTAATAATTTTATTTAGGCCCTTACAGTCAACCGCCACAGAACTGCATCCATAACGACCTTTTCTGAAATTGATTTGGACATAATTTAAAATCCAACATCTCAAATTTAAATCTCTTATATTTATTGGAAAGATCTTTTCGATACGAACCCAACAACTTCGGTTTTAGGAGAATCTGACGGTCGGATCTCTCTGTACATCATTTTGAAGTCGATGGTTGAAGTTCGCGAACAGTCGCTGCGTGGCGCGTTCTATTCCAACCATTTAAATATATATAATATATTTCGTCGATTTCCATATCATTATAATATTAAAATGATAATATTTTCAAAATAACTGATTTTGAAAGCCATTTCCATTTCGTATTCATTATAAAATGAATAAAATCAATCAATAGACCCGTTCGAGTTAAAATGGCGTTTAGCTACTTAACTCGGCTTCATATTCATTTCACTTATGGATATTTTAGTATTTTCATGTTCATCCAAAATTGGACATCAAAATCATAATTTAATTCTTCACTGAATATTGTTTCAAAATATTCATTCATATTCTGAATTGGAATGCGACTCAATCAATTACCATATAATTTCGGTTATATGGATTTCGTACACCGCATGTATTCAAAATAATGATAAATAATCATTAAATATCCAAACATCGTCCAGAGTGCATTCTACAACTGTATAAGCATTAAAATAAATAAATGATGCTTACTACAGTCTGTTAATCAATCGATTGACATACAACTAAATATTGGGATTAATGTATGTCAAATTCATCCCAACACCCATGCGGGGTTTTCAAACAACAATAGTGTAACAAACCGGATTTTCATAACCAATTTAAATTTTTTATTTTAGCTAATTTAATGGATTTTGAATATTTGAAATAATTTTTTTAAACAATGACGACCAAAAATTTATTTAAATCGAAGTTAGAAAATATATATATAATTTAAATATAAAACGAGCCTGAAATGTCGCGGTAGTTTGAAAATTCGATTTCTAATTTCAATTGAATGTACATGATTCAAAATAAATCGGATTTTAGTAAAACCAGAAATATTTGAATCTGTTTAATTATATCTTTCTAACAAATGTGGAAAAAAAAATGAGATTTCATAATATAAATTGAAAGTAATGTCCATTTTAAATTTTAAAATAGTCGTTATTGAATTTATATATATTTTAATGTAATATATAGCCCTTAAAAATATCCACTTTGCAAATGACCTCCGTTTGACGAAACCACTTTTGCTGGATCCGGAATGTCAAGTTATTGCTAGATTCCAATTTTCATAATTTTTGAAATTAATATGTGAGTGTGGTGAATTTAAAAATGTTTGGTAATTTTAGTTCGAATTTAATCAACTGGAAAATGACCATTTTTCAAATGGTCTCCCAATTCGACGAAATTAGTTTTGTTAGGACTGTATCGTCAAATCATAGTTAGATTTATTTTTCTGGAATTTTTGTAGTCATAATGTGGCCCCGATAAATTAAAATGTGCGTTCAAATTCAATATATATTGATTTGTATTTTAATTTTAATGAAAACTGATTGAAACAGTCAAATTGCTTACGAAACATATTCCATTCAGTTCGGAATGGGGATGTTACGCTAGGGACGACAACCGTCGGGATCGATTTGCAGTTCATATCAACAAAAGAGTATTTTTGAAATCAAAAAAATAATTTTCTATAAAAAGGGGCCAAGTCAAACCTTAAGTCTTTATTGGTCAAAGTCCATTCCACGGTCAATGTTTAAAACCGCTCCCCCTTTTTCACTTTCAATGATGGAAACCGTTCAATCCATCTCATCCCATTTTCTCCGAATTCAAACACAACCGAATCGAACTGATAAAGGACGGATTGTAGCACTAGGGGAGAACTTTCGATCTATACCCCGGTGACCTATTCTTGTTCGACGTGGTGGCCAGAATCTTGGTCAAAAGGCGACACGGTTGGAGGAAAAATCCGGCGTGAAGAGTGGTTCGAGTTTGCTGAGCTTGGTGGCGTGGGTAGAGGGTTCAGAGGTGCTTCTCGGGGGCGAGTCCAACCTGGCTCCGGGGATCGGACTTGATGGCAGTGGCGGAACCCTAATTCGAGCTAATGGGTTTTAAATGCAGCAGGTGTTCAACGAAGAAGAAGCAGTGAGTTTTTTTAGTTTTATTAATTTAATTAAATAGCATTGTTAAAATCTAGTTTAACTAAATTACATAAAAAATTGATCTTTATTTTTATAAAAGTACATAGTTTAAAATTCTGATTTTTAAAATAAAATTACATTGATTAAAAAAAATCTGATCTTTATTATATATATATATAGTTTTTAAAAATGTATTTTTTATATAGAAAATATTGTTTAAAAATAAAAATACTATGGTTTTAAAAATATAAAAAGAATTGTTTTTGAAAATAGAAATATCACATATTTAAAATATAAACATAGTATAAGAATGTGATTATATATATAGCGATAAAAATATGATTTTTATTATATAGAGAACATTATAAAAATATGGTTTTTACTATATAAATAGTGTTATAAAAATATGATTTTTAATGTAAATAGAATTGTTTAAAAATGTGATTTTTAATATAAACTGCGTGAAATAGGTTGCGTTGAAATCACGGAGAAGAACATGACACGCTGAAACAGATCCAAACTCAAAATCTGCCAATTAAAGAATGACGGAGTGGAAACTAGATGTGAGAACTCCTTTTCACTCTATTTAAATTACAATTAAAAATATACATTAGGATGCAGATGGGGCTTAGAAGCCCCTGACACTATTTATTGTACAAACCATGTTGTTTGATTTGAATTATATGGAGTTCAACACTCGAATTCGCACAATCATATAAATTGAAAGTGAAGTATGGATATTACCGACACACGGATTTCATACTCCTCGAATAGCCAATTATGGCACCATAAATGGCATTGGGGTAGTTGAGTATTTATTTATTTGGATGATCTACGTGATTTGATTATGGTTGTGAAAATTGATTTATTTGTTTGGATTAGTTTAGGATGTGAAATAGATTGAAAATGGTTTGTGTATGGCGCGAACCAGTATTAGGCCAGAGATAAGGCTAGACCTAATTCCAGTTCTAGTATCGTGTCGTAATGCTGCCGAAATTTTCTAAAAAGTGTTAGAAAAATTTAGTTAGTTGAAAATATTATTTTTAGCTTATAACTGCTATAAATAAATTAATCATTGGGCAGTTAAAAATAAATTTACATATCCATTTACAAGTCGGACGACTTGTTCATGCTCACCTATTTTTTTGATATCGATTGGGACGATAATTTTGCATATCGCCCAACTGCACAAATAATATTCAGTATTTGTTGGTTGGAACCCCACATGGGTATTGAGATGATATTTGGCCTACAATAATCCCAATTTTTTAGTTGTATGTCAATCGGTTAGTTGACAGACTGTTGTAAGCGTTAATTATTTATATTTAACACTTATGCAGTTGTGTAAGGCACTCTGGATGATGGTTGACTGTGTATAATTATTGTTGTGTACATGTATGTATGAAATCCATATAAATAACATTATATGGTAATTGATTGTGTCTGATTCCAATTCAGAAATAACGAATATTTTAAATTAATATTCCGTAAAGGATCAAAATGTGAACCCGTGTTAATTAGATTTGCGCCATTTTGATGCGAACGATATTTATATTGATTTTATTCATTTTTATAATGAATATCGAAAAGAAAATGATTTCAAATTAGATACTTTGAAAATATTATCATTTAAATATTATAATGATATGAAATATTCGATTTCGATTTAAAATTGAAAATGAAGTTAGAATCATTTTAAAATGAATTTATAAACAATTTATAAAATAAGTTTTAAATGGAAATATTATATATATTTAATGGCCTGAATAGAATGCGCCGCGCCGCGACTATTCGCGAATTTCGACCATTGACTTCGAATTGACATTACGTGTAACAACCCGCATTTTAAATAACATGTTATAACATAAATCGAGGCAAAAAAATGATAAATTCTAAATCAAGGGAAACGGGCTGTGCCATTGCGTTCGTCTCAGAAAAATACGCGAAATAGAGTCCGAGTTTTCGAAAATAGGAGTCCGTATGACCAAGTTATGGCCCGTCAAAGTTTTCAGAAAATTTCAATTTCAAATTTGAATCCAAAAATTCAAATTCAGCTGGGCAGGGCAGGCAGGAAAAATTCCCGCCACCCCAAGTCGACTGGGGAGTCGACTTGGGAGTCGACACACCCTAGGTTGTGTCGACTGCCTAGTCGACACCCCTGTCGACTTGGGTGGTCGGCCAGTCTGGCCTGGGTGCACATGACTTATTCCTCAAGACAGGGTTTTAAGGCTTGTGACGGATTTTAAAGGCCCAGATCTGAATTAGGGTTAATCCTATGGTCTAAACTAACCTAAACTTCTATAAAAGGGCCCTAATACCTAGCCTAAACCATCATAAATCAATCCTACAACTAGATTAGCCAAAATGTTTAATCATGGCCTCCACCCTCTTGTCATAGCCTCCACCTTCATTCATATGAGAGTTCCTAAGCTTGTTTGAGAGTTTCTAAGTTTGATTCAAGGCCAAAGTTCAATATTTCTTCATCAAAGCAAGGATCTTCTTCTTGTTTCTCAAGGGTTTTCATTGGAGCTTGCTATTTGGGGGTTTTTAGAGTTGCTAGTGGCTTCGTCTCAATCTTATTTTATTTTATAAGTCTTCATAGCATTGTAAGCCCTATACTACTCTTAGATTCTAACTATGAAGTTAAATATGACATGTTCCAAGCTTGAGTTTGGGCCTAAGTATGATTTGTGCTTTGATTCTATCATGTTATGCATAGATTTATTCTATGCATGTTTGTAAATCTATCACCTTTACCTTGTGCATAAAAAGCTATGAGCTTTGATTTGAAGTGTTGCATAAAGCAACTTAGAAACTCTCATAAACCTTATGTTATCTTGCATATAATGTTATATGCGATTCACTAGCTATCATCCTATGTCATTTATGATCATGTTTCACCTATTTGCTAAAATTTGATATCATGCATGTTTTGAGGCTTATAATGTAATATGCAAGTTTATGGACACATTTGCCTCATATGCCACCATGTTTAACTTGTGGCCAAACCTTATTAATTATGTCGTGCTTTTAAGTTCCCCTCCTTGAGATCTATTTGCGTTTATGCGAACTTGCATGCGATGGGGTTACGTTATGGGTAAACTAAAATAACATAAAAACATGACTTGGAAAGATGACATGAAACATGACATGTGACTATGCTTGAAACATGAACATGAACTTGGACATGACTTCTAGAAAACATGAGAATGGCCAACTCGAGGTTGGGTTGAGTTTGTAGCATAAATCTACCCGGAACCGACCGGCTTAACTAGTGGCTACAAGCAATAGGACCCAATGTGAGTAGTTGGTCATGTCGCACTTGAAACCCGAGGTTAGACTAAATTGTGGTGTAAAGCTACCCGGACCCGCCCGGCTTAACTAGTAACCACAACAAGGTCTAATGTGAGAGGTTGGGTGCATTAAATTAATTAATGCCACATGATAAGGTTAAGTAATGGACTACTTGAATACTTAACCAATTAAACACGATGGGTTGATAGGATTAAGTCATGAACCTTGGGTACACTTAACCAACTTGGTACTTGATTGGATAGGGTTAACCACGTTTAACCCGTTAGAAACCCTAGTTACGTGGTCCTTTTCACCAGTAACCCTCTTGGTTGTATCATGATACCCTAGGGACTAGGCTAGGGTGGGGCACGATTACTGGGTTGACATGTAAGCGACCAAAACGACGGCTGAGTAGGTGCGCCGGTGTAGGTTCAGGCGGACTATGGTCGTGCACATAGTCCGGAGTTGAAAAATCAGACATGGGTACCAGTAGGTTTGGACTGTGCGTGCTTGATGTGTGTCCGTGGTTGGCACTTTAGGGCTTGATACACCCTAGGGTGGACCTAGCACAGTTTGACTACACTTCGTGATTGGGCCGTATGACACTGACACTTGACGAGTTAGGCTTTTAGGGAGCCGATCGACTAGACCGTGTTGTTGGACCTCGATTTAGGTCATCTCGTGGTATTGGGCTAAAACTGGGCCAAGGGATCACTTCTTGCTTGTACTTGACATGGGTTGGAATACTAGTACACTTGGTGCAAAAACTTAACCTTGCATATGCGATGCCACACTTGACCTAGCTTGTTAACTTTTCACCATGCCAGTTATCACCCTATGTTTCATTTCTGTTTTACATGTCCAGTTAACTTTATTAGTTTTTATACTAATAGTAGATAGGACTTACCAGTCTTTTGACTGACCCGTTTTCTTTCGCCTCTTTTCTTTCGTTCCCCCCCGGTTTACAGGGTGGGAACACTAGCACCTAGCTTGGATCTTTAGCTGCTTTTCTGGATAGCTCTTGTACGATTTGGACTTGAGCTTGCTATGACTTTATTCTACCTTGGGGATAGCTACTTTATGATTTTCTTTCCAGTTTTCAGTTTATGTTTCTAGACTTTGTTTTGTGGAAAATAATGACCAAGTATTTTGATGTAACTTGACTATGGTTTGGAAATGTTAGTTTTTATCCGCTGCTTTATTTACTCTGTTTTTACTTATATGTTCTGTCTTGTGATATCTGCATGCATGTTTACCTTGTTTAACGCCCCTCCAAAGCCAGTGTGCTTGCAAGAGTGGCATTGGCGGAGGTGGGGTGTTACATTTGGTATCAGAGCATAAGGTTTTACTAGACCGGACAAAGGTTTTAAAACTTACTTTTTGAAAAACTATTTTCAAAACAAATTAAGTATTTTCCAAGAAAGGTCTAGTTATTTTAAAAAGCTATTCCCCAAAAGCCATTAGCACTATCCTTTGTCTCCTCGTTCTAAATCTATCTTTTCCTTTTTCAGCATGGCCGATCTTAATCTTCCCGAGGGAGTAACCATTCTCGGATGGTTCCGGAGCTACTTGGAAGCTAGGTCCAACAATGTGGGCCCAGCAAACACCCTCACCGTAACTGAGGTTCCTCCTCCTCCTCCTCAGCATCCACAAGCAGATTTCGCAAAGGTTTGCAAAGACTTTAAGGCAATGGGTGGCAAGAATTTTATTGGGATGGAGACTTTTGTGGAGGCGAGAAATTGGTTGAAAGAAACTGAAGATCTCTTCGCCTTCTTTGATGTGGAAGACCGTAGAAAAGTTCTGTTGGCAGCATGGCTATTGAAAGAGGAAGCTTCTTATTGGTGGGAGGTCACCAATGCTACTAGGCCTATAGAGAATTGGGCCGACTTTAGGACGAGGTTTGGGCTTAAGTTTCTATCATCTGCTGAGGCAAATCTGCAATTGGAGAAGTTTATATCTTTGAAGCAAGGGGACATGACAGTGAGGGAGTATGTGAATAAGTTTAACCAGCTTGCTCGATTTGGTTTGGACATGGTTAATACTCCCCAGAAGAAGGCTCTACGCTTTGCACGAGGGTTGAATGAGCCACTACAAGGTTTAGCCCTGTCTCATATACCCATGGGGGCCACTTTTGAAGGCCTAGTGGACATGGCATTGCTTCAAGGAGACGATAAGAATGGCAAGAAAGAAGTCAAGCCTAATGAGACTCAAACCAAGAAGGCGGACTCCAAGTGGGGAGGAAATCAGAGCAATCAGAGCAATCAGAACAACAAGAACAACAAGAACAACAAGAGTAACAAGGCCAACAACAACAAGGCAAAGGACCCAAGAAAATGCAACTTCTGTAGGATTGTTGGGCACATAGCCAAAGATTGTAGGAAGAAGAAGAGGAAGCTGGGTGAATGCTTTCATTGTGGAGAGACTGGACACATTAGCAAGGATTGCCCCAAGAAACAAGGACAAGGGCAAGGGCAGACTCAGCGTGCAGGACCTTCTGGAGGGCAAGTGCATGCTCTCAACACTGCTCCAGTTCAGGACCGAGGTAGTATTTCTGTAGAAAGCCTTGTTTATATTTCTGATTTTCCTGTTCGCACTTTATTTGATTCTGGCGCATCGCATACCTTTATTTCGTCTGACATTGTTGAAAGTTTGCACCTAAGTACTAGTCTAGTTGAGGATCCCGTTAGTGTTTCAAATCCAATCGGGGGTTCCGCCCATCTATCTATGATTTGTGTGGATTTGAAGATTTCTATCTTAACCGTGGAATTCACGTGTAATGCTTATGTTATCGGGTTCACGGGATACGGGTTGATTTTGGGCATGGATTGGTTGTCCAGTTATGGAGCCATCCTCGATTGTGAGCATAGGGTGGTGAGGCTCATGACTCGCCTCGGTAATACCCTAGAGATTTCTTACAACCCGCTGGATCTCGTCATGTTATGTTATCTTGAATCTCTTGACTCGTCTATCGATGATCTGCAATCAGTAAGGGTGGTTCGAGAATATCCCGATGTCTTTGAAGAGGTTAAGGGGTTACCCCCTAAAAGAGAGATAGATTTCCGCATTTATCTTGTTGATAATGCCAAGCCAGTATCATTGCCCATTAGGCACATGGCCCCACGAGAAAGAAGAGAGCTCAGTAAGCAAATCAAGGAGCTGCTTGAGAAGAATTTTATTAGGCGAAGCATTTCCGAATGGGGTGCTCCTGTGGTGTTCGCTACTAAGGCGGATGGTTCGCTTCGTCTATGTGTTGATTATCGAGAGTTGAACAAGCTGACAAAGAAGAATAGGCACCCGTTACCGAGGATTGATGACCTCTTTGACCAACTTGTTGGTGCTTCTGTTTTCTCTCAGCTCGATCTAGCCACCGGATTCCATCAGCTTAGAGTGGCTGAGGATAGTATTGATAAAACTGCGTTTAGGACTCCAGACGGATTCTTTGAATGGATTGTCATGCCATTCGGTTTGACTAATGCACCCGCCTACTTCGTAGATTTGATGAGTAGGGTGTTCAGGGAGTTCCTTAACAAGTTTGTTGTTGTCTTCGTGGATGATATTCTGATCTTCTCAAGGGATGAGGAAGAACATGCTAGACATCTCAAAGGAGTGACGGATACGCTTAGAGCTCATCAGTTGAAAGTCAAGTTCTCCAAATGTCATTTTTGGAGAAGGGAGGTTCGGTTTCTTGGACATATAGTTTCTAAGCAAGGCATAGCTATGGATCCCGCGAAAGTGGTTGCGGTTCAAGACTGGAGGACTCCTAAGAATGCAACCAAAGTAAGAAGCTTTCTAGGTCTGGCAGGCTACTATAGGAAGTTCATTAGGGACTTCACTAAGATTTCAGCCCCTCTTACTAAGTTGACGAAGAAAAACTTAGTCTTTGCATGGGACTTAGAGTGTGAGCTTGCTTTTCAAAGGCTCAAGAAGGCCCTTACCACAGCTCCAGTTCTGGCACTACCTGATGGCGGTAAGATGTTTACCGTGTACACCGATGCATGTGGCACGGGGTTGGGTGCTGTTCTGATGTAAGAGGGAAGAGTGATATGTTATGGGGGTAGGCAACTTAAAGTTCATGAGAAGAACTATCCCCTCATGATTTGGAGTTGGCGGCAATTGTCTTTGCACTCAAATCCTGTTGCCATTATCTTCTGGGCGAAATGTTTGAGTTGTATACTGATCACAAGTCGCTCAAGTACCTCTTCTCGCAGAAAGATCTGAATCTAAGGCAGCAAAGGTGGATGGAATTCTTGGCATCTTATGACTTCGAGATAGCTTATACCACTGGCAAGGGTAATGTTGTGGCAGATGCACTAAGCAGAAGAAGGTTGACTTTGAGTCCCTTGTTTATTGAGATGAAAAACCTAGAGTTCTTGGCAACCTTTGATTTCACAACGGCTGTTGAGTCGATGACGGGTTCGTTAGCATCCCTTGAGCTTAGACCCACACTTCTTGATCAAGTAGGGACTTCGCAGAAGGAAGACCCGCAAATAGTTGAGATCATGGACAAGTTGATTCGTGGTGAGACGTCTAGTCACCTGGCTAGATATACTATTGATGACAAAGGTTGGCTAAGGCGTGATGGAAGGCTATGCGTTCCACAAGTGGGAGACTTGGTGCACAAAGTTCTCAAAGAAGCGCATCACTCGAAGATGACTATACATCCTGGAGGAGATAATATGTTTAGGGATATGAAGCGCATTTTCTTTTGGGCTGGAATGAAGAAGGATGTGGCAGAGTATGTTTCAAAGTGCATTGTAACACCCCGAGTATTTTACAATAGTGAAATTCACAAATTAAAGTATAATTAATTCCAAATCAAAGTATTAAGGGAAACGGGATACGCCATTGCGTTCGTCTCGGAAAAATACGCGAAATAGAGTCCAAGTTTTCGAAAAACGGAGCCCGTATGACCAAATTATAACCCGATGAAGTTTCAAAAAATTCAAATTTCGAAAACAGATTTGAATTTCAGCCCAATCAGAGTAGGCGGGAAAAGTTCCCGCCCAACCCACCAGGTCGACCTGGGGGTCGACCCTAGGGTCGACCTGCCAGGCCAGGTCGACCTGGGAGTCGACCTGGGGGTCGACCTGCCCCAGGAAGGTCGACTCTAGAGTCGACCTGGGGGTCGACTGGGGAGTCGACCTGGCCCCTGAGCCAGGTCGAACCCAGCCCCCCTAGCTGGCCTGGTCTGTGTTTGGTAGATTTTCTGAGCCTTGCCTTGTCACTAGGGCGAGGTGTCAGCTCCTGGTTGGTCTCTCCTTCAAACGAACGGCTATTATTAAACCAAGCTCCATTGATGGTCTAAATCAATTCACAAACTCTATAAAAAGGACCTAAGACTAACCCTAATTCACACAAACTAAAATGGAGACGAGACCGTCATGCTACCGAGGAGAGACTAGGAATAGCCGTCAAAAATCGAGAGACGATTAGGAGATAATTTGAAAGTTTAAAGCAACGTTAATCAAATCAAAGCAATGCCTACAACAAAGGATAGCATCTCCAAATTCAGAATTCAGATTCCTGAATTGAAGATTCGTCATACGTTGTAAGTAGAGTGCTATTCCGATGTGAATAATTAATTGCGTTTGATTTATGTAAAATGCGAAATGGAATTGTGGCGATAATAATCTATGTTTGTATGTTATTTTGATTCTAAACAATTTGGGAATGTTGTGGTATACGATTGGATATTTGCAAGTATGTGATTTGCGTTGGAAGTTAACAACGAAATGGAATTGTGGCGATAATAATCTATACTTGTATGTTATTTTGATTCTAAACGATTTGGAAATGTTATGGTATACGATTGGATTCATACAAGTATATGATTCATGTTGACAACCATATGTTGTCGTGTTTTATTTGCGATTCATTATTATGCCAATATGATGTACATACTTTTATGATCACTTTTAGTGTGTAATTGGATATGACTAAGTACTATAGTTTATATGAATCTATGTTGGAATTAGCAAATCATACTTTTGTATTAGAAACAAAAGTAAGCACCTTAATGAACATGACTAAACTATGTTTGGTATTATGCCTAGTTGAAACATGTTTTAGGCCTAAGTTGTTATCAAAACCATATGGTGATATATGTGACACAATTAAGTTAGATTTACATTCCAATTGCAAGTTTACCTAAATAGAATGATTCATGTTTAAGTATTATTTGTGCCATGATTACATGAATAGAATGATTCATGTTTAAGTATTATTTATGCCATGATTATATGAATAGAATGATTCATGTTTCAGTATTGTTTATGCCATGATTATATGAATAGAATGATTCATGTTTCAGTATTGTTTATGCCATGATTATATGAATAGAATGATTCATGTTTAAGTATTGTTTATGCCATGATTATATGAATAGAATGATTCATGTTTAAGTATTGTTTATGCCATTACAATGCAAGTTCACATGTGCCTAATTCATGTTAATTGAATCGTTATGTTGCAAGTTCAAGCGTTCACACTCCCCTTTTTATGTTACCTTATAAACACCATGTTATAAGCCTCCCCTTTTCATATAGCTAAGTTGGGTTTAAATGTTAAACCCAACATATCTTATACTGTAGCGAACGTATAAAACGGGGGTAATGACGTTTGGGTTAAAATATAGAATATATGTGTTGGCATGTTTGACGCATGCCAACAACCCTAAAAAATAATTAAGTGGCATAAATAAATTTTAACCAATAAAGATAAATTTTGAATAATGGGCCGCAAATATTTACATATAAAAAGAAAAGAGAAAAATATGTAAATGTAGAAAATACGATGTGTTTAACCCGAGGTTGGATTGAGTTGTGATGTAAACCTGCCCGGAACCGCCCGACTGTCTAGTAGTCACAACAATACCTATCCAATGTGGGTGGTTAAACACGGAGCCCAATAAGGACCCGAGGTTAGACTGAGTTGTGGCGTAAGACTGCCCGGACCCAACCGGCAACAGGCAGCCACAACAATAACTATCTAATGTGAGAGGTCAAGGCTTTAATAAGACAATTAAGGCTGAGTCAGGATTGATAGGATTAAGTAAATTGAATTAATACTTAATCAAAATGGAACATGCTAAACTATACAGACAGATTGGGGGTTAGGTTTACAAAACACTTAACCAACTTAGCATGTTGGCTAGAAATAGAAAACCTAGTAGCGGGGGACCCTTTTCAGCAGTAACCCTACAAGGTGTATCAGGATACCGTGAACTAGGCAGGGTGGGGCACGATTACTGGGCTGACTGTAAGAGGTCAAATCGACGGCGGTGGTGCAGCAGTGTAGGTTCTAACGGGGTGCGGGCGTGCACACACTCCGACGTAGAAAAATAAGGCACTGGGTACCAGTAGTATACCTGTGCATTCTAGGATTGTGTCGGGCCGCCATCATGGGACTTGATACACCCCATGGTGGGACCAGCATAGGTAACTACAACAACGGGGGCCGTAAGACACATGTAACTATGCGAGTAGGAGCCGATCATCAGAAAAAGGATCACTTCACCCTGATTATGGGGTGCCTGTTGGGAACTAGTTTATATGGGTACAGAGATTAATATGGTGTACGATAGTATTCGACCCTATACCACTTAACTTAGTTTATAATGCTTTCCCATTTCCAGTTTATGCTTATCATACCCAGTTCTTTATTCATAGACTGAATAGTCCTAGACTTACTCAGGCTTTATGTCTGACTCTACTTTTCTTTCGCCTTCTTTTCTTTCGTTCCCCCCCCAGGTCCACAGGTAGGGAATACCGCAGCTTGACCAGTTTCCGCATCCAGCTTGAAGAGAAAGAATGTATTGCTTGGATCTTTTCCGTTTTGGGCTATGGCTTTGGACAGCAATTATGGGACTTTTGCAGTTTATTTATGTTTTCTTTATGCTTCTTTAAATAATGTAATAAAGACAGTTATGGAGATGTTATGTTTTGGGAAGTATTGTAAAACAAATTATGACATGGTTTGTGTAACACGTATTTTGTTGAAATAAAAGTTGTTGATGTTTTTTGCTGTTCAAAAATATGTGTTCTTATATCTGTCTTGTATATCTGTGACTTATACTTATAAACCTCCGCCAAAATTAGGGCATTCCCTTTGAGAGTGACCCTAACGGAGGTGGGGTGTTTCACTTGGTATCAGAGCATAGGTTTACCAGATAAGATAAAAAGTTCTGAAAAAAAAATTCATTTCCCAAAAAAATAAAGAGAGAGAAGATTTAAAGAAGCATTTTTAAAAGATAAAATATTATTTTATTTTAAAAAAGGCAAAGTCCCCCAAAGCCATAGGTACTATCTCTTATCCTTCGTTTTGAATCTATCCTTTTTGTTTCAACATGTCCGAAGAACTTAACTTGCCAGAGGGTGTACCAATACCAGGTTGGTTTAGACGGTTCTTAGAAGCAAGGGCCACTCAGCCAGGTCCTACCGTTCCTCCTCCCCCAGCTGCAGGAAATCATCCAGCTGCAGCAGCACCTCTTCCTCCACCTCCTCCGCGTGGAAATACTTTTGCTAAAATATGTAAAGATTTTAAAGCTATGGGAGGAAAGGATTTTCATGGAACTGAGTCCTTCGTGGCAGCTAGAAATTGGCTGAAAGAAACCGAGGACTTATTCGTCATCTTTGAGGTAGAAGATAGACAGAAAGTACAACTGGCATTATGGCTACTTAAAGGTGAGGCTTCCTACTGGTGGGAAGTCACAAATGCAGAAAGACCAGTGGAAACATGGGAGGACTTTAGTGCAAGGTTTGAGGCTAAATTTCTCTCAGACGCTGAAAGGATTTTGCAGTTGGAAAAATTCTTATTTCTTAAGCAAGGGAATAAGACAGTCAAAGAATATGTTAATCAGTTCGATGAGCTGGCTAGGTTCGGACTGAACCTAGTCAACACCCCGCACAAGAAGGCTCTCCGTTTTGTCAAAGGGTTGAATGAGCCATTACACAGCTTGGCCATGACCCATATACCCATGGGAGCTACGTATGAAAGATTGGTACAGATGGCATTGCTGAACGAGGAGGATAAGGGCAAGAAGGAGACAAAGGCAGAAAACTCTCAAGGGAAGAAAAAGGGTTTGCAGCCTAAGAAGACAGACTTTAAGAAGGGCGGGAAAGACAACAAAGAGAAGAGGAAGTGTAATTTCTGTGGCAAAGTGGGGCACTTGGTGAAAGATTGCCGGAAAAAGAAGGCCAAGATGAATAACGGGTGTTTTTCTTGCGGTGAGACAGGCCACATGGCTAAGGACTGCCCAAAGAAACGAGGACAGGGGCAGAGGGCTGGATCCACCTCATGGGCACAAGTTCATGTGCTAGAGGCGCCACCTCTGCAACAGCGAGGTATAAATACTTCTGTAGAAAGTGTAGTTTATCTTTATGATCACCCCGTTCGCACTTTATTTGATTTTGGCACATCACACTCCTTTATCTCGTCTGCTTTAGTAGAATCTCTGCACCTAAAAAGTAGTATGGTAGAGGACCCCTTAATTGTTTCAAACCCAATTGGGGGCCCAGCTCATTTGTCTGTGATCTGTTTGGGATTGAAAATTTCTATTCTAAGCGTAGAATTTAAATGTAGTGCCTTTGTTTTCGGCTTTTCGGGATATGGTTTGATTTTGGGCATGGATTGGCTATCCAGTAATGGGGCCATCCTTGATTGTGAGAAAAGGGTTGTTAGGCTCCTGACCCAGCTCGGTAACACTTTGGAAATTACTTGTAATCCCTCGTAAGCGGTTATGCTAAGTTATCTTGAATCGCTAGATGCCTCTGTTGAAAGTTTGAAATTGGTTAGAGTGGTCCGGGAATATCCGGATGTCTTCGAAGAGGTGAAGGGCTTGCCTCCGAAGCGGGAGATAGACTTCCGCATATATCTTGTAGATAATGCAAAGCCCGTTGCGTTGCCCGTTAGACACATGGCTCTACGAGAAAGGAAGGAGCTCAGTAAACAGATTAAAGAGCTTCTAGAGAAGGGGTTCATTAGAAGGAGTATTTCAGAATGGGGCGCTCCACTGGTGTTCACCGCAAAGGAGGATGGTTCACTCCGTCTGTGTGTCGACTATAGGGAGCTCAACAAGCTAACGAAAAAGAATAGGCACCCTCTCCTCAGAATTGACGATCTGTTTGATCAGCTTGTAGGAGCGTCTGTTTTCTCCCAACTCGATTTGGCGACCGGTTTTCATTAGCTAAGGGTGGCTGAAGATAGCATCGATAAAACGACATTCAGAACCCCAGACGGCTTCTTTGAATGGCTTTTCATGCCTTTTGGCTTGACAAACGCACCCGCTTACTTCGTGGACCTAATGAGTAGGGTGTTCAGAGATTTCCTCAATAAGTTTGTAGTGGTCTTCGTAGACGATATCTTGATCTTCTCAAAGAATAAGGAAGAGCATGCTCAGCACTTAAGGGCAATCATGGAAACTCTGCGAGTCCATCAGCTAAAAGCCAAATTCTCCAAATGCCACTTTTGGAGAGAAGAAGTGAGGTTCCTTGGGCACATAGTATCCAAAGAAGGTTTAGCTGTGGACCCTGCTAAGGTAGTAGCGGTACAGGATTGGAAGACACCAAGAAACGCAACTGAGGTCCGAAGTTTTCTAGGGCTAGCAGGTTTCTACCAAAAATTCATAAGGGATTTTGCGAAAATCTCAGCTTCGCTCACAAGAATGACCAAGAAGAATCTAGTGTTCAATTGGGACTTGGATTGCGAGTTTGCTTTTCAACGACTAAAAAGGGCTCTTACAACAACCCCATATTTGACATTGCCAGATGGAAGCAAGATGTTCACATTTTATACAGATGCATGTGGGACAGGGCTAGGCGCTGTCTTAATGCAAGAAGGAAGGGTAGTAGCTTTTGGCGGAAGACAGTTGAAAGTGCACGAAAAGAGCTACCCGACCCACGATCTTGAGTTAGCTGCCATCGTCTTTGCACTCAAGTCTTGGCGACACTATCTCCCAGGTGAGAAGTTCGAACTTTACACTGACCATAAATCGTTGAAATATCTTTTCTCGTAGAAAGATCTTAACTTGAGGCAACAGAGATGGATGGAGTTTCTTGCCTCGTACGATTTCGAGATCTCCTACACTCCGGGCAAAGGCAACGTAGTGGCAGACGCGTTGAGCCGAAAGAAACTAACCCTAAGCCCGTTGTTTGTTGAAAGACAAAGCCTAGAGTTTATAGCCAGCTTTGACTTTAGGCCCTCCTCCGATTTTGTACCAGGCTTGCTAGCATCTCTCGAAGTACGCCCGACTTTAGTGGACTCAATAGGGACAGCACAACGCGAAGACCCTCAGCTTGTGGAAACGATTGATAGGCTAATTAGGGGTGAGACTTCAGGTCACTTCAACAGATACTCCATCGATGATAAGGGTTGGCTAAGGCGAGACAGAAGACTATGCGTTCCACAAACAAGGGATTTAGTAAAGAAGGTTCTCGAGGAAGCACATCACTCTAAGATGACGATACACCCAGGCGGAGATAAAATGTACAAGGACATAAAAAGAACTTTCTTTTGGAATGGCATGAAGAAGGACGTGGCAGATTTCGTTTCTAAGTGTATGGTGTGCCAACAGGTTAAGGCGGAACAGAAAAAGCCTGGCGGTCTGCTACATCCTCTAGAGGTCCCGCGGTGGAAGTGGGATAGCATCTCAATGGACTTCGTTGATGGGCTGCCTAGGTCTAGGAGAGGCAACACTAGCATTTGGGTAATAGTGGATAGGCTTACTAAAAGCGCCCACTTTTTACCTGTCAAAAGTAAAAGAACTGCCTCATCCCTAGTATCTCTTTACCTCAAGGAAATCGTTCGACTCCATGGAATACCATCCAGCATTGTTAGTGACCGAGACCCTATCTTCACAAGTGAGTTTTGGCGGAGTCTGCAAGAAGCGGTAGGCACACAGTTATGCTTGAGCACAGCCTATCATCCCCAAACCGACGGCCAAACAGAAAGAGTGAACAGAGTTTTGGAGGACCTTCTAAGACTGTGCGTCCTTGACTTCGGAGGGACATGGGAAGACCATCTTCCTTTGGTGGAATTTGCCTACAACAACAGCTATCAAGCAACCATAGGAATGGCGCCCTTCGAAGCTTTATATGGAAGACCGTGCCGATCACCCACTTGTTGGTGGGAGTCTATTGATAAGCTCATACTTGGACCAGATATGATCCGAGAGACTTCAGAGAAAGTAGACTTTATACAAAGAAGGATGAAGACGACCCAAGACAGACAAAAGTCCTACGCCGACAAGAGGAGGACCGACCTTGAATTTGAGGTTGGGGACAGAGTTTTTCTTAAGGTATCTCCGCTAAGGAATGTTGTTCGTTTTGGAACCACAGGAAAGCTAGCACCAAGGTTCGTAGGGCCATTCCCTATCATCGAGAAAATTGGGAAAATGGCCTATAGATTAGAGCTTCCCGAAAAATTGGCCGGAGTTCACAACGTCTTTCACGTTTCACATCTCCGAAAATGTCTACATGAGTCTGCTGAAGTGGTAGAGCCAAATATCCTAGAAGAAGCTGAGGTGGAACGCGAAGAAACCGTAAGGAAAGTTCCAACCCGCATATTAGGAACGGAAGTGAAGAAGCTACGCAACCGCGAAGTCAAGCTCGTCAAAGTTCAGTGGAGCGACGCCGAAGAAGATGCAACTTGGGAAACTAAAGCTAAAATACGCGCAGCCTACCCTTTTCTTTTCGAGGGTACATCTTTGATCTTTCCTTTTTCCTTAAGTTTCACTTTTATCTATCTTTTTAGGTATATCTCCTCGACCTTATCTTTTAGGAAGAAACCCTTTGGATGAAAACAAGTAATTAAAACATGTTATGGATGATGGTTGCAAGTGGTTGCAAGTGATTGCTAGTGGTTGCTCGTGGTTGTATATACACACACAATCTAGGTTTTAGATCGGCTCCGTCACTTCATATTGCATATGCATATATGTTTGCATTCGTATATGGTTGAACTTTAATGTATTGTCATATGGATGTTGCATTTGTTTGAATGATTGTACACTCATGTAGAATCATGAATAGGAAAATTTGCATACATAATGGATTCATGACACTTAAATAATTTGCATTAAGGAGGTCAACTGAATCAGTAGACCGACTGATTTTGCATTAGATAAGTACATGTACACACACTTCGCATATGATCATGAAGCATTAGAAGTCTATTAAGGACAATGGATGATCGTGTTTGATGGATGAGTAGATGGATGTTTGGATGTTAGGATATACATTCTTCCTAAACTTGAAGATTTCGGGGAAGAAATCCTTTTAAGTGGGGGAGAATGTAACACCCCGAGTATTTTACAATAGTGAAATTCACAAAAAAAAGTATAATTAATTCCAAATCAAAGTATTAAGGGAAACGGGATACGCTATTGCGTTCGTCTCGGAAAAATACGCGAAATAGAGTCCAAGTTTTCGAAAAACGGAGCCCGTATGACCAAATTATGGCCCGATGAAGTTTCAGAAAATTCAAATTTCGAAAACAGATTTGAATTTCAACCCAATCATGGTAGGCGGGAAAAATTCCCGCCCAACCCACCAGGTCGACCTGGGGGTCGACCCTAGGGTCGACCTGCCAGGCCAGGTCGACCTGGGAGTCGACCTGGGGGTCGACCTGCCCCAGGCAGGTCGACTCTAGAGTCGACCTGGGGGTCGACTGGGGAGTCGACCTGGCCCCTGAGCCAGGTCGAACCCAGCCCCCCCTGGCCGGCCTGGTCTGTGTTAGGTCGATTTTCTGAGCCTTGCCTTGTCACTAGGGCTAGGTTTCAGCTCCTGGTTGGTCTCTCCTTCAAACGAACGGCTATTATTAAACCAAGCTCCATCGACAGTCTAAATCAATTCACAAACTCTATAAAAAGGACCTAAGACTAACCCTAATTCACACAAACTAAAATGGAGATGAGACCGTCATGCTACCGAGGAGAGACTAGGAATAGCCGTCAGAAATTGAGAGATGATTAGGAGATAATTTGAAAGCTTAAAGCAACGTTAATCAAATCAAAGCAACGCCTACAACAAAGGATAGCATCTCCAAATTCAGAATTCAGATTCCTGAATTGAATATTCGTCATACGTTGTAAGTAGAGTGCTATTCCGATGTGAATAATTAATTGCGTTTGATTTATGTAAAATGCGAAATGGAATTGTGGCGATAATAATCTATGTTTGTATGTTATTTTGATTCTAAACGATTTGGGAATGTTGTGGTATACGATTGGATATTTGCAAGTACGTGATTTACGTTGGAAGTTAACAACGAAATGGAATTGTGGCGATAATAATCTATACTTGTATGTTATTTTGATTCTAAACGATTTGGAAATGTTATGGTATACGATTGGATTCATACAAGTATATGATTCATGTTGACAACCATATGTTGTGGTGTTTTATTTGGGATTCACTATTATGCCAATATGATGTACATACTTTTATGATCACTTTTAGTGTGTAATTGGATATGACTAAGTACTATAGTTTATATGAATCTATGTTGGAATTAGCAAATCATACTTTTGTATTAGAAACAAAAGTAAGCACCTTTATGAACATGACTAAACTATGTTTGGTATTATGCCTAGTTGAAACATGTTTTAGGCCTAAGTTGTTATCAAAACCATATGGTGATATATGTGACACAATTAAGTTAGATTTACATTCCAATTGCAAGTTTACCTAAATAGAATGATTCATGTTTAAGTACTATTTATGCCATGATTACATGAATAGAATGATTCATGTTTAAGTATTATTTATGCCATGATTATATGAATAGAATGATTCATGTTTCAGTATTGTTTATGCCATGATTATATGAATAGAATGATTCATGTTTCAGTATTATTTATGCCATGATTATATGAATAGAATGATTCATGTTTAAGTATTGTTTATGCCATGATTATATGAATAGAATGATTCATGTTTAAGTATTGTTTATGCCATTACAATGCAAGTTCACATGTGCCTAATTCATGTTAATTGAATCGTTATGTTGCAAGTTCAAGCGTTCACACTCCCCTTTTTATGTTACCTTATAAACACCATGTTATAAGCCTCCCCTTTTCATATGGCTAAGTTGGGTTTAAATGTTAAACCCAACATATCTTTTATTGTAGCAAACGTATAAAACGGGGGTAATGACGTTTGGGTTAAAATATAGAATATATGTGTTGGCATGTTTGATGCATGCCAACAACCCTGAAAAATAATTAAGTGGCATAAATAAATTTTAACCAATAAAGGTAAATTTTGAATAAAGGGCCGCAAATATTTACATATAAAAAGAAAAGAGACAAAATATGTAAATGTAGAAAATACGATGTGTTTAACCCGAGGTTGGATTGAGTTGTGATGTAAACCTGCCCGGAACCGCCTGGCTGTCCAGTAGTCACAACAATACCTATCCAATGTGTGTGGTTAAACACGGAGCCCAATAAGGACCCGAGGTTAGACTGAGTTGTGGCGTAAGACTGCCCGGACCCAACCGACAACAGGCAGCCACAACAATACCTGTCTAATGTGAGATGTCAAGGCTTTAATAAGACAATTAAGGCTGAGTCAGGATTGATAGGATTAAGTAAATTGAATTAATACTTAATCAAAATGGAACATGCTAAACTATATAGACAGATTGGGGGTTAGGTTTACAAAACACTTAACCAACTTAGCATGTTGGCTAGAAATAGAAAACCTAGTAGCGGGGGACCCTTTTCAGTAGTAACCCTACAAGGTGTATCAGGATACCCTGAACTAGGCACGGTGGGGCACGATTACTGGGCTGACTGTAAGAGGTCAAATCGACGGCGGTGGTGCAGCAATGTAGGTTCTAACGGGGTGCGGGCGTGCACACACTCCGGCGCAGAAAAATAAGGCACTGGGTACCAGTAGTATACCTGTGCATTCTAGGATTGTGTCGGGCTGCCACCATGGGACTTGATACAACCCATGGTGGGACCAGCATAGGTAACTACAACAACGGGGGCCGTAAGACACATGTAACTATGCGAGTAGGAGCCGATCATCAGAAAAAGGATCACTTCACCCTGATTATGGGGTGCCTGTTGGGAACTAGTTTATATGGGTACAGAGATTAATATGGGGTACGATAGTATTCGACCCTAGACCACTTAACTTAGTTTATAATGCTTTCCCATTTCCAGTTTATGCTTATTATACCCAGTTCTTTATTCATAGACTGAACAGTCCTAGACTTACTCAGGCTTTTTGTCTGACTCTACTTTTCTTTCGTTTCCTCCCCCCCCCCCCAGGTCCACAGGGAGGGAATACCACAGCTTGACCAGTTTCCGCATCCAGCTTGAAGAGAAAGAATGTATTGCTTGGATCTTTTCTGTTTTGGGCTATGGCTTTGGACAACAATTATGGGACTTTTGCAGTTTATTTATGTTTTCTTTATGCTTCTTTAAATAATGTAATCAAGACAGTTATGGAGATGTTATGTTTTGGGAAGTATTGTAAAACAAATTATGACATGGTTTGTGTAACACGTATTTTGTTGAAATAAAAGTTGTTGATGTTTTCTGCTGTTCAAAAATATGTGTTCTTATATCTGTCTTGTATATCTGTGACTTATACTTATAAACCTCCACCAAAATTAGGGCATTCCCTTTGAGAGTGACCCTAACGGAGGTGGGGTGTTTCATGCATGGTGTGCCAACAAGTGAAAGCCGAGTCGAAGAAACCCGGTGGGCTATTACATCCATTGGAGGTCCCGCAATGGAAGTGGGAAAGTATCTCTATGGATTTTGTGGATGGATTGCCTAGGTCAAGGAAAGGGAATACGAGCATATGGGTCATAGTTGATAGACTTACAAAGAGTGCTCATTTCATTCCAGTGAAGAGCAAGAGGACCGCATCATGGCTAGCATCTGTTTATCTTTAAGAGATAGTGCGATTGCATGGAGTTCCTTCTAGCATAGTTAGCGATCGTGACCCAATCTTCACTAGCCAGTTCTGGAATAGTTTGCAAGAAGCGATGGGTACGCGATTAAACCTAAGTACAGCCTATCACCCCCAGACGGATGGCCAAACCAAAAGGGTGAATAGAGTGCTAGAAGATCTTTTGAGGCTGTGTGTTCTTGACTTTGGTGGTACTTGGGAAGACCACCTTCCTCTTGTAGAGTTTGCTTATAATAATAGCTATCAAGCTAGCATAGGGATGGCACCATTTGAAGCCTTGTATGGGAGGCCATGTAGGTCACCATCTTGTTGGTGGGAGACAACGGATAGGCTTATACTTGGGCCCGATATGATACAGGACACATCCGAGAAAGTTGAATTGGTGAGAAGACGGATGAAAGCGGCCCAATACAGAAAGAAATCCTATGCTGACAAGCGAAGGACAGATTTGGAATTCGAAGTGGGAGATATGGTTTTCGTGAAGGTTTCTCCTTTGCGTAATATGGTTCGTTTTGGAGCAGTTGGGAAGCTGGCACCAAGGTTCGTAGGACCCTTCCCTATCATAGAGAGAATTGGGAAGATGGCTTATAAGGTGGAATTGCCCGAGAAGCTGGCCGGAGTGCATAATGTCTTTCATGTCTCGCATCTCCGAAAGTGCCTACATGAGTCCGCTGAGGTGGTTGAACCTAGCATTCTTGAAGACGTGGAGGTAGAGAAAGAGGCAACCCTGAGGAGAGCTCCGATTCGTATCTTGGGAATGGAAATCAGGAAGCTAAGGAATCGAGAAGTCAGATTGGTGAAGGTTCAGTGGAGTGAGGCCGAAGAGGATGCAACTTGGGAAACCGAGGAGAAGATGCGTGGGCTTTATCCATTTCTTTTTGAGGGTACATTCTCGATCTCTTTTCCTTTTTAGCATATCTTCCTTTTTGCTATCCATGTTTATCCTGTTTATCTTGTAACTTCGTTAACCTTGTCATGAGAACCTTAGGTAGAAACCCTTTGGATGAAACATGTATTTGAAACATGTTATGCCTGATGTTTGCAAGTGGTTGCAAGTGTATGCAAGTGGATACTCGTGGATGCATGATACACATTAGGCACTAAGATCGGCTCACACACTTTCATATTGCATATGCATGAGTGCTCATACTTATTCATGGATGAAACTTGTTATGCTATCATGTGAATGTTGCATATGGATGAATGTTATGTGCACTCATGTAGAGATTATAAATTATGTTAGGAATTTGCATACATATGGACTCATTTCACCAACATACTTTGCATTAAGGAGGTTTACTGAATCAGTAACCGCCTGATTTTCGCATTAGATAAGTACATATACACACACCTTTCGCATATGATCATACAACATTTAGAATCTTTTAAGGACAATGACTGCTCGTGGATGATGTTTTGAGTAGATGGATGATGGATGGTAGGATACGTTCTTCCTAACTTGAAGATTTCGGGGACGAAATCCTTTAAGGTGGGGAGGATGTAACAACCCGAATTTTAAATAACATGTTATAACATAAATCAAGGCAGAATTAAATGATAAAATCTAAATCAAGGGAAACGGGCTGTGCCATCGCGTTCGTCTCGGAAAAATACGCGAAATAGAGTCTGAGTTTTTGAAAATCGGAGTCCGTATGACCAAGTTATGGCCCGTCAAAGTTTTCAGAAAATTTTAAGTTCAAATTTGAA
Source organism: Allium sativum (assembly GCA_030737875.1). Lineage (NCBI taxonomy): Eukaryota > Viridiplantae > Streptophyta > Magnoliopsida > Asparagales > Amaryllidaceae > Allium > Allium sativum. The sequence continues at coordinate 295,509,592 of CM060912.1, forward strand.
TCCAGAAATTCAAATTCAGCTGGGCAGGACAGGCGGGAAAAATTCCCTCCACCCCAAGTCGACTGGGGAGTCGACTTGTGTAACACCCCGCCTCCGCTAGGGTCACTCGCAAAGGAATGCACTAGCTTTAGAGGGGCATTATTGGTAAACATGCACAGAAATATCACAAGACAGAACATATATAAATAGCGGAAGTAAAATCAAACTTTCATAACATGAATAAATAAGGTCTAAAGCCTTTTACATCAGAGTACATCAAAACCTGTCTTGCAATAGTAAAGAAGCACAAAGACTTTTTAATAAATTATTCCCCAAGTAAAACCGTAAAGTAGCCATAGCCAAGTGAAGTCCAAGCCATCCATGATGACCTTCAAGCAGAAGAAGTCCGAACTAAACATCATTGTTTCCTCCCTGAAACCTGGGGGGGAAACAGAAGAAAAGAGGCGAAACAAAACGGGTCAGTCAAAAAGACTGAGTAAGTCCTATCTACTTCCAGTATAAAAACAGGTAAAGGTAACATGACATGCATAAACTGAAAGTAAACATAAGGATAACTACAAGATAGATAAACCAGGGTAGCCGGTTGAACTACTGTGGCAAGGTAAACTAAGGTATCATGATAAACTACGGTGTTATGATAAGTCAAGGCATCACATCGTCAGATTTCTATCGAGTACATTATCCCAAGGTATCTACCCCGTCTAACATCCCACGGTATCTATTATGTATATTCTTCCTAGTTCTAACATGTATATTTGCTCTGCACCTCTCGTACTAGTATCCCTACCCGCGTCATGTGTTAACCATGAATGTCCCTTGCCCAAAGTCGTGTAATGGTCCATGTCAACCTAATATACCGCATATATAGGTTACTCAAAATCATATGTTTCTTTCCATGTATATAAGTTCAGTCCTTTGCCGTACCTCGTACGGGCCTCCTCATGTCGTATTTTCCTCGAAATCGTTTGGACTGTCACCCTTGTTCTAGCTAGGCTCTTCCATATGAATCATCGTTTGAACTACTAGGACTTACGCCACCTAGCACCACTAGGGATTACGCTTACCTATTGCACGCTTTCGTATTTCGGGTTGGGTTAAACCACCTAGGCCACTAGGGATTACGCTAACCCTCAACCGCGCCCTTTTTCCCACGCATTCATCGTGAATCGTTTTTCTATAACTGTATGCACATGTATCACATCGTGCCATCCGAGTCCTGTCACAGGGCAAAACAAGAAATACAGGACTCGGTCGGGAGCTTTAGATTTATCTGCCGATGCAGATACTGAGGTCTGCTTTTCTACACGTGGCTATGGTCCCACGAGACCCCTCCCTCAACTAGTGAAAGGCAACACAAGAGAAAATCTTGCATGAGAACTACACTCCGGCCAGCCCACATCCTACGGCCTACCTCACCCATAATTAGATAGCAATTATGGTCTGTTGGGTGTTCCCTGCCTTTCCGTACGTACACGCTTGACTCAAGATGGTAGATGATCGACGAACTTGCTATCTTGGGCACCTTATGTATTCGTCGACTCACTGCTATCCACCCCAGTCTTTAGGTCGCTCGCATAGCAACCAAGGCATATTCTTGGTTCTTCTACCGCAGACCTCAACCTTTCGTGAGCCTAGTATGATGACCTGGCAGCTCACAGAGGGATCCTAAGAATATCCTCACGTTCCCCGAAGCCGCTGCTTCGTTACCCAGTTCGTTGGAGCCTTTATCTAAATCAGATAGCCTGCTCCTACACGCATACTTAAACGTTGACCTAACGTATCAGGTTACTGATCTATCTAAGAAATGGTCCAAATTTCCTTGACTAAGAATTATTACTTAGTTTCCCTTAACTAAGGTTTACCACTTAGCCTTATTTCCATAATCCTTGTTAACTATGGTTATTTACCCAATCCTCCGAATTAGGGTTTATCTGATGGGTTAAGTGTCACTTAAGTCCATAACTTAGCCCGTCTACGAACCATGTCAAAATTGGCTAAGTATCCAAGTCCAAGACTTAACCCTACAAACCATGTGTCAAGTTGGCTAAGTATATTAAGCAATCCATAACTTAACCTCGTCTAATTATCATTTTAGATTGGTTAATTATATAAATTAACTTGACCTTGTCATCAGATCGGCCAAGCGTATTCAAGTGATTCGTGACTTAGCCTTATCATGTTTTCACGTTAGATTGGTTAAGTATAGGTTAACTTAACCTCATCAAATTAACGAGTTAGATTGGTTAAGTATAGGTCACTTAACCTCATCAAATCATCGTGTTAAATTAGTTAAGTGTTTAACTTAACCCCTTTAAATTTCCAAGTTGGGTTAATTAAGTCTAGGCTAACTTAACCCCATCCAATTACCATGTTTAGATTAGTTAAGCCTAATCTTAACCCCATCCATTAGCTGTATTATACGGTTAAGTGTCATTAAGAAAATTTACTTAACCTTATCACGTTATCGTGTTGGATTGATTAAGTGTTGGTTAACTTAATCCCGTCCACTAGTCGTATAAAAATGGTCAAGTGTCATTAGGCAAATCAAGTTACTTAACCCACCCAAGCTTATCATGTTTTGTTAAGTATCATTAGCCTAATCAAATTACTTAACCCATTTGTCCATGTCATATTTGGTTAAGCCTCATAAATCAAATTAACTTAACCCTATTATGTGGCATTAATTATTTAATGCACCCCAACCTCTCACATTAGACTTTGTTGTGGTTACTAGTTAAGCCGGGCGGGTCCGGGTAGATTTACACCACAACTTAGTCTAACCTCGGGTCTTAAGCGCGACATGACCAACTTCTCACATTGGGTCCTATTGTTTGCAACTACTAGTTAGGCCGGTCGGTTCCGGGTAGATTTACGTTGCAAACTCAACCCAACCTCGAGTTGGCCATACTTATATTATCTAAGTTCATCATGTTTCCAAAACATGTTACAAGTTTTCAAGCATTTGGGTAGACCTAACTTAATAGGTAAATTCCCAAAGGGTAGACCTAACTTAATAGGTAAATTCCCAAGCTCATGTTTTTATGCATACTTACATGTCATCTTCCATGTTATCTTTCAAGTCATATTTTCCAGTATAAACACATGTCATATTCAAGTTAAGATTTTGCGACATGTTCATGTTTATCTAACTACCCAAAATCGTGTTTTCCCAACGCAAGCAAAGCGAGTCAACATAGTAAGGATACTATGTCACATATTGGTCTCAAAACATGCATGATGCCAAAAGGGCTTGGCTTCCACATGCATAACATCATAAAGGGATTGGCCATAGACATGCATATTATCATAAGATAATTTGGCCATAAACACGCATATTATCAAAAAGGGTTTGGTCATAAACATGCACAACTTAAAAGAGGGGATTGCCCACGAGCATGCATAATCTCATAAAGGATTTGGGCACAAACTTGCATGTTAGCATAAGGGGTTTGGGTTCATAAACATGCATAAGCCCCAAAATCTTGTCTTAGCCAATGTTTCACAAGTAAAGTGGTTCCTAAAGGTTCATGCTAGCATTTCATGCATAAAGATCCAAACTTGCAAGTTAAACTAGGTTATGCATAGCATGAGAGGCATGATTAAGTCAATCACATGGCCTAAGATCATAAATATGAACACAAGAGGCATGGTAAGGTTCATATAGGTTCGCATAATCATGTTTAGCCTCATTTTATCCCATGTCATTATCAAAACTACCGTTTCCATCTAAAAGTAGCTAGAACTTACATAGTTAGGCCTAGGGAAAGAAGCATGAATCATCTTGGCTAAGAAAGGTGCCTCCTTTGTAGAAGAATCGTCATGGAACTTGCATAGCAATGTTGATTTGGCCTTGATTTGGTGTAGCAAGCTTGCACCTTTTGATTTGAACTTGATTTGGATGCATAGGCTCTAGGGATTTGAGATGGAGGCCATGAGAGTAGAAATTTGGCCATAGTTTAGTTACATGAGTGAATAATGAGGGTTTAGGGGTAGGTTTAGGGCCTTTTTATAGAGATTAGGATAGTTTTAGGCCCTTAGATTAACCCTAGGACCAACCTGAACCGTCAGATTTCAAACCAGGCCCAAAAACCTAGCCAAGATAGAAAATAGGTGCACCAGACCAGAATCAGCCGACAGGGCAAGTCGACAGCCCTGTCGACAGCCCTGTCGACATGCCTGTCGACATGCCTGGGTGGGAATTTTCCCGCCTGGCCCCATTTCTGCATGTTTCGAAATTCAAATTTCCCGGAAACTTCTTTGGGCCTTAACCGGGTCATACGGAGTCCGATTTTCGAAAACTCGGACTCTATTTCGCGTATTTTTCCGAGACGAACGCAATGGCATAGCCCGTTTTACTTGATTCAGAATTTAAAATTAAATTCTGCCTTGATTCTCGTTTTAACATGTTATCGGAAAATACGGGTTGTTACATTCTCCCCACCTTTTAGGATTTCGTCCCCGAAATCTCCAAGTTAGGAAGAACATATCCTACCATCCATCATCCATCTACTCAAAACATCATCCACAAGCAACCATTGTCCTTAGATGATTTCTAATGCTGTATGAATATATGCAAAATGTGTGTGTACATTTTCCTTAGCTAATGCTAATGATCAGGCCTGAATAATCTTTCTAATGCAAAATATGTATAGTGCCATGAATCCAACATGTATGCAAATAGTCCTAGTCATATAGATACTATATGCGTGCACAAACATTCATCCATATGCAACGTCCACATGGTAACACATTCAATTTCATCCATAAACAAGTATAAATACTCGTGCATATGCAATATGAAATGTGACCGAGTCGAGCTAATATTTAATGTAAATTCGCGCATCCGCGAGCAACCACTTGCAACCATTTGCAACCATATCAACCATAACATGTTTCAAATACATGTTTACATCCATAGGGTTCTACCTAAGATTCCTTAAAACAGGGTCGAGAAGATAAACAAAACAAACTCTTTACGGGGTTTGTAACAGAAACAGGACCGAGAGGATATCCATAAAAGATAGCCTACAAGCAAGCTCAACAGAAAACAGGGATCAAGGATATACTCTTAAAAAGAAGATATCATGCGCGCATCTAGTCTTCATCCTTCTGAGTCGCATTTTCTTGAGCTTAGTTCCATTGTGCCTTGACCGTCCTTTAACTTCATGATTTCGCAGCTTCTTATTTCCTGTTTCCATAACATGAGTTGGAACTCATTTCCTCGTCGCCTCCCGTTCTACTTGTACTTATTCTCCTTCTAGAATACTAGGTGTAAACAGGACTGCGTACTCATGATTCCATGCGAGCTTTCCAAAATTTACTTGTGAATCCTGAACCTCGCGCCACAAGGTATTCAACGTAGAGAAACTTTCCCTTGAAAGTAAACAGGTTACCATGCGCACTTACTAGGGTAATTCCCATAACCCATACATAAGCGAAGTAAACCATCCGTTTTATTAGCGAACACCACTCGATCGGGTTTCTAATTTCCAACAAAGGCATCTAGGGATTCTAAGTAACTAACCATGACAGAACCCAAAAGGTTACGCGATACTTCAAGGGTATTACCAAAGCGAGTCAAGAGTCTAATTACCCTCCTTCTAAAACCGAGAGTGGCACCCCTTACTGGATAACCACTTCATCCTTAGAATCCATCCATAGCTTATAAACATAAGCATTATTTCCAAGCTCAACACTTGATATAGACATTCTCAAATCCAAACAAGCCATGAGTAAATGGACCGATCTTCCAATAGGACTTGAGACAAAAACGGGATCCTCTACTACGCTAGTACTAAGGTGCAGAGACTCAACTATCGAAGCGGACTTAAAAGATGCGGTGATCAAAACAAAGTCCCGACAGGATGATAGAGGAGAAAAGCTAAACCTTTAACAAGATCGTTACCCTCCTTCTGAGGTACCCTAGAAATGAGAGCATACTATTGCCCTCCGAATGATCTTGTCCCTGTTCCATGATACTTAACTATCCGTCCCGTTTCACCATGCCAAAGGTACTCTCTTGTCATGGGTTTCATTGTTCATCTTTCTCCCTCCTTTTAGGACTCAGCCATACCAACATGTTGCTTATCCCTGAGCTCGTATCCTTTATCCTTGTTCTTACTATCCTTTCATGCATAACTCTGCAACGGTCTCTCGAGAACCACCTCCATCGTACGGGAAACACTTACGCAGCTAGAAAGACTAGTCGCAGTCAAAACCACTGTGACTACAGATGGAGGAAAGAAAGGAAAAGAGATTAAATCAAGGAAACAAGGATGATGCTAATGGCCTTTGGGGAATAGCCTTTTTCTTTTAAAAGAAAATTTTCTTGAAAAATGCTTCTTTGTAAACGGTTTTCAAATAGTTTTCAGAAGGTCTTTAAAAACTTTTGCCCAGTCTAGTAACCTTCTGCTCTGATACCAAATGTAACACCCCGCCTCCGCTAGGGTCACTCGCAAAGGAATGCACTAGCTTTAGAGGGGCATTATTGGTAAACATGCACAGAAATATCACAAGACAGAACATATATAAATAGCGGAAGTAAAATCAAACTTTCATAACATGAATAAATAAGGTCTAAAGCCTTTTACATCAGAGTACATCAAAACCTGTCTTGCAATAGTAAAGAAGCACAAAGACTTTTTAATAAATTATTCCCCAAGTAAAACCGTAAAGTAGCCATAGCCAAGAGAAGTCCAAGCCATCCATGATGACCTTCAAGCAGAAGAAGTCCGAACTAAACAGCATTGTTTCCTCCCTGAAACCTGGGGGGGAAACGGAAGAAAAGAGGCGAAACAAAACGGGTCAGTCAAAAAGACTGAGTAAGTCCTATCTACTTCCAGTATAAAAACAGGTAAAGGTAACATGACATGCATAAACTGAAAGTAAACATAAGGATAACTACAAGATAGATAAACCAGGGTAGCCGGTTGAACTACTGTGGCAAGGTAAACTAAGGTATCATGATAAACTACGGTGTTATGATAAGTCAAGGCATCACATCGTCAGATTTCTATCGAGTACATTATCCCAAGGTATCTACTCCGTCTAACATCCCACGGTATCTATTATGTATATTCTTCCTAGTTCTAACATGTATATTTGCTCTGCACCTCTCGTACTAGTATCCCTACCCGCGTCATGTGTTAACCATGAATGTCCCTTGCCCAAAGTCGTGTAATGGTCCATGTCAACCTAATATACCGCATATATAGGTTACTCAAAATCATATGTTTCTTTCCATGTATATAAGTTTAGTCCTTTGCCGTACCTCGTACGGGCCTCCTCATGTCGTATTTTCCTCGAAATCGTTTGGACTGTCACCCTTGTTCTAGCTAGGCTCTTCCATATGAATCATCGTTTGAACTACTAGGACTTACGCCACCTAGCACCACTAGGGATTACGCTTACCTATTGCACGCTTTCGTATTTCGGGTTGGGTTAAACCACCTAGGCCACTAGGGATTACGCTAACCCTCAACCGCGCCCTTTTTCCCACGCATTCATCGTGAATCGTTTTTCTATAACTGTATGCACATGTATCACATCGTGCCATCCGAGTCCTGTCACAGGGCAAAACAAGAAATACAGGACTCGATCGGGAGCTTTAGATTTATCTGCCGATGCAGATACTGAGGTCTGCTTTTCTACAAGTGGCAATGGTCCCACGAGACCCCTCCCTCAACTAGTGAAAGGCAACACAAGAGAAAATCTTGCATGAGAACTACACTCCGGCCAGCCCACATCCTACGGCCTACCTCACCCATAATTAGATAGCAATTATGGTCTGTTGGGTGTTCCCTGCCTTTCCGTACGTACACGCTTGACTCAAGATGGTAGATGATCGACGAACTTGCTATCTTGGGCACCTTATGTATTCGTCGACTCACTGCTATCCACCCCAGTCTTTAGGTCGCTCGCATAGCAACCAAGGCATATTCTTGGTTCTTCTACCGCAGACCTCAACCTTTCGTGAGCCTAGTATGATGACCTGGCAGCTCACAGAGGGATCCCAAGAATATCCTCACGTTCCCCGAAGCCGCTGCTTCGTTACCCAGTTCGTTGGAGCCTTTATCTAAATCAGATAGCCTGCTCCTACACGCATACTTAAACGTTGACCTAACGTATCGGGTTACTGATCTATCTAAGAAATGGTCCAAATTTCCTTGACTAAGAATTATTACTTAGTTTCCCTTAACTAAGGTTTACCACTTAGCCTTATTTCCATAATCCTTGTTAACTATGGTTATTTACCCAATCCTCCGAATTAGGGTTTATCTGATGGGTTAAGTGTCACTTAAGTCCATAACTTAGCCCGTCTACGAACCATGTCAAAATTGGCTAAGTATCCAAGTCCAAGACTTAACCCTACAAACCATGTGTCAAGTTGGCTAAGTATATTAAGCAATCCATAACTTAACCTCGTCTAATTATCATTTTAGATTGGTTAATTATATAAATTAACTTGACCTTGTCATCAGATCGGCCAAGCGTATTCAAGTGATTCGTGACTTAGCCTTATCATGTTTTCACGTTAGATTGGTTAAGTATAGGTTAACTTAACCTCATCAAATTAACGAGTTAGATTGGTTAAGTATAGGTCACTTAACCTCATCAAATCATCGTGTTAAATTAGTTAAGTGTTTAACTTAACCCCTTTAAATTTCCAAGTTGGGTTAATTAAGTCTAGGCTAACTTAACCCCATCCAATTACCATGTTTAGATTAGTTAAGCCTAATCTTAACCCCATCCATTAGCTGTATTATACGGTTAAGTGTCATTAAGAAAATTTACTTAACCTTATCACGTTATCGTGTTGGATTGATTAAGTGTTGGTTAACTTAATCCCGTCCACTAGTCGTATAAAAATGGTCAAGTGTCATTAGGCAAATCAAGTTACTTAACCCACCCAAGCTTATCATGTTTTGTTAAGTATCATTAGCCTAATCAAATTACTTAACCCATTTGTCCATGTCATATTTGGTTAAGCCTCATAAATCAAATTAACTTAACCCTATTATGTGGCATTAATTATTTAATGCACCCCAACCTCTCACATTAGACTTTGTTGTGGTTACTAGTTAAGCCGGGCGGGTCCGGGTAGATTTACACCACAACTTAGTCTAACCTCGGGTCTTAAGCGCGACATGACCAACTTCTCACATTGGGTCCTATTGTTTGCAACTACTAGTTAGGCCGGTCGGTTCCGGGTAGATTTACGTTGCAAACTCAACCCAACCTCGAGTTGGCCATACTTATATTATCTAAGTTCATCATGTTTCCAAAACATGTTACAAGTTTTCAAGCATTTGGGTAGACCTAACTTAATAGGTAAATTCCCAAAGGGTAGACCTAACTTAATAGGTAAATTCCCAAGCTCATGTTTTTATGCATACTTACATGTCATCTTCCATGTTATCTTTCAAGTCATATTTTCCAGTATAAACACATGTCATATTCAAGTTAAGATTTTGCGACATGTTCATGTTTATCTAACTACCCAAAATCGTGTTTTCCCAACGCAAGCAAAGCGAGTCAACATAGTAAGGATACTATGTCACATATTGGTCTCAAAACATGCATGATGCCAAAAGGGCTTGGCTTCCACATGCATAACATCATAAAGGGATTGGCCATAGACATGCATATTATCATAAGGTAATTTGGCCACAAACATGCATATTATCAAAAAGGGTTTGGTCATAAACATGCACAACTTAAAAGAGGGGATTGCCCACGAGCATGCATAATCTCATAAAGGATTTGGGCACAAACTTGCATGTTAGCATAAGGGGTTTGGGTTCATAAACATGCATAAGCCCCAAAATCTTGTCTTAGCCAATGTTTCACAAGTAAAGTGGTTCCTAAAGGTTCATGCTAGCATTTCATGCATAAAGATCCAAACTTGCAAGTTAAACTAGGTTATGCATAGCATGAGAGGCATGATTAAGTCAATCACATGGCCTAAGATCATAAATATGAACACAAGAGGCATGGTAAGGTTCATATAGGTTCGCATAATCATGTTTAGCCTCATTTTATCCCATGTCATTATCAAAACTACCGTTTCCATCTAAAAGTAGCTAGAACTTACATAGTTAGGCCTAGGGAAAGAAGCATGAATCATCTTGGCTAAGAAAGGTGCCTCCTTTGTAGAAGAATCGTCATGGAACTTGCATAGCAATGTTGATTTGGCCTTGATTTGGTGTAGCAAGCTTGCACCTTTTGATTTGAACTTGATTTGGATGCATAGGCTCTAGGGATTTGAGATGGAGGCCATGAGAGTAGAAATTTGGCCATAGTTTAGTTACATGAGTGAATAATGAGGGTTTAGGGGTAGGTTTAGGGCCTTTTTATAGAGATTAGGATAGTTTTAGGCCCTTAGATTAACCCTAGGACCAACCTGAACCGTCAGATTTCAAACCAGGCCCAAAAACCTAGCCAAGATAGAAAATAGGTGTACCAGACCAGAATCAGCCGACAGGGCAAGTCGACAGCCCTGTCGACATGCCTGTCGACATGCCTGTCGACAGCCCTGTCGACATGCCTGTCGACATGCCTGGGCGGGAATTTTCCCGCCTGGCCCCATTTCTGCATGTTTCGAAATTCAAATTTCCCGGAAACTTCTTTGGGCCTTAACCGGGTCATACGGACTCCGATTTTCGAAAACTCGGACTCTATTTCGCGTATTTTTCCGAGACGAACGCAATGGCATAGCCCGTTTTACTTGATTCAGAATTTAAAATTAAATTCTGCCTTGATTCTCGTTTTAACATGTTATCGAAAAATACGGGTTGTTACAACTTGGGAGTCGACACACCCCAGGTTGTGTCGACTGCCCAGTCGACATACCTGTCGACTTGGGTGGTCGGCCAGTCTGGCCTGGGTGCACATGACTTGTTCCTCAAGACAGGGTTTTAAGGCTTGTGACGGATTTTAAAGGCCCAGATCTGAATTAGGGTTAATACTATGGTTTAACTAACCCAACCTTCTATAAAAGGACCCTAATACCTAGCCTAAACCATCATAAATACATCCTACAACTAGATTATGCCAAAATGTTTAATCATGGCCTCCACCCTCTTGTCATAGCCTCCACCTTCATTCATATGAGAGTTCCTAAGCTTGTTTGAGAGTTTCTAAGTTTGATTCAAGGCCAAAGTTCAATCTTTCTTCATCAAAGCAAGGATCTTCTTCTTGTTTCTCAAGGGTTTTCATTGGAGCTTGCTATTTGGGGTTTTTTAGAGTTGCTAGTGGCTTCGTCTCAATCTTATTTTATTTTATAAGTCTTCATAGCATTGTAAGCCCTATACTACTCTTAGATTCTAACTATGAAGTTAAATATGACATGTTGCAAGCTTGAGTTTGGGCCTAAGTATGATTTGTGCTTTGATTCTATCATGTTATGCATAGATTTGTTCTATGCATGTTTGTAAAGCCCACCTTGACCTTGTGCATAAAAAGCTATGAGCTTTGATTTGAAGTGTTACATAAAGCAACTTAGAAACTCTCATAAACCTTATGTTATCTTGCATATAATGTTATATGCGATTCACTAACTATCATCCTATGTCATTTACGATCATGTTTCACCTATTTGCTAAAATTTGATATCATGCATGTTTTGAGGCTTATAATGTAATATGCAAGTTTATCGACACATTTTCCTCATATGCCACCATTTTTAACTTGTGGCCAAACCTTATTAATTATGTCGTGCTTTTAAGTTCCCCTCCTTGAGATCTATTTGCGTTTATGCGAACTTGCATGCAATGGGGTTACGTTATGGGTAAACTAAAATAACATAAAAACATGACTTGGAAAGATGACATGAAACATGACATGTGACTATGCTTGAAACATGAACATGAACTTGGACATGACTTCTAGAAAACATGAGAATGGCCAACTCGAGGTTGGGTTGAGTTTGTAGCATAAATCTACCCGGAACCGACCGGCTTAACTAGTGGCTTCAAGCAATAGGACCCAATGTGAGTAGTTGGTCATGTCGCACTTGAAACCCGAGGTTAGACTAAGTTGTGGTGTAAAGCTACCCGGACCCGCCCGGCTTAACTAGTAACCACAACAAGGTCTAATGTGAGAGGTTGGGTGCATTAAATTAATTAATGCCACATGATAAGGTTAAGTCATGGACCACTTGAATACTTAACCAATTAAACATGATGGGTTGATAGGGTTAAGTCATGAACCTTGGGTACACTTAACCAACTTGGTACTTGATTGGATAGGGTTAACCACGTTTAACCCGTTAGAAACCCTAGTTACGTGGTCCTTTTCACCAGTAACCCTCTTGGTTGTATCATGATACCCTAGGGACTAGGCTAGGGTGGGGCACGATTACTGGGCTGACATGTAAGCGACCAAAACGACGGCTGAGTAGGTGCGCCGGTGTAGGTTCAGGCGGACTATGGTCGTGCACATAGTCCGGAGTTGAAAAAGCAGACACGGGCACCAGTAGGATTGGACTGTGCGTGCTTGATGTGTGTCCATGGTTGGCACCCTAGGGCTTGATACACCCTAGTGTGGACCTAGCATAGTTTGACTACACTTCGTGATTGGGCCGTATGACACCGACACTTGACGAGTTAGGCATTTAGGGAGCCGATCGACTAGACCGTGTTGTTGGACCTCGATTTAGGTCATCTCGTGGTATTGGGCCAAAACTGGGCCAAGGGATCACTTCTTGCTTGTACTTGACATGGGTTGGAATACTAGTACACTTGGTGCAAAAACTTAACCTTGCATATGCGATGCCACACTTGACCTAGCTTGTTAACTTTTCACCTTGCTAGTTATCACCCTATGTTTCATCTCTGTTTTACATGTCCAGTTAACTTTATTAGTTTTTATACTAATAGTAGATAGGACTTGCCAGTCTTTTGACTGACCCGTTTTCTTTTGCCTCTTTTCTTTCGTTCTCCCCCCCCCCCCCCCAAGGTTTACAGGGTGGGAACACTAGCACCTAGCTTGGATCTTTAGCTGCTTTTCTGGATAGCTCTTGTACGGTTTGGACTTGAGCTTGATATGGCTTTATTCTACCTTGGGGATAGCTACTTTATGATTTTCTTTCCAGTTTTCAGTTTATGTTTCTAGACTTTGTTTTGTGGAAAATAATGACCAAGTACTTTGATGTAACTTGACTATGGTTTGGAAATGTTAGTTTTTATCCGCTGCTTTATTTAATCTGTTTTTACTTATATGTTCTGCCTTGTGATATCTGCATGCATGTTTACCTTGTTTAACACCCTTCCAAAGCCAGTGTGCTTGCAAGAGTGGCATTGGCGGAGGTGGGGGTGTTACATTACGAGAGATCCGACCATCGGATTCTCCCAAAACCGGAACCGTTAGGTTCGTATCGAAAAGAGATTTCAAGAATATAAGAGATTTGAAACTTAATGGTTGGTTTGGAATTATGTCCAAATCAAATTTCGAAAAGGTCACTGTAAGTGCAGTTGGATGACCCTTTATGGAAATCGACTGAAAGGGCCTTAATAAAATTATTAAAGATATTAATAATTTGTGTAAAATCATAATAAATGATTTGGAAAGAATTTGGATGTAAAATTCCACGTTTGTAAAGATAAAAATATATTTTTATCCAAATGAACTAGTTATTAACTAGATTTGAAATCCAATAATTTTTAAACAAAATAAATTGGATTTGTGAATGGTTTTAATATAACCAAAAATTTCCAACAAACAAATTGGAATGGATTTGTAGTGGAAATAATCTTCGAAATATTTCAATATTGGATTTCATGATTATACAGATATTGTTATGGAAATTTGGAAGATATATTTATATCATTATTTCCAATATGATATTTGTTGGTTTTAGAATTTGATATTGAATATAAGCCGATATAATTTCTATTCAGAGCCTTATATTTAGTATCAAATAGGATTTTGGGTTTGTCATGAATGGTGTCTTCAGTAACACGGTTCTTAAACCCAGTTGAGAAAAGAATAAATCTTTTAATTAAGATTTAGAGAAGTTTTCCATTTAATTAATATTTAATTGGAATTGAATAAAAGAATTGGATTTTTGGGTTTATCGTGAACGGTGTTTTAAATAACACTTGTTCTTTAACCCGAGTAACAGTGAAATGTGATTTGGAAATTATAAATCTTTTTATTAAGATTTAATGGAAATTTTCCAAAGTAAAATTTTCAAATTTAATAAAATAAATTGGAATTGAAGAATTCGATTTGTTAATGATCGAAGTGAGCTTATGTGGAGGAAGACTGCTAATATATATGGAATTTAAAAGGCTTTGTCGTTATTCCATAAAATTATTAGTCGGATACGGAAATTGATATCGATTATATATATTGATCTGTTTTCCATGAAGATTTATTATTAATGGGATGTAATTTGGGTTTATCGTGAACTGTGTTTTAAATGACATTAGTTCTTTAACCCAGTTAAAAACAAGATTACATGTCTATCATTGTATTTCCAACTATATTGTTAATCTCTACTAAATATATATATATATATATCTGTTTGGTGGCGGAGAATTTATTCTCTTACTTAACACCCTTCTCTAAGACGTATGAGCTTAGAGGTTATATATAGGCAGAAATAAATGGTAAAGTTTAGATTGTTGATGCGACATGTTTGATTTCCCAAAGTTAAATAATCATTAATGTTGATTTTTGGGAAGACTAAAACTAAATGGAGTTTTAATGAATCTTTAATTAGATTGAAATGAGAATGTGATAATTTATATTATCAAATTTGGGAAATGATCGAGAATGGAGTACCACCAGTTTTACTCCAAGTGATAGTTAAATCTTTAATTAGATTTGAATGTAAAATGGTAATTAAATTTACCAATAACACTGTGGTGTTAGATATGGAGTACTACCAGTTTTGCTCCATAGGATAAATAGGTTGGGACTGGAAATAAAACAAACGATTACTTTAGCAAGGTGCGCTAATCCCGACTAGTTTGGATAAAAATTAATTTGGTTTGAATTGATATCCAAAGGAAGATTAAAGAATAAATTTAAAGAATTTATCTTTGATAAAATTAATAGAAACCTTGCCCAAAGGATATGAATATATGAATAAAAGAATATTCAGAATTGGAATGAGGCATATATTGTGTTTTATAGCACTTGATTATAAGATAAGTGAATTATTCGGAAAGGCCGGGTTTATACCCATTCTAGATAATTGACTCGACGATGAAGACGGTGCTTGAAGACCGGAGGTCTTCACATCATTTGGATGATTACTAATGTCTTGATTGGGTTGTACACCCAAGACAAGGTAATAAGTGGTGACCGTCCAGACGTACTTGGAGATCGCCGGATATGTGATGACCTCTCTCCTGTATTGGACATATGGGAAGATGAAAAAGGTGCCTTCGGTTTCGTTTAAACTCAGAACGAATTAGTAAATGGATGTGTGTCTGACATTGGATTTTATTCCGTGTTGATTTCAATTAAATATATATTTGTTTGGTAGCGGAGAATTTATTCTCTTGCTTAACACCCTTCTTTGAGACGTACGAGCTCAGATGTTATATATCGATAGACATCAGTCGCATGGCATGAATTGCCTGTGTGGCATGCTGAGATGCAAATGATCAGGGCTTCTATTGAAAAGCAGAGTCTTGTGGTTGATGATCAAAGCCTGGCTTTAAATAGCATGGCTTTGTGTAGCGTTAATTCGCGAGCCTCACACCTTGGTATGAACCAGAAATGGAAGAGGACTGCAGGGAGAACATGCGTTTCTTTCTAGCTAGGAATGGTGTCATGGTATAGAGCCCACACATTTTACTCATGTGGATGTTGCTTATTATTTGATGGATAGCGACATACCTCGGATATATTGGTCAACAATGGATATGATGGTTAACATACCGACCAGGTTTATTCCCCATAGGGCAGGGAAACGTATATTTAAGGTATTACTAATCATCGATGGGTGACCGACCCTGAAGATCCAAGGTGCAGTTGCGAGTGTAGCCTAAGACATGGTACGCTAGATTGTCTTAAATTCGGTAAGGACGATCCCTCGCCTTGGTTCATAGATGGAATCCAACTTCCAATACAACATTGTGCGGTTTTAATTGTAGAACTAGTATGGCGACATGATATATGGTACCCATGTCGTCTATGATTGATACATTTATATTTGAAGTCGTTTTTAAACACTATGCACTTATAATAGTATCAAAATGATTTGTTTTAAAACGTACTAAGCATGTTTGGCCATTATAAGGGGAAACTTTATCCTCCGGCTTGTGTTGCATGTGTGATGGTACCTGAGTCTTATAATAGCTTCATTTTTCCAAAAAGCATTGCGCTGTTTGTTTTATGCACGGGTATTCTTGGGAGGAAACCTGTTCCGTGTTATACGGCGTGGTCCCTTGATTTACTTTATTTTTAAAGTAAAGTTTTAAATAACTGTTTCAGTTCTCACACCAATCCCATGACTGACTTAGAGTTTATCGTTTTAACCTAAACTCTGGGTGCCCCTATTTTCCACACGGGCAGCTAGTAGTTGGGTTTTTGCAGGTATTTCTTTTTCTAGGATCCTGGATTTACAGCTGGAGCTATATTCGGAACGCTTTGTATCCGTGTATTTGTTTCAGTTGTTTTATGTTTTATTTTTCCGCTGTTTTGTTTTTAAATGTAATTTAAATCTCTGATATTCTCTACTGTATATTATTTATTTATACTTTGTTATATTCTTATACTCTAATGTAAAGTGTCGTAATAGCAATGAAACCGTTCTTCTGTTTGTGTTATGTTTTGTCGTGTTCTCCACTCAATCCGGCCTTTCCCGAAAGGTGAGGTTTGGGTCGTTCATTTTGGTATCAAAGCTTTGGTTTAAAGAGCTTGTAAACCCGAGAACAAGACACATTAGAACCGAACGTAAATTCATCAGAGATTGGATTAATAATATCCAATAAGAATGACTCGTTAGAGATAGGATCAGTAGTATCCTAGAACGAGTGTAAAGAGTGTTATTTTTTAAAATAAAAATGAAACAAATTTTGTTTTGAAAATTTAAACCCTATTATACGTATTTGAGTATTTTGATTTGGACAATCGAGTTTTTGAAGATTTTGCATATACGACTTGCAAACGTATATTCGAAGTCTTAAAGATACTGGATTGATATGGAATCACACTTTAGTTGCCCGGGAATAATTCTGTTGATGTCCGGACATCTTTAGTATTTATGTTCGAGTTTTGAAAGTGTGATATCTAAATATTTTCAATTGGCTGGTGTGAGAACCAAAACTAGATAGGGTTATTTATTTGTGAATTGGCATCAAAAACATGATTTTTGAGTATATAAAAAATATGAATTTGAAACGTTAATCAACTAATTGATTACTAGTTGTGTTGTTAGATTATTAGTTTAACTAATAAAATCATTGAAACCAATATGTAAATGAAAGGCAAATTTAACCAAATGGAGCAAATATTGAATTGAATTGAAAATTGTTTGGAATTGAACATATGTACATGTATATATGTTGAACGGGTCATAGGATGGACGCAAAGAAGTGGAATAAAATTGTATGCCCGACAAGTAGGTACATGTTTACTATTTTCTTGGGTTTTGATGATTTTATGTGCCGATTGGCTTTTTCCTTTTCTTTTGGATTGGTGAGGGGCCTGTGAGGCAAGTTGCGGTTTTAAAGGTCTCCCCATACAAATAAGGTTATGACGAAAATTTTCAAAAATTTAGGGTGTTAGCCAAATTTTTGAGAAATTAGAAACTTTTAGAAACTGAAAAGTTAAAGAATGAAAGCTGAGTTGATTAAACAACTTTCAGCTCCGTTCCTTTTCGAGGACGAAAAGATTTTAAGTGTGGGAGATTGTAACAATCCGGATTTTCAGAACCAATTTAATTTTTTTATTTGAGCTAATTTAAAGGATTTTGAATATTTAAAATAATTTATTTTAAATAATGACAACTAAAAATTTATTTAAATCGAAGTTAGAAAATATATATTTAATTTAATTATAAAACGAGCCTGAAATGGCACGATAGTTTGAAAATTCGATTTCTAATTTTAATTGAATGTACAGGATTCAAAATAAATCGGATTTCAATAAAACCAGAAATATTTGAATCTGTTTAATTATATCTTTCTAACGAATGTGAAAAATTGAGACTTCATAATATAAATTGAAAGTTATTTCTAGTTTAAAATTTAAAATAGACGCTATAGAATTTATATATATTTTTAATATAATATATAGCCCTTAAAAATATCTATTTTGCAAATGACCTCCATTTTTGACAAAACCACTTTTATTGGATTCGGAATCTCAAGTTATTGCTAGATTCCAAATTCCATAATTTTTGGAACTAATATGTGAGTATGGTGAATTTAAATGTGTTTGGTAATTTCAGTTTGAATTTAGTGAAAATTAGGCTCACATCCATAAAACTAAGCTTAATTAGGCTCACATCCTCCCCTATTGACACATATAAATTTCATCCTTATTTTTGAATAGCGGCTTTTTTTTTTCATAACTGCCCTTTTCCCTTAATTAACGCCGCATCATTAATCTAATACGAAATACGTATTATGGTTTATTTTTTACAGGTTCATATAATTCTGTCTCATGGCGGTGCCATTTTCATTTTTGCATTCCGTCGATCTAAAATTTACGGTGCTCAGAATTCTTTCAGTGATTTAATAAGATCCATGCTTGATTTATATAATGAATGCTTGTTCTTCAAGGTAATTCATACTTTTTATTATTTTTTATTTATACGGGTATCATTTTTTGCTCGATCATTGTTAATTGTTTAATCAGATCTTCTTTAATTGTATAGACTTGTCAATGGACATTTTAATTATTGTATATGCTTTCAATGTTATTATAGACCGTACAGATTTATTTGTTAAGTTTGGCAATACATTTGTTCTTATATTGTGAACATGTGTATACAAATATGCACAAGTTGTTAATATTTGCATAAAAATATGCAACTATCGTTATAATCGGCGTATAGGCTATTCAGAAAATTTGGGTGTATGTATTCATATATTCTATATAAATGCATGAGAATATAAAACTATTTTGAATATCTGCTTATGTCTGTTTGTTGTTTAATTATTTACATAATTCTGTACAAAACATTGAATTAATTTCATAAAGGTATGCATTTAATCTAGATATAGGCATACTTGATTGCAAATATTATGACAGTACAGATTGTTTTCAGCTGATATAGCTATGTGCATTCATGTATGCAAATATTTTTAGAATCTGAATGCATTTGTGAAAATTTGATTAGAAATTGAAAAATAAAACAGAATTGTATGTATGAATGTGATTTTACTCTAAATTTGCACTGTAGTGTATTAATTATTTGTGCATGTTTTACTTCTATTTTGTACTATTTGTTTTGTATTTTATTTCATTCTTTTAATATTTTTTGTTTATTTTTTCATAGGTTTTCCCTGCAGCAATTGCTATTGTGTATGGAGAAGATGAAGACAATTGGATTTTGTATCGTCAACAACTCAAAAACTTTCTGTAAGATGATCGTAGAAGATGACATGTTCTTCAAAAGACTATCAGATGTTTTTTTGTATTTTTTTTAAACAAAGTTATACTATATACTATTGTGAACATTTACTTTCAGCTTTAAATTTAATTCAGTATTTTAATGTTAAATTCTGTGATTTTAATAGTTATTTTTTTAGGCTTATACATACGCAATTATTCAGTATAGTTGCATATATGTGTGCAATTATACTGAATATTTGTATCATGTTTTCCTAGTATTTTGCATTGCTGCATAAATGTATGAAATAGTTCGTAGTAGTTACATATACAGGTATGGCAGTATCTTTATAACTGGCTAATGTATACGAGTATTCTCAATTTTTGCATACACGTATGCAATTATTCTTATTATGTGCATGCAAGTATTCAAATGTTCAGCGTGTATGCATATCCTCTTTTAACTTTGAAGTTTATTTTCCTTTTTTAATTTTGAAATTATCCTGCATATTTTGTCAATTCACATATCTATAACATATAACAATATTTACATTTAAGCATGCAAGTATTATGAATAACTGTATACATGAAACCAATAATTCATAATATCGTTTAAGAATAGAAGAACTTAATTCAGTACATAAACTTCCACATTAATTCAGTACAGAAAATACATAATAATGTAATAGTAGTTCGAATATAGAAAATCGGTCAATACATTTGTGCAGAAATCTACACACCATTTTTAATAATTTTAATCAAAAGGTTTGTTTTCAACTAATAGCAGCAACGACTGTGTCAGGTCATCATATACAGTCCAACTGTAAATTTTGCAACTTAGAATTTGAGCAGTAAGCATAGCTCGTTATAGATTTACAGAATCATTCCATTTTCATAAAATCATTCCATTTCATTTAACTAAACTTAAGTAAAATTTTAATCATTTGATTTAATTTTACCATTTCGATCCATTCAACTTGCACAAGTTAAATTTTAATTTAGAATTCAAATTTCCGGCTTTTATTTCAAATTCCTTTTAAAATAATATAAACATATGTATACATTCATTACAATTTGCAAATTCAAAACATTAGGTATAAAAAAAACTTGTTTTCTTAAATAAACTTCCATTAGCAAATTATTATGGTAGCAATCTGTCACTTAGAATCTCGAAAACGAATACTGATAATGCTACAGTCCATTATCAGAATTATTTTCCAATAATCGAAGTGAGTTCAGTGCTTTATCGCTTCCAAAATCTATTTTAAAACGATTTCTTATTCAAAAATTCCTTTCAGAGTAATGCTAAATTACTATAATACTTCAGAAATATTTTCGAACACTCGAGATTTAAGTTCTCAATTCTAATATGAATCCAATTTTAACTTAGCTCATTTATATATTCCATTCTTATATAAATTATATTTGGTTATATATAACCATTTCAATATTATAATCTCATTTGATTACAACAATAACAACTACCCACATCAATAATTTCAGAAAATTATTCTGTTATATCAAAAATATAATTCTAAGTAAAATTATTTCATTTACTGACTTAAAAATAATATTATGTTAATTTACTTCATTCAAGTGTTTAGAAATCCCTATCAAGCACGTCAGTTAAATGCGTCGATTTGGAATCTATATACCACTTAACAAATCATTCAACACAATATAAAACAATTTTTATAACTTCAATAAGTACGCTCTCTCATATATATGCACTCAAACTCAATCTAGGGTATTACTAACCCCATTTCAACTGAGTTACGCCATAAAGCCAATATTATCACTTAACCTTTAGATTATCACTTAACCTTCAGCTCTAATGCCAACTATAAAAACCTAATTTTTTTTCGTACCGTTTAACTTAATATTTAACCACCCATGTCGAACTCAAAAAGAATAGGAAAGCGGATAGTTAGAAGAAAGAAGTTAGAGGTGAGAAAAAGAAAGAAATGTTAGAATAGAAAAAGGACCTCAACACTAGAAAATCAGAGTAAAATGGAATCTCACAGCGGAACAAATAAAATATAATACCTCAATACTCTTTACATAAAGAGAAAACTGTATATATATGATTACATAATCATAGTACACAACTAGATCATCCTATCTCACAGCAGAACAAATAAAATATAATACCTCAGTACTCTTTACATAAAGAGAAAACTGTATATACACGATTACATAATCATAGTACACAACTAGATCAGCCTATATAATGTAGAGAAATACGAAACACTTAGCATAAATAAATCAATATCGGAAATTACAGAAATACATCTCGACTCTAGCTCCTCTCGTGATGCTCCAAGTAACCAAATGCATTCTGGAAAATATACTCAGTCTGACCCGAGCATATTTTTAGGAAAGCAGAATCACCTGAATCAATCTGGAACACTTTCAGTGATAAATTCACATCGTAAACATCTTTCTTAACTTTAGGAAATCATTTGAAAGAATGAAACTCTCGTAAGACATGACCATACATGAACATGGCATGTGTTTTTACCTTACGATAACCAAAACACTATTTATATCAAATTCGGTGATATTATAAAAATGTCTATCAAATCACAAATAAAATAGGAATATAGCAGAAAAGCTGGCATTTCACTTTTCGATATAGTTGGTTTACAACTAAAAATGTATGGCTTGTATTGATGCTTCGATTTCCAACATGACTATGTATGGAACCGACTTTCGGTTAGTGCCCTCTAGAGATGAGACATTGGGGTTCAACAAGAACATCTTTCAATCTAGCCACACATAACCGACCACTCATTCAACTTGAGTGTACCAATTATATCATCAGCACGGTCTGGATCAACAACCGTAAATTCAGAAGCATATAATAAAGGGACAACTGATTTCTCTTGATCAGGTGATGATATATCCTAACGAATATGACCCATATAGCCATGTTTTCTACCCGATTTCAATCATTTCCAAGTTGATGAGGCTTAAGGTCACGATTCCCCTTCCAGAAACATCACATCAAACTTTGAATGCCATATTGTTAGATTCGTCAATTCACTAATTGATTTGCAAAAATATACTATGGGTTAAGCTAAAAGAAGTTACCTTCTCCACCACCATAATCGGTGTACTTGTAAAACTCAACGTACGTGATCTAGGAAATACTCTGTCAGACATTTGTCCATACAAGTTCATTTTAGGACTGAATGAAACCAAAGATATCTCAGAACATAGAGGTTTATTACTACAAGCTTGATCCTGGTAGTTAACTAAAGACATCAGCAAGCAACCCTCTTGCTCCGAAGTTCTATGTCTTCAAAACATCTTTATAAGCATCCCCGCAAGTTATTTCCCAAGTCGATTCGAAGTGCTTTGGGGTATAGTTATCATCCCAGTCTCTTCCAACTAACACGTCAAAAGTCAAATGGGATATTTATTGATAGTTGGAATTTTAACTACAAAATCAAAATAGTATAGTCAAGTTCATTGACAACTCATGCTCTTTTTAATTAAAACCATTCATTAAAACTATTTCATTGATTCTTAAGAATCAGTTTTATACTCTTATCATAACTCGATAATTATATTCACAGCTTTCACTTGTCTTCGTTACTTTGAAAACAAAACCATATTCTCATCTTCTTAAAATAAACGTATTTACAAAACCTCCTCTTATTTTATTTACCTTGAAAATATCAATATATTTTTCACAAAACCCATTTTTATTTCCTTTACTTTAGAAATACCGCAATATATTCTCAAAACCTCTTTTAATTTCCTTTACTTTGGAAATATCTCTATATATTCACAAAACCTCTTTTATTTCCTCTACTTTGAAAATATCTCTGTTGACTTGCCTTTTGGCAAGGCCGTTAACCCATGGACCCATCAAACGATCGCTCAGGGCTCGAGCATGGGCTCAGACAAGCCCAAACATTCATGGCACGAAGCTCCTTGGCTCAATGGCTCTTGGATCGAAATACTTCAGCTTGAAATACCTAGACTAGATGGCCTTGAGATCAGCTTACACTACGATAATGACTTGGTCATGAGATCTATTTAATAGCCTGCTTACCTGGTCCAACTACCTATTCTAAAGCCTATAAACTTGGATCAAGCTATACTTATGCTGCCACATATTAGAGGGGATCTCTCCATGTAATCAAGACTCAGCTCCATTATCTGCTCTTCACATGGATCAACCGACACACGGCAACTAGAATTGTTGAAGCCTATCGCCTATAAATACACCATGCTACATAAAAAAGAGGAGGACTTTGGGGTGAGATATGAGCATGACTTTATAGCTCATGCATGCCCTCCACAACTCAATCGTGGCTGCCAACCACTTTCACCTTAAAAATACTTGCTATATTCATCAAAAACGACTATGTAATGGAGATCATGACGATCTCATATATTATATCTCCGATTTTATGATATTATTATGAGATTATATAGTGGACGTAGGCTTATTAACGTCGAACCACTATAAAAATGCTATTGTCTTGCTTTTTCTCACTTTTTTGATATTTCTTCATATATCATGCTCAAATCTTACTTTTGGCCGTTGATGACCACTTTTTGACATCAACAGTTTGGTGCTTTCACTGAGAAATGAATTCTTAACATCTTAAAGATTTTGCTCAACCTTTGGATCAACAAGTCCAAGACGAAATCCTTGTTTTAGTCATCTTCAACAGCCATGGTTTCTAATAATTATGTACATTCTTTGGAAAGCAGAAGCAAAAACATATGCATAAAAATCGATTTTTTTCTAGTTCTGGGTTCAACCCCAGTCGGGTTGACCCTTCCTGGGTCGACATCGACCCGACCAGAGGACCTGCCTGTAGCAATTTCACTTTGGAAAGATTGTAGTATGTAGCTTGGCCCGGAGTAGGTTGTAGGATGGAGTGAGATTGGTTCGAATACCCGTCGTCATAATGGTGTTCACGACCAATTACAGATTGACCGACTCTTATGAAACTCTCCAGGCCGACCAACTCTTCCAAATATACCAACTCAGATTACTAGCCATTACTGAACTCCTGCACATCAAGACGAGACCTGGTCATTTTAAAAAAAATGCAATTTTCTGATCGTCTCAAAGAAGGCTCGATCTTCCGAAAACGAATGAATCGGGCGGTGTAACACCCCACCTCCGCCAGGGTGGCTCTTGCAAGCACTCTGACTTTGGAGGGGCGTTTGAATCAGGTAAACATGCATAATGATATATCAAGGCAGAACAAGAACATATGTATATATGTAAACAGAGTAAATAAGATAAGTAAAACAGCGGAAGATTTCAAACTATTTCAAAACAAGTCTGGTACACATAATGTCAACTTTCCAAATACACAAGTCTAGATAAAAACAACATCACTGAAAAACTGAAATACATAAGTACTATCCCCAAAATAAGTGATAACCATAGCTAGCTTCATGTCAAGACCGTACATGAGCTAAAATCCCACAAGCAAGCAATCCGAAATCCAAGCTAAGCTCCAATATTCCCACCCTGAGAACCTGGGGGGGGGGGGGGGGAGGAAACGGAAGAAAAGAGGCGAAAGAAAACAGGTCAGTCAAAAAGACTGAGTAAGCCCTACTACAATCAATGTAAACTAATAAAGTTAACTGGCATGACAAGCAGGGATGAACATAAGGATAACAACATACTATCATGATGATTAACTAACAAGGTAGATAAAGGTTTCATCGCATAATCAGGTTTAAGGTTTTTGCACCATAGGTGTACTAGCAAAACTAACATGACTTGAATAAACAAGTATTGATCCCTAGGCCCAAGCTTTGGCCCAATAACATGAAGTGACCCTAATACGCGGTCCAACCAAACGGTCTAGTCGATCGGCTCCCTATAAGCCTAACTCGTCACGTGTTGGTGTCAATGCGGCCCAAACATAATTGTAGTCAGACTGTGCAGGGTCTCCCGTCGGGTGTATCAAGCCCTAGGGTGTCAACCCCTGGACACCATAAACATAAGTGCACAGTCTCGATCTACTGGTACCCGTGCATGTTTTCCCCGGCTTCGGACTATGTGCACGACCATAGTCCGCCCGGAACTACACCGGTGTACCCTTCTGCCGTCGTTTTTGGTCTCTTACCTCAAGTCCAGTAATTGTGCCCCCACCCTAGCCTAGACCCTAGGGTCTTAATGATACAAACTTGGGATTACTGCTGGAGTGGACCCCCATTGCTAGGATTTTCTAGTGGGTTAAGTACGGTTTAACCCTTTTAATAATCATGGATTAACTTGGTTAAGTGTAACGATGAGTTCACGACTTAACCCTGATTAATCTACCAAGCCCAAATTGGTTAAGTATTAAGTGGACCATGACTTAACCCTAATCATGAGGCATTAATTAATTTAATGTGCCTTAACCTCTCACATTAGACCTTGTTGTGGTTACTAGTTAAGCCGGGCGGGTCTGGGTAGCTTTACACCACAACTTGGTCTAACCTCGGGTTCAAGGTACAACATGGCCAACTTCTCACATTAGGTCCTATTGTTTGTAGCAACTAGTTAAGCCGGTCGGTTCCGGGTAGTTTTACGCTACAAACTCAACCCAACCTCGAGTTGGTAACACTTATATTTTCTAAGTGTCATGTCCATCATGTTTCCAAAACATATTACAAGTTTTCAAGAATTTGGGTAGACCTAACTTAATAGGTAAATTCCCAATGGGTAGACCTAACTTAATAGGTAAATTCCCAATCTTATGTTTTTATGTCTTTTAAGTTTACCCAACCCCAAACGCAATCCCATCGCTTACATATCGCAATAGCGCATAAAGGATAGAAAGAGGGAACTTGGCATAATCATGACATAAAGGTGTTGAAGCCACAAGTTTAACATGGTGGCATATGAAATGTACATATGTTCATATACTTGCATATTATATTTTTAGGCCTCAAAACATGCATAAAACCAAACTTAGCATATAAGTGATACATGGTGATAAATGACATGTAGAAGTTGCCATAAGTTCACATTTAGCCTCACATGCAAGTTATCATAAGGGATATGATAACTTACATGTTGCCAAAATGCAACCTATAGCATAAAGCTTGAAGCTTTAAGCTCATAAGCCCAAGATAAGCTTGCATAACATGGTAACATGAACAAAATGATCAACCCAAACTTGCATAACATAACTTGATAAACTTGCATATCACAATATGGCAAACTTTCATAGCATAACATGGTAAACTTGCATATCATAGCATGGCATACTTGCATAACATAACATGATAAACTTGCATATCATAACATGGCATACTTGCATAACATAACATGATAAACTTGCATATCATAACATGGCAAACTTGCATAGCATAACATGGTAAACTTGCATATCATAACATGGCAAACTTGCATAGCATAACATATCAAACTTGCATAACATGACATAGTAAACTTGCATATCATGGCAAACTTGCATATCATAATGATCAACCAAACTTGCATCATTCATTTAACTTTAGAGTATAAATATGAAAGTAGAAAAGGGCTTACAATGCTTATGAAGACACAAAAATATGACAAAGCCCTTATGCAATCAATTAGACCCAAAATGCAAGCTCTAATAGAA
The DNA here is from genome assembly GCA_030737875.1 of Allium sativum. NCBI lineage: Eukaryota > Viridiplantae > Streptophyta > Magnoliopsida > Asparagales > Amaryllidaceae > Allium > Allium sativum. The sequence continues at coordinate 295,536,705 of CM060912.1, forward strand.
AAACCCTTGAGCCAAAATGATCAAAACCCTTGCTTTATGATGCAAATATAGAAACTTGACTTGAATGCAAGCTAATGATGCTCATACAAGCTTGAAAACACTTGTATGCATGGAAAATCTCTCATAGAAATAATTTTAGGATTTTATGAAGAGAGTGGAGGCCATGAGAGGAATGATTTTGCCATAGTTTAGTTGTAGGATTGATTAATGATGATTTAGGGTTAGGTTAGGGGCTTATTTATAGAGATTAGGATTAGTTTCAACCTTAGGATTAAACCCTAGTTCCAATCTCAGCCCTCAAAACCGAATCTGGCCCCCAAGCTCAACACAAACCCAAAATGGTGCACCAGGCAAAACTGCCCGGCTGAGCCAAGTCGACAGGGCTGTCGACTTGGGTCCAACCAAGTCGACTCCCAAGTCGACAGGGCTGTCGACTTGGGTGCTCTGGCGGGAATTTTCCCGCCTGGCCCAATATGACCTAATTTTCAAATTCAAACTTGAATTTGAAATCTGTTTTTTACTTTGAATTTTTCTGAAAACTTAGTTGGGCCTTAATCGGGTCATACGGACTCCGATTTTCGAAAACTCGGACTCTATTTCGCGTATTTTTCCGAGACGAACGCAATGGCATAGCCCGTTTCCCTTGATTCAGTTTTACAAATTAAATTCTGCCTCGATTTACGTTATAATAGGTTATTGAAAATACGGGTTGTTACATTCTCCCTTCCTTAAAGGATTTCGTCCCCGAAATCTTCAAGTTAGGAAGAACGTATCCTACCATCCAACATCCGTCTACTCAAAACATCATCCACGAGCAATCATTGTCCTTACAAGATTCTAAATGTTGTATGAACATATGCAAAGGTGTGTGTATATGTACTTATCTAATGCAAATATCATCAATGCAAATTATGTTAGTGAAATGAATCCATATGTATGCAATTCCTAACATAATGTATAACATCTATATGTGTGCACATATCATACATCCATATACAACATCCATGTGATAACACAAAAATTTTCATCCGTGAATAAGCATAAACACTCATGCATATGCAATATGAGGAGTGTGTGAGCCGATCTAGTGCCTAACGTGTATAATGCATCCACGAGTAACCACTTGCAAACACTTGCAACCACTTGCAAACATCAAGCATAACATGTTTCAAACACATGTTTCATCCAAAAGGTTTCTACCTAAGGTTCTCATGACAAGATTAACATGATAAACTAGATAATCAAGACAAACATGGATAGCAAAAGATATGCTACAAAGAGATTGGGAAGATAGGCAGGATATACCCCTTTCGGATTACAAGAAATCCCTTCCTAACCCAACCCATATTCTATAAAAGCCCAAAAGGTTTAGTCAACCTAACAGACCCCTTCAAACCCTGACATGTATTACTAGCCAATAAGTCATACCTCCCGACAAAAATAGGACCGAGAATGGGACCGACGTAAAAGATAACATGCAAGTAAGTTCCACCGGAAAACAAGGATCAAGGATATACTCTTAGAAAGAGATATGATGCGCGTATCTAGCCTTCAGTCTTCTAAGTTACATTACCTTGAGCTTAACTCCACTGTGCTTTGACCATCTTTTACCTCATGATTTCTTAGCTTCTTAACTCTTATTTCTAAATATGAGTTGGAACCCATTTCATTGTCGCCTCTCGTCTTCCTTTTTCACTTACTCTTCTATCATTCTTGGCTTAAACATAACTATGACCTCATGGTTTCATGCAAGCTCTCCAAAATTCACCAGTGAATCCTGGATCTCGTTTACTTACTATAAAGTATTCCACGCAGCAGAACTTTTCTTGAAAATACCAATCCACGTTGCCAATTGCTCTCACTAACGTGATTTTCTATAACTCATGCTTGAACGAAATGACCCATCCGCCTGCGAATGATAGGCCGTACTTAGATTCAGTTGCTTGCCCATGACTTCCCGTAGACTATCTCAAAACTGGCTAGTGAAGATTGAGTCATGGTTACTAACTATACTTTAGGGAACCCCGTGCAACCGCTTTATTTCTTGAAAGTAAACTGTCGCTAGCTATGATGTAGTCCTTTCGCTCTTTACCGGAATGAAATGAGCACTCTTCGTGAGTCTACTTACTATGACCCACATGCTCGTATTCCCTTTCCTTGATCTAGGCAGTCCATCCACGAAATCCTTCGTGACGCTTTTCCCTCTTCCATTGCGGGGACCTCCAATGGATATAATAGCCCACCGGGCTTCTATGACTTGGCCTTTAACCTGTTGGCACAACATGCATCTTGGGACAAACTCGGCCACCTCCTCGGGTGATGTGCATCTTCAAGAACCTTCTTTCTCTCATCGCGTCTTAGCCATCCCTTGTCATCTATAGCGAGGTGACTTACCATCTCGCCTCGAATCAACTTGTCCATGATCTCGACTAACTGCGGGTCTTCCTTCTGTGAAGTCCCTACTTGATCCAGAAGGGTAGGTCTAAGCTCAAGGGACGCTAACTAACTAATTAAACTGAGAGAACTTCTTATTTCAATTGTCCTCGTCGGAGCTTTTCGGTTTTGAACCGCGACCACTAAGCCTTGCTTAGAAACTATGTACCCAAGAAATCTAACTCCTTTTTCTCCAAAATGACATTTGGAGGACTTGGCTTTCAACTGATGCGCTCTAAGCGTATCCATCACCTCCTTGAGATGTCTAGCATGTTCTTCCTCGTTCTTTAAGAAAGTCAGGATATCTTCTACAAAGATTACCACAAACTTGTTCAGGAACTCCCTAGGCACCCTACTCATGAAGTCCACGAAGTAGGCGGGTGCATTAGTTAAACCGAATGGCATGACCAGCCATTCTAAGAATCCATCTGGAGTTCTGAACGCAGTTTTGCCTATACTATCCTCAGCTACTCTGAGCTGATGGAATCCAGTAGCAAGATCAAGAGAAAACAGATGTTCCTACAAGTTGAACAAATCATCGATCCTTGGTAATGGTTGTCTATTCTTCTTTGTTTAACTCACGATAATCAACACAAAGTTGAAGAGAACCATCTGCCTTGGTAGTAAATACTACAGGCGCTCCCCCATTCAGATATACTTCATCTAATGAAGTTCTTCTCAAGCAACTCCTTGACTTGCTTTCTTAACTCTCATCTTGCGGGGCCATGTGCCTTACCGGCCACGAAACTATCTTGGCATTATCAACCAGATAAATGCGGAAATCTATCTCTCGTTTAGGGGTAACCCCCTTTACTTCACCCAAGATATCAGGATATCCTCGGACCACCCTCACCGATTACAAACTATCGATAGACGGGTTGAGGGATTCAAGATAACACAACATGACGGGACTCATAGGGTTACTAGAAATTTTTAGGGTATTACCGAGGCGAGTCATGAGCCTCTCAACCCTATGCTCAAAAATCAAGGATGGCTCCAAAACTGGACAACCCATCCATGCCCAAAATCAACCCATACCCCATGAAACCGAGAATATAAGCATCACGCGAGAATTCAAATCCACGTAGATAATAGACAAATGGGCGGAACCCCCAATTGGATTTGAAACACACACGGGATCATTAACTAGACTAGTACTTAGGTGCAAACCTTCAACTAAACCAGATGAAATAAACTATGCGATGCACCAAAATCAAACAAGGTACGAACTGGAAAATCAGAAATATATACAAGGCTCTCAACAGAAATACTACCTCGATCGGGAACTGGAGCGACATTGAGAGCATGAGCTTGCCCTCCCGAAGGTCCAGCATGCCGAGTCTGACCCTGGTCTTGCCCTTGCTTCTTCGGGCAATCCCTAGTGAAGTGTCCAAACTCACCACAATGAAAGCATTCACCACTCTTCCATTTTCTCTTCCTACAATCCTTAATAAGATGCCCAACTGAACCGCAATAATGGCACTTCCTCTTGTCGTTATTGCCCTTGCTATTGTTCCCCTTGTTGCATTGACTCTTGTTCTTGTTCTGATTGCCTTGACTGCTCTGACCACTTGGATTACCCTGATTTCCTTTCCACTGGGAATCAATCTTCTTGGCTTGAGTATCATTCATCTTGATCTCTTTCTTGTCACTCCTATTCTCTTCATTGAGTAGGGCCATATTCACCAAACTCTCGAAAGTTGCCCCCAAGGGTATATGAGTCATGGCTAAACCATGTAATGGCTCGTTTAATCCTAGAGCAAAGTATAGGGCCTTCTTCTGAGCTGTGTCAACCAAGTCTAAACCGACCCGAGCCAGTTGTTTAAACTTATCTATGTATTCCCTAATAGTCATGTCCCCTTGCTTCAGTGATAGGAACCTTAGTCCAAACTTTCCTCGAAAGTCATCCCAAGTCTCAATTGGCCTAGTAGCGGTGGTGACCACCCACCAACGTGCAGCTTCTTCCCTTAGCAACCACACTGCCAATAGAACCTTCCTACGGTCATCTATATCAAAGAAGGCAAAATGATCTTCGGTTTCTTTCAACCAATTCCTTGCCTCTACATAAGTCTCCTATACCAAACAGGTACGTGTACTCCCTCCAGAATGGCAAAGTTATTGGCCATACTGAAAACGAAGAAAAGGATAGATTCAGAATGGAGAAAAACAAAGGAATTTTGCTAATGGCTTTTTGGGGGAATAGCCTTTAAAATAAACTAGACTTTTCTTTGGAAAATACTTTATACTTTGTTTTGAAAATAGTTTTCCAAAAGTTTCAAAAACCTTTTTGTTCCTTCTCGTAAACCATATGCTCTGATACCAAATGTAACACCCCACCTCCGCCAGGGTGGCTCTTGCAAGCACTCTGACTTTGGAGGGGCGTTTGAATCAGGTAAACATGCATAATGATATATCAAGGCAGAACAAGAACATATGTATATATGTAAACAGAGTAAATAAGATAGGTAAAACAGCGGAAGATTTCAAACTATTTCAAAACAAGTCTGGTACACATAATGTCAACTTTCCAAATACACAAGTCTAGATAAAAACAACATCACTGAAAAACTGAAATACATAAGTACTATCCCCAAAATAAGTGATAAACATAGCTAGCTTCATGTCAAGACCGTACATGAGCTAAAATCCCACAAGCAAGCAATCCGAAATCCAAGCTAAGCTCCAATATTCCCACCCTGAGAACCTGGGGGGGGGGGGGGGGGGAAACGGAAGAAAAGAGGCAAAAAAAACAGGTCAGTCAAAAAGACTGAGTAAGCCCTACTACAATAAATGTAAACTGATAAAGTTAACTGGCATGAGAAGCAGGGATGAACATAAGGATAACAACATACTATCATGATGATTAACTAACAAGGTAGATAAAGGTGTCATCGCATAATCAGATTTAAGGTTTTTGCACCACAGGTGTACTAGCAAAACTAACATGACTTGAATAAACAAGTATTGATCCCAAGGCCCAAGCTTTGGCCCAATAACATGAAGTGACCCTAATACGCGGTCCAACCAAACGGTCTAGTCGATCGGCTCCCTATAAGCCTAACTCGTCACGTGTTGGTGTCAATGCGGCCCAAACATAATTGTAGTCAGACTGTGCAGGGTCTCCCATCGGGTGTATCAAGCCCTAGGGTGTCAACCCCTGGACACCATAAACATAAGTGCACAGTCTCGATCTACTGGTACCCGTGCATGTTTTCCCCGGCTTCGGACTATGTGCTCGACCATAGTCCGCCCGGAACTACACCGGCGTACCCTTCTGCCGTCGTTTTTGGTCTCTTACCTCAAGTCCAGTAATTGTGCCCCCACCCTAGCCTAGACCCTAGGGTCTTAATGATACGAACTTGGGATTACTGCTGGAGTAGACCCCCATTGCTATGATTTTCTAGTGGGTTAAGTACGGTTTAACCCTTTTACTAATCATGGATTAACTTGGTTAAGTGTAATGATGAGTTCACGACTTAACCCTGATTAATCTACCAAGCCCAAATTGGTTAAGTATTAAGTGGACCATGACTTAACCCTAATCATGAGGCATTAATTAATTTAATGTGCCTTAACCTCTCACATTAGACCTTGTTGTGGTTATTAGTTAAGCCGGGCGTGTCCGGGTAGCTTTACACCACAACTTGGTCTAACCTCGGGTTCAAGGTACAACATGGCCAACTTCTCACATTGGGTCCTATTGTTTGTAGCAACTAGTTTAGCCGGTCGGTTCCGGGTAGTTTTACGCTACAAACTCAACCCAACCTCGAGTTGGTCACACTTATATTTTCTAAGTGTCATGTCCATCATGTTTCCAAAACATATTACAAGTTTTCAAGAATTTGGGTAGACCTAACTTAATAGGTAAATTCCCAATGGGTAGACCTAACTTAATAGGTAAATTCCCAATCTTATGTTTTTATGTCTTTTAAGTTTAACCAACCCCAAACGCAATCCCATCGCTTACATATCGCAATAGCGCATAAAGGATAGAAAGAGGGAACTTGGCATAATCATGACATAAAGGTGTTGAAGCCACAAGTTTAACATGGTGGCATATGAAATGTACATATGTTCATATACTTGCATATTACATTTTTAGGCCTCAAAAGCATGCATAAAACCAAACTTAGCATATAAGTGATACATGGTGATAAATGACTTGTAGAAGTTGCCATAAGTTCACATTTAGCCTCACATGCAAGTTATCATAAGGGATATGATAACTTACATGTTGCCAAAATGCAACCTTTAGCATAAAGCTTGAAGCTTTAAGCTCATAAGCCCAAGATAAGCTTGCATAACATGGTAACATGAACAAAATGATCAACCCAAACTTGCATAACATAACTTGATAAACTTGCATATCACAACATGGCAAACTTGCATAGCATAACATGGTAAACTTGCATATCATAGCATGGCATACTTGCATAACATAACATGATAAACTTGCATATCATAACATGGCATACTTGCATAACATAACATGATAAACTTGCATATCATAACATGGCAAACTTGCATAGCATAACATGGTAAACTTGCATATCATAACATGGCAAACTTGCATAGCATAACATATCAAACTTGCATAACATGACATAGTAAACTTGCATATCATGGCAAACTTGCATATCATAATGATCAACCAAACTTGCATCATTCATTTAACTTTAGAGTATAAATATGAAAGTAGAAAAGGGCTTACAATGCTTATGAAGACACAAAAATATGACAAAGCCCTTATGCAATCAATTAGACCCAAAATGCAAGCTCTAATAGAAAAACCCTTGAGCCAAAATGATCAAAACCCTTGCTTTATGATGCAAATATAGAAACTTGACTTGAATGCAAGCTAATGATGCTCATACAAGCTTGAAAACACTTGTATGCATGGAAAATCTCTCATAGAAATAATTTTAGGATTTTATGAAGAGAGTGGAGGCCATGAGAGGAATGATTTTGCCATAGTTTAGTTGTAGGATTGATTAATGATGATTTAGGGTTAGGTTAGGGGATTATTTATAGAGATTAGGATTAGTTTCAACCTTAGGATTAAACCCTAGTTCCAATCTCAGCCCTCAAAACCGAATCTGGCCCCCAAGCTCAACACAAACCCAAAACGGTGCACCAGGCAAAACTGCCCGGCTGAGCCAAGTCGACAGCCAAGTCGACAGGGCTGTCGACTTGGGTCCAACCAAGTCGACTCCCAAGTCGACAGGGCTGTCGACTTGGGTGCTCTGGCAGGAATTTTCCCTCCTGGCCCAATATGACCTAATATTCAAATTCAAACTTGAATTTGAAATCTGTTTTTTACTTTGAATTTTTTTGAAAACTTCGTTGGGCCTTAATCGGGTCATGCGGACTCCGATTTTCGAAAACTCGGACTCTATTTCGCGTATTTTTCCGAGACGAACGCAATGGCATAGCCCATTTCCCTTGATTCAGATTTACAAATTAAATTCTGCCTTGATTTACGTTATAACAGGTTATTGAAAATACGGGTTGTTACAGGCGGTGCCCACATTTTTGACATAACCGACTAAGTCGATCGCTGCCGGAACTATGGGGCCCCGGACCCCTACCGGCACCGCGTCCGGATCCACTCGACGGCTCGCCTTCGGCTCGGCATATATTTTGACCAACAATAATCGTAAAGACTTATCATCCCAGATTCAATGGATAGTCCGATAATATCAACAACAAGATGGAGACGACCAGGATTCTTCCAAGAGCCATCACCCTCATTTACTGAGGTTATTCAATCCTAATCGACTTCTTTAGTCTTACTGGAAGATCGGCGAGTTAAAAGGTTGAAACACTCAAGCCTGGATGTTTATTGATTGTCTATATGTCGGCTCTCATTCCCTGACGTGGAATCAAAGACATAACCATGGATGGACGAGTCATGTCTACATTCCTAGCCTCCATATCTCACTTCCTGACATGGAAAAGACATAGCATCTATAAGCATGGATCCATTGTTCTCCTGCCGATCAGCGCCTTAGTACCGATAAGATAAGATGCCACCATTAGCGGTTCTGATTTGACTACCTGACCTTTACTCCTTGCCCAACACGTGGGGGAAAGAAAGCGATTCAAAGGAAACACACCCTCATCATTCACCCACAATGGCGGCCTGATTGCCTTTATTATCCCAATACCCCAATCAAGGTCTGATCGTTCTTGGCATTGCCACACCATGAGGATTTGAGAAGACTTCCTTCATCAATTAAAGCTTCAGCGGTCATCACTTGTTAGAGACGGGACAAGTCAGAATGGACTGGCAAAGAATACGCGATACCATTCTCATTCTGAATAATACTCATTCCCTTAACAAGATTATATTTTACCCATATCTTTTATTTTTACATGCTTTATGAGTTATTTATGTGACTAATAACTCTTATGAATTTATGTGTGAATGATATAGGTACTTAGAGTCTGGTACTGATCATACTTCCAATACATGCATGCAGAACTATAGAGCGTTGCCATAACGAGCCTGACTGAAGCGCTCGTTTACAAAACCATGTCATCCGTTCGAGGAAAGTTACACAGCTCAAGATAGATCTGACATGACCACCCACTACTCGGCTCATATGTGGCATGACTCAATATAATTATGCATCGACCTTTGCACTTCAAAGTCCAAATCCGACTTAGAATGGACGCGGCTCGACAATCCATATGGCTAGATCCTATGCTTAATGCCGTCGGATTACATGGACCCAAATAGAGGAGGTAGCATCGCCCATCAACGTACTTACTTTCCAATCATGCATTTTGCCTCCTTGAGTTATTAACAAGCCTAACTCATGCAAATTTGTATATGAATGATGTATGTACCTGAGGTTTGGTACCAATCACCTCTTCCATAATTTGATCAGAGGAACGTAAAGTTTGGCGAACGTGATTCAAATATTCACTCGCTTACTCTTGGCCTGATGCCAACAATCTGACATGAATGAATTTCGATCATCCATTCACTGACTTTTTTCCCTTGACGTAGGGGGCAAGAAAATAAACGCACATGAGTTTGACGTGTCTTATTTTTACATGGGCATAATAATGAGACCTCTTCATCCTCTAGCCTTTGATTTTCCAGGAAAGACATAGAGATGTATTCGAGGATGACATAACAATCCAGCAGATCGACGACTCCATCCCTTGATCCGACGGGAAGAGCGCAACGATAACCGGGACACGATCCCATAATAACTTTTGCCTTCGACCTGGGGACAAAAGAGAAATGATAAGACGAGGATGAGTATGACTCGACCGCTCTCCAATGACATCTTTAACTCTTTCCCATGTTTCCGACGGGAGGAGTTTAAACTCAACAGTGACGTGAACCGACCATTCCTGATGACGACCTTTGCTCTTGACATAGGAGCAAAGTGATGATGCCAAGGCAAATGTGACCCGACTATTTTCCTGACTAACTCTAATCCTCAGAGCTTGGATAGGAGTAAAAATCTAGGACGAGTCTGATGGGCACGCCAAGATTTAAGACCATTTGATCCAGAACACTAACCCTGATTGACGAAGGGAGAGTATAAAGGATGAACAACGACATCCACAACTCTAACCCAAACTGACTTTGGGAGAGTATAAAGGATGAGCCACAGCGTCCATAACTCTAACTCTCATGACTTGAGAGAGTATAAACCTATTGGGTTAGTGTGAATGGTGCACGATGACTTAAGACCACTAAACCCAAAACTCTAACTCTCACGACTTGGGACAGAGTATAAAGGACGATGCTGCGACGTCCGCACAATCTCCATTGCCTTCCGACTAAGGATAGGAGTATAAAAGACTTACGGACCAGACGTCCGGATGACTTAACCTTGTTCCCACCGATTCTAGGGGCACAGGCATAAACTTCTGAATTAACTTTAAACACGTCTTATACACAACCTGTGTTTCAAAGATAAATGGAGGCCACAGACATTATACCTCCAAACTACGACACTTAGTACCTTGACACTTTGACATTTAATAATTCTATGCTAGATGGATTAGCACTCAACATGTTTTCATTTCGAGCTATAATTTATTGTGACTTAAAGATCGACTTAGTAGCTTGCAAGACTAAGCAAACTATTCTTTTTCGAAATACAAGTTCATGTACAGATATAAAACACAGACGTGAGGGCCACACATACATACTCTAATGAAGGGTCATGTTCGAAGGGATGACTTCGACTCCTAATTCTAAACTTCCTACACGACTCAATGCGACGATTGAAAGGAGGCATTGAGAGTGGGAGGTTCATCAACATATAACACGACCTAAGGCAATGTCCAAAGGAGGGCCTTAAGAGTGATATCTGAAATCGACACACATACCCATATGTGATTGACTATAGCTCAAGTGCAACGACAAGTTTCACGTTGCTAGTACAATGAATAGAAAATGCAATGACTCGAGCACTTGGACAACACAATCACTTAAGCTTTGACAGCCATACCTTTTTATGCATGCATGTCTAAATTTGAAATGGGTGTAGTTTGGCCACCTGTCTTTTTCCCTTACCCCTGGACTGCGGGCATAACTATTAAAAGTAATTACAATCGGCATAACTTATTTGCATGTACATAACTTATGCTTTGATCATGACAGGCCACATATGGACCACGAAAGGGGTGCAGAGTGACCATCCATTAACTGATACCAACCTACTTCCCAATTGGAAAGGGAAGAGTGAGAGCATTCAAAGCGACTACAGTCAGACCTCTGCAGCCCAACTTCGATCCTCAGAGCTTGGACGGGAGAGCAGAAACCAGTATGGGTCGAATACCAATAAATCATTTTGCATCCAACTCTAACTCACAACATGATGAGGGAGTATGAATACTGAGAAGACATGGATTTGAAGTTCGCTACTCAGTCAAGCTCCCAATGACTAGGGACGAAGAGTGCGAGCCATGAAAAGCATGAATCTACTACTCGACTATTCTATGCACATTTTCAACTTCCTAAAGTTTCGCAAGATCCCAAACTACAACAAGAAATGATGACCTCAATGGAACCGAGCATGAAGAACAAACCCAACAAGAGTATGATGACTATTTTGGACTATGCTGAAACATGTACAAATGGTGGTCGACTAGCTCCCTAATGATGTTCATTCACTTGTACTTTTTATAAGCTTACTCAAGTCTACAACTAATCAGATAAGAGTAACTGAATTCATTGATGCTCAATGAAATGATCCTCACTTTCCGACTAAAGTGAAGGAACAATGCCTAAACAAGTGTGATTCGATTGCTTGTATGTTCAACTCTAGCTTTCGTTGACTCGAGAGAGAGTATAAGACGACTTGGGTTAGCTAAGACTGAAAAACCTGCAACTCTAACCCGAAACAACGACGGAGAGTATAAAGGCTTAAGGACTGGACGTCTAACTGACTTAGCTCGACCCCCACTGACACTGGGGGCATGAGCACTGGCTTCGTTTATCACCCATCGACGATATGGGCATGAGCGTCAGCTTACTGACTTTGAACATGTCCTTGACTTGACACGTGATTCAAAGGATATATACCATACCTTCCGACTATGACAAGATTTGGGTTACTCATTCAAGCGAGACAACTTATGTGTTCAACATGGCTTGCCTTACTCATTCAAGCGAGGCAACTTATGAGCATATCACTTGGAAGACTCAAATTGCAAGTACATTAAATAGAGAGCAAGACTCACTTTTCTACTGCCTTATGATTTTGACAATCATACTCGACATCGACTCACATGATTACAACAACATCTCGTACTGACTCATGTGATCATTGGACCATAAAAATGATCCGGAGCGATCGTGGATTTCAATAAATATGGTTTGACGTGACCATGGATTTCTAGTCTTCTATTAATATAATCTGGAGTGATCATGGTTTTCTGGCCTTATATTGGTAAGATACGGCGCAATCATGGAACCCCAGCTTGCTATTCCAATGACTCGGGGAGTAAAAAAGCAGTATACGATGTCAGGTTCACATGGCCATCTCTAATTTTCTACACTATCTCATGATTTGGATAACCGAACCATGCACTGACCTGTGTGTGACTAATGGTCTGACTTGACCTTACACTTGACCATGCTCTCGACTTCCATAAGGAGATGACACCATTTGGCGATGACCTGTTTATGAACGACCATGTACAGAAGCCAGCGGCCTAGCTTGACTTAAGATGATTTCATTCGACCTCTTGACTCGACGAGGCGTAAATGATTACTTGTTCATCTCAACTACTCCAGCTTTGAACTTTAGCTCGATAGGTACCATAGATGGTGGTGTGATGCATGAAATGCTATTAAGACAAAGAAAAGAAAAAAGAATTCAAGCTTCATGACTACTCCCAAAGACATGACAATTCGACATTGCTTTCCCGAAGATGAATGACATTCCAAAGAGGTGCAGTTCGACTTATTCAAAGCACATCCTTTCTGCCACACAATGTACTTCGGAGGGCAAAGTGTTGACCCGCTTTTTGGCAAGGCCGTCAACCCATGGACCCATCACAGGATCGCTCAGGATTCGAGCATGGGCTTGGACAAGCCCGGACATTCATGGCTCAAAGTTCCTTGGCTGAAGGGCTCTTGGATCGAAATACTTCAGCTCGAAATACCTAGGCTAGATGGTCTTGAGATCAGCTTACACTACAACAATGACTTGGTCATGAGATCTATTTAATAGACTACGTACTTGGTCCAACTACCTAATCTAAAGCCTATAAACTTGGATCAAGATATACTTATGCTGCCACATATTGGAGGGGATCTCTCCACGTAATCAAGACTCAGCTCCATCATCTGCTATTCACATGGATCAACCGACACATGGCAACTCGAATTGTTGAAGCCTACCGCCTATAAATACACCATGCTACATAACAAATAGGAGGACTTTGGGCTAAGATCTGAGCCTGACTTTATAGCTCATGCATGCCCTCCACAACTCAATCATGGCTGCCAATCACTTTCACCTCAAAAATACTTGCTATATTCATCAAAATCGTCTATGTAATGGAGATCATGACGATCTCATTTATTGCATCTCCGATTTTATGATATTATTATGTGATTATAAAGTGGAAGTAGGCTCGTTAATGCCGAACCACTATAAAAACGTTGTTATCTTGCTTTTTCTCACTTCTTCTGATATTTCTTCATATATCATGCTCAAATCTGACATTTGGCCATTGATGACCCCTTTTTGGCATCAACAATCTCTATATATTCACAAAACCTCTTTTATTTCCTTTACTTTGAAATATTGTTGTATATTCTCAATCCATTAGGATAGGTCCACTTATCAATTTTTATACGGGTCAATGCAATGTCAAGCGGCATATTCTTAATTATATAAACTCAAACAATTTTATTTAATCACAAACTTTACAGATTCAAGATTCAAAACTTTACTTATGGAAATAATAATTCAATTTCCATATCCATTTTCATTCTCAAACTCGTATAACCCCTCCTTTCGTTTCTTTGGAAACCCTATGTAACAACCCGCATTCTACGCATCGGAGGATCATAGAATATTTATTCATTTCTTATATGAAGACGTATGGTCATGTAACTTTGGGAAACGACCATTGGGGTTATTTCCCATGTTCATGATTTTTAAATGACCGTTTTGCCCCTAGTCGATCTTGTTTTGGCCATATCTTTTAATTGGGAAGGAATTTTGACCTGAAACCACTTCCATTAGATTCGTTTGATGGTTTACCTTTCTGTAGAGTGGTCATAATAACTAAACGGACTTACTGTTGAGGAGATATGGCTGAAATAAGGTTTGGAAGGTGAAAAACTGCTTAACGGGGCCAAATAGGGTGATTAGTGAATGGGCCCATAACCCATTTCAGGATTAGGATTATGGGAAGGCTGAAAAGAGTTAGAGTTTCATTCTATTTCAGTTTTCTAGCCTCTACTTATCTCTTAGAAACCCTAAAAATGGCCTCCAACCTCTATATCACCTCCAAATCACTTCCTAATCAAGGATTAAGCTTAGCAACATCAAATCAAGGGAGATCTTCACTAAATCAAGATTAGAGCTGCTGATTTGCATTGTTATTCACGCCCAAACAGAGATTTATTTCAGATATAAAGTTTATTTGTGGCTAAGGTGAGTGATTTGCATAGTTCCTCACTAATTATGGTTAATTAAGGGTAATTAGTGTTAATTAGCGAATATAAACATGGTAAAGTTCTGGAAAAATATTTATAAATTCTTAAATGATGTTTTAGACCTCTGATATGAATTTGGTTTAATTTGGTTAAGTGTTGCTAATCCTATCATTAATTATGCTTGAACATGTTTAAGGGAAAATATGGGGTTTTGGCTATGTTTGATGCATTTTAACCTATCATGTTTATGTTTTGGTGTTTGAGGTCACTTACACTTATTTCTATGACTGTATGATATGCTTTGTGATTGATTAGAATAGACAGAATGGTCGAAAACGCTGTCGAATGGCGTAAAACATTCGCTGGAAAAGTTGCAGAAAATGGTGCAGGCTTTCGGATCGGATCGGAGGGATAGGCTCGGATCGGATAGTGGACTGGGCAAGGGATCATCGAACCGAACCGAGGCTTGGCACAAGGGAAAGCATGGCAAAAAGGAAGGTCAGGAACCCGATCCAAACCGATGGAGCAAGGGTACACCAGCCCGACCCGTCAGGGAGCACCAGAACTAAATCAAAGTACTACGAAGGGACTTGAAGGCCATGACCCGACCCGGAGCACTTGGAAGGAGGCTGATCCGAATCGACAGAGAAGGAGGACTGGGGATCCGAACCGATCCAGTGATGACCAATAACCCGAGATGCAAAGGTAGTCCAAATGGAAATTAGAGCTCAGGATCCAGTTGGGAACTAATGAGTTCACTTCATGATTGGGCTTTGCTGTGGGACGTGTGCTAAGGAGTTGTCGACGTTCATAACTTCGATTCACCACTGAAAGATTAATGTTAGGCTATGTATCAGTGCAATAGAGTCATCATGACTCGAGGGGCAAAGTGATCGTAGCAGGACTATGAGCTAGTGCAGTGGGGCCATTGTGACTCCATGGGTCAGAGTGGACATAGTAAAGGATTATAAGGCTAAGAGCCAGTGCAGTGGGGTATGTACGACTCCATGGGGCAAAGTGGACATAGCGAAGGATTAGTGGTTATGGATCAGTGCAGTGAAGCCGTTATGACTTCATGGGGCAGAGTGATCATAGCAAAGTATTGGGTGATCGAATTGGTGGATATCGTATACTTTACGCACTGAGTGAGAGATTGAGGATGGTTGCTATGTTTGATTGTTTGCCATCACTATGACGTGCACACCCCCACCCCCGTTATCTTTACACCATTTATTCAGTGGCACCTTAGAGTGTTGTACATTATGTAGTGCTAACTCTTTGGTTGCAGGTCCAGGTTCAGGTTCAGGTATGGTTTAGTATACCTGTTATTGTTCTGTTTAGCTGTTTATCGCTCGTACCAGAATTTTTGTCTGACCCAGAGTCTTATGTCTCTTCTTATTACTCTGGGTGCTCTCACGAGCAGACTAGAGACAGGTTAGCTGGTGATGCGCGAGTAGCTGATTCGGAGGCGAGCAGGAGGCTTCCACGTATGATATATATATATATATATTCTCGCTGTGTCGTTGGTGGTCACTACTTGGGCATTAGTAGTGTACCCCTTATCTTTATTTTACCTTTAGAGACAGTTTGAAAAGTTGTAATAATGATGATGTGGAACATAAGCTGTATTTGGATTTTTCACTGCTATGATAGTAAGTTTTTAGCTTATGCACTGTCTCACCAGTTTTGTGTCAAGTATGTTGTTATTATGTTTTGTTCTATGCGCGTGAGACATTCTACAGGTTCTTTGTTGATTCTTCGTCTTCTTCCTTTCCTTCTGACGACCGTTCCGTGCTAAGTAGACATATGTACAGCGCACGTTTGGAGTAAATGTCGGTTGGTGCGGGGCGGGCCATCACACCCTAGCAATTCACTTATCATTGGAATAAGTGAATTTTCAAAACTATACTATTTTCATTAATTATAAAATATTGCTACACAGTTAACTAATGAGTATAAGTATAGTCACACTGCATATCTGGGCCAAAACATGTAAGGTGATACATTATTTTTTATAAACCCAACAGTTTTTATTATTTTTTATAAACCCAACAGTTTTTATTATTTCTTGGTGAGAAATTCGAACTGTTCACTGACCACAAATCATTAAAATACTTATTCTCTCATAAGGATTTGAATTTAAGGCAGCAACGGTGGATGGAATTCTTAGCCTCCTACGATTTTGAAATAGCATATACCCCGGGCAAGGGTAACGTGGTAGCAGACGCCTTAAGTAGGAAAAGGTTGTCCTTGAGTCTGTTGTTTGTTGAACGACGAAGCTTAGAATTCATCTCCATGTTTGACTTTAGACCCTCCGTTGACCAAGTACCTGGTTTGTTAGCTTCCTTGGAGGTTAGACCTACACTTCTAGGACGAGTTGGTGAGGCACAGCAAGACGACCCACAGTTGGTTGAGATAGTAGAAAAGCTCAAAGGAGGGGAGTCATCTAGCCATCTTCGTAGGTATACCCTAGACGATAAGGGTTGGTTACTAAGGGATAATAGTCTTTGTGTACCACAAGACGAAGACTTAAGGAAGGCCATTCTTGATAATGCTCATCGCTCAAAGATGACCATTCATCCCGGCGGAGACAAGATGTACAAAGATATGAAGCGAGTTTTCTTTTGGGCCGGTATGAAAAAGGATGTGGCTGAGTACGTCGCTAGATGCTTGGTGTGCCAACGAGTAAAAGCGGAACAAAAGAAACCCGGTGGGTTGCTTCACCCATTGGAAGTTCCACTATGGAAATGGGAAAGCGTCTCAATGGATTTTTTGGATGGATTACCAAGATCAAGGAAGGGTAATACGGGGATTTGGGTTATAGTAGATAGACTTACTAAGAGCGCCCATTTTATTCTCGTGAAAAGTAAGAGGACTGCTCCGTGGTTGGCTTCTGTATACATTAAAGAGATAGTTCGTTTGCACGGTATTCCTTCTAGTATAGTAAGCGACCGTGATCCCATCTTCACTAGCGAATTTTGGAAGAGTTTACAAGAGGCGGTAGGGACTCAGCTATGTTTGAGCACCGCATATCATCCTCAGACGGACGACCAGACCGAGAGGGTGAATCGTATTCTAGAGGATCTTTTAAGGCTTTGTATCCTAGACTTTGGGGGTACATGGGAAGAGCACCTTCCGTTGGTAGAATTCTCATATGATAATAGCTTTCAGTCTAGTATTGGCATGGCACCTTTCGAAGCTCTTTATGGAAGGCCTTGCCGTTCGCCTACATGTTGGTGGGAATCTACCGATAAAATCCTACTTAGGCCCGATATGGTTAGGGAAACCACGGAGAAGATTGATTTGATTCGAAGGAAGATGAAAGCAGCACAAGATAGGCAGAAATCGTATGCTGATAAGAGGAGGACAGATCTTGAGTTTGACATTGGGGACATGGTTTTTATCAAAGTGTCTCTGTTACGGAATGTTGTTCGCTTTGGGTCCGTTGGGAAATTAGCGCCAAGGTTTGTAGGGCCGTTTCCTATAAAAGACAGGATTGGGAAGATGGCATATAGGGTGGAGTTGCCTGAGAAACTTAGTGGAGTACACGACGTATTCCATGTATCACATTTGAGGAAGTATTTGCACAAGACCGCGGAGGTGGTAGAGCCGAGCTTGCTTAAAGAAGTGGAAATAGAGCGTGATGCAACAATTAGACGAGCTCCTACATGCATTCTTGGGTCGGAGATCAAAAAGTTGAGAAATCGAGAGGTCAGACTAGTTAAATTGCAATGGGGAGATGATGAGAGCAACGCTACTTGGGAGACTGAAGGGAAGATGCGTTCGCTATACCCTTTTCTTTTTGAGGGTATGTCTTTTAATTTCTCCTTTATCGCTTAGCTTATCTTATCTTATCTTTAGTATGTCCTCTCATTAGTATCTTTGACCTTTAGTTAGGATAATCCTATGGTTGAAACATGTGTTTGAGACATGTTATGTATGATGGATGCAAAATGGATGCAAGTGGTTGCTAGTGGTTGCTCGTGGATGCATATATACACACACTTTAGGCACTAGATCGGCTCAGTCACTACATATTGCATATTGCATAAATGAATGTATTTAGTATAATGGATGTATAATGGTTGTACCATCATATAGATGCTGCATTCGGTTGAATGGATGTGCACGCATATAGAAGTAGTATGTAAGCAATTAGGATCTTTTGCATACATGATGGATGCATGGCACTATCATGAATTGCATCAAGGAGGTCAACTGAATCAGTGGACCGCCTAATTTTGCATTAGATACGGACATATACACACACTATGCATTTAAACATAAAAGCATTAGAAGTCTATAAGGACAGTGGATGCCAGTGTTTGATGATTGAGTAGATGGTTGATTGGATGTTAGGTTAAACATTCTCCTTGATTTGAAGATTTCGGGGTCGAAATCCTTTAAGGAGGGGAGAATGTAACACCCCGTAAATCAGTTAATACAAATATTCACAAATTAAAAGAATTAATATTGAGAATTTGCACGAAATAGCCTTAAAAAGGCATATAACAAATTTGAGATATGTGAATTGCCTTAACAGGCGAAAAATGGAAGTAAGACATTAATTGGAAAATTAATGTGTAGAAATGGTCATAAGTTAATTATGGATTAATTTGAATTCATGAATAGGTGCGTGTGTATATATATATATATATATATATATATATATATATATATATATATGGGCAGTAAATGTAAACATGAATAGAAGTTTATTAATTTGCTGAGTGTCTGCTGAGTCACTTCTGACTCATTGCTGAGTCAATAAGATAAACCCCATTTGGTCTGAATGGCTGCGGTTATTTCTAGGTTTAATCTAATGGCCTAAATGAATCCTAACATCTATAAATAAGTGGGTAGACGCTAACCCTAAATCACTTGAAAAATTGGAGAGCTACCGACATGCCGTTGCCATGGAGTTCAGCATAGCCGTCACAAACTAAAGAAGAAGAAGGCCTAATCTACAAACTAAATCTACTCAAATCAAATCAAAAGTTCTCTCTCTTTCTATTTCTCTTCTTTAAAATTGTGAGTATGCTGATTCTCACAATGTTATTATAAAATAATTCGATTAAGTTATGAATTGGATCACAAGAAAGTGATATGAATTGTTACGTATTTGTAAATTTTGTTATGGATCTCTTATGCTATTATGTTATCATATATATATATATATTGTTATGTTGTAGTGATTGTGTTGTAAATAATCCTATGCTATGTCATATGTGATTAATCATGCTATGCTATGTTATAAACCATGTTATGCCATGTTGTAAATCATGCTATGCTATGTTGTAAATCATATCAAGCTATGTTGCAAATTATGATATGCTATGTTGTAAATCTTACATATGTTGTAGATCTCATATTATCATATATGTTGAAATACTTATGTTATATGATAATGATGTCAGGTTAAGTTGTGTTGAATCGTGCAAGTTGTAAAATCATGATGTTATTATTTATGCGAATTGGATCATGTTTAAAGTTTATGTTTTTTTTAAAATAGATCTTGAATATGGGAATTTGCCTATTAAGTTAGGTGTACCCATATACATGAATCTATGATTAAATGAATTTTGATTTTTGGGAATTTGCCTATTGAGTTAGGTGTACCCATATAAAACCATATTGTTTATGATGTTGATTCACACATGTCCAATACAAGTTTATGGAACTTGATCAAAATCATATTATGTGAATTATGAATAAGTTGACACCCTTAGACCCATGACATGTATAACCTTATGCAAGTTGTAATTTTGATATATGCAAGCTTCACCCCTTGTTAGTATTCATTTAGTCACATATATATGTTGTTGTTGTGAATATTTTCTTTTATGCTATGAGTTAGACTAATCGGGTCTAGCATACATTTTGCGAATAAACGTTCAAACGTGGGGTAAGGGTAATATTAGGAAATTAATAAATTGGGTGCAATTGATATGATTTTGCATGCCTTAAATGGATGTCCATAATTGAGTCAATTATGGACATTGCTAAATTTGGAATTAATTAATAATTCAAATAGGGAATTATTAAAATTGGGGAAAGTGGATTATTAATAATAATCAATGCTTAGGACACGAGGTTGGACCCGTTTGTGACGTAAACCTGCCCGGACCCGCCCGATAAATCCAGTAGTCACAAATGTCGGCCCAATGTGAGAGGTCCTAGGCCCAAACTAAAGCATAACAGTTGTAAAGACACGAGGTTAGACTCTTTTATGGTGTAAGACTGCCCGGACCCGCCCGGCAAATCCAACTGCCATAAATGCCAGTCTAATGTGAGAGGTCTTTATGAGGTTATGGCCTTAATGAATTAAGAAATACTTAGCCAGATAATCATGTAAGGTGGGACATGGGGGTTAAGTAGGTGCCTTGGGTGGCATGAGGAATCTAGTGGTTGCCTTTAGAGGCATTTGAAATACGATTAGACTTAACCAAATACACATGTAAATGAACATGACTAAGTGGGTTAAGTGGATGGACTAATGGGACAAGCTTAGGTGGAATGCTTGTGGGAAATAATGGGGGCCCATTTAAACCAGTATCCCAAAACGTATCTTTGTGGGCTCGACCCAAGTCGAGGACGGGACACGCATACTGGGTTTGACTATAAGAGGCCAAAACAGGGAGCGGTGGCAACGCAAGTCCAACGGGTTTCATATGCGTGTGTGGACCCGGGCTGGTAGGTAAGACGTTGTTGCATCGTGTAGGTATAAGCCGTGCATCTCCGTTATATCGGGTTGCCACTTTAGGGGAATGATACACCCCACTGTGGGGCCAGCACGGGTATCTACGAGTAGGGAGCCGATCGAAAAATGGAAAGTGGGGTACACCTAGTGGAGATAGGGGCAGGCGGCACATATGTAGTCAGCTAGGAGTACGTAAAGCCATTAAGAATGTTTCTAAGTGAAGCTAAGTGGGATCAATCTTTAGGGTGACTGGTGTGGTGCAGTATAGTGTTTATCCTTAGTATTTAGGAGCGCCTATAACGTTTCCTTTAGCGATTGTCTATGTCCTTAATCTGCTCTTTCATAGACATTTCCTTGTTTTCCAGCTTATGCCTTAGTCCAGTTATTTTGATAATAGTATTGTAGAATTATCATACTCGCCAGACTTTATGTCTGACCCCACCCCCCCTCTTTTTCATCCTTTTCTCCCTTCAGGTCCTCAGGTTGGGCCAAGTTCCAGTGGAGTCTGATTGGATTGCTTATCTCTTGGAAAGCTTGGACTGCTGAAGTAAAGTCCAGCTTGTTATCTTTCTTTTTAATGGCTATTTATGTAATGGGATTATGTACTTGTTTTATCAAGATAGATATTGTACTTGACTTTGATTATGGTGTTATGATGTAATCAAACATGTTTTGACTTCTGCTGCAATTGAAATAAATTTTTAAATTTCCAAGTACTATTTTATATCTGTCTTGTTGAAATTTTACTGTTCTATATTCACCTAAAACCTCCACAGAAGTTAATGCATTCCCTTTGTGAGTGACATTAATGGACGTGTGGTGTTACACACAACATACGCCTCATTCCAATTCAGCAGTCACTAACCGTAAATTAGCAAGAGAACAATTTCCCAAATATTAACCTCGAAGGCCGAAACCAACATCAGATCAATACCCAGAAAACCATCCTTCTTGACTAACCTACAGTTAATTTCTAAATTTCACATTCTTAGGGAAAGGTTCCCCTTTAATTTTATCAAAGATAAATTTTTTTAAATTTATTCTTTAATCTTCCTTTGGATGTCATTTCAAACCAGATTATGGTTTTCCAAACTAGTCGGGATTAGCGAACCACACCGAAGTAATTATTTTATTTTATTTCCCCATCCCAACCTATTCATCCCATGAAGCAAAACTAGTAATATTCCATATCTAACACCACGGTGTTATTGGTAAAATTAATTACCATTTCACGTTCAAATCTAATTAAAGATTTAACTATCGCTTTGGAGCAAAACTGGTGATACACCATTCTCGCTCACTTTCCAAATTTGATAATTTTCATTATCAATTCACATTTCAATCTAATTACAGATTCATTAAAACTCCCTTTACTGGGTTAAAGAACTAATGTCATTTAAAACACAGTTCACGATAAACCCAAATCACATTCTATTTATTATCAGGTTAAAGAACAAGTGTTATTTAAAACACTGTTCACGATAAACCCACAAATCAATTCTAATTCAATTCCACTCAAATATATTAGAAATTACGATTATTTAAAATCCCTTTTAAATCCAATTTATTTATTTAAAAATAATTCGGTTTTGAATTTAGTTCAAAACTAGTTCATTTCGATAAAAATCTATTTTTATCTTTTCAAATATGGAGTTTTTCATCCCAATTTCTCCCAAATCATTTCTTATGATTTTACACAAATTATTGATATTTTAAATAATTTTATCAAGGCCCGTACAGTCGATTTCCAACAACGGCCATCGAACTGCACTTACAACGACCTTTTCCAAATTTGATTTGGACATATCTCCAAATCCAACCGTTAGATTTCAAATTTCTAATACTCGTTAGAAAGCTCTTTTCGATACGAATCCAACTGTTCTGGTTTTAGGAGAATCCGATGGTCGGATCTCCCGTAATATCCGTTCGAAGTCAATGGTCGAAATTCGCGAACTACCGCGGCGCGGCGCGTTCTATTCAGGCCATTATATTATATATATATATATATATAATATAATATATACTTCGTCGATTTCCTTTTAAAACGTATTTTATAAATCGTTTTAAATTTGTTTCAAATTCATTTCAAATTGATTTCAATTCAAATCGATTTTTAATTTAATTTCAGTTCGTTTTCAATTCAATTCAATTTCAATTCGAATTCATTTCTATTCAATTTCAATTCTATTCAATTTCAATTCGAATTCATTTCTATTCAATTTCAATTCTATTCAATTTCAATTCGAATTCATTTCTATTCAATTACAATTCTATTCAATTTCAATTTGAATTTGTTTTCTTTTCAATTCAATTCAAAAACGAATATAATCGATATAAATATCGTTCACGTCAAAATAGCGCATCTCTAATCAACACGACTTTATATATTTCAATAATTCCGTTATTCTATTCAACAAATGAATATTTATTTTATTCAATACGTGAATCTATATTTTTGTCAACACATGACTAATCTCAACGAATGAGTACTGTTCACGTGTGACTATTTTTGTTATTTAATATATTTTATAAAAATTATGGTATCTATCGTTTGATTTCAAATCAGACTCCAACCGTAAATTAGTAAGAGAACGATTCCCTAAATATTAACCCCGAAGGCCAAAACCAACATCAGATCAATATCCAGGAGACCACTCATCTTATCTATTTTCCAGTTAGTTTCTAATTTTATATATTATAAAGGTGTAAATTTTATTGTTAAAATATTTCGTTCAACACATGACTAATCTCAACGGATGAGTAAGGTCAACACATAAACCTTTATTTGATAATGATAAAGATGTAAATTTTATTGTTAAAATATTTCGTTCAACACATGACTAATCTCAACGGATGAGTACGATCAACACATGAACCTTTATTTTATAATATTCTTTATTTTCAAAATTGGAATGAGGCCCAATCAATTACCATACAAAGTCAATTATATGGATTCCATACAACAAATGTACATAATAGCAACGATACATAATCAACCATCATCCAAAGTGCACTACACTGTATAAGCATCAAATATAGATATCTAATGCTTATAACAGCCTGTCAATCAATCGATCGACATACAACTAATTACTGGGATTAGTGTATGCCGTAATTTATCCCAATACCCGTGTGGGGTTTCAAATCAACAAACACAGATTTTATTTGTGCAGTTGGGCGATGTGTAAAATTTATCGTCCCAATCAATGTCCTTCAAATAGGTGTACATAAACAAACCGTCCGGTTTGTAAATGGATATTTATTTATTCACATTCACGTTAAAAATTATATTTTTAACGATTATTAATTTATTTCAATACATGAATCTATTTTATTATTTATTTCACATCAACATCACAAACAAATTCACAACACAACAAACAAGCATACAAGCCGTCCATGGTTTGTGGACGACGGGTGTCGGGTGTTACTAAACACTGTCTGCATCCTAGTATACTTTTATTACTAGAAAAGGAGATTTAAAGTGAGAAGTTCTCACAGAGGGATCCACTCCGCCATGCTTTGCTTTTGAACTGCTGAATCGACTGATTCTGCTTGAAATTCCAATGCAGTTCTTTTCACGTTGTTCAAATAAAAATTATATTTTTATTACTTCATTTCAATAAATAAAAATCATATTTTTATTGTCTCTATTATATAAAAATTCTGTTTTTAATTCGCTACTTATATCAAAATCGAATTTTTATTTCGCTACAACACATATAAAAATCGTATTTTTATATTCGTACTTATATAAAAATATATTTCTAACTTACCATTCGAATAAAAATTATATTTTGAACCTTCCTATAATATAAAAATTATATTTTTATATTTCTACTTCTTATATAATGATTGAATTTTTATTATCATAACTATATCAAAATTATATCTTTATATTTCTACATTAATAAAAACCATATTTTTACTACTCTACCTAAGTAAAAATCATATTTTTAATTCGCTGCATGCTTAAAAATCACATTTTTATATTATCACTTCATGTATAAAAATTATATTTTTATATCGCTCTTTTCATATTTTTATCTTACACATGTAATAAAAATCATATTTTTAAACCACTACTTTATATATAAAAAGTATATTTTTATCATGAAGCTATTTATATAAAAATCCGAACTTTTCTATGTTATTTTCTATATATAGATCTGATCTTTTCTACTGATAAAAATCATGTCTTTCTATATTTTCAAAATCAGGTTTTAAAACAACTTTATTTCTATTTAAAATCTGAGTTTAAAATAATTTTCTTTCAAATAAAAAAAACCGAATTGCTTTAAATAGATAATTAAAAATAAATAACAAAAACAAAAAGATAAAGGGGAAAACTTACATTTTGAACGGGACTTTCCAGTGGAAGGGGGGTGTTTCACCATCGCGCTCACGTGCAGAGGAGGCGGAGGAGCTGCGTCGGAACCGCAGGTGGCGGCCTGGTCGGAGGCGTCGGCCTAAGGCGATGGCACTGCCTTTGGGTTGTGGTCGTTCTCTATTCAGGTTTGGGGGCACTGATTTGGGCGCGGGGTCCTTCATCAGAGGGAGAGGAGGAAGAATGGGAGGGGGGGCTGATGTGCGAGAGGAGGTCGGAGGCCCTGGCGGCGCGAGGTGGACCTGAACGGGGGGGAGGGGGGGCGACGCGATTTTTAGGTTTTTTTTAATCTGATTTAGGTTTTGAACGACATAGGGGGCTCGCGTTGACTAAGGGATGGAGAACGGGAGGGGATATTAAAATTTATATTATTTAATTAATTTACTTTTTCACAAAAAGTTGACTCTTCTTTCGAACCCCAAATCGAACCCACCGACTGTCGTCTATAGCTAATTACCCTTATTCCGAACACAATGGGATATGTATCGTAAGCTGATTCGATCATTTTGATCAGTTTTCGTCAAAATCAACATATAACTCTATATATTGAATTCGAACGCATATTTCAATTTACCGGGGCCACATACTAACAAGAAAAATTCCAGAAAATATTTTCTAGTTTTGTATTGACGATACGGTCCTAACAAAACTAGTTTCGTCGAATTCTGAGACCGTTTGAAAAATGGCCATTTTCCAGTCGATTAAAATCAACTAAAACTGGTCAAACGCGTTTTCCTTTGCCACGCTCACATATGGATTCGAAAAATTACGAAATTTGAAACCTAGAAATAACTTGACATCACGGATCCAACAAAAGCGGTTTCGTCGAAATCCGAGGTTGTTTGCAAAATGGCTATTTTTAAGGGCCTGAATTTCATAGCGACTATTCAGAATTTTCAACTGGACGTATCTTTTGATTCCCACTATGAAATTTCGATTTCTCGGATTCGTTGGAAAGATATTCTCCATTAGATTCAAATATTTTTGGTTTCACTAAAATCCGGTTTATTTTGCACCCGGTATGTTCATTTGAATTTTGAAATCGAATTATCGAACTACCACGCCATTTTCAATTCCTTTTATAATTTAAAATAAATATTTATATTCTAATGACGATCTATATAATATATACCTTCGAATTCCATTCAAAGTAAATTTCTCGTCGATATTGTTTAAAATAATCATTTTAAATATTCAAAATTCGTTAAAATGGCCAAAATAAAATTTTTAAATTGGCTCGGATTTCCGGGTTATTACAATCTCCCCCACTTAAAACTTTTCGTCCCCGAAAAGGAACGAAGCTGAAAGTTGTTTAATAAATCAACTCAACTTCCATTTTTTTCACTACGGCTTAAGTTCTTCAACTTTTCAGTTTCTAAGAACTTTTCAAAATTTTCAAAAATTTGGCAACACCCTAAATTTTCGAAAAATTTCGCCATAACCTCCCCCGCACCGGGAAAATCCCGAAATTTCCATGCAGGCCCTCTGATCTCAAAAAGAAAAAGAAAAAGCCAAGCGGCTAGAAATCGGCTCATAAAATCATCATCACCCAAAAAAAACAGTAAATTATGGTAAACATGTACCTATTTGTCGGGCAAACAAATTTTATTCTTCTGCTCTAGCCTCCTTGCTATGACCTGTTCAATGTAAGTACATGTATATGCATGCAAATGCGACAAATTTCAATACAATTCACTATTTGATTCAATGTGGTTAAAGGTTCAACATTTAATTAATCAACCAATAATCAAACAACACAACCATCAATCAATTAGTTGATTAGATTTTCAAATTCATTATTTTGATACATAGTCAAAAATCAGATTTTTGATGCCAAATAATAACAATATGCTCTATCTAATTTTGGTTCTCACACCAGTCTAATGGAGACATATAGAAATCCCATTTTCGTCACTCGAACATAAATTCTGACGATGATCGATCAATCATCATAATCATCTCTGGGCGACTAGAACGTGATTCTATATCTACCCAATATATTAAAATTTCGAATACACGCGGATCAGACGTATACCTAAAATCTGTATATACTGGATAGTCCAAATCAATATAAATAAATAATCAAATATGAATAATTGATTTAAATTTTCAAAACAAAGTTGTTTTCACTTTTATTTCAAAAACACTACTCTTCACACTCGTTCTAGGATACTACTAATCCCATCTCAAACGAGTCAATCTCGTTAGATATTACTAATCCAATATCTGATGAATTCTTTCGTATGGTTCTAATGTGTCTTGTTCTTTGAGCTTTGTAAACCAAAGCTCTGATACCAACTGTGACAACAAGGAATTTCGCTCAATCCGAATCAGTCGCTAAACCGATCCAGACCATTCGAAACGCCTGATTGTTTTGAGAACACAACAAAATAGAACGCAGACGGAAGAACATTTCATTGTATATTACAACAATTCCATTAGAATACAAGAATATACAGAGTATGAACAAATATTATACAACAAAGAATATCAGAGATTTAAATACAATACTGCAGCGGAAAAACAATATAAAACATAACTGAAAGTAATACACGGATAAGAGCTTTCCGAGCATCGTTCCAGCTGTAAATCAGGATCCTGTGAATATAAATCTGCAAAACCAAAACTACTAGCTGCCCGTGTAGAAAATAGGGGCACCCAGAGTTTAGGTTAAAACAATAAACTCCAGGTCAGTCATGTGACTGGTGTGAGAACTAAAACAGTTATTTATCTTTATTTTCAAAGTTAGGTAAATCAAGGGACCACGCCGTATAACATGGAACGGGTTTCCTCCCAAGGACACAAGTGCATAAAACAACAGCGCAATGCTAAATAAAGAAAAATGAAGCTATTATAAGACCCAGGTCCCATCACATAATGCAACGCAAGTCGGAGGATAGGGTTTTTACCTTATAATAGCCAAGAATGCTTGATACGTTTAAAACAAATCATTTGATACTATTATAAGTGCATATTGTATTAAACATCTTCAAATTATAAGTATCAATCATAGACGGCATAAGCGCTCCATCCCACTATGTCTCCATACTAGGCTCTACAAATAAAACCGAAATACACGTATTAGAAATTGGATTTCCATCATGGTGGCTCCTGATTCGAAAGATCGATCGCGTAGTGCAAT
Source organism: Allium sativum (assembly GCA_030737875.1). NCBI lineage: Eukaryota > Viridiplantae > Streptophyta > Magnoliopsida > Asparagales > Amaryllidaceae > Allium > Allium sativum. The sequence continues at coordinate 295,565,515 of CM060912.1, forward strand.
TCCCCACGGCTTACGTCCCAACAAGAGAAAACACCGTAATGCACATCCGCACTTTTGGGACCAGAGTATCACCGCGGCTTACGTCCCAGCGAGAGAAAACACCGCTTACTCTATCCCTGAGCACTAAGCTCATCTCGGTCGACCGAATCAACGACACCACTAAGGTGCCCATCAACTAAAAAGCATACTAATCAAACCATCAGTTTACCACCATACCGGGGTGTGAGGCTCGCGAATCAACGCTATACACAAAGCCATGCTATATCAAAGTTGCGCTTTGATCATCATCCACCAAACTTTGCTTTTCAACAAAAGTCTGGATCACTGCATCTCAGCATGCCACACTATCAATCCATATCGTACCACTGATTTCTGCCAATATATAGCCTCTGAGCTCGTATGTCTCAGAGAAGGGCATTAAGTAAGAGAATAAATTCTCCGCCGCCAAAAAGATATATATTTAGCAGAGATCAACGAATACAATATAAAGGAATACAATGTCAGACACACCATCCATTTACTAGTCCGTTCTAGGTCTGAACGAAACCGGAGGCACTTTCCTCGCATATCCATCGATCCCCAAGTGCGTCTGGACGACCACCAACTATTTCCCTCCTCTTGGTTGTACAGCCCAATCCGGATCATCAGTAATCACCCAAACGATGTGAAGACTTCCGGTCTTCGACCACTGTCATCATCTTCGACTTATCGTCGAATCGGTTATTCAGAATGGGTATAAAACCCGACCTTTCTGAATGACCCGCGTATAATAAACAAATGTTACACAAACACAACATACGCCTCATTCCAATTCAGCAGTCACTAACCGTAAATTAGCAAGAGAACAATTTCCCAAATATTAACCCCGAAGGCCGAAACCAACATCAGATCAATACCCAGAAAACCATCCTTCTTGACTAAACTACAATTAATTTCTAAATTTCACATTCTTAGGGAAAGGTTCCCCTTTAATTTTATCAAAGATAAATTCTTTTAAATTTATTCTTTAATCTTCCTTTGGATGTCATTTCAAACCAGATTATGGTTTTCCAAACTAGTCGGGATTAGCGAACCACACCGAAGTAATTATTTTATTTTATTTCCCTATCCCAACCTATTCATCCCATGAAGAAAAACTAGTAATAGTCCATATCTAACACCATGGTGTTATTGGTAAAATTAATTACCATTTCACATTCAAATCTAATTAAAGATTTGACTATTGCTTTGGAGCAAAACTGGTGATACTCCATTCTCGCTCACTTTCCAAATTTGATAATTTTCATTATCAATTCACATTTCAATCTATTTACAGATTCATTAAAACTCCCTTTACTGGGTTAAAGAACTAAAGTCATTTAAAACACAGTTCACAATAAACCCAAATCACATTCTATTTATTATCGGGTTAAAGAACAAGTGTTATTTAAAACACTGTTCACGATAAACCCACAAATCAACTCTAATTCAATTCCACTCAAATATATTAGAAATTCCGATTATTTAAAACCCCTTTTAAATCCAATTAATTTATTTAAAAGTAATTGGGTTTTAAATTTAGTTCAAAACTAGTTCATTTCGATAAAAATCTATTTTTATGTTTTCAAATATGGAGTTTTTCATCCAAATTTTTCCCAAATCATTTCTTATGATTTTACACAAATTATTGATATTTTAATAATTTTATCAAGGCTCGTACAGTCGATTTCCAACAGCGGCCATCGAACTGCACTTACATCGACCTTTTCCAATTTTGATTTGGACATATCTCCAAATCCAACCGTTAGATTTCAAATTTCTAATATTCATTAGAAAGCACTTTTCGATGCGAACCCAACGGTTTCGTTTTAGGAGAATCCGACGGTCGGATCTCCCGTAATATCCGTTCGAAGTCAATGGTCGAAATTCGCGAACTGCCGCGGCGCAGCGTGTTCTATTCAGGCCATTATATTATATATAATATATACTTCGTCGATTTCCTTTTAAAACGTATTTTATAAATTTTAAATTAGTTTCAAATTCATTTCAAATTGATTTCAATTCAAATCGATTTTTAATTCAATTTCATTTCGTTTTCAATTCAATTCAATTTCAATTCGAATTCATTTCTATTCAGTTTCAATTCTATTCAATTTCAATTCGAATTCATTTCTATTCAATTTCAATTCTATTCAATTTCAATTTGAATTCATTTCTATTCAATTACAATTCTATTCAATTTCAATTTGAATTCGTTTTCTTTTCAATTCAATTCAAAAACGAATATAATCGATATAAATATCGTTCGCGTCAAAATAGCGCATCTCTAATCAACACGACTTTATATATTTCAATAATTCCGTTATTCTATTCAACAAATGAATGTTTATTTTATTCAATACGTGAATCTTTATTTTTGTCAACACATGACTAATCTCAACGAATGAGTACTGTCCACGTGTGACTATTTTTGTTATTTAATATATTTTATAAAAATTATGGTATCTATCGTTTGATTTCAAATCAGACTCCAACCGTAAATTAGTAAGAGAACGATTCCCTAAATATTAACCCCGAAGGCCGAAACCAACATCAGATCAATATCCAGGAGACCACTCATCTTATCTATTTTCCAGTTAGTTTCTAATTTTATATATGATAAAGGTGTAAATTTTATTGTTAAAATATTTCGTTCAACATATGACTAATCTCAACGGATGAGTACGGTTAACACATGAACCTTTATTTTATAATGATAAAGATGTAAATTTTATTGTTAAAATATTTCGTTCAACACATGACTAATCTCAACGGATGAGTACGGTCAACACATGAACCTTTATTTTATAATATTCTTTATTTTCTAAATTGGAATGAGGCCCAATCAATTACCATACAAAGTTAATTGTATGGATTCCATACAACAAATGTATATAGTAGCAACGATACATAATCAACCATCATCCAAAGTGCACTACATTGTATAAGCATCAAATATAGATATCTAATGCTTATAACAGCCTGTCAATCAATCGATCGACATACAACTAATTACTGGGATTAGTGTATGCCATAATTTATCCCAATACCCGTGTGGGGTTTCAAATCAACAAACATAGATTTTATTTGTGCAGTTGGGCGATGTGTAAAATTTATCATCTCAATCAATGTCCTTCAAATAGGTGTAAATAAACAAACCGTCCGATTTGTAAATGGATATTTATTTATTCACATTCACGTTAAAAATTATATTTTTAACGATAATTAATTTATTTCAACACATGAATCTATTTTTTATTTATTTCACATCAACATCACAAACAAATTCACAACACAACAAACAAGCATACAAGCCGTCCATGGTCTGTGGACGACGGGTGTCGGGTGTTACTAAACACCGTCTGCATCCTAGTATATTTTTATTACTAGAAAAGGAGATTTAAAGTGAGAAGTTCTCACAGAGGGATCCACTCCGCCATGCTTTGCTTTTGATTTGCTGAATCGACTGAATCTGCTTGAAATTCCAATGCAATTCTTTTCACGCTGTTCAAATAAAAATTATATTTTTATTACTTCATTTCAATAAATAAAAATCATATTTTTATTGTCTTTATTATATAAAAATTCTATTTTTAATTCGCTACTTATATCAAAATCGAATTTTTATTTCGCTACAACACATATAAAAATCGTATTTTTATATTCGTACTTATATAAAAATTATATTTCTAACTTACCATTCGAATAAAAATTATATTTTGAACCTTCCTATAATATAAAAATTATATTTTTATATTTCTACTTCTTATATAAAGATTGAATTTTAATTATCATAACTATATAAAAATTATATCTTTATATTTCTACTTTAATAAAAACCATATTTTTACTACTCTACCTAAGTAAAAATCATATTTTTAATTCGCTACATACATAAAAATCACATTTTTATAATATAACTTCGTGTATAAAAATTATATTTTTATATCGCTCTTTTCATATTTTTATCCTACACATGTAATAAAAATCATATTTTTAAACCGCTACTTTATATATAAAAAGTATATTTTTATCATGAAGCTATTTATATAAAAATCCGAACTTTTCTATGTTATTTTCTATATATAGATCTAATCTTTTCTACTGATAAAAATCATGTCTTTCTATATTTTCAAAATCAGGTTTTAAAACAACTTTATTTCTATTTAAAATCTGAGTTTAAAATAATTTTCTTTCATATAAAAAAAACTGAATTGCTTTAAATAGATAATTAAAAATAAATAACAAAAACAAAATGATAAAGGGGAAAACTTACATTTTGAACGGGAGTTTCCAGAGGGAGGGGGTGTTTCACCATCGCGCTCACGTGTAGAGGAGGCGGAGGAGCTGCGTCGGAACCGTAGGTGGCTACCTGGTCGGAGGCGTCGGCCTTAGGCGATGGCGCTGCCTTTGGGTTGCGGTGGTTTTCTATTCAGGTTTGGGGGGGCACTGATTTGGGCGCGGGGTCCTTCATCAGAGGGAGAGGAGGAAGAATGGGAGGGGGGCTGATGTGCGAGAGGAGGTCGGAGGCCCTGGTGGCGCGAGGTGGACCTGAACCGGGGGGGGGGGTGACGCGGTGTTTAGGGTTTTTTTAATATGATTTAGGTTTTGAACGACATAGGGGGCTCGCGTTGACTAAGGGATGGAGAACGGGAGGGGATATTAAAATTTATATTATTTAATTAATTTACCTTTTCACAAAAAGTTGACTCTTCTTTCAAACCCCAAATCGAACCCACCGACTGTCGTCTATAGCTAATTACCCCCAATCCGAACACAATGTGATATGTATCGTAAGCTGATTCAATCATTTTGATCAGTTTTCATCAAAATCAACATATAACTCTATATATTAAGTTTGAACACACATTTCAATTTACCGGGGCCACATACTAACTAGAAAAATTCCGGAAAATATTTTCTAGCTTCGTATTGACGATATGGTCCTAACAAAACTAGTTTCGTCAAATTCTGAGACCGTTTGAAAAATGGCCATTTTCCAGTCGATTAAAATCAACTATAACTGGTCAAACGCGTTTTCCTTTGCCACGCTCACATATGGATTCGAAAAATTACGAAATTTGAAACCTAGCAATAACTTGACATCACGGATCCAACAAAAGTGGTTTCGTCGAAATCCGAGGTTGTTTGCAAAATGGCTATTTTTAAGAGCCTGAATTTCATAGCGACTATTCAGAATTTTCAACTGGACGTATCTTTTGATTCCCGCTATGAAATTTCGATTTCTTGGATTCGTTGGAAAGACATTCTCCATTAGATTCAAATATTTTTGGTTTCACTAAAATCCGGTCTATTTTGCACCCGGTATGTTCATTTGAATTTTGAAATCGAATTATCGAACTACCGCGCCATTTTCAATTCCTTTTATAATTTAAAATAAATATTTATATTCTAACGACGATCTATATAATATATACCTTCGAATTCCATTCAAAGTAAATTTCTCGTCGATATTGTTTAAAATAATCATTTTAAATATTCAAAATTCGTTAAAATGGCCAAAATAAAATTTTTAAATTGGCTCGGATTTCCGGATTATTACAGATAGGATCAGTAATATCCTAGTATGAGTTACAAAATGAAATAACACCTAGATAGACGCATTTACATTCAAGTATATGTTTCTATGTTTTGAAATATCTTTTCTGTTGACCTGACACTTGATCTGCTATTTGCAGAAGAACTAGAAAATAAGTGCCAAAAACAGAAGAAGTAATACTGACCTGGATATTGAAGCCTTATTTATGAAATATAGAAATCTAGGTGGAAACCCTTCTCGGGTGAAGAAACAATTATGAAAACACAAGCCTGGATTTGTTCGGCTGAGAAAATCTTTGAAGGATTAAAGTTGAGGGATGACCAGAAAAGATTACTGGCCTCCTGGGCACTCTAAGATGAAGCTTTGTTCTGGTGGGATTCGGTTATCAAGGATAATCCAGTAGGTGATATCACCTGGGATAGGTTCAAAGTGATTTTCCTAGAAAGATTTACTCCTCCAGAAGCAATTGAGCGACTATGTGATGAATTTTCTTATTTGATACAAGGAGATATGACCATTCCAGAATATCATAAGAAATTTAATGAACTTTCTCACTTTGCCCCTCATCTAATTCAAAATCCGAAGAGGAAGAATTTGAGATTTATCAATGGGCTTCAAAGAAAATATCAGAACAGTATAATGAGGAATGTGAAGCTTCCATTTTCAGACATGATTTATGAGGCTTATTAGTACGAAGATCTAGACAAGAAAGGTATGTTACAGTACGAAAAGGAAGTCAGCTCTAGTAATAAAATTGAGTCTGAAACTGAGCGTCCTGAGGCCAGTACGATGTCTGAGATCAGTAAGAAGCCCAAGGTAAATTGGAAAAGGGCCAGACCTGAGGAAGAATCAGTAATGACCGCCATATGCCTAAACTGCAATCAAAAAGGTCATCTATCCAGGAAATGTAAGTCCTTGAAAATGCAGAGGAATGAGGGATCGAAATCAAAGAACAAGGTTAAACAAAATAGAAAATGCAATCTTTGCCATCAGGTGGGTCACGTAAAGCAAGACTGCCCGTTGTTCATAAAATCTGAAGCAATACAAGTAAATGAAGTGGCAAAATTGCCTACATCTTCGTCTGCTTAGGAAAGGTCTGATGTTTTAGAAGGCACGCTCAATGTCAAGAACATTCCAGCTAAAGTACTGTTTGATACAGGCGCGTCACGAAGCTTTATTGCAAAGAGTGCGGTCAAGAAGTTGGATTTGAAATTGAAGAAGCTCAAAGAACCATTGACTGTCCAAAATCTAATTGGGGGTTCCATCAATCTCAGTTGGGTTTGTGCAGTACCTGTCTCTTTTTCCTGCTATAAATTCCCTACTATCTCTATCGTCATGAATTTTAATGAATTCGATCTTATTCAGGGATTGGATTGGCTAACCAAATATGAAGCAGAGGTTAGATGCGCCGAGAGAGTTGTTAAGGCAAAGGCCCAATCGGGGAATTATATAACCATACCATGTGAAGGCCCGAATTCAAATAGAAAGGACTTCTGGGCAGCTTTGGATGTTTCTCCAGCTCAAATAGAAAATATCCCTGAAGTCACAAAGAATATTCCTTACCACATCGAAGATATTCCTGTCGTCCAGAATTATGCGGATGTGTTCGAAGAAGTTGTTTGCTTACCTCAGTAGAGAGAAATTGATTTCAAAATTGCTTTAATTCCGAATGCAAGGCCGGTAGTTCACGCTATTCGAAGAATGTCCTTAAAAGAGAAAGAGGAATTAGACAATCAAACACGACAACTCGTATGGAAGGGTCTGATTAGGCCTAGTTTCTCTGATTGGGGAGCAGTAGTGGTGTTTGTCCTAAAATTTGACGGTACTCTACGGCTATGTGTGGATTATCGGGATTTGAACAAGCAGACAATAAAGAACAAATATCCGTTGCCGTGAATCGACGATTTATTGGATCGTCTGAATGGAGCACAAGTATTCTCAAGGATGAACCTAGCTACAGGATTCCATCAACTTCGAATTGTCGAAGAGTGTGTTCCAATGACAGCATTCAGAGGTCCCGACTTATTCGACGAGTGGTTAGTAATACCGTTCGGCTTATGTAACGCTCCAGAATACTTCGTCAATTTGATGAATAGAGTGTTCAGAGGAGTTTTGAATAAAAAATTTCTGGTTTTTATTGATGATATTCTAATCTTCTCTAAATCAAAGGCCGAACATGAAAGGCATTTGGAACAGGTTCTTGAAATCCTCAGAAGGAATGTATTAAAAGCCAAACTATCCAAATGTATCTTCTGGCAAGATGAAGTAAAATTTCTGGTCTATGTCGTATCAAAAGAAGGAATTGCTGTGGATCCAAGTAAAATCACAACTATTCAGAATTGGAAGTAGCCCAGTACCCCTACAGAAGTTCGCAGTTTTCTCGGATTGGCTAGTTATTACCAGAAGTTCGTTAAAAACTTTTCGAAGATATCTGGTCACTTAACGAAGCTTACAAAGAAGCACTCTAAATTCAAATGGACTCCAGAAAGCGAGGAGGCTTTTGAAGAGCTAAAGTTAAGATTAACGACAGCTCCTGTGTTAACCATCATCGATGGCAATCAGGATTTGAAAGTCTGGACGGATGCTTCTAGAAAAGGCCTTGGCGCAGTGTTAATGCAAAGAGGTCAAGTGATCGCTTATGCAAGCCATCAGTTGAAGCCGCACGAGAAAAACTACGTCACTCATGATCTTGAGTTATTGGCTATAGTATTCGATTTGAAAATCTGGAGACATTATCTACTGGGTGAGAGATTTGAACTATTTACAGATCACCAGTCGTTAAATTATCTGTTCACCCAGAAGGACTTAAATTTGAGGCAGCAACGTTGGCTAGAGTTCCTTGCAGCATACGACTTTGAGATTATATACACTCCAGCGAAAGCCAACGTCGTGGCCGATGCGCTGAGTCGAAAGAATGTAATGATCGCCAGCTTTGTTATTACGACTTCCTTGATTAACAAAATATCGATTCTTCAGAAGGATTATAACTTTATTAAGGATATGATCAAAAGGATTCAGAAAGGCGAACCCTCGTTTTTTCAAATAGATAACGATGGAATCCTGAGATTGAAAGGAAGGATTTGTGTTCCTGGCATCCCCAAGCTCAAAAGGGAAGTGTTAGACGAGTGTCACAAGTCCAAGCTGAATATCCATCCTGGTGTGGCCAAAATGTATAACGATCTCAAGCGGACATTCTGGTGGAAGGCTATGAAAAGGGACGTCTCAATATATGTTAGCCGATGCCCTACTTCCCAGCTAGTCAAAAGTGACCAGCAGAAACTGGCTGGATTATTGCAACCGCTAGACGTTCCTGGCTGGAAGTGAGAACATATTTCCATGGAATTCATAGATGGTTTGCCCAGAACCAGAAAAGGAAATGATAGTATTTGGGTGATCGTAGATCGCTTCACGAAGACCGCCCATTTCATACCTGTCAGATCAAGCAGAACTGCTCAGAGTCTGGCGCAGATATACTTCAAGGAAATAGTTAGACTACACGGAGTGCCGCTCAGTATAGTCAGTGATAGAGATACAATATTTACTATCAAATTCTAGGAGGCATTTCAAGTAGAGCTGGGAACAAAAATGAACTTGAGCACCGCTTATCATCCTCGGACAGATGGTCAGACTGAGAGGGTGAATCGTATTTTAGAAGATCTATTGCGGGCTTGTGTTCTAGATTTCGGTGGATCATGGGAAGACCATCTGCATTTGGCTGAATTCTCATATAATAACAGCTACCAGGCGAGCCTAACAATGTCACCATTCGAAGCATTGTATGGTAGACCGTGCCGATCCCCTGCTTGTTGGATCGAACCCGGTAATAAACTTGTGTTGGGGCCAGATATGATCCGAGAAGCTGCCGACAAAGTCGACTTTATTAAGAAGCGATTACTTGCCTCTCAAAGCGGATAAAAGAGTTATGCCGATAGGAAGAGAAGAGATATATCATTTGCTGTTGGCGACTATGTATATTTGAAAGTATCGCCGATGAGAGGAGTTATCCGGTTCGGTAAAACTGGGAAATTGTCGCCCAAATTCATTGGTCCGTTTCCTATTCTAGAACGGATCGGAACTCTCGCTTATAGGGTTAAATTGCCTGATTGGTTGCTTGGAGTTCATGATGTATTTCACATATCTCAACTTCGAAAGCACGTTCATGATCCAGACTTGATCGTGGAAGAAGCCGCTCAACAAGATATTGAAATTACTCCAGAATTAGCTGTGAGGAGAGAGCCGCTTAAGATCATCGACAAAGAAACCAAAGAACTGAGGAACAAGAAGGTTCACTTAGTCAAAGTGCAATGGAGTGGGGATCCGCGAGATTGTACTTTGGAAACTGAGGAGAGCATTCAGAAAACCTATCCTAAGTGTCGAGTGGATATCTCCGATTGACTTCGGTGCGAGGTACATTTACCATACTTTGCATTACCAATTAGTTCTCTACTTTGTTGTTGTTTTCTTTCCATTGATGTGCACTTTTAATTCTATAGTCTGCTTGATTTTAAAAGAATATAGAAATTGATTAGTATATTTTTGAAAAGTTAAAAACAATTTGATTGCTGTTTGCATTGTGTGATAGTAAATTGGATTAATTAAATTATTGAAATGATAGTTAATTTAATCAATAATAGAAAGAATGGTAGAATTTATTCGATTGAATCACACATTGAACTGATTTAAAAATAGATAGAAATATATACTTGTGCATTATATATGTTTGAACAGGTAATTGGATAGCTGTTGAGTAAACAAATTGCGTGCCTGAAAAATAGGTAAACCTTAATTAGTTGGATGCGAAATATTATTATATCAACTCCTGTGAATGCCATTGGATGCGGAGTGCTGGTTATTCTTTGTGTAATAATAAATGTCGCCATAGGATAGTAACAATTAATTTTGAACTACATTACATGGCATACTTCTGAAGATAGGCATACTTCATCATATACCACATAAGCATTTGGAGCTTGTGTGACGAGGTGGAAGATTTACCATACGAGCGAGAGGCTTGTATGGCGATGACTATATTTTACAGGTTGAACTGATGACTGATATGGACTATTTAAAATGTAACGATAAATTGCCAGATTTATAAAAACCCCACATGGGTCTGGAGTTGACAATAATCACGTCTCTCTAGTCATTAGATACGACACATGGACTATTTATTTCCCATACCGGACGAGGTGACGAGGATTTATCCTCTGGAGCATTTAAAATACACACTCCCTCAAGCTTTGACAAGGTGACGAGAATTTATTCTTTGGAGTTATTAACAATACACGCTCCCCTGTAAACACCAGAATATATCACTATAAATATGTGTATGCTTATTAGGATTTATTGGGTACCTAATATGGCCCAATAAATTTCCAAACCTCTCTCCGTACAAAGGAGGTTATGGTGAAATTTTTCGAAAATTCCGGGTGTTAGCCAAATTTTTGAAGAATTTGAAAATTCTCAGAAACTGAAAAGTTGGAGAATGGAAGCCAGATCGAACATAGAGTTGATTAATCAAACCACTTTCGACTTTGTTCCTTTTCGGGGACGAAAAGTTTTAAGTGGGGGAGATTGTAACGACCAGGAAAATCTGAATCAATTTAAATTTGTTTAAATTGGCTAAAATAGTGGATTTTAAATATTTAAAATAAATATTTTAAATAATAGCAATGAAAAGTGAGTTTGAATCAACGTTTGAAAACAAATATAATTAATTCTAATTATAAACAAGGCCTGAAATGGCGCTGCAGTTTCAAAAATTGAATTCAAACTTTGTCGGACTGTACCAGGTGCAAAACAAAAGGAATTTGAGTGAAATCAAAAATATTTAAATCTGTTAGTGAATACCTTTCTAACGAATCTGAAAAATCGAAGTTTCATAGCGGAAAGCAAAAGTTATGGCCAAATGAATTTTCAGAAAGGTCGCTATGGAATTTATATAGCCCGTGAAATTGGCCATTTTGCAAATGACCTCGAAATTCGACGAAACCACTTTTGTTGGATCCGAGATGTGAAGTTATTGCTAGGTTTCAAATTTCATAATTTGTGAAGCTAGTATGTGAGCGTGGCAAAGGAAAACGTGTTTTGGTCAATTACAGTTAAATTGGATCAGCCAGAAATGGGCCTTTTTGCAAACGGACCCAGAATTCGACGAAACTAGTTTGTTGGGACCATATCGTCAAAACATAGCCAGATTTATTTTTCTGGAATTTTTCGAATCAGTTTGTGGCCCTGGCAAATTGAAATGTACGTTCAAATCAAATATTGAATGTTATATATATTAATTTGAAGGAAAACTGACTGAAACAGTCAAATGGGCCTACGAAACATATCCCATTGTGTTCAGAATGACGGTAAAACGCTAGGGACGACAGTCGTAGGGGTTAAAAAGGAGTTCATTAGTGAAAACCCTAATTTTTTGAAATATATATATTCCGACCAATCAGATTTTTTTTATATAAAAAAGAATTTCTCTCTCTTCCCCCCCGATATACGGTCGAAGACCTTCGATCGTTCCCGTCCACTTTAGCGCCGCCAAGGCCATCACCAGCGACCGCCACCACATCCCCTCGACGCGCCTCCTCTTCCTCTTCAAATCCGACCCAACCACCACCCACCTCGTCGCATCTATCGCCTGAATCAAGCCCGCCAAGTTCGCCACTTCCTAGCGCCGCCACGACCAGATCCGGCCACCGATCATCACCAAACCACCCTGCACCGACTCCCCTCTTCTCCCTCTTCCATGTCACACCCTCCAATCGTCACCACATCGCTCGGATTTCGCGAAAAATTCAAACCCTTGTTTGAACCAACGATGAAGGTGATTCCTTTATATGATTTTAACACTTTTAAGTGATACAAAACATTGAAAAATCATATCTTTTTAGTGTGTTGATGAAATTCGATGAAACAGGAGGCACCGGGACTGTGATGACCTCTTCTACATTTTAGAAGAGACCGCATATTTTTCTGAGCCTTCTGCAATTTTTGGTGGAGTGGAACCCAATGTGAGATTTCTAATTTATAAACGATATGGAAAACGACGATGTATAAATTATATAGTCGATGTATGAGTTATATAAGCATTGTACACCTCTTGTATAAGCGTTGTATAAGTTGTACGTTCGATGTATAAGTTGTATATGAGTTGTAAAAATTATATATGTGTTGAAATTGAAGTGAATTGCTTTATATATATATATATATATATATATATATATATATATACGCCCCTCGTCCACAAACCATGGACAATATTTATTGGTTGTGATTGGTGTGAAAATTGATTGATAGCGAATGGTTGATTGGAATTGTTTGTAGTTGATATTGATTGATTGTGGTTGAAAAATACCCGTTTGTGGTTGAGAAATATTTGGTTGCAACCACATTGGATTAGTTTGTGGAAATGAAATAAATATACATGCCGCCTGCGTGCGAACTAGATGCATGATTCCCCATTGTCAAAAACCGCGAGGTTTTAAGGTAGAGCGAGGAGCCGTACTAGGGACGGTCCCAGTTTTAACTACCCTGCCGTTATGCTGCCGAAATTTTGAATAATATTCATGTGTTAGAAATATTTTCCTGGGTTGAAATTTTATTCGTCTTTTGAATAGAAAACCTTCATGTGTGGAATAGAAATTCATTCGTTGAATCATATTCATGTGTTGAATGGTATTCTTGTTTAGAATAAATTGTTTTAACAATAAAAATCACATTTTTATCGATATATACGAACTATAGATAACCTTCATGTGTTGAATCGATATTCATTCGTTGAATTGAAATTCATGTGTTGAATGGTATTCGTGTTTTAAATATAAAAATCACATTTTTATCTATATATATATAAAGTATAGAAAACCTTCATGTGTTGAATCGATATTCATTCGTTGAATTGAAATTCATGTGTTGAATGGTATTCGTGTTTTAAATATAATAATCACATTTTTATCTATATATATAAACTATAGAAAACCTTCATGTGTTGAATCGAAATTCATTCGTTGAATTGAAATTCATGTGTTGAATGGTATTTATATTTTGAAAGAAATTGTTTTATAATAAAAATCCAATTTTTATCACCTATATGAACTATATAAAATAGTCGAGTTTTGAAATAAATTGTTTTATAATAAAAAACCTATTTTTATCACCTATATGAAATACATAAAATTGTCAAGTTTTAAAATAAATTGTTTTATAATAAAAACCCTATTTTTACCACCTATATTAACTATATAAAATAGTCGAGTTTTGAAATAAATTGTTTTACATAAAAAAATCACATTTTTATTATATACATGAATTGATAAAAATAGCGAAGTGTTGAAATAGAAGACAGTTAGATGAAAATATAATTTTTATCAAATGTATGAAAAGAATATAGCTTTGAAATCGAAGAATCGATATATATATATATATATAATTGAAATATATCGGAAAGCGAAGCTGCAGTTCGTATTCTGAAACCGTGATTTCAAACGATTAGTGCGGGAGATCCAACCATCGGATTTTCCTGAAATCGCAACCGTTGGGTTCGCTTTGGAAATATCTTTCCAACGGCACCAACTTTGTAAAAATCCAACGGTTGGATTATCTGGAATGTTTAATTCAAATCTGAAGAAAAACAATGTTAGAATCGATTATATTTATATATATATATATATAATTATATTTAATCGAATAACGACGCTGCAGTTCGTATTTTGAAATCGAAACTTCAAACGATTATACCGGGAGATCCGACCTTCGAATTTTCCCGAAACTGGAACCGTTGGATTCGTTTTGAAAATATCTTTCTAATGATGTAAATTTTGTGAAGATCCAACGGTTTGATTTTCAGATATGTGTAAATCAAATCTGAAGAAAACAGCGCCACGGCCGCGTTATGGCCAGAAGCGTCGTTTTGAATAAATTGGCTATTTTAAAATAAATAAAAATAGCGATAAATCATTATAAAATATTATAAACGATATGGATGTGAAATTTAGAAACTAGCTGAAGGTTGGCTAAGTTTAATGGTTTCCTGGGTGTTGATCAAATGTTGGTTTCGGCCTTCGGGGTTAATATTTGGGAAATCGTTCTCTTACTGATTGACGGTTAGTGACTAATGAATTTAAATGATGCGTATGTATGTTAGTGTTGCAATTGTTTATCATATACGCGAGTTGCTCAGAAAGACCGGGTTTATCCCATTCTGAAAAACTGAATCGACGATAAGTAATCGAAGATGAAGACGATGGTCGAAGACCGATCTTCACCTCGTTTGGATGGTAACTGATGTCCTGCTTGGGAGGCATCCCGAAATATGGATAATGAGTGGTGATCGTCCGGACGTACGTGGAAATCGATGGATATGCGAGGTATTTAGTGCCTCCGGTTTCGTTCAGACCCAGAACGGACTTGCAAATGGACTGTGTGTCTGACATTGAATTTTATTCTGTGTTGATTGATCTCTATTAAATATACATCTGTTTGGCGGCGGAGAATTTATTCTTTTTCTTAACGCCCTTCTCTGAAACGCACAAGCTCAGAGGTTGTATAACGATGGACATCAGTCACATGGCATGAATTGCTAGTGTGGCATGCCTAAGTGGCAAATGATCAGGGCTTCTGTTGAAAAGCAAAGTCTTGTGGTGATGATCAAAGCACCGCCTATGTGGCGTAGCTTTGTTTATAACGTGAATTCGCGAGCCTCACACCCCGGTATGAACCAGAAACGGTAGAAGGACCTCAGGGAGGGCATGCGTTTCTTCCTAGCTAGGAGTTGTGTCGGTGTTTTTACACGGCCTGACGTTTTACTTATGTGGACGATGGATAGTGAGGCGCCTCAGATATATCGGTCGACCGGGACCGATGGAGTCATTCGTTGGCTCATTTACGCCCCATAGGGCGGGGAAACGTATTGTTCAGGAATTTTAATTTACATCGGTGGACCGGCCTTGTCGCTCCAAGGGGCAGTTGCGGCTGTTCCTGAGGCTTGGGCTAGGCAGTCTCGAATTCGGTAAGGACTATCTTTTGCCTTGGTTCAGGACGGAAATCCAATTTCCAAATACGAAATCGTGCGGTTTTGATTGTATATATATATATATATATATATATATATATATATATATATATATATATATATGGTGACATGATATATGCTACCCATGCCGTCTATGATTGATAGTTATGATTGAAATTGTTTTCGAAACCTATAAACACTAATAATAATATCAAATGCTTTTGTTTTATTCGTATCAAGCATATTTTAGCCTTTATAAGGTAAAACTTTATCCTCCGGTTTGCGTTGCATTTTGTGATGGGAACTGAGTCTTATAATGGCTTCATTTTTATAAAAAGCATTGCGATGTTTAAAAGAATTATTTGTTTTAAAGCACTGGCAATCCAATGGAGTAAACCCGTTCCACGAAAGTGGCGTGGTCCTGTGATTAGCCATATATTAAATGTGTTGAGTAGATTTCTCATACCAGTACCATGACTGACTCGTAGTTTGTTTCACTTTCAAACTCGGGTGCCCCTTTTTCTACACGGGCAGCCTTGTATTCAGGTTTTAGCTGGCTTTCTCTGGATAGCTGGAGCTGAAGATGGATTCCATCATTTATATCTTTTTATGCTGTTCAGCTCCTATTGTACATTATGTTTGTTTTTCCGCTGCAGACATATATGTATAGCTGAACTGTATGTGTACTAAGTATGATCCTGTATACTGTGTAACTCTGATGATTACGTTTATCCAGTATATTATATTGTGCATTATCTGGTGTATTTATTTATTTCTGTTCTGCTATTATCTGTTTATGTGTTATATTCCAAAGATTACCCTTGTCACCGTCAGTACGGAATTTGGGGTCGTCACAGTTAATCGTTTTCTCTTTACAGATTGAACGATGAGCCGATACGCAAGAGGTGCTAGTAGAGGGACCAATAATGGGAATGCTGCTGACATGAGGACGATGTTTACCAACCTCATGAGAGAAATGCTTAGGGATGTGCAAGGGGCAGCTCCCTATCCCGCTAATGGTGGTGGTCCAGTAGTGCAGGCGCCTAGTGTCGATTTCGCCAAGCAGTGCAAGGATTACACTAACCTTGGTGGGAAGTCGTTCCACGGGACGGAGTCGGCCACGGATGTTCAGGACTGGTTGGATAGCTGTGATCGTATCTTCGACGACTTTGGTATCGAGGATGCGATGAAGAGAAGGTTAGCGTCTCTCCAGCTTCAAGGGCGAGCGATGAATTGGTGAAATGCTATTAAGACAGCCACTCCAGAGGATCAGATTACTTTGGATCAGTTTAAGGCTTGCTTTAGCGACAAGTTTATCCCAACTGCTCAGAAGTCGGAATTGTTTAGGAAGTTCTTGGAGCTTAAACAGAATGGTAGGGCAGTCTCGGACTATATTGCTGAGTTGGACACTTTGTCGAAGTATGGATGATCCCTTAATCGAAACTCCTGAGAAGAAGAATGAGAAGTTCATTACTGGTTTGGATGGATACTTGGGGGAAAGGCTTATCGACCACATCGATGAGACTTTTGAATCGATTGTGGGGAAACCTTTGAGATCAGAGAGTCTTTACCCTAAGTCAAAGACTGAGGTTGCATCTACAGAAGGGCTGAAGCTGCAAGCAGGCGGTAGAGGCAAGAATACCACTCAGAACAAGAGGAAGCAGAATAAAACTAAGGATGGCCAGAAAAAGAGCAAGAAAGATGTTGAGTGCTTTAGCTGTGGTAAGAAGGGCTATTATGCCAAAGAGTGTCCGTCCAAGCCAGTGGATAGGAAGTGCTACAACTGTGGTCAAGTGGGACATCATAAGGATAAATGTCCACAACCTCATAAGGAGAAGCAGATTGTGAAAGCATATGCTATCGATGTTATTCCTTCTTCGTCGAGTGCCCCAACTGCGGTGGAGAAAGGAAAGAATGCCGTCATTCAAGGTATGCTTTCTATTCATGATGTAACTGTTCGAGTTTTGTTTGATACTGGGGCTTCCCATTCCTTCATATCTGGTGACCTGGTAGATAGGTTGGGACTGGAACCCGAGATAGTCGATAGACCGTTGGTTGTGACGAACCCGATTGGTGGTTCGACTAACCTTAGTATGATTTGCCGAAATTTGGTCTTATCGAGTCATGGATGTATGTTTGTTTGTGATTGCTTTGTTTTGGGCTTTACTGGGTATGGCGTTATATTGGGGGTCGACTGGCTCCAAAGATACGGGGTGGTGGTAGACTGTGAGGGCTTTTTGGTGACAGTTAGGGCGGATGATGGGCAGAGGGTAGTGTTTGGTAGTCTACCTAGTGATGGGGTAATGGCTAGTTTTATAAATTCCCTCGACATCCAGCATGATGAGTTGTCAGATGTGCCCGTGGTTGGCCAGTATCCGGATGTCTTCGAGGAGGTGACCGAGCTTCCACCACACCGAGAGATTGAGTTCCGTATTGAATTAGTGAAAGATGTCAGATCTATAGTGATGCCACTTCGTCATACGGCACCAAGGGAGCAGCGATAGCTCAGGGTGCAAGTAAGCGATCTTTTGAAGAAGGGGTTTATTAGAAGTGTCTCCGAGTGGGGAGCACCAGTAGTGTTTGCCACTATGGCAGATGGTTCCCTTCGTTTGTGTGTGGACTATCGCGAGTTGAATAAGGTGACGAGGAAGAATAAGTATCCTCTACCGTGGATAGATGAATTGTTTGATCAACTGGAAGGAGAAAGAGTGTTCTCCCAGTTGGACCTCACGACAGGATTTCATCAGCTCCGAGTAGCGACTGGTAGTGTTCCGAAAACGGCATTTAGGACGCCGTCTGGATTCTATGAGTGGTTGGTCACGCCATTTGGGTTGACCATTGCACCAGCATATTTCATGGATCTTATGAATCGGGTGTTCAGAGATCAGTTGAATAAGTTTGTTCTTGTGTTCGTAGATGACATCCTTGTTTACTCGAAGACAGAGGAAGAACACAAGGGGCATTTGAAGATAGTGATGGAGGTGTTGAGAAAACACCAATTGAAAGCGAAATTATCTAAGTGTCACTTCTGGAGGAGGGAAGTGAGATTCTTGGGCCATGTTGTTTCAGAGAATGGCATTGCCGTGGATCCTGCGAAGGTGGCTACGGTACAGGATTGGTCTATGCCCAAGAATGCAACAGACGTGAGAAGTTTCTTGGGGTTAGCTGGATATTATCGTAAGTTTATCCAGAACTTCTCCAAGATAGCAGCACCGTTGACTCAGTTGACTAAGAAGAATCAAGCCTTCGTCTGGGACGGAGTGTGTGAGAATGCATTCAAGATTCTAAAAGAAAAGTTGACGTGTGCGCCAGTGTTAGTCATTCCTAAAGGGAATGAAGAAATGACGGTATACACGAATGCTTGTGGTACCGGACTAGGTGTTGTATTGATGCAAGGAGGTAGGGTTGTAGCTTATGCAAGTCGGCAACTAAAGCCGCATGAGAGAAGGTATCCTACCCATGATTTGGAACTGGCAGCGATCGTGTTCGCGTTGAAGATGTGGAGACATTATCTCTTGGGAGAGAGATTTGAGTTATTTGCCGATCATAAATCGTTAAAGTATCTCTTCTCTCAGAAGGATCTAAATCTCCAACAGCAAAGATGGTTAAAGTTCTTTGCTTCGTATGATTTTGATATCGCATATACACCTGGGAAAGGCAATGCGGTAGCTGATCGACGCTAATCTATGAATTAGAAAAGCGTGACATTTGTAATAAATTCTGCAAGCATACAGGTGTGTAGCATACAGGTCGAACACAGGGAGGAAAGTTAAATTTTATTATTTATATGTTTCGTGGGCGAGTTAGACGGAGCTGGAGGTTGATTTTGCAAAACAAAATAAAAATTGAAACTACAAATAAAAGATGCAATTAAATTCACTTCAGATTTGAATCTAATCGGATCTGTAATAAATTCAACGATTAAAGATAAAATAGAACAATGGAAATAAAATTTGCAGAACATAATTTAACGAACAGAAAATAAGAATTAGGATTACCGCTGAATCTAATCAGACGGTCAATCGCTAATGAAAATAAGTGAAAAATACAATTAATGCTCTACCGAATCTAATCGTGTAGACAACACTAATTGCTAAGAAATTAGAAAATAGCAGGAAAAAAAACTTTGTTAATGGCAGAAGAATTACAGAATAATGGATGATTGTTGCGATGAATACAATGGGTATTTATAGGGGATGTAGCCTCCATCCTATATGACTTTTGGGCCAAGAAATATCTCTTGAGATATTCTATTTACAAATAAAAGAGATATGGATATAGATTTGAGATGTTCTATGAAGATTCTCCCTCCTTGATTGCTGACATGTGGCATTTGATTGAGTTGTATTCTGGTAAATATATGTCAAGTCTTCTCCTCAATGGCAAGTAAATATGCAAGATTTTCAATTGATTTCTTTGAGAAGAAGATGTCTAGCTCTTCAAATCTTAGTGCATATGTTATATACATATAAATATATATATATAATATAGCACTAGTCTCTTTATTCTTCAAAGCGACGGTGGCAATGTATATGTTCTTTTCTTCAGCAAAAAAATAGGGCTTTGACGGTGGCTGAACTCAGAACACTCTGTCCAAATTTCCAGGCTTTATCAGTGTGCTGCAGCTTCCTTTATGATTGAAAATTTGTTGATTCCAAGAAGTAGCATTTCCTATGCAATTGGTCTTTAATTGAATGAGGGAGACATTTATTTAACAACCTGTGAAAACACACGAAAATACCCAAAGTAATATTTATTTATTTACAATAAAGATAAGATATGAGCGTAAAAATAAACACATTTCTATGTCAATCAAATACCCCCACACTTATCTTTTACTCGTCCTCGAGTAAAACAAAAGTTAAAAACTAACTAGATAGG
Organism: Allium sativum; assembly: GCA_030737875.1. Classification (NCBI taxonomy): domain Eukaryota; kingdom Viridiplantae; phylum Streptophyta; class Magnoliopsida; order Asparagales; family Amaryllidaceae; genus Allium; species Allium sativum. The sequence continues at coordinate 295,585,983 of CM060912.1, forward strand.
TCACACTTTCGTAGGAAACACGATTGCATTGAGCGTATGCAACAAGCCGTTAAACCTCTAGGTGTCCCTAGTAGGACGAGTGGTGTCTCGTGAGGGTTTTCAGCGGATACTACCCACAAAATCCAAATGCAGTATGCTATGATTCTAATGAAACTACATGAATGCAATGGACATATGCAAATAAAGACGAAAAATGAAAACACGACTTGTTTCAAGAAAGTGGTACAACAAATTAAGTTAACAATTTCTAGTCAGTTGATTTTATTTTAGATACCTCGACTTGTCACATATTTTCAATATAAATCAAGTTTTTAAGTGTTAAATTCCAGTTTGGCCAGTTAGTTCGGTCGATAACATAGTGCAGCCATGAAATAAATTCTTAGTTTGCTTGGCACAGTTTGCAAAGTGGTATTCTAATTTTCTCATGTATGGCCAGTCAAATCAATAAGGTCAAGAAGTGTTTGGGTATCATCGCTTATTCTTTATTCAATAAAATTTTAAGATTTATGATTAAGTACATACACCTAACTAAAAAGACCAAGGTTTACCACCCATGCACTGCCTCGCGGACTAACGGAGAGTGGGTAAAGAGCTTGGCGGATTGTGCAGGCCGACTTTGACTTTGTCAACAACGTGTCGGTAATCCTTAGGTGTCCAATCTCATAAAATGAGACCAAGATATTCCAACTTTGACTTTGTCAACAACGTGTCGGATAGAGCTTGGCGGGTTTGCACACCAACGCTCGATATACAAGCAATGTTGGATACCCTTGGAATACTATTATTATTATTATCGAAAATATAAGCACAAAAGAGAGTTATGCGAATTCAACTTTAACATAACTTAGTTTTAAAGATTTGAAAAGCCAATATAAGTATTTTAAGTCCTCCACTTGTTTAAACATAGTCTACAATATAGAATAGATTTCATGGCCATCACCTAAGAATCTCCCTATGTACCGGTTACACTGTTATCCCTCAAATTTAAACTTTTCATTATATTTCCTATTCGATCTAAGTTGAGAGAAAAAAATACTATCAACTGGCTAAAAATTGTAAACTTATTTTGCTGTATCAATTGAAAATGAGTCGTATTTTAAAGAAAAAAAAATTATGGTATGTCACTACAATCTAAAATGGCTGAAAATAAAAAGAAATAAAAAACAAAGAAAAATGAAAATGGATGAAATGCAGACTCCCCCCCACACTTGAATTAAACAGTGTCCACACTGTATTTTTTTTCTATATTTGAAAGATAGTACCCAAAGGTGTATCAAATGCAAAATAATTTGAAGAATGAAATGCAGTTTAACTATATGTGAATGCCAATCATATGTGAAATGATATATGTGTTTGCGATGCACACGACACAAAGAATTCCACCAACTTTTCCCCCCACACTTGGTTCTAGCCCTATGGGTCCCATTCCCACTGTGTCTAGGCATGTTTTCCAGTAAGCAAAAGTTTTTGAAAACCATCTCATGATTAAACCTAGATTTATAGTCCAGGAGATAAATATCTAGGGTCATCCTAACATGAAGTTTTTCAATCAAGCCAGCATTCCAAAGATAATTCATGTGTTCAACGAATTTATCAGTGTAATTGTTCAAAAATTTGTGATCGTATACAAATTCAGTGAAATTTGAATTCTGAGTGTTGTTCAAGAGTATGTGATCACCTTTCTCAATTGACAAGGTATTTTTGACACTGGCAATTTCAAGTTCGTTTGAAATTTTCTCAAGGTTAAAATTTTTGAACTCGTGACGTGAATCTACCTCTTCCTCATTTGGCAACTCATCCTCGTACAATCCGAGAAATTCATGTTCATTAAAATCCATTTCCACTTCTGAGTATTTGAAAAATTCAACATTTTCATTTGGTTCAATTTCAAAAATTTCAAGTTCCTCACAGCCTGAAAGAGGAAGATCAAAATTTAAGCTTAAATCTTCTTCCGGAAAAGAGTTGAAGTTCAAATCATTGGTTGAATTTTGAAAAACTTCATCAAGATGATTATTCTCAATTTCAAAAGTCGTTATTTGAAAATTTTCAATGTCAGCAAAGAATGGATTATTTCCTGATTCATCGCTTGTTTGAATTTGATTTTGTTGCTCTCCTTGTTCTTTCAAAGATGTCAATAAACAAAGAAGTTCATCCATCTTTCTATCTTTTTCATTAAGCTGTCTATCTAGCCTTTCTACACTCTCTCTAAAAATGTTAAGACGATCGTTGATTTGAGAGCTCTCGTTTGGAATTTCCTGATTTTCAAAATTATAATCCACATCAATTTCACAATCAATATTATTTCCAATGTGGTAGTTGTTTGAATTTTCAGAAAACTGACAATGATATTGGAAATCATTTTGATCATAGAAATTTTGTTCATAACCAAAACTGTTAAAATTCGAGTGAAAATTGTAATTTTGGTCATTTTCAAGATGTTGATATGGGTTGTAGTTTTGAAAATTTTGATCGATTTGAAAATCATTTTCAAAATTATTTTCGAATTGGTTTCCAACCCCATATTGATGTGGATCAAAGCTATTTTGCGATTCAAAACCGTTTTGATGTGGATGTGACCCATAATCGAAATTATTGAAATTTAAATTGAAATCATCATTTCAATTATATCTATGATTTTGAAAATGTTGGTCAGTTGGAAAATTTTGAAAATTGTTGACATTGGGCTCACGAAATTTTGGAAAATCATGTTTCATGAGTTGCAATTCATACTCATACTCATACTCTTCAAGAGGACGTCTACTTCGATTATTATCCCACATTTCTCTCAATGATTTTTTTGAATTAGACATTTTAATGAAATCACGACAAAACAGAAATTATTCTTACTTCAAAATAGTATAAAAGAGCGAGTTGTGCTCTATTAATTAACTGACTCAATTAGAAGGGGGAAGAGGGTCTTATGGCCGTTCACGTATAGTATGAATACTAAGGGATACGACCAATGTTTTACGGGTAGTATGCAACCTCTTTTGCTAAAAGTTCAATAAATTGAACTAATATATATCCGCGATCCAATTGTACGAGACAGTCAACTTCACAAAGCACCACTTTTCAGTTATATTATTTTGAAAATCAAAATCACGTGTTAAAATTGAAAATCGATGAGAGTGATTAGTTATGGAAAACCGTTCCTCACCACAAATTCAGAAATATCAGTCACAGAACAGACACAGAAATATAAATTGCAGAATTAAAATTTACATTCAAGCCGCTGCCCCTGCAGAAATTTTTTACAACAATTGTCTATATATTTTTTTCTTTTTCCTTTTGCAGCAGAGCACCTGTAGAGTTTTAAAAGTTTTCACCTTGATCGGCAGTCCTCCAGTGAATTTGGGAAGCGCTAGCGCGTTCACACCCCACTTGGTGTGCAACCGCTCCAACCCATCTGAATCGTTCGCTGCTTTCTGTTGTTGTCCCCTTCTTTTTTTAGACCTTTTTTTTTTAAATTTCAGCTGTACCTATTTTTGAAAAATTCTCCCTTTTTTTTTTTTGAGAGGAGCAAACTAAAACAAAACAACTAAAACAGATAAAAACAAAGCAATAAATAACTAGCTGAAACTTTACCCAAATATCAAGCTATGCGGAACAGTGAAACGCAAGGGAAGTAGTCAACAGAGAAATAAATTCCCTTCCCTCTTTAATACATAGCCAGATCAAATGCAACTCTTCTCAAATTCAACCCAAGTAGAATCAAGCCCTATTATTAACTCTTGTTCTCAACCTTTTCTGTACCAGTAAAATAAAATCAAAAAAAAAAATAACAAGCTCAAATAAGAGACTCGATCCCCTTTATTTCCTTTACCAGACTCCTCAAAAAAAAATATCGAAATCCCAAATAGAACCAATTTGAATCGAAACCGCGGTTTCGGATTTTGGGGTTTGGAAAATTCGGGTATCAAGGTCGATTGTTATTCAGGTTAGAGGGTCTATGGGGTTTCAGGATCCGAAACGGCGAAGGGGGTTTTCGAGTGTTTGAATTGTGTTTGCCGTAGGGTTGGACACGGTTTTGGATTTGTGGTGAGGGGTTCAGGGCTGTGCTGGTTAGGGTGGTTGTTGTTGTGGAGAGCAGTAGAGGCGTTGTGTGGTAGAGGGGGCTGGAGCGTTTAAGTGTGGGGGGGAGTCTGGTTGAATAATCAGGGAAATTTGCGTGTAATTGCTGAGGGGTTTGATTGTTGTTTGGTGGTTGGCGTGAAGATGAGGGTGACTTGAGAGTGAAGATGGTTGTTGTAGAGTTCGAATTGTTGGTAGAAGAAGTACTGTGGGGTTATGTAGTGATGTTCAGCTTTGTTGGGAGGAATTGTTGGTGGGAGTGGCATGGTGATTTAGGTTGACGGTCTGATGCTTATGTAAATCGGGATGGGAATGGATGGACGTTGGGTGTATGGTGGAGAAACTGGAAAAGCTTGTGTTTGGTAGATGGCTGTTATGAACGGGCAGTGCAGCTTTTGTTGGACCTTGAAGCTTTAGAAGATGAGATGAGGTATGGTCGTAATATGAGGTGATTTTGATTGGGAAGATGGTTTTGGAATTTGGGGTATTGGCTGTCTGAACGGGTAGCCAGGAAGTTGCGAACGGTGTGCAAGGGTTCGGTAAACTGACTGTGTGCGGCTATGGGAAGGCAAGGAAATTTGGGTGGTGAGGTGTTGATCTCATTGTGCTGAGAACTGTTACAAGGGGGAAGAGGAGGGACTGTGATCTGAGGTCGGTGGTTTTTGCAGTGGACGTGAATAACGGTAGGTGATGGAAGGAATTCAGATGGTGTTAATGGAAATTTATGAGATGGACGGGTGGTTTTGGGGAGCTTGTGCTTGAAGGTGATGATAAGGGGGACGCTGTAGACGAACGTGGTTTTTGTACGGTGCAGAAACAGCAAGGAAACAAATCAAGGCAGAAGAAGAAGAAAACTGCAAAAGATTTTTTTTCTTTTTTTTTTATGAAAAGAGGAAATAAATTGTAAAAGAAAAGAAAGTGATAGGAGAAAAGGAAAGAAATAAAAGAAAAAAGTTGACAAATTTTTTTCTCTTGTTGGATGATTGATAGCACCAAGTATTGTTACACCAAATCACCACTCAAGATTTTTTTTATAAAAGAAAACAAAAAGAAAATAAAATAAAAATAAAAACTAACACGAATCAGAAATTAAATAAATAATAAAATTTAATCGTTACCTCCCCGGCAACGGCGCCAAAAACTTGATCGACGCTAATCTATGAATTAGAAAAGCGTGACATTTGTAATAAATTCTGCAAGCATACAGGTCGAACACAGGGAGGAAAGTTAAATTTTATTATTTATATGTTTCGTGGGCGAGTTAGACGGAGCTGGAGGTTGATTTTGCAAAACAAAATAAAAATTGAAACTACAAATAAAAGATGCAATTAAATTCACTTCAGATTCGAATCTAATCGGATCTGTAATAAATTCAACGATTAAAGATAAAATAGAACAATGGAAATAAAATTTGCAGAACAGAATTTAACGAACAGAAAATAAGAATTAGGATTACCGCTAAATCTAATCATACGGTCAATCGCTAATGAAAATAAGTGAAAAATACAATTAATGCTCTATCGAATCTAATCGTGTAGACAACACTAATTGCTAAGAAATTAGAAAATAGCAGGAAAAAAAAACTTTGTTAATGGCAGAAGAATTACAGAATAATGGATGATTGTTACAATGAATACAATGGGTATTTATAGGGGACGTAGCCTCCATCCTATATGACTTTTGGGCCAAGAAATATCTCTTGAGATATTCTATTTACAAATAAAAGAGATATGGATATAGATTTGAGATGTTCTATGAAGATTCTCCCTCCTTGATTGCTGACATGCGGCATTTGATTGAGTTGTATTCTGGTAAATATATGTCAAGTCTTCTCCTCAATGGCAAGTAAATATGCAAGATTTTCAATTGATTTCTTTGAGAAGAAGATGTCTAGCTCTTCAAATCTTAGTGCATATGTTATATACATATAAATATATATATATATATATATAATATAGCACTAGTCTCTTTATTCTTCAAAGCGACGGAGGCAATGTATATGTTCTTTTCTTCAGCAAAAAAATAGGGCTTTGACGGTGGCTGAACTCAGAACACTCTGTCCAAATTTCCAGGCTTTATCAGTGTGCTGCAGCTTCCTTTATGATTGAAAATTTGTTGATTCCAAGAAGTAGCATTTCCTATGCAATTGGTCTTTAATTGAATGAGGGAGACATTTATTTAACAGCCTGTGAAAACACACGAAAATACCCAAAGTAATATTTATTTATTTACAATAAAGATAAGATATGAGCGTAAAAATAAACACATTTCTATGTCAATCAGTAGCCGATGCCTTGAGTAGGAGACATATCAGTTTAGGGGCTATGTTTCTTGAATGGAAGCAACTGGAGTATATCGCGGGGTTTGATTTCAGACCAAAGTGCGAATTGGATCCAGTTATGCTAGCTAGTTTGGCGATCAGACCCACTTTGATAGAGCGGATTGGTTCCAGCCACAGGGACGATCCTAATCTACTGGAAATCAACTCCAAGTTAGAGATGAATATCGACAGAGAGGAGGTGAGTTTGTATGGGCTTGATCGGGAAGGATGGCTTCGAAAGAATGGAAGACTAGTCGTACCCAACGTGAATTGTTTAAGAGATGAAGTGCTTAGGGAATGTCATCACTCAAAACTGACTATACACCCCAGTGGTGATAAAATGTATCGAGACATGAAGCAGACTTATTACTGGGAAGGGATGAAAAGAGACGCTGGGAAGTTTATATCCAAGTGCATGAACTGCCAGCTAGTTAAAGCAGAGCAAAAGAAGCCTAGTGGTTTGTTGCAACCATTAGAAATCCCCGAATGGAAATGGGAGCAAGTCTCGATGGATTTCATAGATGGTTTACCAAGGACTAGATCGGGACATGATAGCATTTGGGTAATTGTGGATCGATTAACTAAGAGTGGAAGATTTATACCAGTCAAATCGACCAGAACGGCAGCTAAGTTAGCAGAATTGTATATGAAGTGGGTAGTGAGATTTCATGGAGTACCTAAAAGCATTGTGAGTGACCGAGATTCGTTGTTCACTAGTGGGTAGTGCAATAGAGTCATCATGACTCGAGGGGCAAAGTGATCGTAGCAGGACTATGAGCTAGTGCAGTGGGGCCATTGTGACTCCATGGGTCAGAGTGGACATAGTAAAGGATTATAAGGCTAAGAGCCAGTGCAGTGGGGTATGTACGACTCCATGGGGCAAAGTGGACATAGCGAAGGATTAGTGGTTATGGATCAGTGCAGTGAAGCCGTTATGACTTCATGGGGCAGAGTGATCAAAGCAAAGTATTGGGTGATCGAAGTGGTGGATATCGTATACTTTACGCACTGAGTGAGAGATTGAGGATGGTTGCTATGTTTGATTGTTTGCCATCACTATGACGTGCACACCCCCACCCCCGTTATCTTTACACCATTTATTCAGTGGCACCTTAGAGTGTTGTACATTATGTAGTGCTAACTCTTTGGTTGCAGGTCCAGGTTCAGGTATGGTTTAGTATACCTGTTATTGTTCTGTTTAGCTGTTTATCGCTCGTACCAGAATTTTTGTCTGACCCAGAGTCTTATGTCTCTTCTTATTACTCTGGGTGCTCTCACGAGCAGACTAGAGACAGGTTAGCTGGTGATGCGCGAGTAGCTGATTCGGAGGCGAGCGGGAGGCTTCCACGTATGATATATATATATATATATATATATATATATATATATATATATTCTCGCTGTGTCGTTGGTGGTCACTACTTGGGCATTAGTAGTGTACCCCTTATCTTTATTTTACCTTTAGAGACAGTTTGAAAAGTTGTAATAATGATGATGTGGAACATAAGCTGTATTTGGATTTTTCACTGCTATGATAGTATGTTTTTAGCTTATGCACTGTCTCACCAGTTTTGTGTCAAGTATGTTGTTATTATGTTTTGTTCTATGCGCGTGAGACATTCTACAGGTTCTTTGTTGATTCTTCGTCTTCTTCCTTTCCTTCTGACGACCGTTCCGTGCTAAGTAGACATATGTACAGCGCACGTTTGGAGTAAATGTCGGTTGGTGCGGGGCGGGCCATCACACCCTAGCAATTCACTTATCATTGGAATAAGTGAATTTTCAAAACTATACTATTTTCATTAATTATAAAATATTGCTACACAGTTAACTAATGAGTATAAGTATAGTCACACTGCATATCTGGGCCAAAACATGTAAGGTGATACATTATTTTTTATAAACCCAACAGTTTTTATTATTTTTCAAAACTTGCAAATAAAGTTGCAATCTTTATTATGGAAATATAATATAAATATCTGCAACATCATTACCATCACAAACTAGTATCATCCCTCGATAATAGTGAAGCGTTTAAGATGGTGTATTTTATTTAATAGTGAAGTCGATAATAGTGAAGTCATTTAAGACCTTCCTTGCTGCATCTTTGAAATTCTCATTTCAATTTAAATTATTTTACTTAATTTCATTAGTAATAAAACACTTATTTAAAACACAATGCATTAGCTTTAAATCCCTTTTATAAACTTTTGGTTATAAAACTTAGGTTTTTTTTATTATAAAATTCCTTCATAAACCTTTTGCTAGATTCAACTAAATCTTGTCCTAAATTTGGTTACTTCCTTTATTGAATTCCAATTAAAAAGTAATCACTTTAATTATTATTAATTAAAATAATAACTAACTTCAACATTGACTAAATAAAAGTAGTTTACTTCATTATTAACTAAAACAAGATAGCTAATCTTATTAAAAAGTTACTAAAATAATAAACAACTCGTTATTTACCATTAAACACTGGTTAATTAAAAGATTAGTTTACTTTTAAGAGATCTTATCAAATTTTAGACAATTATTAGTAAAAACTATTTTTATTAGATTAATTGAAGATAAACTAATCTAATAACTAATTTAATTTTAAATAGTTGACTTAGTTAACTTGAAAACCATCAGTTAACTCGTTAACTGATATAAGATAATCCTCCCTTTTAAATTAATTAATAACTTAATTAATTTAAAAACTTCACTTAATTGTTTCATAAAACAATTATTCCAAATTATTATCCCATAGGTTAGTTTCTAATTTTCTCGCTTATAAAACTTATCAAAAACATAAGAATTGACTATATAAGTCATTTTATAATACTTTATAAAAACTAAATATAATTATCGATTTATTTTAAAAACTTCTATTTTAAGTAACTTATAAAAATATAAGTTTAAAACCTTACTTTAGTTATAAAAAAAATTTATAACTTAAAATTCGTCAATTCTCCTGATGGTGAATCAATGTCTTACAAAAGATGGATTTTAGGCCATCTGGTGCCAATCACTTAATCAATGTTGTTTATTGATTAAAAACACAAGAACATTGAATTTTAATTCAACAATCAACATCCAAATAGATTTTAACTTTATTGGGGTCAATAGTTCATATATGAATATTATGAAATCAAATAACCACAAAATATATGAGGAATCCAATTGGATCCCTCCACCCTGTTTTTCCCTACATCAAAGTTCCTAATATCATTTAATAGGTACATATGAAAATAATAATCAAATCTAAATCATTTTAATGGAAATGTAAATAATGGCAATCAACAACCAAACAATAAACATCCAAAGTACCCAAACATCTAATTTATACTATCAACGATGAATTATAATTATAAGAATTTTAATCACGTCATAGAATTCATGATGGCATGAATTTAAATAACGGAAATGTAAATAATGACAATCAACAATCAAACAATAAACATCCAAAGTACCCAAACATCTAATTTATACAATCAACGATGAATTATAACTATAAGAATTTTAATCACATCGTAAAATTCATGATGACGTGAGAGTTAACTCACATTTCAATTCGATCGACGATTTTAGGTTGGTTTATATAGCCTCAAACAAGCGATTGAAAAAATAAAAAAATACCACTAGCTTCAAATCATTCCAATCCATCTGGGTTGTGTAGTTTTCGTTCATACGATTCTAACAGATCCTATTTCATCGAATTTTATTCACGTATGTAAAAAAATATAAGTATTACAACTTAAATAAATTAAACAATCATTAAGACTTAATTAATTATTGTCCCCTAATTACCATATTCCTTAATCCACGTTTAGCTGTTAATCCAAGTTTTCAATCCATTCTAAAATGAGATTCCTCATTCTAGTATTTCGACTTCTTCCTTTAGAAAAAATCGAACTTGAACTCAACTTCGTCTACTCTACGTCGCTTCCAAGTCCGACCACAATACCCTCCGACCTACCCCACCGTGGTCGCCGCACCACCAACTCTGATACGGAGGTCTGACAATCCCCAGTCGCCTCAAATCGCCGATTAAATGGAAAACCTTCTTCACCAAATTTAAGTCACCTCCGACCAGCTTAGGGTCCCCAACCGCCTCCAGATCCTCCGCCTCAACTTCCTATACAACCTTCCTTCAGACTCATGGCCTATCAACAAAACCAATAACCGAAATCTCCCAAAAACCGTAACTCCCTTAGCCAATTCAACTTGCCATAATGGCCGCCACCGATAATCGCATCACCCCAAACAACCACCAACTTAATGCCTTCTCCCTCCTCTACAACTTTCATGTTAGAGATATTCGCTAATGCTTCACCGATTCGCCGATTTAATTGATTGAAATCGAGTGGGTGGAGGCATTGAAAGTTGACTACAGGATTAGGGTTATTTAGGTTTAATTTGAATTTAAAGACAAGTTTTGGAAAATTCTCTCAGAATATTCTATTATTATTTCATGTTGAACGTTTTTAATACGTACAATTACATACGAGCTCCAATCACGATGAAACTTGAAATCCTACAATAACTTAATATTCTGGATCCGTTGGAACTGATTTCATCAAATTTTGGGACCGTTTGCAAAACGTCTATTCAACTTTACAATGTAAATCGATACACATTTATATCGTGCACGATAACATACTAACTCTAGCTGACTCGAAATTGGAAATCTTAGAATAATTAACCATTATGGATTTTATAAAATTGGTTTCGTTGAAATCCGAGGTTGTTTGAAAATTGACTATTCTATATGTTAAATTAAATCGATTTCAAAATAAACAAGTATTGGTAATAAATTATTATAATCATATATATCCAAGTAGAACTTTTATATAGCTTAGCTCGATTTTAAATCCAAGATTTTAAATTCCAAGTTAAATCGATATTCGATTTATTAAAAAACCCTTCATTTGATTAAATAAATCATTATAGTTCATAAACAATTATACCGAATTTTTTCTTAAAATTTGATTTCGGCATAACTAAAAATATGTAAAATGAAATATTGATTTTCCTTTCTATTAGAAAACCATAATCCAGTAGATCTACATGATTCTTGTTTCAAAGAATTTCGACTTACACTGAATTCTATATACTCAACTGAAGCTCAAATTGTAAAACTATGAACTACCTCAACGCTGCAAGCTCGTTTTTTAATTAAATTAAATTTATACGTTCAAACTTCATTTAATTAATAAATTCCTTATTATGAATTCAAATACGAACTTGATTGGGTCTAATAAATCATCCAATTCGTATATATCTCAAATCCAATTTATTCTCAATTATTTTGGAACTAAATTTATTATTTTACTACTCAAATTAAATTAATACTTAAAATCATAAAATTCGAGTTATTTGAGTTTCCATATCAACATTAAAAACCAATTTTAAACGTTCAAACTTAACAGCTAAAAATATCGGTCGTTACACTATCGAAGTCTAAAATCTTTCAAATGTCTGTGCTACCCGTATTTAAGATCTTATAACACAAACTAAGTTTTAGATCTGCACCATGCACATTTATTGGGTATGTCACTTATCAAAAAGATTATAAATGTTTGGACACAAGTGGTAAAGTGTTTAGAAGCAGACATGTTGTGTTTAATGCTAACATTTTCCCATTCTCTGATGTAGAAATATCTACAACACAAAAAATTCATAATGCCAAGCACTCTATACCACCCATACCTGTTTGCATAAGTGATCAGGGAGATGAGTGGGCAAATAGCAAATCAGCACCACAACTCACAGTGCCTTCAAAACTAGGTCATGATGAAGCTAAAGCATCCTACCAACCCAATCAATCGTCCTCTGAAAGTTAAGCACAAAGAACAAGTCAGGAGAGTGAAGAGACATAACAAAGTGTTGAACAAAGTAATAGAAGAATCAAGATCAAAATAGACAATAAACTCAAATGGGAAATCCAATGTTTATAAGATATAAAAGTGGCATATTTAAGCCAAATGTTTACACTACAACATGCAATTTTGAAGAACCAAGCAGCTACGAGCAACAGTTAAAAACGAAAAATACAAAAAGGCAATGAATGAAGAATATCAAGCTCACGCAACCAATAAAACTTAGACTTTGGCTAAACCACTGCAAATGGATTTTCATATTAAAGAAAAATGCAGATGGATCCATAGCAAGATACAAGGACATACTTTTTGCAAAGGTCTATACATAATAATATGGTTTTGACTTTGAAGATACATTCTCACCAGTGGTCAGACCAAAAACTATCAGGAATTTTCTTACTGTAGAATTGCATAGAAAATGGAAAATAAGACAACTGGACGTAAATAATGCTTTCTTGAATTGTGATCTCAAAGTAGAAGTGTACATATGTCAGCCACAATGATACAGTAAAGGAGAAGGACTTATGTGTAAACTAAATAAAGCAATTTATGAACTCAAATAGGCTCCAAAAGCTTGGTTTGACAAGATAAAATCCACTTTAACAAGTCAAGTATTTCAGTTTGTCAAATCAGGTCACCCTTTATTCATTAAAATTTCTGACAATGTAACAATATATGTTCTGATATATGTTGATGATCCTATCATTACAGGAAATGATGAACTTGAAGTAAGAAAACATATTCAACTCCTAGACAAAACATTCACAATCAAAGACCTTAGAGAGATTAAATATCATTTGGGGGTTGAAGTCAAAAGGCTTTCAGAATCAAAAATGTTCATATGGCAGAAAAAATACACAAACGAAATCATGGTCAAAGCAAAAAATTGGATGGTTCTATTTCTCTGCCTACTCCTGCGATAACTCCTCATCTATTATCTTAATACAGGGAGAAACATACACAATTTCAAGGAGTACAGGTGTAATGACCCGCCTTTTTTCCCAATTTTTTCCTGTAGTCGAACCAACTTAAACCATTCATAAAGGCGAATTGTTAGGGGTACTTACACATTTGCACAAAAGTAAAAGAAATTTTCCATTATCATTACAATAATATTACACCAGAATTACAAGAATTATCAAAGAACAATAGAAGCACAGCAGAAAGAAATACAAATATACTATCAGTGGAAGAAGAATGATCAAAAGTTAAGATTCTAGCTCCAATCCTGAATCCATCTCTAAGGACTAAATCTGCAAACCAAATTACTAGCTGCCCATGTGGAAAATTATGGGCACCCAAAGTTTAGGTGTGGGAACAATAAACTCCAGGTCAGTCATGGGACAGGTGTGAGAACTCAAAATAGTTGTTTTTAGGGTTTATTTTAAAGTTAGGTAATTCACCGGACCACGCGGCTAAACCCCATACGGGTATACTCCATGTGACTAGCAGTGCATAGAAATTCGCAATGATTTTTTTAAAAATGAAGCTATCGTAAACTCATCCCACATCACACAATGCAAGCGCACAACAATTGGGCGAGTTTTGTCTTACGATAACCAAAAATGCTTTCACACATGAAAATCCTCTTTCATATTATTATTAGTGCATAGTATGGAAAATCATTTCGCAAATAAATGTATCAATCTTAACTAGCATAATGCCCCATCCCATTATGTTAACATATAGTGTACAATCAAAACCTACGGGATTGTAGTGGAGAATTGGATGCAAACAATGACCAAGGCGAAGGATCTTCCTTACCGAACCGTGGAAACACCTCTAGGTGGATGTTCTCAAGAGAAACAACTGATGAATCTCCTGCTAACACAAGACCGGGCCATCTCTATATACTGACTCCGCTAGATGGGCCCGAGTATGACATTCCTTAGTCATTATCAACCTTTAAACCGAGTACCCGCACCAACACAACCACAAAATTAGTTTTCCTCATAGGTTAATACCCAGGGCCGAGACCATAGTACACCTTTTATCTAGAAGGGAATGACCATACCGTAATGGGTGCGACCCACTTAGCCTTGCTGCATCGATCCTATTTTAGGTCATTACTGGGGTGTGAGGTTTGTCGAGCTCATGTTACACACAAAGCTATGCTTCAATAAGCCTGCTTTGATCACCAATAGCTTATCACTTAAGTATGCCACATTGTCCATTCACCACATATCACCGATATTTATAAATATATAACCTCTAAGCTCATACATCTCAGATAAGAGTGTTAAGATAAGAGAATTAATTCTCCGTCACCAAATGGGTATATATTAATAAAAATCAGTGCTACGCAGTCAATTACAATGTCAGACACACAACCCATACAATTTCGTTCTAGGCTTGAACGAAACCAAAATCCAGAATTCCTCTAAATACGTCTGGACTTAGTTGCCACTTAATTGATATAGAATCCATCTGCAAATGGAAGCTACCCATTTGAGACATTCAGCAAACATTTCTTTGGATATGAAGGGTCCCGGTCTTCAATATCGTCTTCAATGCCTTCAATTGCTCCATAACGTATTATTATTTGGAATGGTTTTCGGACATAAATCTGATCCCGGTCTTTCAAAATAATAAGCGCAATTTTAAAACACAATTATGGATCACATAGGCTTACAACCAAATCTCCTTCCATCTTGGATTTTGTTATCTGTTCTCAAATTATCTTTAACAAAACCCATATTTTGACTTTTCTCCTTTAAAACACATCTTTTAAATCTAAGATAATTTAGCCTCAAAAATCTCGTTTAACTTTCCTATTTTATAACTCATTATCCAAATTCAGTTTCTTCTAAAAATCGTTAATCTGCATTTTGTAACTTCAAAAAAATAGTTTCCATTCAAAATGATTTCCCAACATTCAATTCTTCAATCTTAATTAAAAGATTTTAGTTCTTTTTAATTTCCTTGCTTTAAATTTCTCAAATCAAAGATTTGATTAAATCCTCAATTATGATATGAATTTCCAAAATCAATCTCATCGAGATTCAAGAGTGATATTATTGAAGATAGGATTCACGACAAAACCCAAATCAATCTATATTGAAGATAAGTTATACAGAAATTGTATCTACTTATATTCAATATCAATTCTCATAATCGACGAATACTATAAGCGGAATAACGATATAGGTTTCTTCCAAATTCCCCATATAGTATACGTTTACACCACGGAATTTCATATCAAATATCCAAAGAATATTTCTATCAAACTTATCTCAATCAAATTGGGAACTCGTATCTTAGTTAAATGATTTATCCAACCCTTTGATACTGGATCTCAACAAAAATTCATCAACTTATCCTCAATATTAGCTTCCGTATCTAACTCATACTATAAGCGGGATAATGGTAAACTACCTTCTAAATCCATAAATAGTAAGAGTTATCATATACCGGATTAATATCAAACATCCAAAGATTTATTTCCAACCATATCCAATTATTTAAAATTGGAAACCGTTTAATATTAAATAAATCAACTTAAATTCCATATAAAATATTTTAGTAATTCTAAACCTTTGAAAACATTTCCCGAATCATTTAAAAATGATTACTTATAGTTTGGAAAATAGTTTGCAGGTTAAAAACTTTAAATCAGATTATTTTCAAAGATATTGTTACCACATTGTTACAAAACAGTTATATTGGCTAATTTGATCAAATATTCTTGATATTGTCCGAAACCTCATTTTCCCAACTTAAATCACTTTTAAATAATTAATTATGATTTTACAAAAAATTCCATATTTTTAAATAATATAAAACAGTTGTTTCCTATTATGGTCAACGACCTACACTTACAGCGACTTTTTCCAAAACGTTTTAAACATAACTTGAAAATTATTCCACGAAATATGAAAATTCTTTTTTTTCTTGAAAGGTAATATAATTTGGGACCAAATGTTTCTAGTTTCATAAAAATCCGACTTAATTTGCTCAAGTCATAGCCGTTGAAAGTTAGTTGTCAAAAGCGCAAACTACCGATGCGTGACACGCCCTATTTTGACCATAATATAACTTAATAAAACAAAATTCTGAAATACTTCAAAATACTTTAGAAAATCATTATATACTCATATATACCATTTTAAAATATTTTCTACATAGGAAATCCAAACTTCACTTTTCCAAAACCCAATCTTTTCCAACAACATCTTGCTTAATGTCAAACTTGTTTAACAAAACATTTTCTTTACGAATATTGTTCATATACACTTCCACTCCATTCCCAAATTATTTAAAACTTCAAATTTTAAACTAACTTTTCGAACCAAATCCCTATATTAAAATAATATATTATCATTAATTATGGAGGAGATTTAACCGATCACCGATGCGATACCATAATTGCCGTGTAATAGTGGGTGTCAACATTAACAACCATATAAACATTCATAGCAACCATTATCAACATCATCAAAATAAATAATAACTGTGCACAAGCGTTATAACACTAGCACTTAATAGTGTGTGTGTGTGTGTTCCAATCTACACAACAATCATCTATGATAAACAAACATCAACCATTAAACATTCATAACCAATTTAATTGTATAAACACTAGTAACTACCCAAATTATAAACTAATTCCTTACTAATTAGTGTAAAATAAACTAGTGTAAAATTTAATGAGTTCTCACCAATATAGTTGTCCAATTCTTCATGGTAGGTGAGCCTAGCTGACTGTGAACGAACCGTTGGACAGTATTTCGGCGCACCGTCTTCTTTACTAATATATATATATACACACACACACACATATACATATATATATATATATATAATATTAATCCTTTTTTATATATAAGGGGATGGAGGAGGAGGTGATGCATGGTTGTGGCTAAGGAGCGAAATGAAGATGGTTTGTCTTGGGTTTAAGGCGGAGGAAAGGGGAAATTTATGGCCAAATGAGGGAGAGGGAGAGAAGAGCGCCTTGGCTGAACCAAGGGGAGAAAGGAGGGAAGATATGGCTTTTGGAAGTTAGTAGGGAGGGGAGGAGCTAAAGAAGATGGAGAAGAAGAAGAAAAGAGAAGTGGAATGAGTGTTAAGGAAGGGAAGGTGGACTTTTTATACATAGAGAGGGTGCTTATAATGGAGACACCATCATAAGACACGTGTTACTCATACATGGAAAGGGACATGAAAAGGACAAGTGTCATAACACTTGTAAACATAATGAGGATGGTATATTAAGTTTAAAATGCTATGGAAAGACTATATGCAACACTTAATGAAATGTTATATGTCAACTTCTACACAGCCGACCAATGATCCAACCAACCGACAACTAATACTAACAAAACCCAACAAAGTTACTTGATAAATTTTCTTGATTAAACTTAACAATTCAAAATTACTATTTTATTTTGATAATCGATATTTTAACATCTTAAATTTGAAGAAAACGACCATACTAAAAATAGTTTTATAAATACATATTTGACAAATTTATTATGACAAAAGCTTGACAAATCCTTATCAAAATTATGTTGTCATATTATGAAAAAAATAAATTATTATTATTAGCTTAATCATATATATATTTATATCAAAATCAAATAAAATTCATTTAACATCCAAAAAATTGAAATCCAAAAATTTAGTTTTAAATTAGTAAAAAATTCTTGATCGTCACATTCACTCCCCTTAAAACTTTTCATCCTCGAAAAGGAAACGGGGTTAGAAAAGTTTTTCTTTCCTTTATGAGCTTTCAAACTCAAGATTAAAATTTCCTTTATACCAAACTTCCATCGTTACAATGGAAATGCCCAGTAGATTGCTTCAACCAAATCTACAATGTTCTCTAAATGATGATCTTCAATTATCTGTTATATCTGACTCATAATTTACTGGGCGAATTGGTTAACACTCAATGATTTACCACCCTCGAAGAAAATTCAGAGTTACAAATCATTTTCTTAAGTCTTATCTTGTTAATCATTCTGAAGACAAAGATTATAAAGCTTATTCTTTTTCAGTTTCCAAAATTACTATTAGCCTTTACAAGAAAAACTCGATCATATCATAACTTAGCTTGCCTAACGCTTCAGTATAGGTAATTTCTTCTTTCTAACTATCCCCGCTTGCCGAGTATCATTCAATCAAATTGTGAAACTTGTTTCATAATTCATGATTAATTAAACGTTTTATTTTATTACCTAATAGGTTTCGATCCTGGAACTTGTGGGTCATGGACTTACTTAAAATATTTTCTTTGCTTACTTCAAAATTGTTTGACTATCCAAAACCATCAAAAATTCTGATCCTTAACCAAATATTTAAGGAAATTTACAATTATTACTTCTAATGATTCTTTCGGTCACAACTCCTTAGGTTATTCAAGCTTTGATCTAACCATATTATTTTTCAAACTTTTCCTAACGATAAGGAAATGTTTGCTGGAAAATCTAGATTACTTCCTATTGACTTATCCCTTTTAATTTCAAAATTACTATTACCCTTGCAATTTTAAACCAAGTTTATATCTCAGTGTGAATTCTACTGTAACTTAATTCTATTATTATGTGAAAAGGCGCTCTCTCAAATATAGTATTCCAAAAACTCATTCTAGAGCATTATTAATCCTCTCTCTAATGAGTTCATTCTCATGGGATATTACTAATCCCAACTCTGACGAGTCATTTCTCCTTTGTTCAAATGAGTCATACCCCATAGCTTTGTATAAACTAAAGCCCTGATTCCAACTATAATTACCCGCCTTTTTTCCTGGTTTTTGCCGATAATTAAACCAACTCAAACTGTTCATAATGGCGAATTGTTAGGGGTACTTACACATTTGCACAAAAGTAAAAGAACTTTCCGATTATCATTACAATAATGTTACATCAAAGTTACAAGAATTATCTAAGTACAACAGAAACATGGCGGAAAGAAATACAAATATACTCTCAGCGGAAGAAGAATATAAAGCTCTAGCTCTAATCCAGAATCCAGCTCTGAGGACTAAATCTGCAAAGCAAACTACTAGCTGCCCATGTGGAAAATTATGGACACCCAGAGTTTAGGTGTGGGGACATTAAACTCCAGGTCAGTCACGGGACTGGTATGAGAACTCAAAACAGTTATTTTTAGGGTTATTTTAAAGCTTGGTAATTCATCGGACCACAACGCTAAATGCGGAACGGGTTTACTCCACGTGAATACTAGTGCATAGAAATTTGGGATGAATTTTTGAAAAATGAAGCTATCATAAGCTCGTCACACATCACATATTGCAAGCGCATGCCAAATGGGCGAGTTTTGTCTTTTTATAACCACAAATGCTTTCATACGTGAAAAACCTCTTTTATATTGTTATTAGTGCATAGTGTGGAAAATCATTTCGTAAATGAATGTATCAATCTTTGCCAGCATAATACCCCATTCCATTATGTTGACATATAAATGTTATTATATTATATATATTAACCTTTTTATATATAACAGGAGGGAGGAGGAGGTGGTGTATGGCTATGGCTAAGGAGGAAAATGAAGGTGATTTGTCTTGGGTTTAAGGTGGAGGAAAGGGGAAATTTATGGCCAAATGAGGGAGGGGTAGAGAAGAGCACCTTGGCCTAACCAAGTGGAGAAAGGAGAGAAGATATGGATTTTTGAAGCCATTAGGGAGGGGAAGGAGGAGTTAAAGAATAAGGAGAAGAAGAAGAAGAAGAAGAGAGAAGTGGAATGAGTGTTAAGGAAGGGAAATTGGACTTTTTATCCATGGAGAGGGTGCTTATAATGTAGACACGTCATAAGACATGTGTTACTCATACATGGAAAGAGGCATGCAAAAGGACAAGTGTCATAACACTTGTTAACATAAGGAGGATGGGATATTAGGTAGCATTTTCCTTTAAAATGCTATGGATAACTAAATGCAACACTTAATAAAATACTATATGTCAACTACTACACAACCGAACAATGATCGAACCAACCGACAACTAATGCTAATAAAATCGGACGAAGTTAATTAATAAATTTTCCTGATTAAATTTAACAACTCAAAATAACTATTTTATTTCGATAATCGATACTTTAACATCTTAATTTGAAGAAAATGACCATACTAAAAATAGTTTGATAAATACATATTTGACAAATTTATTATGACAAAAGCTTGACAAATCCTTTTCAAAATTATACTGTCATATTATGACAAAATTAAGTATTTATTATTATTTATTAATCATACATATTTATATCAAAATCAAATTAAATTCATTTTATATCCAAAAAATTCAAATTATATATCCAATAAATTAGTTTTAAATTGGTTAAAATTCCGGATCGTCACAACAAGAGCCTTGTTGGAACATTGCAATATGCAACCATCACTAGGCCTGAAATCACACATAGTGTTAATAAATTTCTCAATGTATGCAGGAGTCTAGGGAGGAGCATTAGAAAGCAATGTAAATACCACAGAGGTATCTAAACAGAACAATTAACCATGGTTTAAGCTTTAAAGCATGCAATCAATTAAATGTAATAGCTATAGTAATGATGATTAGGCAACCAACCCTGATGATAGATCAACATCAGGGTACTGCATTTACTTGCAAAGTAATCCAGTCTCTCGGTGTTCAAAAAAGCAATCAACGGTTCCTACATCAAGCACTGAAGTTGAGTACAGAAGCATAGCAGATGCCACTGCTGAAATTTTGTGGATACGATCTATACTTAATGAACTACAAGTGATATCAGACAAAAAACTAACACTTTGGTGTGATAATTTGAGTGTAGTAGCATTAACGGCCAATCCAGTGTTACATTCAAGAAAAAACACATGGAGAAACATACACACTTCGTAGGTGAACAAGTCATCATTGGAAAGCTATATTTTAATCTTGTACCTGGCTTATCAAAGAGCCGATATACTTACCAAATCTTATATAATATGAATTTTGCCAGATTGAGGACTGTGCTCAAAGTAATCGAAGGAAACATGTAGCATTAGATCGACAATCAATGACCATCAGCCTCTACATCCTGTTCTGATAAACTCAAGCACTCAGATATGACAAATCAGCAAGCGACTACAGTAAATTGCTCCCATTTGTCGAAGGGAAATGGAAGCAACTCACTAAAGTAGCATGAAACGGAGAGAAAGCTATTGAGATTGAAACATATTGGAACTATCAGAAAATCTTCCTCAACTCTCGTCCGAAATAAAAATAATCCCAAGATCTGATAATTTTACTAAAAATAAAGCCCAGATTTTATCTGCTTTTAGCAATTTTGAAGCTTATGAAAAATGATGGGTATCACCATGTTTACAAGTATAAAATCATACTAAATGCATAGTAATCATGTAAAAATTTATACACTGAACCATTACTATAATCAAAATGTAGTTAATAATGACAATTACATTTTCAGAAGGGTCTATTATTTCTCCTGGTTACTTGATGACCGACCACTTAGACATTAACGTAGGTAGTGGGTGGGTACAAGTTTGCATGTGTATAAATTGTCATCGGTACTCAATAATTTAAAGGAGAGACAAAAAATAGATGTTTAAGATGGAATAGGAATGAATATACTACTAGAAATGGAAGCATTAGCAATAATGCTATATGTCGCCTTACTAATATCTTATGAATAGAATTTTTAAAAATAAGCTTGAGAATTTATTCTGACATTTCGTATAGATAATAGGATAATTTTTTAATAAACATGAATTTGGTATTTTCTTAATAAAAGATTCAATGTAATAATATAATATTTTATACCATTTCTAATTTCTAACTCAAGGATAAGGTAGAATTTTTTTACTACAGTCTAATAATTATTGATAATTAATATTATACTAGGAAGAGCTTTGTCAAAAATATTATTACACTAGGATAGTAAAACAAAATAAATCTTTGGTTCATATTATACTTTGTAAGTTGAATATTTATTTATATTAACTAAAAATGACTTATATTTCCTACTATCTAAAACAATTAGAACTTTTTGTTAAACATAAAGGGTGAGAAAATCAAGCATGTTAGCAAGGGGAGAAAATGAGCAAAAGATAGAGCTATACTTAAGGGTAAACTTGTTTATGTATTTATTGTTAATATATATTGGATGATTGTATCATTATGGGAGAAGATTATAACCAATATTTTGGTATTCAATGATTATAATTGTACAATAATGCATCTAATGAAGTTAAATGGGGTTTAGGGGTTTAGTCAAGCAATGTGAAGTAACAACATGAAGACAACCTATATAGTTAACATATACAAAGATGATATACATGTGCATGAAGGATGGATCGTAAACATGGCAATAAGGAAGTGTATGAGGTTTCAAGGAGTTGTAATGATGTTAAGAAATCTATTGGAATACAATGAGATTGTAAAATCACCCAAAGACATGCAAACAAACACTGTGACCCGCCACATCCGTTAGTCTCACTCGTTAAGAGAATGCATTAAGTTTCATGAAGCGTTATAGGTAAACAGAAACAAAAAAATTACAAGACAAATATAAAATGGCAGCAAAATTTAAAACTTTTATTAATCACAAAGCATATTGGTTCAAAACATCATATGTCTGAATTACATAAAAACTAGTACATCATAAAAACTTTTGTCTTGCACTTATAATATCAAAATACAAAATAAACATAGAAATAGTAGCAAAGATAGAAGCTTGAGCAATACATCTAAGCAGCCCCAGCAAATGATAGAAGAATCCTGGTCAAGTTTGAGTATTCCCACCTTGAGAACCTGGAGGAGGGGACGAAAGAAAGAAGAGCAAACAAAAAGGGTCAGACATAAAGTCTGGTGAGTCTAGTTACTTTTAGCAAAGTAAATAAGTGAAAGTATCGCGACAGGCATATAAAGTGGACAAGAAAGATAATGCCATAAAAGGCAGGTATGACAAGGTAAACATGATAGAGTGTAAACGCTTCTCTAAATTTTACTCTGCATTGAATACTAGTATAACCATAATAAGATGGTCCCAACGATTATAAGATGGGAGACTTAGGCGTACTTATGGTGAGAAGTTTTAATCCCATACAATCCACAGGCAGCCCAATCCTAACAGGATCCTAAACTTTACCAGAGTCTAGATGTACCCTAACCACTACCCTAATCGATCGGCTCCCTACTTTGTAGATACCTTGTGTCGGCCCCACAGTACGAGGTATCACTTCCTAAAGTGGAATCCCTTCGTGATGTGCACAACCATATCTACTGGTGTCACGGTCGCCTTATCCGCTTCTGCTCGAACATGCACGCACATATCCTGGTCGGTTTGCATCGCCCACACCATCCTCCACGTTTGGATCTATGATGACCGCCCATAACCCCTGCACTTCACAAGAGGAATATTACACCGAAAGGTGTGTCAGGCTGCTATAGATGTCATCTAAATAGGTAAACATACGCAGAACCTGTCGTAGAACTCACAACGCAAGGATAAAATATAATATAACATATACAACAGGCATGAGTAGTAAAGCATCACATAATAGAGAACTAAAACTTTCATATCATCTAGAGGGAAATCCATACAACTTTGGAACAATTATAGAAATCTGTACATGATAACC
Source organism: Allium sativum (assembly GCA_030737875.1). Classification (NCBI taxonomy): domain Eukaryota; kingdom Viridiplantae; phylum Streptophyta; class Magnoliopsida; order Asparagales; family Amaryllidaceae; genus Allium; species Allium sativum. The sequence goes on from CM060912.1 coordinate 295,609,810, forward strand.
TCACTACATAACACTCAGAGTACAAACAAACAACAACGGAACATCCATATAGGTATAATATGAGAAATAAAACGTCAGCCTCCTGCTTGTCTTCAGTAAGCATCATCGTCCACTAAGATCTACCATCCACCACCTGTAACTCAGTCTACCCATCCACAATACCATAGATGAACAGCCCAAGGTAATAAGAGGAAACATAAAACCTTGAGTCAAACAACAGTCTTAGTGAGCGATAATACAGCTATCAAGCATCAACAATAGAGTATAAGAAAGTAGGCAAAAAGTAACACCCAATTACCAACATCAACAGAGAAGAATTCCAAACCTGTCTTCCCGACACCTGACAGTGATAGCCTTTACGTCAAACAGAAGTATAAAAGCAGTAGTAATCATATCAACCAGTTTAAGTCCTATGTAAATAGCCCTAATCGAAACCAATATCCCTTAAGCACAAGCCCAGAAGGCTGAAACCAACATCAGACAAGCACCCAAGAGACATCTCTCCCTACTTCGAACAATCTACATAGGAAAGCACAAGCAAAACAAAAAATAATATATGACTCTGGATTTCACTGTCGAACCCTGCTTCGAAATCATAGTAAATGTATGACGGCCAACCTTGCCACATATCAGGGGCTAATGGTAACCTCGGTTCTTGGAGAAACCCAACCAGCAACCTTCTGGTTTCTAGGCCTTGCAACGATACCCAGGGTACTCGACCAGAAACCTTTTGGTCTTTTAGACATATCTATTGTACCCCTATTTTGGGCCCATTGAAACCTAAGACACGATAATCTCTCAGCCTCCAACATCCCTAGTCGTCCTTCTTGGTGGCTATCCATAGCTCAAGCAACCTTCTCGCGTAACCATTATCCACCAACTCATGACCTTTGAGTTGAAACCATATTCGTTACATCTCCCCGATCAACGAAAATTTCAATTCTTCAACCCACAACCTTTGAGTTGAACCCATATTCGTTGGATTTTCCCGATCAACGAACACTTCACAATGCTTTGCACAATTCCTACTTAAATTCGTCGAAGCTACAACCATCGTCGACTCAAAACAGCCCTCGTTTGGTCGAAACTGCATTTCATAGCATTTCCTACTTAATTTCTATGAAAACTGGATTTTACGTCAAAACAGCCTTTTATAGTGCTTCTGGAATACTATCGTATCATTTGTCCGATTCTGGATCGATTCAGATCAATATGTGAAAATCTGAAAAACTTTTTGACCCGAACCCTCTCAAAACTATTTGATTCGAATCCTCTCAAACTGTTTGACCCGAACGTTCTCAAACTGTTTGATCCGAATCCTCTCAAACTATTTGACCCAAACCTTCTCAAACTATTTGAGCCGAATCCTCTCAAACTGTTTGACCCGAACCTTCTCAAACTGTTTGATCTGAATCCTCTCAAACTATTTGACCCGAACCTTCTCAATCTGTTTGATCCAAATCCTCTTAAACTGTTTGATCCGAATTCTCTCAAACTGTTTGACCCGAACCTTATAAAACTGTTTGATCCGAACTCAACACTTGCCAAGGGCGATGCGATCACCAAAAATAGGTTGCCAAACATGTGATTTTGCTAAAACCAAACTGTCCGACCCGAACACCACTTTTGTCGATTTCTTCAACTTTGCACTTCAAAACTCCACCAAATTAGTCGATCTTCTGCAAATCCAAACTGTACGACCCGAGCAATAAAACTGTCTGATCCGAGCACTAAAATCAACAAATCTTCAACAAACTTCGTGATTGAACACGATACTAGAAACGAATCAAACTTTCACCTTTTCAACGATAATAATTCATCTAAAACAATAATCAATCATCAATTTTACCATCAATTCAAACAAAAATGAACAAATGTCAAACAAATATGAACAAACACTTGAATGGAATTAAACATAAAACAAACCCATGGAATTACCTTTCAAAAGCGCTAGATTTAGATCCTATGATGATTAAACATTAAAATCATACTTCCATTGACTAGATTTGTATGGAAACATCACAAAAAAATGAACAGATGATAAAACCATTCATATACTCCATTGAACCTTCTTGAGAGATGCATATCACTCACCACTTCTTCGATTTGGCTCTAAATTAATGTTAAACGAATCCGAACAGCAAAGATCCTTCTCTAAATCTCTCGATTTGATGAAATCTCCCTTCGATTGATGTAGATCTCACTTGATTTAGTGTAAATCTTCAATCCCTCTTCGTAGATCTCGATTTTAATGGTGGAAAGATGGAGGAGATGAAGAAATGGAGAATCTCAAATGAGAGAATGGAGAAAGTAAAACATTCTCCATGGCTCCCTCCTCCTATTTATAGCCAAAAACCCAACACTTAGCGGGCCCCACAAATCAGCCCATATTTTAATTGATAAAACCTGGACAAAATTTGTGAAATCTTAAAATAGTGATTTCTCCCAAACCTCTATGCCAAATCTTTAATGTAACTACTCTACGGAAAGACAATCATCAATTCATTTCCAATAGCACAGGTCTCACCCTTTGATTCGACAGAGTCAAAAGTTATGCCTTGTACAAGGCTGACAGGGGCAAAATGGTCACAAACAAAATCGATAAAAATTATGGACATGTCTCACATCGCCATAAGCAACATATCAAAAGATGAGAATGGTCCAACCCTTAGGGAATAAAATAAAAATATTTTACGATCCGCTGATACGTAAAATGCGGGCTGTTACATTCTCCCCCTTAAGAATTTTGCCCTCGAAATTCCAAGCACAAGCAATCACAACAACTCTGCATGCCTATCATCAATGAGAAGCCAATTCTATCATCTAAACTAGCAATCATCAGCCATGCACCCATTGCCTTATCCTAGCACGTGGAATTCGAGCAACCAACAACAAGATACAACGATGATATGATCAAAGGGTCCTACCAACGAAGAGTTCTCGATGAGTCGCTCTCATGCTCTCTTCCATCTTCCATGTACTATCGTAGCCCTTTTCACTCCATTGTACCTTAACTAGCTTAACCGTCTTCCTCCTAAGCTGTTTCATGTCATTCTTCACAACACGAAGTGGCTTTCGAGGTCTCGTAACATCAGTTTCTACATTTAGGTCTTCGTACTGTTCTGGAGATACCACCACATTTGAATCATGCATGAACTTCCGTAGAAACGACACATGGAAGAAATTATGAACATTTGACATCTTCTCGGGTAACTGCAATATATATGCGAGCTTTTTGATTCGCTTGACTATTGGAAATGGACCAACGAAACTTGGAGCTAACTTTCCTTTATCTCTGAATCGAACCACATACTTCAACGACAAAATCTTCACAAAAACCATATCGCCTACGTTGAATTCCAAATCTTTTCGACCCTTATCATTATAACTCTTCTGATGATCTTGGGCTGCCTTCATTCGTTGCCGAACAATCTCAATACAATCTGAGGTCTCTCTAATCATCTCTGGCTGGTAATTATCTCCAATTTCTAGCCAACAAGTTGGAAAAGTACACGGCCTCCCATACAATGCCTCGTAAGGTGTCATCCCAATGCTTGACTGGTAGCTATTATTATATGCAAACTCAACTAGATGCAGATGGTCTTCCCATGATCCTCCGAAATCTAACACACGAGCTCTCAAAAGATCATACACAACTCGATTAACCCTTTTGCTTTGACCATCGGTTTGGGGATGATAAGCCATACTTAAACACAACTCAGTTCCCAAAGCTTCTTGTAGACTCTTCCAAAGTACACTCATGAATAAGGGATCTCGATCACTTACTATGCTCTTCGGGATACCATGGAATCGAACTATCCATTTCATATAAAGTTCAGCCAATTTCGATGTCGTCCTAGTCGATTTGACAAGAATGAATCTTGCACTTTTGGTCAAACAATCCATGATGACCCAAATCCTTTCGTTTCCTGCCCTGGTTCTAGCTAGTCCATCGATACTTGCTCCCACTTCCACTTAGGAACTTCCAATGGCTAAAGAAAACCACTCGGCTTCTTCTGTTCACCTTTCACTAACTGACAGTTCATTCACTTGGAAATAAACTTCCTAATATCCCGCTTCACCCCTTCCCAGTAGTAGACTCGCTTCATGTCCTGATACATCTTATTACCACCGGGATGAATCGTCAACTTCGAGTGATGTCCTTCTCTTAGAACCTCATTTCTCAATCCATCAATATCAGGAACAACTAATCATCCTTACTTTCGAAGCCAACCTTCTCGATTAACTTTGAACTCTTTATCATATGGTACCAGTTTATGGATAAACTCGACATGCTTTACATCTAGCTTTTGGCCCTCGCCAATTCTTTCGATAAGAGTAGGTCTTATCGATAAGCTTGCCAACATTTCAGGTTCCAACTCGCATCGTGACCTAAGATCTAACCTTGCCAAATACTCGAGGCTCTTCTGTAACACCCCAACTCCGCTAGGGTCACTTACAAAGGGAATGCACTAGTTTTGGAGGAGTGTTATTGAGGTAAACAAACACAGAAATATTACAAGACAGAACATAAATAAAACAGCGGAAGATTCAAGAGCTAAATTTCATTACTTTCAAAACGAATCAAAACCTTTTACATCAAATAGCCATGGTCATTATTTTCCAATACAAAAAATTCTGTCTTGCATAAGTAAAGAAGCATAATCTTAAAACAACAAAAGTAGCTTAATTCCCTAAAGGTAGCAGAAATGCAGCCATAACATAGCTCAAGATCAAACCGTACATGAGCTGAACCAAAAGCAAGCGAAATCCAAGCTAAGTGCTAGAGTTTCCTCCTTGAGAACCTGGGGGGAACGGAAGAAAAAGAGGTGAAAGAAGACGGTTCTGTCATAAAGACTGGTAAGTCCTAGTGACTTTCAGCATAAAAATAGGTAAAGATAACACGACATGTATAAACTGAAAGTAAACATAAGGATGATGACAAGATGGGCAAGATAGCATGATAATTCAAGTGTATTCAAGTATAGCATCGCATATTCAAGGTTCGCTGCATCATTTGTACTAAATTCCAAACCAATGTCTCATATTAATCATGAAATAATACCTTGGCCCAATATCATGAAATGACCTATTTCTAGGTCCAACGAAATGATCCACTAGTCCATTGGCTCCCTACAAGTTCTAGCTCGTCATATGTCTGTGTCATACGGCCCTATCACGAATGTAGTCACCTATGCTAGGTCCACCATGGGGTGTATCAAGCCCTAGGGTGCTAACCACCGACACAAATCAAGGATGCACAGATAAACCTATTGATGCCCAATGCCTATTTTTCAACTCCGGACCACGTGGACAACCATAGCCCGCCTAAACCTACACTGGCGCACCAACACACCCGTCGTTCTGGTCGCTTACAATCAGCCCAGTAATCGTGCCTCACCCTGCCTAGTTCCAGGGTACCATGATACATCTAGTGGGCTACTACTGAAACGGACCGCGTAACTAGGGTTTCCGTCCCATAGGTTAAGTGTTGTCATTTAAATCTGTGACTTAACCCTTATCAGCCTAGCATGTCAAGTTGGTTAAGTGTTGTCTTTCATGTTCATGACTTAACCCTATCATGTGGCATTAATTCATTAATGCACCCAACCTCTCACATCAGACCTGTTGTTGTGGTCACTGGATATGCCAGGCGGTTCCGGGCAGAATTATACCTCAACTCAGTCTGACCTCGGGTTTTCAAGTGCGATATGACCAACTACCCACATTGGATCCTATTGTTTGCAGTAACTGGATTTGCCGGGTGGTTCCGGGCAGAACCACACTCCAAACTCAACCCAACCTCGAGTTGGCCATTTTCAAGTTCATTCTAGTGTCGCGTCCATGTTCAAGATTCATGTCAAGTTCGTGTCAAGTTTCATGGTGAGTTTCCTATAATTACCAATTTTTCCCAACGTTACCCCGTCTAAATATTAGGTTAACAATCTTAGCCTAATTTTCGTCCGCATGATTTTTATCATATAATATTAGGCTAAAAATTTAGCTTAATTTAACGTACATAAAATTTGCATAAAGAAATTCATTAACATAAACATGACATATGTGTAAACTCGGCATTCTTGGCATAGTCAATAAGAACACCATAAGTGTGTACTTGCAAAATAATCAACATGAATGTCATAGGTGTGAACTTGCAACGCAGACTAAATCAACATACATATATGTGAACTTGCAAATCAATCACGAACATATGAACAAGTGTGAACTTGAAATATGATATATTGGTTTAATATATACACATAAACATGTAGATCTAACATTAGGTCACATATGTGATATGATTTTATAACCTAAAACTTGCATAACATGACAAACTACGCAACTTGTCATAACAGGTTATACTCCAAGTTCATATACATATGAATAGACTTATTTATTAATTCCCAATTCAACATGATAACAAAATAGAATATCATTCAATTTCACATATAACATAATAAACATTGTTCTATTATCAATTTATTTCCAAGGCATAACATAACTGAATAAACTGAGTAAAGCATCGCAGGCATATAGATCGAATAACATTATGAACGTGAAAAGGTTTGAATAATAATCTAGGTTCAAGAACATGGATAGATCTAACTTAAATAGAAAAATCCCCAAAATCAAGATCCAAGGATAAATAAAGAAAATAGGTCTGAATAGAAAGTCAAGCTTAGATCCCATTTCATAGTCACAATCCTAGGCAATAACCTCATGGTCATGAATCATAGATGGTTAGCCACAATTGTCCTTGTCATAGTTATAGTAAATAGTCTTATGTTCGCAGTCATAGGCATAGTCTTATGTTCACAGTCATAGGCATAGTCTTATGTTCACAGTCATAGGCATAGTCTTATGCCATTAACAAAAGTTTCAACGTCATAGGCAATATTCCCAATAGTCAAGATCCAAGAAGAAAACAAGAATAGATATGAATAATACATAAATCAATTCCAATTTTTAACATGCCCATATTAAGTTTATAATTTTTATCTAAAAGTAACCGGAACTTACAGATCGTGGTCTAAGAAATTTAGATGTAGAAGTCAAGTCTAGAAATTTATCATTGAATTGCTGAATCGTTGAATCTTGCTTTGATTGTAGAAGCAAATCCCCTAATATGAAATTCCTAGCCGTAGTCTTCAAGAAATAATCTTCGCATTTTAATTTAATTTAATTGAGAGGAAGAAGAAGAAGTCATGATCATCCAGAGTTTGTGCAGCATAAGGTTAGAGAAGAATGGTGTAAGGAGAATGAGGCTAGGAGGCTGTTTACATAGGAGCTGGAAACTAGTTCAGGCCCTTAGATAAACCCTAGAACTGATCTGAGCCATCAAAAACGTCATAGGCCCGCAAACAGACCCACCCACCCAACTAGTCATATCCTGGCCGAACAGGGAGGTCGACCCCCAGGTCGACTGTAACACCCCACCTCCGCCAGGGTGGCTCTTGCAAGCACTCTGACTTTGGAGGGGCGTTTGAATCAGGTAAACATGCATAATGATATATCAAGGCAGAACAAGAACATATGTATATAAGTAAACAGAGTAAATAACATAGATAAAACAGCGGAAGATTTCAAACCATTTCAAAACAAGTCTGGTACAACATAATGTCAATTTTCCAAATACACAAGTCTAGATAAAAACAACATTACTGAAAAACTGAAATACATAAGTACTATCCCCAAAATAAGTGATAACCATAGCTAGCTTCATGTCAAAACCGTACATGAGCTGAAATCCCACAAGCAAGCAATCCGAAATCCAAGCTAAGCTCTAACGTTCCCACCCTGAGAACCTGGGGGGGAACGGAAGTAAAGAGGCGAAAGAAAACAGGTCAGTCAAAAGACTGAGTAAGCCCTACTACAATCAATGTAAACTGATAAAGTTAACTGGCATGATGAAAGCTGAGATGAACATAAGGATAACTACATACTAGCATGATGATTAACTAACAAGGTAGATAAAGGTGTCATCGCATAATCAGGATTAAGGTTTTTGCACCACAGGTGTACTAGCAAACTAACATGACTTGAATAAACAAGTATTGATCCCTTGGCCCAAGCTTTGGCCCAATAACATGAAGTGACCCTAATATGCGGTCCAACCAAACGGTCTAGTCGATCGGCTCCCTATAAGCCTAACTCGTCACGTGTTGGTGTCAATGCGGCCCAAACATAATTGTAGTCAGATTGTGCAGGGTCTCCCGTCGGGTGTATCAAGCCCTAGGGTGTCAACCCCTGGACACCATAAACATGAGTGCACAGTCTCGATCTACTGGTACCCGTGCATGTTTTCCCCGGCTTCGGACTATGTGCACGACCATGGTCTGCCCGGAACTACACCGGCGTACCACTCTGCCGTCGCTTTTGGTCACTTACCCCCAGTCCAGTAATCGTGCTCCCTCCCTAGCCTAGACCCTAGGGCCTTAATGATACAAACTTGGGATTACTGCTGGAGTGGACCCCCATTGCTAGGATTTTTCTTGTGGGTTAAGTACGGTTTAACCCTCTTGCTAATCACGGATTAACTTGGTTAAGTGTAACGATGAGTTCACGACTTAACCCCGATTAATCTACCAAGCCCAAATTGGTTAAGTATTAAGTGGACCATGACTTAACCCTAATCACGAGGCATTAATTAATTAATGTGCCTTAACCTCTCACATTAGACCTTGTTGTGGTTACTAGTTAAGCCGGGCGGGTCCGGGTAGCTTTACACCACAACTTGGTCTAACCTAGGGTCCAAGGTACAACATGGCCAACTTCTCACATTGGGTCCTATTGTTTGTAGCAACTAGTTAAGCCGGTCGGTTCCGGGTAGGTTTACGCTACAAACTCAACCCAACCTCGAGTTGGTCACACTTATATTTTCTAAGTGTCATGTCCATCATGTTTCCAAAACATGTTACAAGTTTTCAAGCATTTGGGTAGACCTAACTTAATAGGTAAATTCCCAAAGGGTAGACCTAACTTAATAGGTAAATTCCCAAGCTTATGTTTTTATGTCTTTTAAGTTTACCCAACCCCAAACACAATCCCATCGCTTACATATCGCAATAGCGCATAAAGGATAGAAAGAGGGAACTTGGCATAATCATGACATAAAGGTGTTGAAGCCACAAGTTTAACATGGTGGCATATGAAATGTACATATGTTCACATACTTGCATATTACATTTTTTGGCCTCAAAAGCATGCATAAAACTTAGCATATTGGTGATACATGGTGATAAATGACATGTAGAAATGGCCATAAGTTCGCATTTAGCCAAACATGCAAGTTATCATAAGAGATATGATAACTTACATGTTGCCAAAATGCAACCTTTAGCATAAAGCTTGAAGCTTTAGGCTCATAAACCCAAGATAAGCTTGCATAACATGATAACATGAGTGAGATGATCAACCCAAACTTGCATACACAACATGGCAACTTGCATATCATAACATAGCAAACTTGCATACATAACATGATAGACTTGCATATTACATCATAGTAAACTTGCATAACATATCATGATAAACTTGCATATCATATCATAGCATACTTGCATAACATGATAAACTTGCACATCATATCATAATGATCAAACACAACTTGCATCATTCATTAACTTTAGAGTTTAAGTATGAAAGTAGAAAAGGGCTTACAATGCTTATGAAGACACAAAAATATGACAAAGCCCTTATGCAACCAATTAAACCCAAAATGCAAGCTTCAATAGAAAAAACCCTTAAGCCAAAATGATCAAAACTCTTGCTTTATGATGCAAATATAGAAACTTGACTTGAATGCCAGCTAATGATGCTAATACAAGCTTGAAAACACTTGTATGCATGGAAAATCTCTCATAGAAATGACTTAGGAAATTTATGAAGAGAGTGGAGGCCATGAGAGGATTGATTTTGCCATAGTTTAGTTGTATGAATGAATAATGATGATTTAGGGTTAGGTTAGGGGCTTATTTATAGAGATTAGGATTAGTTCTAGCCTTAGGATTAAACCCTAGTTCTAATCTCAGCCCTCAAAACCGAATCTGGCCCCCAAACTCAACACAAACCCAAAATGGTGCACCAGGAAAAACTGCCCGGCTGGACCAAGTCGACAGCCAAGTCGACAGGGCTGTCGACTTGGGTCCAACCAAGTTGACTCCCAAGTCGACAGGGCTGTCGACTTGGGTACTCTGGCGGAAATTTTCCCGCCTGGCCCAATCTGACCTAATTTTTCAAATTCAAACTTGAATTTGAAATCTGTTTTTTACTTTGAAATTTTTTGAAAACATCGTTGGGCCTTAATCGGATCATACGGACTCCGATTTTCGAAAACTCGGACTCTATTTCGCGTATTTTTCCGAGACGAACGCAATGGCATAGCTCGTTTCCCTTGATTCAGATTTTAGAATTAAATTCTACCTCGATTTATGTTATAATAGGTTATTGCAAATACGGGTTGTTACATTCTCCCCTCCTTAAAGGATTTCGTCCCCGAAATCTTCAAGTTGGGAAGAACGTATCCTACCATCCAATCATCCATCTACTCAAAACATCATCCATGAGCAATCACTGTCCTTACAAGATTCTAAATGTTGTATGAACATATGCAAAGGTGTGTGTATATGTACTTATCTAATGCAAATATCATCAATGCAAATTATGTTAGTGAAATGAATCCATATGTATGCAATTCCTAACATAATGTATAACATCTATATGTGTGCACACAACATACATCCATATGCAACATCCATGTGATAACACAAAAATTTTCATCCATGAATAAGCGTAAACACTCATGCATATGCAATATGAGGAGTGTGTGAGCCGATCTAGTGCCTAACGTGTATAATGCATCCATGAGTAACCACTTGCAAACACTTGCAACCACTTGCAACCATCAAGCATAACATGTTTCAAACACATGTTTCATCCAAAGGGTTTCTACCTAAGGTTCTCATGACAAGATTAACACGATAAACTAGATAAGCATGGATAGCAAAGAGAAAGATATGCTAACAAAGAAAAGTGATTGAGAGTGTACCCTCAAAAAGGAATGGATAAAGCCCACGCATCTTCTCCTCGGTTTCCCAAGTTGCGTCTTCTTCGGCTTCACCCCATTGAACCTTCACCAACTTGACCTCTCGATTCCTTAGCTTCTTGGTCTCCGTCCCCAAGATACGAATCAGAGCTCTCCTCAAGGTAGCCTCTTTCTCCACTTTCACATCTTTCAGAACACTTGGCTCAACAACCTCTGCTGATTCATGTAAACACTTCCGGAGATGCGAGACATGAAAAACATCATGTACTCCAGCAAGCTTCTCGGGCAACTCCACTCTATAAGCCATCTGCACGATCCTCTCTATAATAGGGAATGGTCCAACAAACCTCGGTGCCAACTTCCCAACGGCTCCAAATCGGACCACATTCCGCAAAGGAGAAACCTTCACGAAAACCATATCCCCAACATCAAACTCCAAATCAGTTCTTCTCTTATCAGCATAGGATTTCTGTCGGTCTTGGGCCGCTTTCATCCGTCTCTGAATTAACTCGACCTTCTCGGATGTATCTCTGACCATATCAGGCCCAAGTATAAGCTCATCTGTAGTCTCCCACCAACATGTAGGCGACTTGCACGACCTCCCATATAAAGCTTCAAATGGTGCCATCCCTATGCTTGCCTGATAGCTGTTATTATATGCAAACTCAACAAGAGGAAGATGGTCTTCCCAAGTACCACCAAAATCCAGAATACAAAGCCTCAACAGATCCTCGAGTACCCTATTCACCCTTTCGGTTTGACCGTCCGTCTGAGGGTGATAAGCCGTACTTAGATTCAACCTCGTGCCCATAGCTTCTTGCAAGCTATTCCAGAATTGACTTGTAAAGATTGGGTCACGGTCACTAACAATACTAGAAGGGACTCCATGTAGTCTCACAATCTCACGAAGATATACAGACGCTAGCCAAGATGCAGTCCTCTTGTTCTTCACCGGAATGAAATAAGCACTCTTCGTAAGTCTATCCACAATAACCCAAATGCTCGTATTCCCTTTTCTTGACCTTGGTAGCCCATCGATAAAATCCATGGAAATACTCTCCCACTTCCATAGTGGAACGTCTAGAGGATGCAATAGCCCACCGGGCTTCTTCGACTCGGCCTTAACTTGCTGGCAAATGATACATCTAGAGACAAACTCTGCCACATCCTTCTTCATCCCAGGCCAAAAGAAAATGCGCTTCATATCTTTATACATCTTATCTCCGCCCGGATGTATAGTCGACTTAGAGCGATGCACTTCCTCAAGAACTTTTCTTACTAGATCTTCTACCATTGGAACACATAACCTTCCGTCTCTCCTCAGCCAACCCTTGTCATCAATAGAATATCGAGCGAGATGACTAGACGTCTCTCCTCGAATCAGCTTATCCATAATCTCAACTATCTGAGGGTCTTCTCTCTGCGAAGCCCCAACTTGATCAAGAAGGGTAGGTCTGAGCTCCAGAGATGCTAAAGAACCGGTCATCGACTCAACCGCCAAAGAGAAATCAAAGGTTGCCACATACTCTAAATTCTTCATCTCAACGAATAGAGGACTTAGGGTCAACCTTCTTCTACTCAATGCATTTGCTACCGCATTCCCCTTGCCAGGGGTATAAGCTATCTCAAAATCGTAGGACGCCAAGAATTCCATCCATCTTTGTTGCCTCAGATTCAGATCCTTCTGAGAAAAGAGATACTTCAATGACTTGTGATCAGTATAAAGCTCAAATCTTTCTCCCAGAAGATAATGGCGCCAAGCCTTGAGTGCATATACTATTGCTGCCAACTCTAAGTCATGAGTGGGATAATTCTTCTCATGCACTTTGAGTTGTCTACCGCCAAAGCATATCACCCTTCCTTCTTGCATAAGAACAGCTCCTAACCCCGTGCCACATGCATCGGTGTATACTGTAAATAACTTCCCTCCATCGGGCAAAGCTAGAACAGGTGCTGATGTGAGAGCTCTCTTGAGCTTCTGAAAAGCAAGCTCGCATTCTATGCTTCAAGCAAAAACTAAATTCTTCTTCGTCAATTTAGTGAGAGGAGCTGAAATCTTCGCGAAGTCCTTGATGAACTTCCGGTAAAAGCCTGCAAGACCTAGAAAACTTCTCACTTCGGTTGCATTCCTTGGAGTCTTCCAATCCTGAACTGCAACTACCTTAGCGGGATCCACCGCTAAGCCTTGCTTAGATACTATATGCCCAAGGAATCTAACTTCCCTTCTCCAAAAGTGACACTTGGAGAACTTGGCCTTCAACTGATGCGCTCTAAGCGTATCCATCACCTCCACGAGATGCCTTGCGTGCTCTTCCTCATCCTTAGAGAAGATCAGAATATCATCTACAAAAACCACGACAAACTTGTTCAAGAACTCCCTGAACACCCTACTCATCAGGTCCACGAAATATGCGGGTGCATTAGTCAAGCCGAACGGCATGACAAGCCATTCGAAGAATCCATCTGGAGTTCTGAACGCAGTCTTGTCTATACTATCTTCAGCTACCCTGAGCTGATGGAATCCAGTAGCAAGATCAAGCTGAGAGAAAACAGAAGCACCGATAAGCTGGTCAAAGAGATCATCAATCCTCGGTAACGGGTGTCTGTTCTTCTTAGTCAGCTTATTCAACTCTCGATAGTCAACACAAAGTCGGAGAGAACCATCTGCCTTGGTTGCAAATACCACAGGCGCTCCCCATTCAGATGTACTTCGTCTAATGAAGTTCTTCTCAAGCAACTCCTAGACTTGCTTTCTTAACTCTCATCTTGCGGGGTCATGTGCCTTGTCGGCCACGAAACTATCTTGGCATTATCAACCAGATAAATGCGGAAATCTATCTCTCGCTTAGGGGTAACCCCCTTCACTTCACCCAAGATATCAGGATATTCTCGGACCACCATCACCGATTACAAACTATCGATAGACGAGTTGAGGGATTCAAGACAACACAACATGACGGGACTCATAGGGTTACTAGAAATTTTTAGGGTATTACCGAGGCGAGTCATAAGCCTCATAACCCTATGCTCAAAAATCAAGGATGGCTCCACAACTGGACAACCCATCCATGCCCAAAATCAACCCATACCCTATGAAACCGAGAATATAAGCATCACACGAGAACTCTACACTAAGATAGAGATTTTCAAATCCAAATAGACAAATGGGCGGAACCCCCAATTGGATTTGAAACACACACGGGATCACTAACTAGACTAGTACTTAGGTGCAAACTTTCAACTAGATCAGACGAGATAAACTATGCGATGCACCACAATCAAACAAGGTACGAACTGAAAAATCAGAAATATATACAAGGCTTTCAACAGAAATACTACCTCGATCGGGAACTGGAGCGGCATTGAGAGCATGAACTTGCCCTCCTGAAGGTCCAGCACGCTGAGTCTGACCCTGGCCTTGCCCTCGCTTCTTCGGGCAATCCCTAGTGAAGTGTCCCATTTCTCCACAGTTAAAGCAAGTGCCCTTCCTTTTCCTGCAATCCTTGTTTAGATGAGTCGAGCTTCCACAAGTAAAGCACTTCTTTTCCTTCTTATCTTTAGACTTCTCCTCCTTCTTTTTCATTTCCTTTTTGGGCTCCGTTTCCTTGTTTTGAGACTCATTCATCTTGACCTCCTTCTTGTCACTCCTATTCTCTTCATTGAGTAGGGCCATATTCACCAAACTCTCGAAAGTTGCCCCCAAGGGTATATGAGACATGGCCAAACCATGTAATGGCTCGTTTAATCCTAGAGCAAAGTATAGGGCCTTCTTCTGAGCTGTGTTAACCAAGTCTAAACCGAACCGAGCCAGTTGATTAAACTTATCTATGTATTCCCTAATAGTCATGTCCCCTTGCTTCAGTGATAGGAACCTTAGTCCAAACTTTCCCCGAAAGTCATCCCAAGTCTCAATTGGCCTAGTAGCGGTGGTGACCACCCACCAACGTGCAGCTTCTTCCTTTAGCAACCACGCTGCCAATAAAACCTTCCTACAGTCATCTATATCAAAGAAGGCAAAAAGATCTTCGGTTTCTTTCAACCAATTCCTTGCCTCTACATAAGTCTCAGTGCCTTGAAAGTTCTTGCCACCCATTGCTTTGAAATCTTTGCAAGTCTTTGCGAAGTCAGCTTGAGGATGCTGAGGGGGAGGAGGAAGAGGAACCTCAGCGACAGGAGGAGGAGGAACATTAACTACTGGAGGAGGAGGAGGAGGAACATCTGCGGGGCCGGCTTCGGTCGCCCTAGCCTCCAAAAGTCTCCTATACCAAACAGGTACGTGTACTCCCTCCGGAATAGCAAAGTTATCGGCCATACTGAAAACGAAGAAAAAGACAGATTCAGAATAGGGAAAAACGAAGGAATTTTGCTAATGGCTTTTTGGGTAGTAGCCTTTTAAAATAAACTAGACTTTCCTTTGGAAAATACTTTATACTTGGTTTTGAAAATAGTTTTCCAAAAAGTTTTCTAAAAACCATTTTGTTCCCTTCTCGTAAACCATATGCTCTGATACCAAATGTAACACCCTACCTCCGCCAGGGTGGCTCTTGCAAGCACTCTGACTTTGGATGGGCGTTTGAATCAGGTAAACATGCATAATGATATATCAAGGCAGAACAAGAACATATGTATATATGTAAACAGAGTAAATAACATAGATAAAACAACGGAAGATTTCAAACCATTTCAAAACAAGTCTGGTACAACATAATGTCAATTTTCCAAATACACAAGTCTAGATAAAAACAACATTACTGAAAAACTGAAATACATAAGTACTATCCCCAAAATAAGTGATAACCATAGCTAGCTTCATGTCGAAACCGTACATGAGCTGAAATCCCACAAGCAAGCAATCCGAAATCCAAGCTAAGCTCCAACGTTCCCACCCTGAGAACCTGGGGGGGGGGGACGGAAGAAAAGAGGCGAAAGAAAACAGGTCAGTCAAAAGACTGAGTAAGCCCTACTACAATCAATGTAAACTGATAAAGTTAACTGGCATGATGAAAGCTGAGATGAACATAAGGATAACTACATACTAGCATGATGATTAACTAACAAGGTAGATAAAGGTGTCATCGCATAATCAGGATTAAGGTTTTTGCACCACAGGTGTACTAACATGACTTGAATAAACAAGTATTGATCCCTTGGCCCAAGCTTTGGCCCAATAACATGAAGTGACCCTAATACGCGGTCCAACCAAATGGTCTAGTCGATCGGCTCCCTATAAGCCTAACTCGTCACGTGTTGGTGTCAATGCGGCCCAAACATAATTGTAGTCAGACTGTGCAGGGTCTCCCGTCGGGTGTATCAAGCCCTAGGGTGTCAACCCCTAGACACCATAAACATGAGTGCACAGTCTCGATCTACTGGTACCCGTGCATGTTTTCCCCGGCTTCGGACTATGTGCACGACCATGGTCCGCCCGGAACTACACCGGCGTACCACTCTGCCGTCGCTTTTGGTCACTTACCCCCAGTCCAGTAATCGTGCTCCCTCCCTAGCCTAGACCCCAGGGCCTTAATGATACAAACTTGGGATTACTGCTGGAGTGGACCCCCATTGCTAGGATTTTTCTAGTGGGTTAAGTACGGTTTAACCCTCTTGCTAATCACGGATTAACTTGGTTAAGTGTAACGATGAGTTCACGACTTAACCCCGATTAATCTACCAAGCCTAAATTGGTTAAGTATTAAGTGGACCATGACTTAACCCTAATCACGAGGCATTAATTAATTAATGTGCCTTAACCTCTCACATTAGACCTTGTTGTGGTTACTAGTTAAGCCGGGCGGGTCCGGGTAGCTTTACACCACAACTTGGTCTAACCTCGGGTCCAAGGTACAACATGGCCAACTTCTCACATTGGGTCCTATTGTTTGTAGCAACTAGTTAAGCCGATCGGTTTCGGGTAGGTTTACGCTACAAACTCAACCCAACCTCGAGTTGGTCACACTTATATTTTCTAAGTGTCATGTCCATCATGTTTCCAAAACATGTTACAAGTTTTCAAGCATTTGGGTAGACCTAACTTAATAGGTAAATTCCCAAAGGGTAGACCTAACTTAATAGGTAAATTCCAAAGCTTATGTTTTTATGTCTTTTAAGTTTACCCAACCCCAAACGCAATCCCATCGCTTACATATCGCAATAGCGCATAAAGGATAGAAAGAGGGAACTTGGCATAATCATGACATAAAGGTGTTGAAGCCACAAGTTTAACATGGTGGCATATGAAATGTACATATGTTCACATACTTGCATATTACATTTTTTGGCCTCAAAAGCATGCATAAAACTTAGCATATTGGTGATACATGGTGATAAATGACATGTAGAAATGGCCATAAGTTCGCATTTAGCCAAACATGCAAGTTATCATAAGAGATATGATAACTTACATGTTGCCAAAATGCAACCTTTAGCATAAAGCTTGAAGCTTTAGGCTCATAAACCCAAGATAAGCTTGCATAACATGATAACATGAGTGAGATGATCAACCCAAACTTGCATACATAACATGGCAACTTGCATATCATAACATAGCAAACTTGCATACATAACATGATAGACTTGCATATTACATCATAGTAAACTTGCATAACATATCATGATAAACTTGCATATCATATCATAGCATACTTGCATAACATGATAAACTTGCACATCATATCATAATGATCAAACACAACTTGCATCATTCATTAACTTTAGAGTTTAAGTATGAAAGTAGAAAAGGGCTTACAATGCTTATGAAGACACAAAAATATGACAAAGCCCTTATGCAACCAATTAAACCCAAAATGCAAGCTTCAATAGAAAAAACCCTTAAGCCAAAATGATCAAAACTCTTGCTTTATGATGCAAATATAGAAACTTGACTTGAATGCAAGCTAATGATGCTCATACAGGCTTGAAAACACTTGTATGCATGGAAAATCTCTCATAGAAATGACTTAGGAAATTTATGAAGAGAGTGGAGGCCATGAGAGGATTGATTTTGCCATAGTTTAGTTGTATGAATGAATAATGATGATTTAGGGTTAGGTTAGGGGCTTATTTATAGAGATTAGGATTAGTTCTGGCCTTAGGATTAAACCCTAGTTCTAATCTCAGCCCTCAAAACCGAATCTGGCCCCCAAACTCAACACAAACCCAAAATGGTGCATCAGGCAAAACTGCCCGGCTGGACCAAGTCGACAGCCAAGTTGACAGGGCTGTCGTCTTGGGTCCAACCAAGTCGACTCCCAAGTCGACAGGGCTGTCGACTTGGGTACTCTGGCGGGAATTTTCCCACCTAGCCCAATCTGACCTAATTTTTCAAATTCAAACTTGAATTTGAAATCTGTTTTTTACTTTGAAATTTTCTGAAAACTTCGTTGGGCCTTAATCGGGTCATACGGACTCCGATTTTCGAAAACTCGGACTCTATTTCGCCTATTTTTCGGAGGCGAACGCAATGGCACAGCCCGTTTCCCTTGATTCATATTTTAGAATTAAATTATGCCTCGATTTACGTTATAACAGGTTATTGCAAATACGGGTTGTTACATCGACCCTTTGGTCGACCTGGTCTGGCCAGGTCGACCCCCAGGTCGACCCCTTAGTCGACCTGGGCTCTGGGCGGGAATTTTCCCGCCCAGCCCGCTTCTGGGTCTTGAATTCGAATTTCTGAGCTGTTTTTTATTCTGTAAATTCGTGAAACTTCTAGAGGTCATAACTCGGTCATACGGACTCCGATTTTCAAAAACTCGGACTCGATTTCAAGCAGAATTTCGAGGCAAACGCAATGGCGCAACCCGTTTCCCTTTATTCTTATTTTAAAATTTAATTCTGCCTTAATTTATGGTTTTAACACGTTATCAAAATACGTGTTGTTATATTCTCCACTCCTTAAAGGATTTCGTCCCCGAAATCTTCAAGTTAGGAAGAATGTATCCCACCATCCAATCAACCATCTACTAAACCATCATCCACAAGAAACCATTGTCCTTAAAAGATTTCTAATGCTATATGAACATATGCAAAAAGTGTGTGTATATGTTCCTTTGTGCATATTTTCCTTATCTAGTGCAAATGATCTGGCCTGATTGATCTTCTTAATGCAAAATATGCTTAGTGCCATGAATCCAACATGTATGCAAATAGTGCTAGTCACATAAACACTATATGTGTGCACAAACATCCATCCATATGCAACATCCACATGATAACACATTCAATTTCATCCATAAACAAGTATAAACACTCATGCATATGCAATTTGAAAATGTGTCTGAGCCGATCTAGTGCCTAATGTGTGTTATGCAACCACTTGCGACCACTTGCAACCATTTGTAAACATCAAGCATAACATGTTTCAATCACATGTTTACATCCAAAAGGGTTCTACCTAAGGTTCTCTCGATAGGATTGAGAAGATAAGCAAGATAAAACAAAGCATCAAGGAGAAGAAGTTAAAGATGTACCCCCAGAAGATCCTGCTTGCGGGGCTTGCCCTTGCTTCTTAGGGCAGTTCTTGCTGATATGTCCAATATCACCACACTGAAAGCATGCTCCCATCTTCATCTTCTTCTTTCTACAATCTTGGACTATATGCCCCTCAATACCACAGAAGTGGCATTTTCTTTTCTCACGTGTCTTGTTATCATTATTGTTGTTGTTCTTGCCTCCTTTCTTGGAGTCTACCTTCTTGTTTGGAGACTCATTCGCCTTGACCTCCTTCTTGCCATTCTTGTCTTCTTTATTTAAGAGCGTCATGTCCACTAGCTTTTCGTAAGTAGCCCCCATAGATACGTGGGTCATAGCCAGGCTGTGAAGTGGCTCATTCAATCCTTTGACAAAACGGAGAGCCTTCTTATGAGGGGTATTCACAAAGTCCAGTCCAAATCGGGCCAGTTGATTGAATTGATTGACGTACTCCTTGACCGTCATACTTCCTTGCTTAAGAGATAAGAATTTTTCCAGCTGTAGACTTCGTTCAGCTTGCGAGAGGAATTTCATCTCAAACCTTACTCTGAAATCCATCCATGTTTCAACCGGCCTCTCGGCGTTAGTGACTTCCCACCAATAGGAAGCTTCGTCTTTGAGCAACCATACCGCCAACTGTACTTTCTACCTATCGTCCACCTCGAAGATAACGAACAGATCCTCAGTTTCTTTGGGCCAGTTCCTCGCTTCTACGAATGATTCAGTTCCCTTGAAATCCTTTCCACCCATGGCCCTAAAATCTTTACAGATCTTTAAGAAAGCAATTGCACGAGGAGGGGAAGGAGGAGGAGGAATCACTGCAGCTGGAGGAGGAATATCTGCTGGGCCAGCATCGTTGGCCCTAGCCTCTAAGTACCTCCTGAACCAGCCAGGTATTGGCACGCCCTTTGGAAAGTTAAGATTCCCAGACATGCTGAAATGAAAAGGAAGAAATTCAAAAGGAGGAAACAAAGGATAGTGCTAATGGCTTTTGGGGAATAGCCTTTCTATAAAACAAGACTTTTCTTGAAAAATGCTTCTTTGTAAACGGTTTTGAAAATAGTTTTATAAGGTTTACTAAAAGCTTTTGCCCAGTCTGGTAACCTTCTGCTCTTATACCAAATGTAACACCCCACCTCCGCTAGGGTCACTCACAAAGGGAATGCACTAGTTTTGGAGGAGCGTTATCGAGGTAAACAAACATAGAAATATTACAAGACAGAACATAAATAAAACAGTGGAAGATTCAAGAGCTAAATTTCATTACTTTCAAAAAGAGTCAAAACCTTTTACATCAAATAGCCAAGGTCATTATTTTCCATTACAACAAATTCTGTCTTGCATAAATAAAGAAGCATAATCTTAAAACAACAAAAGTAGTTTAATTCCCCAAAGGTAGCAGAAATGCAGCCATAGCATAGCTCAAGATCAAACCGTACATGAGCTGAACCGAAATTAAGAGAAATCCAAGCTAAGTGCAAGAATTTCCTCCCTGAGAACCTGGAGGGGGGAATGTGAGAAGAAGAGGCAAAAGAAAACGTGTCAGTCTTAAAGACTAGTAAGTCCTAGTGACTTTCAGCATAAAAACAGGTAAAGATAACATGTATAAACTGAAAGTAAACATAAGGATGATGATAAGATGGGCAAGATAGACTAAGATAGCATGATAATTCAAGTGTAATCAAGTATAGCATCGAATATTCAAGGTTCATTGCATCAACTGTACTAGAATCCAAACCCATGTCTTATATTAATCATGAAATAATACCTTGGCCCAGTATCATGAAATGACCTATTTCTACGTCCAACGAAACGATCCACTAGTCGATCGGCTCCCTACAAGTTCTAGCTAGTCACGTGTCTGTGTCATACGGCCCTATCACGAATGTAGTCACATGTGCTAGGTCCACCATGGGTGTATCAAGCCCTAGGGTGCCAACCACTGACACAAATCAAGCATGCACAGATAAACCTACTAATGCCCAATGCCTGCTTTTTCAACTCCGGACCACGTGCAGGACCATAGCCCGCCTGAACCTACACTGGCGCACAAACACAGCCTTCGTTCTGGTCGCTTACAATCAGCCCAGTAATTGTGCCCCACCCTGCCTAGTTCTAGGGTACCATGATACATCTAGTGGGTTACTGCTGAAACGGACCGCGTAACTAGGGTTTTCGTCCCATAGGTTAAGTGTTGTCATTTAAATCCGTGACTTAACCCTTATCAGTCTAGCATGTCAAGTTGGTTAAGTGTTGTCTTTCATGTTCATGACTTAACCCTATCATGTGGCATTAATTCATTACTGCACCCCAACCTCTCACATTAGACCTGTTGTTGTGGTAACTAGATATGCCGGGCGGTTCCGGGCAGAATTACACCACAACTCAGTCTGACCTCGGGTTTTCAAGTGCGATATGACCAACTACCCACATTGGATCCTATTGTTTGCAGTAACTGGATTTGTCGGGCGGTTCCAGGAAGAATTACACTACAAACTCAACCCAAACTCGAGTTGGTCATTTTCAAGTTCATTCTAGTGTCATGTCCATGTTCAAGATTCATGTCAAGTTCGTGTCAAGTTCCTAAATTTTGCATAAAGAAATTCATTAACATAAACATGACATCGGTTTAAACTCAGCATTCTCGGCATAATCAATAAGGACACCATAAGTGTGTACTTGCAAAATAATCAACATGAATGTCATAGGTGTGAACTTGCAACGCAAACTAAATCAACATACATATATGTGAACTTGCAAATCAATCACGAACATATGAACAAGTGCGAACTTGAAATATGACATAGGTTTAACATATACACATAAACATGTAGGTCTAATATTAGGTCACATATGTGATATGATTTTACAACCTAAAACTTGCATAACATGACAAACTACACAACTTGTCATAACAGGTTATACTCCAAGTTCATATACATATGAATAGACTTATTTATTAATTCCCAATTCAACATGATAATAAAATAGAATGTCATTCAATTTCACATATAACATAATAAACATTGTTCTATTATCAATTTATTTCCAAGGCATAACATAACTGAATAAATTGAGTAAAACATAGCAGGCATATAGATCGAATAACATTATGAACATGAAAAGGTTTGAATAATAATCTGGGTTCAAGAACATGGATAGATCTAACTTAAATAGAAAAATCCCCAAAATCAAGATCCAAGGATAAATAAAGAAAATAGGTATGAATAGAAAGTCAAGCTTAGATCCCATTTCATAGTCACAATCCTAGGCAAGAACCTCATGGTCATGAATCATAGGTGATTAGCCACAATTGTCCTTGTCATAGTTATAGGCAATAGTCTTATGTTCAAAGTCATAGGCATAGTCTTATGTTCACAGTCATAGGCAGAGTCTTATGTTCACAGTCATAGGCATAGGTCTAGTCTTATGCCATTAACAATAGTTTCAACGTCATAGGAAATATTCCTAATAGTCAAGATCCAAGAAGAAAAAAAGAATAGATATGAATCATACAAAAATCAATTCCAATTTATAACTTGCCCATATTAAGTTTATAGTTTTTGTCTAAAAGTAACTGGAACTTACAGATCGTGGTCTAAGAAATTTAGACGCAGAAGTCAAGTCTAGAAATTTGTCATTGAATTGTTGAATCGTTGAAAATTGCTTTGATTGTAGAAGCAAATCCCCTAATATGAAATTCCTAGCCGTAGTCTTCAAGAAATAATCTTTACGTTTTAATTTAATTTATTTTAGAGGAAGAAGAAGTAGCCATGATCATCCAGAGTTTGTGCAGCATAAGGTTAGAGAAGAATGGAGTAAGGAGAATGAGGCTAGGAGGCTGTTTATATAGGAGTAGGAAGCTAGTTCAGGCCCTTAGATAAACCCTAGAATTGATCTGAGCCATCAAAAATGTCACAGTCCCGCAAACAGACCCACCCAGCCAACTAATCACATCCAGGACGACCAGGGAGGTTGACCCCCAGGTCGACCCTATGGTCGACCTGGTCTGGCCAGGTTGACCCCCTGGTCGACCTGGGCTCTGGGCGGGAATTTTCCCGCCTATCTCTCTTCTGGGTCTTGAATTTGAATTTGAATTCGAATTTCTGAGCTGTTTTTGATTATGTAAATTCGTGAAACTTCTAGAGGTCATAACTCGGTCATATGGACTCCGATTTTCGAAAACTCGGACTCGATTTCAAGCAGAATTTTGAGACGAACGCAATGGCGCAACCCATTTCCTTTGATTCTTATTTTAAAATTTAATTCTGCCTTGATTTATGGTTTTAACACATTATCAAAATACGGGTTGTTACATCTTCCATTCTGAAAACATCACTCCCAAACTTGCGTATCTTCAACTCAACGCATCTGCTACTGCGTTGACTTTGCCAAGAGTATAGGCTATATCGAAATCATATGATGCTAGAAACTCTAACCATCTTTGCTGCCTAAGGTTTAAATTCTTTTGGGAGAAAAGATACTTCAACGACTTGTGATCTGTAAACAACTCTAATCGAACTCCCAATAGGTAATGTCTCCACATTTTTAGAGCAAACACAATTGCCGCCAACTCCAAATCATGAGTTGGGCAATTCATTTCATGCGATCTCAGCTGTCGACTCGCGTAAGCCATAATCTTATCCTCCTGCATTAGCACTGCTCCAAGCCCGGTGCCACATGCGTCGGTGTATACCACCATATCTTCATTCCCACTTGGAATGGTCAACACAGAAGCACTCATTAGTCTCTCGTTTAGGATTCCAAACGCTTGCACACACTTTGCATCCCATGTGAACACTTGGTTTTTCATCGTCAATCCTGTCAAAGGTGCAGCTACCTTGGAGAAATACTTGATAAATTGTCCGTAATAACCAGCCAACCCAAGGAAACTTCTCACATCTGTCGCATTCTTAGGACTATCCCAGTCCTGGATTGCTGCCACTTTAGCGGGGTCAACCGCTTTCCCACTACCAGAAACTACATGACCTAAGAACCTCACTTCACTCTTCCAGAAGTGACACTTTGAAAACTCTGCTCTTAGCTGATATTTTCGCAAGATTTCCAGCATGATCCTCAAGTGCGTCTTGTGCTCTTCCTCATTCTGCGAATAGAACAAAATGTCATCCACGAACACAAGTACGAACTTACTCAACTGATCTCTGAAGACCCTATTCATAAGATCCATAGAATACGCTGGCTCGTTAATCAACCCAAATGGCATCACCAACCATTCAAAGAAACCTGATGGTGTCCTAAAAGTAGTCTATTGCACACTATCCTTCGCCACCCTCAACTGGTGAAATCCTATTGCCAAATCCATCTGAGAAAGCATTTTGGCTTCATGAAGCTGATCGAACGAGCCATAAACCCTTGCCAAAAGATACTTGTTCCTCTTAGGCACCTTATTCAACTCACGATAGTCCACACAAAATCTCAACGAGCCATCTTCCTTGGTTACAAACATGACTGGTACACCCCATTTGGATACACTCCTCTGAATGAGTCCTTTTCCTAGAAGGTCACGAACTTGCACCTCCAACTCTCGCCGTTCCTTAGGCGCCATCCGCCTAAGAGGCATAATGATTGGTCTAGCACCCTCGACCAAATCAATTCTAAACTCGATCTCACGATGCAGCAACAACCCTTTGACCTCATCAAAGACATCCTCATACTCCTTAGCGATTAGCACAGATGACAAGTCTTCCTGTGGATCCCAAGAGAATATAGATAGCCCACGAAGACATCCTCTTCGTTCTTACATCTAATCAACACCTTTTGCCCTTCCACATCCCCGACTCTCACCTCTAGCTTCTCGCTCACCCTTGTCGCATACCTCTTGAGCCAATCCATGCCCAAGATGATCCCAAACCCAGAAAAGTTAAGAACAAAGCAATCACATACAAAAGAGCAACCATCACTCGACAACACTAGACAATGCAAATCATGCAAAGGTTGGACAAACCCCCAACTGGATTAGTCACTACGAAAGGTCTGTCACAAATCTCGGGTTCCAAACCTAAGCGACACACAAGCTCATTGCAAATGAAAGAATACGATGCTCCAGTATCGAGCAACACACAAACTGAAACACCATTAACAAAAAGAGTACCTTGCACCACAACACCCTTTCCCTTTTCCTCTACAGTAGGATCTCTTGAAGAAAATGACACAGCTTCTAGAGCATATGCCTTCACAAAATACTTTCCCTTAGCTGATTCTAGACAATCCTTCTTCTCATGCCCAGGCTTTTCGCACTTGTATCACTTCTTCTCAGCCTTGGGATTCTTGCACTCATTAGCAAAATGACCTTTCTGTTGGCAGTTAAAGCAAACCACCTCACTTTTCAGCTTCTTCTTGCCATCCTTTCCTTTCTGTTGTTGCTATTTCCTCTTCTTATTATTACCATCTTGTTGTGGTTTATGAACTTCCTTGGTTGCAGCAATAACATTAGCTTCCTTAGGAAACAAGTTCTCATGGCAAACAACTTTTTTCACAATCTTCATGAATGAATCATCAAGATGATCCACCAGCGACCTTCCAATATAGGTATCCAAACCCATAATGAACTTCTCGTTCTTCTGATAGGGTGTATCGATGTATGGACGAGCATATCTAGACAAGGCCTCGAAATCAGAAATATAGTCAAGAACTGATTTGCCATTCTGCTTCAACTCAACAAATTTCTTGAAAAGAACGAATTTCTGAGCAGTGGAGATAAACTTTACTTCAAACTTAGTTTGGAATTTCTCCCATGAAATACCCTCTTCTGGAGTCTCAGGCATAATTGAATTCCACCACTCTATGGCCCTGCCTTGCATCTGCCTTAATGCAAGCTTCCTCTTCTTTCGATCATCCAACCTCAAATCTCCAAAGATACCAACGCAAGTGTCCATCCACCTCTGAACTTCCTCAACTGGCTAAGTTCCTTTGAATGGTTTTCCACCTAGAGATGTATAATCCTTGCACAACTTTGCAAAATCTACTACTTTAGGAACCCGCATACCTACATCTATCGTTGTTGCTACTGAAACGGGTACCCTTCGCATGATTGATTCTGCCGTGGCTTCAAACATGGCCGGGTAATTTGGTTCACTACTATTTCCCCCTCCAATATTAGCTCCCCTAGCAGCGTATCTTGATTTGCGTCTACTCATTCTAAATCTGCAATTTAGAATAATTAGCCACTTCCAAGAAAAACTACTAAAGAGATACAACCGCTACTACTATATATGTTAATATATATAGTAAGCATCCAACTGAAATATACATGTACGTCTCTCATACGTAGTTACGTCTTAGAACTTTGGCTAAAATCGTTAACCAAAGCTCTGATACCAAATGTGACGACCGCCCATAACCCGTGCACTTTACAAGAGAAATATTACACTGAAAGGTGTGCTAGGCTGCTACGGACGATCATCCAAATAGGTAAATATACGCAGAACCTGTCGTAGAACTCACAGCACAAGGATAAAATATAATAGAACATATATAACTGGTAGGAGTAGTAAAGCATCACATAACAAAGAACTAAAACTTTCATATCGTCTAGAGGGAAATCCATACAACTTTGGAACAACTGTAGAAATCTGTACATGATAACCTCACTATATAACACTCTGAGTACAAACAAACAACAGTGGAACATCCATATAGGTATAATATGAGAAATAAAACAACAGCCTCCTACTCTTCTTCGGTAAGCATCATCGTCCACTAAGATCTACCATCTACCACCTGTAACTCAATCTGCCCATCCACAATACCGTAGATGAACAACCAGAGGTAATAATAGGAAACATAAAACCTTGAGTCAGACAATAGTCTTAGTGAGCGATAAAACAGCTATCAAGCATCAACAATAGATTATAAGAAAGTAGGCAGAAAGTAGCACCCAATCTACCAACATCAACATAGAAGAATTCCAAACCTGTCTTCCCCACACCTGGCAGTGATCGCCTTTATTTCAAACATAAGTATACAAGCAGTAGTAATCATATCAACCAGTTTAAGTCCTATGTAAATAGCCCTAATCGAAACCAATATCCCTTAAGCACAAGCCCCGAAGGCCGAAACCAACATCAGACAAGCACCCAAGAGACATCTCTCCCTACTTCGAACAATCTACATAGGAAAGCACAAGCAAAACAAACAATAATCCATGACTCTGGCTTTCACTGCCGAACCCTGCTTCGAAATCATCGTAAACGTATGACGACCAACCTTGCCATATGTCAAGGGCTAATGGTAACCACGGTTCTTGTAGAAATCCAACCAATAACCTTCTGGTTTCTAGGCCTTGCAACGATACCCAGGGTACTCGACCAATAACCTTCTGGTCTTTCAGACGTATCTATTGTACCCTTTCTTTAGGCCCACTAGAACCCACGACACGTTAATCTCTTAGCCTACAACATCCCTGGTCGTCCTTCTTGACGGCTATCCATAGCTCAAGCAACCTTCTCGAGCAACTATTATCCACCAACTCACGACCTTTGAGTTGAATCCATATTCGTTGCATCTCCCCGATCAACGAACACTTCAATTCTTCAACCCACAACCTTTGAGTTGAACCCATATTCGTTGTATCTTCCCGACCAACAAACACTTCATAATGCTTTGCACAATTCCTACTTAAATTCGTCGAAGCTACAGCCATCGTCGACTCAAAACAGCCCTCGTTTGGTCGAAACTGCATTTCATAGCATTTCCCACTTAATTTCTATGAAAACTAGATTTTACGTCAAAGCAGCCTTTTACAGCGCTTCTGGAATGCTATCATATTATCTCGTCCGATCCTGGATCGATTTTGATCAATCTGTGAAAATCTGAAAAACTGTTTGACCCGAACCCTCTCAAAACTGTTTGATCTGAATCATCTCAAACTGTTTGACTTGAACCTTCTCAAACCGTTTGACCCGAATCCTCTCAAACCGTTTGACCCGAACCTTCTCAAACTGTCTGATCGTAATCCTCTCAAACTATTTTACCCGAACCTTCTCAAACTGTTTGATCTGAATCCTATCAAACTGTTTGACTCGAACCTTCTCAAATTATTTGATCTGAATCCTCTCAAACTGTTTGACCCGAACATTCTCAAACTGTTTGATCTGAATCCTCTCAAACTGTTTGATTCGAATCCGCTCAAACTGTTTGACCTGAACCTTCTCAAACTGTTTGATACGAACTCAACACTTGCTAGGGCCGATGCGATCACCAAAAATAGCTTGCCAAACATGTGATTCTGCGAAAACCAAACCGTCCGACCGGAATACAAATTTTGCCAATTTCTTCAACTTTGCACTTAGAAGCTCCACCAAATTAGCTGATCTTCTGCAAATCCAAACTGTATGACCCGAGCAACAAAACTGTCTGATTCGAGCACTAAAATCACCAAATCTTCAACAAACTTCGCGATAGAACACAATACTCAAAACGGATCCAACTTTCAACTTTTCAACAATAATAACTTATCTAAAACAACAACTAATCATCAATTCTACCGTCAGTTCAAACAAAAATGAACAAATGTCAAACAGACTTGAACAAACACTTGAATGGATATAAACATAAAACAAACCCATGAAATTACCTTTCAAAAGTGCTAGATTTAGATCCTATGATGATTAAACATTAAAATCATACATACATTTATTAGATTTGTATGAAAACATCACAAAACGATGAACAAATGATAAAACCATCCATGTACTCCATTGAACCTTCGTGAGAGATGCATATCACTCACCATTTCTTCGATTTGGCTCTAAATCAATGTTAAACAAATCCATACACCGAAGATCCTTCTCTAAATCTCTCAATTTGATGAAATGTCTCTTTGGATGATGTAGATCTCACTTGATTTGGTGTAGATCTTCAATCCCACTTCGTAGATCTCGATTTTAATAGTGGAAAGATGGAGGAGATGAAGAAATGGAGGATCTCAAATGAGAGAATGGAGAAAGTAAAACATTCTCCATGGCTCCCTCCACCTATTTATAGCCAAAAACCCAACCCTTAGCAGGCCCCACAAATCAGCCCATATTTTAATTAATAAAACCTGGACAAAATTTGTGAAACCTTAAAATAGCAGTTTCTCCCAAACCGCTGAGCCAAATCTTTAATGTAACCACTCTACGAAAAGGCAATC
The DNA here is from genome assembly GCA_030737875.1 of Allium sativum. Taxonomy (NCBI): domain Eukaryota; kingdom Viridiplantae; phylum Streptophyta; class Magnoliopsida; order Asparagales; family Amaryllidaceae; genus Allium; species Allium sativum. The sequence continues at coordinate 295,639,476 of CM060912.1, forward strand.
ATCAATTCCTTTCCAATGGCACAGGTCTCACCCTTTGATTCGACCTGAATCAAAAGTAATGCCCTATACAAGGATGATAGGAACAAAATGGTCACAAACAAAATCAGTAAAAATTACGGACATGTCTCACATCTGCATAAGCAACATATCAAAAAATGAGAATGTTCTAACCCTCAGGGAATAAAATAAAAATATTTTACGATCCTCCGATACGTTAAATGCGGGCTGTTACAGGATCTCTTACAATCAACCCAGTAAGCGTGACCCAACTCCAACCTAGGACGGAGTACTCGTCTGATACTGGTCTATGGGTTACTGACTAAAATGGGTCCCCCACACAAGATGATATAAGCTCTTCCCCTTGTCTTGTATCCCCATTGGGATTACCATAGGTTATGCTTACCTAACGGTGTCTTTAATTACATAACCCCGCCATTTCCACGGGTTATGCTTACCTAACGGTGTCTTTAATTACATAACCCCAACCGATTAAGTTTGTGGGCCTATATATAAATATTACCCACCCTAGCCAGATCTACTTAACCCACCCACTATTTCAACCAAGTTTACTTAACCCTTATTCAAGTTCGTGCTCATGCAGTCCCTATGGATTCAATTAGGTTAAGTATTCTAATTCATTACCATGTCCATTTATGGTTATAATGTGTTGGACCCCTCACATTAAGCCTACCACTTGTGGATGCTGGATATGCTGGTCGGTTATGGGCACACTTCTTCCACATCTCGGGCTTAACCTCGTGCCTCAGCACGTCTCTTATTTGTGCACCTAGACCCCTCACGTTAGATTCACCACTTTTGGTCGCTGGATATGTCGGGCGTTTCCAGGAAGACTTCCACCACAAGTGTAATATAACCTCGTGTCTAGGCGCAGTTACAGTTTCTAATTACTGTAATCCTAGGCATTTCTTTATTGGCTAATTTTACCTATGTCATTATAGGTTTTCATGGATCTTTTCCCCAAATATGTTCATAATGAATTACATGCCCTAAATTCATATTCATAAACATTATTCTGTTGAGTCTACGATTTCATAGCATTTTGATTAATGACAAGGAGAAAATTCATGATCGACAAAGAGAAGAGAATCAATGATATCGTAAGTTAGAGGCTAATTATTTAGTGTTATAAATGTTCAAATCTATCCTCAAATAATCATATAACTCATTATTGTGAATATATATATGTGTATATATAAATGCACATTTATTGTGCATATTGCCAGAAACCGGTCGACGGGTTTCAAAATAGGCGGTCGACCGTTTCTGGGCAGAATGCACAATAAAAGTGCATACATATATATAACGTATATATATTCAAAAATCAGTCTACTGGTTAATTTTGACCTGTCGACCATTTTTCAAACTGAAAGCAACATTTTGAATAGACATCTTTCATCAAAAGTTGCTTCTCTTTCTTTTGATCAAAAATCATTTCTCTTTAATGTTTCTCTTCACAAATGGTTGCAACTATTTATTCATTATATAAACATCATTAAACCATCAACAAATAAACATCTCTAATCTTAATTCTTTCATCTATCTTGCTTTCTACTTGATATTCTAAAAGCGCTCATATTCAACCAAAATATCATTTGAATCTCAAAACTTATTTAATACTCTTGTAATTCAATAAGATATCTACTTCCAAATCTTCACATACATCAAATTATATTTGAGGATAAGATTATAGGAAGGGTGTACTACAAGTGACAAATCTGTGCTGCAAAGAGCACAAGTTGTCAACATAAAAATTGTAATCTTAGCTGTTGATGTCCTCGAGAGTTATAAGAGGCAAGTGTTGAAGTCCTCATTGTTGTTGAGGCGTGAAATCCCGTTTGGTAGTTCGGGTATTGTGAACCTGTTCCTCCGGGTGAAGCGAGGTGGTTGATTAGTGAAAATCTAGAGAGAGGTCTGGGACTGGACGTAGGACGGTGCTCCGAACCAGTATAAAAAGACCTGGTGTTATTACTTTACTTTACTGCTTTTTATTTGTGATAATTTCACTATCTCATATTTGTTTGCATAACTATTGTAAATATACAAGTTAGTTTATCACATACATTCCGCATATCCATATTATTGATCCTGCTTAAGTCGTATCCCGACTTTTTCGATTGGTATCGGAGCACGATCATCACATAACCGTAACACAGTTATTTGATATATTCTAGTAATATGGCAAATAACGCAAGCACTAGCACTAACACTTACACGGGTGGTCCATCAACACAAAGACCTCCATTTTTCAATGGTCTTAACTATAGCTATTGGGAAACACGTATGGCTTTTTACATGCAATCAACTAGCTATGATGCTTGGAATGCTACTCAGAAGGAAATAGTAAATCCAACAACTGAGTATACAGAATGGACAGCTGGTGAGAAAACAGCAGCAGCTGTAAATGCAAAAGCAATAAATATGTTGATTTGTGCATTAGATCAAAACGAATATAACCATGTTAGTATCTGTACCACTGCATATCAAATTTGGCAAACGCTAAAAACCATCATGAAGGTACAAACAAGGTTAAACAAGCCAAAATAGCTATGTTGAAAAGACAATTTCAAAATTTCAAAATGAAGCCGAATGAAACAATCAATGAGATGTATTCACGGTTTCAAACTATTCATCATGCACTTATAGGATTAGGGCAAAAATATTCTGATTTTGATGTTGTTTCAACAATCCTACATTCTCTGACTAATGAATGGAAAGGAAAAATATTAGCAATAGAAGAAGCTAATGATCTTTCCACCATGAAGCCAGATGAATTGATAGGAAATCTAATGTCCTATGAAGCTACTTTGCAGGCTAGAAAAGAACAAAAAGAAGCAAAGAAAAATGTAGCTTTTCATGCTGAAAAAGATGAAGACAACTCAGATTCCGAAGATGAAGATCTAGCGTTCATTGCAAAAGGATTCAAGAAATTCTTAAAGCAACGAAAAGCTAGTTGATACAACAGAAAGAAGTTTGGATCAAATAAACCATTGTCATCAAATGTAGAATGCTTCAATTATCACAAAAAGGGGCATATGCAAAAGGATTCTCCAGAGTAAAAGAAGAAGTCAGAAAATGACAAATTCAAATACAAGAAAGACAAATCAAAGAAGCGAGCATTATCAGTGACACAAGATGATTCAGACTTATCTTTACCTGATAGTGAAATGACTCAGATAATGAGCAAGCTAATGTGTGTTTCATGGCAACAGAAGATGAGGTACAAATTACGACTTTTGAAGAAGTTCTTGATATTAATGTTGAATTAATAGTTAAATTTAAAGACGTAAAACGTCAATTAAAAGAAGCCAGAGATGATTTGAATAGATCAGAGTTAGAACGAGATATGGTAAAAGACAAGAAGAAAATATTAGAAGAAAAACTTCAAGAATCATCATCTAATATTAACTCTCAAGTATCTCTTTTGAGTCAAGAAATTATAACTCAAAAAGAGAAAAATGATGTTCTTACTTCCGAAAATCATGAGCTTAAGGGAAAAGTCAAAATTCTAGACCGAGAGAAATCTAGTTTACAACACAAGTTAGATAATATTACTCAAAATATTTCTAACTTTAACAAAGGTCGAGAAAATTTGAAAAAAATCATTGAGAATTCACAATCTGCTTCAAATAAACAAGGATTGGGATATAAGAAACAAGAAACCAAGAAATTTCCGGGAAAAAGGAGAAAAAGAAAAAAATGAAGTTGTACAAGAAACCAAAGCTATGAAAAATCTTTGTTTGTTATATTCCAAAGTAAAACTAGTTGTGAGATCTCAAAAACAAAATATCAAAAACATCAAAATATGGGTTCCTAAAACAAACAATAATTTGATTAGGAACAAATATATTCAAAACTTTTTGAAAACAGTCCATTATAATTCTAATTATTTATATAAAGGGGATATCGGACCCATATGGGTTTGGACTCCTAAGATCTAACTCTTAGGACCCTATAAAAAGGTTGGTACCATGGACTTAGTTTTATTTTTTGCCGGTCCCACTTAAGAAAAGAGGAAAGTGGATTTTGGACAGTGGTTTCTCGAAGCATATGACTGGAGACAAGAATTTGCTGATAAATATTACATATGAAGATGGTGGCTCCGTCACTTTTGGAGATAACCCAAAAGGCTATATCATCAGCAAAGGCGATGTGAACAATTTCCGTACATCTAACTTACCTCTCATTACTAATGTCTTGCTAGTTAAAAATTTGAAGCATAATTTGTTTAGTATTAGTCAATTAAGCGATAAAGGCTTTACAATTTCCTTCTCAAATAATAAATGTAGTATTCTAGACAAAGATAACAATTTAGTTTTTGAAGGATATAGAGATAGAAATATATATATTCTGAATATGAATATTAATCATAATTCAGATATGTGTCTTATAGCAAATGACAATGATCCATGGCTATGGCACAAACGTTTCTGTCGTATAAACTTCGAAACTATTGACAAGCTAGCAAAAAATAATCTAGTTAAAGGACTACCCAAGTTAAACTTTAATGTACACAATCTTTATTATGCATGTCAAATAGGAAAATTGACCAAATCTACATTTAAATCCAAGAAGGTAATATCAACATTACACCCACTTGAGTTATTACATATGGATTTATTCGGACCAACTCAGGTTTAGTCAATAAACCATAGTCGATATGTGTTTGTAATTGTTGATGATTTCTCACGTTACACCTGGACAATTTTCTTGAAAAACAAAAGTGACTCTTTTAATCATTTTAAATCTTTCGTCAAAAGAATTCAAAAATCTAATGGGCTTAACGTTTAAAATATAAGAAGTGATCATGGCGGAGAGTTTGAAAATAATGAATTTGAACATTTTTGTACAAAGAAAGGTATATATCATAACTTTTCGTTTCCTAGAACTCCACAACAAAACGGAGTTGTAAAACGGAAGAACCGGACTTTACAAGAATGTGCAAAAACATTATTAACTGGAACCACTTTAGCAAAACATTTCTGGGCAGAAGCCATTGCAACTGCCTGTTATGTTTTGAACCATGTGTCCATATAACCTATCACCAAGAATACGTTCTCCAACAAGAATTTTAAGAGATCATCCTGTTCAAAATATAATTGGAGAATTATCTTCACAAATAAGAACAAGAAGTCAGCTTAATCAAATGGGTCATGTTGCGTTTGTCTCAAATATCGAACCTAAAAATCCTAAGGAAGCTGCTACCAATGACTATTGGATCATTGCCATGCAAGAAGAACTAAATCAGCTTGAGAGCAATGATGTATGGGAACTTGTTCCAAGGCTAACCGATCAGTCGGTAATAGGAACTAAATGGTTCTATAAAAATAAGGCTGATGAACAAGGAAACATCACGAGAAATGAAGCACGGTTAGTAGCACAAGGTTATAATCAAGAAGAGAGTATTGATTATAAAGAGACATTTGCACCCGTTGCTAGATTAGAGGCTATTAGAATTTTATTATCTTTTGCTTGTCACCATAATTTTAAATTATATCAGATGGATGTCAAGAGTGCGTTTTTAAACGGATTTATCAAAGAGAATGTTTATGTTGAACAACCTCCTCTATTTAAACATGAAAAATAACCTGATCATGTATTTAAACTTAAGAAATCTTTGTATGGTTTAAAACAAGCACCTCGTGCTTGGTATGAACATTTACGAAGTTATCTTATTGATTCGGGATTTCAAATAGGGAAAGTTGATCAAACATTATTTATTAAGCATTCTCAAAAGGATATTTTGGTTATACAAATATATGTGGACGACATAATCTTTGGATCAACAAACGATAAACTCTGTAAGGAGTTTGCGGATATTATGATCAAAGAATTTGAAATGTCACATATGGGAGAATTATCATATTTTCTTGGTCTTCAAATTAAACAACTTCCGAACAGTATATTTTTAAATCAAGAAAAATATTGTGGAAATCTTATTAAATGGTTCGGACTAGAAAACACTTCCGGAAAACCTACTCCAATGAGTACATCTAACCATCTTGAAAAAGATGAGAATGGGAAAAGTGTAGACCAAAAATTATATCGTAGTATGATAGGCTCTCTTTTATATCCAACAGCTAATCGTCCAGATATTATGATGAGTGTTTGTTTATGTGCACGTTTTCAAGCCGATCCTAAGGAATCACATTTACGAGCAGTGAAACAAATAATTCATTATTTTAATAAAACCAAAGATTTCGGTCTTTTCTATCCGAAAGATTGTCCATTTGAGTTGGTATCATATAGTGATGCTGATTTCAGTGGATCTCGAACGGGTAGAAAGAGTACAAGTGGTACATGTCATTTTATTGGGAAATCACTTGTCTCTTAGTTTAGTAAGAAACAAAATTGTGTTTCACTATCTACATGTGAAGCGGAGTATATATCGGTAGCTCTTGCTTGCACACGAGTTATTTATATGCAACAAACACTTAAAGATTTTGGTATTAATTTATCAAATTCAATCATATACTGCGACAATACAAGTGCGATAAATTTATCTAAAAATCCGGTTAATCACTCCCGAACTAAACATATAGATATACGACATCATTTTCTGAGAGATAATATTGAGAAAGGAAATATAAATCTTGAATATGTACATATGGAAAATCAACTAGCAGACATCTTTACTAAGCCTCTACTCGAATCAAATTTTATCAAACTACGTAGAGAGCTTGGTTTCATATCACGGAAGGAACTTCAAAATTAATATCTACATGTGTTTCATGATATAACAAGTTAAAATATGAGCCTTTCCTTAAGTTTACGGCAAAAACTCTATGTCTTTTCCTGGCCATTCATGTATATATAGTAAAACACTATATATCATAAAATATTTCACTTTAGAATTCATCTTTCATATCAAGTAGACACAATGGCTCACATCTGCGATGAATGTGCACAAAGGTCACACATTTTGGTTACAAGTTCTGAACCTGAGGAATATTATTCTCCTGAAACACCGAAAACTAGACCAAAATGCACTCATACCCCTGGAAATACACCAATGCCTAAACGCGCAAAGAAAGCTCTGTTTTTCTCCCCTCTAACTAGAGATAAGATAGGAGAAATTCATCACTATCAAAAACAACAAATTGAGCTTTAACGACAGTTGCATTACAAACAGAGAATTACCTCGGATCGTCTCTCTCTTTTGGAAAGAATGGCTTCATTTTTTTTGTAGCATGAACAAACATGGAGTTTATGAACCTACGCCATATGTCCCCTCTTCTTCTAGGAGTCCAAACTCTTGGGATCGTAATTATAATCGTATTCGAGAAGTTAAGGAAGAGTCAACCGAGCATAATTCAGTTACATCACATTAATTTTCTAGTATATGTTATGTTTTCTCTTATATTTCATGTATTTTGTTTTATTATTTCAAGATTTTTAATTCAATTTATATAATAGCACTTTGAAAAATCTTGAAAAGCTGGAAAACCATGTTCAGTCAAACCAGTCGACCGATAAAATCCCCCACTCGACCGTTTAACACTCTATTTCAAAACAAAACAGGCTTCAGATAAACCAGTCGACTGGTCAATAATCACCAGTCGACCAGAAATGTTTCTATTTTGAAACGGTCGACCGGTGATTTCGTCGCGGTCGACCAGTTCCGTTAATTTCTGTTTTTAAAACATCAAACTTGCAAACGTCGGTTCCACCTCCCACCCTTTCATTTATCCTTTTTAACCTTCAAACACACAATCCCATATCTATCCTAAATCCCCAATTCAAATCTCCTAAAAATCAATTGCTCCACCGCAAAAGAAATCGAAGAAATCATCTTCTACACAACTTCAACCCATTGATTTCAATATAAAACAATGGTTAATGGATCCAATAGCAGTCAAGAGATGGAATGAGATGAAGGATTATACGATTCATGAAGGTTCGTTCATCAAATACTCTAATTTCCTTCTTTATGATGTTAGGGAAATAGCAACCAGAGCCCGTATTCAATCTCTTCTTGATTTTGATGATAACAACGTGGAAATCAATCATATCATGACCAAGTTGTTCTACGCAAATCTTAACTTAGACAAGTTCAAACCCGAGAATTCTACTCATTGTCTATGGTCGGTTGTATGCAGTGAGCATGTTTTTATTTCAAAGGAAAGGATGGCAACGGTTCTTCGTTCGGAAAACATTGGTAGGAAGTTCTCAAGCGATTTTTGTACTATTTATACTCGAGACAATGTAAGTCATCTTTTTATTGAAGATCATAAACTTAGTACAAAAGCAATCAACTTAAGGCCTACTGCTAAAGTTCTACATCATGCTATTACGCATTCTTTACTACCTAGAATTGGAAAGTTCGATGCAGTTTATAAAGAGAATTTAAAGGCTTTGTATGCTATATATGGAGATATCCAAATTAATTGGATAAATATGATCTTTGATGAGATCTTATTAGTGAATGATCGTACAAGACCCCATTTGTTCTACAATGAATATATTATGTGATTTCTACTTGATTGTGGTCTCAAATCTCCCAAATCTAAAATTTCAAAGCCAAAATGTATCAACAAAGCATCGAGAAAGAGAATGAAGCTTCCTTAACCATGTTTGAATATCATACCTTTTAAATAGTATAAGGAACAAGGTCATCAAGAAGGCATTTCTTCACAGCCCTCTAAACCCAAACCGGAAGAGGTCAAGCTTCTTCAACCATCATCGTCGACTAAGGATTCACTTGAACAAATTGCACGAAATCAATTTCTTCTTGAAGCTAGACTTAAGCGTACCGACAATAAGATTGATAATTTAAATACAAAACTTGACAAATGTTTTACGAAACTTAAGTCTTTCTTCGGTATTCTTTTGGATGCAATATCTTGTGGCGCATCATCCACCTCTACGCATATACAAGACCTGGTAAACATCCAATGCCTCCTACTTTTACATGGACATCTTCAGAGGAAGGCACTAGTTCTGTAACAAGTAATGGACGTGGTCATGGAACATCTTACATTGAGGAAGGTGGAAATGAAGAAGAAGAAGATGAAGGACAAGAAGAAGAAACTGAATCCGACTCACCATCTCACTATTCCTTTTATCCATCTTTTATCATATATTTAAGACTTAAAATAGCACTTGTACATAAGTCGTGCTGTATTTTATTTTTGGTTCAAACTCTAAGACTACGTAACTTGGTTGGGTAAGTATGGAGTGTATGATACAATCCTAATGTATTTTGGGATGAATGATTTGTGTATCTTAACTCTTCTGATATACTACTCCTTTTTGTCGATGACAAAGGGGGAGAAAAATGCTGCTAACAATATTCTTTGCAGATTTTTTTTAGTTTTTATTTCAGGGGGAGTACATAGACAAGGGAAGTCAGCAATACTTTCAGAGCTATGTTGTCATCAATCAAAAAGGGGGAGAATGTTGAGTCTACAATTTCATAGCATTTTGATTAATGACAAGGATAAAATTCATGATTGACAAAGATAAGAGAATCAATGATATCGTAAGTTAGAGGCTGATTATTTAGTGTTATAAATGTTAAAATCTATCCTCAAATAGTCATATACCCATTATTGCAAATATATATATGTATATATATAAAAGCACATTTATTGTGCATATTTCCAGAAACCGGTCGACCAGTTTCAAAATAGGCGGTCGACCGTTTCTGGGTAGAATGCACAATAAACGTGCATATATATATATATATATATATATATATATATATATATAACGTACATATATTCAAAAATCATTCTACTGGTTAATTTTGACATGTCGACCGTTTTTCAAACTGAAAGCAACATTTTGAATAGACATCTTCTTTCATCAAAAGTTGCTTCTCTTTCTTTTGATCAAAAATCATTTCTCTTCAATGTTTCTCTTCACAAATGGTTACAACTGTTTATTCATTATATAAAAATCATTAAACCATCAACAAATAAACATCTTTGATCTTAATTCTTTCATCTATCTTGCTTTCTATTTGATATTCCAAAAGCACTCATATTCAACCAAAATATCATTTGAATCTCAGAACTTATTTAATAATCTTGTGATTCAATACGATATCTACTTCCAAATCTTCACATACAACAAATTATATTTGAGGATAAGATTATAGGAAGGGTGTACTACAAGTGACAAATCCGTGTTGCAAATAGCACAAGTTGTCAACATACAAATTGTAATCTTAGCTGTTGAAGTCCTCAAGAGTTATAAGAGGCAAGTGTTGAAGTCCTCATTGTTGTTGAGGCGTGAAATCCCATTCGGTTGTTCGGGTATTGTGAACCTGTTCCTATGGGTGAAGCGAGGTGGTTGATTAGTGAAAATCCAGAGACTCTGAGACTGTGAAACACCCCACCTCCGTTTGAGTCACTCTCAAAGGGAATGCCCTAATTTTGGTGGAGGTTTATAAGTACAAGTCACAGATATACAAGACAGATATAAGAACACATATTTGTAAAAACAACGGAAGAACAACAAACTTTATTTCATTAAGTCAAATACGTGTTACAGCAACATCCTTTCCAAAAACATAACATAACACTTTCATAATCTGTCTTGAGTACATTATTTAAAGAAGCATAAATAAAACATAGATAAACTGCAAAAGCCCCTTAGTGGATTGTCCGAAGCCATAGTTCAAAACAGGAAAGTCCAAGCAATACATTTCTCTTCTTCAAGCTGGATGTTGAGGCTGGTCAAGCTGCTGTGTTCCCTCCCTGAGGACCTGGGGGGGGGGGGGGAAACGGAAGAAAGAAGACGAAAGAAAAATAGAGTCAGACATAAAGCCTGAGTAAGTCTAGTACTACTTTGTCTATGAATAAAGAACTGGGTATGATAAGTAAAACAGGAAGTGGGCAAACACTATGAACTTGGTTAAGTTATCTAGGGTCGAATATACTATCGTACCCCATATTAATCTCTGAACACATATAAACTAGTTTCCAATTTGCACCCCATAATCAGGGTGATGTGATCCATTCAATGATGATCGGCTCCTACTCGCATAGTTACATGTGTCTTACGGCCCCCGATGTCTGTAGTTACCTATGCTGGTCCCGCCATGGGGTGTATCAAGTCCCATAGTGGCAACCCGACACAACCTTAGAGTGCACAGGTATGCTACTGGTGTCCAGTGCCTTATTTTTCTGCGCCGGAGTGTGTGCACGCCCGCACTCCGTTAGAACCTACACTGCTACACCACCGCCGTCGCTTTGACCTCTTACAATCAGCCCAGTAATCGTGCCCCACCCTGCCTAGTTTCAGGGTATCATGATACACCTTTTAGGGTTACTGCTGAAAAGGGTCCCCCGTTACTAGGTTTTCTATCTCTAGCCAACATGCTAAGTTGGTTAAGTGTTTCCTACCTAACCCCCACCAGTCCGTTTAGTTTAGCACGTTCCATTTTGATTAAGTTTTTAGTCCACTTAATCCTAACAATCCTGACTCAGCCTTAATTGTCTTATTAAGGCCCTGACCTCTCACATTAGACAGGTATTGTTGTGGCTGCCTGTTGCCGGTTGGTTCCGGGCAGTCTTACGCCACAACTCAGTCTAACCTCGGGTCCTTGCTGGGCTCCATGTTTAACCTCCCACATTGGATAGGTATTGTTGTGACTACTGGACAGCCGGGCGGTTCCGGGCAGGTTTACATCACAACTCAATCCAACCTCGGGTTAAACACATCGTATGTTCTACATTTACATATCTTGTCATTCTTCTTTATTTATATGTAAATATTTGCGGCCCATTATTAAGTTAATGGTGTAAAGGTTACACCAATCACGGGCCCAACCCATACTTGAATTTGGGCCCTTCTATTTTATATTTTCATTCATTAATTTATTTTAACCCAACGTTATTTTCCCCCGTTTTACACGTCCGTTCATATATATTGGGCTTAGCCTTTTAAAGCCCAATTTAGCCATGCGAAGGGGGAGGCTTATGGCGTATACACAAAGAGGGGAAGGTGAGCGCCTGAACTTGCAATACGACGTTGGAAATACAAAATAGATATTGGTGTACTTGCATAGTGGTAACATAGGTGACATGAATCAAAGCATGTGAACTTGCATAGGTTTAACTACAACATGAACCTATATTCTTATTTAGGCATAATGTCAAACATAAGCATGTCATAAATATTCCTAGCATAAGCATGGCATAATGTCAAACATAAGCATGGCATAAGTAAAGTTAAATTTGTTCATGGCATAAACATAAACAAGTCATGTCCATAAGGTTCCTACATGTTTACAAAGGGGATACTTTGTTACTAACACAAAAGCATAGTTCAACTTAATCATGGTTTAAGTCTAATTCACATAACGATGGTATAAACATACTTATGCATAAAAATTCCTAATCATGGTTTTTGCTTAAACTTGCAAAAAGGGATTTTTGAGTCTAACCTAGCCATGTCTCACATATGTCATCATATAATTCTTTTAAACAAGATAGACTTAATCATAGATTTCAATTATGCCAAATATCATTCATAGCCTAGCCATATTCATAAGCATGACTTAATACATGGATTATGGTATCAAAATTCCAACATAGTTTCATATGAAATATAACAACCAAACTTGTCTCAATTGCTTGCAAAACGATTTATGCACAAAATATACATCATGACGACATAATAACAAAGCCCCAAACTTGCATAAATTTCACTCAACTACATACATGTAGCTTCAACATAGATTACATAATTTGCGCAATATTCCAAACGTATATTTGCATAGAACTACCGCATGTAGTTCTTTATAATGAATAACATAATTTTTGCACAAACATGAATTACTTCCATTGCCACAATTCAAGCATACACATCAACACAGTTGTTTATTATACCAAAGTAATACTCTACTTACAATGGTTGCGGTGAATTCTCTAATTAAGAGACACGATTCCTTTGTTGAATTGATTAGCTTTAGGTTGCTTGAATTGCTTTAGGCTTTAGAACTTTCTTCCTAACTCTCTCTCTAGTCGGCGGCTAATCTTTGTCGTTCCTCAGCAACATGGCGGCTATAATCTTATTTTGAATGAATAGATTAGGGTTTAGTCTAGGGTTGTTTATATAGAGGTTAGGAATTGATTAGGACCATTGATGTTGCTAGGTTAGATCGTAGCCATTCATTAGGAAGAGAGACCAATAAAAACCCGCCACCTAGCCCTAATGACAAAGCAGACCACAGAAATTCGACCACACACCGACCTGGCCAGCCAGGGCTAGACCAGACCTGGCCAGCAGGTCATTTTTGACCTGGGCGCACTTGGCAGGTGCGCCAGGTCAAAAATGTACTGGCGCACTTCACAAGTGCGCCAGTTCATTTTTGTTCTGGCGCACTTCCCAAGTGCGCCAGTGCATTCTGGCCCTTTTTCGGTTTTTCGCCCAACTTCGTTCGTCCATAACTTCTTCATACGATATCCGTTTTTCGAAAACTCGGACTCTATTTCGCGTATTTTTCCGAGACGAACGCAATGGCATATCCCGTTTCCCTTAGTTCTTTGATTTGAAATTAATTATACTTTAATTTGTGAGTTTCACAGTCATAGAATTCACGGGTGTTACAGACTGGACATAGGATGCTGCTCTGAACCAGTATGAAAAGCCCCGGTGTTTTTACTTTACTTTACTGCTTTTAATTTGTGATATATTTCACTATCTCATATTTATTTGCATAACTATTGTGAATATACAAGTTATTTTATCACATACACTCCGCATATCCATATTACTGATCCTTCTTAAGTCATATACCGACTTTTTCATATTCAAGTTATGCCAAATTTCCCCTTTACAAGTTATGCCAAATTTCAATGTTTTTACCCTAGTTCCCCATTTAACATGTTCGCATATTTCAGTGGGATGCTAAGCTCAAAAGTAGCCTAGCTATATAAAATAAAAGGGAAGGGGTGAAGGGAAGATGACAGAAATGATTATACTAAAAAAATTTGACATAAACATATAATAGCATATTGACAAGATGGGCATATAAGAATAGATCTGGTGAACATGAAATGATAGAATTGATTCTAACATAATAAGGATGTCATAATAGGCATGATAAGATCTAAACAATGATATCCAACTAGTAACAGATCCAATTTAACCACAAACATGATAGGTACAAGGTGATCTAAATAGCGAATTAGATCTAAAATCAAAGATAGATCTGACATAATAAAGGTTAAGGTTCAAGTCATAGTTATGCCAGAATATCTTAGGTTCACAAGTTATTACAGATCCGATATGATTCAAGCAGTCACAGGCATAGATCCAAATTACAGTCATATCATGTTTTACTTTTTAATTATTTAAATCTAAAAGTAACTTAAACTCATAGTGTTTGGATCTAGAAAGATAGAAGAAGAATAGCAGAGGTTGAATCACAGATCTACACTTGAATAACTTGATTAACTTGATTGAAGAAGAAGGAAAAGTTTTGATTTAGCATGGGCACCGACAGCATCTAGGCCTCCATTATTTTTCAGTGTAGAAAACAGGAGAAATGGAACCATATTTTATAGCTGCCAGCCCCCAAACCCTAATGGCCACGTCTACCCTAGGGGGATCGACACCCCCTTAAGGGGTTGAAACACCCCACCTCCGTTAGGGTCACTCTCAAAGGGAATGCCCTAATTTTGGTGGAGGTTTATAAGTATAAGTCACAGATATACAAGACAGATATAATAACACATATTTTTGAACAGCGGAAAACAACAACTTTTATTTCATCAAAATACGTGTTACACAAACCATGCCATAATTGTCTTACAACACTTCCAAAATCATAACTGTCTTGATTACATTATTTAAAGAAGCATAAAGAAAACATAAATAAACTGCAAAAGTCCCATGATTGCTGTCCAAAGCCATAGTCCAAAACGAAAAGATCCAAGCAATGCATTCTTTCTCTTCAAGCTGGATATGAAGGCTGGTCAAGCTACGGTTTTCCCTCCCTGTGGACCTGGGGGGGAAACGGAAGAAAAGAAGACGAAAGAAAAGTAGAGTTAGACATAAAGCCTGAGTAAGTCTAGGACTATTCAGTCTATGAATAAAGAACTGGGTATGATAAGTATAAACCAGAAATGGGAAAGCATCATAAACTAAGTTAAGTTGTCTAGGGTCGAATATACTATCGTACCCCATATTAATCTCTGTACCCATATAAACTAGTTCCCAACAGGCACCCCATAATCAGGGTGAAGTGATCCATTTTAAGATGATCGGCTTCTACTCGCATAGTTACATGTGTCTTACGGCCCCCGTTGTTGTAGTTACCTATGCTGGTCCCACCATGGGGTGTATCAAGTCCCATGATGGCGGCCCGACACAATCCTAGAATGCACAGGTATGCTACTGGTGCCCAGTGCCTTATTTTTCTGCGCCGGAGTGTGTGCACGCCTGCACCCCGTTAGAACCTACACTGCTGCAACACCGCCGTCGATTTGACCTCTTACAGTCAGCCCAGTAATCGTGCCCTACCCTGCCTAGTTTCAGGGTATCATGATACCTTGTAGGGTTACTGCTGAAAAGGGTCCCCCGCTACTAGGTTTTCTATTTCTAGCCAACATGCTAAGTTGGTTAAGTGTTTTATAAACCTAACCCCCAATCAGTCTGTTTAGTTTAGCATGTTCTATTTTGATTAAGTCTTAATTCACTTAATCCTATCAATCCTGACTCAGCCTTAATTGTCTTATTAAAGCCTTGACCTCTCACATTAGACAGGTATTGTTGTGGCTGCCTGTTGCCGGTTGGGTCCAGGCAGTCTTACGCCACAACTCAGTCAAACCTCGGGTCCTTATTGGGCTCCGTGTTTAACCGCCCACATTGGATAGGTATTGTTGTGACTACTGGACAGCCGGGCGGTTCCGGGCAGGTTTACATCACAACTCAATCCAACCTCGGGTTAAACACATCGTATTTTCTACATTTACATATTTTGTCTCTTTTCTTTTTATATGTAAATATTTGCGGCCCATTATTCAAATTCATCTTTATTGATTAAGATTTATTTATGCCACTTAATTGTTTTTCAAGGTTGTTGGCATGCGTCAAACATGCCAACACATATGTTCTATATTTTAGCCCAAACGTCATTACCCCCGTTTTATACGTTCGCTCCAATGTAAGGTGTGTTGGGTTTAACACTTAAACCCAATTTAGCCATATGAAAAGGGGAGGCTTATAACATGGTGTTTATAAGGTAACATAAAAAGGGGAGTGTGAACGCATGAACTTGCAACATAACGATTCAATTAACATAAGGTAGGTACATGTGAACTTGCAATTGTAATAACATATAATATAAGCAATACTTAAACATGAATCATTCTATTCACATAATCATGGTATAAACAAAACATGAATCATTCTATACGTGTAGTCATGGCATAAATGATACTTAAACATGAACCATTCTAATCATATAATTATGGCATAATCAAAATTGAACATGAGTCCTTCTATACATATAGTCATGGCATAAACATAATTGAACATGAATCCTACTATTCATATAATCATGGTTTTTATCCTATCTATGTAACTTGTAATTGGGATGTAATTCTAGTGTAATTTCTAATGTAACTTATGTGCTAAATATATTATCATATGATTATGATAACAACATAAGCCTAGAAACATGTTTCAACTAGGCATAATAACAAACATAGTTTAGTCATGTTCATAAAATTAATACAAGCTTACAAAGACTCTTGCTTTTGTCACTATCACAAAATCATGATTTTTATACTTGAACTATGATGCCAATTCCAACATAACCTTCATATGAATCATAATACTTAAGTGGATCAAATTACACTAAAGATAACCATAGAATTATACATCATGTTGGCATAACAATAAATCATATACTTGCATGAATTTTAAATAAACTATTACAACATATAGTTGTTATTTTCAACATGAATCATATACTTGCAATTATCAAATGGGTGTTGTAAATAACTACCATAAACATGTAGTTTTCAATATGAATCATACGCTTGCATGAATCCCAATTAAAATTCCACAACATGTGGTTGTCAACATAAACCATATACTTGTATGAATCCAATCGTACACCATAGCATTGCCAAATCATTTAGAATCAAAATAACATACAAATATAGGTTATTATCGCCACAATTCCATTTCGTTGTTAACTTCCAACGCAAATCGCATACTTGCAAATATCCAATCGTATACCATAATATTCCCAAATCGTTTAGCATCAAAGCAACATATAAATAATAGATTATTATCGCCACAATTCCATTTCTTACTTTACACAAACCAACACAATTATTTAATTCACATCGGAATAGCACTCTACTTACAACGTATGGCGAATCTTCAATTCAGGAATCTGAATTCTGAATTTGGAGATGCTATCCTTTGTTGTAGGCGTTGCTTTAATTTGATTAACGTTGCTTTAAGCTTTTGATTTATCCCCTAATTGTCTCTCTATTTCTGACGGCTATCTTCAGTCTCTCCTCAGCAGCATGACGGTCTCATCTCCATTTTAGTTTAAGTGAATTAGGGTTAGTCTTATGTAACAACCCGCAAAATCAGGACCAATTTAAATTTTTATTTTAAATGATTTTTAAGTATTTAAAATTATTTATTTTAAATAATAATGATTAAAAATTTATTTTAATTGAAGTTAAAACGAATAATATTTAATTTAAGCTATTTTGAAGAATAAGGAGTATAAATTTGTTATCTTTACATCCCGTATGTTTCGATTATTTAAGTATATGTAATTTAATTTAGTTAATGAAATCAAAATGGTTTTAAATAAAAAGTCCAAAAGTGGAAATGTTGAAAGGTATTAGAATTCCTTAGTAATAAAAATGAATGTAATCAACGATACATATTTGGTGATGCAAAATTAACGCTTAGCTTTTAATTTTTTTTTTTATGTTAATTGACTTTGATTTGTAAACACGACATTTATTAGGTAAACATGCTATTTTACATTGATTTTAAAACACATTAATAATTGGCATGGATTAACATTGATTTGTGAACATATAAACATGTTAATATAGGCATTAATTAGAAAAAATAAGTTAATGGACATTAATTGGGAAATTGTGTTCAATTAAGAAACATGTTAATTTGTCATTGACCTTAATTTAGAGAATATATTCATGTTAATAATAATAATAATAATAATAATAATGATTATAGTTTATACCCATTATGACTCTTTTCACTACAAAGTGGTTAGCTGCCTATTTTTGAGCTAAATATCTACAATTCTTAATAAAGAAATTATTTATTTACATTTTGAGCGGGATGAAGTTTGGTAGGTAATTAATGAGAATTATTGAGACTTTATGCAAACTTATATGTGCGGAAATATGCGTTATTACATTCCATCATGCATTTACACTTTTTGATTATCTTTAATGCCTAGGAACATGATCAATTTGAAATTTCGTATTAATGTACAATTAAAAACATGGTATATATATATCTGGATTAAGGAAAAAGATTGCGCACCTAACAATCAAAGAGAATATTTTGGAAACATGAATCCTTTCCAATTATTTAATTCATTTTCCTTTTAACGTACAAATTAGCGGGCCTTTAGCGTTATTTAATAATATCTTATCATAAATAATAAGAAATTCATTTTTTTTGAAACCCTTCTTAATTGTTAACAGCCGCCACCCTTATCCATCAATGGCCGAACTTGCTTCCTCTTTCTCCCACTAAAATCTCCTCCTCCTCCAAGAATTAGACCATACTCCAGTTAAATTATTAAAGAGATTTTTTTCTCCTCTTTCAATCCATATGGTCATCACCCCGTATCGTCGCCTGAAATGCCAGAACGTAAGTCCTAAGTTCGAACCCATTTGTGAAACCGTCGGCCATCTGTTCGTGAAGAAGAAAGGAGCGGCCTTTGGCTTAGTGATGTAATGTAATTAACACAAGTAATTATTATTTAATTTGTTTAATAAATTATTCAAACCTTAGAGGTCGATAACTTATTCAAATAATGTCAGAAATAGATGAAAATGGGTTCGTTGGAACCGTAAGAGCAAGATCTACCCGATGGAGGAAGTGTGGACAGAAACGGAGCGGTCTACAATTCTTGGGAAAATTCAAAGCAATGTGAGAAACTCTATTCTTTTAATTTTGTAATTAAAATTCATTAATCATAATAATAGAATTATACACACGTTGTGATATTCTGCTAATTGTTGTGATTTGATATGTGTTTGTTAGATTTGTTGACATTAACATTGGTGTTAATGAATATTTGATTAAACAAAGTTATCACCTTGCTTATTAAAATTATTGAATTAGGGATTAACACTTGTGTTGTGAAATATTCATATTGTTGTATATATAATTGTGTGATCAATAAGAAAATTGGACTTTAATATTTGCATGAGCGTGAAGATGATCATTATATGTGATCATTATATGTGAACATTAAATTCATATATTTGTGGTAAATCAAAATTAATCGATTGTTAAGTAATATGTATTTACATTAGAAATTTACAAATTTTAATGTATTTATAACATGGAAAGTAAACATGGTAATATAGAATGTATTTATATTCTAGTTTACACTTTAAATGTAAATGCAACACTATAATAAACATTTTGGAATAAAAATGTTTGATATTGGATTTTATATTTTTATGTATATGAAACACTAAAATAAAACATCATTATAGGAATGCATATCTATTGAAAGAAAAAGGAAAATTATATTTAATGTATACGAGGACATTAAATAGGACATTATTATAGAAATGCATTTACACTGGAAAAGCTACATTCTACATTTTTTTAAGGTTTTGAAGTCAAAGTATAAAGAAAAAAAATTTACATTTCTATGAAATGTAATCAAAGAAAAGGAAATTGACATTTTTATTAAATACAGATCAAAGAAGAAAATTACATTTTTGTTTAAATGTAAGAAAAAAAGCACAAAAATTTACATGTTGTTTAATAAATCAAAAGAGAACAAAAATTTGCCTTTTTGTTTAATGAATCAAAGAAGACCACAATAAGTTACATTTTTGTTTGTGTAATGTAACAAAAGAACAAGAAGTTACATTTTTGTGAAATGTAAACAAAGAACAAAAACTTCATTTTTGTTCAAATGAAATCAAGAAGATAACATTTTTTGTTTAAAGAAAAGAAAGAGAACAAAAAGATAACATTTTTGTTTAAAGAAAAGAAAGAGAACAAAAAGATAACATTTTTGTTTAAAGAAAAGAAAGAGAACAAAAACTAACATTTTTTGTTTAAAGAAAAGAAAGAGAACAAAAGATAACATTTTTGTTTAAAGAAAAGAAAGAGAACAAAGACTAACATTTTTTGGTTAAAGAAAAGAAAGAGAACAAAAGATAACATTTTTGTTTAAAGAAAAGAAAGAGAACAAAAACTAACATTTTTTTTTAAAGTAAAGAAAGAGAACAAAAACTAACATTTTTTGTTTAAAGTAAAGAAAGAGAACAAAAACTAACATTTTTTGTTTAAAGTAAAGAAAGAGAACAAAAACTAACATTTTTGTTTAAAGAAAAGAAAGAAAATAAAAATGTCTTTTTATTTGAATTGATATTAGTTTTGTTAATTCAACGTAGAAAATAAAAATGTCTTTTTATTTGAATTGATATTAGTTTTGTCAATTCAACGAGAAAACAAAAATGTCTTTTTATATTGAGTTGATTCAGTTTTATCAATTCAATGGTGAAAATATAATTTGTCTTTTTATTGAATTGGTTTAGATTATCAATTCAACATAGAAATATAAATGGACTTTTTATTTGTGTTAACATCACAAATGTATCTTTAGGTAAAAAGACTAACTTGACTTTTTATTCGTGTTCCGCAATGCGAACAAAACACGAGCAATAAGATTTATATTTTATTTGTGTTCACTCAACACAAATAAAACTTAGAAAAAGAAGTTCACTCTTTTATGTACATTTCTCAAAGCAAATATAACATGAAGTGAAACATTGGAAATAAAACTTGTATTTTTATTTGCATCCATAAATGCAAATTATACATTGGAAATATGCATTTGTTCTTTTATGCAAACAAACATGAATTGAAGAAAAATGTATAATTTCATACATTGAAAGAATGAATTGGAAAAATGCATATGTTGTACATTAGAAATGAAGATGACAAAATTCTCATAGTTTGTACACTAAAAAGAGTTAAACAAAATCCTCATTTTGTTTACATTGAAGAGTTAATAAACGAAATCCACATTTTTGTTTGCATTAAAGTTTATAAACAAAATTAACATTTTTGTTTGCATTAAAGTTTTATAAACAAAATTAACACTTTTGTTCGCATTAAAATTTTATAAACAAAATTCACATTTTGTTGCATTTGAAGTTTATAAACAAAATCACCATTTTGTTCGCATTAGAAGTTATGAAACAAAATTCACATTTTGTTTGCATTAAAAGTCACAAACAAAATCATCATTTTGTTTACATTAAAATCACAAACAAAATCATCATTTTGTTTACATTAAAAGTCACAAACAAAATCATCATTTCTAATGTCATATTTCATTGATTACATCAAATCGGACTAATATTATAAATGTAATCATATTTGTTTACATTAGAAAGAAGAATTGAAAATATATAATCTTTATACATTAAAAAGAAGAAGTTAAGAATGCATATTTCTTACATTAAAAAGAATGAGTTAAATTGTATATTTTTATATACATTAAAAAGAATGAATTAGTAATGGACATTTTTGTCACATTAAAAAGTACGAAGCAGAAATACACCTTTGCCATTAAAATGAATGAGGCTAAAAAAAAAAATTTACATTTTGGTAAATAAATATGAGTTAAGATTTTTATTGTCATTTGTTAACAATTAAAAGGATTGAAATAAAAGATTAGAATTTTATTGTCATTATGTATGAAATAGCTTATCATTATATATGTTATGTTGTTGAAATGTTACACTGCCATAGACAAGTTACCCGACTCGTTTATGTGATTGGGTCAATAATTTTCGCACATCGCCCAAGCGCACAAATAATTTACTATTTGTTGTTGGCTGAAACCCCACACGGGTGTTGGGATGAACGTTAACATACACTAATCCCAATATTTAGTTGTATGTTGATCGTTAGATCGACAGGCTGTGATGAGCGTTATTATTAAATTTTAACGCTTACACAGTGGAAGTTACACTTTGGATGTAAATGGATGACTTGATGATTATATTGTTATTGTTATATATATGATGTGTGAAATCCATATAATCCAAATTATATGGTAAATGGTTGAGTCGCATTTCGATTCAGGTGTTCTTTAAAATAAGAATATTCTTACATTAGAAATTTTTTTATATAAAGGATATATTTTCATAAAAGATATTTTAATTAGGTATATGTTATAATAAAGAATATTTGTAAAAGATAAAAATCTGTTATATAAGGGATATTTTTAGTGATTATTTAAAATATGTTTTTCTTATAATAATTAATATTTAAAGAGGAATCCTTTAATTAAGATTATTAGAATTTGCAATCTTATTTTATGATATGAAATAAATTGAGATGTGAAGTGGATTTATCGTGGACGGTGTTTTTAAATGACATTCGTCCTCTAATCCAATTTACATTGAAATTACTATTTGGAATTTATAAATCTATTATATAGATTTAAAAAGAGTATTTCCTAAAAATCATGTTTTCCAATATTAATATATTAAATTGGAATTAAGTGGAAATTCGATTGATAATGATCGAAATGGGTTTTCTGTAAAAGAAGACCGATAGTATATATGGAATTTAAGAGGCTCTGCCGTTATTCCATGTATATTGTTGGTCCGATACAGAAATTCACATCGAGTATGTATTGATTGATTTCTGTGGAATTCCATATTTTGGAAATTGATTTGTGGGTTTATCGTGAACAGTGTTTTAAATAACATGAGTTCTTTAACCCGTTTAAAACAAGATTTATTCCTTAAAATAAATGATCTTGTAATAATGATTTTTGATATTAAATCAAATATAGAATTTTTAATAAATCTTTTAAGGAAAAATTAAGAGTTAATTTATTAATTTATCTTTGATAAAATTAATGAGAATCTTCTAATATGAATATCTTATTAAAAGAATATTCTGAGTTAGAATGAGGCGTAATGTGTGATGTTTAAATATTTGATTTTTAATCACAAATTACGCGAGTTATTCAGAAAGACCGGGTTTTAACCCATTCTGAATAATCATCACGACGATCAAGAGTCGAAGATGAGGGCGGTGGTTGAAGACCGAAGGTTTTCACATCGTTGGGATGATGATGACTGATATCTTGAATTGGGACAGTACATTCCAAGGCAAGGTATTTGGTAATGATCGTCCAAACGTATTTGGAGATCGACGGACACGTTGTTTCGCTCAGACCCAGAGCGGACTTGTAAATGGATTGTGTGCCTGACATTGTATTCCTTTCTACTATATTTGTTGAACGCTACTAATTATATATTTCTGTTTGGTGTTTAACACCATTCTCTAAGACGTATAAGCTTAGAGGTTATATATATATATATTGGTAGATGATCAATGGTATGGTATGGTCTGACAATGTGGCATGCTAAGATGCAATTGATCAAGGATTTGTTGAAAAGCAGGCCTTGTGGTTGATGATCAAAGTACAGTCTATTTAGGCATAGCTTTGTGTATATCGTGACTTCGCGAGCCTCACAGCCCGGTAGAGTCTAAAACGGGAGAAGGGAACACAGGGAGTGCACACGTTTCTTTCTAGCTAGAGTGGTGCCATGGACCTACCAGCGCTGCCATTTATTCATTGTAGTTGTTGGATTTTTCGAGGCCTCGGGTTATGCGGTCGCCACTGGCCGTATTATAGGTCCAAAGGGACCGGGAAGCGTGTGTTCAGACATCACTAATCCACAAAAGTAAGTGTGGACCGGCCCTGCAGCTATCCAAGGGTTGGACAGAGTACCAATCCTGGGGCATTTACTAGAGTGTCTCGAATCGGTAAGGATCTCCTCCCTAGCCTTGACTCAGATGGAAACCCAAATTTCCAATACGACATCACACGGTTTTGATTGTATACCTATATATGGCGACATAGTCGGATGGGGCACTAATGCCGTCTAGGATTGATACATTTACTTTGATGTATTTCAAATTGGTTGCACACTATTATTATATAATACCGTGTTTATCGTATCAAGCATCTTTTGATCATTATAAGGTAAAACCCTATCCTCCGGTTTGCGTTGCATTGTGTGATGGGACTTGGGTCTTATAATGGTTTCATTTTTCTAAAAAGCATTGCGTTATTTTGACAATTTACTTTAGCCATGCACTGGCAATCTATAGGAGAAAACCCATTCCGCGAAAGTGGCGTGGTCCTGTGATTTGCCTTATTATATTATTTAGGTTAAGTAGAATTCTCACACCAGTCCCATGACTGACCTGTAGTTTGTCCACTGGCAAACTCGGGTGCCCATATTTTCCACACGGGCAGTCGAGTAGCTATTTTTGCAGATATATTAAACAAGATTCTGGGTTGAAGCTTAAAGCTATGTCCAGAGATAGAGAGTCTTCCGCTGTGTTCTTCCGTTGTAGTAAAATTACATTTTTTTTGTATTTATCTTCCGCTGTAATTATATTCCAATGTACTTTGATATGTATATTCTGTACTCTGATGTAACATTTATTATAGTGTTATAAAAGTCTTTTGTTATCTGTTGTAATGTGTTGTATGCCCAAAGTTAAAGTATTCGTAGGTTTCCACTTTTTGTGTCAGACCTGTGTGGTTTATGGTCGATCCAAAGGGCGGGGATTTGCGGGTCTTTACAGTTGGTATCAGAGCCCAGGTTAGCTCAAATCTTTGGGGTACAACTTGTTAGAACTGAACAGAAGACTCATCAGAGATTGGATTAGTAATGTCCAATAAGAATACTCATTAGAGATAGGATCAGCAGTATCCTAGAATGAGTGAACTCGTTAGAGATGGGGTTAGTAATGCCCTAGAACGAGTTAAGAGTTACGAATTTATAATTAACGTATTTTTGATATTTATAATCTATTCTTTGAAATATGATTTTTATATATATTTTGAAAAGATAATTAACCATTAAAATTTAAAATTAAGATAGTTAATTTTACAATTTTTAGTGATCGACGCTAATCTATGAATTAGAAAAGCGCGATATTTTAAAATATTACTGCAAGCGTACAGGTGTGTAGCATACAGGTCGAACACAGGGAGGTGAATTAAATCAAATTATTTATCTAATCTCTTGGGCGAGTTAGACAAAACTTTGAAGGTTGATTTTGAAAATAAAACAAAACAAAATTAGAACTGTAATTTGATTCAGAACAGATCTAACTGAACCGATGATCAAATCACAATTTCAATGGAAAAGCAATGAAACTATGAATCAGATTCAAATCTAATCAAATCCAATTTAACCTATGAACGCGATTAAAATACAGAAAATAAAAGTGCAGAATATAAATAACAACAGGAAATAAAATTAGGATTACCGCTGAATCTAATCACACGGTCAATCACTAATGAAAAGAATTGCAAAATACAAATAGTGTTCTACCGAATCTAATCGTATAGACAACACTAAGTGCTAAGAAATAGAAAATTGTATAAAAGAAAAATGAGTTTTATTAATGAAGAAGATAATAGAATGAGAGATAGGATAGGATGGTGGCTACAATGCCATTACAAGGGTATATATAGGGTAGATAGCCAAACCCTAACCCTAACCCTAATGATAAATGGGCCTGGTCATTACATCACTAATTAGTTTACAATGAGAAACATAAATGGACCTTAGATAAATAAAGCAAATTTGGGCCTTTTCTCTTTTCCTCTTGCTTCCTTGACACTTCTTCATTGATTTGTGATGTGCAAAGCCTTTTTATCAATCCTTTCCTTGTCCAACAACAACTAGATGTGAGATCTTCATCTACAATTCTTCAAAATGTAAATATATATCAATTTCATCTCTATTTCTCTACTTTTCTGGTTGCATGCGGGCTGGGTTGGAATATCTGTAAAAGTAACAAAACAATACCCAAGTAATATTTATTTATATACAAAAGATAAGAAATAAGAGCATAAAATAAACACATTTCTATGTCAATCAAATACCCCCACACTTATCTTTTACTCGTCCTTGAGTAAAAAGAAAATGAAAAACTAACTAGATAGGTCACACTTTCGTAGGAAACACGATTGCATTGAGCGCATGCAACAAGCCGTTAAACCTCTAGGTGTCCCTAGTAGGACGAGTGGTGTGTCGTGAGGGTTTTCAGCAGATACTACCCACAAAATCCAAATGTAGTATGCTATGATTCTAATGAAACTACATGAATGCAATGGACATATGCAAATAAAAACGAAAAATGAAAACACGACTTGTTTCAGGAAAGTGGTACAACAAATTAAGTCAATAATTTCTAATCAGTTGATTTTATTTTAGATACCTCGACTTGTCACAAATTTTCAATATAAATCAAGTTTTCAAATGTTAAATTCCAGTTTGGCCAGTTAGTTCGGTCGATAACATAGTGCAGCCATGAAATAAATTCTTAGTTTGCTTGGCACAGTTTGCAAAGTGGTCTTCTAATTTTCTCATGTATGGCTAGTCGAATCAATAAGGTCAAGAAGTGTTTGGGTATCATCGCTTATTCTTTATTCTATAAAATTTTAAGATTTATGATTAAGTACATACACCTAACTAAAAAGACCAAGGTTTACCACCCATGCACTGCCTCGCGGACTAACGGAGAGTGGGTAAAGAGCTTGGCGGATTGTGCA
The DNA here is from genome assembly GCA_030737875.1 of Allium sativum. NCBI lineage: Eukaryota > Viridiplantae > Streptophyta > Magnoliopsida > Asparagales > Amaryllidaceae > Allium > Allium sativum. Next base: position 295,666,318 of record CM060912.1, read on the forward strand.
AGCCGACTTTGACTTTGTCAACAACGTGTCGGTAATCCTTAGGTGTCCAATCTCATAAAATGAGACCAAGATATTCCAACGCTGACTTTGTCAACAACGTGTCGGATAGAGCTTGGCGGGTTTGCACACCAACGCTCGATATACAAGCAATGTTGGATACCCTTGGATTATTATTATTATTGAATTTATAAGCATAAAAAGAGAGTTACGCGAATTCAACTTAACACAACTTAGTTTTAAAGATTTGACAAGCCATTATAAGTATTTTAAGTCCTCCACTTATTTAAACAAAGTCTACAATATAGAATAGATTTCATGGCCATCACCTAAGAATCTCCCTATGTACCGGTTACACTATTATCCCTCAAAATTAAACTTTTCATTATATTTCTTATTCGATCTAAGTTGAGAGAAGAAAATACTATCAACTGACTAATAATTGTTAACTTATTTTGTTGTATCAAATCTAAAATGGGTTATGTTTCAAAAAAAAATGGCATGTTATTACAGTCTAAAATGCATGATGGTCCTACTTAAATGGATGAAATTGAAAAAGAAAGAAAAAAATCAAAAGAATGCAATGCAGACTCCCCCCCCCCCCCACACTAGAACTAAACAGTGTCCACACTGTAGACATGTTTCCTAAATGTGAAAGATAGAACCCAAAGATGGATTAAATGTAAAATGATTTGTAAAACGAAATGCAATTTAACTATATGTAAGAAAGGAACATATGTACAATGATATATGTGTTTGCGGTGCACGCGATGCAAAGAATTCCACCAACTTTTGCCCCCACACATGGTTCTGGCCCTATGAGTCCCATTCCCATAGTGTCTAGACATGTTTTCTAACAAGCAAGAGTTCTTGAAAACCATCTCATCTTTAAACCTCGATTTGTAGTCCAGGAGATAAATATCTAGGGTCGTCCTATCCTGAAATTTTTCAACCAAGCCAGCATTCCAAAAATAATTCATGTATTCAACAAATTTATCAGTGTAATGTTTCAAAAATTTGTGATCGTATATAAATTCAGTGAAATTTGAAATTCGAGTGTTGTTCAAGAGTATGTGATCACATTTCTCAACATTAATTGACAACGTATTTTCGACACTGACCATTTCATGTTCGTTTGAAATTTTCTCAAAGTTAAAATTTTCAAAGATGGATTGGTGACTTGATTCTATTTCAGAATCTTGGTCATTCGAAGAAGAAAGTGTTGGCAAGGTAAGTGAAGGCGGTACAGGTATAGAGTATGGGATGTTGGGATTGCCAACATTAAAAGAAGGGATATCGACAGGGTTTCCGACCTCATAAGAAGAGATGTTGGGGTTGCCAACATTCGAAGAAGATGGAGGTTTGGAAGGTTCAGAAAAATCGGTCTTTGTTGTCATTGGAAGAGCGTCAAGATATTGATTTGAGGTTCGGATTAAAGAGTTATTGTGAGTGCCGAAATTAATTTCAAATGTTTTTTCGAACCTAGTGGTGCTAACCGGGTTGACCGAATTATCGCTTTCATCCTCATACAGACCAAAAAAAATCATGTTCATTAAAATCCATTTCCAAATTTGAATTGAAAAATTCCACATTTTTATTCTGTTCAATTTCTAGAATTTCAAGTTTCTCACAGTCTGAACAAGAAAGATCAAAATCCAAGCTTAAATCTTTTTCCCGAAAAGAGTTGAAATCCAAATCATTTGTTGAATTTTTAACAACTTCATTTAGATCATCATTCTCAATTTCGAAAGTTGTTGTTTGAAAATTTTCACTATCAGTAAAGAATGGACTATTTTCTGATTCATCGCTTGTTTGAATTTGATTCTGTTGCTCTCGTTGTTCTTTCAAAGATGTCAATAAACAAAGAAGTTCATCGGCCTTTTTATTTAGTCTTTCTTCCCTCTCTAAGAATGTCAAGACGATCGTTGATTTGAAAGCTCTCATTTTGGATTTCTTGATTCTCAAAATTATAGTCCACATTAATTTCACAATCAATATTATTTCCAATGTGGAAGTTGTTTGAATTTTCAGAAAACTGACAATGATATTGGAAATCATTTTGATCATAGAAATTTTGTTCATAACCAAAACTGTTAAAATTTGAGAGAAAATTGCAATTTTGGTTATTTTCAAGATGTTGATATGGGCTATAATTTTGAAAATTTTGGTTTTCAACCCCATAATGATGTGGATCAAAGCTATATTGAGATTCAAAGTTATTTTCATGTGGATGTGGCCCATAATCGAAATTGTTGAAATTTGAATTGAAGTCGTCATTTCGATCACAACTTTGAAAATGTTGGTCATTTTGAAAATTTTGAAAATTGTTGACATTTGGCTCGAGAAATTTTGGAAAATCTTGCCTCATGAGTTGTAATTCGTATTCATACTCTTCAAGAGGACGTCTACTCCGGTTATTATCCCACAATTCTCTCAAAGATTTCTTTGAATCAGACATTTTAAAGAAGTCAAGGCAAGACAAAAATTATTCTCACTTCAAAATAGTATAAAATACTAAGCTGCACTCTATTAATTAACTGCCTCAATTGGAAGGGGGAAGAGGGTCTTATGGTCGTTCACGTGTAGTATAAAACTAAGGGATACGACCAATGTTTTATGGGTAGTATGCAACCTCTTTTGCTAATAGTTCAATAAATTGAACTACTATATATCCGCGATCCAATTATACGAGATAGTCAACTTCACAAAGCACCACTTTTCAATTATATTATTTTGCAATGTCAAATCAAGTTTTAGAAATAAAAAACGACGAGAGTGATGATTTTAGTTGTAGAAATTTGCTTCTCACACATAGATTCAGAAATATCAGACACAGAATAATCACAGAACAGAACAGTCACAGAACAGTCGCAGAACAGAAAATTAAAATATTGTACAAGCCAGCCGCTGCCCCTGCAGAAGATTTTTACAAGCAATTTCTATATTTTTCAAAGCAGCAGAGCACCTGTAGAGTTAAAAGAAATTTTACAGTGGGGTATGGCGGTTCGTCCAGAAAATTTGAATAGCAATGACAGTTCAGATTAATTGTTTGCAAGCTGATTGACTTCTGACTTCCCCGCTTGTTGCTTGACTTCTTTCTCTCTTTGGTCTTATTTTTTTATTATTCCTTTTTTTTTATTTTTTTATAAAGAAGAAAATTAGAAAAGAAAAACTGAAAAAAACTAACAAGGAAAAAAGAAAAAAATATATATAAAACAACACAAAAACCAAACTTTTCACACGCTACGAACTCACGCCAAACAAGAACAAAACAAAACAAAACAAAACTAATATCAACCAAGGAACAAACTCAACAGAATCAGAAAGATAAAAATAAATAATTGTGCGCACTAAAATAAGAAGGCAACACCTAGAAGTCAATATCCAATGTAAAGGAACTCAGACCTGCCAAGCAAAACAACTTTCCAATGACCCCAAAATAAAGTCAAACCAACTTATACCCAAATAACCCACAAAAACAATTAAACGCACTCAAATAAGGGAAACATCATTCCCACATATAGAACATACGTCCAAATTTTCTTCTATCAACGATCGTTTTTTCTTTATTCTCTTGGTACAAAATACTTCGAATCCCCTTAATCGGAATCAAATAGGCGAGATCTGGTTCGATTTTGCGAATTGGGATTTCAGAAAATGGATCTGTTTGGCTTCGGGTAGGAGGGTCTGAACGTTTGAAGTTGAACTGTTCGGTAGAGGTTGTCGCTTAGGCTATGAAAATTGTGACGATGCTTCACTTTGGGTTTGCGTTGAGGGTGGTTTCGATGAAGAGGTTGGTCGGCGATGTATGATAGTGTATGGAACTTGCTGGTAAGTTGTGATTTTGGGTATGATGGAAGACAGACGTGTACGAGGAGTGTTGAACGTGATGTATGGTGTAACTTGGCTGCGGATGATGTAAGAGGAAGGGATGGAAACGCTGGTGGTTTTGAATTGATGGATCTGTATGTGGTGATATACGGTGATGGTTAGAAGGTAGGGGGTACGGCTTTGGAACGTGTTGTGATGAATAGGAGATCTGGGTGTTGTTTTTGATTGTGGTATTGGAGATGGGTTTGTTGCGTGAGAAGATGACAGTGGAGACAGAGGGAAGGGATGAGTGCAATGCGTTTGAGATTCACGTAGAAAGCAGATGGGTGGATAAGGCAGAAGAAATATATAGCAAAGAGAGAAAAATTTTGAAATTTTTTTTTCAAAAGAAAAACTATGTAGTAGAAATTGGAAACGAACTAAAAAACAAGGAAAGAAATAAAGAAAGAAAAAGTTAGTAAGTTATTTTTTTTTCTGTTTTGAAACAATTGTAAATAGACGGAAAGGAAGGAAAGAAGTAAAACAAAAGTGGCAAGATATTTTTTTTGGATTTGATGATTGCAGTATCAATATAATACCAAATCACCAATCAAAATTTTTTTTGTACGTAAATGGAAAGAGAGGTTGTAGAAACTGGGATTGAAATTGAAAAAGGGGAAAGAGTTTGAGAAATTAAATGATGAGTTTTTTTGTTGTTGTTTTTTTATTGCTTTGAAAGTAGGAAAGGAAAAAGAAATATAAAAGGAAAAAATTGAAAGGGGGAAGAAATAAATGAAAAGGAAGAAGATAAAATCAAGGAAATTTGGTAAGTTTTTTTTATTTGCTTTGAAAGTTGTAAGAAGAAGAAAATGGATGTATATTAAAAAAAGGAAAGTAATAAATGAGAGAAGGGAAAACAAAAAGGAAAAGGAATCAAAATGAGGAAAGAAATAATAAAAACAAAAAGGCAAGATTTTTTTTCCTTATTAGAAGATTGTAGTCTCAATATTTTAATACTCAATCAACCAAACTAGAACTTTTTTTTCAATATATACAAAAAAAGCAACAAAAACAAAAAAATAAAAATAAAAACTAACACGAAACAGATTTTTTTTTTTTTGTGCGATGGGATTGAGGTGGTAAGGGAAGATGAAGAACTGGGGAGCGTGTATTGTAGAAAATAGGCAGGAGATTGTGGAATCAACAGCAGAAATATAGAAAGAAGAGAGAATTTATAGAAAGATATTTGTTTTTTTTTTGTTTTTTGTTTTTTTTAGAAGGAGAGGCTTGTAAAGGAAGAAAGGAAAGAAATCAAAGGAGAAAAATGGCAAATTTGTTTTTTTTAATTGTTGTAAGAGGGGAAATAAATAGAATGACCAGAATAGAGTTGGAACAGAGAAAGAAAGAAATGGCAGATAAAAAATTGAAAGGAAACACAGAAGTGAAAGATTTCGGAAAGAAAAGGAATTTTTTTTTTTTTAATAAGAACAATAAAACAAAAAAAACTAACACGAATCAGAAATTAAATAAATAATAAAATTTAATTGTTACCTCCCCGGCAACGGCGCCAAAAACTTGATCGACGCTAATCTATGAATTAGAAAAGCGCGATATTTTAAATAATTACTGCAAGCGTACAGGTGTGTAGCATACAGGTCGAACACAGGGAGGTGAATTAAATCAAATTATTTATCTAATCTCTTGGGCGAGTTAGACAAAACTCTGAAGTTTGATTTTGAAAATAAAACAAAACAAAATTAGAACTGTAATTTGATACAGAACAGATCTAACTGAACCGACGATCAAATCACAATTTCAATGGAAAAGCAATGAAACTATGAATCAGATTCAAATCTAATCAAATCCAATTTAACCTATGAACGCGATTAAAATACAGAAAATAAAAGTGCAGAATATAAATAACAACAGGAAATAAAATTAGGATTACCGCTGATCTAATCAGACGGTCAATCGCTAATGAAAAGAATTGCAAAATACAAATAGTGTTCTACCGAATCTAATCGTATAGACAACACTAAGTGCTAAGAAATAGAAAATTGTATAAAAGAAAAATGAGTTTTATTAATGAAGAAGAGAATAGAATGAGAGATAGGATAGGATGGTGGCTACAATGCCATTACAAGGGTATATTTAGGGTAGATAGCCAAACCCTAACCCTAACCCTAATGATAAATGGGCCTGGTCATTACATCACTAATTAGTTTACAATGAGAAACATAAATGGGCCTTAGATAAATAAAGCAAATTTGGGCCTTTTCTCTTTTCCCCTTGCTTCCTTGACACTTCTTCATTGATTTGTGATGTCCAAAGCCTTTTTATCAATCCTTTCCTTGTCCAACAGCAACTAGATGTGAGATCTTCATCTACAATTCTTCAAAATGTAAATATATATCAATTTCATCTCTATTTCTCTACTTTTCTGGTTGCATGCGGGCTGGGTTGGAATATCTGTAAAAGTAACAAAACAATACCCAAGTAATATTTATTTATATACAAAAGATAAGAAATAAGAGCATAAAATAAACACATTTCTATGTCAATCATTTAGCTACGTTCTTTTCGAGGACGAAAAGTTTTTAAGTGGGGGAGATTGTAACAACCCGCAAAATCAGGACCAATTTAAATTTTTATTTTAAAGGATTTTTAAGTATTTAAAATTATTTATTTTAAATAATAATGATTAAAAATTTATTTTAATTGAAGTTAAAACGAATAATATTTAATTTAAGCTATATTGAAGAATAAGGAGTATAAATTTGTTATCTTTACATCCCGTATGTTTCGATTATTTAAGTATATGTAATTTAATTTAGTTATTGAAATCAAAATGGTTTTAAATAAAAAGTCCAAAAGTGGAAATGTTGAAAGGTATTAGAATTCCTTAGTAATAAAAATGAATGTAATCAACGATACATATTTGGTGATGCAAAATTAACGCTTAACTTTTAAAAAAAATTATGTTAATTGACTTTGATTTGTAAACACGACATTTATTAGGTAAACATGCTATTTTACATTGATTTTAAAACACGTTAATAATTGGCATGGATTAACATTGATTTGTGAACATGTAAACATGTTAATATAAGCATTAATTAGAAAAAATAAGTTAATGGACATTAATTGGGAAATTGTGTTCAATTAAGAAACATGTTAATTTGTCATTGACCTTAATTTAGAGAATATATTCATGTTAATAATAATAATAATAATAATAATTATAGTTTATACCCATTATGACTCTTTTCACTACAAAGTGGTTAGCTGCCTATTTTTGAGCTAAATATCTACAATTCTTAATAAAGAAATTATTTATTTACATTTTGAGCGGGATGAAGTTTGGTAGGTAATTAATGAGAATTATTGAGACTTTATGCAAACTTATATGTGCGGAAATATGCGTTATTACATTCCATCATGCATTTACACTTTTTGATTATCTTTAATGCCTAGGAACATGATCAATTTGAAATTTCGTATTAATGTACAATTAAAAACATGGTATATATATATCTGGATTAAGGAAAAAGATTGCGCACCTAACAATCAAAGAGAATATTTTGGAAACATGAATCCTTTCCAATTATTTAATTCATTTTCCTTTTAACGTACAAATTAGCGGGCCTTTAGCGTTATTTAATAATATCTTATCATAAATAATAAGAAATTCATTTTTTTTGAAACCCTTCTTCATTGTTAACAGCCGCCACCCTTATCCATCAATGGCCGAACTTGCTTCCTCTTTCTCCCACTAAAATCTCCTCCTCCTCCAAGAATTTGACCACACTCCAGTTAAATTATTAAAGAGATTTTTTTCTCCTCTTTCAATCCATATGGTCATCACCCCGTATCGTCGCCTGAAATGCCAGAACGTAAGTCCTAAGTTCGAACCCATTTGTGAAACCGTCGGCCATCTGTTCGTGAAGAAGAAAGGAGCGGCCTTTGGCTTAGTGATGTAATGTAATTAACACAAGTAATTATTATTTAATTTGTTTAATAAATTATTCAAACCTTAGAGGTCGATAACTTATTCAAATAATGTCAGAAATAGATGAAAATGGGTTCGTTGGAACCGTAAGAGCAAGATCTACCCGATGGAGGAAGTGTGGACAGAAACGGAGCGGTCTACAATTCTTGGGAAAATTCAAAGCAATGTGAGAAACTCTATTCTTTTAATTTTGTAATTAAAATTCATTAATCATAATAATAGAATTATACACACGTTGTGATATTCTGCTAATTGTTGTGATTTGATATGTGTTTGTTAGATTTGTTGACATTAACATTGGTGTTAATGAATATTTGATTAAACAAAGTTATCACCTTGCTTATTAAAATTATTGAATTAGGGATTAACACTTGTGTTGTGAAATATTCATATTGTTGTATATATAATTGTGTGATCAATAAGAAAATTGGACTTTAATATTTGCATGAGCGTGAAGATGATCATTATATGTGATCATTATATGTGAACATTAAATTCATATATTTGTGGTAAATCAAAATTAATCGATTGTTAAGTAATATGTATTTACATTAGAAATTTACAAATTTTAATGTATTTATAACATGGAAAGTAAACATGGTAATATAGAATGTATTTATATTCTAGTTTACACTTTAAATGTAAATGCAACACTATAATAAACATTTTGGAATAAAAATGTTTGATATTGGATTTTATATTTTTATGTATATGAAACACTAAAATAAAACATCATTATAGGAATGCATATCTATTGAAAGAAAAAGGAAAATTATATTTAATGTATACGAGGACATTAAATAGGACATTATTATAGAAATGCATTTACACTGGAAAAGCTACATTCTACATTTTTTTAAGGTTTTGAAGTCAAAGTATAAAGAAAAAAAATTTACATTTCTATGAAATGTAATCAAAGAAAAGGAAATTGACATTTTTCTTAAATATAGATCAAAGAAGAAAATTACATTTTTGTTTAAATGTAAGAAAAAAAAGCACAAAAATTTACATGTTGTTTAATAACTCAAAAGAGAACAAAATTTTGCCTTTTTGTTTAATGAATCAAAGAAGACCACAATAAGTTACATTTTTTTTTGTGTAATGTAACAAAAGAACAAGAAGTTACATTTTTGTGAAATGTAAACAAAGAACAAAAACTTCATTTTTGTTCAAATGAAATCAAGAAGATAACATTTTTTGTTTAAAGAAAAGAAAGAGAACAAAAAGATAACATTTTTGTTTAAAGAAAAGAAAGAGAACAAAAAGATAACATTTTTGTTTAAAGAAAAGAAAGAGAACAAGAACTAACATTTTTTGTTTAAAGAAAAGAAAGAGAACAAAAGATAACATTTTTGTTTAAAGAAAAGAAAGAGAACAAAAACTAACATTTTTTTGTTTAAAGAAAAGAAAGAGAACAAAAGACAACATTTTTGTTTAAAGAAAAGAAAGAGAACAAAAACTAACATTTTTTGTTTAAAGTAAAGAAAGAGAACAAAAACTAACATTTTTTGTTTAAAGTAAAGAAAGAGAACAAAAACTAACATTTTTTGTTTAAAGTAAAGAAAGAGAACAAAAACTAACATTTTTTGTTTAAAGTAAAGAAACGGAACAAAACTAACATTTTTGTTTAAAGAAAAGAAAGAAAATAAAAATGTCTTTTTATTTGAATTGATATTAGTTTTGTCAATTCAACGTAGAAAATAAAAATGTCTTTTTATTTGAATTGATATTAGTTTTGTCAATTCAACGAGAAAACAAAAATGTCTTTTTATATTGAGTTGATTCAGTTTTATCAATTCAATGGTGAAAATATAATTTGTCTTTTTATTGAATTGGTTTAGATTATCAATTCAACATAGAAATATAAATGGACTTTTTATTTGTGTTAACATCACAAATGTATATTTAGGTAAAAAGACTAACTTGACTTTTTATTCGTGTTCCGCAATGCGAACAAAACACGAGCAATAAGATTTATATTTTATTTGTGTTCACTCAACACAAATAAAACTTAGAAAAAGAAGTTCACTCTTTTATGTACATTTCTCAAAGCAAATATAACATGAAGTGAAACATTGGAAATAAAACTTGTATTTTTATTTGCATCCATAAATGCAAATTATACATTGGAAATATGCATTTGTTCTTTTATGCAAACAAACATGAATTGAAGAAAAATGTATAATTTCATACATTGAAAGAATGAATTGGAAAAATGCATATGTTGTACATTAGAAATGAATATGACAAAATTCTCATAGTTTGTACACTAAAAAGAGTTAAACAAAATCCTCATTTTGTTTACATTGAAGAGTTAATAAACGAAATCCACATTTTTGTTTGCATTAAAGTTTATAAACAAAATTAACATTTTTGTTTGCATTAAAGTTTTATAAACAAAATTAACACTTCTGTTCGCATTGAAATTTTATAAACAAAATTCACATTTTGTTGCATTTGAAGTTTATAAACAAAATCACCATTTTGTTCGCATTAGAAGTTATGAAACAAAATTCACATTTTGTTTGCATTAAAAGTCACAAACAAAATCATCATTTTGTTTACATTAAAAGTCACAAACAAAATCATCATTTTGTTTACATTAAAAGTCACAAACAAAATCATCATTTTCTAATGTCATATTTCATTGATTACATCAAATCGGACTAATATTATAAATGTAATCATATTTGTTTACATTAGAAAGAAGAATTGAAAATATATAATCTTTATACATTAAAAAGAAGAAGTTAAGAATGCATATTTCTTACATTAAAAAGAATGAGTTAAATTGTATATTTTTATATACATTAAAAAGAATGAATTAGTAATGGACATTTTTGTCACATTAAAAAGTACAAAGCAGAAATACACCTTTGCCATTAAAATGAATGAGGCTAAATTTTTTTTTTACATTTTGGTAAATAAATATGAGTTAAGATTTTTATTGTCATTTGTTAACAATTAAAAGGATTGAAATAAAAGATTATAATTTTATTGTCATTATGTATGAAATAGCTTATCATTATATATGTTATGATGTTGAAATGTTACACTACCATAGACAAGTTACCCGACTCGTTTATGTGATTGGGTCGATAATTTTCGCACATCACCCAAGCGTACAAATAATTTACTATTTGTTGTTGGCTGAAACCCCACACGGGTGTTGGGATGAACGTTAACATACACTAATCCCAATATTTAGTTGTATGTTGATCGTTAGATCGACAGGCTGTGATGAGCGTTATTATTAAAGTTTAACGCTTACACAGTGGAAGTTACACTTTGGATGTAAATGGATGACTTGATGATTATATTGTTATTGTTATATATATGATGTGTGAAATCCATATAATCCAAATTATATGGTAAATGGTTGAGTCGCATTTCGATTCAGGTGTTCTTTAAAATAAGAATATTCTTACATTAGAAATTCTTTTATATAAAGGATATATTTTCATAAAAGATATTTTAATTAGGTATATGTTATAATAAAGAATATATGTAAAAGATAAAAATCTGTTATATAAAGGATATTTTTAATGATTATTTAAAATATGTTTTTCTTATAATAATTAATATTTAAAGAGGAATCCTATAATTAAGATTATTAGAATTTGCAATCTTATTTTATGATATGAAATAAATTGAGATGTGAAGTGGATTTATCGTGGACGGTGTTTTTAAATGACATTCGTCCTCTAATCCAATTTACATTGAAATTACTATTTGGAATTTATAAATCTATTATATAGATTTAAAAAGAGTATTTCCTAAAAATCAAGTTTTCCAATATTAATATATTAAATTGGAATTAAGTGGAAATTCGATTGATAATGATCGAAATGGGTTTTCTGTAAAAGAAAACCGATAGTATATATGGAATTTAAGAGGCTCTGCCATTATTCCATGTATATTTTTGGTCCGATACAGAAATTCACATCGAGTATGTATTGATTGATTTCTATGGAATTCCATATTTTGGAAATTGATTTGTGGGTTTATCGTGAACAATGTTTTAAATAACACGAGTTCTTTAACCCGTTTAAAACAAGATTTATTCCTTAAAATAAATGATCTTGTAATAATGATTTTTGATATTAAATCAAATATAGAATTTTTAATAAATCTTTTAATTAAAAATTTAAGAGTTAATTTATTAATTTATCTTTGATAAAATTAATGAGAATCTTCTAATACGAATATCTTATTAAAAGAACATTCTGAGTTGGAATGAGGCGTAATGTGTGATGTTCCAATATTTGATTTTTAATCACAAATTACGCGAGTTATTCAGAAAGACCGGGTTTTAACCCATTCTGAATAATCATCACGACGATCAAGAGTCGAAGATGAGGGAGGTGGTTGAAGACCGAAGGTTTTCACATCGTTGGGATGATGATGACTGGTATCTTGAATTGGGACAGTACATTCCAAGGCAAGGTATTTGGTAATGATCGTCCAAACGTATTTGGAGATCGACGGACACGTTGTTTCGCTCAGACCCAGAGCGGACTTGTAAATGGATTGTGTGCCTGACATTGTATTCCTTTCTACTATATTTGTTGAACGCTACTAATTATATATTTTTGTTTGGTGTTTAACACCCTTCTCTAAGACGTATAAGCTTAGAGGTTATATATATATATATATTGGTAGATGATTAATGGTATGGTATGGTCTGACAATGTGGCATGCTAAAATGCAATTGATCAAGGATTTGTTGAAAAGCAGGCCTTGTGGTTGATGATCGAAGCACGGTCTATTTAGGCATAGCTTTGTGTATATCGTGACTTCGCGAGCCTCACAGCCCGGTAGAGTCTAAAACGGGAGAAGGGAACGCAGGGAGTGCACACGTTTCTTTCTAGCTAGAGTGGTGCTAGGGACCTACCAGCGCTGGCATTTATTTATTGTGGTTGTTGGATTTTTCGAGGCCTCGGGTTATGCGGTCGCCACTGGCCGTATTATAGGTCCAAAGGGACCGGGAAGCGTGTGTTCAGGCATAACTAATCCACAAAAGTAAGTGTGGACCGGCCCTGCAGCTATCCAAGGGTTGGACAGAGTACCAATCCTGGGGCATTTGCTAGAGTGTCTCGAATCGGTAAGGATCTCCTCCCTAGCCTTGACTCAGATGGAAACCCAAATTTCCAATACGACATCACACGGTTTTGATTGTATACCTATATATGGCGACATAGTGGGATGGGGCACTAAGGCCGTCTAAGATTGGTACATTTACTTTGATGTATTTCAAATTGGTTGCACACTATTATTATATAATACCATGTTTATCGTATCAAGCATCTTTTGATCATTATAAGGTAAAACCCTATCCTCCGGTTTGCATTGCATTGTGTGATGGGATTTGGGTCTTATAATGGTTTCATTTTTCTAAAAAGCATTGCGTTATTTTGACGATTTACTTTAGCCATGCACTGGTAATCTATAGGAGAAAACCTGTTCCGCGAAAGTGGCGTGGTCCTGTGATTAGCCTTATTATATTATATAGGTTAAGTAGAATTCTCACATCAGTTCCATGACTGACCTGTAGTTTGTCCACTGGCAAACTCGGGTGCCCATATTTTCCACACGGGCAGTCGAGTAGCTATTTTTGTAGATATATTAAACAGTATTCTGGGTTGAAGCTTAAAGCTGTGTCCAGAGATAGAGAGTCTTCCGCTGTGTTCTTCCGTTGCAGTAAAATTACATTTTTTTGTATTTATCTTCCGCTGTAATTATATTCCAATGTACTCTGATATGTATATTCTGTACTCTGATGTAACATTTATTATAGTGTTATAAAAGTCTTCTGTTATCTGTTGTAATGTGTTGTATGCCCAAAGTTAAAGTATTCGTAGGTTTCCACTTTTTGGGTCAGACCTGTGTGGTTTATGGTCGATCCAAAGGGCGGGGATTTGCGGGTCTTTACATCTTAGGTCCTTTTTATAGAGTTTGTGAGTCGATTTAGACCGTCGATGAAGCTTGGTTCAATAATAGTCGTTCGTTCAAAGGAGAGACCAACCAGGAGCCGACACCTAGCCCTAGTGATAAGGCAAGGCTCAGAAAATCGACCAAACACAGACTAGGCCAGCCAAGGTAGGCTGGGTTCGACCTAGCTCAGGTGCCAGGTCGACTCCCCAGTCGACCCCCAGGTCGACTCTAGAGTCGACCTGCCTGGGCAGGTCGACACCTAGGTCGACTCCCAGGTCGACCTGGCCTGGCAGGTCGACCCTAGGGTCGACCCCCAGGTCGACCTGGTGGGTTTGGGCGGGAATTTTCCTGCCTACTCTGATTGGGCTGAAATTCAAATCTGTTTTCGAAATTTGAATTTTCTGAAACTTCATCAGGCCATAATTTGGTAATACGGGCTCCGTTTTTCGAAAACTCGGACTCTATTTCGCGTATTTTTCCGAGACGAACGCAATGGCATATCCCGTTTCCCTTAATACTTTAATTTGAAATTTATTATACTTTAATTTGTGAATTTCACTGTTATAAAATACACGGGGTGTTACATTCTCCCCCACTTAAAAGAATTTCGTCCTGAAATCTTCAAGTTCAGGAAGAATGTACATCCGAACATCCAAACATCCATCTACTCATCCATCAAACACGAGCATCCATTGTCCTTAAAAGACTTATAATGCTTCATGATAATATGCGAAGTGTGTGTGTACATGTACTTATCTAATGCAAAATCAGGCGGTCTACTGATTCAGTTGACCTCCTTAATGCGAATTATGTAAGTGCTATGAATCTATTATGTATGCAAATCCTCCTATTCATGATTCTACATGAGTGCACAATCATTCATACAAATGCAACATCCATATGACAACACATTAAAGTTCAACCATATACGAATGCAAACATATATGCATATGCAATATGAAGTGATTGAGTCGATCTAAAACCTAGATTGTGTGTGTATATGCAACCACGAGCAACCACTAGCAATCACTTGCAACCACTTGCAATCATCATCCATAACATGTTTCAATTACATGTTTCCATCCAAAGGGTTTCTTCCTAAAAGATAAGGTCGAGGAGATATACCTAAAAAGATAGATAAAAGCGCAACTTAAGGAAAAAGGAAAGATCAAAGATGTACCCTCGAAAAGAAAAGGGTAGGCTGCGCGTATTTTAGCTTCAGTTTCCCAAGTTGCATCTCCTTCGACGTCGCTCCACTGAACTTTGACGAGCTTGACTTCGCGGTTGCGTAGCTTCTTCACTTCCGTTCCTAATATGCGGGTTGGAACTTTCCATACGGTTGCTTCGCGTTCCACTTCAGCTTCTTCTAGGATATTTGGCTCTACCACTTTAGCAGACTCATGTAGACATTTTCGGAGATGTGAAACGTGAAAGACGTTGTGAACTCCGACCAATTTTTCGGGTAGCTCTAATCTATAGGCCATTTTCACAATTTTCTCAATGATAGGGAATGGCCCTACGAACCTTGGTGCTAGCTTTCCTGTGGTTCCAAAACGAACAACATTCCTTAGCGGAGATACCTTAAGAAAAACTTTGTCCCCAACCTCAAATTCAAGGTCGGTCCTCCTCTTGTCGGCGTAGGACTTCTGTCTGTCTTGGGCCGTCTTCATCCTTCTTCGTATTAAGTCTACTTTCTCTGAAGTCACTCGGATCATATCTGGTCCAAGTATGAGCTTATCAGTAGACTCCCACCAACAAGTAGGTGATCGGCACGGTCTTCCATATAAAGCTTCGAAGGGCGCCATTCCGATGGTTGCTTGATAGCTGTTGTTGTAGGCAAATTCCACCAAAGGAAGATGGTATTCCCATGTCCCTCCGAAGTCAAGGACGCACAGTCTTAGAAGGTCCTCTAAAACTCTGTTCACTCTTTCTGTTTGGCCGTCAGTTTGGGGATGATAGGCTGTGCTCAAGCATAACTGTGTGCCTACCGCTTCTTGCAGACTCCGCTAAAACTCACTGGTGAAGATAGGGTCTCGGTCACTAACAATGCTGGATGGTATTCCATGGAGTCGAACGATTTCCTTGAGGTAAAGAGATGCTAGGGATGAGGCAGTTCTTTTACTTTTGACAGGTAAAAAGTGGGCACTTTTAGTAAGCCTATCCACTATTACCCAAATGCTAGTGTTGCCTCTCCTAGACCAAGGCAGCCCATCGATGAAGTCCATTGAGATGCTATCCCACTTCCATTGCGGGACCTCTAGAAGATGTAGCAGACCGCCAGGCTTTTTCTGTTCCACCTTAACCTGTTGGCACACCATACACTTAGAAATGAAATCTGCCACGTCCTTCTTCATGCCGTTCCAAAAGAAAGTTCTTTTTATGTCCTTGTACATTTTATCTCCGCCTGGGTGTGTCGTCATCTTGGAGTGATGTGCTTCCTCGAGAACCTTCTTTAATAAATCCCTTGTTTGTGGGACGCATAGTCTTCCGTCTCGCCTTAGCCAACCCTTATTATCGATGGAGTATCTGTTGAGGTGACTTGAAGTCTCACCCCTAATTAGCCTATCAATCGTTTCCACAAGTTGAGGGTCTTCGCGTTGTGTTGTCCCTATCGAGTCCACTAAAGTCGGGCGTACTTCGAGAGATGCTAGCAAGCCTGGTACAAAATCGGAGGAAGGCCTAAAGTCGAAGCTGGCTATAAATTCTAGGCTTTGTCTTTCAACAAACAGCGGGCTTAGGGTCAGTTTCTTTCGGCTCAACGCGTTTGCCACTACGTTGCCTTTGCCTGGAGTATAGGAGATCTCGAAATCATACGAGGCAAGAAACTCCATCCACCTCTGTTGCCTCAAGTTAAGGTCCTTCTGCGAGAAAAGGTATTTCAACGATTTATGGTCAGTGTAAAGTTCAAACTTCTCACCTAGGAGATAGTGTCGCCAAGACTTGAGTGCAAAGACGATGGCAGCTAATTCAAGATCGTAGGTCGGGTAGTTCTTTTCGTGCACTTTCAACTGTCTTCCGCCATAAGCTACTACCCTTCCTTCTTGCATTAAGACAGCGCCTAGCCCTATCCCACATGCATCTGTATAAACTGTGAACATCTTGCTTCCATCTGGCAACGTCAAAACTGGGGCTGTTGTAAGAGCCCTTTTCAGTCGCTGGAAAGCAAACTCGCAATCCAAGTCAAAATTGAACACTAGATTCTTCTTGGTCAACTTTGTGAGCGGAGCTGAGATTTTCGCAAAATCCCTTATGAACTTTCGATAGAAACCTGCTAGTCCTAGAAAACTTTGGACCTTAGTTGCATTCCTTGGTGTCTTCCAATCCTGTACCGCCACTACCTTAGCAGGGTCCACTGCTAACCCTTGTTTGGATACTATGTGCCCAAGGAACCTCACTTCTTCTCTCCAAAAGTGGCATTTGGAGAATTTGGCTTTTAGCTGATGGACTCGCAGAGTTTCCGTGATTGCCCATAAGTGCTGAGCATGTTCCTCTTCACTCTTTGAGAAGACAAGGATATCGTCTACGAAGACCACTACGAACTTATTGAGGAAATCTCTGAATACCCTACTCATCAGGTCCACGAAGTAAGCAGGTGCATTTGTCAAGCCGAAAGGCATGACAAGCCATTCAAAGAAGCCGTCTGGGGTTCTGAATGCCGTTTTATCGATACTATCTTCAGCCACCCTTAGCTGATGAAAACCGGTCGCTAAATCGAGTTGGGAGAAAACAGACGCTCCTACAAGCTGATCAAACAAATCGTCAATTCTGGGGAGAGGGTGCCTATTCTTTTTCGTTAGTTTGTTGAGCTCCCTATAGTCAACACATAGACGGAGTGAACCATCCGCCTTTGTAGCGAACACCACTGGAGCGCCCCATTCTGAAATGCTCCTCCTAATGAACCCCTTGTCTAGAAGCTCTTTAATTTGTTTACTGAGCTCTTTCCTTTCCCGTGGAGCCATGTGTCTAACGGGCAACGCAACGGGCTTTGCATTATCTACAAGATATATACGGAAGTCTATCTCCCGCTTCGAAGGCAAGCCCTTCACCTCTTCGAAGACATCCGGATATTCCCGGACCACTCTAACCGATTGCAAATTTTCAACGGAGGCATCTAGCGATTCAAGGTAACTAAGCATAACCGCATACGAGGGATTACAAGAAATTTCCAAAGTGTTACCGAGCTGGGTTAGGAGCCTAACAACCCTCTTCTCACAATCAAGGATGGCCCCATTACTGGATAGCCAATCCATGCCCAAAATCAAACCATATCCCGAAAAGCCCAAAACAAAGGCACTACATTGAAATTCTACGCTTAGAATAGAAATTTTCAATCCCAAACAGATCATGGACAAATGAGCTGGGCCCCCAATTGGGTTTGAAACAATTAGGGGGTCCTCTACCATACTAGTTTTTAGGTGCAGAGATTCTACTAAAGCAGACGAGATAAAGGAGTGTGATGCGCAAGAATCAAATAAAGTGCGAACGGGGTGATCATAAAGATAAACTACACTTTCTACAGAAGTATTTATACCTCGCTGTTGCAGAGGTGGCGCCTCTAGCACATGAACTTGTGCCCCTGAGGTGGATCCAGCCCTCTGCCCCTGTCCTCGTTTCTTTGGGCAGTCCTTAGCCATGTGGCCTGTCTCACCGCAAGAAAAGCACCCGCCATTCATCTTGGCCTTCTTTTTCCGGCAATCTTTTACTAAGTGCCCCACTTTTCCACAGAAATTACACTTCCTCTTCTCTTTGTTGCCTTTCCCGCCCTTCTTAAAGTCTGTCTTCTTAGGCTGCAAACCCTCTTTCTTCCCTTGAGAGTTTTCTGCCTTTGTCTCCTTCTTGCCCTTATCCTCTTCGTTCAGCAACGCCATCTGTACCAACCTTTCATACGTAGCCCCCATGGGTATACGGGTCATGGCCAAACTGTGTAATGGCTCATTCAACCCTTTGACAAAACGGAGAGCCTTCTTGTGCGGGGTGTTGACTAGGTCCAGTTCGAACCTAGCCAGCTCATCGAACTGATTAACATACTCCTTGACTGTCTTGTTCCATTGCTTAAGAAATAAGAATTTTTCCAACTGCAAACTCCTTTCCGCGTCTGAGAGAAATTTAGCCTCAAACCTTGCCCTAAAGTCCTCCCATGTTTCCACTGGTCTTTCTGCATTAGTGACTTCCCACCAGTAGGAAGCCTCGCCTTTAAGTAGCCATACTGCCAGTTGTACTTTCTGTCTATCCTCTACCTCAAAGATGATGAATAAGTCCTCGGTTTCTTTCAGCCAATTTCTAGCTGCCACGAAGGACTCAGTTCCATGAAAATCCTTTCCTCCCATAGCTTTAAAATCTTTACATATCTTAGCAAAGGTGTTTCCCCACGGAGGAGGTGGAGGAAGAGGTGCTGCTGCAGTTGATGATTTCCTGCAGCTGGGGAAGGAGGAACGGTAGGACCTGGCTGAGTGGCCCTTGCTTCCAAGAACCGTCTAAACCAACCAAGTATTGGTACACCCTCTGGCAAGTTAAGTTCTTCGGACATGCTGAAACAAAAAGGATAGATTCAAAACGAAGGATAAGAGATAGTTCCTATGGCTTTGGGGGGACTTTGCCTTTTAAAATATAATAATATTTTATCTTAAAAATGCTTCTTTAAATTTCCTTTTTGAAAATAAATTTTCAAAACTTATTATCTTATCTGGTAAACCTATGCTCTAATACCAAGTAAAACACCACACCTCCGTTAGGGTCACTCTCAAAGGGAATGCCCTAATTTTGGTGGAGGTTTATAAGTATAAGTCACAGATATACAAGACAGATATAATAACACATATTTTTGAACAGCGGAAAACAACAACTTTTATTTCATCAAAATACGTGTTACACAAACCATGCCATAATTGTCTTACAACACTTCCAAAATCATAACTGTCTTGATTACATTATTTAAAGTAGTATAAAGAAAACATAAATAAACTGCAAAAGTCCCATGATTGCTGTCCAAAGCCATAGTCCAAAACGAAAAGATCCAAGCAATACATTCTTTCTCTTCAAGCTGGATATGAAGGCTGGTCAAGCTACGGTATTCCCTCCCTGTGGACCTGGGGGGAAGCGGAAGAAAAGAAGACGAAAGAAAAGTAGAGTCAGACATAAAGCCTGAGTAAGTCTAGGACTATTCAGTCTATGAATAAAGAACTGGGTATGATAAGTATAAACCAGAAATGGGAAAGCATCATAAACTTAGTTAAGTTGTCTAGGGTCGAATATACTATCGTACCCCATATTAATCTCTGTACCCATATAAACTAGTTCCCAACAGGCACCCCATAATCAGGGTGAAGTGACCCATTTTAAGATGATCGGCTTCTACTCGCATAGTTACATGTGTCTTACGGCCCCCGTTGTTGTAGTTACCTATGCTGGTCCCACCATGGGGTATATCATGTCCCATGGTGGCGGCCCGACACAATCCTAGAATGCACAGGTATGCTACTGGTGCCCAGTGCCTTATTTTTCTACGCCGGAGTGTGTGCACGCCCGCACCCCGTTAGAACCTACACTGCTGCACCACCGCCATCGATTTGACCTCTTACAGTCAGCCCAGTAATTGTGCCCCACCCTGCCTAGTTTCGGGGTATCATGATACCTTGTAGGGTTACTGCTGAAAAGGGTCCCCCGATACTAGGTTTTCTATTTCTAGCCAACATGCTAAGTTGGTTAAGTGTTTTATAAACCTAACCCCCAATCAGTTTGTTTAGTTTAGCATGTTCTAGTTTGATTAAGTCTTAATTCACTTAATCCTATCAATCCTGACTCAGCCTTAATTGTCTTATTAAAGCCTTGACCTCTCACATTAGACAGGTATTGTTGTGGCTGCCTGTTGCCGGTTGGGTCCGGGCAGTCTTACGCCACAACTCAGTCTAACCTCGGGTCCTTATTGGGCTCCGTGTTTAACCTCCCACATTGGATAGGTATTGTTGTGACTACTGGACAGCCGGGCGGTTCCGGGCAGGTTTACATCACAACTCAATCCAACCTCGGGTTAAACACATCGTATTTTCTACATTTACATATTTTGTCTCTTTTATTTTTATATGTAAATATTTGCGGCCCATTATTCAAATTCATCTTTATTGATTAAGATTTATTTATGCCACTTAATTGTTTTTCAAGGTTGTTGGCATGCGTCAAACATGCCAACACATATGTTCTATATTTTAGCCCAAACGTCATTACCCCCGTTTTATACGTTCGCTCCAATGTAAGGTGTGTTGGGTTTAACACTTAAACCCAATTTAGCCATATGAAAAGGGGAGGCTTATAACATGGTGTTTATAAGGTAACATAAAAAGGGGAGTGTGAACGCATGAACTTGCAACATAACAATTCAATTAACATAAGGTAGGTACGTGTGAACTTGCAATTGTAACAACATATAATAGAAGCAATACTTAAACATGAATCATTCTATTCACATAATCATGGTATAAACAAAACATGAATCATTCTATACGTGTAGTCATGGCATAAATGATACTTAAACATGAACCATTCTAATCATATAATTATGCCATAATCAAAATTGAACATGAGTCCTTCTATACATATAGTCATGGCATAAACATAATTGAACATGAATCCTACTATTCATATAATCATGGTTTTTATCCTATCTATGTAACTTGTAATTGGGATGTAATTCTAGAGTAATTTCTAATGTAACTTATGTGCCAAATATATTATCATATGATTATGATAACAACATAAGCCTAGAAACATGTTTCAACTAGGCATAATAACAAACATATTTTTGTCATGTTCATAAAATTAATACAAGCTTACAAAGACGCTTGCTTTTGTCACTATCACAAAATCATGATTTTTATACTTGAACTATGATGCCAATTCCAACATAACCTTCATATGAATCATAATACTTAAGTGGATCAAATTACACTAAAGATAACCATAGAATTATACATCATGTTGGCATAACAATAAATCATATACTTGCATGAATTTTAAATAAACTATTACAACATATAGTTGTTATTTTCAACATGAATTATATACTTGCAATTATCAAATGGGTGTTGTAAATAACTACCATAAACATGTAGTTTTCAATATGAATCATATGCTTGCATGAATCCCAATTAAAATTCCACAACATGTGGTTGTCAACATAAACCATATACTTGTATGAATCCGATCGTACACCATAGCATTGCCAATTCGTTTAGAATCAAAATAACATACAAATATAGGTTATTATCGCCACAATTCCATTTCGTTGTTAACTTCCAACGCAAATCGCATACTTGCAAATATCCAATCGTATACCATAATATTCCCAAATCGTTTAGCATCAAAGCAACATATAAATAATAGATTATTATCGCCACAATTCCATTTCTTACTGTACACAAACCAACACAATTATTTAATTCACATCGGAATAGCACTCTACTTACAACGTATGACGAATCTTCAATTCAGGAATCTGAATTTGGAGATGTTATCCTTTGTTGTAGGCGTTGCTTTAATTTGATTAACGTTGCTTTAATCTTTTGATTTATCCCCTAATTGTCTCTCTATTTCTGACGGCTATCCTCAGTCTCTCCTCAGCAGCATGACGGTCTCATCTCCATTTTAGTTTAAGTGAATTAGGATTAGTCTTAGGTCCTTTTTATTGAGTTTGTGAGTCGATTTGGACCGTCGATGAAGCTTGGTTCAATAATAGCCATTCGTTCAAAGGAGAGACCAACCAGGAGCCGACACATAGCCCTAGTGACAAGGCAAGGCTCAGAAAATCGACCAAACACAGACTAGGCCAGCCAGGGTAGGCTGGGTTCGACCTGGCTCAGGGGCCAGGGCGACTCCCTAGTCGACCCCCAGGTCGACTCTAGAGTCGACCTGCCTGGGCAGGTCGACACCTAGGTCGACTCCCAGGTCGACCCTAGGGTCGACCCCCAGGTCGACCTGGTGGGTTTGGGCGGGAATTTTCCCGCCTACTCTGATTGGGCTGAAATTCAAATCTGTTTTCGAAATTTGAATTTTCTGAAACTTCATCGGGCCATAATTTGGTCATACGGGCTCCGTTTTTTGAAAACTCGGACTCTATTTCGCGTATTTTTCCGAAACGAACGCAATGGCATATCCCGTTTCCCTTAATACTTTAATTTGAAATTTATTATACTTTAATTTGTGAATTTCATTGTTATAAAATACACGGGGTGTTACAGGGGTCGACACCCCCCTTGAGGGGTCGACACTGGGGTGTCGACACCCTCGAGCAGGAATTTTGCCGCTCTCCGAAGTTTTGATTTTGAACGTATTTCCGATTTTCTGAATTATATATATATATAATTCTCTTGCGCGTATATAGACTTCAAACCTTCATAACTTCTTCATACAGTCTCCATTTTACGCAAGCCAAATATCTATCTTGACCAGAATTTCGAGACGGATGCAATGGCGTAGTGCGTTTCCCATAGTTCTGAGTATTAAATTGATTATTCTTTAATTTGTCCTCTTTAGTTTTGTTACAATTACGGGGTGTTACATTCTTCCCTACTTAAAGGATTTCGTCCCCGAAATCTCCAAGTTAAGAAGAATGTATATCCTACCATCCATCGCCCATCAACTCATCCACCAATCACAGGCATCCATTTTCCTTAAAGGCTTCTAATGCTTATTTGAACATATGCAAAGGTGTGTGTATATGTCCCAATACTAATGCGAAGATCAGGCGGTTTACTGATTCAGTCGACCTCCTTAATGCAATGTACGTTAGTGCCATGAATCCAACAAGTATGCAATAATTCTATTATAACATGTAAGTTCTATATGGGTCCATAGTCATCCGTCCAAATGCAACATCCGTATGATGATACATCCATTTCCATCCATTAAAAGAAGAAAACTACACACATATCCATATGCAGTATAAAAGTGATTGAACCGATCTAGTGCCTAATGTGTGTGTATATGCATCCACGAGCAACCACTAGTAAATACTTGCATCCACTTACATCCATCAAACATAACATGTCTCAAACACATGTTTACATCCATGGGATTCCTACCTAAAGGTTGAAGATTCGATCGATAGGTCATACTTAAATGATAGAAACAACCATAAATAAAAGATTTGGATAGGAAGTTAAGAACATACCCTAAAAAAGAAAAGGGTACGAAGCACGAATCTTGTCTTCGGACTCCAAAGTCGCATCCTATGGGTTATATCCCCACTGAACCTTCATCAAATTGACTTCTCTATTGCGTAGCTTCTAAACATTTGATCCAAGAATACAGGTAGGAACTCGTCTGACTGTCGCCTCCCATTCCACCTCTACTTCCTCCAATATACTCGGCTCAACTACTTCTGCGGTATCATGCAAGCACTTCCGCAAATGGGAAACATGGAAAACATCATGAACACCAGATAGTCTCTCTGGTAGCTTTACTCTATAGGCCATTTGGCCAATCCTTTCTGTTAAATGGCCCTATAAATATTGGCGTCAATTTCCCTACAAATCCGAAGCGAACCACATTCCTCAAGGTGACACCTTAACAAAAACCATGTCTCCTACTTCAAATTCAATGTCAGTCCTTCACTTGTCAGTGTAGGATTAAGCAGTCTTCATTCGTTGTCCAATAAGATCAATCTTCTCGGACATTTCCCTAAACATATCATGTCCAAGCAATAGTCTTTGTGCAGAGTCCCACCAACAAGTTGATGACCTACAGGGTCGTCCGTATAATGCTTCGAAAGGTGTTGTGCCAATGCTGGCTTGATAAATGCTGTTGTAGGCAAACTCTACTAAAGGAAGATGCTCTTCCCAAGTCCCTCCGAAGTCTATGATACACAGCCTCAAAAGATCCTCAAGAATTATATTCACCCTCTCTGTCTGTCCATCGGTCTGAGGATGATAAGCGATGCTCAAACATAACTATGTACCTAATGCTTCTTGCAAGCTCCTCCAAAATTCACTAGTGAAGATGGGGTCACGATCGCTTATGACGCTGGAAGGTACACCATGAAGACAAACTATCTCACGAACGTAAATTGCTGCCAACCAAGCTGACCTCCTCTTACTCTTAACTAGAATGAAATGAGCGCTCCTAGTAAGTCTATCCACCACAACCCAAATACTAGTATTGGCTTTCTTTGATCTAGGCAAACCATATAAGAAATCCATAGAGACACTCTCCCACTTCCACTGTAGAACCTCCAAAGGATGAAGTAAACCACCGGGCTTCTTTTGTCCAGCTTTGACTTACTGACAAACCAAACATTGGGGAACAAACTCTACCACATCTTTCTTCATCCCATCCCAAAAGAAAACCCTCTTAATATCCCTATACATCTTATCACCGCCTGGATGAATAGTCATCTTAGAATGATGGGCTTCCTTTAGGATTGCCTTTAACAAAATTCCAGTTTGGGGAACATAAAGCCTTCCATCTCGTTGCAACCACCCTTTATCGTCAATGGAATATCTATCGAGGTGACTAAAAGTCTCCCCTTTACTGAGCCTATCCAAGATGTCTGAAATATGTGGATCGTCTCGCTGCGAAGCTCCTATCTGGTCCATAAGAGTAGGTTGTATCTCTAGCAATGCAAAAAAACCAGCCAATAACTCGGTGGAGGGTCTAAAATCAAAAGTCGATATGAACTCCAAGATTTTCCTTTCCACACACAAAGGACTTAAGGCCATCCTCTGCCTACTCTGTGCATTTGCCACCACATTAACCTTACCAGGGGTATAAGCAATCTCAAAATCATAAGAAGCTAGGAACTCCATCCACCTTTGTTGCCTTAAATTAAGATCCTTGTACGAAAACAAATACTTGAGAGATTTATGATCGGTGTACAACTTCAACTTCTCTCCAAGCAAATAATGATGCCACATCTTATGCACGAATACTATGGTAGCTAGATCTAAACCATGGGTCGGGTAGTTCTTCTCATGAACTCTTAGCTGTCTACCCCCATAACATACAACCTTTCCTTCTTGCATCAGAACCGCACCAAGCCCTGTACCACATGCATCAGTGTATACTATAAACACTTTATTCCCATCAGAGCCCTCTTCAATCATTGGAAAGCAACATCACAATCTATATCCCAAGAAAACGCCAAATTCTTCTTTGTTATCCTGGTGAGTGGGGTTGATATCTTTGCGAAGTCCTTAATGAACTTCCTATAGTAACCTTCCAATCCAAGAAAACTTCTCACCTCTGTTGCATTCTTCAGAATTTGCCAATCTTGAACTGCAACTACCTTTGCGGGATCTACTGCTATCCCATCTTTGGAAACCACATGCCCTAGGAATCTCATCTCATTTCTCTAAAATGGCATTTAGAGAACTTTGAATTAAGCTGATGCACGTAGAGAGTTTTCAAAACTTCTCAAATATTGGGCAACTCTTCCTCACTCTTTGAGAACATCAAGATATCATCGACAAAGAGCACGAAAAATTTATTTAGAAACTCCCGAAACACCCTACTCATCAGATCAACAAAATAGGTGGGTGCATTCGTCAACCCAAAAGGCATAATTATCCATTCAAAGAAACCATCTGGATTTCTAAAAGCGGTCTTATCTATACTGTCCTCAGCCACCCTCAACTGACGAAACCCCATGGCCAAGTCCAACTGAGAGAATACTAAGGCACCAACATGCTGGACAAACAAGTTATTTACCCTCAGAAGTGGGTGCTTGTTCTTCTTAGTGAGTTTGTTGAACTCTCCATAGTCCACACATAAGCGAAGCGAACCATCCGCCTTAGTCGCGAATACAACTGGAGTACCTCATTCAGATATGCTTCGCCTAATAAACCCGTTATCAAATAGCTCCCCTACTTGCTTGCTAAGCTCCCTCCTTTCTCCTGGAGCCACATGGCACACAAGCAATGCAACTGGCTTTGCATTGTCTACCAAATATATACGAAAATCGATTTCATGCCTCAGAGGTAAGCCCCGTACTTCATCGAAAACATCAGAATAATCATGGACTACTTGAACATATTGCAGATCATCGATAGATGCATCTAGAGATTCTAGGAAACTAAGCATAACAAACCCTTGTGGGTCACAAGAAATCTCGAGGGTCCTCTCATGGCAAGTCAAAAGTATAACGGCCCTCTTCCCATAATCTAGAATGGCACCATACATGGTTAGCCAATCCATCCTTAGAACCAAACAATAGCCCATAAAACCGAGCACATATGCACTGCACTCAAACTGGACGGCTAACACAGATATTCTCAAACCCCGACAAATCATGGACAAATGAGCTAAACCAACAATGGGGTTTAAGATAACTGCGGGATCCACTACCATACTAGTATTTAAGTGCAGAGATTCAACCACAGAACTAGATATAAATGAATGTGAAGCGCCAGAATCAAAAAGAGTTATAACAGGATGACTGGAAAGAGAAATCAAACCTTCCATGGAAATTTTCCTACCTCTATCTGGAGCACTAGTCGCGAGAGCATGCACCTGCCCTCCAGAAGCTCCTTTCTTTGACCTTGTCCCTGTTTCTTCAGGCACTCTTTAGGAAAGTGTTCGACCTCTCCACAACTGAAGCAAGAATTCTTCCTTCTTTTGCAGTCCTTCAGTAAGTGACCCTCTCGTCCTCAACTATGACACTTCCTATTATCCTTACCCTTATCATTCTTTCTATCCTTCTTCTGTTGTTGTTATTGTTGTCCTTTCTTTGGCCATATTTTCTTGTTTTGTGTCGTTTCCTCAGCCTTGACTTCCTTCTTTTCTCCTTTGTCTTCCTCATGCATCAAGTCCATATCAATAAGCCTTTCAAAAGTCGCTCCCATTGGAATATGGGACATAGCTAAGCCATGAAGGGGTTCATTCAGCCCTTTATCAAACTGCAAAGCTTTCTTATGCGGAGTATCCACCTGTTCCAATCCAAACATTGCTGGCTGGTTGAATTTATTCACAT
Source organism: Allium sativum (assembly GCA_030737875.1). NCBI lineage: Eukaryota > Viridiplantae > Streptophyta > Magnoliopsida > Asparagales > Amaryllidaceae > Allium > Allium sativum. Next base: position 295,694,025 of record CM060912.1, read on the forward strand.
ATTCAATAGCAGTCATGTTTGCTTGTTTGAGCACCAAGAACCTCTCCATTTGCATGCTTTCTCAGCTTGAGAAAGAAACTTCATTTCAAACCTTTGCTTAAAATCATCCTATGTCTCAACTGGACTCCTCGCTTGGGTCACTTCCCACCAGAACGAAGTTTCATCTTTCAGTAGCCAAACGGCTAGCTAAATCTTCCTACGATCATCCACATCGAAAATTCCAAACAAGTCCTCTGTCTCCTTCAGCCAATTCCTTGCCTTTACGAATGTCTCGATGCCATGGAAGGCTTTCCTACCATAGCGCGGAAATCTTTGCAGATCTTAGAAAAGTTGTCTGCACGCAGAGGATGAGGAACGATGGGTGTAGCTGGAGGAGGAACGTCAGCTTGGCCACCGGCAACCGCCGTAGCCTCGGGATACCTATGGAACCAGCCTGATATCGTAACGCCCTTAGGAATATTAGGTTCCCCAGGCATGCTGAAAAGAAAAGGAAAGAGATTCAGATAAAGGATCGAAAGATAATACATATGGCTTTGGGGAATATGTTTCTCAAAATAGACTTTTCTTTTGAAAATGCTTTCTTTTAAAACCTTTTGAAAATAATTTTCAAAAACATTTATCTAATCTGGTAACCTTCAACTCTGATGCCAAGTGTGACACCCCACGTCCGTTAATGTCACTCATTAAGAGAATGTATTAATTTTCGTGAAGAGTTATAGGTAAACAGAAACATTACAAGACATATATAAAATAGCAGCGGAATTTAAAAAATTTATTAATCATAAAGCATCGTGGTTCAAAGCATCATATGCCTAAATTACATAAAAACCAGTACATCATAAAATCTTCTTTCTTGCACTTATAATATCAGAGTACAAAATAAAAGAAGCAAAATTCCCCAAAAGAAACGTAGCCATAGTAGAAAAGATAGGAGCTTGAGCAATACATCTAAGCAGCTCCAGCAAATGATAGCAGAATCAAGGTCAAGCTTGGGTATTCCCACCCTGAGAACCCGGGGGGGGGAACGGAAGAAAGAAGAGGAAACAAAAAGGGTCAGACATAAAGTCTGGTGAGTCCAATTACTTTTACATAGTAAATAAGTAAAAGTATCATGACATGCATATAAAGTGGATAAGAAAGATAATGCCATAAAAGGCAGGTGTGACAAGGTAAACATGATAGAGTGTAAACGCTTCTCTAAATATTACTCTGCACCAAATCATAGTATAACCATAATAAGATGATCCCAACAACTATAAGATGGTAGACTTAGGCGTACTTCTAGTGAGAGGTTTTAACACCATACAATCCACAGACAGCCCAATCCTAACAGGCTCCTAAACTTTACCAGAATCTAGATGTACCCTAACCACTTCCCTAATTGATCGGCTCCCTACTCCATAAATACCCTGTGTCGACCCCATAGTAGGAGGTATCACTTCCTAAAGTGGCAACCCTTCATGATGTGCACAACCATATCTACTGGTGTCACGATCGTCTTACCCCCTTCTGTCGTACATGCATGCACATGTACCGGTTGGTTTGCGCCGCCCACATCGTCCTCCACGTTTGGATCTCTTACAATCAGCCCAGTAAGCGTGTCCCAACTCTGACCTAGGACGAAGTACTCGTCCGATACTGTTCTTTGGGTTACTAACTGAAATGGGTCCCCCACAAAAGATGATGCAAGCTCTCCCCCTTGTCTTGTATCCCCACTAGGATTACCACATGTTATGCTTACGTAATGGTGTCTTTAATTACCTAACCCCATCATTTCCACACGTTATGCTTACCTAATGGTGTCTTTAATTACATAACCCCAACCGGTTAAGTTTGCGGGCCTATATATAAATATTACCCACCCTACCCAGATTTACTTAACCCACCCACTGTTTCAACCAAGTTTGCTTAACCCATATTCAAGTTCATGTTCATACAATCCCTATGGATTCAACTAGGTTAAGTATTCCAATTCATTACCATGTCCGTTTATGGTTATAATGTGCTGGACCCCTCACATTAAGCCTAACACTTGTGGATGCTGGATATGTCGGTCGGTTCCTGGAAGACTTCTTCCACAAGTCGGGCTTAACCTCGTATCTCAGCACATCTCGTGTTTGTGCACCAAGACCCCTCAAATTAGATTCACCACTTGTGGTCGTTGGATATGCTGTGCGGTTCCAGGCAGATTTCCACCACAAGTGTAATCTAACCTCGTGTCTAGGTGTAGTTACAGTTTCTAATTACTGTAATCCTAGGCATTTCATTATTAGCAAATTTTACCTATGTCGTTATAGGTTTTCATGCCTCTTTTCCCCAAATATGTTCACAACGAATTATATGCCCTAAATTCATATTCATAAACATTATTCAAGTTATGCCAAATTTCCCCTTTACAAGTCATGCCAAATTTCAATGTTTTTTAACCTCGTTTCCCGTTTAACGTGTTCGCATATTTCAGCGGCATGCTAGGCTCGAAAGTAGCCTAGCTATATAAAATAAAAGGGAAAGGGTGAAGGGAAGATAACAGAAATGATTATACTAACAAAATTGACATAAACATATAGTGGCATATTGATAAGATAGGAATATAAAAACAGATCTGGTGAACATGAAATGATAGGACTGATTCTAACATAATAGGGATGTCATAATAGGCATGATAAGATCTAAAAAATGATGTCCAACTAGTAACAGATCCAATTTAACTACAAACATGATAGGTACAAGGTGATATAAATAGTGAATTATATCTAAAATCAAAGGTAGATTTGACATAATAAAGGTTAAGGTTCAAGTCATAGTTATGCCAGAATATCATAGGTTCACAAGTTATTACATATCTGATATGATTCAAGCAGTCACAGGCATATATCCAAATTACAATCATATTATGTTTTACTTCTTGATTATTTAAAACTAAAAGTAACTTAAACTCACAGTGTTTGGATCTAGAAAGATAGAAGATGAATAGCAGAGGTTGAATCACAGATCTACACTTGAATAACTTGATTAACTTGATTACAGAAGAAGGAAAAGGTTTGATTTAGTCTAGGCACCGACAGCATCTAGGCCTCCATTATTTTTCAGTGTAGAAAACAAGAGAAATGGAGCCATATTTATAGCTGCCAACCCCTAAACCCTAACTGCCACGTCTGCCCTAGGGAGATCGAACCATGGGTCGACACCCCCTTGAGGAGTCGACCCAGGGGTCGACACCCCTCGGGTGGGAATTTTTCCGGTCTCTGAAATTTTGATTTTGAACGTATTTCTAATTTTATGAATTAATCATATGTGTGTGTATATATACATATATATACATTTCTCTTGCACGTATACATACTTCAAACCTTTATAACTTCTTCATACGGTGTTCGTCTTACGCAAACCAATTGTCTATCTTGACCGGAATTTCGAGACGGATGTAATGGCGCAGTTCGTTTCCCTTAGTTCTGAATATTAAATTAATTATTCTTTAATTTGTCCACTTTGGTGTTGTTAAAATTACGGGGTGTTACAAACACTGAAGTCAAGTACATTGACTGTTGAGTCCGTATAGTTTAGATTTGTTAAAAGTATACAAATTATCTTTGAATCACTCAATCTAACATAGTCTGCATGTTCTAAAATTTTATAGAAGTTTTTCATATTTTTTTAAAGTGGAAAAAATGAGTAAAATGCAACACAAAATATTGTAGGCCAGACCGAGATAATGCTTGTGTCACAAGTCATCCAATGGATTTTATATTAGTCAAAATTTGCTTAACAACATGTAGAACTATCAAAAACCTAATGGTTGACGCTGACCTATGGTGAGTCAAGATGCAAAAAGTTGCGTATAATGTTTAATGATTAAAGGATAGCGACTCTTGTTTGTTTCTTTTTCTCCAGATTTTATTCTCTTTATTTTAATGCATCGTATCTCTACAATAGCATCCCTACAACATCTACATGAACCCCATAACTTCATTGTAATTAATTGATTAACTATCTTGTTATCTGAATGTATTGCTCTCTAGCTTTATTAATCTTAATATTTTAAAGGAATCAATATTGTACATTGATGTCTGATTTATTATTGACCAAATTACTTCCTATGCTACTTTTTCATGCATATTTCGAAGATATATTGTGCTGGTTATTGTTTACCTACTTTTTGACTTGATCAACATAACCTAAATAGGCAATGCTCATATGAACTTGAATTGGCTTGGATTTTAAGGAAATAATTAGAAGACAAAAAAGAAGATCACAAAAAGGGCGTATTTTGAATTTGATTGACTTATGAGTCAGCACCGATCCATAACCTATAGATCAGATCCAACCCATGTAAGGTGGGCCTAACCATCCACGATCCATATGATAGGTCTCAAGCATCATATGGAGTGCATCCTCGGAGTTTCATGTCAATCGGATAAATGTTGAGTGAGTTATCGGTGGATCGTTGCTAAAGAAATTTCCAGTTTGATGGACAAAATCTAATCCATGAAAAGTGGCCCCCATATTGTGAAACTTATGTGGGAGGTCCTCACCTTATCTATATTGTGTGAGGTTTCATATCATTAGATTAGGAATTAATAGAGTTATGGATGCATCTTCCACTTCAAATTTAAACAACCTAAGATAGATGGGTAGGCGCTCATCCCATATGGATCAATCCCGATCCATAAACAATGTGTGCGACCCACCATAAGCTATACTATTTAGATCCCTATCACCAAATTATTCTATCCAACAAGTTTGTTAGTAATTCAATGTTCTAAACTCAAGATACTTGAAGGACTATACATTTTGAAGACAATTCATCATGGCTCGACTTCAGGTATGTATAATCAAAGTCTAAATCCTATGCAACTTGGCAGAGGGCATCACAAGGACTTATGAAGGCCAAATACGAGGGTAATACATTAAGCTATGGATAAGTACCGATCCATCAAACTTACTCGAATTAAAGTGATTTCAGTAGGCATTCTGCTCCTTAGATAGGCCCATTGGTGCAATATCTTGGATCGAGTCATCTTCAAACTCCTATATATACCATATTACCATCGATTGTAAGAGGAATGCAACTGATTATGCCAAGGTTCTGCTTGATCAGATTTGGATAGAAGAAACAATTGCTCTACTAAGTCATCGATTCTTCTTTACTTTGTATTCCTTTAAACAATTGTAATTAATTGTAATCTAGATCTAAGCAAAACTAATTATGATTCAAGGAGATACAATTAAAAGGTTTAATAAAAGATTGATCAAAGTGGTTGTAGGCCAGAGACGGCCGAACCACTATAAAACTTTCATGTTTTTTCCACTTTTCTGCATTTTACTTACTATTTATGTGAGATATATGTTGTTGATAACATAGATTGCCTTTAAGGTTGGTTCTTTCACAACCATTTGGGTTAATTCCATTTTTAGAGTTAAGAATTATAGGAACATTATATTGAAAGATTACTTGTTTATACATCTAAAATACATAATGGTCTACGGTTTACTTTGTAGCGATAAGAAATCTTACTGTGAAGTCTTCATTAGATTGATGTTAAAGTCCACCTGGATCATCAAGAGGGAAGTGTTGAAATAATGTTATAGAGTCTCCAAGAAAGGTTCAAGTCATATTGTAAAATCCTTATTGTTCCATTTTGGAGTCATATTTGTTTGTCTATGTGACTGTAACATATAGGTTTCTTAAAGGTGAAATTAGGATTGTTAGGGAAATTCCATAAATGGATTTATGAGACTGGACATACGATGGACGATCTGACCTATTATTTATTTATTTTGCATTGTGACGTTCATAATAATGGAAAAACTCCATATATTTTCATTTGGGAGAATGGTGCTTATGGTGTGCATATGTTTCTCCAGGTGCTATATATCTACTCAATTATCTTATTCTCTCATCCATCTCATTCCTCATCCAAAGTATTTTATAAGACACTTCCTTCATCCGGTTGTACCTATCTATCATTTTCATTATTTTTAAGAAGATGAGCATTCATTCTTTCTTCTTAAAAATTATAAATTAAACAACTGTGAGCTCAAATCTCATCAACTTCAATAATTTTTTTCTATAAATTTCCACCAATTCACTATTTTATTAGAAATCTTATTACAAATATATTAACAAGGGATAAAACTTAGAAATACGAAGTAGGGAATCTGCAAAGAAGAAATTAATCAAGTCGATAAATAGATTCGCAGTGAGGTTGTCCATAAAGTTCTTAGAAATTTATATCTTTTAAGCTAATTAACACGATGAGTGTTTTCTTGGTTCTTTTATTGTTTTATTAAGTGGTATAAGAGTGTGTATTAATGAGTATGTGCACGCACACGCACACACACACATAAACATATATATATATATATATATATGTGTGTGTGTGTGTGTGTGTGTGTGTGTGCGTGTATGGTTATATATGTATATATATACACACACGCACACATACATGAGGCAGGTTCAATGGCACCCCAAAAACTTAACACCCCTTTAGCCTACCACTTTTCCACCACACATCTCCTCGCTCTCTCCTTGCTCTCTCCTTCCACCCATTCTCTCGCCTCCCACTCACTTTCTTTAATATAAATGGGAGGAGGAAATTAGGGGACATTTGGGGTGCTCCATTTTTGGGTTGCAACCAAACGCTTGCCTATATAAATATATATACACATATATATACATATATATGTTTGTGTCTATATATATACACACACACACATACATACGTATATATATATATATATATATATGTGTGTGTGTGTGTGTGTATATATATATATATATATATATTTGCACCTATTTTAGTAGTTGGTCGGTATCTTTCGATTTATGTTTAATTTACGAGGTATATTTTTATTTAGTATTTTCCTATATTTTATTTTTTATAATGCAGAAAATGCCATTTTTAGTTTAAAATGAATTGTATTTTCCGTAACAACCCGGAATTTTGGAACCAATTTAAAATTTTATTTTTAATTGATTTAAGGAGTTTTAAGAATTTAAAATGATTTATTTTGACAATTAATGATTTAAAATTTATTTAACTCGAAGTTAGAACGTATAAATTTAAAATTTAATTAAAACGAACTCGAAATGGCGCGGTAGTTTGAAATTTCGATTTTTTTATTTCAAATGAATGTACCGAATTCATTATAAATCAGAATTTGGTAAAATAAGAAACGTTGGAATGTTTTGAACTGTAATTTTCTAACTAATGTAAGAAATTAAGATTTCACTTTATAAATTATAAGTTATGTCTAGTTTAAAATTTAGAATAGTCGCTACGGAGTTTTAATACATATATATATAGCCCTTAAAAATAGCCATTACACAAATGACCTCCGTTTTCGGTGAATCACTTTTGTTGGATCTGGAATGTCAAATTATTGTTAGGTTTAAAATTTCATAATTTTTGGAATTAGTATGTGAGCACAGTAAATTTAAACGTGTTTTTAGTTTCAGTTTAAATGTAATAAGCCAGTTAAAAAGGCCATTTTTCAAACGGTCTCCAAATCTGACAAAATTAATTTTGTTAGGGCCGTACCATCAAAACATAGCTAGATTTCAATTTTCATAATTTTTGGAGTCAGTATGTGGCCCCGGTAAATTAAAATGTACGTTCAAATTTAATATTGACCATTATATTAATTTATACTTTAATTTTGATAAAAGCTGAGAAAAACAACTGAATTGGCTTACGAAACATATCCCGTTATGATCGAAATGGGGGTATTTAGCTAGGGACAACAATTGTTTGGTTTGATTTGGAGTTCGAATGCAAAATCTCACTTTTTGGAAATAAAATAATATAAATATATATATATATATACCCCCAAAATTCTCCATAATCCTAATCCCCCAAAGAAGCCTCCGCCAGCCAATTTCGATGGCTCATATGCTCCGAAATTCACACTCAATTTCCTCCCAATCCATGAAATAATTTCAGAAAAAGATAAAACAAAAATTGTAAAGCTTTCCAAGAGCTTTCGATCCATATAGGGATGATCATTTCTAGTATCATGGTTTGGGAAGATTCATGGCTCGAGCGCAGCGTCGTTGGTGGCATTTTCTGACGCGCAGGAGGGGTCGGAGGTCTCGGGATTTGTGGAGTGGGGAGGCGATGGAAAGGCGGAGGTCGTGGGGGTTGGCGATTATGGTCTGGTGGGGCCAGGTGGGAGCGACGCCGGGATTTTTGATGTCGACATTGGGTTTGAGCGGCTCCAGTAATTAACGATGGAGGAGGAGGGAGATTAAGGGTTAATTAATGTAATTATTATTTTTAATTATCCTAAATTATTAAATCATGTAATGAAATGTATTAAATGTCGTATCTTTTTCATATGAGATCGAAATCCGATGATTTCAGTTGTATTGGGATCGTGACAATAAACACTACAACATGGAACTGACCAAAACAGATAAGGGGCAAGTTCAATTTTTAGCTAAATTAAATGCCTGTTTAATTTAGTTGAAAAATAAAATCTTCAAATAAAGACCGACGGAGTGGAAACCAAAAGTGAGAACTTTCTCACTCAAAATATTTGTGCAGTTATTTATTTTATAATTGATCACACAGATTGCCAGTATTGATTTTTATTAGTTTAATTATCAGAAAAAGGTTGTACGGTGCCTGTTAGCTCACATTCATTGTTGTTTGAAAACCCATGGATGATTTACTTGACTGTGTTATGTTTTGTTTGTGATGTTGAAATGGGTAACATAATAAAAATAATGTTAACGATAATGTGGTAGTTGAAATTAAATTATAAATATCCATTTATAATTTAAACAGGGAAAATTGGTTAATTAGAAAAATAATTCGAATCAAATTAGAATTGGTTAAATTTATTAACCACTGATTAGTTTAAATTCATTGTTGTTGGTTGAAACCCCACACGGGCCTGGGGATGATAATTGATTCATATCTCCCTTGGATTTAATTATATGTCAACCGATTGATTAACAGACTGTTATAAGTGTTATTTAAATATTTAATGCTTATACAGTTGTAAATTGCAATTTAGATGTGAATTGAATGTTAATATTTGTTTATCGCAATTTTTAAATACATGCGATGTATGGAATCCCTATAAATAAAATTATATGGTAATTGATTGAGTCTGATTCCAATTTAGAAATAACGAATATTTTAAAATAATATTCAGTGAAGAATCAAAATATGATTTTGATGTCCGATTTTGGATGGACAAGAAAATATTAATATAGGAAGCCGAGTTAAGTAGAAGTATGCCATTTTTACTCGAAAAGAAATTTTTGTCGTTTTTATTTATTTTATAATGAATATCGAAAAGAATTGATTTCAAAATGTGATATTTTGAAAATATTATCATTTTAATATTCATTACATGGAATATTCAATTTTGATTTAAAATTGAAAAGTAGTTGAAATCGTTTTAAAATGAATTTATAAACGATTTATAAAATATGTTTTAAATGGAAATCGACGAAATATATTATGTATATTGAAATGGTTTGAATAGAACATATCGTGTAGCAATCGTTCGCGAATTTCAACCATTAACTTCGAATTAGCATAACGGGAAATGCGACCGTCGGATTCTCCTAAAACTGGAACCTTTGGGTTCGTATCGAAAAGATCTTTCCAATAAATATAGGAGATTTAAATTTGAACGGTTGGATTTCAAATTATGTCCAAATCAATTTCAGAAAAGGTCGCTATGGATGCATTTCGGTGGCCGTTATTGGAAACCGACTGTAAGTGCCTTAATAAAATTATTAAAAATATGAATAAATTATGTAAAATCATAACTAATGATTTGGAAAGATTTTGGATGAAAGTTCCGAATTTGAAAAGATAAAAGATATTTTTATCTAAATGAACTAGTTAATAACTAGAATAAAAATCCAATGATTTTTAGATATAATAAATTGGATTTGTGAATGGGTTTTTACATAACCAAAAATTTCATCTAAATTGGAATGGGTTTTAATGGAAATAATCTTCAGAATATTTTGATATTGGATTCCGTGATTATACGAATATTGTGAGGAATTTGGAAGATACAGATATCGTTATTCCCAATACGATATCCGTTGGTTCCAGAATTTGATACTAAATATAGGCCGATATTATTTTTTATTCAGAGCCTTGTATTTAATATCAAATTGGATTTTGGATTTTTCGTGAATGGTGTCTTAAATAACACTGTTCTTAAACCCAGTTAAGAAAAGAATAAATCTTTTAACCAAGATTTAATGAAGCTTTCCAATTAATAAAAATAATTGGAATTAAATGGAAGTTGATTTTAGGTGCGTTGTGAACGATGTTTTAAATAACGTTGGTTCTTTAACCCAATTAACAGTGAAGATATGATTTGGAATTTATAAATCTTTTAATCAAGATTTAATGGAATTTTCCAAAGTAAAGTTTTCCAATTTAATATATTAAATTCGAATCGAACGGAATTCGATTTAATAATCGAGGTGAACGTCTGTTTAGGAAAATCATTACTATTTATGGAATTTAAAAGGCTTTGCCGTTATTCCATTTATAGTATCAGTCTGATACGGAAATCTGTACGAATTATATGCTGATCAAATTTCCGTGAAGATTCCATTTTGATGGAAGAGGATTTTAGGTTTATCGTGAACTGTGTTTTTGATAACATTGGTTCTTTAACCCTATTAAAAAAAATATTAATTTCCTAAAATTTGAATAATCATTAAGTAAGATTTTTGAGATTAAAACCAAGTTGGAGTTTTAAACGAATCTTTAAGTAGATTAAAATGAGAATGGAATAATCAAATTTATCGAATTCAAGAAATGATCGAGAATGGAGTACCACCAGTTTTACTCCATGCGATAGTTAAATCTTTAATTAGATTTGAAATGTGAAATGGTAATTAATTTTACCGAAACCACAATGGGTGTTAGATATAGAGTATTACCAGTTTTGCTCCATGGGATGAATAGGTTGGGATAAGATAATAAAATAAATGATTATTTCGGTAACGCTCAATAATCCCGACTAGTTTGATAAACCTTAATTTGGTTTAGAATTGTTAAAGGATAAAATAAAATCTTTTGAAATTGATATCCAAAGGAAGATTAAAGAATAAGTTTAAAAGAACTTATCTTTGATAAAATTAATGGGAACCTTTCCCCCAAGATGTGAATATTTGAATAAAAGAATATTCTGAATTGGAATAAGGCATATGATGTGTTTTATGGCACTTGATTATTGATTATAAAATGCACGAATTGTTCTGAAAGACTAGGTTTAACCCATTCTGAATAACTGATACGACGACTAAAAGTCGATGATATGAAGACGATGGTTGAAGACCGGAGATCTTCACATCGTTTGGATGATTACTGATGTCTTGATTGGGCTATACACCCAAGACAAGGTAACAAGTGGCAATCGTCCAGACGTACTTGGAGATCGATCGGATATGCGAGGACCTCTCTCCTGTATTGGACATATGGGACGAGGAATAAGGTGCCTCCGGTTTCGTTTAGACCCAGAACGGACTTGTAAATGGATGTGTGTCTGACATTGGATTTCATTCTGTGTTAATTGATTCTATTAAATATATATATCTTTTTGATGGCGGAGAATTTATTCTTTTTCTTAACACCCTTCTCTGAGACGTACGAGTTTAAAGGTTATATATTGATAGACATCAGTTGTATGGCATGAATTGTCAATGTGGCATGCTAAGATGCAAATGATCAAGGCTATTGTTGAAAAGCAGAGTCTTGTGGATGATGATAAAAGCACAACTTTAATTAGCATAGCTTTGTGTATAACGTTAATTCGCAAGTCTCACACCCTGGTATGAGTCAAAAATGGGATAGTGACTGTAGGGAGAACTTGCTTTTCTTTCTAGCTAGAAGTGGTGTTATGGTATGGAGCCGAGACATTTTTACTCATGTTGATGATGGATAGCGAGGCGCCTCAGATATGACTGGTCGACGTACTGACCATTTTGGAGGTCCGATAGGACCGGGAAACATATTGTTTAGGAATAATTAATCCACTAAATAAGTGTGGACCGGCCCTATCGCATCCAAGGGCTCACCAACATCGATCGGAGTCCTGAGGCATGTGCTAGAGTGTCTCGAAACCGGCGAGGAAGATCCCTTGCCTCGACTCATAGATGGAAATCCGATTTCCAATATGCAACTTTTCGGTTTTAGTTGTAAACCTATGTATGTCGACATAATATATAGTATAGATGCCGTCTATGATTGATACATTTATATTTGAAGTTGTTTCTGACCTTATGCACTTATAATAATATCAAAATGATTTGTTTCAAAGCGTATCAAGCATGCTTGGCTATTATAAGGTAAAACTCTATTCTCCGGTTTGCGTTGCATTGTGTGATGGGACCTGAGTCTTATAATAGCTTCATTTTTCAAAAAGCATTGCGTTGTTTACAAATTGTTTTATTTTAGAGTATTCATGGGAGTAAACCCGTTCCATGTCATACGGCATGGCCTCTTGATTTACCCAACATTAAAATAAAGTTAATTACTGTTTTATTTCTCACACCAGTCCCATGACTGACTCGGAGTTTATTTTTTCTACCTAAACTCTGGTTGCCCATATTTTCCACATAGGGCAGCTATTAGTTTTGGTTTTCGCAGATATTTCTTTTCACAGGATCCTGGATTACGGCTGGAGCTATATTCGGAATGCTTTGTATTCGTGTATTTCTTTCAGTTGTGGTAGTTGATGTTATTCTCTGTGCATTATATTTATTATATATATTTTCGCTGTTTTGTAATTTGTAAATCTCTGATATTTATTTTCCCGCTGTATATTATTTATCTGCACTCTTATATATTCTTGTACTCTGATGTAAATTGTTGTAATAATAATAAAATGTTCTCATGTTTGTGTTTTGATGCGTCGTGTTCTCAAAACAATCTGGGCTCCTCCGTCTCTTCGGGGATCGGGGAAGCCTTGGTCGTCTCATTTTCATTTGGTATTTTCCAGTGTTTGCAAGGATTTTAGGTCATTATTCTTATATCAGTGCATAAGACTAAATTTATGTATGTATGCATGCATACATATACACGTGCACACAAGACTATATATATATATATATATATATATATATATATATATATGTGTGTGTGTGTGTGTGTGTGTGTGTGTGTGTGTGTGTACGCGAAGATTTTAGGTCATTATGGGCAATGCCAGCCCTGAGCAGTGAGAGACCTTAGGCCATTTTGTCTGCCAGTAGAAGACAAAATGGCAGGCAGGAAAAAATAAATGCAATGGAAACAACATTGGCGGGGATCGATGTTGCAATCTCAACGTAGCAGCTAAAAGCCCTTTCCAGCTAACCATCTCCACTTTCAAAGATATTGTGCTATCATCAATATACATGCATAATAATCCATCTTGAGGGCCTCCTTCCAATTCGATGTCCTAAGCAGCAGCCTAGCTTTCATATGCCCAGGTCGGGCCTGATTATGAGTAAGTCTCGTGATAAAAATAAGCATGATATGCAGAGGATGTTCATGCAAATGATTAAATATATATATTTCAGAACAATAGAGGCTTAATCCTCCAAAAAAGATACGTAAGCTGCCTTTTTCAATGCAATAACCACTGAATCTCTTTAAGTTAGGCTCGGATGTATAGCGTTAGATGCAGTTCAAAAGAAGAAGAAAAAAGACAAACATCATTACCGCAATGGTTAGACAACTTTGGTTTTGATGTAAAAAATCATGGGTTCAAGACTTGCATAGCTAAATTCAAACATATGTTGGTATGTAATATGTTGTATATTAAATACTAAATTTTGATATACTAAATACTAAATTTTGAAAGGAAAAAAAGAAGAAGAATAATAAATATGCATTCATTTGATGGATGAAAATAACGATTCTAATTAAAGAACACATGAATATCACATTAAAAGTAAATTAAATTTGTTTTTGATTTATTGCTTTTCATATCACAATTATCTTATCAGCTAAAAGGAAGGAGTGAAAATTTTAGTAATAGAAATTTAACTATTAATATTATTAAAAAAAAATATTGGAAAGCAAAAAATAAATAAAATTGTGAACACAATTAATCTTCTACATTGGATACTTAATATCAAAATGATCCAGTGGTTTAGATCTTTTGTGCCATCGATCTTATTTTATTTATGTTCAAAAAACTGGCCTTTTTTTTTTTTTTTTTTAGCAACTGGCCTCATTAATAACACATGACCATTTTTGATGTGCTTATTTACTTATTCTGATCACACAACTAACATTTTCCATCGTACTTCGATGAGCACCAAAAATACGACATTGGCCATAACATATGCTGTTTTCACAAAGCAATATAGATAGTCACAACAAAAAGTAGAAACATAAGTTGTACAACAAGGGGTGGATTTTGTGTTGGCAATCCACAGATTTTATTAGGCTTTGATCCAAGTACGTTACCACCTTCATACACCTGACAGAAACAAAATCTCCTACCCCAAGACTGAAACCACAGAATGCAATACCTTCGTTATGAAAGCTGTAAAGAACAAAAATATACTAACAAATGTGTTTATGGTACAGCAACAAATGGGCTAGTAATACCTACAAAATGCTTTACAACCACTTCACTAGTCTACAACTACTATTATTCTGGTTTATACAGAAGATCATCACATGACAACCGTGGCTTGCTTTGTTACATTTGAAGAGCTGCCTCAACCCTTGTTCTGAACGTTTCGATTCTGAAAGCCGGCCCTTAAACCAAATCTGCCTCTGCCCCTTCCTCTCCCTGCATTGTAATAGTTGTTCCTGAAGTTTCCACCTCTGCCTCCCGAAGAAAAGCCTGTTTTACCACTGATGTTGCTGTTGATTTCACTTAGGACACCGTCTGCGGTATAAACAATACAAACATTAAATTCCATTTGTGTATGTTTATGGCTGGCAAGATGATAGAAATGAGACCTACCTTTGGGGATGGTCCTCTTCACTGAGATAAAGGCTTTTCGGCCTCCAATATCCATCGATGATGCCTGCAGTTCAATTTATTCTTGTAAGGAATTTATATCATTTCAATATCAGCTTCCAGTAAACTATGAGCCAAAAATACACCTCTTACCATCTATATAACACCTATTAAAAAAGGTTTGAGAAAATTGTTCATATTCTACAGGCATACAAATTATCACAGTACAAATCCCAAAGAAGACCGGGCATGTAAATAAATAAAATTCATATGATTTTAATGAACAGTTTGTTTCATCAAGATTTATAATCAATTTGGACCCAGAATTATTGTTGCAAAACGAATATTTCAAAATTTAAGGTAGGGTTTGGTTTATTTTGTATTTTGTATTTTGATTTTTGAGTTTTCGACGTTGATTATGAAAGACGCAAAGATTTGAATTACAACGGAAGTGACGGACCAAAGACGGAGGGGATCACACAAAGGACAGAAAGACGATGAATGAACGAATTTGCTATCGTTCTTCCGTTGTTTTCTAAAATATGAAGAAAAAAAATTGTTCTGTGTGTTAACTTCCTTTTGTAAAACGATCGTTTTTCATGATATGTGAGCATCATAGGTACGGAAACCGGAAATTTAAAAATACAAACCGAACACATCCTAAGATTTTTATACCTTAAACACAATGGAAAAAAGAACATCAAAATGACCACATATTTTGTTTATAAATGCATTAGATCAGGAATCACACAGAATAAGACCGGTTTCATGACAGCAGACACCCGGGTTTTTTTTTTTTTTTTTTTTTTTTTGGTTGGGTGGGGGAGGGCAATCTGCTTTAGCTGGTAAGAAAATAAGAAACCAAAGTATAGCAAAAACAGAAGGGGAAACTAAATATAGAATGCTTGGTATATATGGAAAGTATATAAGTCAAAATTATTTTTTCCGATACAAATTAGCCAATAGAAAAGAAAAAAAAACATCCGTTACAACTGATAAACCATACATCAAATGACCAAACCTTAGCTAAGCTTTACCTCAAGTGCTGCTTTTCTGGAATCTAACGATTCAAACTCAACGAATGCAAAGCAAACATTTCTCAGCTGCAAAAGCAAAAAGAGTTTGAAAAATAATAAGTAAACATTAATATGCAATAAGTCTGACAAAAATTAATTAAACTCACAGACATAAAAACATAACAAACCTTGTGGCTTCTGACTTGAAGTCCTCCTTGTTTAATTGGCCCAAATTTTTTGAGAGCCACTTCCACTTCAACAGCAGTGGTAAGCGGATGTAAATTGCGAATGAAAACTGAGTAATCATCTGCTATAAAAAAATCATATTAGTTTGACGCTTTAACTGCAAATTAGATTTTTTTTTTTTTTTTCCTTTCTTTTTTTGGAATTTTCCAGCTGTTGGGATGTAACCTTTTTTGTAATCATCTGTCTCTGAGGATCTTTCCGTTTTATTCACAGCAGGAACCCCCTCAGTGCTAGTGCCATTGGCAGACTGTATCAATTTATAGATAATTACACTTAATGAAACAAAATTCAATATAATGAAATAACTTTATGTGGTTAGCAGAAGAAGATGCACCAGTAACGAAACAGAAAAGGAGAAAGTGCAACTCAAAAAATAAAATGAAAATTATTAGTGTAAATTTGGAACTAGGCCACAATGATAAGCAATATTATCCAATGAAGCAGAACACGATTAGAAAATACATAATGGCATGGCATAGGAACATCAATTGCATTTTTCAACAAAGAAAAATACCGTCGATCCATCCAACTCTTCCTGAACTGCTTCAGGTGCTGCAGATTCATTTATCGACACCTCAGTGTTTTTACTAGAAGCATCTTCAGATGGACAATTTGGAAGTGAGAAGGCTGTTGACAAATTATAAGTTGCACCTTAAATACTATACAAACAGTAGCGTTTTGTCCATATACTAAGTGATTGGACATTACCTGGCTTATAATCATCAACAAACATGAAAACATCGTTCATGACAAAGTAACCACCACCAATTTGGGGGGCCAGGTAAAATGACTGGGAGAATTTCCTTGTTGTTTTGTCTTCAAGTTTAATTAAGTGTCCAACCACATTTAGAAACACCCCACCACTGTATGATTGTTGTGAATCTGCAGATAGTATTTCTGTCATGTACTTCTCGAATTCCAAGGATACCATCAGCTTACTAATGGCCTGTCCGCAAATTTGAAGCACAGATCAAATTTTATACACCGCAGAGTCTGTTCTCATCAGCAGTGAATGATAATTTTATTTACAGTTATCATTATTACACAAAAAGAGATACGTGTAATCAATTTACATGTTGAACCCAATAAAAACAAATTAGGAAGAAAGAGTATATCTTGTGTAGTAAGGTAGACGATCTGAATGAAAATTATCCATCTTACTATGTCGCAGCTCTTTCTATTACAATATTTATTCACAAACATATGGAACAAAATGTCTCGTAGAGTTGATCAGCATCTATATACAATTAGTCCAACAAGTCGATGTACAGGTTTAAAAAAACAATTCTATAAAAGAATATTAAATTGCAATATTTTTTTCTAAACTTTTTGCATGATAAAAGTAACAAGATACTCTCATAGGAAAATGTAAATATAATTTGATCTTACTTGTATGGTAGTAACTGATGTTATTATGCCACATACATCCTGGCGGGTTATAGAACTGGAGTCTTGGTAAAATTTGTAAGCCGACTGTGGTGATCCATGAAGAATTTTGTAATACTGCTCAATGAAGACATTTCCAACCTATAAAGCGATCAGAATTATTTTCAGTGAATATCGATTCATATAAATTAAGCATAAATATAGTAAACCAGGAAAAAAGAACAAACCACTTGTGCACTAATTTGAACAGGAGTATCAGGAGACCCCATGACTGCATCCAATGTCAGCTCAATTCTGCTTTTGGCAAATGAAATAAAGATTATTTGATTGCGATCAACTAAGCAATATAGTGGATACTTATTTGTAAGAACTCAGTGAATAACAAATTTTTCAAAAAATAATTCAGTATTGAATAGAGATGTTAGATGTCCATTGATAGCAGAATCAAATATCAAAGAAAATAGTATGAGGAACAGCCAATTTGCGCACCACTACAAAAATAAATCAAGTACTATATACTTTTCATGAAACATGATCAAAGCTCAAAAGCATAATGAAAGGATTATGTTTAGATGACAATACAAATAGATATTATTTGTGGCCGCTACACAATCCTTCCCCCAGAAATATGACTTACATCAGATGGTTGGGTTACAATTATACTGTGGACTACCTTGAAGTACGAAATGACAGTTCCTTTTCCTTTCTTTCTTCTTTAAAAAGCTTTAAACTGAATAAAGTTCCACATCAAATATTAAAGATCCCAACTGAAGAAAGATAAATTCGATTATTGTGGCCTAAGAAATAAAATCTTCCGATATGGTCAATGTATCAAGAAAAAATAAAATAAAACCTAACCCATAAACCAAAATGCAGTCAAATCAAATATATATGAATCACGATTTAATAAGGTAAACAGCCTTTACTAGATGTGTTAATGTTATGTATCTTAGTTCATTTCCACTCTCTATCATCTGTGATCACATCACAATATACTATAATCACCCTGTTTAATCCACACCTCCTGCCAAAATAGGGATATTCTCAGCATTAAGGACTGATTCTGGTGGCTGATAATTGCAATTTTTGTAAAATACATAAAGCCGGTTGACCCACAAAACTATGATACATTATGCAGTTTTTCTCCAAAATCTATGTCCTTGTCCGAATGTAACTAAAACCTTATCCAGTAGTTACGAACATAACACGATCTTCAAGAATCAGGATTAAAAACAAAATTTGTACAGATATCTGTAATGTGTATCAAGAAAATGTGCATCAAGAATCATTTTTTTTACAGGGAATCATAAAGCAAGATTACAAACTAACTAGCAAATCTGTATCAAGAAACATTAAAAGCAAAATTGAACTCAAATTTTTAGCCCAAACAAGAAATTAATAATGAACACTAATCATGGAATCCCAAATAGAAAATGAACGACTCAGAAAATCCAACTGCGAAGAGTGAGAAACCATGAAATTTCGAAACTCAGCAATGTCAAAGAATCAAAATAATAAGAATATGACTGTTAAATAAAATTCGGAAACGCGTGAATCAGAAAATGTGAACATGAATGCGTTGAAGATGAATAAATTCTTACCAATCAAAGAATGACAGCGAGAGCTAAGAATAAGAAGCACAAAATCGAGTACTCTTTTGCGGCGTGAAGAGGGAAAGAGTGCGGATTACTGAAGAAGGAAATGAGAGAGTCGTCATTTATGCGGCTTGAAGTACTGAAGTAATTGGATCTTTATTATTGGCGCTAACGGGGGAGGCCCGATACGCAGAAGCCCACTGAAAATCCAATAAAGAAGCAGGTTAAATAAAAAAGCTAGAATAATTGAATTCATTTCTATTGTATTGTCTATAGTGAACAAAATGTATTCTCTACCAAATATTTTCTGTTCTAATTTATTTCATAACAAGCTGCCACTACGAGTTGCACTTATTTTATTATGTACTCCGGGATTTATTTCACTATCCACTTATTTTCGATTGGGTGTATAGTAATTTTTTCTCCTTATCTCAGGTAGATCAATGTGCTCGATTCATCTAATATAAAACTACGATAGTTAAGGATCGTATTCAGAACAAACTACAACACATCACATTAACAGATCATAGAACAGAATGCATATAGGTACGGTCAATAGAATATAACATATACACGTGCTACATACTGGAATGGTTTCATATAAACCTGTGCAGTTAAAGTGCTTAGTGGGTCCAATGCGGCAGAGCTGTAAAAAGGTGTAGCAGGATAAAACGAGGAAATAACGGGATATAGAAAATGAGTCTAAAATAGCATATAAAACTCATATTTAATTCTTTTACAAATATATAAATGATAAATAAATGGAAAATTGGTATTTAACTTAATTATAATTAGTACATTCTTAATTTTAAATAAAAGCACAAACAAATATATGTAAAGAAATGTAAACTTTTATTTAGCTTGATTAAATGTAATAGAATATTATAGTTTTTATATTTTGAAAAATATATGTTCAAAATTTATATTTAAATAATACTTTTATAAATTTTATAATGTATAAATTAAATGTCATTTTAAATTTATTAAACATCTTATAGTTATGTTATCATACAAACATGTCAATGTACATATATGTTACACTTTCATAAAATTCCATTTGTCAAACCATTGAGAAACCAGATCTCGTTTATCGATTACATTTTATGTATTCTCGTGAACTATCTATCTAGGTAAACAAAATTCAAAAATAACTTTCTTAAAATTTTTAAATAACTAAAACTTTATTATCTAGTCACTAAAATCTTATTAAATAATATTTATCCATAATTTATGAAATTAGGGATTATATCTACAATGCGATACTGACTTCTCTTTTATTTTCAGGTCAGGTATACTTCTTTATATAACTTGTTCCACCATTGAGATGTTATAACCATATAACATTTTTGAAATGATTTATTATCATTTTATTCTTATTTGAAAAAATATCATAATTATCAACTTGCTAAATTCACCATTTAAACCCATAATTGAATATAAATATTCTTATTGATGATATCATCATTTCATTAAATTTCCAAAAAAAATTAAAATATAACATATTATTTCATATTCTTATTCAACTATAGAAATATGTGTATTCGTGACCTTTACGGATAGAAATCAATTTTATTGATAAAACGATTTCGGTTAATTTGTAACTATTTCCCTCGGAAAATAATTTTCAATCTAATTTTCCAATATGACTTCAATATTATTGTTTCTTACCTTAAACTCCATTATTAATTAGTTGGAATCCATCCATATTTAGATATTTAAAATAATTTAAATATCCATAATTAAGATGAACAAATTTCGGGTTGTTTCATCCTCCTTCCTTAAAACAATTTCGTCCTTGAAATTACCCAAATAAACCTAATGAAATTTTCCAAGGTTTTGTGCATGTAAATGATCCATACACAATATGTAGTTTGATCCTTTATTTGAATTTACAACTTCTTCTTCCGACCTAGTATCGATCCTCCAATCTTCTAGTGCGGGTTCTAATCGGGCTCTTTGATAAGAAAACTTTGCTTTCCTTGCATGATTTTTTTATCATGATAGAAAAATTAAGCGTTTGATCATAAAACCCAATCAATATTTGCTTTTAAACATCGAATGATAAATTCTCTATCGAATTGAGGCAAAACCCTAAAATTCCGTATTCGAATCCATATCAAAATGCGACATACACCTATGTGTTGATACTATCAATTTCCAGACTATGGGTTATCTTTCTCACATTCAAATACCGGGTCATTTCTTCAAGCTCGCACATATTTTATAGTTCATGTTCATACTCGTATAATACTCTGTTACATCCTATGAGTGTATACAAACATCAACTTCATTTTCCTAAGCAGGCTCAATGAGTTTTCTCAAATCATATAAATCAGAATTTTATATGTTTCCAAATGTTTAAACTAAATATTCTCTATTTTGAAAACATTTCTTTACATATTCTTTTGAAAATTGTCTTTCAATATTATTTATTTAAAAGTTTGATACCAAATGAAATGTTCCTAGTCTTGGTACTAATGAAACTAATGAAATCTTGAAAACATATTTATACTTAACTCAAAGGTATAGTCATAAATGATGGTAGGTGTGACGACCGCCCATAACTCCTGCACTAAACGTAAGGAATAATTCCCTGAAAAGTGTGTCAGACAGCTATGGACGATCACCAAGGTAGGTAAACACAATGCGGAACCTGTCGTATAACTCATAGCGTAAGGATAAAATATGATAGAACATGTACAACAGGCTGTAATGTGAAGCATGTTTGAGCAGGAACTTTAACTTTCATAACAACTAGAAAGAATATCAGTATACCCCTGGATTATCACATAAATGTATGTACAAACTTGTCTTACTACAACACTCAGAGTCAAACATCAAACAACGGAAATAACAGATACTAGATAGTCGAAAATAATACGCTAGCCTCCTGCTCGCCACTGCATAACAACATCGTCCTCACCAAGATATCACATGTTACCTGCTACTCAGTCTGCCCATCCAAAAACGGATGAACATCTCAAGGTAATAAGAGGGAAACATAAAACCTTGAGTCAGACAATAATCTTAGTGAGCGATAAAACAACTATATTACATCATCAATAAAGTGTATGAGAATAAGTAGATTAACTAACCAATCTTCCAAAATACCAGAAAAAACTTAGCCCCTTCTTCCTCACATCGGACAGTGATAGCCTTTACAACAAGCATTTTGAAACAACTATACATTCATGGCAATCAGACAACCATTTATTCGTGACAATCAGAATTAACTAGACAATAACAATCAGTGCAACTAGTTATATCTCACGTAAACCATCCTAATCGAGATCGACATCACTCAAGCACAAACTACAAAAGCCTAAACCAACATCATACAAGCACCCAAGAAACATCTCTTTCGACTCAGATAATCTACGAGAGATGGTTCAACCAAAATAATCAACATTCATGACTAACTCCGGCTATCACTGTCAATCCTGCTTTGAAACCAGCGTTAATCGTATGACCGGCTAAACACTTTACCATCCACTGTTAAGGGCTAATGGTAAACCCCGGTTCTAACAAAACTGCATATGCCATACAACGAAACGTGGCTAGGCCCGTCGGGCTGTCCAGGGTATTCAACCGTACAATCGGTCTTTTAAGTATCACTACTATACCCCTGCTATGAGTCAGCTAGAACTTACGACTAAGAAAATTCCTCGGCCTTCAGTATCTCTAGTCGTCATCACTGGCGACCATCCAACCATTATCCACGAACTTAAAACACCCTTGAGTCATCATCACATTCGTTGCATTACGACGATCAACGAACACAACACAACACTTCAAACATTCCTTCCTGAATCCACTTCGAAGCCACAACCACCATTGAGCCAAAAACATACATCATTTGGTCATTATTCGATTCATGGTGTTTAAGCCCGACTCATCAGGTCACCCAACGACCTAACTTTCGGATCACCCAACGACCTAACCTTCGGGTCACCCAACAACCTAGCCTTCGTGCAAGGAAGTATGCAGAAACTTTATGCAGTTGGGGCGGATTTTTCATTTTTCTTAATTTTGACGTATCATATTCTATATCAAAATCAGATGAATTTAAATTTGCAGCACATTTATATTACCTTTGATTAAAAACATACAAATTAGCATCATAAAATATAATATCACAAAATATGATAGTACATCACAAAATATATCATATGTTTTTCTTCTCAAAATATTGTCTCTACAACTGATTCTTCACAAGCATTCTCTTTGAGACTTCATTTTGGAAATGCTGAATGATTTCTTCAACTCTAATGGTATCTGCTATGTCTCTTTCCACATATGACACCAAATAACCACTCATAACATCATCTCCTAATCGATTATGTAGATAATTTTCATTGAAGAAAAGACTCTTTTGACCGTCGCAGTCACAAACAGGTAGCAATAATGATAACTTCAAAAGCAAATATACTAAAGGATATAAACGATGTTTCTTTCTTTGAACCATCTTTTTAGCAAGAGCACTAATTCCTTCGACTTTGGAAAATTGACTATCAGATTTCAAATCCAAAATATAGTTATCAAGTTGATGATTAAGTTGCATTAAATCATTTGAAGAAAAATCCAAATGGTAAAATTCAGCAAAGCGAATAAGCTTCCCTTTATCATATGAAGAAAAAGCATCGCTTGGACTAAGACAAGCCATGCACAATAATAGCTCTGTATTCACTTCATTAAAACGATTATTTAACTCTTGAAGTTGCATGTCTATTACTTCATAGAATAGTCCAACACGGTAATAATGAAGGTTTGTCTTTCCCTCAAGTTTACAACGCGATCTTCCTTGAATTACAAACAAGCTATCCATATTAGGAATGATTATCTCATTTTTAATGCAAAATGAAGAAACTTCTTCAAACAATTGCTCCCATCCATTATCTCTCATAGTTTGTAGTTGTTGCTTAGTTATTCTCACAAGTGTCATGGCATTTACCATATTTTGATCCTTCCTTTGCAATGCTTGAGACAAATCGTTTGTAATTCCCAATATATTTTTCATTAAATGCAATTGAAATACAAACTCAAAGCATTGTATAACTCGCAACAAATTATCTGCTTGACCTCTATGCTTTTGGTTCTTTGCATCCTCTTCAACAACCATTACAACTTCAATTGCCGAAGGAAATAAGGTAAGTATACTCATAAGTGTACCATATGGGGGTCCCCATCGTGTGGCTCCTGCACGTTTCAGCGTCATTTCTTGATTCATACCTTGTCCGGTTAAAATTTCACCACTACAAACTCCTATAACAACCTTCTCAAATTGTTTATCACGAAGAATGTCTCTACGTTTGCAAGAGGCTACTACGATATTGGATAATTGAGAGACAATGTCAAAAAAAGTTGAAATAAGCCAGTGATTCTCTGTAACCGCTACAAGTATTAATTGAAGTTGGTGAGCAAAACAATGAACATAATATGCAGATCGATTCTCCGCTAAGATCAAACTTTTTAAACCATTAAATTCCCCTCTCATATTACTAGCTCCATCATATCGTTGCCCATGCAAGCTTGATATACATAGCCCATGTGCACCAAAGATCGACTCTATGGCATCTTTTAATGATAATGCACTAATATCTTTGACACGTACAATGCCAAGAAAATGTTCAACAACAAACCCTTTGTCATGCACATAACATAAAATAACTGCCATTTGTTCTTTCACAGATACGTCACGAGCTTCATCAATTAAGATAGAAAACAATTCATTTTCAAGCTCTTTAATGATGAAGTTTGTAGTTAGATTTGCAATAGAACTAATAACATCATGTTGAATTCTAGGCGATGTCAGTTTTAAGTTTTCAGGAGCATTCGTCAATGAAACTCGATTGACGTCCTCATTATGATTTGCAAGAAATTGTAATAATTCAAGAAAGTTGCCTTTATTTGAGGAATCTTCGGATTTATCACGACCGCGTAAAGTAGACCTTGACGCAAGAGAAATTTAATACAATCAATTGAAGCAGTTAAGCGAGCATGATAATCGTTTTTCATTTTAGTAGAATGATCAGACAATGACACTTCAATATGTTGTTTTTGCTTCATTAAATCATCACCTGCTCTCACACAATTGTTGTGAATGCTAGAATGTGGTCCAATATGCACATTAAATCTTTTTTTCTTTTTCCAATTTCTAAAACCATCACCAACAATAGAATCACCTCCACTTTGACCTCCGTGTTTGGGTTTAAAAAGATAACAATACAAACAAAATGACGCATCTTTTGTAATGCTATATTCCAACCATGTAGAATGGTCATTGAACCATGAAGGGATGAACTTCTGTTTCTCACTTTGCCCAATTATATGCCATGGAAATGTGTAGTTTCTCGGTTGACATGGACCTTTTGTAAATAAAACCGACGAACTACTTCTCTTTCATTAGCATGGTAAAGATTGGTGTTTCTCCTTAAACCGGGATCTGATGGAAAATCATCCACGCTATCCTCTACAACAAGTAAAGGTGCGGTAGGAGGGCAAGTTGATGGAGGTTGAGGAGCATCACTAGAGTTAGAACTAGAACTCCTTTTGTTAAATTTGTTGAAATAGCTCAACAAATTATTACTCATGTCTTTTAGTAACTATTTGACTTTTCCTATAAATAAAATAAAAAATCATCTTATATATATATATATATATAAAAACATTAGCATCCATGTAGATACCCAAGCAAAATCAATCATTTTTAATTGGTACTCTATGAAAAATGTATACCATTTGCTTAACTATTTTTCTGCCTTAATCAAATATTGGTTCCGCATAGTTGATTAACTATTGTTTACAAATCAAAACCATGGAATGATGAAGATAAGAAAAACAAATGTTTAGCATAGTTGATTGACTCAACTCTCTACAAATCAAAGCCGTGAAAACAAAAGGAACAAATCAAAAATAGTTATACCTTGTGAAGATGGAGGACTGGAATTGAAGAAATGTTGAATTGGAGAGATGGGCTGGAGAAAGCAAAAATGTGTGCTGCAGGTTACATTTCAGTCTCTGGAAATAATGAAGCACCTTGCGTGCTACAGGTGACCTTTTGGACTTTGGATACAATGAAGCAGCTTGCGTGCTGCTGCTATCCTCTCCTTTATTTATAATTTTTTTTAAGTTTTCTAAAATCCAGTGTGGTCGGCCGACCCCACTGGGCCTACATTCAGTTCGTCCTTGCCTTCGGGTCACCCAATGACCTAATCTTCGGGTCACCCAATGACCTAACCCTCGGGTCGCCCAATGACCCGACTTTATGTATAAGACCAATGACCCAATTCCAGAGAATATCCTGCGACCTGACCTATCTTCGAAGAACCCGAAGCTTCAATATGTTTTGGACGACCCATGCTCTTCGACGACCCAACCTATGCACCAATGACCCATGACCCAAATCCAACCAATGACCTGAGCTTCAAGGACGACTTGACTCTATTTCTTGGAGGACAGAAAATGCCATGACCTAAGAAAAATGACTCGAGTCCAAATCTGACCAAGTTAGCTCCAAATTTAACCAAATCTTCGCCAAACGACAACATTGATGAAATCGACTCATCCAAATAATCCAATTCAACGATAAACACTTCATGAAATCAACAACATCAAAATAACAATTATCATCAACGTTCATATAAAATTTACTAAATCACGATAAATCAATGAATAAACTAAAACGATGGATCTAACTTGCATAAACATATGAATTAACATGGAAACTGCCGGTTTTAAATTGCTAGATTAGATCCTATGGTGATTCATATAAAAATGTACTTATCGTGATGTATACCTAAGTGAAAACGACTTAAATTTATGAAAATAAGATCAAATAACCCATATACTTGATCGAATCCGCGTGAAAGATACTTATCACTCACCGATTCTTCGAATTAACTCGAAATCGCTAAATTCTTAATCCGAACAACGAAGAATATTCCTCAAACCTCTTGATTTGATGCAATCTCTCTTCACTTGACGTAGATCTAGCTTCAAATGATGTAGATCTTCGATTCTCTTATGTAGATGTAGAATTTAATGGTGGAAGGGTGTATTTGATTGAGTAAGAAGGATCACGAGCCCAACCAAATAAGAGAATGAAGAAAGTAAACTATTCTCCATGCCTCTAACCCCCTATTTATAGCCTCCTATCAGCCCACTAATGGGACACACCAAATCAACCCATCAATTGCTTATAAAACCTAAATAGAAATTGAGAAACTCTAAAACGGCGATTCCTCCTAAACCACTGAACCAAAACTTTAGTGTGATCACTCTATGGAATTGGCAACACCATTTCCTTTTCAATGAAATCGATTTCAGCACCTGATTCAATCTCATTCAAAGTTATTCTCTGTTCAAAACTGATAGGGGGAAATGGTCACAAATAAAATTAGTAAAAATTATGAACATGTCTCACATCCCCATAACAACATCTCAAAATATGAGAATAATCCAACCCTCGGGGAATAAACTAAAAATATTTTATGATTCGCCATTACGTAAAATGCGGGCTGTTACATTCTCCCCTTAGCAATTTCGCCGTCGAAATCCCAAGCAAACATAAGCAACCTAACAATTTCGCATGCCTATCATCCATGAGTTGCCAATTTATTATCCAAACTAGCAGCCATCCAACTGTGCATCCATAGCCTTATCCTAGCATGTGGAATTCAAACCACAACAATTACAATAATACAATTTACAATGATGTAATGATGATACGACATCAATGACTCATACCGACGAAGAGCTCTTGATAGGCAATCTTCATACTCACTTCCGTCTCACACGTACAATCGTCATCAGCGTCACTCCATTATACCTTGACTAGCCTAACCGTCTTCCTCCTAAGTTATTTCTTGTTATTCCCCACTACACGGAGCAGCTTACGGGGTTTCATAATTACGTTCTCGGCTTCTGGGTCTTCATACCACTCTGAAGGTACTACCATATTCGAATCATGCATGCACTTCCATAGAAACAACACATAGAAAACATTATGCAAGCTTATCATCTTCTCGGCTAACTCCAATCTATATGCGAGCTTTCCAATTCGCTTGACTATCGGAAACGTTCCAACAAACCTAGGAGCTAACTTTCCTTTACTTTTGGATCTAACCACATGCTTCAAAGGCGAAATTTTCACGAAAACCATATCACTAATGTCGAATTCCAAATCTTTTCGATTTTTATCGGCATAACTCTTCTGACGATCTTGGGCTGCCTTCATATGTTGTCGAACGATCTCGATACAATCCAAAGTCTCTATAATCATCTCAGGCCCAATTATTAGCTTATCTCCAGTTTCTAACCAACATGCTGGAGAATTACATGGTCTACCATACAACTCCTCGTATGGTGTCATCCCAATGCTTGACTAGTAGTTATTATTATATGCAAACTCAACTAAATGTAGATGGTCTTCCCATCATCCTCTGAAGTCCAATACAAAAGCCCTCAGGGGATCTTCCAAAACTCAGTTAACCTTCTCGGTTCGGCCATCAGTTTGGGAACGATAAGCCGTATTTAAACACAACTCACTTTCCAAAGCTTCTTGCAAACTTTTTCAAAACCCACTTGTAAATAATGGATCTCAATCACTCACTATGCTCTTCGGGATACCATGGAATCGAACTATCCATTTAATATAAAGCTCATCCAACTTTGATGCTGACCTAGTCGATCTGACAGGAATAAATCTTGCACTCTTGGTCAAGCGATCCACGAGTACCCAAATTCCTTCGTTTCCTGTCCTGGTTCTAGGTAGTCCATCGATAAAATCCATCGACATATGCTCCCACTTCCACGTAGGAACTCCCAATGGCCAAAACAAACCACTCGGCTTTTTCTATTCAGCTTTCACCAATTGATAGTTCATGCACTCAGAAATGAAGTTTCCAACATCCCGCTTCATCCCTTCCCAGTAGTAAGCTCGCTTCATGTGCTGACACATCCTATTACTACCAGGATGAATCGTCAAACTTCGAGTGATGACATTCCCTTAGAACATTATCTCTGAATCCGTCATTATCAAGAACAACCAGTGGTCTTTGCTTTCGAAGCCAACCCTCTCGATCGACCTTGAACTCTTTATCCTCTCGCTCCAACTTCTGGATAAACTCGATAAGCATTGCATCTTGCTTTTGGCTCTCGCCAATCCTTTCAATGAGAGTAGGTCTTATCGATAAGCTTACCAACATTTCAGGTTCCAACTCATACCGTGGTCTGAAATCAAATCATGGCAAGTACTTAAGGCATTTCCATTCTGAAAGCATCGCTCTTAAACTTGTGTGTCTTCGACTCAACGCATCTGCAACTATGTTACATTTACCAGGAGTATGGGCTATGCTAAAGTATATGATGCCAGAAACTCTAACCATCGCTGCTACCGAAGATTCTGATCCTTTTGGAAGAAAAGGTACTTCAACGACTTGTGGTCCGTAAACAATCGAATTGAACTCCCAACAAGTAATGTCTTAACATCTTCAGAGCAAACACAATCGCCGCCAACTCCAAATCATGATTTGGATAATTCCTTTCATATGGCTTCAGCTGTCGACTTGCATAGGCCACAACTTTATCCTTCTGCATCATCACTGCTCTAAGTCCAGTACCACTTGCATCGGTGTAAAACACCATCTCTTCATTCCCGCTAGAAATGGTTAAAATAGGAACACTCGTCAATCTCTCTTTTAGGATTCCAAAAGCTTGCTCACACTTTGCATCTCATGTGAACACTTAGTTCTTCTTCATTAATCCTATTCATGGTGCAGCTAATTTGGAGAAATCCTTGATAAACCGTCGGAAATAACCTGCCAATCCAAGGAAACTTCTCACGTCCGTTGCATTCTTAGGTCTATCACAGTCCTGGATTGCTGCCATTTTAGCAGGGTCAATTGCTATTCCATTACTAGAAACAACATGGCCTAAGAACCTCATTTCGCTCTTCCAAAAGTGACACTCTGAAAACTTAGCTCTCGGCTGATACTTTCGCAAGATTTCTAAAACATCTCGTAAGTGCATCTTATGTTCTTCCTCGCTCCGTGAGTAAACCAGAATATCATCCACGAACACAGGCACAAACTCATTCAACTGATCTCTGAAAACCCTATTCATAAGATCCACAAAATACGCCGGTGCGTTATTCAACTAAATGGCATCACCAACCATTTGAAGAAACCGGATGGTGTCTTAAAAGTAGTCTTCGGCACACCATCCTTTGCCACCCTTAACTAGTGGGATCCTGTTGCCAAATCCATCTAAGAAACACTTTGGCTTCATGAAGCTGATCGGACAAGTCATCGATCCTCAGCAATGGATACTTATTCTTCTTGGTCACCTTGTTCAACTCACGATAGTCCACACACAATCTCAACGAACCATCAGCCTTGATTGCAAACACAACTGGTGCTCCCTATTCGGATGCACTTCTCTGAATGAATCCTTTTCCCAAAAGGTCATGAGCCTGCACCTCTAACTCTCGTTGTTCCTTAGGCTCCATCCGCCTAAGAGGCATAACGATAGGTCTAGCACCCTCGACCAAGTGGATTCTAAACTTGATCTTACAATGTGGCGGCAAACCTTTGACTTCCTCAAACTCATTAGCGATTAGAACAGATGATAAGTCATCATGTGGAATCACAAGCGAATATAAAAATATCACGAAGACACCATCTTCGGGCTTACACTGAATCAAAACCTTTCGCCTTTCCACATCCCTGACTCTCACCTCAAGCTTCTCGCAATTCACTCTTTCCGCATACCTCTTGAGCTAATCCATGTTCAAGACGATCCCAAACCCAGCGAAGTTCAAAACAAAGCAATCACACACAAAAGAGCAACCATGACTCGATAATACTAGACCACGACAAAGCATACAAAGGCTAGACGAACCCCCAACTGGATTAGCCACAACCAAAGGTCTATCACAAATATCGGTACCAAACCCAAGCGGCACACAAGCTCATTACAAATGAATAAATGCGATGCTCCAGTATCAAACAACACACGAACTAAAACACATTTAACGGAAAGAGTACCTTGAATGATGACACCCTTACCTTTCTCTTCTGCAGTAGGAGCTCTTGAAGAAGATGGCACGACCTCCAATGCGTATGTATTCATAACTTGCTTACCCTTAGCTGGTTCTGGATAATCCTTCTTGTCTTGCCCTGGCTTTCCACACTTGAAGCACTTCTTTTTAGCTTTTGAATTCTTTCAATCCTTGGAATAATGGCCCTTCTGCCAGTAGTTATAGCAAGTCATTCGCCTTTCTGCTTCTTTTGGCCATCCTTCCCTTTTTGTTGTTGTTGTTATTGTTTCCTCTTCTTATTGTTATTACCACGCTACCGTGGTTTCGAAGCTTCCTTGGTTGCAGCGATAACATTTGCTTCTTTAGGAAACAAGCTTTCATGTCGAACAACTTTCTCCATTATCTTCTCATATGGATCGTCAAGACGATCCACCAATGGCTTCCCAATATAGGTGTGATAACCCCAATTTTGACAGACCAATTTTTTTTTTTCAAAATTCCAATCTATCGAAACTCGGATTGGTTTGCTCTGGTATCCTGGAGAAAAGACAGAGACATAAATCATGTTAGAGCTCAAAAATTATCTCATAGCGGAATGGATAAAATATAATATAATCAAAATATAGCCCTACCGTATTAATAATACTGCCTAACCAGTATCCACGGCTATCATGTCCCTCCCACAAATCTAACTTGCGAGTATGTTATGAGGAGGGGGTCAGAACACAAGTTCTGATGACTGGATTTAAACTATACATTTTGGATAATCCTACATATACCGTTCAATCATATTTATTTATTTATTAGGTTACTTGGGTTAACAGTGCTCAAGGCTTACACACACGTCGCACCCATTTACTTCCCAGTGGATTAACCTAATACAGTATATGTGTAGCTACCCTCAATATCGAGGTACACCCCATGGTATCCCACTCGCACGGTCTCCATCGTAATGCCATCGAAATGCTCGCAGTCCCTCATCCTACGCCGAAGTGACGTACGGATCCCTATATAACAATGTTATGATCAGCATACATCTGCCATCACTATGCTACGTAATCGTACAGACTGCCACCCTCGATCGAATCAGATCTCATACCGGAGTAATGTCCTCAAGTCTACGATACACCACTCAGAGCAGATATGCATGTATCTAGATTGTCCCTTGTACATATTGTTAATTGTAGCTTGATGCATCAATCGCACGTCCTCTAATGTGCACCGAGTTCCATAGCAGGGCGATACAAGAAACACGAAACTCGGTTGGGAGCTTTTCTTTATCAGTACAGGCCTGTGTTTAGAGAGCCTCTATATACAAATATACCTAGGGTCTGTTTTCATGGTGGCTATGACCCTACCTCGGCAACTAATAAAGACTACAAGAGTTAAGCGACTGCCCCTATGTAAACAATCTAAACCTCCATGTGGCGTCTCCCCTCAACCCCGTACCCCGATAGTGAAGGGTGAATGGTATCTTGGGTTTAGCTCTAGTCTTTTCGCATCCCACTGGCTGCCGATGACGGGTATCCGATGATCTACTATCCTTGTTGGTCGTGACCCTCTACCTCCCCATTGAGGCAACCGACGAATCACCCTGGTGTCACTGCATCACAACATTCTGACTGCATAACTACTCTACAGTCAAGGCCCACATACCTAGTAGTTACGCGCAGACCCAACCTTTATGAGCACAACCTAAGACATCTGCCACCGCATAGAGGACTACTAGGAGCACCTTACGTACCTATGGAAGCCGCGTGCTTCCCCTTCCAATCCTTTGAGCCGTCAGAAAAATCATATGAATGTGCGCTCTCCTCGTGCCTTATAACACCTCGATGATCTACCCCGTTGGGTTATTCACCCTCAAGCGTACGGACTGGTCCAACCATCTCACTTTAATATGTTGTTAGACCTTACGTCTAAACATTCTTTTACGCGCTTGCTTTTCCTTACTAGGTTTCCATTTAAGTTAGTTATTCCCATTCATATTGAATTCTTATTCAAATTACCAAGTTTCTCTTGCTTATTAATTTCAGTCATGCCTAAATTAACCCATTTAAGTTTATTAATAAGACCACCACATGTTATTCTCTAGATTGTGGCCCAAGGTCTGCAATCCACAATCCCTTTTACATTCTTGTTCGATTTCATCATTACAATAACATGTTTTACTTAATATGTAATTAAGTATATCTCAATTCACATGTTTTCCGTCTAACATATGTCAGTCATTATTTATGATTAAATATAACTTATCTCGTAAGTTTTCCTCATTCTTTCTTATTTAATCATAATTCCATTTTACATTGTCAATACAACTTATTGTTGTTTACTTATTAACTTAGTTCTATTAACTAGTGCCCATTAATTAGTTTCTCTACCCATTTATTATAACCTATGTTATAATTTCCCCTTGTCTCTAGGAATAGTTCTGAACATGTTATTCTTATCAGCAGGTTCCAGACTTCCTAGTTTGCAGATTACTTAATTCATAATTAAGTACAATATATCTTTCCCCTTTTCTTAACTTGTTTCAGGTTTTCCCCTTTTCTGATTACTTAATTTACAATTAAGTGTCCCTTAACTCAATTCACCAGTTATTATCCCATTCCCTTACTAGTTTATTATAACCTAAGTTATAATATTCCCTTGTCTCTAGGACAAGTCTACCTATTATACAACATTTTCATTAATGTTATTTATTATAATAGGTTATTATCATTCCCCTTTTAAACCTTTTACTGTTGTAAACCATTATTCTTCATTCATTGTAATATATATATATATATATATATATATATATATATATATATTCCTTATTATATTAAGGAAAACACTTCATGTACCTTATCAGTTTGATAGAAGGAATCAATGATTTATTTTCTTTATTTACTATGGCTTACTTGCAACAACGTTATCAGAAATTGGTCATTTAGGGAAATAAATCACTTTTCCTTCTCACCACACTAACTCAATTAATTTCATCCCTTCCTTTCTTATTTTCTGAGTTAGACACTTAATTACCATCATTGCCATTTACTTATATCTTGTTATATATATATATATATATATAAAAGCACCGGACCTCTCACATTAAGCCTACTCTTGTGGATGTTGGATTTGCCGGGCGGGTCCAGGCAGACTTCTACCACAAGTTGACTTAACCTCGTGTCTTAGCACCATTACATGTTTTTAATTTTTGCACTTAGTCCTCTCACATAAGGTTCAACATTAGTGGCTGTTGGATACACTACCAGAAAAATACCCTATTGCAACTAGCTATTTGCAACAGGCGACAAAAGACAGTTGCAGTAAATGATATTTAGCAACAGACCTATTATAGCAGTTGCAATAGATAAGATTTAGCAACATGCCTTTTCGTTCTGTTGCGAAAAGTAATTTTTTAGCAACTGCGCTTCCCTTTCTGTTGCAAAATCATAATTTTAGCAACTGTGCTTCCAGAACAGTTGCAACACACATATTATTTGCAACTGCGCTTCAAAGCCAGTTGCGAATAAATATCTGTAGCAACTGTTTTCGCCAGTTGTAATAATTATATTTTTTACAACTGGTAAAGCCAGTTGCGAAAAACATATTAAAAAATAAATATAAGTTTTTAATGATTAACTTTTAATAATTAATTTTAAATGGTTGTTAAATGATTAACTATTAGTAATTATATACTAATTAAGATTAATATTTAATGATTATTAATTAATAATAAAATTTAAGTATCGTAAAGTGATATTTATAAACTATAGCTGCTTTTTTATTAAATTATCTTGCTAATAAATAATCAACAACAATTTTTCTTGAAGTAGTAATAAATATATTTAGTAACAATATCAAGTTATTAACTTTAATAATTACTTTTTAATATTCTTTTAAAAATGTTGTTTTATATATGTTTTAAAAAATAATTGTTATCCGCCACTTCATCATTTTTTTCCCACGTCATTCCCTCATAAATTTAAGACTAGTTTTGGCTCCATCCGCCAAATTTTCGTTCTTGCAGACTATCCCTCTTTCCCAAAATATCTTATCTCCTTGTTCTCCTTTTCTTCTTTTCAAATCTACTTTTCTTCATCGTTCTAAATCATTCCTTCCGATTCTTCAGATCTATGTGTTTCTTCATCAACCCCTGTTTTTTATTCGGCTATTCAACTATGCATTTCTTTAGATCTTCTCTATGGCTTTCCCTTATCTTCTCAACTCCTTTTCTCCTCCTCGTCCGAGTTTCCCTTTATCAACTCCTTGTCCGTTCTCTCCTCTGTTATCTTGGCCTTTTCTAACTCTAGTTAAAGCAAACCATGCCGCTCCTTATGTCTCTCCTATCTTCACAGCAAAGTTACTTCAGATCTGCTTTGGAGTCTTTTAGGGTTTTGCTTCTGCTGGTATCTTCGGGTGCAGTTTTATTTTGTTGGGGTTTTTTCCCTCTAGTAGATAGCTGGGTGCTGTTTTGGTTGAGGATCTGCCTGTAGAAGCGTTGTTTACAGCGTGTTTATGTGGATATTTATCTTTCTGGTATTTGTTGGTATACTGCTTAGCATTTTCTATTTTTTGGCTTATTTTGTGTAATATTACCCAGTTCTTATTTGGATCTAGGTATTTGAGATCTACTGTTTATATCGGGCTTTTGCAATTTGGTCATTGCTCTCGGATTCTCGGCTCTAATTGCTCGTCTTCTTGGTGCTTCATTTCCGTTGGCTATCTGGATATGATACATACGTTGCTAGCTGCTAGCTGTTAACTGATTTTTTCTGAAGCTAGATAGTGAAATTTACACTATATTCATCTGTATGCTTTTTGTCTGAAGCTAAATTAGATGAAAATAATTGGTACACATTTTGTTTAAAAGAACTTTGATTTAGTGATTCCTTTTTTTTTTAACCAAATAAACAGGGCATAATTTTGGTGAACTAAACTGACAAGTGGATTCCAATATAACTCTGGCATTATCAAAATACCTGTACTATTATAAGCTTGAACCTGTTCTTATTTTTATTGATAAGAAGTCACCTAACATAGCAATATATAAGGCATTTGCTGATGGTATTTTGTGTAGATTTTTATCCTGAGAGCTTTCTCAAGGCATACAAAGCATACTTGAAAGCTCATTTGAGTATGCAAATGAGAATGCTCTGCTTCTAGCCAAGGTGATCGTAATGTTGAGCCGAAGTTTTTTTTTGCTGTAATTCAAATGTATGTTATCTCCAGTTCACTTAAATGTCTTCATTCTCATGCATACTCTCTAAGGAAGCCTTGCTTGTCGCTGGTTACACATCATCCATTTTATCGACATCTACTTCTGTTGGTTTATTCTTTGCTTGGAAGGGAACTCGGTTCTAAAAGCAAACAGGTGACCGATAATGATTTCTATTTGTAAATTATTATTAAGCATTATGCATGTACCATAACAAAACTTATATGCATAAAAATGTATTTGATTTAAATTTACAGTTTGTGCAACACTTGAAATTTGTTTGGTCCTTGCCGTATTAGAGTTTAGACATTTGATGTTAGGAATAATAACTACCCATTCATGATGTCACAGATAATGTTGCAAGTTGCTTATGATGGTTTTAATGAACATTAGTTATGATTGTTCATAAAAAATAAACTGAAATGCATTAGATATTAGAGATGAAAGTTTTGAATGCAGTTAGTATGCTCTAAGGCAGCATTAAATTTGGTTTACAGGTTTTGTTTCATGAAACCCTTGCCTTGTCTTGATTATTAACTTATATTTAGAACTTAATTCCTCATGAAAATACATGTCGAAAATAAATAAAGTGGGAAAAAGGTAGAAGAGAGTGGCTCGTGGGATGTTGATTTTGTTGAAAGCTAGCTGAGAATCAATGTGTATTATATAGAGAAATTAATGCAAAAGGTTAGGGAACAAAATTATGAGGTCGCTCAATCTGTATTTTGTTTCTTGGATTAAATAAAATAAGGTGAAAGCTTGAAAATACTGTATATTTTGAGTAATGGGAAACATTTCACCTGCCTTTGCTATTGAAGTTCATTTGGAACATCTTCCATTTTAAGTAGGGGAAGATTTCTCTTTTTCTTTTTTTTTCTTTTTCTTTTTTAATTGTTGATCATTATTCTGTGTAAAGTTTCGATCAAGGAATTCACTGTTCACATAAGGGTAATTTCTGATGTTTATTAGGTATAATTAGAAAGTGGGATCATTAGGGAACAATACTTGGTTTTTGTTACAAAAGTTTTATTCTCACAACATTA
Source organism: Allium sativum (assembly GCA_030737875.1). Taxonomy (NCBI): domain Eukaryota; kingdom Viridiplantae; phylum Streptophyta; class Magnoliopsida; order Asparagales; family Amaryllidaceae; genus Allium; species Allium sativum. Next base: position 295,731,497 of record CM060912.1, read on the forward strand.
TAATATTTTGGACATTACGAATGAAATATTAGCCTTGAAGTGCTGTCACTAACCTATATACATTCGATTGATTAAGGTTTTGAAGTGCTGTCACTAGATACCTATCAAAAGCGCAATTGTTGTTCATTAATATACAAAATTGTGCTGTTGGCGATGACTAATATGTATTCAATATACAAAATTGTCAACAACAGTATTGTTGTTCTTCCATTTCTGTTGAGTTCTTGGTTTAGTTCATACATGTCTTCTTTCGAGACAAAATTAACAGTTCGATGTTGGACAATCGGTATTTGCAGATTGCATGTATTGCACTTAGAGGAACTATGCATACTGGAAACCATCGAATACAACATTAACATGCCATATTTTGAGTCTCATGTCTTGGAAGAACAAGTTTTGTGAACATGATGAAAACTATCTGTACGATTTGAATCAATGTAGAGCTATCACCATGAATACTGTTGGAGTAGTTCTCAAGCCTTCTGCACAAATCAGGCAAGTAATTAGAGGTATAATTATTTGATGAATTATTATAACTATTAATAGTGTTCTCCTTCCTTCCCTATAGAAAATAAAAAAGAAAAATATTATATGGATAATAATCTTGTTGTATATTTATTACCTATGGGCATTTCAACAACATCATGCGTATCTATTACCTGTAGGCATCAGGACGTAAGCTCTGCTGCGATAATAAACGTACTTTAAACCATTTATTTGTGTCCCATTATTGCTGTTGCAACCAATTCACACCACAATTCCCAGTAAATGACCACAAAGCTGACTTCTACCATGGTTCATTATCCATTGCGAAGTTTTGAGTTTCAAAATTGACCACCTACGTATCTAATTTTTTTTTGGGCAAGATTAAATTACAGTTCATATAAGAATACACATGAGTATAGGAGTTTAGATTGACATAAATAAAATTTAACAGTTGATATACTTATCACAGTGTATATTATTTCTTTACTTATTTATTATACAATTGTCTACTATTGTGTTAGCCTTCAAATTTTTTTTTACTAACCTGTATACATTTGATTGATTAAGGTTTTGAAGTGTTGTCACTAGATACCTATTAAAAACGCATCAGGAATTGATCTAAAGCCTTTTTGGCTCTAGATATCGTCGCCGTCGGTCGATCGGAGACTTCTCAGGCTTATAGTTATTTCTAGATTTTGGTTAGAGATTTTGATAGTGAAAAACTGTTTTTCGTCATTTTATGAACTGCAGATTTTGGCATGTGACCGTTCATGAATGACAACAAACTTGGAGCATGAACTACAGATTTATTCAAGTGGACGACGATATTTATTCTCTTGTTATAGTATATGTATGGTAGAGTAGAAATATGATTAGAAAATACTCTATTAAAAAACAATATGTTGTGTGAGAGAAGAAATTGTTATACATGAATAGTGTATGAAAATTGTAGAATTTTTTGTTGTAATTGTTTGCACTATAAAAATTTTGTTAAAATAAAATTTTAATTTGTTTATTTCATTCTGTGATATAATTATTACTAAAATGAATACATTTAATAAGCAATATCTATAAGTTGTAATTTTTTATTTACAAATTTATTAATCTATTGCAACGGGCATATACTGTTGCAAAATATTCTGTTGCAACAGCAAAAGCCTTTTGCAAAAAAGTCTACTGCAACAGGAAATAATTGGTGTAAAAAGGGACCGACTTATTGCAACTTTGGCTATATAGACAGGCGTTGGCCTGTTGCAATAGGCCTACCGCAATAGATTTTGCCTGTTGCGAAAAGTGTCTTTTGTTGTAGTGATAGGTCGGTCGGGTCCGAGCAGACTTTCGCCACTAATGCAACTTAATCTCGTGCCATAAGCGCAGTTACAATTTCTAATTGTAATCCTAGGCATATTCGTCTTCATTCAATCATTTATGTTCATATCAAGTTGCGCTTCAAAATTAAAGTCTCAAAACATAATATATGTTATGTTCCAAAATCCCATTACAAATTATGCCCTAAATGCTAATATGTGTCGCATGTCTTTCTACATATGTTTATTTCTATTTTGACATGTAAACATTCAATCGGGTAATTATTTTAATCCAACAAGTTTAACCTGTCGTTTAGTCAATAATATGCCCCAAGCGAATTATATAATTATAACAATAGTAATCATTGCCCACATTCTAACAAGTTTATGCAACATATAATTATTCTAATACTTTATCCGATTCATCGTACGAATTATTCATGTTAACATCTCAACTTGTTATAACAATAATTTATAATTAACTTGGCAATTTCACAATTCCTAACAAAGCGAATGGTAAATGATAATCATAATATTATCTAAAGGCTATAGTTTAAACCCACTCACCATTCATGCTTTCCCCAAATTTTGGATCTGATCTGTTTTATCATCCATGGTTTCCCTTTTACCTTTATTTGATTTGAAACCTAATAAGCGTGGAGTGTTTAATTTTAACTAAAAGAGAAGGGAAAGAAATAGGAAGAATAAGAATAGATCGGATCTAGAAGTTTACCTTGCTTTCATGATTCAATAATCTTTTTATTAATGTTGATTCTCTCTTCCAGATCTGGATTCATAATTTTCCTAGGCTAATATTTTAATTTTCAGAATAGATTTGAGAAGAGAGAGAGAGAGAGAGAAAGTAATGGTAGAGCTTTAGCGTAGCCGCCAAATTATGTGGATTAGGGTTAGGTATAGGGTCTTATTTAGAGGAGTATGGAGCAACCAGGACCCTCAGATTTTCCCAATAGCCATCTGAATCGTCAAAATATCAAAAAATCCTAATCTGCCAAAATCTAGCATATGTGGGTAGACACCCCTTTGAGGGGGTCGATACCCTTTGAGTGGGTCGACACCCCTGACGGGAAATCTTCCGCCTTCTAAAAATTCGAATTTTGAACCAATTTTCGAATTTCTGGACCTATTTTTGAATTCTGAACCTAATATATATATATATATATATATATATATATATATATATATATATATATATTCCTCCTGTGCGTATACAAACTTCGAACCTTAATATCTTCTTCATACGGTGCCCGACTTACGCAAACGTGGTGTCGATTTTGACCAGAATTTCGAGACGGACGCAATGGCGTGGTCCATTTTACTTAATTATGAATATTTAATTAAGTTATTCTTATTGTATTATCTTAGGTTAAAAATGCAGGGTGTTACAATAGGTATCCAAACCCATAACAAACTTCTCATTCTTTTGGTAAGTAGAGTCAATATACGAACGAACATACTTAGATAAGGCCTCAAAATCAGAAACATAATCAAGCACTGGTCTACCATTCTGTTTCAACTCGACAAACTTCTTGAACATAACCGATTTCTGAGTAGTAGAGATGAACTTCGTTTCAAACTTGACTTGGAACTGTTCCCAAGTTATCTCATCTTTTGGAGTCTCAAGCGCAACAGAATTACACCAATCCATGGCTCTGCCTTGCAATTGTCTTGATGCAAGCTTTCTCTTTATTGCGTCGTCAATGCCTAAGTCTCCAAAAATATGAATACAAGCATCTAACCACCTTTGAACCTCTTCTGTCGGCTCCGTTCCTTTAAACTGCTTTCCTCTTAAAGATATGAAGTCTTTACATAGCTTTACGAAATCCACAACTCTAGGCACCTCACCTCTACAACTAGCGTGCCGTGGTTGCCACTGAAGCGGGTAGCCTTCTCATGAATGCCTCCATCATTGCTTCAAACATGGCTGGGTAATCTGATGTACTACCATTTCCCCTCCAGGCACAACCCCCTCCCTAGCCGTATGTCTTGAAGTTCATCGAATCATTCTAAATCCGCAATATAGAATGATTAGCCACTTATAACGAAACTGCTAATGGAGTTCGCACATTACTATACTATATATATGCATCCATCAGAAATCTACGAGTACATCTCTCATACATTATTACATCTTTGAACTTTGGCTAAAATCGGTAACCAGAGCTCTGATACCAGATGTGACAACCGCCCATAACTCCTGCACTTAACAAGGGAAATAGTATGCTGAAAGATGTGCCAAGCAGCTATGGACGATCAGTAGAGTAAGATAACACAATTAGGAACCTGTCGCATAACTCATATTACAAGGATAAAATATATTAGAACATATACAACATGCAGTAATAGTGAAGCATATTTAAGCAGAAACTTTAACTTTCATAACAACTAAAAAGAATATCTGTACACCGCGGGATTATCACATAAATGTCTGTACAAATTTGCCTTACTACAACACTCAGAGTCAAACATCAAACAACGGAAATAATAGATACTATATAGTAGAAAATAATACGCCAGCCTCCTGCTCGCCACCATACAACAGCATCGTCCTCATAAGATATCACCTATTACCTGCTACTCAGTCTGCCCATCCAAAAACGGATGAACTGCCCAAGGTAATAAGAGGGAAATATAAAACCTTGAGTCAGACAATAATCATAGTGAGCGATAAAAACTGCTATTTAACATCATCAATAAAGTATATGAGAATAAGTAGATTAACCAACCAATCTACCAAAATACTAAAGAAGAACTCAACCCCTTCTACCCCACATCGGACAGCGATAGCCTTTACAACAAGCATTTGGAAACAACTATACATTCATGGCAATTAGACAACCATTCATTCATGACAATAAGAAGTGACCAGACAATAGCAACCGAAGTAATAGTTTTATCTCACGTAAACCATCCTAATCAAGATCGACATCACTCAAGAACAAGTCCCGAAGGCCTAAACCAACATCAAACAAGCGCCCAAGAAACATCTCGATGTTAGATTATCTACGAGAGATGGTATAACCAAAACAATCAACAGTCATGACGGACTCTGGCTATCACCGCCAATCCTGCTTTGAAACCATTGTTAATTGTATAACTGTCTAAACACTTTGTCATCCACTGTCAAGGACTAATGGTAGACCCCGACTCTGGCAAAACTCCATATGCCATACAACGAAACGTAACTAGGACCGTCGATGTGACGGCCCGCCCTGCACCAGCCGACATTTCAAATGAAAGTGCGTTGTGCCAATGTCCAACCAGCACGGGACGGTCGCCAAAGAAAGGAAAGAAGGGAATTTTAACTAGCAAGGAACCTGTAGAATGTCTCATAGCGCAAGGAATAAAATATAATAATAACATACTTGACATAAAACAGGCGAGACAGTGCATAAGCTGAAAACTAAACCATCATAGCAGCAGAAGATCCAAATACAACTTATATTTCACATCATCATTGTTACAACTTTTAAAAACTGTCTCTAAAGCAAAATAAGAAAGGTACACTACTAATGCCCAAAGTAGTGACCAACAGCGACACAGGGAGAATATCTATATATATCACACGTGGAAGCCTGCTTCTCATCTCCGGTACAGCTACTCGTGCATACCACCTAACTTGTCTCTTGTCTGCCGTTTAAGAGCACCCAGAGTAATAAGAAGAGACATAAAACTCCAGGTCAGACAAAAGTCTAGTATGAGCGATAAGTAGCAAAACAGAACAATAACAGGTATACTAAACCATACCTGAACCTGCAACTAAAGAGTTAGCACAACCAGATGTATAATACTCTAAGGTGACACTAACATATGGTGTAAATATATGGGGGGTGGGGGTGTGCATGTCATAATGATGGCGAACAATCAAGCATAGCAACCATCCTCACATCTCTCACTCAGTGCGTAAAGCATACGATATCCCCCGCTTTGATCACCCATATCCTTGCTATGATCACTCTGCCCCATGGAGTCATGGCGACTCCACTGCACTGATCCATAGCCACTAGTCCTTGCTATGTCCACTTTGCCCCATGAAGTCATAATGACTCCATTGCACTAACTCATATCCTTGCTACGATCACTTTGCCCCATGGAGTAATAACTACCCCACTGCACTGATCCGTAGCCTAACAGTCGTCTCTCAGTGGTGAATCAAAGCAATGGACGTCGACAACTCCTTAGCACACGTCTCGCAGCAAGGTCCAACACATGAAGTTAACTCATTGGCTCCCATCTGGATCCTGAGTACAAACTTCCCGTTTGGACTACCTTTGCATCTCGGGTTTTAGACTTCTCCGGATCGGTTCGGAAAATAAGCTTCCATTCAGATCAGTCCTCTTCTCCTTGTTTTATCCATGGTCATCGATCCCGTTCGGGTCGTGGGTACCTCTCCAACCCGGATCCGTTCGTCACTCTCCTCCAGCTCGTGCTCCCCAGGTCGGCTCATGGGAAGCTCCAGTCCACTGCGGTTCGGTTCGTTCTTGTTCCACTGGATCGGGTCGTGGGAACCCATTGGGTTCGGGTTGGGCCCCTTCATCGCTTCAGATCGTAACTCTAGGTTGTGGCTCTGCTCGCGGCTCGTGGAGGTCAGCTCGTGGTGACAAGCTTGGCTCATGAGGCTATCTCACGAATGGAGGGCTCGGGTCGAGATGGCTCTCCATGGTCGGGTCGGGTAGGGGAGATCCGATCCGGTCCGGTTCTGGGTCATTTCCTGCAACTTTTCCAGTGACTGTTTTTACGCCACACGACGGCGTTTTCGACCATTCAAGCTGTTCTAAACAATCACAAAGCATACCATACAGTCATAGCAACATGTAGAATTGACCACAAACACCAAAACCACATTTTGATACGTTAAAACAGATCAAATATACCCAAAACCCATGTTTTTCCCTTAATCATGTTTAACAATAACTAATGATAGGATTAACAAAACTTAACCAAATTAACTCAAACTTCTAATAGAGGCTTAAAATAGTATTTAAGAATTTCTAACATTTTTCCAGACTTTTGACATGTATAATTTCGTAAATTAACACTAATCACCCTAATTAACTGTAATTAGTGAGGAACTAGGCAAATCACTCACCTTAGCCATAAATAAAACTTTCAAAACTGAAACTCCACTGATTTAGGGCGATTTCTAGCGTCTAACAGCAGCTCTATCTCTGAAATAGTGCTATTTCTCCTTGATTTGATGTTGCTAAGCTTAATCCTTGATTAGAAAGTGATTTGAAGGTGTTTTAGAAATGGAGGCTATTGATAGGGTTGAGAGGGTGTTAGTGGCGGCTGAAAAATGACAAAGAAAAGGTTTCTCTAACCCTAATCAGCCCTTATAAATCTCTAATCCCGAAATCCCCTAATGGACCTAGCTGTTAATCACCCTTTTTGGCCTAGTTAAGCTATTTTTCACCTTCTAAACCTTAATTCAGCCATATCTCCCAAACGGTAAGTCCGTTTGGCTAATCTGACCACTTTATGGAATTTTAAACCATCGTCTGAATCCAATGGAAGCGGTTTCAGGTCAAAACTCTCTACCAATCAAAAGTTATGCCTGAAACAAGATCAACTAGGGGCAAAATGGTCATTTAAAAATTGGCAAAAATCATGAACATGGGAAATGATCCCAATAGTCGTCTCCTAAAGTTACATGGATATACGACTTTGTATGTGAAAGAAATAAATATTCTACGATCCTTCGATGCGTAGAATGCGGGTCGTTACATTCCCCCCCTTAAGAAATTTCACCCTCGAAATTCCTTAACTAAGAAACTAGCAAAGGATCCCGCATTCCTACTGACCATTCACAACAATCAAACATACAAAAACAAACAAACAAGTCCATCCTAGCATGTAGAAAACTAAGTCGCTATTAAAATCTTACCAGATAAAGAGTTCTGGATACGTCTTCTTAATGCTCTCCTTTGTCTCCTAAGTACAGTCATTCTCATCCTCGCTCCACTGAACCTTGACTAGATTCACCGCTTTCCTTCAAAGTTTCTTCGTATCGTGCTCGACAATACAAACCGGCTTACGGTTCCCAACCGCCTCGGGTTCTACTTCAATATCATCCAACTGATCAGGTGAAATGGTCATATCGGGGTCGTGCACGTATTTCCTTATCTGGGAAACATGAAATACGTTATGAACTCCTGCCATCTTCTCTGGTAATTCAACTTTATATGCCAAATTCCCAACTTGCTCGAGGATTGGGAATGGACCAACAAATCTTGGTGCTAACTTGCCTCTCCTACCAAATCGTATCACGCTGTTTAACGAAGAAATCTTGACAAATACCAAGTCGCCAATGGGTAATTTTAAACCTCTTCTCCTCTTATTAACATAACTCTTTCGCCTATCTTGGGCAACCCTCATTCACAATGATCTTAATCTTGTCTGATGTTTCTCTTATCACATCGGGTCCAAGCACAAACTTCTCACTAGTTTCTAACCAACATGATGGTGAGTTGCATGGTCTTCCGTACAAAGCTTCATATGGAGCCATACCAATACTGGATTGATAATTATTATTATATGCAAACTCTACTAGATGCAAATGGTCATACCTTGATCCACCAAAATCCAATATGCAAGCTCTCAAGAGATCTTCTAATATACGATTTACCCTCTCTGTTTGACCATCAGTTTGAGGGTGATACGCGGCAATGAGATATAATTCTGACCCTAGAGCCTCTTGTAAGTTCTTCCAAAACCCACTAGTAAACAACGGGTCTCGGTCACTCACAAAGCTTTTAGGTACTCCATGAAATCTCACTACCCACTTCATATATAGTTCCGCTAACTTAGCTGCCATTTTTTCCGAATTGACAGGTATAAACCTTGCACTCTTGGTCAATCGGTCCATAATCACCCAAATATTATCATGGCTCGATCTAGTCCTTAGTAACCCATCAACAAAATTCATTGAGACTTGTTCCCATTTCCAGTTTGGAATTTCTAATGGTTGCAACAAACCACTAGGCTTCTTTTGCTCAACTTTAACTAATTGGCAGTCCATGCACTTGGATATAAACTTCCCAACATCTCTTTTCATCCCTTCCCAATAGTAGGTCAGCTTCATGTCTCAATACATTTTATTACCACCGGGGTGCATAGTCAGTTTTGAGTGATGACATTCTCTAAGCACTTCATCTCTCAATCCATTGACATTGGGTACAACCAGTCTTCCGTTCTTTCTAAGCCATCCATCTCGATCAAGCCCACACTTGTTCATCTCCTCGTCGATACCCATTTCTAACTTGCATATGATTTCCAATAGGTTAGGATCGTCCCTCTGACTGGAACCAATCATCTTAATCAAAGCGGGACTGATTGTCAAACTTGCTAATACTTCTGGACCCAATTCATACTTTGGTCTGAAATCGTACCCAGTGATGTACTCCAGTTGCTTCCATTCTAGAAACATAGCCCCTAAACTGGCATGTCTTCTACTCAATGCATCAGCTACCACATTGCCCTTTCCTGCTGTATATGCGATTTCGAAATCGTAGGAAGCCAAGAATTCTAACCATCTTTGCTGTCGGAGATTTAGATCCTTCTGAGAGAAAAGATACTTTAACGATTTATGATCGGTAAACAACTCGAATCTTTCTCCTAAGAGATAATGTTTCCACATCTTTAATGCGAACACGATCGCTGGAAATTCCAAATCATGGGTAGGATATCTTTTCTCATGCGGTTTCAGTTGCCGATTAGCATAAGCTACAACCTTACCTCCTTGCATCAATATAACACCTAGTTCGGTACCACAGGCATCTGTGTATACCGTCATCTCTTCATTCCCTTTAAGAATGACTAACACTGGTGCACATGTCAACTTTTCCTTTAGACTCTTAAATGCATTCTCGCACTTTTCGTCCCAGACAAAAGCTTGAGTTTTCTTGGTCAACAGAGTCAATGGTGCCGCTATCTTGGAGAAGTCTTGGATAAAGTTACGATAATATCCAGCCAACCCCAAGAAACTTCTTACATCTGTTGCATTCTTGGGCGTAGACCATTCTTGTACCGTAGCCACCTTTGCAGGGTCCACGGCAATACCATTCTCTGAAACAACATGGCCCAAGAATCTCACTTCCCTCCTCCAGAAGTGACACTTAGAAAACTTTTCTTTCAATTGGTGTTTTCTCAACACCTCCATCACTATCCTCAGATGTTCCTTGTTTTCTTCCTCTGTCCTTGAATAAACCAAGATATCGTCTATGAACACAAGAAAAAACTTATTCAATTGATCCCTAAATACCCTATTCATAAGATCCACAAAATATGCTGGTGCATTGGTCAACCCGAATGGCATGATCAACCACCCATAGAACCCAGATGGCGTCCGAAATGCCATTTTAGGTATACTCTCAGCTTCCGGTCTAAGCTGATGAAAACCTGTGGCGAAATCCAACTGGGAGAACACTCTCGTGCCAATCAACTGATCAAACAAATCATCTATCCGCGGTAGAGGGTACTTATTCTTCCTCGTCACCTTATTCAACTCGCGGTAGTCCACACACAATCGAAGGGAACCATCTGCCTTGGTAGCAAACACAACTGGTGCTCCCCACTCAGAAACACTTCTTCTGATAAATCCCTTCTTCAACAGATCACTTACTTGCACCTCGAGCTCTCGCTGCTCCCTTGGTGCCATACGACGAAGTGGCATCTTTCACTAAATCAATTCGAAACTCAATCTCTCGGTGTGGTGGAAGTCCGGTCACTTCCTCCAAGACGTCCGGATACTGGCCAGCCACGGGCACATCTGACAACTCATCATGCGGGATGTCGAGGGAATTTAGAAAACTAGCCATTACCCCATCACTAGGTAGACCACCAAACACTACCCTCCGCTCATCATCCTCTCTAACTGTCACCAAAAAGTCCTCACAGTTTACCACACCTTTGGAGCCAATCGACTCCCAAAATAATGCCAAACCCAGTAAAGCCCAAAACAAAGAAATAACAAACAAACATGCATCCATGACTCGATAAGACCACATTACGGAAAATCATGCTAAGGCTAGTTGAACCACCAATCGGGTTTGTCGCCGCTAAAGATTTATCGACTATCTCGGGTTCCAATCCCAACCTATCTACCAGGTCACTAGATATGAAGGAACGGGAAGCTTCGGTATCAAACAATACTCGAATAGGAACATCATAAACAAAAAGCATACCTTCAATGACGACATTCTTTCCTTTCTCCGCCACAGTTGGGGCATTTGACGAAGATGGAACAACATTAAGAGAATATGCTTTCACAATCTGCTTCTCTTTAGGGGGTTGCGGACATTTATCCTTGTGATGTCCCACTTGGCCATAGTTGAAGCACTTCCTGTCCGCTGGCTTCGCTCGACATTCTTTAGCATAATGGCCCTTCTTGCCACAGCTAAAGCACTCAACATCTTTCTTTCTCTTTTTCTGACCATCCTTAGCTTGGTTCTGACTCTTCTTCCTTTTACTCTGAGAATTAATCTTGCCTCCACCGCTTGCTTGCAGCTTTGGCTCTTCTACAGATGCAACCTCAGTCTTCGACTTAGGGTATAGATTCTCTGATCTCAAAGCTTTCCCCACAATCGATTCAATGTCTCATCGATATGGTTTATAAGCCTTTCCCCCAAGTACCGATCTAAGCCTGTTATGAACTTCTCATTCTTCTTCTTAGGAGTATCAATAAGAGATAATCCATACTTCGATAAAGTATCGAACTCAACAATATACTCCGAGACTGTTCTACAATTCTGCTTAAGTTCCAAGAACTTCCTAAACGATTCTGATTTCGGAGCAGCTGGGATAAACTTATCACTGAATCGGGCCTTAAACTGATCCCATGTAACTTGATCCTCTGGAGTAGCTTCCTTGATAGCATTCCACCAATTCATCACCCGTCCTTGCAGCTGACAGGATGCCAGCTTTCTCTTCGTCGCATCCTCGATACCCAAGTCTTCAAAGATACGCTATGAACTTCTGTAGTCGATTCCGTTCCATGGAACGGCTTCCCACTAAGACTAGTGTAATCCTTGCATAGCTTGGCGAAATCGGCTCTAGGCGCCTACACCGCTGCACCACCACCATTTGCAGCATTGGGAACCGCTCCTTGCACATTTCTAAGCATCTCTCTCATGAAGTCAGTAAACATCATCCTCACATCAGGGGCATTCCCATAATTAGCTCCTCTACCAGTACCCCTAGTATATCGGCTCATCGTTCAATCTGTAAGAAGAAAACGATTCACCGTCTATTCAGTGGTGCCAGTGCAATGCGACTTCATCCTTAAATATACTAATAGTATATGTATAGCTTTTGAAAACAAAAATATCACAAATACACACTCTTATATACGTATTATCTCTCCTTGGTGTCTTCCCTAGGTTAATACGCAACCTAGAGCTCTGATACCAAATGTGACGGCCCGCCCCACACCAGCTGACATTTCAAATGAAAGTGCACTGTGCCAATGTACAACCAGCATGGGACGGTCGCCAAAGGAATGAAAGAAGGGAATTTAAACTAGCAAGGAACCTGTAGAATGTCTCACAGTACATGGAATAAAATATAATAATAACATACTTGACATAAAATAGGCGAGAGACAGTGCAAAAGCTGAAAACTAAACCATCATAGCAGTGGAAGATCCAAATACAACTTATGTTTCACATCATCGTTATTACAACTTTTAAAAACTGTCTCTAAAGAAAAATAAGGAAGGTGTACTAGTAATGCCCAAATTAGTGACCAGCAACGACACAGGGAGAATATCTATATATATCATACGTGGAAGCCTCCTGCTCATCTCCGGTACAGCTACTTGTGCATACCACCTAACATGTCTCTAGTCTGCCCGTTTAAGAGCACCCAGAGTAATAAGAAGAGACATAAAACTCTGGGTCAGACAAAAGTCTGGTATGAGTGATAAGTAGCAAAACAGAACAATAATAGGTATACTAAACCATACCTGAACCTGGACCAGCAACCAAAGATTTAGCACAATAAGATGTACAATACTCTAAGGTGACACTAAGATATGGTGTAAAGATACGGGGGGTGAGGGTGTGCATGTCATAATGATGGCGAACAATCAAGCATAGCAACCATCCTCACATCTCTCACTCAGTGCGTAAAGCATACGATATCCACCGCTTTATTCACCTATATCCTTGCTATGATCACTCTGCCCCATGGAGTCATGGCGACTCCACTGCACTGATCCATAGCCACTAGTCCTTGCTATGTCGACCATGCCCCATGAAGTCATAACGACTCCAATGCACTGGCTCATAGCCATGCTACAATCACTTTGCCCCATGGAATAATAACTACCCCACTGCACTGATCCATAGCCTAACAATCGTCTCTCGATGGTGAATCAAAGCTATGAACGTCGACAACTCCTTAACACACGTCCCGCAGCAAAGTCCAACACATGAAGTTAACTCATTGGATCCCATCTGGATCTTGAGTACAAACTTCTCATTTGGACTACCTTTGTATCTCGGGTTTTAGTCTTCTACGGATTGGTTTGGAAATAAGCTTCCATTCAGATCGGTCCTCTTCTCCTTGTTCTAACCATGGTCATCGATCCCGTTCGAGTCGTGGGTACCTCTCCAAGCCTGTTCGGTTCGTGACTCTCCTCCAGCTCGTGCTCCTTAGGTCGGCTTGTGGGAAGCTCTTGTCCACTGCGGTTCGGTTCGCTCTCCTTCCACCGGATCGGGTCGTGGGCACCCATTGGTTTCGGGTCGGGCCCCTTCATCGCTTCAGATCGTGACTCTAGGTCGTGGCTCTGCTCGCAGCTCGTGGAGGTCATCTCATGGTGACATGCTTGGCTCGTGAGGCTATCTCACGAATGGAAGGTTCGGGTCAAGATGGCTCTCCATGGTCAGGTCGGGTTGGGTAGGGGCGATCTGATCCGGTCCGGTTCTAGGTCATTTCCTACAACTTTTCCAGCGACTGTTTTTACGCTACACGATGGTGTTTTCAACCATTCTATCTGTTCTAAACAATCACAAAGCATACCATACAGTTATAGCAACATGTAGAATTGACCATAAACACCAAAACCACAATTTGATATGTTAAAACGGATCAAACATACCCAAAACCCATGTTTTCCCCTTAATCATGTTTAACAATAACTAATGATAGGATTAACAAAACTTAACCAAATTAACTCAAACTTCTGACAGAGGCTTAAAATAGTGTTTAACAATTTCTAAACATTTTTCAGATTTTTGACATATACAATTTCGTTAATTAACACTAGTCACCTTAATTAACTGTAATTAGTGAGGAACTATGCAAATCACTCACCTTAGCCACAAATAAAACTTTCAAAACTGAAACTCCACTGATTTGAGGCGATATCTAGCGTCTAATAGCAGCTCTATCTCTGAAATAGTGCTATTTTTCCTTGATTTGATGTTGCTAAGCTTAATCCTTAATTAGAATGTGATTTGAAGGTGTTTTAGAAAGTGGAGGCCGTTGATAGGGTTGAAAGGGTGTTAGTGGCGGCTGAAAAATGACAAAGAAAAGGTTTCCCTAACCCTAATCATCCCTTATACAGCTCTAATCCCGAAATCCCCTAATGGGCCCAGCTGTTAATCACCCTATTTGGCTCGGTCAAGCTATTTTTCACCTTTTAAACCTTAATTCAGTCGTATCTCCCAAACGGTAAGTCCATTTGGCTAATGTGAGCACTCTACGGAATTGTAAACCATCATCCGAATCTAATGGAAATGGTTTCAGGTCAAAACTCCCTACCAATCTAAAGTTATAGCCGAAACAAGATCAGGTAGGGGCAAAACAGTCATTTAAAAATTGGCAAAAATCATGAACATGGGAAATGACCCCAATAGTCATCTCCCAAAGTTACATGGCTATATGACTTCGTATGTGAAAGAAATAAATATTCTATGATCCTTCAATGCATAGAATGCGGGTCGTTACAGTCGAGCTGCCCAGGGTACTCGACCATGCAATAGGCCTTTTAGGTTTCTCTATTATACCTATAACGTCCTGTATTTTTATGGTATAATAATTAATTTATTTAATTATTTAAATAATGGTTTGGTTATTTAAAATGACCGGAATTAAATAATATTGAATATTTAATTAATATGATAATTAAATAATATATTTAAATTCCAGAATAATCAGAAATAGTAGAATTCACAATATTGTTTGAATTGGATTATGTAGAATATATAATTCAGTTTAGATTTGAATTATATTAACGAATTTATTATTTAAACGATAGTTGTACATATAAAGTATATTATAATTATAATCGAGCTCGAAATGGCATGGCAGTTCGTTATTTGGCGATTAGAACTTCAATTTAATACACACAATCCGTTTTAAGCTGGATTTCTATGAAACAAGAAACGTTCGGAGCTGGTGAAGTATATTTTTCTAAACGAAGAGAAATATTGGGATTTCATCTTGTAGATTTTGATTTATGATCAAATCAAATTTTTGAAAAGTCACTATGGAATTCCTTTATAATTTATAACGATTTATGTATATTATAAATGGATTTTCAATATAAATTGAATATCGATTCGACCAGGATTTGAATATCGAGTTATAAATCCAGTTGGAGCTGTATGATATTCTGGTATGAATATATACGATAATATTAATTTATTAATATTTAGTTTAATTATTTTTAAATATATTTATATTTAAAATTGGTTTATTTTAAGCTGTAAAATAGCGTTTTTTGCAAACAACCACCGTTTTCGACGAAACTAATTTTTTGGATCCAAAATATTAAATTATTGTTAGATTTCAATTTCCATGATTTTTGGGGTCATTGTGTGGCCATACGGGATTTTAATGTGAAATATAGTTGATAATTTGACTTTAAAAATACACTGTGTGAGCAAACGAAGTCGGAATTCTATGAAACCAGTTTCGTTGGGTCCGTAATGTCAAACTCTAGTTATATGTCAATTTTCATGATTTTTGGATGTTGTATGTGTTCATAGGAATTTTTAAAAGTGATAAATGGAGCTAATTATTGAAAATAAAATTAAAATAAATGAAGCTTCTAACATAAGCTACCTTATCCCTATAAATATCCCCTATCTCTAAACCTAATCCCATTTCCTCTAGTCAAAAGAAAGAACTGTCGTTATCATTTCTCGTTTAAAACCAAAAACATGATCTTCAAAAAATCATATCAATTCAAATAAAAAGCTATAAATCCTTATACCAATATGTTTGTGATTTGTGTAGGTTGCACTTCGCGCTCATATCAGTTTTGGTGGGTTCGAATACTACTTTATTCGTCGTCATGTTCAGTGCGTGAGCTAGGGTTGGGTTTGAAGTTCGATCGAGTTGTTGATTTCATAAATGGAGTTTAGAAATGTGTTTGTGGGATCAAGAGTTAGGACTTGGCAAATTTTGATGGAGTTCCATTCAGGAAGATGTCGCGGTCTCCTTGGGGACAACATGAACTGGTCTTCGATGCATTTTGAAAGGAGGATCCGAGTTTCTTGAAGTTGGTATAGTGCCGAAGCTTGTAAGATGAGAAGCATTGTGGTGATATTGGTTTATGGATCGGTGGAGGAATGGGTGAGATAAGGGAGCTTGGACGAACGGAAATGGCTAGAGGAAAGGAGCAGGGAAGTACGGGGAAGAAGGCTACTACGCACGGGTTGTTGGGCTGGGCTTGGGCCGATAGTGTTGAGGGTGAGCCCAATTGAATTAGAAATGAAATTAAATAATATAAATATTCATTTAAACTTGTTAATATCATAACTTGATCATACGTTTTCGAAATACGACGAAACAGGATCTGTTGGGATCGTATGGACAACGTCTACAAAATGGAATTGACTGGGAGTGAATTGGCTCGTTATAATTTATAGCGAAATAAATTGTAGGGTTGGAACGAAATGAACTGTTATCGTTATTTAAGGATAAACCGACCAATGTGAGTAAAACTCACCAATTCTACCAGTTCATATTTTTATAACGTATTTTTAGAACTGATAAATGATGATTGATTACTGTGTGTTGACTGTTGGTTGAACTGCTAATTGATTGGTTGAAAATATCGATATATATATATATATATATATCGTTAATCAAATATTGATTCTATTTATCAGAATATTACATATTGAAATGAAATTGATGTGAATTATATTGTGTAACATCTGTGGATGCAGGGAAACAGGTCGGAGGAATTCAACTGGATTCCTCAACATTTATTTTACAGTTTTTCATATATTGTGTTATATGATGTGATATGAAATCTGTTGTTGATTTTGTATGTTTGAATGATACCGATCATTGTTATATGGCACGTTAAATACCATAAGGAATACTGGAATGTTAAAAAGGATTTTTTCAATGTTATATGGAAAAACAAATATTTATAAAATCAAAGGATTTTATAAAAGGAAATATTTATTTGTTAGAATTGAAAATGAAATATTTATTTGTTAAATAAATAGAATTGAAAAGGGAATATTTATTTTTTAAATAAATAGAATAAGATAAAAGGAATATTTAATTGTTAAATAAATAGAATAAGATAAAAGGAATATTTATTTGTTAAATAAATAGAATATGATAAAAGGAATATTTATTTGTTAAATAAATAGAATAAGATAAAAGGAATATATATTGGGAAATAAATAGAATATGATAAAAGGAATATATATTGGGAAAATAAATAGACAGATATAAGGAATATTTATTTAGAAAATAAATAAGATATCATAAAAGGAAATATTTGGAAAGTAAGTAGGATTATAAAAGGGGTTAGAGTTAATCGAATAGAGTTAATTGATTAGAGTTAATCGAGTTAGAGTTAATCAATTAGAGTTAATCAAGTTAGAGTTAATTGATTAGAGTTAATCGAGTTTGAGTTAATCGATTAGAGTTAATCGAGTTTGAGTTAATTGAAAGGAGTTAATCGAGTTGGAGTTAATCGATTTGAGTTAATCGAATTAGAATTAATCGATTAGAGTCAATCGAGTTTGAGTTAATTGAAAGGAGTTAATCGAGTTGGAGTTAATCGATTAGAGTTAATCGAATTAGAGTTAATCGTTAGAGTTAATTAATTAGAGTTAATCGAGTTAGAGTTAATTGAATAGAGTTAATCAAACAAGAGTTGGTCGAAGTTTAGTTATTCGAATAGAGTTAATTGAATTAGAATTAGTCGGATTAGAGTTATCCGAATGTAGTTTATTCGAAAGGAGTTATCGAATATAGTTTATTCGAAAGGAGTTATCGAATATAGTTTATTTGAAGAGAGATTATCAATTATAGTTTATTCGAAAAGGAGTTATCGAATAGAGATTATTCGAAAGAGAGTTATGCGTTGAAATTCGATTATATCGAATTTAGGAAAGTACACTTTCTGTTTTTAATCAAGATTTAATGATTTATTTATAAATTTCCTATTTAGTTATTTAGTTAAATTAAGGAATAAAAGTTATATTTTGAAGTTAGATATTTCAGAAGTAGGGATTATAACTCTATAGTTATAATCAATGTTTTCAATAAAGAATTGGATTTGTAAATAGAATCCGAGAATTACATAAGAAAGTTGTTAAAGATTTAAAAGGTGAACTTTGTCTATTTTGAGGTTAGAAATGTTGTTCAGCTAAGGTCTGAGAGGTAGTTATACCCCCAACTTGATTGACTCCATTTTTAACTAAGAAATGGTTAAGGTTCGATAGTGAAGGTTGGTTAAGTGAACTTAGTTAATGAAACACCCCACCTTCATTAAGGTCACTCACAAATGGAATGCCTTAACTTTGGTGGAGAGTTATAGGTACAAGACACAGAAAAATTTACAAGACAGATAAATTCAAGCAGCGGAATCCAAATATTTATTTCATACATTGTTCAACACAAAAGAATTACATCAAATTGTCTCAAAACAACTTCAAAACATTACACCATAATTTCTTTCTTGTATATTTAATAAAGAAGCATAAACCAAAAAGTAAAAATGCATAAATCCCCAAGGATCATATCCAATGCCATAGCCAATGCAAGAGAGTCCAAGTCATACATCTAATGTCTTGAAGCTTGTAAAGAGTCCGATTAAGCTGGAGTATTTCTTCCCCGTGGACCTGGGGGAGGGGGGAACGGAAGAAAAGAAGACGAAAGAAAATGGGTCAGACAATAAGTCTAGTAAGTTCAGTGGTTACTAGTATTAAACAAGAAAAGGAGGTCATGACAGTGATAACAGAACATAGGACAATACCCTAATATAAGATAGGAGGGACGTGTGATCGCACCCATTACTATAGTCTTTGCACCTACTTAACCATTGGTTCAACCAGCCCACGTGTTTACAACAAACGATCCCCTTAATGATCGGCTCCTACTCGCACGTATTCATGTCCTGTGTCCTTCGGCCCCGCTTGATTGTAGTCACCTGTGATGGTCTTACCATGGGGTGTATCGGTCCCTCTGGTGGCAACCCGACACGATTTAATATGCACAGTGTACACTACTGATGCCCAGTGCCTGATTTTTCCACTTCGGAGTACGTGCACGCCCATACTCCATCGAAACCTACACTAGCCCACCAACCGCCAACGTTTTGACCGCTTATAGTTCAGCCCTGTAATCGTGTCCCACCCTGCCTAGTTCAGGGTACCATGATACATCTATGTGGGTTACTGCTGAAATGGGTCCCCGTTACTTGGGTTTTCTAATCAACATGTTTATTTGGTTAAGTGTCCAAGTTTACCTAACCCAGCCCATTCATTTTAATTAACATGTTGAATCAGTTAAGTGTTTTTCCTAATTTACTTAACCCTACCAGTCCTGACTTAGCTTTAATTTATTAAAGTACCAACCACTCACATTAGAAAGGTCTTGTTGTGGTCACTGGATATGCCGGTCGGTTCCGGGCAGATTTACACCACAACTTAGTCTAACCTCGGGTACTTTTGGGCTCGATGCACTAACCACCCACATTAGACAGGTCTTGTTGTGGTCACTGGATATGCCGGTCGGTTCCGGGTAGATTTACACCACAACTCAGTCTAACCTCGGGTAGGCATATTCGTCTTTTCTAAATTCATATTTTCTATATATGTCAAATTTCCTTCATGTGAATTAAATTTAATTTAATCATGGCATAATTATCCTGTGATTATGCTCAACATAAATGATATATCAAATATACCATTAAATGAACAAATCTATGCCATAAATTTTCATATTTCTCATCGCTACCCCCGTGGAACGTATGCGTGAATCACATAAAATGTTGGGCTAGCAAATTAGCCCAAACTCATAAACAAAAAGAGTAATAAACAAAGATCATGACAAAAACATAAAATAGCATACATTAAACTTATCACATGTAACTTGGCATGGATGTATATCATTAACTTTAATCAATGGGGCAAAGGTGAACTTGTGACTAATTTGAATCTAATGGTCATGTAAACTTGACAAAGGTCTAGCATGAAAGTTTAACATATAATCACAGTTTCAACCTACAACTTGGCATATAATCCTATGTATGTCAAAACATAAGAAAGCTATCATAATCATTTTCTTATCAAAATTTAGCATGATGTTAACAACATAAGAGGACTACAATTCCACTTTTACAACATAAATAGATTCAACTTGGCATAGTTCTAAATATTCATAAATGTAAATCTCACATGTAAACATGTGATTTAGATTCTAAACTTGCAAATAACCACCAAAATTTCAGCATGACATGTTATACCATTTTGTTGGCATAATAAGTTCTTTACTCAATCGTAATAACATATAATGATGTGCATCACCCAAGCATATAAACATGAGATATACAACATGTTCATCGCCATAAGCATATAGACATGAAATATACAACATGTTCATCGCCACAAACATATAGACAAGATTAATTTCCACGATATTTTAAGATAAACGAGAATCAAATCTCATACATAAGCATCGTACTATATTCCAATTACAACATGTCATGATTCAATCGAAAGGAATGTTTAAATCTGCGTAACAACTAACTTACGAACTAAAAGAAATTCTTGCATTCTGAAATCTGAATTCTGAAATTGGAGATGCGAGCCTTTGATGAAGATCGTTGAATTAAACTAATTGTAGTTTGATTCTAGGTGTAGCTTTTTAACTCGTCTTTTGAATTGAAAAGGGTGACGGCTACTCCAAGTCTTCCACTGACGGTATTTCAGTTCTAGGTTTATTTTTCTGTGTGTTTTTAGGTTAGGCATTGAGTTGTTTATATAGAATTTCAGTTTGACTATAGCCGTCAGATGAATCTAAGGTTAATCACAGGCACTCAGACCTGATCAGGCCCATCCAGAAACCCTAGTGACTCAGTAGTGAGTCAGAAATCGTTCAAATTTCAGATCTGGCCGGGGCCAGGTCGACCCCCAGGTCGACCCCCAAGTCGACCTCAAGGGGGAGGTCAACACTAGGGTCGACCGCTTGGTCAACCTGCCTGGACGGGAATTTTCCCGCCCAACTCGCTTCTGGCTTCTGTTTGAATTTTTAACTTGTTCTTTCGAGCTGTTTGAATTTATTCGAAATTCTGAAACTTCTAGCAGCCAAAACTTCTTCATACGAATTCCAATTCACGCAAACTCGGACTCTATCTCAACCAGAATTCCGAGACGAACACAATGGCGTAGCCCGTTTTCCTTAATATTCACATTTTAAATTAAGTATCATAGGATTTATTATTATAACGTTAATAGAAAGTACGGGGTGTTATAGTTAATGAGTGTAATGTTTTGAGTTGGCATAGCAATGTTTTATTTAGATATCTGTTTAAATCCAATTGTAGAAGTTTTGGAAATGTTTTCCAAATAAGAATCAGAAATGGTTTTTAATATAGAAAATAAGAAATAGAAATGTTTTCCAATGTTAATAACGTATATTTTCTAAATTTAGAAAATAAGAAATGTTGAATATATAGAAATAGGAAGTAAAAAATGAATAAATTAATGAACTGAAGAGGTAAATGTTAAACGATGATTGATCGATATAATTTCCATCTGGAAATAGTATAGTTGTTTGCACACGTGTTTTTCTTTGATAGTTAACTCACCGACTATCGAAGTTTTTGATCATTTTTCCGTCATCAATACGGAGAGACCGGGATCAGATTCATTATATGAAAACCACTCTGTATGGATGTTAATGTGTGAATATGATGAAGATAATTGAAGATGGTGTTATGCAAGGGTTGTCCTGTTCATAGAATAGTGCCTTTGGTTTGTCCAGTCCCAGGACGACCTGTATGGAAGAATGTCTGATAGAGTATATTAAATGGATCACGTAAGTTGATCTCTTCAAACGTATTTACATTTGGTGGCGGAGGAATTCGTTTCTCTTAGCTGTATACCCGTTGTATTTTTAAGGAAATCAATTTGTGATTTGGCAGGTATAACGATGTGACATTCAAAGTGAATAATTGTGTGATCTGTCAGAGATAAGCATGGTCTCTAGCCTCAAAACCGGGAAATGACAAAAATCAGGCAGGCAGCATGACTATGTGGGTTGCTTCCATTAGGGTGTATTATCACCAATCTAGAGATATTCATTTCATTCTTTAATCTATTCGATGCTGTCCCATTCGGGAAACGGTTGCTGATCCCAACCGTTGGTGATATACATTCGATACCCTCAAGCGAAATGAGTGGTCGGTCATGTGTGGCCGGGTTGCAAGATGTTCTTGTTGAACCCAGTGTATTCGTCTCTAGAGGTACACTATCAGAAGGTGATTCCATACCTTGTCATAGTTGGTAATCCATTATCAAATAAGTGCTCGCGGTTTAGATTGTATACTATATATGTAGAACGTGAGATGAAAGCGTTTCTCTAGATGATTATTTAGTTGTGGTTGATAGTTATTATTATAATATCAAAATAGTTTTGGTATAAAGTTTATCATTTCTTTCAAAAGGATTTTGAAAGTTAAATCAAATGTTTTGGATTCTCATAAGGGAAAAACCCGTTCCGTTATACGGCGTGGTCTTATGTGACATCATTTAATTGCTCAAACTGTTTTAAATTGTTTTACTCACACCAGTCCCATGACTGACATAGAGTTTATTTTGTTTTGTTTTCCCTAAACTCTTGGGTGCCCAATTTTGTATGGGCAGTCAAGTAGTCAGGATTTATAGATATACTTAGAGAGCTTGGAGCAGTAGGCTTCAGGAATATATAGCTATTGTTTATTTCCGCTGTGTTGTAAGTGTTGTACTCTGATAACGTTACTGTATACATATACTAGTTTTATTTCTAAGTAATGTATCTTTTATGTATTGTTCGTTCCGCTGTGAGATTCATGTTTACTCTGATGATGTATGTTCTTCTATTCTAAGTTTCTATCTTATTTATTCTCACCCTTTATTTTCTTTCTATTAGTTTTCTGGTTTCTACTGCAGTTTGGGTTGGACTTGTGTTATTTGGTCAGCTCAAATGGTACCGAAATTTCAGGACACTATAGTTGGTATCAGAGCTGAACATTAAGTAATTACCTTGGCTCTGTGGCATGACCCAGTAGATATGGTGTTAGTAATACCATAGATTGAGTTTGAGTGTATATATACAAGTGAACACAATTGTATATTTTATAAAAATGGCTTTATATTGTGGGGATTTATTGGTCGAGTTGTTTGTGGGTTCTGATCAATCAGTTCGATCCACTGTATCAGTAGGAGTTTATAAACACTCGAATACGATGAATGGACATAGTATGTTTTGAAAAGAGGGTAAATGAAATATTTTACCCAAATTATATTTTGATATAAGCAAAGTATAGATATTTGAAGTACTATAGTATATTGGATGTGTTGGTTGTGATTATAATCAAATAAGATTATAAAAAGTAAAATGGTTATGTAAATAGCCAATCAGAATTCATATAAGTTTAATATATGAAATAAAATAGATTAAATTTGAATTTAAATTAAAAAATGGAATTTAAACTCCGGAAATGTGAAAAAGTGTTTGTAAATGAATATGGATTGGATATACGAGGATTTTAAAAATCCTGGGAGATTTTAAATTGTTTTACAAGTAGTGTGAATGGTATTTTGAAATGTATTTCAAAATGGAAGTGTTTAGAAATGGTTTTGAAAGTGATATAGTATTGAACTCACTTCGATTGATGGAAAATAGAGTCCGATGATGACAGATGCATCATCGGTGTTCATTTTCGAGTTGCTTAGTGGCGGATTACTACCAGGGATTTTGTTTTTGAATTGTTTTGCCAAAAACAAGTTATTCAAAAATTCAAAGGTTTTGAATTGTTATTATGATTTCATATTGATTTGAAATAAAAATCCAGGAATTAAAATTCTGGAATTTAAATTTAACTTATGAAGTTAAATAGTATGAGACGGTAAAAGTAAATAAATAAATTAGAATTTAACTTGAGATAAGTTAAATAAAACTGGAATTGATCAGAGAGTAATCCGAAATGGAATTTGACCAGTAAGTTAGGAGTTGAAATGAATATTGGAATCTGAATTAAGAACATAATTTGGCTTGGGTAAAACTGAATGATTGGGATGACATTGGAATATGTAGAATTTGTAACAGATGGAAAGGATGTATTGATGTGCCCGACAAAAAGGTATCGGTTTATATTACATATGGGTTTGAGATTTTGATGAGCCAAATTGGCAAGCCGCATGGCTGTTTGATTTTCTTTTGGGTTGAAGAAGGCCTAGAGAGGCGAGTTGGAGTTTGAGCTATTGACCAGTACAAAGGAGGTGCTGGCAAAATTTTTCGAAAAGTTAAGGTGTTAGAAAATTTTCAGGATTTTTGAAAATTTTTGTTAGTAGAAATGAATAAATATTTAATTGAAACTAAATTGGTTCAGTTGAAACTGAAATTAAGAAGTGAACAAATAAGTTCTAACCAGTCAATAAGGTTTATTTTCTACCTTAGCAATTTTGAGGACGAAATTATTTTAAGGAGGGAAGAATGTAATGTGTCGTATTTTTACGGTATAATAATTAATTTATTTAATTATTTAAATAATGGTTTGGTTATCTAAAATGACCAAAATTAAATAATATTGAATATTTAATTAATATAATAATTAAATAATATATTTAAATTCCATAATAGTTGAAAATAGTAGAATTCACAATATTGTGTGAATTGGATTATTTAGAATATATAATTCAGTTTAGAGTTGAATTATATTAACGAATTTATTATTTAAACGACAGTTGAACGTATAAATTATATTATAATTATAATCAAGCTCGAAATGGCGCGACAGTTCGTTGTTTGGTGATTCGAACTTCAATTGAATATACATAATCCGTTTTAAGCCAGATTTCTGTGAAACAAGAAACGTTCGGAGCTGGTGAAGTATATTTTTCTAGTGGAAGAGAAAAATCAGGATTTCTTCATGTAGATTTTGATTTATGATCAAATCAAATTTTCGAAAAGTCGCCATGGAATTCCTTTATAATTTATAATGATTTATTTATATTATAAATGGATTTTCAATATAAACTGAACATCGATTCAACAGGGATTTGAATATCGAGTTATAAATCCAATTGGAGCTGTATGATATTCTAGTGTGAATATATACGATAATATTAATTTATTAATATTTAATTTAATTATTTTTAAATATATTTATATTTAACACTGGTTTATTTTGAGCTGTAAAAATAGCCGTTTTTGCAAACGACCTCCGTTTTCAAACAAACTAATTTTGTTGGATCCGGAATATTAAATTATTGTTAGATTTCAATTTCAGTGATTTTTGGGGTCATTGTGTGGCCATAAGGAATTTTAATGTGAAATACAATCGATAATTTGACTTTAAAAATACATTGTGTGAGCAAACGAAGTCGGAGTTCAATGAAACCAGTTTCGTTGGGTCCGTAATGTCAAACCCTAGTTGTATGTCAATTTTCATAATTTTTGGATGTTATATGCGTTCATAGGAATTTTTAAAGTGATAAATGGAGCTAATTATTGAAAATAAAACAAAATAAAAATAAATGAAGCTTCTAATATAAGCTACCCTATCCCTATAAATATCCCCTATCTCTAAACCTAATTCTATTTCCTCTGGCCAAAAGAAAGAACCGCCGTCATCATTTCTCGTTTAAAACCAAAAACATGATCTTCAAAAAATCATATCAATTCAAATAAAAAGCCATAAATCCTTATACCAATATGTTTTTGATCTGTGTAGCTTGCTCTTCGCGCTCATATTAGTTTTGGTGGGTTCGAGTACTACTTTGTTCGACGTCCTGTTCAGTGCGTGAGCTAGGGTTGGGTTTTAAGTTCGATTGAGTTGTTGATTTCATAAATGGAGTTTAGAAATGTGTTTTTGGGATCGAGAGTTAGGACTTGGAAAATTTTGATGGAGTTCCGTTTAGGAAGATGTCGCGGTCTCCTTAGGGACAACGTGAACTGGTCTTCGACGCATTTTGAAAGGTGGATCCGAGTTTCTTGAAGTTGGTATAGTGTCGAAGCTTGTAAGATGAGAAGCATTGTGGTGATATTGGTTTGTGGATCGATGGAGGAATGGGTGAGATAAGGGAGCTTATACGAACGGAAATGGCTAGAGGAAAGGAGAAGGGAAGTACGAGGAAGAAGGCTACTGTGCACAGGTTGCTGGGCTGGGCTTGGGCCAATAGTGTTGAGGGTGAGCTTAATTGAATTAGAAATGAAATTAAATAATATAAATATTCATTTAAACTTGTTAATATCATAACTTGATCATACATTATCGAAATCCGACGAAACAGGATCCGTTGGGATCGTATGGACGACATCTACAAAATGGAATGGACTGGGAGTGAATTGGAGCTCGTTACAATTTATAGTGAAATAAATTGTTGGATCTGAACAAAATGACTGGTTATCTTTATTTAACGATAAACCGACCAATGTGAGTAAAACTCACCAACTCTACCAGTTCATATTTTTATAACGTATTTTTAGAACTGATTAATGATGATTGATTACTGTGTGTTGACTATTTGGTTGAACTGCTAATTGATTGGTTGAAAATATGGATATAGTTATATATATATCGTTAATCAAATATTGATTCTATTTATCAGAATATTTCATATTGAAATGGAATTGATGTGAATTACATTGTGTAACATCTGTGGATTCAGAGAAACAGATCAGAGGAATCCAACTGGATTCCTCAACATTTATTTTACTGTTTTTCATATATTGTGTTATATGATGTGATATGAAATCTGTTGTTGATTTTGTATGTTTGAATGATACCGATCATTGTTATATGGCACGTTAAATACCATAAGGAATACTGGAATGTTAAAAAGGAAATTTTCAATGTTATATGGAAAAAGAAATATTTATAAAATCAAAGGATTTTATAAAAGGAAATATTTATTTGTTAAATAAATAGAATTAAAAAGGAAATATTTATTTGTTAAATAAATAGAATTGGAAAGGAAATATTTATTTGTTAAATAAATAGAATTGAAAAGGGAATATTTATTTGTTAAATAAATAGAATAAGATAAAAGGAATATTTAATTGTTAAATAAATAGAATAAGATAAAAGGAATATTTATTTGTTAAATAAATAGAATAAGACAAAAGGAATATTTATTTGTTAAATAAATAAAATAAGATAAAAGGAATATATATTGGGAAATAAATATAATAAGATAAAAGGAATATATATTGGGAAAATAAATAGAAAGATATAAGGAATATTTATTTATAAAATAAATAAGATATCATAAAAGGAAATATTTGGAAAGTAAGTAGGATTATAAAAGGGATTAGAGTTGATCGAATAGCGTTAATTTATTAGAGTTAATGGAGTTAGAGTTAACCGATTAGAGTTAATCGGGTTAGAGTTAATTGATTAGAGTTAATCGAGTTAGAGTTAATTGATTAGAGTTAGTCGAGTTAGAGTTAATCGATTAGAGTTAATCGAGTTAGAGTTAATTGAAAGGAGTTAATCAAGTTAGAGTTAATCGATTTGAGTTAATCGAATTAGAATTAATCGATTAGAGTTAATCGAATTAGAGTTAATTGAAATGAGTTAATCGAGTTGGAGTTGATCGATTAGAGTTAATCGAATTAGAGTTAATCGATTAAAGTTAATCGAGTTAGAGTTAATTGAATAGAGTTAATCGAACAAGAGTTAGTCGAATATTAGTTATTCAAATAGAGTTAATTGAATTAGAGTTAGTCGGATCAGAGTTATTCAAATGTAGTTTATTCGAAAGTAGTTATCGAATATTGTTTATTCGAAAGGAGTTATCGAATATAGTTTATTCGAAGAGAGATTATCGAATATAGTTTATTCGAAAAGGAGTTATCGAATAGAGATTATTCGAAAGAGAGTTATACGTTGAAATTCGATTATATCGAATTTGGGAAAGTACAATTTCCATTTTTAATCATGATTTAATGATTTATTTATAAATTGCCTATTTAGTTAAATTAAGGAATAAAAGTTATATTTTGAAGTTAGATATTTCAGAAGTAGGGATTATAACTCTATAGTTATAATCAGTGTTTTCAATAAAGAAGTGGATTCGTAAATAGAATCCGAGAGTTACGTAAGGAAGTTGTTAAAGAATTAAAAGGTGAACTATGTCTATTTCGAGATTAGAAATGTTGTTCAATTAAGGTCTGAGAGTTAGTTATACCCAACTTGATTGAATCCATTTTTAACTAAGGAATGGTTAAGGTTCGATAGTGAAGGTTGGTTAAGTGAATTCAGTTAATGAGTGTAATGTTTTGAGTTGGCATAGAAATGTTTTATTTAGACATTTGTTTAAATCCAATTGTACGAGTTTTGGAAATGTTTTCTAAATAAGAATAAAAAATGTTTTCTAATATAGAAAAAAAGAAATGGAAATGTTTTCCAATGTTACAAGCGTTTATTTTCTAAATTTAGAAAATAAGAAATGTTGAATATATGAAAATAGGAAATGAAAATGAATAAATTAATGAACTAAAGAGGTAAATGTTAAATGATGATTGATTGATATAATTTCCATCTGGAAATAATATCGTTGTTTGCACACGTGTTTTTCTTTGATAGTTAACTCACCGACTATCGAAGTTTTTGATTATTTTTCCGTCGTCAGTACGGAGAGACCGGGATCAAATTCATTATCTGAAAACCACTCTGTATGGATGTTAACGTGCGAATATGATGATGATAATTGAAGACGGTGTTATGCAAGGGTTGTCCTGTTTACAGAATAGTGCCTTCGGTTTGTCCAGTCCTAGGACAACCTGTATGGAAGAATGTCTGACAGAGTATATTTAATAGATCGCGTAATTTGATCTCTTCAAATGTATTTATGTTTGGTGGCGGAGGAATTCATTTCTCTTAGCTGTATACCCGTTGTATTTTTGGGGAAATCAATTTGTGATTTGGTGGGTATGACGATGTGACATTCAAAGTGAATAATTGTGTAATCTGTCAGAGATAAGCGTGGCCTCTAGCCTCACAACCTGGAAATGACAAAAATCGGGCAGGCAACATGGATATGTGGGTTGCTTCCATTAGGGTGTATTATCACCTATCTAGAGATATTCATTTCATTCTTTAATCTATTCTATGCTATCCCATTCGGGAAACGGTTGCTGATCCCAAACGTTAGTGATATACATTTGATACACTCAAGCGAAATGAGTGGTCAGTCATGTGTGGCCGGGTTGCAAGATGTTCTTGTTGAACCCAGTGTATTCCTCTCTAGAGGCACATATCGGATGGTGGTTCCATACCTTGTCATAGTTGGTAATCCATTATCAAATAAGTGCTTGCGGTTTTTATTGTATATTATATATGTAGAACGTGAGATGAAAGCGTTTCTGTTAGATGATTATTTAGTTGTGGTTGATAGACATTATTATAATATCAAAAGTGTTTGGGTATAAAGTTTATCTTTTCTTTCAAAAGGATTTTGAAAGTTAAATCAAATGTTTTGGATTCTCATAAGGGAAAACCTGTTCTGTTATTCAGCATGGACTTATCTGACATCGTTTAATTGCTCAAACTGTTTTAAATTGTTTTACTCACACTAGTCCCATGTCTGACCCAAAGTTTATTTTGTTTTGTTTTCCCTAAACTCTTGGGTGCCCAATTTTGTACCGGCAATCAAGTAGTCAGGATTTTACAAATATACTTAGAGAGCTTGGAGCAGGAGGCTTCAGGAATATATAGCTGTTGTTTATTTCCGCTGTGTTGTAAGTGTTGTACTCTGATAACGTTACTGTATACATATACTAGTTTTATTTCAAAGTTATGTATCTATTATATATTGGTCGTTCTGCTGTGAGATTTGTGTTTACTCTGATGATGTATGTTCTTCTTCTTCTTCTATTCTAAGTTTCTATCTCATCTATTCTCACCCGCTGTTTTCTTTCTATTAGTTTTCTGGTTTCCAGTGCAATTTGGGTTGGACTTGTGTTATTTAGTCTGCTCAAATGGTATTGGAATTTCGGGACACTACAATACCTCTTCTTTGAGTCCGTTAGAACCTACGACAACGAAAATTTGTCGGCCTCCAGTATGTTTAGTCATCATCACCGGCAACCATTCTACCATTATCCACGAACTCAAAACACACTTGAGTCGTCTTCACATTCGTTGCATTACAACGATCAACAAACACATCACAACACTTCGAACATTCCTTCCTGAATCCACTTTGAAGCCACAACCACTATTGAGCCAAAAACATACATCATTTAGTCACTATTCCATTCACGGTGTTTTAGCTCGACTTATTAGGTCATCCAACGACCTAACTTTTGGGTCACCCAATGACCTAACCTTCGGGTCACCCAACGACCTGACCTTCGGGTCACCCATCGACTTGACCGTCGGGTCACCCCAACGACCTAACATTCGGGTCACCCAATGACCGGACTTTATGTAGAAGACCAAAGACCCGATTCCAGAGAAGCTCCTACGACCTAACTTATCTCCGAACAACCTGAAGCTTTAACATATTTAGAACGACCCATGCTCTTCGACGACCCGACCTATGCACCAACGACTCATGACCCAAACCTAACCAACGACCTGAGCTTCAAGGATAACATGACTCTATTTCTTGGAGGAAAAGAAAACGACCTGACCTAGGAAAAATGACCCAACCCCAGATTTGACCAATTAGCTCGAAACTTGACCAAATCTTTGCCAAACAACAAAATTGATGAAATCGACTCATCCAAATCATCCAATTCAATATAAACACTTCATGAAATCAACAGCAACATCAAAATAACAATTATCATCAACGTTCATATAAAGTTTACTAAATCATGATAAATCAATGAATAAACTAAAACGATAGATCTAACTTGCATAAACATATGAATTCACATGGAATTACCGGTTTTTAGTTGCTAGATTAGATCCTATGGTGATTCGCATAAAAATGTACTTACCATGACGTAGAACTAAGTGAAAACGACTTAAATTTATGAAAATAAGATCAAACAACCCATATACTTGATCGAATCCGCATGAGAGATGCTTATCACTCACTAATTCTTCGAATTAACTCGAAATCGCTAAATTCACAATCCCGACAGCGAAGAATATGCCTCAAACCTCTTGATTTGATGTGGTCTCTCTTCATTTGATGTAGATCTAGCTTCAAACCATGCAGTTCTTCGATTCTCTTATGTAGATCTAGAATTTAATGGTGGAAAGTTGTATTTGATTGAGCAAGGAGGATCAAGAGCTCAACCAAATGAGAGAATGAAGAAAGTAAACTATTCTCCATGCCTCTAACCCCCTATTTATAGCCTCTCATCAGCCCATTAATGGGCCACACCAAATCAGCTCACCAATGGGTTTTAAAACCTGGACAGAAATTGTGAAACACTAAAACAGCTATTCTCCTAAACTGCTGAACCAAATCTTTAATATGACCACTCTATGAAATTGGCAACACCATTTCCTTGCCAATGAGATCGCTTTCAGCACCTGATTCGATCCCAGTCAAAAGTTATCCCCTGTTCAAAACTGACAGGGGAAAAATGGTCACAAATAAAATTGGTAAAAATTATGGACATGTTTCACATCCCCATAAACAACATATCAAAATATGAGAATGATCCAACCCTCAGGGAATAAAATAAAAATATTTTACGATTCTCCAATACGTAAAATGCGGGCTATTACAGTAGGTCAAAACAATGTCCTGATATACAATTGTTTCTTAAAAACCAAAAACTACTGGTATTGAGCACAAATATGATATAAAATGAGAAAATGATCATACTTAATACTAATCTCCAAATTCCACCTATATTATCCATTGAATAACGGTGATAAAACCTTCAGAATTCATATGATAGTACAAGCTCCATATTCAGATTCATTATAAGTATAATAAGAATATTCTCAACCTCTTTTTGAATATGTTAAGCCTTGGATTTTATTCTCTTATAAAATCCTTCTTGATTATATATCAAATCATTTAGAACTTAGCTTATAAAGCCATTTCAAATCATTTAGCTTAGATTTCTAAACTTTGTCAATGTCTACTGTGAATAAAACGTTTCTAAGCTACTTCATACATTATTAAGTTATTTATTAATCTGATTCAGAAACGATTATGAAACATTTGTTAAAATTCATTCATTAATAAAACTCGTGCTTAATAACTTGATAAATCTTTACTATTGTTTAGGGAGGGATTTGTTCAAAGTATATAGCCATAAAGATTCTTTCTTCTATTAGCGCCAACTTCTTTCTACATCATTTCGTATTAAACATTACTGATACAATGTACATAGTTCCTAAAATAAAGTTACACAATTAATGCCTACTGATACAAGGATCAAAAGGGAAATTGAAATCCTATTTGTTGGAGGCAGAGGAGATTTCTTCCATACAGAAGTCTATTTCATAAGATGTGTCCATATCCTCGTCAACTTCCTTTCCTCCATTGTTTGCTTCATTTCCACTAAAGGAAGCGAAGGCTAGGGTGCCTGCTACTACCACTGGATATTTCGATTGGTTCTTTCCCTTTGGCTTAGAGGATTCTCCCTTATAAATCTTCTTTTGATTGGGATTCACCAAAGACAAAGGACAAATATCAATGATAGGATCTGTTTCTTATCTCTAATAGAAAAAGGGTGAAATTTATGATGTCTATCATTTTTATTAGTCATCCCTGTTCAAATGATATTAACAAATTTGGAGAGGAAACCTTAAGCAAAATTTATTCTTTATCAGGAAGATCATTTATTTAAAACACACACTTATATCGCTCTCAACTCAATCTAGGATGTTGCTAATCGTACCTTTAGTGACTTACTCATCCTAGGTTATTGCTAACCTTATCTTTGATGAGTCCTTTAACAAATCAACCTTAGGTGTTCGCTCAACCCACCAACAAATGATAAATGACAATTCATCTAGTATGATCACCCAATGATAATCAGGACTTGGTAACCAATAAACCAAGGTTTTGATACATAATGAAAAGGCCGGCTTCCTTGATCTTTGGAAATTGACACTAAACGTCCATGGTATTATTTCACATGCCGCAAGATCAAGTGCCAAAGAAGCAAATTGTTTGTGGTAAAAAAAAAGAAAAGGATAAAGAAGTAGAAACATCTAAATTTTACATAGCATAAAATTATATTTGTTTATCATCCGATATCATTATAGCGGAAATTTTATCTTACTTAACATAGTGAAATTAAATCATCCTGGACAGTCATAGAACCCATACTTATAATTGCCAAAAGAAACAACGGAAAAATGTGGATAAATGGTGATCTCAAATTATTTAGCTCCAAGCTTCATCCAGTTGATCCAAGTCAAATCTGAACGATTAGGCTACCTGAAGAAAATAAGGGGACTCAGACTTTAAGAGAAAACAAATCTGAATCAAATATGGGACTGGTGTGAGAAACTTAAATTCGCTACTTGAAAATGAAGGGTGTCCCATAAGACTGACTATACATAAACATGGCACAGGTTTTTACTGGTAACCAAATCATCATACATCAGACATCATCTGATATTATTTTTATTGACTTGCAGGATAAAACCCATTAAAATAAATTATAAAAATATGCAAAATTGTTACATTGATTAAATTCTGCATCCGTACTATTTTCTGGGGCTCTACAACAGAATTCTCAAGCTCTTAGGGAAATGGATTTCCATATGATGGCAAGGTAAGAGACTAACTTTCCATATAGTACACCTCAAGAGGGATGCATCGAGGAGCACTATCCTCTGCCAAACTGGCAGGCCGGAACAATTACACGGACCTTTTCCCCAGGTGGAGCATTGAGATACCCCACGCCCCTTAACGTCACCCATATAAGGATGTGTTAATGTTTATGAAGCACTTTGGTATAAAGTAACAACATAGAGGAAAAAGTTCACATGATAAAAAATAAAACACAACATAAACTTTAAACCATTATTTAAATAAGCAAGTCAAATCGCAGTACTTATTACATATCAAATTATTAAATAGTCATCGTCATAAAAAAATACACTGTCCCATGGAAAATACCAAAGTACACAAGTAAACCCATAAAAATCATCCCTCTCATATGCCAATACGATGATCAAAAAAATAAGAAGTGAATTGATACATGAATCTAGAAAGAGTTTGAATCCAAGCTGAATGGAATAATCAAGAATCACTACTAAGACCCTCCACCCTGTAAACCTTAGAGGGGAAGGAAGAGAGAACGAGAAAACAAACTAGGCCTAAAAAAAGGGATTTCTATTATGCTTGAAAGATATCTATTTATTGGATTGTATTATTGTTTATTTTAATTTTTTTTGTTTAAAGAGAGAATTTCCTATGCAACACGTTGCAAGCCCGCTTATCTTTTCCTAGATGCCAATATTTCACAATTATTTTCCCTTTCCCTCTTCCTCTAATAGTCTCATCCAATCCGCAAACTCAGTTCGTCAAATTAACAGTAGCTAAAAGCACTTCTCCATGTCCGCCTCTTCCTCAACAATAGAAACCACTAACTATAATCTTTGACCAATTCTTGATGGTGGCGATCGACTGCAACAATGAACTATCAGTCTACGATGTTAGCGATCGACTTCGACGGCGTCTTCAAAACAATCAACATGTTATACATGGATTTTATGAAGGTTTGTTTTAATCTTTATTCTTCCCCACATAACTATAATTAAATTTTCTTTTATTAAAGTGGCTTCTTTACTGTTAATTTATGTATCTTAATGCCTTTGTACTGTGTTGTGTAGAAGATGGTAGATAATGTATTAGCAACACTACTTACTGAATCAAGTCAGAAACAAGCATTAGATGGTATACTAAACGAGGATGAAGGCCTTACAATGGTAGTGTATACTATCTAACACAAATTTTACTGTGACCATAGAGCATTTTTTTTACTTTGTTTATATAACAACATCATCGAGACATAGAACTGCACAGCTGTAGTAATCTCTTTAGAAGAAACATAAGCTAAAATCATTTTTCCTTTACAGTTCAAT
The DNA here is from genome assembly GCA_030737875.1 of Allium sativum. NCBI lineage: Eukaryota > Viridiplantae > Streptophyta > Magnoliopsida > Asparagales > Amaryllidaceae > Allium > Allium sativum. The sequence goes on from CM060912.1 coordinate 295,766,792, forward strand.
AGAAGGAAAAGGGTAAGAAAATATTATATGAAAGATATCAAAATATATCCTATGTGGGCTATGCATAAATTACATATAAATATATGCGCTACCATTATCAAATCTAGGTGCAAATAGGTAATATATAACAAAATGATTTTTTTCCTTGCATCTGGCCAAATTAGTTCCGAACATACTAAAGTATATATCAACGTACCTCTAGTAATAACTATGTTGTGTCAGAGAATATGCTATAAGATATGTTTCCTTTATTTATGTTAGAGAATATGCTAGAAGATACGTTGCCTTTATATAATTGTATTGATTTTGGTTTATATTTGGTATTGAATTATTTATTATAATAGACTCAAATATACTATAGAATATTCTTATCTAGAATGTTCTTTTGGATAAGGATAAACTATGTATAGAGAGAGGCAAAGTATATTTTGTACAATCAATTAATAAAGATATAACATTATAGTCTTTTATGTTTTACCATTTAATCTCTCTCCTCTCTGTATCAAATTTTATCATGGTACCGGAGCTGGGGGAGAAGGAGAGAGATTCAAAGAGTAGAAGTAAATTCCTTTTCTATTTTATTTTCTGTCGATTCAACAAAATAGAATCAAAACCCTCCCTTTTTTTTGTTCGAAACGTATGACGCTAAACGCATGTGTTACGAATCTTGTTCTACTATTTGAATCGGGGGTTCAATTTTTGATTTTGGGATTTTTGGTGATTGCGAGGCAAATTATAGAACTGGTTTCGGTTGCAATTTTGGATTTTGAGATGATGTAGCTTATAAAATTTGCGATTTTTTCTCGGGTTTCAAGAGTTGTTTAGTATCGAAATTCTGTTATTCGATGGGGGTTGTCGGGTTGAGTTATGGTGATGGGCTGTTGATTTGTGAGGAGGGTTCATGGACTGCAGCTTAGAGTTTGTGATTGTGCGTTTGGGAATGATGGAGCAGCGTGTTGTTGCTTGGTTTCCTTTGCAGGAGGTCGACGTGGGAAAGATGGTAGGAGGCAGTTTGTGCTAGGCAGTGGTTTATGATCTGTGGTATGCAAAGCAAATGGAGGTTGGCTTGGTGAATGATATGAAGATAATTGGGTGATGTTCAATAAGTTTATGTCGTGGTTTATGAATGTGTATTGATGAAAATGGTCCGATGTGTGATGGCAATGGTCAATGTGAATGCAGAAGTTATTGATGGTATGGTAATTTTTGTGGTTCGCAAGCAGTGGTATTGATTAACTGATGAATGGGCAGAGGTTGTTGGCAGATGGGTTTCGTGGTGGAAGGATAATGCAATAGAGGAGATCTGTGGATGCTCACAATTGTATGATGAAGAAATTGATGGTGGTGGCTGTCTATATGGAAGGTGAAGCGGTTTAGAGGTGAAGGCTTGACGCGGTTTAGGGCTTTGGTTTGTGTAAAGCAATTGTGTGGTGTTTATTGTGGTTATGCGATGAAGGTGATGTTCTAAATTGATGAAAAGATTTTGCGCATGGACCGATAAGGTACTAGGCCGTTAGGGAGTATGGAGTTGTGTAATTACAGTGGTGATGGACATGTGATCGGGGTATTGGTTTTCTTTGCTTATTGTTTGTTTTGGTATGACAGTATGGTGGTTTAGATGAGATTTTTCGAGTATATGTGATGTTTGTGAGTGATGGTGTTTGATTGGTAGGAGAAGTATGACAGTTTTGAAATGGTAGCAAGGGAATTTTTATGGTAGTGGTTGTTGGCAGTTAGGTGAAGGCTGCGATGCTTTGTGATTCTCGGCAATGTTGTTGACTGTATTGTGGGAAGAAGATGATGTTGGAAGCTGCAAGTTGTTCTCAGAGGTTGGTTGTATTTGTGGTAGGAGTATGGGATGGTTGTGTTGATTGAGTTGTTAAATAGTAACACTAGTTTGAAGATGTTTATTGTTCGTTTGATATCTGTATCAGTAATCCTATTTATCAGGAGGGGCAATTGACGTTGATTGAAGGTAGTAGATGGTATTGTAAGGTATGTTTAGAGGATGCAAACATATGTTGACTCATCCCTATTGGTTTGGTTTTTTTTACATATGTTTGGGGGATGCAAACATATGCAAACTCATCTCATTTTAGTTTATTTTGTTTTCTTCGTATATTTAAGAGATGCAAACATACAAATACATCCGGGATCAGTTTTGTCATTTGGCTGACCAGATCTTTTGCTTATCAATCAGATTGAAGATAGTTGAGTTGTTTTGGAGTTTCATATTGGAGTTGTTGAGTTGTTTGGGGTTGTAGTTGAATGTTTAATGCTTGATGTTTGATGTTACTCTATAGCAATATTGAAATGGTTGCTCGATCATCCTACTCTTCAGTTTGCATCTTCTATTTGGTAAACTCATGATTTTTCGCATCGTGAGTTTGAGGGGGGATGTTAGAGAATATGCTAAAAGATATGTTGCCTTTATTTATGTTAGAGAATATGCTAGAAGATATGTTGCCTTTATTTAATTGTATTGATTAGGGTTTATATTTGGTATTGAATTATTTACTATAATAGCTCCAAATATACTCTAGAATATTCTTATCTAGAACGTTCTTCTAGATAAGGATAAACTATGTATAAATAAAGGCAAATTATCTATTGTAATCAATCAATAAAGATATAACAATTAGTCTTTTATGTTTTACCATTTAATCTCTCTCCTCTATATATCAAATTATATCATGCTGGATGGTTGGTTGAAGCTAAATAGAGATTTTCGGCCTTTGTAACACCCACCCTCCGCTAGGGTCACTCACAAGGGGAATGCACTAGCTTTGGTGGAGCATTATCTAGGTAAACATACACAGAAATATTACAAGACAGAACATATATAAAACAGTGGAAGAAAACCAAATTTCATTTCTTTAAAATCTAGAAAGGTCTAATGCCTTTCACACCAAAATGTCATTAAATCCATTACATCGAAATCTGTCTTGCAATAGTAAAGAAGCATAAAACCATAGTCATAATTCATTCCCCAAGTAAAATAGTAAAGCAGCCATAGCTGAGAAAGGTCCAAGCCATAAACGATGATCTTGAAGCAGAAAGAAGTCCAAAATAAGTAGTAGTGCTTCCTCCCTGAGAACCAGGGGGGAAACGGAAGAAAAGGAGGCGAAACAAAATGGGTCAGTCATACAGACTGGTAAGTCCTAGTGACTTTCAGCATAGAAACAAGTAAAAGTAACATGACATGTATAAACTGAAAGTAAACATAAGAATGATGACAAGATAGCCAAGTTAAACTAAGATAACAAGATAAACTACGGTAACAAGATAAACTAAGGTCACAAGGGAAAACTAAGGTAACAAGATAAGCTACGTATAACATCACATGTTTAACATTCTCTGCACCAACTGTACTAGTACCCCAACCTGTATCATCCTGTATAGTCCCTTGCCGTATATCGTACGGGTTTCATCACGCATTTCTATACTATTTCAACGTAGTGCCACCATTCCTGAAATCGTTTGGACTGCCACCCTTGTTCTGGCTCGGTTTCCTTATCATGAACTATCACGTGTTCAACTAGGATTTATGCCACCTAGGACCACTAGGGATTATGCTACATATTGAACGTTTTCTAGATTCGTTTAGGGTTTATGCCACCTAGGACCACTAGGGATTATGCTACCTAACAAATTCCACGTAACGATCTATTAATCGATCGGCTCCCTACAAGTCCTAGCTCGTTCATGTGTCTGTGTCATACGGCCCAATCACGAAATGTAGTCACCTGTGCTAGGTCCACCATAGGGTGTATCAAGCCCTATGGTGCCAACCATCGACACGAATCAAGCACGCACAGATAAACCTACTGATGCCCAATGCCTGCTTTTTCTGCTCCTGAGTGTGTGCACGCCCGCACTCCGTTAGAACCAACACTGGCGCACCCACACAACCGTCGTTCTGGTCGCTTACAATCAACCCAGTAATCGTGCCTTACCCTGCCTAGTTCCAGGGTACCATGATACATCTAGTGGGTTACTGCTGAAAAGGACCGCGTAACTAGGGTTTCCGTCCAGCAGGTTAAGTGTTGTCATTTAAATTCGAGACTTAACCCGTCTACGTGTCATGTCAAATTGGCTAAGTGTTGTCGTTCAAGTTCATGACTTAGCCCTACGAATCATGTGTCTAGTTGGTTAAGTATATTCAAGCGGTTCATGACTTAACCCTATCAATCATCGTGTCAAATTGGTTAAGTATATTCAAGCGGTTCATGACTTAACCCTATCAAATCATCGTGTCAAATTGGTTAAGTATATTCAAGCGGTACATGAATTAACCCTATCAAATCATCGTGTCAAATTAGTTAAGTATATTCAAGCGGTACATGACTTAACCCTATCAAATCATCGTGTCAAATTGGTTAAGTATATTCAAGTGGTACATGACTTAACCCTATCATGTGGCATTAGTTCATTAATGCACCCCAACCTCTCACATCAGACCTGTTGTTGTGGTCACTGGATATGCCGGGCGGTTCCGGATAGATTTACATCACAACTCAATCTGACCTCGGGTTTCAAGCGCGATATGACCAACTACCCACATTGGATCCTATTGTTTGCAGTAACTAGATTTGCCAGGTGGTTCCGGGCAGATTTACACTGTAAACTCAATCCAACCTCGAGTTGGCCATTTTCATGTTTATTATAATGTCATGTCCATGTTCAAGTTTCATGTCAAGTTCGTGTCAAGTTTTCAAGGCAAGTTTCATATCAAGTCGATGTCAAGTTCGTGTCCATATCCAGGTTCAAGTCATAACAGCGTTCATGTTTCAAGTTTTGCCTTTTATCGAGTTCATAATTCATGTTCATAACCAATTCATGTTTTGCCTATTCTACCCAAATCGTATTCCCATCGCATGTGAACGTGAATCGATCTATACTACAAATAAATCCAAATCTCGAAATAGAGGGAATAGCATCAAAACTATGATAGGCAAAAGAGACGAGCATAAAGCGATAAAAGGGATTACAAAGCTAGCATGACATAACTTGAGATAACTGGTTACAACATCACTGGCATAAAGGATTTCAAATCTAGCAAGATAAGACGATAGTCATGGTAAACGCTGACATAAAAGAATAGGTATGCGAAAGCAAGCCAAATACAAGGATAATGGATGCAATGGTTTCGATGTACATAATAGCGAAACAAACTAAGCAAGTCACACCCTCGGTATGAGATCCAACAAACTGCAAATTCGGTATACAACATGGGTTTCAATAAACTATAATAGTCCCAGGTAATTAATCCCAATAGTCATGGTCATAGTCATAGGTAAAAATCTCATAATTAAGAACCCTAAGCGATTAATTACAATAGTCATGGTTAATTATCCAAAATAGTTCTAGGCAATAGTCATAGGCAACTAACAGTAATGGTCATAGACAATGGCCTTATGTTCATAATCATAGGGGATTATTCTCATAGTCAAGAGTCATAGTTGATTAGCAACAATTGTCCTTATCATAGTCATAGGCAACAGTCTTACGTTCACCGTCATAGGCACAGGCATAGTCTTATGTTCACAGTCATATGCACAGTCTTGTGTTCTTAGTCATAGGCATAGGCATAGTCTTATGTTCATCATCATAGGCATAGGCAAAACCTTATGTCCACAGTCTCATAGGCATATTAAGGTTTATAGACATGAAAGAATTTGATTTACAACATGAACAGACCCCAAATAGAAATATTTCCGCAAGTCAAGATCCAAGAATTTATGTTACAATATAGCGTTTGAATAATAAACTAGGTCCAACAACATGAATGGGCATGATTCAGTCGTTAAGAAATAACCCAAAATCATAGATTCAAGAAGAGATAAGAACAGATCCAAATAGATAATCAAGCTTATGTCCAATTTCATTTTATTCCATGTCCATATCAAATTTAGCAAGTTTCAATCTTAAAGTAACTAGAACTTATAGAGAGTGGATCGAGAATTAGAGTGAAGACATTTGATTCTGGAAACGGTTATTGTAGTTGTTGAATCTCTATTTGTTTAGTCTTGTTCTAGTTGAAAACCCCCAATTTGCAATTCCTAGCTGTTGTCTTGACGAAGAATAAGTAGCCATTCTCTCTTTAATTTAATTATTTTCAGAAACAGCATAAGGACAGAATGAAATGGTGTGGAGAGAATGAGGCTAGGGGCTGTTTATATAGGGTTAGGCAGACGAATCTGGTCATGAAACAAGTCTAAATACATCAGAATGCATCAGGTTCAGAAAAGTGGTTCGGGAGGCAGGTCGACCCCCAGGTCGACACTATGGTCGACATGGTCCCTAGGAGGTCGACACTATGGTCGACCCCCAGGTCGACCTGGTCCCTGGGTGGGAATTTTCCCGCCCAGCCTGTTCTGGGGTTTGAATTCGAAATTCGAGCTGTCTTTGATTCTGAAAATTTCTGAAACTTCTAGAGGTCATATCTCCCTCATACGGACTCCGATTTTCGAAAACTCGGACTCTATTTCATGTAAAATTTCGAGACGAACGCAATGGCGCAACCCATTTCCCTTGATTCTTGTTTTAAAAATTAATTCTGCCTTAACATGTTATAAAAATACGGGTTGTTACATTCTCCCCTCCTTAAAGGATTTCGTCCCCGAAATCTTCAAGTTAAGAAGAATGTGTCCTACCATCCAATCATCCATCTACTCAATCATCAATCACAGGCATCCATTGTCCTTAAGAGATTTCTAATGCTGTATGAACATATGCTGAAAGTGTGTGCATATGTTCCTTATCTAATGCAAATGATCAGGCCTGATTGATCTTTTTAAATGCAAAATATGTTTAGTGCCATGAATCCAACATGTATGCAAATAGTCCTAATCACATAAACGCTGTATGTGTGCTCAAACATCCATCCATATGCAGCATTTACATGATAACACATTCAATTTCATCCATAAACAAGTATAAACACTTATGCAATATGAAAATGTGTCTGAGCCGATCTAGTGCCTAATGTGTGTTATGCAACCACGAGCAACCACTTGCGACCACTTGCAACCACTTGCAATTATCAATCATAACATGTCTCAAACACATGTTTCATCCAATTGTTCCTACCTAAAGATATAGCCGAATGATAGAAACAAGTAAAAATTTTGTGCCCATTAGGCAATGTCAAAGCTGGAAATCTACGTCACATATATACTGAATAGGAGAAGAACTCCCTAAACACCAGCCCATATCCTATAAAACCCAAAAAGTTTAGTCAACCCAATGGACATCCTCAAACCCCAACATATATCACAACCAGATGAGTCATACTCCTTATGGGGTTTGCAATAGAAATAAGATTGAGAATAGGACCGAGAGGATATACATAAAAGATAGCATACAAGTATGCTCTACAGGGAAAAAGGGATCAAGGATATACTCTTAAAAAGTGATATGATGCGCGTGTCTAGTTTTCAATCTTCTAAGCCGCATTTCCTTGAGCTTAACTCCATTGTGCTTGGACTGTCTTTAGCTTCACAATTTCATGGCTTCTTAATTCCTATCTCCAAAATATGAGTTGGAACTCATTTCACTATCGCCTCTCATTCCACTTTCATTTATTCTTTTTCTAGTATACTCGGTTTAAACATAAATGCGTACTCATGGTTTCATGCAAGCTCTCCAAAGTTCACTAGTGAATCTGGGATCTCGTTTATAGGGTATTCCATGTAGAAAATTTATCTCTTGCAAATAAACAGATGTCAACCTTGTTGCCAAGTGTACTTACTAAGGTGATTTTCTATAACTCATGCATAAGCGAAATGAACCATCCGCCTTAGTGGCGAATACTACTTGAGCGGATTGATAAATGTATCAAGAGATTCTAGGAAACTAAGCATGGCAGAACCCTAAGGGTTACACTAGACTTCGAGGGCATTACCAAGGCAAGTCAAGAATCTAACTACCCTTTTTTCATACTCGAGAATGGTACCATTTCTGGACAACCACTCCATCCCTAAAATCGACCTATAGCCCAAAAACATAAGCATTTCTTGGCATAGACATTCTCAAATCCAAACAAGTCATGAATAAATGAGCTAATTCCCCAACAGGATTTGAGACAAAAATGGGATCCTCTACTATGCTAGTACTAAGGTGCAGAGACTCAACTATCAAGGCAGAATTAAAAGGATGCGATGTATAAAAACAAAGTCCCCATGGTATGATAGAAAAGAAAAGCTAAACTTTTTAACAGAAATGTTACCATCTCTCTTAGGTATGCTAGTAGTGAGAGCATACAATTGCCCTCTTGATGATCTTGTTCTTTGCCCTTGTCTTTGTCCTTTGATACTTATTACATGTCCCTTTTTACCATACTAAAGATATTCTCTCTTGTCATGGGTTTTTATTATTCTTTCACTAGGCCTCTTTCCTTTCACCTATTTTCCTCTTCGTGGGTTAAGCCATATCAACGAGGTTCTCATCCTTAGACTTGTGTTCTTTACCCTCGTTCTTACTATCCTTGTATAACTTATTGAAAAGTTTCTCGAAATCTACTTCCATTGCATGGCAACCCTAAAAACTTGAGATAAGATTAGTCGCAAGTAAAACTACTGCGGCCACAGATGGAGGTTGGACAATACTTTGCCCTCCGACATGTGTCGCATGCATACAAACTATGGTGAAAAAGAAAGAGAGAAGAGACTCAAGGAGAGAATCAAAAGATAGTGCATATGGCTTTAGGGAATATGCCTTTCGTAAAACAAAACTTTTCTTTAGAAAAATGCTTCTTTGTAAACGTTTTGAAATTAATTTTCAGAAGGTTTTTAAAAGCTTTTGCCCAGTCTGGTAACCTTCTGCTCTGATACCAAATGTAACACCCACCCTCCGCTAGGGTCACTCACAAGGGGAATGCACTAGCTTTGGTGGAGCATTATCTAGGTAAACATACATAGAAATATTACAAGACAGAACATATATAAAACAGCGAAAGAAAACCAAATTTCATTTCTTTAAAATCTAGAAAGGTCTAATGCCTTTTACACCAAATTGTCATTAAATCCATTACTTCGAAATGTGTCTTGCAATAGTAAAGAAGCATAAAACCATAGTCATAATTCATTCCCCAAGTAAAACAGTAAAGCAGCCATAGCTGAGAAAGGTCCAAGCCATAAACGATGATCTTGAAGCAGAAAGAAGTCCAAACTAAGTAGTAGTGCTTCCTCCCTGAGAACCTGGGGGGAAACCGAAGAAAAGGTGGCAAAACAAAATGGGTCAGTCATACTGACTGGTAAGTCCTAGTGACTTTCAGCATAGAAAAAAGTAAAAGTAACATGACATGTATAAACTGAAAGTAAACATAAGAATGATGACAAGATAGGCAAGTTAAACTAAGATAACAAGATAAACTACGGTAACAAGATAAACTAAGGTCACAAGGGAAAACTGAGGTAACAAGATAAGCTACGTACATCATCGCATGTTTAACATTCTCTGCACCAACTGTACTAGTACCCCACCCTGTATCATCTTGTACAGTCCCATGCCGTATATCGTACGGGTTTCATCACGCATTTCTATACTATTTCAATGTAGTGCCACCATTCCTGAAATCGTTTGGACTGCCACCCTTGTTCTGGCTAGGTTTCCTTATCATGAACTATCACGTGTTCAACTAGGATTTATGCCACCTAGGACCACTAGGGATTATGCTACCTATTAAATGTTTTCTAGATTCGTTTAGGGTTTATGCCACCTAGGACCACTAGGGATTATGCTACCTAACGAATTCCACGTAACGATCTATTAATCGATTGACTCCCTACAAGTCCTAGCTCGTTCATGTGTCTGTGTCATACGGCCCAATCACGAAATGTAGTCACCTGTGCTAGGTCCACCATAGGGTGTATCAAGCCTTATGGTGCCAACCATCGACACGAATCAAGCACGCACAGATAAACCTACTGATGCCCAATGCCTGCTTTTTTTGCTTCGAAGTGTGCACATGCCCGCACTCCGTTAGAACCTACACTGGCGCACCCACACAGCCGTCTTTCTGGTCGCTTACAATCAGCCTAGTAATCATGCCCTACCCTGCCTAGTTCTAGGGTACCATGATACATCTAGTGGGTTACTGCTGAAAAGGACCGCGTAACTAGGGTTTCCGTCCAGCAGGTTAAGTGTTGTCATTTAAATTCGAGACTTTACCCGTCTACATGTCATGTCAAATTGGCTAAGTGTTGTCGTTCAAGTTCATGACTTAGCCCTATGAATCATGTGTCAAGTTGGTTAAGTATATTCAAGCGGTTCATGACTTAACCCTATCAATCATCGTGTCAAATTGATTAAGTATATTCAAGCGGTTCATGACTTAACCCTATCGAATCATCGTGTCAAATTGGTTAAGTATATTCAAGCGGTACATGACTTAACCCTATCAAATCATCGTGTCAAATTGGTTAAGTATATTCAAGCGGTACATGACTTAACCCTATCAAATCATCGTGTCAAATTGGTTAAGTATATTCAAGCGGTACATGAATTAACCCTATCGTGTGGCATTAGTTCATTAATGCACCCCAACCTCTCACATCAGACCTGTTGTTGTGGTCACTGGATATGCCAGGCGGTTCCGGGCAGATTTACACCACAACTCAGTCTAACTTCGGGTTTCAAGCGCGATATGACCAACTACCTACATTGGATCTTATTTTTTGCAGTAACTGGATTTGCCGGGCGGTTCCGGACAGATTTACACTGCAAACTCAACCCAACCTCGAGTTGGCCATTTTCATGTTTATTCTAATGTCATATCCATGTTCAAGTTTCATGTCAAGTTCGTGTCAAGTTTTCAAGGCAAATTTCATATCAAGTCGATGTCAAGTTCGTGTCTATATCCAGGTTCAAGTTATAACAGCGTTCATGTTTCAAGTTTTGCCTTTTATCGAGTTCATAATTCATGTTCATAACCAATTCATGTTTTGCCTATTCTACCCAAATCGTATTCCCATCGCATGTGAACGTGAATCGATCTATACTACAAATAAATCCAAATCTCGAAATAGAGGGAATATCATCAAAACTATGATAGGCAAAAGAGACGAGCATAAAGCGATAAAAGGGATTACAAAGCTAGCATGACATAACTTGAGATAACTGGTTACAACATCACTGGCATAAAGGATTTCATATCTAGCAAGATAAGACGATAGTCATGGTAAACGCTGACATAAAAGAATAGGTATGCGAAAGCAAGCCAAATACAAGGATAATGGATGCAATGGTTTCGATGTACATAATAACGAAACAAACTAAGCAAGTCACACCCTAGGTATGAGATCGAACAAACTGCAAATTCGGTATACAATATGGGTTTCAATAAACTATAATAGTCCCAGGTAATTAACCCCAATAGTCATGGTCATAGTCATAGGTAAAAATCTTATAATTAAGAACCCTAAGCGATTAATTACAATAGTCATGGTTAATTATCCAAAATAGTTCTAGGCAATAGTCATAGGCAACTAACAGTAATGGTCATAGATAATGGCCTTATGTTCATAATCATAGGGGATAATTCTCATAGTCAAGAGTCATAGTTGATTAGCCACAATTGTCCTTGTCATAGTCTTAGGCAACAGTCTTACGTTCACCGTCATAGGCACAGGCACAGTCTTATGTTCTTAGTCATAGGCACAGTCTTATGTTCTTAGTCATAGGCATAGGCATAGTCTTATGTTCATCATCATAGTCATAGGCATAGGCAAAACCTTATGTCCACAGTCTCATAGGCATATTAAGGTTTATAGACATGAAAGAATTTGATTTACAACATGAACAGACCCCAAATAGAAATATTTCCACAAGTCAAGATCCAAGAATTTATGTTACAATCTAGCGTTTGAATAATAAACTAGGTCCAACAACATGAATGGGCATGATTCAGTCGTTAAGAAATAACCCAAAATCATAGATTCAAGAAGAGATAAGAACATATCCAAATAGATAATCAAGCTTATGTCTAATTTCATTTTATTCCATGTCCATATCAAATTTAACAAGTTTCAATCTCAAAGTAACTAGAACTTACAGAGCATGGATCGAGAATTAGAGTGCAGAGATTTGATTCTGGAAACGGTTATTGTAGTTGTTGAATCTCTATTTGTTTAGTCTTGTTCTAGTTGAAAACCCCCAATTTGCAATTCCTAGCTGTTGTCTTGACGAAGAAGAAGTAGCCATTCTCTCTTTAATTTAATTATTTTTAGAAATAGCATAAGGACAGAATGAAATGCTGTGGAGAGAATGAGGCTACGGGGCTGTTTATATAGGGTTAGGCAGAAAAATCTGGTCACGAAACAAGTCTAAATACATCAGAATGCATCAGGTTCAGAAAAGTGGTTCGGGAGGCAGGTCGACCCCCTGGTCGACCTGGTCCTTGGGAGGTCGACATTATGGTCGACCTGGTCCCTGGGTGGGAATTTTCCCGCCCAGCCTGTATTGGGGTTTAAATTCGAATTTCGAATTCGAAATTCGAGCTGTCTTTGATTCTGAAAATTTCTGAAACTTCTAGAGGTCATATCTCCCTCATACGGACTCCACTTTTCGAAAACTCGAACTCTATTTCATGTAAAATTTCAAGACGAACGCAATGGCGCAACCCTTTTCCTTGATTCTTGTTTTAAAAATTAATTCTGCCTTGATTTATGACTTTAACATGTTATAAAAATACGGGTTGTTACAGCCTTTTGGTTCTGTGTTTGGATTATTGGGAGCATCTAGAAAATCTAATTTGGATCACTGTAAGTTGCAGAATAAAAAGAAACATTTTTCTGCACATAAAGGAAAAAAAATATAAGATCATCCGTGTGTGTGTGTGTAATAATATATAATATAGACACACACACACATATACACATAAGAACGAAAATTAGACATATGGTCTAACAAAGAAGAAATTACGTTTATAACTTCACACATGCATTTTTATGGGTTTGAGTATATCTATACTGTATGCAAAAGGTTGCTGATAGAGTACTATGGGCTCATATTTGTATTCGTTCTTGACTTCCATCATATGATGTTTCATATTAATGTGCTTGGACAAACAAAGTGTTGGTTGAACAAATTCTAAGAAAAATTATTTGTCATGTATATATTTTAGTTGACAAAAGTATCCTAAGTAGCTCAGTTTTGATGATTAATTCATAATTATTAGTTTAAATTTAACTTAATTATTCAAATAGTATTCATTTAAGGTTTCACATTCTAATTCATAGATTGATTTCTAATTTATATGATTTTACCTTTCCACCTTCAACTTGAAGACGAATCATACATTTTTCTAATACAACCTTTTTTAACACATGATAAATTTAATTGACGTTTTTAGTCATACCAGTGTAGACCACTTATATATTTTTTATCAACACCTTTTTTAGTCTATAGCGAATAACATTTTTCAATAGTTATAAAAAATATGTTTGATTACTATGTATACAAGTTAAGGTATAAAGACAAAGTAAATGACTATTTCTGGATGGATGGCGTCTTCTCATTCCTCAGCAGTAACTGCTCTTCTTGTAGCAACTAGATTTCAAGAAGGTTTTATTGGTTCTTCCTTTGCTATTGCTATGATATCAACATGCATAGCAAACACAATTTTACTATTTATTTATATTATATTTACTATACACTACGCCATAGATTGCATACTGCAACACCGTAGAAGTGATGCAGGACGTGCCAAAAAGTGTTGCTATAGGCAAAAAATGATATATGGCAACATTTTCTTAGTGTTGCGTTTTGCTGTGGTTCTATAGAGTCAAAGGCAGCACCTTTGCGACCCTATGGCAACATCGGTACAAGTGTTGCCACAGGTACTACTGCAACAAAAAAAATATCCTTTTACAACTACCAAAAATAGTTGTAATATGTCTATTACAACTGGCATGCACCACTAGTTATATTTGCAATCGTAATATAGTCAAACCTTTTTACAATTGTTTCTAGCAGTTGTTAAAATTTGTTTTACAACTGTTAAAAGTAATTATCTTAACAGCTATTAATCAAAATTTTCATAATATTATAACTATAACCGCTATTTCACTAACAACAAACATAATTACTCGCATTAAGAGAAAAACTATTCAAGTTTACACCAATTTCACTATAGAAAATAACTGAATTCATTACATATGCCAATAAAAGTACATACACTTATTAAATGAGAAGTTTTCTACATGGTCTCATAACTACTTTTCTTTTAGTTATTACACAACAACACAACACAATAATGATAATAAATTTCTAATAAATAAACATGATCTAGTACTACTATACCATAATTTCTTCTTCTGCTATACACATCCAAGTCCAAAGAAGAAGGAAAATAGGTTAGTTAATCAAGGCTCAGGTCGTGGGCTCGATCACCGCAACCTAGAATATTTTGGTCGTGGGCTCAAAAGCTTTTGCAGCCAAAAGTCGCAAGAGACCTCCACAGAGAAAATGGGATGCAAATGGCATACTGCATCTATACTTATTTGTCACTAGAAAACAAAAGACCAAGAAAACACATCAAAATTAAGCACAGACCGCAACAACCAAAACCAAAAACCACAACTTTAGCTAAAAAACTCAAGAATTTACCGACCAGTGCATGAGCAGGCAATACATCCTTAGAATAATAGAAACGCACTACTTTTTATTATTATTGATGGTGTAACAATAAACAAAACTTACTTTTCTTTGATGAACATGGGTTCGGTTATCATCCAGACTTTGTGCTCAAGTCCCGCAATTCATTGATGCATCCAGTTTCCTTTTGGTATAAACTGGATGATTCAGATAAATTTTTGCGCAACAAAAAGCTCACAGAAGTTATAAATGCCAATCACTTTCCATGAAAATATCGGTTCTAGTAATTTTTTTATTTATAGGTGTACCTTTTCTGAAGATCCATTTACGCAAACATGTTGAACACTACAAAATTAATCATCCTTTTTGCAAATATTATTAGTTGATATCTTATTCTTTTCATCGGGTTGACGGCTTTTCTTCCCATTGCACAATGATTCAATTCTTGAATCCAAACCAGCAAGCAGTCCATCATTTCTGTCCTTTTTGTATGTAATAATCAATTGTAGCAAAAATAAGCTATCTTTTGTTTATTTGATAGCCAAAATGAATCGGTTTTGCCTTTAAAAAAAGCTTATTTAAGTCGAACCAAATAGACCTTAAGTGTACCTAAAATTTCCTTTTAAATCCTCAACACAAAAGACAAATATACAAACCTCGCTACTCAAAGGAGTTTTATAAGGAAGCGTCTTATGTAGAGAGCACCGTCCTACACTAATTGAATTGTAATACCACATACAAAACTTTAAGGAAACCAACAACTTCATCTCATGTACTGATAGAAGGTGGAGCCCACATGCACATTTTAGATTCTTATAAACTAAAATAAATGATAATATATTCCTATGGTTAAGTCTTTAATCTAGTTAATTTATATGAAAAGTTAACTCGAGTCATATAAGAATCTATATGATAGCATCATAATACTTGGCAGCAATATACCACAAACTAAAAACAAATAATAACGTGTGTGATTAACTCTTGGTCTCATATACATAAAACTATGCTTAATGTGCAAACATGAGGCATACCAGGCTCCCAGCGTATGCTTAAGCCTACGAAAAACATGCAAATCAAGTAGACTAAATCAATGTGAAAATATTGCATGTGCATAAAACCAAGGTGTCTCCATGTATTAAGTTCAATTCATAACTGAAAAGTTGAATTGGTACAGAAGTCTTATAATGAAATACTTTCAGAAAGTATGGGATTGTGTCTAAGCAAAAGTATAAACTACATCAATTTGTTTTTTATTTCTTTCTAGTGACATAATAATCTCATATGATAGTTTCATGTGGGATTCTGCATCCTCCACATGGTCAAAGATGTTGTTCACAAGCTAAACCAACTTTTGTGAAGCAAACCAAATTTCAAGGAGAAAGATGACAAATAAAACTCTAAATTAAGTGTAAGATATTTATTAACCTTTCAACATGCTTCACAGAAGATTGACACTTCCACTTATCATAGTGGATATACCTTTGCCACTTGCACTTGTCACATTGAATATACCCATCTAATGACAGGCAGATTTCAGTGCATTAAGTTCCACTGACAAATAACTAGAGTTTCCCAAACATCCTAAAAATTGTGGATTAATTTAACAGATAGTAAAATTATCAAATAACAGTTGATGAGGCATAAATCCATCACTATTAACTTTAATATGCAAGATAATAAGAAGAAACTTGGATTCATAAGCTACCAAAAGTTGCTGATTTGATTCTGGAGTATAATCTAGAAGACACAGGGATTATAGTAGATTGATGGGTAGCTTGAATCCACTTTTTTAATGTTTTAAATAAGGAGACTGTAACGACCCGCATTCTACGTATCGGAGGATCATAGAGTATTTATTTTATTATCATACGAAGTCATATGGACGTGTAACTTTGGGAAACGACTATTGGGGTGATTTCCCGCATCCACGATTTTTGCCAAATTTTAAATGACCATTTTGCCCTTAGCGAATCTTGTTTTGCCTATAACTTTTTACTAGTAAGAAATTTGGACCTGAAACGACATCCATTGGATTCAGATGATGGTTTCCCATTCCGTAGAGTGGTCACATTAATAAACGGACTTACCGCTTGAGAGACATGGCTGAAATAAGATTTGAAGGTGGAAAAATAGCTTAATCGAGCTTAGTAGGATGATTAGCAGCTAGACCCATAACCTATTTCGGGATTAGGGTTATGGGAGGGCTGAAAGGGTTTGGAAAAACATTCCCTTTCATTTTTTTAGCCGCCACAAACATTCCTTGAACCCTAGCAATGGTCTCCATCTTCTAAATCTATCCCTAATCACCTTTTTAATCACTAATTAAGCAAATCAACATCAGATCAAGTCAGATTAACACCAAATCAGCGTTGGAGCTGCTGCACTACATAGGAATCCATGCCAAATCAATATAAGTTTCAGACCTAACATTCATTTGTGGCTAAGGTGAGTGATTAGCATGTTTATTCACTAATTATGGCAAATTAGGGGTGATTAGTGACAATTAGTGAATTAATGACTTAGAAAAATATGTAAAAAAATTAAATATTATTTAATGTCACTGGTATAAATTTGGGTCAATTTGGATTAAGTTTGTTAATCATATTGTGAGATATAGTTAAACATGGTTAAGGGGATAATCATGGATTTTGGGTATGCTTGATCTAAAATAACCTATATAATTGATGTTTTGATCTTTTGACTGAACCTATATGTTGTTACTATTATTTGGGTTATTTTATGATTGCATAGGAAAGTTAGAATGGTTGAAAACCCCGTCGTTTGGCGAAAATAGCTTGTTGGAAAAAATTGCAGAGTTTCAGGTCTGGTTAGGAGGAAGACACGATCCGAACCGGTTAGGTGGGAGAACTGATCCGAACCGGTTAGGAGGGAGACCTGAACCGAACTAGATAGGAGGAAGACCCGAACCGAACCGGATAGGAGGAGTAGAACCGAACCGAACCGAATTAGATAGGAGGAGGAGACCTGAACCGAACCAGATAGGAAGAAGGCCCAAACCGAACCGGATAGGAGGAGGAGACCCGAACCAAACCGGATAGGAGGAGGAGACCCGAACCAAACCAGATAGGAGGAGGAAACCTAAACTGAACCAAACACCAATTCGACCAAAAGACGAGATGCAAAGGGAGTCCAAATGGGAAGTATTACTCAGGATCCAGATGAGAACCAATGAATTAACTTCAGGAGTTGGGCTTTGCTGCGGGACTTGTGCAAAGGAGTTATCAATATCTATAACTTTGGTTCACCATTGAGAGAGAGGGCATGTAGATGAACCAGAGCCAAGGCTGTGTGGAATGGTTAACTCGTTAGGGTTATCGACTATGGACTAGTGCAGTGGGATCAGAGGTTGTATGGGTGGGACTCCGTCAGGGCCCCAAAGGGCAAAGTGGTCGTAGCGATAGTTGTACGGAGTTGGACTCCGTCATGGCTCCAATGAATCTAGTGATCAACGTGGTGGATATCATATGCTTTACTCACTGAGTGAGAGATGTGAGGATGATTACTATGTTTGATTTTTGCTATCACTATGAGATGCACACTCCCATTTTTACACTAATGTTACCTTAGAGTATTGTACATCTTGTGCTAACTCTTTGGTTGTAGGTCCAGGCCAGGTATGATTTCTTATACCTGTTATTGCTCTATTTAGTAGTATAGATTTGCTATCGCTCATACCAGACTTTCGACTGACCCAGAGTTTTATGTCCCTTCTTATTACTCTGGGTTCTCCTAAAAGAGCAGACTAGAGACATGTTAGGTGGTTATGCACGAGTTGCTGTCCGGAGACGAGCATGAGGCTTCCACGTACTCCCTGTGTTTTTGTTGGTCACTACTTTCGGCATTAGTAGGGTACCTCTTTTATTTCCTTTTTAGAGACAGTATTTTGAAGTTGTAATAACGGTTTGGATCATAAGCTGTATTTTAGATTCCACTACTTTGATGGATATGGTTTAGTTTTTAGCTTGTGCACTGTCTCGTCTGTTTTATATCAAGTATATTGTTATTATATTTTATTCCATGCGCTGTGAGATATACTACAGGTTCTTAATGATTCATCGTTTCAACTGTCGTTTGGTGATCGTCCCTTGCTAGTCGGACATTGGCACAGCGCATTTCGGGAAATGTCTAATGGTGCGGGGCAGCCGTTACACTTAGTATCAGAGCCTAGGTTGCATAGCTTAACTTAGGGGAAGACGTCAGGGGGAGATAGTATACATATATGAGAGCGCATATTTGTGATATTTTGGTTTTTAAAAGCTATATATATATATACACTATTTGTATATTTATGGATGAAGTCGCACTACACTGGCACCAGTAAAGAGATGGTTAATCATTTCTCTTTACAGATTGAACGATGAGCCGAAATATGAGGTGTATGATGAGGAACCCTGCATCGAAAGTTGAAGAGCGAGCGGGTTCAGGGGACAATGATGGGAATGTCCCTGATATGAGGACAAGGTTTACTGTCTTCATGCGAGAGATGCTCAGGGAGTAGTTCCAAATGCTGCTAACGGTAGTGGTGCAGGCGCCTAGAGCCGATTTCGCCAAGCTTAACAAGGATTATACTAGTCTTAGTGGGAAGTCGTTCCATGGAACGGAATCGGCCACGGAGGTGCAGGATTGGCTTGATAGTTGGGAACACATCTTTGAAGATTTGGGGATCGTTGATGCAATGAAGCGAAAGCTACCATCGCGTCAACTTCAAGGACGGGCAATGAATTGGTGGAATTCTTTAAGCAGCTACTCCCAAGGATCATGCTACTTGGAATCAGTTTTAAACTAGCTTCAGTGATAAGTTTATTCCAGCTGCTCAGAAATCAGAATTGTTCATAAAGTTTTTGAAGCTTAAGCAGAATTATAGGGCAGTCTCGGAATATATTGCTGAATTCGATACTTTATCGAAATATGGATTATCTCTTAACTGCCAAGAAGAAGAATGAGAAGTACATAACTGGCTTAGATGGGTACTTGGGGAAAAGACTTATAAACCATATCGATAAGACATTTGAATCTATTGTGGGAAAGGCATTAAGTTCGTAGAGCTTTTACCCTAAGCCAAAGACTGAGGTCGCTCTTACATCTGCAAAGGAGTCGAAACCGCGGGCAAGCTGTGAAGGCAATAAGAATTCTCAAAGTAAGAGAAAACAGAACCAAACCAAGGATGGTCAAAAAAGAAGAATAAGAAAGATATCGAGTGCTTTAGCTGTGGCAAGAAGGGCCACTATGCGAGAGTTTGTTGAGCAAAGCCAGCGGACAGGAAGTGCTTCAATTGTAGACAAGTGGGGGCATCACAAGGATAAATTCTCACTACCTTCTAAGGAGAAGCAGATCGTGAATGCATATGTTATCAAAGTTGTTCCTTCTTCGTCGAATGCCCCATCAGTGGCGGAGAAGGGAAAGGGTGTCATTATCCAATGTATGCTTTTTATTTATGATGTTCCTATTCGAGCACTGTTTGATACCAAGGCTTCCCATTCCTTCGTATCTAGTGACCTGGTAGATAGGCTGGGATTGGAACCCGAGATTGTCGATAGATCTTTAGTTGTAACGAACCCGATCGGTGGTTCAATTAGCCCTTGTATGATTTATTGTAATTTGGTCTTATCGAGTCATGGATGTGTGTGCTTGTAATTACTTTGTTTTGGGCTTTACTGGGTTTGTCATTATTTTGGGAGTCGATTGGCTCCAAAGGTATGGGGTGGTGGTAGACTGTGAGGGGTCTTCGGTGACCATTAGAGCGGATTATGGGCAGAGGGTGGCATTGGGTTGCCTACCTAGTGATGGGGTGATGGCTAGTTTTCTAAATTCCCTCAACATCCCACATGATGAGTTATCAAATGTTCCTATTGTTGGCGAGTATCCGGACATCTTCGGGGAAGTGACCGGACTTCCACCACACCGGGAGATCGAGTTTCAGATTGATTTAGTGAAAGATGCCAAACCTATAGTGATTCCTCTTCATCGTATGTTGCCAATGGAGCAGAGAGAGCTCGAGGTTCAAGCAGACGATCTTTTGAAGAAGGGATTTATTCGAAGAAGTGTTTCCAAGTGGGGAGCACCAGTTGTATTTGCGACTAAGGCCGATGGTTCCATTTGCTTATGTGTAGACTACCGCAAGTTGAACAAGGTGACTAGGAAGAATAAGTATCCTCTTCCACAGGTAGATGATTTGTTTGATTAGCTAAATGGAGAAAGAGTGTTTTCCCAGTTGGATCTCGCGACAAGATTTCGTCAGCTCCGAGTAGCAGTTGAGAGTATACCTAAAACGACATTTTAAACGCCATTTGGATTCTGTGAGTGGTTGGTCATGCCATTCGGGTTGACCAATGCACCCTCATATTTTGTTGATCTTATGAATAGGGTTTTCAGGGATCAATTAATAAGTTTGTTCTTGTGTTCATGGATGATATCTTGGTTTACTTGAGGAGAGAGGAAGAACACAAGGAACATTTGTGGATAGTGATGGAGGTGTTGAGGAAACACCAATTAAAAGAGAAATTTTCTAAGTGTCACTTCTAGAGGAGGGAAGTGAGGTTCTTGGGCCATGTTGTTTCATAGAATGGTATTGCCGTGGATCCTGCGAAGGTGGCTACAGTGCAAGATTGGTCTATGCCTAAGAATGCAATAGACGTGACAAGTTTCTTGGGATTAGCTGGATATTATCATAAGTTTATTCAAGACTTCTCCAAGATAGTGGCACCGTTAACTTAGTTGACCAAAAAGAAACAAGCTTTTGTTTGAGACGAAAGGTGCGAGAATGCATTTAAAAGTCTAAAGGAGAAGTTGACGTGTGCACCAGTGTTAGCTATTCCTAAGGGGAACGAAGAGATGATGGTATACACGGATGCTTGTGGTACCGAACTAGGTGTTGTCGGGGAGGTAGGGTTGTAGCTTATGCCAGTCGGCAATTGGAACCGCATGAGATAAGATATCCTACCCATGATTTGGAATTGGCAGCGATCGTGTTCGCGTTGAAGATGTGGAGACACTATCTCTTGAGAGAAAGATTCGAGTTGTTTACCAATCATAAGTCACTAAAATATCTTTTCTCCCAAAAGGATTTAAATCTTTGTTAGCAGAGATGGTTAGAGTTCTTGGCTTCATATGATTTCAATATCGCATACACACCCAGGAAGGGCAATGCGGTAGCTGATGCATTGAGTAAGAGACATGCCAATTTGGGGGTTATGTTTCTTGAATGGAAGCAACTGGAGTATATCGCGAGATATGATTTCAGACCTAAGTGCAAATTGAATCCAGAGATGTTAGCAAGTTTGACGATCAGACCGACTTTGATTGACCGGATCGGTTACAGTTAAAGGGACGATCCTAACCTATTGGAAATCATCTCCAAAGTAGAGATGGGTATCGATGGTAAGGAAATGAACAAGTATGGACTTGATCGAGAAGGATGGCTTTGAAAGAACGGGAGACTAGTCGCACCCAACGTTAATAGATTGAGAGATGAAGTGCTTAGAGAATGTCATCAATCGAAACTGACTATACATCCTAGTGGTAACAGGATGTATCGAGACATGAAGCAGACCTACTACTGGGAAGGGATAAGGAGAGACGTTGGGAGGTTTATATCTGAGTGCATGAACTGCTAGCTTGTTAAAGTCGAATAGAAGGACAGCTAAGTTAGCGGAATTGTATATGAAGTGGGTACTGAGATTTATCTCGGTCAAGTCGAATAGAAGGACAACTAAGTTAGCAGAATTGTATATGAAGTGGGTAGTGAGATTTCATGGCATACCTAAAGGTATTGTGAGCGACCGAGATCCATTATTTACTAATGGGTTTTGGAAGAGCTTACAAGAGACTTTAAGGTCAGAATTACATCTCAATACCGCGTACCATCCTCAAACCGACGGTCAAACAGAGGGTGAATCATATATTAGAGGATCTTTTGAGAGCTTGTATATTGGATTTTGGGGGTCATGGGATGACCATTTGCATCTGGTTGAGTTTGCATATAATTATAGTTATAAGTCTAGTATTGGTATGGCTCCATTTGAAGCTTTGTATGGAAGACCGTGCAACTCACCATCATGTTGGTTGGAAACTAGTGAGAAGTTTGTTCTCGGGCCAGATGTAATAAGAGAAACTTCAGTTAAGTTCAAGGTTATTTAACAGCGAATGAAGGCTGCCCAAGATAGGCAGAAGAGTTATGCTGATAAATGGCGAAGAGATTTGAAATTCTCCGTTGGTGACTTGGTATTCATCAAGATTTCTCCATTGAAGAATGTAATTCGATTTGGTAAGAAAGGTAAATTGGCACCAAGATTTGTTGGTCCATTTCCAGTTCTCGAACAAGTTGGGAATTTAGCGTATAAAGTTGGATTACCTGACATGACGACGGGAGTGCACAACGTATTTCATGTTTCTCAGTTAAGGAAGTTCGTGCATGATTCTGATATGACTATTTCACCAGATCAGTTGGATGATATCGAGATAGAACCCGAGGAAGTTGGAAACCGCAGATTGGTTTGTATTGTTGGACAAGATACGAAGCAACTTCGGAGGAAGACGGTGAAACTGGTTAAGGTCCAGTGGGGTGGTAACGAGAATGATTGTACTTGGGAAACCAAGGATAGCATAAGGAAGTCATATCCAGAGCTCTTCGACTGGTAAGAATTTAATCATGATAGGGTTATTTCCTTGTTAGTAAACCGCATGCTAGGATAGACTCGTTGCGTTCATTATATTTGTTTGATTGTTTGTAAATGGTTGATATGCATGCGGGACACTATTGTATGCTTCTTGGTTAAGGAATTTTAGGGGCGAAATTTCTTAAGGGGGGCAGAGAGTGTAACGACCCGCATTCTACATATCGGAGGATCGTAGAATATTTATTTTATTTATACGAAGTCGTATGGTCGTGTAACATTGGGAAACGACTATTGGGGTCATTTCCCACATCCATGATCTTTGTCGAATTTTAAATGACCATTTTGCCCCTGACGAATATAGTTTTACCTATAAATCTCAACTGGTAAGGAATTTTGACCTAAAACCACTTCCATTGGATTTGGATGATGGTTTCCCATTCCGTAGAGCGGTAACATTAATCAAACGGGCTTACCGTTTGAGAGATACGACTGAAATAAGATTTTAAAATGGAATAACAGCTTAATCGGGCTTAGTAGGGTGATTAGCAGTTAGGCCCATAACCCATTTCGGGACTTGGGTTATGGGAGGGCTGAAAGGGTTTGGAAAAACATTCCCTTTTATTTTCCTAGCTGCCACAAACATTCCTTGAACTTTAGCAATGGCCTCGATCTTCTAAATCTATCGCTAATCACCTTTTTAATCACTAATTAAGCAAATCAACATCAAATCAAGTTGGATTAACACCAAATCAGAGTTGGAGGTGCTGCACTACATAGGAATCCATGCCAAATCAATATAAGTTTCAGATTTAACATTCATTTGTGGCCAAGGTGAGTGATTAGCATGTTTATTCACTGATTATGGCTAATTAGGGGTGAATAGTGATAATTAGCGAATTAATGACTCAGAAAAATATGGAAAAATATGTGAAAATTCTAAAATATTATTTTATGTCACTGTTATAATTTTGTGTTAATTTGGATTAAATTTGCTAATCCTATTGTTAAATATGGTTTAACATGCTTAAGGGGAAAATCATGGATTTTGGGTATGTTTGATCTGAAATAACCTATATGCTTGAAAAGTTAGAATGGTTGAAAATGTCGTCGTTTGGCGAAAATAACTTGATGGGAAAAATTGCAGAGTTTCTGGTCTATTTAGGAGGAAGAACCAATCTAAACCGGTTAGGAGGGAGACCTGATCCGAACTAGCTAGGAGGGAGATCCGAACCGAACCGGATAGAAGGAAGACCCGAACCGAACCGGATAGAAGAAGGACAACTGAAGTAGATAGGAGGAGGAGACCCGAACCGAACCGGATATGAGGAGGAGACCCTAACCGAACCGGATAGAAGGAAGACTCGAACCGAACCGTATAGGAGGATGAGGCCCGAACCGAATCGGATAGGAGAAGGAGAACCGAACCGGACCGGACAGGAGGAGGAGACCTGAACTGAACCAGATAGAAGGAAGAGACCCAAACTGAACCAAACACTAATTCGACCAAAACACGAGATGCAAAGGGAGTTCAAATGAGAAATATTACTTTGGATCCAGATGAGAACCAACGAATTAACTTCTAGAGTTGGGTTTTGTTGCGGAACGCGTGCAAAGGAGTTATCGATATCTATAACTTTGGTTCACCAATGAGAGAGGGGGCATGTAGATGAATCAGAGCCAGGGCTGTGTGGACCGGTTAACTCGTTAGGGTTATTGACTATGGACTAGTGCAGTGGGGTCAGAGGTTGTATGGAGTGGGACTCCGTCAGGGCCCCAAAGGGCAAAGTGGTCATAGCGATAATTGCACGGAATTGGACTTCATCATGGCCCCAATGGATCTGGTGATCAAAGCGGTGGATATTGTATGCTTTACGCACTGAGTGAGAGATGTGATGATGATTGCTATGTTTGATGTTTGCTATCACCATGACACACACACTCCCATTTTTATACTATATGTTAGTGTTACCTTAGAGTATTGTACGTCTTGTTGTGCTAACTCTTTGGTTGCAGGTCCAGGTCAGGTATGATTTCTTATACCTGTTATTGCTCTATTTAGTAGTATAAATTTGTTATCGCTCATACCAGAATTTCATCTGACCTAGAATTTTATGTCCCTTCTTATTACTCTGGGTGCTCCTAAACGAGTAGATTAGAGACATGTTAGGTGGTTATGCACGAATAGCTGTCCGGAGACGAGCACGAGGCTTCAACGTACTATATACATATATTCTCCCTGTGTTGTTGTTAGTCACTACTTTGAGCATTAGTAGTGTACCTCTTTTATTTCATTTTTAGAGATAGTATTTTGAAGTTGTAATAATGGTTTGGATCATAAGCTGTATTTTGGATTCCGCTACTTTGATGTATTTTTTTAGTTTTCAGCTCATGCATTATCTCGCCTATTTTATATCAAGTATGTTATTATTATATTTTATTCCATGCGTTGTGAGATATACTACAGGTTCTTGACGATTCATTGTTTCAACCCTCTTTTGGCGATCATCCCGTGCTAGTGGAATATTGACACAACGCATTTCGGGGAAATGTCTAATGGTGCGAGGCGACCGTCACAGAGATTTACCCTGCTAAACCCATTGATTAACAAATTCTATATGTACCATTTTTTCAGTTTCCATATCCCAATATTTTCCTGAAATATCTTGCACTATTTCTCGCACTTTCATAACAACGTCAAGTATAATTTTCAGATTATACAGAACTCCATTTAACATCCAAAATGATCCCATATAATGATTATTTAAACTCTAAGGCTATCAATTAAAATATTAACCGCAGATGTTGAAGTTGAGAACAAGAGTAAATTTCTTACCCTCTGTAAATTGAATTCGACATGGCAGATCTACTAGTTCAGAAGATTGGTTTATGGAGAAATCAGGTGTTATTTCACCGATATGTCTATCTTGTTTTCAACATCTGGAACATAGTGATTGTAAATGCGAGAATTGAAATCGCAATTTTCCTAGTGGTCCCTGATTTTGGACTGATGGTGTAATTAAGATTTTGAATTGAAATCGCAATTAGGGATCTGAATTATTTTGAAAATTTAGAGTGAAAACGAAATGAAAAGTTTAGCTGCTGAATGAAAATTAAGGTGTAAATTAGAAACTGTCGAGGTGTAGATTGATGGTATGGATTGACGGTTGAGATTTTGTTTTGAATGATGGTGTGAATCGCTGAGGTGTCAATTTTTTTTAATTTTTTTTAATTTGTTTATATCTATAGCTACTGCAACACAATTGATATCTATGCTAACACCTTGAAGCGTGCGTTGCAATAGACAAAAATCAGCATAGCTGTTGCAACATTTTAGCAGGCAACACCTTCGACTTTCGTTGCAGTAGGCCATCTATGGTGTGGTGCTAAAATTATAAAATTATAATGTTAATCATACTTCCATATGATGCATGTGTATATCAGGTAATGTACAATGATGTTGGTGTTAGTTCACATGTAAGGAAGCATGATAAGGTTTTGAATGTCATACTCGAAGTCACATATTACCATGCATTGGTACAACAAAGAAATTTTATACATGGATTTGTTTCTAGATGATTGATTGTCTTTTAACAATATAAATTATTAATGGGTCAGTTTGTCCCAGGTCCCTAAAAGGTTTTGAAATTAGGCTTACATCTCTGTCTTATTTTTTTTTATAAATTAGGTACCTATTTTTCAAAAAACCATCAAGAAAAAAAATCAAGTAAATTCCTCATTAAATACAACAACTAATCGTTATCAAATTCAGGTATTAAAACCACCAAAAAGCGCATCAAAAACAAAAAGAAAACAAAAAACATGAATTTGCAGTACTATGCATCAAACGATGCATTTATTTGCAATTGCTGCATACATTTCTACAACAATTGCAGTTATGCATCAAATGCAGTATTACTGCAGAAATGTAAGCAGTAATACTATAATAAATGCCTCGTCTGATGCATTAATTCAATCCTGACCTGTTTTTTTCAAGCATACACCTTTTAAGCACTATTTCTTACATTTCAGCATTTATAAGTAATAAATGCATACATGTCAGCACATATTCATAGGCCTTCATCTATTTTAACTTTTATGCATACATTTATGCATTTTTTTTACAGAAAAATGCATACATTTCTGCAACAATCCATAGGTCTTGCAAAATAGTTCATCTTTATATGCATACTTCTTAGCAAGTATCACAAATATAAGCATAAATGTGTGCATATATTCATCCAAATTTTCAATATAAGCTATATATAAATATATGCATACATGTATGCATATATTGAGTATAATTGCATACTTAAACGAAATTTCTTAAGCTTTTTTCTGCATGCTTCTGGGAATATTTGCGATTTTTTTAAAACACCAGCACCTAAAAATTTCTGGAAAGATGTAAGTACCCAAAATAGGGACCCGCTTTCGGAAAAAAAAGTGAGGGGTGGAGAGGCGTTACGGCAAACTTGAAAATAGGGATGAACACTAATTTTCACATTATTAATTATATACGTTGCTGATAAACAAGTATTATACTTAAAACACTAATAAAGTAATAATTATTTAGCTTTAAATCTTACTAAAAAAGAATTAATCTAACTTTTAAATAAAAAACTATTAATTATTACATCTTTGTTAAAATAAAAATTAATTAACTATAAACATTATTATAAAATTATTGTAAATACCTTTATTTGAATAATTTTTAAATTTAAAATATGATTTATAAATAAATTAACATTGTTACTAACTGTTCCATTTTTAAAATATCATGAAATAAATAAACAACGATTTTGAAATATTTATTTCAAATGAACATAGTGACTATAGTTTTATGATGATTACATTTATCTCTAAGATACCATAAGCAACTACAGCCAAAGTTCAATAATTTACACATTTATTCCGTAAGGCTTAGTAATCAAAATGATACTTAAATATGCTATCATATATTTAGTTTATCCCTTAGTTAGCATGCTACTTGTATAAACAAACATGTGTAAATAAGAAAACAATTAGCAATTAAAATCTATTTTAATGCTTATTCAATACAAATTAATTGGCATAAAATGAATGTCCAAATTAATTTAAATAACAAAACAAGGATTTATTCTGCTAACATAATGTCAATTAAATTAAGTTTAATCAATTTTTAAACGGTGTTTATTTGGCCAAATAGATAACATATGATTTAGATTAACTAGTTATTATAATGTAACCCAATTAATTTATTCAACCATTCACATAAAATCAAATACTTGAGATAAATTTGGAATATATAATAAACTCAAGCATATCTAACAGTAATTCGAGAGGCTATATCGTCATGCTAAATCAGATTCAAACAAACTAAAAACATTACAAGATGCAATATCAAATCCTAGAATTAATTCAAAAAACTTACCAATCTGGTCAACTCAAGCAAACAACCGATAATATAATAATTTTTCAAACTCAAAAACCAAAAATTTACAAAATCAAGAAAAAATAACAAATGTTCTAATATATTATATTTTATGCTGGTAAATTCAAATAAGTGAGTTTTACTCACCATCGTTTTGTTGAATTCTGAGCGAAGTTTGAATTTGCTAAAATTCTAACTAGTCCAAAAGCAATAAATCCAATTTCAGAACATTCCTACAACACGACTGACTGTGTTAGATTTGTATATTATATAAAGAAGTTATGAGTTTAATAACTTTTTGACTGAATTAAATAAATTAATTTCCACAATCGTTAAAAATTAACTATACTCATAGCTAACGGGCTAAATTTACTATCATTAAAAGTTTACTATACTCGCAGCGAATGGGCTAAGCCCAATACTCAAATCCGACCCCTTAAACCATGCTTATTCTTCAATCCAAATGTCTGTAGCATCTCCTTTGTAGCCACCGCCTTCTACCTTTCCTCTCTTCCTCTCTACTCAACAAAAACTCCATTTGATTCCACCATTCTCTCCATCTCTATAAGCTTCACCATTCTATGATTTCTATCACTACCACGTAGCCTCTTGTCCCCTCCACAAAAGCGCAATCCCCTATACCGATGCATGGCCCAGCGTGTCGCATGACACAAACAAGCACAAAAACCCACCATTAAATCGTCGGAGTTGCTACTTGATGCTTGGAACGAGAATCCAGGCTCTGATTCACCTCACGTCGCCTAGATTCATTGTGAACCCAAGCCCTAGTTTCTGCACCATTACTGACTTTGGCTAAAAACTAGATTGCACCAATGAATATGGGTATGGATCTGAAGAGGGCACCCATACGAACTCAAAGGTGCTCTCTTTAATAATTTCATATTTTTATTTTGCTTGTTATTGATTTATAAAGGAAGAGGCTTCTTCTTTTTTTCTTTGCTAGCTTTTGATAGAAGAGGAGGTCCCTATTTCATAAATGGAAAGCTTATTATTCTAAAAAGGTGGTGCAAGAAATTAGTGCTTGATAAGGATTTGATAAGTACAATGCCAATATGGATAAGGATACATGAATTAAGCCTAAATTATGGGATAAAGAAGCATTTAGCACTTTCGCTAGTGTTGTGGGGATTCCACTAAAATTAGATGAACAGACAGCAAAGGAAACTAGATTGAGTTATGCTAGGATACTAGCGGAAATAAAAGCAGATGTAGATCCCCCTATTGAAGCCACAATCTACTTACATGATGGGGAAATTATTTCTCACCGATTACGTATGAGCAGATACCTGGTCGATGCAAGGTTTGTAAATGCTTTGGCCCTTCAACTAAAGTCTGTTATAGCAATAAAGATGTTATAGAAAAGCCAAATGCATTTTCAAACCATGCTGATTCAGAAGGTGATAATAGCATTGATATCAACTCATACGGGACTCAGCTTAAAAGTTCAGATCCTACGAATTTTCCTACATCTATAGAGGAAGATAACACAGTTATTAACCCATTGGCAATTCCAGATATAGGTGGTTCAAATCTGAATAATTCTACAGAAAATCCCAAGAATTTGTCAAGATTTCAGAAAATCTACAAACTGATATTGCTTCTACCAAATCTGTGGATACTATTAAATTAGCACACACAAAAAAGACAGAGCATAATATCACAATTAGCAACAGTGGAAAAAAATGCAGATGGGAAAATTGGAAGACAGGTCATTGGATCCTCCTCCCATATGAAGGATGCAAGATTATATACAAATTCTGATACTATAAATTCAATTACAAAGGAGAATGAGCAAATTTCCACCATTTTTGCTGCTGACCCAATTTTCACTAACTCCGGATTGCCATCTTATAACCTCACTCCCTCTAATCACTCATTCTCTAAAGTTGATATCCAGAATGTTGTTAATAAGTTCATAGCCTCCTCTACAACAACTGCTAAACCTGCAATTCAGAAAAGAAAGAAAACCAGAATCAGAAGCCTTTCTGATATAGGTGTTATTGAAGAAGTGAAGGATTAAAAAGACCATGACTTCAGGAAAAAATATATTGAGAAAAATCCTAATTGGGAAAAGCAACTAAAAGCCACTGACAAGACCAATTTTAAGAAAAGTGGAAAACAGTCAGATGGGAAGGGGGGCAACAACAAGCAAAGTGGCCCACTGTAGCTTGCAATATATCCTTTGATATCCTTTTTTATTACTTTTATATAGTTTATATGGATATTATTGCCTGGAATGTTAGAGGTCTTAACTCTCCTTGTACCAAATTAGATTTGCTTAATTTTTTGAGCATGAATAAGCCTAGTATTATTGGCTTGCTTGAACACAAGCTCAACGATATTAACATTGATAGCTTTCATAAAAGAAGCTTATCAAATTGGCACATGATTAATAATAATAGAATGGGGGTAGTGGTAGAATTCTTGTTCTTCATAATCCTAATATTTGGTCTTTAATTAGTTATTTTATTGATTTTTAGTACATTCATTGTAGTTTTAAAAATAAAGGTGGCTTTATTTTAAAAATCACTTTTATTTATGCCTCTAATCTAGAAACGAAAAGGCATAAACTATGGAACTGTATTGAACAATTCAGTATTAATATGAACTATCCTTGGATCATTATTGGGCACTTCAATACCGTGTTTCATGTTTTTGAAAAAAAAGGTGGAAATCCAATTCCTTTTAAAAAACTTGAGAAAATCGCTAACTTTATTTTAAAGTCTGGTTTGATTGAGCCCCCCATCAGTGGAACTAAATTCACCTGGAAATCAGGTGAATTTAGAAACATCCACTGTAAATTAGATAGGGTCTTATTTAATCAGATTTTTATTAGCACTTTTTCTAAGGATTATTGTTGCACTTTACCTCAAAATTCAAGTGATCACACTTTTATTCAGGTTACTTTTTGTAACACCCCGTATTTATGTTAATACTAATATTCACAAATTAAAAGAATTAATATTGAGAATTTGCACGAAATAGCCTTAAAAAGGCATATAACAAATTTGAGATATGTGAATTGCCTTAAAAGGCGAAAAATGGAGTTAAGACATTAATTGGAAAATTAATGTGTAGAAATGGTCATAAGTTAATTATGGATTAATTTGAATCCATGAATAGGTGCGTGTGTGTGTATATATATATATTTATATATATATGGGCAGTTAATGTAAACATGAATATAAGTTTATTAATTTGCTGAGTGTTTGCTGAGTCACTTCTGACTCATTGCGGAGTCAATAAGATAAACCCCATCTGGTCTGAATGGATGCGGTTATTTCTAGGTTAAATCTAATGGCCTAAATGCATCCTAACACCTATAAATAAGTGGGTAGACTCTAACCCTAAATCACTTGAAAAATTGGAGAGCTACCGACATGCCGTTGCCATGGAGTTCAGCGTAGCCGTCACAAACTAAAGAAGAAGGAGAAAGCCTAGCCTACAACTAAATCTACTCAACAAACAAATTAAATCAAACACTCTTTCTATTTCTCTTCTTTCACGATTGTGAGTATGATGAATCTCACAATATTATTATAAAATAATTTGATTAAGTTATGAATGGATCACAAGAAAGTGATATGAATTGTTATGTATTTGTAAATTATGTTGTGGATCTCTTGTTATGCTATTATGTTATCATATATATGTTGTTATGTTGTAGTGATTATGTTGTAAATAATCCTATGCTATGTCATATGTGATTAATCATGCTATGCTATGTTATAAATCATGTTATGCCATGTTGTAAATCATGCTATGCCATGTTGTAAATCATATCATGCTATGTTGCAAATTATGATATGCTATGTTGTAAATCTTATATATGTTGTAGATCTCATATTATCACATATGTTGAAATACTTATGTTATATGATAATGATGTCATGTTAAGTTGTGTTGAATCATACAAGTTGTAAAATCATGATGTTAGTATTTATGCGAATTGGATCATGTTTAAAGTTTATGTTTTTTTTATAATAGATCTTGATTATGGGAATTTGCCTATTGGGTTAGGTGTACCCATATACATGAATCTACAAATTAATTGGATCTTGAATATGGGAATTTTCCTATTAAGTTAGGTGTACCCATATACATGAATCTATGATTAAATGAATTTTGATTTTTGGGAATTTGCCTATTGAGTTAAGTGTACCCATATAAAACCATATTGTTAATGATGTTGATTCACACATGTCCTATACAAGTTTATGAAATTTGATCAAAATCATATTATGTGAATTATGAATAAGTTGACACCCTTAGATCCATGACATGTATAACCTTATGCAAGTTGTAATGTATGCAAGTTTTACCCCTTGTTATGATTTATTTAGTCACATATATATGTTGTTGTTGTGAATATTTTCTTTTATGCTATGAGTTAGACTAATAGGGTCTAGCATACATTTTGCGAATAAACGTTCAAACGTGGGGTAGGGGTAATATTAGGAAATTAATAAATTGGGGTGCAATTGATATGATTTTGCATGCCTTAAATGGATGTCCATAATTGAGTCAATTATGGACATTATTAAATTTGGAATTAATTAATAATTCAAGTAGGGAATTATTAAAATTGGGGAAAGTGGATTATTAATAATAATCAATGCTTAGGACACGAGGTTGGACCCGTTTGTGACGTAAACCTGCCCGGACCCGCCCGGCAAATCCAGTAGTCACAAATGTCGGCCCAATGTGAGAGGTCCTAGGCCCAAACTAAAGCATAACAGTTGTAAAGACACGAGGTTAGACTCTTTTGTGGTGTAAGACTGCCCGGACCCGCCCGGCAAATCCAGCTGCCATAAATGCCAGTCTAATGTGAGAGGTCTTTATGAGGTTATGGCCTTAATGAATTAAGAAATACTTAGCCAGATAATCATGTAAGGTGGGACATGGGGGTTAAGTAGGTGCCTTGGGTGGCATGAGGAATCTAGTGGTTGCCTTTAGAGGCATTTGAAATACGATTAGACTTAACCAAATACACATGTAAATGAACATGACTAAGTGGGTTAAGTGGATGGACTAATGGGACAAGCTTAGGTGGAATGCTTGTGGGAAATAATGGGGGCCCATTTCAACCAGTATCCCAAAACGTATCTTTGTGGGCTCGACCCAAGTCGAGGACGGGACACGCATACTGGGTTTGACTATAAGAGGCCAAAACATGGAGCGGTGGCAACGCAAGTCCAACGAGTTTCATATGCGTGTGTGGACCCGGGCTGGTAGGTAAGACGTTGTTGCATCGTGTAGGTATAAGCCTTGCATCTCCGTTATATCGGGTTGCCACTTTAAGGGAATGATACACCCCACTGTGGGGCCAGCACGGGTATCTACGAGTAGGGAGCCGATCGAAAATTGGAAAGTGGGGTACACCTAGTGGAGATAGGGGCAGGCGGCACCTATGTAGTCAGCTAGGAGTACGTAAAGCCATTAAGAAAGTTTCTAAGTGAAGCTAAGTGGAATCAATCTTTAGGGTGACTGGTGTGGTGCAGTATAGTGTTTATCCTTTAGTATTTAGGAGCGCCTATAACGTTTCCTTTAGCGATTGTCTATGTCCTTAATCTGCTCTTTCATAGACATTTCCTTGTTTTCCAGCTTATGCCTTAGCCCAGTTATTTTGATAATAGTATTGTAGAATTATCATACTCGCCAGACTTTATGTCTGACCCCCTCTTTTCTATCTTTTTTTCTCCCTTCAGGTCCTCAGGTTGGGCCAAGTTCGAGTGGAGTCTGATTGGATTGCTTATCTCTTGGAAAGCTTGAACTGCTGAAGTAAAGTCCAGCTTGTTATCTTTCTTTTTAATGGCTATTTATGTAATGGGATTATGTACTTGTTTTATCAAGATAGATATTGTACTTGACTTTGACTATGGTGTTATGATGTAATCAAACATGTTTTGACTTCTGCTGCAACTGAAATAAAGTTTTTAAATTTCCAAGTACTATTTTATATCTGTCTTGTTGTAATTTTACTGTTCTATATTCACCTAAAACCTCCATAGAAGTTAATGCATTCCCTTTGTGAGTGACAATAATGGACGTGGGGTGTTACACGTGGTATCAGAGCATAAGGTTACCAGAACAGATAAAAGTTTTAGAAAAATATGTTTCTAAAGTATTTTTGGAAGAAGTGCTTTCAAAAACATGTTATTTAGAGAAAGTTTTTATGAAAAACATAATCCCAAATAGCCATATCCTTATCTTTATCTTTCGAATTCTCCATTTTGAATCTTTCCTTTTTCGTTTCAGCATGGCTGAGGATCTTAATCTCCCAGAAGGTGTGACGGTTCCAGGGTGGTTTAGGAGATATTTGGAGGCTAGGGCCACCACTGCAGGCCCAGCAGATGCTCCTCCACCCCCAGTTGCACCCATTCCTCCTCCTCGTGTTGACACTTTTGCAAAGACGTGCAAGGAATTTAAGGCTATGGGAGGAAAAACTTTTCAAGGGACTGAGACGTTTGTGGAGGCCAGAGACTGGCTTAAGGAGACTGAGGAATTGTTGGATATCTTTGAAGTGGAAGATGGGAGGAAAGTCCGTTTAGCTGCTTGGTTAATGAAGGGAGAGGCCTCGTTTTGGTGGGAGGTCACTAACGGGGAACGTACAGTTGATTCATGGGCGGATTTCAGACGAAGGTTTGAGGCAAAGTTTCTTTCAAGGGCAGAGGAGAATTTAAATATGGAAAAATTCCTGACATTAAAGCAAGGGAGCTTATCAGTGAAGGAATATGTCAATAAATTTAATCAGTTAGCAAGGTTTGGCTTGGAGTTGGTGAACACGCCAGAGAAGAAAGGTTTGAGGTTCGTTAGAGGCTTGAATGAACAGTTGCAAGGGTTGGCTATGACCCACATCCCTATGGGAGCCACCTTTGAAAGGCTAGTAGAAATGGCACTTATGCATGAGGATAAGGCAGTTGAAAAAAAGGGGATCAGAAGAAACCCCAACAGCAAAATAAGAAGGGTGGTAAAAACAATAATGGCAAAGGGAAGAAGAGATGCTTCAATTGTGGGACGCCTGGCCATCTCAGCAAAGATTGTAGAAAGAAAAAGAAGACTGGTTGTTTTCATTGTGGAGATGCGGGACATTTGGTGAAGGACTGCCCAAAGAAGGGGCAGAGGGCAGGGTCTACCTCGGGAGGACAGGTGCAGGCTCTTATGGCACCAGGGCAGGCAAGGGGGCAAGTTCAGGCTATTGCGGCCCCACCGCTGCAAGAAAGAGGTAAAACAATTTCTGTTGAAAGCTTAGTTTTTCTGTTTGATCATCCTGTCCGTACCTTATTCGACTCTGGCGCATCTCATTCGTTTATCTCTGCATCATTAGTTGAATTACTGCACTTGAACACCAGTTTAGTAGAGGATCCCTTGGTTGTTTCAAATCCAATTGGGGGTTCGGCTCGTTTGACCATGATATGTTTGGATTTGAAAATCTCTATACTTAGCGTTGAATTTAGATGTGATGCTTATGTATTGGGCTTCACGTGCTATGGGCTAATTTTAGGAATGGATTGGTTATCTAGAAATGGGGCCATTCTTGATTGTGAAAGGAGAGTAGTTAGGCTTGTGACTCGCCTTGGTAATGCTCTCGACATCTTTTGTAATCCCATAAATTCCGTTATGCTAAGTTATCTTGAATCGCTTGACGCGTCTGTAGAGAATCTGCGATCGGTAGAGGTGGTCTGGGAATATCCGGGTGTGTTTGAGGAGGTGAAGGGCTTACCTCCAAAGCGGGAGATAGACTTTTGAATTTATCTTGTGGATAATGCTAAACCCGTATCTTTGCCAGTGCGCCACATGGCTCCTCGTGAAAGGAGGGAACTCAATAAGCAAGTGAAGGAGTTGCTTGAGAAGGGGTTCATAAGATGTAGTATATCGGAGTGGGGTGCTCCAGTAGTATTTGCCACAAAGGCGGATGGGTCCCTTAGACTTTGTGTGGACTATAGAGAACTAAACAAGCTTACTAAAAAGAACCGACACCCACTGCCGAGGATTGACGATCTCTTTGATCAGTTAGTTGGCGCCTCAGTGTTTTCGCAGTTGGACTTAGCCACTGGCTTTCATCAACTGAGAGTGGCTGAGGATAGTGTAGATAAGACTGCTTTTAGGACTCCTGACGGATTCTATGAATGGCTAGTGATGCCCTTTGGTTTGAAAAACGCCCCCGCATATTTTTTTGATTTGATGAGTAGGGTGTTTAGGGAGTACCTTAACAAATTCGTGGTAGTCTTTGTGGATGACATCTTAGTCTTTTCTAAGAATGAAGAAGAGCATGCCCTACATCTTAGGGAAGTATTGGAAACCCTTCGAGCGCATAACCTTAAGGCAAAATTTTCTAAGTGTCACTTCTGGAGGAAAGAAGTACAGTTCTTAGGGCACGTGGTTTCCAAGGAAGGGATAGCAGTGGATCCCGCAAAGGTGGTGGCCATCCAAGATTGGAAGGTCCCTAAAAATGTAACCGAAGTAAGAAGTTTCTTGGGGTTGGCTGGCTATTATAGGAAGTTTATCAAAGACTTCGCAAAAATATCAGCTCCATTAACACGGTTAACGAAGAAGAACCTGGTTTTTACGTGGGACGAAGATTGTGATGATGCGTTCCAACGTTTAAAGAGAGCCTTAACTTCAGCCCCAGTCTTAGTGCTGCCAGACGGGAATAAACCGTTTACCGTCTATACTGATGCTTGTGGGACGGGACTTGGCGCGGTCCTCATGCAAGAGGGAAGAGTAATAGCCTATGGTGGAAGGCAGTTGAGGGTTCATGAAAAGAACTACCCTACGCATGACCTTGAGTTAGCCGCAATTGTTTTCGCGCTTAAGTCTTGGCATCACTATCTTCTTGGTGAGAAATTCGAACTGTTCACTGACCACAAATCATTAAAATACTTATTCTCTCAGAAGGATTTGAATTTAAGGCAGCAACGGTGGATGGAATTCTTAGCCTCCTACGATTTTGAAATAGCATATACCGCGGGCAAGGGTAACGTGGTAGCAGACGCCTTAAGTAGGAAAAGGTTGTCCTTGAGTCCGTTGTTTGTTGAACGACGAAGCTTAGAATTCATCTCCATGTTTGACTTTAGACCCTCCGTTGACCTAGTACCTGGTTTGTTAGCATCCTTGGAGGTTAGACCTACACTTCTAGGACGAGTTGGTGAGGCACAGCAAGACGACCCACAGTTGGTTGAGATAGTAGAAAAACTCAAAGGAGGGGAGTCGTCTAGCCATCTTCGTAGGTATACCCTAGACGATAAGGGTTGGTTACGAAGGGATAATAGACTTTGTGTACCACAAGGCGAAGACTTAAGGAAGGCCATTCTTGATGATGCTCATCGCTCAAAGATGACCATTCATCCCGGCGGAGACAAGATGTACAAAGATATGAAGCGGGTTTTCTTTTGGGCCGGTATGAAAAAGGATGTGGCCGAGTACGTCGCTAGATGCTTGGTGTGCCAACGAGTAAAAGCGGAACAAAAGAAACCCGGTGGGTTGCTTCACCCATTGGAAGTTCCACTATGGAAATGGGAAAGCGTCTCAATGGATTTTGTGGATGGATTACCAAGATCAAGGAAGGGTAATACGGGGATTTGGGTTATAGTAGATAGACATACTAAGAGCGCCCATTTTATTCCCGTGAAAAGTAAGAGGACTGCTCCGTGGTTGGCTTCTGTATACATATATGTAATTGACGGAGTGGATCCCAAATGGAGAACTTCTCACTAAAATTATTTCTGTAGAGTTATTTATTTTGTAACTGCATATATGAACTGCTCCCCGTCGTCCACAGACCATAGACGAATTGTGTGATTGTATTCTGTGTGAAAATTGATTATGTTCTGAAATGGACTGTATAAAATATTCATATGTTGAATAAAATATTTGAAGAATAAAAATATCATTTTTATTGTATAAATGGACTGTATGAAATATTCATGTGTTGAAACAAATTATTTATCTTTAAAAATATAATTTTTGACAGATATATGAATAAAATAAATATTCATTTACAAATCAGACGATTTGTTTATGTACACCCATTTGACTGATATGGATTGGGACGATAAATTTTACACGTCGCCCAACTGCACCAATAATATTCAGTATTTGTTGGTTGAAACCCCACACGGGTGTTGGGACGATTTTTGGCGTACACTAATCCCAATTGTTTAGTTGTACGTCAATCGATTGGTTGACATGCTGTTGTAAGCATTAAATATTTATATTTAATGCTTATACAGTGTAGAATGCACTTTGGATGATGGTTCACTGTTTATCGTGGCTGATGTATACATGTGTTGTATGAAATCCATATAAATAACATTATATGGTAATTGACTGTGTCTGATTCCAATTCAGAACGAACGAATATTTTAAAATAATGCGTATTTAAAAAAAATATTCAGAAAAGAATCAAAATATGATTATGATGTCTAATTTGGGATGGACACGAATATATTTAAATATATAAAGTCGTGTTGATTAGATTAACGCCATTTTGACGTAAACGATATTTATATCGATTTTATTCATTTTTATAATGAATATCGAAAAGAAAGCGATTTCAAAATCTAATGTTCTGAAAATATTGTCATTTATATATTAATGATATGGAATATTCAATTTTGATTAGAAATTGAATATGAAGTTGAAATCATTTTGAAAACGATTTATAAAATACGTTTTAAATGGAAATCGACGAGATATATATATACATATATAATATAATGGCCTGAATAGAACGCGTCGCGCTACGACAGTTCGCAAATTTCGACCATTGACTTCGAATGGACATTACGAGAGATCCAACCATCGGATTCTCCTAAAACTAGAACCGATGGGTTCATATCGAAAAGAGATTTCTAATGAATATTAGAGATTTGAAATCTAATGGTTGGACTTGGAATTATGTCCAAATCAAACTTGGAAAAGGTCAATATAAATGCAGTTCGATGGCCGTTTACAGAAATCGACTTTACGGGCCTTGTTAAAATTATTAAAAATATCAATAATTAGGGTAAAATCACAAGAAATGATTTTGAAAGAATTAGGATGAAAAATTCCATATTTGAGAAGATAAAAATAGATTTTCATCAAAATGAACTAGCAAGAACTAGAATTATAATCCAATTATTTCAAAATAAATAAATTGGATTTGAAATGGTTTTAAAAATAATCAGAATTTCCAATTTATAAATTGGAATGGATTTGAATCGAAATTATCTTCGGAATATTCCGATATTGGATTCTGTAATTATACGGGCATTGTAGAGGAATTTGGAATATATATATATATATATATCGTTATTCACATATGATGTTTGTTGAGTTCAGAATTTGACATTGAATATAAGACGATATATTTTCTATTCAGAGTCTTGTATTTAATATCAAATGGTATTTTGGGTTTGTCGTGAACGGTGTCTTCAGTAACACTGTTCTTGAACCCCATGTGAAGAGAATAATTCTTTTTAATTAGGATTGTTACAGTTTCCAATTATATTAAATAATCGGAAGAAAATGGAATGTGAATTGGGTTTATCGTGAACTGTGTTTTTAACGATATTCGTTCTTTAACCCGATTTACAATGGAATGTGATTTGGAATTTATAAATCTTTTGTTAAGATTTAAAGGAGATGTTCCAAAGTAAAGTTTTACAATTTAACATATTAAATTGGAACTGAATGGAATTTGATTTGGTATTATTCCAAAGGAGCTTCTATAGAGGAAGACTGTTAATATATATATGGAATTTAAAAGGCTTGGCCGTTATTCCATTTATATTATTGGTTGGATATGGAAGTTCATATCGATTATATATTGGTTTTTTTTCACATGAAAATTCGATAATTAATGGAATGTGATTTTGGGTTTATCGTGATATGTGTTTTAAATGACATTAGTTCTTTGACCCAGTTAAAGACATGATTTCCTGAATTGAAAAAATCATTAAGTAA
Source organism: Allium sativum (assembly GCA_030737875.1). Classification (NCBI taxonomy): domain Eukaryota; kingdom Viridiplantae; phylum Streptophyta; class Magnoliopsida; order Asparagales; family Amaryllidaceae; genus Allium; species Allium sativum. The sequence goes on from CM060912.1 coordinate 295,807,403, forward strand.
TGATTGTTGGAAATTAAAACTGAATTAGAGTTTTAATGAATATTTAAATAGATTGAAAAGTGATTTTGATAACTAAAATTATCAAATCCAAGAAATGATCGAGGATGGAGTATCACCAGTTTTGCTCCAAGCGTTAGTTAAATCTTTAATTAGATTTGAATGTGAAATGGTAATTAATTTTACCGATAACACCATGGTGTTAGATATGAAATATTACTAGTTTTACTTCATGGGATGAATAGGTTGGGATTGGGTAATTAAAACAAATGATTACTTCGGTAAGGTTCGTTAATCTCGACTAGTTTGGATAAACCATAATTTGATATGGATTGATTTCCAAAGGAAGAATAAAGAATAAACTTAAAGAATTTATCTTTGATAAAATTAATGGGAACCTTCCCCAAAGGATATGAATATTTAAATAACAGAATATTTAGAATTGGAATGAGGCGTATGATGTGTTTTTATAGCATTTGTTTATTATATAAGCGAGTTATACAGAAAGACAGGGTTTATCCCATTCTGAATAACTGATTCGACGAACGTCGAGGATGAAGACGGTGGTTGAAGACCGGAGGTCTTCACATCGTTTGGATGATTACTGATGTCTTGATTGGGCTGTACACCCAAGACAAGGTAATAAGTGGTGATCATCCAGACGTACTTGGAGATCGACCGGATATACGAGGACCTCTCTCCTGTATTGGACATATGGGACGAGGAATAAGGTGCCTCCAGTTTCGTTGAGATCCAGAATGAACTTGTAAATGGATGTGTGTCTGACATCGGATTTCATTCTGTGTGATTGATAGACATCGGTTGCATAGCGTGAATTGCATGTGTGGCATGCTGAGATGCAAATGATCAAGGCTTCTGTTGAAAAGCAGAGTCTTGTGGTTGATGATCAAAGCACGACTTTAATATAGCATAGCTTTGTGTAGCGTTAATTCGCGAGCCTCGCACCCCGGTGTGAATCAGAAACGGGAGAGGACATCAGGGAGGGCATGTGTTTCCTTCTATCTAGGAGTGGTGTCAGCGTTTTGCAAGCCCTGACGTTTTACTTATGTGGATGATAGATAGCGAGGCGCCTATGTTATTACGGTCTCTACGGAGCCGATGGATGGTCTTTATACAGACCAGATTTACGCCCCATTGGGCAGGGAAACGCAGTGTTCAGGCATTTTAATCCACTCCGTGTGGACCGGACCTGACGATCCAAAGGCTTGATAGAGTACTTGCCTGAGGCTCGGGCTAGAGAGTCTCGAAGCGGTAAGGACGATCCCTTGCCTTGGTTCACGGATGGAAATCCAACTTCCGATACGTGACATTTCGGTTTTAATTGTAAAGCCTAGTATAGGCGACATGATATATGGTACCCATGTCGTCTAGGATTGATACATTTATATTTGAAGTTGTTTTATACACTATGCACTTATAATAGTATCAAGTGATTTGTTTTAACTTACCAAGCATGTTTGGCTATTATAAGGGAAAACCTATCCTTCAGCTTGCATTGCATTGTGTGATAGGACCTGGGTCTTATAATAGCTTCATTTTTCCAAAAAGCATTGCGCTATGATGTTATATGCACAGGTATTCTTGGGAGGAAACCCGTTCCGTGTTACACAACATGGTCCCTTGATATATATGATTTTAAAGTAAAGTTTTAAATAACTGTTTTAGTTCTCAAACCAGTCACATGACTGACCTGGAATTTATTGTTTTAACATAAACTTTGGGTGCCCCTATTTTCCACACTGGCAGCTTGTAGTTTTGATTTTACAGATTTATATTCACGGGATCCTGGTTTACAACTGGAATGATATTAGGAAAGCTCTGTATCCGTATATTCTTTTCAGTTGTGTTTTGTATTATTTTTCACTGCATTGTAACTTGTAAATCTCTGATATTTAGTAAATGTGCAATATTTATTCATACTCTGTATATTCTTGTATTCTGATGTAAATTATTGTAATAAGCAATGAAATGTTCTTCTGTTTGTGTTCTGATTTGTCGTGTTCTCAACTCAATTCGGACTTTCCTTCACGGGGAGGTTCAGGTCGTCACAAAAATAAATAAAGGAATAAACGAATAATTGTATATATAAGGAAGAAATTCAAAATTGCTTTTAATGTCCTATCTAACCAAAATGGTTAATCATTAATCATTTCCGTTTTGGATCAAGCTACAAATCAAAATTATTAATTTAGTGGTAATTAACACTTAGATATTTTTCTCTTGGCTAACTATTTCCGAAGCCGCTCAATTTTTTTTTTCAAAATCAAACAAAACATGGGAAACTAATGTTCACACAACAAAAGCATGTCTTTTATTGCCTTTCTCAAAATCTGAACCGTGAAGATCTCACAGGATACGGGTGACGAGAGTTGAATTAATGGGGACAAACAAGCGGGAAAAAAGTAGCAGCTGCAGAAGCAACTCTAAATCAAAATGAAAATAATACTAATATGTTTTTTATGTAGATATTGGTGGAAAAAATTCCTTCCATCCACGAAGCCGAACAATGGATACAAGTCAAAAAGATTACTCGGTATCAACATTTAAATTTAGCATCGAATCATTTCTCTAACTTGTTTTGATGTGCAAATTGTTTTCTAAGCCCCTGTTATGCTCTAAATCATCATATCTAGGATTCATCTGATTCCGACTAGCTTTGCTTTCGATTTGCCCAATTCACTAACTTATTTTCTGATGCATCAAAAACGCTATAAAAAAAATCAAACCGCAACATGCAAGCAAAAAATAACATACACATGCATCCATTAAAGCAACCAATACTTAAGCGGAGGCAAAGATTTTAACAGGGACAAAAAAGTGAAGCTATTAGCCATGAATCAAGCAAACAAAACCTCAGATAGGCCTTAATTGCAAATTCAATTATGGCCAATCATCGGTTTCTAGTATTTTATATAATATCATAATGCAAATTTAGGTAAGGCACAGGCCCTAACTGGGCCATGCCTGCATCCTTCCCTGAACCAATACATAAGAGTAAGGTAAACAAGCAAATTCTAACATAGATCTACATATTACACATGGGTAAGTGTAATATCTAATCAATTCGAATCATGTTTATATGTTAACATGTGATTAAAGTTAAAAAAATGTTTTATGGTTAAAAATCATTTTTGATCATGAAACATCACATCATTAATTACACTTTCCCAATAGTTATGTCAGTAACAAGAGGATGCGTCATTAATTTTACAATAGATTTACCAATGATTGTAATAGTTGGGAAATTATCTATTTCCGACAATTTTACCCTTTGGAAAGTTCTCTATTCCCAACTGTTGTAAGAATCGGTAAAACTCCCCACTACCACGGTCATAACTATTGGAAAAGCGTAATGGTTATAAGTATTACGAACTTACTTTTGTTGCATTATATATGATTAAACATCTTACCCCTATCATCACATATTATCGTATCAAATTTAAATTTATAACATAAAATATATAAGCAAATTTCGTATCCAACATATCACAAATTTTTGAAATAAGCATCAATCATACATACAACTTCAAACTTTACCACTGTAAAATGTTTGGGCTGTTACAAATGCAAAAATGAATTTTACTCGTATTTCAAAGGATGACACTAATCCAAAACGGGTTGTGTCATTTTATCTGCGTCAGTTGAATTAAAAACTGATGCAAACAGTAATATTTGTGTCATTTTCCCCAAAAAACTGTAGCAATTATTTAAAAAAATGGAGAATATACTCTGAAAAATAATTTGCGACGACTACCATCTATTACAGTAGCAAATAAGAGCATCACCAATGCTAACGTTAATAAAATGTATTGTCAATGACACGTCTGCGAATGACATTATTAAAGAAATTGTGCTCTCCAAAGCTGCTATGGGTTGCATTTTGTCAATGACGTGGCCCATAAATTATTAGACATTTTCGAATTCGTTATCTAGTTCTGGACAGCTTCTTCCACAATTTTAAACGGTACACATCACTATTTTCATTTACCAAATAAACTTCATCTTCTTTTTCCTACCGTCTTCAACCAGTCCATCTAATATTCTTCTGCCATTGTAGAGCTCTATTCTGATTCTTTCCAATACTTTTAGATACACAATAAATCCGATTTTGCTATTGCTTTTTTGTGCATGAATATCATAGCATGCGGAATTCTGTTGTTCAAGTTATTTGTTTGGCCTTTGCTAGAATGACCGGGAATTTACCGGTTAAATTCACCGAATCAGTAATTGTATGGCTCAAATTCATGGGTGGAAAACAACGGATAACAATCCAAGGGCTCCAGCATCAGCCGCAGGATTTGACTAATAAATTTGCGGTCGAATAAGCATTTTCGATTTGTTTTCATGGATTAATCATTCAAATTTAGTTAGACTGTTTTCAATCATTTATTCGGAAACATAAAACAATAGGAGCGTTACACAATTTCATATTCAAAAGCAATTCTACATTCCATACCAATCTTTTTAGCAAACGGTCAACGCACTCAAATACAAACAAAAAACAAACTACAATTAAAAGAGAAAGAATTGATATTTTCTGGCAGCAAAAATAAAACTGAAACTAGATCTACTCCAAACCATAACAATATTGATTGGCATTGACAAGTCGACTTCTACATTTTCTCTCATGTTCTTCTTTCCTCAGTCAATAGCCAAACATCTTCTACCTGTGTGGCCTGCCATCCTCAACCAACAGACCACCTTCATTGACCAACCTTCTCAACCAATTGCTCATCCTTCTTAGCCAAAAGCAGACCATCCTCAGTCACAAGCATAAGCTCTGAAGTACCATTGCCTAAAGAAGCTTTGCATGCACTTTTCTTTTGAAAAGAGTAGAATAAACAAATTGTTCACTTGACAAATGCATCAATATTGAGTAACCACTCCATGTCCATTGTTGCAACCAGAGCACCATTGCAACTCTATTAAAAGAGATAGTCTATTACATTTTTGCCGAAGCCTGTTCTGTACAATAAACCTATCGGGTTTATCTCATTACAATAATGGGCCTGGCCTGTTACTCTTTTTATGTTTTTCAGGGCTATATATGTCCATATATCATTGGTTAACAGTTTGTACAGAATTTTGCCAACATCAATAATATTGCTGCTGCATTATTCCTGCATTTACAAATTCAATTTTTCTTCAGATTTCAATTTGGTATCAGAGCATAAAACCTTGCCTAGGGGAATTCATCCGTTTTCTGTATCATGATTGGTTGTTTTTACCTATCAAAAAAGTATCATCATCTGTGCATTTTCTCGTCATTGCTTTCGCACATCATCTGAGAGTGCATATAATGCAAATCATCAGTGTTACGCCTAAAATTCTTACAAATTAAGCTGCAACTTGGCAATCTGCACTGCATTCTTTGTTTTAGCACGATCAATCACACCAAGAAGTCAGTTCAAGAAAATTAAAAAGACAACAAAATCATCAGTTTAGTGCCTCGCAGAAGTCATTCAGTGTAAACAACAAATATTTACCTCATCATTGATCATTTTTTGTTGTTCATTACCTGATTTTGCCACAACTTTCTTCTCTGGTCAACTTTAGCGTTTGTGCTGCATACAATTTCCTTTTCCTCATTTTTCGATCATCAATGTTGTTGTAATCACGGGGATGAAACCAAATCCCCTGCATCCACTACGGTGGTATAGGTCCAGAAAACGTCACTGCTGCATCTGTTCAGCAGTTGGTCAAAGCAGTGGCTAGTCCTCAAATTCAACCAATTACTGTTCACCTAGAAGAAGATAATTATCTAATGTTGAAATTACAAGTCGAAAATGCAATACAAGGATATGATTTTGAGGGATTTATTCTTTGAACTACTGTGTCATCAAAGCTCATTACCGATCAGAATAATAAGATAGTAGCAAATGAAGCTTATGCTGATTACAATATACAAGATAGACTTACAAATTCTCGGTTGTTATCATGTATAAGTGTTGCTGCCAAATAAAACATATAATGAATCGGTGCCGTCTCTCTTCAATATGCAACAAGATACTTTATATTCTTAATTAAATTATTATTAACTAATAACTTGCTTAACCAGATAAGCCGACCTTTCAAAATGCCTGCATAGACTTTTATTCCTTTGTGCTTGATTTCTTTGAACTGGAAAACACGGCTCGATGTCAACGTTATAAAAATGCCCGACCTTATATCTTCAGCCATTTGCCCTCCAGTTCGTTCCTCTATTCAAAGCCCACCTCGCTGCGTCCAACTAAATGGGCCATCATTTTTTTTATTTTTTTTAATAAATTCCACTTCTTTTCCTTAAAGCCCAAGCCTGTTGCGCATCCCCCTTCAGTTCTTCTTCTCCCTTGAACAACCCCACTACAAAAATATACCCACGCCATTCGAAAAGTTTCGAGCTCCACCACCCCATGGAGTTTTGCCAATTCAAACTTCCATAAGCTGCTTTCAGAAACAAAGAGCTGACCTTCTTTCGTCAGTTAAAAACTACAGTGAAAGATAAAAACATGTGCCTACCACATGCTATTTCCCCTCAACTTTTACGCACTGTTCTTTCTCCACCTTCCCCATATTTCGAAACTGCTCCTACGTCCTACCCATCTTCCCACGTTACTTCGTTCTGTCCTATCTTCTTTCTGTTGTCCACGAAACAAAGGGCCAACTTCTTTTGTTCACATGACCTGCTCCTCATCCCAAACTAACTGCTCTTTCCAATGAAATTCTAGTTCGCGAATTTCACCATTGACTTCGAATGGATATTACGAGAGATCCAACCATCGGATTCACCTAAAACCAGAACTGATGGGTTCATATCGAAAAGAGATTTCTAATGAATATTAGAGATTTGAAATCTAACAGTTGGACTTGGAATTATGTCCAAATCAAACTTGGAAAATGTCACTATAAATGAAGTTCGATGGCCGTTTATAGAAATCGACTTTACGGGCCTTGGTAAAATTATTAAAAATATCAATAATTAGTGTAAAATCATAAGAAATGATTTGGAAAAAATTGGGATGAAAAATTCCATAAATTGAAAAGATAAAAATAGATTTTCATCAAAATGAACTAGCATGAACTAGAATTATAATCCAATTATTTCGAAATAAATAAATTGGATTTGAAATGGTTTTAAAAATAATCAGAATTCCCAATATATGAATTGGAATGGATTTGAATCGAAATTATCTTCGGAATATTCCGATATTGGATTCTGTGATTATACGGGCATTGTAGAGGAATTTGAAATACATACATATATATATATATATATATATATATATATATATATCGTTATTCACATATGATGTTTGTTGAGTTTAGAATTTGACATTAAATATAAGACGATATGTTTTCTATTCAGAGTCTTGTATTTAATATCAAATGGTATTTTGGGTTTGTCGTGAACGGTGTCTTCAGTAACACTGTTCTTGAACCCCATGTGAAGAGAATAAATCTTTTTAATTAGGATTGTTACAGTTTCCAATTATATTAAATAATTGGAAGAAAATGGAATGTGAATTAGGTTTATCGTGAACTGTGTTTTTAACGATATTCGTTCTTTAACCCGATTTACAGTGGAATGTGATTTGGAATTTATAAATCTTTTGTTAAGATTTAAAGGAGATATTCCAAAGTAAAGTTTTACAATTTAACATATTAAATTGGAACTGAATGGAATTTGATTTGGTATTATTCGAAAGGAGCTTCTATAGAGGAAGACTGTTAATATATATGGAATTTAAAAGGCTTGGCCGTTATTCCATTTATATTATCGGTTGGATATGGAAGTTCATATCGATTATATATTGGTTTTTTTTTCATGAAAATTCCATAATTAATGGAATGTGATTTTGGGTTTATCGTGATCTGTGTTTTAAATGACATTAGTTCTTTGACCCAGTTAAAGACAGAATTTATTTCCTGAATTGAAAAAATCATTAAGTAATGATTGTTGGAAATTAAAACCGAATTAGAGTTTTAATGAATATTTAAATAGATTGAAAAGTGAATTTGATAACTAAAATTATCAAATCCAAGAAATGATCGAGAATGAAGTATCACCAGTTTTGCTCCAAGCGTTAGTTAAATCTTTAATTAGATTTGAATGTGAAATGATAATTAATTTTACCGATAACACCATGGTGTTAGATATGAAGTATTACTAGTTTTACTTCATGGGATGAATAGGTTGGGATTGGGAAATTAAAACAAATGATTACTTCGGTAAGGTTCGTTAATCTCGACTAGTTTGGATAAACCATAATTTGATATGGATTGATTTCCAAAGGAAGATTAAAGAATAAATTTAAAGGAATAAATAAATTTAAAGGAATAAATGATTACCATGGTGTTAGATTTGTCATGTTCTCAACTCAATTCGGGCTTTTCTTTACGGGGAGGTTCGGGTCGTCACAAAAATAAATAAAGGAATAAACGAATAATTGTATATATAAGGAAGAAATTCAAAATTGCTTTTAATGTCATATCTAACCAAAATGGTTAATCATTAATCATTTCCGTTTTGGATCAAGCTACAAATCAAAATTATTAATTTAATGGTAATTAACACTTAGATATTTTTCTCTTGGCTAACTATTACCGAAGCCGCTCAATTTTTTTTCAAAATCAAACAAAACATGGGAAACTAATGTTCACACAACAAAAGCATGTCTTTTATTGCCTTTCTCAAAATCTGAACCATGAAGATCTCACAGGATATGGGTGACGAGAGTTGAATTAATGGGGACGAACAGGCGGGGAAAAAGCAGCAGCTGCATAAGCAACGCTAAATCAAAATGAAAATAATACTAAAATGTTTTTTATGTAGATATTGGTGGAAAAAATTCCTTCCATCCACGAAGCCGAACAATGGATACGAGTCAAAAAGATTACTCGGTATCAACATTTCAATTTAGCATCGAATCATTTCTCAAACTTGTTTTGATGTGCAAATTGTTTTCTAAGCCCCTGTTATGCTCTAAATCCTCTTTTCTAGGATTCATCTGATTCCGACTAACTTTGCTTTCGATTTGCCCAATTCACTAACTTATTTTCTGATGCAACAAAAAGGCTATAAAAAAATCAAACTGTAACATGCAAGCAAAAAATAACATACACATGCATCCATTAAAGCAACCAATACTGAAGCGGAGGCAAAGATTTTAACAGGCACAAAAAAGTGAAGCTATTAGCCATGAATCAAGCAAATAAAACCTCAGATAGGCCTTAATTGCAAATTCAATTATGGCCATTGCAAATTCAATTATGGCCAATCATCGGTTTCTAGTATTTTATATAATATCATAATGCAAATTTAGGTAAGGCACAGGCCCTAGCTGGGCCATGCCTGCATCCTTCCCTGAACCAATACATAAGAGTAAGGTAAACAAGCAAATTCTAACATAGATCTACGTATTACACATGGGTAAGTGTAATATCTAATTTAATTCGAATCTTATTTATATGTTAACATGTGATTAAAGTTAAAAAAATGTTTTATGGTTAAAAATCATTTTTGATCATGAAACATCACATCATTAATTACACTTTCCCAATAGTTATGTCAGTAACAAGAGGATGCGTAATTAATTTTACAATAGATTTACCAATGATTGTAACAGTTGGGAAATTATCTATTTCCAACAATTTTACCCTTTGGAAAGTTCTCTATTCCCAACTGTTGTAAGAATCGGTAAAACTCCCCACTACCACGGTCATAACTACTGGAAAAGCGTAATGGTTATAAGTATTACGAACTTACTTTTGTTGCATTATATATGATTAAACATCTTACCCCTATCATCACATATTATCGTATCAAATTTAAATTTATAACAGAAAATATATGAGCAAATCTCGTATCCAACATATCACAAATTTTTGAAATAAGCATCAATCATACATACAACTTCAAACTTTACCACTGTAAAATGTTTGGGCTGTTACAAATGCAAAAATGAATTTCACTCGCATTTCAAAGGACGACACTAATCCAAAACGGGTTGTGTCATTTTATCTGCGTCAGTTTAATTAAAAACTGATGCTAACAGTAATATTTGCATCATATTTCCCAAAAAACTGTAGCAATTGTTTAAAAAAATGAAGAATATACTCTGAAAAATAGACTACCATCTATGACAGTAGCAAATAAGAGAATCACCAATGCTAACGTTAATAAAATGTATTGTCAATGACACGTCTGCGTATGACATTATTAAAGAAATTGTGCTCTCCAAAGCTGCTATGGGTTGCATTTTGTCAATGACGTGGCCCATAAATTATTAGACATTTTCGAATTCGTTGTCTAGTTCTGGACAGCTTCTTCCACAATTTTAAACGGTACACATCACTACTTTCATTTACCAAATAAACTTCATCTTCTCTTTCCTACCGTCTTCAACCAGTCCATCTAATATTCTTCTGCCATTGTAGAGCTCTATTCTGAATCTTTCCAATACTTTTAGATACACAATAAATCCGATCTTGCTATTGCTTTTTTGTGCATGAATATCATAGCATGCGGAATCCTGTTGTTCAAGTTATTTGTTTTCATGGATTAATCATTCAAATTTAGTTAGACTGTTTTCAATCATTTATTCAATTTATAAGAGGATTTATGGCTACAAATAGGTAATATTGGATGAGCAAGATGATTCTCTTTTAATAAAGTTTGCAATTCATCAAAAATAAATTTGTTGTCACGAATCAAATCCTGCTTTTCACGAATCAAATCCTGCTTTCATTGGAATTGATATATGGTTTAATTCACAGTAGTTATCATTTATGTATATATTAATGCTAGTATGGTATTAAACCCAAGTTATACATTCTTAGAATTTTTTCTTGTTACCTGTGTACACTGAACTGATTTATTTTTATGATTGTGCTATATGTTAATTTTTAGATAACTTGAGTTAAAAGGTTGTGTTTATATTATATACTTATTAAATCTGATGACATTATTTATATTTCAGTTGTGATTTTAGTTGTATCTATATATATGTCATCATCAAATTCAGATTATGATTCGGATAACTCAATCAATGATTCATGTTCTCTCGTCCAAAATATTGTAGATATAGATGTGACCAATGAAAGTGATTATCTGGCAGTAATGTCTCAAAGCATGATCCAGACTGCAACTATTCAATGTTCCATGGTAGCGGCGACATTAGTAAGTAAACAGAATCGATCACATGGTGGGTCTACCTTTGGTAGACGCTATATTCGACGTGAAAGAAAGTCTCGACATGACCTCATTGTTTGTGATTATTTCAAAGGAGAATACTCAAAATACACATCTGGACAATTTCGTCGTTGATTTCGTATGGATATTAATCTTTTTAACCGCATTTTGCAAGAAGTATCAAATTATGACAACTATTTTACACAAAGGATCGATGCTGTTGGAAATTATGGATTAAGTCCATTACAAAAGATGATAGCTACAATTCAAACGCTTGCGTACGGTTGTGCGTTTGACCTCCTAGATGAATATCTTCAAATAGGTGAAAGTACTACAATAGAAACACTCAAGCATTTTTGTAATGCAATAATTGCAATTTTTGAAGAACGGTATTTGCGAAAACCAAATGAAGATGATATTGCATGGTTATTGAAAGAAGGGGAGAATCAAGGTTTTCCTGGCATGCTCGGTAGTCATGATTGTATGCATTGACAATTGAAAATTTGTCCGATGGCATGACATGGTACACATACGAATGGATTTAAAAAAGCTCCTACACTTATCTTAGAGGCTGTAGCATCTCACAATTTGTGGATTTGGCATGCATTTTTTGGGCATGGCGGGTACAAACAACGACATAAATGTTTTGGATGGATCCCCATTATTTGATGATATTGTCAATGGAGTTGCACCTCCTTGTAAGTTTACTATCCAGCATCATGAATATGATAAAGGTTATTATCTCTCGGATGGAATTTATCCTAATTATGCTACTTTAATCCAAACTATATCTCAACCATCGAATGAAAAAGAGATTTTTTTTGGCTAAAATGAAAGAAGCTGTGAGAAAAGATGTTGAACGAGCATTTGGAGTATTGCAAAGTAGATGACATATTGTCAAAGGGCCATCTCGTATGTGGAATGCAAGAGACCTTGGAAGGATTATGAAAACATGCATCATTTTGCATAACATGGTTATCGAAAGTGAACGTCACGAATGATATGATCCTGAATGTTTGGATCCACCTGTAAATGAGAGGATTGAACAAGTTGATTTGGAGCATGATTATACATTTCTTATGTCAAAGATGATTGAACAACTGAAAAAAATCTGGAATCAAGATATGCACAACCAGTTGAAGAATGACCTTATCAATCACTTATGGAATATGTATGGAGATGAGGAAAAGTTAAAGTCATGACAAGGACTGTTTACATAAAGTAGAGGATGTTTAAATTTCTGTTTAATTTTTTATGTCTGTCATTTTGAAGGACAACTATGGAGGATGAATGTGATTGTATTTGCATGTATATTTCAAATCACGTTTAGCAGATGTTATGTGCATTACTTGTTTCCATGTATGCTGAAATTAATGAGGCATTATAATTTTGTATGCTGTGTCCAAAAGCATGATAGTGTATGCCAGATGTCATGTGCATTTCGGCTGTAGTTGAGTTATATGGTGTTGTGTGATGTACCTATTGTACCATGGTGTGGTCACTTGTGTTGTTTTGGTTTGTGTAAATATGCATGTAATTTGGCTGTATAGTATCTATTATAATTTGACTGAGGCATATAGGTAACTTTTTCACTCATTTCGTTTTGTGAGCATTATTTTTTTTTTTTTTTTTTTTTTTGAGTTTTCTATATCACGAAAACTACTAGTTTACTATCTTGGTACATAAAAGGGAATGATAATTTACTAGATATAAAGCAATAACTATACCTACAGGCAACAACCACCAAAATAAGTAAATGCTAACATCGAAAATAATCCCCTGTACCCAAACCCCCCTATCCCCCTGTATCCAACCAATGAACACCCCCAAATTTCCACTTTTTGCATTTAAGCCCTTTTTTTATTTTGGACTTAATTGCAAAATTGAGAAAATCAGATACTTTGATTGGATGGGGACAGGGGTACAGGGGAATTTTTCCCATAAAAGTCATGAGCCATGCATGTAATATCAGCCCCTAGCATATACTAACAATGCGCCCCAACATTAATTTTTCCCATAAAAGTTGCAATCAAAACAATCATGCCACCAAACATTAAAAAAAATTGTGATCTACTTGTTATTAACAGTTGCATAATATAGAACTTCGGATAAACCCATCTGTTTTGTGCTCTGAATAGAAAAAAATTGAACATAAACAAACAAGCATCTACATGTACTACAATTTGAAATACAATTCACAAATCAATATATATACCAAAGGATTCCATGTACATAACAGAAACTATAAGCCAGCAAAAAAGGAAAAAAAAAAGATAAAAAAACAAGAAGACTAAATTAGGATAAGTTAAAATAATCAGATTCGAATGTCATCATCTCTTGAAGCATTTCCAAGAAGGCCACTATCTTCCCATTCCTTCATTATCTTACTTTGCATTCTTTTGAAAGCCGACCTTAATGCAGGCTGAAGGATATGCAAGTCAATATTCATAATATGTTCTTGTTCTTTTCTATCTTCCATTTTTTGTTTATTTGAATGAGCTTCCTCTTTCAATAATTATGCTTTCTCCTTCAAAAGTTGTGCTTTCTCCTTTAATTCTAATTCTTTTTGCAACATTTGTTGCCTCCACTCCAAATTCCGCTCATTATACATGTTTTCCTTTTCAAAACTGGATTGAAAACTTGTTAGGACATCTACCACTGCTTGTTGTTCTTTCATTTTCTTTTTCTTCTCTTTGCTACCCTTTCTTCCTAAAGGACGATCAATGCTGTTTTCATCGTTAATGATTTTTTTACTTGAACAACCTACATTAATATGATCGGGTTCGTGCGAAGATGAGATTTCAATTGCGTTTGCTACTGATGGAGATGGGGCTGCATTGGCATAGACACTCTTAGAAGAACCTGTTTTTGTTAGTTGAGTGGAACACCATTTATAATTATCTTTTATAACTTCCCAACAATGTTCAAATTTGAATGAAGTCCCATCTCCCAATTGTTTGTACATATTTAAAGCTTCTCTTTTATGCACATACAAAATGACAAAAAATATAAAGTAAATTGATATAAAAGCAACATGGATATGTCAGCAAATATAAGATTATCTACCATATCCATAGTGTTAGATCCACTTCGTATAATGAGTGAAACTTGCAGACTGCTGTCTGTATGGTATTCCAACGACATGATAGGCTGTTGCATCCACGTTTCTTATTGTATGTCCCCAAATGACCCCTCCAAACTTGCAAAATGCGATCCCATAATTTTGGCGAAGTTTGGTCCTTGCCTACAATTGCATCTACACTAACATATAGATAAGATTTCGTTAACGCAACATCTTCTTCAACTGACCAAAAAGGGTAGCCACTTTGGGACTGTCGATTGATATTTGGTGCATCATTCCTCGTTTTTGATTTCTTTGAACTATTAGGAACTTGGCTATCGAAACTGGGAATTTGACCAGCATACTGAGTTGGTAGAGAAAAGCCAGATTGATACATTTGATCATAGGTTAGCAGGACATGGGGCATGAACCCGATTCAAGTCAAAAGTCGGATTTACTAAAAACTGAGGTAGGTTGAATTGACTTGGATATGGATAACTTTCAACAGTAGGTACTTGTGGCTGCATGCATTGATCCACTCCATTGCCAAGATTTTCAGAGTTGACATATTCCATATTATTTGTGTCAGATTGTTGAGAATCAAAGACCACGTTCTGTTCTGCTGTGAACCCATTTATCTAGCACTACAAGGAACGTTTAATTTCACAATGGACCATAGCGACGGCTGACAATGGCTAAAAAAAGCAACCTTCGCTAGTCGTCGCCCAATTCCATATAACCCACGAGGCTATAGGGAAAATAATATTTCCCTCTTGCCCAAATTATCGATCCTCGAAGTGAAATTAAAAAAAAAAACCTACACGTCGCGCATCCGCTCCTGCCGCCGCCACCCTCCCCCCCCCCCGTCGTCGACCGACGCCGGACTTCGTCTCCCCCCTTCTCCAGCCATCTCCCTTGCTTTCCTCACTTCTAAAGGTATAATTTATACCCTAATTTCTTAATTTAATTAATTAATAGTTATTTAAATGTATATGTTATGTGATTAGATTATGATTGTTGAATTATTGTTGATTTAGTAATGATTGAAAACCCTAAAATGTGGATTTAGTTGTTTATCGATGAAAATGTGGATTTAGTTGATTTTGTGCATGTGTTAATGAACCGTTACTTTATAAATAATAATCAATTATTGATATTGAATTTATAATATAGCCAATTAGATTTTAAATTTAAAAGCTATTTGGGTGATTATCGATTAGAAACCGATTAATAAATTTTGTGAATTTTGCTGATTGGTATACACGTTGTTGTTTCGGGGTTTTATAATTGTTGGATATGGGATTAGTATACATGTTGTTGGATATAGCTATTTAAAAGCGATGGTTCTGAAATTGTTGCGTATGGATTTGGTAATCCTACTAAATGAGTTGTTGGTATATACGTTGTTGGATTAAACCATTTTTATTGTGTTGTGAAAATGAATTGTATTGTGGAAATTATGGAAATGAAATTATTGTAAGGTTGCAAGGCCTAAGTTAATAGAGGAGCAGTGCTTAGACACTGTGCCGGTGCTACAACACCCTGTCGTTGTAATGCCGAAATTTTGTAAAATTAACTATATAAAATAGTTGTTGCGTTGAATAAATTCTTTGAACAATAAAAATATCATTTTTATTGTATGTATGAACCACTAAAAATATTCATGCGTTGAATATATTATTTGAACAATAAAAACATCATTTTTATTGTATGTATGAACTATTAAATATATTCATGTGTTTAATAAATTCTTTGAACAATAAAAACATAATTTTATTGTATGTATGAACCATTAAAAATATTCATGCGTTGAATAAATTTTTGAACAATAAAAATAACATTTTTATTGTATGTATGAACCACTAAAAATATTCATATACGTTATTGGATAAAAAAATTGTTAATGGTGCAAGCCAAGTTAAGGAGAGGGGTAATGCATAGACGTTATTCTGGTGCTACAAAATGGCGCCATTGTAATGGTATTTTTTTTAAAATAGTTTGGTAATGCATAGGAATTTCTAAAAAGATAAGTTTTAAAGTTTATCGTTTAGTTGAGAAATCTGAAATGTAATACTGTCGAGATATAACAGTGTGGTGTGTAAAAGCTTTAGTCCCAAAAGGCTTTATAATAATATATGTATGACTTTATAATAATATATGTATGTGTTAATGAAATCACTGACATATATTTTTGAATCAGGAAAAATGTTCGATTATTACATTGACCGTAGTTGGATGTATGAAGTTAGAATTGGA
The DNA here is from genome assembly GCA_030737875.1 of Allium sativum. Taxonomy (NCBI): domain Eukaryota; kingdom Viridiplantae; phylum Streptophyta; class Magnoliopsida; order Asparagales; family Amaryllidaceae; genus Allium; species Allium sativum. The sequence goes on from CM060912.1 coordinate 295,823,908, forward strand.
ATGAAAGGCTCAGTGAAAGAACATTTCTATAATGGTGTAAATGAATTTGTTAGATTTGCAGTATCTAATAATCGAAATTACGAGGAGCTTCATTGTCCGTGTAGTAAGTGTAAACTGATGAGGTTTCATAAACCAGACATTGTTAAAGTACATTTGTATAAATCAGGTTTTGTGCCAAATTATTATTTATGGGATCGTCATGGAGAACTTATTGCGCCTATAATAAATCCTGTAGCGTCGGAGGTCGAATTAGTTATGACGAATCCAATAAAAGATATGGTGAAAGATGCAGCATGGTCAATGTTCCTTACCGGTCAGGTTGACGACGATGACATCAATATTGAAAAAGAACCGAACATGGAAGTCAAAAAAAAATATGATTTATTAGCATCAGCCAAGCGGCCATTGTGGAATGGTTGTGAAAGTGGAACTGAATTATCAGTAACCGCTGAATACATCATCATGAAATCAAAATTTAACCTTACAGAAACTGCATTTACAGCGGTTGTATAAGCTGCAAAAAGACATATGTCACCCGATAATCTGATGTGCGATAGTCATTACAAAGTGAAAACACTAATGTCGGCTTTCGGTTTGTCGTACCAAAAAATAGATACTTGTGTTTAAAGGTTGCATGTTATATTGGAAAGATGATATTAATCTTAGAAATTGTAAAAAATGTGGTAGGGAAAGGTATAAACCTAGAAAAAAGAAAGGTTAGGAAGTTCCGTATACGAGAATGCATTACTTACCAATCATCTCTAAACTACAATGGTTATATGCATCCTCGGTCACTGCATGCCATATGCGATGACATAGTGTGCGAACACAAGAAGATGAAACTTTGACACATCCATCGGATGGAGAAGCATGGAAACATTTTGATAGGATGTATCCTACGTTTTCCGCAGAGAGCCGTAACGTCAGACTTGGTTTATGTACAGATGGGTTTTCACCATTTTCTTAATTTGGTAGTAAATATTCGTCTTGGCCTATTATCGTTACTCCTTATAATTTACCTCCGTAGATGTGTGTGAAAACTCCATATATGTTTCTCACTGTTGTCGTCCCTAGTCCTAATGATCCAAAAAAAGGCATCGATGTTTATCTGTAACCATTAATAATAGAAGAGTTGAATAAACTATAGGATGAAGGAGTTGAAACATACAACATTTCAAAAAAAAAAAAAATTCGTCTGTTCGCTTCTTTGTTATGGACGATTAGTGATTTTCCTGCATATGAGATTCTTTTAGGTTGGAGTACGACCAGTTGTCTATCTTGCCCTTTATGCATGGAAGAAACACAAGCATTTTTCTTATGGTATGGAAGGAAGCATTCGTGGTTTGATTGTCACCGTTGTTTTCTGCATACCAATCATACTTTCAGAAGAGATAAAAAAAACTTTAAAGCTAACAACGGAATGACTGTGCAAGCACCCAAAATTTGGACAAGTGAAGAAATATACGATATTGTAAAGGATTATCCCAATACCCATGAGATTGGAGAACATACAGAAATTCAGGGTAAATTTGGCATTCATAATTAGTGTAAACAAAGCATATTCTGTGAAGCGACCCGAACTTCCCCGATCTCCGAAGAGAAGAGAAAGAACGAATTACTTTGAGGACAAGACGAATCAGAACACAAATAGAAGAACTAAATTCTATTTTTATTGATTCATTCCAATAAATAAAAATCACATTTCATTAATGATTCATAAATTTTTACAATGCTCTTTCCTATATAAAAATGAAGTCTTTTCGCTATAAAGATCATACCTTTAGCTAGTTAAAAATCAAACCTTTTCTATAGAAAAAAAATCTTAGCTTTTGCTAACTAAAAATCTAACCTTTCCTATAGAAAAAATCTTAGCTTTTGCTAACTAAAAATCAGATTTTTATCTCCACTTTTTATATATAAAAATCAGAATTTTCAAGATAAATTAAAATAAATAATAAACGGAAAACTTACAGTCATTCAAAAGGGGAGGGGGTGCAGATCGCGGTGGAGGTTGGAGGCTGCTCAGGCGGTGGTTCTCCTTGGGGGCGGCGGGCTGTTGGGTCTCGTGGCGTTCGAGGTGGGCGGTTTCGTGGGTGAGCGGAAGGAAATGAGGAGAAGGGGGGCCTTGCTCTGGCGGCGACGCGCCAGATGGGCGGCGGCGTGCTGCTGAGGGGGGGGGAGCGCGGTTGGTGATGTATGTCAGATCGGAGGGGGAGACGGTCTTTTGCTTCGTTTTTTTTCCTTTCTTTGTTTCGATATAGTCTGAGTGGAAGAATAGGGGTGAGGGCCCTTTTATAAAAATATATATATTATATTTAATAATTCCTAAAATAAAGAGTTGACTTTTTATTCGACCTCCAAATGAGACCCACGGCCTGTCGCCACAACTAAATACCCCCATCCGAGCACAATGGGATATGTATCGTAAGCCGATTCGGCTGTTTCGACCAGTTTTCGCCAAAATCAAAATATAAATCTATATATTGAATTTGAACGTGCATTTTAATTTACCGGGTCCACATACGGACTCTAAAAATTCCAAAAAAATATTTTCTAGCTTCGTATTGACGATACGGTCCTAACAAAACTAATTTCATCAAATTCCGAGACCATTTGAAAAATGGCCAATTTCTGGTCGATCGAAATTGACCGAAACTTTTAAAACACGTTTTACTTTGCTACACTCACATATTGATTCGACAAATTATGAATCTTGAAACCTAGCAATAATTTGACATCATGGATCCAACAAAAGTAGTTTCGTCGAAAACCGAGGTCGTTTGCAAAATTTCAATTTTCAAGGGCCAGAATTCCATAGCGACTATTCTGAATTTTCAAATGGACGTAACTTTTTATCCCCGCTATGAAATTTCAATTTTTCGGATTCGTTGGAAAGATATTTTCAAATCGATTCAAATATTTTTGGTTTCTCCAAAATCCGGTTTATTTTGAATCCTGTACATTCATTTGAAATTCGAAATTGAAATTTCAAACTACCGCGCCATTTTCAATTCCTTTTATAAATAAAAATAAATATTTATATTCTAACGACAATCTATATAAATATATACGTTCTAATTCTATTCAAAATAAATTTCTCGTCGATATTATTTAAAATAAATCATTCTAAATAATCAAAATTCGCTAAAATTGCCAAAATAAAAATTTTAAATTGGCTCAGATTTTCTGGGTTGTTACATTCTGGGAGCTACCTTATTGGAAAGATCTCAAACTTCGACATAATATCGGCGTTATGCGCAATGAAAAAAATGCATTTGATAGCATGTTCAATACTGTTTAGAATGTCAAAGGAAAAACAAAGGACGATATATATTCGAGACGTGACATAGAAGAATATTGTAAACGTACAAAACTTAACATGAGGCCCAATGACAATAAAAAACCCAAAGCGTGCTATGAACTAGACAACAAACAAATAAAACTTGTACTGAATTGGGTTGAGGGATTGAAATGTCCGGATGGGATTTCTTGTAATCTTCGTAGATGCGTTGACTATAAAAACAATAAATTGAGTGGGATGAAAAGTCATGATTGTCATGTCATGATGGAACATTTATTACTAGTAGTGTTCAAGGAATTATTACCTGTAAAAGTGTCGGGTGTTTGACAGAGTTAAACTTATTCTATAAACAACTTTGTTCGGCAACGCAAAAAATTGATTGTCTCCATAAACTTGAAGTAGAAATTCCGATATTGATTAGCAAATTGGAGAAAATCTTCCCTTCAGGATTTTTTAATGTAATGGAACATTTACCTATTCATCTTCCATCCGAAGAAATTCTTCGAGGTCTAGTGCAATATGTATGGATGTATCCTTTTAAACGGTAAAAATTTATGCTTACAATTCAAATTGACATTAGTGCATATAAATTGAATTAATTTTATTTTAGGTATTTGAATCATTTGAAGAAAAACGTACGGCAAAAAGCACGAGTTGAAGGTTCGATTTTCAAATCTTATCTTGAAGAAGAAGCTTCGATTATTTTTTCTCATTACTTTAGTGATCATGTGAACCTATCATTTATAAGTGGTCCTCGTAATGATGAAACTGTGGAACCCAATTTTTGTCCGAGAATGTTATCTGTTTTTAGACAACATGGACAACCTTTTGGAAAATGTGTAGAAATATGGTTAGATGATAGAGATCACCATGTCGCACACGCGTATGTTCTTCTAAATTGTGCTGAAGTTGCACCATTTTTTAGATAATAAATTTTTAACTTTATTACAGTTATGTGTACATCAATTGTTAGCTAAAAATCATTTATATTTATAGTATTTACTAATCAGAAAATCCAAATGGCGATCTCAGTAAAAATTTTGCTAATTGGTTCTCGAAGTACGTTTACGATCCAATAAACTGCGTCAGTGATGAGGGTTTGCAACATCTTGCACTTGGACCAAAAATAAATGTTAAGACTTATCCAGTATTCTTCGTCAATGGATTTAAACTCAACACCAAAGACCATGGCACTGACAGATTAACACATAACAGTGGTGTATTTGTCAAAGGTAGTGATGATCCCGAAGATCATATAAAAGACTTTAATGGCGTCTTAACACAGATTTTAGAGTTGACATATTATGTACAACCTGTTGAAAAAGTTGTTCTATTTAAGTGCAAATGGTTCAGCAATGTTCCTGGTACTGGAATCAACGTGCATAAAGATTATAAGCTTATAGAAATAAAACACACATCAAATTACTATAAGTATGACCCTTATGTATTGGCAAAGCAAGCATTACAAGTTTACTTTGCTCCGTATCTGCCCTTAAAAAGAAATAAAGCAGATTGGTCTGCTGATTTACATTTGAAGGAATTGCTATTCCAGACGATGCAGCGTATCAAACGGATGCAAATCAAAACGATGAAATAATAATTGCTAATGATGTTAATTTAGGGTCATTGAATGATGAATCAAATGAATTAATAGAAGCATTTGAGAGTATAGAGGACAACGATATATAATATGAGACCGAGACTAAATGGAAGGTCAGTGTGGAGTGTATATATATAAGGTGAATAACTTAGCTATTAAGAAAAAGGACATGGTAGGCTATAGTATATAACATCCTAGTCTGCATTCCTAGCCTGCGCAACATGCATAGGTACTTGGTTATTAAGTTATATAATTCACTCTTATTTTGTTTTATTATCATACTTCTCAATTAAGAAATATACAACTGCGAAGCTAAGGTTAATAGATATGTCTGTGCTTCTATTCACATGGCTAGTTTAGTAGGGGCACAGAGCTTTATACGTTTCTCATTGAATGCAATAGTATTGATCTGTGCGAAATTTAACAGTGTACAGCTACCCTAAATTTACTTCAATGTGAAGTCATAGAGGATGCTAGGCATGCGTGAACAAGACCGGGTAGTTGTGGTGTAACGACCATGATTTTTGACCGTTCATACCGACAATAAACCACACAGGTCGACCCAAAAAAATCGCAAATGCGGGTAGTTATTCGGGAAAAAAGAAGAAAAAGAAAGAAAGAAGAGAAAACCAATCACATAATCTCACACCAGAAGGACAACATATAATAAACAAATAGCAGCTGAAATGTATACATTGGTTATAACATTTAATGATTATCAGAGTTACATATACATACAGATGTACATACTAAGCAGTGGAAATAAATGCAGCGGAAATATATACTTATAGTTGATACAAATATATATATATATATATATATATATATATATATACACACACACACACCAAATCCTCATCTTCATCCTCCAAGCTGTTAAAATCTTCGCTAACTACAAACTTCTGCCGACTCGAGCGTATTGCATAAAAGAAAACACAACAAACACTCGAATCGGCACTAAATCATTCTCATATTAGTCAAATTAAGTGTGACGGCCCGCCCGCACCAACCGACATTTACTCCAAAGGTGCACTGTACACATGTCCAGTTAGCACGGAACGGGTCGTCAGAAGGAAAGGGAAGAAGGAAATGAACTAGCAAAGAACCTGTAGAATGTCTCACAGCGCATAGAACAAAATATAATAATAACATACTTGACATAAAACAGGAGAGACAGTGCATAAGCTAAAAACCAGAACTGAGCATCATAGCAGCGGAAATCCAAAATATAGCTTATTACAACTTTTCAAACTGTCTCAAAGCAAAAGCAAAATAAAGGAGGTACACTACTAATGCCCAAGTAGCGACCACCAACGACACAGGGAGAATATATATATATCATATGTGGAAGCCTCCTGCCCGCCTCCGAATCAGCTACTCGCGCATCACCAGCTAACCTGTCTCTAGTCTGCTCGTGTGAGCACCCAGAGTAATAAGAGGAGACATAAAACTCTGGGTCAGACATAAAGCCTGGTATGAGCGATAAGCATCTAAAGTGAACAATAACAGGTAGACTAAAACATACCTGAACCTGGACCTGCAACCAAAGAGTTAGCACTACATACTGTACAACCCTCTAAGGTGCCATATCAAACGGTGTAAAGATACGGAGGTGGGGGAGGTGTGCAGGTCATAGTGATGGCAAACAATCAAACATAGCATCCATCCTCACATCTCTCACTCAGTGCGTAAAGCATACGATATTCACCACTTCGATCACCCACCCTTGCTACGATCACTTTGCCCCATGAAGTCATAAATGGCTTCACTGCACTGATAACGTAGCCACTAATCCTTCGCTATGTCCACTTGCCCCATGGAGTTATTCACCCCATCTGCGCTAGCTCATAGCCTTACCAATCCTTACTATGTCCACTTGCCCCATGGAGTTATTCACCCCATCTGCGCTGGCTCATAGTCTTACCAATCCTTACTATGTCCACTTGCCCCATGGAGTTATTCGCCCCATCTGCGCTGGCTCATAGTCTTACTACGCATCACCTTGCCCCTCGAGTCGTAATGACTCTACTGCACTGATAACGTAGTCTTGCTACCATCACCTTGCTCCTCGAGTCATAATGACTCTACTGCACTGATAAATAGCCCATCATCCATTTTTAGTGGTGAATCGAAGTTATGAACATCGACAACTCCTTAGCACACGTCCCGCAGCAAAGTCCAACCATGAAGTGAACTCATCGGTTCCCTACTGAGCTCTAACTTCCCATATTTGACTATCTTTGCATATCGGGTTATTGGTCAAATACTGGGTCGGGTCGGGTCCTCTTCATCGCGTTGGTTCGGGTCAGGTGTCCCCTTCTGGGTCGGGTCGGGTGCCATCTCCCATCCAGTTCGTGCTTCCGCTCCGATCCGCTCCCTTGTTCTTCATGTGCTCCGATCCGATCCCTCCTCCTTTATTCGATCCGATCCCTCCTCCTTTATCCGATCAGATCCCAGTTCAGTTAGCGTGGCCTTCCTTTTTGCCAATTTTCTCAAGTGTCAGGTTCTGATCCGGTCGAATCCCTTGCCCAGTTCAACATATCCGATCCGAGTCCCCATATCCGATCCGATCCGAAACCTGCACTGCTTTCTGAAATTGTTCCAGCAAGTGTTTACGCCATTTGACGACGTTTTCGACCATTCTAACTATTGAAATCAATCACAAAGCATATCATACAGTTATAGCAACGTGCATAATCAACCACAAACATCAAAACATCAATATGATAGGTTAAAATGGATCAAACATACCCAAAATCCCATATTTCCCCTTAAGCATGTTTAGGTGAAACTAATGATAGGATTAGCAAAACTTAACCAAATTAATCCAAATTCATATCAGAGGTCTAAAACATCATTTAGGAATTTATGAACATTTTTCCCGAATTTATTAGTGTATAACTATGCAAAACTATGCAAATCACTCACCTTAGCCACAAATAAACTAAGATCTGAAATAAATCTCTGATTTGATGCAAATCCCAATGCTAAACAGCAGCTCCAATGTTGATTTGGTGTAGATCTTCCTTGATTAGATGTTGCTAAGCTTAATCCTTGATCAAAAGATGATTTGGAGGTGATTTAGAGGTTGGAGACCATTTTTAGGGTTCCTTCGAGATAAGTGGAGGCTAGAAAACTGAAATGGAATGATTCTCTATCTCATTTCAGCCTTCCCATAACCCTAATCCCGAAATGGGTTATGGGCCTAATCACTAATCACCCTATTTGGCCCGGTTAAGCAGTATTTCACCCTCCAAACCTTATTTCAGCCATATCTCCCAATCGGTAAGTCCGTTTGGCTATTATGACCACTCTACGGAAAGGTAAACCATCAAACGAATCTAATGGATGTGGTTTCAGATCAAAATTCCTTTCGAGTCAAAAGTTATGGCTAAAACAAGATCAGCTAGGGGCAAAATGGTCATTTAAAAATCGGCAAAAATCATGAACATGGGAAATGACTCTAATGGATGTTTCCCAAAGTTACATGACCATACGACTTCATATGGGAAAGAAATAAATATTCTACGATCCTATGATGTGTAGAATACGGGTCATTACATTAAAATACGAAATAACATCAGTGTCATGGGTGCAGTAACTCAAGAGATGTTACGGGATTTTTCCATCTCTCGAGGATCCGTTAAACTAATACATACATAGTATAATACACTATTATGATAGTGTCTATCTAGTAAAGTAAATATCATAAAAATTGCACAAGCGGGATTACCATATTAACCTTACACCGTTTACAGGCATCAACAATATATACAGTACCGTAAATTCACCGTACTGGTGTTATTAGAGGGGACTCCGTAGAAGGCAATGCTAAATCAAAATCGTATGGGGCTCGATATGGATAAATATGACAAGGCACTTGAGGCAATGCCCAGGGTAGGATTCTACCAATTGTACTCCCAGACCGGTGCTAACGTATAGCAGCCACTACCGCCCACCTCGGATCACACTCCCAATTCAAATGGTCCCAAATCATCATCATATTCATAAAGGTAGTATCGAAGAAGTGTGTCCTATCAAAGGTGCTACCTCAATTAGTCATGGTATAGATCCTTTTTTAATCATTTCAATTCTGACTCGAAGGTCAGGGCTATTTCGTCATCGTTCATCTCCTTCGATTCCATAGTCGCCTCTAAGTCATCATACTCATTCTGGATACGTCATAACGTTCACAGTCGTCAAAGTGGTATCGACACTTACAGAGAGTATGCCATTTGCCGACTCCGGTCTCTTTAACAACCAACGCTTCCATTTCCTACATCGGTCGGTTCTTTTACATTTCACACAGGTTCGCTTTCATATCCCAAAATATCATATTTTGTTTCGAACCAAATTTATATTCAAAAATGTAGAATATAATTTCATATCAACGTATCTCGATCATTCCAAACCGATTATATTCAAAGCTAGAATATATTTCCATATCCTTATATTATAATCATATAATATTTCAAGATCTACTTATATTAAAAAATAGAATATAATTTGTATCCAAGATTATACTTATCTTAAAACCAATTTATGTTCAAAAATCCCTTCATATTCAAATAGACTATATACTTCATAATCCATTTTAAATCCCTTAGGAGATAAATTTATACTCGGATAGGATATAATTCACATTTCCATATAAAAATCGGTTATAAATCGATTCATGCTCAAAAAGGATATAACTTAAATCTCAACTCCAATTGAAACAATGGTTTGAATCCAAACACCTTTCATTCAAAAGGAAATTTATGATCATTTAATACTTATGAAAAATAGATGCTAATAAGAAAATCTTTATAATATAAATATATATATATAGAATATATTTATTTAAAATGAATAATGGCAATTTAAAATATTAAGTGTACATAAATTAAAAGTTTAGCTATCTAAAATGGTTATCGATCCATTATGTTCAAAATATAGTTTACCCCTTATCGCTTAAGTATACCCATGTTCAGTTCCAACTGATTCATTACAGTTGTTCTTATTCTTTCATTAAATAAGTTCCATACCATTTATTCACATTTCATTATCATTCATTTAATTTAAGTCCATTATATCCTTTGCATTTATTTCATTATTCGAGCAATGGGTTCATATTGAATTGCTTACTTTATTCTAGAATATTTTCTATTCGTTCACACTTCGTTTAAAGTATTAAATTTCAAAAAAAACTTGGATTCATTCAAAATTTTGCTTCATTCCATATTCGATTAGTTCTTCATTTGAATTACTTTTGATTTTATTAATTCTAATTATTCAAGTTCATCCTTACTTCATTTTCCTTCATTTATATTTGGTTCTACATCGACCACTTTAAATTTTCCTCGGGTTTACTCCATTTAATCTAATTAATTCAACTTAATTGAATCTGCTCAGTTCCAATTCTTTCGATATTCTAGTTTAATACATTAGACTTCGGTTTAATATTTCCTTGTCTTATTTTATATTTCCCATTGTATTTCATTTCCACATTTTTTTTATAAACCATTCTATTGCACCACATTTTTTAAATTTCCTTATCGCATTTCAAACCTTTTATAATTTTAAATTGGTTTATTCCTTTATTGAATTCTATTTTATTCCTTTTATTTGGCCCAACTTAGATTTATCCTACTTACCTTTGCAAATAGTTTTATCCTTCCCATTAATCGTTAGTATGGATTAAAATTTATTTACTCAATCCAACCATCGATATCGATTCTAAATCGACTTATTCAATTTTTTTTTTCTAAGTTGACTTCATTTTATCAGATCCATCCAACTCAAATTCAATTTACTTCTTATTTCATATCTCAAATCCCAATTTAGAATCCATTTAACTATTCTTTTAATTCGAATAAACAAAATTTTATACTTGCATCTCATTTCTTTTGTCATTTTACTTTATCGATCATCCTTACTTATTAACAACATACATTCTTATAAATTTCCCAAGTCATAAGTTAATGCCACGTTTATTTACAAAACCAATATTTAAAATCCACTTTAGTCAACTTTAGTTTAATTATATTCCGAGGTTAATTTCGATTTCCTTTAACACTTCTATCGACCAATCTTAGAATTGGTTTAACTCAATTATTGTCTATGGTTAAGAGTTTAAATGCTAACTTCTCTTTCTCTAAATACTTCAGTCCATTCGTGATTTCATAAATCTAAGGTTCTAATGAATTGTTTACTAGCATAGGAGTTAATATTATTAGTTAAGATAAGCTTGAAAACTTAGATCCTAGGTTAGTAAACTAAGTTTTACAATAATATACATTCATATACCTCAACCATTTTATAGAAAATCATACCATGTATAATTTCAAATCCAATCCTTTATCAATACTAATTATGAAAGTACTGAGTGGTCTCCCCCACTCAGACGCTCTAATATAAATGTCGATAATGTGTGCACTCATTACCGAGATCATTTTTGATGTCTGAGAAGGGGTTACACTCACTAAAATCCTTGAAAATCCATTTCCAAATTGAAATTACTCACTTAAAATTCCATATTTGAAATCCGTGCAAATCTAGTTTTCTAAAACTCCAGAATCGAGTTCTCAAGTCCACTTCCATTTTATTTACAAGATATATTTACACCCAATGGTATTTAATAGATTCCTCATTCAAATTTCTTCAAACCATTTTTATTCAATTTCCCATTTCCATTTCATTTATAAAACCATTTAATTTCCCTTATTAGATTTATTATCTAATCAACCATAGTAGATAATAACCTAATATTATTACCTACTAACGACCAATGCATAAACACTTTAAAGCCAATACTATATTTGGGATATTTAAAATATAATCAAAACCATATTATGTCGATCCATTCCGTTCGATTATTTAGAAATTCCTATCGATTGTATAGCGTCCCATATATCGATCAGAATCCATAAATATTCAACAGAACAAGTCAACAAAATATAAAACCGTTTATATGAAAATACAAACACGCTCTCTCATATATCACTCAAACTCATTCTAGGGCATTACTAACCCCATCTCTAATGAGTTAATTCCCAAACAGAGCCAAGGTTATCGCTAACTACCGCTCTGATACCAACTGTAACGACCATGATTTTTGATCGTTCAAACCGACAATAAAACACACATGTCGACCTAAACAAATCGCAAGTGCGGTTAGTTATTGGGAAAAAAGAAGAAAAAGAAAGAAAGAAGAGAAAACCAATCACATAATCTCACACGGAAGGACAACGTATAATAAACAAATAGTAGTATAAAAGCAGTTGAAATGTATACATTTGTTATAACATTTAATGAATATCAGAGTTACATATACATATAGATGTACATACTAAGCAGCGGAAATACATACTTATAGTTGATACAAACACATATATATATACACACACATACCAAATCCTCGTCTTCATCCTCCAAGCTATTAAGATCTTCGCTAACTGCAAACGTCTGCTGACTCGAGCGTATTGCATAAAAAGAAAACATAATAAACACTCGAATCAACACTAAATCACTCTCATATTAGTCAAATTAAAATACGAAATAACATCAGTGTCATGGGTGCAGTAACTCAAGGGATGTTACGGGATTTTTCCATCTCTCGGGGATCCGTTAAACAAATACATACATAGTATAATACGCTATTATGATAGTGTCTATCCAGTAAAATAAATATCATAAAAATAGCATAAGCGGGATTACCATATTACCCTTACGCTGTTTACAGGCATCAACAGTCTATACAGTACCGTAAATTCAACATACTGGTGTTATCAGAGGGCACTCCATAGAAGGTAATGCTAAATCAAAATCGTATGGGGCTTGATATGGATAAATATGACAAGGCACTCGAGGCAATGCCCAGGGTAGGGTTCTACCAACTGCACTCCAGGGCCGGTGGTAACGCATAGCAGCCACTACCGCCTACCTCGGATCACACTCCCAATTCAAATGGGCCCAAATCATCATCATCATCATAGTCATAGAGATAGTATCGAAGAAGTGTGTCCGATCAAAGGTGCTACCTCAATTAATCATGTTCACAGTCATCAAAGTGGTATCGACACTGACAGAGAGTATGCCTTTGGCGACTCCGGTCTCTTTAATAACCAACGCTTACATTTTCTATATCGGTCAGTTCTTTTACATTTCACAAAGGTTCGATTTCATATCCCAAAATATCATATTTTGTTTCGAACCAAATTTATATTCAAAAATATAGAATATAATTTCATATCAACGTATCTTGATCATTCCAAACCGATTATATTCAAAGCTAGAATATATTTCCATATCCTTATGTTATAATCATATAATATTTAAAGATCAACTTATATTCAAAAATAGAATACAATTTGTATCCAAGATTATACTTATCTCAAAACCAATTTATGTTCAAAAATCCCTTCATATTCAAATAGAATATATACTTCATAACCCATTTTAAATCCCTTAGGAGATAAATTTATCATCGGATAGGATATAATTCACATTTCCATATAAAAATCGGTTATAAATCGATCCATGCTCAAAGAGGATATAACTTAAATCACAACTCCATTTGAAACAATGATTTAAATCCAAACACCTTTCATTCGGAAGAAAATTTATGATCGTTTAATACTTATGAAAAATAGATGCTTATAAGAAAATCTTTATATTATATATATATATATATAGAATATATTGGTTTAAAATGAATAATGGTAATTTAAAATATTAAGTGTACATAAATTAAAAGTTTACTAGATCGTTTGCATAATAAAATATAAAGAAAGTTTATTTATAACAAAGTAGTTTACAGGTAAAGGTTAAATAATAAATTTAAAGAAAGAATAATTTATTTGAAATCAACAGCGTATATATATATATATATATATATATATATATATAATAAAATTCTTTAACCATAATCGTTCCTTTCTTCCGAACTTCAAGTATGTGAACCCATACCCCAGTCTTAATCAAGTTACATAGTTCAATATCTTGTTTCAAACGCCATTCCAACAACCTTTCAATTTAAAGAATTCAAACCCATATTCACATTAAATTTCAAAGCAACTCAGAGTCTCCTCGATTAACGTTATTCCAATTAAATTCCATGCGAATTTATTACGTTCAAATCAACACAATTTATTTGAATAATTCCAAATCATATTCAAACCCAAATGTGAGAATTTCCAATTGTTTGGGATAATTCCCTTAACCCTTTTTTAATTAACATTCCAAGTTCAAAATTTTAAAGTAAAAGGTTTTATCGAATATCGGTACACTTCTTTTAATAAAATCTCCAATCGCGAATATTTAAAATTATTTAACCGACCGATGTCCATATATAATTTTCTATATTATGGCCAAGTGAGATTAAATTTAATTTCTCAATATTTCAGGGATGGATCTATCATTTCAATCCAAATCAGGGTCACAGATGTTTATCATTTCAATCTGTGTTCTTAATTTTTTTTCATCGATAAATCCCTGGTTTATTGGATACCCGTAACATCAGGGTAAATGGGATTTATCGTCAAACAACATACACATTCATATACTGAGTAACGGAACATGACAATATCCATTCAGAAATCAAACCAAGGCATCCATCACAACCATTCATCCAATTATTCAGTATAAATCTGTTTCACGGTTTTGCAAGGGTCAAATTTCCAACTAGTAATTTAATTTAATTAAATAACTAATTTTTTTCCTAAATTTCCTGGTTAACATCCTTACATGTCAGTTTTTAGACAACAATCATCAATTAAAAACACAACCATCCAACCTAACTTATTTCACAATCTAATTTAATAAATATGGGAATAATTCAGTATTTCGTAAGTGAGAAAATCACTCACCTTTGGGTCTTAATTGGATTGGACATCCAAAAGAAGCCCAAAATTTGATAGCCTCTAAATGTCGTTAATCCAGCATCAGAACGTCCGCAATTCCTCCACGATCCCAACGCACCCAACTGCGTTCAAATCCGAGTCAATACGTAAAAGTTATCGGTTTTTTACCATTTGAATTTTAAATAGATAAAATAAATAAAATATTATCCACACCCTACCACGGATTGCCACGTCAGCACCTCAACTTCTTCTCGCTCCTCATCTTCACGTGGCTACAGTAAACCGCGATAACCCATTCAACCGTGAAACTTTGACCAATGATTTCTCTTTCCTTTGACCGAATTGGAAGCTCCGACCATATGCATTCGAACCTCCCTGAAGAGGCGCAGGTACCTGTGCTGGACCCATGATTTCCGGTAGCTCCTATCACCTGCGCCAGCTCCATGAACGGGAAGGGTTCGAAACCCTAAAAGTTGAAATTTCGGCTACCCCTTGCACAAAAGAACCCCCGAACACCATCAACAAGCTTGTATTGACCTTCTTCACAATACCCATATCTTATTTTCTTCGATTGAGGTCAAAATCAAAAACCGCCAAAATCAAACATAGGGTTCCGAATTTCAGGTCCTTTGACCACAGATTCTGGCTAATCCGCTCATTGCATGTTTAAACCGAGGGTGCCCGTAGCTTCGTATCGTCGAGGCCTTCGAATTGATATATAATAAGCTAGGTTTTGGCGAGATTTGATTTTGAAGTTGTATTTTTAAATTAGCTAGGGTTTGAATATTTGCTCTACCATTAAAGAACTTTTGACGATGGAAAATATATGTATGAATGAAAATAGGCTGATGAGGTGGAAGGGAATTTTATTTATATGTATATAAAAGACCCAATCTTTAGAACAACCAATTATCCTATTTCATTGATTCCATTCACTTTTTAAATCTGTATGATCAAACAACAAATCCAATTATAGCGAAAATTTGGAATTCTAAAATAATTCATTATTTCAGATCCGATGAAACTAGTTTCGTCGGATTCCGAAACAGTTACCAAAACAGTTAAATTTCTTAGTTAATTAAATAAATAAAATATTCAGTTATTCAGTTACTGTTTTAATTCAGATTAAATACTAATAAAATTCCAATTTAAATCAAATTTCAACTTAAATAAGTTTTATATGTCGATTTCACAAGTTTAAGTTCCCAATTTTGATTATTTGAATTTAAATTTGAAATTCCATCTTTTAACTTAAACGTCTGAAATTTCATTTAATCCTTTAAATATAAATCCCAAATTACAACAATTCTAAGTATAAACTAAATTTAAAATCTATTTATACTCCATTCAAATAATCATCATCATCATTATAACCAATAAAATTTGATTATTTATCAAATATTATTCTATTTTATTTATTTAAATTGAAAATTAAATATACCGAAAATATGGGATGTTACACATGCCTTTTGATTTGCAGTTTCATTAAGTTTTGATTTGTCTAAGACTTGCAACATAGGTTCTTTGGTTTCGTAATACATTTGTTTAAGTTAAACAGATTTCTTTCTTATACTCCACTCACTTAGTTTGCTTTTGACACTCTTGAGTATTTTTGAAAGGCAGTTACGCTTTATTAACACTAAAAAATTACAAAGTTCAACGAACTATACAACTATCTACACAAATATACACTACACACATTATTGTCTATACACTATACGACTTTGAGAAAAAAACAATAGAATGTAGCAATCAACACCAAAAAAAACTCAAAATTGCACCAAACACCTCAATGGCAACAACAACTATCTTCAATGCAAGATATAAAGCACACTTACTCTTCTTCTTCAAGTTCATAAGTATGACACCAAGCATTCAAACTAAGTTCAGTTTCTTCACAATCACCCTATGAATTAAATCAAAAAGTTCATCAGAAGTCAAATCCAATTTACTAGACACCCTTCTGTTCGTTTCTGCCCAAATCTCATATTCAAATATCTTCAAAATCTTCAATAAAAGTATGCTTTTCCTTGTCTTCCGCTTTGTTGATTTAAACAATAAGAACCATTCATCTCTACTATTATTCGAAGGTATATGGAAATTACCATTCGCTAATAATCTTCTCTAAATATGATGTGCATACACGCACTCGAAAAACAAATGTGTATTGCACTCTACATTCATTTTACACATAACAAAAGTATCATCAGAAATAATCCTCATTTTGAAGAGCTTATCTTTAGTGTCTAAAGAGTTCGACATAATTTTCCATAATAAACAGTTACACTTGGCTGAACTCATCAAACTCCAAATTCTTTTATACCATGGAAATAATGGCCTATCACTATTTAGAAGACTGTAAACATTATTGATTGAATGGTCCTTTTCTGACCATGTAACGTGGAGATTACGAGTAGACTTAAAAGTTCTTGAAATTTCATTCCAAAGTCCACGTAAAACTACTGAACTACTATGCAACAATATCAACTCACCTTCATGAATAAAATCCTCAACTAAAGCACTCACAGTTATTCCACTATTTCTACGCAAATTATAATCAACTATGTCACTTAGAATAAGTCCAGAACTAGCCCAAAGAGAATGCCAAAATGATAAACTAGCATTCATACTTGCATTGCATTGAACAAAAGGAAGAAAAAGTCTTCTCAACTTCAGAATTTGTCTCCAACTCCAGCTACAGTTTTTTAGGATTTCCATGATCCATTTTTTTTTCATTTCTATTAAATTGCTTCCCACAAATTTAGTCCATAGGCAATTATCATCAGAGAAAAGTTTATCTACATACAAAGACACTGCAGCCTTATTCCATTGTAAAAGATTTATTATTCCAAGCCCTCCATTCTTCTTGCATTTACACAATTTTGCAAAGGAAATTGGAATAATCTATTTAGCAAATGGATCCCCATGCCATAGAAATTTTTTCATTACACTAATAACCATGTTAACAAGCTTCATTGGAAGTATATAGTGTCTCGTGTAATAAGAAGTCATTGATGTTATAATTGATTGAATAACAGTTAACCTTCCCACTTGAGATAATTTGCATGAAGGCCACTGCTTTAACTTGTCAATGATTTTCTCATATAAAGGCATACACTTTTCTTTAGTAACTCTAGAATTGAACAGAGGAAGACCCAAATAAATTGAATTGTCAGGCAATTCCTTCAAACCAGATACAGAGATGAGCTCATCCTTCTTATTCAAAGACAACCCAACAATTTTAATATAGGACTTATTCAAGTTAACCTGCACCCCTATAATCTCATGGAATAGTTGAAGTATAGATAACATACATTGAATATTACCAATAGTTGGTTTAGTGAAGATTACTAGGTCATCCACAAATAATAAATGGGTAATTTATGGGTTTTTACATCGAGGATAAAGCTCAAGATTCCATAACTTCACCTGCTGTATGATTAATGAATTCAGCAATTCCATTACTATGATGAATATATATGATGAAATCGGATCCCCTGTCTGACACCCTACTTTCCTTTAAAATATCAATGCATCCTACCATTCCTAGATATAGAAAACATAGGAGATGAAATACATGTATATATCCAGGGTAGAAATGGTTTTGCAAAGTTCTTTTTTGACATAATGGCTAAAATGGATGACCAAGAGACACTATCAAAAGCCTTCATGATGTCAAGCTTCAACATACATCTTGGAGAAATATATTTCCTGTCATATCCTAATAGTAACTCTTGAGTTATCAGAATATTATCACTAATAGATCTTCCAGAAACAAAAGCAGACAGATTAGCTGATATTATAGAAGGCAGAACTGATTGAAGTCTATTAGCAAGCACCTTCGAAAGGATTTTATAAAAAACGCTACAGTAGGAAATATGCCTAAAATCAGAGACTAGGAAAGGGTTTTGAAACTTTGGAGCCAGTGCTATAAATGTTGCAGATAACATTGTAGGTAAATAGCTATTCATAAAAAAGTAGTGTACTACTTTAACGACATCATGGCTAATAATAGACTAACACTTTTGCATAAAATAAGCATTATACACATTTGGCCCTCCTGAACTGTTTGAATCTAGACTAAACACTGCAGATTTAATTTCATCACCGGTTATCAATGAAACTAACTCCTTAGATTGCTGACTAGAGATAAAAGGAAGTTTAATTTGATAAAGAGGATCAACATGACTAGTAGATAAAGAAGTAGGAGCCAAAATTGAGCTAAAGTAGCAAATAAATGCTTCATCAATACCTTCAGCAGAAGTATGAATTTTACCTTGAGTATCCTTAATCATAACAATTGCTTCCTTAAACTTGGCAACTTTTAAAGAATTGTGAAAAAACTTTGAATTCCTATCGACATCTTTCTCCTTCCTTAAGTATGAACATTGCCTAGCTGATAGCAATTCAATGTCCAACAACTCTTTAAGCCTACTCTGCAATACATATTCCATTTGTTGAAGCTGATTGTCAAATGGTTCCACATTTAATGCCTCCTGTACCTTGAATAACTCTTTCCTTACTAATGATGATTGAGCACTACCAAACTGTTGCGTAGATCATGCTTGTAAATGAATTTTAAGCAACCTCAACTTGTAGTCTGGAATGTCCATAGGATTCCTGCCATATGAATTACCCCAAACCTGCAGAAGTATACTAGAGAAATATTTATGAGTCAACCAAAATTTAAAAAAAATTAAATGAGGACTTCCCTTTTCCAACGGAATCAGCACACCCCCAATTTAAAAGAAGAAGACAATGATCTGAAATAGAAGGTGATAGAATATGTAAAAGGAATTAGGCCAATTAGATAAAAAGGCAGAGTTGACAAAGATATGATCAAGTTTGCACAATGTAGGGATACCAAAATGGCTTTTATTTGACTAAGTAAAGGTATTACCAAAGCTTCGAAGAGGAAAGAGATTTGACTTGATAATAGCTTGATTAATAGGAGCTATATCTGTAATGGAAAGAGCACACCCACCCAATTTTTGAAAGGAAGAAAACATACAATTAAAATCTCCTCCCAAAATCCATGGATCGTTTTGAGAATGAATATGGTAAAGACTGGAAAGAAAAGAATACCTCAGAACTAGAGCATTCTGAGCATAAATAGATGTAAGAAAGAAAGCAGAATTTGTAGGAAGATAGGCACAAGAGTATTGAATGAACTGATCAGAAGATGATAATTTGGTGAGTTGAAAATAGAAGGATTCCAAATAGTTAGCAATCGACCAAAATTTGCTTCATACAGATTATGGTCATACTACCAACCATTAGTAATGAATGAAAACAACTTTAGCAGTTGTAATCAAATCAAGTTTCGTTTCTGATAGGCATAATAACTAAATATTCCTATTTCTGATAAAAAAAAACCTTTCTCACTTTGCTTAGAAGGAAGATTCATCCCCCTAACATTCCAGAGTGCCAAGTTTTGCATCATAATTTGAGATTGATTGGATCTATTAATGGAGCTGGATGCTTCCTTGTGTGTCTTTTGGAAATAAATTTCTGACTCCCAGAGGGAATCACATCCTCTTAATCAAATTCAATTCCATCATCTATATCATCAGGATTATTTAACTTCTTCTTAGATTTCTTTTTCCTTCCCCTTTTTGACTTTACCGCCAAAAGAGAATCAGAAGTCAAAGGGTTAATTCCAAGGGATTTAGAAGGAGATGATTTATCAGTAACAGCTGTTGAAGAAGAATCATTATCTGTTGAAGGAGGAGGATCATTGGATGTTGAAGGAGGAGGATCATTGGATGTTGATGGTTTGATAGCAGTTGAAGGTGGAGGAGGTATAATGAAATTCGAAGGTGGAGCTAAGTGACTATAAGGAGATGTAGAAGAAAAAGGAGGATCATCCAGTTTATGATTGAAATAAGAGTTCAAGGGTATATGAAAGCTGAATGAAGAATCATTGGGGACATTATTATATTTGTGGAGGATGAAAAACTAGAAGAGCAAAATGTTGAATGAGAACAAGAGGATAAGTTGTTATTCTAGAAAGTATTTCTCATCGAAGATGAAGCCTCTGTAGAATTATCAGTAAGAATCAAAAATGGATTCGTAACATGAAATTCATTCTGAACTGCCTCATTCAAAATATCATCAAATTCTTGAATTCCTTTTTTCTTTATATCAACAAAACTTGCCTTTTGATGCACCTCACAATTACAATCTTTATCAACTATAACAATATTTTGACTTCTTTTCCTTTACCAATTCTATTATCCATTTGTTCTTCATTATTAACTAGATTATCAACGTTTCCAATCCCATTAATTTCAACTACCTCATCCATTACTTTATTCACTTCCTCTTCAACATTATTTCCAAATTTACCTTCCTTCCTTTTCTACATCTGTTTATTTTTATTATTTACTCTATTCCAACCTTGCTGGCTTCCTAAATCTGGAGCTTTAAATTTGACATTTTCTTCTTTATGACTGACTGGAATGCTTGAATTCATAAACCTATCTTCAGACTTCACTCTGATGCAGCGCACCATGGAAGATGCTTGTATGCGAGCTACGGGTCGTTCAGTGACCTAGAAAGAAACGGGAGGAAGAGAAGATCATATGTAAAGTTGAAGCTTGAAAAAGTGGAGAATCGTTCGTCCAACGGTCTAACAGGGTCGTTCTGCGAGCCAATGAATCATAGGAAGAAGCCCAATGATCCAATAAGCTCGTTCTCAGCTTGAAGAGAAAGAGCAGGATTAAGGAAGCATCATAAGATCGTTCGAGGATTGAATCATTTGCTTTTGGATCACTCACTCCAGAGTCCATCAATCTTGGATCGTTCGTTAATGGATCGCTCGCTTCTATATTGTCCGCATCAAAGTCGTTCATTTTGGAAATGTTTACTATCGAGTCGAACACTCTTGGGCCGCTATTGGCTGAAGACAATAAGAGTTATTAAAAGACAAGATCATATAGGGGTCGCTTGTTCCAGCATTGTGTAATGTCATAGTTGAGTCCTTTGATCTATTATTTTAACCATGTTAAAGATCGCATATCGTAAAAGGTCGGCCGCTTCTATTGGGTCGTTCTCTTATGCTTGGATCGTCCATTTAGACAGGGCGTGTTGTAAACCCTAAATAGGGATGTGACATGAGTTGCAAAGGTTGTTGAATTTTGACTAAAATCCCTTGTGTGAGCTTTGTGCCACCATTAAAATTGGAAGTTGAGTTTAATCTCCTTTCTCCATTTTCGGATATTCGAGTGCACTCGAATCAACGAATTTGAAGTTGATTCACGATATCACTTGCGAGTGATCAATGTTCAAAGAATCGTAGATCGACAATGCAGTATCTTGCGAGATCAATGCATTGAAGATAGCGAGATTCTGGCATCGAAAGATCAACGGAGTTGAGCACCTATCTCATCCTTGATCGATTTTCCATGGATCCATCAATTCGCGAGTTAGATCCTGGACGCTGCGCCAGTTTGGTATCAGAGCGAAATTTCCTTCTTTTGGTTGGATTGCCGGAGCCTTGATCACCATTTTTGGTTGGATTGCCGATGCAAGATCGCCATATCTTTGGTTGGATTGCAAGAGCTTGGATCACCATTATTGGTTGGATCGCCAGAGCGAGAATTCCATCACTTGGTCGGATTGCCAGAAACCATTCAGATTATCACCATCGCCGCCGACATCTTCCATTCTATTTCCGCTACCACTTTAAACTGTCTCCATTCACTAGAACGCTATTCAGTCCTAACCACCACTGATTTACATCGCCGGAGCTGTTCAGATCGTCAGATCTCATTCAGTTGCATCTATTAATCAATTGCCATCACTTATCCATAATCGCCGGAACTAGTTAGATCAGCAGATCTAATTCAGTCGTGATTACCATTCCGTAGACCTCCAGATCTACACCATTTCCATTTAAAAACCATATTAGCTAAACCGTCATCGTCTAAGTTTGGATCATTTCAGTAATTTGGACAGTACAAGTGTTTTGAAGTTTGTTCAGAATTGAAGTTCATTCCATTTTGTTTAAGAATTGATTATGCCGCCAAGACGTGTTAATCGTCATCAAAATTTAGAAGAAATGTATCGGAGAGACGAAACCGAACAAATGGAGGAAAGAATCAATGATAAGTTTGTTGAAGGAATTGGAGGATTAGAAAAGCTGATGATCGATATGAATCAAACTAGAAGAAGAATATCACTCGATTCAAATCATGATGGACACCGGATTTCGCCGTCAAATTTGGAAAGACATAGAAGATCACCACCATTGGATCGAGAAAGAAGGAATCGCGATGATTATTCTTGTGAACTGTCCCGTAGAAGTGAAAGACATGAAGATATTCATGATCGATATCATCATCATTCAGTTTGTGAAGATAAAAGAAGTAGCATTCGTTTTCATTCTCCAGGACGAGATGGGATCCTTTCCATCAACTGGAAGGTAATTATAATTGGGAATCAGGGATGAAGACAGAAATTCCATAATTCAAAGGAGGAATGTTTGCAGAAGAGTTCCTAGATTGGTTATCGAATGTTGAGGAAATTATGGAATTCAAGAATGTACCAGAAAATAAAAGAGTGAAATTAGTAGCTACTCGTTTGAGCGGAAGAGCTATTGCCTGGTGGCAACAAACTAAGCTAATTCGTGAAAGAATGGGAAAGCTGAAGGTTGTCACATGGGAAAAGATGAAAATGATGATGAGAGCTACCTTCTTATGTCACAATTATCGATCCTTTATGTATCAAAGTTTGCAGAACTTGAGACAAGGAACAAAATTCGTGAGTGATTATGCCGATGAATTCTATCAATTGATCACTCGAAATGACATCATGGAAACAGAGGAGCAATTGACTGCTAGATATGTTGGGGGATTGGGGAATCAGATTCAAGATATGATGAATATGTTCTATCCAATGATTGTTGCGGAAGCTCATCAGAAAGCTCTCACTTGGGAGAAGCAAGGGAGACAAGGAGAAGGAGTGTTCACAACTGCTAACAGTCAAAGCAAAGGAATTGGTAGCAATACTAATGTTACTAAGCCGATTTCAAAGCCTATTATCAATGACGCTACAAAGCCAAAGGTCACCCCGATTGTTAAGTGCTTTAATTGTCAAGAAGTTGGACATAAAAGCGATGAATGCCCAAAATTGAAGAAGAGAACAATGATAGCTGAAGGTGTAGAAGCTGAAGTTGATTATTCCCTACCACCAAAATTTGATGATGATGTTGAAAATAATGTGGAGGAAGTAGAGTCAGGAGACAAGGGAAATAGTTTAATGATGAGAAGATTGTGTATAACTCCAAAGCACGTAGATGATTCTAGTTGGTTGTAAAACAATATTTTTCCAATCTACTTGCACTATTCTGAGAAAGATTTGTCGATTTGTTATTGATGCTGGGAGTTGTGACAACATGATTTCTAAAGAAGCTATTAAGAAGCTGGGATTGAAGATGGAGAAACATCCTAGACCTTACAAGCTTGCTTGGCTAAAGAAAGAAGGAGAAGTCACAGTTGGAAAAAGAGCTTTTGTATCATTATCCATTGGGCTGAAATACAAAGATGATATTTGGTGTGACATAGTTCATATGGATGTATGCCATTTGCTCTTAGGAAGACCATGGCTGTGACGGCCTGGAATTTCGCTCGATCCGAATCAGTCGTTAAACCGATCTAGACCGTTCGAAACCCCTGTCGTTGAGAACAGGACAAATCAGAACACAGACGGAAGAACATTTCATTGCTATTACAACAATTCCATCAGATACAAGAATATATAGAGTATAAATGAATAAATTACATTCGATAAATATCAGAGATTACAATAAATTACATAGCAGCGGAAAATAATACAAAGCACAACTGAAGGTGATATACGGATACAGAGCTTTCCGGATATCATTCCAGCTGTAAACCAGGATCCTGTGAATATAAATCTGCAAAACCAAAACTACTAGCTGCCCGTGCGGAAAATAGGGGCACCCAGAGTTTAGGTTAAAACAATAAACTCCAGGTCAGTCATGTGACTGGTGTGAGAACTAAAACAGTTATTTAAAGCTTTACTTTAAAAGAAAGTAATTCAAGGGACCACGCCGTATAACACGGAACGGGTTTCCTCCCAAGAATACCAGTGCATAGGATAAACAACGCAATGCTTTTTCGAAAAATGAAGCTATTATAAGACCTAGATCCCATCACACAATGCAACGCAAGCCGGAGGATAGGGTTTTCCCTTATAATAGCCAAACATGCTTGATACGTTTAAAACAAATCATTTGATACTATAATAAGTGTATAGTGTCAAAACAATTTCAATCATAAATATAAATCATAGACGGCATAAGTGCCCCATCCCACTATGTCGCCATACTAGGCTCTACAAATGAAGCCGAAATACACGTATTGGAAATTGGATTTCCGTCATGAGTCGAGGCAAGGGGCAAGCTCCTCTCCGCGTTCGAGACACTCTAGCAAATGCCTCAGGGTTACGCACTCTGGGCAACTCCGGATCCTCCAAGGCCGGTCCTCACTTACGTTAGAGGATTAATTATGCCTGAACACACGTTTCCCGGTCCTTACAGACCTATAATCGAGGCGCCTCGCATCCAAACCACAAAGGTGAAAAGTATATAAATGTCAGGGCTGGTAAGTCACTGACACCACCATAGCTAGAAAGAAACGTCATGCACTCCTTGGGTCCTTATCCCGTTTTTGACTCATGCCGAGGTGTGAGGCTCGCGAATCCACGCTATACACAAAGCTACGCCACAAAGGCCGTGCTTTGATCATCAACTACAAGACTTTTCTTTTCAACAAAAGCCTTGATCGTTGCATCTTAGCGTGCCACACAGGCAATTCATGCCATGCGACTGATGTCCATCGATATATAACCTCCAAGCTCGTATGTCTCAGAGAAGGGCGTTAAGCAAGAGAATAAATTCTCCGCCGCCAATCAGATATATATTTAACAGAAATCAATCAACATAGAATAAAATCCAATGTCAGACACACAATCCATTTACAAGTTCGTTCTGGGTCTGAACGAAACCGGAGGCACTTTCCTCGCATATCCATCGATCTCCAGGTACGTCTGGACGATCACTAACTGATTCCCTCATCTTGGGTGTACAGCCCAATCAAGATCATCAGTAATCACCCAAACGATGTGAAGACTTCCGGTCTTCAACCACCGTCTTCATCTTTGACATATCGTCAAATCGGTTATTCAGAATGGGTATAAACCCGGACTTTCCGAACAACCCGCGTATATTAAAACAAATGTTACACAAATACAACATACGCCTCATTCCAATTCATTAGTCACTAACCGCAAATTAGCAAGAGAACAATTTCCCAAACATTAACCCCGAAGGCCGAAACCAACATCAGATCAATACCCAGGAAACCATTCTTCTTAGCCAACCTACAGCTAGTTTCTAAATTCCACATTCTTAGGGAAAGGTTCCCATTAATTTAATCCAAGATAAATTCTTTAAAATTTATCCTATAATCTTCCTTTGGATGTCGTTTCAAACCAAATTATGGTTTTTCTGAACTAGTCGAGATTAACGAACCACACCGAAGTAATTATTTATTTTATTTCCCAATCCCAACCTATTCATCCCATGAAGCAAAACAGGTGATACTCCATATCTAACACCATGGTGTTATCGGTAAAATTAATTACCATTTCACTTTCAAATCTAATTGAAGATTTAACTATCGCTTTGGAGAAAAACTGGCGATACTCCATTCTCGCTCATTTCTAAATTTGGTAATTTAGATTACAAATTCACATTTCAATCTAATTGCAGATTCGTTAAAACTACTCTTACTGGGTTAAAGAACTAGGTGTTATTTAAAACACAGTTCACGACAAACCCATTTCAAATCCAATAAAATATATTAGGAATTCCGATTATTTAAAACCCCTTTTTAAATCTAATTTATTTATTTAAAAATAAAAACCCGGGTTTTAAATTGAGTTCAAACTAGTTCATTTCGATAAAAATCTATTTTTATCTTTTCAAATATGGAGTTTTTCACCCCAATTTTTCTCAAATCATTTCTTATGATTTTACACAAATTATTGATATTTTTAATAATTTTATTAAGGCCCGTACAATCGATTTCCAACAATGGCCATCGAACTACACTTACAGCGACCTTTTCCAAATTTGATTTGGACGTAACTCCAAATCCAACCGTTAGATTTCTAATTTATAATATTCGTTAGAAAGCTCTTTTCGATACGAACCCAACGGTTCCGGTTTTAGGAGAATCCGACGGTCGGATCTCCCGTAATGTCCGTTTGAAATAAATGGTCGAAATTCACGAACTGCCGCGGCGCGGCGCGTTCTATTCAGGCCATTATATTATATATATAATATATATAATATATATTTCGTCGATTTCTATTTAAAACGAATTATATAAATAGTTTTAAATTCGTTTTAAAAGCAATTTCAACTTCCATTTCAATTCAAAGCAAAATTGAATTCTTCTTTATAAATTCGTTTTAAAATTCATTTCTATTCAATTCAAATTTCAATTCAATTTGAATTCATTTCAATTCGCTTTCAATTCAATTTGGATTCGTTTTCAATTCAGTTCAATTCCAAAGTCGTTTTCTATTCGATTCAATTAAAATTGGTTTTCTATTCGATTCAATTCAAATTGGTTTTCTATTCGTTTCAATTCAAATTGGTTTTCTATTCGTATCAAATTCATTATATATTCAATTCATTTCGAAATCGTTTTATATTCAATTCATTTCGAAATCGTTTTATATTCAATTCATTTCGAAATTGTTTTATATTCAATTCATTTCGAAATCGTTATATATTCAATTCATTTCGAAATCGTTTTCAATTCAATTCATTTCGAAATCGTTTTCAATTCAATTCATTTCAAATTGGCTTTCTATTCGATTCAATTCAAATTAGTTTTCTATTCGTTTCAATTCAAACTGGTTTTCTATTCGTATCAAATTCATTATATATTCAATTCATTTCGAAATTGTTTTATATTCAATTCATTTCGAAATTGTTTTATATTCAATTCATTTCGAAATCGTTATATATTCAATTCATTTCGAAATCGTTTTCAATTCAATTCATTTCGAAATCGTTTTCAATTCAATTCATTTCGAAATCGTTTTCAATTAAATTCATTTCGAAATCGTTTTCAATTCAATTCATTTCGAAATGAATAAAATCGATATAAATATCGTTCACGTCAAAATGGCGTCAATCTAATCAACACGGCTTAATGTATTTCTATTTTCAAATATTCTATTTCAAATATTTCTTATTATCAAAATATTTCTATTTCAAATATTCCTATTTCAAATATTTCTATTTCGAATATTTCGTTCAACACATGACTAATCTCAACGGATGAGTACAGTCAACACGTGAACTTCTATTTTATATTGATAAAGAAGTAAATTTTATTATTAAAATATTTCGTTCACCACATGAATAATCTCAACGGATGAGTACAGTCAACACATGAACATTTATTTTATATTGATAAAGAAGTAAATTTTATTATTAAAATATTTCGTTCAACACATGACTAACCTCAACGGATGAGTACAGTCAACACATGAACATTTATTTTATATTGATAAAGAAGTAAATTTTATTATTAAAATATTTCGTTCAACACATGAACATTTATTTTATATTGATAAAGAAGTAAATTTTATTATTAAAATATTTCGTTCACCACATGACTAATCTCAACAGATGAGTACAGTCAACACATGAACATTTATTTTATATTGATAAAGAAGTAAATTTTATTATTAAAATATTTCGTTCAGCACATGACTAATCTCAACGGATGAGTACAGTCAACACATGAACATTTATTTTATAATATTCTTTATTTTCTAAATTGGAATGAGGCCCAATCAATCACCATATAATGTTAATTATATGGATTTTCATACATCACACCTATACAATGGCATTGAAAAATAATCAACCATCAACCAAAGTGCACTACACTGTATAAGCATAAAATATAGATATTCAACGCTTATAACAGCCCGTCAATCAATCGATCGACATATTTAATCAATCAGGATGAGTGAACTTCAAATTTCATCCCAACACCCGTGTGGGGTTTCTAACAATCAAACACAGATTTTATTTGTGCAGTTGGGCGATGTGTAAAATTTATCGACCCAATCAATGTCCTTCAAATAGGTGTACATAAACAAACCGTCGGGTTTGTAAATGAATATTTTATTTTATTCACTTCACGTTAAAAATTATATTTTTAACGATAAAACATTTTATTTTAACATATGAATTTCTATTCAATTCATTTATTCAATAAAATGATATTTTTTTTTTCTAACTTATTTTAGAAAATTTCGGCGGCATAACGGCACGATACTAGAAATGGGACAAGGCCTAGCCTTATCCCCGGTCTAGTGAAGGCCCACGCCATTCACACATCAATCAAATCCATTCATTTCACCAAACAATTCAATTCAAATCAAAACTATCTAACTAATCTATGCAACCAAACAAACAAGTCCATGGTCTGTGGACGATTGTGTCGGGTGCTACTAAGCACCGTCTGCATCCTAGTATATATATATAAATAGAAATGAAATTGAAAGGTGAGAAATTCTCACCGATAGCTATCCAATCATCTTGACTCTTCTTTGATAGAAATCTTCATCGTTATCGCATTTTTGTCGTCTTCGTTGCCCGTAGCCACTACATATATAAAAATCATACATTTTTATATTTTGATGTCTTTAAAATAAAATTCATATTTTTATAATCGCTTCATACATTTAAAAATCGAATTTTCACTCCGCTATTCAATATATAAAAATGGAATTTTTACCTCGCTATTCAATATATAAAAATGGAATTTTTATATTCAATATATAAAAATGGAATTTTTACCTCGCTATTCAATATATAAAAATGGAATTTTTACCTTCTTACATAATAAAGATTTCGCCTTTTCAAACTTATCATTATAAAAACCACATTTTTATTTTGCTATTCATATAAAGATGATATATCTAATATTCCTATCATGTAAAAATTATATTTTTAATTCTCCACTTAACCAAAAATCATATTTTTACATCTTCTATATAGTAAAGATTATATTTTTAATACTCTAAAAATATAAAAATCATATTTTTATTACTTTAATATAGTAAAGATTATATTTTTCTTTTAGATCAACCCTTTTTAAACAATAAAAATCATATACATTTTTAAATAAAAATCAAAACTTAAACCGAAGGAGGGCAAGAGCTTACAGGGGGAGTTTGCCGTCGTCTGATCGCCGGAGGAGGCCGCATTGCGTCGGAGTGGAGCTGAGTGGGTCGGATGTGGTTTGAGGAGGGCGCGGCAGGGGTGTAGGCGTCGGAGTTGGGTGGGTTGGGGGCTGCTGCGCGCGAGGCCAAGGGCGAACGCCGGAGTGGGGCGGCGCAGTTGATCGATGGAGGAGGGAGGCGATGGTGGTGGAGCGGGGAAAGGGGGCGTCGGTTCTTCGATTGGGTGGGGGGTCCTTCGCGATCGCTTCTGGGGAGGAGGGGGGGTCTGGGTGGCTTGCGGCGCCGCTGGGGGTTTGGGGGTCTCGAGCGAGGTGGCGCGGTGGTCTCGGGGAGGGCGGCGGCTGCTAGGTCATCGCGATTTTTTTTCCTGGTTTAAAGAAAGTAACGGGGAGAGAAATAGAGAGGGAGGGGGTGATTGAATATATATATATATATTAATTTATTTATTTTAAATTTTACTTTATAAAGCAACTTTTATTTTCGACCTCTAAACGAGGCCCACCGCCTGTCGTCCATAGCGTTTTACCCCCATTCCGAACACAATGGGATATGTATCGCAAGCTGATTTGATCGTTTTCGATTAGTTTCCGTTGAATTTACATTTAAATCACTATATTGAATTTTAAACGTACGTTTCAAATTACCGGGGTCACATACTAACTCTATAAATTTCATAAAAATATTTTCTAGCTTCGTATTGACGATACGGTCCTAACAAAACTAGTTTCGTCGAATTCTGAGACCGTATGAAAAATGGCCAATTACCAGTCGATTAAAATCAACTGAAACTGGTCAAACGCGTTTTCCTTTGCCACGCTCACATATTGATTCGAAAAATTATGAAATTTGGAATCTAGCAATAATCTGACACTGCGGATCCAACAAAAGTGGTTTCATCGAAATCCGAGGTCGTTTGCAAAATTCCCATTTTTAAGGGCCTGAATTCCATAACGACTATTTAGAATTTTCAATTGGACATATCTTTTGATTCCCGCTATGAAATTTTGATTTTTCAGATTCGTTGGAAAGATATCATCAATTAGATCCTAATATTTTTGGTTTCACTAAAATCCGGTTTGTTTTGCACCCGGTACATTCAAATGAAATTTGAAATCGAATTATCGAACTACCGCGCCATTTTCAATTCTATTTATAATTATATATAAATATTTATATTCTAATGACGACGCGTATAATATATACGTTCTAATATATTCAAAATAAATTTCTCGTCGATATTATTTAAAATAATCTATTTTAAATATTCAAAATTCGCTAAAATTGCCAAATTAAAAATTTTAAACTGGCTTAGATTTTCCGGGTTATTACAATCTCCCCCACTTAAAACTTTTCGTCCCCGAAAAGGAACAAAGTCGAAAGCGGTTTGATTAATCAACTCTACGTTCGATCTGGCTTCCATTCTCCAACTTTTCAGTTTCTGTGAATTTTCAAATTTTCAAAAATTTGGCTAACACCCTAAATTTTCGAAAAATTTCGCCATAACCTCCCCTGCACCGGGAGCATCGGGGAATTTCAAATAGCTTCCCCAGTCCTTCTAATCTCAAAAAGAAAAATAAAAGGCCAAGCGGCTAGCCAATAGGCTCATAAAATCATCATCACCCAAACAAAACAGTAAATTATGTAGTAAACATGTACCTATTTGTCGGGCAAACAAATTTTATTCTTCGGCTCTAGCCTCCTTGCTATGACCTGTTCAATGTAAGTATATGTATATGCAAGCAAATGCGACCAATTTTCAATATAATTCAATATTTGATGCAATTAGGCATAATGGTTCAAAAATTGTCTAACAAATAAACAAACAACACAAACATCAATCAATTAGTGAATTAGAGTTTCAAATTCATAATTTTGATATATACAAAAAATCATGTTTTTGGTAACAATTCACAACAATGTGTTCTAGCTATATTGGTTTTGGTTCTCACACCAGTCTAATGGAAACATATAGAAAGCACACCTTCGAAACACGAAAATAAATACTGGTGATGGTATACTTCATCATCAGGACCATGTCCGGGCGACTAGAGTGTGACTCTATATCTATCTAATATATTAAAACTTCGAATATACGTTCATGACGCGTATATGCAAAACCTTTATATAGTAGATTGTCCAAATTCAAAATAAATAAATATTCAAATACGTATAAAATGGTTTAAATTTCAAAACAAAATTATTTTCATTTGAAAAATATACTCTTCACACTCGTTCTAGGATACTACTGATCCTATCTCTAACGAGTCATTCTAATTGGATATTGCTAATCCAATATCTGATGAATTCTTTCGTATGGTTCTAATGTGTCTTGTTCTCGAGCTCTGTAAACCAAAGCTCTGATACCAAATGTGACGGCCTGGAATTTCGCTCGATCCGAATCAGTCGTTAAACCGATCTAGACCGTTCGAAACCCCTGTCGTTGAGAACAGGACAAATCAGAACACAAACGGAAGAACATTTCATTGCTATTACAACAATTCCATCAGATACAAGAATATACAGAGTATAAATGAATAAATTACATTCAATAAATATCAGAGATTACAATAAATTACATAGCAGCGGAAAATAATACAAAGCACAACTGAAGGTGATATACGGATACAGAGCTTTCCAGATATCATTCCAGCTGTAAACCAGGATCCTGTGAATATAAATCTGCAAAACCAAAACTACTAGCTGCCCGTGCGGAAAATAGGGGCACCCAAAGTTTAGGTTAAAACAATAAACTCCAGGTCAGTCATGTGACTGGTGTGAGAACTAAAACAGTTATTTAAAGCTTTACTTTAAAAGAAAGTAATTCAAGGGACCACGCCGTATAACACGGAACGGGTTTCCTCCCAAGAATACCAGTGCATAGAATAAACAACGCAATGCTTTTTCGAAAAATGAAGCTATTATAAGACCCAGATCCCATCACACAATGCAATGCAAGCCGGAGGATAGGGTTTTCCCTTATAATAGCCAAACATGCTTGATACGTTTAAAACAAATCATTTGATACTATAATAAGTGTATAGTGTCAAAACAATTTCAATCATAAATATAAATCATAGACGGCATAAGTGCCCCATCCCACTATGTCGCCATACTAGGCTCTACAAATGAAGCCGAAATACACGTATTGGAAATTGGATTTCCGTCATGAGTCGAGGGAAGGGGCAAGCTCCTCTCCGCGTTCGAGACACACAAGCAAATGCCTCAGGGTTACGCACTCTGGGCAACCCCGGATCCTCCAAGGCCGGTCCTCACTTACGTTAGAGGATTAATTATGCCTGAACACACGTTTCCCGGTCCTTACAGACCTATAATCAAGGCGCCTCGCATCCAAACCAAAAAGGTGAAAAGTATATAAATGTCAGGGCTGGTAAGTCACTGACACCACCATAGCTAGAAAGAAACGTCATGCACTCCTTGGGTCCTTATCCCGTTTTTGACTCATGCCGAGGTGTGAGGCTCGCGAATCCACGCTATACACAAAGCTACGCCACAAAGGCCGTGCTTTGATCATCAACTACAAGACTTTGCTTTTCAACAAAAGCCTTGATCATTACATCTTAGCGTGCCACACAGGCAATTCATGCCATGCGACTGATGTCCATCGATATATAACCTCTAAGCTCGTATGTCTCAGAGAAGGGCGTTAAGCAAGAGAATAAATTCTCCGCCGCCAAACAGATATATATTTAACAGAAATCAATCAACACAGAATAAAATCCAATGTCAGACACACAATCCATTTACAAGTTCGTTCTGGGTCTGAACGAAACCGGAGGCACTTTCCTCGCATATCCATCGATCTCCAGGTACGTCTGGACGATCACTAACTGATTCCCTCATCTTCGGTGTACAGCCCAATCAAGATCATCAGTAATCACACAAACGATGTGAAGACTTCCGGTCTTCAACCACCGTCTTCATCTTTGACATATCGTCGAATCGGTTATTCAGAATGGGTATAAACCCGGACTTTCCGAACAACCCGCGTATATTAAAACAAATGTTACACAAACACAACATACGCCTCATTCCAATTCATTAGTCACTAACTACAAATTAGCAAGAGAACAATTTCCCAAACATTAACCCCGAAGGCCGAAACCAACATCAGATCAATACCCAGGAAACCATTCTTCTTAGCCAACCTACAGCTAGTTTCTAAATTCCACATTCTTAGGGAAAGGTTCCCATTAATTTAATCCAAGATAAATTCTTTAAAATTTATCCTGTAATCTTCCTTTGGATGTCGTTTCAAACCAAATTATGGTTTTTCTGAACTAGTCGAGTTTAGCGAACCACACCGAAGTAATTATTTATTTTATTTCCCAATCCCAACCTATTCATCCCATGAAGCAAAACTGGTGATACTCCATATCTAACACCATGGTGTTATCGGTAAAATTAATTACCATTTCACGTTCAAATCTAATTGAAGATTTAACTATCGCTTTGGAGCAAAACTGGCGATACTCCATTCTCGGTCATTTCTAAATTTGGTAATTTAGATTACAAATTCACATTTCAATCTAATTGCAGATTCGTTAAAACTCCTCTTACTGGGTTAAAGAACTAGGTGTTATTTAAAACACAGTTCACGACAAACCCATTTCAAATCCAATCAAATATATTAGGAATTCCGATTATTTAAAACCCCTTTTTAAATCTAATTTATTTATTTAAAAATAAAAACCCGGGTTTTAAATTGAGTTCAAACTAGTTCATTTCGATAAAAAACTATTTTTGTCTTTTCAAATATGGAGTTTTTCACCCCAATTTTTCTCAAATCATTTCTTATGATTCTACACAAATTATTGATATTTTTAATAATTTTATTAAGGCCCGTACAATCGATTTCCAACAATGGCCATCGAACTGCACTTACAACGATCTTTTCCAAATTTGATTTGGACGTAACTCCAAATCCAACCGTTAGATTTCTAATTTATAATATTCGTTAGAAAGCTCTTTTCGATACGAACCCAATGGTTCCGGTTTTAGGAGAATCCGACGGTCGGATCTCCCGTAATGTCCATTTGAAATAAATGGTCGAAATTCACGAACTACCGCGGTGCGGCGCGTTCTATTCAGGCCATTATATTATATATATATAATATATATTTCGTCGATTTCTATTTAAAACGAATTATATAAATAGTTTTAAATTCGTTTTAAAAGCAATTTCAACTTCCA
The DNA here is from genome assembly GCA_030737875.1 of Allium sativum. Taxonomy (NCBI): domain Eukaryota; kingdom Viridiplantae; phylum Streptophyta; class Magnoliopsida; order Asparagales; family Amaryllidaceae; genus Allium; species Allium sativum. The sequence goes on from CM060912.1 coordinate 295,859,165, forward strand.
TTTCAATTCAAAGCAAAATTGAATTCTTATTTATAAATTCGTTTTAAAATTCATTTCTATTCAAATCAAATTTCAATTCAATTTGAATTCATTTCAATTCGCTTTCAATTCAATTTGGATTCGTTTTCAATTCAGTTCAATTCCAAAGTCATTTTCTATTCGATTCAATTCGAATTGGTTTTCTATTCGATTCAATTCAAATTGGTTTTCTATTCGTTTCAATTCAAATTGGTTTTCTATTCGTATCAAATTCATTATATATTCAATTCATTTCGAAATCGTTTTATATTCAATTCATTTCGAAATTGTTTTATACTCAATTCATTTCGAAATCGTTATATATTCAATTCATTTCGAAATCATTTTCAATTCAATTCATTTCGAAATCATTTTCAATTCAATTCATTTCAAATTGGTTTTCTATTCGATTCAATTCAAATTGGTTTTCTATTCGTTTCAATTCAAATTGGTTTTCTATTCGTATCAAATTCATTATATATTCAATTCATTTCGAAATCGTTTTATATTCAATTCATTTCGAAATTGTTTTATATTCAATTCATTTCGAAATCGTTATATATTCAATTCATTTCGAAATCGTTTTCAATTCAAATCTTTTCGAAATCGTTTTCAATTCAATTCATTTCGAAATCGTTTTCAATTCAATTCATTTCGAAATCATTTTCATTTCAATTCATTTCGAAATGAATAAAATCGATATAAATATCGTTCACGTCAAAATGGCGTCAATCTAATCAACACGGCTTAATGTATTTCTATTTTCAAATATTCTATTTCAAATATTTCTTATTATCAAAATATTTCTATTTCAAATATTCCTATTTCAAATATTTCTATTTCGAATATTTCGTTCAACACATGACTAATCTCAACGGATGAGTACAGTCAACACATGAACTTCTATTTTATATTGATAAAGAAGTAAATTTTATTATTAAAATATTTCGTTCACCACATGACTAATCTCAACGGATGAGTACAGTCAACACATGAACATTTATTTTATATTGATAAAGAAGTAAATTTTATTATTAAAATATTTCGTTCAACACATGACTAATCTCAACGGATGAGTACAGTCAACACATGAACATTTATTTTATATTGATAAAGAAGTAAATTTTATTATTAAAATATTTCGTTCAACACATGACTAATCTCAACGGATGAGTACAGTCAACACATGAACATTTATTTTATATTGATAAAGAAGTAAATTTTATTATTAAAATATTTCGTTCAACACATGACTAATCTCAACGGATGAGTACAGTCAACACATGAACATTTATTTTATATTGATAAAGAAGTAAATTTTATTATTAAAATATTTCGTTCAGCACATGACTAATCTCAACGGGTGAGTACAATCAACACATGAACATTTATTTTATATTGATAAAGAAGTAAATTTTATTATTAAAATATTTCGTTCAACACATGACTAATCTCAACGGATGAGTACAGTCAACACATGAACATTTATTTTATAATATTCTTTATTTTCTAAATTGGAATGAGGCCCAATCAATCACCATATAATGTTAATTATATGGATTTTCATACATCACACCTATACAATGGCATTGAAAAATAATCAACCATCAACCAAAGTGCACTACACTGTATAAGCATCAAATATAGATATTCAACGCTTATAACAGCCCGTCAATCAATCGATCGACATATTTAATCAATCAGGATGAGTGAACTTCAAATTTCATCCCAACACCCGTGTGGGGTTTCAAACAATCAAATACAGATTTTATTTGTGCAGTTGGGCGATGTGTAAAATTTATCGACCCAATCAATGTCCTTCAAATAGGTGTACATAAACAAACCGTCGGGTTTGTAAACGAATATTTTATTTTATTCACTTCACGTTAAAAATTATATTTTTAACGATAAAACATTTTATTTTAACATATGAATTTCTATTCAATTCATTTATTCAATAAAATGATATTTTTATTTTTCTAACTTATTTTAGAAAATTTCGGCGACATAACGACACGATACTAGAAATGGGACAAGGCCTAGCCTTATCCCCGATCTAGTGAAGGCCCACGCCATTCACACATCAATCAAATCCATTCATTTCACCAAACAATTCAATTCAAATCAAAACTATCTAACTAATCTATGCAACCAAACAAACAAGTCCATGGTCTGTGGACGATTGTGTCGGGTGCTACTAAGCACCGTCTACATCCTAGTATATATATAAATAGAAATGAAATTGAAAGGTGAGAAATTCTCACCGATAGCTATCCAATCATCTTGACTCTTCTTTGATAGAAATCTTCAACGTTATCGCATTTTTGTCGTCTTCGTTGCCCGTAGCCATTACATATATAAAAATCACACATTTTTATATTTTGATGTCTTTAAAATAAAAATCATATTTTTATAACCGCTTCATACATTTAAAAATCAAATTTTCACTCCGCTATTCAATATATAAAAATGGAATTTTTACCTCGCTATTCAATATATAAAAATGGAATTTTTACCTCGCTATTCAATATATAAAAATGGAATTTTTACCATCTTACATAATAAAGATTTCGCCTTTTCAAACTTATCATTATAAAAACCACATTTTTATTTTGCTATTCATATAAAGATGATATTTCTAATATTCCTATCATGTAAAAATTATATTTTTAATTCTCTACTTAACCAAAAATCATATTTTTACATCTTCTATATAGTAAATATTATATTTTTAATACTCTAGAAATATAAAAATCATATTTTTATTACTTTAATACAGTAAAGAATATATTTTTCTTTTAGATCAACCCTTTTTAAACAATAAAAATCATATGCATTTTTAAATAAAAATCAAAACTTAAACCGAAGGAGGGCAAGAGCTTACAGGGGAGTTTGCCGTCGTCTGATCGCCGGAGGAGGCCGCATTGCGTCGGAGTGGAGCTGAGTGGGTCGGATGTGGTTTGAGGAGGGCGCGGCAGGGGTGTGGGCGTCGGAGTTGGGTGGGTTGGGGGCTGCTGCGCGCGAGGCCAAGGGCGAACGCCGGAGTGGGGTGGCGCAGTTGATCGATGGAGGAGGGAGGCGTTGGTGGTGGAGCGGGGAAAGGGGGCGTCGGTTCTTCGATTGGGGGGGGGGGGTCCTTCGCGATCGCTTCTGGGGAGGAGGGGGGTCTGGGTGGCTCGCGACGCCGCTGGGGGGTGGGGGGTCTCGAGCGAGGTGGCGCGGTGGTCTCGGGGAGGGCGGCGGCTGCTAGGTCATCGCGATTTTTTTTCCTGGTTTAAAGAAAGTAACGGGGAGAGAAATAGAGAGGGAGGGGGTGATTGAATATATATATATATATATATTAATTTATTTACTTTAAATTTTACTTTATAAAGCAACTTTTATTTTCGACCTCTAAACGAGGCCCACCGCCTGTCGTCCATAGCGTTTTACCCCCATTCCGAACACAATGGGATATGTATCGCAAGCTGATTTGATCGTTTCGATTAGTTTCCGTTGAATTTACATTTAAATCACTATATTGAATTTTAAACGTACGTTTCAAATTACCGGGGTCACATACTAACTCTATAAATTTCATAAAAATATTTTCTAGCTTCGTATTGACGATACGGTCCTAACAAAACTAGTTTCGTCGAATTCTGAGACCGTATGAAAAATGGCCAATTTCCAGTCGATTAAAATCAACTGAAACTGGTCAAACGCGTTTTCCTTTGCCACGCTCACATATTGATTCGAAAAATTATGAAATTTGGAATCTAGCAATAATCTGACACTGCGGATCCAACAAAAGTGGTTTCGTCGAAATCCGAGGTCGTTTGCAAAATTCCCATTTTTAAGGGCCTGAATTCCATAGCGACTATTTAGAATTTTCAATTGGACATATCTTTTGATTCCCACTATGAAATTTTGATTTTTCAGATTCGTTGGAAAGATATCATCAATCAGATCCTAATGTTTTTGGTTTCACTAAAATCCGGTTTGTTTTGCACCCGGTACATTCAAATGAAATTTGAAATCGAATTATCGAACTACCACGCCATTTTCAATTCTATTTATAATTATATATAAATATTTATATTCTAATGACGACGCGTATAATATATACGTTCTAATATATTCAAAATAAATTTCTCGTCGATATTATTTAAAATAATCTATTTTAAATATTCAAAATTCGCTAAAATTGCCAAATTAAAAATTTTAAACTGGCTTAGATTTTCCGGGTTATTACAATGGCAGTATGATCGATCAGTTCATCACGATGGTCGAACCAACAGTTATAGTTTCATGTTTGAAGGCACTAAAATAACGTTAGTTCCTAAGAAGTGTGAGCAAAATGAAGTCAAAGCAGAGAAGATGATGTACTCGACTAGTCTTTTATCTTTGAAGGAATTTGTTGAAGAAGTAGAAGAGAGTCGTGAAGTGTTTATGTTGATTGGATTTGAATCTCATGCAGAGTCTAATATTCCTGCTGATGCTGAGCATGTGCTGAAAGAGTTTGAAGATGTGTTTCCTGAAGAGTTGTCGAAGGAATTACCGTCACTGAGGGACATACAACATCAAATTGATTTGGTGCCATGTGCAGTGTTGCCGCACAGACCGCATCACCGAACGAGTCCAAAGGAACATGAGGAGTTGAGGAGACAAATTGAAGAGCCACTTGAACAAGGGCGAATACGAGAGAGCCTCAGTCCTTGTGCCGTGCCTGCCTTATTAGTTCTGAAGAAAGATGGTTCATGGAGAATGTGTACGGATAGTAGAGATCTCAATAAGATTACTATTCGATAACGATTTCCTATGCTTAGACTAGATGATCTATTGGACCAAATCAGTGGATCTGTTATCTTCTCAAAGATTGATTTGAAGAGTGGTTATCATCAGATTCGAATTAGACCAGGGGATGAATGGAAAACCGCATTCAAGACTCGTGAGGGGTTATGTGAATGGTTGTTTATGCCATTTGGTCTATCGAATGCGCCAAGTACTTTTATGAGAGTCATGAATCAGATTTTCAGACCATACATTGGAAAGTTTGTGGTGGTATATTATGATGATATTTAGATCTATAGTTCTAGTATGGAAGAGCATATACAACACTTGAAAGCAGTGTTGATGATTCTTTGTCAAGAACAATTTTATGCTGCAACAAAGAAGTGCGTGTTCATGACGCAAAGTGTTTTATTCTTAGGATACATTTTATCCAAGGAAGGGATACAAGTGCATCAGAAGAAAGTTGCTGCAATCAGAGATTGGCCTTGACCAAAAACCATAACGGAAGTCAGAAGCTTTCATGGATTTACATCATTCTATCGAAGGTTTATTCCACACTTTAGTAGTGTGATGGCTCCTGTTACTGATTGCATAAAAGGGAAACAATTTACGTGGATGAAGGAAGCTCAATTTTCTTTTGAGAAAATTAAGGAACTTTTGACGACCGCACCAGTCCTTGTATTGCTAGATTTCTAGCAATTATTTGAATTGCATATTGATGCATCGAAAGTTGGAATAGGAGGAGTGTTGAGTCAGAAGAGCCGTCCTACTGCATATTTTAGTGAGAAGCTATCTGGAGCAAAGACGAGATAGAATACGTATGACGTGGATTTTTATGCTATTGTACAAACCGTCAAGCATTGGAGAAACTATTTGTTTCATAAGGAGTTTGTGTTATATATTGACCATGAAGCTTTGAAGCATTTGCAAAGTCAAGATAAGATTGCTGCTAGGCACACATTGTGGATTACTTATTTGCAACAATTTACATTTGTTGTAAAATATAAGTCTGGAGTAACTAATCGTGTAGCTAATGCTTTGAGTCAAAGGAATCATTTGATTACGACTATGCGAGTCAAAGTAGTCGGTTTTGACGTACTTCCGAAACTGCCAACAATCGATTCATATTTCTCTTAGGTCATAGCCAAAGTCAAGGAAGGAAATATGGAAGGTTATATGCTAATCAATTGTTTTCTATTTAAAGGAAATCCGTTATGTATTCCAGATTGCAGTTTAAGGATGAAAATTGTCAAATAATTACATGACGAAGGACACGTGGGACATGATCGTACTTTAAAACTGATCGTTGATTCTTACTTTTGGCCATCTGTGAGGAAAGAGGTCGAGAAGTTTGTGCAAAGATGCCACGTTTGCCAAGTGTCTAAGGGAACTGCCACTAATGCTAGATTATACATGCCGTTACCTGTACCTACTAAGCCATGGATAGACATTAGTATGGATTTTGTCTCAGGATTTCCGAGGACGCAACGAGGCAATGATTCTATCTACGTAGTAGTAGATCGTTTTTCGAAAATGGTTCATTTAATTGCTAGCAAAAAGACGGCAGATGCTGTGAATGTAGCTCAGTTATTCTTCAAAGAGATCTATCGACTTCATGGATTACCTGAATCCATTGTCTCAGATAGAAATACACGTTTTCTAAGTCATTTCTGGGTCAGACTGTGGAAAATGATTGGAACGAAGCTGAAATTTAGCAGTGCTTATCATCCGCAAACAGATGGACAAACATAAGTGGTGAACAAATCTTTGCGAAATTTGTTGAGATGCCTTGTGAAAGATAATTTGAAAGGTTGGGATGCGAAATTGTGTCAAGCTGAGTTTGCACACAATCATGCTGTCAATCGAAGTACGAAGTTCAGTCCATTTCAGATTGTCTATTCAATCGTACCAAGAGGAACCTTAGGTTTGACGATGGTTCCACCGCGGAAAGGGATTGTTAAACGAGCCAGTGATTTTGTTAATGAATTGCAGGATTATCACAAAGTTGTGCATGAGAGATTTCTCAAGTCAAATATGAAATATAAAAAATTTGCAGATTTGAATCGATGAAATATTAAATTTGAAGAGGGAGATTTCATTTACACAGCATTGATGAAAGATCGTTTTTCTATGGGAAATTACAACAAATTGAAGGCTCGAAAGATTGGTCCCATAAAAATTGTAAAGAAAATAAATGATAATGCTTATCAGTTGAAGCTGCCATAAGGTGTGTATACTTCGGATGTGTTCAATGTCAAATACCTAATTCCATACTATGAAGATGAGCTTATCAGCAAAGAAGAATGTGTGAATAGAGGATGAATTCTTGTGAACCATAGGAGGATGATGCAATGCGCCATGAAAGATGCTTGTATGCGAGCTATGGGTCGTTCAATGACCAAGAACAAAACAGGAGGAAGAGCATATCGTCTATAAAGTTGAAGCTTGAAAAAGTGGAGAATCGGTCGTCCAACAATCTAACAGGGTCGTTCTGCGAGCCAACGAATCATGGGAAGAAGCCCAATGATCCAACAAGCTCGTTCCCCAGCTTGAAGATAAAGAGCAGGATTAAGGAAGCATCATTGGATCGTTCGAGCATCGAATCATTTGCTTTTGGATCACTCACTCTAGAATCGATCAATCTTGGATCGTTCGCTAATGGGTCGCTTGCTTCTATATTGTCCGCACCTAAGTCGTTCATTTTGGAAACATGTTCTATTGAGTCGAACACACTTGGGTCGCTACTGGCTAAAGACAATAAGAGCTGTTAAAAGACAAGATCATATAGGGGTAGCTCGTTTTAGCATTGTGTAATGTCATAGTTGAGTCGTTCGATCTATTATTTGCACCATGTTAAAGATCGCATATTGTAAAAGGTCGGCCGGTCCTATTGGGTCGTTCTCTTGCGCTCGAATCGTCCGTTTGGACAGGGCGTGTTGTAAACCCTATAAATAAGGGTGTGGCGTGAGTTGTAAAGGTTGTTGAATTTTGATTAAAATCCCTTGTGTGAGCTTTGTGCCACCATTAAAATTAGAAGTTGAGTTTAATCTCCTTTCTCCATTTTTGGATATTCGAGTGTGCTCGAATCAACGAATTTGAAGCCAATTCACAGTACCACTTGCGAGTGATCAACGTTCGAAGAATCATAGATCGAGAACGCGGTATCTTGCGAGATCAACGTGTTAAAGATAGCGAAATTCCGACATCGAAAGATCAACGGAGTTTAGCACCTATCTCATCCTTGATCAATTTTCCACGGATCCATCAATTCATGAGGAGTTAGATCCTGGACGCTGCGCCACCCTCCTTGAGCATTTTTATCTATGTTTTGAATGTCACACTGTGAGGTTTGATGTCCAATAACTTTGCAAAGAGTGCAAATACTAGGCTTCCAATCATAGGATACCACTACAGGGGGACATTCATCACTAAGTCCACCTAATTCAATACAAAGAGGCAATTCCGACTCAGCATCAATTTCCACAAGAACTTTTTTATACCTTATCCTATGCATCTTTTTAGTATTAAAATCAAAACAAAGTTTGCTTCCTACTTGACAAGCCAACCAATTAATTCCAATAAGTGTCCAAAGCAGAACATGTATTCAATGAAGATGAATCCAGATAGGGACCTTCTTAATTTGTGATTGCGCATCACCAATAGACGATTCCCATTCAGTAATAATAAACATGCGTCCTCTTATGAATATAGGATCAACTTTCAAGACCTTCTCCATATCAAGATCATTAGAGAATTTAAAGTAAAAATACCTTCCATCAGATTTTATGTCAACTTCACTAAGTAATTTCCATTAACCACGAAGAAAATTAGTAACTGACAAAAATGATAGGGAACCATCAAGAAAAAACCACACTAATTATTGTTGCCAGTATTTCATACACTCCATTTTCACCAGATCTATAGGAATTCTTTTCTGAGGACTTTTCACTTTCTCAAATTAAACAGGTTTATATTGTAACGATCCGCAAATCCGTACTATTTGAGTTGCTGAATATAAATCACGTCCAACCCAAATTGTACAAGAATAAAAATCATTAATAGAAAGAAATTAGAAGATGAGAAATATAAAGATAGAAAATTAGAGCAGAAGAAAACAGATAGAAGATAGAACTGAACAACACCACAGAATGTCACAATCGCAGCAGAATAGGATATAATATATAAATAGTCACTTTTGAAATACAAACTGGATTTGAAATTACATTCATCATCAGAGTATAACATATGCACAATACAGTGAAAATAAACTCTATATATCTAACGTTGAAGCCTCCTGGTCCAAGCTCCTCCAGAAAATCTGTAAAATCCTGAACTATTGGACTATCCATACAAATTTGGGTGCCCAAGAGTTTAGGAAAACATAGAAGAATAAACTCTGGGTCAGTCATGGGACTGGTGTGAGTAAACGATTAAAATAATTTTTACTTTCAAAAACCTTTTGAAAGAATGATAATCGTAAGACCGATCCACAAATAAAAACGAATGGTTTTTACCTTACGATAACCAGAAACATTTTAGAAAACAATATTATCCCGATATTATGATAGTGTCTAAATATAAATAAATAGCAATCTAGCAGAACGCTTGCATCTAACGTTCTACATACATAGTGTACAATCAAAACCGTGGGCGCTTATTGGAGATTGGGTTCCGACTATGACAAGGTATGGGACCACCTGCCGATGGTATATATCTAAAGGGGAATACACTGGGTTCAACAAGAACGTCTTGAAACCCGGCCCACACATGACAGACCACTCATTTCACTTGAGTGTATCGAATGTATATCACCAACGGTTCAGATCAGCAACCGTTTCCCGAAAGGAACAACATCGATAGATTTAAGAAGCAAAAGGAATTCTCTAGACTGGTGATTATACACCCTAATGGGAGCGACCCATGCCTGCCCGATTTTTATCATTTTCCGGTTGTGAGGTTAGAGGTTTTAATTACCCTTTTATGATAGGACACTTCCATTCACTTTGCATGGCACATCGTCAGATCCATCGGAAATCACTAATTGATTCCCACAAAAATACTCAGATTGGGAGGCTAAAGAAGTTTCCCTTCATTACCACCAACTTCATACATTTGAAGAAATCAACGTACGTGATCCTTTTGGAAATACACTGTCAGACATCCGTCCATACAAGTTGCCCTAGGACTGGATAAACCGAAGGCACTATTATGTAAATCCATCTTAGGCAATTTCTACCTTGGATTGACATAATAGCCCTTGCATAACACCATCTTCAATGGTCTTAAATAATTTCTGACTCGAATCGTATATCAAATCGAAGTGGAATTCAGATTCTAGTTTCTTCAAAATGATAACGATAAAGGTCCAAATTTGATAGTCGGTGATTTAATTATCAAATATAAAATAAAATAAATAGAATTAACTTTGTTGGATCTGCTAAACTTAAATAAATCTTTGATTATTTAAATTCAAATATTAATTTTATATGTATTTATTTGAATACATAAGTATTAACTAACTTAGAAAATTTTATTTCCAAGCTTACGTGAAAGTCTCTTTCTCAAATATTCGTTCCCATAACTGGAAACGATATTTAATTCTAACACCCATTTTGAACACAAACTAGTACGATCTATCAGATAATAGTGAAGACGTTCAAGTTGGGGTATTTTAATTACCTATAAGACCTTGAATCAAAATCATTTCTTATCGTCAAGATTCGTAGAAGTTCGATATTCAAAATATTTGACAAACCAGAATTTTTAAATCCATTTGATTAAACAAATTTCAAATCAACATAGTTGTTTTGAAAATATTTATCAAGTTAACATGAATATTAAAACCAACAAATCGACCTAATTCCTTTTCCTTTGATATTTAAATTTTCTTTTAAATTTGCTTAATTAATTAAGTTAAACATTATCTAGAATAATTTATCAAATTTCACTTCTCTGTTTAACTAAACAATTTATTTACCAAAATCTGTTAATTTAAAATATTATTTAACTCTCAATAAGATATTTTCACATTAACAATTACTTGTTCAAAACTATTATGCTAAATTAATTTAAAAATCAATTTTCATTTAAAACAGTTGATGTAAATTAACCTAAAACAATTTGATTAACTACTTACAATTAATCTTCTCTTTTTAAATGTATTAATAATAATATAACTAATTTAAAACACACGCCTTTAATTGTTTCTTAAAACATTTTTCAAATTATTAACAACTTGAGTTAATTTCTGATTTACTTTACAGAAATTATAACTTGGCAGTTCCACAATATATGGCATTCAAGTTGTTAAACCAGTTTACACAAACAACCATAATATAATATCTTAATATATAATCACTGATAAAATATATCAAACTAACATACAACAGAAGGGTGTTTATTTCTGTTAGCAGGGTCTTAGTCAATTAGTTTATAGTGGAACGATGTTATTTCCACTAACAGATGTATATAATTATGGTTAACGTACGCAACTCAATTAATAAAATAATTAATTGAACAAACAATTCAGACTTTACTACATTATATCATTACTGATTGATAGTTTATGCGTTAATTTAGTTCGATGACTAAATCATTTTTAATCACATAATTCATTTAACTCGAATTATTAAAACCCGACACCTTATGCCGGGTTGTACATCATCGATCACACGAACCAAAATCTGCTCGACATAAGTTCCCACTCATATATATACATACATCAATATATATATATATATATATATATATATATATATATATATATGTATATACACTTTACATTAGCATATTAACTATGACCTCTCTTTTTCTCTTTTCTTTGATTATTTGTAATGGGCCGAGCCCTATGAAGTTAGCCCACCTTCCACCTATATACATTTATTTACCTATCTATATTTATAAAATACATTTAAACTTTAAGTTAAGTTTAAACAAAAATTTTACCTATTTATTTACCGGGCCGAGCCCAAGGCCACTGTACTCACGCAAACATTCCCTGGTCCAATGTGATACTCCCTTTAATCCATTTTCTGCTGATTCACTTCCTTCTGTTTCCAATTTAAGGATGGTTCAAAAACTCACCCTATATTTCCACACTTCACAAGGAATTACAGCTTTATATGCCTTCTCTTTATTTAAGTAACATAACAAAAATTATGCAAACCCTTCTAGTGTTGCTACATGAACTAAAAAGGAGTCCCAATGGAACAGTTGTTAGGTGGGTTATCAACCATGTTACCAGCTACATTATTTATACTTCCCTCAGAAAGTTTTACAGATTTAACTTGATCTCCTAGAGAATTCAACCTAAAACTTCTTTTGATGGATTTACTCTTCCCTTCATGCTTCAGGAAGCATCACACAACAAAGACACACTATATCCAGTATGCACGCCATTTCCATGCACCTGTGCACCGCCTCCCATCATCGAGGAACCACTGCAACCACCTCCGCAAACCATGCCGCCGCCCAACCTCGCCTACATCCACCTGTTCAGCCCCCATGTCTCCTCCTTCTCAAAGCCAATATCCAGTTCCGTTAAAACGAAAACCCACTTCCAGGCAGTCACCACAAAACCCCATGTCACCGCCAACTCTGACCATTAGAGCACCTACCACCACACCACAATGATTGCCCCCTACTTCAGCATCTGTACCCCCATTTCCATCTAACTCGATCGCTCTACCAGTTCATTTGACAGGTTCGAAAACCAAACCCAAAACTTAACCCCAAAAACACAAATTGATCTCGACTGGCCTCCTCAGACTATCTGTACTGCCCAAATTCCGTCCATACTTCCTCTACCTCTGGTGTTGCTCCACCAAAAACAGTTTCCCAATTCCTCAGCCCAAATTTCAGGTTTTAATTTTTTTTACCCCAAATCAAGAATAAACCCTAACTCGAATTATATTACATTAAAAACCGTGATTTTTGTTTTACAAATCACCACTTATCAATATGAATCTACTAGTATCTGAAATTACAAATTTACCTAATCAAAAATGTACTTTAAAAACTCTCCTTACTGTATTTTGTGTATATCCACAATTATATGTTCTCAAAAAAACTTATTTTTTTAAATAAACTTCAGACACAAGTGCTCATTTTACATATATGCACCAAGTTCTACTATCCATTGTTATTTGAGTTAGGGATTTTCCTTTTTCTTCCCGACACTTGCTTACTAAAGAACAGAGATTTGTTTATGTTTACAGGCACATAACGTTCCAGATTTCTTCCCAGTTTTTATTCGTGAAGCTTACGGTGTTTAACATACTACATATCATAAACAAGTTCAGGTATATCAAACAGTACTATAGCCCAGCAATGATTTAAATGAAATATATATGTTGTTTACAGTTTGCTTCCGGTTTGTTCAACTTCCAGGTTTTATGTTTTCGGTTTGATATGAAGATCAGATAAACTAAATACCATTCATTTGAAGCATACATGCATCTATATTTTTGCACCAAGATACATATAAACACCAATAAATGGGGAAGAGAGTTTACTCACATTACTTTTAGTTCCTTGTTTTCAGCTTTGTCCAGATCTCTCATTTTTATTTTTGGTATCCAATCTTTTTATTTTGGGTTTAAAAATGTAGAACAAAACAACTAGATACCATTCATTCTGATTCTATATGCATCCATATTATTTGCATCAATATGTATGTATATACTAAAGAGTTTGCTCACTCATTTTGGTTTACTGCTCTCTTTCATGTTTCCAGGTTTGCATTAAAATCTAATCACTTAAATCAAAACATGCGTAAGCATCAGAACATGTATACCTCTATGTAATTATATCTACAACATATTATTCATAACTTATCATAGGAAATTTACCCACATTATTCTGTTTTACTAGTTTCCTCTGCTGATCTCTGTTCTTGTTTGTGCTTCCAGATTTTTATTTGCATCTTGGTTTGAATGAATGATGCATGAAAACAGTGGCTTATGTGTGTATTTATATGTGTATTAAGTAATAAACTATTGTGTGCATTTATGATGAAGTGCAGGAACACAATAGCAAGTTTTCAGCTGAGTTTCCATTTGATTGAAGAGATGTTGTAGCCACTTCCTACATATTATATAGGAAATGAAATTGTTTAGTCATTTAAATCCTACAGCAGCTATTGAAGTGCACGACTAACTTATGAGTTGATGTATATGTGTATAAACCCCATGTGCTACACTACTACATGTTGTTTCATCCATTAAATCTTACCAGATCTGAATGCATGGTCAGGTAAGAGACACATGCATATGTACCATTGTCATGTACCTAAATGCTTTTAAAAATCAAACTTTGCCCTTAAGTAAATCAAATGTTTATGTGATGGGAAGGGGTTTGCTTATAGGCCGAGGTATAGCTTATAAAAGGAAGTGCGCATGTCTTTTCTCAACTAAATTCCTCCCAGTATATGCATATAGCCAGGTTGTCTAATGTACACTTATGTATCCACAACTATGTGCAGAAATCTCACCAGGCATAAATAGTTAGAGTTTAGGCTGCCACTATGTGATTGCAGATTGTGTTCAGTCATTCTTATATCCACTTCTTCCAGCTTTAATTCGGCTATGCATGTGCTTAAAATTATGGACTACATATTTAAATATTCCTATTTGTTTATTCTATGTGAACTTATTAAAAAAAATTCGAATGCAAACAAAGTGTTAAAAAAATATTTACCATATAAAAATAAATATATACATAGGATTTTATAAATTCTAATTTGCTAAAATATTTCAAATCAAATGATTATATTTTACAAGAGTTAAAACAAAAATAAACAATATAGGAAGACATTCTTACTTGATCTATAAACACATATACATTGATTAAGATATTTTAAACCAATATATATATATTGTTGAAATTTTTCAATATTTATTATTCTATATTTATTTAATTTAATTCGGTTATTAAATTAATCCAAAATAAACTGTATTAGAACTCAGTCAAAAACCAGGATGTTACAATCTACCCCCCTTAAAAGAATTTCGTCCTCGAAATTAAAGAGGAACGAGAAGGTTCCAGCTACATTCCAGGAATCAGAGACATAGACTCATAACAAATCACATACATGAGTCATCCCCTAAAAATTCAACAAACAACGTATCCAAAACACACAGCAATCAAAACATTCAATACAACCACATTAACTTTTACCAAAGAAGATATCTTGGATTATATTGGGAAAATAATTCCAAAACATATTTACTTTATTAGTTTGGATTAATCCTGTTCAAACATATTTAACTGCTTCAAAATCTCTTTTTAAACTCCAATCCAGTTTAAAATCTATTCGACTTAACCTCAGTAAACTCTAACCCATTTAACTATTTCCAGTTAAAATTTTAAATTCCAAAAACCCAAAATTTTTGTTTTGATCAAATTAGTTTGAAATCACGTATCCCAATTCCATTATAAATTCAAAACCTTTGAATTTTCCCAAAACATTTTGATTACTCGGAGAATTCCCAGTTTGTCTTATTTCTATACTTTATTCCTATACAAACTCAATTTGGTTATATATATATATAACCATTCCAATTTTAATCTTGTTTGATTATAATAATAACCATTGACACACTCATATATAATAACAATTTCATAGAATTATTTCTTTTATATCAAAATAAAATTTTGGGCAAAACTATCTTATTTTCCCAGCTTTTAAAACAATATTGTGTCGAATTACTTCATATAAAAATTTACAAAAACTTTTCGATACAGTGTGCACCCTGCATCAACCACAATTTTTAGACCACTCGACAAACTAATCAACACAATATAAAAACAGTTTTTATATCAATTAACAAATACGCGCTCATATATATATATATATACACACTCAAACTCAATCTAGGGTATTACTAACCCCATCTCTACTGATTTATGCCATAAAGCCAAGATTAATACTCAACCTTTAGCTCTGATACCAACTGTAACGACTCGCAAATCCGTACTATTTGAGTTGGCTGAATATAACTCAAGTCCAACCCAAATTGTACGAAAATATGAATCATTAATAGAAAGAAGTTAGAAGGTAAGAAATAGAAAGAAAGAAAATTAGAATAGAAGAAAATAGATAGAAGATAGAACTGAACAACACCACATAATCTCACAATCGCAGCGGAATAGGATATAATATATAAATAATCACTTTTGAAATACAAACTGGATTTGAAATTACATTCATCATCTGAGTATAACATATGCACAATACAGCGGAAATAAATTCTATATATCTAACATTGAAGCCTCCTGCTCCAAGCTCCTCTAGAAAATCTGTAAAATTCTGAACTATTGGACTGCCCGTACAAATTTGGGCACCCAAGAGTTTAGGAAAACAAAGAAGAATAAACTCTGGGTCAGTCACGGGACTGGTGTGAGTAAACAATTAAAAACAATTTGATTTGTACTTTCAAAAACCTTTTGAAAGACAAGATAATCGTAAGACCGATCCACACATAAAAACGAATGGTTTTTACCTTACGATAACTAGAAACATTTTTGAAAACAATATTATTCTGATAGTGTCTAAATATAAATAAATAGCAATCTAGCCGAACGCTTGCATCTAACGTTCTACATACATAGTGCACAATCAAAACCATGGGCGCTTATTGGAGATTGGGTTCCGACTATGACAAGGTATGGGACCACCTGCCAATGGTATATCTCTAGAGGGGAACACATTGGGTTCAACAAGAATGTCTTGCAAACTGGCCCATACATGACTGACCACTCATTTCACTTGAGCGTATCAAATGTATATCACCAATGGTTAGGATCAGCAACTGTTTCCCGAAAGGGACAACATCGATAGATTTAAGAAGCAAAAGGAATTTCTCTAGATAGGTGATTATATGAAACGACCCAAACTCGCCCTTACGGAAAAGTCCAGATCGAGTTAGAACACGACAAATAAGAACACAAACAATAGATCATTTCATTTTTTATTACAACAATTACATCAGAGTACAAGAATATAACAGAATATGGATAAATAATATACATTTGACAAATATCAGAGATTCAAATTACAAAGCAGTGGAAAATCAATACATAACACAGCTGTAAGAAATACACGGAGCTCCGAATATAGCTCCAGTTGTAAATCCAGGATCCTGTGAAAATAATATCTACAAAAACCTAACTATTAGCTGCCCGTGTGGAAAATAGGGGCACCCAGAGTTTAGGTTAAGACAATAAACTCCAGGTCAGTCATGTTACTGGTGTGATAACTAAAACGGTTATTAACTTGATTTTAAAGTTAAATAAATCAAGAGACCACGCAATATAACACGGAACGGGTTTACCACTAAGAATACCAGTGCATAAAACAAACAGCGCAATGCTAAATAGAAAAATGAAGCTATTATAATACTCAGGTCCCATCACACAATGCCACGCAAGCAGGATGATAGAGTGTTTATCTTATAATAGCCAAAAATGCTTGTTACGTAAAATTTCATATTTTATTATTACTATAAGTGAAGAAATCAACTTCAAATATAAATGTATCAATCATAGGAGGCGTAGGTACCTATATATTACGTCGCCAAATATATATTTACAACTAAAATCAAAAAATAATGTATTGGAAATTTATGTTTCCATCTATGAACCGAGGCAAGGGATCATCCTCACCGCTTCGAGACACACTAGCAAGTGCCTCAGGACTACACACTCTGGGCAACCCTTGGATCTTCATGGCCGGACATTCGTCGATGATTAGTTATACCATAAACTTTATGTTAGCCAGTTCTATCAAACCTCTAGGTTAGTATATCGACTATATTCTCCATCGACCGCGTAGTGACCGATATATCCATCGATCCCGTGGTGACCGATATATCTGAGGTACCTCGTCTCCCATCAAGTAATAATAGTATGCAACATCCACATGAGTAAACACTCTGGGCTCCATACCATGACGTTACTCGTAGCTAGAACTAACATATGTCCATTTCCATGTAGTCACTATCCCCTTTTTGGTTCACATCTGGGTGCGAGGCTCGCGAATTAACGCTACACAAACCTGTGCTATTTAAAGCTGCTCTTTGATCATCAACCATAAGGCTCTGCTTTTCAACAAAGGCCTTGATCATTTTCATCTCAGCATGCCACACTGACAATTCACGCCATGCAACTGATATCTATCGATATATAACATCTAAGCTCGTACGTCTTAGAGAAGGGTGTTAGGCAAGAGAATAAATTCTCCGCCACCAAATAGATATATATATATATATATTTAATAGAAATCAATCAACACAGAATAAAATCCAATGTCAGACACACATCCATTTACAAGTCCATTCTGGGTCTGAACGAAACCAGAGGCACCTTATTCCTCGTCCTATATGTCCAATATAGGAGAGAGGTCCTTGCATATCCGATCGATCTCCAAGTACATCTGGACGATCACCACTTATTACCTTGTCTTGGGTGTACGGCCCAATCAAGACATCAGTAATCATCCATACGATGTGAAGATCTCTGGTCTTCAACCACCGTCTTCATTATTAACTTATCGTCGTATCAGTTATTTAGGATAGGTATAAACCCGGCCTTTCTGAATAACTCGCGTATATTATAGACAAGTGATACAGAAACACAACATACGCCCTATTCTAATTCTGAATATTCTTTTATTTAAATGTTCATATCCTTTGGGAAAGGTTCGCATTAATTTTATCAAAGATAAATCCTTTAAATTTATTCTTTAATCTTCCTTTGGATATCAATTCAAACCAAATTAAGGTTTATCCAAACTAGTCAGGATTAGCGCACCTTACTGAAGTAATCATTTATTTAATTTCCCAATCACAACCTATTCATCCCATGGAGCAAAACTGGTAATACTCCATATCTAACACCATGGTGTTATCGGTAAATTTAATTACCATCACGTTCAAATCTAATTAAAGATTTAATTATCGCTTGGAGCAAAACTGGTGATACTCCATTCTCGATCATTTCCCAAATTTGATAATTTTAATTATCGATTCACGTTTCAATCTAATTAAAGAT
Organism: Allium sativum; assembly: GCA_030737875.1. Classification (NCBI taxonomy): domain Eukaryota; kingdom Viridiplantae; phylum Streptophyta; class Magnoliopsida; order Asparagales; family Amaryllidaceae; genus Allium; species Allium sativum. The sequence goes on from CM060912.1 coordinate 295,878,005, forward strand.
TCATAAAAACTCCACTTAGTTTTAATCTTCCAAAAATCAATATTAATGATTATTTAACCTTGGGAAATCAAACATGCCGTATTGACAATCTACACTGTACCACTGATTTCTGCCGATATATAACCTCTAAGCTCGTACATCTTAGAGAAGGGTGTTAAGCAAGAGAATAAATTCTCCGCCACCAAACAGATATATATTTAGCAGATATCAACAATTACAGTTCGAAATACAATGTTAGCCATGTAGTCCTATCTTTATCTGGGTTAAAGAACCAATGTCATTTAAAACACAGTTCACAATAAACCCCAAATCACATTACATTAAATATGGAATCTTCATGGAAAAATAGATCAATATATAATCGATAACAATTTCCGTATCTGACTAATAATATAAATGGAATAACGACAAGGGCTTTTAAATTCCATAGATAGTAATAGTCTTCTTCCACAGAAGCTCACTTTGACTATTACCAAATCGAATTCCATTCCATTCCAATTTGTTTTATTAAATTGGAAAACTTTACATTGGAAAATTTCCATTAAATCTTAATAAAAGATTTATAAATTCCAAATTACATTTCACGGTTAATGAGAACAAATGTCGTTTAAAACATCGCTCAAACTCAAAAATCCAATTCTTTTATTCAATTCCAATTAAATATTAATTAATCGGAAAACTTCACTAAATCTTAAATTAAAGATTTATTCTTTTCTCAACTGGATTTAAGAACAGTGTTAATAAAGATACCATTCACGACAAACCCAAAATCTCATTTGATATTAAACATAAGGCTCTGAATAAAAATTATATCAGCTTACATTCAACATCAAATTCTGAAATCAACAAATATCGTATTGGGAATAACTATATATATATATATATATATATATATATATATCTTCCAAATTCCCATATCAATATCCGTATAATCATGGGATCCAATACCTAAATATTCCAAAGATAATTTCCATTCCAACGTTTCCAATTTATTTATTGGAATATTCTGGTTATTTTAAGCCCATTTCAAATCCAATTTATTTATTTAAGTATATTAGATTATTATTCTAGTTAATAACTAGTTCATTTTGATAAAAATATATTTTTATCTTTACCAACGTGGAATTTTTCATCCCAATTCTTTCCAAATCATTTATTATGATTTTACACAAATTATTGGTATTTTTAATAATTTTATTAAGGCCCTTTCAGTCGATTTACAAAAACGGCCATCGAACTGCACTTACAACGACCTTTTCCAAATTTGATTTGGACATAATTCCAAATCCAACCATTAGATTTCAAAACTCTTATATACGTTGGAAATATCTTTTCAATACGAACCCAATGGTTCTGATTTTAGGAGAATGCGACGGTCAGATCTCCCATAATGTCAATTCGAAGTCAATGGTTGAAATTCAGGAACTACCACGGCGCAGAGCGTTCTATTCTGGCCATTTAATATATATATATATATATATATATATATTATATTTCGTCGATTTCCATTTAAAACGTATTTTATAAATCATTTTAAATTCGTTTTAAAAACGATTTCAACTTCATATTCAATTTTAAATCAAAATCGAATATTCCATATCATTAATATATAAATGATAATATTTTTAAAACAATAGATTTTGAAATCACTTCCTTTTTTATATTCATTATAAATAATGAATAAAATCGATTTAAATGTCTTTCGCGTCAAAATGGCACACATCTAATCAACATGGCTTCATATATTTCAATATTTTCATGTCCATCTGTAGTAACCCGGATTTTCGGCGACTTTGGTTATCGACGTAAGCCCGACGTCGATAACCAAAACATCGAAAAATCCCGGTAATTAAAGAAAGAAATTAGAAGGTGAGAATAGATAAGATAGAACTTATAGAATAGAAGAAGAAGAAGAACATCATCATCAGAGTAAACACGAATCTCACAGCGGAACGAATAAAATATAACATATCTTTGAAATAACATCAGTATATGTATACAATAACACTTATCAGAGTACAACACTTACAACAACAGCGGAAATAATAATAGCTATAGAATCCTGAAGCCTCCTGCTCCAAGCTCTCCAAGTGTATCTGTAAAATCCCGACTACTTGACTGCCCGTACAAATTTAGGCACCCAAGAGTTTAGGGAAAACAACAAAATAAACTCTGGGTCAGTCATGGGACTGGTATGAGTAAACTCAAATCATTTAAACAGGTATATGATATCTCATAAGACCACGCCGTGAATACGGAACGGGTTTTTCCCTTATGAGAATCCAAATAACTTTTCAAAGCAATATCATTCTGATATAATAATAATGTCTAAGTACAAATAAATATCAATCTAGCAGAAACGCTTGCATCTCACGTTACTACATATATAGTATACAATCAAAATCGCAAGCACGTATTGGATTATTGGATTTCCAACTATGACAAGGTATGGAACCACCTTCCGATCAGTGTATTCTAGGAACGATACACTGGAGTTCAACAAGAACATCTTGCAACTCAGCCACACATGACCGACCACTCATTTCGCTTGAGTGTATCGAATGTACATCACCAACGGTTGGGATCAGCAACCGTTCCCGTATATATATATATATATATATATATATATATATATATATATATATGGGACAGCATTGATAGATTTAAGAAACAAATGAATATTCACTAGATAGGTGATTATACACCCTACTTCGGTGCGACCGACTTAGCCATGCTGCCTGCCCGATTTCTGTCATTTACCGGTTGATGAGGCTAGAAGCTACGCTTTATCATCACAACAGATCCACTTCGAATGCTACATTGTCAAATCCATCGAAATCACTAATTGACGTTTACAACAGTACGTTACGTGTCAGCTAAAAGAAGTTTCCTTCTCCGCTTCCACTCTTGGTACGGTTGAAGAAATCAATGTACGTGATCGTCTGGAAATACTCTGTCAGACATCCATCTTCATTCACTTAGAAATGTCACATCGTCATACCCGCCAAATCACAAATTAACTTATCCAAAAATAACACGGGTATACAGCTAAGAGAAACGAATTCCTCCGCCACCAAACGTGAATACGTTTGAACAGATCAACTTACGCGATCCATTGGACATACTCTGTCAGACCTTCGTCCATACAAGTTGTCCTGGGACTGGACAAACCGAAGGCACTATTCTGTAGACAGGATAGTCCTTGCATTTTACTCCGTCTTCAATTATTCTTTGGCATATATGATTCGCAACGCTTATGCCAATACAGAGTGGTTCTATGGATAATAATCCAACCGGTCTCTCCATATTAACAACGTTAAAATGGTCAAAACTTCGATAGTCGGTGAGTTAACTATCAAAGAAAAATAAGTGTGCAAACAACGATATTATCTCCAAATGGAAATTATATCGAACAAACATCATTTAACATGAATCTCTTTAGTTCATTAATTTATTTATCTCCTGTTTCCCTATATTCTAAATTCTTATTTTTTTTTTCTTTTATCAGAAAACATTTCTGATTCTCGTTTGGAAAACATTTCCAAAACTCTTTTACGATCAAACCTTACCATTTCTTAGTTAAGAAGGAAGTCACTCAAGTTGGGGTATAATTACCTCTCAGACCTTAACTGAACAACGTTATAACTTCGAAATGGTCAAAGTTTATCTTTTTATCTTTAACAACTTCTTTACGCCTTTCTCGGATTCAATTTTACTAGTCCACTTCTATATTTAAAACATTGGTTATAACGATAACGTTATAATCCCTACTTTCGCATTATCTAACTTTAATTATAACTTCTATTCTTATTAGTGAATAATTAACCTAACACTTATTTATTTATAAATAAATAAATCTCTATTTTAGACACTGGAAAGTATAAGTACTTTCCCGAATTCGATATAATCGGATTTGCCGATTAACTCTCTTCGAGAAATCTCTATTTGATTAACTCTTCTTCAAATAACCTATATTCGATTAACTCCTTCTCGAATAAACGATATTCGAAAATCTCTCTTCGAATAACTAATATTCGATGACTCTTCCTTTTCAAATATCTCATATTTGAAAATCTCACTTCGATTAAACTAAAATCGATAACTCCCTTCGATGAAACTAACATCGATAACTCCTTTCGATGAAACTAACATCGATAACTCCTTTCGATGAAACTAACATCGATTTATTTAACTCGACTAACTTAACTCGACTAACTTAACTTGATTCGACTAACTCGACTTACTTGGTTCGATTAACTAGGCTCGACTAACTTGACTAACTTAACTCGACTTACTTGGTTCGACCAATTCGATTCGATTAACTAGGCTCGACTGACTTGATCGAACCACCTGATCAACTCAACTTATTTAACTTAACTGGTTTTACTTGGTTTGACTAACTCAATTTATTAACTCGACTGACTAATTCAACTCGGTTAACCTAACTTGATTTACTTATCTCGATTAACTGAACTAATCACTTTGATTAATTCGACTAATTCACTTTGGTTAACTTAACCAATTCACTTAACTAATTCACTTAGTTTAGCTTAACTAATTCACTTAACTCCTATCAAATAAACTATATTCGAAAATCTCTTTTCGAATAACTATATTCGATTAACTCCTTTACTCTATTCGAATAAACTATATTCGATTAACTCTTTTTCCTTTATTCGAATAAACTATATTCGATTAACTAACTTCGAATACCATATTCGATTTCTCCTTTCGAATGTCTATATTCGATTAACTTTATTCACTTAATAAAGATTTCCTTTTTAACAACGTTTTATTCATTTGAAAAGATTTACTTTTAAATAACGGTTCTACACTTAAAAAATGATTTCCTTTTTATAACGTTTCCTTTTCAATTCTATTTGTAAAAGGTTTACAAATATTCCCTTTTCAAACTTATTCTTGAAATATTCTAACTCCTTAAATTTTTGGGAAAATTCGCCATAACCTCCTTTGTAACGGGAGCATCAGGAAAATCCCCAAACTCGCCACACAGGCCTTTCCATTCAAAAAAAATGTTTTGAATTTATTTCCTTTTCAAATATCTCATATTTATAAATATTCCAATTTATAAACATTTCTTATTTATAAATATCCCACTTTATAAATATCTCTTATTTATAAATATCCCATTTTATAAATATGTTGTTTTCAATATCACTTTGAAAATCCCCTTATCTACATTCCGGTATGTCATGGTATTCGATCATATCAAATCACGATGTTCAATATCGTCCAAGCACATATAATCGCCCACAGATTTTATATCACATCATATAACAATATATGAAAAACAATACAATAACTGTTGAGGAATCCAGTCGGATCCCTCCAACCTGTTTCCCTGCATCCACAGATGTTATACAATAAAATCAACATCACTTTCAGTTCTATATGATATATTCTGTCAAACAGAATCAAGATAGAAATTCAACTAACTGACTAGCAGTTCAATCAAACAGTCAACACACAACAAATCAGTCAATATTTAACAGTTCTAAAAAATACAACATAAAAATATAAAACTGTTCAGAGTTAGTGAGATTTACTCACATTTGCAGTTCATCATTGAAGAACGATAAACTGTTGTTTGATTTGAATCAAACAGTTTAATTTGCCGTAAATTCATACGAGCTCGAATCCACTTCCAGTCAGCTTCATTGTGAAGCTCTCGTCCATGCGATCCTAACGGATCAAACCGTTCGAAATTCTGATCATGTATGTAGAAGATATACGATTTATAAGTTCATACACAATTTAAAAATTAAAAAAAAACTAACTTATTATTTCGGGCCTCACTTCCAAATCTCATGGCCCAGCTTCCCACTAAGGCTCATCCTCACGTTTAAAACCCGACCCCTTTTCCCTCATCTTCCGAAATCGATTTCGATTTCCAGTAAAAAAAAATACCCCCGTTGACTGCCTTTGACCTCACCTCACCACCTCGTCAGTCATCAATGACCGTCGCCGCCTCCCCCACTGCGTTTCCCATCGCGAGCCTCACCCGACAACCCCCTTCAGATGGAACTCGACGCGGTCCCAAAATCCCACCTGTAGCCTGCCCTGGACGTCGCGACCCATCTCCGGTGACCGGAGTTCCCCCGAACGCCTCTGCCAGCTGCGCCTCGATGCCTTGATTTCACCTGTACCCTCGAAGTCCCCTCCGGCGACTTAAACCGCCTGTAAACCAAAACCCTAGCTCGATGACAGGTTTTCCAACGAGGTTCGAACAGTCCAAGAGCAACGCACATTTGAAGAGTAACTCGTCCGGATCCCATACAGATATATTTTGGGATGTTTACATTTGATTTGGGTTTGTATTTGATTTTTCTTCTTTGCAAATGTTGCTGTAAGATGATAAAGAAGAACGGCGGAAAATAGGAGCTGTTGACCAAAAGTGAAAAAAGACCTAGGTTTAGAAAATGATGCGGTTCTTTTATAGGAGGATTTTATTATTTTTTTATTCATTTTTATATCGATTTTTAATCAACTGCTAGTTTTATTAATTCGTTAAAATTCCTGTGGTCACGTGCAATTCCCAAAAATCACGAAACTGGACATGCAGCTACAGTTCGACATTATGGTCCCAACGAAACTGGTTTCGTCGAATTCCGACTCCGTCTGCTCACACAGCGTATTTTTAACTGTCGAAATACTGATTGTTCTTCACTCTAAAAATCCGTACGGCCACACAGCGACTCTAAAAATCACGAAACTTGACATCTAGCAACTATTTGATATTGTGGATCCAACAAAACTGGTTTCGTTGAATTCCGACTTCGTTTGCAAAAGTGACTATTTTCAAAGCTCTAAATAGCCTATTTAAATATATAAATATATTTAAATAAATTTAAATATTAATAATTTAATATTATTGCATATCTTCACATATGATATCATATAGCTTCAGAATATCATATCAGAGTTTACAGTTTGATATTTCAGATTTTAGATTTTATCGATATTCAATTCATATCGAAAAATCCATTTATAACGTATATAAAGTGTCGCAAATTATAAAGGAATTCCACAACGACTTTTTCTGAAATTTGATTTGGACGTGAATCAAAATCTACACGACGAAATCCCGATTTTTCTCTTCCACTAGAAAGATATACTCCACCAGCTCCACACGTTTCTTGTTTCACAGAAATCCGGCTTAAAACGAATCCTGTACATTCAGTTGAAGTTCAAATCGCCAAATAGCGAACTGCCGCGTCGTTTCAAGCTCTATTTTAATTATATTATAATTATACGTTCAAAATGTCGTCGATTGAATATATTCGTCAGTATAATTCAACTCTAAGCTGGATTACATCTTAGGGATGACCCAGTTCACAGAATATTGTATTTCCCATATTTTTGATTATTTCGACATTATAATATATTTTATTATATTATAATTATTAATTAAATATTCAATATTATTTAATTCACGTTCTCAATATCGATAAATCGATATTTAATAATTAAATAAATAAATTATTCAACAGCTAAAAATGCGGGTTACTACACCATCCCAAACCGGACATCAAAATCATATTTTGATCCATTACTGAATATTATTTTAAAATATTAGTTATTTTAAAATATTCATTATTCGTCATTTTAAAATATTCGTTCTTTCCGAATTGGAATCAAACACAATCAATTACCATATGATTTTATTTATATGGATTTCATACACACATGTACACACCAATAATCAAACACAGTCATCCATCATCCAGAATGCATTATACAACTGCATAAGCGTTAAATATAAATAATTAACGCTTACAACAATCTGTCAACCCATCGATTGACATACAACTAAACAATTGGGATTAATGTACGTCAAATGTCATCCCAATACCCATGTGGGGGTTCAACCGACAAATATTGAATATTATTTGTGCAGTTGGGCGATGTGTAAAATTATCGTTTCAATCAACATCAGTTAAATTGGTATGCATAAACAAATCATCCGATTTGTAAATGAATATTTTATTTTATTCATATGCGTGTTAAAAAATATATTTTCAACGATAAAATATTTATTTCAATGCATGAATATTTTATACAGTTTATTTATACATTAAAAATGATATTTTTATTATTCAAATATTTTATTCATCACATGAATATTTTATAGAGTTTATATATTTAATAAAAATGATATTTTTTATTATTCAAATATTTTATTCATCACTTGAATATTTTATACAGTTTAGATATACGATAAAAATGATATTTTTATTTTTCAAATATTTTATTAATCACATGAATATTTTATACGATTAATATATACAATAAAAATGATATTTTTTATTCAAATATTTTATTCATCACATGAATATTTTATGCAGTTTATATATACAATAAAAATGATATTTTTATTATTCAAATATTTCATTCATCACATGAATATTTTATACAGTTTATATATACAATAAAAATGATATTTTTATTATTCAAATATTTTATTCATCAAATGAATATTTTATACAATTTATATATACAATAAAAATGATATTTTTATTATTCAAATATTTTATTCATCACATGAATATTTTATACAGTTTATATATACGATAAAAATGATATTTTTATTATTCAAATATTTTATTCATCACATGAATATTTTACAAAGTTTATATATACCATAAAAATGATATTTTTATTATTCAAATATTTTATTCATCACAAGAATATTTTATACAGTTTATATATACAATAAAAATGATATTTTTATTATTCAAATACTTATTCCATACAATCAATAAACACAATACAGTCGATTCAATCCAAACAAACAATCATGGTTCGTACAATCAATGGTCTCGGGTGTTGCTAAGCACCATCTGCATCCTAGTATATATTTTACCGGAAAATAATCAGAGTGAGGAGGAGTTCTCATAGTCGATTTCCACCCTGCCAGTTCTATTTCTGAATTTCTGAACGGTTTGGATTCGAATTGTCCCGAAATTCCAACGTGTTGCAAATTGGACTCGGTTAGTTTTGTTGCGAAGCTCTCAACTCCACGATTGCAATGGATCCAGTTTCGCGCGATTTGGACCTCGAACGAGAGAGATATGTTATTTTAAACATTGGGATAATTAAAATAGTGATTAATTAAATTAATTAAAATTATAACACTTTTATAACGTAAAAAAATGTTATCGTTTATCTTTTCTTCTTCCTGGAGGGTTCACATTCGAAGAACCCAAAACCTTCGAAACTAGGATTCGAATTTGCGTCCAAACCGTGACCTCTGCTGATGATTAGACTTCACCATGCTGAAGAACTTCGAGCGGCGCACCACCCCCTGGATCCACGACGAGTTCGAACCCAGCACGGCGACGAACTTTGACAGCGAACGACAGCTCTTTACGAGCTCGAATCTCCACGTACACGGGACTCTAAATGCCTAGACCAGTATAGATTTGAAGATGGCAAGATTCTACACAAAATTACCTCTAGAATCTTTGGATTTCATTGAGAGGATCGAAAGAAACCAAGGAGGGAAGGATCGAGCTTCTATCGCCGTCGAACTAGGAGCGAATCGGGCTTTTTTTTATTGAATGAATTATTCAACGCTGAATTCCCATTGGGTAATATATATATATTTTTTATTTCTTTTTATTCCAAAAATATCTGTTTTCACATCCGAACTCCAAATCAAACCCAACGACTGCCGCCTCTAGCCAAATACCCCTATTTCGGACATAATGGGATATGTTTCGTAAGTCAATTCGACTGTTTCGATCAGTTTTCATCAAAATTAAAATGTAAATAAATATATATTTAATTTAAATGTGACGACCCCAAACCCCGTACTGACGGTGGCAAGGGTTATTTTGGGAATATAACACATAAACATATAATAGCAGAACAGAAAAAAATAAATACATCAAATAATGTACAAATAATACACTGGATAAACATAATCATCAGAGTCACACAGTATACAGGATCATACTTAGTACAAATACAGTTCAGCTATACATAAATATCTACAGTGAAAAACAAACATAATATGTACAATAGGAGCTGAACAACATAAAAAGAGATAAATGATAGAATCCATCTTAAGCTCCAGTTATCCAGAAAGAGCCTGCTAAAACCCGAAGACAAGGCTGCCCGTGTAGAAATAAGGGCACCCGAGTTTGCAAGTGAAACAAACTACGAGTCAGTCATGGGACTGGTATGAGAAATCTACTTAACACATTTGATAATATGGCTAATCACAGGACCACGCCACTTTCGCGGAACGGGTTTACTCCATTGGATTGCCAGTGCTTTAAAACAAATAATTCTTTTAAACATCGCAATGCTTTTTATAAAAATGAAGCCATTATAAGACTCAGTTCCCATCACACAATGCAACGCAAACCGGAGGATAGAGTTTTTACCTTATAATGGCCAAAATATGCTTGATACAGATAAAATAGAAGCATTTGATATTATTACTAGTGTTTATATGTTTCAAAACAATTTCGAATCATAAGTATCAATCATAGACGGCATTAATGCCCCATACCACTATGTCGCCATATATAGGTATACAATCAAAACCGCACAGTCACGTATTTGAAAATTGGATTTCCGTCATGAACCAAGGCAAAATATAGTCCTTACCGACTTCGAGACGCTCTAGCCCGTGTCTCAGGATCATAACGCATCGACCCTTGGATCATCAAGGCCGGTCCACCGATGTAGATTATAAAGCCTGAACACTGCGTTTCCCCGCCCTTTGGGGCGTAAGTGAGCCAACGAATGACTCCATCGGTCCCGGATCGACCGATATAACCGAGGCGCCTCGCAACAGCAACAACCACATAGGTGAAAATAATATAAATGTCAGCCAGTTTAAGCACCAACACCACCTCTAGCTTGAAGGAAACGCATGCCCTCCTTGAGGTCCTCTCCCGTTTCTGGTTCATACCGGGGTGTGAGGCTCGCGAATTCTCGTTATACACAAAGCTACACCACACAGGCGGTGCTTTGATCATCAACCACAAGACTTTGCTTTTCAACAGAAGCCTTGATCACTGCATCTTAGCATGCCACACAGGCAATTCATGCCATGTAACTGATGGCTATCAATCACACAGAATGAATTCCAATGTCAGACACACAGTCCATTTACAAGTCCATTCTGGGTCGGAACGAAACCGGAGGCACTGTATACCTCGCATACCCATCGATCTCCATGTACGTCTGGACGATCACCACTCATTATCCATATTTCGGGATGCCCCCCAATCAGGACATCAATTACCATCCAAACGACGCGAAGATCTCCGGTCTTCGACCACCGTCCTCATCTTCGATTTCTTATCGTCGATTCAGTTATTCAAAATGGGATAAACCCGGTATTTCTAAGAAACTCGCGTATATAATAAAAAGTGCTACACAAACACAACATACGCCTCATTTCAATTTATCAGTCACTAACCGTAAATCAGTAAGAGAACGATTTCCCAAATATTAACCCTGAAGGCCGAAACTAACATCATATCAAAACCCAAGAAACCATCTGACTTAGCTAACTTTCAGTTAGTTTATAAATTTCACATTCTATATCGTTTATAATATTTTATAACGATTTATCGCTATTTTATTTATTTATTTATAGACAATTTATTCAAACGACGTTTTAGGCCATTACGCGGCCGTGGCGCTGTTTTTCTTCAGATTTGATTTACACATATCTGAAAATCTAACCGTTGGATCATCAAAATTTTACATCATTAGAAAGATCTTTTCAAAACGAATCTAACGGTTCCAGTTTTGGGAAAATCCGATGGTCGGATCTCCCGGCACACTCGTTTGAAGTTTCGATTTGAAAATACGAACTACACTGTCGTTATTCGATTCAATTTAATTATATATATATATATAATCGATTCTGGCATTGTTTTTCTTTAGATTTGAATTAAACATTCCAGACAATCCAACCGTTGGATCTTCACAAAGTTGGAGTCGTTGGAAAGGTATTTCCAAAGCGAACCCAACGGTTTCTGTTTCGAGAAAATCCGATGGTCGGATCTCCCGCACTAATCGTTTGAAATCACGGTTTCAAAACACGAACTGCAGCTTCGTTATTCGATATATTTTAACTATATATATATATATATAAAATCGATTCTTCGATTTCAAAACCATATTCTTTTCATACATTTGATAAAAATGATATTTTTATCCAACAGACATTTATTTCGACACTTCACTATTTTTAACAATTCATGTATATAATAAAAATGTGATTTTTATTGTAAAACAATTTATTTCAAAACACGACTATTTTATATAGTTCATATAGGTGATAAAAATATGATTTTTATTATAAAACAATTTGTTTCAAAACACGACTATTTTATATAATTCATATAGATGATAAAAATATGATTTTTATTATAAAACAATTTAACCATTCAACACATAAATTTCTATTCAATACATGAAGGTTTTCTATAGTTCGTATATATAAAATAAAGGGTGCGTTTTTTACAGGTCCCTATTAAGTTTCAAAATATAAAAAAAAAACAGTGATAAAAAGAATATAAAATACATCCCTATTTTTGAATTTCCACTAAAAAAAAATCCTGATCTACCCTTATGCACCTAAAAAAAATATCCAACAACTGTTCATCCTCATTTACTCAGTCTATCGCTCTTATTATCTCACTCAAAAACATAATCCTACAATTATGGAAAACCGTCGATCTCTCCAACAGCGTTTTTTTTATTACTTTTTTTTGAATTTTACGAAAAACTAGACAATTAAATACAAATATTATGTAAAATTGCATACATTTATGCAACTAAGTGAAATAATTGCATACATATATTAATATTATACAGAAAATAAATTATTAATTGAATGTAGTGACTATAATTTTTTGATTAAGTTTTTTTATTTTTACGAAAAACCAGACAATTAGATACAAAAATTACATAATATTGCATACATTTATGCAACTAGGTGAAATAATTGCATACATATACATAACTGTACTGCATAATTGCTGAAACAAAAGAAATGACCAAAAAAGTAAATACATATAATTATAACAAGATGCATATATATATATATATATATATGCAAATAACGGAAATATTTGTATAATTACATGAAAAAATTCATAACATTTACATGTACTACATCAAAAAAAAGTACAGACCACATTTACATGTACTACATCAAAAATTTCAGAACATTTACAAAGCAGAGCTAATTGTCTTTTGAAGAACAAATAATTTTGTTAAGACCCAGCTTATTGCACAAACCACATCTAGTAGTCTCTGTAGAAACAACTGCAGATTTCAATCATGTGGAAAAAGATGGACGACCAAGCTTCAACAAAACCACAACACCAATATCCGCCGGAAGCCTGTTATCAAAAAAAGAAAATCAACATTAATAAGCTTAATGTGCAGTAACCTAAATTACAAAAACAACTTCATATTAATATAAATACATGCGTACAATTCAGTAGAATAAAAATAATTTCTGAATATTTATATGCAATTTTTCTACATATATGCATAGAAATATGAATATATTTGTAAAATAATTTGTTTTTCTCATTGTTTGATAAAAAAATGCATACAGATATGCATATATTTAGAATAGATGCATATTTGTCCGCAACTTCTTATCAGAATTTCAGCAAAAACCCACAAGTTCTAACAATAGTTTCATGAATTTATGTTTTTTTCAGGTCCTTATCATATGAAAAATCGTATTTTTAAGATAATAAAAACCTTATATGTATCCTATAAATAAAATCAGAAAGAAAAGGAAAAAACAGCTTCAGATTCATATAAATACATGCGTACAATTTAACAAAATAACAATAATTTCTGAATATTCATATGCAAGTATCCTACATATATGCATAGAAATATGAATATATTTGAAAAATAATATGTTTTTATGATTGTTTGATAAAAAATTGCATACAGATATGCATATACTTAGAATAGATGCATATTTGTCCGCAACTTTTTATCAGAATTTCAGCACAAACCCACAAGTTCTAACAGTAGCTTCATGAATTTATGTTTTTTCCAGGTCCTTATCTTATGAAAAATCGTATTTTTAAGCTAATAAAAACCTTATATGTATCCTACAAATAAAATCAGAAAGAAAAGGAAAAAAACAGCTTCAGATTCATATAAATACATGCGTACAATTCAGCAAAATAACAATAATTTCTGAATATTCATATGCAAGTATTCTATATGCATAGAAATATGAATATATTTGAAAAATAATATGTTTTTATGATTGTTTGATAAAAAATTGCATACAGATATGCATATATTTAGAATAGATGCATATTTGTCCGCAACTTTTTATCAAATTTTCCGCACAAACCCACAAGTTCTAACAATAGCTTCATGAATTTATGTTTTTCCAGGTCCTTATCATATGAAAAATCGTATTTTTATGCTAATAAAAAAGTTAAATGTATCCAAATAAAATCAGAAAGAAAAGGAAAAAAAACTCTCACAATTTTAGGTTTTGGATCGCCGGATCCGTAAAGGGAGGAGTGTTTGCTGTGGACGGTTTGCTGCCTTCGACTGAAGGGGGTCTGGTCGATGGTGGTCGTCGCTGGTTGCTAAAGGTGGGGGTGCGCCAGTGGGTAGCGACGCGTTGGCGGATCCTGGTGCTGGAGCGGCAGTTGAGGTTTTGGGGTCTGGTAATTTGGGGCTAACGCGTCTCGTGATTTAGGTTTAGGTGCTGGAGCCGTCGCCGCCATGTTTTTGATTTAGGTTTCGGTGCTGGAGCCGCCGCCATGCCTTTGGTGCTGGAGCCGCCGCCACGGATTTAGGTTGAGCCGCCGCCATGGATTTAGGTTTACAGGAAACACAGTTTCTGTAAAAAATTGGGAACGATGGAGGCGGCGCCATGCCAAAGAACAATATGATACTGGAAAAAAAACCCTAATACTTGTTTCGAAATACATAAATGACGGCTAGAATTACGTGAAAAAGGGCAGTTCTGTAACAAAACGAGCGGCTATTTGAAAATATGGATGAAATTTAAATGTTTCTAAAGGGGAGGATGTGAGCCTAATTAAGTTTGCTTTTAAGGATGTGTGCCTAATTTTCACTAAAATAAAATTGTGATTTTTATTGTTAAAACAATTTATTTTAAACACGAATACCATTCAACACATGAATTTCTATTCAACGAATGAATTTCTATTCAACACATGAAGGTTTTCTATTCAACACACGAATATAGTTTCAACACATGAAAATAATTCTAACACATGAATATTATTCAAAATTTCGGCAGCATAACGCAGGGTAGTTAAAACCGGGACCATCTCTAGTACGGCTCCTCGCTCTACCTTAAAGCCTCACATCTTTTGACAATGGGGATTTCATGCATCTAGTTCGCACGCAGGCGGCATGTATATTTTTTTCATTTCCACAAACTAATCCTATGTGGTTTCAACCAAATAATTCTCAACCACAAAACGGGTATTTTTCAACCATAATCAATCAATTTCAACCACAAACAATTCAAATCAACCATTCGCTATCAACCAATTTTCACACCAATCACAACCAATAAATATCGTCCATGGTTTGTGGACGAGGGGCGTATATATATATATAAGCATTTCACTTCTATTTCAACACACATATAATTTTTACAACGCATATATAACTTATATATCGAACGTACAACTTATACAATGCTTATACAAGAGGTGTACAACGCTTATATAACTCATACATCGACTATATAATTTATACATCGTCGTTTTCCATATCGTTTATAATTTAGAAATCTCACATTGGGTTCCACTCCACCAAAAATAGCAGAAGGTTCAGAAAAATATGCGGTCTCTTCTAGAATGTAGAAGACATCCACACGAGTCCACTGTCTCTTGTTTCACTGAATTTCGTCAAGAAACGAAAAAGATATGATTTTTATAGTGAAATCATAAACCGTAGCGCTTTAAAGTGCTATAATATAGTTTATTTTATAATAGGCCGTACCTCAGCTGATTTGTTCAAAACTAGGTTTGAACTTTCCAATCAAATGGTGAAGCGGATCGACAAACGGGTTGTGCCACGGCCTGGAGCATGGAAAGTGCGCCCAACGATGGTGGAGGCGGCGAACTCGACGGCGGGGCTGAGGCAGAGCAGAAGTTGGAAGCTCGAGGCTTTCGAGCTCGATTTCTCCCCGTATCCTCGACGAAAAAATACAACCTATATATGGATTTGTAGATCTTGACGAGCTCTACAAAATCCCCAACATGATGGAGGTCTAATTGTGAGCAGTTTGAGAGGAATTGAGGAGAGAAGGAGAGAAAGGTTTTCCGTCGTCGGTTTTGATAAGTTACGGGGAGAGAGACTGTGAGGTGGACCAATAGGATTTTTTTATATTTATAATTTTTTTAAAAATCCGAAAATACCCCTTATCTCCTACGAACTCCAATCCAAACCCAACGACTATCGTCCCTAGCCAAATACCCCCATTTCGAACACAACGGGATATGTTTCGTATTCTCATTCGACTGTTTCAGTCAGTTTTCCTTCAAAATAAAATATGAAACATTCAATATTTAATCTGAACGTACATTTCAATTTGCCGGGACCACATATTGATTCTAAAAATTCCCTAAAAATAAATCTAGCTATGTTTTGACGATACGGTCCCAACAAAACTAGTTTCGTCGAATTCTGAGGCCGTTTGAAAAATGGCCCTTTTCTGGTCGATCCAATTTAATTGAAATCGACCAAACACATTTTCCTTTGCCACGCTCACACACTAGCTTCAAAAATTATGAAATTTGAAACTTAGCAATAATTTGACATCCTAGATCCAACAAAAGTGGTTTCGTCGAATTCCGAGGTCGTTTGAAAATGTCCATTTTCACGGGCTATATAAACTCTATAGCGACCTTTCTGAAAATTCATTTAGCCATAACTTTTGCTTTCCGCTATGAAACTTCGATTTTTCAGATTCATTAGAAAGATATTCACTAACAGATTTAAATATTTTTGGTTTCACTCAAATCCATTTTGTTTTGCACCAGGTACAGTCAGTCAAAGTTTGAATTCAAATTTTGAAACTACTGCGCCATTTCAGGCCTTGTTTATAATTAGAATTAATTATGTTTATTTTCAAACGTCGATTCAAACTTACTTTTCATCGTTATTATTTGAAATATTTTAAATATTTAATTTAAATAATTAAAATACACTAAAATAGCCAATTTAAACTTTTTAAATTGGTTCAGATTTTCCGGGTTGTTACATTAAACGTACATTTCAAATTACTGGGGCTACATACTGACTTCAAAAATTCCAGAAAAATAAATCTAACTATTTTTTGATGATATGGTCCTAACTAAACTAATTTCGTCGACTGTTTGAAAAACGGTCATTTTCCAGTCGATTAAATTCAAACTGAATTGACCAAACGCTTTTAAATTTACCACGCTCACATATTAATTTCAAAAATTATGAAAATTGGAATTTAGCTATAGTTTGACATTCCGGATCCAACAAAAGTGGTTTCGTCGAAAAGGGAGGTCGTTTGCAAAATGGTTGTTTTTAAGGGCTATATATATATATTATATATATATATATAAATCCTATAGAATTTTCAACTGGACATAACTTTTTATTCCCGTTATGAAATCTGGATTTTTCACATTTGTTGGAAAGATATTTTTAAACAGATTCAAATATTTCTTGTTTTACTGAAATTCGATTTATTTTGAATCCTATACATAATTGAAATTTGAAATCGAATTTTCAAACTACCGCGCCATTTCAGGCTTGTTATATAATTAAAATAAATTTATTCATTCTAACTTCGATTTAAATAAATTTTTAATTGTTATTATTTAAAATAAACATTTTAAATATTCAAAATACATTAAAATTTCCAAAATAAAAACCTTAAATTGGTTCTGATTTTACAGGTTGTTACATTATACACCCTAATCGGAGCGACCCACATAGTCATGCTGCCTGACCGATTTTTGTCATTTCACGGATGGAAGGTTAGAGGTTTTAATTGCCTTTTTATGATAGGACACGGCCATTCACTTTGCATGCCACATCGTCAAATCTATTGGAAATCATAATTGATTTCCACAAAAATACTCAGATTATGAGGCCAAGGAAGTTTCCCTTCATTGCCACCAACTTCGTACGTTTGAAGAAATCAACGTACATGATCCTTTTGGAAAAAATTTGTCAGACATCCATCCATATAAGTTGTCCTAGGACTGGAAAAACCGTAGGAACTATTCTATAAATCCATCTTAGGCAATTTCTATCTAGGATTGACATAATAGCCCTTGCATAACACCATCTTCAATGGTCTTCAATAATTTCTGAATCGAACCGTATATCAAATCAAAGTGGAATTCAGATTCTAGTTTCTTCGAAATGATAACGATAAAGGTCCAGATTTGATAGTTGGTGTTTTAACTTTCAAATATAAAATAAAATAAATAGATTTAACTCCTTTGGATCTGCTAAAGTTAATTAAATCTTCGATTATATAAATTCAAATATTAACTTTGCATGTATCTATTTGAATGCATAAGTATTAACTAACTTAGGAATTTTATTACCAAGCTTACGTGAAAGTCTTATTCTCGAATATTCGTTCCCATAACTGGAAACGATATTTAATTCTAACACTCATTTTGAACACAAACTAGTACGATCTATCAGATAATAGTGAAGACGTTCAAGTTGGGGTATTTTAATTACCTCTCATACCTTGAATCGAAATCATTTCTTATCGTCAAGATTCGTAGAAGTTCAATATCCAAAATATTCGACAAACCAGAATTTTTAAATCCATTTGATTAAAAAAATTTCAAATCAACGTAGTTGTTTTGAAAATATTTATCAAGTTAACTTGAATATTAAAACCAACAAATTGACCTAATTCCTTTTCCTTTGATAATTAAATTCTCTTTTAAATTTGCTTAATTAATTAAGTTAAACATTATCTGGAATAATTTATCAAATTTCACTTCTCTGTTTAACTAAACAATTTATTTACCAAAATATGTTAATTTAAAATATTACTCAAATCTCAATAAGATATTTTCACATTAACAACTACTTGTTCAAAACTATTCTGCTAGATTAATTGGAACAAATTAATTTAAAAATCAATTTTCATTTAAAACAGTTGATGTAAATTAACCTAAAACAATCTGATTAACTACCTATAATTAAATTTCTCTTTTTAAATTGATTAATAATAATATAATTAATTTAAAACACTCACCTTTAATTATTTCTTAAAACATTAATTCAAATTATTAACAACTTGAGTTAATTTCTAATTTACATTACAGAAATTATAACTTAGCAGTTCTACAGTATATGACATTGAAGTTGTTAAACCAGTCTACACAAACAACCATAATATAATATCTCAATATATAATCACTGATAAAATATATCAAACTAATATACAACAGATGGGTGTTTATTTCTATTAGCAGGGTCTTAGTCAATCAGTTTATAGTGGAATGGTGTTGTCTCCACTAACAGATGTATATAATTATGGTTAACGTACGTAGTTGAATTAATTAAATAATTAATTGAACAAACAATTCAGACTTTACCAAATTATATCATTACTGATTGATAGTTTACGCGTTAATTTAGTTCGGTGACTAAATCATTTTTAATCACATAATTCATTTAACTCGAATTATTAAAACCCAACAACTTATGCTGAGTTGTACATCATCGATCACATGAACCAAAATCTATTCGACATAAGTTTCCACTCATATATATACATACATTAACACACACACACACACACACACACACAAATATATATATATATATATATTACCTTCGCATATTAACTATAACCTCTCTTTTTCACTTTTCTTTGATTATTGGTAATGGGCCGAGCCCTATGAAGTTAGCCCACCTTCCTCCTATATACATATATTTACCCATCTATATTTATAAAATATATTTGAACTTTAAGTTAAGTTTAAACAAAAAAATTATCTATTTATTTACTGGGCCGAGCCCAAGGCTATTGTACTCACGCAAACACTCCCTGGTCCAATGCGATACTCCCTTTAACCCCATTTCTGCTGATTCACTTCCTTCTGTTTCCAGTTTAAGGATGGTTCAAAAACTCTCCCTACATATTTCCATACTTCAAAAGGAAATGCAGCTTTATCTCCCTTCTCTTTTTTTAAGTAACATAACAATAATTATGCAAACCCTTCTTGTAATGACCCGCATTTTCTGTGGTATATAATTAACTTATTTAATTATATAAATGGTGATAAAGAGAATATAATGGTCGTTTAATTAAACAACATTGAATATTTAATTAAAATAATAATTAAATAATATATTAAATTCTGAAATAATTAGAATTGGCAGAAATGGCGATATAGTGTGAATTGGGAAATTCGAAAAATATAATTCAGTTTAGAATTGAATTACGATAATGAATATATTTCAATAACAACAGTTTGAACGTATAATTATATTATAATTAAAATCGAGCTCGAAATGGTGCGACAGTTCGCGATTTGGCAATTTGAACTTCAACTGAAGGTACAGGATTCGTTTTAAGCTGGATTTCTGTGAAACAAGAAACATTAGAAGCTGGTGAAGTATATTTTTCTAGTGGAAGAGAAAAATCGAGATTTCATCGCATAGATTTTGATTTATGTCCAAATCAAATTCTAGAAAAGCCGCTTTGGAATTCCTTTATAATTTATAAATGTTTATTTATATTTATAAAAGGAATTTCATTATAAATCGTATATCGATATAACTGGAAATTTTGAAATATCGAGTTATAAATCCGATGAGAGCTGTATGGTATTCCACTGTGAATATATACGATAATATTTATTTTTAAATATTAAATTTAATTCTTTTCAAATATATTTATATATTTAAAAAGGGTTATTTAGAGCTTTAAAAAAATAGCCAGTTTTGCACACGAACTCAGAATTCGACGAAACTAATTTTGTTGGATCCGCAATGTCAAATTATTGTAAGATGTCAAGTTTCATGATTTTTAGAGTCCGTATGTGGCCGTACCAATTTTTAATGTGAGAAACAGTCGACATTTTAACGATTAAAAATATGCTGTGTGAACAAACAGAGTCGGAATTCGATGAAACCAGTTTCGTTGGGACCATAATGTCGAACTCTAGCTACATGTCAATTTTCATGATTTTTAGGTATCGTGTGTGTTCGCAGGGATTTTTAGAGTGCTGAAACAAATATAAAATGATAAAAATAAAATATCAAACAAATATCTAAAAATATCTAGATATTTTGTCACCTTATAAATACTCTCCTTAACTTTTCTAAAACCTAAAAATCACTTTCCTCTGCTCAAAAGAAAAGGAGCCGCCGGCTCTTTCTCAAAATAATCAAACCGTGATTTAGAAAAATCATATAAATCCTAAGAAAAATAAATAAATCCCATTGTTTGTGAAATTGAGCTTCTGTCCCAACTCTACCCAGTCCTGTATACCTTTTTCTAAGCTCGAGCGTGTTTTCCGTCATGGGGTTTTTCCGCAGCAAGAATAGGGTTCGAAATATCTGGACGTTGAAGCTTCGATGGGTTATTCGAATGTTCCAGTTGAATTTGTGGCTTTGAGGAGATACGATTGTGAAAATATTGTGGAGTTTTGGGATAAAAAGTATCGGACTTCCACTGTACTATGAGTTCGGACCTGGAGAACGCATACAGTATGTTGGGTTTGAGTCCTACTAGATGACATTGAGGTGAAAGAGGAATCAAAGAGGGGGGTTTTGGTATTATCAGTTTGATTTATAATGGGAAGGAAGAGGGACGATTTGAGGAAGCTGTCGATCGGTTTATGGGAAATCACGGTTTTGCTGACGTCGGAAGTTGGATGAGGCGACCGAGTTGGGGAGAAGGGTGACTGGGTGATGGAGATGGTGAAGAGATAAACTCCGGTTGCCTCGAGGTTTGATTTCAAGGAGTAATGGAGTAGTTAAGTGGAGGGAAAGGTTCGATGATGACTTTCAAATGAGCAGCAGGTTTCTATCGTGAGGAAGAAGAGATATTTGCAGATGTGGGCTTTTGGGTAGAAGATGGGCTGGTAATTGGAGATGGGCTTGGGCCGATAGTGTTGAGGGTGAGGCCCATTTAAGGTTAATGTTGGTTTAAATTCAATTTAAATGATTATAAACTTGTAAATACCAGAACTTGATCATAGAATATCAGATTGATGAACCGTAAGTTGAGTTAGGATCGTATGGACGGGAGCAACATCACGGGACTGACTGGAAGTCCATTAGAGCCCATTACAATTTATGGAAAAATAAATTGTCCGTCTGAATCGAGCGATGGTTATCGTTATTAACGATGATCGTCCAATGTGAATAAAACTCACCAACTCTGAACAGTTATATTTTATAACGTATTCTTAAAACTGTTAATCGTATGTTGATTGTTGTGTGTTAACTGTTTAGTTGAATTGCTTGTGTATTAGTTGAAATTATAGATAACGATATATAGATATATATCGTTAATCAAATATTGATTCTGTATAGCAGAATATTTCATATTGAAATGAAATCGATGCTAATTATATTGTTAACATCTGTGATGCAGGGAAACAGGTTGGAGGAATCCGACTGGATTCCTCAATATTTATTTTACTGTTTTTCATATATTGTGATATATGATGTGTTATATAATCTGTTATGGATTATGTGTGTTAGAATGATGTTGATCCTTGTTATTCGATATTTTAAATATCATAAAAAGACCCTGGGATGTAAAAAGAAATTATTTCAATGTATATTGAAATAAAGGGGTTTTATAAAATCAACAGATTTTATAAAAGGAAATATTTCGAAAGTAAATAAAAGGAAAATGTTTATAAAAGGAATAGAGTTTTATAAAAGGGAAAATGTTGATAAAACGAATAGAATAGAATAAAGGAATATCTATTTAGAAAATAAATAGAATAAAGGATTATTTATTAGGAAAATAAATAGAGGAGTTAATCGAATCGAGTTAATTGAAAGGAGTTAATCGAACATAGTAAATCAAAATGGAATTAAACAAAAATTAGAAACTGACTAGAGATTAATAAGTTGAATGGTTTCTTGAGTATCGATCTAATGTTGGTTCGGCCTTCGGGGTTTATACTTAGGAAATTGTTCTCTTGTTAGTTTGTAGTTAGAGTCTGATAGATGTGGAAGACTAGTGATACGTAATTAAGCTATGGAAATGTTTTCCAGTGTTAATAACATATATTTTCTAAACATAGAAAATAAGGAAATGTGAATATATATATATATATGTTAAATGATGATTGAACGATATAATTTCCATTTGGAAATAATATCGTTGTTTGCACACGTGTTTTTCTTTGATAGTTAACACACCGACTATCGAAGTTTTTAACCATTTTAACGTTGTTAATATGGAGAGACCGGTTGGATTATTATCCGAAGAACCACTCCGTATTGGCATAAGCGTTGCGAATCATATATGCCAAAGATAATTGAAGACGGAGTAAAGTGCAAGGGCTGTTGTATAAATCTTGGGTAAAGATTGCCTAAGATGGATGTACTGAATAGTGCCTTCGGTTTGTCCAGTCCCAGGACAACTTGTATGGATGAAGGTCTGACAGAGTATATCTGATAGATTGCATAAGTTGATCTCTTCAAACGTATTCACATTTGGTGGCGGAGGAATTCGTTTCTCTTTGTTGTATACCCGTGTTATTTTTGGATAAATCAATTTGTGATTTAAAGGGTATGACGATGTGACAGTTTAAGTGAATAATGACGTGGCATGTAAAAGATAAGCATAGTTTCTAGCCTCACATCCGGTAAATGATAAAAGTCGAGCAGGCAGCATGGCTATGTAGGTCGCACCTATTAGGGTGTATAATCACCTGATCTAGAGTTTCATTTACTTCTAAAAAAAAATCTATTGTTGATGTTGTCCCATTCGGGAAACGGTTGCTGATCCCAACCGTTGCTGATATACATTCGATTCACTCAAGCGAAATGAGTGGTCGGTCATGTGTGGCCGGATTGCAAGATGTTCTTGTTGAACCCAGTGTATTCCTCTCTAGAGGTACACTAGCGAGAGGTGGTTCCATACCTTGTCATAGTTGGAAATCCATTACCCAATACGTGCTTGCGGTTTTGATTGTATACTATATATGTAGAACGTGAGATGAAAGTGTTTCTGCTAGATTATTAATATATTGTGGTTGATAGACATTATTATAATATCAAAAGGGCTTTTGATATAAAGATGTTTTGGATTCTCATAAGGGAAAAACCCGTTCCGTTATACGACGTGGTCTTATGAGATATCGTTTACTTGTTCGAGCTGTTTTAAACTGTTTTACTCATACCAGTCCCATGACTGACTCGGAGTTTATTTTGTTTTGTTTTCCCTAAACTCTTGGGTGCCCAATTTTGTACTGGCAGTCAAGTAGTCAGGAATTTACAGATATACTGGAAGAGCTTGGAGCAGGAGGCTTCATGATTTTTATAGCTATAGTTATTTCCGCTGTGTTGTAAGTCTTGTACTCTGATAATGTTATTTTATAAATATACTGGTTTTATTTCAAGGATATGTTATCTAAGATATGTTGTTCGTTCCGCTGTGAGATTCGTGTTACTCTGATGTTGTGTTCTGCTTCTTATTCTATTCTAAGTTTCTATCTTATCTATTCTCACCCTCTAATTTCTTTCATTAACTTCCGGTTATTTTCGATCCTTGGATGTTCGATATGTGTTGTATATCGGATAACCAAGATCGCCTTTTTCTGGGTCGTTATGGTTGGTATCATAGCTTAAGGTTAAGTGAATTACCTTGGCTCTGTGGCATGACTCAGTAAAGATGGGGTTAGTAATACCCTAGATTGAGTTGAGTGTATATATATATGAGTGAATGTATTTGTTATTGATATAAAAATTTGTTTTATATTATGGAGATTTATTGGTTGAGTTGTTTACGGATTCTAGTCGATCAGTTTGATCCACTGTATCGGTAGGAGTTACTAAACACTTGAATACGATGAACCGACACTGCATGTTTTGAAAAGAGGGTAAATAAAATAATTTTACCCAAATTAGATTTTTGATATAAAGGATTTATATTGAAATGATTTTAATATATTGGATGGGTTGGCCACTATTATAACCGAATAAGATTATAAAATGTGAAATGGTTATGTAAATAACCAATCAGAATTCGTATAAGAGAAATACGTGAAATAAGATGAATTAAATCTGAAATTAAAATCAGAATTGAAATTAAAACTCTAGAAATTTGTAAAAGTGTTTGTAATTGGATTTGGATTAAAAATAAGGAAAATTTAAGTTCCTGGGAGATTTTTAAATTGTTCTACAAGCAGTGTGAATTATATTTTGAAATAAATTTCAAATGGAAGTGTTTAAAAGTGATATAGTACTGAACTGACTTCGGTTGCTGAAAAATAATTCTGATGATGATTGCGCAGCACCATCAGTGTTCATTTTCGAGTTGTAAGTGACAGATTACTACCAAAGAGATTGTTTTTGAATTTGTTTTGGGAAAAACAAGTTGTTTGAAATCCAAAGAGGAATATTTGGTTTTAGAAAAGCAAAGCTGCTTAAAAATCCCAAGAATTGACCATTTGAATTAAAAACAATTTTAAGTAGAAATTTGTAAAAGCAAACTGGAATTGAACTCAAACCAGTTAAGTGGAGACTGAATTAGGATATAATGATATCGAGTAAGTTGGATTGTTGTCGTAAGAATTTGAAATGTGATTGGATAATTGAGTTAAGAGTTTGGAATCAAGAATAAAACTCGAGTTTGAAATGATATTTGGCTTGCATAAAAGCGAATGGGTGTGTTGGAGATAAAAGCGATTGCAGAATTTGATTGGGATAACATTGGTATATGCTGAATTGATAGCATATGGAAGCGATAGAGTTGATACGCCCGACAAAAAGGTACCAGTTTATATTATATATTGGGTATGAGATTTTGATGAGCCGAATTGGCAAGCCGCTTGGCTGTTTGATTTTCTTTTGGGTTGGAGATGGCACGGAGAGGCGAGTGGGAGTTTGACCTATTGACCAGTACAACGAGATGCTGGCGAAATATTTCATAAATTTAGGGAGTTAGAAAATTTTCAGGATTTTTGAATTTTTTCAGTAATAAGAATTTATTTATATTTCAGTTGAATTAAATGGGATCAATGGAACTGAAGTTAAGAAGTGAACAAATAAGTCTGGCCAGTCGATAGAGTTTGATTTCTAACTTAGCAATTTCGAGGACGAAATTATTTTAAGTAGGGAAGAATGTAATGACCCGTATTTTCTGCAGTATATAATTAACTTATTTAATTATATAAATGGTGATAAAGAGAATATAATGGTCGTTTAATTAAACAACATTGAATATTTAATTAAAATAATAACTAAATAATATATTAAATTCTGAAATAATCAGAACTGATAGAAATGGCGATATAGTGTGAAATGGGAAATTCGAAATATATAATTCAGTTTAGAATTGAATTACGATAACGAATATATTTCAATAACGACAGTTTGAACGTATAATTATATTATAATTAAAATCGAGCTCGAAATGGCGCGGCATGCAGTTCACGATTTCGCGATTTGAACTTCAACTGAAGGTACAAGATTCGTTTTAAGCCGAATTTCTGTGAAACAAGAAACGTTAGAAGCTGGTGAAGTATATTTTTCTAATGGAATAGAAAATTCGAGATTTCGTCGTGTAGATTTTGATTTATGTCCAAATCAAATTCTAGAAAAGTCGCTGTGGAATTCCTTTATAATTTATAAATATTTATTTATATTTATAAAAGGAATTTCATTATAAATTGAATATTGATACAACTGGAAATTTTGAAATATCGAGTTATAAATCCGATGAGAGCTGTTTGGTATTCCACTGTGAATATATACGATAATATTTATTTTTAAATATTAAATTTAATTCTTTTTAAATATATTTATATATTTAAAAAGGGTTATTTAGAGCTTTAAAAAAAATAGCCAGTTTTTCACACGACCTCAGAATTCGACAAAACTAATTTTGTTGGATCCGCAATGTCAAATTATTGTTAGATGTCAAGTTTCGTGGTTTTTAGAGTCCGTATGTGGCCGTACCGATTTTTAATGTGAGAAACAGTCGATATTTTAACGGTTAAAAATACGTTGTGTGAGCAAACGGAATCGGAATTCGACGAAACCAGTTTTGTTGGGACCGTAATGTCGAACTCTAGTTGCATGTCAATTTTCATGATTTTTAGGTATTGTGTGTGTTCGCAGAGATTTTTAGAGTGCTGAAACAAATATAAAATAATAAAAATAAAATACCTAAAAAATATCTAAAAATATCTAGATATTTTGTCACCTTATAAATACCCTCCTTAACTTTTCTATACCTAAAAATCACTTTCCTCTGCTCAAAAGAAAAGGAGTCGCCGGCTCTTTCTCAAAATAATCAAACCGTGATTTAGAAAAATCATATAAATCCCAGAATAAATAAATAAATCCCATTGTTTGTGAAATTGAGCTTCTGTCCCAACTCTACCCAGTCATGTATACCTTTTTCTAAGCTCGAGCGTGTTTTCCGTCATGGGGTTTTTCCGCAGCAAGAATAGGGTTCGAAATATCTGGACGTTGAAGCTTCGATGGGTTATTCGAATGTTCCAGTTGAATTTGTGGCTTTGAGGAGATACGATTGTGAAAATATTGTGGAGTTTTGGGATAAAAAGTATCGGACTTCCACTGTACTGTGAGTTCGGACCTGGAGAACGCATACAGTATGTTGGGTTCGAGTCCTACTGGATGACATTGAGGTGAAAAAGGAATCAAAGAGGGGGGTTTTGGTATTATCAGTTTGATTTATAATGGGAAGGAGGAGGGACGATTTGAGGAAGCTGTCGATCGGTTTATGGGAAATCACGGTTTTGCTGACATCGGAAGTTGGATAAGGCGACCGAGTTGAGGAGAAGGGTGACTGGGTGATGGAGATGGTGAAGAGATAAACTCCGGTTGCCTCGAGGTTTGATTTCAAGGAGCAATGGAGTAGTTAAGTGGAGGGAAAGGTTCGATGATGACTTTCAAATGAGCAGCAGGTTTCTATCGTGAGGAAGAAGAGATATTTGCAGATGTGGGCTTTTGGGTAGAAGATGGGCTGGTAATTGGAGATGGGCTTGGGCCGATAGTGTTGAGGGTGAGGCCCATTTAAGGTTAATGTTGGTTTAAATTCAATTTAAATGATTATAAACTTGTAAATACTATAACTTGATCATAGAATATCAGATTGACGAACCGTAAGTTGCGTTAGGATCGTATGGACGGGAGCAACATCACGGGACTGACTGGAAGTCCATTAGAGCCCGTTACAATTTATGGAAAAATAAATTGTCCGTCTGAATCGAGCGATGGTTATCGTTATTAACGATGATCGTCCAATGTGAGTAAAACTCACCAACTCTGAACAGTTATATTTTATAACGTATTCTTAAAACTGTTAATCGTATGTTGATTGCTGTGTGTTAACTGTTTAGTTGAATTGCTTGTGTATTGGTTGAAATTATAGATAACGATATATAGATATATATCGTTAATCAAATATTGATTCTGTATAGCAGAATATTTCATATTGAAATGAAATCGATGCTAATTATATTGTTAACATCTGTGATGCAGGGAAACAAGTTGGAGGAATCCGACTGGATTCCTCAATATTTATTTTACTGTTTTTCATATATTGTGATATATGATGTGTTATATAATCTGTTATGGATTATGTGTGTTAGATTGATATTGATCCTTGTTATTCGATATTTTAAATATCATAAAAAGACCCTGGGATGTAAAAAGAAATTATTTCAATGTATATTGAAATAAAAGGATTTTATAAAATCAACAGATTTTATAAAAGGAAATATTTCGAAAGTAAATAAAAGGAAAATGTTTATAAAACGAATAGAGTTTTATAAAAGGGAAAATGTTGATAAAACGAATAGAATAGAATAAAGGAATATCTATTTAGAAAATAAATAGAATAAAGGATTATTTATTGGGAAAATAAATAGAGGAGTTAATCGAATCGAGTTAATCAAAAGGAGTTATTCGAACATAGTTAATCAAAATGGAGTTAAACAAAAATTAGAAACTGACTAGAGATTAATAAGTTGAATGGTTTCTTGAGTATCGATCTGATGTTGGTTTCAGCCTTCGGGGTTTATACTTAGGAAGTTGTTCTCTTGTTAGTTTATAGTTAGAGTCTGATAGATGTGGAAGAATAGTGATACGTAATTAAGCTATGGAAATGTTTTCCAGTGTTAATAACATATATTTTCTAAACATAGAAAATAAGGAAATGTGAATATATATATATATGTTAAATGATGATTGATCGATATAGTTTCCATTTGGAAATAATATCGTTGTTTATACACGTGTTTTTCTTTGATAGTTAACTCACCGACTATCGAAGTCTTAACCATTTTAACGTTGTTAATATGGAGAGACCAGTTGGATTAATATCCGAAGAACCACTCCGTATTGGCATAAGCGTTGCAAATCATATATGCCAAAGATAATTGAAGACGGAGTAAAGTGCAAGGGCCGTTGTATAAATCTTGGGTAAAGATTGCCTAAGATGGATGTACTGAATAGTGCATTCGGTTTTTCCAGTCCCAGGATAACTTGTATGGACGAAGGTCTAACAGAGTATATCTGATAGATTGCGTAAGTTGATCTCTTCAAACGTATTCACGTTTAGTGGCGGAGGAATTCGTTTCTCTTAGCTGTATACCCGTGTTATTTTTGGATAAATAAATTTGTTATTTAAAGGGTATGACGATGTGACAATCTAAGTGAATGAAGACGTGGCATGTAAAAGATAAGCGTATCTTCTAGCCTCACATCCGGTAAATGACAAAAGTTGGCAGACAGCATGGCTATGTAGGTCGCACCTATTAGGGTGTATAATCACCTGATCTAGAGTTTCATTTACTTCTAAAAAAATCTATTGTCGATGTTGTCCCATTCGGGAAACAGTTGCTGATCCCAACCGTTGGTGATATACATTCGATACACTCTAGCGAAATGAGTGGTCGGTCATGTGTGGTCGGGTTGCAAGATGTTCTTGTTAAACCCAGTGTATTCCTCTCTAGAGGTACACTAGCGAGAGGTGGTTCCATACCTTGTCATAGTTGGAAATTCATTACCCAATATGTGCTTGCGGTTTTGATTGTATACTATATATGTAGAACGTGAGATGAAAGTGTTTCTGCTAGATGATTAATATATTATGGTTGATAGAAATTATTATAATATTAAAAGGGCTTTTGATATAAAGATGTTTTGGATCTTCATAAGGGAAAAACTCGTTCCGTTATACGGCGTGGTCTTATGAGATATCGTTTACTTATTCGAGCTGTTTTAAACTGTTTTACTCATACCAGTCCCATGACTGACCTGGAGTTTATTTTCTTTTGTTTTCCCTAAACTCTTGGGTGCCCAATTTTGTACGGGCAGTCAAGTAGTCAGGAATTTACAGATATACTGGAAAAGCTTGGAGCAGGAGGCTTCAGGATTTTTATAGCTATAGTTATTTCCGCTATGTTGTAAGTGTTGTACTCTAATAATGTTATTGTATAAATATACTGGTTTTATTTCAAGGATATGTTATCTATTATATGTTGTTCGTTCCGCTGTGAGATTCGTGTTACTCTGATGTTGTGTTCTTCTTCTTCTTCTATTCTAAGTTTCTAACTTATCTATTCTCACCCTCTAATTTCTTTCATTAACTTCTGGTTATTTTCGATCCTTGGATGTTCGATATGTGTTGTATATAGGATAACCCAGGTCGCCTTTTTCCGAGTCGTTATACTTCTGGAAGCATCACACAACAAAGACACGTTATATCCAGCATGCACGCTATTTCTGTGCACCTGTACACCGCCTCCAATCATTGAGGAACCACCGAAACCACCTCTGCAAACCATGCTGCCACCCAACCTCGCCTACATCCACATCACAACACAGAATCTCACATCGCAGAAGAACGAAATATAATACATCATAACTTTTGAAATACAAAATTGTAAATATATAACATATACTTATCAGAGTACAACACTTACAACACAGCGGAAATAAAAAATAATATATATCTAACACTGTAGCCTCATGCTCCAAGCTCCTTCAGATAGATCTGTAAAATCCTGAACTACTTGACTGCCCGTACAAATTATTGCACCCAAGAGTTTACGTAAAACAAAACAAAATAAACTCTAAGTCAGTCACGGGACTGGTATGAGTAAACAGTTTAAAACAGTTTGAGAAAATAAACGATATCTGATAAGACCACGCCGTATAACACGGAACGGGTTTTTCCCTTATGAGAATCCAAAACATTTGATTTAACTTTCAAATCCTTTATGAAAGAAAACGATAATCTTTATATCAAAACTCTTTTGATATTATAATAGTGTCTAAATCAAATAAATAGAAATTTAGTGGAGCACTTTCATCTCACGCTCAATATACATAATATACATCAAAACCGTGGGCATTTATTGGATAATGAATTTCCAACTATGACAAGGTATGGAACCACCTTCCGATAGTGTATCTCTAGAGAAGAATACACTAGGTTCAATAAGAACATCTTGTAACCCGGCCACACATGACCGACCGCTCATTTCGCTTGAGTGTATCGAATGTATATCACCAACGGTTGGGATCAACAACCATTTTCCCGAATGGGACAACATCGAAATAGAATAAAGAATGAAATGAATTTCTCTAGATAGGTGATAATACACCCTAAGTGGGAGCTACCCACTTAGCCATGCTGCCTGCCCGATTTTTGTCATTTCCCGGTTGTTGAGGCCTGAGGCTACGGTTACTTATCATTCATTGATAGCACAATCACTTTGAATGCCACATGGTCAGATCGTTAATCACTAATTGATTTGCATAAATATAATCTGGATATTATGCTAAGGGAATAAATTCTCCGCCACCATATATATTTATACAGACCAACATATGCGATCATTGGAAATACTCTGTCGGACATTCATCCATATACATTCGTTCTGGGATTGAATGAAACCGAAGGCGCAATTTCCATAAATGGAAAAAGCCCTTGCACTTTACTCCGTCTTCGATTATCTTCATATAATCTGATTCGCAACAATACTACCAATAGGGAGTGGTTCTCGGATAATAATCCAACCGGTCTCTCCATATTGAAATGATATTGGAAAATACTTCGAAAGTCGGTTATTTAACTATCGAAGAAAAACAAGAATTCATTCATACATCAAACAATCACCGGGCCCATCAATTAATTTTTTATTAATTAAATCACTTCTCCATTTCCTTATCAATATTCGTTAACACGATATTTTTTTTAATCATCTTGGCCTCTTACGCTATTTGGAAAACATTTCCATATATCGCCTTCTTTTATTTTCTATACTTAGAAAATATATTCTATTTATAATTGGAAAACATTCCAACTACTTATCTATTTCATGACCATTCATTTATTTCAATACTTAGGGAATATTTGTCTTTATATTTCCGAAATTCCACTTACTTGGGTTAAATCGATTTTTGTGTAAAACATCGTTACAAACAACCCAAAATACTGCATTCAACTAACTCTTATTCAATTATTTCTCTTTGGGAATGGATTTGCTATTTCGTGGTTAAAAACGAAATCAATCAAGTTGGGGTATAACTACCTCTTAGACCTTGACTGAAAACATCCTTATTTTCAAAACGGACAAGACCACTTACCTCGAATAATCAACACCATAAAACCAATTATTCATTTTTAAAACATTCTATTTTTACTAGATTTAATTATATATTTTCCTTTTTGTTTAATATTCTATTTTAATTTCGTTTCATTATCGAATCCTATATATATCGATATATCGATTTCTAATTATCAAATCTTCTTAAAATATTCTAACTCCTTAAATTTCTGGAAATTTTTGCCATAACCTCCTTTGTACGGATCACTCGGTTCAACTAAAAAATACCTCACTGGGCCCTTCCCATTCAAAAAGTAAATCAAAAAGCCAAGCGGCTTGCCGATTCGGCGCATAGAACCTCATATGGAATTTAAATATGTACTTTTTTGTCAGGCACTTTATAAACTTCATTCTCTTCATTCCATACCTGTTCCCAATTTATTCCAACTCAATCTAATCGTTTTTAACTTGATTTGCTAATTTATCCCCTTATTAGCTCTTTTTCCTATTTTATTTTATTTTATTTGAACATATCACATTCAAATAAATTTTAATCTACTCATGAACCGAATCTAATTTCAGTTTCAACTCGAGTTTCATATTTGATTTCGAATATAAATTCATAAAACCCCATTCACTTATCCAACACCTAATTTCGATTCAAAACACGATTAACAAACTCTTCTTCAAATTAATTAGTTATATTCAATAATTAAAATCTGATTTTTGTTTCAAAAATTAGTTCACTTACTCCACTTGAGTTCACATTTATTTTATATCTCAAATCTAGATTTTTCTAATGGAAATTCAGATTTTATTTACTTAAAATCCTTTTATTTATTTTAATAAAACGTTATGGTTTAATAATGGTTTTGGCATATTTTTTTCTGAAATTTTGATTTTGACATAACTCAAAATCTATTCGACGAAATCCAAATTTTTCTCTTTCATTAGAAAACTATTATCAAATCGGTCCTGACGATTCTTATTTCAAAGAATTTTGACTTAAATTGAGTTCTATATACTCAATTGAAGTTCGAAACGCCAATTTACGAACTACCGCATTGCGGCGAGTTCGTTTTAAATATATTTAATATATAAACGTTTCAAACTTTGTTTATATATAAATTCTAACCTCATTCTAATATATTTTAATATATATTAAAGCAATTTTCCAAATTTGACTTAATATTTCTAATCTTCCCTAACCACCGATTATTTTATAATTAATGTATAATTTATTTATAATTAAATATTCTATATCGAATTCCAATCCTTTATAAATAAATTATTTATAAAATTTGATATAATCGAATTCTAATTTTTAAATCCTTAGATTTATCTCAGTTCGGTTTATATTCCGAATATCGGAATAACATTTGTCTTTCCCATTCCGAAACGATTTCCAATTCATTGTTGAATTCATATTTGAATTTAAATTCCTAAATTATCAAATGATAATTTATTTCACTAAATTTATAACACTGTTTATAAATTCAACTTCCTTAAAACAAGTTCCAATTTAAATTCTATTTGAAACTCCATTCCTTTAATATTCCGAATCCAAGGATAAAACTGTCATTTCTTTTTTTCGAAATGATTTCAAATTATAATTTAAATTCATACTTGAATTCAAATTTTATTTTAAATTCATACTTGAATTTAAAGTTACCAATTATCTCTTGATAATTTATTCACCATATTTACAAACATAGTTTATAAATTTACTTGTTTAATATTTAAAAAAGTCCATTTCGAAATCTATTTAAAACCAAAATCTTATTTTGGAAGTTTCTATTTATTATAACTTATCTATATAAATATAGAATCTATTTTCATATTTAAATTTAAACTTCTATTTAATACAATCCTAATATTTGTTCTAAAAATATTTATTTAAATAAATTCGATCTAATCGAATTCAAATCATAAATCCATACGGATTTATTTTTAGTTCAATTTACATTTTGAATCATCTGAATAATTTTCATCATTTACTTCTTTAAAACAATTTCCTGTTTCTATTTTTAAATTCACATTTGAATTTAAATATACAAATTATAAAATGATAATTTTTCCACTTCATTTATAAACACCGTTTATAAATTCATTTCAATTCCCTGATTATCCAATGAAAATCATTCCATTTTATTTACAAACACTATTTATAAATTTACTTCAATTTCCATATTATTTAATTTATAAACATCGTTTATAAATTCAATACTTGTTTTATTTATTCAAAACAAGTAATATCTTTATAGCCCAATTGATATCCAAATTCTATTTTAGATAAATAGATTTTTCCCTTTAAATTTCAAAATATCCTTTTCCCGATATTTTTATATATCAACATTTCAGGTCTAATGATATTTTAACCAATAAAAAATACCAATTATCAACCATGGATTTTTTTAACACATCATATATGATAATACATATGAGAACAAACAAATAATAATATTTTTCAGGAATCCAGTTGGATCCCTCCAGCCTGTTTTCCCTGCATCCACAGATGTTAGTCAACATAAATAATACCCATCCTGCTTCGACACAGGATATCGCGGTATAGAAGGTCATCCACTATCATAATGTGGGGCGTATAGGGTCATCCGCTAATGATACTGCGGGCATCCGCTAATGGTACTGCGGGAACTATCCAATCACCAATATATATATATATATAATATCCACAACAACCAATCCTAAATAACTAATATATATATATATATATATAGCCACAGTAATATTTCAGTGCATGCAAACAACCAATGAATAATTACTTTAACGAATAAAATAAATTCTAAATAAAGATATGAGTGAGATTTTACTCACCGTGATTTTTATTTTCTGACCCATTTCAATTTCTTATAGAACCATTTTTGATTTAATTTGAAATCCTTGCTAATTCCAACTCGTTCACTTGCGGCTACAAAAGCATCATGATACGTTTATCCCAATCGGACCTCGTATATAAAAGAAAACGTATTTTAAGCATTTAACCATTTATATATTTAATGTTGGCTTAAATAAATAATTAACCAATTTAATTACTTAATTTAATTCTTTAATTAAAATAAACGAAAATGAAATTACCTTAATTATATTTAAACCAGCTACTAAATACTCCTTCCATAGCTGTATTTTCCATAGGATTCCAACACAGTCGATTTTTATCAAGATCTGATTCCGTAGGAAGCAAATACACTTGTTATAAATTTAGATTGGAATTAAAATAATTAAACATCATTAATACTTGGTTAATTACTTAGTTACCTTAAATCACCATTGCTAACCATCATCAGTAAGTCTCACGCCTCCCCTATCACTAGAAAATGTGATCTAAATACCCCTTTTTTCCAGAATGTCGAACTCCAATAACCTTACTGCACAAATCAAACAACTTCCCATTTCTCTCTTCAACAGTTGTTAATCATTGTGGTCCTCTTCTAATCCTACATATCCCATCAGTGTTGAACCACCCCAGAACCAGCAGATCTATTGACCATTGTGTGCCTCCCATCCACTTATGCCTACTGCCATTACCCTCATCTTCACGTTTCACAGATCCAACTCCAACCCTACAGGCGCAAGCCACTTGACAGCAACCCTAATAAATTCGAGCCCTTCTTACTGTTAATCCACGCAACTATTGACCTCTCAGCAACTTCGAACCATACGTGAGCCTTTGATCAGACCACCACCTCTGTCATCAATAAGTCAAACTCCACGTTGCTTACAAAAGCTGCTCCGTAAAATCCTAGAATCGCAGTCCCCATCACCTCCACTTTTGGCACTGTGACTTCGACCCCTACCATAGTGTTGAACTCAACACCAAAAAACATTGATTCCATATTATCCATTTTTACCCAAGCACACCATATAAATCAGTGTGGAAAACCCCTCAACAGCTTCGTACCAACTCCAATGTCGCAAATTGAAAGATGCGACAGTACTCTAGCTTCACTACTTCCTTCGAACCAGGCATAAATCCATCGCGACACACCTGCTGTTGACTTGGCCTTGCGATTTGATAAGGATAGAGGTCCCCTTTTCTTTTTATTTAATCAATGTAATTCGATTTGTTTTCTTTTGATTTACTGAAAAGAATGTAAATGAGAGAGGGAATTGTTGAAGTTGTTTTTCGTGGATTTGCTTTGGATTTTAACAATTTAAGAAGGCCGCTTGTTTTTATTTGTTCAGTAGAATTATGGAAATGAAGAAATAAAGAAAGGAATAGAGGGTATGGATGTGGTTTTATACATGATGAATTCTTAGTCATTAAGAAATTATAGTTTGGATAAGGTACATCTTCATTAAATGCGATTTGATTTGTATTTAATACGATTTGATTTAAAGAGATCTTTATCCTTTTTAAATAGATATTGATTTGATTTCGAACCTATCCACAATCAAATATCTCGGGGTCCATTAATTTAATCCACGAACCGCTATTTTAACATAACAACTAACGTTTCAATATTA
The DNA here is from genome assembly GCA_030737875.1 of Allium sativum. Taxonomy (NCBI): domain Eukaryota; kingdom Viridiplantae; phylum Streptophyta; class Magnoliopsida; order Asparagales; family Amaryllidaceae; genus Allium; species Allium sativum. The sequence continues at coordinate 295,915,315 of CM060912.1, forward strand.
TAACACTATTCTGAACTCAACAGAATAGATTATAAAATTTAATTCGTACGTATATATAAAATAACCATACTAAATTGATATAAAATAATTTAAACTCAGAATAAATCAATTCTCCGATAAAAAAATAATTTTATTATCGTCTATATTCGAATACAATTAATACTGATCATCTGAATTGTTTTGATTCAGTTTTTAACTTCGATTTCCATTATATTTCGTATTACAAAAACTTAATATATTCGATATTAAATCAAAATCAATTTTAAATCGATAACTTAAGAAATTCATTTAGATTATCAATTCAATATTTAAAACGATATTAAATATTAAAATTAATCGATCAAAAATCTAGGTCGTTACAAATTTACTCACATTATTCTGTTTCACTAGTTTCCTCTGCTGCTCTTTGTTCTTGCGGCTGGATTTTTATTTGCATCTTGGTTCGAATGAAAGATGCATGAAAATAATGGCTTGTGTGTGTATTTATAGGTGTAATAAGTAATAAACTATTGTGTGCATTTGATGAAGTGAAGGAACACAATAGGATGTTTTCATCTGAGTTTCCATTTGATTGAAGAGATGTTGTAGCCGCTGCCTACATCTTATATAGGAAATTAAACTATTTAGTCATTTAAATCCTACAACAGCTATTGAAGTGCATGGCTAACTTATGAGTTGATGTATATGTGTATAAACCCCATGTGCTACACTGCTACATGTTGTTTCATCCATTAAATCTTACTAGATCTGAATGCATGGTCAGGTAAGAAACACATGCATATGTACCATTTTCATGTACCTAACTTCTTTTAAAAATCAAACTTTAACCTTAAGTAAATCAAATGTTAATGTGATGGGAAGGGGTTTGCTTAGGCTGAGGTATGACATATAAAAGGATGGGCGCATGTCTTTTCTCAACTAAATTCCTTCCAGTATATCTATATGGCCAGGTTGTCTAATGTACACTTATGTATCCACAACTATGTGCAGAAATCTCACCAGGCATAAATAGTTAGAGTCTAGGCTGCCACTATGTGATTGCAGATTGTATTAAGTCATTCTTATATCCACTTCTTCCAGCTTTAATTCAGCTATGCATGTGCTTAAAATTATGGACTACATATTTAAATATTCCTATTCGTTTATTCTATGTGAACTTACTAAAACAAATTCGAATGCAAGTAAAGTGTTAAAACAATATTTACCATATAAAAATAAATATATACATAGGATTTTATAAATTCTAATTTGCTGAAATATTTCAAATCAAATGATTATATTTTACAAGAGTTAAAATGTAACGACCTGGAAAATCTGAACCAATTTAAAAATTTTAAATTGGCTATTTTAGTGGATTTTAAATATTTAAAATAAATATTTTAAATAATAATGATGAAAAGTAAGTTTGAATCGAAGTTGAAAATAAATATAATTACTATGAATTATAAACAAGGCCTGAAATGGCGCGGTAGTTTCAAAATTTGAATTCAAACTTCGACTGACTGTACCGGGTGCAAAACAAAATGGATTTGAGTAAAACCAAAAATATTTAAATCTGTTAGTGAATACCTTTCTAACGAATCAGAAAAATTGAAGTTTCATAGCGGAAAGCAAAAGTTATGGCCAAATGAATTTTTAGAAAGGTCGCTATGGAATTTATATAGCCCGTGAAAATGTCCATTTTGCAAACGACCTCGGAATTCGACGAAACCACTTTTATTGGATCCGGGATGTGAATTTATTACTAGGTTTCAAATTTCATAATTTTTGAAGCTAGTATGGGAATGTGGCAAAGGAAAATATGTTTTGGTCAATTACAGTTAAATTGGATCGACCAGAAATGGGCCATTTTGCAAACGGTCTCAGAATTCGACGAAACTAGTTTTGTTGGGACCGTATTGTCAAAACATAGCTAGATTTATTTTTCGGGTATTTTTAGAATCAGTTTGTGGCCCAGGCAAATTGAAATGTACGTTCAAATTAAATATTGAATGTTTTATATTTTAATTTGAAGGAAAACTGACTGAAACAGTCGAATGGGCCTTCGAAACATATCCCATTGTGCTTGGAATGGGGGTAAAACGCTAGGGACGACAGTCGTTGGGTTTGATTTCGAGTTCGTTTAAGAAAACCCCAATTTGAAAATTTGAAACATATCCTATTGTAAAACCGTAGCACTTAAAACTGCTATAATATAAAACATTCAAATTGGGGTTTTCACTGTAAAAATCATATCTTTTTCGTTTCTTGACGAAATTTAGTGAAACAAGAGACATTGGACTCGTGTGGACATCTTCTACATTATAGAAGAGACCGCATATTTTTCTGAGCCTTCGGCTATTTTTGGTGGAGTGGAACCCAATGTGAGATTTCTAAATTATAAACGATATGGAAAACGACGATGTATAAATTATATAATCGATGTATGAGTTATATAAGCGTTGTACACCTCTTTTATAAGCGTTGTATAAGTTGTACGTTCGATGTATAAGTTGTATATGCATTGTAAAAATTATATATGTGTTGAAATAGAAGTGAAATGCTGTATATAAATATATATATATATATATATATATATATATATATATATATATATATATATATATATTATATATACGCCCCTCGTCCACAAATCATGGACGATATTTATTGGATGTGATTGGTGTGAAAATTGATTGATAGCGAATGGTTGATTGAAATTGTTTGTGGTTGAAACTGATTGATTGTGGTTGAAAAATACCCGTTTGTGGTTGAGAATTATTTGGTTGAAACCACATAGGATTAGTTTGTGGAAATGAAAAAATATACATGCCGCCTGCGTGCGAACTAGATGCATGATTCCCCATTGTCAAAAGCTGCGAGGCTTTAAGGTAGAGCGAGGATCCGTACTAGGGGCGGTCCCGGTTTTAACTACCCTGCCGTTATGCTGCCGAAATTTTAAATAATATTCATGTGTTAGAATTACTTTCATGTGTTGAAACTATATTCGTGTGTTGAATGGAAATTCATCTATTTAACGACATTCATGTTTTGCAATAAAAATCACCTTTTTATCTATATATATAAATTATAGAAAATCTTCATGTGTTTAATTGAAATTCATTCATTGAATAGAAATTCATGTGTTGAATGGTATTCGTGTTTTAAATATAAAAATCACCTTTTTATCTATATATATAAACAATAGAAAACCTTCATATGTTGAATAGAAATTCATTCGTTGAATTGAAATTCATGTGTTGAATGGTATTCGTATTTTAAATATAAAAATCACCTTTTTATCTATATGTATAAACTATAGAAAACCTTCATGTGTTGAATCGAAATTCATTCGTTGAATAGAAATTCATGTGTTGAATGGTATTCATGTTTTAAATATAAAAATCACATTTCTATCAATATATATATACTATAAAAAACCTTCATGTGTTGAATCGAAATTCATTCGTTGAATTGAAATTCATATGTTGAATGGTATTCATATTTTGAAAGAAATTGTTTTATAATAAAAATCCTATTTTTATCATCAATATGAACTATATAAAATAATCTTGTTTTGAGATAAATTGTTTTATAATAAAAATCCTATTTTTATCACCTATATTAACTATATAAGATAGTCATGTTTTGAAATAAATCGTTTCACAATAAAAATCACATTTTACTATATACATGAATTGTTAAAAATAGTGAAGTGTCGAAGTGAATGTATGTTGGATAAAAACATCATTTTTATCAAATGTATGAAAAGAATTTAGATTTGAAATCAAAGAATCGATAAATATATAAATAGAATTGAAATATATCGAATAACGAAGCTGCAGTTCGTGTTTTGAAACCGTGATTTCAAACGATTAGTGCGGGAGATCCGACCATCGGATTTTCCCGAAACCGAAACCGTTGGGTTCGCTTTGGAAATACCTTTCCAATGACACCATATTTGTAAAGATCCAATGGTTGGATTGTCTGGAATATTTAATTCAAATCTGAGGAAAAACAGCGCCAGAATCGATTATATTTATATATTTATATATATATATATATAATTATATTAAATCGAATAACGACGCTGTAGTTCGTATTTTGAAATCGAAACTTCAAACGATTAAACAGGGAGATCCGACCGTTGGATTTTCCCGAAACTGGAACCATTGGATTCATTTTGAAAAGATCTTTCTAATGATGTAAATTTTGTGAAGATCCAATGGTTAGATTTTCAGATATGTGTAAATTAAATCTGAAGAAAAACAGCGCCACGGCCGCGTTATGGCCGAAGCGTCGTTTGAATAAATTGGCTATTTTAAAATAAATAAAAATGGCGATAAATCGTTATAAAATATTATAAACGATATGGATGTGAAATTTAGAAACTAACTGAAGGTTGGCTAGGTCGAATGGTTTCCTGGGTGTTGATCTGATGTTGGTTTCGGCCTTCGGGGTTAATATTTGGGAAATCGTTCTCTTACTGATTTACGGTTAGCGACTAATGAATTGGAATGATGCGTATGTGTGTTTGTATTACACTTGTTTATTATATACGCGAGTTGCTCAGAAAGACCGGGTTCATCCCATTCTGAATAACTGAATCGACGATGAGAAATCGAAGATGAAGACGGTGGTCGAAGACCGGAGTTCTTCACCTCGTGTGGATGGTAACTGATGTCTTGTTTGGGAGGCATCCCGAAATATGGATAATAAGTGGTGATCGTCCAGACGTACGTGGAGATCGATGGGTTTACGAGGTATACAGTGCCTCCGGTTTCGTTCAGACCCAGGACATACTTGTAAATGAACTGTGTGTCTGACATTGGAATTTATTCTGTGTGATTGATAGCCATCGGTTACATGGCGTGAATTGCCTGTGTGGCATGCTAAGATGTAGTGAGCAGGGCTTCTATTGAAAAGCAAAGTCTTGGGATTGATGATCAAAGCACCGCCTGTGTGGTGTAGCTTTGTGTATAACGTGAATTCGCGAGCCTCACACCCCGGTATGAACCAGAAACGGGAGAAAGGACCTCAGAGAGGGCATGCGTTTTTTCCTAGCTGGGGTGGTGTCAGTGACCTACCAGCCCTGACATTTATGTCATTTTCACCTATGTGGTTGTTGCTGTTGCGAGGCGCCTCGGTTATATCGGTCGATCCGGGACTGATGGAGTCATTCGTTGGCTCATTTACGCCCCAAAGGGCGGGGAAACGCAGTGTTCAGGAATTTTAATCCACATCGGTGTACCGGCCCTGTCGCTCCAAGGGGCAGTTGCGGCTGTTCCTGAGACTCGGGCTAGGCAGTCTCGAATTCGGTAAGGACTATCTTTTTCCTTGGTTTAGGACGGAAATCCAATTTCCAAATACGACATCGTGCGGGTTTGATTGTATACCTATAAATGGCGATATAGTGGTACGGGGCATTAATGCCGTCTATGATTGATACTTATGATTTGAAATTGTTTTTGAAACATATAAACACAAGTAATAATATCAAATTCTTTTGTTTTATTCGTATCAAGCATATTTTGGCCGTTATAAGGTAAAAACTCTATCCTCCGGTTTGCGTTGCATTGTGTGATGGGAACTGAGTCTTATAATGGCTTCATTTTTATAAAAAGCATTGCGATGTTTAAAAGAATTATTTATTTTAAAGCACTGGCAATCCGATGGAGTAAACCCGTTCCACGAAAGTGGCGTGGTCCTATGATTAGCCATATTTGAGATGTGTTAGGTGGATTTCTCATACCAGTCCCATGACTGACTCGTAGTTTGTTTCACTTTCAAACTCGGGTGCCCCTTTTTCTACACGGGCAGCCTTATATTCAGGTTTTAGCTGGCTTTCTCTGGATAGCTGGAGTTGAAGATGGATTCTATCATTTATCTCTTTTTATGTTGTTCAGCTCCTGTTGTACATATTATGTTTGTTTCCGCTGTAGACATTTATGTATAGCTGAACTGTATTTGTGCCAAGTATGATCCTGTATACTGTGTAACTCTGATGATTACGTTTATCCAGTTTATTTTATTGTGCATTATCTGGTGTATTTATTTATTTCTGTTCTGCTATTATCTGTTTATGTGTTATATTCCAAAGATTACCCTTGACACCGTTAATACGAGGTTTGGGGTCGTTCTCATTTGGTATCAGAGCTTTGGTTAAGCTTAGTTTTGGAATATAACATATGAACGAACTCGTCAGAAATAGAACCAGTAGTGTTCTAGGACGGGTAACTCATTACAGATAGGATCAGCAATATCCTGGTATGAGTATAGCAGAATCAGAACAACTTGTTAGAGATGGGGTCGGAAGTGCCCCAGAACGAGTCGAGAGTTATATGTTTATAAATAATGTATTTGTGATTATGTATATATTCTGGTTTTAGAAATATAATTTTTGAATATATAAAAGATATATATTTGAAAAGTTAAAAACAATTTGATTGTTGTTTGCATTGTGTGATAGTAAATTTGATTAATTAAATTATTGAAACGATAGTTAATTTAATTAATAGGAGAATGAATGGTAGGATTTATTCGATTAAATCACATATTGAACTGATTTAAAAATAAATAGAAATATATACATGTGCATATATATGTTGGAACAGGTAAATGGATAGCTGTTGAGTAAAGAAATTATTTGCGTGCCCGACAAATAGGTAAACCTTAATGAGTTGGATGCGCAATGATATTATTATATCAACTCCTGTGAATGTCATTGGTTGCGGAGTGCTGGTTGTTCTGTGTGTAATAATAAACGTCGCCATAGGACAGTAACAATTAATTTTGAACTACACTACATGGCATACTTCTTGAAGATAGGCATACTTCATCATATACCACATAAGCATTTGGAGCTTGTGTGACGAGGTGGAAGATTTACCATACGAGCGAGAGGCTTGTATGGCGATGACTTTATTTTACAGGTTGAACTGATGACTGATATGACCATATAACATTGTAACAATAAAATTGCCAGATTAATAAAAACCCAACACGGGTCTGGAGTTGACAATAATCACGTCTCTCTAGTCATTAGATACGGCACATGGATTATTTATTTCCTACACGGGACGAGGTGACGAGGATTTATCCTCTGGAGCAATTAAAATACACACTCCCTCAGGATTTGACAGGGTGACGAGAATTTATTCTCTGGAGTTATTATCTATACACGCTTCCCTGTAAACACCAGAATATATCACTATAAATATGTGTATGCTTATTAGGATTTACTGGGTACCTAATACGGCCCAATAAATTTCCAAACCCCTCCCCGTACAAAGGAGGTTATGGCAAAAATTTTTGAAAATTCCGGGTGTTAGCCAAATTTTTGGAGAATTTGAAAATTCTCAGAAACTGAAAAGTTGGATAATGGAAGCCAGATTGAACGTAGAGTTGATTAATCAAACCACTTTCGACTTTGTTCCTTTTCGGGGACGAAAAGTTTTGAGTGGGGGAAATTATAACGACTCGGAAAATCTGAACCAATTAAAAAATTTTAAATTGGCTATTTTAGTGGATTTTAAATATTTAAAATAAATATTTTAAATATTTAAAATAAATATTTTAAATATTTAAAATAAATATTTTAAATAACAATGATGAAAAGTAAGTTTGAATCGAAGTTGAAAATAAATATAATTACTTTGAATTATAAACAAGGCCTGAAATGGCGCGGTAGTTTCAAAATTTGAATTCAAACTTCGACTGACTGTACCGGGTGCAAAACAACACGGATTTGAGTGAAACCAAAAATATTTAAATCTGTTAGTGAATGCCTTTCTAACAAATCTGAAAAATCGAAGTTTAATAGCGGAAAGCAAAAGTTATGGCCAAATGAATTTTCAGAAAGGTCGCTATGGAATTTATATAGCCCGTGAAAATGTCCATTTTGCAAATGACCTCAGAATTCGACGAAACCACTTTTGTTGGATCCGGAATGTGAAGTTATTGCTAGGTTTCAAATTTCATAATTTTTGAAGCTAGTATGTGAACGTGGCAAAGGAAAATGTGTTTTGGTCAATTATAATTATATTGGATCGACCAAAAATGGGCCATTTTGCAAACGGTCTCAGAATTCGACGAAACTAGTTTTGTTGGGACCGTATTGTCAAAACATAGCTAGATTTATTTTTCGGGTATTTTTAGAATCAGTTTGTGGCCCTGGCAAATTGAAATGTACGTTCAAATTAAATATTGAATGTTTTATATTTTAATTTGAAGGAAAACTGACTGAAATAGTCGAATGGGCCTACGAAACATATCCCATTGTGTTCGGAATGGGGGTAAAATGCTAGGGACAACAGTCGTTGGGTTTGAATTGGTGTTCGTGTGTGGAAGAGGGTATTTTAGAGATTTTAAAATATGTAAATAAATAAAAATATTTCAATGGTCAATACACTTTCTCTTTCCCCGATACCATCCAGAACGACGGCGGAAACCCTTCCCACGCTTCCCTCCTTGATTTCTCATTCCACACTCAATAAAAACCCATCGTCCAGTTGAAGATTTTGAAGAGCTCGAGACGAGCTTCAAATCCATACCAGGATTGGATTTTTTCATGGAGTTTTCGGGGAGATACGGGTCTCGAAAGTCGAGCCCTTTGGATCGCCGCCACGGCCACCCCTGGCCACCGAACTGGGGCCCACTTTCGGCGCCTAAGCGCCTCTCCTTCCCCTTCGACCTCGCGCAACCCGATCCCCGTATCGATCAACGGATTAGCTGAAAATTTGAAACCTAGTTTCGAACCAAACTGCTGAGGTACGGCTAAAAATTATATATACTATATTATAGCAGTTTAAAGCACTACAGTTTTTGATTTCACTGTAAAAATCATATCTTTTTCGTTTCTTGACGAAATTCAATGAAATAAGAGACAATGGACTCGTGTGGACGTCTTCTACATTCTAGAAAAGACCACATATTTTTCTGAGCCTTCGGCTATTTTTGGTGGAGTGGAACCCAATGTGAGATTTCTAAATTATAAACGATATGGAAAACGACGATGTTTAAATTATATAATCGATGTATGAGTTATATAAGCGTTGTACACCTCTCGTATAAGCGTTGTATAAGTTGTACGTCCGATGTATAAGTTGTATATGCGTTGTAAAAATTATAAATGTGTTGAAATAGAAGTGAAATGCTATATATAAATAAATACATATATATATATATATATATATATATATATATATATATATATATATACGCCCCTCGTCCACAAACGATGGACGATATTTATTGGTTGTGACTGGTGTGAAAATTGATTGATAGCGAATGGTTGATTGAAATTGTTTGTGGTTGAAATTGATTGATTGTGGTTGAAAAATACCCGTTTGTGGTTGAGAATTATTTGGTTGAAACCACATAGGATTAGTTTGTGGAAATGAAAAAATATACATGCCGCCTGCGTGCGAACTAGATGCATGATTCCCCATTGTCAAAATCTGCGAGGCTTTAAGGAAGAGCGAGGATCCGTACTACGGACGGTCCCGGTTTTAACTACCCTGCCGTTATGCTGCCGAAATTTTGAATAATATTCATGTGTTAGAATTATTTTCATGTGTTGAAACTATATTCGTGTATTGAATGGAAATTCATCTATTTAACGACATTCATATTTTGCAATAAAAATCACCTTTTTATCTATATATATAAACTATAGAAAACCTTCATGTGTTGAATTGAAATTCATTCGTTGAACAGAAATTCATGTGTTGAATGGTATTCGTGTTTTAAATATAAAAATCACCTTTTTATCTATATATATAAACTATAGAAAACCTTCATGTGTTGAATAGAAATTCATTCGTTGAATTGAAATTCATGCGTTGAATGGTATTCTTGTTTTAAATATAAAAATCACCTTTTTATCTATATGTATAAACTATAGAAAACCTTCATGTGTTGAATCGAAATTCATTCGTGGAATAGAAATTCATGTGTTAAATGGTATTCGTGTTTTAAATATAAAAATCACCTTTTTATCTATATATATAAAAACTATAGAAAACCTTCATGTGTTGAATCGAAATTCATTCGTTGAATTGAAATTCATGTGTTGAATGGTATTCATATTTTGAAAGAAATTGTTTTATAATAAAAATCCTATTTTTACCATCAATATGAACAATATAAAATAATCTTGTTTTGAGATAAATTGTTTTATAATAAATATCCTATTTTTATGACCTATATTAACTATATAAGATAGTCGTGTTTTGAAATAAATCGTTTTACGATAAAAATCACATTTTTACTATATACATGAATTGTTAAAAATAGTGAAGTGTCGAAGTGAATGTATGTTGGATAAAAACATCATTTTTATCAAATGTATGAAAAGAATATAGATTTGAAATCAAAGAATTGATAAATATATAAATAGAATTGAAATATATCGAATAACGAAGCTGCAGTTCGTGTTTTGAAACCGTGATTTCAAACGATTAGTGCGGGAGATCCGACCATCGGATTTTCCCGAAACCGTTGGGTTCGCTTTGGAAATACCTTTCCAACGACACCAACTTTGTAAAGATCCAACGGTTGAATTGTCCGGAATGTTTAATTCAAATCTGAAGAAAAACAGCACCAGAATCGATTATATATATATATATATATATATAATTATATTAAATCGAATAACGACGTTGTAGTTCGTATTTTGAAATCGAAACTTCAAACGATTATACCGGGAGATCCGACCGTCGGATTTTCCCGAAACTAGAACCGTTGGATTCGTTTTGAAAAGATCTTTCTAATGATGTAAATTTTGTGAAGATCCAACGGTTAGATTTTCAGATATGTGTAAATCAAATCTGAAGAGAAACAGCGCCACGGCCGCGTTATGGCCAAAGCGTCGTTTGAATAAATTAGCTATTTTAAAATAAATAAAAATGGCGATAAATCATTATAAAATATTATAAACAATATGGATTTGAAATTTAGAAACTAACCGAAGGTTGGCTAGGTCGAATGGTTTCCTAGGTGTTGATCTGATGTTGGTTTCGGCCTTCGGGGTTAATATTTGGGAAATCGTTCACTTACTGATTTACGGTTAGCGACTAATGAATTGGAATGATGCGTATGTGTGTTTGTGTTACACTTGTTTATTATATACGCGAGTTACTCAGAAAGACTGGGTTCATCCCATTCTGAATAACTGAATCGACGATGAGAAATCGAAGATGAAGACGTTGGTCGAGGACCGGAGTTCTTCACCTCGTTCGGATGGTAACTGATGTCCTGATTGGGAGGCATCTCGAAATATGGATAATGAGTGGTGATCTTCCAGACGTACGTGGAGATCGATGGGTTTGCGATGTATATAGTGCCTCCGGTTTCGTTCAGACCCAGGACGGACTTGCAAATGGACTGTGTGTCTGACATTGTAATTTATTATGTGTGATTGATAGCCATCGGTTACATGGCGTGAATTTCCTGTGTGGCATGCTAAGATGCAGTGAGCAGGGCTTCTGTTGAAAAGCAAAGTCTTGGGATTGATGATCAAAGCACCGCCTGTGTGGCGTCGCTTTGTGTATAACGTGAATTCGCGAGCCTTACACCCCGGTATGAACCAGAAACGGGAGAAAGGACCTCATGGAGGGCATGCGTTTCTTCCTAGCTAGGGTAATGTCAGTGACCTACCAGCCCTGACATTTATATCATTTTCACCTATGTGGTTGTTGCTGTTGCGAGGCGCCTCGGTTATATCGGTCGATCCGGGACCGATGGAGTCATTCGTTGGCTCATTTATGCCCCAAAGGGCGGGGAAACGCAGTGTTCAGGATTTTTAATCCACATCGGTGGACCCTGTCGCTCCAAGGGGCAGTTGCGGCTGTTCCTGAGGCTCGGGCTAGGCAGTCTCGAATTCGGTAAGGACTATCTTTTGCTTTGGTTTAGGACGAAAATCCAATTTCCAAATACGACATCGTGCGGGTTTGATTGTATACCTATATATGGCGACATAGTGGTATGGGGCATTAATGTCGTCTATGATTGATACTTATGATTTGAAATTGTTTTTGAAACATATAAACACTAGTAATAATATCAAATTCTTTTGTTTTATTCGTACCAAGCATATATTGGCCGTTATAAGGTAAAAACTCTATCCTCCGGTTTGCGTTGCATTATGTGATGGGAACTGAGTCTTATAATGGCTTCATTTTTATAAAAAGCATTGCGATGTTTAAAAGAATTATTTGTTTTAAAGCACTGGCAATCCGATGTAGTAAACCCGTTCCACGAAAGTGGCATGGTCCTGTGATTATCCATATTTGAGATGTGTTAGGTGGATTTCTCATACCAGTCCCATGACTGACTCGTAGTTTGTTTCACTTTCAAACTCGGGTGCCCCTTTTTCTACACGGGCAGCCTTGTATTCAGGTTTTAGCTGGCTTTCCCTGGATAGCTGCAGTTGAAGATGGATTCTATCATTTATCTCTTTTTATGCTGTTCAGCTCCTGATGTACATATTATGTTTGTTTCCGCTGTAGACATTTATGTATAGCAGAACTGTATTTGTACCAAGTATGATCCTGTATACTGTGTAACTCTGATGATTACGTTTATCTAGTATATTCTATTGTGCATTATCTGGTGTATTTATTTATTTCTGTTCTGCTATTATCTGTTTATGTGTTATATTCCAAAGATTACCCTTGACACCGTCAGTACGGGGTTTGGGGTCGTCTCATAAAACAAAAATAAACAATATAACAAGACATTCTTACTTGATCTATAAACACATATACATTGATTAAGATATTTTAAACCAATATATATATATAATGTTGAAATTTTCCAATATTTATTATTCTATATTTATTTAATTTAATTCAGCTATTAAATTAATCCAAAATAAACTGTATTAGAACTCAATCAAAAACCGGGATGTTACATATATCATCCAGCATTATTAGGAAGCGAATTAAAGTGAGAAAAGTAATCAATTTTAGGGGGAATATAGGAGGAGTTTGGATTGTTGACAGATGAAGAAATATTATCAACACTTGCTAAAGAAAGCACAGAGACATTCTTATGAACTGGCAAATCAGATCCAGAACCACCTACACCATTATCATATACAATATTGGATAGTTTCATGGTGCTCGCCGAAATGCCAGACTGAGATTTATCAATGTTATTAGAATTTGAGATAGGATTCTCACTGCCAACATCAACTTGATCTGAAGATCCATCATGATTAATGTTCACATTTACACTAGTTACTAGATCATAATTTATGTCACTGGGTCTAACATTAACTGTAGAATTATCAGACAGACAACCAGAGAAAGACAAAGAATATGAATTAAAATTAGAAAGACCAAGAATAGGAATATCAAAATTAGGAGAAATACGATTTGGATTAGTTTCAGGAAGATCACCAGAGTTGCTTGTGCCTGATGATTTCACAGACGGAGGATCACGGGGATCAGGTGGAAGGGGACGATTTGGTATAGGAGGGAAGGAAGACGAATCAAGAAGAGACGAATCAAAATTGGATGTAATGGTCCTCCTTTTAACAATGATTTAAATAATGTAATTGCTTGCGCATTCAGTTTTTCACCCTTTAACAGTGATGTAATGGTCGTTCTCCATGTCGACCTACGTATTATTGATGTTAACAAGTTTAAGTACTATAGAACGACGTTCACTTGCCTGATAAATAAATCTAAGATGAGTTAAGGTTTTTGAAGTACAATAATTGGTTTCCACTAAGCAAAAACATACATCTGTAATATTTACAAATTAGAGCATTAAAGTATGTTAATCACTGTATTTTCAATATATTAACTTGACAAAATGATTTTTCGTACTCATGTGCATATAACTATATATTTTAGCATCCAAAAAATATAATGATCCAAACACTAATTCAAATATTTGCAGTAAATCAATAGATAACAGAACACGCTACTTGGTAACTATAATAATTTAAAACTTATAACTACTTGGTAACTATAGGTAAAAATATATATAATTATATCATACTTTACTTCTAAGTAAAGAAATGGCGTTTCTTTCATGTAAACTCTGCCAATATATGGACCGCTATCAACAAAACTAAAAACACAGTTGCGATAAACAATGTGTCATGATCCCCAAAATATATTAAGATAGACAAGTTAATTTATTTTGTGAAGTTCCAAAAATACTGTTATAAGGTGTAAAATACTTCAACCGAAAAAGTTGTTTATTTTCCAAAATAAAAATTACATAAAAATTCTATAAATTAAATTAAGAATACGTCATAGAAATCTCGTCCAAATTCGTATTAAATAATTTATTATAATTAAATTATTGTTATAGTTTATAATGATTCCTTTGCAACTTTCTGTAAATTTGATTTGGACATAAGTCACAATTTACAAGACGAAATCTCGATTTTTCCCATCCATTTAGAAAAATATCGTTCAAAGGTTGGAACGTTTCTTGTTTCATAGAAACCCGACTTATAACGGATCATGTATGCTCAGCTGAAGTTCATATCGAAATATTACGAGCTATGTAACAACCCGCAAATTCTGAACCAATTTAAAAATTTTATTTTAGAAAATTTTAATGAATTTTGAGGTTATAATACAATTTATATTAATAATAATGGCTAGAATTGATTTTTAATCGAAGTTAAAACGAATAAATTTAATTTAAATATAAATGGAGTTAGAAATGGCGCGGTAGTTTTAAAATTTGATTTTGAACTTTAATTGGATGTACAAGATTCAAAATAAATCAGAGTTGAGTGAAACCAGAAATATTTAAATCTGTTTAATCATATCTTTCTAATGAATCTGAAAAATTGAAATTTCAAAGCAAAAATCAAAAGTTGTGGCCAATTCAATATTTAGAAAGGTCGCTGTAGAATTTATATATTTAATATATATGGCCCGAAGGGCTGCTTTTTACATATGAAGGAATTTGGACTCGAAACCACTTCCATTGAGTCTGGAATAATGTTTCTGCATTTAAAAAGTATAAACACTTATATATTTTGAATTTTGATATTTATTTGTTTAAAAATGTATTTTTAATATTAAATATATTGGCATTGAAAATAGTCATTTTTCAAACAACCTGCGTTTTCGACGAAACCACTTTTGTTGGAACCGGAATATATGAGCGTGGCGAAAGAAAATGTGTTTTTGACTATTTGAGTTAAATTTAAACGACTTGAAAATAGCCATTTATCAAATAGTCCCAGAATTCGACGAAATTAGTCTTGTTAGAACCGTATCGTCATAAGAAAGCTAAAAATAATTTTTCTGGAATTTTCTGAGGTCATATGTGGCCCCGGCATATTTAAATGTACGGTCAATATTTAATTAATTAATTTTTAATGTAATTTTAAATAAAATTTCTATAGATTTCGGAATTGGACCCCGAGACCTGTCCCATTGCGTTCAGAAGGCCTCAAAACGTTAAGATCGACAGTAAACAAGTCCAATTCTGAGACAGTCCAGAAATCCACCTTTATAACACGAAAAATGAGATTTAATAATAAAAAAATAAAAAGAAACCCTAATTCTTTCAGCCGCCGCCTATTCAAACAATGGCCAGAAACATCCCAAATTCAAATGCTAATTTCTCTCAATCCGTTCAATGAAAATTGACAAATTATATATCAAATTGAAGACAATTCAGAGAGCTTCGAATCTATACGGTTAGGATCGGGTTTTGGTGCACGGATTTCGCGAATTCTGGCGATGAAGGGGCCGCGTTCGGGTTCAAATCGCGTCACCATGGAGGCGACGAGCTGGCGGTTATTGGGTGGCGGTGGAAGCCCTGGAGCTGGCCTTCGTCGTGGAGTAGTTGGATCGGGACCAAGACTCTCCGGATGGCATGCGCATGGGGGTTCGGAGGTTGAGATTTGGGTTCGGCCGATACGTGAAGAGGAGGAAGAAAGGTGTATTATTTTAATATTATTTTATTTATTTAATATTTAATTTATCTAATCTTTGAAATGCGATAACTCTTTCATACGAGGGCCGATTTACGAACCGTCGGTTGCGTTGGATTCCTCCTTCCGAGATCTTCGCGATGGCGCAGACCAGAGTTGAATCCGAGATAGTCGAATTTTCAGCCTTATCAATGTGAGATTTCTAATTTAAATAAATTAATTATTTATTCATTACATCGTGAAATTTATATATTTAACCTATGTATAATTCTTGTTGCTGTTGTATGTATCTGTTGATATGTTGATTGTTTGGTGATTGCGATGAACCTCTGTTTGGAATTGTATGTATTCATGTTGGTTATAATTAGATAATTAAAATTATCATCATTGTCATATTTGGGTAGTCGAATCATAACTGTCATTAGTTAGAATAAAATGAATATTATTTCACCGTGAGATTTGTTAGAAACAAAAAGAACAATTTGCCCTGTTAAATTTGCTAGATTTAAAAAGGACATTTTTTTCTTTTTACCGTCATTTAGTTGAAAATTAAAAAGTACATTTTCATTGTAATTTTATTAGAATTAAAATTACATTTTTGTTTTGCAATTTTAGATGCAAACAAATATATAAATCAAAAAGATTACATTTTTCAATGTAATTAGAAATAAATCAAAAGCATTACATTTTTCAATGTAATTAGAAATAAATCAAAAAGATTACATTTTTAATGTAATTAGAAATAAATTAAAAAGATTACATTTTTCAATGTAATTAAAATTGAATTAAAATGATTACATTTTTCAATGTAATTAAAATTGAAGTAAAATGATTATATTTTCAATATAATTAAAATTGAAATAAAAATAACATTTTGATTAAAACTTAAGTATTGAAATAAAAATAACATTTTGGTTAAAGCATAAGTATTGAAATAAGAGATCACATTTTTGGCCAAAACTTTATTAGTGAACATTTTTGGTCAAAACTTTATTAGTGAAATGAAAATATCACTTTTATCAAAACTTGATTATTGAATTGAAATTTTCACCTTTATCAAAACTTGATTATTGAATTGAAAATATCATTTTTGTCAAAACTTGATTACTGAAATGAAAGTAACAATTTTGTTTACATTTTATATGTAAATAAGAAATTATTTTTAGAAGTTACATAGAAATTGGATAGATATTTTATTCATGTTTTTCAATGCAAATAAACATAGAAATTAAAAGTTTGCTTTTCATTTGCACTTTTCAATGCAAATATAGCATGAAATAAAATTCATTTTTCTAATTTGCATCTCACAATGCAAACAAAACTTGAAAATAAAAAGTACATTTTTATTTGTGTTTGACAACACAAATAAAACTAGAAAATAAAACATATATTGAAAATAAAGTTTTGTTCTTTATTTTATGTTCAAAAATGCAAATATATTTTGAAAATAAAGTTTATTTCTTTCATTTGCATTTATCAATGCAAATATGGATTGAAATTAAGGTTTATTCTTTTATTTGCGTTTATCAATGCAAATATTCAATGAAACTAAAGTCTATCTTTTTATCTACATTTACCAATACAAATGTACATATTTTTATACATTGAATAGAATGTGTTAAAATATACTTTGAAAATAAATTTGGTTCTCTTATTTACATTCACTAATGTAAATATAATTTGAAAACAAAACTATTCTTTGTTTGCATTCATAAATGCAAATATTCATTTGAAGTATTCTCTAATGTAAATACACATTTAGAAATGGGGTTCTTTCCACATTCACTCGAATATACTTTTAAATCAACATACAAAATTACATTTATTTATTTGCTTTCCTTATTGCAAATAAAACCTTAAAATAAAGTTCGTCTTTATTTTGCAATTCATTAATGCAAACAAACCATCAGCATGAAAATTATATTCTTGATTTATAATTTTGATATGAATAAAATATTGTTAGAAAGGATAGTTTTTAGAAGTGCATTTTTACTACAATTCTATATGAAATGAAAATAGCCAATTTGTCAAATGTCTTATATGAAATAAAAGGAGTTCTTTTTGTCACTTCAAAAAGAATGAATTGAAAATGTTTATTAAAGATTTTGTAAAGAATGAATAACTAAAAATTCATATTTGTATCATTAAAGTAAAATAGACAAAAACACTCATTTTGTCTAAATTAAAAGAATGAAACAAATTATAGCACGGGAATATTATATTAGAATTGAAACACAAATTAATCACTATTGTAATTTATATTAGTTGAAACCAATTATTCATTTTTGTTAATTTACATTAGTTAAAACAATTATTCATTTTAGTCAATTTATACTAGTTAAACCAAAATAGACATTTGGTTAGAAATATTCATTTTGTCAAAATGAATTAGTTGAAGCAATTTATATATAGATATATATCTTATGTTTGGCAAGATATATACTTGTCAAGATAGGTTAGTTAAATCAAAATATTTATTTTGTCGAAACAAAAATTATCATTTTTGTCGCATTAGAATTGTCAGAACAAAATAACCATTTTTGTTTAGGGTTTAAAATATCAAAAATAGAAATTGTCAATAGAAACAAAGTTATTATGCTTATTCATTCATTACAATAGAGATATTTTCTTGTCATGATTATATATTGTGTATTACACTTCCATTCACAAGTTACCCGACTTGTTTATGTGATTGGGACGATTAATTTCTCACATCGCCCAAGTGTACAAATTAGTTTATCATTTGTTTGTTGGTTGAAACCCCACACGGGTGTTGGGATGAAAACTAATATACACTAATCCCAATATTCAGTTGTATGTTGATCGTTAGATCGACAGGCTGCGATGAGCGTTATCATTTAATTTTAACACTTACGCAGTGGAAATTACACTTTGGATGTAGATGGATGATTTGATGATTATACTGTTATTATCATATATATGATGTGTGTGAAATCCATTTAATCCAAATTATACGGTAAATGATTGAGTCACATTTCGATTCAGGTGTTCTTTAAAATAAGAATATTTTTACATTAGAAATCCTTTTATTATAAAGTAAGTATATATATTTTCATAAATATATTTTTAATCAGCTATATGTTAAAACAAAGAATATTTGTATAAGATAAAAGTTTGTAATATAAAGAATACTACTCATTTAGAATCTTTTATATAAAGAATATTTTAATGATTATTTTAAAATGTGTTTTTTTTTTCAAAGATTATTGGGAATTGCAATTATATTTTGTGATATGAAATAAATTGAGATGTGAAGTGGATTTATTGTGGACGGTGTTTTTTTAAACGACATTTGTCCTTTAATCCAATTTACATTGAAATTATTATTTGGAATTTATAAATCTATTTTATAGAAAAAAAGGGGGCATTTCCTAAAAATCAAGTTTTCCAGTTTAATATATTAAATTGGAATTAAGTGGAAATTCGATTGGTAATAGTCGAAATGGGCTTCTGTAAAAGAAGACCGATATTATAGATGGAATTTAAGAGGCTTTGCCGTTATTCCATTTATAATATTAGTCCGATACAGAAATTTATATCGATTATGTATTGATTTGATTTCTGTGGAATTCCATATTTTGGAAATTGATTTGTGGGTTTATCGTGAACTGTGTTTTAAATGACACTAGTTCTTTAACCTGTTTAAGACATGATTAAAATAAATGATCTTGTAATAATGATTTTTGATATCAAATCCAAATTGAAGTTTTAATAAATCCTTTAAGGAAGATTTAAGATTTTATTTTCAGAGTTTATCTTTGATAAAATTAATGAGAATCTACTAATACGAATATATTATTAAAAGAATATTCTGAGTTGGAATGTGGCATAATGTGTGATTTTCCAATATTTGCTTTTTAATCACAAAATACGCGAGTTATTCAGAAAGACCGGGTTTAACCCATTCTGAATAATCATCACGACGATCAAGAGTCGAAGATGAAGACGGTGATTGAAGACCGAAGGTTTTTACATCGTTGGGATGATGATGACTGGTATCTTGAATTGGGATTGGCCTTCCAAGGCAAGGTATTTAGTAATGATCGTCCAAACCCATTTGGAGATCGACGGACACATTGTTTCGCTCAGACCCAGAGCGGACTTGTAAATGGATTGCGTGTCTGACATTGTATTCCTTTCTACTGTATTTGTTGAACGCTACTGATTATATATTTCTGTTTGGTGGTGAAGAATTTATTCTTTACTTATCACCCTTCTCTAAGACGTATGAGCTTAGAGGTTATATATATATATTGGTAGATGATCAATAATATGGTAGGGTCTGACAATGTGACATGCTAAGATGCAAATGATCAAGGCTTTGTTGAAAAGCAGGCCTTGTGGTTGAAGATCAAAGCACAGTCTCTTCAGGCATAGCTTTGTGTATATCGTGACTTCGCGATCCTCACACACCGGTTGAGTCTAAAACGGGAGAAGGGAACGCAGGTAGTGCACACGTTTCTTTCTAGCTAGAAGTGGTATTGGGCTTTAACACGGCCCGACATTTGCTTATGTGGTTGATGGAATTTTTGCGAGGCCTCGGTTTATTCTTATCGGTCGCCCTCGGCCGATTTGTAGGTCCAATAGGATCGGGGAGCGTGTGTTCAGGCATAACTAATCCACTAAAGTATTTGTAGACCGGCCCTGCTGTATCCAAGGGTTCGCCAGCGTCCGAATCCTGGGACATTGCTAGAGTGTCTCGAATCGGTCATGAGCTCCTCCCTAGCCTTGACTCATGATGGAAACCCAATTTCCAATACGCCCTTGCGGTTTTGATTGTATATCTAGTATGGCGGCATAGTAGATGGTAGCTATGCCGTCTAGGATTGATATTATATTTGAAATGTTTTAAATATATATATATATACACGCTAATAATAATGTCGTTTTTACGTATCAAGCGTCTTTTGACCATTATAAGGTAAAACCCTATCCTCCGGTTTGCGTTGCATTGTGTGATGGGACCTGTGTCTTATAATGGTTTCATTTTTCTAAAAAGCATTGCGTTATTTGACGATTTACTTTATTTATGCACTGGAAATCCAATGGAGTAAACCCGTTCCGCGTTAGCGGCGTGGTCCTGTGATTAGCCTTATTATTAGATAAATTTTGTTAAGAATTCTCACACCAGCCCATGACTGACCTGTAGTTTGTTTCACTTTGCAAACTCGGGTGTCCTCTTTTCACACGGGCAGTCGATTAGCTTTTTGCAGATATATTTTAAGCAGGATCCTGGATTAAAGCCTGAAGCTGGGCCCAGAATATTGATGGCCTTCCGCTGAGATTAGTTCCGCTGCAATGTATTAATCTATTGTAATTTATCTTCCGCTGTAATTTTATTCCGATGTACTCTGATATATTCTGTACTCTGATGTAACATTTATTATTGATGTTATAAAATTCTGTGTTGTTGTCCTGATGTGTTGTATGCCCAAAGTTAACGTATGCGGAATTTGAACGGTCTTGATCGATCTTGCGATCGATTGGGGTCGGGCAAAATCCGGGTCATTACAGTTGGTATCAGAGCCAGGTTAGCTCAAATCTTTGGGGGTACAATTCATTAGAACTGAACAGAAGACTCATCAGTGGTTGGATTAGTAATATCCAATAAGAATACTCATTAGAGATAGGATCAGCATTATCCTAGAATGAGAATACTCATTACAGATGGGGTTAGCAACGCCCTAGAATGAGTCAAAGTGGAAAATTTATAATTAACGTACTTGTTATTATATATATAATTCGATTTTAGAAAATATGATTTTGAATATATAAAAGTAATATATTTTTGAAAATTTAATCAACTAATTGATTGATGATTGTGTTGTGTGAATATGAGTTCAACAAATAAAATTATTAAACTATTAAAGAATGAAAATTAAACTAGTTAAATAAACAACTTTAGCTTCATTTCCTTTTCGAGGACGAAAAGATTTTAAGTGGGGGAGATTGTAACAACCCGCAAATTCTGAACCAATTTAAAAATTTTATTTTAGAAAATTTTAATGAATTTTGAGGTTATAATATAATTTATATTAATAATAATGGCTAGAATTGATTTTTAATCGAAATTAAAATGAATAAATTTAATTTAAATATAAATGGAGTTAGAAATGGCGCGGTGTTTTAAAATTTGATTTTGAACTTTAATTGGATGTACAGGATTCAAAATAAACCAGAGTTGAGTGAAACTAGAAATATTTAAATCTGTTTAATCATATCTTTCTAACAAATTTGAAAAATTGAAATTTCATAGCGAAAATCAAAAGTTGTGGCCAATTCAATATTTAGAAAGGTCATTGTAGAATTTATATATTTAATATATATGGCCCGAAGGGCTACTTTTTACATATGAAGGAATTTGGATTTGAAACCACTTCCATTGAGTCTGGAATAATGTTTCTGCATTTAAAAAGTATAAACACTTATATAATTTGAGTTTCGGTGTTTATTTATTTAAAAATGTATTTTTAATATTAAATAAATTGGCCTTGAAAATAGTCATTTTTCAAACGACCTCCATTTTCGACGAAACCACTTTTGTTGGAACCGGAATGTCAAATTATAGCTAGGTTTCAATTTTCAGAATTTTTCGAATTAATATGTGAGCGTGGCGAAAGAAAATGTGTTTTGACTATTTCAGTTAAATTTAAACGACTTGAAAATAGCCATTTTTCAAACAGTCTCAGAATTCGACGAAATTAGTCTTGTTAGAACTGTATCATCATAAGAAAGCTAAAAATAATTTTTCTGGAATTTTATGAGGTCATATGTGGCCCCGGCATATTTAAATGTATGGTCAATATTTAATTAATTAATTTTTAATGTAATTTTAAATAAAATTTCTACAGGTTTCGGAATTGGACCCCGAGACCTGTCCCATTGCGTTCAGAAGGCCTCAAAACGTTAAGATCGACAGTAAGCAAGCCCAATTCTGAGACAGTCCAGAAATCAACCTTTATAACACGAAAAACGAGATTTAATAATAAAAAAGTAAAAAGAAACCCTAATTCTTTCAGCCGCCGCCTATTCAAACAATGGCCAGAAACATCCCAAATTCAAACGCTAATTTCTCTCAATCCGTTCAATTAAAATTGACAAATTATATATCAAATCGAAGAGAATCCAGAGAGCATCGAATCTATACAGTTAAGATCGGGTTTTGGTGCACGGATTACGCGAATTCTGGCGAGGAAGGGGCCGCGTTCGGGTTCA
Organism: Allium sativum; assembly: GCA_030737875.1. Taxonomy (NCBI): domain Eukaryota; kingdom Viridiplantae; phylum Streptophyta; class Magnoliopsida; order Asparagales; family Amaryllidaceae; genus Allium; species Allium sativum. The sequence goes on from CM060912.1 coordinate 295,938,446, forward strand.
AATCACGTCACCATGGAGGCGACGAGCTGGCGGTTATTGGGTGGCGGTGGAAGCCCTGGAGCTGGCCTTCGTTGTGGAGTAATTGGATCAGGACCTAGACTCTCCAAATGGCGTGCGCATGGGGGTTCGGAGGTTGAGATTTGGGTTCGGCCGATACGTGAAGAGGAGGAAGAAAGGTGTATTATTTTAATATTATTTTATTTATTTAATATTTAATTTATCTAATCTTTGAAATGCGATAACTCTTTCATACGAGGGCCGATTTACGAACCGTCGGTTGCGTTGGATTCCTCCTTCCGAGATCTTCGCGATGGCGCAGACCAGAGTTGAATCTGAGATAGTCGAATTTTCAGCCTTATCAATGTGAGATTTCTAATTTAAATAAATTAATTATGTATTCATTACATCGTGAAATTTATATATTTAATCTATGTATAATTCTTGTTGCTGTTGTATGTATCTGTTGAAATGTTGATTGTTTGGTGATTGCGATGAACCTCTGTTTGGAATCGTATGTATTCATGTTGGTTATAATTAGATAATTAAAATTATCATCATTGTCATATTTGGGTAGTCGAATCATAACTGTCATTAGTTAGAATAAAATGAACATTATTTCACCGTGAGATTTGTTAGAAATAAAAAGAACAATTTGCCCCGTTAAATTTGCTAGATTTAAAAAGGGCATTTTTTTTCTTTTTACCGTCATTTAGTTGAAAATTAAAAAGTTCATTTTCATTGTAATTTTATTAGAATTAAAATTACATTTTTGTTTTGCAATTTTAGATGCAAACAAATATATAAATCAAAAAGATTACATTTTTCAATGTAATTAGAAATAAATCAAAAAGATTACATTTTTCAATGTAATTAGAAATAAATCAAAAGGATTACATTTTTAATGTAATTAGAAATAAATTAAAAAGATTACATTTTTCAATGTAATTAAAATTGAAATAAAATGATTACATTTTTCAATGTAATTAAAATTGAAGTAAAATTATTATATTTTCAATATAATTAAAATTGAAATAAAAATAACATTTTGATTAAAACTTAAGTATTGAAATAAAAATAACATTTTGGTTAAAGCATAAGTATTGAAATAAGAGATCACATTTTTGGCCAAAACTTTATTAGTGAACATTTTTGGTCAAAACTTTATTAGTGAAATGAAAATATCACTTTTATCAAAACTTGATTATTGAATTGAAATTTTCACCTTTATCAAAACTTGATTATTGAATTGAAAATATCATTTTTGTCAAAACTTGATTACTGAAATGAAAGTAACAATTTTGTTTACATTTTATATGTAAATAAGAAATTATTTTCAGAAGTTACATAGAAATTGGATAGATATTTTATTCATGTTTTTCAATGCAAATAAACATAGAAATTAAAAGTTTGCTTTTCATTTGCACTTTTCAATGCAAATATAGCATGAAATAAAATTCATTTTTCTTGTTTGCATCTCACAATGCAAACAAAACTTGAAAATAAAAAGTACATTTTTATTTGTGTTTGACAACACAAATAAAACTAGAAAATAAAACATATATTGAAAATAAAGTTTTGTTCTTTATTTTGTGTTCAAAAATGCAAATATATTTTGAAAATAAAGTTTATTTCTTTCATTTGCATTTATCAATGCAAATATGCATTGAAATTAAGGTTTATTCTTTTATTTGCGTTTATCAATGCAAATATTCAATGAAACTAAAGTCCATCTTTTTATCTACATTTACCAATACAAATGTACATATTTTTATACATTGAATAGAATGTGTTAAAATATACTTTGAAAATAAATTTGGTTCTCTTATTTACATCCACTAATGTAAATATAATTTGAAAACAAAACTATTCTTTGTTTGCATTCATAAATGCAAATATTCATTTGAAGTAAATGTTGATCTTTTATTTACATTCTCTAATGTAAATACACATTTGGAAATGGGGTTCTTTCCATATTCACTCGAATATACTTTTAAATCAACATACAAAATTACATTTATTTATTTGCTTTCCTTGTTGCAAATAAAACCTTAAAATAAATTTCGTCTTTATTTTGCAATTCATTAATGCAAACAAACCATCAGCATGAAAATTATATTCTTGATTTATAATTTTGATATGAATAAAATATTGTTAGAAAGGATAGTTTTTAGAAGTCCATTTTTACTGCAATTCTATATGAAATGAAAATAGCCAATTTGTCAAATGTCTTATATGAAATAAAAGGAGTTCTTTTTGTCACTTCAAAAAGAATGAATTGAAAATGTTTATTTAAGCTTTTGTAAAGAATGAATAACTAAAAATTCATATTTGTATCATTAAAGTAAAATAGACAAAAACACTCATTTTGTCTAAATTAAAAGAATGAAACAAATTATAGCACGGGAATATTATATTAGAATTGAAACACAAATTAATCACTATTGTAATTTATATTAGTTGAAACCAATTATTCATTTTTGTTAATTTACATTAGTTAAAACAATTATTCATTTTAATCAATTTATACTAGTTAAACCAAAATAGACATTTGGTCAGAAATATTCATTTTGTCAAAATGAATTAGTTGAAGCAATTTATATATAGATACATATCTTATGTTTGGCAAGATATATACTTGTCAAGATAGGTTAGTTAAATCAAAATATTTATTTTGTCGAAACAAAAATTATCATTTTTGTCGCATTAGAATTGTCAGAACAAAATAATCATTTTTATTTAGGGTTTAAAATAGCAAAAATAGAAATTGTTAACAGAGACAAAGTTATTATGCTTATTCATTCATTGCAATAGAGATATTTTCTTGTCATGATTATATATTGTGTATTACACTTCCATTCACAAGTTACCCGACTTGTTTATGTGATTGGGACGATTATTTTCACACATCGCCCAAGTGCACAAATTAGTTTATCATTTGTTTGTTGGTTGAAACCCCACACGGGTGTTGGGATGAAAATTAATATACACTAATCCCAATATTCAGTTGTATGTTGATCGTTAGATCGACAGGCTGCGATGAGCACTATTATTTAATTTTAACGCTTACGTAGTGGAAATTACACTCTGGATGTAGATGGATGATTTGATGATTATACTGTTATTATCATATATATATATAATGTGTGTGAAATCCATGTAATCCAAATTATATGATAAATGATTGAGTCGCATTTCGATTCAGGTGTTCTTTAAAGTAAGAATATTTTTACATTAGAAATCCTTTTATTATAAAGTAAGTATATATATTTTCATAAAATATATTTTTTATCAGCTATATGTTAAAACAAAGAATATTTGTAAAAGATAAAAGTTTGTAATATAAAGAATACTTCTCATTTAGAATCTTTTATATAAAGAATATTTTAATGATTATTTTAAAATGTGTTTTTTTTCAAAGATTATTGGGATTTGCAATTATATTTTGTGATATGAAATAAATTGAGATGTGAAGTGGATTTATTGTGGATGGTGTTTTTTTTAAACGACATTTGTCCTTTAATCCAATTTACATTGAAATTATTATTTGGAATTTATAAATCTATTTTATAGAAAAAAGGGGCATTTCCTAAAAATCAAGTTTTCCAATTTAATATATTAAATTGGAATTATGTAACAACCCGCATTCTACGCATCGGAGGATCGTAGAATATTTTTTTCTTTCCCATATGAAGTTGTATGGTCATGTAACTTTGGGAAACAACCATTTGACTCATTTCCCATGTTCATGATTTTTGTCGATTTTTAAATGACCGTTTTGCCCCTAACTGATCTTGTTTTGGCCATAACTTTTGACTAGAAAGTAATTTTGACTTGAAACCACTTCCATTAGATTCATTTGATGGTTTACCTTTCCGTAGAGTGGTCATATGTGAAAAACGGACTTGCCGTTTGGGAGATATGGCTGAAATAAGGTTTGGAAGGTGAAAAACTGCTTAACCGGGCCATATAGGGTGATTAGTGAATGGACCCATAACCCATTTCGGGATTAGGCTTATGGGGAGGCTGAAAGGAGTTAGAGATTCATTCCATTTCAGTTTTCTAACCTCCACTTACCTCTTAGAAACCCTAAAAATGGCCTCCAACCTCTAAATCACCTCCAAAACATCTTCTAATCAAGGGACAAGCTTAGCAACATCAAATCAAGGGAGATCTACACCAAATCAACATTGGAGCTGCTGTTTAGCATTGGGATTCGCATCAAATCAGAGATTTATTTCAGATCTAGGTTTATTTGTGGCTAAGGTGAGTGATTTGCATAGTTCCTCACTAATTATGGCTAATTAAGGGTAATTAGTGTTAATTAGCGAATTTAAACATGATAAAATTCTGGAAAAATATTTATAAAATTCGAAATGATGTTTTAGACCTCTGATATGAATTTGGGTTAATTTGGTTAAGTTTTGCTAATCATATCATTAGTTTCACCTAAACATGCTTAAGGGGAAATATGAGGTTTTTGGGTATGTTTGATCCATTTTACATGGTATGATTGTTGTTTTGGTGTTTGAGGTCACTTCTACTTGTTGCTATGACTGTATGGTATGCTTTGTGATTGATTAGAATAGGTAGAATGGTCGAAAACGCCGTCGAGTGGCGTAAATTGCTTGCTGGAAAGGTACAGAAAACAGGCCGATCCGGATCGGAACGGAGGGAGGACCCGATCCGCCCCTATACTTTACTCTTCGATCTATTCGCTCTTCTCGTGGTATGCATCGTCTGATCCGACCCGCCTGATGTTCTCCGACCCGATCTTCCATTGTACCCGACCCGATCCGCCATAGTACCCGACCTGAACCAATGTACTACGACGAAGCTTGGAGACTACGACCCGACCCGAGTTGATTAGAAGTAGCCGATCCGAACTGTAGCACATTGGAGGACTCCGACCCGAAACGATGATGACGATTGGACATGGAGACTCGATCCGACCCGCTGAGGTGAAGATGACCCGATCCGATCCAGCGAAGGAGGAGCACTCCGATCCGAACCGAACTGATGGCTAAGAGGGGATCCGAACCGATCCGGTGATGACCAATAACCCGAGATGCAAAGGTAGTCCAAATGGAAGTTAGAGCTCAAGATCCAGTTGGGAACCAATGAGTTCACTTCATGGTTGGACATTGCTGCGGGACATGTGCTAAGGAGTTGTCGACGTTCATAACTTCGATTCACCACTGAAAATGGATGATGGGCTACTTATCAGTGCAGTAGAGTCACTATGACTCGAGGGGCAAGGTGATGGTAGCAAGACTACGTTATCAGTGCAGTAGAGCCATTATGACTCGAGGGGCAAAGTGATGCGTAGTAAGACTATGAGCCAGTGCAGTGGGGTCATCGTGACTCCATGGGGCAGAGTGGACATAGTAAAGGATTAGTGAGGCTATGAGCTAGTGCAGTGGGGTCATTGTGACTCCATGGGCAAAGTGGACATAGCAAAGGATTAGTGGCTATGTATCAGTGCAGTGAAGCCATTTATGACTTCATGGGGGCAAAGTGATCATAGCAAGGTATGTTGGGTGATCGAAGTGAATATCGTATGCTTTATGCACTGAGTGAGAGATGTGAGGATGGTTGCTATGTTTGATTGTTTGCTATCACTTTGACATGCACACCCCCACCCCGTTTATGTTTACACTATTTGAAATGGCACCTTTAGAGTGTTGTACAGTATGTAGTGCTAACTCTTTGGTTGTAGGTCCAGGTATGATTTAGTCTACCTGTTATTGTTCTGTTTAGATGCTTATCGCTCATACTAGGCTTTATGTCTGACCCAGAGTTTTATGTCTCCTCTTATTACTCTGGGTGCTCACACGAGCAAACTAGAGACAGGTTAGCTGGTGATGCGCGAGTAGGTGATTCGGAGGCGAGCAGGAGGCTTCCGCATATGATATATAGATATTCTCCCTGTGTCGTTGGTGGTCGCTACTTGGGCATTAGTAGTGTACCTCCTTTATCTTACTTTTCCTTTTTGAGACAGTTTGAAAAGTTGTAATAATGTTAGCTTTGGATCATAAGTTGTACTTGGATTTTCCGCTGCTATGTTAGTTTATTTTCAGCTTATACACTGTCTCACCTGTTTTATGTCAAGTATGTTGTTATTATATTTTATTCCATGCGCTGTGAGACATTTTACAGGTTCCTTGTTAGTTCACTTCCTTCTTCCCTTTCCTTCTGATGACCGTCCCGTGCTAACTGGACATGTGTACAACGCACTTTTGGAGTAAATGTCGATTGGTGCGGGGCGGGCCATCACATTTGGTATCAGAGCTCTAGGTTGCGTAGTTAACCTAGGGAAAGACACTAGGGAGAGATAGTATGTATATGAGAGCGCGTATTTGTGATTACTTTGGTTTTCAAAAGCTATATATATACTATTAGTAGTATAAGAATGAAGTCGTACTGCACTAGCACCACTATGGGGTCGTTAATCGTTTCCCCTTTTACAGATTGACGATGAGCCGATATGCTAGAGGTGCTGGTAGGGGAGCCAATAATGGGAATGCTGCTGACATGAGGGAGATGTTTACTGACCTCATGAGAGACATGCTTAGGGAGGTGCAAGGGGCAGTTCCCAATCCCGGAATTGGTGGTGGTCCAGTAGTGCAGGTGCCTAGGGTCGATTTCGCCTAGTTGTGCAAGGATTACACTAACCTTGGTGGGAAGCCGTTCCACGGAACGGAGTCGGCCACATATGTTCAGGATTGGTTGGATAGCTGTGATCGTATCTTCGACGACTTTGGTATCGAGGATGCGATGAAGAGAAGGCTAGCGTCTCGTCAACTGCAAGGGCGAGCGATGAATTGGTGGAATGCCATTAGAACAGCTACTCCAAAAGATCAGGTTACTTGGGATCAGTTCAAAGCTCGCTTTAGCGAGAAGTTCATTCCAGCTGCCCAAAAGTCAGTGTTGTTTAAGAGATTCTTGGAACTTAAGCAGAATGGTAGGGCAGTCTCTAACTATATTGTTGAGTTCGACACTTTGTCGAAGTATGGACTATCTCTTATCGATACTCCTGAGAAGAAGAATGAGAAGTTCATTACTGGGTTGGATGGATACTTGGGGGAAAGGATTATCAACCACATCGATGAGACCTTTGAATCGATTGTGGGGAAAGCTTTGAGATCAGAGAGTCTTTTACCCTAAGCCAAAGACTGAGGCTGCATCTGCAGAAGGGCTGAAGCCGCAAGAAGGCGGTGGAGGCAAGAATAACTCTCAAAATAAGAGAAAACAGAACCAATCTAAGGATGGCCAGAAAAAGAACAAGAAAGATGTTGAGTGCTTCAGCTGTGGTAAGAAAGGCCATTATGCTAAAGAATGTCGGGCCAAGCCAGCGGATAGGAAGTGCTATAACTGTGGTCAAGTGGGACATCATAAGGATAAGTGTCCGCAACCTCTTAAGGAGAAGCAGATTGTGAAAGCATATGCTATTGATATTGTTCCTTCTTCGTCAAATGCCCCAACTGCGGCGGAGAAAGCAAAGAATGTTTTTATTCGAGGTATGCTTTCTATTTATGATGTACCAGTTCGAGTTTTGTTTGATACTGGGGCTTCCCGTTCCTTCATATCTAGTGACCTGGTAGATAGGTTGGGACTGGAACCCGAGATAGTCGATAGATCATTGGTTATGACGAACCCGATTGGTGGTTCGACTAGCCTTAGTATGATTTGCCGAAATTTGGTCTTATCGAGTCATGGATGTATGTTTGTTTGTGATTGCTTTGTTTTGGGCTTTACTGGGTATGGCATTATATTGGGAGTCGATTGGCTCCAAAGATACAGGGTGGTGGTAGACTGTGAGGGCTTTTTGGTGACAGTTAGGGCGGATGATGGACGGAGGGTAGTGTTTGGTAGTCTACCTAGTGATGGGGTAATGGCTAGTTTTATAAATTCCCTCGACATCCCGCAGGATGAGCTATCAGATGTGCCCGTGGTTGGCCAGTATACGGACGTCTTCGAGGAGGTGACCGGGCTTCCACCACATCGAGAGATTGAGTTCCGTATTGATTTAGTGAAAGATGCCAGACCTATAGTGATGCCACTTCGTCGTATGGCACCTAGGGAGCAGCGAGAGCTCGGGGTGCAAGTCAGCAATCTTTTGAAGAAGGGATTTATTAGAAGAAGTGTCTCCGAGTGGGGAGCACCATTTGTGTTTTCCACTAAGGCAGATGGTTCCCTTCGTTTGTATGTGGACTATCGCGAGTTGAATAAGGTGACGAGGAAGAATAAGTATCCTATACCGCGGATAGATGTTTTGTTTGATCAACTGGAAGGAGCAAGAGTGTTCTCCCAGTTGGACCTCGCGACAGGATTTCATCAGCTCTGAGTAGCGGATGAGAGTGTTCCGAAAACGTCATTTTGGACGCCGTCTGAATTATATGAGTGGTTGGTCATGCCATTTGGGTTGACCAATGCACCAGCCTATTTTGTGGATCTTATGAATCGAGTATTCAGAGATCAGTTGAATAAGTTTGTTCTTGTGTTCGTAGACGATATCCTTGTTTACTCGAGGACAGAGGAGGAACACAAGGGACACTTGAGAATAGTGATGGAGGTGTTGAGGAAACACCAATTGAAAACGAAATTCTCTAAGTGTCACTTTTGGAGAAGGGAAGTGAGATTCTTGGGTCATGTTGTTTGAGAGAATGGTATTGCCGTGGACCCTGCGAAGGTGACTACGGTACAGGATTGGCCTACAGCCAAGAATGCAACAGATGTAAGAAGTTTCTTGGGGTTAGCTGGATATTATCGTAAGTTTATCCAGGACTTCTCCAAGATAGCAGCACCGTTGACTCAGTTGACTAAGAAGAATCAGGCCTTCGTCTGGGACGGAGTGTGTGAGAATGCATTCAAAAGTCTAAAAGAAAAGTTGACGCGTGCGCCAGTATTAGTCATTCCTAAAGGGAATGAAGAAATGACGGTATACACGGATGCTTGTTGGTACCAGACTAGGTGCTGTATTGATGCAAGGAGGTAGGGTTGTAGCTTATGCTAGTCGGCAGCTAAAGCCACATGAGAAGAAGTATCCTACCCATGATTTGGAATTAGCAGCGATCGTGTTTGCGCTGAAGATGTGGAGACATTATCTCTTGGGAGAAAGATTTGAGTTGTTTACCTATCATAAATCGTTAAATTATCTCTTCTCCCAGAAGGATCTGAATCTTCGTCAGCAGAGATGGTTAGAGTTCTTGGCTTCGTATGATTTTGATATCGCATACACACCTGGGAAAGGTAATGCGGTAGCCGATGCCTTGAGTAGGAGACATGCCAGTTTAGGGGCTATGTTTCTTGAATGGAAGCAAGTGGAGTATATCGCAGGGTTTGATTTCAGACCAAAGTGTGAATTGGATCTAGAAATGCTAGCTAGTTTGGCGATCAGACCCACTTTGATAGAGCGGATTAGTTCCAGCTAGAGGGACGATCCTAATCTATTGGAAATCATCTCCAGGTTAGAGATGGACATCGACGGTGAGGAGATGAATGTGTATGGGCTTGATCGAGATGGATGGCTTAGAAAGAATGGAAGACTAGTTGTACCCAACGTGAATGGTTTGAAAGATGAAGTGCTTAGAGAATGTCATCACTCGAAACTGACTATACATCCCGGTGGTAATAAGATGTATCGAGACATGAAACAGACTTACTACTGGGAAGGGATGAAAAGAGACGTTGGGAAGTTTATATCCAAATGCATGAATTGCCAGCTAATTAAAGCCGAGCAAAAGAAGCCTAGTGGGTTGTTGCAACCATTAGAAATTCCCGAATGGAAATGGGAGCAAGTCTCGATGGATTTCATCGATGGTTTACCAAGGACTAGATCGGGACATGATAGCATTTGGGTAATTGTGGATCGATTGACTAAGAGTGCAAGATTTATACCAGTCAAATCGACCAGAACGGCAACTAAATTGGCAGAATTATATATGAAATGGGTAGTGAGATTTCATGGAGTACCCAAAAGCATTGTGAGTGACCGAGACCCGTTGTTTACTAGTGAGTTTTGGAAGAGCTTACAAGAGGCTCTAGGGTCAGAATTACATCTCAGTACCGCATATCATCCTCAGACCGACGGTCAGACGGAGAGGGTGAATCGTATATTGGAAGATCTCTTGAGAGCTTGTATATTGGATTTTGGTGGATCATGGGATGACCATTTGCATCTAGTAGAGTTTGCATATAATAATAGCTACCAATCCAGTATCGGTATGGCTCCATATGAAGCTTTGTACAGAGGACCGTGCAACTCACCATCATGTTGGATAGAGACTGGCGAGAAGTTTATGCTTGGACCAGATGTGGTGAGGGAAACTTCAGATAAGATTAAGACCATTCAACAACGAATAAAAGTTTCCCAAGATAGGCAGAAGAGTTATGCTGATAAATGGAGAATAGACTTAAAATTCTCCGTTGGTGACTTGGTGTTTGTCAAAATTTCTCCGTTAAAGAGCGTGGTACGATTTGGCAGGAGAGGCAAATTGGCACCAAGATTTGTTGGCTCGTTCCCTGTTCTTGAACTAGTCGGGAATTTGGCGTATAGAGTTGACTTACCAGAGAAGATGGCGGGAGTTCACAATGTATTTCGTGTTTCCCAACTAAAGAAGTTCGTTCACGACTCCGATATGACTATTTCACCTGATCAGTTAGAGGACTTCGAAGTAGAACCCGAGGCGGTTGGGAACCGCAAGCCGATCCGTATTGTTGAGCACGATACGAAGCAACTTCGGAGGAAGGCGGTGAAGCTAGTCAAGGTTCAGTGGGGCGAGAACGAGAATGACTGTACTTGGGAGACAGATGAGAGCATTAGAAAGACGTATCCAGAACTCTTTGCCTGGTCAGATTTACCTGGTAATTTAGTTATTCCGCATGCTAGGATAGACTTGTTTTGCATGTTTGATTGTTGTTTTATGGTTGATAGGCATGCGGGACCCTTTGTGTGTTTTGATTAGGGAATTTCGGGGGCGAAATTTCTTAAGGGGGGAGAATGTAACAACCAGCATTCTACGCATCGGAGGATCGTAGAATATTTACTTCTTTCCCATATGAAGTTGTATGGTCATGTAACTTTGAGCCATTTGACTCATTTCCCATGTTCATGATTTTTGCCGATTTTTAAATGACCGTTTTGTCCCTAGCTGATCTTGTTTTGGCCATAACTATTGACTGGAAAAGAGTTTTGACCTGAAACCACTTCCATTAGATTCATTTGATGGTTTACCTTTCTGTAGAGTGGTCATATGTGAAAAACGGACTTGCTGTTTGGGAGATATGGCTGAAATAAGGTTTGGAAGGTGAAAAACTGCTTAACCGGGCCAAATATGGTGATTAGTGAATGGGCCCATAACCCATTTCGGGATTAGGGTTATGGGGAGGCTGAAAGGAGTTAGAGATTCATTCCATTTCAGTTTTCTAACCTCCACTTACCTCTTAGAAACCCTAAAAATGGCATCCAACCTCTAAATCACCTCCAAAACATCTTCTAATCAAGGGACAAGCTTAGCAACATCAAATCAAGGGAGATCTACACCAAATCAACATTGGAGCTGCTATTTAGCATTGGGATTCGCATCAAATCAGAGATTTATTTCAGATTTAGGTTTATTTGTGGCTAAGGTGAGTGATTTGCATAGTTCCTCACTAATTATGACTAATTAAGGGTAATTAGTGTTAATTAGCGAATTTAAACATGATAAAATTCTGGAAAAATATTTATAAAATTCGAAATGATGTTTTAGACCTCTGATATGAATTTGGGTTAATTTAGTTAAGTTTTGCTAATCATATCATTAGTTTCACCTAAACATGCTTAAGGGAAAATATGGGGTTTTTGGGTATGTTTGATCCATTTTACATGGTATGATTGTTGTTTTGGTGTTTGAGGTCACTTCTACTTGTTGCTATGACTATATGGTATGCTTTGTGATTGTTTAGAATAGGTAGAATGGTTAAAAACGCCGTCGAGTGGCGTAAATTGCTTGCTGGAAAGGTACAGAAAACAGGCCGATACGGATCGGAACGGAGGGAGGACCCGATCCGCCCATATACTTTGCTCATCGATCTATTCGCTCTTCTCGTGGCATGCATCGTCCGATCCGACCCGCCTGATGTTCTCCGACCCGATCCGCCATAGTACCCGAACCAATGTACTACGACGAGGCTTGGAGACTACGACCCGACCCGAGTTGATTCGAAGAAGCCGATCCGAACTGTGGCACATTGGAGGACTCCGACCCGAACCGATGATGGCGATTGGACATGGAGACTCGATCCGGCCCGCTGAGGTGAAGATGACCCGATCCGATCCAGCGAAGGAGGAGCAATCCGATCCGAACCGAACTGATGGCTAAGAGGGGATCCGAACCGATCCGGTGATGACCAATAACCCGAGATGCAAAGGTAGTCCAAATGGAAGTTAGAGCTCAGGATCCAGTTGGGAACCAATGAGTTCACTTCATGGTTGGACTTTGCTACGGGACGTGTGCTAAGGAGTTGTCGACGTTCATAACTTCGATTCACCATTGAAAATGGATGATGGGCTACTTATCAGTGCAGTCGAGTCACTATGACTCGAGGGGCAAGGTGATGGTAGCAAGACTACGTTATCAGTGCAGTAGAGTCATTATGACTCGAGGGGAAAAGTGATGCGTAGTAAGACTATGAGCCAGTGCAGTGGGGTCATCGTGACTCCGTGGGGCAGAGTGGACATAGTAAAGGATTAGTGAGGCTATGAGCCAGTGCAGTGGGGTCATTGTGACTCCATGGGGCAAAGTGGACATAGCAAAGGATTAGTGGCTATGTATCAGTGCAGTGAAGCCATTTATGACTTCATGGGGCAAAGTGATCATAGCAAGGTATGTTGGGTGATAGAAGTGGTGAATATCGTATGCTTTATGGACTGAGTGAGAGATGTGAGGATGGTTGCTATGTTTGATTGTTTTCCATCACTATGACATGCACACCCCCACCCCCGTTATGTTTGCACTATTTGAAATGGCACCTTAGAGTGTTGTACAATATGTAGTGCTAACTCTTTGGTTGTAGATCCAGGTTCAGGTATGTTTTACTCTACCTGTTATTGTTCTGTTTAGATGCTTATCGCTCATACCAGGCTTTATGTCTGACCCATAGTTTTATGTCTTCTCTTATTACTCTGGGTGCTCACACGAGCAGACTAGAGACAGGTTAGCTGGTGATGCGCGAGTAGCTGATTCGGAGGCGAGCAGGAGGCTTCCACGTATGATATATTAATATTCTCCCTGTGTCGTTGGTGGTCGCTACTTGAGCATTAGTAGTGTACGTCCTTTATCTTACCGTTGCTTTTTGAGACAGTTTGAAAAATTGTAATAATGTTAGCTTTGGATCATAAGCTGTACTTGGATTTTCCGCTGCTATATTAGTTTGTTTTCAGCTTATGCACTGTCTCACATGTTTTATGTCAAGTATGTTGTTATTATATTTTATTCCATGCGTTGTGAGACATTTTACAGGTTCCATGTTAGTTCACTTCCTTTTTCCCTTTCCTTCTGACGACCGTCCCGTGCTAACTGGACATGTGTACAGCGCACTTTTGGAGTAAATGTCGGTTGGTGCGGGGCGGGCCGTCACAAATTAAGTGGAAATTCGATTGGTAATAGTCGAAATGGGCTTTTGTAAAAGAAGACCGATATTATAGATGGAATTTAAGAGGCTTTGCCGTTATTCCATTTATATTATTAGTCCGATATAGAAATTTATATCGATTATGTATTGATTTGATTTCTGTGGAATTCCATATTTTGGAAATTGATTTGTGGGTTTATCGTGAACTGTATTTTAAAGGACACTAGTTCTTTAACCTGTTTAAGACATGATTTATTGCTTAAAACAAATGATCTTGTAATAATGATTTTTGATATCAAATCCAAATTGGAGTTTTAATAAATCTTTTAAGGAAGATTTAAGATTTTATTTTCAGAGTTTATCTTTGATAAAATTAATGAGAATCTACTAATACGAATTCTTATTAAAAGAATATTCTGAGTTGGAATGTGGCGCAATGTGTGATTTTCCAATATTTGCTTTTTAATCACAAAATACGCGAGTTATTCAGAAAGACCTGGTTTAACCCATTCTGAATAATCATCACGACGATCAAGAGTCGAAGATGAAGACGGTGATTGAAGACCGAAGGTTTTTACATCGTCGGGATGATGATGACTGGTATCTTGAATTGGAATTGGCCTTCCAAGGCAAGGTATTTAGTAATGATCGTCCAAACGCATTTGGAGATCGACGGACACGTTGTTTCGCTCAGACCCGGAGCGGACTTGTAAATGGATTGCGTGTCTGACATTGTATTCCTTTCTATTGTATTTGTTGAACGCTACTGATTATATATTTCTGTTTGGTGGTGAAGAATTTATTCTTTACTTATCACCCTTCTCTAAGACGTATGAGCTTAGAGGTTATATATATATTGGTAGATGATCAATAATATGGTAGGGTCTGACAATGTGACATGCTAAGATGCAAATGATCAAGGCTTTGTTGAAAAGCAGGCCTTGTGGTTGATGATCAAAGCACAGTCTCTTCAGGCATAGCTTTGTGTATATCGTGACTTCGCGAGCCTCACACACCAGTTGAGTCTAAAACGGGAGAAGGGAACGCAGGGAGTGCACACGTTTCTTTCTAGCTAGAAGTGGTATTGGGCTTTAACACGGCCCGACATTTGCTTATGTGGTTGATGGAATTTTTGCGAGGCCTCGGTTTATTCTTATCGGTCGCCCTCGACCGATTTGTAGGTCCAATAGGATCGGGGAGCGTGTGTTCAGGCATAACTAATCCACTAAAGTATTTGTGGACCAGCCCTGCTGTATCCAAGGGTTCGCCAGCGTCCGAATCCTGAGACATTGCTAGAGTGTCTCGAATCGGTCAGGAGCTCCTCCCTAGCCTTGACTCATGATGGAAACCCAATTTCCAATACGCCCTTGCGGTTTTGATTGTATATCTAGTATGGCGGCATAGTAGATGGTAGCTATGCCGTCTAGGATTGATATTATATTTGAAATGTTTTAAGTATATATATACACACTAATAATAATAATATATTTTTTACGTATCAAGCATCTTTTGACCATTATAAGGTAAAACCCTATCCTCCGGTTTGCGTTGCATTGTGTGATGGGACCTGGGTCTTATAATGGTTTCATTTTTCTAAAAAGCATTGCGTTATTTGACGATTTACTTTATTTATGCACTGGAAATCCAATGGAGTAAACCCGTTCCGCGTTAGCGGCGTGGTCCTGTGATTAGCCTTATTATTAGATAAATTTGGTTAAGAATTCTCACACCAGTCCCACGACTGACCTGTAGTTTGTTTCACTTTGCAAACTCGGGTGCCCTCTTTTCACACGGGCAGTCGAGTAGCTTTTTGCAGATATATTTTAAGCAGGATCCTGGATTGAAGCCTGAAGCTGGGTCCAGAATATTGATGGCCTTCCGCTGAGATTAGTTCCGCTGCAATGTATTAATCTATTGTAATTTATCTTTCGCTGTAATTTTATTCCGATGGACTCTGATATATTCTGTACTCTGATGTAACACTTATTATTGATGTTATAAAAGTCTGTGTTGTTGTCCTGATGTGTTGTATGCCCAAAGTTAACGTATGCGGAATTTGAACGGTCTTGATCGATCTTGCGATCGATTGGGGTCGGGCAAAATCCGGGTCGTTACAAGCTACCGCGACACTACGAGCTCGTTTTAAATTATATTATAATTATACGTTCAAATTCGTTATTATAATTCAATTCTAAACGGAATTAAATCTTATCAATAATCTGATTCACACAATATTGCGAATTCCACAATTTTCGATTTTTTCGGAATTAAATATATTATTCTATTGTTTATATTAATTAAATATTCAAAATTATTTAATTAAATGACCATTTAAATCTCTAAATCGCTATTTAAATAATAAAATAAATTAACTACTATACCATAAAAATACGGGATGTTACATTCTTCCCCCTTGAAACAATTTCGTCCTCGAAATTACTAAGGTAGAAAACAGACCCTGTTAACTGGGTCAAAAATTATTTGTTTACTTCTTAAACTTCAGTTCCACTGAACCAATTAATTTCAATTAAAATATTAATTCATTCTTATTAACGAAAATTTTCAAAAATCCTGAAAATTTTCTAATACCTTAAATTTTCGAAAATATTTGCCAGCACCTCCTTTGTACGGCTCAATCGGTACAACTACAAATCGCCTCTCCAATCAACTTCCCCATCTCTTACCCAATATAAAATCAAAAAGCCAAGCGGCTTGCCAAACAGGCTCATAAATCTCTTACCCAATATAAAATCAAAAAGCCAAGTGGCTTGCCAAACAGGCTCATAAATCTCATACCCAATATAAAAATAAACTTGTACCTTTTTGTTGGGAATATCATTATATCATTTCCATCTGTTATCAATTCTGCATATACTAATGTCATAATAATCGATTTATCCTCTACACAGCTATTCTCTTATACCCAAACCAAACCTCATTTCAAACTCGAGTTCCATGCTCGATTCCAAATCTTAACTTACCCATCGAATATCATTTCAAATTCCTATGTCACAAATCCAAATTTATTCGATATTTTCTCTTTCAATTCAAATTCTACTTAACTGGTTTCATTTAAATTCCAATTCTCTTTCACAAATTTCTATTTAATTTGTTTTTAATTGAAACAATCTGTTCCTAGGGGTTTTTAAAAACCTTGGTCTTTTTCACAAATCAACTTCCCCTTTCAGGATTCAAAACAACTCTTTTCTTCAAAACAATTCAAAAAAAAAAAGTCTTTGGTAGTAATCCATCACTTAGAAACTCGAAAATGAACACTGATGATGTCCGGATCATCATCGGAATTATTTTCCAGTGACTGAAGCGAGTTCAATACTACATCACTTTCAAAACCATTTCTAAACACTTCCATTTTGAAATACAATTCAAAATACCATTCATAATGCTTGTAAAACTATTTAAGATCTCCCAGGATTTTAAAATTCTCATATAATTTAATCCAAATCTATTTACAAACACCTTCTCAAATTTTCAGGGTTTTAATTTCAATTCTGATTTGATTCATTTCATAACACTTATACGAATTTCATTTGGTTATATATATAACCATCTCAATTATTATCTTATTCGATTAATATATCAACCAACACATTTAATATACTTATTAACTCGAATATTAATCATTTTCTTATATCAAAATATAATTTGGGTAAAATGATTTCATTTACCCTTTTTTCAAAACATACCATGTCGATTCATCGTATTCGAGTGTTTAGAAACCTTTACCGATACAGTGGATCAAACTGATCAACCAGAACTCATAAACTACTCAACCAATAAATCTCCACAAAATAAAACTATTTTTATATTAATCTACAAATATGTTCTCTCGTATATATACACTCAAACTCAATCTAGGGTATTACTAACTCCATCTCTACTGAGTTATGCCACAGAGCCAAGGTAATTCACTTAACCTTCAGCTCTGATACCACTGTAACGAACTGGATTTTCGACCTAGAATATCGACACACAATACCATGTCGACTATTCAAGAATCGGAAATACCGGAACATTAATAGAAAGAAGTTAGAGGGTGAGAAATAAATAAGATAGAAAATTATAATAGATGAGGAAGAAGAACATAACAACACAGAATATGAGTAATATGAATCTCATAGATGAACGAATAAAGTATAGTATACAACATAACTTTGAAACACAAATATGTATTTGTATATTAGAGTACAACACTTACATCACAGCGGAAATAAAATAATAGCTATAAAATGCTGCTGAAGCCTCCTGCTCCAAGCTCCTTCTAGTATCTGCAAATCCCTACTACTTGACTGCACGTACAAAATAAGGCACCCAAGAGTTTAGGGAAAACAAAGCAAAATAAACTCTGGGTCATTCATGGGACTATTGTGAGTAATTTACAACCATTTATTTAACTTTAAAAATCCTTTTTTTAAAGAAAGGATAACCGTAAGACCGATCCACACATAAACACAGATGGTTTTTACCTTACGATACTCTGAAATATTCTTTATATCAAAATTCTTCTGATATTAAAATAGTGTATATCAATCACAAGTAAAAATAATTTAGCAGAATTCTTTCATATCACGTTCCACGTACATAATATATAACTAAAAACCACGGGCGCTTATTAGGTAATGGATTCCAACTGGCAAGGTATGGGACCACCTTCCGATAGTGTATCTCTAGAGAGGAATACATCGGGTTCAGTAAGAACATTTTGTAACTCAGGCTAAACATGACCGGTCACTCATTTCGCTTGAGTGTACCGAATGTACTATCACCAACGATTGGGATCAATAACCGTTTCCCAAAAGGGACAGCATCGAAATAGGTTAAAGAAGCAAATGAAATTTCTCTAGATCAAGTGACAATGCACCCTAATTGGGAGCTACCCACTTAGCCATGCGACCTACCCAATTTTATACCATTTCCTGGTTGTGAGGCTAGAGGCCATAACATACAGGTCACATCTTTAGTTACTTTGAATGTCATATTGTCATACCCGCCAGATCACAAACTGATTTTTCCAAAAATATCACGGGTATACAGCTAAGAGAAACGAATTCCTCCGCCACCAAACGTAAATATGTTTGAAGAGATCAACTTACGCGATCTATTAAATATACTTTGTCAGATATTCTTCCATACAGGTTGTCCTGGGACTGGAAAAACCGAAGGCACTATTCTGTAAACCCCATCTTAGGCAATTTCTACATAGGATTTGTCAGAACGACCCTTGCATAAACTCCGACTTCAACTATCTTCATCATATTTGATTCGCAATGCTAATGCCCATACAGAGTGATTTTCATATAATAAATCTGATTCCAGTCTCTTCGTATTGACGACGGAAAAATGGTCAAAACTTTGATAGTCGGTTATTTAACTATCAAAGGAAACATCCATACACGCAACAATCTTATTTCCAAATGGAAATTTTATCGATCAATCATCAGTCAACATTTATATTCGTGAATTCTTATTTTCTAAATTTAGAAAATATACGTTATCAACAATGGAAAACATTTCCATTTCTTATTCACGCATCACTATTCTTCCACATTTATCAGTCTCTAACTGTAAACTAGCAAGCGAACAATTCCCTGAATATTAACCCGGAAGGCCGAAACCAACATCATATCGATACCCAGAAAGTTGTTCAACGTAACTAATCTCCAATCAGTTTCTAATTTCCTTAACTCCATTTCTTGTCTTCTTATCAAATCATTACTTACGCAACTCTCAGATTCAGCTTACGAATCCAATTCTTTTATAAAAAACATTTATTATAACGATAACGTTATAATCCGTACTTCCGAAATATCGAACTTAAAAATATAACTTTTATTCCTTAATTTAACTAAATAAACCATTTATTTATAAATAAATCTTGATTTAAAAATCGGCAAGTAAATAATACTTTCTCGAATTCGATATAATCGAATTTCAATGCATAACTCTCTTTCGAATAAACTATATTCGATAACTCTCTTTCGAATATTCGATTACACTACAAGAAAAACTGAGATTAGCGACATATATTTTGCAACGGAAAACTCCGTCGCTAATTAGCGGCGGAGTTCCGTGGGTTTTGTAAGAGAAAATATTTTGGATTTTATATGTCATCTTATTATAAATTATTACCGTCGAATACTAATTCTGTCGCTAAATCAATGGAAATTGCAGCTCTTTACCGTCATATATTATTTAACGCTAAATTCCGCTGTTGATAGAGTCGGATTACCATCGACATAATTTTGAAGTTATTTTCCTGCAGTTTTTCAAGAGATTTGAAACGAACTTTTATGTTTATTATTTATAAAATGTTTTAAAATTGTGTTATTACTTAGTAATTAATTAGTAAATTTAAATTTTAAATAATTAATGTTAATAATACATTAGTAATTAATAATAAATAATAACTATTAGAAGTAAATAAAATTCAATAGTTAATGCTGGTTTTTTTTTGAAAATTAATGCTGATTAATTATTAATTACTGTATAATATAAATAAGAGGTAACAGTAATTAATAAAATACATTGTTGTTCGATGTTTATTAAATTTGTTTTGATAATCGATTATTTAATAGTCTTTAATACGATTAATTAAATTAATATCAAGAAATTATTAATACGTATTTGCTTTTAAGAAATTGATTAATACGTATTATTCGATAAATAATTAGTAATTAAGAAAAACAAAATGGTCAAAGTTTAAAAATAAGAAGTTAGACAAATATTAAAGAACTTCGAAATTCAAAAAATTCAAATATTACCATACAAGTTATTATTTTCATGCATATTAATGTACTATTAAATAATTACCACACATTTGGAGTTCATGTTAATGGAAATACAAGGGGGAACGCCAATAGAAATACTGGATATATACATTGAACATTTATAACTTGACATCAACAATTCTCTTTTTATCTTGCAACCCTTGGTTCATTTTATTTTGAAGTGGAAGGTAACCTAACTGCATTTTTCTCCAAATTATTTATCGATCTACTATTGCACTGAAGCAAGTTTAGTTCACATTTCTTTCTTGTGTGAAAGAGACGGGTAATGTATTGATTGGGCCGCATGTTTGTTATTTTAATAACTATCTTTTTACGGTATTTTTAATCAAAAAATGAGACTGAAATAGTATCATTGACGCTTAAGTAATAAATACTGATGTTTTTATATAATTGACTGATTATTTTAACTTAATTCTAATGTTTCAATTTAGCAAAAATTATATAAATATTAGCACAATAGTTGAAGACATGTATCGAATTTAAGTTTATACAAAAAAATTAGCTTGATTATTACTTAGTGACATGAAATAGAAATCCTGTTAATATAAATTTGTATTTTTAGTTTTTGTTTAAATAATAATCCAATTGAACATTTATACCTTTTTAAGACAAAATAAATCAAAAATGTTAAAAAAGAATGTTTCAATAAAATGTTTAATCCATTTTGAAAAACTCAAAGAATTTTTTTTATTAGCTATAAACAATGAGAAAGTATATATGAAATGTTCGACATGACATTTTAATTTCTTCAAGTTTTTTTCAACTAAACAATGGTAAGAATAATGTCATTGTTTGGTAAAAATTAGAAAAAATACCACAATTTTTTTGGTTTAAACGTTTAAAATTTTGGCTCCAACCTTTAATTTTTTTTATTCAAATGTCTAAAATATGTACTCTAGCTTGACACCGCGCCTCGCTCGGTGAATGACAAATGCCGATTGTGTTGAAATCTGAAGTTTGAGATCAAATTAAGTAGTAAATGTTAAATTGTTATTGTTATTAATTAGTAATACTAATTATTATATTTATAATTATTACTATTAATGTTTAATATTTAATATTTAATTATTCTACTAATATTTATTACTTATTTTTTAATAAGTATATTAAATAGCGTTTAATTAAGATTTACATTTAGTCCTTAACTGATAAATGTAAGTTGTGTGGAAAATGATGTTATGATCGAAATATATGAACAAATGAGCTGTACGAAGTATTGCCGCTACAAAAATTCTCAGGTTTCCAAATAAAATTTTGGGCTCCAAACTAAAATTTTCGTCCTTCCTCCTAAACTCTGTGTTGTATTTCCTACGCACTCACTTTCCCTAATTCCTAAATAAACATTCGAAGAAAATCCCTGATTTTTTTTTTCCTGTAGCGATTCCTCCAGCTCAATCAGAACAAAAGAAGCTCAATTTAGATTTCATCAAGCATCTCGTCCTTTAGTCGCAGCTCATCCTTCAGTTCTTCCTCAGCAAGGTAATTATACTTCTTTGTCGACTCTGGTCTCTGCTTCCTCTTTAATGGCCACCGACTAACAAACTAGGGTTTTGTTTTAGCTTCCATTTCGATCGAACCTGATATAAAATTCGGATCTCGATTTGCCTGTGAATCAGAAAGAATCCTTCCGCAAACTGGTATGACTTCGATTTTGCTTTTGCTTGAATATTTCTCTATTGTTTCGTATAGACGTGTTACTTGATCTGAATTGATGGTATCAACTATTCCCTTTCTTCAACTACTTTTCCTTTATAATTTTTATAACTAATTCATGATGATGCTTCATGAATTCATCAGTTAATTCTAGTGTCGGATCCTCTTCGGCTAGAATTTTTTTGGTATTTGTTGAATTGCCTTTGTTTTTCTGAACTAAAGCATCACTTGTGTGGTTTGAGCATTTTACTGTGCCTAATTTCAGAGCCCTCAACTGTGTTTTTTTTCTTCTGATTTTCCCTACCATTATCTTGCCATTACTTTGTTTAACTCTTTCAGAAACAGTTGCCAACCAGTTATTTAATTATGTACAAACCAGTTTGTTCAAATGCACTGAATTAGGATGAACTGATAATGGGTGAATGCTTGGTCATAAATTTAAGCAAAGTAGGTAATCCAGATCTAAGAGTAGTATATGATAAGAGAAGGACGTAATCTATTTTATGCCAGTTTACTTTATTTGATATTGCAAACATATCAGCCTTAAAAATGGCCACAAATATAATTCAAATGTATAAGATACTAGTAAATCTTAGACAAATACCTTAGCAGGAAAATATCGGATGACATTTGCGTTGTTCCCTCTCCACAAAGAAGCAATCCCTTCTTCTTTAATCGTTCTCTTATAGCAGTCTCCAATTCCCTTGTATGGCTCAGACAAACGGTCTGACTTAATCGTTTCATCTTGATTCTGGATCTAAAGCTTCACTCGCTCAGTTGGAGCAGCTGCATTTTTAGAAACTGCAGCAGAGACCTCACCCATCAGAAAATCAAATGTGAACAAAATGAATATGTCATAAAATTTACGCAGTTGAGCAAGGATAATGATTTGTATCTAAGGAAGCGCCTAATGGAATTGAATGCACTATTTCAACTTTCAAGTATATGTTTGTTTCTAGCATCAAGATAGGGAAAATTTATATAGTAAATTAATGTTATTTCTCTACGTTCACTTTTTTTTGGAATCATAGCATGGTACATACAAAAGAGAACGAACCATGGTAACATGACACACTTATGCTGTTATGCATATGACAAACCTGCTATATCAGCATTCCTCTATTTGATCCACCCTTGCTATATAATTTCCCCCCTTTTCAAATTATTTCCACTTCTTTGTCTTTTTCAGCATCAGTACAAGCTCATCAAGGGATAACAAAGATAAACTGAGAAACTTCCACAACCGACTTATTTATTTAGAATATTCTTCCACAATAGATAAACTAAGGAAAATTTGTTATGTCAGCATGAAAGGATGAAATTATATTTTTGTCATTTGGATAATTTTTGCAGGTTTAAAAGGAGAGTATAGAGACCTGATTCGCTCCTGACCAGGTATCAATACTGCATTTATGACTCTAAATTAATGATTTTGGTTCGAAATTATACAATATTATGTTTGATATGTTGGTCATCGGAATCACGAACTTCAGTTTTTTGAATGAATTTGACATATATTCATTTTGCACACATCATTAGAAATTTAGAAATGGTTAATAATAGGATTAACATGGGTATTGAATATTCTATAATCTCCTATGTGTGCACTAATTAACAGTGCAGTAAACTGAAATTGATTACAGTTAACATAGGTTTATTTGTGATTTGAATTTACTCTAAATGTTGCTCGCTTCCACTTGAAAGACAAACTTTAAGGATAGAATTCGAATGAATCAAATTTTGATTTGTTGCATATATTTTCCAACGTATTTCAATCATGTAATCTTATAACTTTATTTTTCATATTCGTCTTGCGAAAATAGTCTTTATGGCTTATTTTCGACACTCCTAATTCTGCGTCAGTTAAAAAGTTTGTCAATTGGTCAATTTCAGAATTTTATGTGGTTAAGTTGGTTTTACATCTTTAAATTTAACATGTGTTTTTGTGGAAATGTACTTTTATGTTGGATTTAGTTTTTCACTTGAATTATTATTAACTTCATCATCGATTCACCCATTTAGTAAGGTTCATTTTATTGTGGCCTTTCGTGAATGGAATTGTATAAAACTAACTCTCAACTGACATGCACCATCATTGACTGTAATATTCAATGAGATATTCATTATGCCGTTGAGTATCACTTTCATATACTGAAGGCAATAAAGAATTTAATGGCCCTTTCATTTTTTTATGTACGGTGTGAATAGTTTGAAAATTGAGATTTTTCAACATAAAAGCATCTTAAAAAAGTTAATATGTATGAAAGATGTATGATGAAATGTATTACAAAGATGATTAAATTCATGTATTGATTGATGTGCTTTGCAGGCCTAAGCACTTGCCAAACCAGTGTACAAGACAGTTAGTTTAGCATGCATAATAACTGAAGTTGAAGACAAGAGAGAAGTTAGACAAAAGGCTCACACTGATCCTACAATTAACCTTTGTGTTTTTAGTTATCATTATTTTGTTACTGTAAGTTAAGTTCAGCCTTTGTGTTTTAAGTTATCATTTGCCTATGCAGGCTTAACTTACTGCTAAATAGTGTAAGTTAACCACAAAAATTGAGGACTTGAGGCAAAACATAGGAGCGCACTGTCTGTCAAAATCTCCCCTGAAGAAATGGCACTGCTTAAATCATTTGCTTCTGCTGATGCTGTTAAGGGCGATAGGCCCAGTCTATGCAGACTTGGAAAGGATCTAATGCTCCAGACCTTTGTTCGTGGGTGGTAAGTAGTCATATCTTTCTTTTTGACTTCTCTGTATTGTGTGGTAAAGGCGTATTTTCTTATTTTGCTGAATTGTCAACATGCCCATTGTTTTTGGCTGTTCAGGTTGTATGATATAATAATCACAATTCATATTTATTTATATTACCATTGTAATGAAAAAAAATAAAAATGCTTTAAAGTCATCAAGAATTTAAGGGAAAACGAATCTTTGCATCTTACTGAGCAATATTAAAGTGAAAATGAATATAACTATAAAGTTACCTGCAATATGTTTATTTTTATTGAACTATACATTTTTCCCTGTATTTATATAGAATGCAATTACTGTTTAAACATTAGATATAACACTTTATCCCTACATTCTGACACCTCACATACAACATTTCTGACGGTAACGGAGTAATGCATATTAGTCTTAGGTTATGTATTATTCAAATTTTTTTACACCATTACTCTATTTACTCTTTAAATTACCTGATTCATATATGAGTGTTTACAGGATCGAGGCAGAGTACATGGCCAGAAAATCAACTAAATAACGTGTCTTGTGCACTATATATATTCCCTACCAAGGTAGTTACCATATGTTATCTCCCTCAAGCCTAAACTTTTTTGTAATTTAAATTTATGGCAATCTTGGCCTTTCTATTTACATTTCTTGTGTTTTTGGTAATGTGAGGGAGGAAAAGGTTCCAACTTTTGCTTGCATGCAGGCTTTAGCTCAAGATCAGCTCAAAGCTTTGTTGCATATGACAGATGCTTTCAATGTTAAAATATGTGTTAGGTGTATATGATGGTGATACCTTTCAGGACAAATGTACATGGATTAGGGATAATGCCAGACTGGTATGATTCGAGTCTATTTACGCTGTTTGAGCAATCTTGTTAGTTATACCTATTTTGATGTAAATATGACGTTATGTGGTTTTAGTATGGTTATGGATGATATGTGTTTCTATTTGGGATTATGTTAGCACCAATTGAATAGTTTTGTTGTTCATAATTTAGCTTGGTATATGAATTGATGAAAGATTATAGATGTTACGGTTTTTTTGTATGTGATTATGAATGTTCTTTTTAGTTCTAAATTAATATTGTTGGCTAATTTATCTTTGTTTTTTGAATATATTATTTATTTCGGTGTTCATAGTTGAATGATGTTTGCTGTATATATATATATATATATATATATATATATATATATATATATATATATATATATATATATTGGCATATCAGAAGGGGAATAGCGGTAGATTACCAACAAAAAAAGTGAGGTTAAGTTTACTTCAATTTATTTTCCGTCGCTAATCCTTCGGAAATTAGTAAGGGTTTACCGACGCTTTTTATAAATAATAATTTATTTTCCGTCGCTAATCCCTTGGTAATTAGTAAGGGTTTACCGACAGATTTTATAAATAATATTTTATACCAAATTAATAATCCGTCGGTAGATCGTAGGTATATAAATAAAAATTAAAATAAAAGTAAATTGATAAATAATATTTATTTTTGTTATAAAATTAGTAAAATGACGGTAAATTGTCGAAAATTTCATGCTAAATTCCGTCGCAAAATCTGACACAAATACCGTCAAGGGTTTTGCCGACCGAGCCTTTATGTCGGAAATCCATCGCTAAAGCCTGTTTAGCGACGGATTAGCAGCGTTTTCTGCCGCTGCTATTTGCTGTTTTTCTTGTAGTGTTAACTCTCTTCAAATAACTAATCTTCGATTAACTCTCTTCGAATAACTTATTTTATTTTAACCCTATTTCCTATTTAATTCAAATTCCCATTTGAATTCCTATTTCAAAACCCAATTTTTCTTATAAATGTTTTAATTTATAAAATATTTACTTTAGTCCATTATTCACATCGAATGTGAATAATGTTTCTTTTATATAATCATCATTTAAAAATAATAATATCCCATTTCCAAATTCTATTTATACTTCTATTTATAGAAGTATTCATACAAAATCTTATTTTCAATTCCAATCACCTTATAATCTCGTTTATAAATCCCTTTATAAATGTTATGTTTACATTCCACAAAAATATCGGTATTAAAACCGATTTCTACTTTTCATATAATTTCAGACTTATACATCCAATTTATCCAATGATAAATAATTTACTTAATTTATAAAACATTTTTATAAATTAATCTTATCAATTTATTTGTTAAAACATATTTCTATTTAATATCCACTTTAAACAATCTTCTCATAATTCGTTTATATCTCGGTTATTCCCTTTTATAATTCTATTTATTTCCCAAATATTTCCATTTATAATTCTATTTATTCCATAAGGTTCTTTATTTACTTCTATTATTCACATTAAGTATTTTAACCAAAATCGGTCCTTTAAACTTCCATATAACTGTTGTTAACATTGTATAGAAGTTTCTTATTTAATTTTCAAATATCTCCTTTTATAAAATCCATTTGATTTTATAAAATTCTAAAATTCAGTATCCACTCCACAAATTCCTTTTTATAAAATCCTTTGATTTAATATAAATATTTTTATTTCAATATACAGTTTGAAATTTCCCTTTTTACATTCCAGTATTTCTTATGGTATTCAAAATACCAAATAATTATGATCAATATCATCCAAACACACATAATAAACAACAGATCATATATCACAATATATGAGAAAAAAACAGTATTATAAATATTGAGGAATCCAGTTGGATCCCTCCAACCTGTTTCCCTGCATTCATAGATGTTAAACAATATAAGTAACATCAATTTCATTTCAATATGAAATACTGTGAAAAACATAATCAATATTTGATTAACGATATATATATATATATATATATATTACTAGATCTATAATTTAAACCAATAAATTAGTAGTTCATCCAAACAATCAACACACATCAATCAACCATCATTTATCAATTCTAAAAATATGCTATAAAAATATAAACTAGTAGAGTTAGTGAGTTTTACTCACATTGGATGGTTATCGTTAAATAATGAATAACGGTCGATTTGTCCATTCAGTCGTTTTAATCCACCATACATTTGGACGAGCTCCTAATCATCCCAAACCAGTTCCATTGTGTAGTCGACGTCCATACAATCCCAACGGATCTTGTTTCGTCAGATTCTGATACTGTATGAGAAAATTATTTCATTTACAAGCTTAATGATTGAAATAAGTTAACAATATTATTATGTTTATTAAATAATCCTAATCCTCATTATCACCTTAATCTCAGCGCATAATCCATCTTCCACCGTAACCCAAAATCACGCTGCTCCTCTCTGAAACCATTCATCCATTTCAAGCTCACCGTTCCCCTTCAACCTACCACTAAAACAATCACCAAGCCATCCATTCATCTCCTCATACCAATTTTACCCCGCGTCAGTCTCCATATTGAACTCGAACAATATAGTAAGTTTGCGACATGGCCATTTCCGATCTTATTGCTCCCATATTCTTCCTCATTCCTCCACCATCTTCAAAAAGAACACCACCATGATACTCCCCTTCCTGACATCCTCAATTCCGTCATCAACTCATAAAACTCGAAGCCATCCTCTTCTTCGACTTCGAACTTGCGTTAGCTATTACAGGAAACGCGACAATTTTTTTAACTGAATCCTTCAATACTTTGCACGTAGGTGCTACTTAATACCACAAACCCAGTTCCAAACTCAAAAGTGAACTTCTTTTCATCTATTGGAAACCTAAGATTTAATCCCTAAGTTTAAACACACACACACCAAAATATTTCGAACACTGAAACTTCATTCGCATCCCACAAATGTTATAGTAAGATGAGTGTCTTCTTCGAAGATTAACGAAGACACTTGCTTTCGAGTTTTTAGTACTAAATTTGGATTCTTCCTTGAATTTTAAAACATGCGATTTGATTTATTTATTTTGCAGCAAGAAATTTGTGAAGGATGGTCTGGGTGGAGTGTGTGTGTGTGTGTGTGTGTGTGTGTGTGTGTGTGTGTGTGTGTGTGTGTGTGTGTGTATATATATACGGTGAATAACTTAACTATTAAGAAAAAGGACATGGTAGGCTACAGTATATAACATCCTAGTCTGCATTACTAGCCTGCGCAACATGCATAGGTACTTAGTTATTAAGTTATATAATTCATTCTTATTTTGTTTTATTATCATACTTCTCAGCCAAGAAATATACTACTGCAAAGCTAAGGGTAATAGATATGTCTGTGCTTCTATTCACGTGGCTAGTTTAGTAGGGGCACAGAGCTTTATAAGTTCCTCATTGAATGCAATAGTATTGATCTGTGCGAAATTAACAGTGTACAACTACCCTAAATTTACTTCAATGTGAAGTCATAGAGGATGCTAGGCATGCGTGAACAAGACCAGGTAGTTGTGGCTTTTGATTTGCAGTTTCAATAAGTTTTGATTTGCCTAAGACTTGTAACATAGGTTCTTTGGTTCTGTAACACATTTGTTTAAGTTAAACAGATTTCTTTCTTATACACCACTCACTTAGTCCGCTTTTGACACTCT
This sequence comes from Allium sativum, assembly GCA_030737875.1. Classification (NCBI taxonomy): domain Eukaryota; kingdom Viridiplantae; phylum Streptophyta; class Magnoliopsida; order Asparagales; family Amaryllidaceae; genus Allium; species Allium sativum. The sequence continues at coordinate 295,967,776 of CM060912.1, forward strand.
TGAGTACTTGGATGAATGCAAATAATGCATTGCTTGCACATTCAATTTTCCACCCTTTAATAGTGATGTAATGGTCGTTCTCTATGTTGACCCACGTATTATTGATGTTAACAAGTTTAAGTACTATAAAACGTCGTTCACTTACCTGATAAATAGATCTAAGATGAGCTAAAGGTTTTGAAGTACATTAGTGGGTTTCCACTAAGCAAAATATATATTTATAATATTTACAAATTAGAGCATTAAAGTATGTTAATCCCTGTATTTTCAATATATTAACTTGACAAAATGATTTTTCGTACTCATGTGCATATAACTAAATATTTTAGCATCCAAAAAATATAATGATCCAAACACTAATTCAAATATTTGTAGTAAATCAATAGATAACAGAACATGCTACTTGATTACTATAATAATTTAAAACTTATAACTACTTGGTAACTATAGGTAAAAAGAAATGGCGTTTCTTTCATGTAAACTCTGCCTATATACGGACCACTATCAACAAAACTAAAAATACAGTTGCGATAAACAATGTGTCATGATCCCAAAAATATATTAAAATAGACAAGTTAATTTATTTTTGAATTTCCAAAAATGCGGATATAAGGTGTAAAATATTTCAAGAAGTTGTTTATTTTTCAAAATAAAAATTATAGAAAATTTCTATAAATTAAATTAAAAATATGTCTTAGAAATCTCGTCCAAATTCAAAATAAATAATTTATTATAATTAAATTATCGTTATTGTTTACAACGATTCCATAGCGAGTTTGTGTAAATTTGATTTGGACATAACTCACAATTTACAAGATCAAATCTCGATTTTTCTCTTCCAATTAGAAAAATATCGTTCAAAGATTCGAACGTTTCTTGTTTCATAGAAATCCGAATTATAACGGATCCTATATGCGCAGTTGAAGTTCAAATCGAAATATTACGAACTACCACGACATTACGGGCTCGTTTTAAATTATATTATAGTTATACGTTCACATTCGTTATTATAAATAAATTTATTATTATAATTCAATTCTAAACTGAATTAAATCTTATCAATAATCCAATTCACAAAATATTGTGAATTCCACTATTTCCAACTATTTCAGAATTAAATATATTATTCAACTATTTATATCAATTAAATATTCAATATTATTTAATTAAACGACCATTTAAATCTCTAAATCACTATTTAAATAATTAAATAAATTAATTATCATACCGTAAAAATACGGGATGTTACAATGTTTTATTCAACATTTAAATCCAATGCGCTCGGAATTTTATCCAAGTAGATTTTAGTCAAGTTATCTTAATTTTATTCAATCCAATTGAAATCGACAGAAACTTGGGGGTTCTGGTTGAAACAACTATGCTATATAGTCCCAGGTCAATATTTGTTTCTAATTTGTTAGTTCTCATGGTCAATCTTTGAATGAAGATAAGATTTATTAATGGTTGTGTTTCTTCTTAGGCAAAGTTTGGGAAACGATGTAGGTCGATTTACACTCAGATAACGTTGAGAATATTTAAAAGTAAGTAATAATTGTAGATTTATATGAAAAATATTAAGTTTTATAAATAGGAAATTATTTACTATATATGAAAAAAAAATTAAAAAGTAAGTAATAACTGCTGAAATGCCAATAGCTCGTTGGAAGGTCGACAATTCATTTTGATATTTATAGTAACATGAATTAAATAAAGTAACAAAAACTGTAATAGGTAATTTCAGTGTTTCAAAAAGATATCATTTAGAAAAACATAATTATTTCACTTTCATACTACTATAAGTAAGAACAAAGTGAGATGTAGGGCATGAGAAATTCGATGTATAAATAGAAAAAAAAAATCTTTGAAGTACCTCTAGATTCCCAACGGGATAAAAAAGTTTTTTTTTGGGTGCATTTGGCACCACAAGTGATTCAAATATGTCATCAGCTGTCTTTGGTGGCAGCTCCAATGTGTCGTCACTGGTTGTCTCTTGAAGTGATGTTAGTTTCGTTGTGCAAGCTCTCGTGAAATTGTCCTATTATAAAATAATTATTTTTAGCAGTGCTCAAACATGTTTTCCTTAAAAAAAAATATTACTTACGTAAAATGTTGCCACTTTAAGATCTATACAAGTAGGTGGAGTGGAGTCATCCTTATTACGCGCTGCAGCTTTGGTGTGAGTACGCTCAAATACCTCAAGCACACGAGCATGCCTACCATGCTCCTTACTCGAAAATATTTTTTATTATTTTGGCATTCTTTGAAGTCAAAGTAAATAAATATAGTAGTGAAGAACAAAATTATTACCAATCTTTTGGTATTCTCCTGTGTAGAAACAAATTTACAACTATGCAATGTCGGAGTACAATTTCTATTGGTTGAGCCTTTCTTTAATTTCTCGTTAACTTCTCGAAGATCCCAGTATTGTAGTCATTTGTCCCTAGTAGCTTGACTCATGAAGATTGGTTTTCAATTTTTCCCTTTATATCACTAACCATATCCAAATATCTTTTGTTAGCCTTTGTTTTCCAATGTTTTCTTATAGTCTCTATTTGATAAGCATCATAACCATATACTTGACCCTGTAATGTATGATATTTGCTACATATAATGCATTCAAATAATATAATCAAAGCTTGTTACTATCAATAAATTATAGAAGCTGAACAATTATTTAAATGATGGTAATTTTTTGTAGCTTACTTGCTAAAATTAGATATGCACACACCCTACATAAACATAAATAGCGAAATGCAACAAATGGTTGATAATACAACAATATTATGGAGAAAATAGTGTGTTATTGATGCAGAAATATTATTGCAGCGTAGTTTTAGTTGCCACTTACCCCACTTCAATGTCAGTAGTACCACTGCCCCCATCTTATACATAAAACTCTTGATTGTGTGCTAGTACATTTTCTACTATGAATAACCCCAACCAAAGCTTCTACCTGCACATTGAATGTCTTGAGGCAACGAAACTTTTGTAACAATTTAAATGTAAAGTTTACGGATAAAATAAAATATTTATAGATTATAATTAATACTTCCAAAAAAAATTTAAACACACTGATGCTAGTTGTTTAGTTTGAAACTAAACGCAAGTCGATTTGGTGGGGTAAGGGAGCATGTTTTTCTTGTTGAACATGGGTTCATCGGCAACTAAAAATAAGCACAAAACGTGAGTTCATCGGCAACTAACAATAAGCACAGAAGCCCAAAAAACTGCATAAGCAAGACTGGTAAAAAGACTGCTTATTTAACAATACTGAAACGATTCGTAATTGATTTTCCAAAGGTACAAAATGGATTGGGCTCTATAGACTTACAACAACATCAAGTAGGAGTGCTTCATGCTTACAAGAGCATCTCTGTCCACTTCCTGTTCAGTCGATATATTCAATGTTTTATAAAGGTTGAATTTAGCTGAATATTTCGAGATCAATTCCAAATTCAAAATTGATCACGAAAGTTTATAAATCACATCCTCCCATTAATATGTTACTCCAATGTCAAGATTACATCCAGATGGTTCCCTCGTATTCGTCTTATGTTTCCTTTTCAGCCTGCACTGTGGGAGGTTTATTAGAAGCAACTAAAGGAATGTGAATCATGTATGAGCAGAATGCAAAACTTAAACAATGGTTGTGCAATGAAAAAACCTCAAATGTTTGCATTTTGTTTAAGACCTAAAGGCTTGGTACCATCAAACAAGTCACCGAAGCAGAAGTCTCAGAGAAAATTTATTTCAGAAGGGTGCCACCGGGCATTTATAAGAGGGTTGAGCATGTCTCATACTTCTGGTATTACTTGCTACCATAATTTTACCTTATTTTACATGCTCGTATGATATAGCATAGAAAATAGCACGAGTCAAACCCGAAGTCCTCCTTTAGGGCAATCCCTAATATCTTTCATGAACATTTCCGTGGTATACTATGCTCTATGTCTTATAATTTATTTGCACCCTCCTTGGTACTAGTTGAATTTTTAAATGGTATAAAACATTTTCTATAACTGGTTATTTTGAGAAGCAAAATGCAAAAAATACAACACTCTTATATACGGTGCATAATTGGAAAGAACTTCGATCAAAATCTATCAATATTGTTTTATAAAGTTGATAACAACGACATTAGCTTGGGGTTTTCCCTTGATCTATTTAGCAGTGTTCGTGTATGCATGTACATGTCAATAATTTGTGTCAAAACTTGACTTGATGGTAATTTACAAACCTTATGGGCTAAGAAATTTCACCTTTATTCTAAGCCTTTATGGAATATAGCAGAAAATAGAAGAAAAAAGTATAAAAAAAAAAAAAAAAAATCTTTATTTTATATAAAACCAAACAATTAGAGTTCTTTTATTTTAATGTTCAGATCATTTATATTTAAAAAAAAATATTTAATCTTATGTAACAAAACCATAGAATATCGTGATTTATGTATCCATATTTGACTTAGCGTGTGTAACGAAAATAGTTTCAAATACTATAAATAGCCCAAAAAACTGCATAAGAAAAACTGGTAAAAAGACCACAGCTTATCACCAAGAATTGTAACATTTAATACAACAAGACAAAGTATAATGGTTTCATTTAACATATAGTAAAATTGATCCAGGCTCAGTAGAGATTGCACATACGCATGACCTTATATGCTTTTTTCAATATTTCTAGCAACAACTAAAGGGCAATAAATTTATATTTTGTAGCAGTACCACCAATGCATTAAGAATTAATGAGAAGATTAAATATTTAAAAGAAATTAATGTAGCAGAACCTTTGTTAATGAGTATTCCAAACTGTGATTTACCACCCTAATTCAGCTTGGTCCTATAAGTAGAGATATCGATGATGCTTTAACTGCAAATACCAAAAGTGAAAGTTTAGCTTAAGTTAGTAAGGACTCAGATTATTAGTCTATAGTCTGGTTGTAATGTAGATAAATATTTAAAATAGTAAGGACTCAGATGATTGGCTGCCAAAAGTGAAATTCTAGAAAATGCAAATACCAAAAGTGAAAGCTTAGCTCAAGTTTATTCTTTTCTTTTTGGCATAAGTTAATTTAGCACATGAAAACAAGAAGAAGAAAAAAACATGACAAACAATCTCAAGCTTCATTAACATCTGATTCATTAACTTCCAAACATAAAATGCAGTTAGCATACACTAAAAATTCTGAAGGAGGTAAAAACAGAATGAAAATAAAATTGGTTCCAATTTTTTATATAAAATAGATCCAAATGAAAAACATAATTGTATTAGTCATAGAATATCATCGTCATTCTTCATTAACATCTGATTCTTCATTGTCGGTGCTTTCATTTTCACTCTCATAGTCTACCACTATATTATCATCTTCTTCATTCTCATCAAATGCTTCTATAACATGAACGCCATCATTAAGTGGTCTGAAATCAGCTTTATTGTCCATAATGAATTCATTGATTAAATCTAAGTCTGCTTGATAAGCTTGATCATCCAAAACATTTGTGTCAAACTATACCTAGCTTTTGTATTACATATAGCACGCCAATCATTTTTCTTACTCTGATCCGATGGATATGTCCCATAATAGACTTGAATTGCTTGTGTTGCCAACATAAATGGATCGTAGGCCTTATACTTGGATTTATGATTTACTTCAATAAGATTGTACAATAGATACACGTTGATTACAATTTTAGGTATATTGTCAAATCAATGACATTTGAATAGGAAAGTTTTCTTCTCTGGATCAATAGAGTATGTTACCTCATAAATTTCCTTTAAAATACCATAATAATCTTGCATATGCACTTCTGGGTCATTACTACCTTTAAGACACACACCACTGTTATAAGTTGACTTTCCATAACCATACTCTTTTGTTTGAAATTTAAACCATTAAGGAAAAAAGTTTTGCATTTTCTCAATTCATTTCTAGGCACAAATTCTAAAAATTTAATCTTTTATCCATCACATTATTAACAAGGTCACATACCTTTTAATAAAACAAGCTTAAATTAATATGTATCTAAATGAATGTAATGCAGGTCTAATTAAACGCTAGCTGGAATTTTATTATGTTAATCTTGCAAAATTGAGAAACCAGACACTAAAATTGGATGCAAGTGGAATATCAGGATTCACTTCCTCAAAAATACTGCAAAAGCATCAAAGTATGTTAGATGCTTATATTTTGAAAGCAAAATAATGAAATTATATTTAAATTTACCTTATAAAAGGTTCTACTTCTTTGCAGTTAAGAAGTATGTAATTTCAGGCAGCATGGTACTCTTCATCGTTCAACCAATGTTTTTTCCAACCACCATAAGGGCACCTTTTTTCTTAAATACGGATAATGTGCAATCATTGGAAATTTCCTCTATGTTAGGATCATTACGGGAGATAGAGCTGTTCATTTTTTTTACATGATCCTCAAAATAATAAGAAAAGAATGTTGTCGCTCTTTGCATGATGTAGGCATTACAAATTGATCCTTCCAAACATGCTTTATTAGTCACTTTTTTCTTCAAGTGCCTTATGTACTTAATGTAACATTATAAGAGAACTTGAAAATTAATAATATACATTTATATATATTAACCTGATATGAATTTATAAACAACCTTTTGAACGGATACATTCATCCACATTGAACAGGTCCTCGCATTTTGGCTTCAAAAGGATGATGTATTGGAAGATGCTCCATTACATTAAATAAACTTGCAGGAAATATTCTCTCCAACTTGCATATTAATTCTGGTATGATCTTCTCAAACATACCAATTCGTTCCAATGTTAGTGTTCTTGTGCATAACTCTTTGAAAAAGAGATTAAGCTTTGTTATAACACATCAAACTTTATGCGGAAGCAGCTCCTTGAAAGCAATTGAAAAAAGGTTCTCCAAAATAAATGACAAACATGATTTTTCATTCCATTCATTCTCATGCTATTTAAATCAATACATCTACGTAAATTTGAAGCAATACCATCGGGAAATCGTAAGGTTTCAATCCACTTCAACAGAAATCTACAACTTTCTCGACTTAGCTCGTAACATGCTTTAGGTTTAAAATTACCGCTTTCTTCATTCAACTCAAGTTCGGGACATTTGCAATAAAGTCGAATATCATATCTTGATCTCAAATTGTTTTTTGTTTTACCTTTCACATTGAGAACCGTATTGAATACATTTTCAAAAACATTTGTTTCATTATGCATAACATCGATATTATGATGAAGTAGTAAATTTTTCCAATATGGAAACTCTCAAAATATGCTTTGTGTGCACCCGTTATGATTCAAGCTTTAGCCTTCAATTGTGAAATTTAATCCATTTGGATTATTGTATATCTTTGGAAAGTTTTGCGCGCGGTCATAAATTTCTTCACTAGAACACATAGGTGGTGGTTCAACGGTTACTATTATGTTTCTTCGAAAATCTTCCTTGTTTTATCTACATGGATGATCAATGTCTAAAAATCAATGATTGCAATCAAAATAAGACATTTTCCTCCATTTTCTAAACGAAACGACGATGTCCACTCCATGCAATATGGGCACGCTAATCTACCGGTCGTACTCTAACTAGGTTGCATACTGTATGCTGGGAAATCACTAATAGTCCATAATAAAGATGCACGCTTGATAAAATTATTCTTCTTTGACACATCGTAATAAGAACTCCATCAGTCCAAAGGGGATTCATCTCATCAATTAGCGGTTGCGAATATACATTTATGCCTTGTTTAGGATCTCTAGGCCTAGGAATGATTAAAGTTAAGAACATATAAGGATTTTTAATAAACATCCGAGCTGAAAAATTATACGGTGTCAGAATAACTGGCCATGAAGAATATTGTTTTCCAAATTGGTCAAATGGTGCGAATCCATCTGTACACATGCCTAATCTAACATTATGTGCCTCTTTTGCAAAGTCAGGATATGTTCTATCAAAATGTTTCCACTCTTCTCCATCTAATGGATGACATAACAATCTCTCATTATAATTTCGAACGGCGTGCCAACTCATGTGAAGCGGTTGCTATAGACGCATACATCCTTTGTAACCTAGGAACAAGCGGCAAGTAATGCAACCTAGTGTATGGAACATCTTTTGTTTTATTTTTCTTTCCCTTATATCGTTCGGCAGAACAATATTTACAACTTCTAAGCTTCTTATCATTTTTCAAAAATAGCATACAACCATTTCGACATGTATCTATTTTTTGATATGGCAAACCAAATGCAGTTACCAACTTCTTCATCTTATAATAACTTCCCCCCAAGACATTATAAGAAAGCAATATCTCCTTACTAGCTTTGAGATACTCATCAAATTCATTTTCTGAACTATTATATTTTGCTTTAATTGCAATATATCTAGAAGTTGCAGATAATTTTGTATAAGTTTCACAACCATTCCACAAAGGTCGATTCGCAGCGTGTAATAAATCAAAAAAAATTCTTTACTTCTACATTAGGAGGTCCACATATAAACCTCTCTCTGGCATATTGTGGAGGTGTGGACCTGCGACATCATAAACCATGGCTTCCATCCTATTTTCTTTGTTATAACTCTCATTATGATCAAAAATATTAATCTCATTGCCGTTAGTGCTAGTTGTACAGGTAAATTCTCCTTGAAATGTCCATAACTCATAATCAAGTATAAAACCATATTTGCATAAATGACATTAAACGATATCACCATCCCAGAGAGCTTCATTTTTACATTTTTTGCAAGGACATCTAATTTCTTGATCTCTAAATTCTCTATAAGCAAAATTTACAGAAACATCAATACCCTTGAAAAAGTCCTCCGAAATTACACCTTGTCCATCTTTTCGCTTGTACATCCGAGTATGATCATTCATATAATCCATTTCAACTGCATTGAATAATGTTGTAGAAATATCTAATACGCTTCTTTATGAATAAATTAATCCAAGTACTATATATTTATTCATATGATTATGACTTTTTGATGGAGTTTAGAATTCATATGTACCAAATGTATAATGAAATTTTGATGATGTCCATCCGATTCAGTAAACATCGTAGCTTGCTTTTTCTATAGGCATTGTTAATAATTTTTCATTTTCAACTTTGAGAAAAGTACTAAACATTTTGTGCAAGGCATTTTCGACTTGGAAATTGACAAATTTACAACCAACTAATTCTATAATCTACTTGCTTGACATAACATATTTACAGCCAACTAATACCACGTTTGTGATGTACACCATGATATATAAAGCAAACAAAACATTTTTTTAATAACACTACCATGAAGTATCAAAATAGAAAAGAAAAATGGGAAGTTGTATTTTCTAACAACAGCGAACATATAGACCCAGCTAATTGTATATACAACGTGCTTCGGATGTATAGCACCAAAATTAACATCTATAACAAAAGTTAACGTATGGACCTCAAGGTTAACATTTATAGTAGCAGTTAGTATTAACAAAAAAAACTCATGTTTCAAAACTGAGCATTACACAATAAACAATTAGAAAATTTAACATTTGACTTTTAATGTATACAGTATCTGACCATGAATGATATAATTTTTTTTGCTTTGGGTTGCAAAATCAAAACGTTTACACTAAGCCATATGTACAAATCTGGGTTGCAAATTCAAAGATGTAACTTCTGAATTCCAAAAAAAATTCCAAACGATATCTAAACTATATGTACTAGGTTGCAAATTAACCTTAAAAATGGGAGGAAAAAAATGAAATGCAATTTTAGAAAAAAATATAATGAATAAACTTACATAATCGATGACATTTACATAACCGCAAAAAAATCAAAAAGAAATCGCAAAAAAAAAAAAGGGATCGAAGTGAATTACCGAACCTTCCCCCAGAAATTGAGTTTGGAATTTGTTGCCTTAGTCGGAATCGGAATTGGAGTTACCGAACCCTCACCCCCGAACGATATTGCGAATTGGTAGCAAACGAAATTTATTTAGGGTTTAGGATAGAGAGTGGGAAACAAGAAAAAGCAGAGGGACGGCAGAAATGAAAAGAGACAGTGGCAAATAGCGATTGAAAATTAGGAGGGCAAAAACAAAATAAGGAGCGAAAGCAAAAAAAACTTACCGTGTTTACAATTGTTTTTGGAATTATTAGAAACTATCAGAACCCATCAACATGCTACTTTAAAAACAACGTATTAACTATATATTTTTTTTAAAAGAAATATGTATCGCGTACGGTTTATTTTTTAATTAAAAAAAGCCAAAAAAATTTCGAGTGCCATGCACCCGAACCTGTACCTAAGTGCAATGTCCCCGTATTTTGGTTTCGGAACTCAACTAAAAGACAGTATATTTTATCCACTTTTATCGTCATGTAACCGACTGAGAAACAAGGTATCAAACAACAATTGTTAGATTGTCAAAGTTAACTCAAATGCAGTACATTTAAAATTTTATATTTTAATTATTGGTATATTTCTAAAGAAAAAGTTTATAAAAATAAATATTAAATATTGTAGTCAATTATAGTTGTTAAATATATTTTTTAAATAATGAATTTTCCTTTTCGGTATCAAAGATTGTTTATTAATCATTAATTATTAAAAAGTATTTATTAAATATTAAATATTAGTCTTAATTTTCAATAATTTTTTTATAATTAATGATTAATAAGAACTTATGGTTAACCACATAAAGATCAATTAATGAATTAGCTCTCTAGAGAGCTAATTCATTAATTGATCCTTATGAAGTTAACCATAAGTTCTTATGGAGAGAGCTAATTCATTAATTGATCCTTATGAAGTTAACCATAAGAACTTATGGTTAACTTCATAAGGATCAATTAATGAATTAGCTCTCTAATTATTATTAATTAATATTATTTATTACTCAATAATACTAATTATTTTCTTGTGATTATTGACTATATAAAAGTAATTATCGAACAATAAAAAAATCACATTGTAATTAATTATTAATTATTAAACATGTTGATAATTAAAAAATAACACTAAAGCATCCTTTACAAAATAACATAAATAACTCTTGCGAATACATCGGAATTGTATTGCAAGATACCTTCGAAACGTATCCGTCGGCATTCTGTCTCCATTAGCAATGGAAAATAACAGAGGAAATTATTTCTTGATAAATTGACGCAAATTGCAGCGAATTAGTAAGGGATAGAACAAGGCGACGGTGATAAATAAAAAGAAAATTGAAAAAATAAGAAACTGTCCCTTATAGATCTCATGGAAATCCATCGCAAATTAGCGACGAAAATTTTCGATTCTAAAATTTGACTCAAAATTAGTGTTTTCTTATAGTGATATTAATGTTACTCCTGGAGCTAACGTTGGCAATTGACCACCATTTGATATATCCGCAAAATAGATATCTTTTTAAAAAAAAAAAAAAAAAATCTAAGGTTACATATGCTACATTAAGTTTACATTGTTTCTACTTGATATATAACAAAAATGTATGTATGTATGTATGATTAATTCGAATCAATACATTGATAGTATATTCTTAGTCTCAAGTTTATTTATATCTAAAATTAAATTTAATGTAATTTATACTTTTTTTATTACCTCCATTTTCTCTTAAAGTACCCTATAATTTTTTTAAATAAAATTCGACATAAAATATGTTTTAGCAGATAATTTTATATTTTATACTAAACACCTTAGCGGTCGGTTTCCCCACCATTGTGTGGTAATACTAGTACATTATATTCTTTTATTCTGTATTGTATTATTTGGGCTGCGGCCTATTTAGCCTGTTATGGGTATTATATATAACCCAACAATATGTAACATCTTTACTAATAATCGGAACAGGTTTGGTGTCACACTTTTCTAGTGTACACTTGAACTGACGAAAATGCCCTTTACTTAATTATTCTTCCACAATTAAAAGGAAGAGGCAATGAATGTCATTTAACTACATTAACATTTCCTAGAACTGTTACATTTGTTCAAAACCCATATTCAGCATAAATTTATTCAATTAATGCCCTTTAATCAATTCAATCAAATCTTAATAGATGCACTACAAATTTCATCCGTGCATCAAAAGCCAATTTGAATATAAAAGGAATCTTTCGGCGCTCAAGATATTAAATCCAAAAAATTAGCGTTGGTGCATACTTATTAAATGCCATCACGTCATTTACATGAAATCAAAATTTATATTACACTTATTTTCGAAAAATATATTATATCTTTACTAATAATCTGAATAGGTTTGGTGTCACACTTTTCTAGTGTACACTTGAACTGACGAAAATGCCCTTTACTTAATTATTCTTCCACAACTAAAAGGAAGAGGCAATGAATGTCATTTAACTACATTAACATTTCCTAGAACTGTTACATTTGTTCAAAACTCATATTCAGCATAAATTTATTCAATTAATGCCCTTTAATCAATTCAATCAAATCTTAATAGATGCACTACAAATTTCATCCGTGCATCAAAAGCCAATTTGAATATAAAAGGAATCTTTCGGCGCTCAAGATATTAAATCCAAAAAATTAGCGTTGGTGCATACTTATTAAATGCCATCACGTCATTTACATGAAATCAAAATTTATATTACACTTATTTTCGAAAAATATATTATATCTTTACTAATAATCGGAATAGGTTTGGTGTCACACTTTTCTAGTGTACACTTGAACTGACGAAAATGCCCTTTACTTAATTATTCTTCCACAATTAAAAGGAAGAGGCAATGAATGTCATTTAACTACATTAACATTTCCTAGAACTGTTACATTTGTTCAAAACCCATATTCAGCATAAATTTATTCAATTAATGCCCTTTAATCAATTCAATCAAATCTTAATAGATGCACTACAAATTTCATCCATGCATCAAAAGCCAATTTGAATATAAAAGGAATCTTTCGGCGCTCAAGATATTAAATCCAAAAAATTAGCGTTGGTGCATACATATTAAATGCCATCACGTCATTTACATGAAATCAAAATTTATATTACACTTATTTTCGAAAAATATATTATATTATACCTTTTATTGTCATAAATATTGATGCCCTTTCCATATACAACAATGTACGTACTTCTATTGGGTGTTGTTATTGATACTCCAACTATTGTTAGGGGGAGGTCATTTTTTAAAAACACTCCACTCTTTGAAAAATTGTTAAGGAGCTACATTAACATATTATTTCACACTACTCAATATTCCTGGATTGCCCTTTCAAACTAGATTAAAAAAAACTTATTCGACAAGGGAAACCAAATTAAAATAAGCAGTTCATCATCACTGCACCGAATGCAGCACGTAATCAATTATGTATGTATTCGAAAGTGATATTTCGAAATTTAATAATCATTTCGGTGCGTTGCCTTCGTAATTATAAAATTCGGCATATTTATGTCAACAAAAAAAAAATCGATCCTATTCCTCCACGCTTATTCTTTAGGGTTTTAAAAAAAGTCGATATATGTGAATTGAAAAAAAAAATATGGCCCTTGCAATCTTTGTTAAGGTAAAATTACCTTGATTTATTAAGGGGCTAAATGGGTAATAAGGTAAATTTACTTTTATTTGTTAAGAGGCTACTTTTCTCATTGGTACTCCCCTTAACAATTTTTAAAAAAATAAAAAATTGGTCTTCCCTTAACAATATTAGGAGTGTCAATAACAATGCCCCTTATATTATACATTTTATTATTACTAAATGCCAACACATTTTCCATGTATAATTTTATTAGTAATGGTCTTTCCATGTACATTAGTTAATTTGTGGTGATAACATATAAAACAAAAAAAATTCAAAAAATGCATGTAGGTCAAACCAGAAAAGCTTTTAAAGGTCAAAATAATATATCATATTATACCTTTTATTATTACAAATATTGATGCCCTTTCCGTATACAACAATGTTTGTACTTCTATTGTACCAAAAAATTGTAATAATAATTAAGTACAAACATTATTTTGACCTCTAAGCCTTCTACCACCTTTTTCATTTTCTAACATGATTGGAAGGAGTTTGGTGATTTTGGTTGGAGTCGTGCTGAGGAGTGCGATGGTAGCAGGGAAGATTTGTTTCCAGTAGTAATTGTGATGAGGTGGATTCATTTAGGATGTGGCCATTTGTGCTGGTGGGGGAGGCCACAGTGACGTTCTTGGGGTGGTCAATGGCAAGGAAGGTGATGATCAGCTCGGTGACATTTTAACGTTTGCAGATGGGGAAGATGATCCGGTAGAAGGCTTAGAGGCCGGAGGAGCTATGTTTTGTTGTGCATTTTTTTATTAGTCAAATCAGATTTAATACCTTATAAAACGTATATGGACCATTATTAAATTGTATTTAGAATTTGACGTATTAACATTTTTAAATTAAAATGGAAAGCATTTAATTTCCTTCATCGTCAATTTCCACGTTCTCCACAAAAATAAAGGAAATTCAGCCAAATTAAACAAAATCTTCTAAACACGCTAATAAAGGAAAGTTGGCTGAATCCCCACAAAAATAAGGAGGTATTTATTTTTTGACTTTTTTCGGATACTCAAATCTCCACAAAAATAGCACAATAGAATATCTTATCACCCGTTAAATACCAATTGTAATCCCCGATTCTCTCTTCATTTTTCGCTAATCTTTATTGTTCACTTCTCATGGCTACTAGTGCTATGGTTTGAAGCTTCAGGTTAGATTGTGTAGGTCATAAAAACTTTCTTTTTGGTATGTTATTATATATAAACATATGTACTGTCTTATTTATAGGTATATTTTGTATTCAAATTAGTACTACTACGCCTACCACCATAACTCAGGTACTTACTACTTCATACGTTGATGATATACTTTATACCGTCAAGAAGTTTTCCTAACGTTGTGTTTTTTGAAGCTGGAGCGTCTTTGTTGTTTGGATTTTTGCCTGCTGTTCTCTTTTTTTTTTCCGGCAAAAAATCTTGTGCCTTCTCTTTCCTTCTACATTGGACAATCATTTTCCGGAGTTCGAAATTAGCGATGGACTGGGCCGAAAGCAGCATATACTTTCATCTACTTACTCAAGGGGTCGAAAAGGATGGTTGGAGCTGGAGTATCTTCTTTTACTGGCTCACAAAAATCTAAGATTTCTTCCTACCTTTTTCCTTTAGTTGGAATTGGTTCCAATTTATTGATATCTTTGAGGACTAAGAAATACTCCTCTGGATTGGTTGTCTTTGAGGATCAAAAGCCACATTTTTCTGAGAGAAGCAATTGAGATTGTGAACATTTGACAATCTAATTATCTGTTATTCTTACAGTTTCATGATGATGAAAGTTAAGATTACTCACAAACCCTGAGCATAGATTAAACTTGCATTGATCTTAGATTTATACCATTGATTTTAGATTTTGTCTTTTTAAAACTTTATTTCTGTATGCGTTGACCCATAAATAACGAGTCAATAACAATCCACGAGCTATTAATGTTTGTACTTCTATTATACCAAAACATTGTAATAATGAGTCAATAACAGTTTAACAGAGTCAAGTTTAAAAAAATTACGGAGTTTTAAACTATAACTGCTGTGCATAGAAGCAACTGTAAAGCATGGCACTATAGGTTATTATTCTCATATAATGTTAGCATTTAGTGATAAAAAAATTGAAACACTATTTTTTTTTTCAATACGAGAACAGCCTTGGTTGAAATTTCATAAATATGAACTATTGTACCAAAACCAAATTATCCAACATGAAGGATTGAGTTGATATACCACAGCGCTCAAAAACTAAGTTCAGAACAATATAATGAGAATAACTTGGAAAATAATAATAAAAGGCAATTAATCAAATAAACCGAGGAGATGAAAGATTCAACATAAACTATATTCAGAGTAGGCATTAAAATGTGAAACTGAAATATTATGCTCCCATGTTTATATCGAAAAATTAGTTGTACAAAAGATTATGCAATTGACATACTTCCCATGCTACTTATATTAAAATGCAAATGTTGCATAGATTATTGTATTCACAATCTAGTGGAAGTGTTGCTGTAGAGCTTACAAGATCACTAACCAAAGTAAAATGTTGCTTAATGCATGCTTCTTATTTTTGACTATAAACAAACCTGTCACAATTGATATAGCGAAAAAGAAGCTGCTCATGTTATAGGACTAAAATGGATTAGCCAGATATAAAACAAAAATTGATCTTTGTCTTGCTGTAGCCAGGTGTGGCAAAATTAGAAGCTATAAAATCACTCGTCAAAGATTAAAAGAAAGTAGAATTTATAAGCAGAACAAACATAATCTATGACAAAATAAATAGAAAAAGGTATGTGTAGGTTTCCTGAAAACAAACACCAATGGACTGTTGGGGTGTCTGTGTGTGTGTGTTTGTATAAAGTTTTCAGTATATAGAATACTGACAAAACAAGGAACATAGCAGTTTTCTATTTCTGATTTTCTGCTCCTTTTTTTTCTCTTTATCTCAAAACACCATTACAAACTTCTCCTTTTATAATAGGAGAATACAAACCAACATACATGAATAGATACATCATTTTTAGTTCCATGAATTTATTCTCACATATTAAAATGCAACTTTTAGACTATTACTAAAACCGAAGAGTTAAGTTTAGTCAACATATTCCTCCCTTAAACTAACTCTTTTCGATCTTTCATGCCCATTAGCCTTTTGTAAGTATCAAACAAAGTTCTGGGTAATGGTTTAGTGAGCACATCAGCTATCTGGTCACGACTAACAACATGACGTAAATGCACATTCTTTTCTTTTTCATGTTCCCGAATAAAATGGAATCGAACATCAATATGTTTGCTCCTTTCGTGATGTACTGGATTCTTGGCAAGCTCAATTGCAGATTTGTTGTCAATTCTAATGCAGTTGATCTTTGCTGTGGGATCCTCAATTCTCCAAGTAACCTTCTTAGCCATATAGCATGACAAACATAGTAAGAGGCTGACACATATTCTGCCTCACAAGTTGATAACGAAACTATAGGCTGTTTCTTGGAGTACCATGTAAAAGCTGTATCTCGCATAAAGAACAAGTATCCAGACGTGCTTTTACGATCATCCACGTCTCCACACCAATCACTATCAGAATATCCCACCAAGTTGTAGTCAGCTGTTCTAGAATAAAACAATCCCAGTGACTTTGTTCCTTGAATATATCTTAGAATCCTTTTGATTGCTTTCCAATGTGACACTTTTGGATTCTCCATATATCTTCTTACTATTCCAACACTATATGCAATGTCAGGTCTTGTGCACGTAAGATATCTCAAGCTTCCAACCAGACTTTGATATAAATTTGCATCCACCGAAGCTCCTCAATCAAAATTTGAAAGTTTTGTTCCCAGTTCCGTGGGTGTTGCTACTGGATTACAGTGCTCCATTCTGGATTTCTTCAAAATACTATTGGCATATGCTTCTTGGGATATAAACATGTCTGACTTATCTTGCTTCACTTCAATGCTAAGAAAATATTTCATTAAGCCCAAGTATGTCATCTCGAACTCTTTGGCCATCTCCTTCTTAAAATCTTTAATCATATCTTCATTGTTTCCCATAAAAATAAGATCATCAACATAAAGTGCAACAAGTAATAAATTACCTTGCCTTTATTTGATATACAAAGCAGGTTCATATGGACATTGTATGAATCTGTTCTTCTTGAAATAGGTGTCTATCCGGGTGTTCCATGCTCGAGGCGCCTGTTTCAAACCATACAACGCCTTATACAACTTTAACACCATTCTTTCTTGTCCTGCTTTTACATATCCAGGAGGCCGACTCACGTACACTTCCTCTTCGAGCATGCCATTCAAAAATGCGGATTTCACGTCCATCTGATAAATGGGCCATTTATATATCAAACAACAGGTGAGGTGCACCTGGTGTGTTTGGTGGCAGATGCAGAAAATGTTAATTTTGAAGAAGCAATAAAAGAACAAAAGTGGAAAGCTGCAATGGATGAATATGGTAAATTTAGAGAGGACAATTTTCAAAAAGCTCCGATACCACTTTGTTGGGTGTGTGTGTGTGTGTGTTTTTGTATAAAGATTTCAGTATATAGAATACTAACAGAACAAGGAACAGAGCAGTTTTCTATTTCTAATTTTTTGCTCCTTTTTTTTCCTCTTTATCTCAAAATACCATTACAAACTTCTCCTTTTATAATAGGAGAATACAAACCATCATATATGAATAGATACATCATTTTTAGTTCCATGAATTTATTCTCACATATTAAAATGCAACTTTTAGACTATTACTAAAACCGAAGAGTTATGTTTAGTCAACACGGACTAACAAATCTATCAAATGAAAAAACTATAATTGCAATGCATAAGTAATAGGAGAACGATAGACCGTTCAAATATCTTTCCTTTCTTAGCTTGTTCACTGACGTGGTACGCGACGGTTCGGCTTGAGTTATAGGGTCTTCATTTGCGTGAAAACAAACAATAGCAATTTTGTAAGCATTGTACACGCACTTAGAATTGTAAGCAAATAAGAAGGAAAATGATATAAAGAAGTTTTGCAGCCAGGATGAATTTTTTTTTTTAAATTAATCAAGTTTGATATATTGACTCTGAAGTGTGATAGATCGTTTTGTTTCTCCAAATTAGTAAAGAAAATGAAATATATAAAACACACACACACACACAAAGTTATCTGGTAGATATAAAATTCGACAAATATTCTCGTATATTATTTTTGATATAATTGGATTATAAACGTGGCAAGGTACAAAAATGATTCAACAATACAAAATTTAAATTGCATTCTGCATCGTCATATATTTCTACTAAATCGGGTTTAACTAAGAGCATCTCCAATGCTAAACAATGTTATTTCGCGATATATCGATGTGGCATGGGTACTTACACAATTTTAAACTTATTCTACTCCACAATACAACAAGATAAAATTATTTTCTCCAATGTAAACATTTTAATGCATTGAAATTTGTCTAAATGGAAAAAAATTAGTGGTGATTATCCTTTCACAATGTGTATTACAATGTCTAGTAGTAGACATTTCAATTCACAATGTCTACCAAAAATCATATCACATCATACTCTACATTTTTATTACTTCACCATTGGAGATTAAAAATTAAACCATAATGTCTGATGTCTATGTGACATTCAGTTTACATTGAAAATAGAAGTGCGTTGGAGATGCTCTAACTCAACTGTAGCTTCTATTGTGAATAATATGGTGGGCAAATAACCATAGTAGCAAAGAACTTACTTCTAACTTCAAATATATGTGTGTGAGTTAGGCCTGAACTTGTGGCAGCCAAATGGCTGAACAAATTCTTGTAGGTTATATTATTTGTAGGAATGAAGTAGTAATGATAATGACCATAATATCGGAGCCGTGGAGTATATGCAATAAGAATCGATTGAAGTGGGAAAACACAAACTTAGAATATGTGATTTGTTAGCTGGACAAAGAAGCAAAGGTTTAGGAGCTTAATGTTGTATGAGCACTGAGAAATGAGAATGAACGATATATCAATCTATAATCCGCCGTGAACTTAGCTTCAAAAAATGGATGTGCAAATCAAAGCAAAAGCTATTGTTGTATAACTTTCAAATGGTCATAGGTTATAAATCATCAACAATAGATCAATCGTTTTAGGAAAAAAAGACGAAAAGGACGAGTAACATAGAGGATAAAGTGCGGAAACACAGCAGTCGACAAAATTTAAATGGAATTGAGTTCAATACAAAGTTAGCAGACCATGAGAAAAAATTATAGGATGAGGCCCAAAATGAAATCATTGCTCAAATCAGGTAAAGTAGTAATAATTGCTCACTGAAAATCTAAATTAACAACTGTTTAACAGAGTCAAGTTTTAAAAAAATACGGAGTTTAAACTATAACGACTGTGCATAGAAGCAACTGTAAAGCATGGCACTATAGGATATAATTCTCATATAATGTTAGCATTTAGCGATAAAAAAATCAAAACACTATTTGTTTTTTGTTTTTTGTTTTTTTCAAATACGGAAAAGCCTTGGTAGAAATTTCATAAATATGAACTATTATACCAAAACCAAATTATCCAATATGAAGGATTGAGTTGATATACCTCAGTGTTCAAAAACTAAGTTCAGAACAATATAATGAGAACAATTTGGAAAAATAAAATAAAAGGCAATTAATCAAATAAACTAAGGAGATGAAAGATTTAACATAAATTATGTTCAGAGTAGGCATTAAAACGTGAAATCGAAATATTGTGTTCCCATGTTTGTATTGAAAAATTAGTTGTATAAAAATGCAATTGAAATACTTCCCATGCTATTTATATTAAAATACAAACGTTGCACAGATTGTTGTATTCACAATCTGGTGGAAGTGCTGTTGTAGAGCTCACAAGATCACTAACCAAAGTAAAATGTTGCTTAATGCATGCTTCATATTTTTGAATATAAACAAACCTATCACAAGTGATATAGGGAAAAAGAAGTTGCTCATGGTATATGACTAAAATGGATTAGCCAGATATAAAACAAAAATTGATCATTGTCTTGCTGTAGCCAGGTTTAGCAAAATTAGAAGCTATAAAATCACTCGGTAAAGATTAAAAGAAAGCAGAATATATAAGCATAACAAACATAGTCTATCACAAAATAAATAGAAAAGGTTTGTGAAGGTTTCTTGAAAAAAAAAAAAAAAAAAAAGGGACTAACAAATCTATCAAATGAAAAAAACTATAATTGCAATGCATAAGTAATAGGAGAACGATAGACCGTTCAAATATCTTTCCTTTCTTAGCTTGTTCGCATAAGTAATAGGAGAACGATAGACCGTTCAAATATCTTTCCTTTCTTAGCTTGTTCACTGATGTGGTACGACGGTTCGGCTTGAGTTATAGGGTCTTCATTTGCGTGAAAACAAACAATAGCAATTTTGTAAGCATTGTACACGCACTTAGAATTGTAAGCAAATAAGAAGGAAAATGATATAAAGAAGTTTTGCAACCAGGATGATTTTTTTTTAATCAAGTTTGATATATTGACTCTGAAGTGTGATAGATCGTTTTGTTTCTCCAAATTAGTAAAGAAAATGAAATATATAAAACACACACACACGCGAAGTTATCGGGTAGATATAAATTTCGACAAATATTCTCGTATATTATCTTTGATATAATTGGATTATAAACGTGGCAAGGTACAAAAGTGATTCGACAATACAAATTTTAAATTGCATTCTACATCATCATATAGTTCTACTAAATCGGTTTTAACTAAAACTCTACTGTAGCTTCTACTGTGAATAATATTATCGACAAATAACCATAGTAGCAAAGAACTTACTTCTAACTTCAAATATATGTATGTGAGTTAGGCCTGAACTTGTGGCAGCCAAATGGATGAACAAATTCTTGCAGGCTATTATTTGTAGGAATGAAGTAGTAATGATAATGACCATAATATTGGAGCCCTGGAATATATGCAATAAGAATCGATCTAAGTGGGAAAACACAAACTTAGAATATGTGATTTGTTAGTTGGACGAAGAAGCAAAGGTTTAGGAGCTTAATGTTGTAGGATCACTGAGAAATGAGAATGAACCATATATCAGTCTATAATCCGCCATGAACTTGTTTCAAGAAATGGACGTGCAAATCAATGCAAAAGCTACTGAAATCATTGCTCAAATTAGGTAAAGTAGTAATAATTGCTTACTGAAAGTATAAATTAACAGCTGTTTAACAGAGTCAAGTTTACAAAAATTACGGAGTTTTAAAGTATATCGAGTCGACTGTGCATAAATATGAACTATTATACCAAAGCCAAATTATCCAACATGAAGGATTGAGTTGACATACCACAGTACTCAAAAACTAAGTTCAGAACAATATAATGAGAATTGTTAGAATTTGATTGATATTACAAAAGATGCTTGATTGATTTACAATGCTAAACCTTGCATCTATTTGTAGATGATGCATTCTTATCTAAAAGAGCATTCTAGTTGAGAATATTCCAGAGCATATTTGGGTCAATTATAATAGATAATCATATACCAAATATTGACCCAAATCAATAAGGTCCCAAATATAACCCCAAATTAATGCAATACCAAATAAAGGCACCGTATCTATATCTTTATCTCTAACAGACCCCCTCATACTCACGATGCGGAGAATCGTGAGTTTGCCAAATAGAAACTGCAAAGTGAAGCGTAGCAAGATCGAGCAACTATTTCAATATTGTTAGAGAGTAACACCAAATACTCAATAACGACTCAACAATCTTCAATCTGATCGGTAAGCGAAAGATCTGAGCGATCAAATGACGAAGCTAGTCTCGGATGTGTTTGAATGTTTACCTCCCCAAACATACAAAGAAAACAAAATAAACCAAAATGGGATGAGTTTGCATATGTTTGCATCCCCAAACATATCAAACGAAAACAAAACAAAACCAAACCAATAGGGATGAATTAACATATGTTTGCATCCTCTAAACATACCTTACTGTATCATCTGTCGCCTTCAATCAACGTCATTTGCCCTCCTAATAAACAGGGTTACCGATACAGACATTAAACGAACAATAAACATCTTCAAACAAATGTTATTCTCTAACAACTCAATTAACCTATCACTTGCATCTCCCATCACGCCACATAAACCCCTACAAACTACAGTTCACTCAACATCGACCTACGCCACCATCAGAAACCAGTCACACACACAGCTGCTTCAAACCGCCTAACATCCCCACAGTTCTGCATCAGATATCCCCACCATCTCTGCTCTTCTACATTCCAGCCATCACAACATCCAATTCCTCGCAAAACACAAACATTACTTGCATTACACCTCTATCTTCAACACGGCAATCGCCTTGCTGTCACAACACTACAAGCCACTTCTTAACACCATTCAACACTACATCACTCCCACCAAACACAGTATACATCTGCTCCTACCATCTCTCCACAGTCATACAAAACAGCTCCTCGTTTCCGCCTTCATCTTCTCACTACACCACAACAACAGAACAGCAAAAACCCTCAACATAGTGACTCCCCTCCTATTGGACAGTAAAATTTGTCTTTACTAATTTTTAGAGTATACCTATTCTGTTGCTGACTTCTTCATTTTTCTGTTGTAACAAAATATCTCTAACTCAGTCAATTACGTAGAGTTAGAATAGGGAACTAGATAGAAAACTCTCTGTATATATAGAAGTCTTAACATGAATGAAATGTAACCTTCCAGTAAACTTTTCTGCCTCTGAAAATAACCCAATTAACTCTTCCGCAAATCAAATTCTTTTTACGGCTTCTGGTGGCGCTGCGGCCAACCTTCAATTCCCAGCGCTGTCCGTCCGTCTTGATAGCACCAATTATTCACTTTGGCGTGGCACCGTCCGATCATCCCTTGAAGCTTACGAGCTCGAAAGCTACCTCACTGCCGACAATGTTCCTGAAGAAACCCTACTACCTGCTCAAGGATCCGACGTTCGTGCTCGAATCCAGCATTCATCGCCTGGAAACGCAAGGATCGGCTAGTGCTACCGTGGATCCGTTCAACTCTCACGGCTCCAATGTTAGGCCACGTTGCTCGGGCTGTCTCCACGTCTGAGGTTTGGCTCATGTTTTAACAGATGTTTCAGTCTCAAACTCGAGCTAGGCAGATGCATCTTCGACAGCAGCTTCAAACTCTCAGCAAAGGCTCCATGACCATCTTGGAGTATGTCGAGAAGAAACGCTCAATTTCCGATGCTCTAGCTGAGTGCCTCATGCCTGTGTCTGATGAAAACTTTGTTGAATTCATTTTGTTTGGCCTTGGGAATGAACACAGTGCATTCAAAACATCCCTAAGTATGCATTCAGATTCTTTATCATCTCATGAACTGCTAGGTCTTTTGCTTTAGGAAGAACAACGTATCCTTGACTCATATGCTGCCACCGATTTTCCTTCAGCTCACCTTGCACAACGGAAAGGTGGTTTCTCCCGTACTGATGGTAGCAACTCCTCGGCCACTAGTGCTGATGACCGGTCTCGACCTCTGTGTCAGATTTGTGAGAAGTTGTATCACAGTGCCCGAAACTGTTATCAACGTTTCAACATTGTTGATTTTCCGGCTACGAACCCACGGGCAGCGGAGCGTCAGCGTCATCATCAGAATCATGGCAAGGGTCCCTCGGCTCATATGGCTTACACCAATCCCTCAGCACTAACCGACCCCTGGATCGTGGACTCTGGCGCATCACATCATGTTACTGCTGATCTCGGTGCTCTCAACCTTCAGACTCCATACACTGGCAATGACAACTTGGTTGTTGGCAATGGTGAGTCCCTGCCCATTACTCATGTTGGTAATCATACTTTACCTACATCGCATGTTGCAAATAATCTTTCTTTAAAAGAAGTTCTTGTTGTTCCTAAAGTTTCAAAGAATCTTATTAGTATCTCAAAGTTGTGCAAAGATAACAATGTTTATGTTGAATTGCATGCTTATCATTGTTTTGTTAAAAGCCTCCAGGGTCAGAAACTCCTCATAGGAATATTTGAAAACGGTTTGTACCGTCTGCCAGTCCCTCATCATCTTCCACTCCTAGAGTCTTCGTCAGTGAACGTGCATCTGTGGCTTGCTGGCACCATCGATTCGCACACCCTCATGAGTCTGTTCTTCGTCGTCAACTGGCTGATTTCAAGCTTCCAATTTCTGAAAATAAAGCTTTGTCTATCTGTAGTGCTTGTCAATTAGGCAAAAGTCATCGTTTGCATTTGTCATCTTCACATGTTGTATCTAATAGACCTTTTGATTTAATTTATTCAGATGTTTGGGGACCATCTTATGTTCCTTCTTTGAATGGAAATCGTTATTTTGTTCTGTTTATTGATGATTGCACCAAGTTTACCTGGATCTATTTTTTATCAACAAAAGATCAAGTTATCAATACTTTCACACTTTTTAAAGCTATGGTCGAAACTCAATTTTTAACAAAAATTAAAGCTTTTCAATCTAATTGGGGTGGTGAATATAGAAACATCTCCACTTTTCTTCAAGCTCATGGGATCCTACATCGTGTTTCTTGCCCTTATACACCCGAACAAAACGGTGCTGTTGAAAGACGCAATCGAATTATTGTTGAAAAAGGCTTGGCTCTGTTGGCTCATTCCCATCTTCCTATAGAATTTTGGGAACAAGCTTTTCACACAGCCGTCTATCTACATAACAGAACCATTACTCCCATTCTTCATCACAAATCACCCTACTCTTGTCTATACCATCGAGATCCTGATTATCTATTTTTAAAATCATTCGGGTGCTTGTGTTATCCTTATTTACGACCTTACAACAATCACAAACTTGAGTTTAGGTCCATTGCTTGCATTTTTCTAGGTTACAGTGCAAAACACAAAGGCTATCTTTTCTTTCATGCTCCGTCTTCTCGTACTTACATTGCTCGACATGTAGTGTTTGACGAGTCTCAGTTTCCGTATCCTGACCATATTGCTCAATCTTCATCCACTGATTCCTCGCTTTATGATCTGTCCTTGTTAGACTCGGCTCAGTCTGTGTCTTCTAGGTCTTGTCCCAGCAGCTCGGCTCCACCTGTACCTTACTCACCTGAGCCTCTGTCATCTTCGCCCGCCTCCACTTCCTCTTCCACGACCATAATTCCTTACCATTCAACACCTTCATTTTTTCGACCTTCCGAAACTTCTCACCATCCCATGGTCACTCGTGCTGCTACAAACTCTCTCAAACCAAAGGTTCTTCTTGCCACTAAATATTCCATCCTCTCTTCACATCCAGAACCAAAGACCTTTGCCCAAGCTAACAAAAACCATCTTTGGCAACAAGCGATGCGGCTTGAGTATGATGCTTTATTGAATAATGGGACTTGGGACTTAGTTCCAAAGCCCTATACTGCTAATGTTGTTAGTTGCAAGTGGATTTTCAGGGTCAAGAAGAAGGTGGATGGCACTGTTGAGCGTTACAAAGCTCGTTTGGTGGCAAAAGGATTCAACCAAGAGGAGGGTGTGGACTATTTTGACACATTCAGTCCAGTTATCAAACCAACCACTATTCGCCTTGTACTCTGCATTGCCATCACTCAAAAATGGTCTCTTCGGCAAGTTGATATTAACAATGCATTCCTCAATGGTGATTTGGCTGAGACTGTGTATATGCAACAACCGCCTGGCTTTGTCTCTTCTTCTCATCCCTCGTATGTGTCCAAGTTGAAGAAAGCGCTCTATGGCCTGAAACAAGCCCCTCGAGCTTGGTTTCAGAAACTCAATCAAGCACTCCTTTGACATGGCTTCAAACAGTGCATCTCGGATACTTCCCTTTACATCAAGCGCCATGGACGTGATGTCATTTATATCCTCGTCTACGTTGATGATCTCATTATCACGGGTTCTAACACCAAGTTTATTGATGCATTTGTTACGTACTTAAACTCGGTGTTCTCACTCAAAGACTTGGGTCGGCTTAATTTCTTTCTTGGTATTGAGGTTCATCATCTTCCTACAGGTTTGCTTCTATCCCAGAAAAAGTACATACTGGAACTTCTTGACCGTAGTGGCATGGCTGAAGCGAAACCGATTTCTTCTCCGGCTCTCCCTGGCTCCCGTCTCATTGCTGAGGGTGATCTTTTCCGTGACCAGCACCTCTATCGAAGCGTAGTCGGAGCCCTCCAGTATGCGATGATCACTCGGCCGGAGATTACTTACGCCGTGAACCGCGTTTGTCAGTTTATGCACAATCCCACTGAAGCCCACTGGTCGGCGGTCAAAAGGATCCTTCGGTACTTGAAGGGCACTATCGGAGCTGGTCTCTATTTCCGACCATCCAGCGACTCCCGTTTGTTGTGTTACACCGACGCGGGATGGATGTCTGATCCAGACGATTGTAGGTCGCAGCACGGCTTCTCTGTTTATTTCGGCAGCAACCTGATTAGTTGGGCTTCCAAGAAGCAAAGTGCAGTAGCCCGATCAAGCACAGAGGCCGAGTACCGCGCTATTGCGTTTGCTGTTGCTGAAATAATGTGGTTACAGCAGCTGTTAACCGAGATGGGTTTCTCTCATCACGGGCAGCCGACCATCTTCTGTGACAACTTAAGTGCAACCTATCTCACAGCCAACCCAGTTCTTCATCATTGCTCCAAGCACATCAAGCTCGATTTTCACTTCGTTCGGGAACAAGTTCAAGATGGTACTCTGGTTGTTCGGCATGTAAACTCAGAAAATCAGGTCGCCGACATCTTTACGAAAGCGGTTGGGACTTCCAGGTTCAAAGAATTGCATTCCAAGCTTCTTGTTCGAGCCCGAACATGAGCTTGCGGGAGGGTATTGGACAGTAAAATTTGTCTTTACTAATTTTTAGAGTATACCTATTCTGTTGCTGACTTCTTCATTTTTCTGTTGTAACAAAATATCTCTAACTCAGTCAATTACGTAGAGTTAGAATAGGGAACTAGATAGAAACCTCTTTGTATATATAGAAGTCTTAACATGAATGAAATGTAACCTTCCAGTAAACTTTTCTGTGATACTTTATACCTCCGGAACCTCCTCCCCCAGTTACCGCAATTCCCAAGCAAAGTTCATCTCGTAATCTCCAAAATAACTACACCTCCCAGCGAAACTCCCAAATCCATCGTCGAGCCAAATCGAACCATCACAATTCACGTACTCCAACCCTCGCCCAAATCGATCGCAGGAATGGTTTATTGAAGGGAACGAATAAATAGAGTGATCATATATTTTCTTGGGAACCCATGCAATTAATCAAATAAAGGCAACATATCTTTATCCTTATCTCCAACAAAGAATAATTTGGAAAATAAAAATAAAAGGCAATTAATCAAATAAACTGAGGTGATGAAAGATTTAACATAAACTTATGTCGCCAAAGATTGATATTTGTAGTAGCAACGACAACTGCAGTCCCTTAATACGCTTCTTCATCCTTTGAAGGATGAACGATGACCACATTAGGCAGAAGTGTTGTTGGGCTATGTTCCCCTTTCGGGTCCCCGATCATCATTATTTTCGCCTTTATTCCCAAAACACTATCTCATGAGAATGTGCCTAATTATAGGATCAATGTATTCGTTCACAGGCTATGCGCAAAAAAACTATGTATGCATCTTTGAATTTCATGGATTTATCACGTTGTGCCCTAAGTTTTGCACTCATAATCACTTCACGGCCCTTAGCGACGCGCTCCATAACGAACCTCAAAACACCATAGCAGGCTTTGCGGATAGCAAGTCCTCCAGGAAACTTGTAATGAAATGATTTGTCTTGTGCAGTTGCACAGAGACCCCGATTATTGATCTTCTCAACATAAAGTTCAACACTATTTTTAGGGAAGTTGATTCTTTTTTGAACATCGGAAGTGAGTTCCCTTATTCTCCTTCCTTTCTTCCCTAGAACATTTTGTGTGCGAGTAACACAAATGATGATATCAGTACGTACCGGAGTAACATGAACTTCAATGCCAGAGTATCCTTCTTTGGCCAACTCTCTGGTCAACACTGCATTTCGTTCAGGAAAAAATATGCCACTGACGATGGACTTTCGTTTTTTGCTCATCTAGGTCGGCATCGTTTTCCTTTAAAAAACATAAGGTTTTAAGGCACGATGGCTGCGGTAAGTAAATCGAAATTCTATTTAAAATTATATTAATTCAAAGTGAAAAAATAGGTATTTGTAAAACACAATGATAACCACATCTGTTTTATTTAATCTACTATGTTTTGAATGTGTTTCGGTATACTTTTGTAAGGAATATTTAAATGATTTTATGTTCCTTGAGATCTCAATTCAAAGTTATTTTATCATAGTTGTTATCAGGGCTGCACAAAGTATGGGTTGGGTCTGGTTGGACCAAATACTACATCTGACTAGCATAGGTATGAGTTTAAAGTAGTTCAACCCATATTCGACCTTATATGAGGTTGGATATGTGTTGGATTGAAGTATATGAGTTGGGTCTGGTCTGTGCAGTTAAAGCGCTCAGCAGATCCAATGCGACAAATGTGCAAAAAGTTATAGCGGGGGTAAAGCGAGGAAATAGCGGATGAGCCTAAAATAACATATAAAACTCATATTTTATTCTTTTCCAACATGTAAATCATAAATAAATGGAAAATTAACATTCAACTTAACTAAAATTAGTACATTCTTAATTTTAAATAAAAAAATATGCAAATATATGTAAATAAATGTAAACTTTTACTTCGTATGATAAAATTTAATAGAATATTGTAGTATTTTCTATTCTGAGAAATATATGTAAAAGAATTATATTTAAAAAACTAATTTTACAAATTTATAATGTAAAAATGTCACTTTCAAATTCATTTATTTTATAGAAGATATAGCGGAATATAGTTGAAATAATAGGATATATCGGAACATAGCGGGGGTTAAGGCGGAGAGGTTATTTCAGAGGCTATTTCGAAATAGCGTTGCAGTAGAAATTCGCTACACGATATAGGGGGGATATGGCGGGGTAATAGCGGAACATAAACTGCACAGGGTCAGGTTTAGTAGGGTTGGGTTGCTTGAATATAATAAAAAACGAGAATATGAGGGAATATTTTTAAAAATAGTACTAAAACATTCAACATAATATATCAGATTTTTGCTAGCATGTTGCATTTAAAATAACTGATTTGTTATAAGACATATTTTATTTAAATTTCATTGTAAAACACATAATATGAAATCAATTTACTAGATAGTAGAACAAGTGTTTCATTTTAAGATACATTAAATTGCATTATAAAATATATTTGCCAAATTCTATCTAATTTGGATTGACATGAAATATGCTTTTTGTATATTTACTATAGAATAGATAAACATTATTATAGGATTATACTATTCTAATTTTAAGTGGGTTGATATTAAATTAGTTTTTTTAATATAGGGTAGGGTTGGGTTAAAATAAGGTTAGGTTGAATAAAATATCAAACCCGACCCGTATATAGTATGGATTACAAACTGTAACCCATATCCAACCCGAACTAGGATGGATTGAGTTTATAGGGGTTAGGTCTGGTTGGTGGGTCGGGTCGGATTGGGTATAGGTTGTGTGCAGCCCTAGTTGTTATAATTAACAGTATAGTCGGTAACAGAAACAATTGTTATAATTTGTCAACGAACAACTATAAATGATTTTGCATATAATATCTGCATAAATGACAAAGTTTCAAAGTGGGAACAAATAATTATTCATTTTTAACTGGTGCACCAGCCACATACAAAAGTCTTGTAAAAAAGTAGCAACTTTAGGAAATTGCCAAAAATTACATCAAATTAAGCATGGTATGAAGGGGAAATGGACATCAAAAACTATACAGCGGTTATCTAAATAAGTTGAAAAAAAGTTTGTGGAGTATATGCAAAAGCAAAAAATAAGTTGATAACAGTTACCGCTTTTGAATGCCATGAGCATATTTTTTATTTCAGTAAAATCCGCAGTTTTTTTTTCAAACCAACAATTAACTCATGTAATTAAGATATACAAACAAACAATCAATAAATCATAATAAATCATATGATCATCATATTCAAATAATTAGATAAACATGTTATTCACACCATAATCCAATTCATCTTTGCGTAATAAATTGTACACTCTCAATACGGCACATGCAAGGTTAGACCAATTCGTTCCCAGTAGTACCAGTAATATTGCATAGTACCAGTAATATGCAATGAAGCATTCAACCGTTTAGGTTAAGAATTCCTCTATTTCATTTACTCTACTGCAGGATCGTGTAATCCTATGGATAAAATGATATTCAATGCAATACTTCATTCAATTACTGCATCCCTACGTGAATCGAATTCTCCATCTACCAAAGTAGTGCAACATATGCAAGAACTCTTAACCTTAGTTTAACAACTTAATAATTATTAATGCAAAAAGTGGCACTAACACCCCAAAAATGCAATCAAGACTTCAGAATATAATCAAACACAAAGCTAAGAATGAAAAGGCGAGGAAAAGTAAAGTGCAAGCGATTTGAGAGTGGTTCGGTCTTATATTTGACATACGTCCACTGTAAAAACACATTTTATTATGATCATGGAGATTACAAAAGACAATCTTCTCTCAACTTTATACATTTCTCTGCAATCACTTTGATCTATCGAATTAGATAGGAAAATCCTCTTAGATCTTCGGAGTTATGGAGATTAATGAGAAGAGTCTTCACCACTTTGCATCCGAATGATCCTTGTTGATTTCATGTTGGAGAAAGATGTAGAATGGAGCTTGAGTGATCTCTAATGGAGGTTGTAATGGCTTAGAATAGTTGAGAGAACAAACGAGCAGCACTTCGTGGAGCTAGGAATCGATCCCCTTTAATGTGGAGGTCATGGTCTATTTATAGGTGTAGGTCGAATGACTTGGAAGGCTAAAATATGGTATGCAGGTTTTAGGTCGGCCTTTTGGTTAATTACGAAAATGCCACTGACCGAACCACATAGTTGTCAACAGCTGTCATGACCGACCGACCAGGAACTCACGACCGACCGACCAGACACTTCACGACCGACCGGCCCGATTTGCATGTAGTACTGACCGATCAGGCACTAGAGCCGACCGACTCGTACCAAAGGGAATCGATCGACCCGTAGGAGATTTGGACGACCGACCCATACTGTTTCATACCGACCGATCCATATTGAAAACTCCTGACCAACCCACGAAAAATATCGTGACCAACCCATGTAATATATAAGTCAGCCGACCCATAGCTTTTTCCCTTACGTTTGATCCATCAAAGCGTATATGATTTTTAGTGGATAAACATTTACCCCTCGGAGTTTATAATTTTTTATTTGTAAAAAAATTATAAGCTCCGAAATAAAAAATTTAAATACATTATACTTTGATGGACCATTCACGTTGCATCGTATATTTCAATTACGGGTCAGTTGTGTATCAATTTATATGGATCTGGCGCGTCATGCTTCATGGATCGGTGCTTTATCTCTATGGACCGAATCGGCTTGCTCGTGATGGGTCGAATCGGCCTAACACACATGGCCATTATACAATCTTTTTTAGCCCATTGCTCTTCTTCACTTTAGCTTGAATTTTCTTTAATGGTGTTGTCTTTCTCTTCTGAAGGAAATTTTGTGCCTCGCCTCGCTCTTTTTCAATCAAAATCCACCACTCCTAATCTAAACAACCTCATCGAGAATCAGGAGCCCTAAATCCATTGTCGAATCTGATCTCTCCCACAAATTACATTAATATCGAATCAAAGTAGGATAACATTTTCAAATATGAAGCGCTGCGCTTCCTGTAGGTGACTATCCTTTCAATTGTTTGATTTGATTTTGGTTTAGGGTTTGAGTTGGATTGATGTTTGGGTTAGATGCATTCTCGAGTGTATGGGGTTTTGGGTTGTAAATTTTGGTATCGAAACAATTCGAAGTAGTATTGGGTTTGACTGAAATGGGTTTAAGGTTGTACATGAGGGATTCGAAATGTATTGGCCCTCTTAAATCCTGATTTTGGTTTCACGCCTATAAGATGTTCGTAGAAATGCCCGAAACTAAAAACTTAGTATGCCCTTTACTTCACAATCCACATTTGTACATCCATTTTAATACTGATGTTGTAGTTGTGTTTGAAATTGTATATGAATAGTTTTGAGATTTTCTGTGTTGTTGGAGTAATGCACATGTCCTTTTTTGTTTGTTGATGAACTTCATTGACTCGGTTATGATGTTGCTAGAGTATACGGAAATTGTTGCCTTTTGTATTTACTGAATTTCCCAAGTCTGATATGAATGTTATTTGATTATGCTCGTTGTATTTAGGACTGGTTGCACTTGTACTTTGAAGTTTTGATTTTTGAGGAATTGGAGAATATACAAATGCATATGGATTGGTCATAGCTGACCATTACGATCGCTCTATCTGCACCGACCCTATGTCGTCGGTCTGCACCGACCCAATGTGGTCGGACTGCACCACCCCATTGTGGTCGATCTACACCGACCCGATGTGGTCAATCTGTACGGACCCAATGTGGTTGGACTACACCGGCCCATTGTGGTCGGTTTGCACCGACCCAATGTGGTCGGACTGCACCGACCCATTGTGGTCGGTCTGCACCGACCCAATGTTGTCGGACTGCACCGACCCATTGTGGTTGGTCTAGACCGACCCAATGTAGTTGGTTTGCACTGACCACTATGGATCGGTCTGCCCCGATCCAATGTGGTCGGTTATGTCTATTTCATTGCTTTTTGTGTTATTCAACAATCCCTCTAATTATTTACCTTTCCTGTAAGTGCCACAACAACTTCGTACTAAAACCTACACTGCAACAAAAACACTTCTGCATTTTAAGCTAATATACTCTTTTGTCAATTGCCCATGTCAACAACAAGTTAGGTAATTACTTGGGAAATTTCTGTAGTGAGCTTTATGACTCACACTTGAATGACATGTTCGCGCTAGAGTGCTTTACTGACCATCTTTATTTAGTCATACATCTCTTACACAAATTTAATCATTTGAATATAAGTTCACGACGGAGCTTGGAATCGATTATCAATTCATGATGATTATAGATCCCAAACCTCATTTTCATATAGCTGTTTATAACATTTCTTACTTTAGGAAACGCGCACTTGTAGCTTATTTTTAGGGACGATTATTTGTGTAGAAATGGAAACTAGACAGAGATCATGCCAATATCTTGAGGAAGCATCTGGATCTACTCAAATTGAGTCCTTTGTTCAGGTTTCAGATGGTAATCATGAGTTCCCGGTGCCAGACCTCTTACCGAAGTACCTTGTGAGAGAAAATCAACAAAACTTTCTGATCGTGCGTATAAGAGTTTGTGTGCTTAGTTTAGGATTATAGAAACTAATGCTAAGCTTCCAGGAAAGAATGAATTTGTTGATATACAACCCCTTGTCTTCGTTGTAGTTAATTGACACATGTTAGCAATGGGAGCCGCCCCTCCTTTTAATCCATTCCAGGAAATGATCCTTAAGGGCTTAGCTATCACCCTCATGCAAATACACCCGAATGGCTATTTCGTTTTAACCGGTCTTTATGTGCTTTTCACGATGATTAAGCGACATGCACCTACTTTTCAGGAAATATGTTCCTTATATGTTTTTAAAAGGAGGCAAGATAAGCCATCAATTATTTTTGTTGAGGGGAAGTATCCCAAGATTATAACTGATTTGTTAGAAAGTTTTAAGGGATTCATAGATCATTACTGCTACATCCGGTGCCTTGACAGTTTTTAGGGCAGGTGGATGGAGGGAAGTAAAAATCTGTTGCTCAAAATTAACTTTATTTTCTTTTTTGTCCAAGTGTTAGGTTTTGAATTCTTCCCTTGTTTTACAAAAATCCCACTTTCTGATCTAGAAGCTACTGTTGATCAAGAGTTGTCTGATTCTCTGAAAGTCGTTGACGAGGGGGAGAGAAGTAGAAAATTCTTAATTACGGAAGAATTTCTTTGCCAATATTACCTTCTCCATCCTTCTCGGACCCTTGTGCTAGACCCAACTTTTAAGAAATATATTGCTGGCAAATCCCCGACTAAGAAGTTCCTCCAAAGAAGCACTCTGACCTTGCAGGAAGTAGTAAGACACCTCCTAAGCCTAAGCCGACTTCTATTGAAGAAGAGGAGTCTCAACAGCGTGAGGGTAAGAGTCTTATGACTTCGTCTGGACAGATTTAGAAAGAAGGTACTACCCTGGATCCTACGGAAGGAACTAGCCGGGTTGAAACTGATCAGGCCGAGGAGGATAAAACTACTTCAGAAACCATTTCGGAAACGATGAAGGGGATCGAGTAATCGATAGAAGTTGGAGTAATTCCTAAGGATAATTTAAATACTGAGAAGATTGACGAAAATCCCATTATTCAAGTTACTCGTAGAAAGCTCCACGGATACTTATAAGGGTTTGAGTGATCTTAGTTCAGCCAGGGATCTTATCCAGGGCGAAATTGTTATCCAACCACCTAAACCTCAAACCATATAAACGGGAACTAATATAGTTGTAGCTTCAAATTCACTAAAAGGAAAACTCTTGCATAGATAGGGATTGACTTTGATTCTCCACTTAAGATTGGTTCGTTACTAGAAGCACAATAGCAAATATTTCACTTGTGCTTTAAATTTTTAATGTGTTACATAAGCCTTTTGAATTTGTTTTAGTACTTTTCGATTTGAGTACTGAAACTCTGTTTTGCCCTTTTTCTAGGTTCAGAAATGAGTCACTCATTTATGGAGAGCTTTAATGAAAAATCAAGTTAGTATAATCTGAAACATCTTTTGAAAACTCGTCATTCACAACACTCCCAACGATCCCATCAATCTCAACGTCCGCAGCTTTCCCATCAATCTCGTCCAACTCTTGAACTTCCTGAAGCTGATGAGCAAAGGATGTGGAGGCATGACCGTGAAGATATGCTAGAAGCAAGGAGTAGGAAGGAAGAGGAAAAAAAGAAAAGGAAAGGAGTGCAGAAGAGTGATAAGGGTGATCGAGGCAAGGATGACTCTTAGAAGTGTCATAAACTAGACAAACTTCCTATGCCAGACATTTAGACTACTTCCGATCGCTTGTCCTTGGCTTCTTTGTCTGTCACCCCAACCCCTGCTGATATTGAGGCCATTATTAATAGGCCTCTCTATATCCCTGGACCAGCCGACTTTATTCTCACCGATCAATTCCCGGATTGGTGTTTGAGAGGGATGTATCACAACTTAGATATATACCCTAATGACAAGCGAGGCATTCTTGAATCGATCGATACTATGAAGGGTCGCATGCACATACAATTTGATGTTGCTAAGAGCTAGATACACAATTAGATGCGAGCAGAAACCAAGTTGAGAAGCAATTGGGCTTGTGGTACACTTTTGTTTACAATCTCCAAAATCTTAACGGGGAAAATATTGATCGAATCGCCAATTTAGAGAATGACAAGGTCGAGCTAATCAAGATCCATAAATCCCGGGATGATTTGCTTCTTTATCTCAAAGAAATACAGAGCTAGCGGGTATAGAGGCTGAAAGTAAGAGGGTTAAAGAAGAGCTTGCCGCTGTGAAACAGAAACTGAACACACTAACAACACAAGATCAAGAGGCTCAATCTGCTTGACAACTTGCTGAGTCTCAATTAGCTATAGAAAAGAATGCTTCCACTACTCATTAGCAAGAAAATACTATTCTTCATGAAAAGATCACTTCTCAAAGTATGGCTCTTTCCATGATGCAGGTCAATAATAAAACTCTTGAGGAAGATAGACTTATAGCTTTGACTTCCCACGAAAAAGGTAAGGCATATGCTAAGGCTTCCTTGTTTAATTTTTATGTCTATAGCGTTATGAGTCGGGGAAGTTTACATTATCTGGGAGATAACTTTGCAATTACTTTGGCTGTTGTCTTGGAACAGGTACTTGAGATTGATGAAGGCGATCACAACGAAGATGATATTATTGAAGGTCTTCTAGATGAAGAGTCCCGCGAAGCCTTAGCTGAGGGGAAGATTCGGTTGAAGAAAGTGCAAGGATTGCTAAGTGATGGGGCTGAACAATTTAAAACCCAAAAGTTAAGTAATTTAATTAACTAGTATTTATTTTAAATACGGAAAATGACAAAATTATGTTTTTTGGCTCCAAATACGTACACTTCAAATTTTTTGTAACCATTTAAAACTCTCTCAGTTCTTTTATAATATTTTACATTTAGTGCATATTTTACAATCCATTGCATATTACTAAAAACTATCTAAATAACTTTTTCAAATTATAATTCAGTGATTCGCCTAATAAATCACGTCAAAATAAACCATATTCATATTAACAAAAAGGGAAAAAGAAAACCAAATATATAAACATGTCAATCACATAACATAAATTATACACATAAATAACTATCATAGGTTCAAAATTGAAATCATTTACGTTAATATATTTATCATGTATTGGATCGTAATATTAATGTTAAGCGCCTACATTTCAAAATTTATTTAGTTATTTAACACTGCACAATATCATTTTACATTATGGGTTTAAGTCAACAAGTTTAAATTAATTATGTGATTTTTAATTTAAGAAATAAGTTTATCAAATAAATTGTTGTTAATGCATCTTATTAATGCTAGGTATGATGTTTTAAAATGTACACCATGTTCATATCAACAAAAACGGAAAATTTAGATTTTCTTCCAAATATAAAGTTAATTAAATCACAAAATTTAAATAATATATGTAAACAATAATAGAAAAATAATGTATTATACACTTATCTCAATAAATTTGTCATAAGCTGAAGAAAACAATTTCCACTTCAAATATCCACAATTCAACAGTTCTGCAATTATTTACTGAACCTCCTCAAATTCTTACGTGATATTTTATTTTATATTTAATCCAAATGTCTAAACTACTCAGGAAATCTTAAATTCTAATTATTTAAATAATCTCAAAGAGTATTTAATTAGTCCATTTTTTTAACATCTCTTAAAAAAAATACACCAATTTTACTATGCATATTCATATTTAAAAGGTAGTTTTTCATAAAACTATAAAGATACATAAATCACACAGCACAAACTATGTGTATCAATATAATGACAAAGTTAATTTGTAAATTAGTTAGGATGCATTTATATCAATAATTTATCATATATTATATCATAAAATTTGAAAGGCAAGCATGAAATTTTTTATTCACATCATCAAAGTTACAATAAACAACAACACTAATACATACTATCTATAGTTATAATATCAAAGAATTTCCACAAAGTGAAAAAACTGCATACAGGTATAGCTAAACCAAACACATTGCAGATAACATCAATGCCACCATGCATGTATTCACAATGTTGATCATTATCACCAGTTTGAGAAAGCCCACGTTTGGACTGAGCATTTCAAAAACATCAAGAAATAGTAGTTCGAACCCCTCACAAAAGGAGTAAACCATAACCAAAAGACGCATGATGAATTACTTGCACTCAATCAAACTCACAAGCCTCTGAAAACAAAATCTTCAGTCAACATTACTACGTACATCAGCACGATTCAGGTTCTTCTTAAACTAATCGAATACCATCCTTAACACAGTACTGTGAAATCCAATAATGCTAGAAAATCTGCACTAGTTCCAATGAATCAAAATCAGTTCTACAAAGCCCAAGCAGAATCAATCAAAGAGACCAATTGTGAAAACCAAAACTAAGATGAATTACTTAAATAGGATTCCTTCTCATATTCCTTTTGCCAGATTTTAGACTGCTACTTAACGACAGCACGTCCTCTGGTTGGTAATCATGACCCTCGCCTAAATCATCCCAAAATTTACCCTTAAGACTCTTAGCTTTAGACGAGGGAATAACGCTTATAGGCACAGCCGAGGACAGAGAAGCCATAAAAGATTTAATATTTAGAAATGTCAATCCCGGTCCAGTAACATTTGAAGATGGTAGGTGGATATGCGAAGGTGGCTTCAAGTGAGCATACGGTGAAGTCTGTTGTTGTGCAGTACCAGAATTGGATGTTGATTTGCTCACAAGATTGCTAACAATTGCTGATGAACTATAGGAAGATGAGCAGGACTTTGATGCATTTGCTGAATAATCAGGGCAAAATACTTTGTTGGTTGATGACTGCTTCCCCTTGATACTTGTTTGCAAAGGTATATTTTCATCATCAAACAAATTCTTAATCCAAAATACGAACTATCATTGACATCATTATTACCGTCATTTGTTATATTACTATCATCAATCACCCTCTTACTATTACCTTGAATCTCCACAGATTTAACACTGAATTTTGTAGATTGAAAATTGCCAATGCCTAAATAAGAATCCTTGATTCTATTACTAGATTGAGCATCTCCATTTGAGGTTTCATTACCAATATCATTGAATTGTGCATTTAAAACAGTTTCCTCTAATATATTGGCTTCCATGCTCTTATCATTATTTATGTTATTGCCATCATTAACGTCAGGATCTAGTGCATCAAAAGGATTAGAATCCACCCTAATATTAGTTTCAGCATGATTTCCCTTACTATTTAACTCACCATTCTTCCTCCCTGTCTTCTTAGACTTTGAGTTAAACGTATTCAAATTACCTTGATGAGCATGAGAACTGACATTTTTATTGTGTTGACCACCAAATACATTATATCTACCATTCATATCCTTGGAGTAATCAACTCCTAGCTCTTCATTAACCATTTCAGATTCAGAAACGAATTCACATTTATAGGTATCATGACCAAACACTTTACATATCATACATGTATAAGGCCTCCAATCATATCTAAGAAGAACAGAGGGGCACTTTTTACCTAAACCATCTACAAAAATTCTCTTTGGTAACTCAAAATCTGAAGAAATCTCAATCAAAGCTTTTGCATAACGAAATCGCTGCAACTTTCCGTACTTGTATCAAAATAAATTAATCTCCCTATACGGCAAGCAATCCAATTAATCCCTAAAACTGTCCAAAGTATAATAGGTATCCTATAAAAGTGAACCCATACTGGATTTTTTTTAATCTATGATTAAGCATGACATATCGAAGGATCCCATACTGTAACGATGAACATACATCCTCTAATAAAAATTGGATCTGATTTAAGAATTTTAGCTCTATCCAATTTATTAGAAAATTTAAAATAAAAGTGAACACCATCTGACTTAATATCAACCTCTCCTTCTAATTTCCAATATCTAAACAAAATTTTTTTACCACTGTAGGATAAGAAAGAGTGCCATCCAAGAAAAATCCAACCAATTGATTGCTCCAATAATTTATTCCGTCGTTCGTGATCAGATCTGGAAATTTTTGTGGCACACCATTCCTCGGAATTTCGAAATGCAAAGGTTTGTAAACACCAAAATTCTGTGGAAGCGAACTAAAGAGGGAAGCATAATCCAATTTCGTGAATAAGGGAAAAGAAGCTTGCGACGTATTTTTATTGATAGGAAAAAAGGATCCAAAAGTATTTCTTGGATCTGGGTTAGAACCAATTTTTCCATCAGAAGTTTTAGTAGTAGAGCGATTATCACCAAAGGGAGGTGGAGGTGGAGCTGGGGGAATAGATGGAGAATTGCGAGAGGATAGGGGAGGGAAGGCAATGTCGAAGGTGGTGGAGGTAGAGGGTGAAGAGAAGGAAGCTGTCATGGTCGCCATTAATTTTCCATCCGATAAAAGTTTTCCCCGAGAATTATATCATAAATTTCTTCTTGAATATCAATAATTCCATAATAAAATTATACTTCTTTTTGCAAATTTCTTTTCAATTCTTCTTGTTATGCTATACATTTAAATCAACTTCATAATTTTACATTTAAATTATTTAAACAAATTCTATTGAATGATATTTGTTACTTCATTGAATAAATTACTAACATACATCAATGTCAACATGTATATCTATATTAACAAAAATGATTAAAAAATTTCTCAAATACATACATGTAAATATTGCTTGTATAAGATATAGAACATAAATTACACACAAATAATAATAATATTTTTTATTAAAAGCTTGTGTATTTCACAACAAATTTTATTATATATTGCATAAAAATATCTCATTTTAACACAAAAATAATAAATATTAATTTTAATAATATAATCATGTGCAACGCATGGGTTACACACTAGATACTATGGAAAATAAAACGCGAAACAAAGTGAAACAAAAAAATGAAACAAAAAAATCACTTTAAATAATTGATCTTTTTTTATTAGAAAAATTATGAGGGCCTTGTGCAACAGGAAATATAGACGCATTAATTACCAATTGTCACTATATAAATATACAGTGAAGAATAATAATAATTACAAAGGAATTAATTTATCTTCAAATTATACGGTATACATGAGTAAATATAGATTCAATAGAAAAAATGGACATAAAAAAGTGAAAAACACTGATTTGCTAGCAATTATCTAGTGAAAATTGTCCTTCACGTGCACTCCATTTTCCATGAATTATATGGCTACCTTAATTATTAGTTTTAGATCTCCTCTTAGTTTTTACTCCTTTAACATTCTCTTCTTGAAATAAAGAATGCATGATGATACCTACAACAAATTAAATACAAAAGTAAGCTACTACTTGCAATTCGATTTACATATAAACTTTACATGCATAAGTAAGCTACTTCATTCTTCAACATATTTTTAGGTAATACAAAAAACATTTTCCCTGGTACAACACATTCATCTTCTCTTAAAGCTTTGATTTATTTACCATAATTCAACCTATCATCATTTCATATAAAGTTAATATGATTCACTGTCATAGCTAAGCTATATGGTAGAAGCTTTAGACGTCTTCATTATTGGTTCTTCTTGAATGTAGTTTGCAGTTGAGGACAACAAGTAGGAACCCATGTGTTGTTTGAATATATGTGAACGTTAGTAAGAGGATATGATATAGCGACATG
Organism: Allium sativum; assembly: GCA_030737875.1. Lineage (NCBI taxonomy): Eukaryota > Viridiplantae > Streptophyta > Magnoliopsida > Asparagales > Amaryllidaceae > Allium > Allium sativum. The sequence goes on from CM060912.1 coordinate 296,009,238, forward strand.
CAAAACATAAAGAATAGTGTAAATATTGTATTTTCTAACTATCACAATTATGTACAAGTTACGAGTTTATATAGATTTAACAATAATGCGGTGAGAGGGAAGTTACAATTATACCTTCAAAACCCTAGGCTATAAATTGAACTAAAAACAAATAGTTTCATTATTTTCCCTATCAAAAATAGCTAGGGTTCTTTTCCCTCTTCTCATGGCTTCTCTCAAATCTCAAATCTAAGTTGAATCATTCGAAGTTTCTTCTCGAGAGATGTTTCGTTAGTATGTCTGCCTTTTGAAATGCGATAAGAAGATGATTGACTTCAAGCTTCTTATTTAATATTTTCTCTCTCACGAAATACAGATCTATCTTTATATGCTTTGTGCGAGTGTAAAGAACATGATTTGCTAATAATGACATGGTGCTAAGATTGTCGCACCAGACGATGGATTTTCTTGTCAAATTGTCTCTGAGTAAAGATTCAATCCAAGTAATTTTGGCAGTTGTATTGGCGATGCTCCTGTACTTCACCATTGTGTTTGATCAAGATACAGTGGGATGTTTTTTTGGAGCACTAGGAAATAGGATTTTTACCGAAGTAAATCATATAGCATGATGTGGAACTTTGATCATCATGATCGGAAACCCAACCTGTAACGACCCTCCCTCTCGTTGGATCCAAATCGATCGTTAAACCGACTTAAATCGAACCAAAAAGGCGGATCCGCTAACTTTGGGCGCACAACACATCAGAACAAACAACAGAAGATTTTTATAAACATCAGTAATGTTACATTAGAGTACCGAATATATCAGAGTATTTCAAAAAATAATAATACAGTGGAAGATTAATTTACAATAAATGTAATACGATGTAGCGGAAACAAATAAACTAACACAGTGGAAGACTATCAATGCTCTGGACATAACTTTAAACTTCAATCCATAATCCTGTTTAATAAATAAATATCTGCAAAACGAACCACTCGACTGCCCATGTGGAAAATATGGGCACCCGAGTTTGCAAGGGAAAAGAAAACTACGAGTCAGTCATGGGACTGGTATGAGAAACTGTTCATTTAAAATTAACTTATATAAATGATAAGGTAAATTGCAGGACCACACTGCTAACGCGGAACGGGTTTACTCCCATGAACGCCAGTGTACAAACAACAATCAGTAATATAGATATGGATCTACAATGCATTAATCAACATGCAATTTTCCAATCTACCCATTTAGATTAATCACCACACTTAGATTTTTCAAATCCAATTCACTTTACATAAATTATTCCTTTGAACTTTATTTCCAGATTTCTCATTTCAAATTATTTGAAATACATATCTAAATTTCATATCAAAATTGATTTCACTTTGGGATCTCAAACCAAATCATATGGAAATATGAATTCCAAATCATCATAATGCATACGAACAAGTATGCAACCAAATATCGGGAGTTTCTCCCATCAACAAGACAAAGGGCACGCAGCTAAGAAACTCGATATATATGTGCACCTCCCACGATGGAATAGGCTACACTGACGATGCACCTCCAATGCATGGAAGCATACACCGCCCAAAGCAATTAAGGCTATAACACCCATACTTTAGTCACATGGGTTACCCGAATCTTTAGCCACATACTAAATTATTTCATATCCCGAAGTAGGGAAAATCATTTCATAACATAATAACCACAAGTACTTTCAAACTATAGTGCTTCACATCAGCAGTTCACACATATGATCAGTCACTATTAATCACATAACCTTTGAGCTCGTACGTCTCAAAAAACGGTGTTAAGCAAGAGAATAAATTCTTCGCCACCAAACATATATTTTATCAATAGCAGCTAATCGGATACGCAATGAGCCACAATGTAAAACCATAATACACTTCCAAATCATTTCGAAATCATCGGGTTTAGCCCTCGAAATCCTTTTTGTTTTATAAAACATTTTATAAAACGTTCCCTGTCCAAAATCGAGAATACTATTCTTTTCGCTTAAGAAATCTCATTTCAAAATAATTGAAAACATTCCCTATCCAAAATCGGGAATAACACTTCTTTCCATTTAAGGAAATCCCATTTCAAAATCTTTCATTAAATTTTGAAATAAACAACATCGCTAAACACCTTATAGTCAAACCGTTAAGTGTTTCACAAAGTGTTAGCACACCGATATTTTTACCCAATCCAATGCTAAATGTAAAAGTATATTCTGCTCATAAACTGGTCGAGCACCATCCAAACAATCAATCAATCACAATCAATATCAACAACCAAGTAAATTTGGTTTAATCACATCACTTGTTTTGGTAAATTCAATTACCATTTATTCATTAACAATCTAATTAAAGATTTATTCAAACTCCAATTGGTTTCAATCCCAAAAATCATTTCTTATTGATTGTTCAACTTTCTGGAAATTAATCCTGCTTTAACTAGGTTAAAGAACCAATGTCATTTAAACACAGTTCACGAAAAACCAAAAATCCAATTTGATATTAAATATAAGGCTCTGAGTAAAAATAGTATCATCTTATATTCAACATCGAATTCTGAAACCAACAAATATCATATTGGAATAACGATATATATATATATATATATATATATATATATATATATATTCCAAAATCCTCCACAATATCTGTATAGTCACGGAATGCAATATCGAAATATGACGAAGATGATTTCTTTTCAAATCCATCCTAATTCATACATTAGAAAGTTCTGGTTATTTTAAAACCCCTTTGTCCATCCAATTTATTTATTCAAAAACATTAGATTATTATTCTAGTTAATGACTAGTTCATTTAGATAAAAATATCTTCTATCTTTTCAAATATGGAATTTTTCATCCAAAATCTTTCCAAATCATTTATTATGATTTTACATAATTTTTCCATATTTTTAATAATTTTAATAAGGCCCTTACAATCGGTTTCCTGTAACGGCCACCAAACTGCATCCATAGCTACCTTTTCTAAAATTTATTTGGAAATAATTTGAAATCCAACCGTTCAAATTTAAATCTCTTCTATTCGTTGTAAAGAACTTTTCGATATGAACCCAAGGGTTACGGTTTTAGGGAATCCGACGGTCGGATCTCCCGTTACGTCCATTTGAAGTTAATGGTCGAAATTCGTGAACGGTCACTGCATGGCGCGTTCTGTTCAGACCATTAAATATAATATACATATATATATATCTTCGATATCTATTCAAAATGTATTTTGTAAATCGTTTATAAATTCGTTTTAACAACGATTCCAACTTCCATTTCAATTTTTAATCAAAATTGAATGTTCCATTACATGACAATTTTATACAGTACATATATATGTTAAAAATAATATTTTTAACAATCCAATAATTTTTCCATTACATGACCATTTTATATATCTCATATATATGTTAAAAATAATATTTTGAACGAACAAATAATTATTCCATATCATGACCATTTTATATATCTCATATTTATGTTAAAAATAATATTTTTAACGAACAAATAATTATTCCATGTCATGACCATTTTATGTATCTCATATATATGTTTTATTTCACAACACACATATATATAATTTCACTATGCATATATATAATTTTGCACAATGCATGTATATAATTTCATAACATATATATATATATATATATAATTTTACAACACATATATATTTAATTTCACTACGCATATATATATAACTTTACACATAGCATGTATATAATTTCACAGCACTTATATATATATAATTTCACTACGCATATATATATTTTATTCACATATCATATATATATATATTATTCACATCACAATCACAACACAATACAATCAATTATGGTTTGTACAGAAAAATAGTGTCAGGAGCTACTAAGCCCCGTCTGCAACCTATTATATAATAACTATAAAATAATTTGAGTGAGAGAGAGTTCTCACGTTGGGCTACACTCCACCATTCTTTAACTGATGATTTCACTGTTTGTATTTAAATTTGCCTCAAATTCTGATTTGCTCCGTTTTTGTCCTGGTCAGTTCTGAAATGTAGAGTTCATCTTCACGATTCTAGCAAACTCAATTTTGTCGAATTTGGTTTATGTTTAATAAAGTTACAACGTTTTAAACTTTTAATACCTTAATAACATTACATAAGATAATTTAATAAATTATTTAATCTCATTATTTTATAATTCCCCTAATCACCACCGTTAACCACGTTCCAAGCCTGCTCATTGTCTTCTTCATCAAAGGAACTCTTACCATAGCCTAACCTTTCATCACCATAATCTCCCTAGTCTCTTACTTTAAATTCAAAGTGGAAGCTCCATTCATCTTCTCTTTCGAATTTCTTCCTCCTCATCCCTATCTGGTTAAACTCGCACCCCCTACCCAGGACAATTCGTCGTTGGACAGTCACCGGCTACAGTGGACAAACATGCGTCACTTTTCTTTTTAAATAATTCCCAGAAAATCAAAATCAGTTCTATTTTATTCACTCAATCCAAAAACACACTTCAATTCATACAAAAACTCTTTGATTTCGAATTGGAAGAAGCAATAGAACACGTTATTTATTGTCGGGTCCAGCAATAAACGCGTCGCATGGGATGAGGAGCATATGGAGTGGAAGAGCAAGTCAAGCTGATTGTAAATATATCTCCAAACGAACTTCAGCGACTTTCGCCTCTAACCAAATACCCCCATTTCAGACACAATGGGATATGTTTCGTAAACCAATTCTACCATTTCGATCAGTTTTTGTTAAAATTAAAATATAAATTAATATAACGGTCAATATTGAATTTGAACGTACATTTTAATTTATCGGGGCCACATACTGACTCCAAAAATTATAGAAAAATTAAATCTAGCTATGTTTTGACGATACGGTCCTAACAAAACTAATTTCATCGAATTTGGAGACCGTTTGAAAAATGGCCCTTTTCCAGTCGATTAAATTCAAACTGAAATTACCAAACACGTTTAAATTCACCACACTCACATATCAATTCAAAAAATTATGAAAATTGGAATCTAGCAATAATTTGACATTCCGGATCCAACAAATAGTGGTTTCGTCGAAAATGGAGGTCTTTGCAAAATGGCTATTTTTAATGGTCATATATTATATTAAAATATATATAAATTCCATAGCGACTATTTTGAATTTTAAACTGGACATAACTTTCAATCTATACTATGAAATATCAGTTTTTTCACATTCGTTAGAAAGATATTATTAAACAGATTCAAACTTTTCTAGTTTTACTGAAATCCAATTTATTTTGAATCCTATACATTCAATTGAAATTAAAAATCGAATTTTCAAACTACCGCGCCATTTCAAGCTCGTTTTATAATTAAAATAAATTTATACTTTCTAACTTTGATTTAAATAAATTTTTAGTCGTTATTATTTAAAATAAATCATTTTAAATATTCAAAATCCATAAAAATAGCTAAAATAAAAAATTTAAATTGGTTCCGAAAATCCGGGTTGTTACAATCTCCCCCACTTAAAATCTTTTCGTCCTCGAAAAGGAATGGAGGTGAAAGTTGTTTAACCAATCAACTCAACTTTCATTCTCGCTTTCATTCTTCAACTTTTCAGTTTCTAAGAATTTTCTAATTCTTCAAAAATTTGGCTAACACCCTGAATTTTTGATAAATTTCGTTATAACCTCCGTTGTACGGGTTGATATTTAAAACCGCAACTTGCCTCACAGGGGCCTCATCAATCCAAAAGAAAAATAAAAAGCCAAACGGCTCATAAAATCATCAAACCCTAATAAATACAGTAAATATGTACCTGTTTGTAATGACCCGGAGTTTATTTTGTTTTGTTTTCCCTAAACTCTTGGGTGCTCAAATTTGTACTGGCAGTCAAGTAGTCAGAATTTTATAGATATACTGAGAGCTTGGAGCAGGAGGCTTCATGATTATATGATAATTGTTTATTTCTGCTGTGTTGTAAGTGTTGTACTCTGATAAATGTTATTGTATACATATACTGGTTTTATTTCAAAGTTATGTTATATTTTATTCGTTTCGCTGTGAGATTCGTGTTACTCTAATTCTGTTGTTGTGATCTTCTTCTTCTTCTATTCTAATTTTCCATCTTATCTATTTTCGTCCTCTAACTTCTTTCTATTAACTATCCAATATTTCCGATGCTTGGATAGTCGACACTGAGTTTATGTCGATAACCATGGTCACAAATTCCCCAGGTCATTACACTATTTGTCGGGCATATAATTTTATTCCTCTTCTTAGCGTCCATGCTATGATCTGTTCACACATATATATGCATGTATGCAATTTCAATCAGTTTTCAATTCAGTTAAATATTTGATTCAATTTGGCCTAAATTTACCTTTCATTGCCATATTGGTTTATTATTTCAATATTTTTGTTAGTTAAACTAATAATTACACATCACAACCAGCAATCAATTAGTTGGTTAACTTTTCAAATATATTTAACTTTTATATATTCAAAACTCATATTTTCTAAAATCAGATTATATATATAATCACAAATATGTTAATTATAAATTTGTCACTCTCAACTAATTCTAGGGCATTTCTAACCCCATCTCTAACGAGTTTCTCATTCTAGGATACTACTGATCCTATCTCTAATGATCTTTCTTTCATAGAATATTACTAATCCTACCTCTGATGAGTCTTTTATTCCATTCTAACGAGTTGTACCCAAAGATTTGAGTTAACCAAAGTTCTGATACCAGCTGTAACGATCCTCCCTCTCGGTGGATCCAAATCGTCCATTGACCGACTTAAATCGAACCAAAAAGGCGGATATGCTAACTTTGAGTGCATAACACATCAGAACAAACAACATAAGACTTTTATAAACATCATAATAATGTTACATTAGAGTATAGAATATGTCATAGTATATCAAAAAATAATAATACAGCGGAAGATTAATTTGCAATAAATGTAATACAATGCAGCGGAAACAAATAAACTAACACAGCGGAAGAAATGCTCTGGACACAGCTTTAAGCTTCAGTCCAGAATCCTGTTTAATAAATAAATATATGCAGAACAAACCACTCGACTGTTCATGTGGAAAATAGGGGAACCCGAGTTTGCAAGGGAAAAACAAACTACGAATCAGTCATGGGACTGGTATGAGAAACTCTTCATTTAAAATTAACTTATATAAATGATAAGGCAAATCACAGGACCACGCTGCTAACACAGAACGGGTTTACCCCCATGAACGCTAGTGTACAAACAACAATTAGTAATACAGATATGGATCAATAATGCATCAATCAACATGCAATTTTCCAATCTACCCATTTAGATTAATCACCACACTTAGATTTTCCAAATCCAATTTGCTTTACATATATTATTCCTTTGAACATTATTTCGCGATTTCTCATTTCAAATCGTTTGAAATACATATCTAGATTTCATATCAAAATAGATTTCACTTTGGGATCTCAAACCAAATCATATTGAAATATGAATTCCAAATCATCACAATGCATACAAACAAGTATGCAACCAAATATCGGGAGGTTTCTCCCATCAACAAGACAAAGGGCACGCACCTAAGCAACTCAATATATATGTGCACCTCCCACGATGGAGCAAGCTACATTGATGATGCACCTCCAATGCATGGAAGCATACACCGCCCAAATCATTTAAGGCTATAACACCCATACTTTTAGTCATATGGGTTACCCGAATCTTTAGCCACGTACTAAATTATTTCATATCCCAAGTAGGGAAAATCATTTCATAACATATAATCACAAGTACTTTCAAATTATAGTGCTTCACATCAGCAATTCACACATATGATCAGTCACTATTAATCACATAACCTTTGAGTTCGTACGTCTCAAAGGAGAGTGTTAAACAAGAGAATAAATTCTTCGCCAACAAACATATATGTTATCAATAGCAACTAATCGGATACACGATGAATCAAAATTTAAAACCATAATACACTTCTAAATCATTTCAAAATCATCGGGTTTAGCCCTCGAAATCATTTCTATTCTATAAAACATTTTATAAAACGTTCCATGTCCAAAATCGAGAATGCTATTCTTTTCACTTAAGAAATCTCATTTCAAAATCATTGAAAACATTCCCTATCCAAAATCGGGAATAACACTTCTTTCCATTTAAGGAAATCCCATTTTAAAATCATTCATTAAATTTTGAAATAAACAACATCGCAAAACCCCTTATAGTCAAATCGTGAAGTGTTTCACAAGGTGTTAGCACACAGATATTTTTACCCAACCCAATGTTAAATGTAAAAGTATATTCTGCTCGTAAACTGGTCGAGCACCGTCCAAACAATCAATATCAACAACCAAGTAAATTTGGTTTAATTACATCACGTGTTTTGGTAAATTCAATTACCATTTATTCATTCACAATCTAATTGAAACGACCCGCAAATCCGTGCTATCTGAGTTGACTAAAAACACCACACGTCCAACTCAAATAACACAGAAATACGACTCATTATTAGAAAGAAGTTAGAGGATGAGAAATAGAAAGAAAGAAATATTAGAATAGAAGAAAAACGAAGATCACAGCTCACAGCGGAACGAATAAAATATATTCTATAACATAACTTTTGAAATACAAATCTGTTTGGTACATATATACATACCATCATCAGAGTACACATAACATTTGATTCAGCGGAAGTAACTCTAAATATCTAACATTGAAGCCTCCTGCTTCAAGCTCCTCCAAGTGTATCTGTAAAAGCCTGAAACACTTGACTGCCCGTACAAATTTGGGCACCCAAGAGTTTAGGAAAACAAAACAAAATAAACTCTGGGTCAGTCATGGGACTGGTGTGAGTAAACTCCAACCACTTGTTTAACTTTCAAAACTCTTTTCGAAAGAAAAGATAATAGTAAGACCAGCCCACACATAAACATGGACGGCTTCTACCTTACTATAACCCGAAACACTTTAATATCAAATCCAGTGATATTATAATAATGTCTACATCAAATAAATTACCAAATAGCAGAACGCTTGCATCTCACGCTCCACGTATATAGTATAAAATCAAAAACCACATGGCGCTTATTGGAGATTGGATTTCCAACGTGACAAGGTATGGGACCACCTTCCGATGATGTATCTCTAGAGGCAAATACACCTGGGTTCAACAAGAACGTCTTGCAACCCGGCCCACACATGACCGACCACTCATTTCGCTTGAGTGTATCGAATGTATATCACCAACGGTTGGACTCAAACCACCGTTTCCCGAATGGGCAGAATCGATAGATTTAGAAACAAAAAGAATTTCTCTAGATAGGTGATTATACACCCTAATGGGTGCGACCCACATAGCCATGCTGCCTGCCCGATTTTTGTCTTTTCCCGGTTGTTGAGGCCTGAGGCTACGCATACTTACCATTCATTCGTAGCACAATCACTTTGAATGCCACATTGTCAGATCCGTTAATCACTAGTTGAGTTTGCACAAATATTCTGGATATTATGCTAAGGGATAAATCCGTTGCAACCATATACATTCATACAGACCAACCCATTGATCATTGGAAATACTCTGTCAGACATTCGTCCATTTACGTTCGTCCTGGGATTGAACGAAACCGAAGGCACAATTTCTATAAATAGAAAAGCCCTTGCACTTCACTCCGTCTTCAATATATTCAGCATACTTGGTTCGCAACGCTAATGCCGATACGGAGTGGTTCTTCGGATAATAATCCAACCGGTCTCTCCATATTGACAACGATGGTCAAAACTTCGATAGTCTGTGATTTAACTATCGAATAAAAACAAGTGTTCAATCAACCATCAAACAAATCACTGGGCTCTTTAATTAATATTTCATTAATTAAATCTCTTCTCTATTTTCTCTATCAATATTTGTTAACCAAATATTTTCAATAATCCTCTTGCCTCTTATGTCATTTGGCAAACGTTTCCAAATATTAACTTCTTTTATTTTCTATATATTAGAAAATGTCTCTATTTGCAATTGAAAACAATTTCAATTACTTATCTCTATCCCTTTTTGTTTGCAATATTCGATTTTCATATTCACTTTACTATCGAATTCAATACGTCGATACAATGATTTCAAATTATCAAAATATCTTAAAAATATTCTAACTCCTTAAATTTCCGGAAAATTTCGCCATAACCTCCCCTGTATCGGGAGCATCGGGAAATTTCAAATAGCTTCCCGGTATCTTCCTCAATCAAAAAGAAAAAGGAAAAGCCAAGCGGCTTGCCGATACGGCGCATAAAACCCATATATGAATTTAAACATGTACCTTTTTGTCGAGCACACTAATTATATGCCTTCATCACTTTATCCCATACCTGTCTCCTGTGTGTCTATACTTGTCAAATTTATTTCAACTTCACACACTCGTTTTGCCCGAACTCGTTAATTAACTCGTTATCTATCTCTTTGCCTATTTCGCTTGTATATTTGAATATAACACGTTTCAAATATATTTCCACTTACTTATCCATCAATTGAATTCAAATTTCAATTTAAGTTCTATATTCGATTTCGAATATATATTTACAATCCCAAATTTCACTTTTCAAAGCTCGATTTTAGTTCAACTCGATTAACTAATTCTTCTTTGATTTAGTTAATCCTATTCAATAATCAAAAATATGATTATTGTTTCAAAATCATCTTCTTTACTTCACTTGAGTCCATATTTATTTTCTAACTCAAGTCTAAATTTTTAAATGGAAATCCGGATTTTTTATTTGCCTAAAAATCCCAATATTTATATATAAAATCCATTATGGTTTATAATGGTTTCTGGCGCTGCATTTTTAAAAATTTGATTTCGACATAACTAAAAACCTATACGACGAAATTCAGATTTTTTTCCTTCATTAGAAAACTATTATCGAATCGGTCCTGACGTTTCTTGTTTCAAAGAATTTCGACTTCAATTGGGTTCTGTATACTCGATTGAAGTTCGAATCGCTATTTTACGAACTGCAGCGCTGCGGCGAGTTCGTTTTTAATTATATTTATATATATAAACGTTAAACTTCTTTAAATGAATTCAACTACATTTAACTCCACTTGAATCCCTTGATTCCAATTTCAATCTTCTTTTGAATTCTATATTTCAAATCCCAATTCCTTTTCAAATTCAATATTTGAATTTCTATTTGAATTCCCTATATTCAAATTTGATGTTTGAATTCATTTGAATTCTCTTATTCAAATCCTATATTTAAATTCCATTTGAACTGCTATAATCCAATTTCTATATTTGAATTCTATTGGAATTCAAATATTCAAACTCCTTTTTAAATTCTATATTTGAAATTCCATAGTTTAAAACTCATTTGAATTTCATATTCAAATCCCATAGATCAAATCCTATTTGAATTCAATTTGAATCTCTTATATTCAAATTCCATTTTTCATTTGAATTCTAATATTCAAATTCGTTTCCAGCCTCATTTGAAAACTCACCATTTGAATTTCCATTATTCAAAATCATTTTCAACACCCTTTGAATTTCTATTATTCAAATTCATTTTCAACACCATTTGAATTTCTATTATTCAAATTCATTTTCAACACCATTTGAATTTCTATTATTCAAATTCATTTGAATTTCCTTGAATTCAAATTTCATTTCAAAACTATTTGGATTTCCTATTTTGAAATCCTATTCTCAAAGTTTATTTCAAATTCTATTTTGAAATCTCATATTCAATTTCTACTTGAATTTCTATATTCAATTCCATGTTCAAATTCAACACTCGAATTTCTATTTCAAATCTCTATTCAAATTTCATATTTGAATTCCAATTCAAATCTTTATTCAAATTTCATATTTGAATTCCAATTCCAATCTCTATTTAATTCTTCTTTGAAATTCTATTTTCAAAGTCTATTTCAAATTCTCTTTTGAAAATTCTATTTTGAAATTCTATTTCAAATTCTATTTGGAAAATTTTATTTCAAATTCTCTATATTCAACACCATTGCACGTTCTATATTCAAATCCACCTTGGGTTTTCTATTTGAATTCTAAATTCAAATTTTCCCATTTCCTTTTCTTTTTGAATTCCTTTTCTTTTTGAATTCAAATTTCCATTTCCTTTTCTATTTGAATTCAAATTCTATATTTAAATTTCCTTTTGAATCATATTTTCAAAACACTTGGGTTTCTATTTCTGAATTATCAAATGATAATTCTTTTCACTTCATTTATAACTTCGTTATAAAAGAACTATTTATAAACTTCGTTTAAAAAGAACTACTTGTTTTATTTTTCAAAACAAGTTTTATATTTTATTTCCATTAAAAATTCAAATTCTATTTAAAAATAGAATTTTCTCTTTAAATCTCAAATACTCTTTTCACGATATTTTTAAATATCATTACTTAAGCCCAGTGATATTCAAACACACAAAGCACCGAATTATTTATTTTTCTAACACATCATATATAACAATATATATGCAAACAAATAAACAAACAGATAATATATTTTTTTGAGGAATCCTGTTGGATTCCTCCAACCTGTTTTTCCTGCATCCACAGATGTTAGCACATAAATAATACCCATTCTGCTTCGTGGCAGAATATCGCGGTATAGAAGGTCATCCACTAATCATAGCGTGGGGCGTATAGGGTAATCATCCGCTATGAAACTGCGGGCATCCGCTAATGAGACTGCGGGAATCCAACCAATCAATCACCCAATATATATATATATATAGCCTAAATAACTAATATATATAAAGCAACCAGAAAACATTCACACAAGCAACAGACAATTATTTTTAAAGAAATAAAAATAATTCTAAAGGTGAGTGAGATTTACTCACCAGGATTTCCTTTGCTGAATGTCTCGTGGAAATTCAGATCTTACGGCTTCGAATCGCCATGAATGAGTTTTATCGTGCTCCTATGAATATTTATTTAACGATCAACATTTCAATTAACGCATAAATAAATGTCTTATATATATTTCCATTTTCTCATTTAATTAAATCATCAAATTGTTTTGATTAAATATCCAACTTCTATTTATTTATCTCGAGTTTGAAATCTGAATCAAACTAATATGGTTTAAATAAAAGAATCAAAACTAACTAACTTATTTTCTATAAACTAATTATATAAATTTATTTGCTTTTTATATCACTAATCCCTCTATATAAACTAACTTAAAAATCCTAATCACTTTATAAATTAACTAAATTTACTAAAAAAAATGTTATTAACAAATTTAACAACCGTTATTAACTTGCAAATTAGAACTAAATTAAATAATTTATATTACCTTAATTATTTCTTCCTCCTCGGCATTTCACCAAGCACTTCTCCTTCATTCTCGGAAACTGCTCCTCACTACTGGTATTGGCCTCCCTACCTCAGCTTCAGCGTCGACTGCTAGTCACCCAGTTTGACCCCTCTGAATTCACGAACCCTGAACATCCCTGCATCCCACTGTCGAACCCAGATAGTAACCCAACAATCCTTTCGCAAGCCAAATCCTAGGCTCCATCGCATCTTTCCTTTCTGTACCTTGCGACCGATAACCATCCCCTGCCATTTTGATTCCAGAATCAACGAAATCACCTCGCACTCTTTTCACACATCGCCACAAACCATGCTCCTCCAACTCCCTCAACGCGATATTGGTTATCGCTCAGAAACTGAAGCGATCGATTTTTTTTTTTTTTTTTTTTTTTTTTTTTAATGCGGAAATCCCCTTCTAACTTCATCGCGCCCCTACCCCATCGTGAGGCTCTAGAAATCGCAATTGATTTTGAAACCGTCGACAGCCTTGTACCCTTCTCAAACGAGTTCGGGCACTCAAATTTTGACTTGGATTTCATTCGAGTTGATTTCGACTTTCGAAACAAGAAAGAAGAGATGGCGGTTGCTTTTTGATTTTATCATTATGAGAGGAAGGTTCGGATTTTCTAATGGAAGGGGAGAGAGATCTCACGGTTTGAAAAACAAATGCCATTTTCTTTTGATTTCGGTGAACTGATTTCGATTGAATGGGAACTTGAATGGCTCTCGTGAGTTGGAGAAGAATGGTAAACGAATGGCAGAGGACTGATTATATAGGTATGCGAGAGCAGACAGGGGTACGAGGCCATTGATTTGTTGCCTTCTTGATATGAAGAATAGCAGACAATTTAGTTGGCTCGAGAAGAATAAGGTGGCGAGATTTTAGTTTGTAGGTCGGCTGATGAAACACTAAAAATATTATAATTTGAATTAAAATATCTTGTGGTCTTTAACCCGTAAATCTGAACCGCTATTTTAACGTATCCACTGACTTTTCAACACTGTAACATTATTATGAACTGAACTGAATAAAAATCTAAAATTTAATCTGAACGTATAATTAGAATAACCATATTATATTGATAATTCAATATAAAATATCATTTATATTATCAACTAAATATTTAAAACTATATTAAATATTTAAAATAAATTATTCAAAAATCTGGGTCGTTACATTCTTTCCCCCTTAAAATGATTTCGTCCTCGAAATTGCTAAGGTAAGAAAAATGGTACAAACCTATTACTTTTCAAAAATTCACTTATGTTGAAACCCAACTCCTCATATTTCAACAAATTCAATTCCACCAAAACTTTTGGTCTTCCTTCATTTGATTTGAATGATCTACGATCAATCCATTTATATCCAATCTATATTCCATTAACCTATTCAAATTGATTCTAATCAATTCACTCCCTTCGACCCATTTAACTTGTTTAAGTTAAATTTCAATTTTAGAATTCAAATCCCTGGGTTTTCATTTCAAATCCTTTGAAATCACTTAAATATATACATATATATTTATTTCCATTTCAATTCAAACATTTGAATATTCAAACCAATTTGTTTTCTTTCAAACAAATTTCCGTCAAAACTTTTTCTAAGGTAGCAATTCATCACTTAGAAACTCGAAAATGAACACTGATGATGTTGCAATCATCATCAGAATTATTTTCCAGCCACTGGAGTGAGTTCAGTGCTTTACCACATTCAAAATCCATTAAAATGATTTTTATTCAAATCCTTCTAAAACAAATCTATATTATCTTAATATACTTTGAAAAATAAATTTCAACCTCCCAGGATTAAAATTTCAAATTCTGGTTTGAATTAAATTCTAATTCACCTCATTTGTATATTTAATTCCTATACAAATTCTATTTGGTTATAAATAACCATTTCAATTTTAAAATCTTGTTTGATTATAATCCTAACAATCAACACATCCATATAATATAATAATTTTCAGAAAATTATTCTTTCTATATCAAAATAGAAATTTTGGGTAAAATTATTTCATTTACCTTCTTTAAAACAATACTGTGTCGAATTTCTCTGTTCAAGTGTTTAGAAATCCCTATCGACTTCGTGGCGTCCCACGATTCGACCAGAATTCATAAACCACTCACAGACTAGCCAACACAATATAAAACAACTTTTATATCAATTTACAAATACGCTCTCTCATATATATACTCAACTCATTCTAGGGTACTACTGACTCTATCTCTAATGAGCACATGCCACACAAGCCTAGGTGTTCGCTCAACCTAAGCTCTGATACCACCTGAAACGACCCGCAAATCCGTGCTATCTGAGTTGACTAAAAACACCACACGTCCAACTCAAATAACACAGAAATACGACTCATTATTAGAAAGAAGTTAGAGGATGAGAAATAGAAAGAAAGAAATATTAGAATAGAAGAAAAACGAAGATCACAGCTCACAGCGGAACGAATAAAATATATTCTATAACATAACTTTTGAAATACAAATCTGTTTGGTACATATATACATACCATCATCAGAGTACACATAACATTTGATTCAGCGGAAGTAACTCTAAATATCTAACATTGAAGCCTCCTGCTTCAAGCTCCTCCAAGTGTATCTGTAAAAGCCTGAAACACTTGACTGCCCGTACAAATTTGGGCACCCAAGAGTTTAGGAAAACAAAACAAAATAAACTCTGGGTCAGTCATGGGACTGGTGTGAGTAAACTCCAACCACTTGTTTAACTTTCAAAACTCTTTTCGAAAGAAAAGATAATAGTAAGACCAGCCCACACATAAACATGGACGGCTTCTACCTTACTATAACCCGAAACACTTTAATATCAAATCCAGTGATATTATAATAATGTCTACATCAAATAAATTACCAAATAGCAGAACGCTTGCATCTCACGCTCCACGTATATAGTATAAAATCAAAAACCACATGGCGCTTATTGGAGATTGGATTTCCAACGTGACAAGGTATGGGACCACCTTCCGATGATGTATCTCTAGAGGCAAATACACCTGGGTTCAACAAGAACGTCTTGCAACCCGGCCCACACATGACCGACCACTCATTTCGCTTGAGTGTATCGAATGTATATCACCAACGGTTGGACTCAAACCACCGTTTCCCGAATGGGCAGAATCGATAGATTTAGAAACAAAAAGAATTTCTCTAGATAGGTGATTATACACCCTAATGGGTGCGACCCACATAGCCATGCTGCCTGCCCGATTTTTGTCTTTTCCCGGTTGTTGAGGCCTGAGGCTACGCAT
Organism: Allium sativum; assembly: GCA_030737875.1. Taxonomy (NCBI): domain Eukaryota; kingdom Viridiplantae; phylum Streptophyta; class Magnoliopsida; order Asparagales; family Amaryllidaceae; genus Allium; species Allium sativum. Next base: position 296,025,877 of record CM060912.1, read on the forward strand.
ACTTACCATTCATTCGTAGCACAATCACTTTGAATGCCACATTGTCAGATCCGTTAATCACTAGTTGAGTTTGCACAAATATTCTGGATATTATGCTAAGGGATAAATCCGTTGCAACCATATACATTCATACAGACCAACCCATTGATCATTGGAAATACTCTGTCAGACCTTCGTCCATTTACGTTCGTCCTGGGATTGAACGAAACCGAAGGCACAATTTCTATAAATAGAAAAGCCCTTGCACTTCACTCCGTCTTCAATATATTCAGCATACTTGGTTCGCAACGCTAATGCCGATACGGAGTGGTTCTTCGGATAATAATCCAACCGGTCTCTCCATATTGACAACGATGGTCAAAACTTCGATAGTCTGTGATTTAACTATCGAATAAAAACAAGTGTTCAATCAACCATCAAACAAATCACTGGGCTCTTTAATTAATATTTCATTAATTAAATCTCTTCTCTATTTTCTCTATCAATATTTGTTAACCAAATATTTTCAATAATCCTCTTGCCTCTTATGTCATTTGGCAAACGTTTCCAAATATTAACTTCTTTTATTTTCTATATATTAGAAAATGTCTCTATTTGCAATTGAAAACAATTTCAATTACTTATCTCTATCCCTTTTTGTTTGCAATATTCGATTTTCATATTCACTTTACTATCGAATTCAATACGTCGATACAATGATTTCAAATTATCAAAATATCTTAAAAATATTCTAACTCCTTAAATTTCCGGAAAATTTCGCCATAACCTCCCCTGTATCGGGAGCATCGGGAAATTTCAAATAGCTTCCCGGTATCTTCCTCAATCAAAAAGAAAAAGGAAAAGCCAAGCGGCTTGCCGATACGGCGCATAAAACCCATATATGAATTTAAACATGTACCTTTTTGTCGAGCACACTAATTATATGCCTTCATCACTTTATCCCATACCTGTCTCCTGTGTGTCTATACTTGTCAAATTTATTTCAACTTCACACACTCGTTTTGCCCGAACTCGTTAATTAACTCGTTATCTATCTCTTTGCCTATTTCGCTTGTATATTTGAATATAACACGTTTCAAATATATTTCCACTTACTTATCCATCAATTGAATTCAAATTTCAATTTAAGTTCTATATTCGATTTCGAATATATATTTACAATCCCAAATTTCACTTTTCAAAGCTCGATTTTAGTTCAACTCGATTAACTAATTCTTCTTTGATTTAGTTAATCCTATTCAATAATCAAAAATATGATTATTGTTTCAAAATCATCTTCTTTACTTCACTTGAGTCCATATTTATTTTCTAACTCAAGTCTAAATTTTTAAATGGAAATCCGGATTTTTTATTTGCCTAAAAATCCCAATATTTATATATAAAATCCATTATGGTTTATAATGGTTTCTGGCGCTGCATTTTTAAAAATTTGATTTCGACATAACTAAAAATCTATACGACGAAATTCAGATTTTTTTCCTTCATTAGAAAACTATTATCGAATCGGTCCTGACGTTTCTTGTTTCAAAGAATTTCGACTTCAATTGGGTTCTGTATACTCGATTGAAGTTCGAATCGCTATTTTACGAACTGCAGCGCTGCGGCGAGTTCGTTTTTAATTATATTTATATATATAAACGTTAAACTTCTTTAAATGAATTCAACTACATTTAACTCCACTTGAATCCCTTGATTCCAATTTCAATCTTCTTTTGAATTCTATATTTCAAATCCCAATTCCTTTTCAAATTCAATATTTGAATTTCTATTTGAATTCCCTATATTCAAATTTGATGTTTGAATTCATTTGAATTCTCTTATTCAAATCCTATATTTAAATTCCATTTGAACTGCTATAATCCAATTTCTATATTTGAATTCTATTGGAATTCAAATATTCAAACTCCTTTTTAAATTCTATATTTGAAATTCCATAGTTTAAAACTCATTTGAATTTCATATTCAAATCCCATAGATCAAATCCTATTTGAATTCAATTTGAATCTCTTATATTCAAATTCCATTTTTCATTTGAATTCTAATATTCAAATTCGTTTCCAGCCTCATTTGAAAACTCACCATTTGAATTTCCATTATTCAAAATCATTTTCAACACCCTTTGAATTTCTATTATTCAAATTCATTTTCAACACCATTTGAATTTCTATTATTCAAATTCATTTTCAACACCATTTGAATTTCTATTATTCAAATTCATTTGAATTTCCTTGAATTCAAATTTCATTTCAAAACTATTTGGATTTCCTATTTTGAAATCCTATTCTCAAAGTTTATTTCAAATTCTATTTTGAAATCTCATATTCAATTTCTACTTGAATTTCTATATTCAATTCCATGTTCAAATTCAACACTCGAATTTCTATTTCAAATCTCTATTCAAATTTCATATTTGAATTCCAATTCAAATCTTTATTCAAATTTCATATTTGAATTCCAATTCCAATCTCTATTTAATTCTTCTTTGAAATTCTATTTTCAAAGTCTATTTCAAATTCTCTTTTGAAAATTCTATTTTGAAATTCTATTTCAAATTCTATTTGGAAAATTTTATTTCAAATTCTCTATATTCAACACCATTGCACGTTCTATATTCAAATCCACCTTGGGTTTTCTATTTGAATTCTAAATTCAAATTTTCCCATTTCCTTTTCTTTTTGAATTCCTTTTCTTTTTGAATTCAAATTTCCATTTCCTTTTCTATTTGAATTCAAATTCTATATTTAAATTTCCTTTTGAATCATATTTTCAAAACACTTGGGTTTCTATTTCTGAATTATCAAATGATAATTCTTTTCACTTCATTTATAACTTCGTTATAAAAGAACTATTTATAAACTTCGTTTAAAAAGAACTACTTGTTTTATTTTTCAAAACAAGTTTTATATTTTATTTCCATTAAAAATTCAAATTCTATTTAAAAATAGAATTTTCTCTTTAAATCTCAAATACTCTTTTCACGATATTTTTAAATATCATTACTTAAGCCCAGTGATATTCAAACACACAAAGCACCGAATTATTTATTTTTCTAACACATCATATATAACAATATATATGCAAACAAATAAACAAACAGATAATATATTTTTTTGAGGAATCCTGTTGGATTCCTCCAACCTGTTTTTCCTGCATCCACAGATGTTAGCACATAAATAATACCCATTCTGCTTCGTGGCAGAATATCGCGGTATAGAAGGTCATCCACTAATCATAGCGTGGGGCGTATAGGGTAATCATCCGCTATGAAACTGCGGGCATCCGCTAATGAGACTGCGGGAATCCAACCAATCAATCACCCAATATATATATATATATAGCCTAAATAACTAATATATATAAAGCAACCAGAAAACATTCACACAAGCAACAGACAATTATTTTTAAAGAAATAAAAATAATTCTAAAGGTGAGTGAGATTTACTCACCAGGATTTCCTTTGCTGAATGTCTCGTGGAAATTCAGATCTTACGGCTTCGAATCGCCATGAATGAGTTTTATCGTGCTCCTATGAATATTTATTTAACGATCAACATTTCAATTAACGCATAAATAAATGTCTTATATATATTTCCATTTTCTCATTTAATTAAATCATCAAATTGTTTTGATTAAATATCCAACTTCTATTTATTTATCTCGAGTTTGAAATCTGAATCAAACTAATATGGTTTAAATAAAAGAATCAAAACTAACTAACTTATTTTCTATAAACTAATTATATAAATTTATTTGCTTTTTATATCACTAATCCCTCTATATAAACTAACTTAAAAATCCTAATCACTTTATAAATTAACTAAATTTACTAAAAAAAATGTTATTAACAAATTTAACAACCGTTATTAACTTGCAAATTAGAACTAAATTAAATAATTTATATTACCTTAATTATTTCTTCCTCCTCGGCATTTCACCAAGCACTTCTCCTTCATTCTCGGAAACTGCTCCTCACTACTGGTATTGGCCTCCCTACCTCAGCTTCAGCGTCGACTGCTAGTCACCCAGTTTGACCCCTCTGAATTCACGAACCCTGAACATCCCTGCATCCCACTGTCGAACCCAGATAGTAACCCAACAATCCTTTCGCAAGCCAAATCCTAGGCTCCATCGCATCTTTCCTTTCTGTACCTTGCGACCGATAACCATCCCCTGCCATTTTGATTCCAGAATCAACGAAATCACCTCGCACTCTTTTCACACATCGCCACAAACCATGCTCCTCCAACTCCCTCAACGCGATATTGGTTATCGCTCAGAAACTGAAGCGATCGATTTTTTTTTTTTTTTTTTTTTTTTTTTTTTTAATGCGGAAATCCCCTTCTAACTTCATCGCGCCCCTACCCCATCGTGAGGCTCTAGAAATCGCAATTGATTTTGAAACCGTCGACAGCCTTGTACCCTCCTCAAACGAGTTCGGGCACTCAAATTTTGACTTGGATTTCATTCGAGTTGATTTCGACTTTCGAAACAAGAAAGAAGAGATGGCGGTTGCTTTTTGATTTTATCATTATGAGAGGAAGGTTCGGATTTTCTAATGGAAGGGGAGAGAGATCTCACGGTTTGAAAAACAAATGCCATTTTCTTTTGATTTCGGTGAACTGATTTCGATTGAATGGGAACTTGAATGGCTCTCGTGAGTTGGAGAAGAATGGTAAACGAATGGCAGAGGACTGATTATATAGGTATGCGAGAGCAGACAGGGGTACGAGGCCATTGATTTGTTGCCTTCTTGATATGAAGAATAGCAGACAATTTAGTTGGCTCGAGAAGAATAGGGTGGCGAGATTTTAGTTTGTAGGTCGGCTGATGAAACACTAAAAATATTATAATTTGAATTAAAATATCTTGTGGTCTTTAACCCGTAAATCTGAACCGCTATTTTAACGTATCCACTGACTTTTCAACACTGTAACATTATTATGAACTGAACTGAATAAAAATCTAAAATTTAATCTGAACGTATAATTAGAATAACCATATTATATTGATAATTCAATATAAAATATCATTTATATTATCAACTAAATATTTAAAACTATATTAAATATTTAAAATAAATTATTCAAAAATCTGGGTCGTTACACTAATTAAAGATTTATTCAAACTTCAATTGGTTTCAATCCCAAAAATCATTTCTTATTGAATGTTCAACATCTAGAAATTAATTCTGCTTTAACTGGGTTAAAGAACCAATGTCATTTAAACACAGTTCACGAATAAACCAAAATCCAATTTGATATTAAATATAAAGCTCTGAATAAAAATTATATCGGCTTATATTCATTATCAAATTCTGAAACCAACAAATATCATATTGGAATAACGATATATATCTTCCGAATTCCACCACAATATCTGTATAGTCACGGAATCCAATATAGAAATATCCCAAAGATGCTTTCAATTCAAATCCATTCCAATTCATACATTGGAAAATTCTGGTTATTTTAAAACCACTTTGTCCATCCAATTTATTTATTTAAAAACATTGGATAATTATTCTAGTTAATAACTAGTTCATTCAGATAAAAATATCTTCTATCTTTTCAAATATGGAATTTTTCATCCAAAATCTTTCCAAATCATTTATTATGATTTTACATAATTTTTCCATATTTTTAATAATTTAAATATGGCCCTTACGGTCGGTTTCCTGTAATGGCCACCGAACTGCATCCATAGCGACCTTTTCTGAAATTGATTTGGATATAATTTGAAATCCAACCGTTCAAATTTAAATCTCTTATATTCATTGGAAAGTTATTTTCAATACAAACCCAACGGTTCCGGTTTTAGGAGGATTCGACCGTCGGATCTCCCGTTAAGTCCATTTGAAGTTAATGGTCGAAATTCGCGAACAGTCACTGCGCGGGACGTTCTACTCAGACCATTAAATATATATAATATATATATCATCGATTTATATTCAAAAAGTATTTTGTAAATCGTTTTTAAATTCGTTTTAACAACGATTCCAACTTCCATTTCAATTTTTTAATGAAAATTGAATATTCCATTACATGATAATTTTATACAGTGCATATATATGTTAAAAATTATATTTTTAACAATCCAATAAAGTATCCATTACATAAACATTTTATGTTTCTCATATATATGTTAAAAATAATATTTTTAACGAACAAATAATTATTCCATATCATGACCATTTTATATATCTCATATATATGTTAAAAATAATATTTTTAATGAACAAATAATTATTCCAAGTCATGACCATTTTATATATCTCATATATATGTTTTATTTCACAATGCATATATATATATATATATATATATAATTTCAATACGTATATATATATATATATAAAATTTTACACAACGCATGTATATAATTTCACAACACACACGCACACACACATACACACACACACACACACACACACACACACACACACACATATATATATATATATAATTCTACAATGCATATACATGTTTAATTTCACAACACATATTTATTTAATTTCACTACGCATATATATATAATTTTACACAACGCATGTATATAATTTCTCAACACGTATATATATAATTTCGTTATGCATATATATATTATTCACATCTCATATATATTTTTTATTCACATCTCATATATATTTTTTATTCAAATCACAATCACAACACAGTACAGTCAATTATGGGTTGTACAGAAAAATAGAGTCAAGAGCTACTAAGCCCCATCTACAACCTATTATATAATAACTGTAAAATAATTTGAGTGAGAGAGAGTTCTCACGTTGGGTTCCACTCCGCCATTCTTTAACTAATGATTTCAGTACTGTTCGAATTTAAATTTGCCTCAAATTCTGATTTGCTCCGTTTTTGTCCTGGTCAGTTCTTAAATGTAGAGTTCGTCTTCACGATTCTAGCAAACTCAATTTTGTCGAATTTGGTTTCTATTTGATAAAGTTACAACATTTTAAACTTTTGATACCTTAGTAACATTACATAAGATAATCTAATAAATTAATTAACCTCATTATTTTATAATTCCCCTAATCACCACCGTTAACCACGTTCCAAGCCTGCTCTTTGTCTTCTTCATCGCAGGAACTCTCTACAATAGTCGTACCTTTCATCACCATAATCTCCCTAGTCTCTCACTTTAAATTCAAAGTTGAAGCTCCATTCATCTTCTCTTTCGAATCTCTTCCTCCTCATCCCTACCTGGTTAAACTCGCACCCCCTACCCAGGACAATGCGTCGTTGGACAGTCGCCGACTATATGTGACAAACATGCGTCACTTTTCTTTTTAAATAAATCCCAGAAAATCAAAATCAGTTCTATTTTATTCACTCAATCCAAAAACACACTTCAATTCATTCCAAAACTCTTTGGTTTCAAATTGGAAGGAGACCTAGAACACGCTGTTTATTTTCGGGTCCAGCAATAAATGCGTCGCATTTGATGAGGAGCATATGGAGTGGAAAAGCAAGTCAAGCCGATTACAAATATATAAGTTTTAAGATTTTATGGATTTATTTGGATTTGTTTGTGAATTTATAAATCAAGTTTTCTTTGTTTGGGGGAGAAATTGGCAGCTGCGTGATGTATTAACCACGTAGGAGAGCGTTTTTAGGGTATGACTTAAGCATAGGGGTATATATATGTAAATATTATAATAATATTTTTAAATCTAATTATTTCTTAAAAGTGAGTTTCACATCCGAACTCCAAATGAACTTCAACGACTTTCATCTCTAACCAAGTATCCCCATTTTGGACACAATATGATATGTTTCGTAAACCAATTCTATCGGTTCAGTCAGTTTTTGTTAAAATATAAATATAAATTAATATAATGGTTAATATTGAATTTGAATGTACATTTTAATTTTCCGGGGCCACATACAGACTCCAAAAATTACACAAAAATTAAATCAAGCTAAGTTTTGATGATACGGTCCTAACAAAACTAATTTCATCGAATTTGGAGACCATTTGAAAAATGGCCATTTACCAGTTGATTAAATTCAAACTGAAATTACCGAACGCGTTTAAATTCACCTGCTCACATATCCATTCCAAAAATTATGAAAATTAGAATCTAGCAATAATTTGACATTCTGAATCCAATAAAAGTGGTTTCGTCGAAAACAGAGGTCATTTGCTAATGGCCATATATTATATTAAAAAATATACAAATTAGATAGCGACTATTTTGAATTTTATACTGGACATAACTTTCAATTTATATTATGAAATCTCAATTTTTCACATTAGTTAGAAAGATATTATTAAACAGATTCAAACATTTCTAGTTTGATTGAAATCCGATTTATTTTGAATCCTATACATTCAATTGAAAATAAAAATCGAATTTTTAAACTATTGCGCCATTTCAAGCTCGTTTTATAATTAAAATAAATTTATATGTTCTAATTTTGATTCAAATAAATTTTTAGTCGTTATTATTTAAAATATATCATTTTAAATATTCAAAATCCATAAATATCTAAAATAAAATTTTTAAATTGGTTCTGCAAATCCGGATTGTTACACAACTGGAGTTAGCGTAACCTATAATCTCTATTTTTTTTCTTTTTTTAAGTGTAGACCGTGATCCAGGATTTGATTTAGATTGCGTAAAATACGCTTTACTACTTTCCAATGTTCTTCGCTTGAGCTATGCATAAATTGAGATACCCTGTTTACGCTAAATTCTATATTTGGTCTTATGATTGTAGCATACTGTAGAGCACCACTATACTCATGTACATCTTTGAATTAGAAAAAGTTTCTCTATTATGTTTTGATAAGTGTTGGTTACTTATCCTAGGAGTAGACAGAGATTTAGCTTAATTCATCTTAGCTTTCATTAAGATCTTTGATATATATATATATATATATATATATATATATATATATATATATATATATATATATATTCTCTGACATAATATCATCTTTGATGGCGATTTTCTGACAACTTTTGTACCTAAGAACTTTAATACCCCTAAATCCTTAATAGAAAAGGCTTTGTCTAGAAGTTTTATAGTCTGACTAATTTCATTGCTGTTATTTCCAGTAGTGATTTGATTATCTACATATATAAGAATGTATATAATGTGTTTTTCTTTAACCTTCATACAAAGAGAATTGTCAGATCTAGTTGCTTTGTATCCAAGAATATTTTGAGTAACTTTCAAATTTTCATACCAAATTCGTGGTGCCTTCTTTAATCCATATATAGCATTGTGTAGTTGCATATCACATTGCTGTTTTACTGTTGATATCCTTATGGTTGATCCATGTACACTTCTTCAAGAAACTCCCTATTAAGAAAGCATTGTTTTCATCCAATTGCCTTATTTTCCATTTGTTGTGGGTATAGGTTGTATATATATGTAATATATGTATATATATATAGTGTGTGTGTGTGTGTGTGTGAACTTTCATTACTGCATTGCTTTCTTTCTTTCTTTCTTGTATTTTCTGTTCGACCCATTAGTTTGGCTCAGTGTATTGTTTAGGTCATCATTGTTTGGCTACTCTTTGTATAATACACATTGCTGGTTTGTATAATGATATGAGAAAGTTTATCTCATTTTATCCAAACAATTTCGTCTTTGTTTGTAACATGTATCAAAGCAGCATTTCTTGAATTAAATTTTAGATCTTAGATCTACGTTTCAGCTTCTTCTATATGCCATGGGAGAAACAAAATCAATCATGGAGGTCATGCCGATGATATCAAAGAAAACTGAGCACAAGTGTGACGGCCCGCCCCGCACCAGCCAACATTTCCAATGAAAGTGCGCTGTGCCAATGTCCAACCAGCACGGGACGGTCGTTAAAGAAATGAAAGAAGGGAATTTGAACTAACAAGGAACCTGTAGAATGTCCCACAGTGCATGGAATAAAATATAATAATAACATATTTGACATAAAACAGGTGAGACAGTGCATAAGCTGAAAACTAAACCATCATAGCAGCGGAAAATCCAAAATACAGCTTATGTTCCACATCATCATTATTACAACTTTTAAAACTGTCTCCAAAGAAAAATAAGAGAGGTACACTACTAATGCCCAAAGTAGTGACCGACCGCGACACAGGGAGAATATCTATATATATCTTACGTGGAAGCCTCCTACTCGTCTCCGGCACAGCTACCCGTGCATAATTACCTGACAGTCTCTAGTCTTCCCGTTTAAGAGCACCCAGAGTAATAAGAAGAGACATAAAACTCTAGGTTAGACAAAAGTCTGGTATGAGAGATAAGAAGCAAAATAGAACAATAACAGGTATACTAAACGATACTTGAACCTGGACCTGCAACCAAAGAGTTAGCACAACAAGATGTACAATACTATAAGGTGACACTAACATATGGTGTAAAGATACGGGGGTGGGGGTGTGCATGTCATGGTGATAATAAACATCAAACATAACAACCATCCTCACATCTCTCACTTAGTGCATAAAGCCTACGATATCTACCACTTTGATTACCCAATCCTTTGCTATGATCACTCTGCCGCATGGAGTCATAGTGACTCCACTGCACTGATCCATAGCCGCTAATCTTTTGCAATGTCCACTCTATCCCATGAAGTCATGACAACCTCACTGCACTAGCTCATAGCCTTGCTACGATCAACCTACCCCATGAAGTCATGACAACTTCACTGCACTGATCCATAGCCAATATCCGTCTCTTAGTGATGAATCAAAGCTATAGACGTCGGTAACCCCTTTGCATACGTCCCGCAGCAAAGTACGATCATGAAGTTAACTCGTTGGTTCCCATCTGGATCCTAAGTTTTACTTCCTATTTAGACTTCCTTTGCATCTCAGGTTTTGGTCGAATTGGAGTTGGTCTTCAGAAGAGTCGTCGCGTAGTAGAGGTAGAGGTCCAAACTTGGTTCGGTTCAGTCTATCCAGTTCGGTTCGATATGTGGTGCTCGGGCTCTCCATTCAATTCAGCTTAATTCCCCTCCTTCGGTTCGGTTCGGGTTCACTTCCTCCATTCAGTTCAGTTCGGTGCTTTGCTTCTTGGTTCCATTCCTCCCTCCTACTCCAGCTTGCTTACTCCGATCCGCTCCCACGTTCCTTTCCGACCTGATCCGATCCTCAACCCAACTCCAACTCTTTGCAAGTGGCCTTCCTTCTTGCCAAGCATTCCCTGGTGCCAAGTTCCGATCCGAATCAAATCCCTTGCCCGGTCCTCCTATCCGACCCGAGCCCTATATCTGATTCGATCGGAAACCCTGCACATTTCCTGCAACTTTTCCAGCGACTGTTTTACGCCTTACGACGGCGTTTTTGACCATTCCAACTTTTCTATCAATTGCAAAGCATGCCATACAGTCACAGCAATATAGAGAATCAACAATAAACATCAGAACAACAATTTAGCATGTCCATATGGATCAAACATACCCCAAAACCCATGTTTTCCCCTTAAGCATGTTTAAGCAAATCTAATGATAGGATTAGCAAAACTTATCCAAATTAGCTCAAATTTCTATCATAGCCCTAAAATAATATTTTAGAATTTTACAATTTTTTCCATATTTTTCTGAATTATAATTTCACTAATTAACACTAATTACCCCTAATCAACCGTAATTAGTGGGAAACTATGCAAATCACTCACCTTAGCCACAATTAAAACTTTCAAAATTGAAACTCAACTGATTTGGATCGATTTCCAACGTCTAAAAGTAGCTCTAACTCTGAAATGGTGCTATTTCTCCTTGATTTGATGTTGCTAAGCTTAATCCTTAATTAGACAACGATTTGGGATGAAATTAGAAGGTGAAGGCCATTGTTAGGGTTCCTAGGAGGTAAATGGCGGGTAGAAAACTGAAATAGAATCAAAACCTAACTCATTTCAGCCTCCCTATAACCCTAATCCCGAAATGGGTTATGGGCCCATTCACTAATCACCTTATTGGCCCGGTTAAGCAGTTTTTCACCTTCTAAACCTTATTTCAGCCATATCTCCCAACCGGTTAGTCCGTTTGGCTAATATGACCACTCTACGGTAAGGTAAACCATCATCCGAATCTAATGGAAGTGGTTTCAAATCAAAACTCCTTACCAATCAAAAGTTATGGCCAAAACAAGATCAGCTAGGGGCAACATGGTCATATAAAAATCGGCAAAAATCATGAACATGGGGAATGACCCCAATAGTCGTTCCCCAAAGTCAATTGACCATACGATTTTGCATGAGAAATAAATAAATATTCTACGATCCCCTGATGCGTAGAATGCGGTTCGTTACATTCTTCCCCCTTTAAGAAAATTCACCCCCGAAATTCCTTAACTAAGAAACAAGTAAAGGATCCCACATGCCTACCAACCACTCATAACAATCAAACATGCAAAATAACAAACAAGTCTATCCTAGCATGCGGAAAACTAAATTGCAATTAAAATCTTACCAGGCAAAGAGTTCTGGATACGTCTTCCTAATGCTCTCCTTTTTCTCTCAAGTACAGTCATTCTCATTCTCGCCCCCACTGAACTTTGACTAGATCCACCGCTTTCCTTCGAAGTTGCTTCGTATCGTGCTCGACAATATGAATCGGCTTGCAGTTCCCAACAGCCTTGGGTTCTACTTCGATATCATGCAATTGATCAGGAGAAATAGTCATATCGGGGTCGTGCACAAATTTCCTTAACTGGAAAACATGAAATACGTTATGAACTCCTGCTATCTTCTCTGGTAATTCAACTTTATATGCCAAATTCCCAACTTGCTCAAGGATTGGGAATGGACCAACAAACCTTGGTGCCAGCTTTCCTCTCCTTCCAAATCGAATAACATTCTTTAATGGAGAGATCTTGACAAATACTAGGTCGCCAACGGAGAATTTCAAATCCTTTCGCCTCTTATCAGCATAACTCTTCTGCCTATCTTGGGCAGCATTCATTCGATGTTGAATGATATTAATCTTGTCTGAAGTTTCTCTTATCACATGTGATCCAAGCACAAACTTCTCACCAGTTTCTAACCAACATGACGGTGAGTTGCATGGTCTTCCGTACAAAGCTTCAAATGGAGCCATACCAATACTGGATTGATAACTATTATTATATGCAAACTCTACTAGATGCAAATGGTCATCCCATGATCCACCAAAATCCAATATGGAAGCTCTAAAGAGATCTTCTAATATACGATTTACCCTCTCTATTTGACCATCAGTTTAAGGATGGTATGCGGTACTGAGATACAATTCTGACCCTAGAGCCTCTTGTAAGCTCTTCAAAAACCCACTAGTAAACAATGGGTCTCGGTCACTCACAATGCTTTTAGGTACTCCATGAAATCTCACTACCCACTTCATATACAGTTCTGCTAATTTAGTTGACGTTCTATTCGACTTGATGGGTATAAACCTTACACTCTTGGTCAATCTGTCCACAATCACCCAAATGCTATCATGGCACGATCTAGTTCTTGGTAACCCATCAATGAAATCCATTGAGACTTGTTCCCATTTCCATTCTGGAATTTCTAATGGTTGCAACAAACCACTAAGCTTCTTTTGCTCAGCTTTAACTAGCTGGTAATTCATACATTTGGATATAAACTTCCCAACGACTCTTTTCATCCCTTCCCAGTAGTAGGACTGCCTCATATCTCGATACATTTTGTTACCACCGGAATGTATGGTCAGCTTCGAGTGATGACATTCTTTAAGCACTTCATCTCTCAATCCATTGACATTGGGCACAACTAGTCTTCTATTCTTTCTAAGCCATCCATCTCGATCAAGCCCATACTTGTTCATCTCCTCGTCGATACCCATCTCTAACTTGGAGATGATTTCCAATAGGTTAGGATCGTCTCTCTGACTGGAACCAATCCGCTCAATCAAAGTGGGTCTGATCCTCAAACTTGCTAATACTTCTGGACCCAATTCGCACTTTGGTCTGAAATCATACCCAGCGATGTACTCCAGTTGCTTCCATTCTAGAAACATAGCCCCTAAACTGGCATGTCTTAATGCATCAGCTACCACATTGCCTTTTCCTGGCATATATGTGATATCGAAATCATAGGAAGCCAAGAATTCTAACCATCTTTGCTGTCGGAGATTTAGATCCTTCTGAGAGAAAAGATATTTTAACGATTTATGATCGGTAAACAACTCAAATTTTTCTCCTAAGAGATAATGTCTCCACATCTTCATTGCGAACACAATCGCTGCTAATTCCAAATCATGGGTAGGATATCTTTTCTCATGCGGTTTCAGTTGCCGACTAGCATAAGCTACAACCCTAACTCCTTGCATCAATACAACATCTAGCCCGGTACCACAGGCATTTGTGTATACCGTTATCTCTTCATTTCCTTTAGGAATGACAAACACTGGTGCACATATCAACTTTTCCTTTAGGCTCTTAAATGCATTCTCGCACTTTTCGTCCCAAACAAAAGCTTGGTTTTTCTAGTCAACTGAGTCAACGGTGCAGCTATCTTGGAGAAGTCTTGGATAAACTTACGATAATATCCAGCAAATCCTAAGAAACTTCTTACGTCTGTTGCATTCTTGGGCGTAAACCAATCTTGTACCGTAGCCACCTTTGCAGGGTCCACGGCAATACCATTCTCTGAAACAACATGGCCCAAGAACCTCACTTCCCTCCTCCAGAAGTGACACTTAGAAAACTTTGCTTTCAATTGGTGTTTTCTCAACACCTCTTCCTCTGTCCTTGAATAAACCAAGATATCGTCTGCGAACACAAGAACAAACTTATTCAATTGATCTCGGAATACGCTATTCATAAGATCCACAAAATATGCTGGTGCATTGGTCAACCCGAATGGCATGACCAACCACTCATAGAATCCAGACGGCGTCCGAAAGGCCGTTTTAGCTATATTCCCAGCTTCCACCCTAAGCTGATGAAAACCGGTCGCGAGATCCAACTGGGAGAACACTCTCGCGCCACTCAACTGATCAAACAAATCATCTATCCGCGGTAGATGATACTTATTCTTCCTTATCACCTTACTCAGCTCGCGGTAGTCCACACACAATCGAAGGGAACCATCTGCCTTGCTAGCAAACACAACTGGTGCTCCCCACTCAGAAACACTTCTTATGATAAATCCCTTCTTCAGCATATCGCTTACTTGCACCCCGAGCTCTCGCTGATCCCTTGGTGCCATACGACGAAGTGGCATCACTATAGGTCTATCATCTTTCACTAAATCAATCCGAAACTCAATCTCTCGGTGTAGTGGAAGCTCGGTCACTTCCTCGAAGACATCCGGATACTGGCTAGCCACGAGCACATCTGACAACTCATCATGAGGGATGTCGAGGGAATTTAGAAAATTAGCCATTACCCCATCATTAGGTAGACCACCAAACACTACCATCCGCACATCATCTGTAACACCACCTCCGTTAAGGTTGCTCACAAAGGGAATGCCTTAACTTTGATGCAGCGTTTTAGTAGACAGAACAGAATATTACAAGACAGATAAGTAGTACTTTAAAAATTACAATTTTATTACAGTAGAAGCAGAAATAAGTTTTGTTACATCTTTCTAAATCACAATACCAAAACTCAAGTACACAATTATCAGTCTTATACAAAATCCTTCAGAATGTAAAGTTTCAAAGCCATAATCCCCAACATAAACTTCCATGAAAAGATAGAGTCAAAGCCAAGCAATACTCCAAGCACTTCAAGTAGAGAGAATCAGAATCAAGCTCCTATGTTTCCACCCTGAGCACTTAGGGGGGGGGGGGGAGGAGAGGGAACGGAAAGAAAAGGGGTGAAAATAAACAAGGTCAGACATAAAGTCTGGCGAGTCCAGTGACTTCCAGCATATAAACATATAATATTATCATGACATGTAAATGAAGCTGGATGAGAAATTACATCAACAGGAACAGCAGATATACTTTAAGTTAAAATAAGAAATAGAATGATGTAAACCAAGTTATATTCCTTACTTACATCTTACTTCTTTGCACTAATACTAGTATAACAAGGTTAGGTGTTACCCTAATGTCTAAACTAAGACAGAATTGAAACAGAATAATCTACACAGAAACAGAATGCTAGTAATGGGCCTTCACCACCCCAACAGATAGAAGGTACAGAAGCAGAATACTAATAATGGGCCTTTACCACCCCAATAGACAGAAGGTACGGAAACAGAATACTAATAATGGGCCTTTACCACCCCCAACAGACAAAAGGTACGGAAACCGAATCGGAAATGGAATCAGAGATGGAAATAGAATAATCCCTACGGAAACAGAATGTTAGTATTAGGTGTACACTAGTAATGGGCCTTTACCACCCCTACAGACGGTACCACGCAGAGAGAGACAGGTGTTACCACCCAACAGAAACAGACGGTACCAACAGAAACAGACAGAATTAAGTGTACCCTAAGTCCTACCCCAAGCGATTGACCCCCTAGTACATAAATACCCTGTGTCAGCCCCACAGTAGGGTGTATCACTCCCTAAAGTGGAAACCTAATGGCACAGACCTATTTACAGATGTCACGGACCCCTACATAGCGTGGGGTCAAAGTTTTTGATACCATAAAGGGTTACTGACTAATATGGGTCCCAAACAACAGATGACACAAGTATTTCCCATCCTAACCTTGTGTCCCCAGACTAACAGATTTCAGATTAACTTGTTTACAAATTTCAGACATACAGAGTTCATATTTACTAGTTCATAGATCAGACAGTCAAGTTAACAAGTTTTCAGACTAACGGATCAGATGTACAGTTTTAACAGACTTACAGATTGTTTAACTTTGTATTGGGCCTACAGATTCACGAAACGTGTTTGTTAAATTCATCAGTCCATTTGGTTTAACCCTATCCACCCAACACGTTTTATACGTCATATTTATCTCAGATTTGCATTAATTAAATATTAATGCACAGACCTCTCAAATTAGGTCGGTAGCTTGTGGCCGCTGGATATGCCGGGCGGTTCCGGGCAGACTTCTGCCACAGGCCAGACCTAACCTCGTGTCTAAGCATATTTTAGTTATGCCTACGACCTCTCACATTAGACTGACAGTTTGCGGTCGCTGGTTAAGCCGGTTGGTTCCGGGCGGGCTTCTATCGCAAACGGAGTCTAACCTCGTGTCATAACCACTTTATTCCATTACAGAAAATATCAGACTAATTATGTCCATTTAGCAGATTTAACTTCTTTACAAGTTACGATAGATTTTCCAAAGTTCTATTAACATGTTTTGCTCAATTTTAGATCGAGCCTCCAAATTACAATTATTCAGTTTTCAACATATTAAGCAATTCAACAGATTTAGCAGATAACAGATCTAGCAGATTAGGTAATTTAGCAGATTAGCAGAACAAGTAATTCAACAGATTTAGCAGATTAAGCAATTCAGCAGATTAGCAGATTTAACATGTCTTAAAAATTCTATTTACATATCTTGTCTAATCATAAATTAAGTCTAAACTTACATGCTCAAATCAAGGTCATAATTCATAATACAATATATGCCCCCAAATTTTCATTAAACTTTGCACAGTACAGAACACTCTCTTAAAGCCCCAAATCATGATATGAATTATGCCAAATTATAGCCTTTAATGCCAATATCCAAAAATCCATATTTAGGTGCATTCACATTAATAGTTATCCTATTTTAGTATAGGTCTTTACGCCTAAGTTTCATATTCCTTTTTCAACTCATGAATCGTTATATAAAATATACACAAAAATCTAGATCTTTAAATTATATCCTCTCAAAATCAGATCTTAATTTTTGTATGCATTATGTCCCCAAGTTTCAAGTCATATCTTATCATTCAATGATTCCTCTTCTTCCAAATCACAGAGTATGCACAGATCTGGATCTAATTTACAACATATGTCCTTTTCTCAAATCAGTCATAGATCAGTAATGTCCAATTATGCATTATTCATTATTTACCCCAAAATTTAGCGTTCATGCGTTAATCTCTTATGAGATTTGGTGTAGGCTCGTAGTAGCCTGGCTATAGAATAGAAAAAAAAGAGAATAGTCACATAAAAATAGATCTGACAGATAAGAATATGCATAACCTCAGATTCATATTTATAACCATATCAAGATCATAATTAAAGTTCATATCTGAAATGTAACACCCCACACCCGCTAAGGTCACTCACTAAGGGAATGCCTTAACTTCGGTGGAGTATTTTAAGTGAATATAGAACAGAAAAAATTACAAAAAGACAGATATAAATAATACTTGAAATCTAAAACATCATTTCATTGCAGCAGAAGATAAACATGTTTGGTTACATATCAAAACCAACTAAAACAAGAGTCAAGTACTAAATATCCATCCTGATAAAACATAAGTACATAATCCCACTACATAACTAATAGCCATAAAAGAAAAGATAAGCTGGGCTTTACATCACGGTCCAAGCTCCAAAAGATAGATAAAGAAATCTGATCAAAGCCCACTAGTGCTAGGCCCAACCTGAGGACCTGAGGGGGAAAAAGATAAAAACAACGGGGTCAGACATAAGTCTAAGTGATCCCTATAACTTTAACAATACAATCATTAAAGTAATTAGGGTATGATATAAACTTGGTACGGTGATGACTGGGAATAAATGACTACACTAAGCAGCCAACTAGACTTAGGATGAACTAAGATAACGGGAAAGACGCATCTACCCACCCAAGGGTAATTACTAACTGCACCACACCAGTCATTCCTACTTGAAGGTTGATCCCACCCAAGGACTTAGAAAATTTACCCAGTAGTTTCCTGTACCCCTAGCTGACTACATAGGTGCCGTCTGCCCCTATCTCCACTAGGTGTACCCACTACTCCCCAAGCGATCGGCTCCCTAACGTATATACCCGTGCTGGCCCCACAGTGGGGTGTATCACTCCCCAAAGTGGCAACCCGATACAACCAATGGTGCACGGCTTATACCTACACGATGCAACAACGTCTTACCTACCAGCCCGGGTCCACACACGCATATGAAACCCGTTGGACTTGCGTTGCCACCGCTAACCCGTTTTGGCCTCTTATAGTCAAGCCCAGTACGCGTGTCCCGTCCTCGACATGGGTCGAGCCCAATAAGATACATATGGGTTACTGGTTGAAATGGGCCCCCACAAGCTACCCACCTAAGCTTGTCCCTTTTTCTAGTGCATCCCACTTAACCCTTTAATCATGTTTAATTACATGTTTCCACTTGGTTAAGTATTCTAATCGTATTTTCTATTGCCACCCAAGGCAACCCACTAGATTTCCACATGCCACCCAAGGCACTTACTTGATTTCCACATGCCACCCAAGGCACCCACTTAACCCCTCATGCCCCACTACATGCTTATCTGGTTAAGTGTTTCTTAATTGATTAAGAACGTAACCGTTGTAAAGACCTCTCACATTAGACTATCTTTTATGGCAGCTGGATTTGCCGGTCGGGTCCGGGCAGCCTTACGCCATAACAGAGTCTAACCTCGTGTCTTTACACTTGTCACGTATTTAGTTTGTGCCTAAGACCTCTCACATTGGGCCAATCATTTGTAGCCGCTGGATTTGCCGGTCGGTTCCGGGCAGTCTTATGCTACAAAAGGGTCCAACCTCGTGTCTTAGTCGATTAATTACACCTAATTAATCACCCCCATAATTTGTATTAATTATCCCTAATTAATTACAAATTTAACGATGTACATAATTGACTTAATTATGTCCATCCACTTTATGGTATGCATAATCATTCCAACTTCACACCATTTCATTAACATGAATATTAACCCCATCGTTCCCCACGTAATTCGCTAACATGACATACTTAAAAGGGAAGATCCATCACACATACAATGGGTTCAACTTGCATAACATTAGCATCAACATGGGTTTTAAATGTGTCAACATGCATATAGCATCAAACCCAACTAGCATAAATAACCAACCCAAACTTGCATGAATCACATATGTCATAAAGAGGGTAACTTGCATAAGATACTTATGTCATACAAAGGGGTAAACTTGCATATGTATGTATGACATACAAAGGGGTTAACTTGCATATGTATGCATATCATACAAAGGTGTAAACTTGCACATGTTACTTGCATATAATCAAACACCAAACTTGCATAACATATCATATATGAACTTGCATATAATCATACACCAAACTTGCATAACATATCATATATGAACTTGCATATAATCATACACCAAACTTGCATAACATATCATATATGAACTTGCATATAATCATACACCAAACTTGCATAATCATAGTGTCATAATGGATCAATGTTTATCATTGTGATTTGCATAACTAGCATCATGAACTCATAGCATATGACTTGCATAACTTGCATAACATCATGAACACATAGCATATGACTTGCATAACTTGCATAACACATAGCATATAACTTGCATAACTTGCATAACATCATGAACACATAGCATATGATAACATAACTTGCATTGATCCACATTCATAGCCATAACCTCATTATATCCTATCATAATCATTTCAACAATTGGTCATTAAGGCTATAGAAACTCACAACTTGTTGATTAGCACTCCTATGAAGAAGATTAAGTTGCTAGAGTTGATTAGAGGTTGATTTGAGAGGCTATCTTCTTCTACAATTTGATGGAGGCTCCTTCAAGTTGCATTTTGACGGCATAACGATCTTGTATCTATTTTTAGTATGAATTAGGGTAGTCTTAGGGTGTATTTATAGATTAGTTAGGTGTTTTAGGCCATTAGATTAACCCTAAATCAGATTAGAGCCGTCAGATCTCGTCACTAGCCCTAAAACATAGCCCAAACCCCATCAGGTTGCACCCAGGCCACACAGACCGATAGGGGGGGTCGACCCCTAGGGAGGGGGTCGACACCCATGTCGACCCTAGGGTCGACACCCTCTGCCAGGCGGGAATTTTCCCGCCTCTTCTGTAATGTTTAAATTTTTATATTTAAATCTGTTTTGAATTTCTGAAAACTTCTTCGGGCCTTAACTGGGTCATACGGACTCCGATTTTCGAAAACTCGGACTCTATTTCGCGTATTTTTCCGAGACGAACGCAATGGCATAGCCTGTTTCCCCATGATTCAGATTTTAAAATTTAATTCTGCCCTGTTTTATATTATAGCAAGTTATTCAACATACGGGGTGTTACATTCTCCCCTACTCAAAGGATTTCGTCCCCGAAATCTCTAAGTCAAGAAGAATGTATCCTACCATCCAAGCAACCATCTACTCAAACCATCAACCACTGACATCCATTGTCCTTAAAGTTCTAATGCTGTATGAACATATGCAAAGAGTGTGTGTATATGTTCCCTGTCTAATGCAAAATCAAGTGGTCCACTGATTCAGTTGACCTCCTTAATGCAAACCATGATAGTGCCATGCATCCAATATGTATGCGAAAGAACCCTATCGATACATACTATTTCTACATGAGTGCACAATCATTCAATCAAAATGCATCATCCATATGATAACACAACCATTATACGTCCATTAATATAGCTACCTACACACAATTATATGCAATATGAAGTGACTGAGCTGATCTGGTGTCTAAAGTGTGTGTATATGCATCCACGAGCAACCACTAGCAAACATGAAACACCCCACCTCCGTTAGGGTCACTCTCAAAGGGAATGCCCTAATTTTGGTGGAGGTTTATAAGTACAAGTCACAGATATACAAGACAGATATAAAAACACATATTTGTAAACAGCGGAAGAACAACAAACTTTTATTTCATAAAAGTCAAATACGTGTTACAACAACATCCTTTCCAAAAACATAACATAACATTTTCATAATCTGTCTTGAGTACATGATTTAAAGAAGCATAAATACAACATAGATAAACTGCAAAAGCCCCATAGTGGATTGTCCAAAGCCATAGTTCAAAACAGGAAAGTCCAAGCAATACGTTTCTCTTCTTCAAGCTGGATGTCAAGGCTGATCAAGCTGCTGTGTTCCCTCCCTGAGGACCTGGGGGGGGGGGGGGGGAAACGGAAGAAAGAAGACGAAAGAAAAATAGAGTCAGACATAAAGCCTGAGTAAGTCTAGTACTACTTTGTCTATGAATAAAGAACTGGGTATGATCAGTATAAACAAGAAGTGGGCATGCACTATAAACTTGGTTAAGTTGTCTAGGGTCGAATATACTATCGTACCCCATGTTAATCTCTGAACCCATATAAACTAGTTTCCAACTGGCACCCCATAATCAGGGTGATGTGATCCATTCTATGATGATCGGCTCCTACTCGCATAGTTACATGTGTCTTACGGCCCCCGATGTCTGTAGTTACCTATGTTGGTCCCACCATGGGGTGTATCAAGTCCCATAGTGGCAACCCGACACAACCTTAGAGTGCAAAGGTATGCTACTGGTGTCCAGTGCCTTATTTTTCTGCGCCGGAGTGTGTGCACGCCCGCACCCCGTTAGAACCTACACTGCTACACCACCGCCGTCGATTTGACCTCTTACAATCAGCCCAGTAATCGTGCCCCACCCTGCCTAGTTTCAGGGTATCCTGATACACCTTTTAGGGTTACTGCTGAAAAGGGTCCCCCGTTACTAGGTTTTCTATCTCTAGCCAACATGCTAAGTTGGTTAAGTGTTTCTAACCTAACCCCACCAGTCCGTTTAGTTTAGCATGTTCCATTTTGATTAAGTCTTTAGTTCACTTAATCCTAACAATCCTGACTCAGCCTTAATTGTCTTATTAAGGCCCTGACCTCTCACATTAGACATGTATTGTTGTGGCTGCCTGTTGCCGGTTGGTTCCGGGCAGTCTTACGCCACAACTCAGTCTAACCTCGGGTCCTTGCTGGGCTCCATGTTTAACCTCTCACATTGGATAGGTATTGTTGTGACTACTGGACAGCCGGGCGGTTCCGGGCAGGTTTACATCACAACTCAATCCAACCTCGGGTTAAACACATCGTATTTTCTACATTTACATATCTTGTCATTCTTCTTTATTTATATGTAAATATTTGCGGCCCATTATTAAGTTAATGGTGTAAAGGTTACACCAACCACGGGCCCAACCCATACTTGAATTTGGGCCCTTCTATTTTATATTTTCATTCATTAATTAATTTTTAACCCAACGTTATTTTCCCCCGTTTTACACGTCCGTTCATATATATTGGGCTTAGCCTTTTAAAGCCCAATTTAGCCATGCGAAAGGGGAGGCTTATGGCGTATACACAAAGAGGGGAAGGTGAGCGCATGAACTTGCAATACGACGTTGGAAATACAAAATAGAAATTGGTGTACTTGCATAGTGGTAACATAGGTGACATGAATAAAAGCATGTGAACTTGCATAGGTTTAACTACAACATGAACCTATATTCTCATTTAGGCATAATGTCAAACATAAGTATGTCATAAATATTCCTAGCATAAGCATAGCATAATGTCAAACATAAGCATGGCATAAATACTTCTAGCATAAACATGGCATAAGTAAAGTTAACTTTGTTCATGGCATAAACATAAACAAGTCATGTTCATAAGGTTTCTACATGTTTACAAAGGGGATACTTTGTTACTAACACAAAAGCATAGTTCAACTTAATCATGGTTTAAGTCTAATCATATAACGATGGTATAAATATACTTATGCATAAATATTCCTAACCATGGTGTTTGCTTTAAACTTGCAAAAAGAGGATTTTTGAGTCTAACCTAGCCATGTCTCACATATGTCATCATATAATTCTTTTAAACAAGATAGACTTAATCATAGATTTCAATTATGCCAAATATAATTCATAGCCTAGCCATATTCATAAGTTTTGCAAAAGCATGACTTAATACATGGATTATAGTGTCAAAATTCCAACATAGTTTCATAGGAACTATAACAACCAAACTTGTCTCAATTACTTGCAAAATGATTTATGCACAAAAATATACATCATGATGGCATAATACCAAAGCCCAAACTTGCATAAATTTCACTCAACTATATACATGTAGCTTCATCATAGACTACATAATTTGCGCAATATTCCAAACGTATATTTGCATAGAACTACCGCATGTAGTTCTTTATAACATGAATAACATAATTCAAGAATATCCAAACGTATACAAATTGATAAGAACGTACAAATATGAATTACTTCCATTGCCACAATTCAAGCATACACATCAACACAGTTGTTTATTTATACCAAAGTAATACTCTACTTACAATGGTTGCGGCGAATTCTCTAATTAAGAGATATGATTCCTTTGTTGAATTGATTGGCTTTAGGTTGCTTGAATTGCTTTAGGCTTAGAACTTTCTTCCTAACTCTCTCTCTAGTCGGCGGCTACTCTTTGTCGTTCCTCAGCAACATGGCGGCTATAATCTTATTTTGAATGAATAGATTAGGGTTTAGTCTAGGGTTGTTTATATAGAGGTTAGGAATTGATTAGGACCATTGATGTTGCTAGGTTAGATCGTAGCCATTCATTAGGAAGAGAGACCAATAAAAACCCGCCACCTAGCCCTAATGACAAAGCAGACCACAGAAATTCGACCACACACCGACCTGGCCAGCCAGGTTGACTGGGCTCGACCAGGTCGATACCCCTGTCGACAGGGCTGTCGACAGCCCTGTCGACATGGGTAGCCCAGGTCGACAGCCCAGTCGACCTGGGTGGCCCAGTCGGGTATTCTTCCACCCTGGCCCAATGGGCCCCACTTCGGAATATTTAATTATTTAATTCTGTTTGAATTTTTAAATTTAATTCAAAACTTCCGAGGGCCATATCTTCTTCATACGGACTCCGTTTTTCGAAAACTCGGACTCTATTTCGCGTATTTTTCCGAGACGAACGCAATGGCGTATCCCGTTTCCCTTAGTTCTTTGATTTGAATTTGATTATACTTTAATTCATGAATTTCACAGTTATAGAATTTTCGGGGTGTTACATTCTCCCCCACTTAAAAGGATTTCGTCCCCGAAATCTTCAAGCTAGGAGGAATGTATATCCTAACATCCAATCATCCATCTACTCATCCATCAAACACGAGCATCCATTGTCCTTAAAAGACTTCTAATGCTTCATGATCATATGCAAAGTGTGTGTATATGAACTTATCTAATGCAAAATCAGGCGGTCTACTGATTCAGTTGACCTCCTTAATGCGGATTATGTAAGTGCCATGAATCCATTATGTATGCAGATTTTCCTATTCATGATTCTACATGAGTGCACAATCATTCAATACAAATGCAACATCCACATGACAACACATTATAGTTCAACCACATACGAAAGCAAACATATATGCATATGCAATATGAAGTGACTGAGCCGATCTAAAACCTAGATTGTGTGTGTATATGCAACCACGAGCAACCACTAGCAATCACTTGCAACCACTTGCAACCATCATCCATAACATGTTTCAACTACATGTTTCCATCCAAAAAGATTCTACCTAAAAGATACGGTCGAGGAAATATACCTAAAAAGATAGATAAAAGCGCAACTTAAGGAAAATGAGAGATCAAGGATGTACCCTCGAACAGAAAAGGGTAGGCTGTACGGATTTTAGCTTCAGTTTCCCAAGTCGCGTCTCCCTCGGCGTCGCTCCACTGGACTTTGACGAGCTTGACTTCGCGGTTGCGTAGCTTCTTCACTTCTGTTCCTAAGATGCGGGTTGGGACCCTTCTTACGGTTGCTTCGCGTTCCACTTCGGCCTCTTCGAGGATATTTGGCTCTACCACTTCAGCAGACTCATGTAGACATTTTCGGAGATGTGAAACGTGAAAGACGTAGTGGACTCCAGCCAACTTCTCGGGTAGCTCTAATCTATAAGCCATTTTCCCAATTTTCTCGATGATATGGAATGGCCCTACGAATCTTGGTGCCAGCTTTCCTGTGGTTCCAAAACGAACAACGTTTCTTAGCGGTGATACCTTGAGAAAAACTCTGTCTCCAACCTCAAATTCAAGGTCGGTTCTCCTCTTGTCGGCATAGGACTTCTGTCTGTCTTGGGCCGTCTTCATCCTTCTTCGTATTAAGTCTACCTTCTCTGAAGTCTCTCGGATCATATCTGGTCCAAGTATGAGCTTATCCGTGGACTCCCACCAACAAGTGGGCGATCGGCACGGTCTCCCATATAAAGCTTCGAAGGGCGCCATTCCTATGGTTGCTTGATAGCTGTTGTTGTAGGCAAATTCCACCAAAGGAAGGTGGTCTTCCCATGTCCCTCCGAAGTCAAGGACGCATAGCCTTAAAAGGTCTTCCAAAACTCTGTTCACTCTCTCTGTTTGGCCGTCGGTTTGGGGATGATAGGCTGTGCTCAAGCATAACTGCGTTCCTACTGCTTCTTGCAGACTCCGCCAAAATTCGCTGGTGAAGATGGGGTCTCGGTCACTAACAATGCTAGATGGTATTCCATGGAGTCGAACGATTTCTTTGAGGTAAAGTGATGCTAGGGATGAGGCAGTTCTTTTACTTTTGACAGGTAAAAAGTGGGCGCTTTTAGTAAGCCTATCCACTATTACCCAAATGCTAGTGTTGCCTCTCCTAGACCTAGGCAGCCCATCGATGAAGTCCATTGAGATGCTATCCCACTTCCACTGCGGGACCTCCAGAGGATGTAGTAGTCCGCCAGGCTTTTTCTGTTCCGCCTTAACCTGTTGGCACACCATGCACTTAGAAACGAATTCTGCCACGTCCTTTTTCATGCCGTTCCAAAAGAAAGTCCTTTTTATGTCCTTGTACATTTTATCTCCGCCTGGGTGTATCGTCATCTTGGAGTGATGCGCTTCCTCGAGAACCTTCTTTATCAAATCGTTTGTCTGTGGGACGCATAGTCTTCCGTCTCGCCTTAGCAAACCCTTATCGTCGATGGAGTATCTGTTGAGGTGACTTGAAGTCTCACCCCTAATTAGCCTATCAATTATTTCCACAAGTTGAGGGTCTTCGCGTTGTGCTGTCCCTACTGAATCCACTAAAGTTGGCCATACTTCGAGAGATGCTAGCAAACCTGGTACGAAATCGGAGGAGGGCCTAAAGTCGAAACTGGCTATAAACTCTAGGCTTTGTCTTTCGACGAACAACGGGCTTAGGGTCAATTTCTTTCGGCTCAACGCGTCTGCCACTACGTTGCCTTTGCCCGGAGTGTAGGAGATTTCGAAATCGTACGAGGCAAGAAACTCCATCCATCTTTGTTGCCTCAAGTTAAGATCCTTCTGCGAGAAAAGATATTTCAACGATTTATGGTCAGTGTAAAGTTCGAACTTCTCACCTAGGAGATAGTGTCGCCAAGACTTGAGTGCAAAGACGATGGCGGCTAACTCAAGGTCGTGCGTTGGGTAGTTCTTTTCGTGCACCTTCAACTGCCTCCCGCCATAAGCTACTACCATTCCTTCTTGCATTAAGACGGCGCCTAGCCCTGTCCCACATGCATCCGTATAAACAGTGAACATCTTACTCCCATCTGGCAGCGTCAAGACTGGGGCTGTTGTAAGAGCCCTTTTCAGTCTTTGGAAAGCAAATTCGCAATCCAAATCCCAATTGAACGCTAGATTCTTCTTGGTCAATTTCGTGAGCGGAGCTGAGATTTTCGCAAAATCCCTTATAAACTTTCGATAGAAACCTGCTAGTCCTAGAAAGCTTCGGACCTCAGTTGCATTCCTTGGCGTCTTCCAATCTTGTACCGCCACTACCTTAGCAGGGTCTACTGCCAACCCTTGTTTGGATACTATGTGCCCAAGGAACCTCACCTCTTCTCTCCAAAAGTGGCATTTGGAGAATTTGGCTTTTAGTTGATGGACTCGCAAAGTTTCCATGATTGCCCTTAAGTGCTGAGCATGTTCCTCTTCACTCTTTGAGAAGATAAGGATATCATCTACGAAGACCACTACGAATTTGTTGAGGAAATCTCTAAATACCCTACTCATCAGGTCCACGAAGTAAGCAGGTGCATTTGTCAAGCCGAAAGGCATGACAAGCCATTCAAAGAAGCCGTCTGGGGTTCTGAACGCCGTTTTATCGATGCTATCTTCAGCCACCCTTAGCTGATGAAAACCGGTTGCTAAATCGAGTTGGGAGAAAACAGACGCTCCTACAAGCTGGTCAAATAAATCGTCAATTCTAGGGAGAGGGTGTCTATTCTTTTTCGTTAGCTTGTTGAGCTCCCTATAGTCAACACATAGACGGAGTGAACCATCCGCCTTTGTAGCGAACACCACTGGAGCGCCCCATTCTGAAATGCTCCTCCTAATGAACCCCTTTTCTAGAAGCTCTTTAATCTGTTTACTGAGCTCTTTCCTTTCTCGTGGAGCCATATATCTAACGGGCAACGCAACGGGCTTTGCATTATCTACAAGATATATGCGGAAGTCTATTTCCCGCTTCGGAGGCAAGCCCTTCACCTCTTCGAAGACATCCGGATATTCCCGGACCACTCTAACTGATTGCAAGTTTTCAACAGAGGCATCTAGCGATTCAAGATAACTAAGCATAACCGCATACGAGGGATTACAAGAAATTTCCAAAGTATTACCGAGCTGGGTTAGGAGCCTAACAACCCTTTTCTCACAATCAAGGATGGCCCCATTATGGGATAGCCAATCCATACCCAAAATCAAACCATACCCCGAAAAGCCCAAAACAAAGGCACTACATTGAAATTCAATACTTAGAATAGAAATTTTCAAATCCAAACAGATCATAGACAAATGAGCTGGGCCCCCAATTGGGTTTGAAATAATTAAGGGGTCCTCTACCATACTAGTTTCTAGGTGCAGAGATTCTACTAAAGCAGACGAGATAAAGGAGTGTGATGCGCCGGAATCAAATAAAGTGCGAACGGGGTGATCATAAAGATAAACTACACTTTCTACAGAAGTATTTATACCTCGCTGTTGCAATGGTGGCGCTTCTAGCACATGAACCTGTGCCCCTGGGGTGGATCCAGCGCCCTGCCCCTGTCCTCGTTTCTTTGGGCAGTCCTTAGCCCTGTGGCCTGTCTGACCGCAAGAAAAGCACCCACCATTCTCCTTGGCCTTCTTTTTCCGGCAGTCCTTTACTAAGTGCCCCACTTTGCCACAGAAATTGCACTTCCTCTTCTCTTTGTTGCCTTTCCCGCCTTTCTTAAAGTCTGTCTTTTTGGGCTGCAAACCCTCTTTCTTCCCTTGAGAACTTTCTGCCTTTGTCTCCTTCTTGCCCTTATCCTCCTCATTCAGCAATGCCATTTGCACCAATCTTTCATACGTGGCCCCCATGGGTATATGGGTCATGGCCAAACTGTGTAATGGCTCATTTAACCCTTTGACGAAACGGAGAGCCTTCTTGTGCGGGGTGTTGACTAGGTCAAGTCCAAACCTAGCCAGCTCATCGAACTGATTCACATACTCTCTGACAGTCTTGTCTCCTTGCTTAAGAAATAAGAATTTTTCTAACTGCAAACTTCTTTCTGCATCTGAGAGAAATTTGGTCTCAAACCTTGCCCTAAAGTCCTCCCATGTCTCCACTGGTCTTTCAGCATTAGTGACTTCCCACCAGTAGGAAGCCTCGCCCTTCAATAGCCACACTGCCAACTGTACTTTTTGTCTATCTTCTACTTCAAAGATGATGAATAGGTCCTCAGTTTCTTTCAGCCAATTTCTAGCTGCTACGAAGGACTCAATTCCATGGAAATCCCTTCCTCCCATAGCTTTAAAATCTTTACATATCTTAGCGAATGTGTTTCCCCGTGGAGGAGGTGGAGGAAAAGGTGCTGCTGCAGCTGGATGATTTCCTTCCGCTGGGGGAGGAGGAATGGTAGGACCTGACTGAGTGGCCCTTGCTTCTAAGAACCGTCTAAACCAACCAGGTATTGGCACCCCTTCCGGCAAGTTAAGATCTTGGGACATGCTGAAACAAAAAGGATAGATTCAAAACGAAGGATAAGAGATAGTACCTATGGCTTTGGGGAGTGGACTTTGCCTTTTTAAAATAAAATAATGTTTTTCTTTTAAAAATGCTTCTTTAAATTTCCTTTTTGAAAATAATTTTTCAAAACTTTTTATCTTATCTGGTAAACCTATGCTCTGATACCAAGTGAAACACCCCACCTCCGTTAGGGTCACTCTCAAAGGGAATGCCCTAATTTTGGTGGAGGTTTATAAGTACAAGTCACAGATATACAAGACAGATATAAAAACACATATTTGTAAACAGCGGAAGAACAACAAACTTTTATTTCATAAAAGTCAAATACGTGTTACAACAACATCCTTTCCAAAAACATAACATAACATTTTCATAATCTGTCTTGAGTACATGATTTAAAGAAGCATAAATAAAACATAGATAAACTGCAAAAGCCCCATAGTGGATTGTCCAAAGCCATAGTTCAAAACAAGAAAGTCCAAGCAATACGTTTCTCTTCTTCAAGCTAGATGTCAAGGCTGATCAAGCTGCTGTGTTCCCTCCCTGAGGACCTGGGGAGGGGGGGGGGGGGAAATGGAAGAAAGAAGACGAAAGAAAAATAGAGTCAGACATAAAGCCTGAGTAAGTCTAGTACTACTTTGTCTATGAATAAAGAACTGGGTATGATCAGTATAAACAAGAAGTGGGCATGCACTATAAACTTGGTTAAGTTGTCTAGGGTCGAATATACTATCGTACCCCATGTTAATCTCTGAACCCATATAAACTAGTTTCCAACTGGCACCCCATAATCAGGGTGATGTGATCCATTCTATGATGATCGGCTCCTACTCGCATAGTTACATGTGTCTTACGGCCCCCGATGTCTGTAGTTACCTATGCTGGTCCCACCATGGGGTGTATCAAGTCCCATAGTGGCAACCCGACACAACCTTAGAGTGCAAAGGTATGCTACTGGTGTCCAGTGCCTTATTTTTCTGCGCCGGAGTGTGTGCACGCCCGCACCCCGTTAGAACCTACACTGCTACACCACCGCCGTCGATTTGACCTCTTACAATCAGCCCAGTAATCGTGCCCCACCCTGCCTAGTTTCAGGGTATCCTGATACACCTTTTAGGGTTACTGCTGAAAAGGGTCCCCCGTTACTAGGTTTTCTATCTCTAGCCAACATGCTAAGTTGGTTAAGTGTTTCTAACCTAACCCCACCAGTCCGTTTAGTTTAGCATGTTCCATTTTGATTAAGTCTTTAGTTCACTTAATCCTAACAATCCTGACTCAGC
This sequence comes from Allium sativum, assembly GCA_030737875.1. Classification (NCBI taxonomy): domain Eukaryota; kingdom Viridiplantae; phylum Streptophyta; class Magnoliopsida; order Asparagales; family Amaryllidaceae; genus Allium; species Allium sativum. The sequence goes on from CM060912.1 coordinate 296,057,099, forward strand.
CTTAATTGTCTTATTAAGGCCCTGACCTCTCACATTAGACAGGTATTGTTGTGGCTGCCTGTTGCCGGTTGGTTCCGGGCAGTCTTACGCCACAACTCAGTCTAACCTCGGGTCCTTGCTGGGCTCCATGTTTAACCTCTCACATTGGATAGGTATTGTTGTGACTACTGGACAGCCGGGCGGTTCCGGGCAGGTTTACATCACAACTCAATCCAACCTCGGGTTAAACACATCGTATTTTCTACATTTACATATCTTGTCATTCTTCTTTATTTATATGTAAATATTTGCGGCCCATTATTAAGTTAATGGTGTAAAGGTTACACCAACCACGGGCCCAACCCATACTTGAATTTGGGCCCTTCTATTTTATATTTTCATTCATTAATTAATTTTTAACCCAACGTTATTTTCCCCCGTTTTACACGTCCGTTCATATATATTGGGCTTAGCCTTTTAAAGCCCAATTTAGCCATGCGAAAGGGGAGGCTTATGGCGTATACACAAAGAGGGGAAGGTGAGCGCATGAACTTGCAATACGACGTTGGAAATACAAAATAGAAATTGGTGTACTTGCATAGTGGTAACATAGGTGACATGAATAAAAGCATGTGAACTTGCATAGGTTTAACTACAACATGAACCTATATTCTCATTTAGGCATAATGTCAAACATAAGTATGTCATAAATATTCCTAGCATAAGCATAGCATAATGTCAAACATAAGCATGGCATAAATACTTCTAGCATAAACATGGCATAAGTAAAGTTTACTTTGTTCATGGCATAAACATAAACAAGTCATGTTCATAAGGTTTCTACATGTTTACAAAGGGGATACTTTGTTACTAACACAAAAGCATAGTTCAACTTAATCATGGTTTAAGTCTAATCATATAACGATGGTATAAATATACTTATGCATAAATATTCCTAACCATGGTGTTTGCTTTAAACTTGCAAAAAGAGGATTTTTGAGTCTAACCTAGCCATGTCTCACATATGTCATCATATAATTCTTTTAAACAAGATAGACTTAATCATAGATTTCAATTATGCCAAATATAATTCATAGCCTAGCCATATTCATAAGTTTTGCAAAAGCATGACTTAATACATGGATTATAGTGTCAAAATTCCAACATAGTTTCATAGGAACTATAACAACCAAACTTGTCTCAATTACTTGCAAAATGATTTATGCACAAAAATATACATCATGATGGCATAATACCAAAGCCCAAACTTGCATAAATTTCACTCAACTATATACATGTAGCTTCAACATAGACTACATAATTTGCGCAATATTCCAAACGTATATTTGCATAGAACTACCGCATGTAGTTCTTTATAACATGAATAACATAATTCAAGAATATCCAAACGTATACAAATTGATAAGAACGTACAAATATGAATTACTTCCATTGCCACAATTCAAGCATACACATCAACACAGTTGTTTATTTATACCAAAGTAATACTCTACTTACAATGGTTGCGGCGAATTCTCTAATTAAGAGATATGATTCCTTTGTTGAATTGATTGGCTTTAGGTTGCTTGAATTGCTTTAGGCTTAGAACTTTCTTCCTAACTCTCTCTCTAGTCGGCGGCTACTCTTTGTCGTTCCTCAGCAACATGGCGGCTATAATCTTATTTTGAATGAATAGATTAGGGTTTAGTCTAGGGTTGTTTATATAGAGGTTAGGAATTGATTAGGACCATTGATGTTGCTAGGTTAGATCGTAGCCATTCATTAGGAAGAGAGACCAATAAAAACCCGCCACCTAGCCCTAATGACAAAGCAGACCACAGAAATTCGACCACACACCGACCTGGCCAGCCAGGTTGACTGGGCTCGACCAGGTCGATACCCCTGTCGACAGGGCTGTCGACAGCCCTGTCGACATGGGTAGCCCAGGTCGACAGCCCAGTCGACCTGGGTGGCCCAGGCGGGTGTTCTTCCACCCTGGCCCAATGGGCCCCACTTCGGAATATTTAATTATTTAATTCTGTTTGAATTTTTAAATTTAATTCAAAACTTCCGAAGGCCATATCTTCTTCATACGGACTCCGTTTTTCGAAAACTCGGACTCTATTTCGCGTATTTTTCCGAGACGAACGCAATGGCGTATCCCGTTTCCCTTAGTTCTTTGATTTGAATTTGATTATACTTTAATTCATGAATTTCACAGTTATAGAATTTTCGGGGTGTTACAAAACACTTGCATCCACACGCATCCATCAATCATAACATGTCTCAAACACATGTTTCAACCATAGGTTTACCCTATCTAAAGGTCAAGGATACTAATGAGAGGACATACTAATGATAAGATAAGTACTAGACAAACGATAAAGGAGAAGTTAAAAGACATACCCTCAAAAAGGAATGGGTACAGTGAACGCATCTTCGCTTCTGTCTCCCAAGTAGCATTGCTCTCATCCTCTCCCCATTGCACTTTGACTATTCACACCTCTCTATTTCTCAACTTCCTAATCTCTGACCCAAGGATGCGGGTAGGAGCTCATCGAATAGTCGCATCACGCTCTACCTCCACTTCTCTAAGCAAGCTCGGCTCTACCACCTCTGCGGTCTCATGTAGGCACTTCCTCAAATGTGACACATGGAATACGTCATGTAACCCACTAAGTCTCTCGGGTAAATCCACTCTATATGCCATCCGTTCAATCCTTTCCTTAATAGGAAATGGCCCAACAAATCTTGGTGCTAACTTCCCAACGGACCCAAAGCGAACAACATTCCGTAATGGGGATACTTTGACAAAGACCAAACATCAAACTCCAGATCCGTCCTCCTCTTATCCGCGTAAGATTTCTGCCTGTCTTGCGCCGCTTTCATCCTTCTTCGAATCAAGTCAATCTTCTCCGAAGTCTCTCTAACCATATCAGGCCCAAGCAAGATCTTATCCGTAGATTCCCACCAACATGTAGGTGATCGACAAGGCCTTCCATAAAGAGCTTCGAAAGGAGCCATACCAATACTGGACTGAAAGCTGTTATTATATGCGAACTCCACCAATGGAAGATGCTCTTCCCATGTACCTCCAAAATCTAAGATACAAAGCCTCAAAAGGTCTTCTAGAACACGATTCACCCTCTTGGTCTGGCCGTCCGTCTGAGGGTGATATGCGGTGCTCAAACACAACTGAGTCCCCACTGCTTCTTGCAAACTCTTCCAAAACTCGCTAGTGAAGATGGGATCTCGATCGCTCACTATGCTAGAAGGTACCCCATGCAATCGAACTATCTCTCGAAGGTAAACCGAAGCTAGCCATGGAGCAGTCCTCTTGCTCTTCACGGGTATGAAATGGGCGCTCTTAGTAAGCCTGTCTACTACAACCCAAATTCCCGTATTACCCTTCCTCGATCTTGGTAACCCATCAATAAAATCCATCGAGACACTATCCCACTTCCATTGCGGAACTTCCAATGGGTGAAGCAACCCACCAGGTTTCTTTTGCTCCGCTTTCACTTGTTGGCACACCAAGCATCTAGCGACTTACGTGGCCACATCTTTCTTCATACTGGCCCAAAAGAAAACTCGCTTCATGTCTTGGTACATCTTGTCCCCACCGGGATGAATGGTCATCCTAGAACGGTGTGCATCATCAAGAATAGCCTTCCTCAAACCCTCGTCTTGCGGTACACAAAGTCTACCGTCTCTACGCAAGCACCCCCTATCGTCTCGGGTGTACCTACTCAAATGGCTGGACGACTCCCCCCTTATGAGCCTCTCTACCAACTCAACCAACTGTGGGTCGTCCCGTTGTGCCTCGCCAATCCGTCCCAAAAGAGTAGGTCTGACCTCTAAGGATGCTAGCAAACCGGGTACAAAGTCAACGGAAGGTCTGAAATCAAACATCGAGATAAATTCCAAGCTTCGTCGTTCCACGAACAATGGACTCAAGGACAACCTTTTTCTGCTCAAGGCGTCCGCCACCACGTTACCCTTGCCAGGGGTATACGCTATCTCGAAATCATAGGATGCTAAGAACTCCATCCACCTTTGCTGTCTCAAGTTCAAATCCTTCTGAGAAAACAAGTACTTCAATGATTTATGGTCAGTGAAGAATTCGAACCTCTCTCCAAGAAGATAACGGCGCCAAATCTTAAGCGCAAAAACAATAGCGGCCAACTCTAGATCATGGGTAGGGTAATTTTTCTCATGCGCTCCCAACTGCCTTCCACCGTAGGCTATTACCCTTCCCTCTTGCATTAAGACTGCGCCCAATCCTGTCCCACAAGCATCGGTATAGACAACAAATGTCTTACTCCCATCTGGCAACACTAAGACTGGAGCTGTGGTTAAAGCTCTCTTTAACCGTTGGAACGCATCATCACAATCTACGTCCCATGTGAAGACTAGATTCTTCTTCGTCAAGCGAGTTAATGGGGCTGATATCTTCGCGAAGTCCTTGATAAACTTCCTATAATAGCCAGCCAACCCCAAGAAACTCCTCACCTCGGTAGCATTCTTCGGAACCTTCCAATCTTGGATGGACACTACCTTCGCGGGATCCACAGATATCCCTTCCTTGGAGACTTCGTGCCCCAAGAACCGCACTTCCTTCCTCCAGAAGTGACATTTAGAGAATTTAGCCTTAAGGCAATGCGCTCGAAGAGTCTCCAACACTTCCCTAAGATGTAGGGCATGCTCTTCTTCACTCTTAAAAAAGACTAAGATATCATCCACAAAGACCACCACGAACTTATTAAGGTACTCCCTGAACACCCTACTCATCAAATCAACAAAGTATGCTGGGGCGTTCGTCAAACCAAATGGCATCACCAGCCACTCATAGAAACCATCCGGAGTCCTAAAGGCAGTCTTCTCTATACTATCCTCAGCCACTCTCAACTGATGAAACCCCGTGGCTAAGTTCAACTGCGAAAATACTGAAGCGCCAACCAACTGATCAAAAAGATCATCAATCCTCGGCAATGGGTGTCTATTCTTCTTTGTGATCTTGTTGAGTTCTCTATAGTCTACACAAAGTATGAGGGACCCATCTGCCTTCGTGGCAAAAACTACTGGAGCACCCTACCCCGATATACTTCGTCTTATGAACCCCTTCTCAAGCAACTCCTCTACTTTCTTATGGAGTTCCCTCCTCTCACGAGGAGCCATGTGGCGCACTGGTAAAGATACTGGTTTAGCATTGTCCACCAGATATATTCGGAAGTCTATCTCCCGCTTTGGCGGTAAGCCCTTCACCTTCTCAAACACATCCGAGTATTCTCGGATCACTCTAACAGATCGCAAACTCTCGACCGAAGCGTCAAGCGATTCAAGGTAACTTAGCATAACAGAATCGATGGGATTACAAGAGATCTCGAGAGTGTTCCCCAAACGGGTCATGAGCCTAACAATTCTCCTTTCGCAATCAAGAACGACACCATTACTGGATAACCAGTCCATGCCCAAAATCAACCCATAGCCCGTGAAGCCCAAAACAAAAGCATCACATCTAAACTCAACGCTAAGTATAGAAATCTTCAAACCCAAACATATCATGGACAAATAAGTGGAGCCCCCAATTGGGTTTGAAACAACCAAGGGATCATCTACTAGACTGGTGTCTAAGTGCAGTGACTCAACTAATGATGATGAGATAAACGAATGCGATGCGCCAGAGTCAAACAATGTACGGACATGATGATCAAACAGAAAAACTAGACTTTCAACGGAAATAGTTCTACCTCTTTCCTGAATCGGTGGAACCGCGAGAGCCTGAACTTGCCCCCATGCCTGACCTGGTGCCATAAGAGCTTGCACCTGTCCTCCTGAGGTAGATCCCGTCCTTTGCCCCTTCTTAGGGCAGTCCTTCACTAGATGCCCTGCTTCGCCACAGTGGAAGCAGCCAGTCTTCTTCTTCTTCCGACAGTCTTTGCTTAGGTGGCCTGGTGTCCCGCAATTGAAACACTTCTTCTTTCCCTTGCCACCGTTGCCTTTCCCACCCTTGTTTTGCTGTTGCTGTTGAGGTCTCTTCTGATCTCCTTTCTTCTCGGGTGCCTTATTAGCATTGGGACCCTTCTCTTCCTCATGCATGAGTGCCATGTCTACTAGCTTCTCAAAGGTGGCCCCATAGGGATGTGAGTCATAGCCAATCCATGCATCGGTTCATTCAAGCCTTTAACGAACCTCAAAGCCTTCTTCTCTGGTGTATTCACCATGTTTATGCCAAACCTTGCCAATTGATTAAACTTGTTGACATATTCCTTCACTGATAGATTTCCTTGCTTTAGAGTCAAGAACCTTTCCATATACAAGTTTTCCTCCGCCCTTGAGAGAAACTTTGCCACAAATCTTTACCTGAAATCCGCCCAAGATTCAACAGGGCGCTCTCCATTAGTGACCTCCCACCAGAATGAGGCCTCTCCCTTCATTAACCAAGCGACTAACTTGACTTTCTTTCCTTCTTCCATCTCAAAGATATCTATCAACTCTTCCACCTCCTTAAGCCAATCTCTAGCTTCCACAAAAGTTTCTGACCCTTGAAAAGGTTTCCCTCCCATAGCCTTAAATTCCTCGCAAGTCTTAGAAAAAGTATCTGTGCGAGGAGGAGGAGGGGGAAGATCGGGTGCTACTGTTGGTGGAGGAACATTTGCTGGACCCGCAGTGGCGGCCCTAGCCTCCATCAATCTCCTATACCATACTGGTATCGTCACACCCTCCGGAAAGTTAAGATCTTCAGCCATGCTGAAACGAAAAAGGAAAGATTCAAAACGGAGAATTCGAAGGATAAATATATGGCTATTGTGGATTATGCTTCTCTTTCAAAAACTTTTCTCTTAAAACCATGTTTTTGAAAATACTTATTCTAAAAATGTTTTTAGAAAAATAGTTTTCTAAAAATTTTATCTGTTCCGGTAACCTTCAGCTCTGATACCACGTGTAACACCCCACACCCGCTAAGGTCACTCACTAAGGGAATGCCTTAACTTCGGTGGAGTATTTTAAGTGAATATAGAACAGAAAAATTACAACAAGACAGATATAAATAATACTTGAAATCTAAAACATCATTTCATTGCAGCAGAAGATAAACATGTTTGGTTACATATCAAAACCAACTAAAACAAGAGTCAAGTACTAAATATCCATCCTGATAAAACATAAGTACATAATCCCACTACATAACTAATAGCCATAAAAGAAAAGATAAGCTGGGCTTTACATCACGGTCCAAGCTCCAAAAGATAGATAAAGAAATCTGATCAAAGGCCACTAGTGCTAGGCCCAACCTGAGGACCTGAGGGGGAAAAAGATAAAAACAACAGGGTCAGACATAAGTCTGAGTAAGCCCTATAACTTTAACAATACAATCATTAAAGTAATTAGGGTATGATATAAACTTGGTACGGTGATGACTGGGGATAAATGACTACACTAAGCAACCAACTAGACTTAGGATGAACTAAGATAACGGGAAAGACGCATCTACCCACCCAAGGGTAATTACTAACTGCACCACACCAGTCATTCCTACTTAAAGGTTGATCCCACCCAAGGACTTAGAAAATTTACCCAGTAGTTTCGTGTACCCCTAGCTGACTACATAGGTGCCGTCAGCCCCTATCTCCACTAGGTGTACCCACTACTCCCCAAGCGATCGGCTCCCTACCGTAGATACCCGTGCTGGCCCCACAGTGGAGTGTATCACTCCCCAAAGTGGCAACCTGATACAACCAATGGTGCACGGCTTATACCTACACGATGCAACAACGTCTTACCTACCAGCCCGGGTCCACACACGCATATGAAACCCATTGGACTTGTGTTGCCACCGCTAACCCGTTTTGGCCTCTTATAGTCAAGCCCAGTACGCGTGTCCCGTCCTCGACATGGGTCGAGCCCAATAAGATACATATGGGTTACTGGTTGAAATGGGCCCCCATAAGCTACCCACCTAAGCTTGTCCCTTTTTCTAGTGCATCCCACTTAACCCTTTAATCATGTTTAATTACATGTTTCCACTTGGTTAAGTATTCTAATCGTATTTTCTATTGCCACCCAAGGCAACCCACTAGATTTCCACATGCCACCCAAGGCACTTACTTGATTTCCACATGCCACCCAAGGCACCCACTTAACCCCTCATGCCCCACTACATGCTTATCTGGTTAAGTGTTTCTTAATTGATTAAGAACGTAACCGTTGTAAAGACCTCTCATATTAGACTATCTTTTATGGCAGCTGGATTTGCCGGTCGGGTCCGGGCAGCCTTACGCCATAACCGAGTCTAACCTCGTGTCTTTACACTTGTCACGTATTTAGTTTGTGCCTAAGACCTCTCACATTGGGCCATTCATTTGTAGCCGCTGGATTTGCCGGTCGGTTCCGGGCAGTCTTATGCTACAAAAGGGTCCAACCTCGTGTCTTAGTCGTTTAATTACACCTAATTAATCACCCCCATAATTTGTATTAATTATCCCTAATTAATTACAAATTTAACGATGTACATAATTGACTCAATTATGTCCATCCACTTTATGGTATGCATAATCATACCAACTTCACGCCATTTCATTAACATGAATATTATCCCAATCGTTCCCCACGTAATTCGCTGACATGACATACTTAAAAGGGAAGATCCATCACACATACAATGGGTTCAACTTGCATAACATTAGCATCAACATGGGTTTTAAAGGTGTCAACATGCATATAGCATCAAACCCAACTAGCATAAATAACCAACCCAAACTTGCATGAATCACATATGTCATAAAGAGGGTAACTTGCATAAGATACTTATGTCATACAAAGGGGTAAACTTGCATATGTATGTATGACATACAAAGGGGTTAACTTGCATATGTATGCATATCATACAAAGGTGTAAACTTGCACATGTTACTTGCATATAATCAAACACCAAACTTGCATAACATATCATATATGAACTTGCATATAATCATACACCAAACTTGCATAACATATCATATATGAACTTGCATATAATCATACACCAAACTTGCATAACATATCATATATGAACTTGCATAAATCATACACCAAACTTGCATAACATATCATATATGAACTTGCATATAATCATACAATAAAATTGCATAATCATGGTGTCATAATGGATCAATGTTTATCATAGTGATTTGCATAACTAGTATCATGAACTCATAGCATATGACTTGCATAACTTGCATAACATCATGAACACATAGCATATGACTTGCATAACTTGCATAACACATAGCATATAACTTGCATAACTTGCATAACATCATGAACACATAGCATATGATAACATAACTTGCATTGATCCACATTCATAGCCATAACCTCATTATATCCTATCATAATCATTTCAACAATTGGTCATTAAGGCTATAGAAACTCACAACTTGTTGATTAGCACTCCTATGAAGAAGATTAAGTTGCTAGAGTTGATTAGAGGTTGATTTGAGAGGATATCTTCTTCTACAATTTGATGGAGGCTCCTTCAAGTTGCATTTTGACGGCATTACGATCTTGTATCTATTTTTAGTATGAATTAGGGTAGTCTTAGGGTGTATTTATAGATTAGTTAGGTGTTTTAGGCCATTAGATTAACCCTAAATCAGATTAGAGCCGTCAGATCTCGTCACTAGCCCTAAAACATAGCCCAAACCCCATCAGGTTGCACCCAGGCCACACAGACCGACAGGGGGGGTCGACCCCTAGGGAGGGGGTCGACACCCATGTCGACCCTAGGGTCGACACCCTCTGCTAGGTGGGAATTTTCCCGCCTCTTCTGAAATGTTTAAATTTTTATATTTAAATCTGTTTTGAATTTCTGAAAACTTCTTCGGGCCTTAACTGGATCATACGGACTCCGATTTTCGAAAACTCGGACTCTATTTCGCGTATTTTTCCGAGACGAACGCAATGGCATAGTCCGTTTCCCCTGATTCAGATTTTAAAATTTAATTCTGCCCTGTTTTATATTATAGCAAGTTATTCAACATACGGGGTGTTACATGAAAATAACTGTACTCACAAAAAGGGAACGATTTTTGTATCTCCTTTGGCGTAGACTATCAATTAGATTAGAAAATAGTTGTTCTCTTTTAATTCTATTCAGATTGGAAGAAGATGCACTAGTTCTAGCTTAGATTTCAGCAGAGTAGCAACACCATTATTTTATTTTAATTAGAATAGAGGCAGAGTATAGGCATAACGAAATTGTGTGGAGAGAAAGTGAGGTTTGGGGGGTGTTTTTATAGGAGAATAGGGTGATTTAGAGCCTTCAGATCAGTCTAGAAGTCATCAGAACTACCCAGCTCGAAGACAGGTCATCCAACCACTCAGAAGAAGAAATGTCATCACAAACACTCCAGAATTCTTTGTTGGATCGGTATGGGCGCACTTGGCAGGTGCGCCAGTGTAATTTTGTATTGGCGCACTTCACAAGTGCGCCAGTGTATTCTGGCCTGTTTCTGGTTTTTCTGCCTAACTTCGTTCGTCCATATCTTCTTCATACGGTATCTATTTTACGCAAATTCGGACTCTATCTCAAGTAGAACTTCGAGATGAACGCAATGGCGCAACCCGTTTCCCTTAATTCTTCTCCTGAAAATTTAGTATACTTTAATTTGTTATTTATATGTTCACAGAAAGTACGGGGTGTTACTTTCTCCCCTCCTTAAAGGATTTCATCCCCGAAATCTTCAAGTTAAGAAGAATGTGTCCTACCATCCAATCATCCATCTACTCAACCATCATCCACAAGCATCCATTGTCCTTATAAAACTTCTAATGTTGTCTGAACATATGCAAAAGTGTGTGTATATGTCTCTTATCTAATGCGAAGATTAGGCAGTCTACTGATTCAGTTGACCTCCTCAATGCGAATCATTTTAGTGCCATGAGTCCAATTATGTATGTAAGAAATCCTATTTGATACACATCATTTCTATCTGTGTGCATAAATATTCATCCAAATGCAACATCCATGTGATGAGTCAATCGTTTTTCATCCACAAAAATTGAAAAATGTGAATACATCCATATGCAGTATGGAAGTGTTATTGAGCCGATCTAGTGCCTAGTGTGTGTATATGCATCCACGAGCAACCACTTGCATCCACTTGCAACAATCAAACATAACATGTCTCAAACACATGTTTACACCTATTAGTTTCTACCTAAAGGTCGAAGGCTCGATCGATAGGATACAGCCGAGTGATAAAAGCTAGTACAATTAAAACAAAATTTCTGTTCCCATTAGACATTGGTTAAGAAAATAAATCCCTAAGTATCAACCCCGAAGACCAAAATCAACATCAGATTGACACTCAGAGAATTAGCCCATTAGACAATGTCAAAACTGGAAATCTACTTCACGCTTCGAGTAAAAACCCCTATCCTTTTCAGAAATATTCAGGTACTTACAGACTACTAGTACAGATCAAATTATCAAATGATTCTTAGGAAACTAAGCATGATAAAACCCTACCATATCCCACAAAAACCAGAATGTATGCGTCACAGTCAACTTACCGCTTAACACAGATACCCTCAAACCCCAACCTATCACAAACAGATGAGTCGTAACCCTTATAGGGTTTGAGACTATAGCGGGATCAGAAACAAGACTAGTATTAAAGTGCAGAGACTCAACTATGGAATTAAAATGCCAGAATGATCATATAAGAAAATTAAACTTTCTACGGAAAATTTTCCACCTCTATCATGTCCACCAACTACGAGAACATTCGCATACCTTCCAGAAGATTCTACCCTTTGCCCTTGCCTTCTGGGGCAATCCTTGATCAGATGTCCTATCTCACTGCACTGAAAACAACCAGTCTTCTTACTATTAACAAGTCTTTCTCTAAATTTGCCCCCATCACGCAGAAAACCCTACAAAGCTCGAAAGAGGATTAGCCGTAGGTGAAATCACTGCAGCTACAGATGGAAGTTAGGCACTTCTTTGCCCTTCGACGGGCGCCGTAGTCTCATCATGCCTACGGAACCATGTCGCAATGAGATTACCTCCCAGAAATCCAGGATCCCCGGAGACTCAGAAAAGAAAGAAACAAGGATTTAACAGAAAATCAAAAGATAGATATATGGCTTTGGGGACTATGTTTTTCAAAATAAACTTTCCATTTGAAAATACTTAATTTTTAAAACCTTTTTGAAAATAGTATTCAAAAACTTTTTTATCAAATCTGGTAACCTTCAGCTCTGATACCAAGTGTAACATCCCACCTCCGTTAAGGTCACTCACAAAGGGTATGTCTTAACTTTGATGGAGCGTTTTAGTAGACAGAACAGAATATTACAAGACAGATAAGTAGTACTTGAAAAATTATAACTTATTACAGAAGAAGCAGAAATAAGTTTGGTTACATCTTTCTAAATCACAATACCAAAACTCAAGTACATAATTATCAGTCTTATACAAAATCCTTCAGAATGTAAAGTTTCAAAGCCATAATCCCCAACATAAACTGCCATGAAAAGATAGAGTCAAAGCCAAGAAATACTCCAAGCACTTCAAGTAGAGAGAATCAAAATCAAGCTCCTATGTTTCCACCCTGAGCACCTGGGGGGGAAACGGAAAGAAAAGGGGCGAAAATAAAAGAGGTCAGACATAAAGTCTGGCGAGTCCAGTGAATTCCAGCATATAAACAGATAATATTATCATGACATGTAAATAAAGCTGGATGAGAGATTACATCAACAGGAATAGCAGATATACTTTAAGTAAACAGAAGAAACAGAATGATGTAAACCAAGTTATGTTCCTTACTTACATCTTACTTCTCTACACTAATACTAGTATAACAGGGTTAGGTGTTGCCCTAATGTCTAAACTGAAACAGAATCGAAACAGAATAATCTATACAGAAACATAATGCTAGTAATGGGCCTTCACCACTCCAACAGACAGAAGGTACAGAAGCAGAATACTAATAATAGGCCTTTACCACCCCAGCAGACAGAAGGTATGAAGATAGAATACTAATAAACTACCCAACTAATGGGCTTTTACCACCCCAACAGACAGAAGGTACGGAAACAGAATCGGAAACGGAATCAGAGACGGAAACAGAATAATCCCTATGGAAACAAAATGTTAGAATTAGGTGTACACTAGTAATGGGCCTTTACCACCCCTACAGACGGAACCATGCAGAAATGGACAGGTGTTACCACCAAACAGAAACAGACGGTACCAACAGAAACAGACGGTACCAACAGAAACAGACATAACTAAGTGTACCCTAAGTCCTACCCCAAGCAATCGGCTCCCTAATAAATAAATACCCTGTGTCGACCCCACAGTAGGGTGTATCACTCCATAAAGTGGCAACCTATTGGCACAGACCTATTTACAGATGTCACGGTGTCTTACATCCTCATAGCAGACCGGATCCATGCACGCACATGACCCGGTTGGAACGCACCATCAACAACCCTCGCCATTATCAGAATGAATCGCTTATAATTAGTTCAGTAAGCGTTCCCGGACCCCTACATAGCGTGGGGTCAAAGTTTTTGATACCAGAAAGGGTTACCGACTAATATGGGTCCCAAACAACAGATGACACAAGTATTTCCCCTCCAAACCTTGTGTCCCTAGACTAACAGATTTCATATTAACTTGTTTACAAGTTTCAGACATACAGAGTTCATATTTACTAGTTCACAGATCAGACAATCAAGTTAACAAGTTTTCAGACTAATGGATCAGATGTACAATTTTAACAGACTTACAGATTGTTGAACATTGTATTGGGTCTACAGATTCACGAAACGGGTTTGTTAAATTCATCAGTCCGGTTGGTTTAACCCTACCCACGAAACACGTTTTGGACGTCATATTTATCTCAGATTTGCATTAATTAAATATTAATGCACAGACCTCTCACATTAGGTCGGTAGCTTGTGGCCGCTGGATATGCCGGGCGGTTCAGGGAAGACTTCTACCACAAGCCAGACCTAACCTCATGTCTAAGCATATTTTAGTTATGCCTATGACCCCTCACATTAGACTGACAGTTTACGGTCGTTGGTCAAGCCTGTTGGTTCCGGGCAGGCTTCTACCGCAAACGGAGTCTAACCTCGTGTCATAGCCACTTTATTCCATTACAGAAAATATCAGACTAATTATGTCCATTTAGCAGATTTAACTTCTTTACAAGTTACGGTAGATTATCCAAAGTTCTATTAACATGTTTTGCTCAATTTTAGATCGAGCCTCCAAATTACAATTATTCAGCTTTCAACATATTAAGCAATTCAACATATTTAGCAGGTAATAGATCAAGCAGATTAAGCAATTTAGCAGAACTGGCAATTCAACAGATTTAGCAGATTACGCAATTCAGCAGATTAGCAGATTTAAAATTTCTTAAAAATTCTATTTACATATCTTGCCTAATCATAAATTAAGCCTAAACTTACATGCCCAAATCATGGTCATAATTCATAATACAATATATGCCCCCAAATTTTCGTTAAACTTTGCATTGTACAGAACACTCTCTAAAATCCCCAAATCATGATATGAATTATGCCAAATTATAGCCTTTAATGCCAATATCCGAAAATCCATATTTAGGCACGTTCACATTAATAGTTATGCTATTTTAATATAGGTCTTTACGCCTAAGTTTCATATTCCTTTTTCAAGTCATGAATCGTTATATAAAATACACCCAAAAATCTAGATCTTTAAATTATATCCTCTCAAAATCAGATCTTAATTTTTATATGCATTATGTCCCCAAGTTTCAAGTCATATGTTATCATTCAATGATTCCTCTTCTTCCAAATCACAGAGTATGCACAAATCTAGATCTAATTTACAACATATGTCCTTTTCTCAAATCAATCACAGATCAGTAATGTCCAATTATGCATTATTCATTATTTACCCCAAAAATTAGCGTTCGTGCGTTAATCTCTTATGAGATTTGGCACAGGATCGTAAGAACAGAAAAAAAAAGAGTAGTCACAAAAAAACAGATATGACAGATAAGAATATGCATAACCTCAGATTCATATTTATAACCATGTCAAGATCATAATTAAAGTTCATATCTGAAAATAACTGTACTCACAAAAAGGGAATGATTCTTGTGTGCTAAAATCTGTATTCTGACACTGAATAGCTCTCCTTTGGCGTAGACTATCAATTAGATTTGAAAATAGTTGTTCTCTTTTAATTCTATTTAGATTGGAAGAAGATGCACTAGTTCTAGCTTAGATTTCAGCAGAGTAGCGACGCCATTATTTTATTTTAATTGGAATAGAGGTAGAGTATAGGTAGAATGAAATTGTGTGGAGAGAAAGTGAGGTTTGGGGGGTGTTTTTATAGGAGAATAGGGTGATTTAGAGCCTTCAGATCAGTCTAGAAGTCATCAGAACCATCCAGCTCGAAGACAGGTCATCCATGTAACAGCCCGCATTTTACGTATCAGAAGATCGTAAAATATTTTTATTTTATTCACTGAGGGTTGGATCATTCTCATATTTTGATATGTTGCTTATGGGGATGTGTGACATGTCCATAATTTTTACCGATTTTGTTTGTGACCATTTTTCCCCTGTCAGTCTTGTACTGGGCATAACTTTTGACTCAGGTCGAATCATAGGGTGAGACCTGTGCCATTGGAAAGGAATTGATGATTCCCTTTCCGTAGAGTGGTTACATTAAGGATTTGGTTCAGCGGTTTGGGAGAAATCGCTGTTTTAAGGTTTTTCAGTTGGCTGTTCAGGTTTTGGAAGGCTAATGGGCTGATTTGGAGAAGGCCCATTAGAGGGTGGGTGGAGACTATAAATAGGGGGTAAGGGGTATGGAGAAAGGTTGGCATTTTCCATTCTCTTATGGGGAGGCTTTGATCTCCTTCTTCCTCTAACATCTTTCCACCATTAAAATTCCAAATCCAAGGAGGAATCAAAGATCTATACCATAAGAGGCTAGATCTACATCGATTGAAAGGGAATTTCATCGGATCTAAGGGTTTTGTGCAAGTTGCTTGCTGATCGGAATCATATTTCATTGTTTTTGCATCGATTTGAAGAATTGGTGAGTGATTTACATCTCTCATTCGGATTCATGCAAGTATATGGGTTTTAGGATGTTAATTTCATCATTTCCATGTTATTTTCCTTAGATCCACACCATGCTAAGTCCATTTTATATATGAATCACCTTAGGATCTGATCTAGATAATTTAAATGGTTAATTTTATGATTTTTCTCAAGATTATGCAAGTTAGATCCGTTTTTATGTTCATATGATTCACTTATCATGTTTTGGGAAATTCATGTCTTTTGATGGAAATTGTTAGATTGATGATATTGTTGGTTGCATAACATGTTTGTGATTGCGTTTGGATGAATCGGATAAGCTGGTTTCGTCGTTTGGCGAAGTTTTGGTCGAAATCGGAGTCGAATTGGAGATGTGCAGGTTTCTAGTCGTCCTGGAGTTGGTCGGGTCGGTCTGGAATGAGGTGATCGGTCATAGTATGGCTTGGGAAGCAAGTCAGGGAGCTGGATGGTTTAAGCTGGTCGGTCCAGAAGGAGCAGAAGTGTTTCTGGTCGGTCCAGAAGGAGCAGAAGTGTTTCTGGTCGGTTTCAGATGGTGGCATTCTGGTCGGTTTCAGATGGTGGCATTCTGGTTGGTTTTTACTGGAAGCAAATCCTGGTCGCTCTGAAGGAGCTGGTCGGTCAGGTGGAGTAAAATCTGGTCGGTCTTGACGGGGTCGATCCAAAGTTGGTCGGTCCCAAGGAGGTCGAGTCGATCCAAAGCTGCATGGAGGCGAGTCGTTCTGGAGCAAGGCTGGTCGGTTTTTGGCGGGTCGTTCTGGAGCAATTCTGGTCGGTTTTGACTGGGTCTTGGAGCTGGTCGGTTTGATCGGTCCAGAAGGCTGAGGAGGGAGTCTGGTCGGCTCAGGAGGGTCCTGGTCGGTCCAGGAGGAGCAAAGGGAGGTCTGGTCGGTCCAGGGGGTCGATCGGTCCAGAAGTACCGGAAGAGGTCTGGTCAGTTTAGAATGGGTCTGGTCGGCATTTCTAGTGGAAATTTCTGATCGGACACTTCTAGTGATGACGTAACTTCGAGGTGGTTCAAGTAGGAAGACTCGAAGTGATGAATGCGTTCGTTGATCAAGGTGGAACAACGAATGCGGAAACAACTCAAAGGTCGTGAGTTGGTGGATAATGGCTGCTCGAGAAGGTTGCTTGAGCTATGAAACATCGTCAAGGTTGGACGATTAGAGATGCGAAGGCCGAGAAGTCATCGTTGTCGTAAGTTCTAGCAGGCTCAAAGCAGGGGTACGATGGGTATCGTTGAAAGGCCCAAAAGGCCAGTTGTAGGTCGAGTACCCTGGGTCTCGGGGAGAGGCCTAGCGTCAAGTTGGACATTGCCAAGGTCGGGCATATGGAGTTCATGCTAGAACTGGGTTATCATTAGCCCTTGACATATGGCAAGGTTGGCCGTCATACGATAATGATGGTTTCGAAGCAGGATTGGCAGTGATAGCCAGAGTCAATCATGGATGATTAGTTGTTCTGTTTGTACTATCTCACATAGATAATCCAAAGTCGAGGGAGACGTTCTTTGAGTGCTTAAGTGATATTGGTTTAGGCCTCTAGCGAGGGTACTTGAGGAATGTTAAACTCGATTAGGGTTGTCTGTGTGAGACTTATATAATCTGGATGTTATGTGTGTTCTCTATGATTGAATGAGTGTTCTGGTTTCTATGGATGAATGGTTGAAATGCTTGGTGTAAAGGCTATCACTGTCCGATGTGGGGAAGATAAGGTTGAGTTCTTTTCTGGTGATGTGGGTAGATAAGTTGTTCATTTACCCATTCTCATATGCTTTCTTATTGAAGTTTGTTAGCTGTATTATCGCTCACTAAGACTATTGTCTGACTCAAGGTTTTATGTCTCCTCTTATTACCTTGGGCTGTTCATCCGGTTGTGGATGGGCAGACTAAGTAGCAGGTTACAGGTAATGGAGCTTAGTGATACGAGGAAGCTGAGCGATGACGAGCAGGAGGCTGGCGTACCAGTTTTATCCTATCTAGTATTTCTGTTTCCGTTGTTTGAGTTGCTTGAGAGTTGTAGTGAGGCCTTATGTACAAACTTGGATATCAGTTGGATAATCTTTCTGGATTTTGAAAGAGTTTCAAAAGTTTGCTATATGATACCTCATTACTATCACCTGTTGTATATGTTCTATTATATTTTATCCTTGCGCTGCGAGTTCTACGACAGGTTTCGATGTGTACACTTACTATGATGATCGTCCATAGCAGCCTGGCACGCCTTTCAGCGCATTATTCCTCTTGTTTAGTGCGGGGGTTATGGGCGGTCGTCACATTTGGTATTAGAGCTCTGGTCAACGATTTTGGCCAAAGTTCAAAGACGTAATTGCGTATGAGGGACGTATTTGTAGATTTCAGTTGGATGTTACTATATATATTAGCATATATAGTAGTAGCGGTTGTATTCTTTTAGCAGTTTTCTTGGAAGTGGCTAACTATTCTAAATTTCAGATTTAGAATGAGTAGACGACCATCAAGGCACGCTGCTAGGAGAGCTAATACTGGAGGGGGAAATGGTGGTGAGCCAGATTACCCGGCCATGTTTGAAGCCATGGCAGAAGCAATTATGCGAAGGGTACCCGCTCCAGTGGTGGCTACGGTAGATGTAGGTGTGCGAGTTCCTAGGGTAGATTTTGCAAAGATGTGCAAGGACTTTACATCTCCAGGAGGGAAACCATTCAAGGGAACTGTGCCAGCTGAAGAGGTTCAGAGGTGGATGGATTCATGTGTTCGAATCTTTGGAGACTTGGGTATTGAAGATGCAATGAAGAGAAAGCTCGCATCAAGGCAGCTGCAGAGCAGGGCCATGGAATGGTGGAATTCTGTTATACTCGAGACTCCGGAAGAGGAGATTTCATGGGAGCAATTCCAAGCTAAGTTTGAAGCAAAGTTTATCTCCACTACTCAAAAGTCCGTTCTCTTCAAGAAGTTCGTAGAGTTGAAGCAGAATGGCAGATCAGTTCTTGACTACATTTCTGATTTTGAGGCTTTGTCTAGATATGCTCGTTCATACATTGATACACCCTATCAGAAGAACGAGAAGTTTGTCTTGGGTTTGGATGCTCATATTGGAAAGCCGCTTGTGGACCACCTTGATGATTCATTTGAAAAGATTGTGGAAAAGGCTATTCGTCATGAGAGCTTGTTTCCCAAGGAAGCAAATGTTGTTGCTGCAACCAAGGAGGTTCAGAAACCACAGCAGGTTGGTAATAATAAAAAGAGGAAGCAGCAACAACAGAAAGGAAAGGATGGCCAAAAGAAACCCAAGAGTGAGGTGCTTTGCTTTAACTGCCAACAGAAGGGTCATTATTCAAATGAGTGCAAGAATCCCAAAGCTGAGTAGAAGTGCTTCAAGTGTGGAAAGCCTGGGCATGAGAGGAAAGATTGTCCAGAATCAGCTAAGGGCAAGCAGATTGTGAAGGCATATGCTTTGGACGTTGTGCCATCTTCTTCAAGAGCTCCTACTGCGGAAGAGAAGGGAAAGGGTGTCGTGGTGCAAGGTACTTTTCCGTTAATGGTGTTTCAATTCGAGTTTTGTTTGATACTGTAGCATCACATTCATTCATCTGCAATGAGCTTTGTAACACCCCGAATTTTCTATTAACACTAAAGTTGCTAAAATAATAATAAGTGTGTAGAAGAGGGGATGTATCTAATATGAATATAAAAATATTAATAAGTATGTAAGAGAGGGGATGTATCTAATATGAATATAAAAATATTAATAAGTATGTAAGAGAGGGGATGTATCTATTATGAATATAAAAATATTAATAAGTATGTAAGAGAGTGGATGTATCTAATATGAATATAAAAATATTAACAAGTGTGTAAGAGAGGGGATGTATCTAATATGTATATAAAAACAATAATAAGTAAAGGGGGATGTATCTAATATGTACATTGTAGAAAATATATATATATTTATGACATGAATAGAAGTTTAATAATATGCTGAGTGTTTGCTGAGTCACTTCTGACTCATTGCTGAGTCAACAAGATAAACCCCATCTTGTCTGAACGGCTGCGGTTATTTCTAGGTTAAATCTAATGGCCTAAATGAATTCTAAAATCTATAAATAAGTGGGTAGACCCTAGACCTAAATCACTTGTAAAATTAGAGAAGCTACCGTCATGCTGCTGCCATGGAGTTCAGCATAGCCGTCACAAACTAAGAAGAGGAAGCCTAATCATCTACAACTAAATCTACACAAATCAAGTCAAAAGATCTCTCTTTCTCTAATTCTTTTCTTTTGTTGGTGAGTATGATGATTCTCACAAGACTATTACAAACTAATTTGACTCAGTTATGAATGGATCACAAGAAAGTGATGTGATTTGTAATTGTAAATTCTATATATTGTGGATCTCTTATTATGTTATTATGTTGTCGTATGATGTAAATTATATATGCTATGTCATGCTATGTTGTAAATTCTCTTATGCTATGTCGTGCTATGTTGAGAATCATGTCAAGCTATGTTATACTATCATACTATGCCATGTTATAAATCATGCTATATTATGTTGAAAAATCATGATGTTGTTTGATCATGCTTAAAGTTATGTTTTTTTTCTTAATTTAAATGGATCTTGTTTATGGGAATTTGCCTATTAGGTTAGGTGTACCCATAAACTTGAAACTATAATTAAATAAAACTTGATTATGGGAATTTGCCTATTGAGTTAGGTGTACCCATATAAAACCATGTTGTTAAAAAACTAGATGATGTTGATTCACACATGTTCATATGTAAGTTTATGAAAATTGATTGAGATTATATTAGGTGAATTTTGAACAAGTTGACACCTTTAGGTCCATGACATGTATAATCTATGCAAGTTGGACATATGCAAGTTTCACCCCTTATTATGATTCATTTGGTCACATATACATGTTGTTATTATGATAATCTCTTTTATGCTATGAGTTAGGCTATTCGAGTCTAACATATATTTTGCGAATAAACGTTCAAACGTGGGGTAGGGGTAATATTAGGAATTAATAAATTGGGTGCAATTTTGTAAGATTTTGCATACCATGAATGGATGTCCATAATTGAGTCAATTATGGACATTGTTAAAAATTGGAAGTAATTAATAATTCAAGTAGGGAATTATTAAAATTGGGGGAAAGTGGATTATTATTAATAATCAATGCTTAGGACACGAGGTTGGACCCGTTTGTGATGTAAACCTGCCCGGACCCGCCCGGCAAATCCAGTAGTCACAAATGTCGGCCCAATGTGAGAGGTCCTAGGCCCAAACTAAAGCATAACAGTTGTAAAGACACGAGGTTAGACTCTTTTATGGTGTAAGACTGCCCGGACCCGCCCGGCAAATCCAGCTGCCATAAATGCCAGTCTAATGTGAGAGGTCTTTATGAGGTTATGGCCTTAATGAACTAAGAAATACTTAACCAGATAATCATGTAAGGTGGGACATGGGGGTTAAGTAGGTGCCTTGGGTGGCATGAGGAATCTGGTGGTTGCCTTTAGAGGCATTTGAAATACGATTAGACTTAACCAAACACACATGTAAATGAACATGACTAAGTGGGTTAAGTGGGATGGACTAATGGGGACAAGCTTAGGTGGAATGCTTGTGGTAAATAGTGGGGGCCCATTTCAACCAGTATCCCAAAACGTATCTTTGTGGGCTCGACCCAAGTCGAGGACGGGACACGCATACTGGGTTTGACTATAAGAGGCCAAAACAGGGAGCGGTGGCAACGCAAGTCCAACGGGTTTCATATGCGTGTGTGGACCCGGGCTGGTAGGTAAGACGTTGTTGCATCGTGTAGGTATAAGCTGTGCATGTCCGTTGTATCAGGTTGCCACTTTAGGGGAGTGATACACCCCACTGTGGGGCCAGCACGGGTATCTACGAGTTAGGGAGCCGATCGAATAATGGGAAGTAGGGTACACCTAGTGGAGATAGGGGAAGGCGGCACCTATGTAGTCAGCTAGGGGTACGTAAAGCCATTGGGAAAGTTTCTAAGTGAAGCTAAGTGGGATGAATCTTTAGGGTGACTGGTGTGGTGCAGTATAGTGTTTATCCTTTAGTATTTAGGAGCGCCTATAACGTTGCCTTTAGCGATTGTCTATGTCCTTAATCTGCTCATCATAGACATTTTCTTGTTTTCTAGCTTATGCCTTAGTCCAGTTATTTTGGTAATAGTATTGTAGAATTATCATATTCACCAGACTTTATGTCTGACCCCCTCTTTTCCATCCTTTTTCTCCCTTCAGGTCCGCAGGTTGGGCCAAGTTCTAGTGGAGTCTAGTTGGATCGCTTATCTTCTGGAAAGCTTGGACTGCTGAAGTAAAGTCCAGCTTGTTATCTTTCTTTTTAATGGCTATTCATGTAATGGGATTATGTACTTGTTTTATCAAGATAGATATTGTACTTGACATTGAATGTGGTGTTATGATGTAATCAAACATGTTTTGACTTCTGCTACAATGAAATAAAGTTTTTGAATTTCCAAGTACTATTTTATATCTGTCTTGTTGTAATTTTACTGTTCTATATTCACTTAAAACCTCCATGGAAGTTAATGCATTCCCTTTGTGAGTGACATTAATGGACGTGGGGTGTTACAAGCTTGTTTGTCGCTTGGGTTTGGAACCCGAGATTTGTGATAGACCATTGATCGTGACTAATCCAGTTGGGGGTTCGTCCAGTTTGTGCATGGTTTGCCGTGGTTTAGTGTTATCGAGTCATGGTTGCTCTTTTATGTGTGATTGCTTTGTTCTTAACTTCGCTGGGTATGGGATCATCTTGGGCATGGATTGGCTCAAGAGATATGCGGCAAGGGTGAATTGCGAGAAGCTAGAGGTGAGGGTCAGGGATGTGGAAGGGCGAAAGGTGTTGATTAGATGTAAGCGCGAAGACGGGGTCTTCGTGAGTTATCTATATTCGCTTGGGATTCCACAGGAAGACCTGTCATCAGTGCTGATCGCTAATGAGTATGTTGATGTCTTTGACGAGGTCAAAGGGTTGCCGCCGCATCGTGAGATCGAGTTTAGGATCGATTTGGTCGAAGGTGCTAGACCAATTGTTATGCCCCTTAGGCGGATGGCGCCTAGAGAACAGCGAGAGTTAGAGGTGCAAGTTCGTGACCTTTTGGGAAAAGGATTCATTCGGAGGAGTGTTTCCGAGTGGGGTGCACCAGTCGTGTTTGCAACTAAGGCAGATGGCTCGTTAAGGTTGTGTGTGGACTATCGTGAGCTGAACAAGGTGACTAAGAAGAACAAGTATCCGTTGCCAAGGATTGATAACTTGTTCGATCAGCTTCACGAAGCCAAAGTGTTTTCTCAGATGGATTTGGCAACGGGATTTCACCAGTTGAGAGTAGCTAAGGATAGTGTGCCAAAAACTGCTTTTAGGACACCGTCCGGATTTTTCGAGTGGTTGGTGATGCCATTCGGTTTGACTAACGCGCCAGCGTATTTTGTGGATCTTATGAATAGAGTGTTCAGAGATCAGTTGAATAAGTTCGTGCTTGTGTTCGTGGATGATATACTGGTTTACTCCAGAAATGTGGAAGAACATAAGATGCACTTGAGAGTTGTGTTAGAGATCTTGCGAAAGCATCAGCTTAAAGCTAAGTTCTCAAAGTGTCACTTCTGGAAGGATGAAGTGAGGTTCTTAGGTCATGTTGTTTCTGGAAAAGGTATAGCGGTTGACCCCGCTAAAGTTGCAGCAATCCAGGACTGGGATAGACCTAAGAATGCAACGGATGTTCGGAGTTTCCTTGGATTGGCTGGTTATTACCGAAGGTTTATCAAGGATTTCTCCAAGATAGCTGCACCATTAACAGGATTGACGAAAAAGAACCAAGTGTTCACATGGGATGTGAAGTGTGAACAAGCGTTCGGAATCTTGAAGGAGAGATTGACAAGTGCACCTGTGTTGACCATCCCAAGTGGGAATGAAGAGATGGTGGTGTACACGGATGCATGTGGTACTGGACTTGGAGCGGTACTAATGCAGAAGGATAAGGTAGTGGCTTACGCAAGTCGACAGCTAAAGCCGCATGAGAGAAAATATCCAACTCATGATTTGGAGTTGGCAGCGATCGTGTTTGCTCTGAAGATATGGAGACATTACCTATTGGGGGTACGATTCGAGTTGTTTACGGATCACAAGTCGTTGAAGTATCTTTTCTCCCAAAAGGATTTGAATCTTCGGCAGCAACGATGGTTAGAGTTTCTGGCGTCGTATGACTTTGGGATAGCCTATACTCCTGGCAAAGGCAATGCAGTTGTAGATGCATTGAGTCGAAGACACGCAAGTTTGGGAGCGATGTTTTCGGAATGGAAGGGCCTCGAGTATTTGGCAAGGTTCGATTTCAGGCCAAGGTGCGAGTTGGAACCTGAAATGTTGGCAAGCTTGTCGATAAGGCCTACTCTTATCGAAAGGATTGGCAAGAGCCAAAAGAAAGATGTGAAGCTTGTCGAGTTCACTCAGAAGCTGGAACCAGAGAATAAAGAATTCGAGGTTGATCGAGAAGGTTGACTTCGAAAGCAAGGGCGATTAGTTGTTCCTGACATCGATGGATTGAGAGATGAGGTTCTGAGAGAATGTCATCACTCAAAGTTGACAATTCATCCCGGTGGTAATAAGATGTATCAGGATATGAAGAGAATCTACTACTGGGAAGGGATGAAAAGAGATATTGGAAAATTCATTTCCAAGTGTATGAACTGTCAGTTAGTGAAAGCTGAACAGAAGAAGCCGAGTGGTTTACTTCAGCCATTAGAGGTTCCTACGTGGAAGTGGGAGCAGATATCGATGGATTTTATCGATGGACTACCTAGAATTAGGGTAGGGAATGAAGGGATTTGGGTCATTGTGGATCGTTTGACCAAAAGTGCGAGATTTATTCCTGTCAAGACGACTAGGACAACGTCAAAATTGGCTGAGCTTTATGTGAAATGGATAGTTCGATTCCATGGTGTCCCAAAGAGTATAGTAAGTGACCGGGATCCATTGTTCACGAGTGGATTTTGGAAAAGTTTGCAAGAAGCTTTGGGAACCGAATTGTGCTTAAGTACGGCATATCATCCCCAAACTGATGGTCAGACCGAGAGAGTCAACCGAGTTTTGAAGATCTCCTGAGGGCTTGTGTGATAGACTTCTGAGGATCATGGGAAGACCATCTGCATCTGGTTGAGTTTGCGTATAATAATAGCTACCAGTCGAGTATTGGGATGGCACCATACGAGGCGTTGTATGGAAGGCCGTGCAATTCTCCAGCTTGTTGGTTAGAAACTGGAGATAAGTTGATACTTGGGCCTGAGATGATAAGAGAAACCTCAGATTGTATCGAGATAATTCGGCAACGAATGAAGGCGGCCCAAGATCGTCAGAAAAGTTACGCCGATAAGCGTCGTAAGGATTTGGAGTTCGACGTAGGTGATATGGTTTTCATAAAGATTTCACCGTTGAAGCAAGTGGTTCGATTCGGAAGTAAAGGAAAGTTGGCTCCTAGGTTTGTTGGACCATTTCTGATAGTCGAGCGAATAGGAAAGCTCGCATATAGGTTGGAGTTACCCGAGAAGATGTCGAGTGTGCATAATGTTTTCCATGTGTCGTTTCTACGAAAGTTTGTGCACGACTCGAATGTTGTGGTATCTCCAGAACAGTATGAAGATTTAGAAGTTGAGACCGCAGTTGCGAAAACTCGCAAGCCACTTCGTGTTGTGGGGAATGACATGAAACAGCTTAGGAGAAAGACGGTTAAGCTAGTCAAGGTACAATGGAGTGAAGATGGCGATGATTGTACATGGGAGACGGAAGAGAGCATGAAGGCGACTCATCCAGAACTTTTCATCGGTAGGACCCTTTGATTGTATCATCGTTATATCGTTGTATCTTGTTGTTGTTTGATAGAATTCCGCGTGCTAGGATAAGGCTATGGATGTATGGCTTGATAGTTGCTAGTTTGGATGATAGGATTGGCTTCTCATGAATGATAGGCATGCGGAATTGTTGTGATTGCTTGTGTTTGCTTGGAATTTCGGGGGCGAAATTCTTAAGGGGGGGAGAATGTAACTGCCCGCATTTTACGTATCGGAAGATCGTAAAATATTTTTATTTTATTCACTGAGGGTTGGATCATTCTCATATTTTGATATGTTGCTTATGGGGATGTGTGACATGTCCATAATTTTTACCGATTTTGTTTGTGACCATTTTTCCCCTGTCAGTCTTGTACTGGGCATAACTTTTGACTCAGGTCGAATCATAGGGTGAGACCTGTGCCATTGGAAAGGAATTGATGATTCCCTTTCCGTAGAGTGGTTACATTAAGGATTTGGTTCAGCGGTTTGGGAGAAATCGCTGTTTTAAGGTTTTTCAGTTGGCTGTTCAGGTTTTGGAAGGCTAATGGGCTGATTTGGAGAAGGCCCATTAGAGGGTGGGTGGAGACTATAAATAGGGGGTAAGGGGTATGGAGAAAGGTTGGCATTTTCCATTCTCTTATGGGGAGGCTTTGATCTCCTTCTTCCTCTAACATCTTTCCACCATTAAAATTCCAAATCCAAGGAGGAATCAAAGATCTATACCATAAGAGGCTAGATCTACATCGATTGAAAGGGAATTTCATCGGATCTAAGGGTTTTGTGCAAGTTGCTTGCTGATCGGAATCATATTTCATTGTTTTTGCATCGATTTGAAGAATTGGTGAGTGATTTACATCTCTCATTCGGATTCATGCAAGTATATGGGTTTTAGGATGTTAATTTCATCATTTCCATGTTATTTTCCTTAGATCCACACCATGCTAAGTCCATTTTATATATGAATCACCTTAGGATCTGATCTAGATAATTTAAATGGTTAATTTTATGATTTTTCTCAAGATTATGCAAGTTAGATCCGTTTTTATGTTCATATGATTCACTTATCATGTTTTGGGAAATTCATGTCTTTTGATGGAAATTGTTAGATTGATGATATTGTTGGTTGCATAACATGTTTGTGATTGCGTTTGGATGAATCGGATAAGCTGGTTTCGTCGTTTGGCGAAGTTTTGGTCGAAATCGGAGTCGAATTGGAGATGTGCAGGTTTCTAGTCGTCCTGGAGTTGGTCGGGTCGGTCTGGAATGAGGTGATCGGTCATAGTATTGCTTGGGAAGCAAGTCAGGGAGCTGGTCGGTTTAAGCTGGTCGGTCCAGAAGGAGCAGAAGTGTTTCTGGTCGGTCCAGAAGGAGCAGAAGTGTTTCTGGTCGGTTTCAGATGGTGGCATTCTGGTCGGTTTCAGATGGTGGCATTCTGGTTGGTTTTTACTGGAAGCAAATCCTGGTCGCTCTGAAGGAGCTGGTCGGTCAGGTGGAGTAAAATCTGGTCGGTCTTGATGGGGTCGATCCAAAGCTGGTCGGTCCCAAGGAGGTCGAGTCGATCCAAAGCTGCATGGAGGCGAGTCGTTCTGGAGCAAGGCTGGTCGGTTTTTGGCGGGTCGTTCTGGAGCAATTCTGGTCGGTTTTGACTGGGTCTTGGAGCTGGTCGGTTTGATCGGTCCAGAAGGCTGAGGAGGGAGTTTGGTCGGCTCAGGAGGGTCCTGGTCGGTCCAGGAGGAGCAAAGGGAGGTCTGGTCGGTCCAGGGGGTCGATCGGTCCAGAAGTACCGGAAGAGGTCTGGTCAGTTTAGAATGGGTCTGGTCGGCATTTCTAGTGGAAATTTCTGATCGGACACTTCTAGTGATGACGTAACTTCGAGGTGGTTCAAGTAGGAAGACTCGAAGTGATGAATGCGTTCGTTGATCAAGGTGGAACAACGAATGCGGAGACAACTCAAAGGTCGTGAGTTGGTGGATAATGGCTGCTCGAGAAGGTTGCTTGAGCTATGAAACATCGTCAAGGTTGGACGATTAGAGATGCGAAGGCCGAGAAGTCATCGTTGTCGTAAGTTCTAGTAGGCTCAAAGCAGGGGTACGATGGGTATCGTTGAAAGGCCCAAAAGACCAGTTGTAGGTCGAGTACCCTGGGTCTCGGGGAGAGGCCTAGCGTCAAGTTGGACATTGCCAAGGTCGGGCATATGGAGTTCATGCTAGAACTGGGTTATCATTAGCCCTTGACATATGGCAAGGTTGGCCGTCATACGATAATGATGGTTTCGAAGCAGGATTGGCAGTGATAGCCAGAGTCAATCATGGATGATTAGTTGTTCTGTTTGTACTATCTCACATAGATTATCCAAAGTCGAGGGAGACATTCTTTGAGTGCTTAAGTGATATTGGTTTAGGCCTCTAGCGAGGGTACTTGAGGAATGTTAAACTCGATTAGGGTTGTCTGTGTGAGACTTATATAATCTGGATGTTATGTGTGTTCTCTATGATTGAATGGGTGTTCTGGTTTCTATGGATGAATGGTTGAAATGCTTGGTGTAAAGGCTATCACTGTCCGATGTGGGGAAGATAAGGTTGAGTTCTTCTCTGGTGATGTGGGTAGATAAGTTGTTCATTTACCCATTCTCATATGCTTTCTTGTTGAAGTTTGTTAGCTGTATTATCGCTCACTAAGACTATTGTCTGACTCAAGGTTTTATGTCTCCTCTTATTACCTTGGGCTGTTCATCCGGTTGTGGATGGGCAGACTAAGTAGCAGGTTACAGGTAATGGAGCTTAGTGATACGAGGAAGCTGCGCGATGACGAGCAGGAGGCTGGCGTACCAGTTTTATCCTATCTAGTATTTCTGTTTCCGCTGTTTGAGTTGCTTGAGAGTTGTAGTGAGGCCTTATGTACAAACTTGGATATCAGTTGGATAATCTTTCTGGATTTTGAAAGAGTTTCAAAAGTTTGCTATATGATACCTCATTACTATCACCTGTTGTATATGTTCTATTATATTTTATCCTTGCGCTGTGAGTTCTACGACAGGTTTCGATGTGTACACTTACTATGATGATCGTCCATAGCAGCCTGGCACGCCTTTCAGCGCATTATTCCTCTTGTTTAGTGCGGGGGTTATGGGCGGTCGTCACAATCCAGCCACTCAAAAGAAGACATGTCATCACAAAACACTCCATAATTCTGTGTTGGATCGGTATGGGCGCACTTGGCAGGTGCGCCAGTGTATTTTTGTACTGGCGCACTTCACAAGTTCGCCAGTGTATTCTGGCCTGTTTCCCGTTTCTGCCTAACTTCGTTCATCCATATCTTCTTTATACGGTATCCGTTTTACGCAAACTCGGACTCTATCTCAAGCAGAATTTTGAGATGAACGCAATGGAGCAACCTGTTTCCCTTAATTCTTCTCCTAAAAATTAAGTATACTTTAATTTGTTACTTATACATTCACAGAAAATACGGGGTGTTACATTATCCGCTCTAACTGTCACCAAAAAGCCCTTTCCGTCTACCACCACCCCGTACCTTTGGCGCCAATCGGCTCCTAAAATAATGCCAAACCCAGTAAAGCCCAAAACAAAGCAATCACAAACAAACATGCATCCATGACTCGATAAGAACAAATTACGACAAATCATGCTAAGGCTAGTTGAGCCACCAATCGGGTTCGTCACTGCTAAAGGTCTATCGACTATCTCGGGTTCCAATCCCAACCTATCTACCAGCTCACTAGATATGAAGGAACGGGAAGCTCCGGTATCAAACAATACTCGAACAGGAACATTATAAATAGAAAGCATACCTTGAATGACGACATTCTTTCCTTTCTCCGCCACAGTTAGGGCATTCGACGAAGAAGGAACAACATTAAGAGCATATGCTTTCACAATCTGCTTCTCCTTAGTGGATTGCGGACATTTATCATTGTGATGTCTAACTTGACCGCAGTTGAAGCACTTCCTGTCCGCTGGCTTCGCTCGACATTCTTTAGCATAATGGCCCTTCTTGCCACAGCTAAAGCACTCAACGTCTTTCTTACTCTTTTTCTGACCATCCTTAGTTTGGTTCTTCTTCCTCTTATTCTAAGAATTATTCTGGCCTCTACCACTTGCTTGCAGCTTTGGCCCCTCTGCAGAAGCAACCTCAGTCTTCGACTTAGGGTATAGACTCTCTGATCTCAAATATTTCCCCACAAGCGATTCAAACGTCTCATCGATATGGTTTATAAGCCTTTCCCCCAATACTGATCTAATCTTATTATAAACTTCTCATTCTTCTTCTCAGGAGTGTCGATAAGAGATAATCCATACTTCGATAAAGTATCGAACTCAGCAATATACTCCGAGACTGCCCTACAATCCTGCTTATGCTTCAAGAACTTCCTAAACAATTCTGACTTCTGGGCATCTGGGAAGAACTTTTCACAGAATCGGGCCTTAAACTGATCCCATGTAACTTGATCCTCTGGAGTAGCTGCCTTGATAGCATTCCACCAATTTATCGTCCGTCCTTGCAGTTGACGGGATGCTAGCTTTCTCTTCGTCGCATCCTCGATACCCAAGTCTTCGAAGATATGCTCCCAGCTGTCCATCCAATCCTGAACTTCTGTAGCCGATTCCATTTCGTGGAATGGCTTCCCACCAAGACTAGTGTAATCCTTGCATAGCTTGGCGAAATCGTCCCTAAGCTCCTGCACCGCTGCACCATCACTATTTGCAGCATTAGGAGCTGCCTTCTGAACATCCCTAAGCATTTCTCTCATGAGGTCAGTGAACATCATCCTCATATCAGGAGCATTCCCATTATTAGCTCCTCTACCAGTACCCCTAGTATATCGGCTCATCGTTCAATCTGTAAGGAGAAAACGATTAACCATCTCTTCAGTGGTGCCAGTGCAATGCGACTTCATCCTTAAATATACTAATATAATATATATAGCTTTTGAAGACCAAAATATCACAAATACGCGCTCTCATATACGTACTATCTCTCCCTGGTGTCTTCCCTAGGTTAACTACGCAACCTAGAGCTTTGATACCAAATGTGACAGCCCGCCTCGCACCAGCCAACATTTCCAATGAAAGTGCGCTGTGCCAATGTCCAACCAGCATGGGACGGTCGTCAAAGAAAGGAAAGAAAGGAATTTGAACTAACTAGGAACCTGTAGTGTAACACCCCGAATTTTCTTTGAACATAAGAGTAGAAAAATGAAATATAATTAATTTTAAATGTGAGAATTAAGGAAAACGGGTTATGCCATTGCGTTCTTCTCAGAATTCAGCTTGAGATAGAGTCTGAGTTTACGTAAATCGGACTCCGTATGAAGAAATTATGGCCTTCGGAAGTTTTTGAAAATATAAAACAGCTCGAAAACATATTCCAAATTCGAAACTCAAAAATCTGAACCCAGAAGCGGGCTGGGCGGGAAATTTACCGCCCAGGACCCAGGTTGACCATAGGGTCGACCTTAGTGTCGACCTCCCCCCTACAGGTCGACCTGTTTTGCCCGGATCCGATTTTCTTCAGCGTGTGACGTGGTTTTGGCTGTTCTGATGGTCTGGATTGGTTCTAGGTTAATATCTAAGGCTCTGGACACTTCTATTCTCCTATAAATACATCCCTAAGCCAAAACCTAAATATCCTACACTATTCTCTAGCCTCCATAGCTCTCTTCCTCTTAGAAAATAAAATAATGGCGTCGCTACTCTGCTGAAACCTAGGATAAAACTAGTGCATCTTCTTCCAAACTGAATAGGATTAAAAGAACAACTAGTCTACATCAAAGGAGCGATATTCAATATCAGAGCACATATTCCAAAATACAAGAATCGTTCCCTTTTTGTGAGTAAAGTTATTTTCAAATATAAACTTTTATTATGATCTTGGCATGGTTATAAATCTGAATCTGAGGTTATGCATATTCTTATCTGTCAGATCTGTTTTTCTGTGACTATTCCGTATCTCTTTTTTCTTTCTGTTCTATAGCCACGCTACTACGAGCCTGCGCCAAATCTCATAAGAGATTAATGCATGAACGCTAATTTTGGGACAAATAATGAATATTGCATAATTGGACATCACTGATCTGTGACTGATTGCAGAAAAGAACATAGGTTGTAAATTAAGATCTAGAATCAGTGCATACTATGTATAAAAGACTGTGATTTGAAAGAAGAATTATTATATGATAGCATATGACTTGGGATTTGGAATATAATGCATATTATAATGCAAGATCTAATTTTGAGGACTTAATACATGATTAAAATTTAAGATCTAGATTTTGGGGCATATTTTATATCACGATCTATGACTTGAAAAGAGAAAAAAAAGATATACGTGACTAAGGCGTAAAGATCCGTATTAAAATAGGTTAACTATTAACGTGAATGCGCCTAAATATGGATTTCAGGATATTTGGCATCATAGGCTATAATTTGGCATAATTCATATTGTTTGGGACTTTTTAGAGGATATTCTGTACTGTGCAAAGTTTAATTAAAATTTGGGGGCATATGTCGTATTATGAATTATGAGCATGATTTAGGCATGTAAATTTAGGCAAGATATGTAAATAGAACTTTAAGAAATATGTAATCCATTAAATCTGCTGAATTGCCTAATCTGCTAATCTGTTATCTGCTAAATCTTTGAATTGCCTAATCTGCTAAATCTGTTGAATTGCCTAATCTGCTAAATCTGTTATCTGCTTAATCTGTTGAATTGCCTAATCTGCTAAATCTGCTGAATTGCCTAATCTGCTAAAACTGTTATCTGCTAAATCTGTTGAATTGCTTAATCTGTTGAAAACTGAATAATTATAAATTGGAGGCTCAATCTAAAATTGAGCAAAACATGTTAATAGAACTTTGGATAATCTACCGTAACTTGTAAAGAAGTTAAATCTGCTAAATAGACATAATTAGTCTGATATTTTCTGTAAAGTGGCTATGACACGAGGTTAGACTTCGTTTGTGGTGGAAGCCTGCCCGGAACCAACCGGCTTAACCAGCGACTGCAAACTATCAGTCTAATGTGAGAGGTCATAAGCATAACTAAAATATGCTTAGACACAAGGTTAGGTCTGGCTTGTGGCAGAAGTATGCCCGGAACCGCCCGACATATCCAGCGGCCACAAGCTACCGACCTAATGTGAGAGGTCTGTGCATTAATAATTAATTAAAGCAAATCTAAGATAAATATGATACCTAAAACGTGTTGGGTGGGTAGGGTCAAGACAATTGGTCTGATGAATCTAATAAACCCATTTCATAAATCTGTAGGCCCAATACCAAGTTAGGTAAAACAATCTGTAATCATGTTAATCTGTATATCTGATCCATTAGAATGAGAACTTGTTAATCTATATATCTGATCCGTTATTCTGAAAACTTGTTAACTTGATTGTATGATCTGTGAACTAGTAAATTGAACTCTGTCTGAAATCTGTAAACATGTTAATCTGAAATCTGTTAGTCTGGGGACACAAGGTTAGGAGGGGAAATACTTTTGTCATCTGTTGTTTGGGACCCATATTAGTCAGTAACCCTTTCTGGTATCAAAACTTTGACCCCACGCTATGTAGGGGTCCGGGCACGCTTACTGAACTAATTATAAGCGGTTCATTCTGATAACGGCGAGGGGGGTTGATGGTGCGTTCCAACCGGGTCATGTGTGTGCATGGACTCAGTCTGCTCTGAGGATGTAAGACACCGTGACATCTGTAAATAGGTCTGTGCCAATAGGTTGCCACTTTAGGGAGTGATACACCCTACTGTGGGGCCGACACAGGGTATTTATGTATTAGGGAGCCGATCGCTTGGGGGTAGGACTTAGGGTACACTTAGTTCTGTCTGTTTCTGTTTGTACCGTCTGCTTTGGTTGGTTGGCAACACCTGCCTGTTTCTGCGTGGTACGGTCTGTTGGGGTGGTAAAGGCCCATTACTAGTGTACACCTAATTCTAACATTATTTTTTTGTAAGGATTATTCTGTTTCCGTCTCTGATTCCGTTTCCGATTCTGTTTCCGTACCTTCTGTCTATTGGGGTGGTAAAGGCCATTAGTTGGGTGGTAAAGGCCCATTATTAGTATTCTGCTTCTGTACCTTCTGTCTGTTCGGGTGATAAAGGCCCATTACTAGCATTCTGTTTCTGTTGAGATTATTCTGTTTTCGTTTCTGTTTCCGTTTCTATTTCAGTTTAGACATTAGGGTAACACCTAATCATGTTATACTAGTATTAGTGCAGAGAAGTGAGGACTAAGTAAAAAGCTTAGCATAGTCTATATCATTCTGTTAACTTGCTATTCCTGTTACGGTTTTCTCTCATCCAGTTTTATTTATATATCATGATACTATTATCTGTTTATATGCTGAAAGTCACTGGACTCACCAAACTTATGTCTGACCTAGTTTGTTTTGCCTCTTTTCTTTCCATTTCCCCCCAGGTTTTCAGGGTGGAAACATAGGATCTTGATTCAAATTCTCTCTGCTTGAAGTATTGCTTGGCTTTGGCTCTATCTTTCCATGGCTGTTTACGTTGGGGATTATGATTTTAAAAACTATGCATTCTAAAGGCTTTTGTACAAGACCGATATTTTGTACTTGGATGCTGATATTGTGATTTGAAAAGATGTAACCAAACTTATTTCTGTTTCTATTGTAATAAAGTTATAAAATTTTCAAGTACTACTTTATCTGTCTTGTAAATTTCTGTTCTGTCTACTAAAACGCTCCATCAAAGTTAAGGCATTCCCTTTGTGAGTGACCTTAACGGAGGTGGGGTGTTACACTTGGTATCAGAGCTGAAGGTAACCAGATTGGCTAAAAAGTTTTTGAAAATTATTTTCAAAAAGGTTTAAAAAGGAAGTATTTTCAAAAGTAGAGTTTATTTTGAAAAACATAATCCCTAAAGCCATAGTCTATCTTTCTATCCTTTGTTTTGAATCTTTCCTTTTCTTTCGTTCCAGCATGTCTGGGGATCTTAACCTTCCGGAGGGCATACCGATACCTGGCTGGTTCAGGAGGTACCTAGAACCT
Source organism: Allium sativum (assembly GCA_030737875.1). Lineage (NCBI taxonomy): Eukaryota > Viridiplantae > Streptophyta > Magnoliopsida > Asparagales > Amaryllidaceae > Allium > Allium sativum. Next base: position 296,092,096 of record CM060912.1, read on the forward strand.
AGGGCTAATGATGCGGGCCCAAAAAATGTCCCTCCTCCCCCAGCTGCAGCGGTTCCTCCTCCTCCTCCTCTTCCATGCGTGAATACTTTCCCGAAGATATGTAGAGACTTTGGAGCCATGGGTGGGAAGAACTTTAACGGAACTGAATCCTTCGTGGAGTCAAGGAACTGGCTCAAAGAAACTGAGGATTTGTTCATTATCTTCGAGGTGGACGATAGGCAGATGATACAATTGGCGATATGGTTGCTTAAGGACAAAGCTTCTTTTTGGTGGGAGGTCACAAATGGAGAGCGTCCGGTAGAGAGATGGATGGATTTCAGGCATAGGTTCGAGATGAAATTTCTCTCACGAGCGGAAGAGAGTCTATACGTGGAGAGGTTCTTGGCGTTGAAGCAGGGGAGTTTATCAGTGAGAGAGTACATCAACAAGTTTAATCAGTTGGCAAGATTCGGCTTAGATTTGGTAAATACACCGCATAAGAAGGCACTAAAGTTTGCTAAAGGTTTGAAAGAGCTGCTACACGGATTGGCAATGTCCTACATTCCTATGGGGGATACCTTTGAGAAATTAGTTGACATGGAATTGATGCATGAAGAGGAAACCAAAAGCGAGAAGAAAGAAGAAAATCTTGAAGGACCAATGAACAAGAAAGCGGGGCCCAAAAAGGAAACACAAATGAAGGATGAGAAGTCTGAAGACAAGAAGGAGAAGAAGTGCTTTACTTGTGGAAGCTTGACCCATCTGAACAAGGATTGCAGAAAAAGGAAGGGCACCTGCTTCAACTGTGGAGAAATGGGGCACTTCACTAGGGACTGCCCAAAGAAACGAGGACAAGGGCAGAGGGCAGGACCAACTTCTGAAGGACAGGCGAATACCCTCGAGGCTCGTAGATAGGATAGAAATAGGAAAACTTTCTGTAGAGGGATTAATCTCCTTATCTGATTGTGGAGTTAAAAACTCTTTCCGATTCCGGCATTATGATTCTGTAATTGAAACTCTGCACTTTAATTCTAGTCTTGTTTTTTGTTCCGCTATAGTCTCAAACCCCATTAGGGTTACGACTCATCTGTTTGTGATAAGTTAGGGTTTGAGGGTATCTGTGTTTGGCGTTAAGCTGACTATGACGCATATATTCTGGGTTTTTATCATGCTTATTTTCCTAAGAATCATTTGGTAATCTGATCTGTATCAGTAGTCTGTAGGTATCTGAATATTTCTGAAAAGGATAGGGGTTTTTTACTCAAAGCGTGAAGTAGATTTCTAGTTGGACATTTGTTTAATGGAAGCGATTCTCTGAGTATTAATCTGATATTGATTTTGGTCTTCGGGGTTGATAGTTAGGAGGTTATTCTCTTAAACCGATGTCTATTGGGAACCTAGCTTTTGTTTTAATTGTACTTGCTTCTATCACTCGACTTTATCCTATCGACCGAATCTTCGACCTTTAGGTAGAAACTAATGGGTTTAAACATGTGTTTGAGACATGTTTTGTTTTATGGTTGCAAGTGGATGCAAGTGGTTGCTAGTGGTTGCTCGTGGATGCATATACACACACTAAGCACTAGATCGGCTCAAAAACACTCTCATACTGCATATGGATATGTGTGCATTTTTTTTTTAAAATTTTATGGATGTGAAATGGTTGACTCAGCACATGGATGTTGCATATGAATGAACGGTTGTGCACTCATATAGAAATGATATGTATCAAATAGTAAAATTGCATACATGTTGGACTCATGGCACTGACATAATTCGCATTAAGGAGGTCAACTGAATCAGTGGACCGCCTGATCTTTGCATTAGATAAGGAACATATACACACACTTTTGAATATGTGCATACAACGTTAGAAGTTTTCTAAGGACAATGGATGCTTGTGGATGATGGTTGAGTAGATGGGTGATTGGATGATAGGACACATTCTTCTTAACTTGAAGATTTCGGAGACGAAATCCTTTAAGGAGGGAAGAATGTAACACCCCGAATTTTCTATGAACATAAGAGTAACAAAATGAAGTATAATTAATTTTAAATTGAGAATTAAGGAAAAGGGTTATGCCATTGCGTTTGTCTCGGAATTCTGCTTGAGATAGAGTCCGAGTTTGCGTAAATCGGACTCTGTATGAAGAAGTTATGGCCTTCGGAAGTTTCTGAAAATATAAAATAGCTCGAAAATAAATTCCAAATTAGAAACTCAAAAATCTGAACCCAGAAGTGGGCTGGGTGGGAAATTTCCCGCCCAGGACCCAGGTCGACCTGGGGGTCGACCTGGGTAGGCAGGTTGACCATAGGGCCGACCTCCCCCTACAGGTCGACTATTTTGCCCAGATCCGATTTTCTTCGGCATGTGACGTGCTTTTGGCTGTTCTGAAGGTCTGGATTGGTTCTAGGTTAATATCTATGGCTCTGGACACTTCTATTCTCCTATAAATACATCCCTAAGCCAAAACCTAAATCTCCTACACTATTCTCTAGCCTCCATAGCTCTCTCCCTCTTAGAAAATAAAATAATGGCGTTGCTGCTATGCTGAAACTTAGGATAAAACTAGTGCATCTTCTTCCAAACTGGATAGGATTAAAAGAACAACTAGTCTACATCAAAGGAGCGCTATTCAGTATCAGAACACAGATTCCAGAATACAAGAATCGTTCCCTTTTTGTGAGTACAGTTATTTTCAGATATAAACTTTTATTATGATCTTGGCATGATTATAAATATGAATATGAGATTATGCATATTCTTGTCTGTCAGGTCTGTTTTTCTGTGACTATTCTGTATCTCCTTTTTCTTTCTGTGCTATAGCCAGGCTACTACGAGCCTGCGCCAAATCTCATAAGAGATTAACGCATGAATGCTAATTTTGGGACAAATAATGAATATTGCATAACTGGACATGAATGATCTGTAATTTATTTGAGAAAAGAACAAAGGTTGTAAATTAAGATCTAGAATCAGTGCATATTATGTATAAAAGACTGTGATTTGGAAGAATTATTATTATATGATAGCATATGACTTGGGATTTGGAATATTATGCATATTATAATAAAAGATCTGATTTTGAGGACTTAATACATGATTAAAATTTAAGATCAAGATTTTGGGGCATATTTTATATCACGATCTATGACTTGAAAAGAGAAAAAAAGATATATGTGACTTAGGCGTAAAGATCTATATTAAAAAACGTTAACTATTAATGTGAATGCGCCTAAATATGGATTTCAGGATATTTGGCATCATAGGCTATAATTTGGCATAATTCATATTGTTTGGGACTTTTTAGAGAATATTCTGTACTGTGCAAAGTTTAATTAAAATTTGGGGCATATGTCATGTTATGAATTATGACTATGATTTAGGCATGCAAATTTGACCAAGATATGTAAATAGAACTTTAAGAAATATGTAATCTGTTAAATCTGCTGAAATGCCTAATCTGCTAATCTATTATCTGCTAAATCTGTTGAATTTCCTAATCTGCTAAATCTATTGAATTGCTTAATCTGCTAAATCTGTTATCTGCTTAATCTGCTGAATTGCCTAATCTGCTGAATTTCCTAATCTGCTAAAATTGTTATCTGCTAAATCTGTTGAATTGCTTAATCTGTTGAAAGCTGAATAATTATAAATTGGAGGCTCAATCTAAAATTGAGAAAAACGTATTAATAGAACTTTGGATAATCTGCCGTAACATGTAAAGAAGTTAAATCTGCTAAATAGACATAATTAGTCTGATATTTTCTGTAAAGTGGATATGACACGAGGTTAGACTCCGTTTGTAGTAGAAGCCTGCCCGGAACCAACCGGCTTAACCAGCGACCGCAAACTGTCAGTCTAATGTAAGAGGTCGTAGGCATAACTAAAATATGCTTAAACACGAGGTTAGGTCTGGCTTGTGGCAGAAGTCTGCCCGGAACCGCCCGGCATATCCAGTGGCCACAAGCTACCGACCTAATGTGAGAGGTCTGTGCATTAATAATTGATTAATGCAAATCTAAGATAAATATGATACCTAAAACATGTTGGGTGGATAGGGTTAAAACAGTTGGTCTGATGAATCTAATAAACCCGTTTCGTAAATCTGTAGACCCAATACAAAGTTAGGTAAAACAATCTGTAATCCTGTTAATCTGTATATCTGACCCGTTAATCTGAGAACTTGTTAATCTGTATATCTGATCCGTTAGTCTGTAAACTTGTTAACTTGATTATCTGATCCGTGAACTAGTTAATTGAACTCCGTCTGAAATCTGTAAACAAGTTAATATGAAATCTGTTAGTCTGGGGACATAAGGTTAGGAGGGGAAATACTTATGTCATCCGTTGTTTGGGACCCAAATTAGTTAGTAACTCTTTCTAGTATCAAAACTTTGACCCCACGCTATGTAGGGGTCCGGGCACGCTTACTGAACTAATTATAAGCGGTTCATTCTGATAATGGCGAGGGGTGTTGATGGTGCGTTCCAACCGGGTCATGTGCGTGCATCGATCCGATCTGCTCTGAGGATGTAAGACACCGTGACATCTGTAAATAGGTCTGTGCCAATAGGTTGCCGCTTTTGGGAGTGATACACCCTACTGTGGGGCCGACACAGGGTATTTATGTATTAGGGAGCCGACCGCTTGGGGGTAGGACTTAAGGTACACTTAGTTCTGTCTGTTTCTGTTGGTACCGTTTGTTTCTGTTAGGTGGCTACACCTGTCTGTTTCTGTGTGGTACCGTCTGTTGGGGTGGTAAAGGCCCATTACTAGTGTACACCTAATTCTAACATTCTATTTCCGTAAGGATTATTCTGTTTCCATCTCTAATTCCGTTTCTGCGTCCGTACCTTCTGTCTGTTGAGGTGGTAAAAGCCCATTGGTTGGGTGGTAAAGGCCCATTATTAGTATTCTGCTTCTGTACCTTCTGTCTGTTGGGGTGGTAAAGACCCATTACTAGCATTCTATTTCTGTAGAGGTTATTTTGTTTCCGTTTTTTGTTTCAGTTTAGACATTAGGGTAACACCTAGTATTAGTGCAGAGAAGTGAGGACTAAGTAAAAAAGCTTAGCTTAGTCTGTATCATTATGTTAACCTGCTATTCCTGTTACAGTTATCTCTCATCCAGTTTTATTTACATGTCATGATGCTATTATCAGTTTATATGCTGAAAGTCACTAGACTCACCAGACTTATGTCTGACCTAGTTTGTTTCGCCTCTTTTCTTTCCGTTCCCACCCCCAGGTTTTCAGGGTGGAAACAAAGGAGCTTGATTCATATTCTCTCTGCTTGAAGTATTGCTTTGCTTTGGCTCTATCTTTCCATGGCAGTTTACGTTGGGGATTATGACTTTAAAAACTATGCATTCTGAAGGCTTTTGTACAAGACCGATATTTTGTACTTTAATTCTGATATTGTGATTTGAAAAGATGTAACCAAACTTATTTCTATTTCTGTTGTAATAAAGTTATAAATTTTTCAGGTACTACTTTATCTGTCTTGTAAATTTCTGTTCTGTCTACTAAAACACTCCATCAAAGTTAAGGCATTCCCTTTGTGAGTGACCTTAACGGAGGTGGGGTGTTACATGTAGAATGTCTTACAGCGCATGAAATAAAATATAATAATAACATATTTGACATAAAACAAGTGAGACAGTGCATAAGCTGAAAACTAAATTATCATAGCAGCGGAAAATCCAAAATACAGCTTATGTTCCACATCATCATTATTACAACTTTTAAAACTGTCTCCAAAGAAAAATAAGAGAGGTGCACTACTAATGCCCAAAGTAGTGACCATCAACGACACATGGAGAATGTATATATATATATATATATCATACGTGGAAGCCTCCTGCTTGTCTCCGGCACAGCTACCCGTACAAAATCACCTGACCTGTCTCTAGTCTGCCCGTTTAAGAGCACCCAGAGTAATAAGAAGAGACATAAAACTCTGGGTCAGACAAAAATCTAGTATGAGCGATAAGCAGCAAAACAGAACAGTAACAGGTATATAAACCATACTTGAACCTGGACCTGCATCCAAAGAGTTAACACGACAAGATGTACAATACTCTAAGGTGACACTAACATATGGTGTAAAGATATTGGGGTGTGGGTGTGCATGTCATGGTGATAACAAACATCAAACATAGCAACCATCCTCACATCTCTCACTCAGTGCATAAAGCCTACGATATCTACCACGTTGATCACCCAATCCTTTGCTATGATCACTCTGCCCCATGGAGTCACAGCCACTGCACTAATCCATAGCCACTAATACTTTGCTTTGTCCACTCTGCCCCATGAAGTCATGACAATCTCACTGCACTGGCACAGCCTTGCTACGATCACTCTTCCCCCTGAAGTCATGACAACCTCACTGCACTGATCCATTGCCAATATCCGTCTCTCAGTGGTGAATTAAAGCTATAGACGTCGATAACCCCTTGGCACGCGTCCCGCAGCAAAGTCCGATCATGAAGTTAACTCATTGGTTCCCATCTAGATCCTGAGTTCTACTTCCTATTTAGACTTCCTTTGCATCTCGGGTTTCGGTCGAATTGGAGTTGGTCTTCAGAAAAGTCGTCACGTAGTAGAGGTAGAGGTCCAAACTCGGTTCGGTTCGGTCTATCCAGTTTGGTTCGGTATGTGGTGCTCAGGCTCCCCATTCGATTCAGCTTAATTCCCTTCCTTCGGTTCGGTTCGGTTTGGGTTCACTTCCTCCATGCGGTTCGGTTCGGTGCTTTGCTTCTTGGTTCTGTTTGTCCCTCCTGCTCCAGCTTGCTTACTCCAATCCGCTCCCACGTTCCATTCTGACCCGATCCGATCCTCAACCCAACTCCAACTCTTTGCAAGTGGCCTTTCTTCTTGCCAAGCCTTCCCTGGTGCCATGTTCCAATACGAATCAAATCCCTTGCCCAGTCTTCCTATCCGACCTGAGCCCTGTATCCAATCCGATCCAAAACCCTGCACATTTCCTGCAACTTTTCCAGCGACCGTTTTACGCCTTACGACGGCGTTTTCGATCATTCCAACTTTTCTAATCAATCACAAAGCATACCATACAGTCATAGAAACATAGAGAATCATCAATAAACATCAAAACAACAATTTAACATGTCCATATGGATCAAACATACCCAAAAACCCATGTTTTCCCCTTAAACATGTTTAATCAAATCTAATGATAAGATTAGCAAAACTTATCCAAATTATCCCAAATTTTATCAGAGCCGTAAAATAATATATTAGAATTTTACAAATGTTTCCATATTTTTCTAAGTTATAATTTCACTAATTAACACTAATTACCCCTAATCAACCGTAATTAGTGAGAAACTATGCAAATCACCCACCTTAGCCATAATTAAAACTTTCAAAACTGAAACTCCACTGATTTGGGGCGATTTCCAGCGCCTAACAGCAGCTCTAACTATGAAATGGTGCTATTTCTCCTTGATTTGATGTTGCTAAGCTTAATACTTGATTAGAGAGTGATTTGGGATGAAATTGGAAGGTGGAAACCATTGTTAGGGTTCTTAGGAGGTAAATGGAGGATAGAAAACTGAAATAGAATCAAAACCTAACTCATTTCAGCCTCCCCATAACCCTAATCCCGAAATGAGTTATGGGCTCATTCACTAATCACCTAATTTGGCCCGGTTAAGCAGTTTCTCACCATCTAAACCTTGATTCAGCCATATCTCCCAAACGCTGAGTCCGTTTGGCTAGTGTGACCACTTTACGGAAAGGTAAACCATCATCCGGATCTAATGGAAGTGGTTTCTGGTCAAAAGTCCTTACCAATCAAAAGTTATGGCCGAAACAAGATCAGCTAGGGGCAAAATGGTCATATAAAAATCGGCAAAAATCAGGAGCATGGGGATTGACTCCAATAGTCATTCCCCAAAGTTACATGACCATACGACTTTTCATGAGAAAGAAATAAATATTCTACGATCCCCTAATGCGTAGAATGCGGGTCGTTACAACAAGTTGAGTGAATCAAATTATTCGATTGGAGTAAAACTATCTGATTGTATCTAAGGAGTATTGATAGAGATAATCATTTAATCGAAGATCCACCTTTTGCAGATCCATTTGAAAAAGAAGCGGTAATCTGGCTTCGGGATGATGCTTGTCTGTTTCTTCAGATCCGAAATACAATTGAGAGTGTTATCACCAGTTTGGTGAATAATTGTGAGTTTGTAAAAGAACATATTTATTATCTAGAGATTTTATTTTTTGGAAAAGGAATTTTGAATCGGATGCATGAAATTTGTAAGTCCTTTTATCGAGTTGAAAAACAAGATCAATCACTGATGAATTATTTCATGATGATCAAGAAAACTTGTGAAGAATTTAATCTGCTACTTCCGATTAGTGCTGATATTAAGGTACAACAAAAACAAATAGAGAAAATGGCCATTATGAGTTTCTTGGCAGTCCTTCCACTTGAGTATGAATTAGCCGAAGCTCAAGTTCTATCTAGATCTGATGTAACTTCATTACATGATGTGTTTAATATAATTCTACGAACTAAAATTTCATGTTCAGCTTCAAATAGCAATGCTCAATATAACAGTGCTTTTATAGGAGTGAACAATAGATATGTGCTATGGAAACAAAATCTTAATGTACAGAAGATAGATATGGGCATACCAAATCAGAATGTACATGAAAATCAAAAGGTGAATGTCAAATCATGTGCATGCTATAAAAAACTAGGGCATACTAAGTTTGAATGCTGGAAATTACAAAATAAGCAAAGGTAGCCTGCAAAATTATCAAATGGCTAATGTTGCAAAAGCTCAGGATCAAGCTATTGGTCAGAATATATTAGTATCTACTGAGATTATGCAAAGTTAATTGAGTATCAGAATAATATCAGCAAATCAACATCAACAATATCTATTATTGCAAATAATAGCAGGTTTGCTAATCCAAAGAAAAACTCAATGGGTCATTGATTCTGGTGCTACAGATTATATGTTAGGTAATCTTCTCATCTTTTCAAATCTCCAGTCACAAAATTCTGTGCATAAAGTTACTCTGGCCGATGGTTTTCCCTCTAACATTCAAAGGTTTGGAACTATTGGTTCAACCTATTCACCTTTTCCATTGACATCTGCATTGTATATACCCAAATTAGCATTCAATTCGCTTTCAGTTGGTTAATTAACTCAGAAGTTATATTTTTCTATCTCATTTTTTCCATCTCATTGTATATTTCAGGATCTTGTGACTCAGCAAATTATCGGTAAAAGACACGGGTCAAATGGACTGTATATACTTGATTCTCCGATTGTAGATCAAAAACTGTTTGCTTGTCCAAGTATCTCATAACCCTTAAAGACTCATTGTCAATTAGGTCATCCATCTCCATAGTGTTCAAAGAAATTATGTCCACATTTAGTTCATTACAATCATTAAATTGTGAATCATGTCAATATGCAAAACATCATCGAATCAGTTTGGATCCTAGAATAGATAAGAGAGCTAGTTGTCCTTTTGAACTTGTTCAATATGATATTTGGAGTCCATCATCTATAGTTTCTAAACTTGGATTTAGGTATTCTGTTACCTTTGTGGATGATTATTCACGTGTAACTTGGCTGTTTCATATGAATAATCGATCTGAGTTGTATTCAATATTTTGTTCGTTTCATGCTAAAATCAGAACAAAATTCAATGCATCTCTTAAAACTCTAAGGAGTGATAATGCAAAAGAATATACTTTTAGCTTGTTTCACACCTATATGAGTCAAAATGGAATGTTGCATGAAACGTCTTGTGTTGACACAACATCTCAGAATGGAGTTATTTAGAGGAAAAACAGACATTTTCCTGAAACTGCATGTGCATTGTTGTTTTACTTGTATGTACCCAAGAGTTTTTGGCTGATTTTGTTTCTACAACATGTTTTCTAATAAATCATATGCCCACAACTGTTCTTGATGTTGATATACCCTACTCAATCCTATTTCCAAACAAAATTCAATATCTTATTAAACCAAGAATATTTGGATGTACATGCTTTGTTAGAGATGTCAGACCATAGATATCTAAGCTTGATCCTAAATCAGTCAAATGTATATTTCTTTGCTACTCTCAATTACAAAAAGGATATAGGTGTTTTTGTCCTCTAAATTAATACCTTACATCTATTAATGTCACTTTTTTTTAAGATGTACCATTCTTTCAATCATCATCCAGTTCATACCATCAAAGTCAGGGGGAGAGTGATGATCTTCTTGTATATGAAATACCTCAATCTATATAAGCAGAGAATAATATCAATGATTCAGCTGAAATTAGTTCGTCACCTTATTATGATTCAAATAAATCTACATTTGAAATTACTCCTCCATCTGAACATGAAACCATTCCTACATTTAATCTAGAAATTGATCTTCCTATTGCTCTACGAAAAGAAAAATGTCAATGCACACACCCCTATTTCTTCATTTGTTTCATATAAACATATATCACCATCAATGCATGCACTAATCACATCTCTTGAACCTATTTCTGTACCTAAAACTATTGAGGAAGCATTATCAAATCATGAATGGCATGCTGCTATAATCGAAGAAATGAATGCCCTTAAATTGAATGAAACATGAAATTTGGTTTGCTTACCTGAAGACAAAAGACACATTGGATGCAAGTGGGTGTTGACCATAAAAGAAAATTCAGATGGATCAATTGCTAGGATGAAGGTATGCTTAGTTGCAAAATGTTATGTACCGGTTTATGGAGCTGATTACTCTGAAACTTTTCTCTAGTAGCAAAGTTAACCTCTATTCGACTATTCATTTTATTGGCAGAAACATATAGCTAGAGACTACGTCAACTTGATATAAAGAATTTATTTCTTCATGGTGACTTTGAAGAAGAAGTTTATATGATTCAGCCTCCTGGATTTGTGACACAAGGAAAAAGTGGTCTGGTGTGTAAATTGAAGAAGATGCTGCATGGACTAAAGAAAATTCCTAGAGCTTGGTTTGGAAAAAAAATAGCAAAGTCAACAGGTTTTTAATTAAAGTGACCACAAACACTTTTATTATAACCATAAAAGTACAAGTAAAATAGGAGGTTGGTGGTTACCAATTTACTACAACTTCAGGTTTCAAGGTGGACCGTCCACTATCATCCTATCTAAGTTAAAACACAGGAGTTAGACACTTTTTCTAGACGAGTTAGACACTTTTTCTAGACTACTATAAATAATCTACTCCACAAGTGGAGAAAAATTACAAACAACACTCCACGCAGGTAGGCGTACATAAACAACTTACATGATAATGAGTTACAATAGTGCCTATGGACCTAATACTAGGTACAATAATGCCTTCCACATTGAGCCTCACAAAACAGCTAGAACAGAAGACAAAGCAACCTGACACTGACCAAAACAATGCATCCCTTTTGCACATACAATACCACTTGAGTAAAATACCAATCATCACATAACCAATGTTGATGCAGTATAACTCAAATAGAGCCACCACCACATAACTGGATAGAACATAGCATAGTAATATGACAACCAATATTCCAGTGAACAAAAGGTAGAAGAGAAAAGCAAAAGCAACAACCCAAAGATCCACCGAAGCCAGGGATTTTGCCATAGAAGGTGAAGCTACTGTGCTTCCCCAAGATGATAAACATGTCCAAACGATAGTAGCATAGGAAATGTAACGACCTGGATTTTAGGCGACTTTGGTTATCGACATAAGCTCGATGTCGATAACCAAAACATCGAAAAATCCCGGTAATTAATGAAAGAAATTAGAAGGTGAGAATAGATAAGATAGAAACTTAGAATAGAAGAAGAAGAAGAACACAATATCAGAGTAACACGAACCTCACAGCGGAACGAATAACATATAATAGATAACATAACTTTGAAATATAACAGTTATGTATACAATAGCACTTATCAGAGTACAGCACTTACAACACAGCGGAAATAACTATAGCTATATGATCTTGAAGCCTCCAGCTCCACGCTCTTCCAGTATATCTGTAAATTCCTGACTACTTGACTGCCCGTACAAAATTAGGCACCCAAGAGTTTAGGGAAAACAAAACAAATAAACTCCGGATCAGTCATGGGACTGGTATGAGTAAAACAGTTTAAACACGTATATGAACAAGTAAATGATATCTCATAAGACCACGCCGCAGAACGGAACGGGTTTTTCCCTTATGAGAATCCAAAATATCTTTATATCAAAAACCTTTTGATATTATAATAATGTCTATGTACAAATAGATATCAACTAGCAGAAACGCTTTCATCTCACGTTCTACATATATAGTATACAATTAAAATCGCAAGCACGTATTGGATAATGGATTTCCAACTATGACAAGGTATGGAACCACCTTCCGATCAGTGTACTCTAGGAACGATACACTGGAGTTCAACAAGAACATCTTGTAACTCAGCCACACATGACCGACCACTCATTTCGCTTGAGTGTATCGAATGTACATCACCAACGGTTGGGATCAGCAACCGTTCCCGTATATATATGGGACAGCATTGATAGATTTAAGAAACAAATGAATATTCCCTAGATAGGTGATTATACACCCTACTTCGGTGCGACCGACTTAGCCATGCTGCCTGCCCGATTTCTGTCATTTACTGGTTGATGAGGCTAGAAGCTACGCTTTATCATCACATCAGATTCACTTCGAATGCCACATTGTCAGATCCATCAGAATCACTAATTGACGTCTACAACCATACATTACGTGTCAGCTAAAAGAAGTTTCCTTCTCTGCTTCCACTTTTGGTATAGTTGAAGAAATCAATGTACGTGTCCGTCTGGAAATACTATGTCAGACATCCATCTTCATTCACTTAGAAATGTCACATCGCCATACCCACCAAATCACAAATTGACTTATCCAAAAATAACACGGGTATACAGCTAAGAGAAACGAATTCCTCCGCCACCAAACGTGAATACGTTTGAACAGATCAACTTACGCGATCCATTGAATATACTCTGTCAGACCTTCGTCCATACAAGTTGTCCTGAGACTGGACAAACCGAAGGCACTATTCTGTATATCCATCTTAGTCACTGTTATCTAAGACTTATACAACAGCCCTTGCATTTTACTCCGTCTTCAATTATCTTTGGCATATATGATTCGCGACGCTTATGCCAATACAGAGTGGTTCTTTGGATAATAATCCAACCGGTCTCTCCATATTAACAACGTTAAAATGGTCAGAAACTTCGATAGTCTGTGAGTTAACTATCGAAGAAAAACAAGTGTGCAAACAACGATATTATTTCCAAATGGAAATTATATCGAACAAACAACATTTATCATAAATCTCTTCAGTTCATTTATTTACTTATCTCCTATTTCCCTATATTCAATATTTCTTATTTTCTTTTATCAGAAAACATTTCTGATTCTCGTTTGGAAAACATTTCCAAAACTCCTTTACGATCAAACCTTACCATTTCTTAGTTAAGAAGGAAGTCACTCAAGTTGGGGTATAATTACCTCTCAGACCTTAACTGAACAACGTTATAACTTCGAAATGGTCAAAGTTTATCTTTTAATCTTTAACAACTTCTTTACGCCTTTCTCGGTTTCAATTTTACTAATCCACTTCTATATTTAAAACATTGGTTATAACGATAACGTTATAATCCCTACTTTCGAATTATCTAACTTTAATTATAACTTCTATTCTTATTAGTGAATAATTAACCTAACCCTTATTTATTTATAAATAAATAAATCTCTATTTAAACACTGGAAAGTAAAAGTACTTTCCCGAATTCGATATAATCGAATTCGCCGATTAACTCTCTTCGAGAAATCTCTATTTGATTAACTCTTCTTCGAATAACCTATATTCGATTAACTTCTTCTCGAATAAACGATATTCGATAATCTCTCTTCGAATAACTAATATTCGATAACTCTTCCTTTTCAAATATCTCATATATGAAAATCTCACTTCGATTAAACTATAATCGATAACTCCCTTCGATGAAACTAACATCGATAACTCCTTTCGATGAAACTAACATCGATTTATTTAACTCGACGAACTTAACTCGACTAACTTAACTTGACTCGACTAACTCGACTTACTTGGTTCGACCAATTCGATTCGATTAACTAGGCTCGACTAACTTGACTAACTTAACTCGACTTACTTGGTTCGACCAATTTGATTCGATTAACTAGGCTCGACTAACTTGGTCGAACCACCCGATCAACTCAACTTATTTAACTTAACTTATTTCTTAACTCGATCAACTCGATTAACTCCTATCGAATAACTAATATTCGATTAAACTCCATTCGCTTGACTCTAGATCGCAGCGATCACAATGGTTACGCCTGACTCCCTCAGGAAACATCCGACCGCCGTAGGCTATTTACAGCCCTGCGAATTACGCTAGCAGTCGTACAAGATGGCAACTTACCCTGAATACTATGTTTGACTAACTCTGTCTCAAATAACTATATTTGATTAGCTCTAGTTCGTTTTAACTCTAATCGATTGACTCTAACTAATTAACTCCAACTGGTTAACTCTAACTGATTAACTCTAACTGGTTAACTCTATTTGACTAACTCGACTTGACTACCCCCTTTCGAATAACATATTCGATTAACTAACTTCGAATACCATATTCGATTAACTAACTTCGAATACCATATTCGATTAACTAACTTCGAATACCATATTCGATTTCTCCTTTCGAATACCATATTCGATTAACTAACTTCGAATACCATATTCGATTAACTCCTTTCGAATGTCTATATTCGATTAACTAACTTCGAATACCATATTCGATTAACTAACTTCGAATACCATATTCGATTAACTAACTTCGAATACCATATTCGATTAACTAACTTCGAATACCATATTCGATTAACTCCTTTCGAATGTCTATATTCGATTAACTAACTTTGAATACCATATTCGATTTACTAACTTCGAATACCATATTCGATTAACTAACTTCGAATACCATATTCGATTAACTCCTTTCGAATGTCTATATTCGATTAACTAACTTCGAATACCATATTCGATTTACTAACTTCGAATACCATATTCGATTAACTAACTTCGAATACCATATTCGATTAACTCCTTTCGAATGTCTATATTCGATTAACTAACTTTGAATACCATATTCGATTTACTTTATTCACTTTATAAAGATTTCCTTTTTAACAACGTTTTATTCATTTGAAAAGACTTACTTTTAAATAACGGTTCTACACTTAAAAAATGATTCTCCTTTTTATAACGTTTCCTTTTCAATTCTATTTGTAAATGGTTTACAAATATTTCATTTTCAAATTTATTCTTGAAATATTCTGACTCCTTAAATCCTCTGAAAAATTCGCCATAACCTCCTTTGTAACGGGAGCATCGGGAAAATCCCCAAACCCGCCACACAGGCCTTTCCACTCAAAAGAAAATGTTTTGAAATTATTTTCTTTTTTCTATGTATCACCTATTTATAAATATTCAAATTTATAAATATTTCTTATTTATAAATATTCCATTTTATAAATATCTCTTATTTATAAATATCCCATTTTATAAATATTCTATTTTCAATATCACTTTGAAAATCCCCTTATAAACATTCCGGTATGTCATGGTATTCAATCATATCAAATCACGATGTTCAATATCGTCCATACCCACACAATCAACAACAGGTTATACTTCACATCATATATCAAAATATATGGCAAAAAAAATAACTGTTGAGGATTCCAGTCGGATTCCTCCAACCTGTTTCCCTGCATTCACAGATGTTACACAATATGATTATCATCACTTTCAGTTCAATATACATTATTCTGATAGCAGAATCAATATATAAATATTTAACGGTTTATATATATGTATAATTACATATATATATATATATAATTTTCACTAAATGACTAGCAGTTCAATCAATCAACCAACACACAACAATCAACAGATGATTAACAGTTCTAAGAATACATTATAAAAATATAACTATTCAGAGTTGGTGAGTTTTACTCACATTTGCAGTTCATCGTTAAAGAACGATAAACTGTTGTTTGATTTGAATCAAACAATTTATTTCGCCATAAATTCATACGAGCCCCAATCCACTTCCAGTCAGCTTCATTGTGAAGCTCTCGTCCATACAGTCCCAACGTGACCGGTTTCGCTGAATTCCGTTCATGTACGACAAAGTTACGTCATTTACACGTTAATGTATATTTAAATTAAACTAAACTTAAATTAAAATCCTTCTGGGCCTTTAACCTTATTTGATTCCTCTCGGCCCATTTGGACAAATACTGACCCGCTCATCCTGAAGCCTTCTTCCCAAAAAATGAATTTGTCGTGACTTCCCTTCATCAAATTTGCCACCTCTCCACACCATCAACACATAACCGACGTCACCCTCCCTGATTTGTCACTCAGCTCTTCTTCATGAACCCAAATAGAAACCATCATTTCAGCCCCACCGCATTTTCTAAGGCCCACAAACCCTTAAAGCCCACTACCGCATACCTCTCCTTCTTCTCCAAATGAAATTCCGACTCCAGGCATTTACCACCAGTCATTACAGCACTTCACCTCCCTTTATCTCATTCATTCAACACCAACAACTCCTTCATACTCCTCCTTAACACCCACAGCAAACACCCTTCCTCTTGCACTCATCGACCTCTTCTATGTCATGGATTCAGCCTGAAATGCCCACGTAAAACCCCTTCCCTCTCTACTTCTGCCACTACACGTCACCTCGGGCCTGGCACTCTCGGCTCCCTCCCGGTCAGCCCATGTCAGCTGCAGGAACCGCGTCACCCCACAAGTGTTCATCCCAGGAGAGAAAACATGCTTTAGTGGTTCCGTAAATATATTATTATATATATGACTTTGGATATTTTAAGTGGAGATGTCAATTGTTTTGAAGGTGAGAGTTTTCGGTTTGGGGAAGAAAACTTTCGTGGTGGCTGAAAGGAATGAATACGGTGAAGAATGAATTAGGTTTAGCAAAGGGAATGGTATTGGTATTTATAGTGTCAAAAATATCTAGATATTTGTTGAGAGATATTTTGCTTTAGTTTTAAACTTTTAACATACTCCGTTAAATAAAATTATATCCATATACGAGCGTTGCGGACTGAGATAGATACACCGTTGAGATGAGCTCCATTTTACGATTTCAAAAATATAATAATATCGGTAGGTGGACTCATATTTTGAAACTTCAAAATGTTGATTTCAGGGTGCGAAATACTTCAAATAAAAAGTTTCTTATTAAATTAATTAAAAATTACAGTAAAATTCTAAAAATTATCTTATCACTATTTCCCAAAAGAACCTTGTCTAAATTCAAACCCGATCTCTAGTTATATCGAATAAACCGTTACGGTTGATAAACGATTTTATAGCGACTATTCTGAAATTTGATTTGGACATATCTCAAAATCTATACGACGAAATCCTGATTTTCCTCTTCCACTAGAAAGATATACTCCACCAGCTCCACACGTTTCTTGTTTCACAGAAATCCGATTTAAAACGAACCCTATATGTCCTGTTGAAGTTCAAATTGCCAAATCGCGAACTGCAGCGCCATTTCAAGCTCGATTTTAATTATAATATAATTATACATTCAAACTGTCGTCGATTGAATATATTCGTCAATATAATTCGACTCTAAGCTGAATGAAATTTAAAGGACGACCTCGTTCACAGAATATTGTGATTTCCAATATTTTTGATTTTTTCTGAATTAAATATATTATTTAATTATTTAATTATTTAATTTAATTAAATATTCCATATTATTTAATTAAACGATCATTAACTTCTCTAAATCACCAATTATATAATTAAATAAATTAATTATATATCTCTAAAAATGCGGGTCATTACATTCTTCCCCACTTAAAATAATTTCGTCCTCGAAATTGCTAAGTTAGAGGACGACCCTATCTATTGGAATTCCTAAGATTTGTTTACCCCTTATTTCTGATTTCAACTGAACCAATTAATATCGACAAAAATATTTATTCATTCCAACTAACTAAAATTTTCAAAAATTCTTAAAATTTTCTAACACTTTAAACTTTCGAAAAATTTCACCAGTACCACCTTTGTACTGGTCAATAGCTCAAACTCCAACTCGCCTCTCTGGGCCTTCTTTAACCGAAAAGAAAATCAAACAGCCAAGCGGCTTGCCAATTCGGCTCATAAATCTCATATCCATATATACTATAAACTGGTACCTTTTTGTTGGGCATATCAACTCTATCACTTTCATATGCTATCACTCAGCATATACCAGTGTTATCTCAATCAAATTCCAATCAGTTCATATCCTCAAATCCAAATCGAATTTTCATTCGAACCCCAATATCAAATTCCAAATTATTGACTTATCAATTTGGTTTTATTCTAGATTATCTCTAATCCAATTCAATTTTATTTAACTTAGTTCAAGTTAATTTCAATTTATTTTTCTCAATTTTACCATCTCAATCTCTTTAACTTCATTAGTTAAATTTTAACTCCAGAACTTAAATTCCTGGGTCTATTTCAAATCAAATTCGAAATCATAATACCAATTCAAAACCTTTGAATTTCTAAACACTTGTTTTCTCAAAACAATTCAAATCAAAATCTCTGGTAGTAATCCACCACTTAGAAACTCGAAAACCACACCGATGATACTGCGCAGTCATCATCGGAATTATTTTCCAGCGACCCATGTGATTTCAATACTATATCATTTCAAAACCCTTACTAAATACATTCATTTTGAAAATAGCTCAAAATCTCCCAGGAACTTAAAATTTCCTTATTTTAATTCCAAATCTGATTTAAATTCATATTTAATTCATCTTATTTCATATACTTTACTTATATGATTCTGATTGGTTATATATAACCATTTCACTTTATAATCTCATTCAATTATAATTACAACTAATATATCTAATATATATTTGCTCTATATCAGGATACACTCTGGGTAAACTTATTTTAATTTACCCTCATTTCAAAACATATCGTGTCGACCCATCGTATTCGAGTGTTTTTAAACTCCTACCGATACAGTGGATCAAACTAATAGACCAGAACTCATCAACAACTTGACCAATGAATCCCACAATATAAAATCATTTTTGTATCAAATAAAAAATACGCACTCGTATATATACACTCAAACTCAATCTAGGGTATTACTAACCCTATCTCTACCGAGTCACGCCACAGAGCCAAGGTAAAACTTAACTTAAGCTCTAATACCAAGGGTAACGACCTGGATTTTAGGCGACTTTGGTTATCGACATAAGCTCGATGTCGATAACCAAAACATCGAAATATCCCGGTAATTAATGAAAGAAATTAGAAGGTGAGAATAGATAAGATAGAAACTTAGAATAGAAGAAGAAGAAGAACACAACATCAGAGTAACACGAGCAGAACAAATAACATATAATAGATAACATAATTTTGAAATATAACAGTTATGTATACAATAGCACTTATCAGAGTACAGCACTTACAACACAGCGGAAATAACTATAGCTATATGATCTTAAAGCCTCCTGCTCCACGCTCTTCCAGTATATCTGTAAATTCCTGACTACTTGAATGCCCGTACAAAATTAGGCACCCAAGAGTTTAGGGAAAACAAAACAACTAAACTCCGGGTCAGTCATGGGACTAGTATGAGTAAAACAGTTTAAACAGGTATATGAACAAGTAAACGATATCTCGTAAGACCACGCCGCAGAACGGAACGGGTTTTTCCCTTATGAGAATCCAAAATATCTTTATATCAAAAACCTTTTGATATTATAATAATGTCTATGTACAAATAGATATCAACTAGCAGAAACGCTTTCATCTCACGTTCTACATATATAGTATACAATCAAAATCGCAAGCACGTATTGGATAATGGATTTCCAACTATGACAAGGTATGGAACCACCTTCCGATCAGTGTACTCTAGGAACGATACACTGGAGTTCAACAAGAACATCTTGTAACTCAGCCACACATGACCGACCACTCATTTCGCTTGAGTGTATCGAATGTACATCACCAACGGTTGGGATCAGCAACCGTTCCCGTATATATATGGGACAACATTGATAGATTTAAGAAACAAATGAATATTCACTAGATAGGTGATTATACACCCTACTTCGGTGCGACCGACTTAGCCATGCTGCCTGCCCGATTTCTGTCATTTACTGGTTGATGAGGCTAGAAGCTACGCTTTATCATCACATCAGATTCACTTCGAATGCCACATTGTCAGATCCATCAGAATCACTAATTGACGTCTACAACCATACATTACGTGTCAGCTAAAAGAAGTTTCCTTCTCTGCTTCCACTTTTGGTATAGTTGAAGAAATCAATGTACGTGTCCGTCTGGAAATACTATGTCAGACATCCATCTTCATTCACTTAGAAATGTCACATCGCCATACCCACCAAATCACAAATTGACTTATCCAAAAATAACACGGGTATACAGCTAAGAGAAACGAATTCCTCCGCCACCAAACGTGAATACGTTTGAACAGATCAACTTACGCGATCCATTGGATATACTCTGTCAGACCTTCGTCCATACAAGTTGTCCTGAGACTGGACAAACCGAAGGCACTATTCTGTATATCCATCTTAGTCACTGTTATCTAAGACTTATACAACAGCCCTTGCATTTTACTCCGTCTTCAATTATCTTTGGCATATATGATTCGCGACGCTTATGCCAATACAGAGTGGTTCTTTGGATAATAATCCAACCGGTCTCTCCATATTAACAACGTTAAAATGGTCAGAAACTTCGATAGTCTGTGAGTTAACTATCGAAGAAAAACAAGTGTGCAAACAACGATATTATTTCCAAATGGAAATTATATCGAACAAACAACATTTATCATAAATCTCTTCAGTTCATTTATTTACTTATCTCCTATTTCCCTATATTCAATATTTCTTATTTTCTTTTATCAGAAAACATTTCTGATTCTCGTTTGGAAAACATTTCCAAAACTCCTTTACGATCAAACCTTACCATTTCTTAGTTAAGAAGGAAGTCACTCAAGTTGGGGTATAATTACCTCTCAGACCTTAACTGAACAACGTTATAACTTCGAAATGGTCAAAGTTTATCTTTTAATCTTTAACAACTTCTTTACGCCTTTCTCGGTTTCAATTTTACTAATCCACTTCTATATTTAAAACATTGGTTATAACGATAACGTTATAATCCCTACTTTCGAATTATCTAACTTTAATTATAACTTCTATTCTTATTAGTGAATAATTAACCTAACCCTTATTTATTTATAAATAAATAAATCTCTATTTAAACACTGGAAAGTATAAGTACTTTCCCGAATTCGATATAATCGAATTCGCCGATTAACTCTCTTCGAGAAATCTCTATTTGATTAACTCTTCTTCGAATAACCTATATTCGATTAACTTCTTCTCGAATAAACGATATTCGATAATCTCTCTTCGAATAACTAATATTCGATAACTCTTCCTTTTCAAATATCTCATATTTGAAAATCTCACTTCGATTAAACTATAATCGATAACTCCCTTCGATGAAACTAACATCGATAACTCCTTTCGATGAAACTAACATCGATAACTCCTTGCGATGAAACTAACATCGATTTATTTAACTCGACGAACTTAACTCGACTAACTTAACTTGACTCGACTAACTCGACTTACTTGGTTCGACCAATTCAATTCGATTAACTAGGCTCGACTAACTTGACTAACTTAACTCGACTTACTTGGTTCGACCAATTCGATTCGATTAACTAGGCTCGACTAACTTGGTTGAACCACCTGATCAACTCAACTTATTTAACTTAACTTATTTCTCAACTCGATAAACTCGATTAACTCCTATCGAATAACTAATATTCGATTAAACTCCGTTCGCTTGACTCTAGATCGCAGCGATCACAATGGTTATGCCTGACTCCCTCAGGAAACATCCGACCGCCGTAGGCTATTTACAGCCCTGCGAATTACGCTAGCAGTCGTACAAGATGGCAACTTACCCTGAATACTATGTTTGACTAACTCTGTCTCAAATAACTATATTTGATTAACTCTAGTTCGTTTTAACTCTAATCAATTGACTCTAACTAATTAACTCCAACTGGTTAACTCTATCTGATTAAGTCTAACTGGTTAACTCTATTTGACTAACTCGACTTGACTAACCCCTTTCGAATAACATATTCGATTAACTAACTTCGAATACCATATTCGATTAACTAACTTCGAATACCATATTCGATTAACTAACTTCGAATACCATATTCGATTTCTCCTTTCGAATACCATATTCGATTAACTAACTTCGAATACCATATTCGATTAAATCCTTTCGAATGTCTATATTCGATTAACTAACTTCGAATACCATATTCGATTAACTAACTTCGAATACCATATTCGATTAACTCCTTTCGAATGTATATATTCGATTAACTAACTTCGAATACCATATTCGATTTACTAACTTCGAATACCATATTCGATTAACTAACTTCGAATACCATATTCGATTAACTCCTTTCGAATGTCTATATTCGATTAACTAACTTCGAATACCATATTCGATTTACTAACTTCGAATACCATATTCGATTAACTAACTTCGAATACCATATTCGATTAACTCCTTTCGAATGTCTATATTCGATTAACTAACTTCGAATACCATATTCAATTTACTTTATTCACTTTATAAAGATTTCCTTTTTAACAACGTTTTATTCATTTGAAAAGGCTTACTTTTAAATAACGGTTCTACACTTTAAAAATGATTTTCCTTTTTATAACGTTTCCTTTTCAATTCTATTTGTAAATGGTTTACAAATATTTCATTTTCAAATTTATTCTTGAAATATTCTAACTCCTTAAATCCTCTGAAAAATTCGCCATAACCTCCTTTGTAACGGGAGCATCTGGAAAATCCCCAAACCTGCCACATAGGCCTTTCCACTCAAAAGAAAATGTTTTGAAATTATTTTCTTTTTTCTATGTATCACCAATTTATAAATATTCAAATTTATAAATATTTCTTATTTATAAATATTCCATTTTATAGATTTCTCTTATTTATAAATATCCCATTTTATAAATATTCTATTTTCAATATCACTTTGAAAATCCCCTTATCAACATTCCGGTATGTCATGGTATTCAATCATATCAAATCACGATGTTCAATATCGTCCATACCCACACAATCAACAACAGGTTATACTTCACATCATATATCAAAATATATGAAAAACAATAAAATAACTGTTGAGGAATCCAGTCGGATTCCTCCAACCTGTTTCCCTGCATTCACAGATGTTACACAATATGATTATCATCACTTTCAGTTCAATATACATTATTCTGATAGCAGAATCAATATATAAATATTTAACAGTTTATATATATGTATAATTACATATATATTTATATATATAATTTTCACTAACTGACTAGCAGTTCAATCAATCAACCAACACACAACAATCAACAGATGATTAACAGTTCTAAGAATACATTATAAAAATATAACTATTCAGAGTTGGTGAGTTTTACTCACATTTGCAGTTCACTGTTAAAGAACGATAAACTGTTGTTTGATTTGAATCAAACAATTTATTTCGCCATAAATTCATACTAGCCCCAATCCACTTCCAGTCAGCTTCATTGTGAAGCTCTCGTCCATACGGTCCCAACGTGACCGGTTTCGCTGAATTCCGTTCATGTACGACAAAGTTACGTCATTTACACGTTAATGTATACTTAAATTAAACTAAACTTAAATTAAAATCCTTCTGGGCCTTTAACCTTATTTGATTCCTCTCGGCCCATTTGGACAAATACTGACCCGCTCATTCTGAAGCCTTCTTCCCAAAAAATGAATTTGTCGTGACTTCCCTTCATCAAATTTGCCACCTCTCCACACCATCAACACATAACCGACGTCACCCTTCCTGATTTGTCACTCAACTCTTCTTCATGAACCCAAACAGAAACCATCATTTCAGCCCCACCGCATTTTCTAAGGCCCACAAACCCTTAAAGCCCACTACCGCATACCTCTCCTTCTTCTCCAAATGAAACTCCAACTCCTAGCATTTACCACCAGTCATTACAGCACTTCACCTCCCTTTATCTCATTCATTCAACACCAACAACTCCTTCATACTCCTCCGTAACACCCACAGCAAACACCCTTCCTCCTGCACTCATCGACCTCTTCTATGTCACGGATTCAGCCTGAAATGCCCACGTAAAACCCCTTCCCTCTCTACTTCCGCCACTACACATCACCTCGGGTCTGTCACTCTCGGCTCCCTCCCGGTCAGCCCATGTCATCTGCAGGAACCGCGTCACCCCACAAGTGTTCATCCCAGGAGAGAAAACATGCTTTAGTGGTTCCGTAAATATATTATTATATATATGACTTTGGATATTTTAAGTGGAGATGTCAATTGTTTTGAAGGTGAGAGTTTTCGGTTTGGGGAAGAAAACTTTCGTGGCGGCTGAAAGGAATGAATACGGTGAAGAATGAATTAGGTTTAGCAAAGGGAATGGTATTGGTATTTATAGTGTCAAAAATATCTAGATATTTGTTGAGAGATATTTTGCTTTAGTTTTAAACTTTTAACATACTCCGTTAAATAAAATTATATCCATATACGAGCATTGCGGACTGAGATAGATACACCATTGAGATGAGCTCCATTTTACGATTTCAAAAATATAATAATATCGGTAGGTGGACTCATATTTTGAAACTTCAAAATGTTGATTTCAGGGTGCGAAATACTTCAAATAAAAAGTTGCTTATTAAATTAATTAAAAATTACAGTAAAATTCTAAAAAATATTTTATCACTATTTCCCAAAAGAACCTTGTCTAAATTCAAACCCGATCTCTAGTTATATCGAATAAACCGTTACGGTCGATAAACGATTTTATAGCGACTATTCTGAAATTTGATTTGGACATATCTCAAAATCTATACGACGAAATCCTGATTTTCCTCTTCCACTAGAAAGATATACTCCACCAGCTCCACAAGTTTCTTGTTTCACAGAAATCCGATTTAAAACGAACCCTGTATGTCCCGTTGAAGTTCAAATTACCAAATCGCGAACTGCGGCGCCATTTCAAGCTCGATTTTAATTATAATATAATTATACGTTCAAACTGTCGTCGATTGAATATATTCGTCAATATAATTCGACTCTAAGCTGAATTAAATTTAAGGGACGACCTCGTTCTTAGAATATTGTGATTTCCAATATTTTTGATTATTTCTGAATTAAATATATTATTTAATTATTTAATTTAATTAAATATTCCATATTATTTAATTAAACGATCATTAACTTCTCTAAATCACCAATTATATAATTAAATAAATTAATTATATATCTCTAAAAATGCGGGTCATTACAGGAAAAATAACACACACAGTCACGTACACCACTATACCGCCAAAATACACAAAGTACTAATAACACTGCCAGAATGGTGCAACGACTAAACAGTCAAACTAGTGCAAACCCATCGTCCAAGGATAAATCAGCCATCAAGTGAATAACTTACGGACAACATGAACTTGCTCTATTCCTAAACCATCACTCATTGAGTAGGCTAAGGAACTTCCTATGGAAGCACCCACAAATTGCTTCCATCACCACCGATTTAGGCACTACAAGGGCCTAGGAGCATCACTGTACCCAACATAAAGCCGGTGGTACAGAGGTTAGGGAGTCGAGATACAAGGCAAAATAATGGTCGTGCGGGCGTGCGAACCAACACACTCTCTAGAAAAAGATTCAGTTCTGGTCGGATCTAATAGCAAAAGCAACGGCACTGTCTTGCTAAACCAGCACCCAGAAAATAAAGCTCAAGAGCAATAGGTGTCATGGCGGGTGCCGTAGAAAAAATAGATATGAAGATTGAGGGAATACATGAGAGAGCAACTGGGAAAAAATTTATTCAGTGGACATGGAAGAGATCTAGGGAGAGTAGAATAAATGAATATGATTGTGGTGATGTAGGAAAGGGGTAAAGACGAACAAAAAATGATTTAGAAGAAAAATAAAAAGGGGCGGGTGCCCTGGTCCCAATGACCGAACTGAATAAAAGATTTTTATGGTTTGGAAAATTAAGCAATGCAATGGAAGTCTTTGGAATGGTGAAAAGTAAATGTGATCATTCGGTGTTCTATAAGAATAATAAGTCAGGTGTGATCATGCTTGTGGTTTATGTTAATAATATTATGGTTACTAGTAGTGATGAACTAGGTATTTCATGTCTCAAAACCTTTATATACAAGCATTTTCATAAGGGTTTTGGAGATTTGACGTACTTTCTAGGAGTTAAAATCAGAAAAGGTGATGGTAATACTTTTATATATCAACGAAAATATGTACTTGACTTATTAAAAGAGATTGGAAATTTAGGAGTTAAGCCCAGCATCATACCTATTCCATCAAATAGTTGCATTGTAGAAGGTGGTGAGTCGTTCAAAGACCCAGAGAAATACAGAAGGCTGGTAGGAAAGCTAAATTATCTTACTGTTACATGACCAGATATCGCTTTTGCTGTCACTGTAATAAGCCAGTTTATGTCATCTCCTACTGTGCATCATTGAGGCATATTGAAGCAGATTTTAAGCTATCTTAAGGGAACAGTTGGAAAAGGTATAAAATATAAGTGCCATGAACATGCACAGGTAGAATGTTTTTGTTATGCTGATTGGGTTGGTTCGAAGTTGGATAAAAAAAATCTATATTTGGATTTTGTGTGTTTTTAGGAGGGAATCTAATATCATGGAAAAGCAAGAAACCTAATGTAGTCTCTCATTCAAGTGTTGAATCCAAATATAGGTCTATGGCTAAAGAAATTTGCGAAGTAATGTAGATATATCATCTTATGAGTGAAGTTGGATTAAATGGTAAACTGATAACCTATATAGTGATAATCAAGCTGCTCTACATATTGCCTCTAACCCAGTTTTCTATGAGAGAACAAAGCATGTAGAGGTGGATTGTCACTTTATCCAGGAGAAGATTCAATAGGGTTTGGTCATTATGGAGCATGTTTAGACTGAAGAACAAGTAGCTGATCTGTTCACTAAGGCACTGAGTGGTAGTAGAATTGAATATTTGTATGGCAAGTTGGGTATGCTGAACATCTATGCACCAACTTGAGGGGTGTTGTTGTGAGTATAGGTTGTATATATGTAATATGTGTATATAGTGTGTGTGTGTACATTCATTGCTACATTGCTTTCTTTCTTTCTTGTGTTTTCTGTTCGGCCCATTAGTTTAGCCCAGTGTATTGTTTAGGTCATCATCGTTGGGATTCTCTTTGTATAAATACACATTGTTGATGTGTATAATGATATGAGGAAGTTTATCTCATTTTATCCATACAATTTCGTCTTCGTTTGTAACACCAGTTATAGTGAAGAGATAAACTTAGGATAATTCTTATAGTAGTTGGCTTAACAACAATGGAGAAAGTTTCTTTGAAGTCAAAGCCATATTGTTGTGTGTATCCTTTAGCCATAATCTTGCCTTGTACTTTGATATAGTTCCATTTGGATTGCTTTTGATTTTATATGTCCATCTGCATCCAATGATATTTTTGTTGTTTGGTTTTGGTATTAAGCTCTATGTTTTGCTCTTTTGCAATATTGCATATTCCTCATCTATAGCTCATATCCAGTGTTGATGTTTGCCAGCTTCATTGCATGTAGTAGGTTCATCATATTCATAGTTAACATTATAAATTTTTGGTTTAAAAATTCCTCTCTAGATCTTGTTATCATGTGATGATATATATTAACTGGACGTTGACTTGGAGCAGTATCATTGAGACCCATGTCATGATGTTGAATTTTTATTTCTCTTTCATTGATTGAAGGAAGTTGATTGTTTGGGTTCCTTTGACTGTCAAATTGAGTGTGATGGGTGTTATCACTGCTTGTCTGACCTGACCTTGGATGCAGTGTGTTGGAGTTGGTTATCATCCTGACCTGATCCAGTGTTTGGTATAGTGTCTTGTATAGGAGACGATTTATCATTTCTGCCTGATTGCTGGTAAACAAGAATAAACGGAATGGACTTTTTGACATTATAGACCTTTTCAATGGTTTTGATTTCAGTTTTAGCAAATGGATTGACATGTTCATTGAAAGCAACATGTCTTGATATGATTATATTTCCTTTGCTAATAAGACACTTATATCCTTTTTGATTTTGAGCATAGCCATAAATGTGCATGGTTATGATCTGAAGCTTAGCGTGTGAGCGTTGAAAGGCCTTAGGTTTGGAAAACACAAGCATCCAAAGCTTTTGAGAGACATGTAATCTGGCTTTATATTGAACAACTTTTCTATAGGGCTAACATTTTTTAAATACACTTGTAGGTAGTTTGTTGATCAAAAAAACTGCAGCGTCAAATGTGTATGATCAAAATTTCATTGGAAAGGAAGCTTTAGCTAGAAGTGTTAGGCAGTTTCAACTATCTGCCCATGCTTCCTTCCCACCAGTCCATTTTTCTCTGAGGTATGAGGACATTTTGTTCTATGTAGAATTCCCTTTTTGATGAAGTATTGATTTGAATACTATGCCTCCATCAATTTGAATAATTTTTACTTGATGGTTTATATTCTTTCATTCATTTATGAATTGAATAACCGCATTACCTATTTCTGCTTTGAACTTAAGAAAGTAAATCCACGCAAATCTAGAATATGATCAACAAATGATATATAATAATTAATTTCTAGTCAGAGCTAATAGGGGCAAACCCAATAAGTCAATTGCTATCAGTTCTAGTGGTTTACCATGTGTAGTTTGAGAGTTTAGAAATGGTAATTTATGACATTTACCCATTTGGAAAGCTGAGCATATATAGTTATGAGAAAATCTTTTGAAATCAATATTATTTCTTTTTAGAACATGTCTTACAGTGCTTAAATTTGGATGGCCAAGTTTACAATGCCACACTTCAAGTACATTTGATTCACTATTACTGCCGACACTAGAAAAATTGCACTAATGTCTTCTATCATGATTCATTTTATTCTTCACGAAGTTGAATGTATGTAGGCCATTGTGCATGTCACCCAGTAGTTAATTTCCCTTATTGGTTAAATCTTTTACAAGGCAGCGATTAGGATAGAATTCAAAGAATACATGATTATCTCTAACAAATTGAGATACACTAATCAAGTTTTTCTTTATTTTTGCACTCTAAGTAAATTGTTTAAGTATAGTTTCCTTTTTCCCAATATTTGTGTCATCACTAGTGTGTGTGATATTAATGGATGTTCCATTACGTAAGAACAAATTGTGTACCTTTATATTTTCTGTTTCCTAAGTTCAGATTATTCAAATTGCTGATGATGTGATTAGATGCACCAAAATTAGGAAGCTACTCTTCGCTTTGTAAATCATCAAATCTGGTAAGTTTGTCATCAATTTGATTTCTTGAAGTGACAGCCTAACTTCTTGAGTCTGAATTAATGTGAGAAAAATTGGCATTTGTGTGGTTGTTCTTTTGATTTCTATTCCCTTGTTGATTTGTAAACAAGTTTTGGTCAAATCTAAAGTAGCATTTGTTGGCAATGTGGCTAAATTTTTCACAAATTTGGCATCTAATTTAGTTAGAGTTGTTTCATCTTCCCTACCTCTACCTCTATTTCCAGTGTTTCCTCTTTGTTTGTTCTGATTATTTTTGACAGGCCACGAGGAACTCCCCAACAGTTTCAAGAGTATTCCAATTGATTTCTGGGATACGATCACGCGCGGTTGATTTATACGGGCTACAACCACACCTTTTCAATATCTGTTTTGGAAGGAGACTCGATAGAACTTGGTCTTGCGATCTTTGATTACAAAAACTCTTATAACTATGTATAGCACTTGAAATATTGAGATAGTTTTGATAGAGATTCAAACTATAATTGACGTTGTTTAATTCTCTTTGAAATTCGGCAGAGTTTGATTATAGAATTTAGAGAATCAAGATTGTAAATGGAGAGAAGAAAGGAGAGAAAAAGATAAATGAAACTAGTTATGAGATTTCAAATTTAGAAGTCTATATATAGTTGTTTAACTATTAAATCTTTTCGGGAAAGGATTCAAACCAATATACACAACTTCTAAAATTCAAAATTTAAAAATAACGGTAACCATGTCGATACGTAGGCTACCACATGTCAACATGCCTTAGGAAAATTTTGATTTTTGAATTCTTTTGAAAAAAATGCAAATGATGTTGACACTACAACAGAACTGGTATTTTATAGCGGCCTATAGCTGCTATGAATAAGAACTATAGCGGTCCCATAACTGTTGTATATGAACATGTTATAAAAATGGCTAAATATTTATAATGCTTTATTTGTCGCAATAAAAGTGGATGGCTTTATAACACAAATTTGATGTTATGTTACTTAAAGACAATAGCTGTGACGGCCCGCCCCGCACCAACCGACGTTTATTCCAGAAGTGCGCTGTACACATGTCCAGTTAGCACGGGACGGATCGTCGGAAGGAAAGGGAAGAAGGAAATGAATTAACAAGGAACCTGGAAAATGTCTCACAGCGCATGGAATAAAATATAATAACAACATATTTGACATAAAACAGGTAAGACAGTGCATAAGCTGAAAACAAACTAACATAGCAGCGGAAAATCCAAGTACAGCTTATGATCCGAAGCTAACATTATTACAACTTTTCAAACTGTCTCAAAACAAAGGCAAGATAAAGGAGGTACACTACTAATGCCCAAGTAGTGACCACCAACGACACAGGGAGAATATCTATATATCATACGTGGAAGCCTCCTGCTCGCCTCCGAATCAGCTACTCGTGCATCACCAGCTAACCTGTCTCTAGTCTGCTCATGTGAGCACCCAGAGTAATAAGAGGAGACATAAAACTCTGGGTCAGACATAAAGCCTGGTATGAGCGATAAGCATCTAAACAGAACAGTAACAGGTAGACTAAAAACATACCTGAACATGGACCTGCAACCAAAGAGTTAGCACTACATACTGTACAACACTCTAAGGTGCCATTTCAAATGGTGTAAAGGTAACGGGGGTAGGGGTGTGCATGTCATAGTGATAGCAAACAATCAAACATAGCAACCATCCTCACATCTCTCACTCAGTGCATAAAGCATACGATATTCACCACTTCGATCGCCCAACATACTTTTCCATGATCACTTTGCCCCATGAAGTCATAAATGGCTTCACTGCACTGATACATAGCCACAAATCCTTCGCTATGTCCACTTTGCCCCATGGAGTCATAAATGGCCCCACTGCACTGGCTCATAGCCTTACTAATCCTTTACTATGTCCACTCTGCCCCCATGGAGTCACAATGACCCCACTGCACCGGCTCATAGTCCTATTACGCATCACTTTGCCCCTCAAGTCATAATGACTCTACTGCACTGATAACGTAGTCTTGCTACCATCACCTTGACCCTCGAGTCATAATGACTCTACTGCACTGATAAGTAGCCCATCATCCATTTTCAGTGGTGAATCGAAGTTATGAACGTCGACAACTCCTTAGCACACGTACCGCAACAAAGCCCAACCATGAAGTGAACTCATTGGTTCCCAACTGGATCCTGAGCTCTAACTTCCATTCGGACTACCTTTGCATCTCGAGTTATTGGTCATCACCGGATCGGTTCGGATCCCTTCTTAGCCATCAGTTCGGTTCAGATCGAAGTGCTCCTCCTTCGCTGGATCGGATCGGGTCATCATCGCCTCAGCAGATCGGATCGAGTCTCCACGCCCAGTCCCCATCATCGGTTCGGATCGGAGTCCTCCAATTTGCCATGGTTCGGATCGGCTTCTTCTTTCCAAGCCTCGTCGAAGTACATCGGTTCGGGTTGGGTGCCATGGCGGATCGGGTCGGAGAACACCAGATGGGTCAGATCGGACGGTGCGTACCACAAGAAGAGTGAATAGATCGAAGAATGAGGTATGGGTGCGGATCGGATCCTCCCTCCGTTCCGATCCGGATCGGTCTGTTTTTCCTGCACTTCTTCCAGCAAGCAATTTACGCCACTCGACGGCGTTTTCGACCATTCTACCTATTCTAATCAATCACAAAGCATACCATACAGTCATAGCAACAAGTAGAAGTGACCTCAAACACCAAAACAACAATCATACCATGTAAAATGGATCAAACATACCCAAAAACCCCATATTTCCCCTTAAGCATGTTTAGGTGAAACTAATGATATGGTTAGCAAAACTTAACCAAATTAACCCAAATTCATATCAGAGGTCTAAAACATCATTTCGGATTTTATAAATATTTTTCCAGAATTTTATCATGATTAAATTCGCTAATTAACACTAATTACCCTTAATTAGTCATAATTAGTAAGGAACTATGCAAATCACTCACCTTAGCCACAAATAAACTAAGATCTAAAATAAATCTCTGATTTGGTGCGAATCCCGATGCTAAACAACAACTCTCACGTTGATTTGGTGTAGATCTCCCTTGATTTGATGTTGCTAAGCTTAATCCTTGATTAGAAGATGATTTGGAGGTGATTTAGAAGTTGGAGGCCATTTTTAGGGTTTCAAAGAGGTAAGTGGAGGCTAGAAAACTGAAATTGAATGATTCTCTAACTCCTTTCGGCCTCCCCATAACCCTAATCCCGAAATGGGCTATGGGCCCATTCACTAATCACCCTGTTTGGCCCGGTTAAGCAGTTTTTCACCTTCCAAACCTTATTTCAGCCATATCTCTCAA
Source organism: Allium sativum (assembly GCA_030737875.1). NCBI lineage: Eukaryota > Viridiplantae > Streptophyta > Magnoliopsida > Asparagales > Amaryllidaceae > Allium > Allium sativum. The sequence goes on from CM060912.1 coordinate 296,125,010, forward strand.
ACGGTAAGTCCGTTTTTCACATATGACCACTCTTTGGAAAGGTAAACCATCAAACGAATCTAATGGAAGTGGTTTCAGGTCAAAATTCCTTTCCAGTCAAAAGTTATGGCCAAAACAAAATCAGTTAGGGGCAAAATGGTCATTTAAAAATCGACAAAAATCATGACCATGGGAAATGAGTCAAATGGTTGTTTCCCAAAGTTACATGACCATACGACTTTATATGGGAAATAAATAAATATACTGCGATCCTTCGATGCATAGAATGCGGGTTGTTACATTCTCTCCCCCTTAAGAAATTTCGCCCCCGAAATTCCCTAACCAAAACACACAATGGGTCCCGCATGCCTATCAACCATAAACAACAATCAAACATGCAAAACAAGCAAAACAAGTCTATCCTAGCATGCAGAATAATTAAATTACAAGGTAAATCTTACCAGGCAAAAAGTTTTGGATACGTCTTCCTAATGCTCTCCTCTGTCTCCCAAGTACAGTGATTCTCGTTCTCGCCCCACTGAACCTTGACTAACCTCACCGCCTTCCTTCGAAGTTGCTTCGTATCGTGCTCGACAATACGGATCGGCTTGCGGTTCCCAACCGCCTCGTGTTCTACTTCGAAGTCCTCCAACTGATCAGGTGAAATAGTCATATTTGGGTCGTGAACGAACTTCCTTAGTTGGGAAACATGAAATACGTTGTGAACTCCCGCCATCTTCTCTGGTAAGCCAACTCTATATGCCAAATTCCCGACTAGTTCAAGAATAGTGAATGCGCCAACAAATCTTGATGCCAATTTGCCTCTCCTGCCAAATCGTATCACGCTCTTCAACGGAGAAATCTTGACAAACACCAAGTCACCAACGGAGAATTTTAAGTCTCTTCTCCTCTTATCAGCATAACTCTTCTGCCTATCTTGGGCAGCCTTCATGCGTTGTTGAATGGTCTTAATCTTATCCGAGGTTTCCCTCACCACATCTGGTCCAAGCATGAACTTCTCGCCAGTCTCTATCAAACATGATGGTGAGTTGCACGGTTTTCCGTACAAAGCTTCATATGGAGCCATACCGATACTGGATTGGTAGCTATTATTATATGCAAACTCTACTAGATGCAAATGGTCATCCCATGATCCACCAAAATCCAATATACAAGCTCTCAAGAGGTCTTCCAATATACGATTCACCCTCTCCGTCTGACCGTCGGTCTGAGGATGATATGCGGTACTGAGATGTAATTCTGACCCTAGAGCCTCTTGCAAGCTCTTCCAAAACCCACTAGTGAACAACGGATCTCGGTCACTCACAATGCTTTTAGGTACTCCATGAAATCTCACTACCCACTTCATATACAATTCTGCCAACTTAGCTGCCGTTCTGGTCGATTTGACTGGTATAAATCTTGCACTCTTTGTCAGTCGATCCACAATTACCCAAATGCTATCATGTCCCGATTTAGTCCTTGGTAAACCATCAATGAAATCCATCGAGACTTGCTCCCATTTCCATTCGGGAATTTCTAATGGTTTCAACAAACCACTAGGCTTCTTTTGCTCGGCTTTAACTAGCTGCCAATTCATGCATTTGGATATAAACTTCCCAATGTCTCTTTTCATCCCTTCCAAGTAGTAAGTCTGTCTCATGTCTCGATACATCTTATCACCACCGGGGTGTATAGTCAGTTTTGAGTGATGACATTCTCTAAGCACTTCATCTCTCAAACCATTCACGTTGGGTACAACTAGTCTTCCATTCTTTCTAAGCCATCCATCTCGATCAAGCCCATACACATTCATCTCCTCACCGTCGATGTCCATCTCTAACTTGGAGATGATTTCCAATAGATTAGGATCGTCCCTCTGGCTAGAACCAATCCGCTCTATCAAAGTGGGTTTGATCGCCAAACTAGCTAGCATGACTGGATCCAATTCGCACTTTGGTCTGAAATCAAACCCCGCGATATACTCCAGTTGCTTCCATTCAAGAAACATAGTCAAGAACTACTCAAGGCATGTCTCCTACGCAAACTGGCATGTCTCCTACTGGCATGTCTCCTACTCAAGGCATCGGGTACCGCATTACCTTTCCCAGGTGTGTATGCGATATCAAAATCATACGAAGCCAAGAACTCTAACCATCTCTACTGACGGAGATTCAGATCTTTCTGGGAGAAGAGATACTTTAACGATTTATGATCGGTGAACAACTCAAATCTTTCCCCCAAGAGATAGTGTCTCCACATCTTTAATGCGAACACGATCGCTGCCAGTTCCAAATCATGGGTAGGATACTTCTTCTCATGTGGCTTTAGCTGCCGACTAGCATAAGCTACAACCCTAACTCCTTGCATCAATACAGCACCTAGTCCGGTACCACAAGCATCCGTGTATACCATCATTTCTTCATTCCCTTTAGGAATGACTAATACTGGCGCACGCGTAAACTTTTCCTTTAGACTCTTGAATGCCTTCTCACACACTCCGTCCCAACAAAGGACTGATTCTTCTTAGTCAACTGAGTCAACGGTGCTGCTGTCTTGGAGAAGTCCTGGATAAACTTACGATAATATCCAGCTAACCCTAAGAAACTTCTTACATCTGTTGCATTCTGGGGCGTAGGCCAATCCTGTACCGTAGCCACCTTCGCAGGGTCCACGACAATACCATTCTCTGAAACAACATGGCCCAAGAATCTCACTTCCCTCCTCCAGAAGTGACACTTAGAGAATTTCGCTTTCAATTGGTGTTTCCTCAACACCTCCATCACTATCCTCAAGTGTCCCTTGTGTTCCTCCTTTGTCCTCGAGTAAACAATGATATCGTCTACGAACACAAGAACAAACTTATTCAACTGATCTCTGAATACTCGATTCATAATATCCACAAAATATGCTGGTGCATTGGTCAACCCAACTGGCATGACCAACCATTCACAGAATCTAGACGGCGTCCAAAATGCCGTTTTCGGAACACTCTCATCCGCTACTCGGAGCTGATGAAATACGGTCGCGAGGTCCAACTGGGAGAACACTCTTGCTCCTTCCAGTTGATCAAACAAATCATCTATCCGCGGTAGAGGATACTTATTCTTCCTCGTTACCTTATTCAACTCGCGATAGTCCACACACAAACGAAGGGAACCATCTGCCTTAGTGGAAAACACAACTGGTGCTCCCCACTTGGAGACACTTCTTATAATAAATTTCTTCTTCAAAAGATTGCTGACTTGCACCCCGAGGTCTCGTTTCTCCCTTGGTGCCATACAACGAAGTGGCATCACTATAGGTCTGGTATCTTTCACAAAATCAATACGGAACTCAATCTCTCGGTGTGGTGGAAGCCCGGTCACCTCCTCGAAGACGTCCGGATACTGGCAAACCACGGGCACATCTGACAACTCATCCTGCGGGATGTCGAGGGAATTTATAAAATTAGCCATTACCCCATCACTAGGTAGACTACCAAACACTACCCTTCGCCCATCATCCACCCTAACTGTCACCAAAAATACCTCACAGTCTACCACCACCCCGTATCTTTGGAGCCAATCGACCCCCAATATAATGCTATACCCAGTAAAGCCCAAAACAAAGCAATCACAAACAAACATACATCCATGACTCGATAAGACCACATTCCTGCAAATCATACTAAGGCTAGTCGAACCACCAATCGGGTTCGTCACAAACAATGGTCTATCGACTATCTCGGGTTCCAGTCCCAACCTATCTACCAGGTCACTAGATATGAAGGAACAGGAAGCCCCTATATAAAAAAAAAACTCGAACTGGTACATCATAAATAGAAAGCATACCTTGAATAACAACATTCTTTCCTTTCTCCGCCGCAGTTGGGGCATTCGACGAAGAAGGAACAGCATCAATAGCATATGCTTTCACAATCTTCTTCTCCTTAAGGGGTTGCGGACACTTATCCTTATGATGTCCCACTTGGCCACAGTTGTAGCACTTCCTTTCCGCTGGCTTGGCCCGACATTCTTTAGCATAATGGCCCATCTTACCACAGCTGAAGCACTCAACTTCTTTCTTGATCTTTTTCTGGCCATCCTTAGATTGGTTCTGCTTCCTCTTATTCTGAGAGTTATTCTTGCCTCCACCGCCTGCTTGCGGCTTCAGCCCTTCTGCAGATGCAGCCTCAGTCTTTGACTTAGGGTAAAGACTCTCTGATCTCAAAGCTTTCCCCACAATCGATTCAAAAGTCTCATCGATGTGGTTGATAAGCCTTTCCCCCAAGTATCCATCCAAACCAGTAACGAACTTCTCATTCTTCTTCTCAGGAGTATCGATAAGAGATAGTCCATACTTCAACAAAGTGTCGAATTCAGCAATATAGTCAGAGACTGCCCTACCATTTTGCTTGAGTTCCAAGAATCTCTTAAACAACACTGACTTCTGGGCAGCTGGAATGAACTTCTCGCTAAAGCGAGCCTTGAATTGATCCTAAGTAACCTGATCTTCTGGAGTAGCTGTTATAATGGCATTCCACCAATTCATCGCTCGCCCTTGCAGTTGAAGAGATGCTAGCCTTCTCTTCATCGCATCCTCAAGACCCAAGTAGTCGAAGATACGATCACAACTATCCAACCAGTCCTGAACATCTGTGGCCGACTCCGTTCCGTGGAACGGCTTCCCACCAAGGTTAGTGTAATCCTTGCACAACTTGGAGAAATCGACCCCAGGCGCCTGCACTACTGGACCACCACCAATTCCGGGATTGGGAACTGCCCCTTGCACCTCCCTAAGCATGTCTCTCATGAGGTCAGTAAACATCGCCCTCATGTCAGCAGCATTCCCATTATTGGCTCCCCTACCAGCACCTCTAGCATATCGGCTCATCGTCAATCTGTAAAAGGGGAAACGATTAACGACCCAATAGTGGTGCTAGTGTAGTACGACTTCATTCTTATACTACTAATAGTATATACATATAGCTTTTGAAAACCAAAGTAATCACAAATACGTTCTCTCAAATATGTACTATCTCTCCCTAGTGTCTTTCCCTAGGTTAACTACGCAACCTAGAGCTCTAATACCAAATGTGACGGCCCGCCCCGCACCAACCGACGTTTACTCCAGAAGGGCGCTGTACACATGTCCAGTTAGCACGGGACGAATCGTCAGAAGGAAAGGGAAGAAGGAAATGAATTAACAAAGAACCTATAAAATGTCTCACAGTGCATGGAATAAAATATAATAACAATATACTTGACATAAAACAGGTGAGACAATGCATAAGCTGAAAACAAACTAACATAGCAGCGGAAAATCCAAGTACAACTTATGATCCAAAGCTAACATTATTACAACTTTTCAAACTGTCTCAAAACAAAGGCAATATAAAGGAGGTACGCTACTAATGCCCAAGTAGCGACCACCAAGGACACAGGGAGAATATATATATATCATACGTGGAAGCCTCCTGCTCGCCTCCGAATCAGCTACTTGCGCATCACCAGCTAACCTGTCTCTAGTCTGCTCATGTGAGCACCCAGAGTAATAAGAGGAGACATAAAACTCTGGGTCAGACATAAAGCCTGGTATGAGCGATAAGCATCTAAACAGAACAGTAACAGGTAGACTAAAAACATACCTGAACATGGACCTGCAACCAAAGAGTTAGCACTACATACTGTACAACACTCTAAGGTGCCATTTCAAATGGTGTAAAGGTAACGGGGGTTGGGGTGTGCATGTCATAGTGATGGCAAACAATCAAACATAGCAACCATCCTCACATCTCTCACTCAGTGCATAAAGCATACGATATTCACCACTTCGATCGCCCAACATACTTTGCCATGATCACTTTGCCCCATGAAGTCATAAATGGCTTCACTGCACTGATACATAGCCACAAATCCTTCGCTATGTCCACTTTGCTCCATGGAGTCATAAATGGCCCCACTGCACTGGCTCATAGCCTTACTAATCCTTTACTATGTCCACTCTGCCCCATGGAGTCACAATGACCCCACTGCACTGGCTCATAGTCCTACTACGCATCACTTTGCCCCCTCAAGTCATAATGACTCTACTGCACTGATAACGTAGTCTTGCTACCATCACCTTACCCCTCGAGTCATAATGACTCTACTGCACTGATAAGTAGCCCATCATCCATTTTCAGTGGTGAATCGAAGTTATGAACGTCGACAACTCCTTAGCACACGTCCCGCAGCAAAGCCCAACCATGAAGTGAACTCATTGGTTCCCAAGTAGATCCTGAGCTCTAATTTCCATTTGGACTACCTTTGCATCTCGGGTTATTGGTCATCACCGGATCGGTTCAGATCCCTTCTTAGCCATCAGTTCGGTTCGGATCGGAGTGCTCCTCCTTCGCTGGATCGGATCGGGTCATCATCGCCTCAGTAGATCGGATCGAGTCTCCACGCCCAGTCGCCATCATCGGTTCGGATCGGAGTCCTCCAATTTGCCACGGTTCGGATCGGCTTCTTCTTTCCTAGCCTCGTCGAAGTACATCGGTTCGGGTTGGGTGCCATGGCGGATCGGGTCGGAGAACACCAGACGGGTCAGATCGGACGGTGCGTGCCACAAGAAGAGTGAATAGATCAAAGAATGAGGTATGGGTGCGGATCGGATCCTCCCTCCATTCCGATCCGAATCAGTCTGTTTTTCCTGCACTTCTTCCAGCAAGCAATTTATGCCACTCGACGGCGTTTTCGACCATTCTACCTATTCTAATCAATCACAAAGCATACCATACAGTCATAGCAACAAGTAGAAGTGACCTCAAACACCAAAACAACAATCATACCATGTAAAATGGATCAAACATACCCAAAAACCCCATATTTCCCCTTAAGCATGTTTAGGTGAAACTAATGATATGGTTAGCAAAACTTAACCAAATTAACCCAAATTCATATCAGAGGTCTAAAACATCATTTCGGATTTTATAAATATTTTTCCAGAATTTTATCATGATTAAATTCGCTAATTAACACTAATTAGCCTTAATAAGTCATAATTAGTTAGGAACTATGCAAATCACTCACCTTAGCCACAAATAAACTAAGATATGAAATAAATCACTGATTTGGTGCGAATCCCGATGCTAAACAATAGCTCTCACGTTGATTTGGTGTAGATCTCCCTTGATTTGATGTTGCTAAGCTTAATCCTTGAATAGAAGATGATTTGGAGGTGATTTAGAGGTTGGAGGCCATTTTTAGGGTTTCAAAGAGGTAAGTGGAGGCTAGAAAACTGAAATGGAATGATTCTCTAACTCCTTTCAGCCTTCCCATAACCCTAATCCCGAAATGGGCTATGGGCCCATTCACTAATCACCCTGTTTGGCCCGGTTAAGCAGTTTTTCACCTTCCAAACCTTATTTCAGCCATATCTCGCAAACGGTAAGTCCGTTTTTCACATATGACCACTCTACGGAAAGGTAAACCATCAAACGAATCTAATGGAAGTGGTTTCAGATCAAAATTCCTTTCCAGTCAAAAGTTATGGCCAAAACAAAATCAGTTAGGGGCAAAATGGTCATTTAAAAATTGACAAAAATCATGAACATGGGAAATGAGTCAAATGGTTGTTCCCAAAGTTACATGACCATACGACTTCATATGGGAAATAAATAAATATTCTACGATCCTTCGATGCATAAAATGCGGGTTGTTACAATAGCTCATCCTCGTCGCTATTAAACATCTGAATCTCAATGAAGGTGGGAATCTTTTGTAACACATTTTAGCCGCTATAACATATTTATTTAATAGCGGCTATATGACACTATTAAATTAACATGTATAGTATTGCTAAAACCTTTTACAGCTCATATATGCTGCTATAAAATTCGTAGAGCTATGCATATATATTACATTTTAATAACAGAAATCAAAATAAATCTTAAAAACAATTTAAAGAGCAAAGTAAGAACGAAAAAAAATATAATAATCAACAAATATAAGACATATTCATGATAACAAAATAAAATATCAACTAACACAAAATAATTTCAATCCTTGAGTTATCAAATTCAATACATATGTTTTCAACTCCATATTGATATCAAAAGACAAAACATAGTTCATATTTAAAGTTTACAAGTACCACATGCATCACTAATAACGTCAACTGCGCAAAGCCATTCTTTTTCCATCAAATAGTCCGTGGATACTATGCAATCACCTGGTTCCAAAAAGACACATTTATAAATTCATGATAAACCCAAAGAAATAAAAAAATATTAGACAAACTACAATACTACATAAGACTCTTTCCCAATGAAGAAAAATGAAGGGTTGAAAATTGGCTTAAAGGCTTAATTCTGACTTGTAGTACTCCAAAGTGCCATATTTATAGTTTTCTGAAATGGCACAAATGATTTGGAGTCATTTGACGTCAAATGTAGTTTATGAAGATTGTGACACCCCACACCCGTTAATGTCACTCATTAAGAGAATGCATTAAGTTTCGTGAAGAGTTATAGGTAAACAGAAACATAAGCATTACAAGACAGATATAAAATAGCAGCGGAATTTAAAATTTTATTAAGCAGAAAACATCGTTGTTCAAAACATGGTTACATCATATGTCTGAAATGCATAAAACCCAGTACATCATTAAAACTTCTGTCTTGTACTTAAAACATCAGAGTACAATAATAAAAGAAGCATAATCACCAAAACATAGCCATAGTTGAGAGATATGAAATCAAGTCGTACATCTAAAACAACTCCAAGCAAGATGAAAGCAGAGTCCTGATCAAGCTTGAGTATTCCCACCCTGAGAATCGGGGGGAATGAGGGAGGGTGAATGGAAGAGAAAGAAGAGGAAACAAAATAAGTCATACATAAAGTCTGGCGAGTCCAGTTACTTTTAGCATATAAATAAGTAAAAGTATCATGATAGGCATATAAAGTGGATAAGAGAGATAACATCATAAAATGGCAGACATGACAAGGTAAACAGGAATAACATGATATAGTATATTGCGCTTCTCTAGTACTTTCTCTTTCTCTCTACATTAATATAGTATAACCAAGATGAGATGATCCCAACAACTATAAGATGGTAGACTTAGGCGTACTTCTATGTTTTAACCCCATACAATCAACAGGTAGCCCAACATACTGGAGTTACCCCTAAGGATAGTAATGGGCTCCTAAACATACCAGTGTCTAGATTCACCCTAATTACTATCCTAATTGATTGGCTCTCTACTCCATAGATACCCTGTGCTGGCTCCACAGTACGATGTATCGCTTCCTAAAGTGGAAACCCTTCATTTTCAGGATGTGCACAACCATATCTGATGATATCACGACGTCTAAACCTCCTCTGGCAGACCCATGCATGCACATGAACCCGTCGGAATACGCTTCCCACACCACCCCTTCATTTGGATCTCTTACAATCAGCCCAGCAAGCGTGCCCCGACTCCGACCTTGTTCAGAGTACTCGATTGATACCTATATATGGGTTACTAACTGAAATGGACCCCACACACAAGATGATACAAGCTTCCCCCTATGCTTGCATCCCCACTAGGTTATCCACAGGTTATGCCATACCAGAATAAAAGGTTGCATAACCCCACAGGTTAAGTTTGTGGGCCTATATATAAATATTACCCACCCACCCAAGATATACTTCACCTTCTCACTGTTTCATACAATTTTACTTAACTCCTACTCAAGTTAACATATACAATCCCAATGGATTCAATTAGGTTAAGTATTCAAGTTAATTGCCATATTCAATTATGGTTATAGTGTACTAGACCATACATTAAACCTACAACTTGTGGATAGTAGATATGCCGGGCGGTTCCGGGAAGACTTCTTCCATAATTCGGGCTTAACCTCATGTCGTAGCACGTTACGTGTATATGCACTTGGACTCCTCACATTAGACTCATCACTTGTGGTCGCTGGGTATGACGGTTGGTGACTTCTACCACAAGTGTAATCTAACCTCGTGTCTAGACGCGGTTACAGTTTCTAATTACTGTAATTCTAGGCATTTTCGTTATTAACCAATTATTCCTGTGTCACTATAGGTTTTCATGCCATGTTCATGATAACCGTATGCCCCAAATTCATATTCATACATTTCATTTAAGTTGTGCCCAAATTTCCAATTACAAGTTATTCCCCAATTTTAGCGTTTTCCCAACGTTCCCAGTTTCAACACGTTCGCATATTATAGTGGCATGTCTAGGCTCGAAGATAGCATGGTTATAAAAATAAAAGGGTAAAGATGAAGGTAAGGGGACATAAATGATCATACTAACAAGATTGAGATATAATGGCAGAAATAGTCATAAGCATAGAGTGGCATAATGACAAAATAGGTACATAGGAACATATCTGATGAACATGTGACAATAAGACCGATTCTAACATAATCGGGACATCATAAATAAGCATGATAATATCTAAACAATGAATTAGTTCAACAAACAATGGCACATCTGACATGATAAAAGGTATAGGCTTAGATCTAGTTCATTGTCATGTCAGAATAACATAAATATACATGTTATAGCAGATCTGATATGATTCAATTAGTCACAGGCTTAGATCCAAGTTATAGTCATGTCAAGATTAAATTTTAATTATTTAGATCTAAAATTAACATAGACTCACTATGATTGGATCTTGAAAAGTAGAAAAGGGATTGTTGATGTTGAATCACAGATCTTTAAACTTGAATGACTTGATTTCTGAAGAAGAAAAGACTTGATTTAATCTGAGCAGAGGCATCATCTAGTTCTCCATTGTTTTAGGTGTGGAGAAATAAGAGAAATGTGGTCTTATTTATAACCTAAAGCTAATGACCCAAGTCAAGAATGGAGTCCACATTCAGCCAGAAGAATTCTGCCCAGATCTGCCGTAAGGGGGTCGACCCCCCTTATGGTGTCGACCCATGGGTCGACACCCCCTATGGGGTCGACCCAGGGGTCGACACCCCTGGGCGGGATTTTTCCCGCTTCCCCCTTTTTCTGCGATCTTGAATTATTTTGAACTGATTTTGAATTCTGGGCTTATTATATATATATTCTTCTTATGTATACAAACTTCAAACCTTAATAACTTCTTCATACAGTGTCCGTTTTAGCAAACCAGGTGTCTATTTTGACCAGAATTCCGAGGCGAACGCAATAGCGTAGTCATTTTCACTTAATTCTGAACATTTATTTAATTATCCATTAATTTATCCTCTTTAGTGTTGTTAAAATTACATGGTGTTACATTCTCCCTTACTCAAATGATTTCGTCCTCGAAATCTTCAAGTTAAGAAGAATGTATATCCTAACATCCACATCCATCTACTCATCCACCAATCACAAGCCTCCATTGTCCTTTAAAGATTTCTAATGCTTATATGAACATATGCAAAGGCGCGTGCATATGTCGTTATACTAATGTGAAAGATTAGGCGGTCTACTGATTCAGTCAACCTTCTTAATGCAACGTATGTTAGTGCCATGAATCCATCATGTATGCAAATAATCCTATTATAACATGTAAGCTCTGTATGTGTGTACAATCCATCATCCAAATACAGCATCCATATGATGATACATCCATTTCCATCAATAAAAAAAATGCACATACATCCATATGCAGTATGAGAGTGATTGAGACGATCTAGTGCTTAATGTGTGTATGTATGCATCCACAAGCAACCACTAGCAAGCACTTGCATCCACTTGTATCCATCAAACATAACATGCTGCAAACATATGTTTACATCCATGAGATTCCTACCTAAAGGTCAAAGATTCGATCGATAGGATATACTTAAATGGTAGAAACAAGCATGAATAAAAGCTTTGGAAAGGAAGTTAAGAACATAATCTTGAAAAGAAAAGGGTACGAAGTGCGAATTGTTGAGTCAAGGAAATTTGATTTATGCCAATGTAATGCACGATGATCGACAAAAAGGCGACGTTCATTGATAAAAAACTTCATATGGTATTAGTCATTAGAAATTGATTATTTGGTATGATAATAGTGTTCATTATTGTTAAAATCTATCATCAAATAATCAATGTATATATATACACTTATGTATATGTATGCACATAAATTGTGCAAACTGGGCTATACCGGTCAACCGCCCAAAACAGACCGGCCGACCGTTTTTACCCAGTTTGCACAATGAACATGCACACATATACATATAATGTATATATATTTAAATTCTTGTCTACTGGTCAATTTTGACCTGTCGAACGTTTTTAAACAGAAGCAACTATTTGAATAGTCACTTCCATTCCTCCAAGGGTTGCTTCTCCTTCCTTCCATCAATGATCATATCTATTGATTGTAACTCTTTACCAAAGGTTACAACTATTTATCTCCTATATAAACACTTTGAAATGGTTAATTCAAATCACTAATTCTTTCTATCTATTCTCTATATTGTTGATTTCATTCTTGAACTCTCAAGCACTCAAACGCTCATATTCTTCACAATATCGTTCTTGAATCCTAAAATTTATATATTATTCTTTTGATTCAAACACGATATCATCTTCCAAATCTTCACAAATTCAAATTCTATTTGAGGATAAGATTATAGGAAGGTTGTACAAGATTTGACAAATTCGTGTTATTGAGAACACACATTGTCAAATTACAAGTCTACTCGTCTTGTTTGAAGTCCTCCGTGTTGTTAGAGGCAAGTATTGATGTCCTCCGTGTTGTAAGAAGCACCTTGTGAAGTCCTCATGTTGATAGAGGCGTGAAATGTCGTTCGGCTGCTTGGGTGTTGTGAACCTGTTTCCTTCGGGTTAAGTGAGGTTGTTGATTAGTGAAATTCCAGATAGAAGTCTGGGATTGGACGTAGGACGGTGCTCCGAACTAGTATAAAAATCTCTGATGGGATTTTTCCTTTACTGCATTTACTCATCTGTGATATCTTATTCTACTTTATATTTATTTGCATAACTATTGTATTAGACAATAGTTGTGTGTTATTCCATATTACATGATCCGAGTGTACTATATTATACTTGGCAAGTACTATATTATACTTGTCAATAAGCTTTCTCAGTCACATGGGATGATTCAGACTCGCCTTCAACAGAAAGTGAAAGTGATTTAGAAGATGAACAAGCAAATGTTTGTTTCATGGCTACAGAAGATGAGGTACAAATTCCTACATTTAATGAAGTTCTTGATATTAATGCTGAATTGATAGTTAAATTTAAAAATATGAAATGTCAATGGAAAGAAGCCAAAGAAGATTTAATTAGAGCAGAGTTTGAACGAGATATGTTAAAGGATGAAAAGAAAATATTAGAAGAAGAACATGGAAAAGTTCAAGAATCATCGTCTAATATTGATTCTCAATTATCTCTTTTGAGTCAAGAAATTGAAACTCAAAAAGAGAAAAATGATGCTCTCACTACTGAAAATCATGAACTTAAGGCAAAAGTCAAAATTCTAGACTTAGAAAAAACTAATTTACAAACCAAATTAGATAATTTTACTCAAAATGTTTCTAACTTCAATAAAGGTCGAGAAAATTAGACAAAAATCATTGAAAGTTCACAATTTGCTTCAAATAAACAAGGTTTGGGATATAAGAAACAAGAAACCCAGAAACATCTTGGTTTCAAAAGGAAAAATGTAAAACAAGATAAAGCTAAGAAAAATCTTAGTTTGTTATATTCCAAACCGAAACCAGTTGTGAAGTTTCAAAAGAAAAATATCAAAACTATCAAGATATGAGTTCCTAAAGAAAATAATAATTTGATTAGGAACAAATATATTCAACATTTTATGAATAATGTGCATTATAATTCTAATTATGTACATAAAGGGGATATCGGACCCGTATGGGTTTGGACTCCTAAAACCTAACTCTTAGGACCCTATAAAAAGGTGGGTACCATGGACTTAATATTATTTTTTGCAGGTCCCACTTAAGAAAAGAGGAAAGTGGATATTGGACAGTGGTTGCTCGAAGCATATGACTAGAGACAAGAGCTTATTGACAAATATTACTTACTCAGATGGTGGCTCCGTCAGTTATGGAGATAATTCAAAAGGCTATATCATCGGCAAAGGCGATGTGAGCAATTACGGTACATCTAACCTACCTCTTATTACAAATGTCATGCTAGTTAGAAATTTGAAACACAATCTATTTAGTATTAGTCAGTTATGTGACAAGGGTTTTACCATTTCCTTTTCCGATAACAAGTGTAGTATCTTAGATAAAGATCATAAGTTAGTTTTCGAAGGATATAGAGATAGAAATATTTATATTCTGGATATGAATGTCAATCATAATTCAGATATGTATCTTGTAGCAAATGATAATGATCCATGGTTATGGCACAAACGTTTCTGTCACATAAACTTCAGAACTATCGACAAGCTATCCAAAAACGATCTAGTTAGAGGACTACCCAAAATGAGTTTAACGATTGATAACATTTGTGATGCATGTCAATTAGGAAAATTGACTAAATCATCATTTAAATTCAAGAAAGTCATATCAACATTACAACCACTCGAGCTACTACATATGGATTTATTCAGAGCAACACAGGTTCAGTCAATAAATCATAGTCGATATGTGCTTGTAATTGTTGATGATTACTCTCGTTATACCTGGGTGATTTTCTTCAAAAACAAAAGTGACACTTTCGTACATTTCAAATCTTTCGTCAAGAGAATTCAAAAATCGAAAGGGCTTACAGTTAAGAATATAAGGAGTGATCATGGCGGAGTATTCGAAAATAATGAATTTGAACATTTTTGTACAAAGAAAGGTATATATCATAATTTTTCGTTTCCTAGAACTCCACAACAAAATGGAGTTGTAGAACGGAAAAACCAGACTTTACAAGAATGTGCAAGAACATTATTAAATGGAACTACTCTACCAAAACATTTTTAGGCAGAAGCTGTTGCAACTGCGTGTTATGTTTTGAATCCATTCGACCTCTCATCAAGAATACATCTTATGAATTATTTAATCAAAGAAAGCCAAATATCTCATACTTCAAAGTTTTCGGTTCTAAGTGCTCTATTTTAAATACGAAAGACCATCTCGGAAAATTTGATCCAAAATCTGATGAAGGTATATTTTTCGGTTATTCAGAACGAAGCAAGGCCTATCGTATATTTAATAAAAGAACCAAAACTATTGAAGAATCTGTTTCTTTCAATGAATTCTATACACCATCCCATAACATATTAGATGATGATGATATTATAGTCACTAAAAATCTGATCATCACAAATGCTGATTCTGACTCAGAAATTATTGAGAATATTCCTCAACCAGTTGTGATACCTTCTCCACCAAGATTACGATCTCCTCCAAGGATACTAAGTGATCATCCGGTTCAAAATGTAATTGGAGAAGTAACATCACAAATTAAAACAAGGAGTCAACTCAACCAAATGGGTCATGTTGCGTTTCTTTCAAATATCGAAGCTAAGAATCCAAAAGAAGCTGATGCTGCTGATTACTGGATCATTGCCATGTAGGAAGAACTAAATTAGCTCAAGCGCAATGATGTCTGGGAACTTGTTCCAAGACCAACTGATCAGTCAGTTATTGGTACAAAATGGGTCTATAAGAATAAGGCCGATGAACAAGGAAATATAACTAGAAATAAAGCAAGATTAGTAGCATAAGGATATAATCAGGAAGAAGGTATCGATTACGAAGAAACTTTTGCACCAACTGCACGACTAGAAGCTATCAGAATCTTATTATCCTTTGCTTGTCATCATAATTTTAAACTTTATCAAATGGATGTCAAAAGTGCTTTTCTAAATGGATTTATCAAAGAGAATGTATATGTCAAACAACATCCCTTGTTCATACATGAAAAATATCCTGATTACGTATACAAACTTAAGAAAGCTTTGTACGGTTTGAAACAAGCACCTCGTGCTTGGCATGAACGATTACGCAACTATCAAACTGATTCAGGATTTCAAATTGGTAAAGTCGATCAGATTTTATTCATTAAACATTCTCGAAAAGATATATTGGTTATCCAGATATATGTAGACGATATTATCTTTGGTTCAACCAATGATAAACTCTGCAAAGAATTTGCAGATATTATGACCAAAGAATTTGAAATGTCTCATATGGGAGAACTATCATATTTTCTTGGTCTTCAAATCAAGCAACTTTCCAACGGTATTTTTATTAATCAAGAAAAATACTATGGAAATCTTATCAAATGCTTTGGTTTAGAAAATACGTCTGGTAAACCTACTCCTATGAGTACAACTACACATCTTGAAAAAGATAAACATGGTAGGAGTGTTGACCAGAAATTATATCGAAGCATGATTGGTTCTCTTCTTTATCTTACTGCAAGTCGTCCAGATATAGCGATGAGTGTTTGTCTATGTGCACGATTTCAAGCAAATCCTAAGGAATCACACTTACGAGCAGTAAAACATATAATTCGTTATCTTAATAATACCAAAGACTTCGGTCTCTTCTACCCAAAAGATTGTCCATTCGAATTAGTATCTTATAGAGATGCTGATTTCGGAGGCTCTCGTACGGATAGAAAGAGTACAAGTGGTACATGCCATTTTATTGGAAAATCACTTGTCTCTTGGTTTAGTAAGAAACAAAATTGTGTTTCACTATTGACATGTGTAGCTATGTATATATCAGCAGCTCTTGCTTGTACTCAAGTACTATACATGCAACAAACACTTCGTGATTTTGATTTTCATTTATCAAATTCTATTATATACTGTGATAAAACCGGTGCGATAAACTTATCAAAAAATCCAGTAAATCATTCTCAAACTAAGCATATTGATATCCATCATCATTTCTTGAGAGACAATATTGAAAAGGAAACATATGTCTCGAATATGTCCAGACTGATCATCAACTAGCGGACATTTTTACTAAGCCTCTACTTGAATCAAGTTTTATTTCTTTACGTAGAGAGCTTGGCTTGATCTCTAGAACTAAACTTGATATGTAAACTCTAAATTTATACACATATGAATTATTAAGTTCTTTTCTTATCTGGTGCTTTTAATTTTCAAAATTTTAGCTATTATGTAGCTACCTCTATTTTTAGGAGGAGAATATGAGCTATTCATCTTTGTATGGTAACTATTCCTTGAATGTTTTCAACCACCACTCTATATATAGACAACTCTGTCATTCATTCTCTTTCTGCATCTCCTCAACTCTGAGTCTATACTTCAAAGTTTTCAATACATCAATATGGCTCACATCTGCGATGAATGTGCACAAAGGTCACACATTTCGGTTACAAGTTCTGAACCTGAGGAATACTATTCTCTTGAAACACCGAAAAGCAGACCAAAATGCACTCATACCCCGTAAATATGCCTACGTCTAAACATGCAAAGAAAGCACTGTTTTGCTCGCCTCGAAGTAGAGAAAAGATAAATGAGATTCATCACTATCAGAAGCATCAAATGGATCTTCAGAGACAACTCCATTACGAGCAAAAACTTACTTCTGATCGTTTATCACTCTTAGAACGCATGGCTTCCTTTTTCCGTGGCACAAACAAACCTAGAGTTTATGAACCTATGTCGCATGCTCCTTCATCTTCAAGGAGTCCTAACTCTTGGGATCGTAACTACAATCGTAAGGAAGGTGCAAAATGGTCGCCATGGACATCTCGAATCAATGAGGTTAAGGAAGAGTCAACCGAGCA
The DNA here is from genome assembly GCA_030737875.1 of Allium sativum. Classification (NCBI taxonomy): domain Eukaryota; kingdom Viridiplantae; phylum Streptophyta; class Magnoliopsida; order Asparagales; family Amaryllidaceae; genus Allium; species Allium sativum. Next base: position 296,142,708 of record CM060912.1, read on the forward strand.
TAATTCGGCAACATCTCATTAGTTTTGTTTTCAAATATATTATGATTATATTTAAGTTTTTCTATGATTTTAACATATATGTACTTCCTTTTTTTGAATGAGTTCAATAAATTTCAGACCGCTTAAAATCAGAAGAAGAGCATAAAGTTAGAAAACCAAAAATTTGGAAAAACCAGTCGACCGGTAGGAATGGACCAGTCGACCGTTTTGCTCTCTGGACAAAAACGGTCGACCGGTTATTTCTCACCAGTCGACCGATTGAGGCCTCTTCTGTTTTTATTTTTCAAACATGATCAGTCGACCGGTCAAATATCAACAGTCGACCGTTTTGGTCTCTGGATGAAAACGGTCGACCGGTAGATATTGACCAGTCGATCGGTTTCGATCTGAAGGGTTTTTATAATCATTTATACGGTCATTTTTTAACCTATCTCTTCATTTTTAACTTTACCTTTTCCCTCTGCAAAAGCTCTAAAACCCTAGGATTTCAAAATTCCAAAACTCTTTCATGGCTCCTCCACAAAAGAAGATGCAGAAAGCTTCCTCCTTTTCTACCGAACTCCAACCAATAGATGTTTCGATTAAGAAATGGCTTTTTGATCTGGTTGCCATCAAGAGATGGAATCAAATGAAGGATTTCAACATACACCCTGGTTCGTTTATCAAATTTCTTGATTTCTCAAACTATCATGTTCAAATATTAGCTAGAAATGCTTATATTAAATCTCTACTTGATTTTTATCGTAGTAATGTTGAAATTAATCACATTATGATCAAGCTTTTCTATGCTAACCTTAATCTTGACAAATACAAACCGGAAAATCGTTCTCAATGTCTATGGTCAGTTGTACGTGGACAACAAGTTTTTATTTTTTGTGAAAGAATGGAAAATGTTCTTGGTTCAGAATTCAATGGAGAAAAAATTTCAAGTAATTTTTGTACTGTTCACGTCCGAAATCAAATAAGTCGTGAATTTATTGAGGATGATAAGGACAACACAAAATCGATTAATTTACGTCCTACGGCTAGAGTTCTTCACCATACCTTAATGCATTCTCTTTTACCTTGGACTGGAAACTTCGACGCTGTTTATAAAGAAAATTTCAAAACTTTATATGAAATTTATGTGGGGATTCGCATAAACTGGATTGAAATGATTTCGATGAAATCTTACAAGTCAATGAGTTGAATAAGCCGCATCTTTTCTATAATGAATATATTATGCGACTCTTACTTGATTGTGGAATCAATCCTCCTCAGTCAACCATTTCAAAGCCAAAATGCAAAATTAAAGCTTCAATCAAGCGAATGAAAATTCTTGAACCTTATTTTAATATCATTGCTTTCGAACAATGGAAGGAACAAGGACAAAAAAGAGCCTCGTCTCAACCTTCTCGTCCAAAAGCCAAAGAGGCAAAACTTCTACGCTCGACTTTCTCCATAAAAGAAAGTTTTGAAACCATTGCTCAAAATCAATTTCTACTTGAAGATTGACTTAAGCATATGGACACAAAAATGGATAAGCGTTTTAACAAACTTAAGTCGTTCTTCGCGTCCATGTGGGAGGAAATATCTTGTGGAACATCGACCCCGGCAAACGTCCAGCTCCTCCATCCTTTACTTGGACATCTTCAGAGGAGGGCACTAACCCTGACACTAGTCACGGACGAGGTCGAGGTAAATCTCAAATGGTTGAAGTTGAAGAAGAGGAAGAAGAAGGCGAGGAAACGTGATCCGAGTAGTTAGCTTATTTAATCGTTTTATGAACTAATGCTCTTATTATTTCCAGACTTAATCCGACACTTGTACCTAAATGGTGTCGTTGCTTTTTTATTTCGAACTCAGACCTATGTATGCTTGTACTCTGTGCTCTATGTTATGTGCTTATTTAGTCCTTTTTTTCGATGACAAAGGGGGAGAAATATGATACTAACTTTATATATATAAGGAAAAGTTGTACTAACATTGTGTATGCAGGAATAACAGTTATTATACAGGCAAAAAATTTAGGGGGAGATTATATATAGGGGGAGAATCAGAAATATATTGTCATCAATCCAAAGGGGAAGAATGTTGAGTCAAGGAATTTTGATGTATGCCAAAGTAATGCGCGATGATCGACAAAAAGGCGACGTTCATTGATAAGAAGCTTCAAATGGTATTATTCATTAGAAATTGATTATTTGGTATGATAATAGTGTTCATTATTGTTAAAATCTATCCTTAAATAATCAATGTTTATATATATACACTTATGTATATGTATGCACATAAATTGTGCAAACCGAGCTATACCGGTCGACTGCCCAAAACAGACAGATCGACCGTTTTTACCTAGTTTGCACAATGAACATGCACACATATACATATAACGTATATAAATTTAAATTCCTGTCTACTGGTCCATTTTGACCTGTCGGCCGTTCTTAAACAGAAGCAACTATTTGAATAGTCACTTCCATTCCTCCAAGGGTTTCTTTTCCTTCCTTTCATCAATGATCATATCTATTGATTGTAACTCTTTACCAAAGGTTACAACTATTTATCTCCTATATAAACACTTTGAAATCATCAATTCAAATCACCAATTCTTTCTATCTATTCTCTATATTGTTGATATCATTCTTGAACTCTCAAGCACTCAAACGCTCATATTCTTCACAATATCATTCTTGAATCCTAGAATTTATATATTATTCTTTTGATTCAAAGACGATATCATCTTCCAAATCTTCACAAACACAAATTCTATTTGAGGATAAGATTATAGGAAGGTTGTACAAGAATTGACAAATTCGTGTTATTGAGAACACACATTGTCAAATTACAAGTCTACTCGTCTTGTTTGAAGTCCTCCGTGTTGTTAGAGGCAAGCATTGATGTCTCCGTGTTGTAAGAGGCAAGTTGTGAAGTCCTCGTGTTGATAGAGGCGTGAAATCCCGTTTGGCTGCTCGGGTGTTGTGAACCTGTTTCCTTCGGGTTAAGTGAGGTTGTTGATTAGTGAAATTCCAGATAGAAGTCTGGGACTGGACGTAGGACGGTGCTCTGAATCAGTATAAAAATCTCTGGTGTGATTTTTCCTTTACTGCATTTACTCATCTGTGATATCTTATTCTACTTTATATTTATTTGCATAACTATTGTATTAGACAAGTAGTTGTGTGTTATTCCATATTACACGAACCGAGTGTACTATATTATACTTGGCAAGTACACGCACACATTTTCATGAATCTTGTCTTTGGTCTCCCAAGTTGCATCCTCTAGGTTGTCTCCCTTTTGAACTTTCACCAACTTGACTTCTCTATTGCACAACTTCTTAAATTCTGATCTAAGAATACGTGTAGGAACTCGTCTAATTATCGCCTCCCGTTCCACCTCTACTTCCTCCGATATACTCGGCTCAACTACTTCTGTAGTATCATGCAATCACTTTCACAAATGAGAAACGTGGAAAACAACACGGATGCCGGATAGTCTTTCTGGTAGCTTCACTCTATAGGCCATTTGTCCAATCCTTTCTGTTATGGGAAATGGCCCTATAAATCTTCGTGCCAATTTCCCTATAGATCCAAAGCGAACCATATTTCTTAATGGTGATACCTAAATGAAAACCATGTCTCCCATCTCATATGCAATGTCAGTCCTTCTCTTGTTTGCGTAGGACTTCTGCCTGTCCTGAGTTGTCTTCATTCGCCGTCTAATAGATTAACCTTTTCAGAAGTATCTCTAACCATATCTTGTCCAAGTAGAAGTCTTTCTGTAGACTCCCACCAATAAGTCGGTGATCTACAGGGTCGTCCGTATAATGCTTCAAAGGGTGCCATGCCAATACTAGCTTAATAACTGTTGTTATAGGTGAACTCTACTAAAGGAAGATGCTCTTCCCAAGTCCCTACGAAGTCTAGGATACACAGTCTTAAACGATCCACAAGAACTCTGTTCACCCTTTTCGTCTGTCCATTAGTCTGAGGGTGATAAGCGGTGCTCAAACACAACTGTGTACCTAATGCTTCTTGCAAGCTCCTCCAAAATTCACCGGTGAAATGGGGTCACGATCACTTACGATACTAGAAGGTACTCCATGAAGACGGACTATCTCGTGAAGTAAACTGATGCGAACCATGTTGTCGTCCTCTTACTCTTAACTGGAATGAAATAAGCGCTCTTAGTATGTCTGTCTACTACAACCCAAATACTGGTGTTGCCCTTCCTTGATGTAGGCAAACCATCCATGAAATCCATAGAGACGCTCTCCCACTTACATTGTGGGACCTCCAAAGGATGAAGTAAACCACCAGGCTTCTTTTGCTCAGCTGACAAATCAAACATTGAGAAACAAACACCGCCACATCTTTCTTAATCCCAGCCCAAAAGAAAACCCTCTTCATATCTCTATACATCTTATCACCGCCTGGATGAATAGTCGTTTTAGAATGATGGACTTTCTCTAGGACTGTCTTCAGCAAACTCCCAACTTGGGGAACACAAAGCCTTCCATCTCATTGCAACCACCCTCTATCATCTATGGAATATCTACTGAGGTGACTAGAAGTCTCCCCTTTACTGAGCCTATCCAAGATGTCTTAAATCTATGGATCCTCTCGCTACAAAGCTCCTATCTAATCCATAAGAGTAGGTCGCACCTCCAGTGATGCAAATAAACCAAGCAAAAACTCAGTGGCGGGTTTACAGTCAAAAGTTGATATAAACTTTAAGCTTTTCCTTTCCAAAAACAAAGGACCTAAGGCCATCCTCTGCCTACTCAGTGCATCTGCCACCACATTACCCTTGCTAGGGGTATAAGCAATCTCGAAGTCATAAGATGCTAGGAACTCCATCCACCTTTGTTGCCTTAAATTAAGATCGTTCTGCAAGAACAAGAACTTGGGAGTTTTGTGATCGGTGTACAACTCGAACTTCTCTCCAAGCAAATAACGGCGCTAAGTCTTAAGTGTGAATACTATGGCAGCTAGCTCAGTCATGGGTAGGGTAGTTCTTCTCATGAAACCTTAACTGTCTACCTCCATAATATACTACCCTTCCCTCTTGCATCGGAACCGCACCAAGCCCTGCACTACATGCATCAGTGTATACTATAGACATTTTGTTCTCATCTGGCATGGTCAAGACTGGGGTTGTTGTCAAAGCCCTCTTCAATCATTGGAAAGCAACATCACAATCTATATCCCACGAAAACGTCAGATTCTTTTTCGTCAGCCTGGTCAGTGGGGCAGATATCTTTGCGAAGTCCTTAATGATCTTCCTATAATATCCTGCCTGTAACACCCTAGAATTTAAACTAAGTTTGATTTGGATTTTTGTTATATAATTTTGGATTTTCTGAATATGAATTGATTTTTATAAGGTTTGAATATGAATTTTTATTATGAATAAGTATCTTATTTTATTTTATATGATTTTGCATAAGAAAACTTATTTTAAAGTTATATTTAATTCATAAGATGTTATGTTTAAGTAATGATATTTTCTGATTATGATAATATTAATATAAATTTGGTAAAGGATAATTTATTTTTAAGATTTTACAAGAATGATTTTTTATTTTGATAAATTATAATGGTGTTAATAAATTTTATAAGAATTATTAAGCATTTATTTTAAACCATTATATATGTATATATATTTGATAAGTAATATAGATAAGTATTTTGAATTATTAATAGTTATAAATATTTTTATAAACCTTAAGTAATATATTGGTTACACTTATATGTATTGGGAAAGTGGCTACATTTATAAGTGTTATAATTATATTATTAATTTAAAAAATAAATTAAGGCTTGGTGTCCTCTTACTTGTCATGGTGCATGGAGAGATTCATATCATGAAGACAAGTAGCCATACATGTGTAATTTTGCATTTAATTAGCATCATGAATTGATCCATGTATCCATGAGAAAATTTAATATTTTACCCTTGTAATTCCCTATATAAGGAGTTCCTAAATTCTATTTTACTTTACACTTCACCCATAAACGATTTCAGATGCAGTAGCTTCCTCCAGTTCCTTTTTTTCTTCACTTTGCAAATTCCAGTAAATGAAAATTTACCTCTCTTTTCAATTAAAAATACAAATCTCCAAATCCATTCACATTTAACCCGAATGATTAACATGAATGTTGTTTAGATCGTTGTTTCCAATTTTTAAAAATTGATGGGTCGAAACTTCGTTGGCAAACAAGAGAGTTATCTCCGATTTATAGAGAATGGAAGAAATGAATTCGAAATTTCAAAAAATAATATCTCTCAATCCAAGGAGAATCGATCGATGCCGTCTTCGCCGTTGACATTATATCGAGACTAAACTATTGGACTACCAGAATTTTAAGCCAGGCGGGTAGACTAACTTTTATTAAATCCGTTGTTTTCTTTATGCAAGTTTACTGGTTGAGAACTTTCATTCTCCTTAATAAGTTGATCACTATGATTCGATCAGCATTTATGAAGTTCTTACAGAAAGGCAAGATAAATGGTGGATACATGGCTCCTATTTCCTTCAAGGCAATTGACAAGCCTATAAGAAAAGGAGGACTAGGAAAAGTGAACAAGTTAACGTGGAATAAAGCATCATTTATTAAACAAATTGATAGTTTGGTTAGCAGAAGTGTTAACCTTTGGGTGGAATGGTTATGGAAGAATGTTATCAAAGCAAAGAATTTCTGGACGATGCTTCAACCGCAGAAATTAAGTTGGACTTGGAGGAGTATATTTGGACTAAGATAATTGATTCTTCCTTTCTTCAAATACAAAGTGACAACTTCTCCTCTAATTGACTTTTGGCAAGATCCGCGATTGAAGAAAGGCTACATACTTTGTAGAGATTTAAGTAATATTGAAACTGAAGTTACTAGAATAAGAAGGCACTCAACTGTTAATCAATACATTCACGATAAAGTTATATGTATTCCTGAAACCTCCGTATCTAGAATTAATCACTTATGGAAAAATGCGCAAGCTTAAGGTACATTGTGCTGCTGAATTTTGTACTCAATGGGGAAAACAAGACAAGTCATTACAAATTAAATGTATGCATTCTACTCTCTCTGGTTATGATTCGATGAGCAAATGTAAATGGAGTAGAAGAGTATGGTTTAATGATAATTGGCAAAGAGAGAATATGTTGCCTTGGAAGATCATTAAAAAAGCAATACTGAATAAAGACAAGTTACATGTAGAGGCATGCAAAATGATCTATGTGTGATGTGTGGTATATATAATGAAAGTTTGGAGCATCTGTATTTTGAATGCAAAAACTCATTTACTATATGGGAGGAGCTCATGCACATCATTGGTTATAGAGATGTTTGCCGTAGTAGTATTACCGAATGGAGAAGGTTGGAAAAGCATACTAGCAGGAAGAGAAGTAAAGGGATATTACTATGTTTCGCTCTTAAGAAACTTGTTTTAACAGTTTGGAGGGAAAGAGATATTCGAATTTTCAAACTAGAGGATGCTAAATATAATGATTAGTTCAAGAAATTTGTGAAATTGGATTTGCGGGAGGGGTTGAAGTAGCTTGGCTTTACTTTTGATCTAGGCATCATGAATTTACTGCTTCAACTATTCATGTAATTATATGTTGTATTTGTTGTTTTCTTCGTACTTGATGCGCCTTACTTCTATGTACTCTTGTGTGTGTTGTATTTTTTTTTCCTTTTTTCTCCGGTGCATTATTAAAGTGGTAAGGGTCCACTCAACCCTGTCGGCCTTGCCAAAAAAACCCAAACATTGAATTAGATTGACAATTCCATAACATTAGAGGTTTGAGATATTTTATATGTTTTGTTTTCATGAATCCCAAACCCTTATATGCATTATTAATCTAGATTTATACTAATAAACTATATAAATTAGGTAAACTTTAAGAATCCCACACACCGACCAATATAGAGACAAAATTTGGAATTAAACAAGATTTGGATTGTAGCTATGCACACTTATTCTCTAATTCTTCTTTCTTTTAAAGTTATAGATGTTAGATCTAGTAATTCCAGGATAAAAATAAATGTAATAAAATTAGAGGAGAGAAAAGAAGAAGAACTAAACTCTACCTTAATTGGATACCAGCACAGACAGAAATAAAGAAGAAGAGAATGAAGGTGAAAAGCCTCAAAATTTGTGATTGCAAAAGGGAATGGCTAAGGCACTAGTTATAGGTGTCAAAGTATGTAGGAACCATTGGATTTAAATTATAAAATCCAAGCCATTCGTTTGACACCTAAACCTAAAATATCATAAAAAACTTAGCCTCCACCCACCCATCAGGCTCAAGGCGATCGACCTGACCCCTAGAAGGGGGTCGACCCCTTTCCTGATGGAGTGGTCAACCCCCTTCTGCACTGGGTAGCATGAATTTATTTCATGTACTAATTTTATTTGTTAACTAATGTTGATTAACTCGTTTCATTTCTTTTGAATTGTGTCCCTTTATATGTATATATATATATATATGTATATGTAAATATATATGTATACACAAATAACTTTGAATATGAATATAGATTATTCCTGTATCACATTGTTATTCATTTTATTCTGTGTTTATGTGACTAATTTCGGATTCAAATCTGTACGTTGATTATTTACTATTATTTTATATTAAAATTTATTGTTAGCATATCTTCACATGGACTTCATTTTCAACAAATGAAATATGAAAAAGGACTCGAATCTCTCTATGAACATAATGGTAATATTTTCTTAGCTTAATTTTTATGTATAAAGTATTTTTATTTTCAATTGATAATCATTATTATTTAAGTTATCTATGTTTGGTTACGGTATATTTTAAAGGGTGTTACACGTTTTGTTGTTGTTCAAACGTGTCCGACTGTCGTCTCTTGATATTTGGGCTCAACACTGGGTTTTCCAATTATCATTGTGGATTATTTGACCAATAATTGCTAGCCATACTTATATTAGTGTTCTGAAGTAAACCACCAAAAGGTCGGGTAAAAACATTAGAAAATTTGGTAACTCTAAAAGTCTCTTATTTTAAATAATCTATTTAATGCTTTAATTGACTTTAATTTCCCTCACAATATCTATTTATGCTACGCTTATCTTTATAAACAAAGTCTATACATATTGTCTGGTTATGTGTAACAATCCGAAATTTTGACAATAAACTAGTTATTTAATTAGATTTCAAAAACATGAATTTCTACAAATGATGGAATTTGACCATGAAACTGTAACTGATGCATTGGTCTTGGAATTCTAGTCAATTTTCATGTTTGCAGTTTCGCGAATGAAGCTCGTATGAAAAAGTTAAGGATGAAATACGAAAAATGGATGGAAATTAATAAACATAATAATTAAAATATATCTTCCCTTATATGACCAACCCTCACTGGGTATTTCGGCCAGAGGGTGGTCGACCACCCTTAGGGGGGCGTCGACCGTTTCGGGCCTGTAGCGCCCAGTGACGGCTAGATTTTATGGGGGGAATTTCGGTATATCATATAAAATAAACAGATGGATGTTTATTTGAATAAATCTAATGGTTCATGGCCAATTCCACTCCTATAAATAAAGGGGTAAGGCCTCACTATTTATGTCAACCATTGTATCTATTGTACTTAATTTTTCTAATGCTATTTATGTTATTATGCAAAAGTGTAGTGTATTTGTCCCTAAATAATGCAAGAGATTAGGTAGCTTACTGACTCAGTTGACCTCATTTTTAATGCAATTATGCTTGTGCCATGCATCCTAATTTATGAAAAATCCTAATAACAACGTATAATTCTATATGCTTGCTACAAACATCATTTATATGCAACAATGGTATGATAATAATCCATTATATCCACCATGGAAATAAAGTAAAAATACATACACATTCATATGCATGTGCTTAGTATCCTAATTTTGTCGATCATTAATAGCTCCTTGTGTGTGAATATGCATCCATGGATCCACTAGCGAACACTCGAAATCACCTTTGTACATTGTACATAACATGTTCTATTCACATGTCTTCAATTAATCCTATCATTCATAGGTTAAATCCCAAGGTCTATTAATTTAAAGCATACATAAGACAAAACCTATTCTAACCTAATGATGGAAAATTCAAAGCGTGCCATTATAAAGGAATGGATAGGAAATGTGGATCTTTCCTTCTACTTCCTCTGTTGCACCCTTAACATTGTCTCCCATTTGAACCTTTACTATCTTTACTTCTTTGTTCCTCAAATGTTTAGTCCTATGATGCAATCTCCGAGTAGGTAAAGATGCACCATGCTCGATCTCCATCTCCTTGAGCTGATTGGGCTTAAATACCTCAATTGAACCATGTAGGAACTTCCTCAAGTGCGAGACATGAATTATGTCGTGTACTCCTGCTAGTCTCTTTGGAAGTCTTACCCTATATATCATCCTCCCTACTCTATCCACAAAAGGCTTCCTATGAATCTAGGAGAGAGCTTACCAACTGATCCAAACCTACCACATTCCTATGTGGTAATTCCTTCACAAAAACCAAATATCCAACTTCAAATTCCTAATAAGTCCTCCTCCTATCGACATAATATTTTTACTAGTCTTGGGCGGTCTTCATCCTTTTCCTTATTGGATTGGTCTTCTCTCAGGTCTCTCTCATCATATACGATCTAGGTAGCAAATCTATCGGTCATCTCCCACCAGCATAAGAGTGATCTACAAGGTCATCTATAAAGTTTCTCGAAAGGAGCTATCCCTATACTCATCTATAAGCTATTATTATAAGCGGATTTTACCAAGTGTAGATGCTCCTACCATGTCCTTCTAAAGTCTAGGATACACAACATTAAAAAACCCTCAACACTTCTCAGTCTATCCATTAGCAAGAAGGTGATAAGCCATACTTATCCTATGTTGAGTTCCTAGTGCATCTTGCAAACTCTTCCAAAACTCACTAGGGTGGATAAGGTCCTAGTCAGTTACATGCTGGTAGGAGTGCCATGGAGTCGAACGATCTCTCTGATGTACACTATAGTTAACCAAAAAGTAGTCCTCTTGTTTTTTTACTAGAATGAAGTGGGCACTCTTCATTAATCTAACTACCACTATCGCAATTTTGGTATTACCCTTCCATGATCTATCTCAAAGATAATGCGAGGCCCGTAGTATTGCCCGTACAAGATATAGTTTTGAGGGAATGGAGAGTGCTTAGCAAGCAAGTGGGTGAGATGTAAGAGAAGGGATTTTTCAAGTGGAGTATCCCCCAATAGGGAGCAACAATCACTTTTGCTACAAAGGCAAATGGTTCTATCCGACTTTATGTGGACTATAAGGAATTAAACAAGCTCATGAAGAAGAATCTCTACCCATTCCCTCAGATTAATGATTTGTATGACCAGTTGGTTATTGTATCCCTTTTCTCTCAGCTGGATTTAGCCGTTGGTTTCCATGTACTCAGGGTGGCCAAGGATAGTACAAAAAAGATGGATTTTCGAATCCCAAACAGATTCTTCGCGTTGCTGGTTATGCCTTTTGAGCTAACCAACACATCAACATATTTTCATCAGCGTAGTTTTCATGATTGTTCTAAATAAGTTTTTAGTTGTCTTTATGGATGATATATTAATATTCTCAAGGAGCGAGGATGAGCATGCCTTACATTTGGGGCACATTCTCCGCACTCTCAGAGCACATCAGCTTAAGGCGAATTTTCCGAAATTGCCATTTCTAGTGGTTGGAATTGTTTGGGCACATGGTCTCTAAAGACGGGTTAGTTATAGATCACATAAAGATAGTGGTAGTACAAGATTGGAAAACTCCTAAGAACGTGATAGAGTGAGGAGATTTCTAGGTCTGGTGGATTATTATAGAAAGTTCATTAAATATTTTCAGTGGATTTCGGCGACGCTTACCCACCTCCCCAAGAATAATTTGGTATTCTCATAGGACGTAGAATGTGCGGATTCCTTCATGAGACTCGAGAAGGATCTTGCTAATGCACCGTTTTTTATGCTTCCAGATGGTTCTAAGAAGTTCACGGTATACATCGATGCATGTGGGATTGGCTTAGGTGTGATTTTGATCTAGGAGTGTGGCGTTGTGCATTACAAGAGCAGGCGGTCGAGGGTTCATGATAAGAATTACCCTAACCATGATCTGGAATTATCCATGATAGTTTATGCACTCAATTCATGGAGACATTATCTAGAGATATTTTTGAGCTCTATATGAATCGTAACTCTCTAAAGTATTTATTCTCGTACAGGGATCTTAATTTGTGATGGCAACATTGGATGGAGTTCTTGGTATCATATGACTTTGAGATCCCACACACCCCTAGCAAGGGGAATGTAGTTGTCGATGCCTTGAGTAGGAGGTCATCATTGAGTCCTTTATTCATGAAGTGGCAGAGTTTGGAGTATATTTTTACTTTTGATTTTAGACCCTCTACGGACTATACCCTAGGATTGTCAGCATTTTTTAAGGTTCATTGTATATTGTTAGAGTAGATTGGATTGAGACAGCTAGAGGATCTTGAGCTAGTGGATAATTTAATAAAATAAGAGACCTTTTGACATCTCCTTTGGTATTCTGTTGATTGCATAGGTTGGTTATGCAGTGATGAAAGACTTTGTGTCCCCTCACACTAGTGACTTGATGAGTGCCGTTTTAGTTGAGGGATATCACACTCGGATGACTTTCATCTGAGCAGTGTTCGGATGTATCGGTACATGAACAGAGTTTTCTACTGGACTAATATGAAGAAAGATGTGGCTATGATTGTGGCGAAGAGTATGGTCTAACAGAAAGTGAAGGCAGAGCAAAGAAAATCTGGTGGATTGCTCCAGCCATTAGACATGCCACTATGGAAGTAGGAAAGTGCATCCATAGACTTCATTGATGGGTTACCTAGATCAAAGAAAGGAAATACCTATCTCTAGGTTATATTTGAATGATTGATGAAGAGTTCCCACTTTATCCGATCAAGAGTAAGAAGTCAACACCTTGGTTAGCTTCTTTGGATATGCGAGAGATAGTTTAACTCCACGATGTTCCTACCAGCATAGTGAGAGACAGTGATTCTATTTTTACTAGTGAGTTTTGGAGGTGTTTGCATGAGGCATTAGCGACACATTACAGATTAAATATAGCTTGTCACCCTCAGACTAATCGACAGACTAAGAGTGTAAACATGATTTTATAGGATTTATTAGGATTGTGTATCCTAGACTTCAGAAGGACATGCGAGGAGCATCTACCTTTGGTAGAATTAACATGTAATAATTGTTTCCAGCTAAGCATTGATATGGTTCCCTACGAGGCATTGTATGGATGACCTTGCAAATCTCCCTTATGTTGGTGGGAGACGACTGACAGAATGCTGCTTGGGCCAGACAAGGTAAGAGAGACTCTCGAGAAGATCGATCTAATAAGGAAAAGAATGAAGGTAGCCCAAGACTGGTAGAAATCCTATGTCGATAGGAGGAGGATTGATTTAGAGTTTGAGGTCAAGGATCTTGTTTTCACGAAGGTATTGCCGCTTAGGAATGATGTGAGGTTTGGTTCTATAGGCAAGTTGGCTCTTATATTCATAGGACCATTCAGTATTGTGGATATAGTTTGGCAGATGGAATATAAAATTCGATTACTCGAAATACTTTGCAGAGTACATGACATATTTCATGTTCTGAACTTGCGAAAGTGATTACATGATTCAATAGTGGGGTTTAGCCTAGTCTACTATAGTATATGGAAAATGAGAGAGAGGTAGTTGTCTATCGCGTGCCTACATAGATTCTAGACCACAAGCTCAAAAAGCTCATAAATAAGGAGGTGAGATTGGTAAAAGTTTAGTGGGAAGAAGATGCAAATGTGTCTATTTGGGAATCTGAAGAAAAAAATGCACATTTCCTATCCATTTCTTTTTTATGGTATGCTTTGAATTTCTCCATCGTTAGCTTTGAATAGGTTCTACCTTTCATATCCTTTAAATTAGTAAATCTCAGGGTATAGCCTACGGATGATAGGACTTGGTTGAAATATGTTGTTAGAACATGTTATGCTTGGTATAAACAAAGTGCTTGCAAGTGTTTACATGTGGATGCATATAAACGCGCTAGACACTATTAATGATCAGCAAATAGGAGACTGAGCATGTGCATATAGTTATGTATGCATTTTACTTTGTTTCTGTGGTAGATATAATGGATGATTTACAAATGATTATTGCGTATAAATGATGTTGGAAGCACACATGTAAAACTATTTGTTATAGTTAGGATTTTGCATATGTTTGGATACATTGCACAAGCCTAATTACATAAAAGGAGGTCAATTGAATTAGTAGGCCGCTAAATCTTTTGCATTAGTTAGGGACATATACACAACGCCTTTGCATAACTACATTAGTCACATTAGAAAACTTAAGGATAAAAGATGCTAAGGGATGATGTTTGAGTAGATGGTTGCAGATATCTGTATGAAAATACTAATCTTATTCTTCTATCCTTGGAGATTTCGAGGATGAAATCCTTTAAGGATAGGAGAATGTTACAACCCGGATTTTTAAGACACAGTAATTAATTAATGAAAATAATAAATTGTGAAGTTGTTAGAATTTGGCAATAGAACGTGTGGAAATTTTCTAGTCAATTTACATATTCAATTTTTGAGAAATAGACTTAAAACGAAGAAGTTATGGCTAAATGAAAATCTGAAGAAAAACAAGAACAAAAAGGAAAGAAGAAAAATATACTCAATGTGGGTCGTCCCACTTGGGCATATGGGCGTAAGTCGCCCCTAGGTCGAAACACTAGTGGATGAACGTTTTTATACATAATATTGATTAATTATCTTGTTTTAAGTAATTAAAATTTAAAACTTTGCCGAAATGGCTTTTTCCTATCAGCCACGTGACGTGGCTGACCTAGATTTAAAACATAAATCCAATGGTTTAAGATCCTTAACCTAATATATAAATAGGTCGCTTAGACCTCACTCATTCCTCATATAACTATCCCTTCCCTACTAAAGTTCCCTCTTGAGATGGACGTCACCTAAATTTTTTAGAGGAAAAGATATATAAAAATAAATATTTATGTATAGACATATTATACCCTTTTGGAGGTGGAATCTACAAGGGCCATGGAGGAACGCCTTGACCATAATGAGTTTTGCAATTATTTAGATTTTTGATGATTTAGAGTAAATAAGCTTTTTAATAGTTGTTTAGTTTTCTTATAGTTTTTATTCTCTAAAGTTTTCTTATAGTTTTTGTTTATTTTCTATAAATTAATAGTTTTTTATAAGTTTCTTTCTATAAGATATTTCTAGAGGTTTTCAATCCCATTCTTGCTTTTATCCATATTTAAATATTGTAAGATATCTTCTCAATCTTCTTCACCCTTTCCGCGTTTGATGGTTATTTTACAATTTTCGTATTTATTTATGTTTGTCCAAAAATGTGCCAAAATATGTAAATACTAGAATAATGAGGATTGATTTATGCAACTGATTTGATCCTACAACTGAAGTAATAATTTTATTTTGCGTGCATGAAAAATAGAATTAAATTAAAATTTTGCAAATGTGTATTAAAGGGTTAAGGTTAAATTTACAAGTAATGAACATAAAATATAGAACTATAATTTAAAAAAGGGATTGGAATAAAATAAGCAAACTTAAGTAGGATTTGCTACTTAATCATGACACAAATTATTATTGAAAATGACTGAACATGTTTTCATAAGTAATATTATGATATATTTTATAGACACACAAAGAATCATAACTAACAAATTTGACTTAGTTGCAGATATAATTATAACATGCGATTATAATTAGATGATTATTAAAAATAAACTTAAAACTGATGTTAAGATTAATAAGCATATGTTAGTAGTGGTTTGTTCCGACAGCATGGGGCTGATTGGGGAAAATAAGTGGCCAATGAGTAAGCCCTTGATCATGAGGAATCTAGGCAAGGGCGAAAATTAGTATATTTATTTGCTAAGACCCGTACCAGCAACATTCCCTTTCAAGTTAATCAATGAAGGTCTCAAAAAACGATGGATGGTGGAGGCTGGGCGTGCTATGCTAATTGGGATAAATAAAGGGTCATCAAAGATAGAATCGTGTGTAGTTGCGTTTAGATGGTGCAATGGGCATGCATTTGCATGGAAGATGGAAAATAAGTCACTATCACATCCAACAACACTTAGTTATGTATTTACTGATGGCTCGCTTCGGATAAAGTTTGAGGCCCATAATGACATAAGTTACCATGGAAGATGGTAAATTGGCAGGTTATGTAATAACCCGGGAAATGTGAACCAATTTAAAATTTTTAAAATTGGTTATTGTCAAAGAATTTAAATAATTGAAATAGCATATTTCAATATAATAATGAATTGGGAATAGTGAGGCAGTTTGAAAATTTGAATACAAACTTTGTCTGACTGTACCGTGTGGAAAATATAACAGATTTTAGTGAAACCAAAAATATTTAAATCTGTTTATGAATACCTTTCTAACGAATCTGAAAAATCGAAGTTTCATAACAGGAATCAAAAGTTATGGCTAAATGAATTTTCAGAAAGGTCGCTATATAGAATATATAGCCCTTGAAAATAGATATTTTGCATACGACCTCGGAATTCGACGAAACCACTTTTGTTGGATCCGGGATGTCAAACTATTGCTAGGTTTCAAATTTCATAATTTTTGAAGCTAGTATGTGAGCGGGGCAAAGAAAATGTGATTGGTCAATTTTTGTTAAAATGGGTCAACCTGAAAATAGACATTTTGCATACGATCTCAGAATTCGACGAAACTGTTTTTGTTGGGACCGTATCGTCAATACAAAGCTAGATTTATTTTTCTAGAATTTTTTGATTCAGTTTGTGGCCCTGGCAAATTAAAATGTACGTTCAAATTGAATATTAAATGTTTTATACTCTAATTTGAAAAATAACTGACTGTAACAGTCGAATTGGCCAACGAAACATACCCCATTATGTCCAGAATGGGGTATTTAGCTAGGGCGACAGTCGTTGTGTAACAACCCTGAATTTTGGGGGTAAATTTAAAAATTTATTTTAAGTGATTTTAATGAGTTTTCGATATTTAAAATAATTTATTTAAAATAAAAATGATTGAAAGTTGATTCAAATCAAAGTTAGAATGAATAATTTAATTTTAATTATAAAAAGAGTTAGAAATAGCGCTGTAGTTTGAAAAGTCAAACTTGAACTTTGACTGACCGTACATGATGCAAAATTTAACGGATTTTAGTGAAACCAAAAATATTACAATCTATTTAAAAATATCTTTCAAACGAATCCGAAAAATTGAAATTTCATAGCGGAAATCAAAAGTTATGGCCAATTCAATTTTAGAAAGGTCGCTAGGTAATTTACATAGGTCAAAATTGCTACTTTTTGCATGCAAAGGAATTTGGATTCGAAACTAATTCCATTGAGTTCAGAATGATGTTTCTACACTGGAAAACAGTAAACACTTATATATTTCGAGTTTCGAAAATTATTTGTTTAAAAATGTATTTTTAATATTAAATATACTGGCCTTAAAAATAGTCATTTTTCAAACGACCTCTGTTTTCGACGAAACTACTTTTGTTGGAACCGGAATGTCAAATTATTGCTAGGTTTCAATTTTCAGAATTTTTCGAATTAATATGTGAGCATGGGAAAAGAAAATGTGTTTTGACTATTTCAGTTAAATTTAAACGCCTTAAAAATAGCCATTTTTCAAATAGTCTCAGAATTCGACGAAAATAATTTTGTTGGGTTCGTATCGTCAAAACAAAGATAAAAATGATTTTTCGGTAATTTTTAGAATTAATATATAATTATAATTGATTTTTTTAGTGTAAACGGACAATTTTTGACTTTAAAAATTCATACGAGCTCAGAATTGAACGAAATTAATTTTTCTAGGTCCGCAGCGTCAAAACATAGCTAAATATATTTTTCGGGAATTTTTGAAGTTAATTTGTGACCCCGGTGAATTTTCATGTACGGTTGAATAAAAAATTAAAGGATTTATATTAAAAATAAATTAAAAAACGCATTAGACATCCGAATTGGGCCTCGAAATAGGTCCCATCGCGTTCAGAAGGCGTCAAAACCTTAAGAACGACAGTAAGCTTGCCTAATTCTGAGTTCGAGCCAAAATGGGCCTTTTAGTAAATAAAATAATATTAAATATACCCCCTTTCACAGAAATCGAGACTCCTTCTTCTCAAATTGCATGTACGCTGAAACCCATCAGCCGCCTTCCCCTTGCCACCTTCTCTCCTCCTTATCTCCTAATCCACTCACTTTTAGACTCAGCCGTAGTTAAACTTTTTGTAGCTCTCCTCAATCTCTTCGATTCTAGATAAGTTTCACATCAAACCGTTGCCCGTAGCTCTCGAATCACCTCCCCAAACCCGCTGACTTCATGGACCCGCCGCCACCAGCACAGGCCGCCGCACCCCCTAGGTTCCCGGCGTGGATGCGCCTCTCATAGCTCTCCAATCTCCCGCAAACCGTTCGCAAAACCATCAACTACAGCTCCCGAAATTTGGATTCAAAGTTTTGAACATTTATGAAAATTTAAGGTATGAATATTTCAGATTTTGCGACGCTTTTAAGCGTTACAGCGACAGTTGATAAAAGTCAGTTCTGATTTATTTGTATGAACTTCGAATTGAAAGCTTTCAGATCCGTAACTGCCGTGACATTGAACACGAGATCTGATTGAATCCGAACCTTCCTTTCAAATCCGAGTTAGGTGAGAATTTATTTTTATTTTTATTTAATTAATTTAATTATTATTATTATTATGGCGTTATGTGAAATTGAAAGTCAAACACAATTGAATTTGCGATGAAATGATACCATGGGATGGATTCAAATTGTTGTGATGCTGTGATTGTAGATCCATTATTTTTATTCATATATCTGTTAATTATAAACATAGATCGGTAGGAAAAATTAGATTTTTCCTCGTTTAAATTTGTTGAAGTATACCTTATGGATATGAATCATATATAAATCTATCATCATATACGTCGTTATGCAATTCACATTATTTTAACGTGAATTAAAGTAGGAAATTCGCATCGTCGTGAAATTTACATCGTTATGCAATTTATATTAATTTTATAATGTTAAATTAAAGTAGATTTTGCATTATGTTAAAAATTACATTTTTCTTTGTAATTAACAAGTGAATTTCATCGTATGTCAAAATTTACATTTTTATATGTAAATTATAAAGTGAATTAATGTCGTATGTTAAAAATTACATTTTTCTTTGTAATTAACAAGTGAATTTCATCGTATGTCAAAATGTACATTTTTATATGTAAATTATAAAGTGAATTAATGTCGTATGTTAAAAATTATATTTTTCCTTGTAATTAACAAGTGAATTTCATCGTATGTCAAAATTTACATTTTTATATGTAAATTATAAAGTGAATTAATTTCGTATGTTAAAAATTACATTTTTCTTTGTAATTAACAAGTGAATTTCACCGTATGTCAAAATTTACATTTTTATATGTAACTTATAAAGTGAATTAATGTCGTATGTTAAAAATTACATTTTTCTTTGTAATTAACAAGTGAATTTCATCGTATGTCAAAATTTACATTTTTATATGTAAATTGTAAAGTGAATTAATGTCGTATGTTAAAAATTACATTTTTCTTTGTAATTAACAAGTGAATTTCATCGTATGTCAAAATTTACATTTTTATATGTAAATTATAAAGTGAATTAATGTCGTATGTTAAAAATTACATTTTTCTTTGTAATTAACATGTGAATTCCACTGTATGTTAAAATTTACATTTTTATATGTAAATTATGAAGTGAATTTATGTCGTATGTTGAAAATTACATTTTTCTTTGTAATTAACATATGAATTTCATCGTATGATAAAATTAACATTTTTATTTGTAAATAGAAGGTGGAGTTGCATGTAATTAAAAATCATATTTTTACAATGTGAATTAGAAGTAGTGTTTGCATTGTAATTAAAAATCATATTTTTACAATGTGAATTAGAAGTAGTGTTTGCATTGTAATTAAAAATCAGATTTTTACAATGTGAATTAGAAGTAATGTTTGCATTGTAATTAAAAATCATATTTTTACAATGTGAATTAGAAGTAGAGTTTGCATTGTAATTAAAAATCATATTTTTACAATGTGAAATAGAAGTAGTGTTTGCATTGTAATTAAAAATCATATTTTTACAATGTGAATTAGAAGTAGAGTTTGCATTGTAATTAAAAATCATCTTTTTACAATGTAAATTAGAAGTAGAGTTTGCATTGTAATTAAAAATCATATTTTACAATGTGAATTAGAAGTAGAGTTTGCATTGTAATTAAAAATCATATTTTTACAATGTGAATTAGAAGTAGAGTTTGCATTGTAATTAAAAATCATATTTTTACAATGTAAATTAGAAGTATAGTTTGCATTGTAAATAAAACTTACATTTTGATATGTAAATTTAAAATAGGATTCACTGCAAATATAAGTTACATTTTTATAATGTAACTAAATGAGAATGTACATTGAAGTTGAAATCTACGTTTTTATATGTAATTTAAAAGTAGGATTTTGAATGTATCAAAATTTACATTTGTTTTACATGTAAATAAAGAATATAGGAATTTGCATAGGAATTAAACTTACATTTTTATGTAAATAAAAAGGATGGAATTTACATTTTCAATGTAAGGAAAGAATGAATTTAGGATGCGGTAATATTATCTTCATTTTCAAATGAATTAAATTTTAGTAAGTATCGGTAATTGTGTAGAGCGTTGTTTTAATCAAACGACGTTATTACGATTCAATGATTATATATATAATTAAAATTAAACGAATAGGGTGTGGTAGTTCGCGTTTTGAAATCGTACTTTTAAACGACTATACAAGAAGATCCGATCGTCGGATTTTCTTGAAACTGAAGCCGGTAGGACCGTCTTGGAAAAATCTTTCCAACGATATATACTACGTTAAGACCCAACGATTAGATTCTGAGAAATGTAAAAATCAAAGTTGGTTGAATGTAGCGCCATAGTCGCCCATGGACTTAAGGCATCGTTATATAAAAATTTAATTATTTTAAATAATTAAAATAGGAATGAATCGTTAATAAAAATAATTATTAATGTGTAAGAAGGATTTTATATATATATATATGTATATATATACGAGGATTATTTGGAAAGTCCGAGTTTATCTCATTCCAAATAATTAAACGACGTTTAAAAATCCAAGATTGGAAGACGGCGATTGAAGACCGTCAATCTTCACATCGAATGGACGATGATGACTGTTGCCTTAGAATGGCTCGCTACCATGATAGGGTTAATACTAGGAGTTGCCCGGACGTAGTGTTGATTTGTACGGATTTGGCTTTCGCTCAGACCCAGAGCATAAGCTTATAAATGGAATGTGTGTCTGACATTGTACTCCTTTATATTGTATTTATTGATTTTCTATCGAATGTATGAATGTTTGGTGGCGGAGAATTTATTCTCTTGCTTAACACCCGTTCGTATATTTCGGCAAAGGATTGGTAGTGTGATATGGAGTGACGATGTGGCATGCTAAGATGCATATGATCAAGGCTTTGTTGAAAAGCAGGCCTTGTGGGATGATCAGAGCATAGCCTGTTTAGGCATAGCTTTGTGTATAGCGTGATTTCGCGAGCCTCACACACCGGCGAAGTCTAAAACGGGAGAAGGGAACGCAGGGAGAGCAGCACGTTTCTTTCTAGCTAGAAGTGGTGTTTGGGTTTTAACACGGCCCAACATTTTACTTATGTGAATGATGGAATGAGGCGCCTCGGATGATAGGTCCTATAGGACTGGGAAACATGTGTTCAGGAATAACTAATCCGCAACTCGTATGGCGGACCGGCCCTGCAGCTTTCCAAGGGTTCACTGCGGGGGATCTTGAGACATTAGCTAGAGTGTCTCGAATCGGTAGGAGCTCCTCCTTAGCCTTGACTCATGATGGAAACCAAAATCCAAATACGACCCTACGAATTTGATTGTATTACTAGTATGGAGGCATAGTAGTATGGGATACTATTCTTCCTAGGATTTATACATTTACTTTGAACTATTTTGATATATAATAATAATAATAATATTAAACTCGTATTTGCCGTATTTAGCATGTTTAATCACTATAAGGTAAAACCCTATCCTCTGGTTTGTGTTGCATTGTGTGATGGGACCTAGGTCTTATGGTGATTCCATTTTTCTAAAAAGCTTAACGTTGTTGTACGATTTACTTATTAGTTGTTTTTGACACTTTTATGCACGGTAATCCATTAGAGCAAACCCGTTCCGCGTTAGCGGAGTGGTCTTTGGATTTGCCCTATTAATAGTGATTAATTAGTAAAGAATTCTCACACCAGTCCCATGACTGACCCATTGTTTGTTTCCACCTTTTTGCAAACTCGGGTGCCCTCTTTTCCACACGGGCAGTCGAGCAGTTTGTCTACAGGTTCTTATTTCGAGCAGGATTCTAGATTGAAGCTTAAAGCTGTGTCCAGAACATGGGAAGTCTTCCGCTGCCTTAGTTATTTTGTTTCCGCTGCAATGTATTAAAAACATGTAAAATTATCTTCCGCTGTAATTACTAGCTAACATACTCTGATATTCTGTACTCTGATGTAACATTTATTATTGATGTTATAAAAGTCTGTTGTTGTTGTTCTGATGTGTTGTATTCCCAAAGTTAACGTAGGCAGGATTTGAACGGTTTTGTTCGATTTTGCGATCGATTAAGGCCGTGCAAAATCCGACTCCTTACACGTTGGGTTGAAATTGGTGTATGTTTGTTCAAAGGGATATTTTGGGAATTTAAAAATTAAATATAATAAGAAATATCCTCACTTTTCTCTCTCTTCTGAAAAATCGGTCAAACCCTACGAACGAACGATGGAAACACCCTCAAAACTTCCAAGCCCGATCGCCGCCGCCACAGGCGTTTTCGCCACCCCCTTCAGTTGACTTTTCCGTTTGCCTTTCCCCCCTCTTTCAATCAATCCAAGCCTCGACTGAAACCATCTAGTATTTGAGTCGTTCTACCTCGAGGAAGTCACCACCTTTGGAGCGCCGCCAAGCATCAGAGAGGCCATCGAGTTGGGTGCCACCATAGGCGCTGGAAAGCCTGTTCGAAGCTCTTCGACGTTGCAGCATCTGATCTTGATGATACTCCATGGATTGATCGTGAGTTTAAAACCTAGTTTCGAAGGTTTGAAAAACGTATCTGCTTTGAAATTTCTGAATTGAAAATAACACTTTTAAGTGTTGCGAAACTTTGAAAAATCATATCTTTTTAGTGTGCTAACGAAATTCGATGAAACAGGAAACATCGGGACCGCAGGGAGGCTCTCTACCATCTAGCAGAAGCCGCAGATTTTTCTGATCTACATACGATTTTTAGCACTTCAAAAACCAATGTGAGGAATCTAAATTAAATTGTGTGAATGGAAATCGTGTTGTATAAATTATATAAGCGAAGTGTAAATTATATACGCATTGTATACCTCATGTACATGTGTTGTATAAGTTATATTAGCGATGTATAAATTATACAAGCGTTGTATGAAACATATATGCTTTGAACTGTGATGAAATGCAAGTGAATTATAGAAATAATATATATATATATACTCCCCTCGTCCACAGACCATGGACGATATTTATTGCTTGTGATTGGCGTGAAATTATATAGTATGACGAATGGTTGGAAATAATTGTTTGTGGTTGATATTGTGGTTGAAAAATACCCTCCTGTGGTTGAAACAAATTAGAATAGGATTGTGGAAATGAAAATAAAACATGCCGCCTGCATGCGAACTAGATGCATGATTCCCCATTGTCAAAAACCGCGAGGTTTTAAGGTAGAGCGAGGAGCCGTACTAGGGACGGTCCTGGTTTTAACTACCCTGCCGTTATGCTGCCGAAATTTTCTGAAATAATCATGTGTTAGAATAATTTTCATTTGTTGAAATTAATTACATATGTTGAAACCAATATTCATGTGTTGAATTGAAATTCATTCGTTGAGTTGAAATTCATGTGTTGAATGTTATTCAAATTTTAAATAAATAGATTTAACGATAAAAATCACATTTTTATATATATACAAACTATAGAGAATATTCATGTGTTGAATTGAAATTTATTCGTTGAGTTGAAGTTCATGTGTTGAATGTTATTCGAATTTTAAATAAATAGATTTAACGATAAAAATCACATTTTTATATATATACAAACTATAGAGAATATTCATGTGTTGAATTTAAATTCTTTTGTTGAGTTGAAATTCATGTGTTGAATTTAAATTCATTTGTTGAGTTGAAATTCATGTGTTGAATGTTATTCGAATTTTAAATAAATAGATTTAACCATAAAAATCACATTTTTATATATATACAAACTATAGAGAATATTCATGTGTTGAATTGAAATTCATTCATTGAGTTGAAATTCATGTGTTGAATGTTATTCGAATTTCAAATAAATAGATTTAACGATAAAAATAACATTTTTATATATATACAAGCAATAGAGAATATTCATGTGTTGAATTGAAATTCATTCGTTGAGTTGAAATTCATGTGTTGAATGTTATTCGAATTTTAAATAAATAGATTTAACGATAAAAATCACATTTTTATATATATACAAACAATAGAGAATATTCATGTGTTGAATTGAAATTCATTCGTTGAGATGAAATTCATGTGTTGAATGTTATTCGAATTTTAAATAAATAGATTTAACGATAAAAATCACATTTTTACATATATACAAACTGTAGAGAATATTCATGTGTTGAATTGAAATTCATTCGTTGAGTTGAAATTCATGTGTTGAATGTTATTCGAATTCTAAATAAATAGATTTAACGATAAAAATTACATTTTTATATATATACAAACTATAGAGAATATTCATGTGTTGAATTGAAATTCATTCGTTGAATTGAAAATTCATGTGTTGAATGTTATTCGTATTTTAAAATAAATTAAATAGACAATAAAAATTACATTTTTATTGTGAATATGAAGTGTTAAAAACATTGACGTGTTGAATAAATATTTTTGATGATAAAAATATAACTTTTATCATGTATACGCTTTGATAAAAATACACACGTGTTGAAATAAATATTAGTTTGCTAGAAATATTATTACTGGCTTTGTTCTGCATACATATACATGTGTCGAACGGGGAAAATGGATTAGCTGTAGAGTAAAGAAATTATTTGCATGCCCGACAAATAAGTAAGCCTTGATGAGTTGGCTGCGCAATTTTATTTTTATATCAACTCCTGTGAATGCCATTGGATGCGGAGTGCTGGTTATTCTGTGTGAAATAATAAACATCGCCATAGGATAGTAACAATTAATTTTGAACTACACCACATGGCATACTTCTTAACGATAGGCATACTTCATCATATTCCACATAAGCATTTGGAGCTTGTGTGACGAGGTGGAAGATTTACCATACGAGCGAGAGGCTTGTATGGCGATGATTATATACTACAGGTTGAACTAATGATTGATATGGACTATATAAAATATAACGATAAATTGCCAGATTAATAAAAACCCCACACGGGTCTGGAGTTGACAATAATCACGTCTCTCTAGTCATTAGGTATGACACATGGACTATTTATTCCCACACGGGACGAGGTGACGAGGATTTATCATCTGGAGTAATTAAAAATACACGCTCCCTCAGGCTTGACAGGGTGACGAGAATTTATTCTCTAGAGTTATTATCTATACACGCTCCCCTGTAAACACCAGAATATATCACTATAAATATGTGTATGCTTTATAGGATTTATTGGGTACCTAATACGGCCCAATAAATTTCCAAACCCCTTCCCGTAGAAAGGAGGTTATGGCGAAATTTTTCGAAATATAAAGGCGTTAGTGAAATATTTGAAGTGAAAATGATATTGAAAGTAAAGAATGAACTATATTTATATATATATATATAAATATAAATAGAATTGAAAGGAATCAAAGCCGTGTAGTTCGTGTTTTGAAATCGTAATTTGAATCGATTAGTACGAGAAATTCGACCATCGGATTTTCCCGAAACCGCAACCGCTGGGTTCGCCTTGGAAATATCTTTCCAACGGCACCAACCTTGTAAAAATCCAACGGTTGGATTGTCTAGAATGTTTAATTCAAATCTGAAGAAAAACAACGCCAGAATCATTTATATATATATATATATATAATTAAATTAAATCGAATAACGACGCTGCAGTTCGAATTTTGAAACCGTAAATTCATACGACTAGTGTGGAAGATCCGACTGTCGGATTTTCACGAAACTGGAACCGTTGGGTTCGCTTTGGGAATATCTTCCCAGTGGTATTGACTTTGTAGAAATCCAACGGTTAGATTTTCCGATATGTGTAAAACAAATTAGGGGAAAAACAGCGCTAGTGCCACGGCATGACCTGAAACATCGTTTAATTAAATATGGCCATTTTTAAATAAATAAAAATGGCGAAAAATCATTATAAAATATTATAAGCAACATGGATTGGAAATAAACCAATTTGGCTTGATCTGCTTGATATTTGATGGTTGTATGTGTTTGACACGGAAATTATACTAAAGAACTAAAATATGAATGTCAAATAATATAACCATGGAAAGAATTGATTTGAATTCTAATTATACGTGAATTATTTGAAAAGGCCGAGATAACCCTCATTTCAAATAATTGATTGAACGATTCGAAGGCGAAAATACAAAGACGATTCAAGACCGACGATCTTCATATCGGTTGGATGGGCGCTGCTGAGGTTCCTGATTGGAGTAGCTACCGCGAAGGAACGGAAGTAGTAGTCGTCTGAACGTATGTGTTGATTGTACGGATATACGAGGAATTTGGTGCCTCCGGTTTCGTTCAGACCCAGAACGGACTTGTAAATGGACTGTGTATCTGACATTGGATTTTGTTCTATACTGATTGATCTCTATTAAATATATATCTGTTTGGCGGTGGAGAATTTATTCTTTTGCTTAACGCCCTTCTCTGAGACGTACGAGCTCAGAGGTTATATATCGATAGAAATCAGTCGTATAGAGTGGATTGCCTATGTGGCATGCCAAGATGCAGTGATCAAGGCTTCTGTTGCAAAGCAAAGTCTTGTGTTTGATGATCAAAGCACGGCCTATTTGGCCTGGGTTTGTGTATAGCGTGGATTTGCGAGCCTCACACCTCGGTATGAGTCAAAAACGGGATAAGGACCCAAGGAGTGCATGACGTTTCTTTCTAGCTATGGTGGTGTCAGTGACCTACCAGCCCTGACATTGATATCTACTTTTCACCTATGTGGTTGTTGGAATGCAAGGCGCCTCGATTTTAGGTCTGTAAGGACCGGGAATCGTGCGTTCAGGAATAATTAATCCTCAAACGTAAGAGAGGACCGGCCTTGGAGGATCCAAGGGTTACCCAGAGTGTGTAGTCTTGAGGCATTTGCTAGAATGTCTCGAAGCGGAGAGGAGCTTGCCCCTTGCCTCGACTCATGACGGAAATCCAATTTCCAACACGAAATAATGGATTTGATTGTAGAACTAGTATGGCGACATAGTATATGGTAGTTATGCCACCTATGATTGATATTTATGATGCTATTTGTTTTTGAAACATATATGCACTAGTAATAATATCAAATGATTTTGCTTTACACGTATTAAGCATATTTGGCCATTATAAGGTAAAACTCTATCCTCCGGCTTGCATTGCATTGTATGATGGGACTTGAGTCTTATAATGGCTACATTCTTTTTAAAAGCATTGCGTTGTTTTAAAGAATTTACCTTGTTTTAAATGCACCAGCAATCACTGGAGTAACCCGTTCCGCGAAAGTGGCGTGGTCCTATGATTTGCTTATTACTGTTGTTTAAACTGTTAGGTAGATTTCCCATACCAGTCCCATGACTGACTCGTTGTTTGTTTCACTTTGCAAATTCGGGTGCCCTTATTTTCACATGGGTAGCCTAGTTCACAGATGACAGGTTGTTTTGGCTCAGCACTGTAGTATGGAGTGCACTTTTAGCTCATGGCGAGGCTGACTTCACTTAGATGACTTTGACATTTTCCTCCATTATTGTATTTATATTATGATTCCGCCACAGGCGATGCAGACTGCTTTACTTCCAGTACTTATTATCGTATGTATATGTATCGCCTTCGGCGATGTAGACTGATACCCTTATTATGTCTCACTGTATGTATATATTCCGCCTATGGCGATGGTGATTGATCATTTCCCTTTTATTTACTAAGTTATATCCTACGTTGTGCTATTTTGATGTTGTTACATGTTGTGATTCCGCTGTCATATCCATGTAAAATTATTCTAATTTTTTTTGCTATTATCTGTACTCTACTATGATGATTGATGTGTTATATTCCAATGATTATCCTTAATACCGTCACACGGATTTTGGGATCGTCACAGTTGGTATCAGAGCTGTGGTTAACCTTAGTTCCGGAGTCTAACACATTAAACACCTCGTCAGAATAGAATCAGTAGTGTTCTAAGGCTAGTAGCTCATTAGAGATAGGGTTAGTGATGTCCTAGAACGAGCTAAGCAGATTAGCAAAACAATTTGATCAGTACATCATTACCTTTCCTTATGTTCTCCTGCTTTATCATATATGAAAGTTATCATTTATGTGAGCTTGACTCTTTTCTTGCTTATACAGTACTTTATCTGATGGCTACACGAGCAGCAGCAGCCAGAGGTGGCAGAGGAGGCTGAGTAGGCATAGCAGGAGGACGGGGGAATATCCCTGTAGTAGAGGGGGGGTCCTATTATACAGCCACCAGCACTCCAGGACTTTGAGCTTGACAGAGTAGAAATGAGATACAGGAACTTGGGAGGAAAGCCCTTTCTGGCCTTCGTACAATGACAGAGGCTATTGCATGGTTGAAGACTTGTGAAAAGATTTTTGAGGGCATGGGATTGGGGACCCACAACAAGGCACATCTAGGCATTTGGCTCTTACAGGAAGAAGCCGAGTTGTGGTGGGATGCCATCACCTCCGAAGATGTGGAGGGTACTGTTAGGACTTGGGAGCAATTCAAGACCATGTTCAAAGAGAAGTTCGTACCTGAGCAGGCCTTAGAGCGGATGCGTGATCAGTTTGCTAATCTCCAACAGGGAGATCTCTCTATCCAAGTCTACCTCAACAAATTCACTCAGCTATCGCGCTATGCTCCATAGCTTATTATGACAACCAAAGCTAAGAACAAGAGGTTTATATTTGGGCTACGACGCAAGTACCATGACAGGGCCATGAGCAACATCAAACTCTCATTCTCTGAATTAGTAGAAATGGCCTGAAATTACGAAGATCTGGATGAAAGACACTCCAACCAAGACCGCGCCAAAAGCCAAGCTGGAAACAAGCGCAAAGCTTCAGGAGATCAGCCAGAGTCCAGCATTGCAGCAGCCGCTACTCAGCAATCTGGAAAGATACCCAAAGGAAGCTGCTACAACTACGGAAAGATAGGACATTTTTCTAATGTGTGCAAAGTCCCAAAGAAACTAAAGGCAAATCCAGACCGCAACTCAGCCGAATGCTACAACTGCCATAAGAAAGGGCACTATAGCAGGAATTGTCCTTTGAAGCAGAATGCACAGGTGGCTCATGTTTATGACGGGGAGACCCCGCCAGCTATCACCGATGGTTCAGGTAAACCCGACGTCTTGGGAGGTACCCTTACCATTAAAAATATTCCTGTTTCTGTACTTTTTGATACTAGTGCATCACGTAGCTTCATTTCTAGTAACACTGTTAGTAAGTTAAAGTTAAAAGTAAGAGATCTTAAAGAATCAATTAAAGTTCAAAACCCGATAGGAGGTTCTATTGTTCTCAGTTCGTACTGCAAAGTGCCTATCTCCTATTCTTTCTACAAGTTTCCCATCAACTTAATAGTCATGAATTTATCTGAATTCGATGTTATTCTTGGTTTTGGAATGGTTAACCAAATATAAGGCTGAAGTTAGATGTGCCGAAAGGATCGTGAAAGTTAAAACAAAATTTGGGCATATCACTATACCATGTCTCGGTTCAGAAACCGATAGAAAAGAATTCTGGTCTGCTTTAGAAGTTACTCCCACTTCATTAGAAAAGATACCGATCGTTAAAAACTATGCGGATGTGTTTGAAGAAGTCGAAAACTTACCTCCGCAAAGAGAAATTGAATTCTGAATAGATCTAATTCCGAATGCCCGACCAGTAGTACATCCAATTAGAAGAATGGCCCCGAAAGAAAAAGAAGAGTTAGGTAGTCAAACTCGAGAATTACTTTGGAAAGGTCTGATTAGACCGAGCATTTCATCTTGGGGAGCAGCAGTAGTGTTTGTCCCGAAATCAGACGGTACATTACGACTTTGTGTTGATTACCGAGATCTCAATAAGCAGACACTGAAGAACAAATATCCCTTGCCATGTATAGACGATCTATTAGAACAATTAAATGGGGCGACAGTATTCCCCAAGATGGACCTAGCTACAGGTTTCCACCAATTACGTATAGTCGAAGACTGTGTTCCTTTGACAGCCTTCAAGGGTCCCGATTTATTCTACGAATGGTTAGTAATGCCGTTCGGCTTGTGTAACGCTCCAGCATACTTCGTTGATCTTATGAACAGAGTGTTCCGTGGTGTATTGAATAAATTTGTTCTAGTCTTCATCGATGACATTTTAATCTACTCTAAGTCAGAAGGCGAGCATGCAAAACATTTAGAACAAGTGTTGATAATTCTGAGGAGAAATGTCTTGAAAGCTAAATTTTCTAAGTGTGTCTTCTGGCAGGATGAAGTTAAGTTCCTTGGCCATGTCATATCGAAGGAAGGGATTGCTGTAGATCCAAGCAAAATTACAGCGATTCAGGACTGGAAACAGCCTACTACCCCCACAGAAGTTCGAAGTTTCCTTGGATTGGCTAGTTACTATCGGAAATTCGTTTAGGATTTTTCAAAGATATCTGGTGTATTAACAAAACTTACAAAGAAGCATGAGAAATTCAAATGGACTACCGAATGTGAAGAAGCTTTCCAGGAGCTGAAACTGAAGTTGACAACTGCTCCAGTATTAACAATTATAGAAGGAAACCAAGATTTGACTGTATGGATAGATGCTTCTATTAGAGGGCTTGGCGCAGTATTAATGCAAAAGGGCCAAGTGTTCACTTATGCCAGCCGTCAGCTTAAGCAGCATGAAAGAAACTATGCAACTCATGATCTTGAGTTGTTGGCTATCGTATTTGCTTTGAGAATCTGGAGGCATTATTTATTGGGTGAGAAGTTCGAGTTGTTTACTGATCATCAATCATTGAAGTATCTATTCACTCAGAAAGATCTAAACTTGACACAACAGCGTTGGTTAGAATTCCTTGCAGCATACGATTTTTAGATTCTATACACTCTAGGAAAAGCCAATGTTGTAGCAGATGCACTTAGCAGAAAGAATGAAATCATCGCCAGTTTTATCATCACATCTTCATTAATTGACAGGATCTCGACCCTTTAGAAAGATGATGAATTTATTCAGAGAATTAGTCAGAGAGTCAAGGGAGGTGAACCCACAAGTTTCCGGCTCGATGACAATGGAGTTCTTAGATTAAAGGGCAGATTTTGCATCCTAATTCTTCCAGAGCTTCGAAGAGAAATACTTGATGAATGTCATAAGTCTAAACTAAGTATCCATCCGAGAGTTAGCAAAATGTACAATGATATCAAGCGCACATTCTGTTGGAGATCAATGAAAAGAGATATTTCATTATATGTTAGCAGATGCTCCACTTGTCAGCTAGTTAAGAGCGATCAGCAGAAATTGGCTGGACAATTACAACCATTAGAAATTCCAGGATGGAAGTGGGAGCAGATTTCAATGGACTTCATTGATGGTTTGCCTCGAACTAAGAAAGGAAACGACAGTATATGGGTGATCGTAGATCGCTTCACGAAGACTGCCCATTTCATACCTGTCCGATCCAACAAAACGGCTCAAAGTTTAGCAAAGATTTATTTCAAAGAGATAGTTAAACTGCCGCTCAATATAGTCAGTGATAGAGATCCCATATTTACTAGCAAATTCTGGGAAGCATTCCAGACAGAATTGGGAATCAAATTGAATCTAAGCACTGCTTATCACCCTCAGACAGACGGCCAAACTGAGTGGGTGAATAGAATTCTAGAAGATTTACTGCGGGCTTGCATTATTGATTTTGGCGACTCATGGGAAGATCACTTACATTTGGCAGAATTCTCTTATAACAATAGCTATCAAGCAAGTTTGGGAATGTCGCCATTTGAAGCATTATACGGTAGACCGTGCAGATCTCCCGCATGTTGGGTAGAACCTGGCAATAGACTTGTGTTGGGGCCCGATATGATTCGAGAAGCATCCGATAAAGTCGATTTCATTAAGAAGCAATTGAAAACCGCACAAAGCCGACAGAAAAGTTATGCTGATGCGAGAAGAAGAGATTTATCATTTGCCGTTGGCGATTATGTTTATTTAAGAGTTTCTCCAATGAGGGGAGTAATCAGATTTGGCAAAACTGGGAAGTTGGCACCGAGATTCATTGGTCCTTTTCCTATACTTGAACGGATTGGAACTCTTGCATATAGGGTTTCATTACCTGATTGGTTGCCTGGAGTGCATGATGTATTCCACGTATCTCAACTCAGAAAACATGTGCATGATCCGGACCTTGTTGTAGAAGAAGCAGCACAACAGGACTTGGAAATAACTCCAGAATTAGCAGTTAGAAGAGAGCCATTAAAGATCGTTGGCAAAGAAACTAGAGAGCTAAGGAGCAAAAAGATTCATTTAGTTAAAGTGGAGTGGAGTAGTGATCCTAGAGACTGTACTTGGGAGACTGAGGAAAGCATTAAGCAAGCCTACCCCAAATGCAGAATGGACATCTATGACTAACTCCGGTGCAAGGTACCTTTACAATACTTTGCATTTACATTTTGTTTCCTACTTTGCTGTTGTTTCCTTTTCGAGGACGAAAAGTTTTAAGTGGGGGAGATTGTAATAACCCGGGAAATGTGAACCAATTTAAAATTTTTAAAATTGGTTATTGTCAAAGAATTTAAACAATTGAAATAACATATTTCAATATAATAATGAATTGGGAATAGTGAGGCAGTTTGAAAATTTGAATACAAACTTTGTCTAACTGTACCGGGTGGAAAATATAACAGATTTTAGTGAAACAAAAAATATTTAAATCTGTTTATGAATACCTTTCCAACGAATCTGAAAAATCGAAGTTTCATAACAGGAATCAAAAGTTATGGCCAAATGAATTTTCAGAAAGGTCGCTATATAGAATATATAGCTATTGAAAATAGATATTTTGCATACGACCTCGGAATTCGACGAAACCTCTTTTGTTGGATCCGGGATGTCAAACTATTACTAGGTTTCAAATTTCATAATTTTTGAAGCCAGTATGTGAGCAGGGAAAAGGAAAATGTGATTGGTCAATTTCTATTAAAATGGGTCGACCTGAAAATAGACATTTTGCATACGATCTCAGAATTAGACGAAACTGGTTTTGTTGGGACCGTATCGTCAAAACAAAGCTAGATTTATTTTTCTGGAATTTTTCGATTCAGTTTGTGGCCCTGGCAAATTAAAATGTACGTTCAAATTGAATATTAAATGTTTTATACTTTAATTTGAAAAATAACCGATTGTAACAGTCGAATTGGCCAACGAAACATATCCCATTGTGTCCGGAATGAGGGTATTTAGCTAGGGGCGATAGTCGTTGGGTTGAAATTGGTGTACGTTTGTTCAAAGGGATATTTTGGGAATTTAAAAATTAAATATAATAAGAAATATCCTCACTTTTCTCTCTCTTCTGAAAAATCGGTCAAACCCTACGAACGAACAACGGAAACACCCTCGAAACGTCCGAGCCCGATCGCCGCCGCCACAGGCATTTTTGCCACCCCCTCCAGTTGACTTTTTCGTTCGCTTTTCCCCCCTCTTTCAATTAATCCTAGCCTCGACTGAAACCATCCGGTATTTGCATCGTTCTACCTCGAGGAAGTCACCACCTTTGGAGCGCCGCCGAGCATCAGAGAGGCCATCGAGTTAGGTGCCACCATAGGCACTGGAAAGCCTGTTCGAAGCTCTTCGACGTTGCAGCATCTGATCGTGACGATACTCCACGGATTGATCGTGAGTTTAAAACCTAGTTTCGAAGGTTTGAAAAACATATCTGCTTTGAAATTTCTGAATTGAAAATAACAATTTTAAGTGTTGCAAAACTTTGAAAAATCATATCTTTTTAGTGTGTTAACGAAATTCGATGATACAGGAAACATCGGGACCGCAGGGAGGCTCTCTACCATCTAGCAGAAGCCGCATATTTTTCTGATCCACATACAATTTTTAGCACTTCAAAAACCAATGTGAGGAATCTAAATTAAATTGTGTGAATGGAAATCGTGTTGTATAAATTATATAAGCGAAGTGTAAATTATATACGCATTGTATACCTCATGTACATGTGTTGTATAAGTTATATTAGCGATGTATAAATTATACAAGCGTTGTATGAAACATATATGCTTGGAACTGTGATGAAATGCAAGTGAATTATAGAAATAATATATATATATATATATATACTCCCCTCGTCCACAGACCATGGACGATATTTATTGCTTGTGATTGGCGAGAAATTATATAGTATGACGAATGGTTGGAAATAATTGTTTGTGGTTGATATTGTGGTTGAAAAATACCTTTGTGGTTGAAAAATACCTTTCTGGTGGAAAAATACCCTCTTGTGGTTAAAACAAATTAGAATAGGATTGTGGAAATGAAAATTAAACATGCCACCTGCGTGCAAACTAGATGCATGATTCCCCATTGTCAAAAACCGCGATGTTTTAAGGTAGAGCGAGGAGCCGTACTAGGGACGGTCCCAGTTTTAACTACCCTGCCGTTATGGTGCCGAAATTTTCTGAAATATTCATGTGTTAGAATAATTTCCATTTGTTGAAATTAATTACATATGTTGAAACCAATATTCATGTGTTGAATTGAAATTCATTCGTTGAGTTGAAATTCATGTGTTGAATGTAATTCGAATTTTAAATAAATAGATTTAACGATAAAAATCACATTTTTATATATATACAAACTATAGAGAATATTCATGTGTTGAATCGAAATTCATTCGTTGAGTTGAAATTCATGTGTTGAATGTTATTCGAATTTTAAATAAATAGATTTAACGATAAAAATCACATTTTTATATATATACAAACTATAGAGAATATTCATGTGTTGAATTGAAATTCATTCGTTGAGTTGAAATACATGTGTTGAATGTTATTCGAATTTTAAATAAATAGATTTAACGATAAAAATCACATTTTTATATATATACAAACTATAGAGAATATTCATGTGTTGAATTGAAATTCATTCGTAGAGTTGAAATTCATGTGTTGAATGTTATTCGAATTTTAAATAAATAGATTTAACGACAAAAATCACATTTTTATATATATACAAACTATAGAGAATATTCATGTGTTGAATTGAAATTCATTCGTTGAGTTGAAATTCATGTGTTGAATGTTATTCGAATTTTAAATAAATAGATTTAACGATAAAAATCACATTTTTATATATATACAAACTATAGAGAATATTCATGTGTTGAATTGAAATTCATTCGTTGAGTTGAAATTCATGTGTTGAATGTTATTCGTATTTTAAATAAATAGATTTAACGATAAAAATCACATTTTTACATATATACAAACTGTAAAGAATATTCATGTGTTGAATTGAAATTCATTCGTTGAGTTGAAATTCATGTGTTGAATGTTATTCGAATTTTAAATAAATAGATTTAACGATAAAAATCACATTTTTATATATATACAAACTATAGAGAATATTCATGTGTTGAATTGAAATCCATTCATTGAATTGAAAATTCATGTGTTGAATGTTATTCGTATTTTAAAATAAATTAAATAGACAATAAAAATTACATTTTTATTGTGAATATGAAGTGTTAAAAACATTCACGTGTTGAATAAATATTTTTGATGATAAAAATATAACTTTTATCATGTATACGCTTTGATAAAAATACACAGGTGTTGAAATAAATATTAGTTTGCTAGAAATATTATTACTAGCTTTGTTCTGCATACATATACATGTGTCGAACAAGGAAAATGGATTAGCTGTAGAGTAAAGAAATTATTTGCATGTCCGACAAATAGGTAAGTCTTGATGAGTTGGCTGCGCAATTTTATTTTTATATTAACTCCTGTGAATGCCATTGGATGCGGAGTGCTGGTTATTCTGTGTGAAATAATAAACATCGCCATAGGATAGTAACAATTAATTTTGAACTACACCACATGGCATACTTCTTAAAGATAGGCATACTTCACCATATTCCACATAAGCATTTGGAGCTTGTGTGATGAGGTGGAAGATTTACCATACGAGCGAGAGGCTTGTATGGCGATGATTATATACTACATGTTGAACTGATGACTGATATGGACTATATAAAATATAACGATAAATTGCCAGATTAATAAAAAACCCACACGGGTCTGGAGTTGACAATAATCACGTCTCTCTAGTCATTAGGTACGACACATGGACTATTTATTCCCACACGGGATGAGGTGACGAGGATTTATCCTCTGGAGTAATTAAAAATACACGCTCCCTCAGGCTTGACAGGGTGACGAGAATTTATTCTCTGGAGTTATTATCTATACACGCTCCCATGTAAACACCAGAATATATCACAATAAATATGTGTATGCTTTATAGGATTTATTGGGTACCTAATACGGCCTAATAAATTTCCAAACCCCTTCCCGTACAAAGGAGGTTATGGTGAAATTTTTCGAAATATAAAGGCGTTAGTGAAATATTCGAAGTGAAAACGATATTGAAAGTAAGGAATGAACAATATTTATATATATATATATAAATAGAATTGAAAGGAATCGAAGCCGTGCAGTTCGTGTTTTGAAATCGTAATTTGAATCGATTAGTATGAGAAATCCGACCATCGGATTTTCCCGAAACCGCAACCGCTGCGTTCGCCTTGGAAATATCTTTCCAACGGCACCAACCTTGTAAAAATCCAACGGTTGGATTGTCTGGAATGTTTAATTCAAATCTGAAGAAAAACAGCGCCAGAATCCTTTATATTTTTATATAAATATAAATATAATTAAATTAAATCGAATAACGACGCTGCAGTTCGAATTTTGAAACCGTAACTTCAAACGACTAGTGTGGAAGATCCGACCGTCAGATTTTCACGAAACTGGAACCGTTGGGTTCGCTTTGGGAATATCTTCCCAGTGGTATAGACTTTGTAGAAATCCAACGGTTAGATTTTCTGATATGTGTAAAACAAATTAGGGGAAAAACAGCGCTAGTGCCACGGCACGACCTGAAACGTCGTTTAATTAAATATGGCCATTTTTAAATAAATAAAAATGGCGAAAAATCATTATAAAATATTATAAGCAACATGGATTGGAAATAAACCAATTTGGCTTGATCTGCTTGATATTTGATGGTTGTATGTGTTTGACACGGAAATTATACTAAAGAACTAAAATATGAATGTCGAATAATATAACCATGGAAAGAATTGATTTGAATTCTAATTATACGTGAATTATTTGAAAAGGCCGATCTAACCCTCATTTCAAATAATTGATCGAACGATTCGAAGGCGAAAATACAAAGACGATTCAAGACCGACGATCTTCTTATCGGTTGGATGTGCGCTGCTGAGGTTCCTGATTGGAGTAGCTACCGTGAAGGAATGGAAGTAGTAGCCGTCTGAACGTATGTGTTGATTGTACGGATATACGAGGAATTTGGTGCCTCCGGTTTGGTTCAGACCCAGAACGGACTTGTAAATGGACTGTGTGTCTGACATTGGATTTTGTTCTATACTGATTGATCTCTGTTAAATATATATATCTATTTGGTGGCGGAGAATTTATTCTTTTGCTTAACGCCCTCCTCTGAGACGTACGAGCTCAGAGGTTATATATCGATAGAAATCAGTCGTATGGAGTGGATTGCCTATGTGGCATGCCAAGATGCAGTGATCAAGGCTTCTGTTGCAAAGCAAAGTCTTGTGTTTGATGATCAAAGCACGTCCTATGTGGCCTGGCTTTGTGTCCCGCGTGGATTCGCGAGCCTCACACCTCGGTGTGAGTCAAAAACGGGATAAGGACCCAAGGAGTGCATGACGTTTCTTTCTAGCTATGGTGGTGTCAGTGACCTACCAGCCCTGACATTGATATCTACTTTTCACCTATGTGGTTGTTGGAATGGGAGGCTCCTCGATTTTAGGTCTGTAAGGACTGGGAAACATGTGTTCAGGAATAATCAATCCTCAAACGTAAGAGAGGACCGGCCTTGGAGGATCCAAGGGTTACCCAGAGTGTGTAGTCCTGAGGCATTTGCCAGAATGTCTAAAAGCGGAGAGGAGCTTGCCCCTTGCCTCGACTCATGATGGAAATCCAATTTCCAATACGAAATAACGGATTTGATTGTAGAACTAGTATGGCGACATAGTATATGGTAGCTATGCCACCTATGATTGATATTTATGATGCTATTCGTTTTTGAAACATATATGCACTAGTAATAATATCAAATGATTTTTCTTTACACGTTTTAAGCGTATTTGGCCATTATAAGGTATAACTCTATCCTCCGGCTTGTGTTGCATTGTATGATGGGACTTGAGTCTTATAATGGCTACATTCTTTTTAAAAGCATTGCGTTGTTTTA
Organism: Allium sativum; assembly: GCA_030737875.1. Classification (NCBI taxonomy): domain Eukaryota; kingdom Viridiplantae; phylum Streptophyta; class Magnoliopsida; order Asparagales; family Amaryllidaceae; genus Allium; species Allium sativum. The sequence goes on from CM060912.1 coordinate 296,181,633, forward strand.
AAGAATTTACCTTATTTTAAATGCACCATCAATCACTGGAGTAAACCCGTTCCGCGAAAGTGGCGTGGTCCTATGATTTGCTTATTACTGTTGTTTAAACTGTTAGGTAGGTTTCTCATACCAGTCCCATGACTGACTCGTTGTTTGTTTCACTTTGAAAACTCGGGTGCCCTTATTTTCACACAGGCAGCCTAGTTCACATATGATAGGTTATTTTGGCTCAGCACTGTAGTATGGAGTGCACTTTTGGCTCATGGCGAGGCTGACTTCACCGAGATGACTTTGACATTTTCCTCCATTATTGTATTTATATTATGATTCTGCCACAGGTGATGCAGACTGCTTTACTTCCAGTACTTATTATCGTATGTATATGTACCGCCTTCGGCGATGTAGACTGATACGCTTATTATGTCTCACTTTATGTATATATTTTGCCTATGGCGATGGTGACTGATCATTTCCCTATTATTTACTAAGTTATATCCTACGTTGTGCTATTCTGATGTTGTTACATGTTGCGATTCCGCTGTCATATCCATGTAAACTTATTCTATTTATTGTTTTTTCTATTATCTGTACTCTGCTATGATGATTGATGTGTTATATTCCAATGATTATCCTTAATACCGTCACACAGATTTTGGGATCGTCACAGGTTATGTCGATTGATTGGTAGAAATATGAATTTATGCTTGTTGTTATTTTCATTTTCAGTAACCACGAATGTGAAAACAATCGAGATCAGTTGAATGAGATAACAATCGACCAAACCTTTACTTGTACAGTTCACGTATAAACTTTTGTATATCATTCCTATATGTTCACATGTATAGTTGTACACTAACACTTACCTTATTTGACACTAGAACTATTTCCCTTTATTTAACAATCATTCTAGTAATTGGACTATTCACTAAACTTTATGTCTGACTCGCTCTCCTTTCTTCTATTCTTTTCTCCTGCACTAGGCTTGCAGGGTGAAAGCAATTAGTATGGATTGATTAGTAGGATTTTTTTTAGAGATTCATATTTGTTACAGATGTATTCATCATTTTATTCTTTTATATTAATTTCGCGATGTTGGTTGTATTGATGGCAATTTTGATGGATACTCATTTTCATGTACTTTGATTATGACCGAGATACTGTTTTCATAAGGCATATGGAAATTGTGTTTTGAAACAGATTGGTTATGAGGTTTTAAAAATAAGTGCTATGCTTCTGTTTAAATATATTTCAATGGTGTTTTACTATCTTTTTCTTGTGAATCTTGGTCCCTTTGATATGTGTGTATGTGTGTGTATATATATATGTATGTGTGTGTGTCTTTATACCTATAACACCTCATACTTATTTGTTGGACCATGCTTTGGGGAACGTTAAGGGTGCGGGGTGTTTTAACAATGAAAACAGTGGATGTTGTTTGAGTAGATAGGTGCAGACATTGGTTGTGACTGCTTATTTAATTCTTCTATCATTGGAGATTATGGAGATGAAATCTTTTAAGGAGGGGGAGAATGTAACAACTTAAAATTTAAGTAATAATTATTGTGTAAAAAATTAATTAATAATTAAATTTGTGAAATTGTTAGTATTTAATTAAGGAGTTACACCATTGAGTCTGTCGCAATTTTCGGAGCAATTTAGGTGTATTACTTATTGAAATCCAAGTTAGTATGATAAAGTTATGAAAGAAATTAGAAATGAAATATAATAATAATATAAGAATTAAAAGACAAAAAATATGTGCAAAAGTCAACCCAACTTTATACAGGTTGACCCATAGGTCAACTCGAGGGAGGGCCAGGTCGACTCGAGAAATCATCTAGGTGCGAGATGAATAAAATTTTAAGGTTTTTTAATTAAATTTGGTTCGTTGTTTTCATGATCTGAAGGTTGAAATTGACTTAGTGACGTGTCTGGACCATATTAAGTTAAATAATATAATGACTTGAGATCCCTTACCTCGGCTATAAATAAGACCTTTAGCATATTTATTCATTTACGATGCAAATTTTCTCCCGTTGGCTTTTCTCTTAACAGGGACAGACCTAAAACTTGAATATTTTCTTGAGGAAAGATTAAAAAAAAAATATAATCAACCTAGGGACGTGATCCGATAAGTCCCTGCGTGAGAAAGAGCTAAGGACTACATGTGAGTGTTGTTGTTATTTAGATTTTTAAGTAATTTAAAGAAATAATATTCTTAATAGTTTTATTCTTTTACAGTTTTACTTACAATTTTTAATATTTTTCTGTAAGTTATTTTTTGTAAGTATTTTACAGTCTTTTTCTTATAGTTTCTTTTAGTTACATTCTTTAAGTTTGTTTTTCAGCCTTTCCCCCTAACAGTTATTTTATTCCCTTTAGTTAATTACAGTATTCTATAATTTCTTACATTTATTTCTCAAAATGTCAAGATCTGTAAATGTTAGTTTATAGGCATATATTTTAATCCATGTTTTGCACGTGATAAATAGAATAAAAGTGTGAACTTCGTGAAGATGTATTAAATAAAGGAAACTAAATTTACCTTAAATAAATGTATAAATTGTAGATTTGTAAAAAAGGGAAGCTGTTTGAATTTGGCAAATTCGTAGAAATTTGCTGTAAAATTATGATAAGTATTGTCATTTAAAAAGTCAGAAAAGAATGAGCTGATTATTATGATAATTAAGAATTGTATTGACATGTTCGAAAATAATAATAAAACGAAGAATAAAACATATTACGATAAAAGTAGAATATCATAGGCTTGGGCAGGAACTGAGTAAATAGGTTGGGCTCAGATCTAGAAGGATGAGAAAAAGAGAACACAACTTATAAGACATGACGCGTACCAGCCACATTCTCTTTCGGTCAAGGACTGATGACCCCAGGAAGATAGGGCATGCTTATGCGAAATAGAGGTAAATAAGACGTTAAAATAATTATTTAACAAGAATGAGTTAGGCGCAAATTGGATTTTGTTTATTAGAGCTCGTACTAGCTGCATTTCCTTTCAGTCGAGGTTTGATGGTCTCAGGAAGAACGGACACCCTAATGTGAAATCGAGGTAAATAGGGGGCCAAAGAGGGGCATTAAAATACTACGGACCGACAATGTTCGTTCTTGTGGGACATCAATGAGGATAAATAATACTATATTGCATCCATGCGCTAGTTCGTGTCTTTTGCTGGTAGGTGCAGGCTTACCAGTGGTTTGGTACCATATGAGGTTGTATGTTGGAAGAGTCGATCAATGGGTAGAATTAGAAAACCTTCATAATCATATTTTCAGAATAATAGAAAAGTGCAAGAATCAAAAAATTATTACATCTTAAACTATATAAATGTTCTAATTACTCAGAGACCATTTTTAGCTGTGCACGTACACATTTCCTTATGGCACTAGAATTGTTATTAAGTTTATTTCCTTTATCTTGCTTAAGCATGCTAGTAATTACTTTATTCACCTGACTTTATGTATGAACTACTCTTTTATCATCTTTTTCTCCCTCATTAGGCTCAGTGGGATGAGATTGGATGCTTTAGACATCTTGAAGGATAATTCTTGGAGTTTCTATCAAGTTGATAATGTATTCTCCTTTTATTTTACATCTTTTCCGGTTTGTTTTTGATGTATTGGCACGTATGAGAAGGACTACTGTTATTGTACACTAATTTAATTTGAGGTTAAGTTTTTCTTTATAAGATATGTGGTCTTTGTGAAGTGGTATTTTATCTGAGGTGATAGTTGTCATTTAAAATAATAAGTTATGTTTTAATTTAAGTATTTCCGATGTATTTATTATCATTTCTTGTAAATCTTAGTTCTTGTGATTAGTTTCCTTATACTTACAATGTTCCAAGTTCCTTGGCATAACCCTACTTTAGGCGATGCTAAAGGATGCGGGGATTTGAAAGGAAGTGAAAATTAGGCTCACATCCTTAAACCTAAACTTAATTAGGCTCACATTATCCCCTTTTGAAACATATAAATTTCATCCCTATTTTTGAATAGCGGCTCTTTTTTTTCCAGAACTGCCATTTTCCCTTAATTAACGCCGCATCATTAATCTAGTACGAAACACGTATTAGTGTTTTATTTTTTACAAGTTCATATAATTCTGTGTCATGGCGGCGCCCTTCTCATTTTTGCATTCCGTCAATCTAAAATTTACTGTAGTGTCCCGAAATTCCGGTACAATTTGAGCTGACCAAATAACACAAATCTAACCCCAGTTGCACTGGAAACCAGAAAAGTAATAGAAAGAAAATAGAGGGTGAGAATAGATCAGATAGAAACTTAGAATAGAAGAAGAAGAAGAACATACAACATCAGAGTAAACACGAACCTCACAGCAGAACGAATAAAATATAACATAACTTTGAAATAAAAGATTTTACTTGAATATACATATCATTATCAAAGTACAACACTTACAACACAGCGGAAATAAACAATAGCTATACGAACGCTGCTGAAGCCTCCTGCTCCATCTTTCCAAGTATATCTATAAAATCCTGACTACTTGACTGCCCATACAAAACTGGGCACCCAAGAGTTTAGGGAAAACAAAACAAAATAAACTCCGGGTCAGTCATAGGACTGGTATGAGTAAAACAATTTAAAACATTTGAGTGATAAAACGATATCTCATAAGACCATGCAGTATAACAGAACGGGTTTTTCTCTTATGAGAATCCAAAATAAACTTTATATCAAAATTCTTTTGATATTATAATAGTGTCTATCAACGACAATATAATAATAATTTAGCAGAAACGCTTTCATCTCACGTTCTACATTTATAGTATACAATCAAAATCGTGAGCACTTATTGGATAATGGATTACCAACTATGACAAGGTATGGAACCATCTTCTGATAGTGTACCTCTAGAAAGGAATACACTGGGTTCAACAATAACATCTTGCAACCCGGCCACACATGACCGACCACTCATTTCTCTTGAGTGTATCGAATGTATATCACCAACGGTTGGGATCAGCAACCGTTTCCTGATAAGGGACAACATTGATAGAATTAAGAAGCAAATGAATATTCTCTATATAGATGATTATACACCGTAATAGGTGCGACCTACATAGCCATGCTGCATGCCCAACTTTTGTCATTTCCGGATGTGAGGCTAGAAGCTACGCTTATCTTTTTACATATCATATCTTCAGTTACATGGAATACCACATCGTCATACCCACCAAATCATTATCGATTCCCCTAATGGTATCACGGGTATGAAGCTAAGAGAAACAAATTCCTCCACCACCAACGTAATATTTTTGAAGAGATCAACATATATGATTCGTTAGGAATACTATGTCAGATATTCGTCCATACAAATTGTCCTGGGACTGGACAAACCGAAGGCACTATTCAGTACATCCATCTTAGGCAATCTCTACCTAAGATTTATACAACATCCCTTGCACTTTACTCCGTCTTCAATATAATCAACATACTTGGTTTGCAAAGCATATGCCAATACGGAGTGGTTCTTCGGATAATAATCCAACCGGTCTCTCCATATTAACAATGTTAAAATGGTCAAAAACTTTGATAGTCAGTGATTTAACTATCAAATGAAAAATGTCCGTGTGCACAATCTTATTTCCAATTGGAATTTCTATTGATCAATCATCATTATATATATATATATATATATTCTTATTCATATTTCCTTATTTTCTATATTCAGAAAATATATGTTATGAGCATGGGAAAATATTCCCATTGCTTATTTACTTATCACTATTCTTCCACATTTGTCAGTCTCTGACTGTAAACTAGTATGAGAACAATTCCCTAAGTATCAATCCCGAAGGTCGAAACCAACATCAGGTAGACACTTAGAAAACCATTAAACTTAACTAATCTCCAGTCAGTTTCTAATTTCGCTTAACTCCATTCTTAACTCCTTATAAATAAAACATTCCATTTTCTATGTTTAGAAAATATCTCTGATTCTATATTTGGAAAACTTTTCCAAAACTCATTTATATGGATTTCAAACTACCGTTGTATAAAACATCGTTATGACCGCTCAATCGTAAATCGCTTATTACTTAATTGTATTTCTAACTAACTCTCGCCATCGAACCTCAACTATTTCTTAGTTAAGTAAGGAAGTCAATCAAATTGGGGTATAATTACCTCTAAGACCTTAACTGAACGACATTCTTAACCTTGCAATAGACAAAGCTCACCGCTCCAATTTCTACAATCATTTGCTTATGAAAATTCTCAGATTCAGATTATGAATCCACTTTCTTTATGAAAAATATTTATTATAACGCTAACGTTATAAACCCTACTTTAGAAATATCTAACTTCAAATGTAACTTTTATTCTTTAATTTGAATAAATAAATAAACACCTAATTTATAAATAAATAAATCTTGATTTAAAAATTCGAAAAGTATAAGTACTTTCCCGAATTCGATATAATCGAATTCGGCGATTAACTCCCTTCGGATAACTAAATTCGATTAACTCCTTTCGAGTAACTAAATTCGATCAACCCTTCTCGAATAACTAAATTCGATTAACTCCCCTCGAATAACTAAATTCGATTAACTCCTCTGGAATAACTAATTTTGATTCACTCCCTTCGAATAACTAAATTCGATTCTCTCCTCTCGAATAACAAAATTCGATTAACTCCTCTCGAATATCTAAATTCGATTAACTCCTTTCGAATAACTAAATTCGATTAACTCCTTTCGAATAACTAAATTCGATTTACTCCTTTCGAATAACTAAATTCGATTAACTTACTTTGAATAACTAATATTCGATTATCTCCTTTCGAATAAACTATATTCGATAACCTTCTTTCGAATAAATTATATTCGATTTACTCTAATTCAATTAACTCTAACTCTAATCAATTAACTCTAACTCTAATCGATTAACTCTAATTCGATTAACTCTATTCTAATTAACTTTAATTATTTAACTCTAACTCTAATCGATTAACTCTATTCTAATTAAATTTAATTGGTTAACTCTAACTGGTTAACTCTAACCGATTAACTCTAACTGGTTAACTCTAACCGATTTACTCTTCGTCCATATTCAGTTTCAAATATTGATGTTGAGATCGATTCTTACTTCTCTATATAAGTCCTGACTTATATTGTAACACCCACACCCGCTAAGGTCACTCACTAAGGGAATGCCTTAACTTCGGTGGAGTATTTTAAGTGAATATAGAACAGAAAAATTACAACAAGACAGATATAAATAATACTTGAAAATCTAAAACATCATTTCATTGCAGCAGAAGGTAAACATATTTAGTTACAACACCATAAAAGGGTCAAGTACTAAATATCCATCCTGATAAAAACATAAGTACATAATCCCACTACATAACTAATAGCCATAATAAAAAAGATAAGCTGGGCTTTACATCACGGTCCAAGCTCCAAAAGATAGATAAAGCAATCTGATCAAAGGCCACTAGTGCTAGGCCCACTCTGAGAACCTAAGGGTTGGGAAAAAGATAAAAACAACGGGGTCAGACATAAGTCTGAGTGAGCCCTATAACTTTAACAATACAATCATTAAAGTAATTAGGGTATGATATAAACTTGGTACGGTGATGACTGGGGATAAATGACTACACTAAGCAGCCAACTAGACATAGGATGAACTAAGATAACGGTAAAGACGCATCTACCCACCCAAGGGTAATTACTAACTGCACCACGCCAGTCATTCCTACTTAAAGGTTGATCCCACCCAAGGACTTAGAAAATTTAACTAGTAGTTTCGTGTACCCCTAGCTGACTACATAGGTGCCTTCTGCCCCTATCTCCACTAGGTGTACCCACTACTCCCCAAGCGATCGGCTCCCTACCGTAGATACCCGTGCAGGCCCCACAGTGGGGTGTATCACTCCCCAAAGTGGCAACCCGATACAACCAACGGTGCACGGCTTATACCTACACGATGCAACAACGTCTTACCTACCAGCCCGGGTCCACACACGCATATGAAACCCGTTGGACTTGCGTTGCCACCGCTAACCCGTTTTGGCCTCTTATAGTCAAGCCCAGTACGCGTGTCCCGTCCTCGACATGGGTCGAGCCCAATAAGATACATATGGGTTACTGGTTGAAATGGGCCCCCACAAGCTACCCACCTAAGCTTGTCCCTTTTTCTAGTGCATCCCACTTAACCCTTTAATCATGTTTAATTACATGTTTCCACTTGGTTAAGTATTCTAATCGTATTTTCTATTGCCACCCAAGGCAACCCACTAGATTTCCACATGCCACCCAAGGCACTTACTTGATTTCCACATGCCACCCAAGGCACCCACTTAACCCCTCATGCCCCACTACATGCTTATCTGGTTAAGTGTTTCTTAATTGATTAAGAACGTAACCGTTGTAAAGACCTCTCACACTAGACTATCTTTTATGGCAGCTGGATTTGCCGGTCGGGTCCGGGCAGCCTTACGCCATAACCGAGTCTAACCTCGTGTCTTTACACTTGTCATGTATTTAGTTTATGCCTAAGACCTTTCACATTGGGCCAATCATTTGTAGCCGCTGGATTTGCCGGTCAGTTCCGGGCAGTCTTATGCTACAAAAGGGTCCAACCTCGTGTCTTAGTCGATTAATTACACCTAATTAATCACCCCCATAATTTGTATTAATTATTCCTAATTAATTACAAATTTAACGATGTACATAATTGACTCAATTATGTCCATCCACTTTATGATATGCATAATCATACCAACTTCACACCATTTCATTAACATGAATATTAACCCCATCGTTCCCCACGTAATTCGCTAACATGACATACTTAAAAGGGAAGATTCATCACACATACAATGGGTTCAACTTGCATAACATTAGCATCAACATGGGTTTTAAAGGTGTCAACATGCATATAGCATCAACATGGGTTTTAAAGGTGTCAACATGCATATAGCATCAAACCCAACTAGCATAAATAATCAACCCAAACTTGCATGAATCACATATGTCATAAAGAGGGTAACTTGCATAAGCTACTTATGTCATACAAAGGGGTAAACTTGCATATGTATGTATGACATACAAAGGGGTTAACTTGCATATGTATGCATATCATACAAAGGTGTAAACTTGCACATGTTACTTGCATATAATCAAACACCAAACTTGCATAACATGTCATATATGAACTTGCATATAATCAAACACCAAACTTGCATAACATATCATATATGAACTTGCATATAATCATACACCAAACTTGCATAATCATGGTGTCATAATGGATCAATGTTTATCATAGTGATTTGCGTATCTAGCATCATGAACTCATAGCATATGACTTGCATAACTTGCATAACATCATGAACACATAGCATATGACTTGCATAACTTGCATAACATCATGAACACATAGCATATGACTTGCATAACTTGCATAACATCATGAACACCTAGCATATGACTTGCATAACTTGCATAACACATAGCATATGACTTGCATAACTTGCATAACATCATGAACACATAGCATATGATAACATAACTTACATTGATCCACATTCATAGCCATAACCTCATTATATCCTATCGTAGTCATTTCAACAATTGGTCATTAAGGCTATAGTACTCACGATTTGTTGATTAGCACTCCTATGAAGAAGATTAAGTTGCTAGAGTTGATTAGAAGTTGATTTGAGAAGCTATCTTCCTCTTTAATTTGATGGAGGCTCGTTCAAGTTGCATTTTGATGGCATAACGACGTTGTATCTATTTTTAGTATGAATTAGGGTAGTCTTAGGGTGTATTTATAGATTAGTTAAGTGTTTTAGGCCATTAGATTAACCCTAAATCAGATTAGAGCCGTCAGATCTCGTCACTAGCCAACAAAACCCAGCCCACAAGCCAAAATGGTGCACCCAGCCAAACTGACCGATAGGGGGGGTCGACCCCTGGGTCGACCCATGGGTCGACCCCTAGGGGGGTCGACACCCATGTCGACCCTAGGGTCGACACCCTCTGTCTGGCGGGAATTTTCCCGCCTCTTCTGAAATCTGAAATCTGAATATTTTAAATCTGTTTTGAATTTTCTGAAAACTTCTTCGGGCCCTAACTGGGTCATACAGACTCCGATTTTCGAAAACTCGGACTCTATTTCGCGTATTTTTCCGAGACGAACGCAATGGCATAGCCCGTTTCCCCTGATTCAGATTTTAAAATTTAATTCTGCCATGTTCTATATTATAACAAGTTATTCAACATACGGGGTGTTACATATATATTCTATTTATCCAATGCTACATATTTTTTTTATGAAACCTTATTTATAAATAAATCTTCTTACTCTATCTGATAAAATAGATTTCTCTTAAATATTAACTTTTAAATTCATATTCTGTTATACTCATGTGCGAAGCACGGGTCTAAACTTTCCTAATAAAATTCTCTTTTTATACACTTCTTTCATTTTTCAAGTGTTTCCTTTTATAATCTATTTATTTTCTAAATAAATATTTCCTTTATAATTCTATTTATTTTCTAAATAAATATTTCCTTTATAATTCTATTTATTTTCTAAATAAATATTTCTTTATAATTCTATTTATTTTCTGAATAAATATTCCTTTTATAAAATCCTTTGATTTTATAAATTGATTTTATAAATATATTCATTTTCAATAACTCTTGAAAATTTCTCTTTCCATATTCCAGTATTTCTTATGGTATTTAAAATACCCAATCACAGTGATCAATATCATCCAAACATATACAGTCAATAACAGATTTTATGTCACATCATATATCACAATATATGAAAACAGTAAAAATAAATGTTGAGGAATCCAGTCGGATTCTTCCAACCTGTTTTCCTGCATCCATAGATGTTACACAATATAAATAGCATTAATTTCATTTCAACGAGAAATATACTAATAAACAGAATCAATATTTGATTGTCGATTTTTATATATAACTATATCTACGTTTTCAATCAAATCTATTTAACAGTTCAAACAATCAATACACATCAATCAATCATTTATTTATCAAAAATAAAGTACAGTTTATAAAAATATAAACAGAGCAGAGTTAGCGAGTTTCACTCACTTAGGTTCACAGTTGATGATTCTGGTTTTGTTTCATTTAAAATGAACAAACGTTTAATATAATCACGAGATTCTAATAACTTTATTCTTAGCCTCGTCAGTTTCACCATGTAGATTTCGTCGTCATGATCCAAATGGATTTTGATTTGTCAGATTGGTCAATTTCTTCATACCACGCAAAAACCCGATGCTCCACTTCTTTTATCCCCGATTACGATACCTTCCCTTTCACCAATCCCAGCTCCACCGCTAGTGAACTTCAGGCGTTGCACCTCATCCCCTCTGACGCTCCACCAACACCACAGACCGATCCCCCCTTTGTGTCTACAGCAAACACCATCACCTGCTTAATCTTCATGCCCCAAACTATCACAATACCTTCACCAACTTTAAACCAAAACCATCGTCACAGTTCTCCCTTAACTTCCTTCATACGTTCACTGTCCCCATCGTTGTCTGGTCACGGTCGAACTCCCCCATTGTAACACCCCAAATTTTCTATTAACAGTAAATCAACAAATTATAGTATAATTAATTCTAATTAAAGAATTAAGGGAAACGGGTTGCGCCATTGCGTTCGTCTCAGAATTCTGCTTGATATAGAGTCTGAGTTTGCATGAATCGGACTCCGTATGAAGGAGTTATGACCTCCGGAAGTTTCAAAATTCAAATTAAAGTTCAAATAGTTCAAATTTCGAATTCAGACCCAAACTAGGCTAGGCGGGAAAATTCCCGCCCAGGCACTAGGTCGACCATAGGGTCGACCTGGGGATCGACCTAGGTGACCAAGTCGACCTGGGGGTCGACCTGCCCTGTCGACCTGGTTTGGCCCTGGCTGGCCTGGTTGGGTTCCAGTCGATTTCTGAGGCTTGGCTGTGTCACTAGGGCTGACTTGTCGCATTTTGGTTGGCTCCTATCGAAGTGAATGGTCTAGATTCATCTGTGATCATCTAACGGCTCAAATCAATCTGAAATTCTCTATAAACAACTTAAGACTCCAACCTAAATTCACATAAGAAATTAGAGACGGAGCCGCCATGCTGTCGGGTGAAAACTAATAGGAGCCTCCACTTGTAGAAAAGCTTAGAGACGAGCCAAATTAAAGTTAAAACAATAATCAAATCAACGTTAGTCAACCCAAAGGAAAGCAATTCATATTCAGAACTCAGAAATCAGAAAACAAGACCGTCTTTTGTTGTAAGTATAGTGATTTTTCCGATGTGAATAAAAGTTAGGATTTGATTCGATGTAAAATGGAAATGGAATTGTGTTATTGTGTAACCACGATGTTAATTCATATCTATGTATTGAAATGATTGTGGTATTGTGATGTTTGTGGTATAGTTGAGTTGATATTGATCCTATTGTACATTTAGAATCACATGCAAGTTGTATAGTCCATGTTGTAATCTACACCTATATGTTTATGTGATTATATAGGTTGTATGTGATTAAGATTTCATGTATATATATGCTAAAACCTCTATGCCTAAACGATTATGTTCACATACATGCTAGTATGTTTGTAAGAAAGTTGCAAGTTAATTGGATCCATGCCAAGATCCACTTTAATACATGTTTCATGTTGTAATTAGATATATGATTGGATCTAGTTCACACCCTTGTCATAAAATTATACATACTTATGAAAATGTCATATTCTTGTCATATGCTAGTGATGTTCGGTGTTATGCCCAGATCCAAAACATTTTTAGGCTTATGTTGTCTAAATCATATGCTAATTTATGTGATACCTATTTGGTTAGATCCCTATTTCAATGCAAGTTCACATATATGTAAGTTGAATTAGGCTATTTTGCAAATTCACATGTATGTTGATTTAGTCTATGTTGCAAATTCACATATATGTATGTTGACTATTTTGCAAGTTCACACCTATGATGTTCATATTGACTATGCCAAAAATGCCAAGTTTACACCTATGTCATGTTTATGTTTATGAATTCCCTTATGCCAATTTGTGTGCGCAAAATTAGGCTAAGTTTTTAGCCTAATATTATATGCTAAAAACCATGCGAACGAGAATTAGGCTAAGATTGTTAGCCTAATATTTAAACGGGGCAACGTTGGGAATATTGGTAAAATTTGGCATAAAATATATGAAATTGGCATGTTTGTCACATGCCAAAATTGGTGGCACTTGAATGGTATGAATTCTTATACCATGAATGTTAAACTTGGAAAGTGGGCCACAACATTTAATTGTTGACAAATTTACATATATTAAGTAATAAAGACAAATATGTAAATTTAGAAATTATGAGTATGCTTAACACGAGGTTGGATTGAGTTGTGATGTAAACCTGCCAGGACCCGCCCGACTGTCCAGTAGTCACAACAATACCTATCCAATGTGGGTGGCTAAGCATGGAGCCCAATAAGGACTCGAGGTTAGACTGAGTTACGGTGTAAATCTGCCTAGAACCGACCGGCACATCCAGTAACCGTAACAATATCTGTCTAATGTGAGTGGTCGGTGCTTTAAAAAGGTAAGGACAGACAAGTCAAGATGGTAGGGTTTAGTTAACTAAAACACTTAACCAATTCAACATGTTAAATTAAACTGATGGGTGGGGTTAGGTAAATACAGACACTTAACCACTTAACATGTTTGACTAGAAAATCCTAGTAACGGGGACCCATTTCAGCAGTAACCCAATTAGGTATCATGGTACCCTGAAACTAGGCAGGGTGGGGCACGATTACTGGGCTGATTGTAAGCGGTCAAAAGCGACGACGGTAGGTGCAACAGTGTGGGTTCTAACAGAGTGCGGGCGTGCACACACTTTGGAGAAGACAAACAGGGCACTGGGGGCACCAATAGTATAACCTATGCATTCTAAGGATTGTGTCGGGTCGCCACCATGGGGCTTGATACACCCCATGGTGGGGCCAGCATAGGTATCTACAATCTTTGGGGGCCGTAAGACACAGATGATTATGCGAGTAGGAGCCGATCTTTAGAAGAAGGGGATCACTTCACCCTGATCATGGGGTGCCAGTTAGGACAATGCAAGTAGGTGCAGAGATATAGCGTGTGGTGCGATAGTGTATTCGATTCAAACTGCTTTACCTTAGTTTATGATACTTTCCTATTTCCAGTTTATACTTATCATGTCCTTTTTCTTATTCTCATACTGAAGAGTCACTAGACTTACCAGGCTTTATGTCTGACCCTATTTTCTTTCGTCTTCTTTTCTTCCGTTTCCCCCCAGGTCCATAGGGAGGAAACAATCCAGCTTTATCAGACTCTTTGCAAGCTTCAAGATAGTAGATGTACGGTTTGGACTCTCTTCCCGTGGCTATGGCTGTTGGACACATTCTATGGGGATTTATGCAGTTTTAATTATGTTTTTGTGCTTCTTTATTTAATAACCAAGACAAAAATGATGATGTAATATTTTGGAAGTTATTATGTGATAGTTATGGAAATGTTTTGTATGAACACGTATTTATGAAATAAAAAGTCTGTTTGTTTTCCGCTGCTTATATATGTGTGTTTATATATCTGTCTTGTGTTTATCTGTGACTTTTACTTAAAAACCTCCACCAAAGTTAAGGCATTCCCTTTGTGAGTGACCTTAATGGAGGGTGGGGTGTTTCACTTGGTATCAGAGCACAGTTTTACCAGATTAGATAAAAGGTTTTGAAATTATTTTCAAAAAGAAGTTGAAAGAAGCATTGTTTTCAAGAAAAAGAGTTATTCTTTAAAAGGCATAATTCCCCAAAATCCATATGCACTATCTCTCTATCCTTTGTCTTGAATACTTTCCTTTTTGTTCCAGCATGTCTGGAGATCTTAACCTTCCAGAAGGAGTACCGATCCCTGGCTAGTTTCGAAGGTACCTAGAGGCTAGGGCCAATGGTGCGGGCCCAGCAAATATTCCTCCTCCCATAGTGGCAGCAGTCCCTCCACCTCCTCCCCCTCCTCGTGGAAATACTTTCGCTAAGACATGTAAAGATTTCAAGGCTATGGGTGGAAAGGACTTTTATGGAACTGAATCCTTTGTAGTAGCAAGGAACTGGCTGAAGGAGACTGAGGACTTGTTCGTCATCTTCGAAGTTGACGACATGCAAAAGATACAGCTAGCAGTGTGGTTTCTTAAAGATGAAGCTTCCTGTTGGTGCGAAGTTACCCATGCTGAGAGGCCAGTGGAGACTTGGGAAGATTTCAGGATGAGGTTTGAGATGAAATTCGTCTTCCAAGCTGAAAGAAGCCCTCAAGTGGAGAAGTTCCTAACTTTGAAACAAGGAAATATGACAATCAAGGAGTATGTTAATCAGTTTAATCAGCTGGCCAGATTTGGGCTGGATTTAGTAAACACCCAACACAAGAAGGCCATTCGCTTCGTCAAAGGTCTGAATGAGCCTCTACATAGCCTTGCAATGACCCATATACCCATGGGAGCAACTTATGAAAGCTTGGTGGACATGGCGCTGCTACACGAGCAAGATAAAGGCAAGAAAGAGGCAAAGGTGGAAGTGCCTCAGGAAAAGAAAGAAGGTTTACAGGCTAAGAAGACAGACTTCAAGAAAGGCGGGAAGAACAACAAAACCCGTGAAAAGAGAAGGTGCAATTTATGTGGCATTGTGGGACATATAGCAAAAGACTGCAGGAAGAAGAAGGCAAAGATGAATGGTGGTTGTTTCCATTGTGGAGGGACTGGACACTTGCCTAAGGGATGCCCAGAGAAGCAGGAGGAAGGACAGAGGACTGGATCCACCTCAGGGGGACAGGTTCACGTGCTGCTGGCACCTCCACAGGAACAAGGTAGAAATGTTTCTGTAGAAAGCTTAGTTTATCTTTATGATCATCCAGTTTGCACTCTCTTTGATTCTGGTGCATCACACTCCTTTATTTCATCTGCTTTAGTAGAATCTCTGCACCTAGACACTAGTATTGTAGAAGATCCCTTGGTTGTTTGAAATCTAATTGGGGGCTCAGCTTATTTGTCGATGGTTTGCTTGGATTCGAAAATCTCTATTCTAAGTGTTGAATTTAGATATAGTGCCTTTGTTTTGGGCTTCTCAGGATATCGACTGATCTTAAGCATGGACTGGTTATCCAGTAATGGTGCCATTCTTGATTGTGAGAAAAGAGTGGTTAGACTCTTGATTCGGCTCGGTAACACTCTAGAAATTTCTTGTAATCCCTTGAATGTTGTTATGCTTAGTTATCTAGAGTCGCCTGACGCTTCTATTGAGAATTTGCAGTCGGTTAGAGTAGTCCGGGAATATCCGGATGTCATTGAAGAGGTGAAGGGCTTACCTCCGAAGCGGGAAATAGACTTCGGCATATATCTTGTCGATAATGCAAAGCCCGTAGCTCTGCCTGTTAGACACACGACTCCAAAGGAGAGAAAGGAGCTCAGAAAGCAAGTTAAGGAGCTTCTCGAGAAGGGGTTTATAAGGAGAAGTATCTCGAAATGGGGTGCTCCAGTGGTGTTCGCCACCAAAGCAGATGGTTCACTACATCTTTGTGTGGACTATAGGGAGCTAAACAAGCTGACTAAAAAGAATAACCACCCGCTTCCCAGAATAGATGATTTATTTGATCAGCTTGTAGGTGCATCGGTCTTCTCCCTACTTGATCTGGCTACTGGGTTCCATCAGCTAAGGGTAGCTGAAGGTAGCATTGATAAAATGGCGTTCAGAATCCCATACGGTTTCTACGAGTGGCTTGTCATGCCTTTCGGTTGGACAAACGCACCCGCTTATTTATTGGACCTAATGAGCAGGGTGTTCAGAGAATTCCTCAACAAGTTCGTGGTGGTCTTCGTAGATGATATTTTGATCTTCTCAAAGAATGAGGAAGAACATGCTCGGCATTTGAAGGAGATCATGGAAACTCTTCGAGTTCATCAGCTAAAAGCCAAATTCTCCAAGTGCCACTTTTGGTGAGAAGAAGTAAGATTTCTTGGACATATAGTGTCCAAAGAAGGATCAGCTGTGGACCTGCAAAAGTGGTGGCAGTGCAAGATTGGAAGACACCGAGAAATGCAACCGAAGTCCGAAGCTTTCTTGGGCCTGTCGGTTTTTACCAAAAGTTCATTAGGGATTTCGCGAAAATCTCAGCTCCACTCACTAGGCTAACAAAGAAGAATCTGGCGTTCACTTGGGATTTGGATTGCGAGTTTGCTTTCCAACGATTAAAAAGGGCTCTCACAACAACTACAGTTCTGACTTTGCCAGATGGAAGCAAGATGTTCACAGTATATACGGATGCTTGTGGTACGGGACTAGATGTTGTTCTGATGCAAGAAGGGAGGGTAGTAGCTTATGGTGGAAGACAATTGAGAGTTCATGAAAAGAACTACCCAACCTACGATCTTGAGTTGGCAGCCATCGTCTTTGCGCTTAAGTCTTGGCGCCATTATCTCCTAGGTTAGAAGTTCGAATTATATATTGACCATAAATCGTTGAAGTATCTTTTCTCGCAGAAAGATCTTAATTTGAAGTAGCAAAGGTGGATGGAGCTCCTTGCCTCATATGACTTTGAGATTTCCTATACTCCTGGCAAAGGCAACATGGTAGCAGACGCGTTGAGAAGAAAGAAACTGACCCTAAGCCCTCTCTTTGTAGAAAGGAAAAACTTGGAGTATATAGCCAGTTTCGACTTTAGGCCCTCCTCAGATTTTATACCTGGTTTATTGGCATCCCTAGAAGTACGGACCATTCTTTTAGACTCAATAGGGGCCGCACAACGCGAAGATCCTCATCTTGTTGATGTGATTGATAAACTAATTAGGGGTGAAACTTCCAGTCACCTCAATAGGTACTCCATCGATGATAAGGGTTGGCTAAGGCGAGATGGAAGACTATGCGTCCCACAAGCAAGGGATTTAGTAAGGATGGTTCTCGAGGAAGCACATCATTCTAAGATGACAATACATCCAGGTGGAGACAAGATGTACAAGGACGTAAAGAGAGTTTTCTATTGGAGCGGCATGAAGAAGGACGTGGCAGATTTCGTTTCTAAGTGCGTGACATGTCAACAGGTCAAGGAGGAACAAAAGAAACCTGGAGGACTGCTTCATCCCCTAGAAGTCCCGCAATGGAAGTGGGATAGCATTTCATTGGGCTTCATTGACGGGTTGCCTTGGTCAAGAAGAGGCAATACTAGCATTTGGGTAATAGTGGACAAGCTTACTAAAAGCGCCCACTTTATACCTATCAAGAGTAGAAGGACTGCTTCGTCTCTAGCTTCTCTTTATCTCAAGGAAATAGTTTGACTCCATCGAATACCCTTCAGCATAGTGAGTGACAGAGATCCCATCTTTACGAGCGAATTTTGGCGAAGTATACAAGAAGCTGTAGCTACACAGTTATGCTTGAGCACGGCCTATCACCCCCAAACTGATGGTCAGACGGAAAGGGTGAACAAAGTACTGGAAGATCTTCTAAGACTGTGCGTTCTTGACTTCGGAGGGACTTGGGAGGATCATCTTCCTTTAGTGGAATTCGCCTACAACAATAGTTACCAAGCCACCATCGGTATGGCGCCCTTCGAAGCTTTGTATGGAAGACCTTGTCGATCACCAACTTGTTGGTGGGAGTCCACAAACAAGATTATACTTGGGCCAGACATGATTAGAGAGATTTCAGAAAAAGAAGACTTGATATGAAGGAGAATGAAGACTACCCAAGATAGGCAGAAATCCTACGCAGACAAAAGAAGGACTGACCTTGAGTTTGAGGTTGAGGACAGGGTTTTCCTTAAGGTATCCCCTTTAAGAAACGTCGTTCGCTTTGGGTCCGCAGGAAAGCTAGCACCAAGATTTATAGGACTATTCCCTATCATCGAGAAGATTGGGAAAATGTCTTATAGAGTAGAGCTGCCCGAAAGGTTGGCTGGAATTCACAACGTCTTTCACGTTTCTCACCTCCGAAAATGTCTACATGAATCTGTGGAAGTGGTGGAGCCAAGCATTTTAGAAGAAGCCGAAGTGGAATGCAAAGCAACTATGAGGAGAGTTCCAACTCGAATCGTAGGAACTAAAATCAAGAAGCTACGCAACCGCGAAGTCAAGCTTGTCAAAGTTCAGTGGAGCGACGCCGAGGAAGACGCGACTTGGAAAACTGAGGACAGAATACGCACGGCCTACCCTTTTCTTTTTGAGGGTACATCTTTGATTTCTCTTTTTCCTTAAGTTGTGCCTGTATCTATCTTTTTAGGTATATCTCCTCGATATTATCCTTTATCCTTAGGAAGAAACCCCTTTGGATGTAAACATGTATTTGAAACATGTTATGGTTGATGGCTACAAGTGGTTGCAAGTGATTGCTCGTAGATGCATATACACACAACCTAGGTTTTAGATCGGCTCAGTCACTTCATATTGCATATGCATATATGTATTCATATTTGTATGCAATTGAAACTTGATATGTCGCCATATGGATGTTGAATTTGTATAAATGGTTGCGCACTCATGTAGAATTATGAGTAAGGACAAATTTGCATACATATGGATTCATGAAACTTACATGATTTGCATTAAGGAGGTCAACTGAATCAGTAGACCGCCTAATTTTTGCATTAGATAAGAACATGTACACACACTATGAATATGATCATAAAGCATTAGAAGTCTTTTAAGGACAATGGATGCTTGTGTTTGATGGTTGAGTAGATGGACGATTGGATGTTAGGACTCACGTTCTCTTAGACTTGAAGATTTCGGGGACGAAATCCTTTAAGGATGGGAGAATGTAACACCCCGAATTTTCTGTTAATAGTAAATCAACAAATTATAGTATAATTAATTCTAATTGAAATAACTAAGGGAAACGGCTTAAGCCATTGTGTTCCTCTCGGAATTCTTCTTGAGATAGAGTCCGAGTTTGCGTGAATCGGACTCCGTATGATGGAGTTATGACCTCCGAAAGTTTCAGAATTCAAATTTAAAGTTCAAACAGTTCAAAATTCAGTTCAAATTTCGAATTCAGACCCAAACTGGGCCGGGAGGGAAATTCCCGCCCAGGCACCAGGTCGACCATAGGGTCGACCTGGGGGTCGACCTGGGTGACCAGGTCGACCATAGGGTCGACCTGAGGGTCGACCTGCCCAGTCGACCTGCTTTGGCCCTGGCTAGCCTGGTCGGGTTCTGGTCGATTTCTGAGGCTTGGCTGTGTCACTAGGGCTGACTTGTCGCATTTTGGTTGGATCCTCTCGAAGTGAATGGTCTAGAATCATATGTGATCACTTGACGTCTCAAATCAATCTGAAATTCTATATAAACAACTTATGACTCCAATCTAAATTCACATAAGAAATTAGAGACGGAGCTGCCATGATGTCGGGAGAAAACTAATAGGAGCCTCCACTTGTAGAAAAGCTTAGAGACGAGCCAAATTAAAGTTAAAACAATAATCAAATCAATGTTAGTATACCCAAATGAAAGAAATTCAAATTCAGAACTCAGAAATCAGAAAACAAGACCATTGTTTGTTGTAAATATAGTGAATTTTCCGATGTGAATAAAAGTTAGGATTTTATTCGATGTAAAATGGAAATGGAATTGTGTTATTGTGTAACCACGATGTTAATTCATATCTATGTATTGAAATGATTGTGGTATTGTGATGTTTGTGGTATAGTTGAGTTGATATTGATCCTATTGTACATTTAGAATCACATGCAAGTTGTATAGTCCATATTGTAATCTACACCTATATGTTTATGTGATTATATAGGTTGTATGTGATTAAGATTTCATGTATATATATGCTAAAACCTCTATGCCTAAACGATTATGTTCACATACATGCTAGTATGTTTGTAAGAAAGTTGCAAGTTAATTGGATCCATGCCAAGATCCACTTTAATACATGTTTCATGTTGTAATTAGATATATGATTGGATCTAGTTCACACCCTTGTCATAAAATTATACATACTTATGAAAATGTCATATTCTTGTCATATGCTAGTGATGTTCGGTGTTATGCCCAGATCCAAAACATTTTTAGGCTTATGTTGTCTAAATCATATGCTAATTTATGTGATACCTATTTGGTTAGATCCCTATTTCAATGCAAGTTCACATATATGTAAGTTGAATTAGGCTATTTTGCATTCACATGTATGTTGATTTAGTCTATGTTGCAAATTCACATATATGTATGTTGACTATTTTGCAAGTTCACACCTATGATGTTCATATTGACTATGCCAAAAAAGCCAAGTTTACACCTATGTCATGTTTATGTTTATGAATTCCCTTATGCCAATTTGTGTGCGCTAAATTAGGCTAAGTTTTTAGCCTAATATTATATGCTAAAAATCATGCAATCGAGAATTAGGCTAATATTGTTAGCCTAATATTTAAATGGGGTAACGTTGGGAATATTGGTAAATTTTGACATAAAATATACAAAATTGGCATGTTTGTCACATGCCAAAATTGGTGGCACTTGAATGGTATAAATTCTTATACCATGAATGTTAAACTTGGAAAGTGGGCCACAACATTTAATTGTTGACAAATTTACATATATTAAGTAATAAAGACAAATATGTAAATTTAGAAAATACGAGTATGCTTAACACGAGGTTGGATTGAGTTGTGATGTAAACCTGCCCGGACCCGCCCGGCTGTCCGTTGGTCACAACAATACCTATCCAATGTGGGTGGTTAAGCATGGAGCCCAATAAGGACCCGAGGCTAGAATGAGTTACGGAGTAAATCTGCTCGGAACAGACCGGCATATCCAGTAACCGTAACAATATCTGTCTAATGTGAGTGGTTGGTGCTTTAAAAAGCTAAGGACAGACAAGTCAGGATGGTAGGGTCAAGTTAACTAAAATACTTAACCAATTCAACATGTTAAATTAAACTGATGGGTGGGGTTAGGTAAATACAGACAATTAACCACTTATCGTGTTTGACTAGAAAACCCTAGTAACGGGGACCATTTCAGCATTAAACCAATTAGGTATCATGGTATCCTGAAACTAGGCAGGGTGGGGCACGATTATTAGGCTGATTGTGAGCGGTAAAAAGCGACGGCGGTTGGTGCAACAGTGTGGTTTCTAACGGAGTGCGGGCGTGCACACACTTCGGAGCAGACAAACAGGGCACTGGGGGCACCAATAGTATAACCTATGCATTTTAAGGATTGTGTCGGGTCGCCACCATGGGACTTGATACACCCCATGGTGGGGCCAACATAGGTATCTACGGTGGGGCCAGCATAGGCATCTACAATCTTTGGGGGCTGTAAGACACATATGATTATGCGAGTAGGAGCCTATCTTTAGAAAAAGGGGATCACTTCACCCTAATCATGGGGTGCCAGTTGGGACAATGCAAGTAGGTGCAGAGATATAGTGTGGGGTGCGATATTGTATTCGATTCAAACTGCTTTACCTTAGTTTATGATACTTTCCTATTTCCAGTTTATACTTATCATGTCCTTTTTCTTATTATCATACTGAATAGTCATTAGACTTACCAGGCTTTATGTCTGACCCTATTTTCTTTCGTCTTCTTTTCTTCCGTTCCCCCCAGGTCCACAGGGAGCAAACAACCCAGCTTAATCAGACTCTTTGCAAGCTTCAAGATAGTAGATGTACGGTTTGGACTCTCTTCTCGTGGCTATGGCTGTTGGACACATTTTATGGGGATTTAGGCAGTTTTAATTATGTTTTTATGCTTCTTTATTTAATAACCAAGACAGAAATGATGATGTCATGTTTTGGAAGTTATTATGTGACAGTTATGGAAATGTTTTATATGAACACGTATTTATGAAATAAAAAGTCTATTTGTTTTCCACTGCTTATATATGTGTGTTTATATATCTGTCTTGTGTTTGTCTGTGACTTTTACTTAAAAACCTCCACCAAAGTTAAGGCATTCCCTTTGTGAGCGACCTTAATGGAGGGTGGGGTGTTTCACCCTTCCACATTGCGTCGAAGCCCCTCCGCCCCATCGTGCGTTTGATGTCTTCCTGCCGCCCCTGTTCTTATGATGGAGTTCGAACTCCAGAGAAGAATGAGAAGAACGCATCGCATATAAATGGTTTGAGGATTTCCTTCGATTTGTTTTATTTGAATTTATTTTTTATTTTCTGAAGAGCACGAAGTGGTTTGAGAAATAAAAGAACGGCAACTCGTTTTCTTGAGGAAATTTCAATCTGAGAAAGGTTAGGTTTAGAGAGATTGAAAATGTATTATATAGGGTGAGTAAAGATATTTTTATATCCCTTATTTTATTTATTTTCTTTGATCAGATTTTTATGGCTGAGAGCTTGAAAAGGTGGCATATCTTTGGCCTTGGGTTTGGTCTTAAGGGAATGAGAACTAATGCTTATTTGTTTTTAAATGGAACGCCATACGTAACTTTGCCTACTACGAACTGCTACAGACAAAAATACAGATACCGTTGAGATGAGCAAAACGCTACCATTCTAGAAATATAATAATATCGGTAGGTTAACTCATATTGTGAAACCCCAAAATAGCTGATTTAGGGTGCGAACCACTCCAAATAAAAAGTCGTGTATTTAATTAATTAAAAATTACAATAAAATTCTAAAAATTAAATTACTCCTACATCTCAAAGGATTTGTCAAATTTCGAAGCCAATTTTTAATTAAACAATGATTTAAATCTCTAAATCACTATTTAAATAAAATAATTAAATTAATTAATTATTATATCGATAAGATACGGGACATAACATTCTTTCCCCCTTAAAATAATTTCATTCTCGAATTTGCTAAGGTAGAAAACAAACCCTAATGACTGGTTAGAAATTATTTTTTTAATTCTTAACTTTAGTTTCACTGAACCAATTTATTTCAATTAAAATATTAATTAATTCTTACCAATGAAAATTTTCAAAAATCCTGAAAATTTTCTAACACCTTAACTTTTCGAATTTTTTTGCCAGCACCTCCTTTGTACTGGTCAATAGCTCAAACTACAACTCGCCTCTCTAGGCCTTCTTAAATCCAAAAGAAAATCAAACAGCCAAGCGGCTTGCCAAATCGGCTCATAAATCCCAAACTCATATCAAAATAAACTTGTACCTTTTTGTTGGGCATATCATTATATCTTTTCCATCTGCTATCAATTCAGCATATAACAATGTCATCTTAATCAAGCTCCAATCGGTTTATATCATCAAACCAAATCATTCGCTCATATCCAAGTCGAATTACATTCGAACTCTAATCTCAAATTCCAAATTCTTAACTCATCAACTCAATTTCATTCCAGATTGTTCTATAATCAAATCCAGTTTTAATTAACTTAGTTCAAGTTAAATTTTAATTTATTTACCTTTACCATCTTAATCTATTTAACTTCATATGTTAAATTTAAATTCCAGAATTTAAATTCCTGAGTTTATTTCAAATCAATTTTAAATCATAATACCAATTCAAAACCTTTGAATTTCTAAACAACTTGTTTCCTCAAAACAATTCAAAACAAAATCTTTGGTAGTAATCCGTCACTTAGAAACTCGAAAATGAACACTGATGATGTCATGATTCATCATCAGGGTTATTTCCCAGCTATCGAAGTGAGTTCAATACTATATCACTTTCAAAACCATTTCTAAATACTTCTATTTTGAAATACATTTCAAAATACCATTCACAGTGCTTGTAAAACAATTTAAAATCTCCCAGGATTTTAAAATTCACATATATTTAACCCAGATTCATTTACAACACTTTTATAACCTTCCAGGGTTTTAATTCCAATTCTGATTTAAATTCAGATTTAATTCATCTGATTTCACGTATTTCACTTATATGAATCCTGATTGGTTTTCTATAACCATTTCACTTTTTATAATCTCATTCGATTATAATAACAACCAACACATCCAATATACTATAATATTTCAAATATAAATAATTCCTTTATCTCAAAAATATAATTTTGGGTAAAATTATTTCATTTACCCCTTTCCAAAAACATATCGTGTCGGTTCACTATATTCGAGTGTTTAGAAACCCCTATCGATATTGTGGTGCCCCACCACCGACCAGAATTCATAAACCACTCAACCAATAAATCTCCACAATATAAAATCATTTTTATATTAAATAACATATACGCGCTCATATATATACACTCAAACTCAATCTAGGATATTACTAACCCCATTTCTACTGAGTTACGCAACAGAGCTAAGGTAATTACATAACCTTAAGCTCTAATACTAACTGTAGTGTCCCAAAATTCCCGTACAATTTGAGCTGACCAAATAACACAAGTCCAACCCCAATTGCACTGGAAACCAGAAAACTAATAGAAAGAAAATAGAGGGTGAGAATAGATAAGATAGAAACTTAGAATAGAAGAAGAAGAAGAACATACAACATCAGAGTAAACACGAACCTCACAGCAGAACGAATAAAATATAACATAACTTTGAAATAAAAGATTTTACTTGAATATACATATCATTATCAAAGTACATCACTTACAACACAGCGGAAATAAACAACAGCTATACGAACGCTGCTGAAGCCTCCTGCTCCATCTTTCCAAGTATATCTATAAAATCGTAACTACTTGACCGCACATACAAAATTGGGCACCCAAGAGTTTAGGGAAAACAAAACAAAATAAACTCCGGGCCAGTCATGGGACTGGTGTGAGTAAAACAATTTAAAACATTTGAATGATTAAACGATATCTCATAAGACCACACCGTATAACGAAACAAGTTTTTCCCTTATGAGAATCCAAAATAATCTTTATATCAAAATTCTTTTGATATTATAATAGTGTCTATCAACCACAATATAATAATCATCTAGCAGAAACGCTTTCATCTCACGTTCTACATATATAGTATACAATCAAAACCGTGAGCACTTATTGGATAATGGATTACCAACTATGACAAGGTATGGAACCTCCTTCTGATAGTGTACATCAAGAGAGGAATACACTGGGTTCAACAAGAACAACTTGCAACCCGGCCACACATGACCGACCAATCATTTCTCTTGAGTGTATCGAATATCACCAACGATTGGGATCACACCCGTTTCCCGATAAGGGACAGCATTGATAGATTTAAGAAGTAAATGAATATTCTCTAAATAGGTGATTATACACCCTAATAGGTGTGACCTACATAGCCATGCTGCCTTCCCAACTTTTTTCATTTCCGGATGTGAGGCTAGAAGCTACGCTTATCTTTTTACATATCATATCTTCAGTTACTTGGAATTCCACTTCGTCATACCCACCAAATCATTATCGATTCCCCTAACAATATCATGGGCATGAAGCTAAGAGAAACGAATTCCTCCACCACCAACGTAATACGTTTGAAGAGATCAACATATATGATTCGTTAGGAATACTCTGTTAGACATTCGTCCATACAAGTTGTCCTGGGACTGGACAAACCGAAGGCACTATTCAGTACATCCATCTTTGGCAATCTCTACGTAAGATTTATACAACAGCCCTTGCACTTTACTCCGTCTTCAATATATTCAGCATACTTGGTTTGCAACGCTTATGCCAATACGGGAGTGGTTTTTCGGATAATAATCCAACCGGTCTCTCCATATTAACAACGTTAAAATGGTCAAAAACTTTGATAATCGGTGATTTAACTGTCAAATGAAAAATGTCCGTGTGCACACAACAATCTTATTTCCAATTGGAATTTCTATTGATTAATCATATATATATATATATATTCATATTTCCTTATTTTCTATATTAGAAAATATATGTTATGAACAAAACATTCCCACTGCTTATTTACTTGTTACTGTTCTTCCACATCTATCAGTCTCTGATTGTAAACTAGTATGAGAACAATTCCCTAAGTATCAATCCCGAAGGTCGAAACCAACATCAGATAAACACTTAGAAAACCATTCAACTTAACTAATCTCCAGTCAGTTTCTAATTTAGCTTAACTCCATTTCTTAACTCCTTATAAATAAAACATTCCATTACCTATGTTTAGAAAATATCTGTGATTCTATATTTGGAAAACGTTTCCAAAACTCATTTATATGGATTTCAAACTACCGTTGTATAAAACATTATTATGACCGCTCAATCCATAAATCTCTTTTTACTTAACTATATTTCTAACTAACTCTCACCATCGAACCTCAACTATTTCTTAGTTAAGTAAGGAAGTCAATCATGTTGGGGTATAATTACCTCTCAGACCTTAACTGAACGACGTTCTTAACCTTGCAATAGACAAAGCTCATCGCTCCAATTTCTACAATCATTTGCTTACGAAAATTCTCGGATTCGGATTATGAATCCAGTTCTTTTATGAAAAACATTTATTATAACACTAACGTTATAAACCCTACCTTCGAAATATCTAACTTCAAATATAACTTTTATTCTTTAATTTGAATAAATAAATAAACACCTAATTTATAAATAAATAAGTCTTGATTTAAAAATCCGAAATGTATAAGTACTTTCCCGAATTCGATATAATCGAATTCAGCGATTAACTCTCTTCGAATAACTAATATTCGATTAACTCACTTCGAATAACTAATATTCGATTAACTCCTCTCGAATAACAAAATTCGATTAACTCCTCTCGAATAACTAAATTCGACTAACTCCTCTCGAATAACTAAGTTCGATTAACTCCTCTCGAATAACTAAATTCGATTAACTCCTCTCGAATAACTAATTTCGATTATCTCCTCTGAATAACTAAATTTGATTCAGTCCCTTTGAATAAATAAGTTTGATTTACTCCTCTCGAATAACTAAATTCGATTAACTCCTCTCGAATAACTAAATTCGATTAACTCCTTTCGAATAACTAAATTCGATTAAATAAATTCGATTAACTCCTTTCGAATAACTAAATTCGATTTACTCCTCTCGAATAACTAAATTTGATTAACTTACTTCGAATAACTAATATTTGATTATCTTCTTTCGAATAAACTATATTCGATAACCTTCTTTCGAATAAATTATATTCGATTTACTCCCTTTTGATTTATTCTAATTCGATTAACGCTAACTCTAATCAATTAACTCTAACTTTAATCGATTAACTCTAATTCGATTAACTCTATTCTAATTAACTTTAATTGGTTAACTCCAACTCTAATCGATTAACTCTATTCTAATTAACTTTAATTGGTTAACTTTAACTAGTTAACTCTAACTGATTAACTCTAACTGGTTAACTCTAACCAATTTAATCTTCGTCCATATTCAGTTTCAAATATCGATGTTGAGACCGATTCTTACTTCTCTATATAAGTCCTGACTTATATATTCTATTTATCCAATGATACATATTTTATTTAATTATAAAACCTTATTTATAAATAAATCTTCTTACTTTATCTGTTAAAACAAATTTCTCTTAAATATTCACTTTTAAATTCATATTATGTTATACCCGTGTGCGAAGCACGGGTCTAAAGTTTCCTAGTGTAAAATTCTCTTTTTATACACTTCTTTCATTTTTCAAGTATTTCCTTTTATAATCTATTTATTTTCTAAATAAATATTTCTTTTATACTTCTTTTTATTTTCTAAATAAATATTTCCTTTATAATTTTATTTATTTTCTAAATAAATATTTCCTTACAATTCTATTTATTTTCCTAAATAAATATTCCTTTATAATTCTATTTATTTTCTAAATAAATATTCCTTTTATAAAATCCTTCGATTTTATAAATAAATTCATTTTCAATAACTCTTGAAAATTTCTCTTTCTATATTCCAGTATTTCTTATGGTATTTAAAATACCCAATCACAGTGATCGGTATCATCCAAACATATACAATCAATAACAGATTTTATATCACATCATATATCACAATATATGAAAACAGTAAAAATAAATGTTGAGGAATCCAGTCGAATTCCTCCAACCTGTTTCCCTGCATCTACAGATGTTACACAATATAAATAGCATCGATTTCATTTCAACATGAAATATACTGATAAACAGAATCAATATTTGATTGTCGAATTTTATATATAACTATATCTACGTTTTCAATCAAATCTATTTAACAGTCCAAACAATCAAAACACAACAATCAATCATTTATTTATCAAAAATAAAGTATAGTTTATACAAATATAAACTGCGCAGAGTTAGTGAGTTTTACTCACTTTGGTTCACAGTTGACAATTCCGGTTTTATTTCATTTAAAATGAACAAACGTTTAATATCATCATGAGATTCTAATAGCTTTATTCTCAGCCTCGTCAGTTTCACCATGTAGATTTCGTCATCATGATCCAAATGGCTTTTGATTTGTCAGATTGGTCAATTTCTTCATACCACGCAAAAACCTGATGCTCCACTTCTTTTATCCCAAATACAGTACCTTCCCTTTCACCAATCCCAGCTCCACCGCTGGTGAACTTCAGGCGCTGCACATCATCCCCGTTGACGCGCCACCAACACCACAGACCGATCCCCCCTTAATGTCTACAACAAACACTATCACCTGCTTAATCTTCATCCCCCAAACTATCACAATACCTTCACCAACTTCAAACCAAAACCACCGTCACAGTTTTCCCCTAACTTCATACGTTCACTGTCCTCATCGCTGTCTGGTCACGGTCGAACTCCCCCTTCCAAATCGCGTCGAAGCCTCTCCGCCCCATCGTGCGCTCGATGTCTTCTTGCTGCCCCTGTTCTTGTGATGGAGTTCGAACTCCAGAGAAGAATGAGAAGAACGCATCGTATATAAATGGTTTGAGGATT
This sequence comes from Allium sativum, assembly GCA_030737875.1. Classification (NCBI taxonomy): domain Eukaryota; kingdom Viridiplantae; phylum Streptophyta; class Magnoliopsida; order Asparagales; family Amaryllidaceae; genus Allium; species Allium sativum. Next base: position 296,211,489 of record CM060912.1, read on the forward strand.
TCCTTCGATTTGTTTTATTTGAATTTGTTTTCGATTTTCTGAAGAGCACGAAGTGGTTTGAGAAATAAAAGAATGGCGGCTCGTTTTCTTGAGGAAATTTCGATCTGAGAAAGGTTAGGTTTAGAGAGATTGAAAATGTATTATATAGGGTGAGTAAAGATATTTTTATATCCCTTATTTTATTTATTTTCTTTCATTAGATTTTTATGGCTGAGAGCTTGAAAACGTGGCATATCTTTGGCCTTGGGTTTGGTCTTAAGGGAATGAGAACTAATACTTATTTATTTTTAAATGGAACGCCATACGTAACTTTGCCTACTACGAACTGCTACAGACAAAAATACAGATACCGTTGAGATGAGCAAAGCGCTACCATTCCATAAATATAATAATATCGATAGGTTAACTCATATTGTGAAACCCCAGAATAGCTGATTTAAGGTGCATACCACTCCAAATAAAAAGTTGTGTATTTAATTAATTAAAAATTACAATAAAATTCTAAAAATTAAATTACACCTACATCTCAAAGGATTTGTCAAATTTCGAAGTCAATATTTAATTAAATAACGATTTAAATCTCTAAATCACTATTTAAATAAAATAATTAAATTAATTAGTTATTATATCGATAAAATACGGGACATTACATTTACGGTGCTCGGAATTCTTTCAGTGATTTAATTAGATCCATGCTTGATTTATATAATGAATGTTTATTCTTCAAGGTAATTTATACTTTTTATTATTTTTTATTTGTATGGGTATCATTTTTTGCTCGATCTTTGTTAACTGATTAATCTAATCTTCTTTAATTGTATAGACTTGTCGATGGACATTTTAATTATTGTATATAGTTTTAATGTTATTACAGATCATACAGATTTATTTGTTAAGTCTAGTAATATATTTGTTCTTATATTCTAAATATGTGTATACAAATATGCATAAGTCGTTAATATTTGCATAAAAATATGCAACTATCGTTATAATCGGTGTATAGGCCTTTGCATATATTCAGGAAATTTGTGTGTATGTATTCATATATTCTGTATAAATGCATTAGAATATAGAACTATTTTGAATATCTGTTTGTGTCTGTTTGTTGTTTAATTATTTACATAATTCTGTACAAAATATTGAATTATTTGCATAAAGCTATGCATTTACTCTGGATATATGCATACTTGATTGCAATTATTATGACTGTACAGATTGTTTCCAACTGATATAGTTATGCGCATTCATGTATGCAAATATTTTTAGAATCTGAATGCATGTGTTCTAATTTGATTAAAAATTGAAAAATAAAACAGAATTGTATGTATGAATGTGATTTTACTGTAAATTTGTGTTGTAGTGTATTAATTATTTGTGCACCTTTTACTTCTATTTTGTACTATTTGTTTTGTATTTCATTTCATTCTTTTAATAAATTTTATTTATTTTTCATAGGTTTTTTCTTGTAGCAATTGCTATTATGTCTGGAGAAGATGAAGGCAATTGGATTTTGTATTGTCAACAACTCAAAAACTTTCTGCAAGATGATCGTAGAAGATGGCGTGTTCTTCAAAAGACTATTAGATGTTTTTTTGTATTTTTTTTAACAAAGTTATACTGTATACTATTGTGAACATTTACATTTTGCTTTAAATTTAGTTCAGTATTGTAATGTTAAATTTTGTGATTTTTATAGTTATTTTTTTAGCCTTATACATATGCAATTATTCAGTATAGTTGCATACATGTATGCAATTATACTGAATATTTGTATCATGTTTTCCTAGTATTTTGCATTGCTGCATAAATGTATGAAACAATTCGTAGTAGTTACATATACAGGTACGAAAGTATCTTTATAACTGGCTAATGTATACGAGTATTCTCAATTTTTGCATACACGTATGCAATTATTTTTATTATGTGCATGCAAGTATTCAAATGTTCAGCATGTATGCATATCCTCTTTTTAACTTTGAAGTTTGTTTCCTTTTTTAATTTTGAAATTATCCTGCATATTTTGTCAATTCACATATCATAACATATAACAATATTTGCATTTAAGCATGCAAGTATTATGAATAAATGTACACAAGAAAGCAACAATTCATAATATCGTTTAAGAACAGAAGAACTTAATTCAGTACATATTCCACAGTAATTCAGTACAGAAAATACATAATAATGTAATAGTAGTTCGAATACAGAAAATCGGTCAACACATTTGTACAGAAATCTACACACCATATTTAATAATTTTAATCGGAAGGTTTGTTTTCGTCTGATAGCAGGAACGGCTGTGTTAGGTCATCATATACAGACCAGCTGTAAATTTTGCAATGTAGAATTTGAGCAGTAAGCACAGCTCATTGTAGATTTATAGAATCAGGCTTGCATATTTCATCATCTTTGTCGACTTGTTTGTCCTCACTTCTCCGTTTCATTATATTTATTATAAACATTTCACAATTGACGCTGCAGAAATTGATTTTTTTTAATCAATTTGTTAGAATTATTCTATTCAGTATTAAAACATGCATAGAAATATGCAAACATTCTCAATATCTGCATTAGTATGATAACATTTACTAAATCAGCAAAAAGTATATAAGTCATCATATTTTATGCATACAATTTTGAAAATATTATGAATTCATGCGCACAAGTATGCACTTATTATGTATGTACATGCATATTCAACTATTCAAAATATGTGCATAAAATATGCAAATTTTTTTTCTATATGCATCTAAACATGCAAATATTATCAGAATTGCATATAATGTATTGATAGTTTCAGAATTGCATGCAACATTTATAATTACATGCATAGAATTATGCAACAATTATGTAATAAAACCACATTTGCATTCCACAGTTTTGGATAAATGCATATAATTATTGAGCACTCAGATAATAATTTGCATAATTACATGCAACAATTGTAATTAAATGCATACATTTATGCATGAATCTGCTGATAGCTTCAAATTTGAAAAAAGCGATTGTACGGTTTTTTTTTTTTTTTTTTTTTTTTTTTTTTTTTTTTTTTTTTTTTTTGGGCAATCGAAAACATTTTTTCAACCAAATTTGCATGAATATTTGTATGTAATCATATAATCATGCAACAATCTGAAGTTAATCCATATTTTAATATAAAATATGACAAGATCATCTATTGTTTTACAGAAAAATAACAAAATCAAACTTTTACCTTCGTTCTCGCCATATCAATGAAATTTTCTGATCAAATCGGCAACGATTTTAGGTTTTCACTCGATCGAGATAAAAAAATTGAAAATGGCTGGAAAAATTTATTTTTCTTCTTCGATCGTCTGCCCTAACCATGTGCCGCAATAAGTGAATCGATAATTCCTGGAATGACGGATTTTAGGGTTTAAAAGGATAAAATCGGATTTTATTAGTCGATTTTCAAAAATAGGGATGTAGTTTATATTCTTTTTACGACCGGTTTTTTTTTTTTTTACATTTAAAAGTTAATAGGGACCTGTAAGAAATGCACCCTTAAAGAAATCTCCTAAGTGTGATTTTTATCTAATGCATCAATCTCTGCCTTCAAAGCTTTGCACCAACATTCATATTGTGACACTTCTTTGTATGGCTTGGGTTTGTACTTAAAAGAAGTAACAAAATTACAATGGCTAGTATTAAACCTATCATATGTAAGATAATAAGCTATATGAAACCATGTACCTGAGGAAGGTGATGGATCAGACGTAGAGGAGATGGAGTGTGTATGTCTAAAGTATGCCAAGAATATGGCAACGTTGACGATTCGGTAGAACTTCCGCATTATCAATATGAGTCGAGGCTTTAGACAATGATGTGGATAATTTTTCATAGGCGCGCTAGGTGTGTTGCTTGCCATGGGTGAGGGGTCTGCAAGCACAGCCTCATCATCACACACACAGTGGGTGTAGGCTATTGTGCGGGATCATGTGTGCTGCTAGCTTGGGGGGTTGTGTGTGGTCTACATGCGTAGATGAGGGAAGCACGAGAAGGTGTGTGCTCTGAGGAGTCAACAGTCGAGGCAGTCCCCTATCTTCATGTAAGGATGGGTCGGAGATAGGTGCTGGATCTCCAGTATTACGAAATTCACAGAAGTCTAAACCCAAGAACCCCATTGATAAATTTTACAGTGATTCAACTTGAGATTCTATAACAAAAGGGAACACATCTTCAATAAATCGAACATCTCTCGAAACAATGTACTCCCTTGTTTCCAAATCATAAACATGCCATCCTTTCTTCCCAAAGAGATACCCCAAAAATACACACTTCCGAACATGAGGAATAAACTCGCCCTTAGTTCATGGTTTGTTATTGTTGAAATTGATGATTCAAATATTTGTAGAGAAGGAAAGATTAATTGTCAATCATGTAATTGGCTCCTATATGGAATAACTTGGGTGCCAAGTTTACTTGGAGGTCAAGAAAACTTGGGTGCCAAGTTTACTTGGAAGTCAAGAAAACTTTGGTGCCAAGTTTACTTGGAGGTCAAGAAATCCCTCTATATAAATAGAGGTCATGTTATTGTATAAAGAAGGCAATCCACCATTAATCTTCTCTCTATTGTAATCTTCCTCCTCTCTTATGTACTCATTTCTTCATTGAGAAATAAAAGTTGTTGGGTCTCCGTGGACGTAGGATATTCATATCCAAACCACGTTAAATCTTCTGTGTCCTTTTTTATTCTTTGTTTTTCGTGAGATTTCATAATTATTTTTGTTATACTCCATTGGTATCTAAATAAACAATACTAGATCCTCATCAAAATTCCGCATAAAACACTACAGTTTGGTATCAGAGCCAGGTTATTGTTTCTATTTGGATATTAATGGCTACTTCTAGTAAGTCTGTTGGAAGATCTGGCATCAATTATGGAGTAACACGTTTGGACGGAAAAGGATATTTTGTTACTTGGAAGATAAAGACGGAGGCCGTATTGAAAAAGGAGAAGACTTTTAAAGTTGTTTCTGCGCCTGAGAAATTGAAAGATGGTGATGCAGCTGAATTGGAGGAAATGGAAGACGAAGCTTTCACAACAATTCAGTTGAGTCTTTCAGATGAAGTCCTTAGAGAATTTTCTCAGAAGAAGACGGCGAAGGAACTATGGGATGCATTATCAGATGCATATCAAGACAAGTCTCTCACAAATCGGATTATTCTACAACAACAACTTTATTCGTTTAAGATGAAGCCTGGAGCCAATTTTATGGAGCATGTAGATGCCTTGACCACTTTAGTTATGAATCTGAAGGCAACATATGTTGATACTACTGGTGAGGCTCAAGCTGTGATCCTCCTTTGTTCCTTGCCTAAAGAATATAGTGCTTTTGTCAATACTATGATTTATGGCCACAGTAAAATTAGCCTTTTTGATGTAAAGGCTGGCCTTCATAATGAAGTGCTAAGAGGTAGACTGGCGAGCACTAGCATTGATAGTGATACCGAAGGCTTATCTGTTCAGAGAGGTAGAAGTCAAAGCAAGTCAAAGAAAGGTGAAGAACGGAATTCTTCGAGGTCCCAGTCTAGGGGGCGTAAGAAATTGATTTGCCATTATTGTAAGAAGCCCGGGCACTTTATTGCACAATGTCCCAAGCTTGAAGGAAAAAGAAAAGACCCAAAACAAGCTTCAGCCTCTACAGCGGAGAAATCAGATACAAAGAGTGACACTGATGTGTTTACAGCTTCTAGTTCTTCTGGGAAGAGCACCTTATGGTTGATTGATTCTGGCGCATCATATCATATGACACCTGATAGGAACTCTTTTTCCACTTACCGTGAGATTGATGGAGGAGAAGTTCTGATGGGAAATGATGCTTCTTGTCGTATGGTTGGTGTTGGTAGTGTAAAGATCAGGATGTTTGACGGTGTTATTCGAACCATTACTGATGTTAGACATGTACGTGATTTAAGGAGCAGCTTGATTTCTGTTGGGGCGTTGAGTAGACTTGGACTAAAGATTGTAGTTGAAGAAGATTAGATGAAAATATCTAAGGGTTCCATGATCGTTATGAAAGGAGTGAGGGCAGGAAATATCTATTTACTAAAGGGCACTACTGTAGTTGGTGAATCAGCTTCAGTTACTTCAGCTGATTCAGATTCTTCCAGATTATGGCACTTGCGGATGGGCCACATTGGCGAGCGCAACATGGATGAGCTAAGAAAGCGAGGTTTGATTGACGGAGTTCGGCATTCAAAGCTTGGTTTTTGTGAAGAGTGTGTTCTTGGTAAGCAGACGAAGATTTCTTTTAGTGTTGGTGAGCATAAGGCAAAAGCTGTTTTGGATTATGTTCACACTGATGTTTGGGGACCTTCCCCTTGCCCATCCTTAGGCGGAGCCAGTTATTTTGTTTCATTTATAGACGATTTCTCTCGTAAAGTATGGGTATACTTTCTGAAGTCCAAAAGTGAAACCTTTACTAGATTTCGTAAAGGGAAATCCATGGTGGAGAAGCAGTCAGGGAAGAAGTTGAAAGTTCTCCGTTCAGATAATGGTGGTGAATTCATATCACAGGAATTCATCTATTATTGTGAGTTTGAAGGCATTAAGAGGCATTACACCACACCAAGCGACCCCCAGTCCAATGGAGTTGCAGAAAGGATGAATCGGACATTGTTGGAGAGAACTAGGTGCCTCAGATTGACTGCTAAGTTAAAGAAGGGATTTTGGGCCGAAGCTTTATCTATGGCGGCTTTCCTCATCAACCGCACACCTTCTGCTACCACAGATATGAAGATCCCTGAAGAAGTATGGAAATGAGAGCCTGTTAGCTATTCATTCCTCAAGGTGTTTGGTTGTCCAGCTTATGTGCATGAGAGTCGAGGAAAGCTGGAACGTAGAGCTCGCAAGTGTATCTTTCTAGGTTATAAAAGAGGAGTAAAAGGATATAGGTTGTGGTGTCCTATTAGCAAGAAACTTATTATAAGCAGGCATGTACCTTTTGATGAGAAGGCTATGTTGAAGGTGGAGCCTTCCTAATCGGATGATGATGAGAGGAAATGTGAAGAATACCAAACACAAAGCAAATCATCTGTTAATTCTTTCCATAGACATTCAAATGGCGTTTCCGATGACGTCGTGGTTGATGAGGATAGTATGGATAATGGCACAGAAGATCAAACTCAAGGTGGAGCTCATACAGAGACCAGACCTGTTAGAGAAAGAAGAAAGCCCAGATGGCTTGATGAGTTTGTTGGTTTGAGCATCAAAGACATTGACTTTGATGATATGGCAACATATGCATTAAATGTTGTCCATGATGAGCCCAAAGATTATAGAGATGCATTACATCAGTTGACAGTTCCAGTTGGTTAGTAGCAATGGAAGAGGAGATCGAATCTTTATGGAAAAATCACACTTGGGATTTGGTGCCACTTCCTGCCGACAAGAGAGCTATTGGATGTAAGTGGATATATAGAGTAAAAGACGGCAGCAGTGGATATTTTAGATATAAAGCAAGACTAGTAGCAAAGGGGTATGTTCAGAAGAAAGGGGTAGAGTATCATGACATCTTTGCTCCAGTTGTTAGACATACTTCCATTCGTATTCTCTTCGCATTAGTTGCTCATTATGACATGGAGTTAGAGCAACTAGATGTCAAAACTGCTTTCTTGCATGGTGATCTGGATGAAGAGATTTATTTGCGGCAGCCAGAAGGGTTCACTGATAGCAACAGGCCAGACTATGTTTGTAAACTTAACAAATCTCTTTATGGACTGAAGCAGTCTCCTAGACTATGGTACAAGAGATTTGATAAGTTTATGTTTTCACAGGGATACTCCAGAAGCTTCAAAGACCAGTGTGTTTATTTTAGGAGATGTGATGATGACATGATTTATTTGTTGTTATATGTTGATGATATGTTGATTGCATCCCAGAGTAAGGTCAAAATTAAGGAGTTGAAAGCGGAGCTCAGTAGAGAGTTTGATATGAAGGATTTGGGAAAGGCTCAAAGAATATTGGGTATGGAGATAAGCAGGGATAGGAAGCAGAGAGATTTAAGGCTCACTCAGGCACAGTACATCGAGAAAGTCCTCGCTCGATTTGGGATGGAGAAAGCCAAACCGGTAGGCACTCCTTTAGGCTCTCATTTTAAGTTGTCGAAAGACCATTCTCCTACATCGGAAGAAGATAAAAGGTATATGGCTAATATACCTTATTCTAGTGTTGTTGGTAGTCTCATGTATGCGATGGTGTGCACGAGACCAGATTTGGCCCATGCAGTTGGTGTTGTCAGTCGATATATGTCTAACCCAGGCAAAGAACATTGGCAAGCAGTGAAGTGGATTCTTAGATATCTTCGAGGCACTTCTTCGGTGGGTTTGCTATATGGTGGAGTAGATGGTGGCATCCTTCTTAGAGGATACTGTGATTCTGATTATGCTGGGGATAGAGATGCTAGAAGGTCAGTGTCTGGCTATGTTTTTACACTTGGCATAGGCTCGATTTCATGGAGATCAAAGCTGCAATCTATCGTAGCTTTGTCGACTACCGAAGCAGAGTTGATATCAATTGTGGAAGCAACAAAGGAAGGATTGTACTTACTTCAGTCGTTGGATGATCTTTTAGTGGTGCAGCGGACAGTGGAGCTATTTTCAGACAGTCAGAGTGCTATTCATCTTATTGAGAATCAAGCCTATAGTTCACGGACAAAGCACATTGATGTTAGAGGTTTCTTTCTTATGCTTGAGGAAGAACGGAGCAAGATCAAATTATCGAAGGTGGGTACTTCGGATAATCCTTCAGATATGATGACCAAGTCACTTGCAAAGGACAAGTTTGAGCATTGCTCAAACTTGATCAGTTTGCTTCCTGTTACTTGAGCGCCATGGGGCGTTGGGCCCAACGACTTCTATGTTGATTGTTGAAGATGAGATGATGAAGAAAGACTGTCATATTTGAATCAAGGTGGAGTGTTGAAATTGATGATTCAAATATTTGTAGAGAAGGAAAGATTAATTGTCAATCATGTAATTGGCTCCTATATGGAATAACTTGGGTTCCAAGTTTACTTGGAGGTCAAGAAAACTTGGGTGCCAAGTTTACTTGGAAGTCAAGAAAACTTGGGAGCCAAGTTTACTTGGAGGTCAAGAAATCTCTCTATATAAATAGAGGTCATGTTATTGTATGAAGAAGGCAATCCACCATTAATCTTCTCTCTATTGTAATCTTCCTCCTCTCTTATGTACTCATTTCTTCATTGAGAAATAAAAGTTGTTGGGTCTCCATGGACGTAGGATATTCATATCCGAACCATGTTAAATCTTCTGTGTCCTTTTTTATTCTTTGTTTTTCGTGAGATTTCATAATTATTTTTGTTATACTCCATTGGTATCTAAATAAACAATACTAGATCCTCATCAAAATTCCGCATAAAACACTACAGTTATGAGCGTAGCAAAAGCAACCAAACATTTTTAGCAACTCTAAATTCGAAACTTTACCAAATAGAAGTTCATATGGTGAATTTCCTTCAAGCTACTTAGTCGGAGTTTGATTAATTAAGGAAACATTTTTTTTGACACAATCTTCCCGTAAACGGATAGGAAGTGAATCACGGAACTCAAAGCTCTAGCTACTTCTAGAATATTACCATGTTTTCACTCAACTCACCCATTTTGCTATGGGGTACCCACATAGGAGGATTGTAAAAGATATTCTTACTTCTTAATAAAACTATAACAAAGGTGTTGTAGTGAATTCTATGCTATTATCAGACTTACGGTTTTGACAACCTTGTCATATTGAGTTTTTACCATAGCATAAAAGTGACATAAACAACTAGGTACATCACTTTTCTCCTTAATAAGGTACACTCAAACCACACTCGAATAATCATCAACAATTTTCAAAAAATAATGTGAAACATCAGAAGAAGATTTTGTTTAAGGACCCATAGGTCATAACGAATTAAACTAAACAAATCATCAGCTTTATTCTCACTCAAAGGAAAAATAGTATGAGTTTGTTTGGAATGAAAACACACATCATAAGGGTCTGATTCTTTCTTTGTTTTGTTGTTCTTACTAGCACTACTGATAGAAGATAAATGTTAATTCAAACGGTAGTCCAAGAGGAAGAGAGTTGATTCTCTGTAGTAGCATAGGACAAAATTGGTTGCTTCATTTCTCGAAAGACATACACTCTATGTTGAAGTTCCAAAAAACTTATTGAATGAAATATACTATAGTCCCACATTGGCAAGAATAAAGATAAGATTTGTGTACATATACTAAGTTCTCATTCCCTATATTGGCCCTTAGGGTCAGGTAATTTTGTGCGAGGGAGAGAACCTACATAATAAACACACACGCGCGCGCGCCGCCGGCCCTTCCGATCGAACCGAATCGGGCCGGGCTTGGGCTTGGGCCCAGTAAGAAATCTTATTTTTGCTTCAAAAAACAAAGCAATTTTCGAACAGTTTTTTTTTTGGCACGATTACGGATGCGGGTGCGACCCGTTACAGTTCAAATGAGCGGACGCGTTCATTTGAATTCAAATGACAACGGACGCGGTTTTTCAAACGGGTGCGACCCGTTAACGCATCCACTGGAAAATTATATATATACAATGATTCTGATCAAATCATTACCGAAAAATTTTCTTCTTCCTTCCGTTGTCTGATTCCTCAAATTACTGCCATTGTTGGTTCATCACAGTCAATACATACTCGCTACAATCTCGAGCAGTTTCTCGTCTGTTGTATCCTGGGAGGCTTCGACTGAAAGTCTTAAGGAAACTGTAAATACAGGCCTCAGACGAACTCGATTAGACATCGATTCTTTCCTTTAAATTGTATACTGGATAATTCTATATCTAGTTTGTGTGCTATAGTACAGTAACACTGTTTGACAGAGATAATACTTCTGTCACTAATTTGATTTGTGTGCAAATCATTTCGTAGTTCATTGAGTGGACTACGGTACTGTTTCTAATTTAGTTCTGTTACAAATTAGAGACGCTTATATTCTGTTGCAAATTCTGTGTTGAATACACAAAACACGACAATCTATTCTTTAGCTCATCGAGCCAAATCGCCACCTTCGTTACAGTGTGAGTCAAGAATAGGTTTCCCGATGGAAATTAAATTGCATTTGAGATTAGGAAAGTATAGAATATCTCCGAGTACTGATCAATTTCCTAACTTCAAACTAGCTTTAGAAGTCGTCGCCGTTTGCATACTATCGGGAAGACTCATAGGACTATAAGGCAAATTATTAACATCAAATATATTTTCTAAATTCTCTGTCATGTGGTGAGGCGCACCATTATCAAGATGCCAAGTACACCCATTACACTTACCAAACAACTCGTCATTGGATTAAGCACTCTCAAGGAGAATGATTAAACGCTGCATTTTTTTCATTAGAAAAGCTTGATTAGGACTAGCATTAGTATGGGTGCTACTACTGTCGGGTTGTTGTGGAGCATTCGCTATAGCTGGGAATGGTGAGAATGTCCACGACCACCAAAAGCTCCTCCTCGCCTATGACCACACTGCATATGCAACCCTTTCATCCATGCTGAGAAAAACTAATACGTTGATAACAATGCTCATAGTCATGAGCAATTTTTCATAATGAATGCATGCCGATGAGGTGGAGTTGGTAATATCGGGAGGTGTACTTTAGGTAGGAGGTGTAGTCGGATTAGAAGCAGATTGAACTACAAAACTCACAATTTCAGTTTTATCATCATGCTCATGAATAATGTTCTTGTGTCGTTCTTCCTGAGATGCTAAAAAAATGCTTTGTTCAAATTAGGAAAAGGATCCATACTACAAATTTGAGTACGAAGGGATTTATATTGCTTATCATCAAGACCTAACAAAAAATCAAAGGTTTGTCTCTCTCAAGGCGAGTGCGGAGCCTTGCGCCAGCCACACATGTGCATCCACAAATAAGATCTTCCTTGCGTAAAGAGCATCCTGTAGTGCCATAAAGAATGCCTCCCCAATATATTTTGAAACTACCGGCTTTACAATAAAAGTCACAGAGTGATCGGCTTTGAATTAACTTTGATTTTAAGAATGCCTCCCTGTTAAAAGTTAATTTGTAATTTTATCAGACAACAATTAAATGCATTGACAAATATGCTTTTGTATTAATGTAGGGAATAATTTAAGAATAAAGAATTCTATATATGACCAAAAAAAAAATAAAAAAAAAAATGCCAACATGGTATCAGAACTGAGGATTAGAGCCAATGCAAAAAAAATACGTATGTGCTTAACCGCCATACGTTCTCCACTTCATCCAAAATACTATGTTCACGTAGATGGCTCAAAATACGCCACACGTGATGGGGGGTGATGAAAATGATAGTCCCACATACGAAAATAATCAACTAAGATCCTAGATAAATACTAAGAAGCTATAGTTCACAACAACTAATTGGTTTTGTGAACAAACTATATAGCTCTCTAAAGTTCAAAAAAAGAAAAAAAGAAAAAAACCAACACTCCCCAATATATTTTTTCTTCATTACTAAAATCATTTATTGCACCATCAAATTCTGAAATAAAAAGTCTTTTTGATCGGATAAAAGTAGTATTAACATTATTGAATCTGGTTACATTCTTAAAGAACTTCATGAAACTCTAAAATAAGTAATTCAATAAACCATTTGCACAAAAAATGTTGAGTTAGTCTCTAAAATACTCTTATGCAGAGACCCTTAATATTTTCAACAAACAAATCATCGTTTTTCTGATTAGCTTTGATTTTGATATAGGACAGCCTATTGTACCTTTAACAAACAAAATACAATGGCTTCTAGAATTTTTATCCCGCAAAAAATGATAACTAAACTTTTATCATATTTTGTGCGGAACCCGGTGGAAATTTTAATTATAATGTTACTTACCAACCTTGTTCAAGAATTTAGTACCTCCAGTAGTGGAGATTACAAGGAATGTCATGCAGTATTTTTATGATAAACATACATTACCTAACAGGAGTTGGCAGGCTTTAACATCATTTTTGGCTTTACCATTTGGGTTCAGGTGGCAGAAACTTCGTTAGATTAAGCATAAAATGATGGAAGGTAACAGTTCAGTGCAGCACAAGTAAACCAGTCCAACTATTAGGTAACAAATTAAATGAACAAGCGCTAACTTCTTTACATTTAATCATTGTTAAACCTCAAGTCAACAAACTAATTTCCATTGAAAACGTCTTCTTTACGTAAGGATTATAACCAAACAAGGGAAACCATTGTAATTATACCTTTGTTCATTTTGTGAGAAGTAAATATTAACCAAAAAAATAAAATAAAGAAATTCTTTAGCTTGCTTAGCTTTGTTATTTAAGCATGCAGTTAGAACTAAGCCTAAAGCATTCTTCAAATATGACTTCAATTTGGCATCTTGCTTCTCTCTTTTTCATGCTAACATCTTCGTTAGCTATCAAAACTCCCAGGTTGGGTCTTTACAAAGATTCATATAAAACCGTAAAAACATCAGATGCTGTAAATGGTGAATACAATGTATACAACTATGCACAAACGCTTGATCACTTCAATTTTTATCCGGGTAGTTATGCTACGTTCCAACAAAGATATGCCATTAACTGGAATTACTGGGGTGGTGCTAAAAACAACTCACCTATTTTTGTCTACACTGGGGACGAATCTGAACTAGAGGGAGACTTAAGTGTTGGGTTCACGCTTGACAATGCTGCACATTTTCGCGCGCTATTAGTAGTCATAGAGGTTATCTTTTACCATTATTTTCAGCTAGCCTTGTTTATTAATTCATTGATATGATGATATGCAACATATATCATGTGATACTGTGTTTGACTGAAAAAAGTTATAAGGTACTTGTAATTCATCTAATGATTTTCTGCTTATAGCACCGGTATTATGGGCAATCCAATCCTTTTGGCTCGAAAGAAGAAGCATATCGGAACTCTAGCACTCTAGGTTATTTCAGTTCTACACAAGCCCTTGCAGATTATGCTCAGTTAATCACAGATCTTAAAAAGAATTTAACTGCAAAAGACTGCCCTGTCATAGCTTTAGGAGGATCATATGGTGGAAGTAAGGGCTACAAATCTTAAAATTAAAAACTTCAGCTCCTCAAAGTTGCATTTGCTAATATAATTTGAAATTCTGCCTTCAGTGCTTGCATCATGGTTTCGCCTGAAGTACCCACACATTGTGATAGGAGCCTTTGCTTCATCAGCTCCAATTCTCTACTTTGATGGTATTACTCCTCATGATGGGTATATAAATGTTGTTTCTAAGGATTTTCAAGTAAGATGTCAGCACAAACCATTGAATCTATCATGTTATTATTGTGGCATTTACTAAATAGCGCTTTGTTTATCAAATTGTAGGAAGCAAGTGAGAGTTGTTATACAACCATAAAGCAATCTTGGTCTGATATTCAGAAAATTGCTGCCGAAATAAATGGTCTAGATCTCTTGAGCCAAATATTTCACACCTGTCGGTAATACTTTTTAGTCGCTTTATGGATGTATGTTATGCTGACTAGTAGTTAGTACATGATCAATTGTTCTACATTTTCACTCAATATTGCATTAAAAATACACTAAAAAATACATAATTAATTATGTATATTTTGAAATTTATATTTTGTTCACATATTGATTAGGCAAATACCAGAATAATTTAATATTTACTTTTCATTCATATATGTAATTTTTATTTAAAAATAATTATGGACTTGTTATTTCGGGAATACACAGATCATATATCCAAGCTAAATCCCTTTATGAGTAGTTGAAATAAAACCATACTGATCTTTTGATTTTCATACGGAAGGCCATTAAACAACACTGATCGCCTAATAGACGTACTAGCGAGCCAGTATTACGTATCTGCTCAATACGATGTACCTCCTAAGTTCCCTGTAAATGTGCTCTGCTCCGCAATTGATGGAGCAGCAGATGGAGCCACGGTTCTTGAAAGGATATATGCAGGTGTTCGATCAACCGACAATTCGTGCATGGAACTGTTCGATGACGCTGATCCTACAACTTTTGGATGGTATTTGCAGGTCAGAATATCATAATTTGTTCATACTTATTCAGTGCTAGCTACTATTCTCTAACTATGCATATGCAATAATATAAGCAGATATGCATGGACATGGTCATGCCTATTGGGGCTAATGGCAATGATTCTATGTTTCCAAGACAGCCTTTTGACTTGAAAAACTATACAATGGACTGTCAGAAAAAGTTTGGACTCACTCCAAGACCTAATTGGATAACTCCGGAATTTGGAGGCCTTGTAAGTTATACGTGCATGTACATGCGTGCACACACTATAACCATATATAAACTCTTGCTTAGAAGTATATATCTCGGTGCAGAATATCAAATCCGTGCTCAAGAATTTTGGGAGTAACATAATATTTTCCAATGGTCTAAGAGATCCCTACAGTTCTGGAGGGTAATCAATTAATCCTTCATCATGCTTCTATTACTCTAATTGCTTTTTTGTGGCTTTCATAGTTACCAGATTTTCGTGTTTGTTTTTAGCGTATTATACAACATATCAAATAGCATAGTCGCGGTCTACACAGCTCAAGGTACATGTTCGTTTGATTTATATATTCGTCATATTACAGGTAAGTTATCGACATATGGAATTATACATTGCAGGATCACATTGTTTGGACTTGCACGGATCAAAGCCTGATGATCCTGAATGGTTGACTGCACAGAGAAATACAGAGATTCAGATTATAGATGGTTGGATAGAGGAATACAACGCTAACCTTATTGCAAACTTAGTCAATGATTAACCGCAACAATTTTACCATTTGATTATCAAGAACCTTCTTGTATTGGTGCATGAAAGGTTGCTTTAACAGAACTATATGTTTTAATTGACAGAGTAAAGAATAAAGATATTAGTTGCTCTGTTAAAACCAAAAATTTCAAATATACACTGCTTCTTGTAGGATATTATATGGGTGGTATGCTAGAAGGTAGGTTGAAGAAAGTTGACTGCAAGTAATTATTGGAAATAAACTTGGTTTTTAAGGAAACACTGATTATGTGACAAATTTTATTCATGTATTTAGGGAAGCACAAAATATATGGTAATAAATATTAGAGTTATCAAAATAAGATTAGAGAAGAATCTAGAGTAAACAAATATGTAAAATGAAGAAAAGTCTAAAAAAAGAAAAGTCTAGAGATTCTCTCTTATATAAATTAGAATGTAATCACTCATTTGTATCAATCAAGAAGAATGAAGCAAGTATGAAGCAAATTTTGTAATCAAGTTATATCAAGCAATAAAAGTTTTTCCTTCTCCTCAAAAAATAAACTATTCCTCATTCTTACAATTCCTCTTCCTCCTCTAAAATTTCTAATAAAGTGGCATCAGAGCAACACAAATTTTCCAACAAAAGTAAACTTGGTTTTAAATGGAAACAAATAAATTTGGTTCTATAAGTAAATGCCAATTATGTAATAAATTCTATCCTTATTTTAGAAAAGGCCAAAATCAAATAAATGATAATATATTTTGGTCTATCAAAAAATAAATAATAATAATAATAATAATAATAATAATAATAATAATTAGTCGAGATGTTATATTCGATGAAGAAGGAGAATGGGATTGGAAATCGTATGATGAGAATTACAACTTCTTTCTATATTTTGAAGAAGATGAGATACAACAACCAAGGATCGAACAATCAAGTGAAGAGCCTACTTCCCCACTAGCCTCACCAGCAACAAATTGTCAAGAAGATGGGAGCTCAAGTGAAAGGGTTCCTCGTTTTAGAAGCCTTCAAGAAATTTATGATGTAACAGAAAACCAAGACAATATTACTCTTTTTTGTCTTTTTGCAGATTGTGAGCCCATAGTCGAACAAGAGAAGAATGAATATGATATTATTGAAGTGAGTTCGGTCATCGAGGCGGAAAAGGAAAATAAAAGTGCTAGTAACATTAATGCTATTGAAAAAGAGAGAGATTTGAGATCTATTGAAGTTAAGTTTTGCGCTAATGATGTTGAAGAAGCTGACAATGTAGTGGAGTTGAATGAGGTAGACGATGAACAAAAAACTCAAGTTGAAGAAGTAAGTGAAGCGGTGCCTAATACAAAGAATGACAATAACGAGAAGCTTGATGATGTTACTGGATCTAAAATTATCGACGAGAGAGAGGATGTTGTCGTGGAAAAAGAGTCTAAAGTCATGCTTGAAGTTGTTGCTGAGAAAAAGGCTAGCGTTGCTGTTTGTTCGGTGTTAGTTAACACAAACAAAGAAATTGAAATGATCAAATACTGTAAAAGTGAAATTTTCAAAGAATTAAAATATGCCATATATGACTCATTCAAAGTGTATGACACCGGAACAAGATGGAAGGTAGAACACACACTTTTTGGTATGTCTTGTGCGAATGGAGGAGGACAAAATGAATGCAGCACCATTGAAGAAGTTGCATCGAAGATCTTCATATTGGGAAAGAGGAAGAAACGAAAAAAGAAAATTTGGATAATTTCTTTAGTCCTACCAAAGCACGTAAAATACAAAGAATCAAAATCTTGCATCAATTTGCAAAACATGTTTACGGGGGGATGTTGGAAATAAACTTGGTTTTTAAGGAAACACTGATTATGTGACAAATTTTATTCTTGTATTTAGGGAAGCACAAAATATATGGTAATAAATATATGAGTTATCAAAATAAGATTAGAGAAGAGTCTAGAGTAAACAAATATGTAAAATGAAGAAAAGTCTAGAAAAAGAAAAGTGTAGAGATTCTCTCTTATATAAATTAGGATGTAATCACTCATTTGTATCAATCAAGAAGAATGAAGCAAGTATGAATCAAATTTTGTAATCAAGTTATAACAAGCAATAAAAGTTTTTCCTTCTCCTCAAAAAATAAACTATTCCTCATTCTTACAATTCCTCTTCCTCCTCTAAAATTTCTAACAAAGTGGTATCAGAGCAACACAAATTTTCCAACAGTATTCACCTTTCATTTTTTTATATTCCCATGAACTCCTTTAAATCCAAATTTCTATTTGTTATTTTATTTTTTTAAAAATAAATAAATGTAGGGTGATGGGTGAAGAATTGTTTAGGCCATAGAACCATAGAAAATGAAGCCAGCTAATTTTAACAATCAAAATTTAGAAGGAAACAAAAAATGCAAATCATAATTTAACACACTAGAGCATCTTCAGCAGGACCGAAAACGAAGAAAACAGGTGAACTCACGTTTTCTTTCTATTCCTCGCACTACAACAATGTTGATTCGAGTGCGATATGAAGAAAGAAACGGGGTTTGCCCCATTTACCCATTTTTATACTTTATTCCTCGTCATTAATTTTTTTTTGTTAATGGCAGGGTCATTAGGGTTGAGTAGCCATTAGGTTTTTGAGGGGGTTTTAGAAGAGAAGTGAATTTGATCGAACACTTGATGAAATTTCAAGGCGCACAGAAAGACGTGTCGAAGACGATGAGGATGGTCTTTGTGGGTCAACTTTGATGAATTAAGGAGAAAACGGAGGGAGTGGGCAGGAAATTTGGTGGAATGGCAAGTTTAATGGGGTGTTTGATGAAATGCCAGGTGAAACCCTAGCAAGAATGATGAAAATGGGTGTAAAATGATGATGGTAATGGAAAATCAGTGAATTCAAATGGCAAGAAATGGGTATTAGAATCAAGGAACAACAAATTTGGCATCAAATCGGATCAAACAGTTATCAAGAAATTAAACAAAATTTATGCTAATTAAAGATTACAAACCAAATTTATCTAAATTATTAACTAGATCTATCTAAGCTACGGTTAACATCTAAATCTAAGGAATTTACAGGAAGAATAAGCGACACTAATTAAGCTACTTAAAGGGTAAGTAACAACTGGTAACTAGGATAGAATTGCTATAAAACACTTTTTCATCATGCAAAATGGTACAGCTGTGCACCTCTTTATACATGCACAAACTATTGTTAACAGACCGAAACATATCAATACAAACAGGCCGAACCATCACTACTACAATGCAGACTTATAGTCTAAATACTACTCAACACATTAGGTTTACATCGCATAATTCTTGGCCTATTTATAAAATCATATCAAAATATCATAGGTGCACATGAAAAACATGCACACCCTGATACCCACTGACACGACTTCCATTCTCCCTTCTCAAGGCATGATGTTTGCGCCGTGCTTGAGACAACTTATCCTCTAATGCAGCTCCTTCTCTAATTATCTCTAACCATCCGATGACGAACTCTTATCGTTGTCTTCTTCTTTGCCTTTTCTAGTGCATTTTCCCTCTTCTTTCCATTTCTTCACCCATATCAACAGTATTTGATTGTTATAAACCCCCTCCCCTTAAAAAATGAACCTTGTCCAAAGATCCATGGTAGGGAACCTTCTGATTAAAGGCTAATAATCTTCCCATATTGCTTCTTTTACTGGTTTATCCTTCCATTTCACCAACATTTGCACCACAACATCATTGTTTCTAGGAACAATTTTCATGTCTAAAATCTTCTCAGGTTGGTCAACAATTTCCTCTACAAAATTAGGAGCATCATGCTGAATCAACACCTCTATAAAGTAATGAGGTTGAATGGTGTTATCCAATCAGGATTTGGATCAATGGTAGGAGATGGTAATCAATGTACATTTATCCTTTGTAATAAACCAGATTCTCCACTACTTTATACTTGTCTAGCATTTCATTTTCTTTGACCTTCTGGAGCTATTTCTGGTACCATTCAGATTCATTTAGGGCTTTCTTCAATTCATCCAACCGTGGAGTTTGCATCATAGTGATTTCTTGCATCTTCCCCTTCTCAACATCTTCACCATTTCTTCTAGACAAGGAACCAACCACTGTGTTTTCTTTGCCACATTTGTATTCAACAATGTAATCAAACCTATGGAGTTTAGCCATCCATTTGTGCTATAATCTAGTGGATAGTCTCTATGTAAGGAGGTGGTTAAGGCTCTGGTGATCTGTCTTAATAACAAACCTTCTTCACATTAAATATTGTCCCCATCTCTTGGTTGTAATTATAATATCTAGAAGCTCTTTTTCATAAGTGGATAGCTCCAAATTTCTGCCATGCAAAGCAATACTTAAATATGCTATTGGCCTGCCATTCTAAGTTAGTACAACACCTACTCCATTTCCACAAACATCACACTCAAGAGTGAAAGGTAAGGTGAAATCTGGTAGAGTTAAAACTAGAGGATTGGTGAGGCACTGCTTCAATTGGTTGAAGGACTGGATTATTGCATCACACCATTTAAATGAATCTTTCTTCAACAAATTGGTGAGTGGATTAGTTATGATTCCATACCCCTTTTATGAATCTTCCGTACTATCCAGTAAGATCCAAAAATCCTCTGAATGCTTTCAAATCCTTTGGAACTGGCCGTTCTAGGCTGCTTCAATTTTATTGGGATCTGTAGCTACACCTTCTCTGGAAATGATATGACATAGATACTGGACATTGGTTTTAACAAACTGGCATTTGGAAAGTTTAATTTTAAGGTGGTTTTGATCTAGGGTTTGAAATGTAATCTTTAACTGTTCAATATGATCACTTCATGACTGACTATAAACCAAAATATCATCAAAGAAAACAAGCTTAAATTTTCTCAAATAGGGTTTACAGATTTCATTCATAAGAGATTGAAAAGTAGAGGGGGGCACAAGACCAAAATGCATCACTCCAAACTCATAGTGTCCTTCATGTGTCTTAAAAGTAGTTTTAAAAATGTATGGTTCAAACATTCTAACCTGGTGATATCCAGACCTTAGATCTAGTTTAGGGAAAAACTGGGAACCATGCAATTCATCAAAAAGATCTTCAATCAAATAAATAGGGAATTTATCTTCAATGGTTTGAGAATATAAGGTTTTGTATTCAACACATAATGTCCATGTGCCATCTCTTTTTCTCACTATTACTACAAGAGAGGAATATGGACTGTTACCGGGTCGAATTATACTAGCTTTAAGCATATCTTTAACAAAATTTTCCAACTGATTTTTGAAGTTGTAGGAGCGTCTATAAGATTTTAAGCAAACTATTTTAGAATGTGGTATCAGTGGTAATTTATGGTCATGAATTCTTGGTGGTGCTAGCGTTAGATTGGGATCAGTGATATATGAGAAAGCCTTGAGGGTTTCATTAATTTCGAGGGGAATGGATGGATTAACAATCTCAGCATTGTTTTCAACAGAGATGGTGTGCAAGCAAATCATCATGGTTAATTGGCAACTACTGCATTCTTTACTCAGCTTCTTTTTATCAAAAAGTTTCAAATCATCTTGACTAATCCCTTGCCAAGTATACTCTCTATCATTATATGAAATCTTACTTGCAATTTCTCCAGATTAAGAGTCACTTCTCCCAAATCTTTCATCCATTGAGCACCCAACACTACTTGGCACCCTTCTAATGGATACAGTAGCAAATCAACTAGCATGTCACATCCCTGACACTTAAGAATTACTTCTTTGCAAATGCCTAAACTAGTTAACTTCTCCCCATTGGCCACAGTGATTTCAAATACTTTAATTTCATCAATTCTCAACCCTAATTTTCTGGCTAAACCGTCATTAATAAAGCTATGAGTTGAGCCTGAATCAATCAATATTTGTATAGGTTTGCCTTGGATATGTCCTTGTATTTTGATGGTAGATAATGCAGGTACACCACATAAGGCTAGAAGGGTAATTTATAGGGTTTCTTGGATAGGAGGGGTTTACTTCTGCCAGTTCTTGCACACCATCATCATTCTCATCCCCAGTTAAAGGATTGATTCCCTCTAAAACATATACTTGAGGGTTCTTACATTTATAGTCACGTGTCCACTTTTCCTTACACCCATAACAT
The DNA here is from genome assembly GCA_030737875.1 of Allium sativum. Classification (NCBI taxonomy): domain Eukaryota; kingdom Viridiplantae; phylum Streptophyta; class Magnoliopsida; order Asparagales; family Amaryllidaceae; genus Allium; species Allium sativum. Next base: position 296,233,388 of record CM060912.1, read on the forward strand.
AGACCTTGTTTTCTCATTTCTATCAACTGATTTGAGGTCAATCCCCTTCTTCTTATTTGAATATCTATGGAGTTATCTTTAGGTTTAAGAGGGGTATTTTTCTGGTAGATGAGGCTTACTTGTTTGTGGTTGGCTAGTTTTATTGCTTGGTTGTAAAGGATGGGTATTTTTGGAACTGGAATTATGAAATGAGAAGCTTTAGGCATGTTTCTTGGATAGCAGGTATTTGGTTATAAACATTTTGGCCAAGGATACTGCTTCTTTGAAATCATTGGGCGAGAAGTCATAACATCAAATCTAATCTCCTTTTTGAGTCCAGTAGTAATCGGTGTAAAAGAAATTTAGGGGGTAGGGTTTCAAGAATACCTTTCAATTTCTCAAATTTACTGAGGTATACTCTCACAGTGGTAATCTGCTTAAGCTTGGATAATGTTTCATAAGGTCTTTCCAACGCCTTTGGATTGAATCGAACAAGTATTTTTTCTTTGAATATGGCCATGCACAGGCATGTTTTGCTATGCCTATGTACCGGTAATACCACTGTAAAACTTCTCCCCTTAATGCAAAGGCACACATCTTTACCCACACCACTTCCTCAGTTTTATGGAACCTAAAATATTATGCAACTTGTCACGACCAATTAACTACGTCTTCTTCGTCAATGAAGGCAGGGAAATCCAGTTTTATTGTGTAATGGGGATAGTGGTTATGGGGATGATGGGGATGGCGGCAATGCATTTCTGGGTGGAGGTGCAAAGTTGAACCTGCTGCGGTGGTGGAGGTAGAGCATTACTCAGTTGTAGAGGGGGTGCAGTGGGAGGAGGAAGTTTCCTTTCTTGGTTTAGGTTTTCAATCATGGTTGTAATTCGATCTAGTCCTTTTGAATTTATAATCAACTTCATCGAATCTTTTTTCCCACCCTTTAAACCCCTTGTTCCAGATTTTGATTTACTTCATTATGTCACTGCCACATATCAGGGTAGAGATCAACATTTCAAAGGGGATTATTGGGATCATCGATGTTTCGGTGACCCTCAGTTGATCCAATCTCTGAATGATGCTCTAATACCAATTTGGCAGGGTCACTAGGGTTTAATTGAGTAGCCATTAGGTTTTTAAGGGAGTTTTAGAAGCGAAGTGAATTTGATCGAACACTTGATGAAATTTCAGGGCGCACAGCAAGACGTATGGAAGATGATGAGGATGGTCATTGTGGGTTAATTTTGGTGAATTAAGGAGAAAATAGAGGGAATAGGCAGGAAATTTGGTGGAATGGCTAGTTTAATGGGGTGTTTGATGAAATCCCAAGTGAAATCCTAGCAAAAATGGTGAAACTGGGTGTGAAATGATGATGGTAATGACAAAGTAGTGAATTCGAATAGCAATAAATGGTATTAGAATCAAGGAACAACAAATTTGGCATAAAATTAGATCAAACAATGATCAAGAAATTGAATAGAAGCTATGCTAATTAAAGATTACAAACCAAACCTATTTAAGTGATTAAGTAGATGTATCTAAGCTACAGTTAACATCTAAGTCTAAGGAATTTACAGGAAGACTAAGCTACACTAATTAAGCTACTGAAAGGGTAAGTAACAGCTAGTAACTAGGAAAGAATTTACTCCAAAATTGATCACTTATTCATCATACAAAATGGTTCAACTATGCAACTATTTATACATTCACAAACTACTGTTAACAGGCCGAAAACATATCAATACAAATAGGTCGAACCATCGCTAATACAATGCAGCCTTATAGTCCAAATACTTCTTAACACATTAGGTTTACATCACATAATTCTTGGCCTATTTACAAAAGCATATTGAAATATCATATGCGTACATGAAAAACATGCACACCCTGATACCCAATGACACGGCTTCCCTTCTCCCTTCTAAAGGCATGATGTCAATGTGCCATGCTTCAGACAGCTTATCCTCCCAATGTAGCTCCTTCTGTGATGATCTCTGACCATCCTCTGACGAACTCCTACGGTGGTCTTCTTCTTTTCCTTTTCAAGTGCATTTTCCCCTTCTTTCCATTTCTTCACCCATTCCAGCAGTATTTGATTGTTATAATTAAATGAGTCCCTGAAACACTTTTTAGCTCTAAATGGGTTTCAGAAACCCATTCTTTTCCTTTTTTTTAAATAATTCAATTTTACAAAAAAATGTAAAAAAATTAACAGTGACTATTGGAGAAGCGTCGATTAACGATGCTTTTTTTCTTGCTCACCACGTCCAAATAGAGCTTGTTGTTAGAGATGCTCTTACTACATATGTATATATATATATATATATATATATATATATATATATATTAAAAAAACAGAAAATAGATATAAGGACAAACTTAAAAAAATAGTCTAAAGTATAGATTTTGAAAAAAGTTATGGTTGAAGGACAATGTTGATATGACAAGCAATTGGTATAGTGTAATATATAATATAATGTTGTTTATAACTAACATTTTGTATGGTGTAAGAATCGAAATAATCCTAGTTATAACTAGCATTGTCTTTCAATCCAAAAATGAATTTGATGTCTTTATTTCTATAATTTTTTTAAAGTTTGCTATTTACCCTGCTTACCTTAAAATAAATATTATAAATGGTAATATCAAGTGTGTTTTCTTGAACTAAAATGGTCAAATTGAAGGGCCAAAGAAGGAAACGTTCACGGGGAATGCGTTCATTTTACGAAAGGGGCAACGAGAAAGGGACAAAGTTATTATTTTATTATTTATTTGTATTGTTATTTTATTTATGTTAATTATTTTTAAATATATAATACAAAATGAAAGTTATAGAATATGGATAGTAAACAAAAATTCATATTTCAGAATCCACAATACAAATGCAAAAATAAAAATACTGAATAGTAGATGCAAAAAATAAAATACAGATAAAACTATTGACCTGATTTTTGATCAAAACTATCACATGTTAAGATTTTGGTTAGCAATGCGCTCTGTAACACCCCACCTCCGCTAGGGTCACTCTCAAAGGGAATGCACTAGTTTTGGAGGAGCGTTATCGAGGTAAACAAACACAGAGATACAAGAAAGAACATAAATGAAACAGCGGAAGAAATTAAAAACCAAATCTTATTACTTTCAAGAAAAGAGTCAAAACCTCATATATTCAATGTACAAGTTGTCATTGTTCCATTACATCAATTTCTAAATAAAGAAGCATAAACTTAAAATAACAAAAGTAAAATATTCCCTAAAAATAGCAGAAGTGCAGCCATAGCATAGCTCAAGACCAAACCGTACATGAGCTGACAGAAAGCAAGCTAAATCCAAGCTAAGAGCTAGAGTTTCCTCCTGAGAACCTGGGGGAAGAAACGAAAGAAAAAGAGGTGAAAGGAAACGGGTCAGTCATAAAGACTGGTAAGTCCAAGTAACTTTCAGCATAAAAATAGGTAAAGGTAACATGACATGTATAAACTGAAAGTAAACATAAGTATGATGTCAAGATGAATAAGATAGACTAAGATAACATGATGAATCAAGTATAGGTCAAGTATAGCATCACATGTTCAAGGTTCGCTGCACCAACTATACTAGTAGCCCAACCCATGTCAAGTATTAATCATGAAATGATCCCTGGGCCCAAAATCATGAATGACTCATTACTAGGTCCAACGGAATGATCCACTAATCGATCGGCTCCCTACAAGTTCTAGCTCATTGTGTTTCTGTGTCATACGGCCCTATCACGAATGTAGTCACCTGTGCTAGGTCCACCAAAGGGTGTATCAAGCCCTATGGTGCCAACCACCGACACGAATCAAGCATGCACAGATAAACCTACTGATGCCTAATGCCTGCTTTATCAACTCCGGACCACGTGCACGACCATAGCCCACCTGAACCTACACTGGCGCACCCACACAGCCGTCGTTCTGGTCGCTTACAATCAGCCCAGTAATCGTGCCCCACCCTGCCTAGTTCCAGGGTACCATGATACATCTTGTGGGTTACTGCTGAAACAGACCGTGTAACTAGGGTTTCCGTCCAATGGACTAAGTGTTGTCATTTAAATTCGTGACTTAACCCACCTACGTGTCATGTCAAACTTGGCTAAGTGTTGTCATTCAAGTTCATGACTTAGCCCTACAATTCATGTGTCAAGTTGGTTAGGTGTTGTCGTTCAAGTTCATGACCTAACCCTACCAATCATGTTTCGAGTTGGTTAAGTGTTGTCTTTCATGTTCATGACTTTAACATGTTATAAAAATACGGTTTGTTACACGCTCGAGTCTCAATAATGTCATTAGAAAACATAAAGTGATTCGGTTGAAATCGCGATGCGTTTTGGAAATGGTTGGAAATGGCGTCGATTCGTAAAATCATCATTGATGGACTTGGAAAAACTAGTTGGTAAAAATACGTGATCGAATTGGTTAGATCATATCAAAATGCTTAAGCATCTCGGTTCAATCACGAGGCAAAACTCATTGTGGAAAAATATATGGGCTCTGGCAAATTCTGGTTTTGCACACTCCAAAACAACTGATCAGCATTACACGATCACAAAAAATGACTTGGCAACTCACAACGCGATCAAACTTGCTAAAAAGGGGATTCGGTAAGTGTTGATCACCAAAAAACAGCTGACCAGTGTGGCATGATCATGAAAAATGGCTTGCGCAACTCACGACGCGATCAAACTTGGTAAAATGGGATTTGGTAAAATTATGTGTCGACCACCCGAAAACAGCTGATCGACATATTGCACAATAATGGAAATTGTCTTGCGCGACTCAAGGCATCAAAATCTAGCACTTGGCAGAATTCTGGTTTGCTACATTCAAAAATAGGCGATCGACACGTGAAAATCATCAAAAACCACATGTTCATGCTTAACTGATCACGTCTGGTAAAGTGGTCGATCATCTGATTTAGCACAAAAAAATATTGTGATCGACACAGGAAAATTGGGAAAAACCACATCTTCAACACAAGCCAATCATTTGGCAAATTTGGCTTGGCAAACTTGATAATTTCACATTGCAAATTTCATATCCCATGAGGGATACGAAATTTCCATGCCACCATTTCTCTAGCAAACATTTTACTTATCCGGCATGTGATTGAGGGATGCGAAATTTTGGCTAATTAAGGGATGCAAAAAATTGGCTTTTGCCAGGTTGCTTTTGGCAAACTGGAACATCACACGTGGATCACGTATTTTCACGTGATCAACACGGGCCTGCCACCTTATTTTTAGGATGCGAAATATCAAAAGTGGTAAAGTGCCAGAATTTTTGACCACTCGTTTTTACTGTGTTGATCACGCATTTTGGGCTGATCGACATACGTTTTCATCCATTTTTTTAGGAAGCAAAATTTTCAAACTGGAAAGTGGCAGACCACTTGACAACTTGATTTTATCGTATTGATCACACATTTTGGGCTGCACATCACGCATTTTCACCCAGTTTTTGAGATACGAGATTTTTCGACTTTAGAATGCGATTTTTGACATCTCCTTAGTTTTTTGGCTTAATATTTGGGATGCAAATTTTGCATGCTTAAGAATACGAAATTCTGGTAGTTGGTCCCAAACCTCACCTACATATACTCTAAGCTTGACACTCAAAGGAGTTGGCTCATTTGCAATCTTCCTATACTTTGGCATACGAGATTGAAATTCTCAAGCACCATTAATGGTTGCCTTCATTATCCACATGAATTTTGGATTTCTTTTGAACTTCTAAACGTTGTACAAACATTTGCCTACATCATTTGGATTTTCCTCCGATACTTACACTGCTGTTAGACCGTTTTGGATATTTTGGAATTTCTTGGACATTGAAGCTACTTTTTGGACATTGATCCGTGTTTTTGCTGAACGAAGAAGTAGAGCATTTTGGTCAAAGTTTAAAATTAACTAACATTTTATTATTCTATTATACAACTTTGTACACAAATTAATATCCGAAATTGTACAACTTGTGTAATCAACGATTATATGATGAATGATTACTATAAAATGGACGTAGGCATTAGTGCCGAGCCACTATAAAAAGTGGTGATCTCCCTGCATTTCATCATTTTGGATTTGGATTATCGTTTTTGTAGTTGGCGTACGCGAATATCGACAATTCCTCACGTCAACACAAACAAACTTCATGTTTCTTCTCAACTTGGTAACAAAATAAATAACAGCATTCATAAGTTTCTTGGGGTCATCCAACAAGATATGAAAAGGATTATTACTTTTGTTATCATACTCAACCAAGCAAATAACGAGCTCCCACCACTCATAATCATCACCCTCCTGCTTCGCTTCCATTCACTTATCAAGAATCAGATCATGCAAAGAACAACAAACACAGGTCTAGACGGACCACCAGATGGTTGGTGTTAAGGCGTTCTGCAACTGATAATCCTCGTAGCATCACCATAAAAAAAGTTGCCATATATATGTGCATTGGATTGCAACTGAACGGGTAATTGCAGGTGATGCATGTTTGTATTTGCGATATCTCGATGTAGATGCATCCCACCAATTGTCGGATCCACCGATCATGTTGTTAAACAATGAAGTGTCTGTTGAAAAGTAAAACCAAAGAGAAGCATGTCTATTCAATGAAATATCACATCTATTGAAGCTAAAGAGTCATGTCTGTTCAAGAGTCATGTCCATTAAGTGTTGTGTCTATTTGAAAAGTTGAGTAGTCCACTATATATATGTGGTTAGTTGTATTATTGATGACATGCAAGATAATAAAAATCATTTAATTCTTCCTCTAACAAAGTGGTATTAGAGATATAATACTTATAAAAGTTTTCTGATCTGGGGTGTTATCTACGGGCGGCGATAGCCACCGCAAAATGGTTGCCATCTGCCGGATCACAAGAAAAAAAAAGGTAGAAAAAGAGGATAATCCTGAAGAAGTAGAATTCAAGAAAAAACCATTAAAGAAGGCGAAATCAAAGAATGAAAAAATTGTTGAAGAGAATAGTGCGGAGGAAGAAAATGCCAAAAAAAAACCCACCAAAATCTTCAAGTAATGGTAATAAAAGTAAGAAGATGACAGTAGAAGAAGATGAAGATTATATGGAGGAAGATGAGGAAGTAAGAAAAAATGGATGAGGAAGCGCAGACGAGTCCAATTGGAGATCCAATAAGAGTATCTGGAAAAGGAAGGAAGAAAAATTATTAGTTTTCTTTTGAATATGAAGGAAACATCTATGAGCTTGAAGATCCCATGCTACTGACTCCAGCTTCAGAGGACAAAAAGCCATACGTTGCAATAATAAAGGACATATCAGATTCAGGAAGTGGTTTAATGGTAACTGGACAGTGGTTTTACCGTCCTGAATAAGTACCAAGAAGAGGAAGTGAAACCTAAGATAGAAAAATGTTCCTCCCATTGATACCTCAAAGGCTAATGGGTGAAATATGAAATCTAAAAAAGCTACAAAGTCAGTGCCAGAGACTCCTTCTAGCTGCCCAAGCGATGCATCAGAATCTACAAGATTTTAGCAAAATTTGAAGTGCTGACTGGTGATTCAGTCCATGACAGGTGGTGTCTAAAAAAAAGAAAAGAAAGAAAGACGGAGATAACAAATATCCCTCTGAATTTGCAGAAAAGAAACTACATAAAATACAAATGAAGCTGAAATGAAAGATGCTCAAGCTAGCTATCCTACAAAGGCAGAAGGCACTGAAACTGAGAAGTCAGAAGACAAGCCCACTGATAAAGCAGAAAAGAAAGGAAATAATGCCAACAAGGCCGTACAGACGCATTCCGAAGCAAATTGAGCATCCTATGTCAAAATGAGGCTATTGAACTAAAAGCTTGTAGTAAAGTGTTGTTGTAGGTTCTGTCGCAGTCGTTATGTCTTCATACCCTTGTTTGATGAACTCCAAGACATCCAACAAGGTGAACAAGGTCTCCATTTTTACTGCCCATAAATCAAAATTTTCACCTTCAAATAAAGGAGCTTGGAAATTACTATAGGTGGAGTTGATGCTTGCTGAAGTACAGCTTGGAGAAGCCATTATTTTGCATTTTGTTTTGTTTATTGCAAGAATCTAGAGCTCTGATACCATTTGTTAGATTGAGAATACTTAATTTTATTTAGAAAAAGAATTATTTCTTTATTTCTCTTGCATCCAATACAACAAATTATAAGTAATATAAAAATTATAATTAATATAATTCTTCCTCTGACACATGTCATGTTCTTCATTATAGAGGCTATTCGGTATCTGTAACACCTTGTTCCATGGGTTTCCTTCAACTTTTTTTTCATTTGTCTAGCATTGTAATTCGAGCTATCATTCGTTGAATAAAGCTGTAATTTATTAATACAACTATGCGACACATTAAGCATGTGAAACGAACATTGATGAACGCATTGGTCCTTTCAATGCTCCAGTCGGTGATGGTGCAAATGGATGAAGCAACATAGCAGTTAGACATCATGGAAAAAGAAAAATAATTTAGAAGAATTGAAAAAATATATGTTAAAGATAAGAATATGAAAAATGCAAGTAATAAAATATTTATCTAAAACAACCGAAGATTAAACTTGAAAAAAATGTTGTATTTTCGGATTTTACGTGTATAGTTTGGTGATTTATGAATGGAATTGGGTTATTTACATTGGGTATGGAAGACATATGTCAAATGGAAATTTATCCATTCGCGTCGAACGACGTCCGCGCATCTGACGCTAATTAATAAAATTCCATCGTTCGGTTTGAATAGACAGTTTATGTTCCCTGATTTGTGAATCTTAGTGTTCAGGATTACGGGGTTTTACAGTTTAGTAGGATTCATGTTGAATGGATAAGATGTGTCCGACGCATCTAATGTAGGCGTCAACATAATCTGCATATTCTAGAAATATAACACTACCATACTTTATATGACTAATGTCCGAAGTATTTTGAACTCTAGGAAGACATGCCAAAAAATTAACCTTATCGACTTCCTCAGATATAGGCCAAAATATCATTGCATTCCATATTGTTACATCCCACTCCACTGCTCGCATGCTTCCACAACCCATATATTGTCCTGTGCTTAGGCTCCACCACTGTATCCCCAATGCAACCACCCCTTCAATCGTTGCCACCACCTCAAAATACAAGCTCTAAAAAAATCATGTCTCTATTTATCCCCATCATGTCAGCTGCATCTTTTAACATAGACCAGTTTTGTTGCTCAAATCTTCTTACTTAGGAATCATCAACATAGCAACAGGTAAAATATATTACACGGTATCACTATATAAGAAAATGAGATTAAAAATAAAATTGAAGTGTAGCTGTATATATTTTTTAGTTTGGTAAATGCACTGATACTTCATAGTAACATTCTAAATTAATTAGTGAAAAATAATACAATAAATATATAAAAATTAAATTAAAATGACACCAAGTTTGAAAATCCATGTAATTATATACTAGTTTATGAAAATAGCAGTATAATATAATTATTGATCAATTTCGAAAAGAATTTTTTAGAAATATAAAATAAAGTGATATTATTATTACAAAAAAATTAATATGAGAAAGTGAAATTTAAAATTTTAATTGAAAAATGGTATAATAATTCAGTAATTATAGCAGTAGTTTTAAAAATTGTCAATATGATATTGTAAACTAATATTACAAATCATGGTGCTATTATAAAATATTGCAGTGAGATGTGGTACATTCATCACCTAAAAAGAATTTGCAATTATTCATAATTTAATGTTCATGCCTCACAAAAAAATATTTCAAGGTAGTGTCTCCTATACTACCCCTTCCCTCTTAACTCACCTTGCCCATTCCATCCTGCATAACCCATATCCTCATCAACTTTTCTGGCTTTTTTACAACTGTCACATCCTCCAGAGCCTCTTCCGTAATTTGATACCATCCATGCTCCTCTTCTCTCTACCACGACCACTCATACCTTTCCTCCCCCCTTTCATGTGTTATTGCTCCTCCCACTATCACTTCGTCGAGCCTTTCTGCCAATGGTTCCATTCAGCAAAAGTTGACCCCCATTTTTATAAGCAAATCAAGGAATACGGGGAAGTACACTTCGGTTGATATTCAAGCTATATTTTTGCTAAAAGCTTAGTTCCTACCACTTATGGTTTGGAATAATTCTCAGTTGGATTTTTCCTACACAAACCACTGTACTACACTCTCTGTGAGAGACACTTAAAAAAATATGGAAGCTTATAGGTTCGATTAAGGAATGATATGATTGTAACGTCTTCCTGTTCCATTTGACATGTGTGAATGATAGAAATAGTATTTTACAAGGTGACCAGATAATAATGTGCAATAAATTATTCATTTTAAAACCATGAGATTCGACAGTTGCAAATGTTTATGGAAATATAGCTTCATTACCCATATGAGTTAAGTTCTTGAATAATCCAATGTTGAGTTAGTCCTACCAGATTTGTTTGTTTTTGTCAAATCCAAAAGATTATGAATGAGAATTTAGATATGAATTTGTAAGCTTCTTAGTTTACTATTCTTATATTGCCTACAATTTATTTTGCTTTCCTTATGATAAAATGACCACATATTTATAGTGGACTACATACCCTTACAAATAAGACTTTTCACAAAAAGGACATGACACTTGTAATGTCCCATATTTTTATCACTTAAGTTTTGAATATTTAAATTAGTTTAAATATTGAAATGGAAATATAAATGGAATTTTATATTAATTAAACGAAGTTTGAAACGTAGAAGTATATATATTAAACATAAACGAGCTCGAACTAGCGCGGTAGTCCGTAATATTGAGTTTTGAACTTCAATTGAGTATATAAAATTCATTATAAGTCAGAATTCACTCAAACAAGAAATATTTGACTTTGTTGAATTGTAGTTTTGTGATAAAAGAGAAAAATCGAGATTTCGTATTGTAGATCGTTAATTATAGCCAAATCAAAATTTCAAATAGTCGTTATAGAATCATTTATAAACCAAAACGATTTATCTAATAAATAAATTGATTTTAAGTCAATTTAATAGCGGTTTAATGTGAAAATGAAGTATCAAGTTTAAAATTTCGCGTTAGTTTATCCTGGAATTTATATGAATTCATTTTGTGTATATATATATTATAATAATTTATTTGTTATTTTTGTATCGATTTATACTAAATCGGATTTAATGTTAAATCCTCAATTTATTTTAATATCTTCTTTATATGGTTGAATTAGAATACAGAATACGTTCCAATGTGTTCATAATAGTGGTAGAACCCTAAGAATGTCATTCTTGCACTCAAATAGGGGTTCGAAACCGCAGGGTATTTTAATTTAGGTCACCTCATTTAACAAATAAATAAACAAATCAAAATAAATATAATAATACGACCCGATTTAATTTTCCTAACGCAGGCTATTAAGAATACCAACCATCTTCTTCTCTTTTCACTTTCACATCTTAATTACTTCTCCCCGAAGCTTCATTACCCTGCAAAGCTCTGCTTATCCCTAACTCTACTGAAAGTCATTCTTCCTTCGTTCGTAAATGAAGCCATTGACCCTCGTCTTTCCTCCATCCTAAAATCTACGAACCTAAATCCTCTTCCATTTCGAAACCAGTTCATTCTTTCTTTATTTTAGTAAAATCATGAAAGCATCCACCGTGTATAATAAATAAATAAAAAAAGATTGATTCAAAGCCATTTTTTGGTCCATCGCGAATCATTCCACTGGAAAAAGAGGGAATTGGAAATCGAGGGGCACGCTTTAAATCATTGAATCCCTTGAAACTCGAAGTCGTTTTGGAAACCATCGCGATTCCAAACCACTAAAAATCTGGAGCTCGAAATCATGTTGAACGCTTGCGTATTGGATGCTGCGACTCTTGAAGGGTGACGGTAGAATGGTCAAAACTAGAGTTTAGATTTTTATGGTAAGTCGGGGTGTCCAATCGGTTAATCTGGAATGTGTGTTGAGTTCGAATGGGTTATTATCAAACTGGAGTTTAGGAGGTTTAGGAGGGTTAGGAATTCATTGGGAAAAAGGTTAGGAGGGTTTTTAAATATTATAAATTCTAATTGAATTTAAGTTATATTAGTAAGAAAAATATATATTTTATTAAAGAATTTATATAAGATTTTGGATAGTAAATATTAATAGTAAGGAATTTAAAAACGATATTTGTATACGTGTATTTTAGATATAGAATGTAGTTTATAAAAATAAAGTCGAGATGAATAAATTTATTGGTATAAACCTTGGTTTTTACGAAGGTTAAACCAAAATTGTAACACCCCACGTCCATTAATGTCACTCACAAAGGGAATGCATTAACTTCTATGGAGGTTTTAGGTGAATATAGAACAGTAAAATTTCAACAAGACAGATATAAAATAGTACTTGGAAATTTAAAAACTTTATTTCAATTGCAGCAGAAGTCAAAACATGTTTGATTACATCATAACACCATAATCAAAGTCAAGTACAATATCTATTTTGATAAAACAAGTACATAACCCCATTACATAAATAGCCATTAAAAAGAAAGATAACAAGCTGGACTTTACTTCAACAGTCCAAGCTTTCCAAGAGATAAGCAATCCAATCAGACTCCACTGGAACTTGGCCCAACCTGAGGACCTAAAGGGAGAAAAAGATGAAAAAGAGGGGGGGGGGGGTCAGACATAAAGTCTGGCGAGTATGATAATTCTACAATACTATTATCAAAATAACTGGACTAAGGCATAAGCTGGAAAACAAGGTAATGTCTATGAAAGAGCAGATTAAGGACATAGACAATCGCTAAAGGAAACGTTATAGGCGCTCCTAAATACTAAAGGATAAACACTATACTGCACCACACCAGTCACCCTAAAGATTGATTCCACTTAGCTTCACTTTCTTAATGGCTTTACGTACTCCTAGCTGACTACATAGGTGCCGCCTGCCCCTATCTCCACTAGGTGTACCCCACTTTCCATTTTTCGATCGGCTCCCTACTAGTAGATACCCGTGCTGGCCCCACAGTGGGGTGTATCATTCCCCTAAAGTGGCAACCCGATATAACGGAGATGCACGGCTTATACCTACACGATGCAACAACGTCTTACCTACCAGCCCGGGTCCACACACGCATATGAAACCCGTTGGACTTGCGTTGCCACCACTCCCTGTTTTGGCCTCTTATAGTCAAACCCAGTATGCGTGTCCCGTCCTCGACTTGGGTCGAGCCCACAAAGATACGTTTTGGGATACTGGTTGAAATGGGCCCCCATTATTTCCCACAAGCATTCCACCTAAGCTTGTCCCATTAGTCCATCCACTTAACCCACTTAGTCATGTTCATTTACATGTGTATTTGGTTAAGTCTAATCGTATTTCAAATGCCTCTAAAGGCAACCACTAGATTCCTCATGCCACCCAAGGCACCTACTTAACCCCCATGTCCCACCCTACATGATTATCTGGCTAAGTATTTCTTAATTCATTAAGGCCATAACCTCATAAAGACCTCTCACATTAGACTGGCATTTATGGCAGCTGGATTTGCCGGGCGGGTCCGGGCAGTCTTACACCATAAAAGAGTCTAACCTCGTGTCTTTACAACTGTTATGCTTTAGTTTGGGCCTAGGACCTCTCACATTGGGCCGACATTTGTGACTACTGGATTTACCGGGCGGGTCCGGGCAGGTTTACGTCACAAACGGGTCCAACCTCGTGTCCTAAGCATTGATTATTATTAATAATCCCCTTTCCCCAATTTTAATAATTCCCTACTTGAATTATTAATTAATTCCAAATTTAACAATGTCCATAATTGACTCAATTATGGACATCCATTTAAGGCACGCAAAATCATATCAATTGCACCCCAATTTATTAATTTCCTAATATTACCCCTACCCCACGTTTGAACATTTATTCGCAAAATGTATGCTAGACCCGATTAGTCTAACTCATAGCATAAAAGAAAATATTCACAACAACAACATATATATGTGACTAAATAAATCATAACAAGAGGTAAAACTTGCATACATTACAACTTGCATAAGGTTATACATGTCATGGACCTAAGGGTGTCAACTTATTCATAATTCACATAATATGATTTTGATCAAATTTCATAAACTTGTATAGGACATGTGTGAATCAACATCATTAACAATATGGTTTTATATGGGTACACCTAACTCAATAGGCAAATTCCCAAAAATCAAAATTCATTTAATCATAGATTCATGTATATGGGTACACCTAACTTAATAGGCAAATTCCCATATTCAAGATCCAATTAATTTGTAGATTCATGTATATGGGTACCCCTAACCCAATACGCAAATTCCCATAATCAAGATCTATTATAAAAAAAACATAAACTTTAAACATGATCCAATTCGCATAAATACTAACATCATGATTTTACAACTTGTATGATTCAACACAACTTAACATGACATCATTATCATATAACATAAGTATTTCAACATATGTGATACTATGAGATCTACAACATATATAAGATTTACAACATAGCATATCATAATTTGCAACATAGCATGATATGATTTACAATATAGCATAGCATGATTAATCACATATGACATAGCATAGGATTATTTACAACATAATCACTACAACATAACAACATATATATGATAACATAATAGCATAACAAGAGATCCATAACATAATTTACAAATACATAACAATTCATATCACTTTCTTATGATCCATCCATAACTTAATCAAATTATTTTATAATAATATTGTGAGATTCATCATACTCACAATTTTAAAGAAGAGAAATAGAAAGAGAGATAGCTTTTGATTTGATTAGAGTAGATTTAGTTTGTAGATTAGGCCTTCTTCTTCTTTAGTTTGTGACAGCTATGCTGAACTCCATGGCAACGGCATGTCGGTAGCTCTCCAATTTTTCAAGTGATTTAGGGTTAGAGTCTACCCACTTATTTATAGATGTTAGGATTCATTTAGGCCATTAGATTTAACCTAGAAATAACTGCAGCCATTCAGACCAGTTGGGGTTTATCTTATTGACTCAGCAATGAGTCAGAAGTGACTCAGCAAACACTCAACAAATTAATAAACTTCTATTCATGTTTACATTAACTGCCCATATATATAAATATATATATACACACGCACCTATTCATGAATTCAAATTAATCCATAATTAACTTATGACCATTTCTACACATTAATTTTCCAATTAATGTCTTAATTCCATTTTTCGCCTTTTAAGGCAATTCACATATCTCAAATTTGTTATATGCCTTTTTAAGGCTATTTCGTGCAAATTCTCAATATTAATTCTTTTAATTTGTGAATATTAGTATTAACAGAAATACGGGGTGTTACATTCTCCCCTCCTTAAGGGATTTCGACCCTGAAATCTTCAAGTTTATATCCTATCATCAACCATCTACTCAATCAACAAACACTGGCATCCATTGTCCTTATAGACTTCTAATGCTTTCATGTTTAAATGCACAGTGTGTGTCTATGTCCGTATCTAATGCAAAATCAGGCGGTCCACTGATTCAGTTGACCTCCTTGATGCAATTCATGATAGTGCCATGCATCCATTATGTATGCAAAAGATCCTAATTGCTTACAAACTACTTCTATATGCGTGCACATCCATCCAACCGAATGCAGCATCTATATGATGGTACAACCATTATACATCCATTATACTAAATACATTCATTTATGCAATATGCAATATATAGTGACTGAGCCGATCTAGTGCCTAAAGTGTGTGTATGTATGCATCCACGAGCAACCACTAGCAACCACTTGCATCCATTTCGCATCCATCATACATAACATGTCTCAAACACATGTTTCAACCATAGGATTATCCTAACTAAAGGTCAAAGATACTAATGAGAGGACATACTAAAGATAAGATAAGATAAACTAAGCGATAAAGGAGAAATTAAAAGACATACCCTCAAAAAGAAAAGGGTATAGCGAACGCATCTTCCCTTCTGTCTCCCAAGTAGCGTTGCTCTCATCATCTCCCCATTGCACTTTAACTAGTCCGACCTCTCGATTTCTCAACTTTTTGATCTCCGACCCAAGAATGCATGTAGGAGCTCGTCTAATTGTTGCATCACGCTCTATTTCCACCTCTTTAAGCAAGCTCGGCTCTACCACCTCCGCGGTCTTGTGCAAACACTTCCTCAAATGTGATACATGGAATACGTCGTGTTCTCCACTAAGTTTCTCAGGCAACTCCACCCTATACGCCATCTTCCCAATCCTGTCTTTTATAGGAAACGACCCTACAAACCTTGGCGTTAATTTCCCAACGGACCCAAAGCGAACAACATTCCGTAACGGAAACACTTTGATAAAAACCATGTCCCCAATGTCAAACTCAAGATCTGTCCTCCTCTTATCAGCATACGATTTCTGCCTATCTTGTGCTGCTTTCATCCTCCTTCGAATCAAATCAATCTTCTCCGAGGTTTCCCTAACCATATCGGGCCCAAGTAGGATTTTATCGGTAGATTCCCACCAACATGTAGGCGAACGGCAAGGCCTTCCATAAAGAGCTTCGAAAGGTGCCATGCCAATACTAGACTGAAAGCTATTATTATATGCGAATTCTACCAACGAAAGGTGCTCTTCCCATGTACTCCCAAAGTCTAGGATACAAAGCCTTAAAAGATCCTCTAGAATACGATTCACCCTCTCGGTCTGGCCATCCGTCTGAGGATGATATGCGGTGCTCAAACATAGCTGAGTCCCTACCGCCTCTTGTAAACTCTTCCAAAATTCGCTAGTGAAGATGGGATCACGGTCGCTTACTATACTAGAAGGAATACCGTGCAAACGAACTATCTCTTTAATGTATACAGAAGCCAACCACGGAGCAGTCCTCTTACTTTTCACGGGAATAAAATGGGCGCTCTTAGTAAGTCTATCTACTATAACCCAAATCCCCGTATTACCCTTCCTTGATCTTGGTAATCCATCCACAAAATCCATTGAGACGCTTTCCCATTTCCATAGTGGAACTTCCAATGGGTGAAGCAACCCACCGGGTTTCTTTTGTTCCGCTTTTACTCGTTGGCACACCAAGCATCTAGCAACGTACTCAGCCACATCCTTTTTCATACCGGCCCAAAAGAAAACCCGCTTCATATCTTTGTACATCTTGTCTCCGCCGGGATGAATGGTCATCTTTGAGCGATGAGCATCATCAAGAATGGCCTTCCTTAAGTCTTCGTCTTGTGGTACACAAAGTCTATTATCCCTTCGTAACCAACCCTTATCGTCTAGGGTATACCTACGAAGATGGCTAGACGACTCCCCTCCTTTGAGCTTTTCTACTATCTCAACCAACTGGGGGTCGTCTTGCTGTGCCTCACCAACTCGTCCTAGAAGTGTAGGTCTAACCTCCAAGGATGCTAACAAACCAGGTACTAGGTCAACGGAGGGTCTAAAGTCAAACATGGAGATGAATTCTAAGCTTCGTCGTTCAACAAACAACGGACTCAAGGACAACCTTTTCCTACTTAAGGCGTCTGCTACCACGTTACCCTTGCCCGGGGTATATGCTATTTCAAAATCGTAGGAGGCTAGGAATTCCATCCACCGTTGCTGCCTTAAATTCAAATCCTTCTGAGAGAATAAGTATTTTAATGATTTGTGGTCAATGAACAGTTCGAATTTCTCACCAAGAAGATAGTGACGCCAAGACTTAAGCGCGAAAACAATTGCGGCTAACTCAAGGTCATGCGTAGGGTAATTCTTTTCATGAACCCTCAACTGCCTTCCACCATAGGCTATTACTCTTCCCTCTTGCATGAGGACCGCGCCAAGTCCCGTCCCACAAGCATCAGTATAGACGGTAAACGGTTTATTCCCGTCTGGCAGCACTAAGACTGGGGCTGAAGTTAAGGCTCTCTTTAAACGTTGGAACGCATCATCACAATCTTCGTCCCACGTAAAAACCAGGTTCTTCTTCGTTAACCGTGTTAGTGGAGCTGATATTTTTGCGAAGTCTTTGATAAACTTCCTATAATAGCCAGCCAACCCCAAGAAACTTCTTACTTCGGTTACATTTTTAGGGACCTTCCAATCTTGGATGGCCACCACCTTTGCGGGATCCACTGCTATCCCTTCCTTGGAAACCACGTGCCCTAAGAACCGTACTTCTTTCCTCCAGAAGTGACACTTAGAAAATTTTGCCTTAAGGTTATGCGCTCGAAGGGTTTCCAGCACTTCCCTAAGATGTAGGGCATGCTCTTCTTCATTCTTAGAAAAGACTAAGATGTCATCCACAAAGACTACCACGAATGTGTTAAGGTACTCCCTAAACACCCTACTCATCAAATCAACAAAATATGCGGGGGCGTTTGTCAAACCAAAGGGCATCACTAGCCATTCATAGAATCCGTCAGGAGTCCTAAAAGCAGTCTCATCTATACTATCCTCAGCCACTCTCAGTTGATGAAAGCCAGTGGCTAAGTCCAACTGCGAAAACACTGAGGCGCCAACTAACTGATCAAAGAGATCGTTAATCCTCGGCAGTGGGTGTCGGTTCTTTTTAGTAAGCTTGTTTAGTTCTCTATAGTCCACACAAAGTCTAAGGGACCCATCCGCCTTTGTAGCAAATACTACTGGAGCACCCCACTCTGATATACTACGTCTTATGAACCCCTTCTCAAGCAACTCCTTCACTTGCTTATTGAGTTCCCTCCTTTCACGAGGAGCCATGTGTCGCACTGGCAAAGATACGGGTTTAGCATTATCCAGAAGATAAATTCGAAAGTCTATCTCCCGCTTTAGAGGTAAGCCCTTCACCTCCTCAAACACATCCGGATATTCCCGGACCACCTCTACCATTCGCAGATTCTCTACAGACGCGTCAAGCGATTCAAGATAACTTAGCATAACGGAATTTATGGGACTACAAAAGATGTCGAGAGCATTACCAAGGCGAGTCACAAGCCTAACTACTCTCCTTTCACAATCAAGAATGGCCCCATTTCTAGATGACCAATCCATTCCTAAAATTAGCCCATAGCCCGTGAAGCCCAATACATAAGCATCACATCTAAATTCAACGCTAAGTATAGAGATTTTCAAATCCAAACATATCATGGTCAAATGAGCCGAACCCCCAATTGGATTTGAAACAACCAAGGGATCCTCTACTAAACTGGTGTTCAAGTGCAGTAATTCAACTAATGATGCAGAGATAAACGAATGAGATGCGCCAGAATCGAATAAGGTACGGACAGGATGATCAAACAGAAAAACTAAGCTTTCAACAGAAACTGTTCTACCTCTTTCTTGCAGCGGTGGGGCCGCAATAGCCTGAACTTGCCCCCTTGCCTGCCCTGGTGCCATAAGAGCCTGCACCTGTCCTCCCGAGGTAGACCCTGCACTCTGCCCCTTCTTTGGGCAGTCCTTCACCAAATGTCCCGCATCTCCATAATGAAGACAACCAGTCTTCTTTTTCTTTCTACAATCTTTGCTGAGATGGCCAGGCGTCCCACAATTGAAGCATCTCTTCTTCCCTTTGCCATTATTGTTTTTACCACCCTTCTTATTTTGCTGTTGGGGTTTCTTCTGATCCCCTTTCTTTTCAACTGCCTTATCCTCATGCATAAGTGCCATTTCTACTAGCCTTTCAAAGGTGGCTCCCATAGGGATGTGGGTCATAGCCAACCCTTGCAACGGTTCATTCAAGCCTCTAACGAACCTCAAAGCTTTCTTCTTTGGCGTGTTCACCACTCCAAGCCAAACCTTGCTAACTGATTAAATTTATTGACATATTCCTTCACTGATAAGCTCCCTTGCTTTAATGTCAGGAATTTTTCCATATTTAAATTCTCCTCTGCCCTTGAAAGAAACTTTGCCTCAAACCTTCGTCTGAAATCCGCCCATGAATCAACTGGACGTTTCCCGTTAGTGACCTCCAACCAAAACAAGGCCTCTCCCTTCATTAACCAAGCAGCTAAACGGACTTTCCTCCCATCTTCCACTTCAAAGATATCCAACAATTCCTCAGTCTCCTTAAGCCAGTCTCTGGCCTCCACAAACGTCTTAGTCCCTTGAAAAGTTTTTCCTCCCAAAGCCTTAAATTCCTTGCACGTCTTTGCAAAAGTGTCAACACGAGGAGGAGGAGGAGGAATGGGTGCAACTGGGGGTGGAGGAACATCTGCTGGGCCTGCAGTGGTGGCCCTAGACTCCAAATATCTCCTAAACCACCCTGGAACCGTCACACCTTCTGGGAGATTAAGATCTTCAGCCATGCTGAAACGAAAAAGGAAAGATTCAAAATGGAGAATTCGAAAGATAAAGATAAGGATATGGCTATTTGGGATTATGTTTTTCATAAAAACTTTCTCTAAATAACATGTTTTTGAAAGCACTTCTTCCAAAAATACTTTAGAAAAATATTTTTCTAAAAATTTTATCTGTTCTGGTAACCTTATGCTCTGATACCACGTGTAACACCCCACGTCCATTAATGTCACTCACAAAGGGAATGCATTAACTTCTACGGAGGTTTTAGGTGAATATAGAACAATAAAATTTCAACAAGACAGATATAAAATAGTACTTGGAAATTTAAAAACTTTATTTCAATTGCAGCAGAAGTCAAAACATGTTTGATTACATCATAACACCATAATCAAAGTCAAGTACAATATCTATCTTGATAAAACAAGTACATAACCCCATTACATAAATAGCCATTAAAAAGAAAGATAACAAGATGGACTTTACTTCAGCAGTCCAAGCTTTCCAAGAGATAAGCAATCCAATCAGACTCCACTGGAACTTGGCCCAACCTGAGGACCTGAAGGGAGAAAAAGATGAAAAAGAGGGGGGGTCAGACATAAAGTCTGGCGAGTATGATAATTCTACAATACTATTATCAAAATAACCGGACTAAGGCATAAGCTGGAAAACAAGGAAATGTCTATGAAAGAGCAGATTAAGGACATAGACAATCGCTAAAGGAAACGTTATAGGCGCTCCTAAATACTAAAGGATAAACACTATACTACACCACACCAGTCACCCTAAAGATTGATTCCACTTAGTTTCACTTAGAAACTTTCTTAATGGCTTTACGTACTCCTAGCTGACTACATAGGTGCCGCCTGCCCCTATCTCCACTAGGTGTACCCCACTTTCCATTTTTCGATCGGCTCCCTACTCGTAGATACCCGTGCTGGCCCCACAGTGGGGTGTATCATTCCCCCAAAGTGGCAACCCGATATAACGGAGATGCACGGCTTATACCTACACGATGCAACAACGTCTTACCTACCAGCCCGGGTCCACACACGCATATGAAACCCATTGGACTTGCGTTGCCACCGCTCCCTGTTTTGGCCTCTTATAGTCAAACCCAGTATGCGTGTCCCATCCTTGACTTGGGTCGAGCCCACAAAGATACGTTTTGGGATACTGGTTGAAATGGGCCCCCATTATTTCCCACAAGCATTCCACCTAAGCTTGTCCCATTAGTCCATCCACTTAACCCACTTAGTCATGTTCATTTACATGTGTATTTGGTTAAGTCTAATCGTATTTCAAATGCCTCTAAAGGCAACCACTAGATTCCTCATGCCACCCAAGGCACCTACTTAACCCCCATGTCCCACCTTACATGATTATCTGGCTAAGTATTTCTTAATTCATTAAGGCCATAACCTCATAAAGACCTCTCACGTTAGACTGGCATTTAGGGCAGCTGGATTTGCCGGGCGGGTCCGGGCAGTCTTACACCATACAAGAGTCTAACCTCGTGTCTTTACAACTGTTATGCTTTAGTTTGGGCCTAGGACCTCTCACATTGGGCCGACATTTGTGACTACTAGATTTGCCGGGCGGGTCCGGGCAGGTTTACGTCACAAACAGGTCCAACCTCATGTCCTAAGCAATGATTATTATTAATAATCCACTTTCCCCAATTTTAATAATTCCCTACTTGAATTATTAATTGATTCCAAATTTAACAATGTCCATAATTGACTCAATTATGGACATCCATTTAAGGCATGCAAAATCATATCAATTGCACCCCAATTTATTAATTTCCTAATATTACCCCTACCCCACGTTTGAACATTTATTCGCAAAATGTATGCTAGACCCGATTAGTCTAACTCATAGCATAAAAGAAAATATTCACAACAACAACATATATATGTGACTAAATAAATCATAACAAGGGGTAAAACTTGCATACATTACAACTTGCATAAGATTATACATGTCATGGACCTAAGGGTGTCAACTTATTCATAATTCACATAATATGATTTTGCTCAAATTTCATAAACTTGTATAGGACATGTGTGAATCAACATCATTAACAATATGGTTTTATATGGGTACACCTAACTCAATAGGCAAATTCCCAAAAATCAAAATTCATTTAATCATAGATTCATGTATATGGGTACACCTAACTTAATAGGCAAATTCCCATATTCAAGATCCAATTAATTTGTAGATTCATGTATATGGGTACACCTAACCTAATACGCAAATTCCCATAATCAAGATCTATTATAAAAAAAACATAAACTTTAAACATGATCCAATTCGCATAAATACTAACATCATGATTTTACAACTTCTATGATTCAACACAACTTAACATGACATCATTATCATATAACATAAGTATTTCAACATATGTGATAATATGAGATCTACAACATATATAAGATTTACAACATAGCATATCATAATTTGCAACATAGCATGATATGATTTACAACATAGCATAGCATGATTAATCACATATGACATAGCATAGGATTATTTACAACATAATCACTACAACATAACAACATATATATGATAACATAATAGCATAACAAGAGATCCACAACATAATTTACAAATACATAACAATTCATATCACTTTCTTGTGATCCATTCATAACTTAATCAAATTATTTTATAATAATATTGTGAGATTCATCATACTCACAATTTTAAAGAAGAGAAATAGAAAGAGGGAGAGCTTTTGATTTGATTAGAGTAGATTTAGTTTGTAGATTAGGCCTTCTTCTTCTTTAGTTTGTGACGGCTATGCTGAACTCCATGGCAACGACATGTCGGTAGCTCTCCTATTTTTCAAGTGATTTAGGGTTAGAGTCTACCCACTTATTTATAGATGTTAGTATTCATTTAGGCCATTAGATTTAACCTAGAAATAACCACAGCCATTCAGACCAGATGGAGTTTATCTTATTGACTCAGCAATGAGTCAGAAGTGACTCAGCAAACACTCAACAAATTAATAAACTTCTATTCATGTTTACATTAACTGCCCATATATATATAAATATGTATACACACACGCACCTATTCATGAATTCAAATTAATCCATAATTAACTTATGACCATTTCTACACATTAATTTTTCAATTAATGTCTTAATTCCATTTTTCGCCTTTTAAGGCAATTCACATATCTCAAATTTGTTATATGCCTTTTTAAGGCTATTTCGTGCAAATTCTCAATATTAATTCTTTTAATTTGTGAATATTAGTATTAATAGAAATACGGGGTGTTACAAAAATTGAGTTAATTAATGAAAGTGATATCATTATAATAAAATATTGTTTCAGTTTTAGAAATAAATAAAAATTTAGCAAACGTTTTGCAAATCATATCTTTAAGTGGAGTATTCGATAATAGTTGTAGCAACGTGTTGAAAATCATGGTTGTGAGTAAGATATTCGAAATGGTGATAAGTTTGAGAAAAATATCTCGTTTGAAATGATAATGGATACTGGAAGTTTCTGTTTGTTTAGAAGTTTAAAAATGGAGTTAAGGAAATTAGGAACTGACTAATGATTGGTGAGTTGAATGGTTTTCTGAGTGTCGGTCTGATGTTGGTTTCGGCCTTCGGGGTTGATACTTAGGAAGTTATTCTCTTACTAGTTTACGGTTAGAGACTGGTGACCGAGATGAGAAATACGTTCTTAAAAGTATTTTAAGATAATAGGGTTTTAAATATTCTTATATACTAATATAAGAAGAGAAACAAGAATTCCAAGTATTGGAGAATAGGGAAGTTTTAAATTAATGAATGGCTAATTAAAAAGAGGCTAAAATAATTGTGAGTATTAAATTCGTGAATTCAATTTTCTTTTTTTGGATGAATGGTTATTTATTTGATAGTTATATAACCGACTATCAAATCTGACCTATACGATTGTTAGTACGGAAAGACCAGGATCAAATTTATATTCGAAAACCATTTCGAAACGTAAACATAGAATATACGAATTGAAGTTGGAGCAGTGAAGAGCGCGGATCTTCGTAGGTGAGAGGACTACTTGTCGAATTCACTGCAGTCGCGCCCAGAGATATTTTGATGATGATCCTTTCGTGGTTGAAATCGACGGATTGCAAGGACTGCTCGCTACTAATCCATATGGTGATTCCTAGGATGTGGTAAGAGAGTGCCATCGGTTTGTCCAGTCCTAGGACAACTTGTATGGACAAAATGTCTAATAGAGTATTTCCAAAGGATCATGTACGTCGATTTCCTCAAACATATTTTTGTTGATGACAGAGGAGACACCTTCTCTTAAACATCAAAAAGTTTTTTGGATGTCAATTAGTGATATCTGACGGATCTAACGATGTTTCATTCTAAGTAAATGGTGGCCAGATTTTACAAAAAGTTAATTTTAAACCTCAAGCCTCATAACCGGGAAATGACAAAAATCAGGAAGGAAGCATGGCCAAGTGGGTCGCTCCTATTAGGGCGTATTGTCACCATCCAGAGAATATTCATATTTGTTACTTCTTTTCAATTCTGTATCTCCCGGGAATGGTTATGTTGGTATACCAACCGTAAGGTGACAAGACATTTGATACACTCAAGAGAAATGAGTGGTCAATCATGTTTGGTTAAGTAGCAAGATGTTCTTGTTGAACTCTAGCGTGTCCCCTCTAGAGTACACTGATCGGAAGATGGTTCTATACCTTGCCATAGTTGGAAATCCAATCTCCAATAAGAGCCCGTGGTTTTTGATTTTATATTATATATATGTAGAGTGTGAGATGCAAGTGTTCTGCTAGATGATTATTTATTTGATTTAGACACTATCATAATATCAGAAAAATTATGATTTGAAAAATAGTTTGGGTTATCGTAAGGTAAAAACCATCCATGTTTTATGTGTGGATTGGTCTTACGATTATCCTTTTCTTTTGAAAAGATTTTTAACTTTAAAATCAAGTTGGATGATACCGATAATTTAACGAGATTTTCTCACGCTGGTTCACCAGACTGAACTGTGGCGTTTATAATGCTCGGGCTAGTCCAAGTTACAGGTTTAGGATAAGATGATATGAATTCCAGGAGACAAGCTAGAGGAGTTCGAATGTATTATTCTGCTGTATGTTGTAAATAAGGACAGTCTGTTCTAACTGTCCACATGTATTGGATGTCCATTATACTCTAATAAATTGTAAGTATTATTTCAAGTTTTCAATAAAGATTTATTTCTCTATTATATTTTATTTCGTTGCGATGAGAGACTATGTTTATTGTTGTTAGTAGTTCTTCTCCTTTTTCTTCTATTCTAATCTTTCTTTCTTATCTTTTTCTCATCCTCTAATTTCTTTCGATTAACTATTTGGTGTTTTCGATACTTGGGTTTTGTCAAGTAATATGGCATTAAGTATTATTGTTGAAATGTAGGCATCAAATTACCCAGGTCTTTATAGTGGTATCATAGTGAGGTTTAGGAATAACCTTGGCTCGGTGGTGTAACTTGATAGAGATGGGGTTAGTAATACCCTAGATTGAGTTCGTGTGTATATATGAGCACGTATTTATAGATTTTATAAAAATATTCTGTATTGTGTTATTTGATCGGCTCAATTTTGAACTAGAAATTGACACAATATTGTTTTGTAAAGAGGGTAAGTGAAATAATTTTGTCTAAATTATTATTTTTTAATTCTATCAAATTATTTTTGATATTTGATTGCTTGATTTGAATATAATTTTAATGGTATTATGGAAGTGAACTTGTTTAATATAACCAGAAGATGAAGGGAATGATTTTTTTGAAATAAAAATCATAACCTGGGTACAAATTGGATGCTATGGAAACAAATTCCAGTGTAATGAATTGAATGGATTCGTACTTGACTGAAAAGTAAGTTAAAAAGGATTTGGATTGAAACCGAAACCAAATTAAACTAAAACGAATTATTGAATCAATGTGGAATGAGAACCCTTAACTTCAAGTTAAAACACCAATTAATTAAATGTTGATAATCTAAACATAACTCGACAAATACAGTTTGAATGTATCGAGTGGAATAAGACGTGAATTACAGTAAACCCAATTCGAATAGAAATAATTGAATATGATTTGAAATATTAGTCAAATTGTAACGACCCAGAAAATCTGAACTAATTTAAAAATTTTAAATTGGCTAAAATAATGGATTTTAAATATTTAAAATAAATATTTTAAATAATAGTAATGAAAAGGGAGTTCGAATCGACAATTGAAAACGAATATAATTAATTCTAATTATAAACAAGGCCTGAAATGGCGTTGTAGTTTCAAAAATTGAATCCAAACTTTGTCGGACTGTACCGGGTGCAAAACAAAACGGTTTTGAGCGAAACCAAAAATATTTAAATCTGTTAGTGAATACCTTTCTAACATATATGAAAAATCGAATTTTCATAGCGGAAAGCAAAAGTTATGGCCAAATGAATTTTCACAAAGGTCGCTATGGAATTTATATAGCCCGTGAAATTGGCCATTTTGCATACGACCTCGGAATTCGACGAAACAACTTTTGTTGGATCCGGGATGTGAAGTTATTGCTAGGTTTCAAATTTCATAATTTTTGAAGCTAGTATGTGAGCGTGGCAAAGGAAAACGTGTTTTGCTCAATTACAGTTAAATTGGATTGACCAGAAATGGGCCTTTTTGCAAACGGTCTCAGAATTCGATGAAACTAGTTTTGTTGGGACCGTATCGTCAAAACTTAGCTAGATTTATTTTTCTGGAATTTTTCGTATCAGTTTGCGGCCCTGGCAAATTGAAATGTACGTTCAAATTGAATATCGAATGTTATATATTTTAATTTAAAGGAAAACTGACTGAAACATTCGAATGGGCCTATGAAACATATCACATTGTGTTCGGAATGGGGGTAAAACGCTAGGGACGACAGTCGTTGGGTTTAGATTGGTGGTCGTGTCAGAAAACCCCTTTAAAACTCCCCTGACCAATCATATTTTAAAAAAAAAAAAAAAAAATCCTTTTTTCTCTCTCCCCATAACAGCCGATCGACGATAGAAAGGAGTTCGCCGCTTCCCATTCATTTTCCGACCAATCCACGCAGTAATAGACCCCGACCCAGTTGAAGCTTTTGTAGTACTCGTCGAGGGCTTCAAATCTATACCTCCCACGCCACCCCTCGTTCGCTGTACCTCGAGATTCACGCCCTCGAAGTCGTTGACTTCGCGCCGCCGTAACCCGCCAGATCCTCCACCGAGTGCCACCAAACCCCTGTCGATCTGTGCGCCTCTCGGAGCACTACAAGGTGGCAGGGGCCGATCATCACCAAGCTGCACGGATTGCGAGAAAAGATCAGACCTAGTTTTGAAGGTTTCGTGAAGGTAACGGCCTATTTTAATTTCAACTATATTATAGCACTTTAAAGCGCTACGGTTTTTGATTTCACTGTAAAAATCATATCTTTTTCGTTTATTGACGAAATTCAGTGAAACAAGAGACAGTGGACTCGTGTGGACGTCTTCTACATTCTAGAAGAGACCGCATATTTTTCTGAGCCTTCTGCTACTTTTGGTGGAGTGGAACCCAATATGAGATTTCTAATTTATAAACAATATGGAAAACGACGATGTATAAATTATATAGTCGATGTATGAGTTATATAAGCGTTGTACACCTCATGTATAAGCGTTGTATAAGTTGTATGTTCGATGTATAAGTTATAAATGCATAGTAAAAATTATATATGTGTTGAAATAGAAGTGAATTGCTATATATATATATATGTATGTATATATATACGCCCCTCGTCCACAAACCATGGACGATATTTATTGGTTGTGATAGGTGTGAAAAATTGATTGATAGTGAATGGTTGATTGGAATTGTTTGTGGTTGATCTTGATTAATTGTGGTTGAAAAATGCCCATTTGTGGTTGAGAAATATTTGGTTGAAACCACATAGGATTAGTTTGTGGAAATGAAATAAATATATATATGCCGCCTACGTGCGAACTAGATGCATGATCCCCATTGTCAAAAACTGCGAGGTTTTAAGGTAGAGCGAGGAGCCGTACTAGGGACGGTCCCGGTTTTGACTACCCTGCCGTTATGCTGCCGAAATTTTGAATAATATTCATGTGTTTGAATTATTTTCATTTGCTGAACTATATTTATTTGTTGAATAGAAAACCTTCATGTGTTGAATTGAAATTCATTCGTTGATTAGAAATTCATGTGTTGAATAGTATTCTTGTTTTAAATATAAAAATCACATTTTATCTATATATATAAATTATAGAAAACCTTCATGTGTTGAATTGAAATTCATTCATTGATTAGAAATTCATGTGTTGAATGGTATTGGTGTTTTAAATATAAAAATCACATTTTTATCTATATATATAAACTATAGAAAACCTTCATGTGTTGAACTGATATTCATTCGTTGAATAGAAATTCATGTGTTGAATGGTGTTCGTGTTTTAAATATAAAAATCACATTTTTATCTATATATATAAACTATAGTAAACCTTCATGTGTTGAATCGATATTCATTCGTTGAATAGAAATTCATGTGTTGAAGGGTATTCATATTTTGAAATAAATTGTTTTATAATAAAAATCACCTTCTTATCATCTATATGAGCTATGTAAAATGACCTTGTTTTAAAAGAAATTGTTTTATAATAAAAATCCTATTTTTATTACCTATATAAACTATATAAAATAATAGTGTTTTGAAAAGAATTGTTTTACAATAAAAATCACATTTTTATTATATACATGAATTGTTGAATATAGTGAAGTGTTGAAATAGAAGACAGTTAGATAAAAATATCATTTTTATCAAAAGTATGAAATTCCTATGGTTTTGAAATCAAAGAATCGATATATAAATATTTAAATAGAATTGAAATATATCAAAAAACGACGCTGCAGTTCGTATTTTGAAACCGTGATTTCAAATGATTATACCGGGAGATCCGACCATCGGATGTTCCTGAAATCGCAACCGTTGGGTTCGCTTTGGAAACATCTTTCCAACAACACCAACTTTGAAAAAATCCAATGATTGGATTGTCTGGAATGTTTAATTCAAATCTGAAGAAAAACAGCGCCAGAATCGATTATATTTATATATATAAATATAATTATATTTAATCGAATAACTACGCTGCAGTTCGTATTTTGAAATCGAAACGTCAAACGATTGTACCGGGAGATCTGACCATCGGATTTTCCCGAAACTGGAACTGTTGGACTCGTTTTGAAAAGATCTTTCTAATGATGTAAATTTTGTGAAGATCCAACGGTTAGATTTTTAGATATGTGTAAATCAAATCTGAAGAAAAACAGCGCCACGGTCGCGTTATGGCCCGAAGCGTCGTTTTGAATAAATTAGCTATTTTAAAATAAACAAAGTTAGCGATAAATCATTATAAAATATTATAAATGATATGGATGTGATTTAGAAATTAACTGAAGATTGGCTAAGTCGAATGGTTTCCTGGGTGTTGATCTTATGTTGGTTTCGACCTTCGGGGTTAATATTTGGGAAATCGTTCTCTTTCTGATTGAAGGTTAGTGACTAATGAATTGAAATGATGCGTGTATATGTTAATGTTGCACTTGTTTATTATATACACGAGTCGCTCGGAAAGACCAGGTTTATCCCATTCAGAATAACTGAATCGACGATAAGAAATCGAAGATGAAGACGATGGTCGAAGACCGGAGATCTTCACCTCGTTTGGATGGTAATCGAGGTCCTGATTGGGAGGCATCCCGAAATATGGATAATGAGTGGTGATCGTCCAGACGTACGTGGTGATCGATGGGTTTGCGAGGTATTTAGTGCCTCCGGTTTCGTTCAGACCCAGAACAGACTTGCAAATGGACAGTGTGTCTGACATTGGAATTTATTCTGTGTGATTATAGCCATCAGTTGCACGGTGTGAATTGCCTGTGTGGCATGCTAAGATGCAGTGATCAGGTCTTCTGTTGAAAAGCAAAGTCTTGTGGTGATGATCAAAGCACCGCCTGTGTGGCGTAGCTTTGGGTATAACATGAAATCGCGAGCCTCACACCCCGGTATGAACCAGAAACGGGAGAAAGGACCTCAGGGAGGGCCTGCGTTTCCTCCTAGCTAGAAGTGGCGTCAGTGGTTTTACACGCCCTGATGAGTTTAACTTATGTGGTTGTTGCTGTTGCGAGGCGCCTCGGTTAGATCGGACGATCCGGGTTCGATGGAGTCACTTGTTGGCTCGCTTACGCCCCAAAGGGCGGCGAAACGTAGTGCTTACGCATTTTAATCCACTCCGTGTGGACCGGCCCTGTCGCTCCAAGGGTCGATGCGTTCTGATCCTGAGACTCGGGCTAGGCAGTCTCGAATTCGATAAGGACTATCTTTTGCCTTGGTTCATGATGGAAATCCAATTTCCAAATACGTGACTGTGCGGTTTTGATTGTATACCTATATATGGCGACATAGTGGTATGGGGCATTAATGTCGTCTATGATTGATAGTTATGATTTGAAATTGTTTTCAAAACATATAAACACTAGCAATAATATCAAATGCCTTTGTTTTATTCGTATCAAGCATATTTTGGCCGTTATAAGGTAAAAACTCTATCCTCCGGTTTGCGTTGCATTGTGTGATGGGAATTGACTCTTATAATGGCTTCATTTTTATAAAAAGCATTACGATGTTTAAAAGAAAGATTTGTTTTTAAAGCGCTGGCAATCCAATGGAGTAAACCCGTTCCACGAAAGTGGCGTGGTCCTATGATTAGCCGTATTATAAATGTGTTGAGTAGATTTCTCATACCAGTCCCATGACTGACTCGTAGTTTGTTTCACTTTCAAACTCGGGTGCCCCTTTTTCTACACGGGCAGCCTGGTATTCAAGTTTAGATGGTTCTTTCTGGATAGCTGGAGCTGAAGATGGATTCTATCATTTATCTCGTTTTATGCTGTTCAGCTCCTATTGTACATTATGTTTGTTTTTCCGCTGTAGACATTATGTATAGCTGAACTGTATTTTTGCTACGTATGATCATGTATACTTTGTAACTCTGATGATTACGTTTATCTAGTATATTCTATTGTTCATTATCTGGTTTATTTATTTAATTCTGTTCTGATATTATCTGTTTCTGTGTTATATTCCACGGATTACCCTTGCCGCCGTCAGTACGGGGTTTGGGGTTGTCTCACAAATAAGCTAAGGCTATGAAATCAAGTCCTGAAATAGAAGTGAATATGTTTATATATTGAATAGTGAATATAAACATGGATTATATAAACTTGAGTTGAATGAAATTGAATGAAGAATAAATCAAATTAAGTTTTATTGAGATTGAAATTTGAACTAAAAATTTATATGGACTCATAAATTAAAAATAAAGCTTGGAACTCAAGTGAAAATTAAATGAACTTGTGAATTGAAAATTTAACCTGGAACTTGCGTTATAAATGAAACTCGATTTGGTTGTAAGCAAATATATATATATATATATATATATATATACATATACATATACATATATGAACATGGTTGTTTGAATTGTCACAAGTGAAGCAAGAAAACCAATTAAAGGATAAACGAGTTGAAAAAAAAGTTAAATTGATTGTGATCAAATAGGAATGGATATGTATATGATTGGACAGGTTTATTGGATGAAAGCAAGTGTAAGGAACAAATATGAGATGCCCGACAAAAAGGTACATGTTTAATTCAATATGGGATTTTATGAGCCTATTTGGCAAGCTGCTTGTCTTTTTAATTTTCTTTTTGATTGGGGAAGACTCAGAGAGGAAATTGGTAGTTGTACCGATTAGCCTGTACAAAGGAGATTCTGGCAAAAAAATTCAAAAATTTATGGAGTTAGATTTGTTTTAACATTTTGACAATTTTTTTTAACAAAAAGTTAATCGAAGTTAAGGATTTTTGAGTAGAATTGGAAACTTCAAGTTGGTCGAATAGAAAGGATATTGAAGTAAGTGTCGAGTTGCATGAGTGGACTATGAGAAGTTAATAAGGTATCGCTATTTTTCCTACTTAGTAATTTCGGGGCCTAAATTCTTTTATGGGGGAAGGAATGTAACATCCCATATTTTTATTACTTAAGTTTTTAATATTTAAATTAGTTTAAATGTTGAAATGGTAATATAAATGGAATTTCATATTAATTAAACGAAGTTTGAAACGTAGATATATATATATATATATATTAAATATAAACGAGCTCAAAATGGCACGGTAGTTCGTAATATCGAGTTTTGAACATCAATTGAGTATACAGAATTCATTATAAGTCGGAATTCACTAAAACAAGAAATATTTGAATATGTTGAATTGTAGTTTTGTAATAAAAGAGAAAAATCGAGATTTTGTATTGTAGATTGTTAGTTATAGCCAAATCAAATTTTCAAATAGTTGCTATGGAATCGTTTATAAACCATTATGATTTATTGAATAAAATAAATCGATTTTAAATCAATTTAATATTGGTTTAATGTGAAAATGAAATATCAAGTTTAAAATTTCGATTTAGTTTATTCTGGAATTTATATGAATTCATTTTGTGTATATATATGACGATAATAATTTATTTGTTATTTTTGTGTCGATTTATCTTAAATCAAATTTAATGTTAAATCGTCAATTTAATTAATATCTTCTTTATATGGTCGAGTTAGACTAAGGAACACATTCCAGTGTGTTCAGAATAGTGGTAGAACCCTAGGAATGTCGTTTATTGCGCTCAAATAGGGGTTTAGAACCATAAGGTATTTTAATTTAAGTCACCTCGTTTAATAAATAAATAAACAAATCAAAATAAATATAATAATAGGAGATGACTTAATTTTCCTACTGCAGGCTATTCTGCATACCTACCATCGTCTTCTCTTTTCACTTTCACATCTGAATTACTTCTCCCCGAAGCTTCAGTACCCTGCAATGCTATGCCTATCCCTAACTCTACTGAAAGACGTTATCCTTATCTTTCTTCCTTCGCTCCTATAAATGAAGACATCGACCCTTGTCTTTCCTCCATCCTAAAATCTACGAACTTAAAGCCTCTGCCATTTCGAAACCAATTCATTCTTTTTCATTTCGAAACCAATTCATTCTTTTTCATTTCATTCATTCTTTACTTCACTAAATTGATGAAGCCGTCCACCGTATATAATAAATAAAAAAGGAGATTGATTCAAAGCCATTTTTTACTGTCCATCGTGAAATCATTCCACCGGAAAAAAAGGGAATTCGAAATCGAGGGGTGCTCTTTAAATCATTGAATCCCTTGAAACTCGAAGTCATTTTGGGAACCATCGCCATTCAAAACCACTCAAAATTTGGAGCTCGAAATCACGTTGAACGCTCGCGTATTCGATGCTGCGACACAGGAACGGCGACAATGGAATGGTTAAACTAGAGCATGAATTTTTATGGTAAGTCAGGGAGTGCAATTGGTAAATTTGTGATGTGTGTGGAGTTCGAATGGGTTGTGATCAAACTGGAGTTTTATCTTTGTTTTTGAGGTTGCGATAGTGGGAGTCTGAAAAATGCAAATCTGTTGATTATGAGGAGCTCGACTGTGACGATCCCAAAACCCCGTAACACGGTGTTAAGGATAATCATTGGAATATAACACATTAATCATCATTAGCAGATCACAGATAATAGCATAAACATGAAATAGAATAATTTACACACATATGACAGCGGAATCATATAGATATCACCACATCATAGAGCACAGTGCAGGATACAACTTAGTGCATAATAATACATAATCATTCATCATCGCCAGAGGCGGAATCATACATAAAGAGTACACAAAGTAAATATCAGTCTACATCGCCAATGGCGGAATCATAATACATATACAATAATGGCGGAAAGAGTCAAAGTCAGCACGGTGTAGTCAAGCGTCGCCATGAGCCAATAGTGCACCAGATACCTGTAACTAGGCTGCCCGTGTGAAAAGGAGGGCACCCGAGCTTGCAAGGTGAAACAAACTACGAGTCAGTCATGGGACTGGTATGATAAATCTACTTAACTTATTAACAACAATAATATGGCAAATCAAAGGACCATGCCACTTTCGCGGAACAGGTTTACTCCAACGAGTGCTAGTGCATGAAATAAAGTAAATGATTAAATCATCGCAATGCTCTTTATAAAATGAAGACATTATAAGACTCAGGTCCCATCACACAATGCAACGCGAGCTAGAGGATAGAGTTTTACCTTAGAATGGCCGAAAATGCTTCATACGAATAAAACAAAAGTGTTTGATATTATTACTTGTGCATATAAGTTTCAAAAGCGATTTCAATCATAAATATCAATCCTAGACGGCATGGGTACCATATATCATGTCGACATACTAGTAATACAATCACATCCGCATATCTCGTATTGGAAATTGGATTCCATCATGAGTCGAGGCAAGGGGCAAGCTCTTCTCTATTTGAGACACTCTAGCAAATGCCTCGGGACCGCACACAGCAATCCCTGGATCCTCCAAGGCCGGTCCTCTCTTACTTTTGAGGATTAGCAATTCCTGAACACACGTTTCCCGGTCCTTACAGACCTATAATCGAGGCACCTCGCATTCCAACAACCACCCAGGTGAAAAGTATATATAAATGTCAGGGCTGGTAGGTCACTGACACCACCATAGCTAGAAAGAAACGTCGTGCACTCCTTGGGTCCTTCTCCCGTTTTTGACTCATACTGGGGTGTGAGGCTCGTGAATCCACGTTATACACAAAGCTACGCCACATAGACCATGCTTTGATCATCAACCACAAGACTTTGCTTTGCAACAGAAGCCTTGATCATATGCCACTTAGGCGTGCCACACAGGCAATCCACTCCATGCGACTGATTTCTATAAACACATAACCTCTGAGCTCGTACATCTCAGAGAAGGGCGTTAAGCAAGAGAATAAATTCTCCGTCGCCAAACAAATATATATTTAACAGAGATCAGTCAGCACAAAACAAAATCCAATGTCAGACACACAGTCCATTTACAAGTTCGTTCTGGGTTTGAACGAAACCTGAGGCACCAATTCCTCGCATATCCGCACGATCAACAGTACGTCCGGACGGCTACTACTTCAGCCCCTTCAAGGTAGCTACTCCAATCACGAGCATCAGTAGCGCCCATCCATCCAATGTGAAGATCATCGGTCTTCAACCATCTTCGACTCTTCGACTTCTCAACGTCGATCGATTATTTGAAATGAGATGAACTCGGCCTTTTCAAATAACACACATATATTTAGATTTTCAAATAAATTTTTCACATGGTTAAACTATTCAACATCCACATTTCAGTTCCTCAGAATAATTTTCATGTTAAACACATTCAACCATCACATATCAAGCAAACACAAAAAAATTGGTTTATTTCCTCTTTATATCATTTATAGTATTTTATAACGAAATATCACCATTTTTTTTAATTAAAAATGGCCATATTTAATTAAACGACGTTTCAGGTTGTGCCGAGGCACTGGCGCTGTTTTTCACTAAATTTGTTTTACACATATCTGAAAATCTAACCATTGGGTCTTCACAAATTTTATATCATTAGAAAGATCATTTCAAAACGAATCCAACGGTTTCAGTTTTAGGAAATTCCGATGGTCGAATCTTCCACACTAGTCGTTTGAAGTTACGATTTCAAATTACGAACTGCAGCGTCGTTATTCGATTTAATTTAATTAATTATATATATATATATAATCGTTTCTGGCGCTGTTTTTCTTCGGATTTGAATTAAACATTCCAAACAATCCAATTGTCGGATCTCTACAAAGTTGGGGCCGTTGGAAAGATATTTCCAAGGCGAACCCAAGGTTGCGGTTTCGGGAAAATCCAATGGTCGGGTTTCCCGCACTAGTCATTTGAAATCACGGTTTCAAAACACGAACTGCACGGCCATGATTCGTTTTAATTTTATTTATATTTATATATTTATATAAATATAGTTCATTCGAAAATTACTATATCGTTTTCACTTCAAATATTTCACTAACGCCTTTAAATTTTGGAAAATTTTGCCA
The DNA here is from genome assembly GCA_030737875.1 of Allium sativum. NCBI lineage: Eukaryota > Viridiplantae > Streptophyta > Magnoliopsida > Asparagales > Amaryllidaceae > Allium > Allium sativum. The sequence goes on from CM060912.1 coordinate 296,269,767, forward strand.
TAACCTCCTTTGTACGGAAGAGGCTGGGGAAATTCCCAAATAGCCACACAGGCGTCTCATCTCAAAAAGAAAAAGAAAAAGCCAAGCGGCTAGCCAACAGGCTCATAAAATCATCACCCAAACAAAACAGTAAACGTGTACCTATTTGTCGGGCACAAAATTTTATTCCTCTTCCCTAGCCTCTTTGCTATAACCTGTTCAATAAATATGCATGTACATATATGCAATTATTATCACTTATCATTTTCCAATCAACTTCATATTTGATTCAATTTGGTTTATAAACACCATTCATTCTAATGTTGCATGCATAGGCAAAAATCATATCATTAGCTAATTAATGAATATTTAAACTCATGCATATTTATTTGACCAAGTGGTTATTATTAGCACTTCACATTTCAAAAATGATAATTTTGGCGAACTAAACTATATTTCAACCCATGACTATTTTATTTCATTCCTATGCATGTTAAAAATAATATTTCTTTCACAATATTTATTTCAACGCTCGCCTACCTTTAGCATATCACATATATGATAAAAATGGTATTTTTATCATTTAAAATATTTATTCAACACATGAATGTTTTTAACACTTCATAATTTCAATAAAAATGTAATTTTTATTGTTCGATCTTTTTATTCAACACATGAACTTTTCCAATACACACACTTCTCAACACATGAGCATCTCCACACATGGATATTTTATATATTTTGTTCATATAAGAAAGATGAAATTTTTATTGTTGAAACTATTTATATATAAGGCGAATATTTTACGTACTTCATATATATTATAAAAATGTGATTTTTATTGTTTAAAACACTTTATTCATTCACACATGAATTTAATTTTCACGCATCACTTCTCAACACATGAGCATTTCCACACATGGATATAGTTTCAACACATGACTTTAGTTTCATCGCATGAAAATAATTTCAACATATGAAAATAATTCTAACACATGAATATTATTCAAAATTTCGGTAGCATAACGACAGGGTAGTTAAAACCAGCACCATCCCTAGTACGGCTCCTCGCTCTACCTTAAAACCTCGCGGTTTTTGACAATGGGGATTCATGCATCTAATTCGCACGCAGGCGGCATATTTTATTTTCATTTCCACAATTATTTCCAATTTATTTCAATCACCAATGGGTATTTTTCAACCACAACCAATCAATATTAACCACAAACAATTATCCAACCATTCGCATTTTTCATCCAATATTTCACACCAATTCACAACAATAAATATCGTCCATGGTTTGCGGACGAGGGTAGTATATATATATTATTTCTATATTTCACTTGCATTTCAACGCATATATCAATTATACTATGCATGTATAATTCATACTTCGCTCATATAGCTTACACAACGCATGTACATGAGGTATACAACACATGTATACTTTATATTTCGCTTATATAATTTATACATGACATTTTCCATTCAAATTCATTTAATTTATATTTCTCACATTGGTTTTCGAAGTGCTAAAAGTTGTAGATGGCTCAGAAAAATCCGCGGTCTCTTCTATGTGGTCGAGAGCCTCCTTGCGATCACAATGTTTCCTGTTTCATCGAATTTCGTCAACACACCATAAAGATATGATTTTTCAAAGTTCAGATGTAATAAAAGACTCACCTTTCACGATGGTTAAAAACTAGGGTTGCTGTTTTCGCGAAAACCGAGGCACGATACTACGATCGGAATGTACAGCGTGGAAGAGGGAGGAGAGGGAAGTCGATCGGTGGTGGTCTGGACGAACTCGGTGGTCGGATCTGGTCGGGGCGGCGGTGTGAAGTTGGCGACTTTGGGTCGACGGATCTTTTCGATGTGGCGACAATAGGGGTCAGGGGTTGGTCGGATTTGAAGAGGGGAGGGAGGCGCGTCGAATCAGGGTGGTGGCGGCGGCTGAAGTTGGTCGTGGCGACGGCTGTAGTTGGCCGTGGCGACGGCGATTTGCCTGGGAAGTGGCGAAGTCGACAGTCGTCGAGAACGATAAAGGAAAAATGGTTTTCCGATGTTTTTTATATTTTTAAAATAATGAAAGGAAAATTTTGATTGGCTAAGGGCTTTATTAAATTTTTAAATAGTGTTTCTCCACAGGACACCAATTAAAACCCAACGACTGTCATCCCTAACTAAATACCCCCATCCCGGACATAATGGGATATGTTTCGTTGGCCAATTCGACTGTTATAGTCAGTTATTTCTCAAATTAAAGTATAAAACATTTAATATTCAATTTGAACGTACATTTTAATTTACCAGGGCCACAAACTGATTCGAAAAATTCCAGAAAAAAATTCTAGCTATGTTTTGATGCTACGGTCCCAACAAAACTAGTTTCGTCGAATTTTGAGCTCGTTTGAAAAACGACCATTTTCTGATCGATTCAATTTAACAGAAATTGACCAAACACATTTTCTTTTGACATGCTCACATACTAGCTTCAAAATTATGAAATTTGAAACCTAGCAATAGTTTGACATCCCGGATCCAACAAAAGTGGTTTCGTCGAAATACGAGGTCATTTGCAAAATATCTATTTTCCAGGGCTATATATTATATACAACGACCTTTCTGAAAATTCATTTGGCCATAACTTTTGATTCTCGCTATGAAACTTCGATTTTTTAGATTCGTTAGAAAGATATTCATTAATAGATTTAAATTCTTTTGGTTTCGCTAAAATCCATTACATTTTCCACCCTGCACAGTCAGTCAAAGTTTGAATTCAAAATTTCAAACTGACTCACTATTTCTAATTTATTATTTTATTGAAATATTCTATTTCATTTGTTCAAATTGCTTTGAAATAACCAATTTAAATTTTTTTAACCTGGCTCGTATTTTCCGGGTTGTTACAATCTCCCCCACTTAAAACTTTTCGTCCCCGAAAAGGAAACAATAGTAAAGTAGGAAACAAAATGTAAATGCAAAGTATTAAAAAGGTACCTTGCACCGGAGTTAGTCAGAGATGTCCACTCTGCATTTGGGGTAAGCTTGCTTAATGCTTTCCTCAATCTCCCAAGTACAGTCTCTAGGATCACTACTCCACTGCACTTTAACTAAATGAACCTTTTTGCTTCTTAGTTCTCTAGTTTCTTTGCCAACAATCTTTAGTGGCTCTCTTTTGACTGCTAATTCTGGAGTTATTTCCAAGTCCTGCTGCGCTGCTTCTTCTACAACAAGATCCGGATCATGCACATGTCTTCTAAGTTGAGATACGTGAAATACATCATGCACTCCAGGCAACCAATCTGGTAATTGAACCCTATAAGCAAGAGTTCCAATTCGTTCAAGTATAGGAAAGGGACCAATAAATCTCGGTGCCAACTTCCTAGTTTTGCCAAATTTGATTACTCCTCTCATCGGAGAAACCTTTAAATAAACATGGTCACCAACAACAAATGTCAAATTTCTTCTTCTAGAATCTGCGTAGCTTTTCTGTCGGCTTTGTGTGGTTCTCAATCGCTTTTTGATGAAGTCGACTTTATCAGATGCTTCTCTAATCATATCGGGTCCTAACACAAGTCTGTTGCCAGGTTCTACCCAACATGCTGGAGATTTGCACGGTCTACCGTATAATGCTTCAAATGGCGACATTCCCAAACTTGCTTGATATCTATTGTTATATGAGAATTCTGCCAAACGTAAGTGATCTTCCCCATGACTCACCTAAATCAATTATACAAGCCCGCAATAAATCTTCTAGAATTCTATTCACCCGCTCAGTTTGGCCATCTGTCTGAGGGTGATAAGCGATGCTCATATTCAGTTTCGTTCCTAATTCTGTCTGGAATGCCTCCCAGAATTTGCTAGCAAATATTGGGTCTCTATCACTGACTATGCTGATGGGAATTCCATGTAGCTTAACGATTTCTTTGAAATATATCTGTGCTAGACTTTGAGCGGTTCTATTGGATCTGACAGGTAGGAAATGGGCAGTCTTCGTGAAGCGTTCTACGATTACCCAAATGTTGTCATTACCTTTCCTGGTTCGCGGCAAACCATCTATAAAATCCATGGAAATCTGTTCCCATTTCCAACCTGGGACTTCCAACGGCTGCAATAATCCAGCTAGCTTCTGTTGGTCGCTCTTGACTAATTGACAAGTAAAGCATCTGCTCACATATAAAGAAATGTCCCTCTTTATTGACTTCCACCAGAAAGTGCATTTGATATCGTTGTACATTTTACTCACACCAGGATGAACGCAAAGTTTGGATTTATGGCATTTATCTAGCTCCTCTCTTTTGAGCTCAGGAATGTTGGGAACACATATTCTCCCTTTCAATCTCAGAACTTCTTCTTTATCTATCTGAAAACTTGAGGGCTCTCCCTTCTGGATTCTCCCTCTGATCCCTTGAATGAAGTGATCATTCTTCTGGAGAGCAGATATCTTATCAATCAAGCCAGGTGTAATTATAAGATTGGCAATGATTGCGGTTTTTCTACTAAGCGCATCCGCTACAACGTTAGCCTTTCCCGGCGTATACAGGATATCTAGTTCATACGCTGCAAGAAATTCTAGCCAACGCTGCTGTCTCAAATTCAGATCTTTCTGAGTGTATAAATACTTCAATGATTGATGGTCTGTGTACAATACAAATTTCTCGCCCAATAAATAATGCCTCCAGATCTTCAAAGAAAAAACGATAGCTAGCAACTCAAGATCATGAGTTAAATAATTCTTCTCATGCGGTTTCAGTTGGCGGCTTGCATAAGCGACTACTTGGCCTCTTTGCATTAACACTGCACCAAGACCTCTAATAGAAGCATCTGTCCAAACCGTCAAATCCTGATTGCCATCGATAATGGTTAACACTGGAGCAGTTGTCAGTTTCGATTTCAATTCCTGGAAAGCTTCTTAACAGTCGGAAGTCCACTTAAATTTCTCATGCTTCTTCGTGAGCTTCGTTAACGGACCGAAAAATCCTTAACGAACTTCCGATAATAACTAGCCAACCCCATAAAACTTCTAACCTCTGTGGGTGTAGTGGGTTGTTTCTAGTCTTGAATCGCTGTTATTTTGCTCGGATCTATAGAAATCCCTTTCTTTGACACGACGTGGCCAAGGAACTTCACTTCTTCTTGCCAGAAGACACATTTAGAGAATTTGGCTTTGAAGACGTTCTTTCTTACAATCTCCAATACTTGTTCTAAGTGTTTTTCATGCTTGGGTTTTGATTTGGAGTAGATTAAAATATCATCGATGAATACGAGGACAAATTTATTCAGAACTCCCATGAACACTCTATTCACTAGATCGACAAAGTATGCTGGAGCGTTGCACAGGCAGAACGACATTACTAACCATTCATAAAATATGTCTAGACCTCTGAAAGCTGTTAAAGGAACACACTCCTCTACAATTCTCAATTGATGAAAACCTGTAGCTAGGTCCATTCGGGAAAATACTCTCGCCCCATTCAATTGGTCTAGCAGATCATCGATACGAGGTAATGGGTAGTTGTTTTTGAGCGTCTGTTTGTTGAGGTCTCAGTAATCAACACACAATCGTAGAGTACCGTATGACTTTGGGACAAAAACTACAACTGCACCCCAATTAGAAAAACTAGGTCTGGTTAGATCCTTCCATAGCAGTTGACGAGTTTGATTGCCTAATTCTTCTTTTTTCCTTTGGAGTCATTCTGCGAATTGGATGTACCACTGGTCTGGCATTGGGAATTAGATTGATTCTGAATTCTATTTCTCTTTGCGGAGGTAAGTTTTCGACTTCTTCAAACACATCCGCATAATTTCTAACAACAGGAATCTTTTCTAAGGAAGTGGGGATAACTTCTAACACAGACCAAAATTCTTCTCTATCTGGATTAGAACCATTACAGGGTATAAATATTTGTCCAAGCTTCGTTCGAATTTTTACAATCCTTTCTGCTACCTTTACCTCAGCTTCGTATTTCGTTAACCAATCAAGCCCGAGAATGATATCAAATTCGGGAAAGTTCATAACGACTAAATCAAAAGGAAACTTGTAAAAAGAATAAGAGGCTGGCACTTTACAGTATGAACTGAGAATAAGAGATCCTCCTATCGTATTATGTACTTCAACCGATTCTTTAAGCTTTTTTTGTTTTAACTTTAATTTGTGAAGTGTGTTACTAGCAATAAAACTACGTGATGCACCCGTGTCAAACAATACAGAAACAGGAATATTTTTAATTGTAAGGGTACCTCCCAAAACATCGGGTTTACCTGCTCCATCGGAAGCAGACGGCGGGTTCGTCCTGTCATACACGTGAGCTACTGTGGCCTTTTTAAGCAAAGGGCAGTCTTTGACAAGATGATCCGTCTTGCGGCAATTAAAGTAGGAGCGAGGGTTCTGAGAGCCCTGGCTTGAACCTTGAGAATTTGTCTTCTGCCTCTTCGGGGCTGTGCAAACATTGGAGTAGTGCCCCATCTTGCCACAATTATAGCATCTTCCTTTTGGCGGCCTTCCAGTCTGTGGTTTCGAGGATGTCGCTTGGCTTGACTCCACTTGATTCACAGCGGGCTTGCGTTTGTTTCCGTCTTGGCTTTTAGCATGATCCTGTTCCAGGTGCCTTTGATCCAGGTCTTCGTAGTTGCACGTCATTTCAACCAATTCATTATATCCCAGCTTGATGTGGGCCATGGCTCTATCATGATACTGTCGCTTCATCCCGAGGATGATCCTCTTATTCTTGGACTTTGCAGTGGCGACGAGCTCTGGTGCATAGCGGGACAATTGTGTAAATTTATTCAAATAATCCTGCACCGAGAGATCCCCCTGCTGGAGGTTGGCGAAGTCATCATGCATGCGCTCTAGGGCTTGTTCTGGGAAATATTTCTCTTTGAAGAGTTCTTTGAATCCGTCCGAGGTTCTACCAGCTTCTCTATTCCCGGCGGTGAGAGCTTCCCACCATAGTTCAGCTTCTTCTTGTAGGAGCCGAGCGCCCATAAAAGCTTTATCTTGATCTCCAAGCCTTAGGCCTTCTAGTATCTTCTCGCATGTTTTCAGCCATGCAAGGGCCTCTATTATTGTGCCAGTTCCCGAGAAGGTTTTGCCTCCTAGGTTCTTGTATCTCTTAGCCGCGCGGTCCAGCTCGAATTGTTGAGCGGCCTGGGGTTGTATCAAGGGTCCTTCTTCAACTGGGACTTCTCCTAGTCCTCTTCCATGGCCAGCACGGCCTCCTCTAGCAGCGGCTGCTCGGGTAGCCATTGTTCGAATTCTGTATAAGCAAGAAAAGAGTCAGCCTATAGAAATGATAATTTTATTTGTATGGTTAAGCAGAAAACTTAAGGAAAGATAACGATGGACTGATCAACTTGTTTTTGCTATTCTGCTTGGCTCGTTCTAGGACATTACTAGTCCTATCTCTAATGAGCTACTCGCCTTAGAATACTACTGATTCTATTTTGACGAAGCGTTTAATGTGTTAGACTCCAGAACTGAGGTTAACCAAAGCTCTAATACCAGCTGTGACGATCCCAAAACCCCGTGACACGTTGTTAAGGATAATCATTGGAATATAACACATTAATCATCATTAGCAGATCACAGATAATAGCATAAACATGAAATAGAATAATTTACACACATATGACAGCGGAATCATATAAATATCACCACATCAGAGAGCACAGTGCAGGATACAACTTAGTGCATAATAATACATAATCAGTCATCATCGCCAGAGGCGGAATCATACATAAAGAGTACACAAAAAAAATATCAGTCTACATCGCCAATGGCGGAATCATAATACATATACAATAATGGCGGAAAGAGTCAAAGTCAGCACGGTGTAGTCAAGCCTCGCCATGAGCCAAAAGTGCACCAGATACCTGTAACTAGGCTGCCCGTGTGAAAATGGGGGCACCCGAGTTTGCAAGGTGAAACAAACTACGAGTCAGTCATGGAACTGGTATGAGAAATCTACTTAACTTATTAACAACAATAATAAGGCAAATTAAAGGACCACGCCACTTTCGTGGAATGGGTTTACTGCAATGAGTGCTAGTGCATGAAATAAAGTAAATGATTAAATCATCGCAATGCTTTTTATAAAATGAAGCCATTATAAGACTCAGGTCCCATCACACAATGCAACGCAAACCAGAGGATAGAGTTTTACCTTATAATGGCCAAAAATGCATACGAATAAAACAAAGGTGTTTGATATTATTACTAGTGCATATATGTTTCAAAAGCGATTTCAATCATAAATATCAATCCTAGACGACATGGGTACCATATATCATGTCGCCATACTAGTAATACAATCACATCCGCATATTTCGTATTGGAAATTGGATTCCATCATGAGTCGAGGCAAGGGGCAAGCTCCTCTCCGTTCGAGACACTCTAGCAAATGCCTCGGGACCGACACAGCAATCCCTGGATCCTCAAAGGCTGGTCCTCTCATACTTTTGAGGATTAACAATTCCTGAACACACGTTTCCCGATCCTTACAGACCTATAATTAAGGCGCCTCGCATTCCAACAACCACACAGGTGAAAAGTATATATAAATGTCAGGGCTGGTAGGTCACTGACACCACCATAGCTAGAAAGAAACGTCGTGCACTCCTTTGGTCCTTCTCCCATTTTTGACTCATACCGGGGTGTGAGGCTCGCGAATCCACGTTATACACAAAGCTACGTCACACAGACCATGCTTTGATCATCAACCACAAGACTTTGCTTTGCAACAGAAGCCTTGATCATATGCCACTTAGGCGTGCCACACAGGCAATCCACTCCATGCGACTGATTTCTATCAATACATAACCTCTGAGCTCGTACGTCTCAGAGAAGGGCGTTAAGCAAGAGAATAAATTCTCCGCCGCCAAAAAGATATATATTTAACAGAGATCAGTCAGCACAAAACAAAATCCAATGTTAGACACACAGTCCATTTACAAGTTCGTTCTGGGTTTGAACGAAACCGAAGGCACCAATTCCTCGCATATCCGCACGATCAACAGTACGTCCGGACGGCTACTACTTCAGCCCCTTCAAGATAGCTACTCCAATCACGAGCATCAGTCGCGCCCATCCACCCAATGTGAAGATCGTCGGTCTTCAACTGTCTTCGACTCTTCGACTTCTCAATGTCGATCGATTATTTGAAATGAGATGAACTCAGCCTTTTAAAATAACGCACGTATACTTAGAATTTCAAATCAATTTTTCACATGGTTAAACTATTCAACATCTACATTTCAGTTCCTTAGTATAATTTTCATGTTAAACACATTCAACCATCACATATCAAGCAAACACAACAATATTGGTTTATTTCCACTCTATATCGTCTATAGTATTTTATAACGATATATCGCCATTTTTATTTATTTAAAACGGCCATATTTAATTAGACGACGTTTCAGATCGTGCCGAGGCACTGGCGCTGTTTTTCACTAAATTTGTTTTACACATATCTGAAAATCTAACCGTTGGATCTTCACAAATTTTATATCATTAGAAAGATCATTTCAAAACGAATCCAATGGATTCAGTTTTAGGAAAATCCGACGGTCGAATCTTCTACACTAGTCATTTGAAGTTACGATTTCAAATTACGAACTGCAGCGTCGTTATTCGATTTAATTATATATATATATATATAATCGTTTCTGGCGCGGTTTTTCTTTAGATTTGAATTAAACATTCCAGACAATCCAACCGTCGGATCTCTACAAAGTTGGTGCTGTTGGAAAGATATTTCCAAGGCGAACCCTACGGTTGCGGTTTCGGGAAAATCCAATGGACGGATTTCCCGCACTAGTCATTTGAAATCACGGTTTCAAAACACGAACTGCACGGCCATGATTCGTTTTAATTTTATTTATATTTATATATTTATATAAATATAGTTCATTCGAAAATTCCTATATCGTTTTCACTTCAAATATTTCACTAATGCCTTTAAATTTTGGAAAATTTCGCCATAACCTCCTTTGTACGGGAGGGGCTGGGAAAATTCCCAAATAGCCACACGAGCGTCTCATCTCAAAAAGAAAAAGAAAAAGCCAAGCGGCTAGCCAACAGGCTCATAAAATCATCGCCCAAACAAAACAGTAAACGTGTACCTATTTGTCGGGCACAAAATTTTATTCCTCTTCCCTAGCCTCTTTGCTATAACCTGTTCAATAAATATGCATGTACATATACGCAATTCTTATCACTTATCATTTTCCAATCAACTTCATATTTGATTCAATTTGGTTTATAAACACCATTCATTCTAATGTTGCATGCATAGGCAAAAATCATATCATTAGCTAATTAATGAATATTTCAACTCATGCATATTTATTTGAACAAGTGGTTATTTTTAACACTTCACATTTCAAAAATGATAATTTTGGCGAACTAAAATATATTTCAACCCATGACTATTTTATTTCGTTCCTATGCATGTTAAAAATAATATTTCTCTCACAAATATTTATTTCAACGCTCGCCTATCTTTAGCTTATCACATATATGATAAAAATGGTATTTTTATCATTTAAAATATTTATTCAACACATGAATGTTTTTAACACTTCATAATTTCAATAAAAATGTAATTTTTATTGTTCGATCTTTTTATTCAACACATGAACTTTTCCAATACGCACACTTCTCAACACATGAGTATCTCCACACATGGATATTTTATATATTTTGTTCATATAAGAAAGATGAAATTTTTATTGTTGAAACTGTTTATATATAAGGCGAATATTTTACATACTTCATATATATTATAAAAATGTGATTTTTATTGTTTAAAACACTTTATTCATTCACACATGAATTTAATTTTCACGCATCACATCTCAACACATAAGCATTTCCACACATGGGTATAGTTTCAACACATGACTTTAGTTTCATCGCATGAAAATAATTTCAACATATGAAAATAATTCTAACACATGAATATTATTCAAAATTTCGGTAGCATAACGGCAAGATAGTTAAAATCGGCACCTTCCCTAGTACGGCTCCTCGCTCTATCTTAAAACCTCGCGGTTTTTGACAATGAGGATTCATGCATCTAATTCGCACGCAGGTGGCATGTTTTATTTTCATTTCCATAATTATTTCCAATTTATTTCAATCACCAATGGGTATTTTTCAACCACAACCAATCAATATTAACCACAAACAATTATCCAACCATTCGCATTTTTCATCCAATATTTCACACCAATTCACAACAATAAATATCGTCCTTGGTTTGTGGACGAGGGGAGTATATATATATATATATTATATTATTTCTATAATATATATTATATTATTTCTATATTTCACTTGCATTTCAAAGCATATATCAATTATACTATGCATGTATAATTCATACTTCGCTCATATAGCTTACACAACGCATATACATGAGGTATACAACACGTGTATAATTTATATTTCGCTTATATAATTTATACATGACATTTTCCATTCAAATTCATTTAATTTAGATTTCTCACATTGGTTTTCGGAGTGCTAAAAATCATAGATGGCTCAGAAAAATCCGCGGTCTCTTCTATGTGGTAGAAAGCCTCCTTGCGGTCATAATGTTTCTTGTTTCATTGAATTTCGTCAACACACCATAAAGATATGATTTTTCAAAGTTCAGATGTAATAAAAGACTCACCTTTCACGATGGTTCAAAATTAGGGTTGCATTTTTCGCAAAAACCGAGGCATGATACTACGATCGGAAGGTACGGCGTGGAAGAGGGAGGAGAGGGGAGTCGATCGGTGGTGGTCTGGGTGAACTCGGTGGTCGGATCTGGTCGGGGCGGCGGTGGGAAGTTGGCGACTTTGGGTCGACGGATCTCGTCGATGCGACGACGATAGGGGTCAGGGGTTGGCCGGATTTGAAGAGGGGAGGAAGGCGCGTCGAATCAGGGTGGTGGCGGCGGCTGCAGTTGGCCGTGGCGGCGGCGATTTGACTGAGAAGTGGCGAAGTCGACAGTCTTCGAGAACGATAAAGGAAAAAGGGTTTTCCGATGTTTTTTATATTTTTAAAATAATGAAAGGAAAATTTTGATTGGCCAAGGGCTTTATTAAATTTTTAAATAGTGTTTCTCCGCACGGACACCAATTCAAACCCAACGACTGTCGTCCCTAGCTAAATACCCCCATCCCGGACACAATGGGATTTGTTTTGTTGGTCAATTCGACTGTTACAATCAGTTATTTTTCAAATTAAAGTATAAAACATTTAATATTCAATTTGAACGTACATTTTAATTTGCCAGGGCCACAAACTGATTCGAAAAACTCTAGAAAAATAATTCTAGCTATGTTTTGACGCTACGGTCCCAGCAAAACTAGTTTCATCAAATTCTGAGCTCGTTTGAAAAACGGCCATTTTCTGGTCGATCCAATTTAACAGAAATTGACCAAACACATTTTCTTTTGCCACACTCATATACTAGCTTCAGAAATTATGAAATTTGAAACCTAGTAATAGTTTGACATCTCGGACCCAACAAAAGTGGCTTCGTCGAATTCCGAGGTCGTTTGCAAAATATCTATTTTCCAGGGCTATGTATTCTATACAGCGACCTTTCTGAAAATTCATTTGGCCATAACTTTTGATTCCCGCCATGAAACTTCGATTTTTCAAATTCGTTAGAAAGATATTCATTAACAGATTTAAATACTTTTGGTTTCGCTAAAATCCGTTACATTTTCCACCCTGCAGAGTCAGTCAAAGTTTGAATTCAAAATTTCAAACTGACTCACTATTTGTAATTTATTATTTTATTGAAATATTCTATTTCAATTGTTCAAATTCCTTTGAATTAACCAATTTAAATTTTTTTAAATTGGCTCGTATTTTCCGGGTTGTTACATCGATCTACTTTGTTTCGATGGGGAAATGTCTGATACCGAACTGGTAATGAACTATGGAACGACAGTTGGCTAATGGGAAGTATGAATGCATTATTGAATAAGATATTTGGGAATGATGGTGCTCAGGTGAGATGGAGAGGGACTATGTATAGTCTGAATTGCCAATTCCTAAATTTGAGGACTGGATGGTGTTGTTGGCAGTGTGATATAAGAGAGCCTATTAACTTTGGGAAGGTAGAGCTCAACGTGACAGTGTAGCGAGACTGTGAATGGAGGTTTTCGAATGTGTTATTTTGGTATGATGGAGGAGATTGTTCGTGAGATGGTTTGTGAAATGCCGTAACGAGATGGGGAAGTGTTGGAGCTGATTTGCAGTAGAATTGGTGTAATGGCGCGTTTTGTCAGCTGTCGAATAATTAATTTATTTAATGATTTATATATCGATTTGGCGATATCGATAACTTAAAGTAAAACGTTCGAACTTATAATTTATAATTATAATTAAAACGAACCTGAAACGTCGCGGCAGTTCGCAAATTGGCGATTTGAACTTCAACTGAATGTACATGATTCATTTTAAGCCGGATTTCTGTGAAACAAGAAACGTGTGGAGCTGGTGGAGTATATCTTTCTATTTGAAGAGAAAAATCAGGATTTCGTCGTGTAGATTTTGAGTTATATCCAAATCAAATTTCAGAAAAGTCGCTGTAGAATTCCTTTATAATTTGCGACGCTTTATATATGTTATAAAAGAGATTTTCAGTATAAACTGAATACCGGGATAATCAAAAATCTGAAATATCAAACTGTAAATTCTGATATGATATTCTGGAGCTGTACGATATCATGTGTGAAGATATACGATAATATTTAATTTTAAATATTTAATTTAATTATATTTAAATATGTTTATATATTTAAATAGGCTATTTAGAGCGTTAAAAATAGCCACTTTTGCATACGAAGTCGGAATTCGACGAAACCAGTTTTGTTGGATCCGCAATGTCAAATAGTTGTCAGATTTCCAGTTTTGTGATTTTTAGAGTCATTGTGTGGCCGTACGGATTTTTAGAGTGTAAAATAGTCGGTATTTCGACAGTTAAAAATACGCTGTGTGAGCATACGGAGTCGGAATTCGACGAAACCAGTTTCATTGGGACCGTGATGTCGAACTCTAGCTACATGTCAAATTTCGTGATTTTTGGGTATAGTATGCGGTCATAGGAATTTTTAGAAGACCAATACGAATAACGATAAAATAAACGATGAAAAAAAAATAAATATAAAAATATCCTAAAATCTATAACTGATCAAAAGAGAACCACGTCCACCTCTTCTCAACCACAAACCCAATGATATAACGCACAAACAAATCCATCTCCTCAGAAGAACAAACGCAGGAAAATGTTGGATGAAAATAAAATCAAAAGAAATACGAATTAGTTCCTAAAAATCTCAAAGGAGATATCTTTGCAATCCTCATCGTTTTAGCTTCGATCTGGTACCGGTTCTGTGTGGTGCGACATAAATTTGTACTCGTTGGTTTTGGTACAGCGTCCTAGGGTTTCAGAATTCTGGGTTTTTGGGTACGTCGAGCTTGAGTTCGAGTTGACAGTGGGATCGAGTGAATCAGGGCGGTTGTATTGATGGTGATTTTGGGGGTTGCGGCACTTGAAAAGTTCGGACCTGCTGCTGTATGGATCGACATTGGCTCGAGAACGCAACTCGAAGGGCCAGCTCGAGTTGAGTGAGGATAGGAGGAGCTGATGAAGATTTCGACGAGGAGATCAATGGTTATTACCGTTTCTGTTTTTGTGAAGAATGGAGGGAGAAAGATGAATGGGAAGTGGCGTTAATGGTATGGAAGAGGCTTCGGCCGATTGTGTTGGGAAGGAAGAAGGGAGAGGCGGGCCAAGGAGCGGGTATGGGCTATGATGTGAGTAGTTGGGCCTGTTTTAAATGGTGAAGCCCGTTTAGCCTTTAATTTAAATTCATATTAATATGTTAACTTGTAAATTAAATATCGGTGTCATACGAAATCAGAATTTCGAACGGTCAGATCCTTTGGGATCGTATGGACGGTGGCTACAACATGGAACTGACTGGAAGTCCATCGGAGATTGTTACAATTTATGGCGAAATAAATTGTCCGTCGCAGTCAAATAAACGCAAACCGTTATTTAACGGCTAACGCGCAAATGTGAGTAAAACTCACCAACTCTGAATAGTTCTATTTTTACAGTGTATTCTTAGGACTGTTAATTATATTCTGTTTGACTATGTGTTGACTGTTGATTGAACTACTAGTCAGTTAGTAGAGATTATATATATATGTATATATATATGTATATGTATATATATATATATAAACCGTCAAATAGTTATATGTTGATTCTGTTCTAACAGAATATTATACTGGTGTTGTCTAAACATCTGTGGTGCAGGGAAACAGGTTGGAGGAATCCAACAGGATTCCTCAACAGTTATTTTACTGTGATTTTTATATTGTGATATATAATGTGATGTATATAATCTGTGTGATTTTGTGTGGTGGACGATATTTATCGTTGTTATATGGCGTGTTAAATACCATGAGAAATACCAGAATGTAGGAGAGGGGTTTTCAAAGTATATTTTGAAAATAGTTTATTTATATAAAATCAAGGGATTATATATATATATATAAGAAAAAGGATTCTGAATATAAAGGAATATAGTTGGTAAAAACAAATATAAAAGAATTACATTTGTAAATCAAATACAAGGGAATATATATGTTAATCGAATATAAGGGGATATATTTGTTAATCAAAATATAAAGGAATTATATTCGTTAAAAGAAATATAAAGGATATTTATTTAGAGATTAAATAAATAGAATTAAACTAAAGGAGATATTTATTTGTTAAATAAATAGGAGTTAACCAAGTGAATTGGTCGAGTTAACCAAGGGAATTGGTCGAGTTAATCGAAGTGGATTTGTTAAGTTAAACTAAGTGAATCGGTTAGAGTAAATCAAAGTGAATTAGTTAAGTTAACTAAGTGGTTAATCGAAGTGAATTAGTTGAGTTAAACTAAGTGAATCGGTTAGAGTTAACCAAAGTAAATTAGTTAAGATAAACTAAGTGGTTAACCAAAGTAAATTAGTTAAGATAAACTAAGCGGTTAATCAAAGTGAATTAGTTAAGTTAAACTAATTGGTAAATCAAAGTGAATTAGTTGCGTCAAACTAAGTGAATTAGTCAAGTTAAACTAATTGGTTAATCGAAGTAAATTAGTTGGGTTAATCAAAGTGAATTAGCTGAGTTAAACTAATAAATCGGTTAGAGTAAATCAAAGTGAATTAACTAAGTTAAACTAAGTGGATTAGTTCATTTAATCGAGACAAGTAAATCAAGTTAGGTTAAACCATTTGAGTTAACCAGTTAAAATTGACCAGTTAGAGTTGACCAGTTAGAGTTATCCAAGTGGAGTTAATCGAGTAGAGTTACCGAATATCACTTATTCGAAGTAGAGTTATCGAATATAGTATATTCCAGGGAAGAGTAATCGAATATAGTTTATTCGAGTGGAGAAATCAAATGTTATTCATTTGAGAAGAGTTACCAAATATTATTTATTCGAAGAGTAGTTATCGAATATTGGTTATTCAAAGTTAGCTAATCCAAAGGAGTTATTCGAAGTTAGCTAATCCAAAGGAGTTATTCGAAGTTAGCTAATCCAAAGGAGTTATTTGAAGTTAGTTAATCCAAAGGAGTTAGTCGAAGAGTTAATCGAATATAGTTATTCGAAAGAAGGTGTAAATCAAATATAGTTATTCGAGTAAAGTTAAAAGAGTTAATCGAATTTAGTTATTCGAAATGAGTTATTCGAATTTGATATTTGAATAGAGTTAAACACATTAGAGTGATTCGAATTACTTATTCAAATAGAGTTAAACATGTAAGAGTTAATTAAATATTAGTTATTCAATTAGAGTTAAATCGAATTTAGTTATTCGAAAGGAGTTAATCAATTTGAGTTAAGTTAATCGATTTGACTTAAGTTGAATCGAAATGGAGTAAATCGATTAGAATTAAGTTAATCGAGTTAGAGTAAATCGAATATTGGTTATTCGAAGGTAAGTTATTCGAATTAGTTATTCGAAGGAGTTAATCAAATAAGTCGATCCAAAGGAGTTAATCGAATATTAGTTATTCGAATAGAGTTAAAGGAGTTATCGATTTTAGTTTGATCGAAAGGAGTTATCGATTAGTAAATCAAAAGGAGATTTTCGAATATAGCATATTCGAAAGAAAGAGATCGAATATTGTTTATTCGAAAGAGAGAGATTTCGAATATGAGTTATTCGAAGAGAGATAATCGAATATAGGTTATTCGAAGAAGAGTTAATCAAATAGAGATTACTCGAAAGAGAGTTATACGTCGAATTCGATTATAGCGAATTCGGGAAAGTACTATTTACTTTCCAGGGTTTAAATCAAGATTTAGTTATTGATTTAGAAATTAGGTGTCTGTTAAATTATTCGAGTTAGGAGATAAAGTTATAATTTAGGTTAGATATTGCAGAAGTAGGAATTATAACGTTATAGTTATACTCAAACGTTTTCATATAAGAAGTAGATTCATAACCTGAATCCGAGAATTTGCGTAAACAGATGATTGGAAAAAGTGAGTGACGAGCTTCATCTATTTCACAGTAAAGGACGTTGTTCAATTAAGGTCTGAGAGGTAATTATACCCCAACTTGATTGACTTCAGAATTGACAAAGGAATAGTTGTGGTTCGATAGAAAAGATGGATTTGAAATATAGTTAAGTAATAAGCGATTATTGGATTAAGCGTAACGATGTTTTATACAACGTTCATTTGAAATCCGTAAATGAGTTTTGGGAACGTTTTCCAAATATAATCAGATATGTTTCCTAAACATAGAAAATGAAATGTTTTCATGATAAGAATTTAAGAAATAGAGTTAAGCAAATTCAGAAACTAACTGGAGAGGGTAAGTTGAACGGTTTTCTAAGTGACGATCTGATGTTGGTTTCGACCTTCCGGATTGATACTTAGAGAATTGTTCTCATACTAGTTACAGTTAGGGACTGATAGTTGCGAAATAATAGTGATGTGAAAATAAGCTATGGAAATGTTTTCCAATGATTAATAACATATATTTTCTAAATATATGAAATAAGGAAATATGAACATATGATGATTGATTGATCGAATTTCCATATGGAAATAAGATCGTTGTTTGTACACCGACATGTTTTCATTTGATAGTTGAATCACAGACTATCAAAGTTTTTACCATTTTAACGTTGTTAATATGGAGAGACCGGTTGGATTATTATCCAAAGAACCACTCTGTATTGGCATAAGCGCTGCGAGCAATATATGCCAAAGATAAATTGAAGACGGAGTAAAGTGCAAGGGCTGTTGTATAAGTCTTAGATAACAGTGACTAAGATGGATATACTGAATAGTGCTTTCGGTTTGTCCAGTCCCAGGACAACGTATATGGAAGAAGGTCTGACAGAGTATATCCAATGGATCGCGTAAGTTGATCTGTTCAAACGTATTCACGTTTGGTGGCGGAGGAATTCGTTTCTCTTAGCTATATACCCGTGTTATTTTTGGATAAGTCAATTTGTGATTTGGAGGGTATGACGATGTGGCATTCAAAGTGAATGGTGATCAGATGTTCTGAAGATAGACATAGCCTCTAGCCTCACACCAGGAAGTAACGAAAGTTGGGCTAGGCAGCATGGCTAGTTGGGTCATTCCCAAACAGGGTGTATTGTCACCGATCTAGAGAATATTCATATTTATACTTCTTTTTGATTCTGTATCTTCGGATGACGGTTTGATGGCCTACAACCGTGGTGGCAATATATTCGCGACACTCAAGCTAAATGAGTGAGCGGTCATGTGTGGCCGGGTTGCAAGACGTTCTTGTTGAACCTGAGTGTATCACCTCTAGAGTACACTATTCAGAAGGTGCTCCCATACCTTGTCTGTTGGAATCCATTCTCCGATAAGCGCCCTGCGGTTTATGATTTTATACTATGTATGTAGAACGTGAGATGCAAGAGTTTCTGCTAGATTGATACCTATTTGTACTTAGACATTATTATAATATCACAATGATATTGCTTGTCAAAGTTGTTTAGATACTCATAAGGAAAAACCCGTTCCGTATTCACGGCGTGGTCTTATGAGATATCATATACCTGTTCAATTGTTTTAAATTGTTTTACTCATACCAGTCCCATGACTGACCCGGAGTTTACTTTGTTGTTTTCCCTAAACTCTTGGGTGCCTAAATTTGTACGGGCAGTCAAGTAGTCGGGATTTACAGATATTCTTGGAGAGCTTGGAGAAGGAGGCTGCAAGATTTTATAGCTATAGTTATTTCCGCTGTGTTGTAAGTGTTGTACTCTGATAAGTGCTATTGTATATATATAACTGTTTACTTCAAAGTTATGTTATATATTATTTGTTATTCGTTCCGCTGTGAGATTCGTGTTACTCTGATGATTCTGATGTTCTTCTTCTTCTATTCTATTAGTTCTATCTTTTCTTTCTCACCTTCTAAATTCTTTCACTAACGTCGCGGAATTTCCGACTCTCGAGGAGTCGGAAATTTCCAGCCGTTACAGTTGGTATCAGAGCTTAAGTTAATTGATTACCTTGGCTCTGTGGCATAACTCGATAGAGATGGGATTAGTAATATCCTAGATTGAGTTTGAGTGTATATATATGAGCGCGTATTTGTTATTCAATATAAAATGGTTTTATATTGTGGAGACTCATTGGTTGGGTGGCTTATGAATTCTGGTCGATCAGTTTGATCCACTGTATCGATAAGGTTTACTAAACACTCGAATACGATGAACCGACATGGTATGTTTTGAAAGAGGGTAAATGAAATAATTTTTCCCAAAATATATTTGTTTATAGAAGAAATATATATCTTGAAATTATTATAGTATATTGATTGTGTTGGTTGTTATTATAATCGAATAAGATTATAAAAGGGTGAAATGGTTATAAATGACCAATCAGAATTCATATGAATGTAATATATGAAATAGTTTGAATTAAATATGAATTTAAATCATAATTTGGAATTTAAAATAAGGAAATTTTAAGTTCCTGGGAGATTTTGAAATGTTTTCAAGCAGTGTGAAAAATATTTGAAATGTATTTCAAAATGAAAAGGTTTAAAATGATTTTGAAAAGAAATATACTATTAAACTCACTTGTATCACTGGAAAATAACCCTGATGAGTGTAGCTACATCATTAGCGTTCATTCCTGAGTTCTAAGTGACGGATTACTACCAAAGGTTTTGTTTTTGAATTGTTTTGAGAAAACAAGTGGTTTTAGACATTCAAAGGTTTTGAATTGGTATGTGGTTTCAAATTGATTTGAAAGAAACCTAGGAACTTAAGTTCTGGAATTAAAATTTAACTAATGAAGTTAAATAAAATGAGATGGTAAAAATAAATTGAAATTTAACTTGAACCGAGTTAAATAAAATTGA
Source organism: Allium sativum (assembly GCA_030737875.1). Taxonomy (NCBI): domain Eukaryota; kingdom Viridiplantae; phylum Streptophyta; class Magnoliopsida; order Asparagales; family Amaryllidaceae; genus Allium; species Allium sativum. Next base: position 296,290,186 of record CM060912.1, read on the forward strand.
ATTGGATTAGAGATAATCTAGAATGGAACCAAATTGATAAGTCAATAATTTGGAATTTGATATTAGAGTTCGAATGAAATTCGATTTGGATTTGAGGATATGAACTGATTGGAGATTAATTGGAATGGATAACATTGGTATATGTTGAAGTGGTAGCAGATGAAAGGGATAGAGTTAAATGCCCGACAAAAAGGTACAAGTTTATATCATATATGAGTTTGGATTTTATTAGCTGAATTGGCAAGTCGCTTGGCTATTTTGATTTCTTTTTGGATTTGAGGAGGCCTAGAGAGGCGAGTTGTGGTTTGACGTATTGAGCCGTACAAAGGAGGTTATGGTGAAATTTGCTAAAAATATAAAGTGTTAGAGAATTTTCAAAATTTTTGGAAATTTTAGTTAGTCGAAAGGAATTAATATTTTAATCGATATTATTTGTTTCAGTTGAAATCAGAAATAAGGGGTAAACAAATCTGAGGAATTCCAATAGATAGGGTCGTCCTCTAACTTAGCAATTTCGGGGACGAAATTATTTTAAGGGGAGAAGTCTGTAATGGCGCGTTTTGTTAGCTGTCGAATAATTAATTTATTTAATGATTTATATATCGATTTGGCGATATCGATAACTTAAAGTAAAACGTTCGAACTTATAATTTATAATTATAATTAAAACGAACCTGAAACGTCGCGGCAGTTCGCAAATTGGCGATTTGAACTTCAACTGAATGTACATGATTCATTTTAAGCCGGATTTCTGTGAAACAAGAAACGTGTGGAGCTGGTGGAGTATATCTTTCTAGTGGAAGAGAAAAATCAGGATTTCGTCGTGTAGATTTTGAGTTATATCCAAATCAAATTTCAGAAAAGTCGTTGTAGAATTCCTTTATAATTTGCGACGCTTTATATATGTTATAAAAGAGATTTTCAGTATAAACTGAATACCGGGATAATCAAAAATCTGAAATATCAAACTGTAAATTCTGATATGATATTCTGGAGCTGTACGATATCATGTGTGAAGATATACGATAATATTTAATTTTAAATATTTAATTTAATTATATTTAAATATGTTTATATATTTAAATAGGCTATTTAGAGCGTTAAAAATAGCCACTTTTGCATACGAAGTCGGAATTCGACGAAACCAGTTTTGTTGGATCCGCAATGTCAAATAGTTGTCAGATTTCCAGTTTTGTGATTTTTAGAGTCATTGTGTGGCCGTACGGATTTTTAGAGTGTAAAATAGTCGGTATTTCGACAGTTAAAAATACGCTGTGTGAGCATACGGAGTCGGAATTCGACGAAACCAGTTTCATTGGGACCGTGATGTCGAACTCTAGCTACATGTCAAATTTCGTGATTTTTGGGTATAGTATGTGGTCATAGGAATTTTTAGAAGACCAATACGAATAACGATAAAATAAACGATGAATAAAATAATAAATATAAAAATATCCTAAAATCTATAACTAATCAAAAGGGAACCACGTCCACCTCTTCTCAAACACAAACCCAATGATATAACGCACAAACAAATCCATCTCCTCAGAAGAACAAACGCAGGAAAATGTTGGATGAAAATAAAATCAAAAGAAATACGAATTAATTCCTAAAAATCTCAAAGGAGATATCTTTGCAATCCTCATCGTTTTAGCTTCGATCTGGTATCGGTTCTGTGTGGTGCGACATAAATTTGTACTCGCTGGTTTTGGTACAGCGTCCTAGGGTTTCAGAATTCTGGGTTTTTGGGTACGTCGAGCTTGAGTTCGAGTGGACAGTGGGATCGAGTGAATCAGGGCGGTTGTATTGATGGTGATTTTGGGGGTTGCGGCACTTGAAAAGTTCGGACCTGCTGCTGTATGGATCGACATTGGCTCGAGAACGCAACTCGAAGGGCCAGCTCGAGTTGAGTGAGGATAGGTGGAGCTGATGAAGATTTCGACGAGGAGATCAATGGTTATTACCGTTTCTGTTTTTGTGAAGAATGGAGGGAGAAAGATGAATGGGAAGTGGCGTTAATGGTATGAAAGAGGCTTCGGCCGATTGTGTTGGGAAGGAAGAAGAGAGAGGCGGGCCAAGGAGTGGGTATGGGCTATGATGTGAGTAGTTGGGCCTGTTTTAAATGGTGAAGCCCGTTTAGCCTTTAATTTAAATTCATATTAATATGTTAACTTGTAAATTAAATATAGGTGTCATACGAAATCAGAATTTCGAACGGTCAGATCCGTTGGGATCGTATGGACGGTGGCTTCAACATGGAACTGACTGGAAGTCCATCGGAGCTTGTTACAATTTATGGCGAAATAAATTGTCCGTCGCAGTCAAATAAACGCAAACCGTTATTTAACGGCTAACGCGCAAATGTGAGTAAAACTCACCAACTCTGAATAGTTCTATTTTTACAGTGTATTCTTAGGACTATTAATTATTGTCTGTTTCACTGTGTGTTGACTGTTGATTGAACTGCTAGTCAGTTAGTAGAGATTATATATATATGTATATATATATATGTATATGTATATATATATATATATAAACCGTCAAATAGTTATATGTTGATTCTGTTCTAACAGAATATTATACTGGTGTTGTCTAAACATCTGTGGTGCAGGGAAACAGGTTGGAGGAATCCAACAGGATTCCTCAATAGTTATTTTACTGTGATTTTTATATTGTGATATATAATGTGATGTATATAATCTGTGTGATTTTGTGTGGTGGACGATATTTATCGTTGTTATATAGCGTGTTAAATACCATGAGAAATACCAGAATGTAGTAGAGGGGTTTTCAAAGTATATTTTGAAAATAGTTTATTTATATAAAATCAAGGGATTATATATATATATATATATATAAGAAAAAGGATTCTGAATATAAAGGAATATAGTTGGTAAAAACAAATATAAAAGAATTATATTTGTAAATCAAATACAAGGGAATATATATGTTAATCGAATATAAGGGGATATATTTGTTAATCAAAATATAAAGGAATTATATTCGTTAAAAGAAATATAAAGGATATTTATTTAGAGATTAAATAAATAGAATTAAACTAAAGGAGATATTTATTTGTTAAATAAATAGGAGTTAACCAAGTGAATTGGTCGAGTTAACCAAGGGAATTGGTCGAGTTAATCGAAGTGGATTTGTTAAGTTAAACTAAGTGAATCGGTTAGAGTAAATCAAAGTGAATTAGTTAAGTTAACTAAGTGGTTAATCGAAGTGAATTAGTTGAGTTAAACTAAGTGAATCGGTTAGAGTTAACCAAAGTAAATTAGTTAAGATAAACTAAGTGGTTAACCAAAGTAAATTAGTTAAGATAAACTAAGCGGTTAATCAAAGTGAATTAGTTAAGTTAAACTAATTGGTAAATCAAAGTGAATTAGTTGCGTCAAACTAAGTGAATTAGTCAAGTTAAACTAATTGGTTAATCGAAGTAAATTAGTTGGGTTAATCAAAGTGAATTAGCTGAGTTAAACTAAGTAAATCGGTTAGAGTAAATCAAAGTGAATTAACTAAGTTAAACTAAGTGGATTAGTTCAGTTAATCGAGACAAGTAAATCAAGTTAGGTTAAACCATTTGAGTTAACCAGTTAGGTTAAACCATTTGAGTTAACCAGTTAAAATTGACCAGTTAGAGTTGACCAGTTAGAGTTATCCAAGTGGAGTTAATCGAGTAGAGTTGCCGAATATCACTTATTCGAAGTAGAGTTATCGAATATAGTATATTCGAGGGAAGAGTAATCGAATATAGTTTATTCGAGTGGAGAAATCAAATGTTATTCATTTGAGAAGAGTTACCAAATATTATTTATTCGAAGAGTAGTTATCGAATATTGGTTATTCGAAGTTAGCTAATCCAAAGGAGTTATTCGAAGTTAGCTAATCCAAAGGAGTTATTCGAAGTTAGCTAATCCAAAGGAGTTATTCGAAGTTAGTTAATCCAAAGGAGTTAGTCGAAGAGTTAATCGAATATAGTTATTCGAAAGAAGGTGTAAATCAAATATAGTTATTCGAGTAAAGTTAAAAGAGTTAATCGAATTTAGTTATTCGAAATGAGTTATTCGAATTTGATATTTGAATAGAGTTAAACACATTAGAGTGATTCGAATTACTTATTCAAATAGAGTTAAACACGTAAGAGTTAATTAAATATTAGTTATTCAATTAGAGTTAAATCGAATTTAGTTATTCGAAAGGAGTTAATCAATTTGTGTTAAGTTAATCGATTTGAATTAAGTTGAATCGAAATGGAGTAAATCGATTAGAATTAAGTTAATCGAGTTAGAGTAAATCGAATATTGGTTATTCGAAGGTAAGTTATTCGAATTAGTTATTCAAAGGAGTTAATCAAATAAGTCGATCCAAAGGAGTTAATCGAATATTAGTTATTCGAATAGAGTTAAAGAAGTTATCGATTTTAGTTTGATCGAAAGGAGTTATCGATTAGTAAATCGAAAGGAGATTTTCGAATATAGCATATTCGAAAGAAAGAGATCGAATATTGTTTATTCGAAAGAGAGAGATTTCGAATATGAGTTATTCGAAGAGAGATAATCGAATATAGGTTATTCGAAGAAGAGTTAATCAAATAGAGATTACTCGAAAGAGAGTTATACGTCGAATTCGATTATAGCGAATTCGGGAAAGTACTATTTACTTTCCAGGGTTTAAATCAAGATTTAGTTATTGATTTAGAAATTAGGTGTCTGTTAAATTATTCGAGTTAGGAGATAAAGTTATAATTTAGGTTAGATATTGCAGAAGTAGGAATTATAACGTTATAGTTATAATCAAACGTTTTCATATAAGAAGTAGATTCGTAACCTGAATCCGAGAATTTGCGTAAACAGGTGATTGGAAAAAGTGAGTGACGAGCTTCATCTATTTCACAGTAAAGGATGTTGTTCAATTAAGGTCTGAGAGGTAATTATACCCCAACTTGATTGACTTCAGAATTGACAAAGGAATAGTTGTGGTTCGATAGAAAAGATGGATTTGAAATATAGTTAAGTAATAAGCGATTATTGGATTAAGCGTAACGATGTTTTATACAACGTTCATTTGAAATCCGTAAATGAGTTTTGGGAACGTTTTCCAAATATAATCAGATATGTTTCCTAAACATAGAAAATGAAATGTTTTCATGATAAGAATTTAAGAAATAGAGTTAAGCAAATTCAGAAACTAACTGGAGAGGGTAAGTTGAACGGTTTTCTAAGTGACGATCTGATGTTGGTTTCGACCTTCCGGATTGATACTTAGAGAATTGTTCTCATACTAGTTACAGTTAGGGACTGATAGTTGCGAAATAATAGTGATGTGAAAATAAGCTATGGAAATGTTTTCCAATGATTAATAACATATATTTTCTAAATATACGAAATAAGGAAATATGAACATATGATGATTGATTGATCGAATTTCCATTTGGAAATAAGATCGTTGTTTGTACACCGACATGTTTTCATTTGATAGTTGAATCACAGACTATCAAAGTTTTTACCATTTTAACGTTGTTAATATGGAGAGACCGGTTGGATTATTATCCAAAGAACCACTCTGTATTGGCATAAGCGTTGCGAGCAATATATGCCAAAGATAAATTGAAGACGGAGTAAAGTGCAAGGGCTGTTGTATAAGTCTTAGATAACAGTGACTAAGATGGATATACTGAATAGTGCTTTCGGTTTGTCCAGTCCCAGGACAATGTATATGGAAGAAGGTCTGACAGAGTATGTCCAATGGATCGCGTAAGTTGATCTGTTCAAACGTATTCACGTTTGGTGGCGGAGGAATTCGTTTCTCTTAGCTATATACCCGTGTTATTTTTGGATAAGTCAATTTGTGATTTGGCGGGTATGACGATGTGGCATTCAAAGTGAATGGTGATCAGATGTTCTGAAGATAGACGTAGCCTCTAGCCTCACACCAGGAAGTAACGAAAGTTGGGCTAGGCAGCATGGCTAGTTGGGTCATTCCCAAGCAGGGTGTATTGTCACCGATCTAGAGAATATTCATATTTATACTTCTTTTTGATTCTGTATCTTCGGATGACGGTTTGATGGCCTACAACCGTGGTGGCAATATATTCGCGACACTCAAGCTAAATGAGTGAGCGGTCATGTGTGGCCGGGTTGCAAGACGTTCTTGTTGAACCTGAGTGTATCACCTCTAGAGTACACTATTCAGAAGGTGCTCCCATACCTTGTCTGTTGGAATCCATTCTCCGATAAGCGCCCTGCGGTTTATGATTTTATACTATGTATGTAGAACGTGAGATGCAAGCGTTTCTGCTAGATTGATACCTATTTGTACTTAGACATTATTATAATATCACAATGATATTGCTTGTCAAAGTTGTTTAGATACTCATAAGGAAAAACCCATTCCGTATTCACGGCGTGGTCTTATGAGATATCATATACCTGTTCAATTGTTTTAAATTGTTTTACTCATACCAGTCCCATGACTGACCCGGAGTTTACTTTGTTGTTTTCCCTAAACTCTTGGGTGCCTAAATTTGTACGGGCAGTCAAGTAGTCGGGATTTACAGATATACTTGGAGAGCTTGGAGCAGGAGGCTGCAAGATTTTATAGCTATAGTTATTTCCGCTGTGTTGTAAGTGTTGTACTCTGATAAGTGCTATTGTATATATATAACTGTTTACTTCAAAGTTATGTTATATATTATTTGTTATTCGTTCCGCTGTGAGATTCGTGTTACTCTGATGATTCTGATGTTCTTCTTATTCTTCTATTCTATTAGTTCTATCTTTTCTTTCTCACCTTCTAAATTCTTTCACTAACGTCGCGGAATTTCCGACTCTCGAGGAGTCGGAAATTTCCAGCCGTTACAATTGGTCGGCGTTTGCAAGCCAAATAAGGTATAGGTTTTTAATAAATTTAAATACACATGGAATATTTTATTTGATAATTTTAATAGTTAGCTTGAATTAAAATAATTAATCGATAAATGAAATAATAATCATAGGTAAATTTATTTATTACAATAAAGTAGTTGTGTAGCCGAGACGAGACAGAATTTAAATGGATATTCGGCACAGGAAAATCGAGGTGAGTTAAACTCACTCAGTTAATTATTTGGAACAATTTTTAATAGTTCAAAAATTAATTTATTACCTGATGGATGATAAGTTAATTGATATAAAGTGATAATATTATATCTATAACATTATATAATAATATTGGTGATTGGTGATTAGATATTTTCCGAAGTACCATTAGCAGCTGATTTCCGTATGTGCCCCACAGTATATATAGTGGACGACCTTCTATACTGCGATATCCTGCCTCGAAGCAGGAGGGGTATTATTATTGTTGACTAACGTTCGTGGATGCAGGAATAAGAGGTTGGAGGAATCCAGCTATTTAAATTATTTATTTCCACATATATGCAAATATATGATGTGTTTATAACCAGTGACAGTTTAGAGTATATTTGGATGTGTTAGTAACACTGATTGTTGACTTTGGATATTTTAAATATCCTAAATAATAATATATGGATTTCAAAATATAAATTGAAATATAATAAGAATTTTAAAAGGGAATATTTATTTCCCAAACAAAAATGGTTATTTAGAATCCAAATCAAACCGAATTTAAAGGTAAATATTTGTTTAAACCAAATATTTTGAAAAGGCGATTTTATAAGCGATATTATAAGAAGATGAATTATTATTATTATTTAGGAAATGGGGAAAACCATAAATAGTGTGTGAATTTGGAAATAAATGGAAAACGAATATAAAATTGATATTTAAATAGATTGGAATTTTCCAGCAAGGAAAATACAAAAGAGATTATATAACTCTACAATTTGAAGTTATAAATAGACCGAGACTTGAAGTTTTCAAGTATGAAATCGAATTTGACTAAATAGGTCAAGTATAGATTGGTATCGAGAAATATTATTCATGGGTAAGGTGAATAAATGTTAAAGAAAATAAGTTGAAACATAGGAATTCAATAAGAAGAAGGTTAGGAGGGTTCTAAATTAATAAAGTCTAATTGAATTTAAATTAAACTAGTAAGAACGATATAGATTTTATTAAAGAATTTATATAAGATTTTAGATAGTAAATAATAATAGTTAGAAATTTACAAATGATATTTATATACGTATATTTTATATATAGAATGCAGTTTATGGAAATAAAGTTGAGATGAATAAAGATTATTGGTATAAACCTTGGTTTTCACCAAGGTTAAACCGAAATTGAGTTAATTAATGAAAGTGATGTCGCTATAAGAAAACATTGGTTCAGTTTTATAAATAAATAAATATTTAGCAAATGTTTTGCAAATCATAACTTTAGATGGAGTATTCGATAATAGTTGTAGCAACATGTTGAAAATCATGGTTGTGAGTAAGATATTTGAAATGGTAATAAGTTTGAGAAAAATATCTCATTTGAAATGATAATGGATATTAGAATTTTCCATTTTATTTAAAATCTTAAAAATGCAGTAAAGGAAATTCGGAACTGACTAGAGATTGGTTAGTTGATTGGTTTTCTGCGTGTCGATCTGATGTTGGTTTCGGCCTTTGGGGCTGATACTGTAATGACCTAGAAAATCCGAGCCAATTTAAAATTTTTATTTTGGCAATTTTGATGAATTTTGAATATTTAAAATGATTTATTTTAAATAATTACGATGAGAAATTTATTTTAAATAAAATTAGAATGTATATATTTATTTGAATCGGCGTTAGAATATAAATACTTATTTTTAATTATAAAAGGAATCGAAAATGACGCGGTAGTTCAAAAATTCGTTTTCAAATTTCAAATAACTGTACAGGATTCAAAATACACTGGATTTTAGCGAAACCAAAAATATTAGAATCTATTTGAAAATATCTTTCCAATAAATCCGAAAAATCGAAATTTCATAGCGGGGATAAAAAGTTATGTCTAGATGAAAATTCAGAATAGTCGCTATGGAAAATATAGCCCTTAAAAATGGAAATTTTGCAAACGATCTCTATTTTTGTCGAAACCACTGTTGTTGGGTCCGGGATGTCTAATTATTGCTAGATTCCAAAATTCATGATTTTTCAAACCAATATGTGAGCGTGACAAAGTAAAACGTGTTTTAACAGTTTTAGTCAATTTGGATTGACCAGAAAATGGCCATTTTTCAAACAGTCTTCAAATTTGATGAAATTAGTTTTGTTAGGACCGTATCGTCAATACGAAGCTAGAAAATATTTTTCGGGAATTTTTAGAGTCCGTATGTGACCCCGATAAATTGAAATGTGTGTTCAAATTCAATATATAGATTTATATTTTGATTTTGACGGAAACAAATCGAAACAGTCGAAAAAGCTTGCGATACCTATCCCATTGTGTTTGGAATGGGGGTAATTAGCTATGGACGACAGTCGGTGGGCTCGATTTGGAGTTCGAAATAAAAAGTTACTTTATTGAATTAATTAAATGAATAATATATATATTATATTCTCTATATTCTCCCTCCCCCTTTACACCCTCAGTCAAACCCGATTTTGTTTAAAGTAAAGAAAAAAAAGCGATCGACACCGTAGCCTGGCACAGTCGAGCGCGCCCCCTCCTCCTCGCGTCAGCCCCCCATTTTCCCCCTTAAACCGCGAGCACAAAAAAAAACCTAGCCCTGAAACACCACCACCGCCTGCCCCATCCACCGCGACGCCCTCCGACCTGCGCACCACCTCCATGCTCCGCCGATGCCCTAGCCGCCGCCAGAAACACACAGACACCCCCTTCTTCGATATATAACTATGAGTTTTAATTTTTATATACATTTCTTTATTTTATTTTTATTTCAGTTTTAATTATATTAGTGTGTTAAGAAAAATTATATTTTTATGTTAAGCAAAATTAGATTTTTACGTCAAGAAAGTTTAAATTTTTCTATGTAATCTCATCGATTAAAAATGCGGCTTTTTATATATATAGTAACGAATTAAAAATATAGTCTTTTTTTAGTTAAAATTATAATTTTTGTCTTGCTAAAAATATATATTCGCATCGATTATTATTTTTTATTTTTCTTTATACAAAAATGTGATTTTTCTTCATAAAAAAGATTTGATTTTTCGATAATAAAAATATGATTTTTATATTGTAAATATAATAAAAATAAGATTTGTATATTATAGAGGTAATAAAAATATGATTTTTACATTATAGAGATAATAAAAATATGATTTTTATATTATAGAGATAATAAAAATATGATTTTTATATGATAGAGAAAATAAAAAATATGATTTTTATTCATGAAGCGAAATAAAAATTCGATCTTTATATAAGAAGTAGAAATTAAAATATATGAAGTAGAAATAAAAATATGATTTTTATTTATTGGAATGGAGCGATAAAAATGTGATTTTTATCTATGAACAATGTGAAAAGGATGCGTTGGAATTTCAAACAAATCCGAACCGTTCAGAAATAAAGAATGGCAGAGTGGAACCTAAAGGTGAGAAGTTCTCACTTTTAATTTGTTTTCTAGTTGAAATATATACTAAGATGTAGACGGTGCTTAGCAGCACCCGACACCCGTCGTCCACAGACCATGGACGACTTGTTTGTTTGATTGATGTGTTGTGAAAATCGATTGTGTTATGTGGAATGAATAAATATTTTATAGTTAAAAATATAATTTTTAATGTGTATATAAAATAAATACATGTAAACAAATCGGACAATTTGTTTATATACACACATTTGACTGATATTGATTGGGACAATAAATTTTACACATCGCCCAACGGTACAGATAAAACCTGTGTTTGATTGTTTGAAACTCCACACGGGTATTGGGATGAAATTGGACATACACTAATCCCAATAATTAGTTGTATGTCAATCGATTGGTTGACAAGCTGTGTAAGCGTCAAATATTTGTATTTGATGCTTACTCAGTGTAGAATGCACTCTGGATGATGGATTGTTGTTTTCATTGTTATTGTACACATTTGTTGTGTGAAATCCATATAATTTGATTATATGGTAATTGACTATGTCTGATTCCAGTTCAGAAAGAATGAGTATTTTAAAATAACGATTATTTTAAAATAACGAATATTTTCAAATAATATTCAGTAAAAGAATCAAAATCTAATTTTGATGTCCGATTTGGGATGGACACAATTATATTTAAATATATAAAGCCGTGTCAATTAGATTGACGCCATTTTGACGTGAACGATATTTATATCGATTTTATTAATTTTGATAATGAATATCGAAAAGGAATTGATTTCAAAATATAATGTTTTGAAAATATTATCATTTATATATCGATGATATAATTTTGATTTGAATTTGAATACGAAGTTGAAATAGAATTGAAATCGATTTTGAATTGAATTTAAAACGGATTGAAATTGGTTGAAATCGATTTGAATAGAAATTGATTTGAAATGAATTTAAAACGAATTTATATTGGAAATTCAATTTTGATTTGAATTTGAGATGGAAGTTGAAATCGTTTTGAAAATGAATTTAAAATGATTTACATAATACATTATAAATGGAAATCGACAAAATATTTATTATATATATATATTATATATATAATACAACGGCCTGAATAGAACGCGCCACGCTGCGGCAGTTTGCGAATTTCGACCGTTGACTTCGAACGAACATTACGGGAGATCCGACCGTCGGATTCTCCTAAAACCAGAACCTTGGGTTCGTATTGAAAAGAGCTCTCTAAAGAATGCAAGAAATTAGATATCTAACGGTTGGATTTGGAATTATGTCCAAATCAAATTTGGAAAAGGTCATTGTAAGTGCAGTTCGATAGCCGTTCAAGGAAATCGAATGTATGGGCCTTGATAAAATTATTAAAAATAGCAATAATTTGTGTAAAATCATAAGAAATAATTTGGGAAGAGTAGGGATGAAAATTTCCATATTTGAAAAGGTAAAAATAGATTTTAATCAAAATGAACTAGTTTTGAACTAGAATTATAATCCATTTATTTTTGAAATAAATAAATTGGATTTAAAAGGGTTCTAAAAATAACCAGAATTTCCAATAGTTGAATTGGAAATGGATTTGAATCAAAATTGTCTTGGAATATTTCTATGTTGGATTTTGGGATTAATACAGATATTGTTATGAGAATTTGAAAGATATATTTATATCATTATTTCCAATATGATATTTGTTGGTTTCAGAATTTGATATTGAATATAAGCCGATATATTTTCTATTCAGAGCCTTGTATTTAATATCAAATGGGGTTTGGGTTTGTCGTGAATGGTGTCTTCATTAACACTGTTCTTAAACCCAGTTGAGAAAAAGGATTAAATCTTTTTATTTATATTTAATGAAAGGTACCAATTAAATGATATTTAATTGGAATTGATTTTTGGGTCTACCGTGAAGGGTGTTTTAAATAACACTTGTTCTTTAACCCGATAATTTATGGAATGTGAATTGGGTTTGTTGTGAACTGTGTTTTAACGACATTCGTTCTTTAACCCGATTCACAGTGAAATGTTATTTGGAATATATAAATCTTTTGTTAAGATTTAAAGGATATTTTCCAAAGTAAAGTTTTCCAATTTAATAAAATAAATTGGAATTAAATGGAATTCGATTTGGTAATAATCGAGGTGAGCCTCTGTAGAGGAAGACTGTGAATATATATGGAATTTAAAAGGCCTTGCCGTTATTCCATTTATATTATCCGTTGGATATGGAAGTTCATATCAATTATATATTGATCTATTTTCCGTGAAGGTTCCATTGTTAATGGGATTTTGGGTTTATCGTGAGTTGTGTTTCAAATGACATTAGTTCTTTAACCCTGTTAAAGATAAGATTTATTTCTTAACTTTGAAAGATCATTAAGTAATGGTTTTTGGGAATTAAAACTAAATTAGAGTTTTAATGAATCTTTAAATAGATTGAAAGGTGAATTTGATAACTAAAATTATCAAATTCCAGAAATGATCGAGAATGAAGTATCACCAGTTTTACTCCAGGCGATAGTTAAATCTTTAATTAGATATGAATGTGAAATGGTAATTAATTTTACTGGTAACACCCTGGTGTTAGAGATGGAGTGTTACCAATTTTGCTCCATGGGATGAAAAGGTTAGGATTAGGAAATAAAACAAAGGATTACTTCGGTAAGGTGCGCTAATCCCGACTAGTTTGGAAAATCTTAATATGTTTTGAAATGATATCCAAAGGAGGATTAAAGAATAAATTTTAAAGAATTTATCTTTGATAAAATTAATGGGAACTTTTCCCTAAGAATGTGAATATTTGAATAAAAGAATATTTTGAATTGGAGTAAGGCGTATGTTGCGTTTGTGTAACACTTGTTTATTATATACGCGAGTTATTCGGAAAAAACGGGTTTATCCCATTCTGAATAACTGATAAGACGATAAGTCGAAGATGAAGACGGTGGTGAAAGACTAGAGGTCTTCACATCGTTTGGATGATTCCTAATGATCTTGATTGGGCCGTACACTTAAGAGGAGGGAATAAGTTGTTGATCATCCAGATGTACTTGGAGATCGATGGATATGCGAGGTACAAGGTGCCTCCGATTTCGTTAAGATCCAGAACGGACTTGTAAATGGATATGTGTCTGACAACGGATTGTATTCTGTGTTGATTGATTTCTATTAAATATATATCTTTTTGGCGGCGGAGAATTTATTCTCTTTCTTAACGCCCTTCTCTGGGACGTACGAGCTCAGAGGTTATATATCGATAGATATTAGTCGCATGGCATGAATTGCTTGTGTGGCATGCTGAGATGCAAATGATCAAGGCTTCTGTTGAAAAGCAGAGTCTTGTGGTTGATGATCAAAGCATGACTTTAATACAGCGTAGCTTTGTGTAGCGTTAATTCGCGAGCCTCACACCCCGGTGTGAACCAAAAACGGGAGAGTACGTCAGGGAGGGCATGCGTTTCCATCAAGCTAGAAGTGGCGTCAGTGGTTTTACATGCCCTGACGAGTTTGACTTATGTGGTTGTTGGAATGCGAGGCACCTCGGTTATATCGGTCGATCCGGGACCGATGGAGTCATTTATTGGCTCATTTACGCCCCATAGGGCGAGGAAACGCATGCTCAGGGTTTAAGTTTAATCCACTCCGTGTGGACAGGCCCTGAGGATCCAAGGTGCAGTTGTGGCTGTTTCTAAGACTCGAGCTAGACAGTCTCAAAGCGGTAAGGACGATCCCTTGCCTTGGTTCACAGATGGAAATCCAACTTCCAATATGTGACAATTGCTGTTTTGATTGTAGAGCCTAGTATGGGCTACATGATATATGGTTCCCATGCCGTCTAGGATTGATACATTTATATTTGAAATTGTTTTATACACTATGCACTTATAATAGTATCAAATGATTTGTTTTAACGTACACTGCATTTGGGTATTATAAGGTAAAACCCTATCCCTCAGCTTGCATTGCATTGTGTGATAGGACCTGGGTCTTATAATAGCTTCATTTTTTCAAAAAGCATTGCGCTGTTTTGTTATATGCACAGGTATTCTTGGGAGGAAATCCGTTCCGTGTTATACGGCGTGGTCCCTTGATATATATGATTTAAAGTAAAGTTTTAAATAACTGTTTTAGTTCTCACACCAGTCACATGACTGACTTGGAGTTATTGTTTTAACCTAAACTCTGGGTGCCCTTATTTTGACACGGGCAGTTAGTAGTTTTGGTTTTGCATATTTATATTCACAGGATCTTGACTTGCAGCTGGAACGATATCCGGAAAGCTCTGTATCTATATATCCCTTTTAGTTGTGTTTTGAATTATTTTCCGCTGCTATATATTTAAATGTAATTTGAATCTCTGTTGTTTTTTTGATGTATAATATTTGTTCATACTCTGTATATTCTTATATTCTGATCGAATTGTTGTAATAAGCAATGAAATGTTCTTCTGTTTGTGCCCCGATGTGGCTTGTTCTCAACTCAATCCGGGCTTTCCTTCGCGGTGAAGTTCGAGTCAATTCAGATACTTAGAAAGTTATTCTCTTACTAGTTTACAGTAGAGACTAATGACCGAGTTGAGAAATTCATTCTTAAAAGTATTTTAAGATAATAGGGTCTTAAATATTCTAACATATTAATATAATAAGAGAAATGAGAAATCCAAGTACTAGAAAATAGAGAAGTTTTAAATTAACGGATAATCAGTGAATTCAATTTTCTTTTATGGATGAATGGTTGTTTATTTGATAGTTAAATAATCTACTATCAAATCTGGCATATATGATTGTTGGTACGAAAAGATTGGGTCTGAATTTATATTTGAAAATCATTTCGAACTAACTAATACGTAAGCGTAGAAAATATGGATTGAAGATGGAGCAGTGAAGACTGTGGATCTTCATAGGTGTAATGACCCGCATTTTCAGCGGTATAATAATTTATTTATTTAATTATTTAAAAGGTGATTAAGAGGATTTAATGGTCGTTGAATTAAATAATAGTGAATATTTAATTTAAATAATAATTAAATAATATATTTAATTATGAAATAATCAAAATGGGCCGAAATGGCGATATGGTATGAATTGGGAAATTCGAAATATATAATTCAGTTTGGAATTGAATTAGAATAACGGATATATTATTTGAATGACAGTTTGAACGTATAATTTTATTCTAATTAAAATCGAGCTTGAAATGGCACGGTAGTTCGTTATTTGGCGATTCGAACTTCAACTGAATGTACAGGTTTCGTTTTTAATCGGATTTTTGTGAAATAAGAAACGTGTGGAGCTGGTGGAGTATATCTCTCTAGTGGAAGAGAAAAATCAGGATTTCGTCATATAGATTTTTAGATATGTCCAAATCAAATTTTAAAATAGTCGCTATAGAATCGTTTATCGACCGTAATGGTTTATTCGATATAACTAGAGATCGGGTTTGAAGTTAGACAGGGTTCCTTTGGGAAATAGTGATAATTTAATTTTTAGAATTTTATTTAAATTTTTAATTACTTAAATAAGAAACTTTTTATTTGGAGTATTTTGCACCCTGTAATCAACATTTTGGGGTTTCATAATATGAGATCACCTACCGATATTATTACATTTTTGGGATCATGGCACCGGACTCATCTCAACGGTGTTTTTATTTCTGTCCGTACGTAAGCAGAATTTCAAATAACAGAGTACCCTTACAAAATATAATATTTACAAGCTTATATTACACTAAATGAATGTCAGCCTAAGACTTTGGGGGTATAAAATGAAGTACGTCTGTTCTCTTCTCCAGATATTTTCGATGGCATAATTAAAACGTGTGGTGCTAAGGACAAGTGCGTGTATTCTTCACAACTTAGAGAAATCAAATGGAATGAAATAAATACACATTTACCATTCCTTAAAAACCTAACTTCCGCTCTGTAAAACAAATAAATGAGCCGCCAGGTATTTTCTCCTTCTCAAACTAAAATGCGAGCTCAACAAATCAAATAAAAATCCTAAATTCATGAAACCAGTATATTTGCAACGCCGGAAGCATTCTCTTCAACTTGATGTTTATATGGTGGAATTCGATGTTCATTTCTTGGTTGGGTTTTTCAAATCGCGAATACTAGGGCTTGGGATTTTGTTCGGATGGAGAATTAATACTCGAATGTGAGTTTGTTTTTGGGTTAGTAAGGAAAAATAGCATCCGTATGTGGTTGTTTTGAGGAGTTCGGTGGAAGAAAAGTGTCGCGCGAATTGCTGTTTTCGTGGAAGGATGGGGTACGACGGAAATCGAAAAGGAGGTGCGAGTTCAATAAAAATGGGTTGGAGGGAAGGAGAGTTTAAAGAGGAAGTGAATGGTGAAGATGGCGTGTTATTTAGTGGAGTGTCACGGGAGAAAGATGGGTTGAAGTATTCCAACATGACTGTGAATAAGGGAGCGACGGGTTCAGATGTGTTTGGGGAAGAAGCAAAACGATGGGGCCGTAGGAAATCAAGTAGTGTATTGGGCCGAATTAAACTAGTAAGGCCCGGTAAAGAATTTAGTTAAAGTTTATTTTATTTTTGTGTGTATCAACTTCTGAATACCATAACTCGTACAAACTGAATCAGAACTTCGAACGGTCAGATCCATTAGGATCGTATGGACGGTGGCTACAATTGGAATTGACTGGGGGTGGATTGAAGCTCGTATGAATTTATGGCAAAATAAATTGTTTGATTCAAATCAAACAAGCAGTTTATCGTTCTTTAACGATGAACTGCAAATGTGAGTAAATCTCACTAACTCTGAACAGTTTATAATTTCATGTTGTATTTTTAGAACTGTTAAATATTGGTTGATTGACTGTGTGTTGACTGTTTGATTGAACTGCTAGTCAGTTAGTTGAATTTCTATATTGATTATGTTTATCAAAATATATCATATGGAACTGAAGGTGATGTTGATTTTATTGTGTAACATCTGTGGATGCAGGGAAATAGGTTGGAGGAATCTGACAGGATTCCTCAACAGTTATTTTATTATTATCATATAATTGAATATATGATGTGCTATATAATCTGTTGGCGATTATATGTGTTTGGACGATATTGGTCATCGTTTTTTGATGGGTTAAGTACCACAGAAATACTGGAGTGTTAAAAAGGGAATTTTCAAAATGAATATTGGAAATAGATTTATATAAAATCAAAGGGCTTTATAAAGTGGAATATATTAAATAGGAAATATTAATAAATGGGATATTTATAAATTGGAAATATTTATAAATAGAATATTTATAAATAGGATATAACAAATAGGATAGAAGAGGAATATTTGCAAACTATTTGCAAATAGAATAGAAAATAGAATATTTGTAAAACCATTTACAAATAGAATTGAAAGAGATATTGATTTAGAAAAATAAACAAGTTATTAAAGAGAATATTTGTAAAACCATTTACAAATAGATTATAAAGGAATATCATTTAGAAGATAAACAGGTTACAAAGGAATAATTGAAAATGAATAGAATAGTATAAAAAAGAATTTTACACTAAGTAAGTTTAAACCCGTGCTTCACACACGAGTATAATCAGAATATGAATATAAAGTGAATATTCTAGCGAAATCTGTTTTAACAGATAAAGTAAGAAGATTAATTTATAAATAAGGATTTATAAATTAAGTAAAATATTTATCATTGGATAAATATAATATATAATTCAGGACTTATATAGAGAAGTAAGAATCGATTTCAACATCGATATGTGAAACTGAATAAGGGTGAAGAGTAAATCAGAAGAATTAATTAGTTAGAGTTAATTAGTTAGAATTAATCAGTTAGAGTTAATCAGTTAGAGTTAATTAGTAAAAATCAATAAATTGAGTTAAATAAGTTGAGTTAAATAAGTTGAGGTAAATAAGTCGAGTAAATTAAAGTTGAGTTAATCAAGACAGAAGTTATCGAATATTAGTTTATTCGAAGAAAGAGTTATCGAATATTAGTCTATTCGAAGAGAGAAATTAAACAAATATAGAAATATTCAGAGTGAGTTAATCGAATCAGAGATATTCGGGAGAGTTAATCGAATTTAGTTATTCGGAAGGAGTTGACCGAATTGGTAATTCGACAGAGGTTAAATCAAATATAGTTTATTCAAAGAAGAGGTATCGAATATTAGTTATTTGCGTAAAGTAAATCAAACATAGGTTATTCGAGTATAAGTTATTAGAACAAGATTTAATCGGATAAGAATTATAGATTTTAATTAACCGAATAAGATTTAATAAATTAGTTGTTCGTTATATTATTCGAGTTAGGAAATAAAAGTCAAATTAAAGATAATATATTTCGGATGCAGAAGATTATAACACCATTGTTATAATCACGTAAAGCTTGTAAAAGAAGAGGGGTTCATAAATAGAATCCGAGGGTTCGTAAGGAAGTGTTAAAGAGTTAAAAAGGTGAATCTTATCTATTTCGAGATCTGAAAGGTGGTTCAGTTAAGGTCTGAGAGGTAGCTATACCCCAACTTGATGGACTACATTTTTAATTAAGAAATGGTTACAGTTCGAGGGTGAAGTGGTTAAGTGGATTGAGTAATTTAGTATAGTGGTTTGAGTCGTCATTGCAATATAGTTTTAAACATCTGTTTGAATTCCAATTAAGAAATTTGGAAATGTTTTCCAAACGAGAATCAGAAATGTTTTCTGATAATAGAAAATAAGAATGTAGAATATATGGAAGCAGGAGATAAGTAAATTAATGAAATAAAGAGATAAATGTTGAATGATGATTGATCGATATAATTTCCTCCTGGAAATAATATCGTTGTTTGCACACTTATTTTTCTTTGATGGTTAAACCACAGACTATCGAAGTTTTTGACCATTTTAACGTTGTTAATATGGAGAGACCGGTTGGATTATTATCCAAAGAACCACTCTGTATTGGCATAAGCGTTGCGAGTCATATATGCCAAAGATAATTGAAGACGGAGCTAAGTGCAAGGGCTATTGTATAAGTCTTAGATAACGGTGCCTAAGACGGATGTACTGAATAGTGCCTTCAGTTCATCCTGTTCCTGGATGACTTGTATGGATGAATGTCTGAAAGAGTACTTCCAGAAAGGTCACGTACATTGATTTCTTCAACCGTACCAAGAGTGGAAGCGGAGAAGGAAACTTCTTTATATAACACGTAATGTACTGTTGTAGACGTCAATTAGTGATTTTCGATGGATCTGACAATGTGGCATTCAAAGTGAATCTGATGTGATGATAAGGCGTAACCTCAAGCCTCATCAACCGGTAAATGACAGAAATCGAGCAGGTAGCATGGCTATTGTAACACCACGTAATTCTGTAACACTAAGATTCACAAATTAAGGCAGAATAAAATTTTAAAATCAAAATCAAAGGAAACAGGAAGTGCCATTGCCTACGTCTTGGAATTCTGCATGAAAACGAGTCCGAGTTTGCGTAAATCGGAGTCCGTATGAGGAAGATATGGCCTCCGAAGTTTCAGCGAAGTTCAAATTTCAAAACAGACTCAGGAGCGGGCTGGGCGGGAAATTTCCCGCCCAGCACCCAGGTCGACCAGGGGCTCGACCTGGGTACCCAGGTCGACCAAGGTGTCGACCTGGGGGTCGACCTCCCCCCCATAGGTCGACCTGGGGGTCGACCTCCCCGCTTTTTTCTAGATCTGCAGCCTGGTTCGTTTTTCTGTATCCGGATGCCATTCTGACAAGATTCGTTGAATTCTACACTATAAAAACACCCCTAGGCCTCATATTTTCTCCTCACAACTTCTCTATGCCTATACTATGATCTAATTCTAATTAAAATAAAATAATACGAAAATCCAAGACAAGGTTATGCTGCTCAAGTTTGTCAAGAAAAGATTCGAATCAAGATTAAAGCTTCAAGATATGAATCAAAGGCTAACTCAAACGGTTTCGAGCAACATCGCATGAATCATAGCAACGCCACCTTTTCTATTATAAAAACCGATAAATGTAAGTCGGTTACTTTTTAGATTTGAATGTTTTCTCTATTCGTGACATGAAATTAAAGGAATAAAAGAATATGCCAAATCTTTCTATTCGAATCAGTGCTTATATCTTTGGACCTAATTAAGAACTGTTATGATTTGAGGACCAATAAGACTGTGACTATGAAACTATGGACCTTAAAACCATATGCCTCTTTGACTATGAACATTGCCCATGACAATGAACACAAGCCTATGCCTTTGATTAGGAAACATAAACTATTGCCTATGACATAACAAGAACAACTGTGATTAAACACCTATGATTCATGACTAGGAAAGTGTTGCTTTAGTTTTGTGACTGTGAAATTGGGTCTAAACCTGATTATCTATTCTGTCTATTCTTGGTTTTTCTTTGGTTTTTGATCTTGGGAATTTACCTATTAAGTTAGGTCTACCCATGTTCTTGAACCTACATCGTTATTCAACCCTTTTTATGTCATAAGATTTTCAGACCTATAGGATTTCGCTGTTTTAGATCAATTTCAGTGTAATTCGTTAGGTCTGTAATTAGTAAATTATCATTTTATGCCAGTTATTATGTCTATCTTTTTCATAGCATCTTTGGTTCATTCCCTATTTTCTATGAATCTAATTTATCTATAATCTAGATTGAATCATGATTATACGAATGATGGGAATACGGTTTGGGCAAAATATGAAATTTACTAAAAACATAGTTATAAACTTGGAAATTGGCATAAATTGGGAACATGTATTATGGCATGTTTATAAAAATGCAAATTGGATAAATTTGACATGAATTATAGGATGTGTAATTTGAATCTAGTATTGACTTGTAAATCTAGCATTTACATGAACTGTGAACTAGAATAATAAGTCTAGTTTGACATGAACTATAATTAGAATGTTAAATCAGAATTGGATTAAATAATTTGGCATAATAAGTATACTGGCATAAATTTGAAATTAGTCATAATTATGAGTAATTGTCATGTTTAGCAAAATCATGGTTAGTGATACTTAATTTGGTATAGTTTACATACCAAAAGGCATAAATATGATATAGAGGGGAAAACGGGCCATAAGAATAAATGTTGACAATTTACATTAAAAGAGTAATTAGGAAATTAGTAAATTAGGAATAATTTACTTATAGAATTTGTCCTAAATGATAAAATGTAAATTTAGACAAATTAAAGGTATATTAACGACATCTCTTTTGATAACACACGAGAAAGTTCTAGGGTGACAGAGAGGATAGTGTCTAGGCTTGGGTTTGGAAAATACAAGTTTCCTACTCTCCCTGGTATCCCTAACTGATCCGACGGACGAGATGGTTACTTTCAAAACCTGATTTGAAAATTAATCAAAACCCTTTGAACTTAGAAAACACGAATATGCCTAACCCGGGGTTAGACTGAGTTGCGATGTAAACCTGCCCGGAACCAACCGACACATCCAGTAATCGCAACAATATCTGTCTAATATGAGTGGTAGCGCCTTTAATTTATTTAGTTAAAGCTAGAACAAGAATGGTAGGGTTAAGTTAACTAAGACGCTTAACAAATTCAACATGATAACCAGACCGGTGGGTGGGGTTAGGTTCATACAGACACTTAACACAGTTAAGCTAGAATGGGAGGGTTAAGTCCATAGGAACACTTAACCAACTTAACACAGTCAAGCTAGAATGGGAGGGCTAAGTCCATAGGGACACTTTACCAACTTAACATGGTAACAAGACAAGATTTGTAGGGGTTAAGTAACTTAGAAAACACTTAGCCAAATTAACATGTTAACTAGACTGGAAGGTGGGGTTAAGTAAAGTTAATACACTTAGCCAAATTAACATGTTAACTAGACTAGAGTTTGGGGTTAAGTAAAATTTAATACACTTAGCCAATTTGATATGTTAGCTAGGCTAGACCGTAGGGTTAAGTAAACTTGAACACTTAACCATCAGATTGTGATAAAGGAATAGGGTTAAGGCTAAAACATGAAGGGATAATACTTAACCATTAATAACATGTCAGTTAAAACAGACGGGCAAGATTAAGTTTAAAAGGAACACTTAACCAATACAGGATGAACGGGTAGGGTTAAGTAATAAGAAATACTTAACCAATATAACTTGGTTTGTGGTAGGGTTAACTCAACATGAATTACTGATAACACTTAACCAGTTTAACAGAATAAATGAAGAGGGTTGAGTTAGCTTGAATTGACTAATGACACTTAAACAATCCAAATTGACGGGAAAGAGAACTAAGTTGTAAACCTTAGTTAAAAGGAGCTAAGTAGTAAACCTTAGTTAAGAAAACAACGATTCTGGAAACTAAGTGGTAAACCTTAGTTAGCAAAACTAAGTAGTAATTCTTAGTATGACACGGGAAGGAGCGAACGTCCGTCTGATTAAAACGAAGGCTCCAACGAATTGGGTTACGAAGCCCGAGGCTTCGAGGGGACGTGAGGGTACTCTTGGTATCCCTCTGTGAGGCTGCAGATGATCCTCCTGGGCTCACAGAGATTAAGTTCTGCGCTAGAAGAACCAAGGGTATTCCTTGGTTGCAAAATATGGCAACCTAAAGACTAGGATGGACCAGCTTGATTCGGCGAGAAACCGGTAGCCCTGTGATAGCAACTCGTCGTCTACTATCCATCTTGAGTCAATCGAGATACGTGAAGCGGGAAGGCGGAGAACTCCAAAAGACCATATACTTGCTATCTAGTTATGGGTGAGGATGGCCATAGGTTAGTGGGGGCATAGAGGGCCTGCGTATAGTTCTCATTTTTCAAGGTGTGCCTTTCATTAGTTGAGGGAGGGGTCGAGTGGGACCATAGCCACTGGATTAAAAACAGACCTTAGCATCTGCATCGGCCATAGCCACTGGAATAAAAACAGACCTTAGACACTGCATCGGCAGATATCTGAAAGCTCCCGACCGAGTTCTGCGTTTCTTGATTTGCCCTGCCACAGGACTCGGGCTGCACATTACAGGACTTGTGCATCTAGACAAGCGATAACGATTCACGATACATGCGTGGGGAAGTATAGGAACATATACCACTCTAGGTAGTGTGTCCTAGACTTGGGGGCATCGTTCGTCAGGTAGCATAATCCCTAGTTGGACTAGGTGGCATAAACCCTGAATCCGAGAAGCGTTCAGCAGATAGCGTAAACTCTAGTTGAATCTAGAAAGCACTTGATAGAAAACCCTAGATTAGATCTAGGTAATAAATAATAAATGTATGCCTGAAGGCAACAGAAACTACAAAGATTGGAATCACGTTATCGTTACTAGTTGGGACACTAGTTAGGTGGTGCAAAGATATAGAAATCAGTATAACAAGGAAATAGCGAAGCAGCGAAAGTATTAGAGCATATCTAGTTTATCTTATCTTAACATATCTTGTGATATCTTTTCTAATCTTACTGACCCTATCGTCACGGTGTTACCTTGTATTCAGTTAATTCATGTCGTTTTGTTTTTCCATGTTCACATGCTAGAAGTTACTGAACTTACTCAGGCTTTATGTCTGACTCTGTTTTTCTTTCGTCTTCTTTTCTTCCGTCCCCTCCCCCCCAGGTAGTAAAGATGGGAATAGTATAGCTCAGGTTAAGTTGGATTGTCACTCTTTCCCAGCTTGAAGATTTGTCGAAGTTTTGCTTGGATTCTCTTTTCAGATGTTGTGGATGGTTCTTGCTACATTGGGGAATATAAATGTTGTTTTATGCTTCTTTGTTTTGTAAGACAGATGATACTCTGATATTATAAAGAAATCTTTGTACAAACTATTTTATCAATAAAGCAAAGTTTTATTTTCCGCTATTGTAATTTTTGTCTGTCTTGTAATTTATCTGCATCTTTTACCCTAAATGCTCCACAGAACTTAGTGCATTCCCTTTGTGAATGATACTAATGGATGTGGGGTGTTACACGTGGTATCAGAGCTGAAGGTTACCAGATCAGATAAAGGATTTGAAAAATTATTTTCAAAACGATTTTAAAAGAAGCATTTTCAAGAGAAAAGATTTGTTTTAAAGGCATATTCCCCAAAAGACATACGCACTATCTTCTGATTCTCTGTTTGAATTCTTGTCTCCTTCTTTCTTCAGTCTCTGGGGCTCCTGGCTCTCTAGGAGGTAACCTCATCGATGGGCGAAGTAGTGCCCGACTTCCATTTATAACCATAGTAGTTTCACCTACGACCAGTTTCCTTTCAAGCATATAGAGTTTTCCATACGATGGAGGCAGCTTTCGAGAGATTTGTCAACATGGTTACACACGGAAGGGGATGAGGAGTTTGGCTAAGGAGCACAACCCTAGGATGAGGAATTCATGGAGGTAGATTTAGCTCACGAAGGAGGAAGAAATTATAAAACCTAAGACAAGAGGAAGTATCTTTACTAGGGTATGATAGGGCATATAATTAAGGACAAGGGCCAGAACGAGGAACTATATTATCAGAAGGGCAAGCACATACTTTCACCACCAAGCGTACCTAGGAGAAAGGTAGTAAAGTTCTGTTGGAAGAGTCTAGTTTTGTTGTTCGTACTCTTTCCTTTGGTTTTAGCGCTTCGCATTTGTTCATATCCACATCCATAGTTGAGTCTCTGCACCATAGTACTTGTATAGTAGAAAGATCCCACTAGAGTCTCAAATCCAATTGGTGGTCCAACCAGTTTATTTTTGGTTAGTAGGGATTTGAGAATAGCTATCGAGTTTGCTTATATCATCTTACGTAGATCGTCTAAATTCGGAGGAGATATTCCTTGGGTGTTTGTCTGATATTGGTTTAGGCCTTTGGGGCTTGTACTTGAGGAATGTCGAGTTCGACTAGGATGGTTTGTGTGAGAGATGAATAGTTGTGGCAGGCACTCTAAAAAGCACGTTGTGGCCTTCCGACCCTTATAGTTATGGCATGGAGACCTCTAATCATCTTAGTACATAAACTTGGTACCGTGATTAACATCTATTTATTTTGGAAATGGAGGTCAGAAATTTCGCAATCGTGAAGTTAAATTAGTTAACATACAGTGGAGTAAAGCTCAAGAAGGCTAGATACTAGCATCATACCCTTTTCCTTAAGGGTGCATCCTTGATTTCTTTTTTTAGGAGCTTTACGCATAATTGTTTCTCTCTTTCCAAAGTATATCCTCTAGGTCGTTTCTTTGAACCTTAGGTGGAAACTCTTTTTGATGTAAACATGTATTTGAAACATGTTATGGTTGATGGTTGCGAGTGGTTGCTCGTGAATGCATATGCATACGTATTAGGCACTAGATCAGTTCGGACGCTTTCATATTGCATTTACAGATATGTATTTGTTTGTAAGTTGAACTTTATATGTTATCATATGGATGTTGCATATGGATGAATGGCTATGCACACATGTAGTATTTACATAACTAGAGATGCTTGCATACATGATTGGACGCATGGCACTGACATGATTCACATTAAGGAGGTCAACTGAATCAGTAGACCGCCTGATTTTGCATTAGATAAAGACATATACACACACTATGCATATGAACATGAAAGCATTAGAAATATTATAAGGACAATGGATGCCTGTGATTGAATGGTTGAGTAGATAGGTGATTTGATGGTAGGACACATTCTTCCTAACTTGAAGATTTCAGGGACGAAATCCTTTTAAGTGGGGGAGAATGTAACACCCCGTAATTCTGTAACACTAATATTCACAAATCAAGGCAGAATAAAATTTTAAATTCAAAATCAAGGGAAACGAGCTGCGCCATTGCGTTCGTCTCGAAATTCTGCATGAAAACGAGTCCGAGTTTGCATAAATCGGAGTCCGTATGAGGAAGATATGGCCTACGGAAGTTTCAGCGAAGTTCAAATTTCAAAACAGACCCAGGAGAAGGCTGGGCGGGAAATTTCTTGCCCAGGTCCCAGGTCGACCAGGGGGTCGACCTGGGTACCCAAGTCGACCAGGGTGTCGACCTGGGGGTCGACATCCCCCCCATAGGTTGACCTAGGGGTCGACCTCCCCGCTTTTTTCCAAATCTGCAGCCTGGTTCGTTTTTCTGTATCCGGACGCCATTCTGACCAGATTCGTTGACTTCTACACTATAAAAACACCCCTAGGCCTCATATTTTCTCCTCACAACTTCTCTATGCCTATACTCTGCTCTAACTCTAATTAAAATAAAATAATACGAAAATTCAAGACAAGGTTATGCTGCTCAAGTTTGTCAAGAAAAGATTCGAATTAAGATTAAAGCTTCAAGATAAGAATCAAAGGCTAACTCAAACGGTTTCGAGCAATGTCGCATGAATCATAACAACGCCATCTTTTCTATTCTAAAAACTGATCAACGTAAGTCAGTTACTTTTTAGATTTGAATGTTTTCTCTATTCGTGACATGAAATTAAACGAATAAAAGAATATGCCAAATCTTTCTATTCGATTTAGTGCTTATATCTTTGGACCTAATTAAGAACTGTTATGATTCGAGGACCAATAAGACTGTGACAATGAAACTATGGACCTTAAAACCATATGCCTCTTTGACTATGAACATTGCCTATGACTGTGAACATAAGCCTATGCCTTGATTAGGAAACATATACTATTGCCTATGACATAACAAGAACAACTGTGATTAAACACTTATGATTCATGACTAGGAAAGTGTTGCTTAAGTTTTGTGACTGTGAAATTGGGTCTAAATCTGATTATCTATTCCGTCTATTCTTGGTTTTTCTTTGGTTTTTGATCTTGGGAATTTACCTATTA
Organism: Allium sativum; assembly: GCA_030737875.1. Classification (NCBI taxonomy): domain Eukaryota; kingdom Viridiplantae; phylum Streptophyta; class Magnoliopsida; order Asparagales; family Amaryllidaceae; genus Allium; species Allium sativum. The sequence continues at coordinate 296,317,450 of CM060912.1, forward strand.
AGTTAGGTCTACCCATGTTCTTGAACCTATATCGTTATTCAACCCTTTTTATGTCATAAGATTTTCAGACCTATATGTTTTCGATGCTTTAGATCAATTTCAGTGTAATTCGTTAGGTCTGTAATTAGTAAATTATCATTTTATGCCAGTTATTATGTCTATCTTTTTCATAGCATCTTTGGTTCACTCCCTATTTTCTACGAATCTAGATTTATCTATAATCTAGATTGAATCACGATTATACGAATGATGGGAATACGGTTTGGGCAAAATATGAAATTTACTAAAAACGTAGTTATAAACTTGGAAATTGGCATAAATTGGGAACATGTATTATGGCATGTTTATAAAAATGCAAATTGGATAAATTTGACATGAATTATAGGATGTGTAATTTGAATCTAGTATTGACTTGTAAATCTAGCATTTACATGAACTGTGAACTAGAATAATAAGTCTAGTTTGACATGAACTGTAATTAGAATGTTAAATCAGAATTGGATTAGCTAATTTGGCATAATAAGTATATTGGCATAAATTTTAAATTTGCCATAATTGTGAGTAATTGTCATGTTTAGCAAAATCATGGTTAGTGACACTTAATTTGGTATAGTTTACATACCAAAAGGCATAAATATGATATAGAGGGGAAAATGGGCCATAAGAATAAATGTTGACAATTTACATTAAAAGAGTAATTAGGAAATAAGTAAATTAGGAATAATTTACTTATAAAATTTGTCCTAAGTGAGAAAATGTAAATTTAGACAAATTAAAGGTATATTAACGACATCTCTTTTGATAACACACCAGAAAGTTCTTGGGTGACAAAGAGGATAGTGTCTAGGCTTGAGTTTGGAAAATACAAGTTTCCTTCTCTCCCTGACTATCCCTAACTGATCCGACGGACGGGATGGTTACTTTCAAAACCTGATTTGAAAATTAATCAAAACCCTTTGAACTTAGAAAACACGAATATGCCTAAACCGAGGTTAGACTGAGTTGCGATATAAACCTGCCCGGAACCAACCGGCACATCTAGTAATCGCAAAAATATCTGTCTAATGTGAGTGGTAGCGGCTTTAATTTATTTAGTTAAAGCTAGAACAAGAATGGTAGGGTTAAGTTAACTAAGACACTTAACCAATTCAATATGATAACCAGACCGGTGGGTGGGGTTAGGTTCATACAGACACTTAACACAGTTAAGCTAGAATGGGAGGGTTAAGTCCATAGGAACATTTAACCAACTTAACACAGTCAAGCTAGAATGGGAGGGCTAAGTCCATAGGGACACTTAACCAACTTAACATGGTAACAAGACAAGATTTGTAGGGGTTAAGTAACTTAGAAAACACTTAGCCAAATTAACATGTTAACTAGACCTGAAGGTGGGGTTAAGTAAAGTTAATACACTTAGCCAAATTAACATGTTAACTAGACTAGAGGTTGGGGTTAAGTAAAATTTAATACACTTAGCCAATTTGATATGTTAGCTGGGCTAGATCGTAGGGTTAAGTAAACTTGAACACTTAACCATCAAATTGTGATTAAGGAATAGGGTTAAGGCTAAAACATGAAGGGATAATACTTAACCATTAATAACATGTTAGTTAAAACAGACGGGCAAGGTTAAGTTAAAAAGGAACACTTAACCAATACAGGATGAACGGGTAGGGTTAAGTAATAAGAAATACTTAACCAATATAACTTGGTTTGTGGTAGGGCTAAGTCAACATGAATTACTGATAACACTTAACCAGTTTAACAGAATAAATGAAGAGGGTTAAGTTAGCTTGAATTGACTAATGACACTTAACCAACCCAAATTGACGAGAAAGAGAACTAAGTAGTAAACCTTAGTTAAAAGGAGCTAAGTAGTAAACCTTAGTTAAGAAAACAACGATTCTGGAAACTAAGTGGTAAACCTTAGTTAGCAAAACTAAGTAGTAATTCTTAGTATGACACGGGAAGGAGCAAACGTCCGTCTGATTAAAACGAAGGCTCCAACGAATTGGATTACGAAGCCCGAGGCTTCGAGGGGACGTGAGGGTACTCTTGGTATCCCTCTGTGAGGCTGCAGATGATCCTCCTGGGCTCACAGAGGTTAAGGTCTGCGATAGAAGAACCAAGGGTATGCCTTGGTTGCAAAATATGGCAAACTAAAGACTAGGATGGACCAGCGTGATTCGGCGAGAAACCGGTAGCCCTGTGATAGCAACTCGTCGTCTACCATCCATCTTGAGTCAATCGAGATACGTGAAGCGGAAAGGCGGAGAACTCCAAAAGACCATATACTTGCTATCTAGTTATGGGTGAGGATGGCCATAGGTTAGTGGGGGCATAGGGGGCCTGCGTATAGTTCTCATTTTTCAAGGTGTGCCTTTCATTAGTTGAGGGAGGGGTCGAGTGGGACCATAGCCACTGGAATAAAAACAGACCTTAGCATCTGCATCGGCAGGTATCTGAAAGCTCCCGACCGAGTTCTGTGTTTCTTGATTTGCCCTGCCACAGGACTCGGGCTGCACATTACAGGACATGTGCATCTAGACAAGCTATAACGATTCGCGATACATGCGTGGGGAAGTATAGGAACATATACCACTCTAGGTAGTGTGTCCTAGACTTGGAGGCATCGTTCGTCCGGTAGCATAATCCGTAGTTGGACTAGGTGGCATAAACCCTGAATCCGAGAAGAGTTCAGCAGATAGCGTAAACTCTAGTTGGATCTAGAAAGCACTTGATAGAAAACCCAAGATTAGATCTAGGTAATAAATAATAAATGTATGCCTGAAGGCAGTGGGAACTACAGGGTTTGGGGTCATGTTATCGTTACTAGTTGGGACACTAGTTAGGTGGTGCAGAGATATAGAAATCAGTATAACAAGGAAATAGCGAAGCGGCGAAAGTATTAGAGCATATCCAGTTTATCTTATCTTAACATATCTTGTGATTATCTTGTCTAATCTTGTTGACCCTACCGTCATGGTGTTATCTTGTATTCAGTTAATTCATGTCGTTTTGTTTTTCCATGTTCACATGCTAGAAGTTACTGAACTTACTCAGGCTTTATGTCTGACTCTGTTTTTCTTTCGTCTTCTTTTCTTCCGTCCCCTCCCCCCCAGGTAGTAAAGATGGGAATAGTATAGCTCAGGTTAAGTTGGATTGTCACTCTTTCCCAGCTTGAAGATTTGTCGAAGTTTTGCTTGGATTCTCTTTTCAGATGTTGTGGATGGTTCTTGCTACATTGGGGAATATAAATGTTGTTTTATGCTTCTTTGTTTTGTAAGACAGATGATACTCTGATATTATAAAGAAATCTTTGTACAAACTATTTTATCAATAAAGCAAAGTTTTATTTTCCGCTGTTGTAATTTTTGTCTGTCTTGTAATTTATCTGCATCTTTTACCCTAAATGCTCCACAGAACTTAGTGCATTCCCTTTGTGAGTGACACTAACGGATGTGGGGTGTTACAGCTATGTAGGTCGCACCTATTAGGGTGTATAATCACCTGATCTAGAGTTTCATTTACTTCAAAAAAATCTATTGTTGATGCTGTCTCATTCAGGAAACGGTTGCTGATCCCAACCATTGGTGATATACATTCGATACACTCAAGCGAAATGAGTGGTCGGTCATGTGTGGCCGGGTTGCAAGATGTTCTTGTTGAACCCAGTGTATTCCTTTCTAGAGGTACACTAGTGAAAGGTGGTTCCATACCTTGTCATAGTTGGAAGTCCATTACCTAATACGTGCTTGCGGTTTTAATTGTATACTATGTATGTAGAACGTGAGATGTAAGCGTTTCTGCTTGATGATTATTATATTGTGGTTGATAGACATTATTTTAATATCAAAGGTTTTTGATATAAAGATATTTTGGATTCTCATAATGGAAAAACCCATTCCGTTATACGCCGTGGTCTTATGAGATATCGTTTAATGGCTCAGACTGTTTTAAACTGTTTTACTCGTACCAGTCCCATGACTGACCCGGTTGCTTTGTTTTCCCTAAACTCTTAGGTGCCCAATTTTGTACAAGCAGTTAAGTATTCGGGAATTTACAGATATACCAGGAGAGCTTGGAGCAGGAGGCTTCATAATCATATAGCTATTATTTATTTCCGCTGTGTTGTAAGTGTTGTACTCTGATAATGTTATTGTATTCATATACAAATTTTATTTCAAGGATATGTTATCTATTATATGTTATTCGTTGCACTGTGAGATTCGTGTTACTCTGATGTTGGGTGCTTCTTCTTCTTATATTCTAAGTTTCTATCTTATCTATTCTCACCCTCTGTTTTCTTTCTATTAGTTTACATATTTTCCAGTGTAATTGGGGTTGGACTTGTGTTATTTGGTCAGCTCAAATTGGACCGGAATTTCGGGTCGTTACAATAGGTGAGAGGACTACTTGTCGAATTCTGTGGATTTGCGCTGGGAGATAATTTGATGGTGATCCTGTCGTGGTTGAAATCAATGGATTGCAAGGACTACTCGCTACTAATCCATATGGTGATTCCGAAGATGTGGTAGGAGAGTGCCTTCGGTTTGTCCAGTCCTAGGATAACTTGTATGGACGGAATGTTTGATAGAGTATTTCCAAAGGATCACGTATGTTGATTTCCTCAAACGTATTTATTTTGATGGCGGAGAAGACACCTTCTCTTAAACATCAGAATATATTTGTGGACGTCAATTAGTGATATCTAACGGATATGACGATGTGGCATTCTAAGTGAATGGTGGCCAGATGTTATAAAAAGGTAATTTTAAACCTCAAGCCTCACAACCGGGAAATAACAAAAATCTGGCAGGCAGGATGGATAAGTGGGTCGCTCCCATTAGGGTGTATTGTCATCATCTAGAGAATATTCAAATTTGTTTATTATTTTCATTTTTGTATCTCCTGGGAACGGTTATGTTGGTATACCAATAGTAAGGTGACAAGACATTCAATACACTAAAGAGAAATGAGTGGTCGGTCATGTGTGGTTGAGTTGCAAGGTGTTCTTGTTGAACTCCAGTGTATCCCCTCTAGAGTACACTGATTAGAAGGTGTTTCCATACCTTGTCATAGTTGGAAATCCAATCTCCAATAAGTGCCCATGGTTTTCATTTTATATTATATATATGTATAGCGTGAGATGCAAGCGTTCTGCTAGATGATTATTTATTTGATTTAGACACTATCATAATATCAGATAAATTATGATTTGAAAAATAGTTTGGGTTATCGTAAGGTAAAAACCGTATGCGTTTATGTGTGGTTTGGTTTTACGATTATCCACTTCTTTTGAAAAGATTTTTAACTTTAAAACTAAGTTGGATGATACCAATAATTTAATGAGTTTTTCTCATGCTGGTTCATCAGACTGACCTGTGGCGTTTGTAATGCTCGGGCTAGTATAACTTACAGGTTCAGGGTAAGATGATATGAATTCTAAGAGACAAGCTCAAGGAGTTCATACGTATTATTCTGCTATGTGTTGTAGATAAAGACAGACTGTTATAACTGTCTAGATGTATTGGATGTCCACTGTACTCTGATAATATGTAAGTACTATTTCAAGTTTTCAATAGAGATTTATTTCTGTATTATATTTTATTCCGCTGCAATGTGAGACTCTGTGTATTGTGGTTAGTTGTTCTTCTCCTTTTTCTTCTATTCTTTCTTTCTTGTCTTTTTCTTGTCCTCTATTTTCTTTCTATTAACTATATGGTGTTTTCGATACTTGGGCTTTGGCAAGTAATATGGGATTATGTATTATTTTTAAAATTCGGGTCTTTATAACAATTCACTGAATGGACAAGACCCTTCATTAAGCAAACATGACACTTAGCTGAACAGAAATAACTATTCATTGGACGTATAGGACTTTAAACTGAACTAACGCGACTTTTCATTTTGACTCTTAAACTTATCATCTAATTTTGTCTTACTCCAATAATGTCTTCCCTAAACCAAAATTCCTTCGAACCCAAATTTATCATTTTATAGATTGTTAGCCTGCTTTGTGACCAGACTATCCAAAGCCGAAGAACTCTATCAGGAAGGCCACTCAGGGCTTGAGTATGAACTGCCAGAGATCGACATCTTCTTGGACGAAGTAACGAAGGATGGGAAAACTCGTATTTCTGTGCACATAAGCTTCGGGTTGGATTCCACCATTTCGGATCAAGCTAAAGCGAATATTTCTGACCAGCCAAACCGGATCGGGTCATCCGGATCGGGTAAACCGGATCGGGTCATCCGGATTGGGTTATCCGGATCGGGCCAACCGGATCGGGTCTCTACCCCTAACCGAATTCTGGGCAGTTAAAGACCATTTCCCCATGTTCTCCACTACTTCCGAGATTTACTCTGAAGCTGCCAGGTGGCCACTCAACCCTAACCGAATTTCTACCTATAAATACACATACAACACATCATTTAAGGGGACTTTTGGCCTAAGGAAATTCTACATATTTCGGCCATGGCTGCCAATGAAGAATCAAGATCTTCTTCGACAAAATCAATGAATTCGGAGAGCATTTTTCATTGTTATTGAGTGATTATGTGTCTATACTCATTGTAATTATAATTTCTGGATGAATTGAGAAACTATGAAGTGGATGTAGGCTTGTTAATGCCGAACCACTATAAATCTCGTGTGTTGATTGTTTTCTATGCTTTTATATTATGATTCTTCATTATTCTCTGCAAAACATGATCAATTGGGTGTTAGGACCATTTTTTGGTCTAACATAGATCATTTTGAGTTACGATCTACAAATATACGAAGAATGACAGTAAGAATGATCTGTAGTTGAAAATTCTTTGTTACCAAAATTATGCAAGCAAGAATGATCAGCATGTGAAATTTCTTCTTCTTTTTAGATGGGATCTACAACTTTATCATTTTGCAGATCATTTATGTCAACATTGTCACCCTTTTTAGATTCTACAACAACAACTTTCTCTTTCTCATCTAATTTCTTCTTATATTCTAATTCTAGCTTTTCATCTTTAGTATCACTCTCCTTCTCACTATTTTTTCTGTTTTCTTTCTCAACAATCCTGTTGTTTTCTTCTAAATTTTTATGACATTTTTTGCATATATTTCTTGTAATAAATTCCACAAATCTTTTGCAGAATCTTCATTGATGTTCTCACATATCACAACACAAGCATTATTATCTTTCCATCTCAAACTTGTAAATGATTTTCTTTCTTTTTCCACCATATTTTTAATATCTTTTGGCCATTCTTTGCCACTTTCAACGATCTCCCATAGCCCTTTAGAGATCAGCTATTCTTTCTTTTTATTACTCCATTCTTCAAATTTTCTTTTTGTGAGAACATACGACCTAATAAATAAAAGACTCATGATTTCGGCTAAGCTCCAATACTAGTTTGTTAAATCGATAAGAGGGATTTTTTTTATGGAGCAGAATACATAAATAATTTTACTTCTTTTGTAATTCAACTATTCGTTTCATTTATCATTCATACGTTCTTAAACTTATCATCTAATGTTGGTTTACTCCAACATTTATTCCAGATTAATAGGATTTGAGTGTAAACTTAGGATTCATGTAGTTTTGATCTTTAAAATATAAGCTTTCTTATATTAATATTGTTTGGGTTTCATTGAACTATTGTAATTTTGTCCCTTTAGCTCTTTTTGCATTAAAAGACTCTAATTGAAATCTTCAAGGAACACAAATAAACTACATAAGAAGAGATGTGCAAATTCATGTATTTTTGTACACCGTTTGCAACATCTATTCTAAATAAAATATTAAGCTATTTTCTTGTGATTTGAAGCGTTTAAATTTCCCCTTTTAAACATTTTGGAGCAAAATTTACAATAATTGCAGTAAATAATATTTTATAAGATTTTGAATGTTAAAGAAGATTAAACATGAAAAAGGTTGTTTTGGTCGTTAGTTTAGATGAGAACAGAAATAATAAATAATAATAAAATAAAAATTAGTAAGTACATTAACTCCATACTAAAAAAATATAAATATAAACGTATATTAATCTTATTCGTCCAAATCTATGTAAGTGACACTATTGTATTAAATAAATATTTGTCTTTTTATAGTGTGTTTGAATTTAAAGTGTTTCCATTTCGTGAAAATAAAAGTATGGTAATAACTTGCATAATAAATGGAAATTAAATATTTGTAATGTTGTAGAAATAAACACGGAATTTATTACTATAATAAACATGTCGTAAATAGAATAATAACTATTGTAACCATGCACTTTTTTGGAGATATTAGTTAAAAAGGGAAATAAACACTGAAATGGTTAGAATTTGAATTGTTATCAGGAATAGAGATTTGTAACTCCAATTAGAGAAATAAATAAGTAATAAATTTATATGTATATATAATCTATCTATACAAGTAAGAACTAAGCAGAACTAAATTAGTATTTGGAAATTACAATAATTAGATTAGAGTGGGATTGATATATATGGTAATTAATAGGATATTGAATGTCTTAGCAAATATGACTTTAGGTCATAAATGGTAGGAAATCTTAACAGAAACAATATGGAATTATAGGGGATTTATGAGAATTAGTCATTACAGCAAAAAATAAGTCCAATAAGGAATTAAATAATTATCCTGTAATAGGAAGTTATATGTTTTCCTTATTTTATTCTAGTTAATCTAGGATTAATATAACTAGAAATAAGGCATGGACTTAATAGGTTAATGATGCGAGGTTAGTTGCCTTGTTCGATAGAAGTCTGCACTTTCTAACAGTTGGATATATGTACAACTAATATGAGAAATCATTTACCCTAGGAACCCATGACAAGAGTTATTCCCCATAGTAAGAATTATTTCCTAATTTTTTTTTTCAAATGTTCAAGTATTAAGTGGTTGTAGGACCCGCTTCCCTTCCAAAAGAAAAATTATTAAGGGAATGATTTGTAAGCGTAGCCTATTTCGGGATTATAGGTATTAACTAATTAGATCCACCCTTAAAAGGGTATTAAGTGATTGCATAGCTCATCTCCCCAGAAATAAGTAATATTAAATGGCTAACTGGGTAGGAGATCGGTAATCACCGTGATGATTCGCTTCCTCTAGGTACTGGGGTTGAGTCCGTCTTGGGATAAGGTATTAAATGACTACTGGGAAGGTACCGTATATTTTTCTATTCTGCAATAAGTATTAAGTGACTAGGGGATTATCCAATAAGTTTAGCTAGATAGTAACACATGGGTCCGCCGACGGAAGGTCATAAATGATGAGATGTCGTCTACCTATCTTATGGGTAATAACTAACTGCTTACTATTTCTCGTCTTATGTGGGGTTTGGATATATGCGTAAATGTCAGAAACCTTAAATTAGTAGTACTAGTAGCTAGTGTCATATAATTTATATTAGTGTAGAGTAAACTATCAAGTAACTGATGTATCTAACAATTCTATGATTTTTATTTGATGATAACAAACATATAATTATTATTATAAATGTGTTTGTAATTGTACTGTTATATTACATCATAGACATAAATGAATATTAACATTTAAATAGAATACTACTACACAAGAATTTAAATATTCAAAAAGTATTTTATTTAAATATAATATTTTATTTCAACATTTCAAATAGTACAAATTTATAACTCCACTATTTGTACAACTCACTGTAATACAATACATTTCATGTAACGACCCGGATTTTCGGCGACTTTGGTTATCGACATAAGCTCGATGTCGATAACCAAAACATCGAAAAATCCCGATAATTAATGAAAGAAATTAGAAGGTGAGAATAGATAAGATAGAAACTTAGAATAGAAGAATAAAAGAAGAACTTACATCATCAGAGTAACCCGAATCTCACAGCGGAACGAATAACATATAATATATAACATAACTTTGAAATATAACAGTTATGTATACAATAGCACTTTATCAGAATACAACACTTACAACAATAGCGGAAAAACAATAGCTATATGATCTTGAAGCCTCCTGCTCCAAGCTCTCCATGTATATCTATAAATCCCGACTACTTGACTGCCCGTACAAATTTAGGCACCCAAGAGTTTAGGGAAACAAAACAAAATAAACTCCGGGTCAGTCATGGGACTGGTGTGAGTAAAATAGTTTAACACAGTTTAACATATATATGATATCTCATAAGATCACGCCAAGAATTCGGAATGGGTTTTTCCCTTATGAGAATCCAACATCTTTGACAAGCAATATCATTCTGATATTATAATAATGTCTAAGTACAAATATATATCAATCTAGCAGAAACGCTTTCATCTCACGTTCTACATATATAGTATACAATCAAAATCGCAAGCACGTATTGGATAATGGATTTCCAACTATGACGAGGTATGGAACCACATTCTGCTAGTGTACCTCTAGAGAGGAATACACTGGGTTAAACAAGAACATCTTGCAACCCGGCCACGCATGACCGACCACTCATTTCGCTTGAGTGTATCGAATGTATATCACCAACGGTTGGGATCAGCAACCGTTTCCCGAATGGGACAGCATCAACAATAGATTTTTAGAAATAAATGAAACTCTAGATCAGGTGATTATACACCCTAATAGGTGCGACCTACATAGCCATGCTACCTGCCCGATTTCTATCATTTATCGGATGTGAGGCTAGAAGCAACGCTTATCTTCACTTTAAATGCCACATCATCAAATCCATCTAATCACCGATTGACGTCCTCAACAATACATTATGTGTTAGCTAAAAGAAGTTTCCTTCTCCGCTTCCACTCTTGGTACGGTTGGAGAAATCAATGTACGTGATCGTCTGGAAATACTCTGTCAGACATCCATCTTCATTCACTTAGAAATGTCACATCATCATACTCGCAAAATCACAAATTGATTTCCTCAAAAATACAACGGGTATACAGCTAAGAGAAATGAATTCCTCCGCCACCAACGTATATACGTTTGAAGGGATCAACTTACGCGATCCATTGGATATACTCCGTCAGACCTTCATCCATACAAGTTGTCCTGGGACTGGACAAATCGAAGGCACTCTTCAGTATATCCATCTTAGTCACTGTTAACTAAGACTTATACAACAACCCTTGCACTTTACTCCGTCTTCAATTATCTTTGGCACAAATGATTCACAACGCTTGTGCCAATACAGAGTGGTTCTTTGGATAATAATCCAACCGGTCTCTCCATATTAACAACGTTAAAAATGGTCAAAACTTCGATAGTCTGTGAGTTAACTATCAAAGAAAACAAGTGTGCAAACAACGATATTATCTCCAGATGGAAATTATATCAAACAAACATCATTTAACATTTATCTCTTTAGTTCATTTTACATCTCCTGTTTCCCTATATTCAACATTTGCTATTTTCTATATTTAGAAAATATACGTTATTAGCACTGGAAACATTTCCATTCCTTGTTTCCTGTATTTAGAAAACATTTCTGATTCTTGTTTGGAAAACATTTCCAAACTCCTATGATTGGATTAAACAGATGTTTAGATAAAACATCGCTATGCCAACGCAACCATTTTCTTTAATTACTAAATTCACATTACCATCCTTTACTGCCGAACCTTAACCATTCCTCAGTTAAAAACGAAGCCAATCAAGTTGGGTAGAACCACCTCTCAGACCTTAACTGAACAACACTTCTAACCTTGAAATAGGCAAAGTTCACTTTATATTTCATTAACTAACTTCCTTACTTAACCTTTCTTTCGAATAACTATATTCGATTAACTCTTTTCAATTAACTCTATTGGACTGACCCTATTGGGTTAACTCTATTGGACTGACCCTATTGGGTTAACTCTATTTGATTTACTCTATTTGATTAACCCCATTCACTTAACTCTTGTCGAATAAACTATATCCGATAACACCTCTAACTCTATTCGAATAAACTATATTCGGTTAACTCCTTTACTATATTCGAATAAACTATATTCGATTAACTCCTTTACTATATTCGAATAACTATATTCGATTAACTCCTTTGATTTAACTCTAATCGATTAACTCCATCGAATAAACTATATTCGATAACTCCTTCGATTTAACTAATATTCTATAACTCACTTCGATTAACTAACAATCGATAACTCCTTCAAATAACTATATTCGATAATCTCCTCTCGAATAAACGATATTCGATAATCTTCCCTTTCGATTTAACAAATCGATAACTCCTTTTCGAATAACTAAATTTGACAACTCCTTTCGATTTAACAAATCGATAACTCCTTTCGATTAAACTATAATCGATAACTCCCTTTGATGAAACTAACATCGCTTAATTTAACTTGACGAACTTAATTCGACTCACTTATCTCAATAATCTAACTCAAGAACTTCACTCGATTAACTTATCTTGATAATCTAACTCAAGAACTTAACTCGATTAACTTATCTCGATAATCTAACTCAAGAACATAACTCGATTAACTTATCTCGATAATCTAACTCAAGAACTTAACTCGATTAACTTATCTCGATAATCTAACTCAAGAACTTAACTCGATTAACTTATCTCGATAATCTAACTCAAGAACTTAACTCGATTAACTTATCTCGATAATCTAACTCAAGTTGATTAACTCCTATCGAATAACTAATATTCGATTTAACTCCATTCGCTTGACTCTAGATCGCAACGATCACAATGGTTACGCCTGACCCCCTCAGGAAACATCCGACCGCCGTAGGCTATTTACAGCCCTGCGAATTACGCTAGCAGTCGTACGAGATGGCAACTTATCCTGAATAACTCTGTTTGACTAACTCTATCTCGAATAACTATATTTGATGACTTCTACTTCGAATAAGTGGTATTCGATAACTTAACTCGATTATGAACTCGAAAATCTTAACTCAAATCGATTAACTCCAACTGATTAACTCTGCTGGTCAACCCTAACTGATTAACTCTATTAATTAACTCTAACTGGTTTTACTTGGTTTGACTAACTCAATTGATTAACTCGACTAACTAATTCAACTCGATTAACCTAGCTTGATTTTTCTTATCTCGATTAACTGAACTAATCACTTTGATTAACTCGACTAATTCACTTTGATTACCTTAACCAATTCACTTAGTTTAACTAATCAATTTACTTTGATTAACAAACCTGATAACTCAATTTGATTAACTTACTCGCTAATAACGTTTATTCCTTTTTAAAGATTTTCTTTCATAATCTATTTATTTCCTAAATAAATATTTCCTTATAATCCAATTTATTTAACAAATAAATATCTCCTTTATTCTATTTATTCTAACAAATAAATATTCCTTTATTTTATTTATTCCCTAAATAAATAAATCATTTAACTTTATTTATACCCTAAATAATAAATCCTTTTACCTTTATTTATTTCCTAAATAAATAAATCCTTTTTATCTATTTGTAAATGGTTTACAAATATCCCTCTTTCTATTGGTTTTGACAATATTTTCCCATATATATATTGTTTTACAAATATTTTCCTTTATATTTGATTTACAAATAAAATTCTTTTATTCAAAATCCTTTTTCTTGTATAATGCAAAATCCATTGATTTTATATAAATAAATTATTTTCAAAATATACTTTGAAAATCCCTTTTCCACATTCTGGTATTTCTTATGGTATTTAACACACCATATAACAACGATAACTATCGTCCAAAGCACACATAATCAACGTTAGGTTATATATCACATTATATATCACAATATATAAATCACAGTAAAATAACTGTTGAGAAATTCAGTTGGATTCCTCCAACCTGTTTCCCTGCATCACAGATGTTACACAGTATAATCAACATCACTTCCAGTTAAATATGACATATTCTGTTAACAGAATCAATATATAACTATTTAACTATTTATATATATATATATATATAATATTCACTAACTGACTAGCATTTCAATCAAACAGTCAACACACAATCAAAAAGACAATATTTAACAGTTCTAAGAATACATTGTAAAAATAGAACTGTATAGAGTTGGTGAGTTTTACTCACTTTGTCCGTAATCGTTAACTAACAATTTATGGTTGTTGGTTTCAGATTGGATGTTTTATTCCGTCATAAATCCAGACCAGCTCCACATCAGTCCTATTTAGTTCCAGTGTTGCTTCCGTCCATATGGTCCTAATGGATCTTGTTTATTTTCGGTCGGCCCATTAACACAAAAGGCCACCCAAAATCTCTCTCTTCCTAAGCACAACTCTTCTTCTCCAGACAATGTCTGCTCCAGAAAAATATCTGCACTCTATAGTATGCCTTCCCGTCCAAACCATTTCCATGACTTCACAAATCCAAGATCACCACTACATCTCCGTATCAACCTCCTCTCTTCACTAAGGCCAACAACAAAGTTCAATCAACATTATCTCCCTTACCCTTTTCACGCACCATCTCTTCAAGATTACAACTCTAGGTCGATGCTAAAAAGAACATCCTGGACTTGTGAATGGTTCAACTTTTAAAGCTCTCAGCCAGCATATATGCTTTAAAATATCTCGCAACCAAAATATACCTCAAATCATCACAGAACAAAATAAAACTACCTTCTTCCATCAGATTTTTACACACGCAACACTACAAACTTCGACACAAAAATCCACTGATCCTTTTCTTTTCCACCAATACAAACAAATGGCAATCACCACAACTACATTACAACCACTTTCTAACTGTAAACTCACCAGAAAAATCCGAGCTCTTTCCCAGACTTAGACATTCGGCCTCCCCTTGTACACAGAACCCGCAGCCCTATGTATTACCCAACCGCTGCTTCCTCGACAACTACAAACCCAGCTCGAGCTTCTCAAAACAACAGAGGTGTCGACCTACTGTTCTCCGGCTACAACAAAGATCGCGACCCACCATCCTATCTTTTCGGACCAGAGTTGTAAGCTCGACGTCTTCTTCAGCAAACCATTCGAACAGCAGATCCACGAACTCCGGTGAAGACAGCGAACACCATGACGTCGAGCTGCCCCAAGTTACTACGGTTTGAAGAGGATAAGATGAGGATTTCCATAGATAGAAGATTTGAGATCTTAGGATTTTTATTTGATTTATTGAAGTTTTGATTTTTCATTTGGGATAAAAGAAGCTAACGACGGAGAAAATGAGGGGCGTGGACTTCGCCTTAGGTTTAGGGAGGTGTGTTGAGGATATTTATAGCATTTAGGATTTTAGATATTTCGGTTAGTTTTTTTTATTATCCTTTTATATCCGTTCTTGCTTCCTAAAAATCCGTGTGACCACACATGACACCCAAAAATCGCCAAACTGGACATGTAGCTAGAGTTCGACATTATGGTCCCAACGAAACTGGTTTCGTCGAATTCCGACTCCGTTTGCAAACACAGCGTATTTTTAAAGCTCTGGATGACCCATTTAAATATATAAATATATTTAAATAAAATTAAATTAAATATAAATAAATTTATATTATCGTATATATATTCATAGTGGAATACAATACAACTCCAGAATAATCCTGTATGGATTTCTAACTCGATATTTGCTTCTGGGTCAACCCGATATTCGATTTATATTGAATTTCCTTTTTAAAATATAAATAATTCCTTTATAAATTATAAAGGAATTCCACAGCGACTTATCTAAAATTTGATTTGGACATAAATCAAAATCTACACGACGAAATCTCGATTTTCCTCTTCCACTAGAAAGATATACTTCACCAGCTCCACACATTTCTTGTTTCACAGAAATCCGGCTTAAAACGAATCCTGTTCATTCAGTTGAAGTTCGAATCGCCAATTTATGAACTGCAGCGCCATGTCAAGCTCGATTTTAATTATATTATAATTATACGTTCAAACTGACGTCGATTGAATATATTCGTTAATATAATTCAACTCTAAGCTGAATTAAATCTTAGGGATGACCCAGTTCACAGAATATTGTGATTTCCAATATTTTTGATTATTTCTGAATTAAATATATTATTCTATTATTTAAATTAATTAAATAATCACTTATTTAATTAAACCACCATTTAATTCACTATATCACTATTTATATAATTAAATAAATTAATTATACCCCTGGAAAATGCGGATCATTACATTCTTCCCCACTTAAAATAATTTTGTCCTCGAAATTGCTAAGTTAGAGGACGACCCTATCTATTGGAATTCCTAAGATTTGTTTACCCCTTATTTCTGATTTTAACTGAACCAATTAATATCGACTAAAATATTTATTCATTCTGACTAACTAAAATTTTCAAAAATTCTGAAAATTTTCTAACACTTTAAATTTTCGAAAAATTTCGCCAGCACCTCCTTTGTACCGGCATATACGACAAACCACAACTCGCCTCTCTAGGCCTTCTCTAACCCAAAAGAAAACCAAACAGCCAAACGACTTGCCAAATCGGCTCATAAATCACCAAACTCATATGAAATATAAACTTGTACCTTTTTGTCGGGCATATCATTACATCCCTACCATTCATTACCACTCATGCATATAACAATGCATTACCAACTTGATCTCCAATCAGTTCACTCTCAAAACCAAATCATTCGCTTATACCTAAGTCGAATTCTATTTCCACTCGAGTTCCATTCTCAATTTCAAACTCTTAACTCATTAATCCAAGTTAATTCCAGATTATTTTCAATCCAATCAGTTTTTTACTTAACTTAGTTCAAGTAAAAATTTCAATTTATTCACTTTACTTTTATCATCCCAATCTATTTAACTTCATAAGTTAGACTTAAATTTCATAATTTAAATTCCTGGGTTTATTTCAAATCAATTTGAAATCATGATACCAATTCAGAACCTTTGAATTTCTAAACAACTTGTTTTTCTCAAAACAATTCAAAAACAAAACCTTTGGTAGTAATCCCTCACTTAGAACTCGAAAATGGCACTGATGATGTCGCGATTCATCATCAGGGTTATTTCCTAGCCATCGAAGTGAGTTCAATACTATATCACTTTCAGTTTGAAAAACGTTTTCAAAATCTCCCAGGAACTTAAAATTTCCTTATATTTAATCCTGATTCATTTATCAACACTTACTCAAAATTCAGGAATTTTAAATTCCAATTCTGATTCAAATTCAGACTTAATTCATCGGTTTTCATATACTTTACTTATATGAATCTGATTAGTTATTTATAACCATTTCACATTTTATAATCTTACTTGATTATAATAACAACTAATATATCCACTATATTATAATTTTGATATATATATATATCTTCTCTATATCAAGATATACCTTGGGTAAACTTATTTTAATTTACCCTCTTTTCAAAACATATCGTGTCGACCTATCGTATTCGAGTGTTTAGTAACTCCTACCGATACAGTGGATAAGACTGATCGACCAGAACTCATAAACAACCCAACCAATGAATCTCCACAATATAAAGCAATTTTTATATCAAATACAAATACGCACTCGTATATATACACTCAAACTCAATCTAGGGTATTACTAACCCTATCTCTACCGAGTCACGCCACAGAGCCAAGGTAATTCTTAACTTAAGCTCTGATACCAACTGTAACGATGTGACGACCCGAAATCCCGTACTGACGGAGACAAGGGTTATCTTTGGAATATAACACAGATACATATAATAGCAGAACAGAATTAAATAAATACACCAGATAATGAACAATAGAATATACTGGATAAAAGTAATCATCAGAGTTACACAGTATACAGGATCTTACTTAGTAAAATTACAGTTCAGCTATACATAAGTGTCTACAGCGGAAAACAAACATAATATGTACAATAGGAGCTGAACAACATAAAAAGAGATAAATGATAGAATCCATCTTCAGCTCCAGCTATCTAGAAAGAACCAGCTAAACCTGAATACAAGGCTGCCCGTGTAGAAAAAGGGGCACCCGAGTTTGAAAGTGAAACAAACTACGAGTCAGTCATGGGACTGGTATGAGAAATCTATTCAACATATATATAATATGGCCAATCACAGGACCACGCCACTTTCGTGGAACGGGTTTACTCTATTGGATTGCCAGTGCTTTAAAACAAATCTTTCTTTTAAACATCGCTATGCTTTTTATAAAAATGAAGCCGTTATTAGACTCAGTTCCCATCACACAATGCAACGCAAACCGGAGGATAGAATTTTTACCTTATAACGGCCAAAATATGCTTGATACGAATAAAACAAAGGCATTTGATATTATTGCTAGTGTTTATATGTTTTGAAAACAATTTCAAATCATAACTATCAATCATAGGCGACATGAGCGTCCCATGCCACTATGTCGCCAAATATATATATACAATCGAAACCGCACGATGTCGTATTTGGAAATTGGATTTCTGTCATGAACCAAGGCAAAAGATAGTCCTTACCGAATTCATGACTCTCTAGCCCGAGCCACAGGCAAGCGCGTAGGCAAGCCTTGGAGCGACAGGGCCGGTCCACCGATGTGGATTATTATGCCTGAACAATACGTTTCCCCGCCCTTTGGGGCGTAAACGAGCCAACGAATGACTCCATCGAACCCGGATCGTCCGATCAAACCGAGGCGCCTCGCAACAGCAACAACCACATAGGTGAAAAGTATATAAATGTCAGGGCTGGTAGGTCACTGACACCACCCTAGCTAGAAAGAAACGCATGCCCTCCCTGAGGTCCTTCTCCCGTTTCTGGTTCATACCGGGGTGTGAGGCTCGCGATTCTACGTTATACACAAAGCTACGCCACACAGGCGGTGCTTTGATCATCACCACAAGACTTTGCTTTTCAACAGAAGCCCTGATCATTTACCACTTAGGTATGCCACACTAGCAATTCATGCCATGCGACTGATGTCCATCGATATACAACCTCTAAGCTCGTGCGTCACAGAGAAGGGCGTTAAGCAAAAGAATAAATTCTCCGCCGCCAAACAGATGTATATTTAATAGAAATCAATCAACATAGAATAAAATCCAATGTCAGACACACAGTCCATTTACAAGTCCGTTCTGGGTCTGAACGAAACCGAAGGCACTAAATACCTCGCAAACCCATCGATTTTCACGTACGTCTGGATGATCACCACTCATTATCCATATTTCGGGATGCCTCCCAATCAGTACCTCGGTTACCATCCAAACGAGGTGAAGATCTCCGGTCTTCGACCGTCGTCTTCATCTTCGAATTTCAATCGTCGGTCAATCATTTGAAATGAGAATTAACTCGGCCTTTTCAAATAATTCACGTATATTTAGAATTTCAAATCAATTTATTTCAATGGTTAAATTATTTGACAACACCAATCTTGTTCTTTAATGTAATTTTCACACCAAACACATTCAACCATCAAAAGCCACACAAATCGAGCAAATTCAGTTTATTTCTATTCCATATCGCTTATGATATTTTATAACGATTTATCGCTATTTTTATTTATTTTAAAATAGCTAATTTATTCAAAACGACGCTTCGAGCCATAAAGCGGTCGTGGCGCTGTTTTTCTTCAGATTTGATTTACACATATCTGAAAATCTAACCGTTGGATCTTCACAAAATTTACATCATTAGAAAGGTCTTCTCAAAACGAATCCAACGGTTCCAGTTTCGGGAAAATCCGACGGTCGGATCTCCCGATACAATCGTTTGAAGTTTCGATTTCAAAATACGAACTACAGCGTCGTTATTCGATTAAATATATAATTATATTTATATATATAAATATAATCGCTTCTGGCACTGTTTTTCTTCAGATTTGAATTAAACATTCCATACAATCCAACCGTTGGATTTTTATAAAGTTGGAGCCGTTGGGAAGATATTTCCAAGGCGAACCCGACGGTTGCGGTTTCGGGAAAATCCAATGGTCAGATTTCCCGCACTAGTTGTTTGAAATCATGGTTTCAAAATGCGAACTGCACGACTACGTTTCGTTTTAATTTTATTTATATTTATATATTTATATAAATATAGTTCATTCAATGATTTCAATATCGTTTTCACTTCAAATATTTCACTAACGCCTTAAAATTTTGGAAAATTTCGCCATAACCTCCCCTGCACCGGGAGCATCGGGAAATCTCAAATAGCTTCCCCGGTCCTTCTAATCTCAAAAAGAAAAAGAAAAAGCCAAGCGGCTAGCCTACAGGCTCATAAAATCATCACCCAAACAAAACAGTAAATGTGTACCTATTTGTCGGGCACAAAATTTTATTCCTCTTCTCAAGCCCCTTTGCTATAACCTGTTCAATGAATATGCATGTACATATATATATTTCTTATCATTTATCATTTTCTATTCAACTTCATATTTGATTTCTATTTGGTTTAAAAACACCATTCATTCTAATGTTACATACATAGGTACAAATCATATCATTAGCTAATTAATGAATATTTCAACTCATATATGTTTATTTGAACGAGTGGCTATTTTTAACACTTCACATTTCAACGATTCATGTATATAATAAAAATGTGATTTTTATTGTAAAACAATTCATTTCAAAACATTATTATTTTATATATTTCATATTGGTGATAAAAATAGGATTTTTCTTATAAAACAATTTCTTTCAAAACGAGATCATTTCACACAGTTCGTATAGTCGATAAAAGGTGATTTTCATTATCAAACAATTTATTTCAAAATACGAATACCATTCAACACATGAATTTCAAATCAACGAATGAATATCGATTCAACACATGAAGGTTTTCTATAGTTTCTATATATAGATAAAAATGTGATTTTTATATTTAAAACGCGAATACCATTCAACACATGAATTTCTAATCAACGAATGAATATCAATTCAACACATGAAGGTTTTCTATTCAATGAATAAATATAGTTTAAGCAGATGAAAATAATTCAAACACACGAATATTATTCAAAATTTCGGCAGCATAACAGCAGGGTAGTTAAAACCGGGACCGTCCCTAGTACGGCTCCTCGCTCTACCTTAAAACCTCGCGGTTTTTGACAATGGGGATCATGCATCTAGTTCGCACGCAGGCGGCATGTATATATTTATTTCATTTCCACAAACTAATCCTATGTGGTTTCAACCAAATATTTCTCAACCACAAATGGGTATTTTTCAACCACAATCAATCAATATCAACCACAAAACAATCCCAAACAATCATTCGCTATCTATCAATTTTCACACCAATCACAACCAATAAATATCGTCCATGGTTTGTGGACGAGGGGCGCAATATATATATATATATATATATATATATATATAGCAATTCACTTTTATTTCAACACATATATAATTTTTACAACGCATATATAACTTATACATCGAACGTACAACTTATACAACGCTTATACAAGAGGTGTACAACGTTTATATAACTCATACATCGACTATATAATTTATACATCGTCGTTTTCCATATTGTTTTTAAATCAGAAATCTCACATTGGGTTCCACTCCGCCGTGCTTTGCTTCTGAACTGTTGAACCGTCTGGATCTGCTTGAAATCCCAATGCAGTTCTTTGTCCCGCTGTTCATAATAAAAATTATATTTTTATTGCTTCATTCTAATAAATAAAAATCATATTTTTATTTCTTCATATATAGTTTCGACGCTTCATTCTATATAAACATTATATTTTTTTATTTAGAAAATACTTTGTAGACATATATATACATAAATATATATACATATATATATATATATATATCCAATTTTGAACTCGCTATGTTTTATATAGTGCTCTATAAATAATAAAAATCATGTTTTTACACTGTTATTAGGGATTAAAACTGAAAATAAATGGAAATAAATAAATAAAAAGGAACTCACTACTTTCCTTGAACTGGGGTTAGCGTTCATGGTTGGAGACTGGCCGGTAGTGGCGCACTAGGTCAGGGAGGGTGCGGTTTTGGGGTGGATGCGGAGGTGTGGAAGTCGACAGGGGGGCTCAGGTGGCGGTTTGGGCTAATTCGAGCTAGGGTTTGAAATGGAGAAGGGGGGTACTGCTACAGGGGGAGGTGACGGCTTGGGAAAGGTCGGAATGGGTGGTGGCCGACGCGAGGGGAGGTGTGCGACAGGGGTACGGGCGGAGGATCGAGGCAGCGACGGGTTTTGTTTTTTTTTCTTTTTCTTTTTACTTTTCTTTTCGATCTGGGAGTAACGAAGTAAGGAGAGAGAGAGAGTGTGTGTGTGGTGAGGTTTATATAATATATATATGTATTTAATTATTTAGTACTTCTATAAAGATTGACTTTTTTATTCGAACTCGAAATCCAACCCAACGACTGTCGTCCCTAGCTAATTACCCCCATTCCGAACACAATGGGATAGGTTTCATAACCCGATTTGACTGTTTTAATAGGTTTTTCTCAAAATCAAATTATAAATCAGTGTATATTCAATTTTAAACGTACATTTCAAATTACCGGGGCCACATACGGACCCCGAAAAATTCCAGAAAAATAAATCTAGCTATGTTTTGACGATACGGTCCCAACAAAACTAGTTTCGTCGAATTCTGAGAGTGTTTGTAAAAAGGCCCATTTTTGGTCGATCCAATTTAACTGTAATTACCAAAACACATTTTCTTTTGCCACGCTCACATACTGATTCAGAAAATTATTAAATTTGAAACCTAGCAATAACTTTACATCCCGGATCCAACAAAAGTGGTTTCGTCGAATTCCGAGGTCATATGCAAAATGGCCATTTTCACGGCTATATAAATTCAATAACGACTATTCAGAATTTTCAACTGGACATATCTTTTGATTCCCGCTATCAAATTTCGATTTGTCAGATTCATTGGAAAGTTATTCATTAACAGATTTATATATTTTTGGTTTCACTAAAATCCGGATTGTTTTGCACCCGGTACAGTCCGACAAAGTTCGAATTCAATTTTTGAAACTACAGCGCCATTTCAGGCCTTGTTTATAATTATAATTAATTATATTCGTTTTCAATTGTCAATTCAAACTCAGTTTTCATCGCCATTATTTAAAATATTTATTTTAAATATTTAAAATCCATTATTTTAGCCAATTAATTTTTTTAAAATTGGTTCAGATTTTCTAGGTCATTACAAACGACCCGGATTTTTGGCGACTTTGGTTATCGACATAAGCTCGACGTCGATAACCAAAACATCGAAAAATCCCGGTAATTAATGAAAGAAATTATAAGGTGAGAATAGATAAGATAGAAACTTAAAATAGAAGAAGAAAAGAAAAACTTACATCATCAGAGTAACCCGAATCTCACAGCGGAACGAATAACATATAATATATAACATAACTTTGAAATATAACAGCTATGTATACAATAGCACTTTATCAGAATACAACACTTACAACAACAGCGGAAAATCAATAGCTATATGATCTTGAAGCCTCCTGCTCCAAGCTCTCCATGTATATCTGTAAATCCCGGCAACTTGACTGCCCATATAAATTTAGGCACCCAAGAGTTTAGGGAAACAAAACAAAATAAACTCCAGGTCAGTCATGGGACTGGTGTGAGTAAAATAGTTTAACACAGTTTAACATATATATGATATCTCATAAGACCACGCCGTGAATACGGAATGGGTTTTTCCCGTATGAGAATCCAACATCTTTGACAAGAAATATCATTCTGATATTATAATAATGTCTAAGTACAAATATATATCAATCTAGCAGAAACGCTTTCATCTCACGTTCTACATATATAGTATACAATCAAAATCGCAAGCACGTATTGGATAATGGATTTCCAACTATGACAAGGTATGGAACCACCTTCTGCTAGTGTACCTCTAGAGAGGAATACAATGGGTTCAACAAGAACATCTTGCAACCCGACCACAGATGACCGACCACTCATTTCGCTTGAGTGTATCGAATGTATATCACCAACGGTTGGGATCAGCAACCATTTCCCGAATGGGACAGCATCAACAATAGGTTTTTAGAAATAAATGAAACTCTAGATCAGGTGATTATACACCCTAATAGGTGCGACCTACATAGCCATGCTACCTGCCCGATTTCTGTCATTTACCGGATGTGAGGCTAGAAGCTACGCTTATCTTCACATCAGATTCACTTTAAATGCCACATCATCAAATCCATCTAATCACCGATTGACGTCCTCAACAATACATTATGTGTTAGCTAAAAGAAATTTCCTTCTCCGCTTCCACTCTTGGTACAGTTGGAGAAATCAATGTATGTGATCGTCTGGAAATACTTGATTTACTCTATTTGATTAACTCTATTTGATTAACCCCATTCACTTAACTCCTGTCGAATAAACTATATTCGATAACTCCTCTAACTCTATTCGAATAAACTATATTCGGTTAACTCCTTTACTATATTCGAATAAACTATATTCGATTAACTCCTTTACTATATTCGAATAAACTATATTCGATTAACTTCTTTGATTTAACTCTAATCGATTAACTCCATCGAATAAACTATATTCGATAACTCCTTCGATTTAACTAATAATCTATAACTCACTTCGATTAACTAATAATCGATAACTCCTTCGAATAACTATATTCGATAATCTCCTCTCGAATAAATGATATTCGATAATCGTCCCTTTCGATTTAACAAATCGATAACTCCTTTTCAAATAACTAAATTTGACAACTCCTTTCGATTTGACAAATCGATAACTCCTTTCGATTAAACTATAATCGATAACTCCCTTCGATGAAACTAACATCGATTAATTTAACTTAACGAACTTAACTCGACTCACTTATCTCGATAATCTAACTCAAGAACTTAACTCGATTAACTTATCTCGATAATCTAACTCAAGAACTTAACTCGATTAACTTATCTCGATAATCTAACTCAAGAACTTAACTCGATTAACTTATCTTGATAATCTAACTCAAGAACTTAACTCGATTAACTTATCTCGATAATCTAACTCAAGAACTTAACTCGATTAACTTATCTCGATAATCTAACTCAAGTTGATTAACTCCTATCGAATAACTAATATTCGATTTAACTCCATTCGCTTGACTCTAGATCGCAGCGATCACAATGGTTACACCTGACTCCCTCAAGAAACATCCGACCGTCATAGGCTATTTACAGTCCTGCGAATTACGCTAGCAGTCGTACGAGATGGCAACTTATCCTGAATAACTCTGTTTGACTAACTCTATCTCAAATAACTATATTTGATGACTTCTACTTCGAATAAGTGGTATTCGATAACTTAACTCGATTATCAACTCGAAAATCTTAACTCAAATCGATTAACTCCAACTGATTAACTCTGCCTGGTCAACCCTAACTGATTAACTCTACTGATTAACTCTAACTGGTTTTACTTGGTTTGACTAACTCAATTGATTAACTCGACCGACTAATTCAACTCGATTAACCTAGCTTGATTTTTCTTATCTCGATTAACTGAACTAATCACTTTGATTAACTCGACTAATTCACTTTGATTACCTTAACCAATTCACTTAGTTTAACTAATCAATTTACTTTGA
This sequence comes from Allium sativum, assembly GCA_030737875.1. Taxonomy (NCBI): domain Eukaryota; kingdom Viridiplantae; phylum Streptophyta; class Magnoliopsida; order Asparagales; family Amaryllidaceae; genus Allium; species Allium sativum. The sequence continues at coordinate 296,342,974 of CM060912.1, forward strand.
TTAACTAACCTGATAACTCAATTTGATTAACTTACTCGCTAATAACGTTTATTCCTATTTAAAGATTTTCTTTTATAATCTATTTATTTCCTAAATAAATATTTCCTTATAATCCTATTTATTTAACAAATAAATATCTCCTTTATTCTATTTATTCTAACAAATAAATATTCCTTTATTTTATTTATTCCCTAAATAAATATATCATTTAACTTTATTTATACCCTAAATAATAAATCCTTTTACCTTTATTTATTTCCTAAATAAATAAATCCTTTTTGTCTATTTGTAAATGGTTTACAAATATCCCTCTTTCTATTGGTTTTGACAATATTTTCCTTTATATATATTGTTTTACAAATATTTTCCTTTATATTTGATTTCACAAATACATCTCCTCTATATTTGTTTAACAAATAAAATCCCTTTATATTTGGTTAACAAATATAAATTTCCTTTATATTTGATTTACAAATAAAATTCTTTTATTCAAAATCCTTTTTCTTGTATAATATAAAATCCATTGATTTTATATAAATAAATTATTTTCAAAATATACTTTGAAAATCTCTTTTCCACATTCTGGTATTTCTTATGGTATTTAACACATCATATAACAATGATAACTATCGTCCAAAGCACACATAATCAACGTCAGATTATATATCAAATTATATATCATAATATATAGATCACAGTAAAATAACTGTTGAGGAATCCAGTTGGATTCCTCCAACCTGTTTCCTTGCATCACAGATGTTACACAGTATAATCAACATCACTTCCAGTTAAATATGACATATTCTGTTAATAGAATCAATATATAACTATTTAACTGTTTATATATATATATATATAAAATATTCACTAACTGACTAGCAGTTCAATCAAACAGTCAACACACAATCAAACAAACAATATTTAACAGTTCTAAGAATACGTTGTAAAAATAGAACCGTACAGAGTTGGTGAGTTTTACTCACCTTGTCCGTAATCGTTAACTAACGATTTATGGTTGTTGGTTTCATATTGGATGTTTTATTCTATCATAAATCCAGACTAGCTCCACATCAGTCCTATTTAGTTCCAGTGTTGCTTCCGTCCATATGGTCCTAATGGATCTTGTTTGTTTTCGGTCGGCCCATTAACACAAAAGGCCACCCAAAACCTCTCACTTCCCAAGCACAACTCTTCTTCTCCAAACAATATCTGCTGCAGAAAAATATCTGCACTCTACAGTATGTCTTCCAATCCAAACCATTTGCATGACTTCACAAAGCCAAGATCACCACTACATCTCCTTATCAACCTCCTCTCTTCTCTAAGGCCAACAACAAAGTTCAATCAACATTATCTCCCTTACCCTTTTCACGCACCATCTCTTCAAGATTACAACTCCAGGTCGATGCCAAAAAGAACATCCTGGACTTGTGAATGGTTCAACTTTTAAAGCTCTCAGCCCAGCATATATGCTTTAAAATATCTCGCAACCAAAATATACCTCAAATCATCATAGAACAAAATAAAACTACCTTCTTCCATCAGATTTTTACACACGCAACAGTACAAACTTCGACACAAAACTTCACTGATCCTTTTCTTTTCCACCAATACAGACAAATGGCAATCACCACAACCACATTACAACCACTTTCTAACTGTAAACTCACCAGAAAAATCTGAGCTCTTTCCCAGACTTAGACATTCTGCCTCCCCTTGTACACAGAACCCGCAGCCCTATGTATTAACCAACCGCTGCTTCCTCGACAACTACAGACCCAGCTCGAGCTTCTCAAAACAACAGAGGCGTCGACCTACTGTTCTCCGGCTACAACAAAGATCGCGACCCAACATCCTTACTGCAACTCACTTCGAATAACCTATCTTTTCGGACCAGAGTTGTAAGACTCGACGTCTTCTTCTGCAAACCATTCGAACAGCAGATCCACGAACTACGGTGAAGACAGCGAACCCCATGACGTCGAGCTTCCCCAAGTTACTACAGTTTGAAGCGGATAAGATGAGGATTTCATAGATAGAAGATTTGAGATCTTAGGATTTTTATTTGATTTATTGTAACAACCCGAATTTTAAACAACGTGTTAAGACAAGAATCAAGGCAGAATTAAATTATAAAATCTGAATCAGGATGAACGGGTTGTGCCATTGCGTTCGTCTCGGAAAAATATGCGAAATAGAGTCCGAAATTTCGTAAATCGGAGTCCGTATGACCCAGTTAAGGCCCAACGAAGTTTCACGAAAATTCAAATCCGAAAATAGATTTGAAATTCAGCCCAAAAAGAGAGGCGGGAAAAATTCCCGCTAGACACTCAGGGTCGACACCCATGTCGACATGGGTGTCGACCCCTCCCTAGGGGGTCGACATGGGGGTCCACCCCTGGGTCGACCCCCCTGTAGAACCCCGACCTGGTGCACCTGCTTGTCATGTTGGCTCGGTTTTGGAGGCTTGTGACGATTTTGGATGGCTTAGATTCGATCTAGGGTTAATCCTATGGCCTAAAATGCTCCTAAACTCTATAAAAAGACCCTAACCCCCTAACCTAAATCACTCAAACTCTCTCATGCCACTAAGTGTTGCCCAAATGCCAAGTGATCATGGCCTCCATCTCCAACTCTAGGAGACTATGCATGCAAATCGGATCTGAATCGAAAGGTGCAAGCTTGCTACACCAAATTGAGGCTCGATCAACATTGCTACGGCGATTTCATGACGGTTCTTCATCAAAGGAGTCACCTTTCATCGTCAAGACGATTCACGCGCACCCTCTAAGCCTCGCTATGTAAGTTCTAGCTACTTCGAGATGTTAACGGTAGTTTAATCATGGCATGGAATAAAATGTGGTTAAACAAGAGTGCTATAACCTATGCGAGCCTAGTTTGCTCCTTTAACATGAACATAGGACTTTAGGTTGTGTTTTAGCGACTAAACCATGCTATTCATGTTGCATTGGACTTAGTTTGCCATGCAAGATTGGACATTTACTTGTGGTATGTTAGCATGCACACTTGAAACCACATTGACTCATGAAACATGTGCATAAATGTGACTTTGAGGCTATGCAAGTATATGAACCCGAAGCCCCTTATGATAATATGCAAGTTTACTCCTTTTTATGACATAAGTAACATGTGCATGTTTATCCCTTCATGATAGGTTTATGACATGAACACTTATGCAAGTTACCCTCTTTATGACATTGTGCATGCTTGTGGCCAACCCCTATATGATAGTATGCATGTACAAGGCCAATCCCTTGATGATACCATGCATGTTTGAAGCCAACCCCGTCGTGGCATCGTGCATGTTTTGGGGTCAATGTGTACCATAGTATTTATACTATGTTGACTCGCTTTCACTCAAGTGAAAACACGATTTTGGGGTAGTTAGACAAACGTGAACGTGACGCGAAAACTTGACTTGAATGTGGCACGAAAACTTGACATGGGGTTGCATGAAAATGTGACACTCTTGAAACACTTAAACATGAACATGACACGTACGAAAACATGGAACTTGGGGCTAGACACGTATGGGTTGTAAGTGTAATATGACACTAGACCAAACATAATAGTGGCCAACTCGAGATTGGGTTGAGTTTGTAGCATAAATCTACCCGGACCCGCCCGGCTTAACTAGTGGCTACAAACAATAGGACCCAATGTGAGTAGTTGGTCATATGACACTCAAAACCCGAGGTTAGACTAGGTTGTGGTGTAAATCTACCCGGACCCGCCCGGCTTAACTAGTAACCACAACAAAGTCTAATGTGAGAGGTTGGGGTGCATTAATCTAATTAATGCCACATGAAAAGGTTAAGTAATTTTGACTAATGACACTTAACCGATATGACACGAATGGGTAGGTTAAGTAGGACCGGGCTTGATTTCTTAATGACACTTAACCATTCTAATACGATTATTGGATGGGGTTAAGTAATTTACACCTAACTAATCTGACTTGGTAATTAGATGGGGTTAAGTAACCTACACTTAACTAATCTAAACACGGTAATTAGATGGGGTTAAGTAACCTACACTTAACTAATCTAAACACGGTAATTAGATGGGGTTGAGTAACCTACACTTAACTAATCTAAACACGGTAATTCGATGGGGTTAAGTTAAACACTTAACCAATCTAAACTTGGTAATTCAATGTGGTTAAGTAACCAATACTTAACCAACTTAACATGATGAGGTTAAGTAACTTATACTTAATCAATTATACATGTTGATTGGATGAGGTTAAGTAACCATACTTAACCAATCTAATATGAGAACTTGATAGGGTTAAGTCACAAGACCGTTTAAATATACTTAACCATTCTAATACGATTAGTGGATGGGGTTAAGTTAACCTATACTTAACCAATCCGACTCGATAATCCGATGAGGTTAAGATAATCTATGCTTAACCAATCTAACACGATAATCTGATAGGGTTAAGATAAACAAATACTTAACCAATTTGACCTGATGATTAAATAGGGTTAAGTCATGAGCTTCTTGGTATACTTAACCAACTTGTAGGGCTAGGTCTTGGACTTGAATACTTAGCCAAATCTTGACATGATTCATAGGCAAGTTAAGTCATGAACTTAAATGACAATACTTAACCCATTAGACAAAACCCTAGTTCAGGGGACTAGGTGGAAAACCGGGATTAACAAGGATAACGGGAAAGGAGACTAAGTGGTAAACCTTAGTTTAGGAAACTAAGTAATAATTCTTAGTCAAGAGATTTGGACCAATTCATAGATAGACGAGTAACCCGATACGGTAGGTCATCGCTTAAACACACGAGAAGGAGGAGCAAATTATCTGACTTGGATAAAGGCTCCAACGAACTGGGTGACGAAGCGGTAGCTTCAGGGGACATGAGGGTACCCTTGGTATTCCTCTGTGAGGTGGCAGGTGGTCCATGAAACCCGGCCTCACAGAGGTTAAGGTCTGCGGTAGAAGAGCTAAGAGTATGCCTTGGTTGCTATGCGAGCGACCTAAAGACTGGGATGGATTAGCGTGGAGTCGACGATACTTGATTTTGCCCTGGATAGCACGTCGCCGACTACCTACCATCTTTAGTCAATCGTGTACTAACGGAAAGGCAGAGAACTCCCAACAGACCATGTTCTTGCTATCGAGTCATGGGTAAGGTTGGCCCATAGGAAAGTGGGGCTATAGTGGGCTCGAGATGTAGTTCTCATACATGATTTTTCTTGGATTGCCTTTCAGTAGTTGAGGGAGGGGTCACGTGGGACCATAGCCACGGGTACAAAAACAGACCTTGATATCTGCATCAGTAGACGACTTAAAGCTCCCGACCGAGTTCCGTATTTCTTGATTTGCCCTGGCATGGAACTCGGATGGCACATTGAGGAACATGTGCGTCTAGACATGGAAAATGATTCACGATACACCACGTGGGATAAAAGTGGCGTGGTTGACGAGTGGCGTAATCCCTAGTGGTCCTAGGTGGATTGAACCCAAACCGAGACACGGAAATGTTCATTAGGTAGCATAATCCCTAGTAGTCCTAGGTGGCATAAATCCTAAGTGAACGCGCGATAGTTCATGGTAAGGAAACATAACTAGATCAAGGGTGGCAGTCCAAAATAACTTCGAGTATAAAATGGTACTACGTCGAGGTGGTATAAATTTACACGGGAAAGCCCGTACGGCCTACGGCAAAGGACTAAACTTATACATGGAAAGAAACATACGAGTTGGGAAAACCTACATATGCTATATATATTAGGTTGGCATGGACCGTAACATGATATTGGGCAAGGGACATTCATAGTTAACACATGACGCGGGTTGGGATACTAGTACGAGGGGTGCAGAGCAAATATACATGATAGATACCTTGGGATGGTATACTTGATAGAAACCTGACGATGTGATACCTTGACTTATCATGATACCTTAGTTTAGCTTGCTCCAGTAGTTCATCCAGTTATCTTGGTTTAGCTTATCTATCTTGTCGTCATCCTTATGTTTACTTTCAGTTTATGCATGTCATGTTACCTTTACCTGTTTTTATACTGGAAGTAGATAGGACTTACCAGTCCTTATGACTGACCCCGTTTTCTTTCGCCTCTTTGTCTTCCGTTTCCCCCCCTAGGTTTCAGGGAGGAAATGAGGTTGGTTAGTTCGGATCTCTTATGCTTGAAGGTCATCATGTATAGCTTGGTCTTCTTTTGGCTATGGCTGCTTCACCGCTTTATTTTGGGGAATAATTTATGGAAAGGTTTTATGCTTCTTTACTATTACAAGACAGGTTTTGATGTATTCTGATGTAAAAGGCTTTAGACCTTATTTATTAATGATATGAAAGTTGGTTTTACTTCCGCTGTTTTATATATGTTCTGTCTTGTAATATTTCTGTGCATGTTTACCTCGATAATGCTTCACCAAACCTAGTGCATTCCCTTTGTGAGTGACATTAGCGGAGGTGGGGTGTTACATTTGGTATCAGAGCAGAAGGTTACCAGACTGGGAAAAAGTTTTTAAAACCTTCTGAAAACTATTTGAAAAACCGTTTACAAAGAAGCATTTTTCAAGAAATTTTTTTAAAGGCTATTCCCCAAAGGCCATTAGCACTATCCTTTGTTTCCTTGATTGAATCTCTTTTCTTTTCTTTCCTCCATCTGTAGTCACAGTAGTTCTAACTGCGACTAATCCTGGTCTAGCTACGTAACTGTTTTCCATGCGATGGAGGAAGTTCTCGAGAGACCTGTTACTGAAGTTATAAGAAGGGATAATAGGAGCAAGGATGAAGGATACGGCCTTAAGAATAAGCAACTTGTTGGTATGGCTTGATCCACAAAGGAAGATAAAGACAAAATTCGCGAGAGGGCAATTGTATGCTCTCATTTCTAGTGTACCTAAGAGGAATGGTACCGTTTCTGTTAAAGGCTTAGCCTTTCTTTTCTATCATCCCGTCCAGACTTTGTTTTGATCATCGCATCATTTAAGTCTTCCTTGATAGTTATGTCTCTGCACCTTAGTACTAGCATGGTAGAAGATCCCACTTTTGTCCCAAAAATCTGGTTGGAGCGTCGGTCCACTTATTCATGACTTGTTTGGATTTGAGAACGTCTATGCCAAGTGTTGAGATCAGAAGCAATGCTTCTATTGTTGGGCTATGGATGGATTCTAGGGATAAAGTGGTCACCCAATAAGGGGTGCCATTCTCGGTTTTGGAAAGAGAGTAGTTAGACTCTCGACTCACCTTGGTGATACCCTCGAAGTCTCGTGTAACCTTTTGGGTTCTGTCGTGGTTAGTTACCTAGAATTTCGGGATGCAGTTGTTGGTAATCCGTTCGAATAGAATTCACCGCTAAGGCGGATGGTTCGTTTCGCTTATGCATGAGTTATGGGAATCACCCTAGTAAGTACTCTTGGCAACATGGATTGGCATCGATAAACGAGATCCAGAATTCCCTAGTGAATTTTGGAGAGCTTGCATGAGTAAGTGCATACGTTTGAGCCAAGTATACTAGGGAAAGGATAAGTGAAAGTGGAATAAGAGGCGACAATGAAATGAGTTCTAACTCATTTCTTGGAAATAGGAATCAAGGAGCTACGAAATCATGGAGTTAAAAAGATGGTCAAGGCACAGAGGAATTAAACTCAAGGAAACGCGTCTTAGAAGACGTAAGGCTAGACACACGCATCGTACCTATTTTTAAAGAGTGTATCCTTGATCCCTGGTTTTTCCTGTAGAGCTTGCTCGCATGTTATCTTTTGGTGAATATCCTCTCGGTCCTGTTCCTGTTGCAAACTCCGTAGGGAGTTTACCTTGTTTATCTCCTCGATCCTATTGTGAGAACCTTAGGTAGAATCCTATGGATGTAAACATGTGTTTGAAACATGTTATGATTGATATGGTTGCAAATGGTTGCTCGTGGATGCGCGAATACACATTAGATACTAGATCGACGCACTCACATTTCATATTGCATATGCACGAGTATTTATACCTGTTTATGGATGAAATTGAATGTGTTATGATGTGGATGTTGCATATGAATGAATGGTTTTGCACACATATAGTGTTTATATGACTAGGACTATTTGCATACATGTTGGATTCATGGAACTAAACATAATTTGCAATAGAAGATCATTCAGGCCTGATCATTAGCATTAGCTAAGGAACATATACACACACTTTCTTGCATGTGTTCATAAAGCATTAGAAGCCTTTTAAGGACCATGGTTGCTTGTGGATGATGTTTTGAGTAGATGGATGATGGATGGTAGGATACGTTCTTCCTAACTTGGAGATTTCGGGGACGAAATCCTTAAAGGAGGGGAGAATGTAACAACCCGAATTTTAAACAACGTGTTAAGACAAGAATCAAGGCAGAATTAAATTATAAAATCTGAATCAGGATAAATGGGTTGCTCCATTGCGTTCGTCTCGGAAAAATACGCGAATTAGAGTCCGAAATTTCGTAAATCGGAGTCCGTATGACCCAGCTAAGGCCCAACGAAGTTTCACGAAAATTCAAAACCGAAAACAGATTCGAAATTCAGCCCAAAAAGAGAGGCAGGAAAAATTCCCGCCAGACACTCAGGGTCGACACCCATGTCGACATGGGTGTCGACCCCTCCCTAGGGGCTCGACATGGGGGTCGACCCCCCCTGTAGAACCCCGACCTGGTGCACCTGCTTGTCATGTTGGCTCGGTTTTGGAGGCTTGTGAAGATTTTGGATGGCTTGGATTCGATCTAGGGTTAATCCTATGGCCTAAAATGCTCCTAAACTCTATTAAAAGTCCCTAACCCCCTAGCCTAAATCACTCAAACTCTCTCATGCCACGAAGTGCTGCCCAAATGCCAAGTGATCATGGCCTCCATCTCCAACTCCAAGAGACTATGCATGCAAATCGGATCCGAATCGAAAGGTGCAAGCTTGCTACATCAAATCGAGGCTCGATCAACATTGCTACGGCAATTTCATGACGGTTCTTCATCAAAGGAGTCATCCTTCATCGTCAAGACGATTCATGCGCACCCTCTAAGCCTCGCTATGTAAGTTCTAGCTACTTCGAGATGTTAACGGTAGTTTAATCATGGCATGGAATAAAATGTGGTTAAACATGAGTGCTATAACCTATGCGAGCCTAGTTTGCTCCTTTAACATGAACATAGGACTTTAGGTTGTGTTTTAGCGACTAAACCGTGCTATTCATGTTGCATTGGACTTAGTTTGCCATGTAAGATTGGACCTTTACTTGTGGTATGTTAGCATGCACACTTGAAACCACTTTGACTCATGAAACATGTGCATAAATGTGACTTTGAGGCTATGCAATTATATGAACCCGAAGTCCCTTATGATAATATGCAAGTTTACCCCTTTTTATGACATAAGTAACATGTGCATGTTTATCCCTTCATGATAGGTTTATGACATGAACACTTATGCAAGTTACCCTCTTTATGACATTGTGCATGCTTGTGGCCAACCCCTATATGATAGTATGCATGTACAAGGCCAATCCCTTGATGATACCATGCATGTTTGAAGCCAACCCCATCGTGGCATCGTGCATATTTTGGGGTCAATGTGTACCATAGTATTTATACTATGTTGACTCGCTTTCACTCAAGTGAAAACATGATTTTGGGGTAGTTAGACAAACGTGAACGTGACGCGAAAACTTGACTTGAATGTGGCACGAAAACTTGACATGGGGTTGCATGAAAATGTGACACTCTTGAAACACTTAAACATGAACATGACACGTACGAAAACATGGAACTTGGGGCTAGACACGTATGGGTTGTAAGTGTAATATGACACTAGACCAAACATGAAAGTGGCCAACTCGAGATTGGGTTGAGTTTGTAGCATAAATCTACCCGGACCCGCCCGGCTTAACTAGTGGCTACAAACAATAGGACCCAATGTGAGTAGTTGGTCATATGACACTCAAAACCCGAGGTTAGACTAGGTTGTGGTGTAAATCTACCCGGACCCGCCCGACTTAACTAGTAACCACAACAAAGTCTAATGTGAGAGGTTGGGGTGCATTAATCTAATTAATGCCACATGAAAAGGTTAAGTAATTTTGACTAATGACACTTAACCGATATGACACGAATGGGTAGGTTAAGTAGGACCGGGCTTGATTTCTTAATGACACTTAACCATTCTAATACGATTATTGGATGGGGTTAAGTAATTTACACCTAACTAATCTGACTTGTTAATTAGATGGGGTTAAGTAACCTACACTTAACTAATCTAAACACGGTAATTAGATGGGGTTAAGTAACCTACACTTAACTAATCTAAACACGGTAATTAGATGGGGTTGATTAACCTACACTTAACTAATCTAAACACGGTAATTCGATGGGGTTAAGTTAAACACTTAACCAATCTAAACTTGGTAATTCAATGTGGTCAAGTAACCATTACTTAACCAACTTAACATGATGAGGTTAAGTAACTTATACTTAATCAATTATACATGATGATTGGATGAGGTTAAGCAACCATACTTAACCAATCTAATATGAGAACTTGATAGGGTTAAGTCACAAGACCGTTTAAATATACTTAACCATCCTAATACGATTAGTGGATGGGGTTAAGTTAACCTATACTTAACCAATCCGACTCGATAATCCGATGAGTTTAAGATAATCTATGCTTAACCAATCTAACACGATAATCTGATAGGGTTAAGATAAACAAATACTTAACCAATTTGACCTGATGATTGAATAGGGTTAAGTCATGAGCTTCTTGGTATACTTAACCAACTCGTAGGGCTAGGTCTTGGACTTGAATACTTAGCCAAATCTTGACAAGATTCGTAGGCAAGTTAAGTCATGAACTTAAATGACAATACTTAACCCATTAGACAAAACCCTAGTTCAGGGGACTAGGTGGAAAACCGGGATTAACAAGGATAATGGGAAAGGAGACTAAGTGGTAAACCATAGTTTAGGAAACTAAGTAATAATTCTTATTCAAGAGATTTGGACCGGTTCACAGATAGACGAGTAACCCGATACGGTAGGTCATCGCTTAAACACACGAGAAGGAGGAGCAAATTATCCGACTTGGATAAAGGCTCCAACGAACTGGGTGACGAAGCGGTAGCTTCGGGGGACGTGAGGTTACCCTTGGTATCCCTCTGTGAGGTGGCAGGTGGTCCATGAAACCCGACCTCACAGAGGTTAAGGTCTGTGATAGAAGAGCCACGAGTATGCCTTGGTTGCTATGCGAGCGACCTAAAGACTGGGATGGATTAGCGTGGAGTCGACGATACTTGATTTTTCACTGGATAGCACGTCGCCGACTACCTACCATCTTTAGTCAATCGTGTACGAACGGAAAGGCACCCAACAGACCATGTTCTTGCTATCGAGTCATGGGTGAGGTTGGCCCATAGGAAAGTGGGGCTATAGTGGGGCCGAGATGTAGTTCTCATACATGATTTTTCTTGGATTGCCTTTTAGTAGTTGAGGGAGGGGTCCCGTGGGACCATAGCCACGGGTACAAAAACAGACCTTGATATCTGCATCAACAGACGACTTAAAGCTCCCGACAGAGTTCCGTAATTCTTGATTTGCCCTGGCATGGAACTCGGATGGCACATTGAGGAACATGTGCGTCTAGACATGGAAAACGATTCACGATACAAACGTGGGATAAAAGGGGCATGGTTGAAGGGTGGCGTAATCCCTTGTGGTCCTAGGTGGCTTGGACCCAAACCGAGACACGGAAATGTTCATTAGGTAGCATAATCCCTAGTGGTCCTAGGTGGCATAAATCCTAAGTGAACGCGCGATAGTTCATGGTAAGGAAACATAACTAGATCTAGGGTGGCAGTCCAAAATAACTTCAAGGATAAAATGGTACTACGTCGAGGTGGTATAGATTTACACGGGAAAGCCCGTACGGCCTACGGCAAAGGACTGAACTTATACATGGAAAGAAACATACGAGTTGGGAAAACCTACATATGCTATATATATTAGGTTGGCATGGACCATAACATGACATTGGGCAAGGGACATTCATAGTTAACACATGACGCGGGTTGGGATACTAGTGCGAGGGGTGCAGAGCAAATATACATGTTAGATACCTTGGAATGGTATACTTGATAGAAACCTGACGATGTGATACCTTGACTTATCATGATACCTTAGTTTAGCTTGCTCCAGTAGTTCATCCAGTTATCTTGGTTTAGCTTATCTATCTTGTCGTCATCCTTAAGTTTACTTTCAGTTTATGCATGTCATGTTACCTTTACCTATTTTTATACTGGAAGTAGATAGGACTTACCTGTCTTTATGACTGACCCCGATTTCTTTCGCCTCTTTGTCTTCCGTTTCCCCCCCAGGTTTCAGGGAGGAAATGAGATTGGTTAGTTCGGACCTCTTATGCTTGAAGGTCATCATGTATAGCTTGGTCTTCTTTTGGCTATGGCTGCTTCAGTGCTTTATTTTGGGGAATAATTTATGAAAAGGTTTTATGCTTCTTTACTATTGCAAGACAGGTTTTGTTGTATTCTGATGTAAAAGGCTTTAGACCTTATTTATTAATGATATGAAAGTTGGGTTTACTTCCGCTGTTTTATATATGTTCTGTCTTGTAATATTTCTGTGCATGTTTACCTCGATAATGCTTCACCAAACCTATTGCATTCCCTTTGTGTGTGACATTAGCGGAGGTGGGGTGTTACATTTATTAAAGTTTTGATTTTTCATTTGGGATAAAAGAAGCTGATGGCGGAGAAAATGAGGAGCGTGGACTTCTCCTTAGGTTTAGGGAGGTGTGTTGAGGGTATTTATAGCATATAGGATTTTAGATATTTTGGTTAGTTATTTTATTATTATCCTTTTATATCCGTTCTTGCTTCCTAAAAATCCATGTGACCACACACGACACCCAAAAATCACCAAACTGGACATGTAGCTAGAGTTCGACATTATGGTCCCAACGAAACTGGTTTCGTCGAATTCCTACTCCGTTTGCAAACACAGCGTATTTTTAAAGCTCTGGATGACCCATTTAACTATATAAATATATTTAAATAAAATTAAAATAAATATAAATAAATTTATATTATCATATATATATTCATAGTGGAATACCATACAACTCCAGAATAATCCTGTATGGATTTCTAACTCGATATTTGCTTCTGGGTCAACCCGATATTCGATTTATATTGAATTTCCTTTTTAAAATATAAATAATTCCTTTATAAATTATAAAGGAATTCCACAGCGACTTTTCTAAAATTGATTTGGACATAAATCAAAATCTACACGACAAAATCTCGATTTTTCTCTTCCCTTAAAATGATATACTTCACCAGCTCCACACGTTTCTTGTTTCACAGAAATCCGTCTTAAAACGAATCCTGTACATTCAGTTGAAGTTCAAATCGCCAATTTACGAACTACAGCGCCATTTCAAGCTCGATTTTAATTATATTATAATTATACATTCAAACTGACGTCGACTGAATATATTCGTCAATATAATTCAACTTTAAGCTGAATTAAATCTTAGGCATGACCCAGTTCATAGAATATTATGATTTCCAATATTTTTGATTATTTCTGAATTAAATATATTATTCTATTATTTAAATTAATTAAATAATCACTTATTTAATTAAACCACCATTTAATTCACTATATCACTATTTATATAATTAAATAAATTAATTATACCCCTGGAAAATGCAGGTCATTACATTTCATTTCATACTCAATTTCATATACACTGTTTCCTCACTGCAATATTCAGTTATACAGTCACTTATTTCTATACAATGTTGTTACTCTACAGTACACTCGGTTCTTTTCACTCAAGCTTGTACAAATATATACATTTTCACTCATACACACTTGTCTTTTACAAGCTTTACGGCCAGTCTAGTCTTCTTCTTACCTATCACAGAAACACTGAAACACCCCACGTCCGTTAATATCACTCATTAAGGGAATGCATTAAGTTTCGTGAAGCACTATAGGTAAATAGACATAGAATAATTACAAGACAGATATAAATAAGGCAGCAGTGGAAAATTTAAACTTTTATTTCAACCATAAGTCATAATATAGTGGTCAACAATTTCATAAGTCACAAAAACCGTTACAATAAAAATACTTCTGTCTTGGACCATCAGAGTACATAAGTAAATAAAAAGCATCATTCCCCCAATAAAAAGAGTTAAGCCATAGTAGAGACAAGAACTTGACCCATACTTCAGAAGTAGCTCCTAGCAAGATGGTATTTGATTCCTGATTAATACTGAGTGTTTCCTCCCTGAGAACCTGGAAGGAGGGGATTGAAGAAAGAAGGAGAAACAACAGGGTCAGACATAAAGTCTGGCGAGTCTAGTTTCTTTTATCCAGTAGATAATTAAAAGCAACATGATAGGCATATAAAGTGGATAAGAGGGAGATCACTACATAAATAGCAGGTGCGACAAGGTAAGCAAGTTAAGGTGTATGTGCCTCACTAATGATTACTCTGCATTATTACTAGTATAACTGAAATGAGATGATCCCTTCCGCTATAAGCAGGTAAGCTTAAATCATACTTCCAAGTATACCCTAACCACACCCTTGTGGGTGGGTCAACCCCTAGGTCGACAACCCTCTAGGGGGATCGACCCCCTAGAGCGGGAATTTTGCTGCTTAGAGAATTTTTTCGAATTTGAATACTTTGGATAGGGTTCTGACTCATCTATAACTCACCTCTGACTCATGCGTATATATAAAATATTTCTGTGCATATACAAACTTAATATTCTAATAACTTCTTCATGCGGTGTCCGTTTTACGCAAACCAAATGTCTATCTTGATCAGAATTTCGAGACGGACGCAATGGTGCAGTCCGTTTTCTTTAATTCTTAACATTAAATTAATTATTATTTAATTTATTCTCTTTAATGTCGTGAAAAATTCGGGGTGTTACATTCTCCCCTACTAAAATAATTTTGTCCCCGAAATCTCTATGTTGAGAAGAGTGCATATCCTAACATCCATCTTCCATCCACTCATCCACCAATCACTGCCATCCATTGTCCTTAAAGATTTCTAATGCTAATATGAATATATGCAAAGGTGTGTGTATATGTGCCAACACTAATGCGAAGATCAAGCGGTCTACTGATTCAGTTGACCTCCTTAATGCAATGTATGTTAGTGCCATGAGTCCAATATTCATACAAATAAACCTATTGTATCATGTAAGTTCTATATGTGTGCACACCCATTGATCCATATGCGACAACCATATGCTAGTTCATCCATTTTCATCCATAAAAGAAAAGAAAATGCACATACATCCATATACAATATGAAAGTGATTGAGCCGATCTTAGTGCATAATGTGTGTGTATATGCGTCCACAGGCAACCACTAGCAAACACTTGCGTCCACTTACATCCATCAAACATACCATGTTTCAAACACATGTTTACATCCATAGGATTCCTATCTAAAGGTCGAAAATACTGTGGATATGATATATTCTATTGACAGAAATAGGTATTGATAAAACTTAGGAAAGGAGTTAAGAACATACCCTTGAAAAGAAAAGGGCACGAAGCACGAATCTTGTCTTCGGTCTCCTAAGTCGCATCTTCTGGGTTATCTCCCCATTGAACCTTTAGCAACCTGATTTCCTAATTGCTTAGCTTCTTAACCTCTGACCCAAGAATACGGGTGTGGGCTCGTCTGATTGTCGCCTCCTGTTCCACTTCGACTTCTTCCAACATTGTAACACCCCGAAAATTCTATAACTGTGAAATTCATGAATTAAAGTATAATCAAATTCAAATCAAATAACTAAGGGAAACGGGATACGCCATTGCGTTCGTCTCGGAAAAATACGCGAAATAGAGTCCGAGTTTTCGAAAAACGGAGTCCGTATGATGAAGATATGGCCTTCGGAAGTTTTTGAATTAAATAATTAAATATTCCGAAGTGGGGCCCATTGGGCCAGGGTGGAAGAACACCCGCCTGGGCCACCCAGGTCGACCTGGGCTACCCATGTCGACAGGGCTGTCGACAGCCCTGTCGACAGGGGTATCGACCTGGTCGAGCCCAGTCAACCTGGCTGGCCAGGTCGGTGTGTGGTCGAATTTCTGTGGTCTGCTTTGTCATTAGGGCTAGGTGGCGGGTTTTTATTGGTCTCTCTTCCTAATGAATGGCTACGATCTATCCAAGCAACATCAAGGGTCCTAATCAATTCCTAACCTCTATATAAACAACCCTAGACTAAACCCTAATCTATTCATTCAAATTAAGAACATAGCCGCCATGTTGCTGAGGAACGACTAAGAGTAGCCGCCAACTAGAGAGAGGATTAGGAAGAAAGTTCTAAAGCCTAAAGCAATTCAAGCAACCTAAAGCCAATCAATTCAACAAAGGAATCATATCTCTTAATTTGAGAATTCGCCGCAACCATTGTAAGTAGAGTATTACTTTGGT
The DNA here is from genome assembly GCA_030737875.1 of Allium sativum. Taxonomy (NCBI): domain Eukaryota; kingdom Viridiplantae; phylum Streptophyta; class Magnoliopsida; order Asparagales; family Amaryllidaceae; genus Allium; species Allium sativum. The sequence continues at coordinate 296,359,486 of CM060912.1, forward strand.
ATGAATAAACAATTGTATTGATTTGTATGCTTGAATTGTGGCAGTAAAAGTAATTCATACTTATGCGTTCTTATCAATTTGTATACGTTTGGATATTCTTGAATTATGTTATTCATGTTATAAAGAACTACATGCGGTAGTTCTATGCAAGTATACGTTTGGAATATTGCGCAAATTATATAATCTATGTTGAAGCTACATGTATGTAGTTGATTGAAATTCATGCGAGTTTGGGGCTTTGTTATTATGCCATCATGATGTATATTTTTGTGCATAAATCATTTTGCAAGTAATTGAAACAAGTTTGGTTGTTATAGTTCATATGAAACTATGTTGGAATTTTGACACCATAATCCATGTATTAAGTCATGCTTTTGCAAAACTTATGAATATGGCTAGGCTATGAATGATATTTGGCATAATTGAAATCTATGATTAAGTCTATCTTGTTTAAAAGAATTATATGATGACATATGTGAGACATGGCTAGGTTAGACTCAAAAATCCCTTTTTGCAAGTTTAAAGCAAACACCATGATTAGAAGTATTTATGCCATGCTTATGTTTGACATTATGCCATGTTTATGCTAGAAGTATTTATGCCATGCTTATGTTTGACATTATGCCATGTTTATGCTAGAAGTATTTATGCCATGCTTATGTTTGACATTATGCCATGTTCATGCTAGAAGTATTTATGCCATGCTTATGTTTGACATTATGCCATGTTCATGCTAGAAGTATTTATGCCATGCTTATGTTTGACACTATGCCATGTTTATGCTAGAAGTATTTATGCCATGCTTATGTTTGACATTATGCTATGCTTATGCTAGGAATATTTATGACATGCTTATGTTTGACATTATGCCTAAATAAGAATATAGGTTCATGTTGTAGTTAAACCTATGCAAGTTCACATGCTTTGATTCATGTCACCTATGTTACCACTATGCAAGTACACCAATTTCTATTATGTATTTCCAACGTCATATGCAAGTTCATGCGCTCACTTTCCCCTCTTTGTGTATACGCCATAAGCCTCCCCTTTTCGCATGGCTAAATTGGGCTTTAAAAGGCTAAGCCCAATATATATGAACGGACGTGTAAAACGGGGGAAAATAACGTTGGGTTAAAAATTAATTAATGAATGAAAATATAAAATAGAAGGGCCCAAATTCAAGTATGGGTTAGGCCCGTGATTGGTGTAACCTTTACACCATTAATTTAATAATGGGCCGCAAATATTTACATATAAATAAAGAAGAATGACAAGATATGTAAATGTAGAAAACACGATGTGTTTAACCCGAGGTTGGATTGAGTTGTGATGTAAACCTGCCCGGAACCGCCCGGCTGTCCAGTAGTCACAACAATACCTATCCAATGTGGGAGGTTAAACATGGAGCCCAGCAAGGACCCGAGGTTAGACTGAGTTGTGGCGTAAGACTGCCCGGAACCAACCGGCAACAGGCAGCCACAACAATACCTGTCTAATGTGAGAGGTCCGGGCCTTAATAAGACAATTAAGGCTGAGTCAGGATTGTTAGGATTAAGTGGACTAAAGACTTAATCAAAATGGAACATGCTAAACTAAACGGACTGGTGGGGGTTAGGTTAGAAACACTTAACCAACTTAGCATGTTGGCTAGAGATAGAAAACCTAGTAACGGGGGACCCTTTTCAGCAGTAACCATAAAAGGTGTATCAGGATACCCTGAAACTAGGCAGGGTGGGGCACGATTACTGGGCTGATTGTAAGAGGTCAAAGCGACGGCGGTGGTGTAGCAGTGTAGGTTCTAACGGAGTGCGGGCGTGCACACACTCCGGCGCAGAAAAATAAGGCACTGGACACCAGTAGCATACCTGTGCACTCTAAGGTTGTGTCGGGTTGCCACTATGGGACTTGATACACCCCATGGTGGGACCAGCATAGGTAACTACAGACATCGGGGGCCGTAAGACACATGTAACTATGCGAGTAGGAGCCGATCATCATAGAATGGATCACATCACCCTGATTATGGGGTGCCAATTGGAAACTAGTTTATACGGGTTCAGAGATTAACATGGGGTACGATAGTATATTCGACCCTAGACAACTTAACCAAGTTATAGTGTTTGCCCACTTCTTGTTATTACTTATCATACCTAGTTCTTTATTCATAGACAAAATAGTACTAGACTTACTCAGGCTTTATGTCTGACTCTACTTTTCTTTCGTCTTCTTTCTTCCGTTTCCCCCCCCCCCCCCAGGTCCTCAGGGAGGGAACACAGCAGCTTGACCAACCTCAACATCCAGCTTGAAGAAGAGAAATGTATTGCTTGGACTTTCCTGTTTTGAACTATGGCTTTGGACAATCCACTATGGGGACTTTTTGGCAGTTTATCTATGTTTTATTTATGCTTCTTTAAATCATGTACTCAAGACAGATTATGAAAGTGTTATGCTATGTTTTTGGAAAGGATGTTGTTGTAACACGTATTTGACTTTATGAAATAAAAGTTTGTTGTTCTTCCGCTGTTTACAAATATGTGTTCTTATATCTGTCTTGTATATCTGTGACTTGTACTTATAAACCTCCACCAAAATTAGGGCATTCCCTTTGAGAGTGACCCTAACGGAGGTGGGGTGTTTCACTTGGTATCAGAGCATAGGTTTACCAGATAAGATAAAAAGTTTTGAAAAATTATTTTCAAAAAGGAAATTTAAAGAAGCATTTTTAAAAGAAAAATGTTATTTTATTTTAAAAAAAGCAAAGTCCACTCACCAAAGCCATAGGTACTATCTCTTATCCTTCGTTTTGAATCTATCCTTTTTGTTTCAGCATGTCCCAAGAACTTAACTTGCCTGAAGGGGTGCCAATACCTGGTTGGTTTAGACGGTTCTTAGAAGCAAGGGCCACTCAGCCAGGTCCTACCGTTCCTCCTCCCCCAGCTGAAGGAAATCATCCAGCTGCAGCAGCACCTTTTCCTCCACCTCCTCCTCAGGGAAACACTTTCGCTAAGATATGTAAAGATTTTAAAGCTATGGGAGGAAGGGATTTCCATGGAACTGAGTCCTTCGTAGCAGCTAGGAATTGGCTGAAAGAAACAGAGGACCTATTCATCATCTTTGAGGTAGAAGATAGACAAAAAGTACAATTGGCAGTATGGCTATTGAAGGGCGAGGCTTCCTACTGGTGGGAAGTCACTAATGCTGAAAGACCAGTGGAGACATGGGAGGACTTTAGGGCAAGGTTTGAGACCAAATTTCTCTCAGATGCGGAAAGAAGTTTGCAGTTGGAAAAATTCTTATTTCTTAAGCAAGGAGACAAGACTGTCAGAGAGTATGTGAATCAGTTCGATGAGCTGGCTAGGTTTGGACTTGACCTAGTCAACACCCCGCACAAGAAGGCTCTCCGTTTCGTCAAAGGGTTGAATGAGCCATTACACAGTTTGGCCATGACCCATATACCCTTGGGGGCCACGTATGAAAGATTGGTGCAAATGGCATTGCTGAATGAGGAGGATAAGAGCAAGAAGGAGACAAAGGCAGAAAGCTCTCAAGGGAAGAAAGAGGGTTTGCAGCCTAAGAAGGCAGACTTTAAGAAGGGCGGGGAAGGCAACAAAGAGAAGAGGACGTGTAATTTCTGTGGCAAAGTGGGGCACTTAGTAAAGGACTGCCGGAAAAAGAAGGCCAAGGAGAATGGTGGGTGCTTTTCTTGCGGTGAGACGGGCCATAGGGCTAAGGACTGCCCAAAGAAACGAGGACTGGGGCAGGGGGCTGGATCCACCCCAGGGGCACAGGTTCATGTGCTGGAAGCACCACCTCTGCAACAGCGAGGTACAAACACTTCTGTAGAAAGTGTAGTTTATCTTTGTGATCACCCCGTTCGCACTTTATTTGATTCCGGCGCATCACACTCCTTTATCTCGTCTGCTTTAGTAGAATCTCTGCACCTAAAAACTAGTATGGTAGAGGACCCCTTAATTGTTTCAAACCCAATTGGGGGCCCAGCTCATTTGTCTATGATCTGTGTGGGATTGAAAATCTCTATTCTAAGCGTAGAATTTCAATGTAGTGCCTTTGTTTTGGGCTTTTCGGGTTATGGTTTGATTTTGGGTATGGATTGGCTATCCAGTAATGGGGCCATCCTTGATTGTGAGAAAAGGGTTGTTAGGCTCCTAACCCAGCTCGGTAATACTTTGGAAATTTCTTATAATCCCTCGTATGCGGTCATGCTTAGTTATCTTGAATCGCTAGATGCCTCTGTTGAAAACTTGCAATCAGTTAGAGTGGTCCGGGAATATCCGGATGTCTTCGAAGAGGTGAAGGGCTTGCCTCTGAAGCGGGAAATAGACTTCCGCATATATCTTGTAGATAATGCAAAGCCAGTTGCATTGCCCGTTAGACATATGGCTCCACGAGAAAGGAAAGAGCTCAGTAAACAGATTAAAGAGCTTCTGGAAAAGGGGTTCATTAGGAGGGGCATTTCAGAATAGGGTGCTCCAGTAGTGTTCGCCACTAAGGCTGAAGGTTCATTTCCCTGATGCATGAGTTGTAAAGAATCACCTTAGTAAGTACATTTGGCAACATAGTTGACATTTGTTTATTTTCAAGAGATAATTCATCTATGTGGAATACCTTCTAGTAAGTGAACAAGATCCAAGATTCACTAATGAATTTTGGAGAGCTTGCATGGAACCATGAGTACGCAGTTAGGCTTGAGCCAAGTATACTAGAAGGAGAATAAGTGAAAGAGGAACGAGAAATAGGTTCCAACTCATATTTTGGAAACAAGAATTAAGAAGCTACGAAATTGTGAAGTTAAAAACGGACAAAGCATAATGGAGTTAAGCTCAGGAAATGCGACTTAGAAGATTGAAGACTAGATTCGTACAAAATATCTCTTCTTAAGAGTTTATCCTCTCGGTCCCATTCTCAATCCAATTTCCGTTGCAAACCCCATAGGGAGTATGACTCGCCTGTTAGTAACACATGTTGGGGCTCGAGGGTGTTCATTAGTTTGACTAAAGTTTTTGGGTTTTATAGGATACAGATTGGTCTTAGGAAGGGACTCCCTTGTGACCTAAAAGGAGTCCATCATGCTTAGTTGCCTAGAATCATATATGGTGGTTGGGTTGAGTAATTCTTTGGGTGTCAGTCTGATGTTGATTTCGGTCTTCGGGGCTGATGCTTAGAGAGTTCTTCTCCTAATCAATATATATGTGGCATAGGTTTTCAGTCTTGACATGGCCTAATAGGCACAAAGTTTTTACTTGCTTCATTCGATTATACCTTTAGATAGGAACAATTGGGAAAATGGCCTATAGATTAGAGCTACCCGAGAAGTTGGCTGGAGTCCACAACGTCTTTCACGTTTCACATCTCCGAAAATGTCTACATGAGTCTGCTGAAGTGGTAGAGCCAAATATCCTCGAAGAGGCTGAAGTGGAACGCGAAGCAACCATAAGAAGAGTTCCAACCCGCATCTTAGGAACAGAAGTGAAGAAGCTACGCAACCGCGAAGTCAAGCTCGTCAAAGTCCAGTGGAGCGACGCCGAGGGAGACGCGACTTGCGAGACTGAAGCTAAAATCCGTACAGCCTACCCTTTTCTGTTCGAGGGTACATCCTTGATCTTTCATTTTCCTTAAGTTGCGCTTTTATCTATCTTTTTAGGCATATTTCCTCGACCGTATCTTTTAGGTAGAAACTCTTTGGATGGAAACATGTAATTGAAACATGTTATGTATGAATGGTTGCAAGTGGTTGCAAGTGATTGCTAGTGGTTGCTCGTGGTTGCATATACACACACAATCTAGGTTTTAGATCGGCTCAGTCACTTCATATTGCATATGCATATATGTTTGCCTTCGTATGTGATTGAACTTTAATGTATTGTCATGTGGATGCTGCATTTGTATTGAATGATTGTGCACTCATGTAGAATCAAGAATAGGGAAATTTGCATACATAATGGATTCATGGCACTTACATAATTCGCATTAAGGAGGTCAACTGAATCAGTAGACCGCCTGATTTTGCATTAGATAAGTACATGTACACCCACACTTTGCATATAATCATGAAGCATTAGAAGTCTTTTAAGGACAATGGATGCTCGTGTTTGATGGATGAGTAGATGGATGATTGGATGTTAGGATATACATTCCTCCTAACTTGAAGATTTCGGGGACGAAATCCTTTTAAGTGGGGGAGAATGTAACACCCCGAAAATTCTATAACTGTGAAATTCATGAATTAAAGTATAATCAAATTCAAATCAAAGAACTAAGGGAAACGGGATACGCCATTGCGTTCGTCTCGGAAAAATACGCGAAATAGAGTCCGAGTTTTCGAAAAACGGAGTCCGTATGATGAAGATATGGCCTTCGGAAGTTTTTGAATTAAATAATTAAATATTCCGAAGTGGGGCCCATTGGGCCAGGGTGGAAGAACACCCGCCTGGGCCACCCAGGTCGACCTGGGCTACCCATGTCGACAGGGCTGTCGACAGCCCTGTCGACAGGGGTATCGACCTGGTCGAGCCCAGTCAACCTGGCTGGCCAGGTCGGTGTGTGGTCGAATTTCTGTGGTCTGCTTTGTCATTAGGGCTAGGTGGCGGGTTTTTATTGGTCTCTCTTCCTAATGAATGGCTACGATCTATCCAAGCAACATCAAGGGTCCTAATCAATTCCTAACCTCTATATAAACAACCCTAGACTAAACCCTAATCTATTCATTCAAATTAAGAACATAGCCGCCATGTTGCTGAGGAACGACTAAGAGTAGCCGCCAACTAGAGAGAGGATTAGGAAGAAAGTTCTAAAGCCTAAAGCAATTCAAGCAACCTAAAGCCAATCAATTCAACAAAGGAATCATATCTCTTAATTTGAGAATTCGCCGCAACCATTGTAAGTAGAGTATTACTTTGGTATGAATAAACAATTGTATTGATTTGTATGCTTGAATTGTGGCAGTAAAAGTAATTCATACTTATGCGTTCTTATCAATTTGTATACGTTTGGATATTCTTGAATTATGTTATTCATGTTATAAAGAACTACATGCGGTAGTTCTATGCAAGTATACGTTTGGAATATTGCGCAAATTATATAATCTATGTTGAAGCTACATGTATGTAGTTAATTGAAATTCATGCGAGTTTGGGGCTTTGTTATTATGCCATCATGATGTATATTTTTGTGCATAAATCATTTTGCAAGTAATTGAAACAAGTTTGGTTGTTATAGTTCATATGAAACTATGTTGGAATTTTGACACCATAATCCATGTATTAAGTCATGCTTTTGCAAAACTTATGAATATGGCTAGGCTATGAATGATATTTGGCATAATTGAAATCTATGATTAAGTCTATCTTGTTTAAAAGAATTATATGATGACATATGTGAGACATGGCTAGGTTAGACTCAAAAATCCCTTTTTGCAAGTTTAAAGCAAACACCATGATTAGAAGTATTTATGCCATGCTTATGTTTGACATTATGCCATGTTTACGCTAGAAGTATTTATGCCATGCTTATGTTTGACATTATGCCATGTTTATGCTAGAAGTATTTATGCCATGCTTATGTTTGACATTATGCCATGTTCATGCTAGAAGTATTTATGCCATGCTTATGTTTGACATTATGCCATGTTCATGCTAGAAGTATTTATGCCATGCTTATGTTTGACATTATGCCATGTTTATGCTAGAAGTATTTATGCCATGCTTATGTTTGACATTATGCTATGCTTATGCTAGGAATATTTATGACATGCTTATGTTTGACATTATGCCTAAATAAGAATATAGGTTCATGTTGTAGTTAAACCTATGCAAGTTCACATGCTTTGATTCATGTCACCTATGTTACCACTATGCAAGTACACCAATTTCTATTATGTATTTCCAACGTCATATGCAAGTTCATGCGCTCACTTTCCCCTCTTTGTGTATACGCCATAAGCCTCCCCTTTTCGCATGGCTAAATTGGGCTTTAAAAGGCTAAGCCCAATATATATGAACGGACGTGTAAAACGGGGGAAAATAACGTTGGGTTAAAAATTAATTAATGAATGAAAATATAAAATAGAAGGGCCCAAATTCAAGTATGGGTTGGGCCCGTGATTGGTGTTACCTTTACACCATTAATTTAATAATGGGCCGCAAATATTTACATATAAATAAAGAAGAATGACAAGATATGTAAATGTAGAAAACACGATGTGTTTAACCCGAGGTTGGATTGAGTTGTGATGTAAACCTGCCCGGAACCGCCCGGCTGTCCAGTAGTCACAACAATACCTATCCAATGTGGGAGGTTAAACATGGAGCCCAGCAAGGACCCGAGGTTAGACTGAGTTGTGGCGTAAGACTGCCCGGAACCAACCGGCAACAGGCAGCCACAACAATACCTGTCTAATGTGAGAGGTCCGGGCCTTAATAAGACAATTAAGGCTGAGTCAGGATTGTTAGGATTAAGTGGACTAAAGACTTAATCAAAATGGAACATGCTAAACTAAATGGACTGGTGGGGGTTAGGTTAGAAACACTTAACCAACTTAGCATGTTGGCTAGAGATAGAAAACCTAGTAACGGGGGACCCTTTTCAGCAGTAACCCTAAAAGGTGTATCAGGATACCCTGAAACTAGGCAGGGTGGGGCACGATTACTGGGCTGATTGTAAGAGGTCAAAGCGACGGCGGTGGTGTAGCAGTGTAGGTTCTAACGGAGTGCGGGCGTGCACACACTCCGGCGCAGAAAAATAAGGCACTGGACACCAGTAGCATACCTGTGCACTCTAAGGTTGTGTCGGGTTGCCACTATGGGACTTGATACACCCCATGGTGGGACCAGCATAGGTAACTACAGACATCGGGGGCCGTAAGACACATGTAACTATGCGAGTAGGAGCCGATCATCATAGAATGGATCACATCACCCTGATTATGGGGTGCCAATTGGAAACTAGTTTATATGGGTTCAGAGATTAACATGGGGTACGATAGTATATTCGACCCTAGACAACTTAACCAAGTTATAGTGTTTGCCCACTTCTTGTTATTACTTATCATACCAAGTTCTTTATTCATAGAGTAATAGTACTAGACTTACTCAGGCTTTATGTCTGACTCTACTTTTCTTTCGTCTTCTTTCTTCCGTTTCCCCCCCCCCCCAGGTCCTCAGGGAGGGAACACAGCAGCTTGACCAACCTCAACATCCAGCTTGAAGAAGAGAAATGTATTGCTTGGACTTTCCTGTTTTGAACTATGGCTTTGGACAATCCACTATGGGGACTTTTTGGCAGTTTATCTATGTTTTATTTATGCTTCTTTAAATCATGTACTCAAGACAGATTATGAAAGTGTTATGCTATGTTTTTGGAAAGGATGTTGTTGTAACACGTATTTGACTTTATGAAATAAAAGTTTGTTGTTCTTCCGCTGTTTACAAATATGTGTTCTTATATCTGTCTTGTATATCTGTGACTTGTACTTATAAACCTCCACCAAAATTAGGGCATTCCCTTTGAGAGTGACCCTAACGGAGGTGGGATGTTTCAAACATGCTCGGCCCAACAACTTCTGCGGTGTCATGCAGGCACTTTTGCAGATGAGAAACATGGAAAACGTCATGAACACCGGATAAATTTTCTGGGAGATTTACTCTGTAGGCCATTTGGCCAATCCTCTCGGTTGTGGGAAATGGTCCCACAAACCTAGGTGCCAAATTTCCCTACCGATCCGAAGTTAACCACATTCCTCAGAGATGATACTTTGATAAAAACTAAGTCTCCCACTTCGAATTCGATGTTGGTCCTTCTCTTGTCTTCATAGGACTTCTGCCTACCTTGAGTTGTCTTCATCCGCCGTCGAATAAGGTCAATTTTTTCGGACATTTCCCTAACCATATCCGGTCAAGTAATAATCTTTCTGTAGATTCCCACCAACAAGTTGGCGATTGACAGGGTCGATCATACAATGCTTCGAAGGGTGCCATACGATGCTAGCCTGATAGCTGTTATTATAAGCAAACTCTACTAAAGGAAGATGCTCTTCCCAAGTCCCTCCGAAGTCAAGGATACACAGCCTTAAAAGATCTTCTAAAATTCTGTTCACCATCTCCGTCTGCGCATCGGTATAAGGGTGATAAGCGGTGCTCAAACACAACCTTGTACCTAATGCTTCTTGGAAGTTCCTCCAAAATTCGCTGGTAAAGATGGGGTTACGATCGCTCATGATGCTGGAAGGAACTCCGTGGAGACGAACTATCTTACGAACATAAATTACTGCCAACCATGATGTCATCCTTTTACTTTTAACTAGAATAGAGCGCTCTTAGTGAGTAAGTCCACTATCACCCAAATATTGGTATTACCTTTCTTCGATCTAGGCAAACCATCTATGAAATCCATAGAGACGCTCTCCCATTTACATTGCGGAACCTCAAATGGATGAAGTAATCCACCAGGCTTCTTTTGATCAGCTTTGACTTGCTGGCAAACTAAACATTGAGAAACAAATTCGGCCATGTCCTTCTTCTTCCCAGCCCAAAAGAAAACCCTCTTCATGTCTCTGTACATTTTTTCATCGCCTGGATGAATGATCATCTTAGAATGGTGGGCTTCTTCAAGGACTGCCTTCATCAAGCATCTAGTTTAATCAATACAAAGCCTTCCATCTCGTCGCATCCACCCCTTTTCATCTATGGCATATCTACTGAGGTAATTAGAAGTCTCCCCTCTTTTGAGCTTATCCATTATGTCTAGAATCCGTGGGTCGCCTTGTTGCGAAGCTCCTATCTGATCCATAATTGTCAGTCGTACCTCCAAGGATGCAAACAAATCAGGAAAAACCTCGATGGAGGGTCTAAAATCAAAAGCTAATATGAACTCCAAGTTCTTTCTTTCCACGAACAGAGGACTCAGAGCCACCCTCTGCCTACTTAATGCGTCTTCCATTACATTACCCTTGTCGGGGTAATAAGAAATCTCAAAATCATACGAAGCTAAGAACTCCATCCACCGTTGTTGCCTTAAGTTGAGATCCTTCTTTGAGAATAGATACTTGAGAGAATTACGATTTAGTGTATAACTCGAACTTTTCTCCATGTAAATAATGATGCCACGTCTTTAATGCGAATACTATGGCAGCTAGCTCCAAATCATGGGTGGGGTATTTCTTTTCATGAATTCTCAACTATCTACCCCCATAACATATTACTTTCTCTTCTTGCATCAGAACTGCACTAAGCCCTGTACCGCACACATCGGTGTAAACAGTAAACACTTTACTCCCATCGGGCAAGGTCAAGACTGGGGCTGTTGTCAGAGCCCTTTTTAATCTTTGGAAAGCAACGTCACAATCTATATCATATGAAAATTTCAAATTCTTCTTTGTCGGCCTGGTGAGAGGGGCTGATATGTTTGCGAAGTCCTTAATGAACTTTCTATAATAACCTTCCAACCCACGAAAGCTTCTCACCTCGGTTCCATTTTTAGGAATCTGCCAATCTTGTACTGAAACCACTTTGGCGGGATCTACAACTATCCCTTCTTTGAAGACTACATGCCCTAAGAATCTCACCTCCTTTATCCAGAAATGGCATTTGGAGAACTTTGTTTTTAGCTGATGGTCATGGAGAGTTTTCAAAACTTCTCCCAAATGTTGGGCATGCTCTTCTTCACTCTTGGAGAAGATCAAAAAATCATCAACGAAGACTACGAAGAATTTGTTTAGGAACTCCCGAAACACCCAGCTCATCAAATCAACAAAATAGGCGGGTGCATTTGTTAACCCAAAAGGCATAACTAGCCATTCAAAGAAACCATCTGGAGTTCTGAAAGCAGTCTTATCTATGTTGTTCTCAGCCACCCTCAACTGATGGAACCCCGTAGCCAAGTCCAACTGCGAAAATACCGAGGCACCAATAAGCTGATAAAATAAATCATCCATCCTTAGAAGCATGTGCCTATTCTTCTTGGTGAGCTTAACTCTCTATAGTTAACCCAAAAACGAAGCGAATCATCCGCTTTAGTTGCGAATACTCCTGAAGCACCCTACTCAGTTATGCTTCGTCTAATAAACCCTTTTTCAAGTAGCTCCCTTACTTCCTTACTCAGCTCCCTCCTTTCTCTTAGATCCATGTGGCTTACTGGTAATGCAACTGGCTTTGCATTGTCCACAAGATATATGCGGACGTCAATTTCGCGCCTTGGAGATAAACCCTGTACATCATCAAAAACATTTGAAAAATATCGAACCACTGGAACAGATTGCGAATCATCTATGGATGCATCTAGAGACTTTAGGAAGCTAAACATAACAGACCCTTGGGGGTCATAAGAAACTTCGAGGGTCTTCCATGATAAGTCGGGAGTCTAACAACCCTCCTCTCACAATCAAGAATGGCCCCATACATGGTAAGCCAATCCATTCCTAGAATCAAACCATAGCCTATGAACCCGGGCACATACGTGTCGCATTCAAACTCGATGCCTAACACAAATATTTTCAAACCCCGACAAATCATCAATAAATGATCCAAACCACCAATGGGGTTTGAAAAAACTATGGGATCTACTATCATACTAGTAATTAAATGCAGAGATTCAACCATAGAACCAGATATAAACGAGTGTGAAGCACCAGAATCAAAAAGTGTTCTAACTAGATAGTTTGAAAGAGAAACTAAATTTTCTACGGAAATTTTTCTACCTCTTTTAGGAGCACTGATCGCGAGAACATGCACCTGCCCTCCAGAAGTCCCTTCTCTTTGCCCTTGTCCCTGCGATACCTGTTTCTTTTGGCACTCTTTAGAGAAGTGTCTGACCTCTCCGCAATTAAATCAACTGGCCTTCCTTCTCTTACAATCTTTGAGTAGGTGGCCCTCCTTTCCACAATTGTGACATTTTATCTTATCCTTACCTTTATCATATTTCCCTCCTTTCTTTTATTGTTGCTACTGTTGCTGCCCTTTCTTGGGCCATACCTTCTTATTCTGCGATGTCCCCTCAGCTTTTGTTTCCTTCTTTTCTCCCTTGTCCTCCTCATGAATTAGGGCCATATCAATAAGCTTTCCAAAGGTAGCCCCCATTGGAAGATGGGACATAGCTAAACCATGCAGAGGCTCATTCAGCTCCTTAGCAAACCGTAAAGCTCTTTTGTGTGGTGTGTCTACCAACTCCAGCCCGAACCTTGCCAGCTGGTTGAACTTGTTCACATACTCCTTCAACGTCAAATTTCCTTGTTTGAGTGTTAAGAACCTCTCCATTTGTATGCTTCTCTCCGCTTGTCAAATAAATTTCATTTTGAACCTCTGTCTAAAGTCTTCCCAAGTTTCTACCTGACGGCCAGCTTGGGTGACTTCCTACCAAAATGAGGTTTTGTCCTTTAACAGCCAAGCAGCTAATTGAATTTTCATTCGGTCCTCCACTTCAAAGATTACGAATAAGTCCTCTGTCTCCTTAAGCCAATTCCTAGCTTCTACGAATGTCTCATTCCCATGGAATGACCTTCCTCTCGTGTCCTGAAAGTCTTTGCAAATTGAATTTTCCTTCGGTCCTCTACTTCAAAGATTATGAATAAGTCCTCTGTCTCCTTAAGCCAATTCCTAGCTTCTACGAATGTCTCGTTCAAATGGAATGGCCTTCCTCCCATATCCTGGAAGTCTTTGCAGATCTTGGCAAAGTTGTCAGCTTTTGGAGGGGAAAAGGAGGAATGACTAGTGCAACTGGGGGAGGAACGTTTCTTTGGCCTTCGGCCAGCGCCATGGCCTCCAAATACCTACGAAACCATCTGGGTATTGTGAAGCCCTCCAGGAGATTAGGGATGTTTTGTTCCCCAGACATGCTAAAAAAGGGAAAAGGAAGAAATTTAGATAAAGGACCGAAGGATACTACATATGGCTTTTTGGGGAATGTTTTTCAAAATAGACTTTTCCTTTTGAAAATGCTTTCCTTTTTAAAACCTTTTTTGAAAATAATTTTCAAAAACTTTTATCTAATCTAGTAAACTTCAGCTCTGATACCAAGTGAAACACCCCATGTCCGTTAATGTCACTCACTAAGGGAATGCATTAAGTTTAATGAAGCGCTATAGGTAAACAGACACAAAATAATTACAAGACAAATATAAATAAGGCAGCAATGGAAAATTTAAACTTTTATTTCAAACATAAGTCATAATACCGTGGTCCACAATTTCATAAGTCACAAAAACCATTACAATAAAAATACTTCTGTCTTGCACCATCAGAGTACATAAGTAAATAAAAAGCATCATTCACCTAATAAAAAGAGTTAAGCCATAGTAGAGACAATAACTTGAGCCATACTTCATAAGTAGCTCCTAGCAAGATGATATCTGATTTATTCTGAGTGTTTCCTCCCTAAGAACCTGGGGGAAACGGAAGAAAGAAGGAGAAACAACAGGGTCAGACAAAAAGTCTGGTGAGTCTAGTTACTTTTAGCCAATAGATAATTAAAAGCAACATGATAGGCATATAAAGTGGATAAGAGAGAGATCACTACATAAATGGCAGGTGTGACAAGGTAAGCAAGTTAAGGTGTATGTGCCTCAATAATGATTACTCTGCATTATTACTAGTATAGCTGAAATGATATGATCCCTTCCACTATAAGATGGTAGGATTAGGCCATACATCCGAGTATACCCTAACCACTAACCTAATTGATCGTCTCCGTACCTTGTAGATATCATGTGCTGGCCCTACAGTAGGAGGTATCACATCCTAAAGTGGAAATCCATGGTGTGCACAACCATATCTGTTGGTGTCACGATCGTCTTAGCCCCCTCTGCCCAGCCCATGCACGCACATGTCTCCCGTTGGTTTGCGCCGCCCACACCATCCGCCTCATTTGGATCTCTTACAATCATTCAGTAAGCGTGCCCATTTCTCCGCCTAGCACGTAGGTCCTTACTTGATACCAACTTCGGGTTACTGACTGAAATGGGTCCCACACAATATGATACAAGCTATCCCCTCGTCTTGTATCCCCCATTAGGTTTTCCACTGAATATGTATACCCTTAGGTGTCTTTAATTACATAGCCCTATATTGGTTATGCTCACCTTAAAGAGTGTCTTTAATTACATAACTTTATTACATTATCTATCGGTTATGTATACCACTAGGTGTCTTTAATTACATAACCTTATTACATTATCTACTGATTATGTATACCACTAGGTGTCTTTAATTACATAATTTTATTGGGTTAAGTTCATGGGACTATATATACATATTACCCACCCCCACTAATTTACTTAACCCACCACTACCCATCCAATTTTACTTAACCCTAACTTAAGTCCATAGTCGTATTAAATTAGGTTAAGTAGTCTGTTTCATTACCATGTCCAATTATGGTTGTAATGGGCTAGACCTCCCACATTAGGCCTACAACGTGTGGATGTTGGATAAGCGGGTCAGTTCCGAACAGTATTATTCCACAGTTGGGCCTAACCTCGTGTCTAAGCCCGATTCATATTTGCGTACTTAGACCTCCCATACTAGGTTCAACATTAGTGGCTGCTGGATATGCCGGTCGGTTCCGGGCAGACTTCCACCACTAATGTAAACTAACCTCATGTCATAAGTACAATTTACAATTCCTGTTTGTAAATTACTAAACATTCCAAATTAATCCAAGTCTACCTATGTCTTTATAGGTAACTATTTCTATGTTTTCCCCATTGGAATTACATGTCCCATTTCCTATTAAACATTACATAAATCATGCCAATTATAATCTCTTTTCCCTCGTTTTCTCTCTAACGTATTTGTACGTATTTTGGTGGCATCTAGGCTATAAAGTAGCCTAGATATAATTATAGAAAGGGAATATCACAAGGGTGATAGTTTCAACATGTCTTGGCGTAAACATGAACATAAACTAGCATAATAGCAAAGTGAATGGACTTGTGATTAACATCATAATAAAGTGGACATCAAACTAGTAACTTGTGGCAATCACTATGATGTTTAATAAGATCAAGATTCAACATTAGGTGTCCAGTTACCGAGATCTAGCATAGTTAGGGTGACATAGCAACATGTTTAGATCAAAAGGTAGATTCACATGTCAAGTTTACAACATATATCAATGTATCACAATATGACAAGTGAAAGGTGATTAACATAAAGGTCTAGATCCAAGTAATGTCACAATTATCCAAATTAATAGATGTACTTCCATCATAACATGGTTATAAGTCAAGATCCATATAAACATCATAACCGATTCACCACAGTTATATTAGATATAGGAAATTAAATCTGTCATGACATAGTATAGAATTTCTTATTAACACGAAATCATACTTTACAACATATCAAATTCATTGTTTATCAAGTCATAATTTTATTTATCTAAACCTAAAAGTAATCTAGAAACTCACAGTGTTAGGTTTAGAGAATTTAGGAAGAACGGATCTAGAATTTCTGAATTGGATTTGTAGATTATATTGTTGTAGAAACGGTTCAGTTCACACTCAAACAGCATATGGACTCCATGGTTCCTAATGAAGAGAATATGAGAAATATGACACATATATATAGCTGCCAGACCCCCTGAAACCGAGTGCCACCTCATCCTTAGAGGTGTCGACACCCTTGTGGGTAGGTCGACCCCTAGGTTGACACCCCTCTTGGGGTGTTGACCCCCTAGAGCTGGAATTTTGCCGCTTAGAGGAATTTTTCGAATTTGAAACCTCTGGATAGGGTTCTGACTCAACTCTGACTCATGCGTATATATAAAATATTTCTGTGCATATACAAACTTAAAACTCTCATAACTTCTTCATACGGTGTCCGTTTTACGTTAACTAAACGTTTATCTTAACCAGAATTTCGAGACGGACGCAATAGTGCAGTCCATTTCCTTTATTTCTGAACATTAAATTAATTATTATTTAATTTGTTCTCTTTAATGTCATTAAAAACTCTGGGTGTTACAAAAAAAAACACAGAGTAATCTGGAACAGAAATAATTTTAAATTCTAGCATATATAATTTTTATTTTAAAAATTTATTTGCCTCAGAATTTTGGTGTGTTTCTCATCATTTTTCAGGACTTGATATGATTTATATAGACATCCATTTGTGTCTAGATAGCTTGTGATATTCACAGTGATACACTGTAAATAACACAAGGTAGACATCGTCTATAGTGCTTATATATATATATATATATATATATTTTTAGGACATATAATATACATATATACACATACATATGTATGTATATATAAACATATTTATGCAGGGACAACACAGTCACCAAGGGACAAATATATCAAGCTGGTGTGTTCAGGTAAAGCCTGGCACACATGCATAGTGCATGGGTCAGGTGTCCATGAACAACACAAGAGGAACAATGAAGTGATAGCATGCACATATGCATATATATACATATACAATTTGTATATATATACAATTTGAATATATATACATAAATACACATGGTCAATCCGGTCCAAGTGTACGAGTGAAAATTTCAGTTTCAAACATGCATGGTCAATGGTCATGACCAAGTGACAAGACAGTGTAAAATGCATGGTACAATAAGCGTTGAGTACACGAACATGGTCGAGTAAACATAAATTTCCAAGTACTCAAACAAATATGTACTAATGCAACAATATGTGCACATACAAAAAGAAGATCTACATGTTAACTCCAAGCTACAGTAAAGATGTTTTTATGAAGTCCAAATGTACAAGGAAGAAGCAAGTATGCATGAAACTAAGACAGCCAGTTTAAACAAGACATGCCCGAACAAAGATGTAAGGGAGAAGAATTTGTATACACACAATACTTGTGTGTATATACACATTCAAGTCAGTTTGCAACTTCAAGATTATATGGATTTCAAGTTAAGTGTAAAACAATACTGAATATACACATCATTTATATATAGGACAATGTCATGCTTAATGCTCGAGCTACCTCAAGAAGATCAAAAAGAAACAGTAAACATGTCAAGACATGGAAAGACTTGTGCAACTGCAAATGTGATCATGATAAAGTTAGTTGGAAATTACAAGCTCAAAATATTTTTTGCAAAAATGGTTTATACGTGTACATATGCACAAGAATTCATTCTATGTTTTCAAGTAATCGATCAGAATATGCACAGATCTTTTTGGGAAAGGAATCATTTCATATTTCAAGAGTTAAAATCATGCAAGAGGAAATACCAGATTTCTAATGGAAAATAACGTGCATTAGCAAATAAAAAAAACTAGTTTTTGGGATAGGTAAATCAAATCGACGCTTTTCAAAATTAAACAGTGGAATTTATGGCATGAAACAAATTGTCCTGTTTTCAGTTTTTTAAACAGTTATACGTGGCAAATCTACTGCAAAATCAACAAAGAACAAATGCATGCAACCGAAATAATCAAGTGCTAAATCAGTACTCAAGTTATTTTAGGAAATATGTATATATATATATATATAAAGAAGGAATGCATTCAAGGAATTCATTTTGAGCAACAAAATTTTTATTTCTAGGAATCGACTTTGGTTACAGGGAATTTTCAAGAGGCTGATGACATTTACAGGGGAAAAAAGGCAACAAATTAATTGAGCAATCACACGGAATTCACTCCAATGTATTTGGCACGCAACTTTTAGATTGTTTCCAGTACCAAATCATGGAATCACACAAGTTATCCAAGTCATTGAACAAGGTGATTCTCGGCAAAACAATTTAGGCAAGAAAATCAAGCAAATCACACAAACTATATATGGAAATCAGAGAACAGTTTAAGGGATTTAAAATCCTATTTATACTAACCCTATCATCATCGGCATGTCCATCGAAAAACCCAAAAGCAATAATTCACAGAGAAAATCAAAAAAAAAATTCAAAGAACTCACAGAAGTTTTTCGATCGCAAGTACTCTCAAATTCTAACGACGGACAAGCATTAAAAATCGGAGCATCAGAGTTTAATCCAGAGTAATCATTCTTTGAAGTCGAGATGTGGTGAAGGAGTTTAAAAACCCTAAATTATCAGTCGACCAACAATTTTTTTTTGGGCATTGCTTTCAAATGGCATAATAGTAAAAAGGGCCAGCTTAGGGTTTTTAGTTTGTTTCATTTTATATTATTTTTCTTTTGTAAACATCATTTTGGTTTTCTAGTTTGTTGGTAAAATTAGGTCATTCAGTAAGAGATTTAACTAGTAGTTTTCTAGCATGTGACACCCAATGTCCATTAATGTAACAACCTGGAAAATCCGAACCAATTTAAAAACTTTATTTTGGCGATTTTAATGAATTTTGAATATCTAAAATGAATTATTTTAAATAATAATGACAAGGAATTTATTTTGAATAGAATTAGAATGTATATATTTATTTCAATCATCGTTAGAGTATAGATAATTATTTTAAATTATAAAAGGAATTGAATATGGCGCGGTAGTTCCAAAATTCGATTTCAAATTTCAAATGAATGTATAGGATTCAAAATAAACCGGATTTTAGTGAAACCAAAAATATTAGAATCTGTTTGAAAATATCTTTCCAATGAATCCGAAAAATTGAAATTTCATAGCGGGAATTAAAAGTTATGCACAAGTCGCTATGCAAAATATAGCCCTTGAAAATGGAAATTTTGCAAACGACCTCCGTTTTCGACAAAACCACTTTTGTTGGATCCTGGGTGTTAAGTTATTGCTATATTCCAAAATTTGTAATTTTGTGAATCAATATGTGAGCGTGGCGAAGGAAAACGTGTTTTAACAGTTTTAGTCAATTTGGATCGACCAGAAAATGGCCATTTTTCAAACGGTCTCCAAATTTAATTAAATTAATTATATTAGAACCGTATCGTCAATACGAAGCTAGAAAATATTTTTAGGAATTTTTAGAGTTCGTACGTGACCCTAGTAAATTGAAATGTGCGTTCAAATTCAATATACAGATTTATATTTTGATTTTGATGAAAACTGATCGAAACAGCCGAATTGCTTACGATACATATTCCATTGTGTTCGGTATGAGGTTAATTAGCTAGGGACAACAGTCAGTGGTTCTGATTTCGAGTTCAAAATAAAAATTTGCTTTTTGAAAGTTGAAAATATTGATATATATAAATATATAAACACCCCCTCCCTTTATTCTCCTTTCCCGATCATAACAGAAAAAAGAAAGGGCTCGTGCCCTAGCCCGTCATCACGCCTTCGGGGGGAGCCACCGAGGCCGCACCACCTGCGCCTCCCTCCCCCTCCGCGGCGGTCTCCTCCTCTGATTTGAACCCCATACCCAAACCCTAGCCCTAAATCACCTGCCACCAGTCATAGCCGTCGTCACCGCCTGCTTCTCCACCTCTTCTTCCCCCTTCCCTCACCTCTAGATGAAACCGCGACCCTTCCCCCTTGCTTCCTCGACCAGTGCGACGTCGGCACCCGCAAGCTCCACAACGCACCACCCAACTGTGTTAAACTTTGCCTGGAACTGCTGCGAAGCCCATCTTCTCTCCCCGCTTCAAGTCTGAAGCATGGAAAAGGTCACGTTGGAATTTCGAACATATCCAAACTGTTTAGAAAGAAAGACTAATGGAGTGGATCCCCAAGGTGAGAAATTCTCACTTTATTTTATTTTCTAGTTAAAATATATACTAGGATGCAAAGGGTGCTTAGCAGCACCCGACACCCGTCGTCCACAGACCATGGATGACTTGTTTGTTTGGTTTTATGTTGTTGTGAAAATTGATTGTGTGATGTGGAATGGAATAAAAAAATTTACGATTAAAAATATTTTATAGTTAAAAATATATAATTTTAACGTGTATATTAATTAAACAAACATTTATAAACAAATCAGACGATTTGTTTATGTACACACATTTGGCTGATATTGATTAGGAAGATAAATTTTACACATCGCCCAACTGCACAAATAAAATTCTTTAATTGTTGATTGAAACCCCACATGGGTATTGGGAAGATATACGACATACACTAGTCCCAATAATTAGTTGTATGTCGATCGATGGGTTGACAGACTGTATAAGCATTATTTATTTATTTTAATGCTTATATGGTTGTAGAATACACTCTGGATGTTGTTTGAAGTTTTAATGATTGTTTATCGTTATTATTATATACATGTGATGTTGAAATCCATATAAATAAAATTATATGGTAATTGACTGAGTCTGATTCCCTTTAAGAACTATCGAATATTTTAAAATAATATTCAGAAAACATTGAAATGCAAAGTCGTGTTAAGTAGTTAAATGCCATTTTAACACGAAGGGAAATTTGGTCGATCTCATTTATTTTATAATGAATATCGAAAAGGGATTTCAAAATATGATATTTTGAAATGAATTTGAAATTAGAATTAAATTGAATGGAAGTAGAATTGAAATGAATATAAAATGAATTAAAATCGATTTAAAAATGAATTCAAAACGAAATTGAAAATGAATTGAAATCGATTTAAAAATGAATTCAAAACGAAATTGAAATGAATTGAAATCGATATAAAAAATAATTCAAAACGAAATTGAAAATGAATTGAAATCGATTTAAAAGTGAATTCAAAACGAATTGAAACAAAATTGAAAATGAATTGAAATCGATTTAAAAGTGAATTCAAAACAAATTGAAATGAAATTGAAAATGAATTGAAATCGATTTAAAATTGAATTCAAAATGAATTGAATTGAAATTGAAAATGAATTGAAATCGATTTAAAAGTTAATTAAAAGTGAATTCAAAATGAACTGAATTGAAATTGAAAATTAATTAAAATCGATTTAAAGTGAATTCAAAACGAATTGAAATTAAATTGAAATCAATTTAAAGTGAATTCAAAATGAAGTGAATTGAAATCAATTTGAAATGAATTTAAAACGAATTTATAATGGAAAATTCAATTTTGATTTGGAATTGAATATGAAGTTGAAACTGTTTTGAAAACAAATTTAAAACGATTTATAAAATACGTTATAAAAGGAAATCAACGAAATATATATTATACATGTTATATATAATATAATATAATATAATATAATATAATATAATGGCCTAAATAGAATGTGCTGCGCTGCGGCAGTTCGCGAATTTCGACCATTGACTTCGAATGAACATTACGGGAGATCCGACCGTCGGATTCTCCTAAAACCGGAACCGTTGGGTTCGTATCGAAAAGAGCTTTCCAAAGAATATTAGTGATTTGAAATCTAACAGTTGGATTTGGAATTATGTCCAAATCAAATTTGGAAAAGGTTGTTGTAAGTGCAGTTCGACGACCGTTTATGGAAATCGACTGTACGGGCCTTGATAAAATTATTAAAAATATCAATAATTTGTGTAAAATCATAATAAATGATTTGGAAAGAATTGGGATGAAAAATTCCATATTTGGAAAGATAAAAATATATTTTTATCAAAATGAACTAGTTTTGAAATAGAATAATAAATCCAATATTTTTAAAATAAATAAAATGGATTTGAAATGGTTTTAAAAAAAACCAGGATTTCCAATATATGAATTGGAATGGATTTGAATCGAAATTATCTTCAGATTATTTTGATATTGGATTTCATGATTATATGGATATTGTGGAGGAATTTGGAAGATATATATATCGTTATTCCAATATAATATTTGTTGGTTTCAGAATTTGATATTGAATATAAGCCAATATATTCTCTATTTAGAGCCTTATATTTAATATCAAATTGGATTTTGAGTTTGTCATGAATGGTATCTTTAATAATACTGTTCTTGAACCGAATGTAGTTAAGAAAATTAGAAACTGATTGGAGGTTAGTTAAGTTGAATGGTTTTCTGGATATTGATCTGATGTTGGTTTCGGCCTTCGGGGTTAATACTTAGGGAATTGTTCTCTTACTAATTTACGGTTAGAGACTGATTGGATTTTGGGTTTGTTGTGAACCATGTTTTCAACGACATTCGTTCTTTAACCCGATTTACAGTGAAATGAGATTTGGAATTTATAAATCTTTTTATTAAGATTTAACGGGAATTTTCCAAAGTAAAGTTTTACAATTTAATATATTTAATTGGAATTGAATTGAAAATGAATTGAAATTGGTCTTTGGTTTTATCGTGAACGGAGTTTTAAATAACACTGGTTCCTTAACCCGATTAACAATGGTGTTAAGAAAATCAGAAACTAACTGGAGATTAGTTAAGTTGAATGATTTCCTGGGTATTGGTCTGATGTTGGTTTCGGCCTTCGGGGTTAACACTTAGGGAATTGTCACTTTCTTATTTACGGTTTGAGGCTGACGGAATGGAATTGTTTGAAATGATATCCAAAGGAACATTAAAGAATAAATTTAAAAGAATTTTTCTTTGATAAAATTAATGGGAATAAATCCCTAATGATGTGAATATTTGAATAAAAGAATATTCAGAATTGGAATAAGGCGCACGTTGTGTTTTTATAGCACTTGTTTATTATATACGCGAGCTATTTGGAAAGACCGGGTTTATCCCATTCTGAATAACTGATTCGACGATATGTCAAGGATGAAGACGGTGGTCAAAGACCGAAGGTCTTCACATCATTTGGATGATTACTGATGTCTTGATTGGGCTGTACACCCAAGCCGAGGTAATAAGTGGTGATCGTCCAGACGTACTTGGAGATCGATGGATATGCAAGGGCCTCTCCCCGGTATCAGACATATGGGGGAGGAATAAGGTGCCTCCAATTTCGTTCAGACCCAGAACAGGCTTATAGTTGGATTGTGTGTCTGACATTGGATTTTATTCTATGCTAATTGGTTGATGATCAAAGCACGACTTTAATACAGCGTAGCTTTGTGTATATCGTTGATTCGCGAGCCTCACACCTCGGTATGAGTTAAAAATGGGATAATGACCGCTAGGAGAACACGACGTTTCTTTCTAGTTATGGGTGGTGTCAGCATTTTACTAGCCCTAACATCGTTGATTATTACACCTTTGGGGATATGGGAATGCGATGCGCCTCGGATATAGGTCTGATAGGATCGAGAAATGTGTGTTCAGGAATTGCCAACTCTCAAACATAACGGAGGACCGGCCTAGCCAATTCCAAGGGCTACCCAGAGTGTGTAGTACTGGGGAATTTGCTAGAGTGTCTCGAAGCCGGTGAGGATCTTGCCCCTTGCCTCGACTCATGGTGGAAATCCAATCTCCAATACGATATTTTGCGGTTTTAACTATAGAGCCTTGTATGGGCTACATGATAGATGGTACCCATGCTGTCTATGATTGATACCTTTATATTTGAAGTTGTTTTATACACTTTACGCTATAATAGTATCAAAATGATTTGTTTTAAACGTATCAAGCATTATTTGGCTATTATAAGGGAAAACCATATCCTCTGGCTTGCGTTGCATTATGTGATGGGACCTGGGTCTTAAAATGTTTCATTATTCCAAAAAGCATTGCGCTGTTTATTCTATGCACTATATTCTTGGGAGAAAACCCGTTCCGTGTTATACAGCGTGGTCCCTTGAATTACTCTGTTTTAAAGTAAAGTTTTAAATAACTGTTTTAGTTCTCACACCATTTACATGGTTGACCTGGAGTTTATTGTTTTAACCTAAACTCTGGGTGCCCCTGTTTTTCACAGGAGCAGCTAGTAGTTGGGTTTTGCAGATTTATATTCACAGGATCATGGTTTACAGCTAGAATGATATTCGGTAAGCTCTGTATCCATATATCTTGTAACACCCCGAATTTTAGTTAATACTAAAATTCACTAATTACAGCATAAATAATCTCAGATGTGGGAATTAGGGGAAACGGGCTGCGTTATTACGTTCGTCTCGGAAAAATACGCGAAATAGAGTCCGAGTTTTCGAAAATCGGAGTCCGTATGGCCCAGTTATGGCCCGATGAAGTTTGCAGAAAATTCAAAACTAAAACAGATTTAAAAATTTAAAATATTCAGATTTGGAATGGGCCAGGCGGGGTCAGGCGGGAAGCTTCCCGCCCAGCCCATGTCGACAGGGCTGTCGACAGGCCTGTCGACAGGGGTGTCGACATGCCTGTCGACTTGCCTGTCGACAGGGTCCAGGCGCCCAGTGAACCTGGGTGCACCAGGTTGCACCAGGTTGGGTTTCAGGCTGGCTAGGAGGGCTGGTTCTAGAGATTTCCTAAATCTAAGGGTCCTAACCTAATCTAGGGTTAATCTAAGGGCCTAAAACACTCACCTAATCCTATAAATAAGACCCCAACCCTACCCTAATTCATTCATAATTAAGTCTTATAACTAAACTATGGCAAAATGAAATTTGAGCATGGCCTCCACTAGTTCATGAAGGAGTTGCAAGCAAATCCATCTCAAATCATTCTCTAATCCATTCTAAGTATCTTAATCTTCTTCATTAGCTTGCTAATTGTGTTTTGGTGAGCTTCTATCCCCTTAATAATCAATTGTTAAATTGATTAAGATAGGATATGATGATGTATGGTTATGTTTGTGGATCAATGTGTTTATGCAAGCTTAATATTGTATATGTCATGTGTTTTGCAAGTTATATGCTCTATGTCATGCAAGTTTAGTGTATGTGTTCATGACATTTTTATGTAAGTCTAATGTTATATCTTTATGCAAGTTTGGTGCTATGTTTCATGATGATTATGATGCAAAACACTAAGTTGGACATTGATCTATTATGCAACATGTTAAGCATGCTTATGAAGTTATGTGTATGCTCAAATGCAAGATTAACATGTTATGCATGCATATGAAGTTATGTGAATGATGATGCAAGTTATGTGTATGTTTAAATGCAAGATTAATATGTTATGCATGCATATGAAGTTATGTGAATGATGATGCAAGTTATGTGTATGTTTAAATGCAAGATTAATATGTTATGCATGCATATGAAGTTATGTGAATAATGATGCAAGTTACGTGTATGTTTAAATGCAAGATTAACATGTTATGCATGCATATGAAGTTATGTGAATAAATATGCAAGTTAGGTGTATGCTCAAATGCAAGATTACCATGTTATGCATGCTTATGAGGTCATGTGAATAAATATGCAAGTTATGTAGATGCTTAAGAGCAAGTTGGGTTAATATGTGTTCATATATGCAAGTTGACATCCTCTTAACCCATGACAAAGATATATGCTAAACCCATGATATGTGTGATGGATCTTCCCCTTTTATATGTCATGAAATGAGAACGATTTACGTGGGGAACGATGGGGTGGGTAAATAGGTTAATAAATGGATGATTGGGTATGATTAAGCATACCATAAAGAAATAAATTACCATAAGTGGGAATTTACCTATTGAGTTAGGTCTACCCCATGGGAATTTACCTATTGAGTTAGGTCTACCCATGTTATGGTAAACTGGATATTAATTAGGGATAATTAATATGGGGGTGATTAATTAGGTGTAATTAATCGACTAAGACACGAGGTTGGACTCATTTGTAGTGTAAAACTGCCCGGACCCGACCGGCTTAACCAGTTGCTACAAATGTCAGCCCAATGTGAGAGGTCTTAGCCATAAATTAAATACGTGATTAAGGTAAAGACACGAGGTTAGACTCTGTTATGACGTAAGACTGCCCGGATTCTACCGGCTTAACCAGGCGGTCATAACAGCCAGTCTAATGTGGGAGGTCTTTATGGGAGATCACGGTCTTAATTAATTAAGAAACACTTAACCATAATAGCATGTAGTGGGACATGAGGGGTTAAGTGGGTGCCTTGGGTGGCATGAGGAAATTTTGTGGTTGCCTTGGGTGGCATGTGGAATCTAGTGGGTTGCCTTGGGTGGCAATAGAAAATACGATTAGAATACTTAACCAAGTGGAAACATGTAACTAAACATGATTAAAGGGTTAAGTGGGATACACTAGATATATGACAAGCTTAAGTGGGTAGCTTGTGGGGGCCCATTTCAACCAATATCCCAAACGTATCTTGGTGGGCTCGACCCATGTCGAGTGACGGGACACGCATATTGGGCTTGATTATAAGAGGCCAAAACGGGTTAGCGGTGGCAACGCAAGTCCAACGGGCTTCATATGCGTGTGTGGGCCCGGGCTGGTAGATAAGCCGTTG
Organism: Allium sativum; assembly: GCA_030737875.1. Taxonomy (NCBI): domain Eukaryota; kingdom Viridiplantae; phylum Streptophyta; class Magnoliopsida; order Asparagales; family Amaryllidaceae; genus Allium; species Allium sativum. The sequence continues at coordinate 296,386,583 of CM060912.1, forward strand.
TTGCATCGTGTAGATATAAAGCCGTGCACCGTTAGTATTGGGTAGCCACTTTAGGGGAGTGATACACCCCACTGTGGGACCAGCACGGGTATCTACGGTAGGGAGCCGATCGATGGGGAGTAGTGGGTACACCTAGTGAAGATAGGGGCAGACGGCACCTATGTAGGGGTACACGAAACTACTGGGTAAGAATTACTGAGTACACCTAGTGGAGATAGGGGCAGACGGCACCTATGTAGTGAGCTAGGAGTACATGAAATTATTGGGGAAATTTTCTAAGTCCTTGGAAGGGATCAACCTTTAAGTAGGAATGACTGGTGTGGTGCAGTTAGTAATTATCCTTGGGTGGGTAGATGCGTCCTGACGGTTATCTTAGTTCATCCTATGTTGTTGGCTACTTAGTGTAGTTATTATCCCCAAAGGTACCGTACCGAGTTCATGTCATACCCTAATTACTTTAATAATTGTATTGTTAAGGTTATAGGGCTCACTCAGACTTATGTCTGACCCCGTTGTTTTTATCTTTTTTTTTCCAACCCTCAGGTCCTACGGTGGATCCTAGCGGTAGTAGAGCTTGATCGGATTGCTGTTCCAGCCTTTGGGAGCTTGGGTAGATGTAAAGCTCCAGTTATCCAGTTATCTTCTCTTTTGTTATGGCTATTGTATGAGAGAGTGGGATTATGTACTTCTTTATTTTGACGGATATTGTACTTGACTTTTATCATGGCTTTATGATGTAACCAGACATGTTTATTTCCGCTGTTATGAGATGATGTTTTAAAATTTCAAGTACTATTTATATCTGTCTTGGTGTAATTTTTCTGTTCTATATTCACTAAAATACTCCACCGATGCTATGGCATTCCCTTTGTGAGTGATCATAGCGGGTGTGGGGTGTTACACGTGGTATCAGAGCAAAGGTTACCGGAACAGATAAAATTTTTAGAAAACTATTTTTCTAAAACATTTTTGGAAAAGATATTTTCAAAAACATGTCTCTTAAGAGAAAAGTTTTTGAAAGAAAAGCATAATCCCCAATAGCCATATCTATGTCCTTCGAATTCTCCGTTTTGAATCTTTCTTTTTTCGTTTCAGCATGGCTGAGGATCTTAACTTTCCGGAGGGTGTGACGGTACCAGTATGGTATAGGAGATTGATGGAGGCTAGGGCCACCACTGCGGGTCCAGCGAATATTCCTCCACCAACCGTAGCACCCGATCTTCCTCCTCCCCCTCCTCCTCGCACGGATACTTTTGCTAAGACTTGTAAGGAATTCAAAGCTATGGGAGGGAAACCTTTCCAAGGATCTGAAACTTTTGTGGAGGCTAGAGATTGGCTTAAGGAGGTGGAAGAGTTGATAGATATCTTTGAGATGGAAGAAGGGAAGAAAGTCAAGTTGGCTGCTTGGTTAATGAAGGGAGAGGCCTCATTCTGGTGGGAGGTTACTAATGGAGAACGCCCCGTTGACTCTTGGGCGGATTTTAAGCAAAGATTTGTGGCAAAGTTTCTCTCAAGGGCGGAGGAGAACTTGTATATGGAAAGATTCTTGACTCTAAAGCAAGGAAATCTTTCGGTGAAGGAATACGTTAACAAGTTTAATCAATTGGCAAGGTTTGGCCTAGACATGGTGAATACACCGGAGAAGAAGGCTTTGAGGTTTGTGAAAGGCTTGAATGAACCTATGCATGGGTTGGCTATGACTCACATCCCTATGGGGGCCACCTTTGAGAAGCTAGTTGACATGGCACTCATGTTTGAGGAAGAGAAGGGTCCTAATGCTAATAAGGCACCCGAGAAGAAGGGCGATCAAAAGAGACCTCAACAACAGCAAAGCAAAGGTGGGAAAGGAAACGGTGGCAAGGGCAAGAAGAAGAAGTGTTTCAATTGTGGGACACCTGGCCACCTAAGCAAGGATTGTTGCAAGAAGAAGAAGACCGGTTGCTTCCATTGTGGCGAAGCAGGGCACTTAGTGAAGGATTGCCCTAAGAAGGGGCAAAGGACGGGATCTACCTCAGGAGGACAGGTGCAAGCTCTTATGGCACCGGGTCAGGCTAGGGGGAAAGTACAGGCTCTCGCGGTTCCACCAATTCAGGAGAGAGGTAGAACTATTTCTGTTGAAAGTCTGGTTTTTCTATTTGACCATCCTGTCCGTACATTGTTTGATTCAGGCGCATCGCATTCGTTTATTTCATCATCATTAGTTGAGTCACTGCACCTAGACACCAGTCTGGTAGATGATCCCTTGGTTGTTTCAAACCCAATTGGGGGCTCCACTTATTTGTCCATGATATGTTTGGGTTTGAAGATTTCTATACTTAGCATTGAGTTTAGATGTGATGCTTTTGTGTTGGGCTTCACGGGCTATGGGTTGATTTTGGGCATGGACTGGTTATCCAGTAATGGTGCCGTTCTTGATTGCGAAAGGAGAGTTGTTAGGCTCATGACCCGCTTGGGTAACACTCTCGAGATTTCTTGTAATCCCATGGACTCTGTTATGCTAAGTTATCTTGAATCGCTTGACGCTTCGGTCGAGAGTTTGCAATCTATGAGAGTGGTCCGGGAATATCCGGATGTGTTTGAGGAGGTGAAGGGCTTACCTCCGAAGCGGGAGATTGACTTCCGAATATATTTGGTGGATAATGCTAAACCGGTATCTTTACCAGTGCGCCACATGGCTCCTCGTGAGAGGAGGGAACTCCATAAGCAAGTAGGGGAGTTGCTTGTGAAGGGGTTCATAAGACGGAGCATATCGGAGTGGGGTGCTCCAGTAGTATTTGCTACGAAGGCGGATGGGTCCCTCAGACTTTGTGTAGACTATAGAGAACTCAACAAGCTCACAAAGAAGAATAGACACCCATTGCCGAGGATTGATGATCTTTTCGATCAGTTGGTTGGCGCTTCAGTATTTTCTCAGTTGGACTTAGCCATGGGGTTTCATCAGTTGAGGGTGGCTGAGGATAGCATAGACAAGACTGCCTTTAGGACTCCGGATGGTTTCTATGAGTGGTTGGTGATGCCATTTGGGTTGACGAACGCCCCCGCCTACTTTGTTGATTTGATGAGTAGGGTGTTCAGGGAGTTCCTTAATAAATTCGTGGTGGTCTTTGTGGATGATATCTTAGTATTCTCTAAGAGTGAAGAAGAGCATGCCCTACATCTTGGGGAAGTGTTGAAGACTCTTCGAGCGCATAGCCTTAAGGCTAAATTCTCTAAATGTCACTTCTGGAGGAGGGAAGTGCGGTTCTTGGGGCATGTGGTCTCCAAGGAAGGGATAGCTGTGGATCCCGCAAAGGTAGTATCAATTCAGGATTGGAAGGTTCCGAAGAATGCTACCGAAGTAAGAAGTTTCTTGGGGTTGGCAGGTTATTATAGGAAGTTTATCAAAGACTTCGCGAAGATATCAGCCCCATTAACCCGCTTAACAAAGAAGAATCTTGTTTTCACATGGGACGTAGATTGTGATGATGCGTTCCGACGGTTAAAGAGAGCTTTAACCACGGCTCCAGTTTTAGTATTGCCAGATGGGAGCAAGCCATTTGTTGTCTATACCGATGCCTGTGGGACAGGACTTGGCGCAGTCTTAATGCAAGAGGGAAGGGTAATAGCCTATGGTGGAAGGCAGTTGAGGGCACATGAGAAAAATTACCCTACCCATGATCTCGAGCTAGCCGCTATTGTTTTTGCGCTTAAGATTTGGCGCCATTATCTTCTTGGTGAGAGATTCGAGTTGTTCACTGACCATAAATCTTTGAAGTACTTGTTCTCTCAGAAAGATTTAAACTTGAGACAGCAAAGGTGGATGGAGTTTTTAGCATCCTATGATTTCGAGATAGCGTATACCCCTGGCAAGGGTAACGTGGTGGCGGACGCCTTGAGCAGGAAGAGGTTGTCCTTGAGTCCATTGTTCGTGGAACGGCAAAGCTTGGAATTTATCTCGATGTTTGATTTCAGACCTTCCATTGATTATGTACCCGGTTTGCTAGCTTCCTTGGAAGTTAGGCCTACTCTTTTGGGGCGGATTGGGGAAGCCCAGAGGGACGACCCACAGTTGGTTGAGTTGATAGAGAAGCTCATAAGGGGGGGAGTCGTCCAGCCATTTGAGTAGGTACACCCTAGACGATAGGGGGTGCTTGCGTAGAGACGGTAGACTTTGTGTACCGCAAGATGAAGGGTTGAGGAAGGTTATTCTTGATGATGCACACCGTTCTAGGATGACCATTCATCCCGGTGGGGATAAGATGTACCAAGATATGAAGAGGGTTTTCTTCTGGGCCGGTATGAAGAAAGATGTGGCCGAATATGTAGCCCGATGCTTGGTATGTCAGCAGGTGAAGGCGGAGCAAAAGAAACCAGGTGGGTTGCTTCACCCATTGGAAGTTCCGCAATGGAAGTGGGATAGCGTCTCGATGGATTTTATTGACGGGTTACCCAGATCGAGGAAGGGTAATACAGGAATTTGGGTGGTGGTAGATAGACTGACTAAGAGCGCCCATTTCATACCTGTGAAGAGCAAGAGGACCGCTCCATGGCTAGCTTCAGTATATCTTCGAGAGATAGTTCGATTGCATGGGGTACCCTCTAGCATAGTGAGTGATCGAGATCCTATCTTCACTAGTGAGTTCTGGAGAAGTTTGCAAGAGGCAGTGGGGACTCAATTGTGTCTGAGCACCACATATCATCCTCAGACAGACGGCCAGACTGAGAGGGTGAATCGTGTTCTAGAAGACCTTTTGAGACTTTGTATCTTAGATTTTGGAGGTACATGGGAAGAGCATCTTCCATTGGTGGAGTTCGCATATAATAACAGCTTTCAGTCCAGTATTGGTATGGCTCCTTTCGAAGCTCTCTATGGAAGGCCTTGTCGATCCCCTACATGTTGGTGGGAATCTACGGATAAGATTTTGCTTGGGCCTGATATGGTTAGGGAGACTTCAGAGAAGATCGATCTGATTCGAAGAAGGATGAAAGCAGCGCAGGATAGGCAAAAATCTTATGCGGACAAGAGAAGGACGGATTTTGAGTTTGAGGTTGGGGATATGGTTTTTGTCAAGGTATCTCCGTTGAGAAATGTTGTTCGCTTCGGATCCGTTGGGAAGTTAGCACCAAGGTTTGTTGGGCCGTTTCCTATCAAGGAAAGGATTGGACGGATGGCATATAGGGTGGAGTTGCCCGACAGACTTAGCGGTGTTCATGATGTATTCCATGTATCACATCTGAGAAAATGCTTACATGAGACTGCAGAGGTGGTAGGGCCGAGCTTGCTTAGAGATATGGAGATAGAGCGTGATGCGACTATTAGACGAGCTCCTACTCGCATCCTTGGGTCAGAGACTAGGAAGTTAAGAAACAGAGAGGTTCAACTAGTCAAGGTGCAATGGGGAGAAGATGAGAACAACGCAACTTGGGAGACGGAAGCGAAGATGCGTTCATTGTACCCATTTCTTTTTAAGGGTATGTCTTTACTTTCTCCTTTATCGTTTGTCTAGTACTTATCTTATCTTTGGTATGTCCTCTCGTTAGTACCTTTGGCCTTTAGATAGGGTAAACCTATGGTTGAAACATGTGTTTGAGACATGTTATGGTTGATGGATGCAAGTGGATGCAAGTGTTTGCTAGTGGTTGCTCGTGGATGCATATACACACACTCTAGGCACTAGATCGGCTCAGTCACTTCATATTGCATATTGCATAAAATTGTGTGTAGGAAAATATATTTATGGATGTATAATGGTTGTGTTATCACATGGATGATGCATTTTGGTGAATGATTGTGCACTCATGTAGATATTGTATGTGTCGATAGGGTTTTCTCGCATACATAATGGATGCATGGCACTATCATGGTTTGCATATGTTCATACATTAGATAGGGAACATATACACACACTGTTTGCATATGCTCATACATCATTAGAAACTGTTTAAGGACAATGGATGCCCGTGGTTGATGATTTGAGTAGATGGTTGTTTGGATGGTAGGATAGGCATTCTCCTTAGCTTAGAGATTTCGGGGACGAAATCCTTTAAGGAGGGGAGAATGTAACACCCCGAATTTTAGTTAATACTAAAATTCACTAATTACAGCATAAATAATCTCAGATGTGGGAATTAGGGGAAACGGGCTGCGTTATTACGTTCGTCTCGGAAAAATACGCGAAATAGAGTCCGAGTTTTCGAAAATCGGAGTCCGTATGGCCCAGTTATGGCCCGATGAAGTTTGCAGAAAATTCAAAACTAAAACAGATTTAAAAATTTAAAATATTCAGATTTGGAATGGGCCAGGCGGGGTCAGGCGGGAAGCTTCCCGCCCAGCCCATGTCGACAGGGCTGTCGACAGGCCTGTCGACAGGGGTGTCGACATGCCTGTCGACTTGCCTGTCGACAGGGTCCAGGCGCCCAGTGAACCTGGGTGCACCAGGTTGCACCAGGTTGGGTTTCAGGCTGGCTAGGAGGGCTGGTTCTAGAGATTTCCTAAATCTAAGGGTCCTAACCTAATCTAGGGTTAATCTAAGGGCCTAAAACACTCACCTAATCCTATAAATAAGACCCCAACCCTACCCTAATTCATTCATAATTAAGTCTTATAACTAAACTATGGCAAAATGAAATTTGAGCATGGCCTCCACTAGTTCATGAAGGAGTTGCAAGCAAATCCATCTCAAATCATTCTCTAATCCATTCTAAGTATCTTAATCTTCTTCATTAGCTTGCTAATTGTGTTTTGGTGAGCTTCTATCCCCTTAATAATCAATTGTTAAATTGATTAAGATAGGATATGATGATGTATGGTTATGTTTGTGGATCAATGTGTTTATGCAAGCTTAATATTGTATATGTCATGTGTTTTGCAAGTTATATGCTCTATGTCATGCAAGTTTAGTGTATGTGTTCATGACATTTTTATGTAAGTCTAATGTTATATCTTTATGCAAGTTTGGTGCTATGTTTCATGATGATTATGATGCAAAACACTAAGTTGGACATTGATCTATTATGCAACATGTTAAGCATGCTTATGAAGTTATGTGTATGCTCAAATGCAAGATTAACATGTTATGCATGCATATGAAGTTATGTGAATGATGATGCAAGTTATGTGTATGTTTAAATGCAAGATTAATATGTTATGCATGCATATGAAGTTATGTGAATGATGATGCAAGTTATGTGTATGTTTAAATGCAAGATTAATATGTTATGCATGCATATGAAGTTATGTGAATAATGATGCAAGTTACGTGTATGTTTAAATGCAAGATTAACATGTTATACATGCATATGAAGTTATGTGAATAAATATGCAAGTTAGGTGTATGCTCAAATGCAAGATTACCATGTTATGCATGCTTATGAGGTCATGTGAATAAATATGCAAGTTATGTAGATGCTTAAGAGCAAGTTGGGTTAATATGTGTTCATATATGCAAGTTGACATCCTCTTAACCCATGACAAAGATATATGCTAAACCCATGATATGTGTGATGGATCTTCCCCTTTTATATGTCATGAAATGAGAACGATTTACGTGGGGAACGATGGGGTGGGTAAATAGGTTAATAAATGGATGATTGGGTATGATTAAGCATACCATAAAGAAATAAATTACCATAAGTGGGAATTTACCTATTGAGTTAGGTCTACCCCATGGGAATTTACCTATTGAGTTAGGTCTACCCATGTTATGGTAAACTGGATATTAATTAGGGATAATTAATATGGGGGTGATTAATTAGGTGTAATTAATCGACTAAGACACGAGGTTGGACTCATTTGTAGTGTAAAACTGCCCGGACCCGACCGGCTTAACCAGTTGCTACAAATGTCAGCCCAATGTGAGAGGTCTTAGCCATAAATTAAATACGTGATTAAGGTAAAGACACGAGGTTAGACTCTGTTATGACGTAAGACTGCCCGGATTCTACCGGCTTAACCAGGCGGTCATAACAGCCAGTCTAATGTGGGAGGTCTTTATGGGAGATCACGGTCTTAATTAATTAAGAAACACTTAACCATAATAGCATGTAGTGGGACATGAGGGGTTAAGTGGGTGCCTTGGGTGGCATGAGGAAATTTTGTGGTTGCCTTGGGTGGCATGTGGAATCTAGTGGGTTGCCTTGGGTGGCAATAGAAAATACGATTAGAATACTTAACCAAGTGGAAACATGTAACTAAACATGATTAAAGGGTTAAGTGGGATACACTAGATATATGACAAGCTTAAGTGGGTAGCTTGTGGGGGCCCATTTCAACCAATATCCCAAACGTATCTTGGTGGGCTCGACCCATGTCGAGTGACGGGACACGCATATTGGGCTTGATTATAAGAGGCCAAAACGGGTTAGCGGTGGCAACGCAAGTCCAACGGGCTTCATATGCGTGTGTGGGCCCGGGCTGGTAGATAAGCCGTTGTTGCATCGTGTAGATATAAAGCCGTGCACCGTTAGTATTGGGTAGCCACTTTAGGGGAGTGATACACCCCACTGTGGGACCAGCACGGGTATCTACGGTAGGGAGCCGATCGATGGGGAGTAGTGGGTACACCTAGTGAAGATAGGGGCAGACGACACCTATGTAGGGGTACACGAAACTACTGGGTAAGAATTACTGAGTACACCTAGTGGAGATAGGGGCAGACGGCACCTATGTAGTGAGCTAGGAGTACATGAAATTATTGGGGAAATTTTCTAAGTCCTTGGAAGGGATCAACCTTTAAGTAGGAATGACTGGTGTGGTGCAGTTAGTAATTATCCTTGGGTGGGTAGATGCGTCCTGACGGTTATCTTAGTTCATCCTATGTTGTTGGCTACTTAGTGTAGTTATTATCCCCAAAGGTACCGTACCGAGTTCATGTCATACCCTAATTACTTTAATAATTGTATTGTTAAGGTTATAGGGCTCACTCAGACTTATGTCTGACCCCGTTGTTTTTATCTTTTTTTTTCCAACCCTCAGGTCCTACGGTGGATCCTAGCGGTAGTAGAGCTTGATCGGATTGCTGTTCCAGCCTTTGGGAGCTTGGGTAGATGTAAAGCTCCAGTTATCCAGTTATCTTCTCTTTTGTTATGGCTATTGTATGAGAGAGTGGGATTATGTACTTCTTTATTTTGACGGATATTGTACTTGACTTTTATCATGGCTTTATGATGTAACCAGACATGTTTATTTCCGCTGTTATGAGATGATGTTTTAAAATTTCAAGTACTATTTATATCTGTCTTGGTGTAATTTTTCTGTTCTATATTCACTAAAATACTCCACCGATGCTATGGCATTCCCTTTGTGAGTGATCATAGCGGGTGTGGGGTGTTACATATCTCCTTCAGTTGTGTTTTGTATTATTTTTCCGCCGCTATGTAATGTAATTTAAATCTCTGATATTTCTTTGATGTATAGTATTTATTCATACTCTTTATATTCTTGTATTCTGATGGAATTGTTGTAATAAGCAATGAAATGTTCTTCTGTTCATGTTCTGATTAGTCTTGTTCTTAATTCAATCCGTTATTTCCTTCACGAGGAAGTTCGGGTCGCCTCAGCTGGTAACAGAGCTTTGGTTTATAGAGCTCGAGAACAAGACACATTAGAACCAAACGAAAGGATTCATCAGAGATTGGATTAGTAATATCCAATGAGAATGACTCGTTAGAGATAGGATCAGTAGTAACCTAGAACGAGTGTGAAGAGTATTATTTTAAAATAAAAATGAAAACAATTTTTGTTTTGAAAATTTAAACCTAATTCAACGCATTTTAATATTTATTTGTATTGAATTTGGACAATCCAATATATAAAGATTTTGCATATACGCCTTGCAAACGTATATTCGAGGTTTTAATATACTGGATAGATATAGAATCACACTCTGGTCGCCTGGGGATAATTTTGATGATGATGCATCATCATCAGTGTTTGTGTTCGAGTTTCGAAAGTGGAATTTCTATATATCTCCAATTGACTGGTGTGAGAACCAAAACTAGATAGGGCTATTGTGTGAATTGGCATCAAAAACATGATTTTTTGTATATGTATCAAAATTATGAATTTGAAACGTTAATTCACTAATTGATTGATGGTTGTGTTGTATGATTATTTGTATCTAATAAAACCATTATGTGAAAGAACGGTACATATAACCAAATTGTATCAAATTTTGAACTGAATTGAAAATTGTTTGAGAATTGCATGCATATACATGTGTATCCATTGAACAGGTCATAGCAAGGAGGCTAGAGCAGAGGAATAAAATTGTTTGCCCGACAAATAGTTACATGTTTATTGTATGTCTTGGGGTTTTTGATGATTTTATGAGCCAGTTGGCTAGCCGCTTGGCTGTTTCTTTTTCTTTTTGGATTGGAGAGGCCTGTATTGCAATTTTAGGATTTTCCCAGTGCTCCCGTACAGGGAGGTTATGGCGAAATTTTTCAAAAATTTAGGGTGTTAGCCAAATTTTTGAAAATTCTAAAAAGTTCTTAGAAACTGAAAAGTTGAAGAACTTAAGCCATAATGAAAATAATGAAAGTTGAGTTGGTTTGTAAAACAACTTTCAGCTCTGTTCCTTTTCGAGGATGAAAAGATTTTTAGTGGGGGTGATTGTAATAACCCGGAAAACCCGAACCAATTTAAATTTTTTATTTTGGCATTTTAATGAATTTTGAATATCTAAAATGATTTATTTTTAATAATAACGACGAGGAATTTATTTTGAATAGGACATATATATTTATTTGAATCCAAAAATATTAGAATCTATTTGAAAATATATTTCCAAAGAATCCGAAAAATTGAAATTTCATAGCGGGAATAAAAAGTTACGCCCAATTGAAAATTCAGAATAGTTGCTATGCAAAATATAGCCCTTAAAATTGGAAATTTTGCGAATGACCTCCGTTTTCGACGAAACCACTTTTGTTGGATCTCGGGTGTCAAGTTATTGCTAGATTCCAAAATTCGTAATTTTCTGAATCAATATATGAGCGTGGCAAAGGAAAAAGTGTTTTGATAATTTCAATCAATTTGGATCGACCAGAAAATTAACATTTTTCAAACGGTCTCCAAATTTGACGAAATTACTTTTGTTAGAACCGTATCATCAATTCAAAGCTAGAAAATATTTTTTGGGAATTTTTAGAGTTCGTATGTGACCCCAGTAAATTGAAATGTGTGTTCAAATTCAATATATAGATTTATATTTTTATTTTGATGAAAACTGATCGAAACAGCCGAACTAGCTTGCGATACATATCCCATTGTGTTCGGTACAGGGGTAATTAGCTGGGGACGACAGTCGGTGGGTCCGATTTCGAGTTCGAAATAAAAAGTTTCTTTTTTAATGTTGAAAATATTAATATATAAATATATTTATGTAAACACCCTCCTCCCTTTATTCTCCTTTCCCAATCAGAACGGAAAAAAAAGAAGGGGCTCGTGCCCTAGCCCGTCGTCGCGCCTCCGGGGGGGAGCCACCGTCTTCGCCCCACCTGCGCCTCCCTCCCCCTCCACGGTGACCTCCTCCTCTCCTCTCTCCCCCTCTGATTTGAACCCTACACCCAAACCCTAGCCCTTTATCACCAGCCACCATCCATAGCTACCGTCGCCGCCTGCTTCTTCGCCTCTTCTTCCCTATGCCCTCACATACAGATGAAACCGCGACCTTTCCCCCTTGCTTCCTCGACCAGTGCGACATCGGCATCTGCAAGCTCCACGTCGCACCACCCAACCGTGTTGTGCTTTGCCTGGAGCTGCTGCGAAGCCCGTCTTCCGTCCCCGCTTCAAGTCTGAAGCGTGGAAAAGATCACGTTGGAATTTCGAACAAATCCAAACTGTTCAGAAATAAAGACTGATGGAGTGGATCCCCAAGGTGAGAACTTCTCACTTTATTTTATTTTCTAGTTGAAATATATACTAGGATGCAGACGGTGCTTAGCAGCACCCGACATCCGTCGTCCACAGACCATGGATGACTTGTTTGTTTGATTGTATGTTGTGGTGAAATTGATTGTGTGATGTGGAATGGAATAAAATATTTTATGGTTAAAAATATTTTATAGTTAAAAATATATAATTTTCAACGTGTATATGAATTAAATAAATATTTATGAACAAATCAGACGATTTGTTTATGTACATACATTTTACTGATATTGATTGGGACGATAAATTTTACATATCGCCCAACTGCACAAATAAAACTCGTTATTTGTTGATTGAAACCCCACACGGGTATTGGGATGATATATGACATACACTAGTCCCAATAATTAGCTATATGTTGATCGATGCGTTGATAGACTGTATAAGCTTTATTTATTTATTTTAATGCTTATACAGTTGTAGAATGCACTCTGGATGTTGTTTGAAGTTTTAATGATTGTTTATCGTTATTATTATATACATGTGATGTTGAAATCCATATAAATAAAATTATATGGTAATTGACTGAGTCTGATTCCTGTTAAGAATTATCGAATATTTTAAAATAATATTCAGAAAACATTGAAATGCAAATCCGTGTTAAGTAGTCAAAAGCCATTTTAACACGAACGGAAATTTGGTCGATTTCGTTCATTTTATAATGAATATCGAAAAGGGATTTCAAAATATGATATTTTGAAATGAATTTGAAATTCGAATTAAATTGAATGGAAGTAGAATTGAAATCGATTGAAATGAATATAAAATGAATTGAAATCGATTTAAAAATGAATTCATAACAAAATTGAAAATGAATTGAAATCGATTTGAAATCGAATTCAAAATAAAATTGAAAATGAATTGAAATCGATTTAAAAATGAATTGAAATCAATTTAAATGTGAATTCAAAATGAACTGAAACGAAATTGAAAATGAATTGAAATCGATTCAAAAGTGAATTCAAAATGAATTGAAACAAAATTAAAAATGAAATGAAATCGATTTAAAAGTGAATTCAAAACGAATTGAAACGAAATTAGAATTGATTTAAAAGTGAATTCAAAACGAATAGAATTGAAATTGAAAAGAATTGAAATCGATTTAAAAGTGAATTCAAAACGAATTGAATTGAAATTGAACTGAAATTAATTTAAAGTGAATTCAAAATGAATTGAATTGAAATTGAATTTGAAATCGATTTAAAGTGAATTCAAAACGAATTGAATTGAAACAGAAATTGAAATTGAATTTAAATCAATTTGAAATGAATTTAAAATGAATTTATAATGGAAAATTTAATTCTGATTTGGAATTGAATATGAAGTTGAAACTGTTTTGAAAACAAATTTAAAACGATTTATAAAATACGTTATAAAAGGAAATCGACGAAATATATATTATATATATAATATAGTGGCCTGAATAGAACGCGCCGCGCTGCGGCAATTCGCGAATTTCGACAATTGACTTCGAATGAACATTATGGAAGATCCGACCGTCAGATTTTTCTAAAACCAGAACCATTAGGTTCGTATCGAAAAGATCTTTCCAAAGACTATTAGTGATTTGAAATCTAACGGTTGGATTTGGAATTATGTCCAAATCAAATTTGGAAAAGGTCGCTGTAAGTGCAGTTCGACGACCGTTTATGGAAATCGACTGTACGGGCCTTAATAAAATTATTAAAAATATCTATAATTTGTGTAAAATCATAATAAATGATTTGGAAAGAATTGGGCTGAAAAATCCATATGTGAAAAGATAAAAATATATTTTTATCAAAATGAACTAGTTTTGAAATAGAATAATAAATCCAATATTATTAAAATAAATAAATTGGATTTGAAATGGTTTTAAAAAATACCAGGATTTCCAGTGTATGAATTGGAATGGATTTGAATCGAAATTATCTTCAGAATATTTCGATATTGGACTTCATGATTATACGGATATTGTAGAGGAATTTGGAAGATATATATATCATTATTCCAATACAATATTTGTTGGTTTCAGAATTTGATATTGAATATAAGCCAATATATTCTCTATTTAGAGCCTCTTATTTAATATCAAATTGGATTTTGGGTTTGTCATGAATGGTATCTTTAATAATACTGTTCCTGAACCGAATGTAGTTAAGAAAATTATAAACTAACTAGAGGTTAGTTAAGTTGAATGGTTTTTGGGTATTGATCTGGTGTTGGTTTCGGCCTTCGAGGTTAATACTTAGGTAATTGTTCTCTTACTAATTTATGGTTAGAGACTGATTGGATTTTGGGCTTGTTGTGAACTGTGTTTTCAACGACATTCTTTCTTTAACCCGATTTACGATGAAATGAGATTTGGAATTTATAAATATTCTTTTTAAGATTTAATGGGAATTTTCCAAAGTAAAATTTTCCAATTTAATATATTTAATTGGAGTTGGATTGAAATTGGTCTTTGGGTTTATCGTGAATGGTGTTTTAAATAACACTGGTTCTTTTACCCGATTAACAATGAAGTTAAGGAAATCAGAAACTAACTGGAGATTAGTTAAGTTGAATGATTTCCTGGGTATTGGTCTGATGTTGGTTTCGGCCTTCGGGGTTAATACTTAGGGAATTGTTCACTTGCTAATTTACGGTTAGAGGCTAACAGAATGGAATGGTTTGAAATGATATCCAAAGAAAGATTAAAGAATAAATCTAAAGGAATTTATCTTTAATTAATGGGAACAAATCCCTAACAATGTCAATATTTGAATAAAAGAATATTCAAAATTGGAATAAGGCGTATGTTGTGTTTTTATAGTACTTGTTTATTATATACGCGAGTTATTCGGAATGACTAGGTTTATCCCATTCTGAATAACTGATTCGACAATATGTCGAGGATGAAGACGGTGGTTGAAGACCGGAGGTCTTCACATCGTTTGGATGATTACTGATGCCTTGATTGGGCTGTACACTCAAGCCGGGGTAATAAGTGGTGATCATCCAGACGTACTTGGAGATCGACGGATATGTGAGGGCCTCTCCCCTGTATTGGACATATGAGGGAAGAATAAGGTGCCTTTGGTTTCGTTCAGACCCAGAACGAACTTATAAATGGATTGTGTGTCTGACATTGGATTTTATTCTGTGCTGATTGATTTCTATTAAATATATATCTGTTTGGCGGCGGAGAATTTATTCTCTTACTTAACGCCCTTCTCTGAGACATAAGAGCTCAGTGG
Organism: Allium sativum; assembly: GCA_030737875.1. Lineage (NCBI taxonomy): Eukaryota > Viridiplantae > Streptophyta > Magnoliopsida > Asparagales > Amaryllidaceae > Allium > Allium sativum. The sequence goes on from CM060912.1 coordinate 296,401,712, forward strand.
TTATATATCGATAGATATCAATCGCATGGCATGAATTGCCTGTGTGGCATGTTAGATGCAGTGATCAAGGCATTTGTTGAAAAGCAGAGTCTTGTGGTTGATGATCAAAGCACGACTTTAATATAGCATAGCTTTGTGTATAGTGTTGATTCGCGAGCCTCACACCTCGGTATGAGTTAAAAACGGGATAAGGACCACTGGGAGAACATGACGTTTCTTTCTACTTATGGGTGGTGTCAGCGTTTTACTAGCCCTGACATCGTTGATTATTATACCTTTGTGGATGTTGGAATGCGAGGAGCCTCGGATATAGGTCTGATAGGACTAGGAAGCTTGTGTTCAGGATTTGCCAATCCTCAAACGTAACGATGGACCAGCCCAGCTGATTCCAAGGGCTACCCAGAATGTGTAGTCCTGGGGCATTTTCTAGAGTGTCTCGAAGCCAGTGAGGAGCTTGCCCCGTCCCTCGACTCATAACGGAAATCCAATTTCCAATACGATATTTTACAGTTTTGGTTGTAGAGTCTAGTATTGGCGACATGGTAGATTGTACCCATGCGGCCTATGATTGATACCTTTATATTTGAAGTTGTTTTATACACTTTACACTATAATTGTATCTAAATGATTTGTTTTAAATGTATCAAGCATTATTTGGCTATTATAAAGGAAAACCCTATCCTCCGGCTTGCGTTGCATGGTGTAATGGGATCTAGGTCTTATAATAGTTTCATTTTTCCAAAAAGCATTGCGCTGTTTATTCTATGCACTAGTATTCTAGGGAGGAAACCCGTTCCGTGTTATACGGCGTGGTCCGTTGAATTACTCTGTTTTAAAGTAAAGTTTTAAATAACTGTTTTAGTTCTCACACCAGTCACATGATTGACCTGGAGTTTATTGTTTTAACCTAAACTCTGGGTGCCCCTATTTTCCACACGGGCAGCTAGTAGTTGGGTTTTGCATATTTATATTCACAAGATCTTGGTTTACAGCTGGAATGATATTCGGAAAGCTTTGTATCCGTATATCTCCTTCAGTTGTGTTTTTTATTATTTTTCCGCTGCTATGTGTAATTTAAATCTCTGATACTTCTCTAATGTATAATATTTATTCATACTCTGTATATTCTTTTATTCTGATGGAATTGTTGTAATAAGCAGTGAAATGTTCTTCTTTTTGTGTTTTGATTAGTCTTGTTCTCAATTCAATTCGTTGTTTCCTTCATGGGGAAGTTCGGGTCATCTCAGTTAATGTCACTCATTAAGAGAATGTATTAAGTTTCGTGAAGCACTATAGGTAAACATAAACAGAAACAATACAAGACAGATATAAAATGGAAATGGAATAAATAAAAAAACTTTATTAATCATAAAGCATCGTGGTTCAAAACATCATATGCCGGAAAACATATAAACCTAGTACATCATCAAAACTTCTGTCTTGTAGTTAAAACATCAGAGTACAAAATAAAAGAAGCATAATCCCCAAATAAAAACATAGCCATAGTAGCAAAGATAGGAGCTTGAGCATTACATCTAAGCAGCTCCAACAAAATGATAACAGAATCCTGGTCAAGCTTGAGTATTCCCATCTTGAGAACCTTGGGTGGAGGGGGGAATGGAAGAAAGAAGAGGAAACAAATAAGGTCCATAAAAGGTGGATTAGAAAGGTAACATCGTAATAGGCAGGCATGACAAGGTAAACAGGACAACAAGATTAGAGTATACTTTGCTTCTCTAATGATTTCTCTGCACCAATACTAGTGTCTTATCAACAAGTTGATCCCCAATAACTACAAAATGATAGACTTAGGCGTACGTCTAAATGAACCCTAATTACTACCCTACTCGATTGGCTCCCAATTCTGTAGATACCCGTGCCAGCCCCACAGTAGGATGTATCACTTCCTAAAGTGGCAACCCTTTGTTGATGTGCACAACCATGTCTATAAATGTCATAGTCATCTTATCTCCCTCTGCCCGAACCGTGCACGCACAAGACTCCGGTCGGTTTGCGCCGCCCATGAAACACCCCACCTCCGTTAGGGTCACTCTCAAAGGGAATGCCCTAATTTTGGTGGAGGTTTATAAGTATAAGCCACAGATATACAAGACAGATATAAATACACATATTTTTGAACAGCGGAAAACAACAGCTATTTTTAATTCAACAAAATACGTGTTACATAAACCATGTCATGATTTGTCTTACAATACTTCCAAAAATATAACATCCACATAATTGTCTTGATTACATTATTTAAAGAAGCATAAAAACATAAGTAAACTGCATAAGTCCCACAATTGCTGTCCAAAGCCATAGTCCAAAACGAAAAAGATCCAAGCAATACATTCTTTCTCTTCAAGATGGATGTGGAAACTGGTCAAGCTGCGGTATTCCCTCCCTGTGGACCTGGGGGGGAGGGGAACGAAAGAAAAGAAGGCGAACGAAAAGTAGAGTCAGACATAAAGCCTGAGTAAGTCTAGGACTATTCAGTCTATGAATAAAGAACTGGGTATGATAAGTATAAACTGGAAATGAGAAAGCACCATAAACTAAGTTAAGTTGTCTAGAGTCGAATATACTATCATACCCCATATTAATCTCTGCATCCATATAAACTAGTTCCTAACAGGCACCCCATAATTAGGGTGAAGTGATTCGTTTCCAATGATCGGCTCCTACTCGCATAGTTACATGTGTCTTACAGCCCCCGATGTTGTAGTTACCTATGCTGGTCCCACCATGGGGTGTATCAAGTCCCATGGTGGTGGCCCGACACAATCCTAGAATGCACAGGTATGCTACTGGTGCCCAATGCCTTATTTTTCTGCGCCGGATTGTGTGCATGCCCGCACCCCGTTAGAACCTACACTTTTGCACCACCGCCGTCGATTTGACCTCTTACAGTCAGCCCAGTAATCATGCACCACTCTGCCTAGTTCAGGGTATCCTGATACACCTTGTAGGGTTACTGCTGAAAAGGGTCCCTCGCTACTAGGTTTTCTATTTCTAGCCAACATGCTAAGTTGGTTAAGTGTTTTGTAAACCTAACCCCCAATCAGTCTGTATAGTTTAGCATGTTCCATTTTGATTAAGTATTAATATAATTTACTTAATCCTATCAATCCTGACTCAACCTTAATTGTCTTATTAAAGCCTCGACCTCTCACATTAGACAGGTATTGTTGTGGCTGCCTGTTGCCGGTCGGGTCCGGGCAGTCTTACGCCACAACTCAGTCTAACCTCGGGTCCTTATTGGGCTCCGTTTTTAACCACCCACATTGGATAGGTATTGTTGTGACTACTTGACAGTCGGGCGGTTCCGGGCAGGTTTACATCATAACTCAATCCAACCTCGGGATAAACACATCGTATTTTCTACGTTTACATATTTTGTCTCTTTCCTTTTTATATGTAAATATTTGCGGCCCATTATTCAAATTCATCTTTAAGATTAATTTATACCACTTGACTGTTTTTCAAGGTTGTTGGCATGCGTCAAACATGCCACACATATGTTCTATGTTTTAACCCCATCGTCATTACCCCCGTTTTATACGTTCACTAAAATATAACATATGCTGGGTTTAACATTTAAACCCAACTTAGCCACATGAAAAAGGGGAGGCTTATAACATGGTGTTTATATATATTCTAAGTGACATAAAAAGGGGAGTGTGAACGCATGAACTTGCAACATAACAATCTAATTAACATGAATTAGGCATATGTGATCTTGCATGGTAATAGCATATAATCATGGCATAAACATACTTAATCATGAATCATTCTATTCATATGATCATAGCATAAACATACCTAAACATGAATCATGGTTTTTAATCTATTCATGTAAACTTGCAATTGGAATGTGAATCTAACTTAATTTATGTGTTACATATATCACCATATGATTTTTATAACAACATAGGCCTAAAACATGGTTTCAACTAGGCGTAACACCAAACATAGTTTAGTCATGTTCATAAAGATGCTTACTTTTGTCTCTAATACAAAAGTATGATTTTATACTTGAATCAAGATACCAATTCCAACATAGATTCATATAAACTATAGTACCTAGTTGAATTCAGTTACACTAAAAGTGGTCATAAAAGTATGTACATCATATTGGCATAATAGTGAATCATATACTTGTATGAATCCCAAATAAAATATCACAACATATGGTTGTTATCTTCCAACATAAATCACATACTTGCAAATATCCAATCGCATATCACAACATTTCCAACTCGTTTAGAATCAAAGCAACATACAAATATAGATTATTATCGCCGCAATTCCATTTCTCACTTTACACAAATCAAAACACAATTATTTATTCACATCGGAATAGCACTCTACTTACAATGTATGACGAATCTTCAATTCAGTAATCTGAATTCTGAATTTGGAGATGCTATTCTTTGTTGTAGGCGTTGTTTTTATTTAATTGACGTTGCTTTAAGCTTTCGAATTGTCTCCTAATTGTCTCTCAATTTCTGACGGCTATTCCTAGTCTTTCCTCAGCAGCATGACGGTCTCATCTCCATTTTTTGTTTGTATGTATTAGGGTGAGTCTTAGGTCCTTTTTATAGAGTTTGTGAGTTGATTAGGACCGTCGATGGAGCTTAGTTTAATAATAGCCGTTCGTTTGAAGGAGAGACCAACCAGGAGCTGACACCCAGCCCTAGTGACAAGGTAAGGCTCAGAAAATCGACTAAACACAGACCAGTCCAGCCAGGGGGGCTGGGTTCGACCTGGCTCAGGGGCCAGGTCGACCCCCTGGTCGACTATGTAGTCGACCTGGGTGCCCCAGGTCGACTACCCAGTCGACCTGGGTAGCCCAGGTCGACTACCCAGTCGGCCTGGGTGTCTTGGGCGGGAAAATTCCCGCCCTGGCCAATCCGGCCCAAATTTTGAATTTTAAATTTGTTTTCTAAGCTGTTTTGGTCTGTTTGAATTTTAAACTGAATTCTGAAACTTCCGGAGGCCATATCTTCCTCATGCGGAGTCCGTTTTACGCAAACTCGGACTCTATCCCAAGCAGAATTCCGAGACGAACGCAATGGCGTATCCCATTTCCCTTAATTATTTGCTTTTAAATTATTTATACTTTAATTTGTGAATTTCACTGTTATATAATACACGGGGTGTTGCATTCTCCCCCCACTTAAAAGGATTTCGTCCCCGAAATCTTCAAGTTCAGGAAGAATGTATGTCCTAACATCCAAACATCCATCTACTCATCCATCAAACACGAGCATCCATTGTCCTTAAAAGACTTCTAATGATTCATGATCATATGCGAAGTGTGTGTATATGTACTTATCTAATGCAAAATCAGTCGGTCTACTGATTCAGTTGACCTCCTTAATGCAAATTATGTAAGTGCCATGAATCCATTATGTATGCAAATTTTCCTATTCATGATTCTACATGAGTGCACAATCATTCATATATAAATGCAACATCCATATGACAACACATTAAACTTCAACCATATATGAATATAAATACATTTATGCATATGCAGTATGAAGTGATTGAGCCGATCTAAAACCTAGATTGTGTGTGTATATGCAACCACGAGCAACCACTAGCAATCACTTGCAACCACTTGCAACCATCATCCATAACATTTTTCAATTACATGTTTTCATCCAAAGGGTTTCTTTCTAAAAGATAAGGTCGAGGAGATATACCTAAAAAGATAGATAAAAGCGCAACTTAAGGAAAAAGAAAGATCAAAGATGTACCCTCGAAAAGAAAAGGGTAGGCAGCGCGTATTCTGGCTTCAGTTTCCTAAGTTGCATCTCCCTCGGCATCGCTCCACTGAACTTTAACGAGCTTGACTTGGCGGTTGCGTAGCTTCTTCACTTCCATTCCTAATATGCGGGTTGGAACTTTCCTCACGGTTGCTTCGCGTTCCACTTTAGGTTCTTCTAGAATATTTGGCTCTACCACTTCAGCAGATTCATGTAGACATTTTTGGAGGTGCGAAACATGGAAAACATTGTGAACTCCGGCCAGCTTTTCGAGTAGCTCCAATCTATAGGCCATTTTCCCAAACTTCTCGATGATAGGAAATGGCCCTACGAACCTTGGTGCTAGTTTTCCTGTGGTTCCAAAACGAACAACGTTCCTTAGTGGAGATACCTTAAGAAAAACTCTATCCCCAACCTCAAATTCATGGTCGATCCTCCTCTTGTCGGCGTAGGATTTTTGTCTGTCTTGGGCTGTCTTCATTCTTCTCCGTATTAAGTCTACTTTTTCTAAAGTCTCTTGGATCATATCCGGTCCAAGTATGAGCTTGTCAGTAGACTCCCACCAACAAGTGGGCGATCGGCACGGTCTTCCATATAAAGCTTCGAAGGGCGCCATTCCGATGGTTGCTTGGTAGCTGTTGTTGTAGGCAAATTCCACCAAAGGAAGATGGTCTTCCCACGTCCCTCCGAAGTCAAGGACGCACAGTCTTAAAAGGTCCTCCAAAACTCTGTTCACTCTTTCTGTATGGACGTCAGTTTGGGGATGATAGGCTATGCTCAAGCATAACTGTGTGCCTACCGCTTCTTGCAGACTCTGCCAAAACTCACTTGTGAAGATAGGGTCTCGGTCACTAACAATGCTGGATGGTATTCCATGGAGTCAAACAATTTCCTTGAGGTAATGAGATGCTAGGGATGGGGCAGTTCTTTTACTTTTGACAGGTAAAAAGTGGTCGCTTTTAGTAAGCCTATCCACTATTACCCAAATGCTAGTGTTGCCTCTTCTAGACCTAGGCAGCCCATCAATGAAGTCCATTGAAATACTATCCCACTTCCACTGCGGGACCTCTAGAGGATGGTGCAGACCGCCAGGCCTTTTCTGTTCCGCCTTAACTTGTTGGCACACTATACACTTAGAAACGAAATCTACCACGTCCTTCTTCATGTCGTTCCAAAAGAAAGTCCTCTTTATGTCCTTGTACATTTTATCCCCACCTAGGTGTATCGTCATCTTGGAGTGATGTGCTTCCTCGAGAACCTTCTTTACTAAATCCTTTGACTGTGGGACGCCTAGTCTTTCGTCTCGCCTTAGCCAACCCTTGTCATCGTTGGAGTATCTGCTGAGGTGACTTGAAGTCTCACCCTTAATGAGCCTATCAATCATCTCTACAAGCTGAGGGTCTTCGCGTTGTGCTGTCCCTATTGCGTCCACTAAAGTCGGGCGTACTTCTAGAGATGCTAGCAAGCCCGGTACAAAATCGGAGGAGGGCCTAAAGTCAAAGCTGGCTATAAACTCTAGGCTTTGTCTTTCAACAAACAGCAGACTTAGGGTTAGTTTCTTTCGGCTTAACGCGCCTGCCACAACGTTGCCTTTGCCCGGAGTGTAGGAGATCTCAAAATCGTATGAGGCAAGAAACTCCATCCATCTCTGTTGCCTCAAGTTAAGATCTTTCTGCAAGAAAAGATATTTCAACGATTTATGGTCAGTGTAAAGTTCGAACTTCTCACCTAGGAGACAGTGTCGTCAAGACTTGAGTGCAAAGACGATGGCAGCTAACTCAAGATCGTGGGTCGGGTAGTTCTTTTCATGCACTTTCAACTGCCTTCCACCATAAGCTACTACCCTCCCTTCTTGCATCAAGACAGCGCCTAGCCCTGTCCAACATGCATATGTATAAACTGTGAACATCTTGCTTCCATCCGACAACATCAAAACTGGGGCTGTTGTAAGAGCCCTTTTTAGTCGTTGAAAAGCAAACTCGTAATCCAAGTCCCAATTGTGCACTAGATTCTTCTTGGCCAGCTTTGTGAGCGGAGCTGATATCTTTGCAAAGTCTCTGATGAATTTCCGATAGAAGCCTGCTAGCCCGAGAAAGCTTCGGACTTCTGTTGCGTTCTTTGGTGTCTTCCAGTCCTACACTGCTACTACTTTAGCTGGGTCTACAGCTAACCCTTCTTTGGATACTATGTGCCCAAGGAACCTCACTTCTTCTCTCCAAAAGTGACATTTGGAGAATTTGGCTTTTAGCTGATGGACTTGCAGAGTTTCCATGATTTCCCTTAGGTGTTGAGCATGCTCTTCTTCACTCTTTGAAAAGATCAAGATATCGTCTACGAAGACCACTACGAACTTATTGAGGAATTCTCTGAACACCCTACTCATTAGGTCCACGAAGTAAGCGAGTGCGTTTGTCAAGCCGAAAGGCATGACAAGCCATTCAAAGAAGCCGTCTGGGGTTTTGAATGCTGTCTTATCGATACTATCTTCAGCCACCCTTAGCTGATGAAACCCGGTCGCTAAATCGAGTTGGGAGAAAACAGACGCTCCTACAAGTTGGTCAAATAGATTGTCAATTCTGGGGAGAGGGTGCCTATTCTTTTTCGTTAGTTTGTTGAGCTCCCTATAGTCAACACATAGACGGAGTGAACCATCCGCCTTTGTAGCGAACACCATTGGAGCGCCCCATTCTGAAATGCTCCTTCTAATGAACCCCTTTTCTAGAAGCTCTTTAATCTGTTTACTGAGCTCCTTCCTTTCCCATGGAGCCATGTGTCTAACGGGCAACGCAACGGGCTTTGCATTATCTACAAGATATATGCGGAAGTCTATCTCCCGCTTCGGAGGCAAGCCCTTCACCTCTTCGAAGACATCCGGATATTCCTGGACCACTCTAACCGATTGCAAACTTTCAACAGAAGCATCTAGCGATTCAAGATAACTAAGCATAACCGAGTACGAGGGATTGCAAGTAATTTCCAAAGTATTACCAAGTTCGGTCAGAAGCCTAACCACCTTTTTCTCACAATCAAGGATGGCCCCATTACTAGATAGCCAATCCATGCCCAAAATTAAACCATATCCCGAAAAGCCCAAAACAAAGGCACTACATTTAAATTCTACGCTTAGAATAGAAATTTTCAATCCTATACAGATCATAGATAAATAAGCTGGGCCCCCAATTGGATTTGAAACAATTAAGGGGTCCTCTACCATTCTAGTTTCTAGGTGCAGAGATTCTACTAAAGCAGATGAGATAAAGGAGTGTGATGCGCCAGAATCGAATAAAGTGTGAACTAGGTGATCATAAAGATAAACTACACTTTCTACAGAAGTATTTATACATCGTTGCTGCAGAGGTGGCGCTTCTAGCGCATGAACTTGTGCCTCTGAGGTGGATCCAGCCCTCTGCCCTTGCCCATGCTTCTTTGGGCAATCCTTAGCCAGGTGGCCTGTCTCACCTCAAGAAAAGCACCCACCATTCATCTTGGCCTTCTTTTTCCGGCAATCTTTCACTAAGTGCCCCACTTTGCCACATAAATTACACTTCCTCTTCTCTTTGTTGTCTTTCCCGCCCTTCTTAAAGTCTATCTTCTTAGGCTGCAAACCCTCTTTCTTCCCTTGAGAGCTTTCTGCCTTTGTCTCCTTCTTGCCCTTATCCTCTTCGTTCAGCAATGCCATCTGCACCAACCTTTCATACGTAGCTCCCATGGGTATATGGGTCATGGCCAAACTGTGTAATGGCTCATTCAACCCCTTGACAAAGCGGAGAGCCTTCTTGTGCAGGGTGTTGACTAAGTCCAGTCCGAACCTAGCCAGCTGATCGAACTGGTTAACATACTCTTTGACTGTCATATTCCCTTGCTTAAGAAATAAGAATTTTTCCAACTGAAGACTCCTTTCAGCTTCTGAGAGAAATTTAGCCTCAAACCTTGCCCTAAAGTCCTCCCATGTTTCCACCGGTCTTTCTGCATTAGTGACTTCCCACCAGTAGGAAGCCTCGCCTTTAAGTAGCCATACTGCCAGTTGTACCTTCTGCCTATCTTCTACCTCAAAAATGACGAATAGGTCCTCGGTTTCCTTCAGCCAATTCCTGGCTACCACGAATGACTCGGTTCCATGAAAGTCCTTTCCTCCCAAAGCTTTAAAATCTTTACATATCTTAGCAAAAGTATTTCCCCGTGGGGGAGGTGGAGGAAGAGGTGCTGCTGCAGCTGGATGACTTCCTGTAGTTAGGGGAGGACAAACGGTAGGACCTGGCTGAGTGGCCCTTGCTTCTAAGAATCATCTAAACCAACCAGGTATTGGTACACCCTCTGGCAAGTTAAGTTCTTCGGACATGCTGAAACAAAAAGGATAGATTCAAAACGAAGGATAAAAGATAGTACCTATGGCTTTGGGGGGGACTATGCCTTTTTAAAATAAAATAATATTTTATCTTTAAAAATGCTTCTTTAAATTTTCTTTTGAAAATAAATTTCAAAACTTTTTATCTTATCTGGTAAACCTATGCTCTGATACCAAGTGAAACAACCCACCTCTGTTAGGATCACTCTCAAAGGGAATGCCCTAATTTTGGTGGAGGTTTATAAGTATAAGCCACAGATATACAAGACAGATATAAATACACATATTTTTGAATAGCGGAAAACAACAGCTATTTTTAATTCAACAAAATACGTGTTACATAAACCATGTCATGATTTGTCTTACAATACTTCCAAAAATATAACATCCACATAAATGTCTTGATTACATTATTTAAAGAAGCATAAAAACATAAGTAAACTGCATAAGTCCCACAATTGCTGTCCAAAGCCATAGTCCAAAACGAAAAAGATCCAAGCAATACATTCTTTCTCTTCAAGCTGGATGTGGAACGGGTCAAGCTGTGGTATTCCCTCCCTGTGGACCTGGGTGGGGGGGGGGGGAACGAAAGAAAAGTAGAGTCAGACATAAAGCCTGAGTAAGTCTAAGACTATTCAGCCTATGAATAAAGAACTGGGTATGATAAGTATAAACTGGAAATGAGAAAGCACCATAAACTAAGTTAAGTTGTCTAGAGTCGAATATACTATCGTACCCCATATTAATCTCTGCATCCATATAAACTAGTTCCCAACAGGCACCCCATAAATAGGGTGAAGTGATTCGTTTCCAATGATCGGCTCCTACTCACATAGTTACATGTGTCTTACGGCCCCCGATGTTGTAGTTACCTATGCTGGTCCCACCATGGGGTGTATCAAGTCCCATGGTGGCGGCCCGACACAATCCTAGAATGCACAGGTATGCTACTGGTGCCCAGTGCCTTATTTTTCTACGCCGGAGTATGTGCACGCCCGCACCCCGTTAGAACCTACACTATTGCACCACCGCCGTCGATTTGACCTCTTACAGTCAGCCAAGTAATCGTGCCCCACCCTGCCTAGTTCAAGGTATCCTGATACACCTTGTAGGGTTACTGCTGAAAAGGGTCCCTCGCTACTAGGTTTTCTATTTCTAGCCAACATGTTAAGTTGGTTAAGTGTTTTGTAAACCTAACCCCCAATCAGTCTGTATAGTTTATCATGTTCCATTTTGATTAAGTATTAATATAATTTACTTAATCCTATCAATCCTGACTCAGCCTTAATTGTCTTATTAAAGCCTCGACCTCTCACATTAGACAGGTATTGTTGTGGCTGCCTATTGCCGGTTGGGTCCGGGCAGTCTCACGCCACAACTCAGTCTAATCTCGGGTCCTTATTGGGCACCGTGTTTAACCACCCACATTAGATAGGTATTGTTGTGACTACTGGACAGCCGGGCGGTTCCGGTCAGGTTTACATCACAACTCAATCCAACCTCAGGTTAAACACATCGTATTTTCTACATTTATATATTTTGTCTCTTTCCTTTTTATATGTAAATATTTGCGGCCCATTATTCAAATTCATCTTTATTGGGTAAGATTAATTTATACCACTTAACTGTTTTTCAAGGTTGTTGGCATGCGTCAAACATGCCACACAAATGTTCTATGTTTTAACCCCATCGTCATTACCCCCGTTTTATACGTTCACGAAAATATAACATATGCTGGGTTTAACATTTAAACCCAACTTAGCCACATGAAAATGGGGAGGCTTATAACATGGTGTTTATATATATTCTAAGTGACATAAAAAGAGGAGTGTGAACGCATGAACTTGCAACATAACAATCTGATTAACATGAATTAGGCATATGTGATCTTGCATGGTAATAGCATATAATCATGGCATAAACATACTTAAACATGAATCATTCTATTCATATGATCATAGCATAAACATACCTAAACATGAATCATGGTTTTTAATCTATTCATGTAAACTTGCAATTGGAATGTGAATCTAACTTAATTTATGTGTTACATATATCACCATATGATTTTTATAACAACATAGGCCTAAAACATGGTTTCAACTAGGCATAACACCAAACATAGTTTAGTCATGTTCATAAAGGTGCTTTCTTTTGTCTCTAATACAAAAGTATGATTTTATACTTGAATCACGATACCAATTCCAACATAGATTCATATAAACTATAGTACCTAGTTGAATTCAATTACACTAAAAGTGGTCATAAAAGTATGTACATCATATTGGCATAATAGTGAATCATATACTTGTATGAATCCCAAATAAAATATCACAACATATGGTTGTTATCTTCCAACATAAATCACATACTTGCAAATATCCAATCGCATACAACAACATTTCCAACTCGTTTAGAATCAAAGCAACATACAAATATAGATTATTATCGCCGCAATTCCATTTCTCACTTTACACAAATCAAAACACAATTATTTATTCACATCGGAATAGCACTCTACTTACAATGTATGACGAATCTTCAATTCAGGAATCTGAATTCTGTATTTGGAGATGCTATCCTTTGTTGTAGGCGTTGTTTTAATTTAATTGACGTTGCTTTAAGCTTTCGAATTGTCTCCTAATTGTCTCACGATTTCTGACGGCTATTCCTAGTCTTTCCTCAGCAGCATGACGGTCTCATCTCCATTTTTTGTTTGTATGAATTAGGGTGAGTCTTAGGTCCTTTTTATAGAGTTTGTGAGTAGGTTAGGACCGTCGATGGAGCTTGGTTTAATAATAGCCGTTTGTTTGAAGGAGAGACCAACTGTAACACCCCGCCTCCGCTAGGGTCACTCGCAAAGGAATGCACTAGCTTTAGAGGGGCATTATTGGTAAACATGCACAGAAATATCACAAGACAGAACATATAAAATAGCGGAAGTAAAATCGAACTTTCATAAACATGAATACATAAGGTCTAAAGCCTTTTACATCAGAGTACATCAAAACCTGTCTTGCAATAGTAAAGAAGCATAAAGACTTTTTCATAAATTATTCCCCAAATAAAAACAGTAAAGTAGCCATAGCCAGGAAAAGTCCAAGCCATCCATGATGACCTTCAAGCAGAAGAAGTCCGAACTAAACAACAGTGTTTCCTCCATGTAACCTGGGGGGAAACGGAAGAAAAGAGGCGAAACAAAACGGGTCAGTCAAAAAGACTGAGTAAGCCCTATCTACTATTAGTATAAAAACTAGTAAAGTTAACTGACATGAGAAACTGAGATGAACATAAGCATGATAACAAGATAGATAAGCTAAATCAAAATAACAGGATGAACTACTGAACTCAGATAAACTAAGATGTCATGATAAATTACGATGCCAAGCCAAAACAAGGTATCACATCGTCAGGTTCCTATCAAGTATAATATCCCAAGATATATATCACGTATAACGTCCCATGGTATCTATCCTGTATATCTGCTCTGCACCTACCGTACTAGTATCCCAACTGTATTACGTGTTATCCGTGAATGACCCTTACTCAAAAGTCGTGTAATGGTCCCTGTCAACCTAATATGCCGCATATATAGGTTACTCAACTCATATGTTTCTTTCCATGTATAAGTTCAGTTCTTTGCCGTAGGCTGTACGGGCTTTCCCATGTAAACGGTTTATCCTTGAAGTTGTTTTGGGCTGCAACCCTTGATCTAGTTGTGTTTCCTTACCATGAACTATCGCGCGTCCACTTAGGATTTATGCCACCTAAGACCGCTAGGGATTATGCTACCTAATGAACGTTTCCGTGTCTCGGTTTGGGTTTTGGCCACCTAGGACCACTAGGGATTACGCCACCCGTCAACCGCGCCCTTGATCCCACGTATGTATCGTGAATTGTTTTCCATGTCTAGATGCACATGTTCCCCAATGTGCCATCCGAGTTCCGTGCCAGGGCAAATCAAGAAATACGGAACTCGGTCGGGAGCTTTAAGTCGTCTGCCGATGCAGATATCAAGGTCTGTTTTTGTACCCGTGGCTATGGTCCCACGTGACCCCTCCCTCAACTACTGAAAGGCAATCCAAGAAAAATCATGTATGAGAACCACTCCACGGCCCCACTATAGCCCACTTTCCTACGGGCCAAACTCACCATGACTCGATAGCAAGCACATGGTCTGTTGGGGGTTCCCTGCCTTTCCGCACGTACACGATTGACTAAAGATGGTAGGTAGTCGGCGATGCGCTATCCAGGGCAAAAACAAGAATCGTCGACTCCACGCTAATCCATCTCAGTCTTTAGGTTGCTCGCATAGAAACCAAGGCATACTCTTGGTCCTTCTAACGCAGACCTTAACCTCTCACGGGCCTAGTATAATTACCTAGCAGCCCACAGAGGGATCCCAAGAATATCCTCACGTCCCCCGAAGCTTCCACTTCGGCACCCAGTGCGCTGGAGCTTTTATCCAAGTCAGATAACTTGCTCCCCCTCGTATACTAAGCGATGACCTACCGTATCAGGTTACTCATCTTTTTGAGAATTAGTCCTATGTCCTTAGCTAATAATTATTACTTAGTTACCCTTAACTAAGGTTTACCACTTAGCTTCCTTTCCCGTTATCCTTGATTAACCACGGTTTTCTACCTAGTTCTTCTAGCTAGGGTTTGTCTATTGGGTTAAGTGTTATCATTCAAGTCCATGACTTAACCCGCCCACGAATCACGTCAAAGATTGGCTAAGTATTTAAGTTCAAGACTTAGTCCCACAAGTTGGTTAAGTGTACCCAGAGGCTCATGACTTAACCCTATCAAGTCAAATTGGTCAAGTACTAGCTTACCTTAATCCTATCGGATTATCTTGCTAGATCGATTAAGCATAGATTATCTTAATCCCATCAAATTATCGAGTCGGATTGGTTAAGTATAGGTTGGCTTAACCCCATCCTCTAATCGTACTACAATGGTTAAGTATATTCTAAAAAGGTCTTGTGACTTAACCTTATCAGGTCCGCGTATTAGATTTGTTAAGTGTAAGTTACTTAACCCCATCAAATCATCATGTATAATTGGTTAAGTATAAGTTGCTTAACCCCATTAAATTATCACGTTAAGTTGGTTAAGTATTGGTTACTTAACCTCATTGAATTACCGAGTTTAAATTGGTTAAGTGTTTAACCTAACCCCATCGAATTACCGTGGTTAGATTAGTTAAGTGTGGATTACTTAACCCCATCTAATTACCGTGTCGGATTAGTTAAGCATAAATTACTTAACCCCATCCCCTAATCATCTTGTATGGTTAAGTGTCATTAAGAAAACTTACTTAACCTTGCCAAATTATCATGTTGGATTGATTAAGTGTTGGTTAACTTAATCCCCGTCCACTAGTCGTATAAAAATTGTTAAGCGTCATTAGGCAAATCAAATCACTTAACCTACCCAACCTTGTCATGTTTTGTTAAGTATCATTAGCCTAACCAATTTACTTAACCCATTTACCCATGTCATATTTGGTTAAGAGTCATTAATCAAATTAACTTAACCCTATCATGTGGCATTAATTACTTAATGCACCGCAACCTCTCACATTAGACTTTGTTGTGGTTACTAGTTAAGCCGGTCGGTTCCGGGTAGCTTTACACCACAACTTGGTCTAACCTCGGGTTCAAGCACAACATGACCAACTTCTCACATTGGGTCCTATTGTTTGCAACTACTAGTTAGGCCGGTCGGTTCCGGGTAGTTTTACGTTGCAAACTCAACCCAACCTCGAGTTGGCCACTTTCATGTTTAGTCTTGTGTCATGTTCATAGTCAAGTTTTCAAGCAATTGTGTAGTCCTAACTTAATAGGTAAATTCCCAATGGGTAGACCTAACTTAATAGGTAAATTCCCAAGCTTATGTTTTTATGCATACTTACATGTCAACTTCCATGTTATATTTCAAGTCATGTTTTCAAGTATAAACACATGTCATATTTAACGTTACATGTCGTCATGTTTATACCCATTTACCCAAGTCATATTCATGTCATTATGTTTCCCCATAATGTGACCCCAACGCTTTTTAAACTAGCATATACGTTCGCAACAACGTGATGGATTAAAAGAAGAGACTTGGCAAAGGAATGACAAAAATGGGTATTAAGCCACAAGTTAATCATGGTGGCAAATGAGGCACAAATGTGTTCATTAGCTTGCATGTTACATTCTTAAGCCTCAAAAACATGCATCAACCCAAACTTGGTACATAAGCGAATCATGGTGACAAAAGACATGGAATGATGGCTAGAAACTCGCATATATCATCATATAAGGATTATGAATTCATATGCAAGTTGACATAATGATTATGAAGGTTCTCATGTTGCATAATGCAACATTTCAACATAAAGGTTGTGGCTTTTTGCTCATAAGATCAAGCTAATGACTTCATAGACTTGCATGACATGATAGCATATATCATTCTCAATGATCAAACCCAAACTTGCAACATGAACATTTAACTTCATAGTTAATATCTAAGAGTAGGGAAGGGCTTACATTGCTATGAAGGCACAAGTCGATTAAACTAAAGATTGAGACAAAGCCTATGCATGCCATCATTCAAAAACCCAAAGGTGAAAGCTCCAAATCAATAAAAACCCCATCTTGATGAACAAAGGTCAAAGCTTTAGCCTTGAAATCAACTTGAGAAGCTCTCATACTAACATAGGGACTCTCTAACACTCACATGATCATGAAACCTCTCATAGAAATGAAGATAGCATTTTGGCAAGAGGATGGAGGCTAGGGTTTTGAGTGGAGGCCATGATCACTAGAAATTTTGGCATAGTTTAGTTGTAGGATCAATTAATGAGGGTTTAGGCTAGGTTAGGGGTCTTTTTATAGAGATTAGGGGTAGTTTAGGCCGTTAGATTAACCCTAGGATAGATCCCAGCCCTCAAAAATCGTCACAAGCCTCCAAAACAAGACCAAGGGCCAAAACAGGTGCACCAGGCCAGCCAGGGTCAAGCCTGAAGGCTGTGCAGGTTTCTGGCTCGACACGGGCGCACTTCCCAAGTGCGCCAATGTATTTTTGTGCTGGCGCACTTCACAAGTGCGCCAGTGCATTCTGGCTTGTTTTCGGTTTTTCTGCCTAACTTCGTTCGTCCATATCTTCTTCATACGGACTCCGATTTACGAAATTTCGGACTCTATTTCGCGTATTTTTCCGAGACGAACGCAATGGCGCAACCCGTTTATCCTGATTCAGATTTAATAATTTAATTCTGCCTTGATTCTTGTCTTAACACGTTGCTAAAAATTCGGGTTGTTACATCCTCCCCAACTTAAAGGATTTCGTCCCCGAAATCTCCAAGTTAGTAAGAACGTATCCTACCATCCGTCATCCATCTACTCAAAACATCATCCACAAGCAACCATTGTCCTTAGATGATTTCTAATGCTGTATGAATATATGCAAAACGTGTGTGTACATGTTCCTTAGCTAATGCTAATGATCAGGCCTGAATAATCTTTCTAATGCAAAATATGTATAGTGCCATGAATCCAACATGTATGCAAATAGTCCTAGCCATATAGGTACTATATGCGTGCACAATCATTCATTCATATGCAACAACCGCATGATAATACATTCGATTTCATCCATAAACAAGTATAAATACTCGTGCATATGCAATATGAAATGTGACCGAGTCGAGCTAGTATCTAATGTGTATTCGCGCATCTACGAGCAACCACTTGCAACCATATCAATCATAACATGTTTCAAATACGTGTTTACATCCATAGGGTTCTACCTAGGATTCCCTGAAACAGGGTCGAGAAGATAAACAGGACAAACTCCTTACGGGGTTTGTAACAGAAAATAGGACCGAGGGGATGTCCACAAACGATAGCCTACAAGTAAGCTCCACAGAAACAGGGATCAAGGATATACTCCCAAAAAGAGATATTATGCGCGTATCTAGTCTTTGACCATCAAAGTCGTATTTCCTTGAGCTTAATTCCATTGTGCCTTGACCGTCTTTTAACTTCGCAATTTCGTAGCTCCTTATTTCCTGTTTCCATAACATGAGCTGGAACTCATTTCTTCGTCGCCTCTCGTTCCACTTGCACTTATCCTTTTCCTAGAATACTTGGCGCAAACATGATTGCGTACTCATGATCTCATGCAAGCTTTCCAAAATTCACTAGTGAATCTTGGATCTCGTTTATATACTATAAGGTATTCCATGTAGAAGAACTTTCTCTTGAAAGTAAACAGATGTCAACCAGGTTATCAAGCGCACTTACTAGGGTGATCTCTATAACCCATGCATAAATGAAGTAAACCGTCCGTCTTATCGGCGAACACCACTCGATCGGGCTTCAAATTTCCAATAAAGGCATCAAGGGATTCCAAGTAACTAGTCATGACAGAACCTCAAAAAGGTTACACGATACTTCGAGGGTATTACCAAGGCTAGTCAAAAGGTCTAACTACCCTCCTATCAAAACCGAGAGTGGCATCCCCTACTGGATAACCACTTCATCCCTAGAATCCATCCATGGCTTATAAACATAAGCATTATTTCCAAACTCAACACTTGGCATAGACATTCTTAAATCCAAACAAGTCATGTATAAATGGACTGATTCTCCAATAGGACTTTGAGACAAAAATGGGATTCTCTATTACGCTAGTACTTAAGGTGCAGAGACTCAACTATCGAAGCAGACTTAAATGATACGATGATCAAACCAAAGTCCTAACGGGATGATAGAGAAGAAAAGCTAAACCTTTAACAAGATCGTTACCCTCCTTCCGAGGTACCCTAGAAATGAGAGCATACTACTGCCCTCCCGATGATCTTGTCCTTGTCCTATAATACTTAACTATCCGCCCCGTTTTACCACGCCAAAGGTACTCTCTCGTCATGGGTTTCATTGTTCATCTTTCTCCCTCCTTTGAGGACTAAGCCATACCAACAAGTTGCTCATCCTTAAGCTCGTATCCTTTATCCTCTTTCTCACTATCCTTTCTTATAACGCGGCCACTGGTCTCTCGAACCACCTCCATCGCATGGAAAGCACTTTCGTAGATAGAAAAGACTAGTCGCAGTTAAAACCACTGTGACTACAGATGGAGGAAAGAAAGGAAAAGAGATTCAATTAAGGAAACAAGGATAGTGCTAATGGCCTTTGGGGAATAGCCTTTTTCTTTTAAAAGAAAAATTTTCTTGAAAAATGCTTCTTTGTAAACGATTTTCAAATAGTTTTCAGAAGGTCTTTAAAAAGCTTTTGCCCAGTCTGGTAACCTTCTGCTCTGATACCAAATGTAACACCCCGCCTCCGCTAGGGTCACTCGCAAAGGAATGCACTAGCTTTAGAGGGGCATTATTGGTAAACATGCACAGAAATATCACAAGACAGAACATATAAAATAGCGGAAGTAAAATCGAACTTTCATAAACATGAATACATAAGGTCTAAAGCCTTTTACATCAGAGTACATCAAAACCTGTCTTGCAATAGTAAAGAAGCATAAAGACTTTTTCATAAATTATTCCCCAAATAAAAACAGTAAAGTAGCCATAGCCAGGAAAAGTCCAAGCCATCCATGATGACCTTCAAGCAGAAGAAGTCCGAACTAAACAGCAGTGTTTCCTCCCTGTAACCTGGGGGGGGGGAACGGAAGAAAAGGGGCGAAACAAAACGGGTCAGTCAAAAAGACTGAGTAAGCCCTATCTACTATTAGTATAAAAACTAGTAAAGTTAACTGACATGAGAAACTGAGATGAACATAAGCATGATAACAAGATAGATAAGCTAAATCAAAATAACAGGATGAACTACTGAACTCAGATAAACTAAGATGTCATGATAAATTATGATGCCAAGACAAAACAAGGTATCACATCGTCAGGTTCCTATCAAGTATAATATCCCAAGATATCTATCACGTATAATCCCATGGTATTTATCCTGTATATCTGCTCTGCACCTACCGTACTAGTATCCCAACTGTATTACGTGTTATCCGTGAATGACCCTTACTCAAAAGTCGTGTAATGGTCCCTGTCAACCTAATATGCCGCATATATAGGTTACTCAACTCATATGTTTCTTTCCATGTATAAGTTCAGTTCTTTGCCGTAGGCTGTACGGGCTTTCCCATGTAAACGGTTTATCCTTGAAGTTGTTTTGGGCTGCAACCCTTGATCTATTTGTGTTTCCTTACCATGAACTATCGCGCGTCCACTTAGGATTTATGCCACCTAAGACCGCTAGGGATTATGCTACCTAATGAACGTTTCCGTGTCTCGATTTTGGTTTTGGCCACCTACGACCACTAGGGATTACGCCACCCGTCAACCGCGCCCTTGATCCCACGTATGTATCGTGAATCGTTTTCCATGTCTAGATGCACATGTTCCCCAATGTGCCATCCGAGTTCCGTGCCAGGGCAAATCAAGAAATACGGAACTCGGTCGGGAGCTTTAAATCGTCTGCCGATGCAGATATCAAGGTCTGTTTTTGTACCCGTGGCTATGGTCCCACGTGACCCCTCCCTCAACTACTGAAAGGCAATCCAAGAAAAATCATGTATGAGAACCACTCCACGGCCCCACTATAGCCCACTTTCCTACGGGCCAACCTCACCCATGACTCGATAGCAAGCACATGGTCTGTTGGGGGATCCCTGCCTTTCCGCACGTACACGATTGACTAAAGATGGTAGGTAGTCGGCGATGCGCTATGTAACAACCTGTATTTTTAATAACCTGTTAAGATATAAATTGAGGCAGAATTTAATTTAAAAATCTGAATCAAGGGGAAACGGGCTGTGCCATTGCGTTCGTCTCGGAAAAATACTCGAAATAGAGTATGAGTTTTCGAAAATCGGAGTCCGTATGACCCAGTTAAGGCCCATTGAAGTTTTCAGAAATTTCCATGTTAAAAACAGATTTAAATTTTAAGTTAAAAACAAGGGTTAGGGCACAACTGGCGTCAGCGGGAAAACTCCCGCCAAGACCCCCAAGTCGACAGGCATGTCGACAGGGGTCTAAGGGTGTCGACTGCCCTGTCGACAGCCCTGTCGACACGGGGTGGCCGGGCAGTTTTGCCTGGCGCACCATTTCTGGTCTGGGCTTGGTTGTGTGGCTTGGTTCTGGAGAATTCCGAAATCTGATGGACCTAATTCAACTAAGGGTTAATCCTAAGGCTAATATCACTCTAATCTTCTATAAATATGACCCTAATCCTACCCTAAAACCCCATTATTCATTCTAGCAACCAAACTATGTCAAATTGATTTCTCAAATGGCCTCCACTTAAAAACCCTAGCCTCCACCCTCTTCATAAATCATTCCTATGAAGATTATGATGTTCATACAAGCATTTCTAAGTTGTATGAATGATCATTAGCTTGCATACACCATCAAGTTGCAAGTTTTATTTGCTAAGCTAGAGTTTTTGGGATTTTTGTTAAGGGTGTTTCTTATTGGAGCTTTGTTTTGGGTTTTTATGCTTGCATAAAGGGCTTCTCAATCTTTACTTGTAGATTTGTGTCTTCATAATATTAGTAAGCTCTCTTACCTTCATTTTAGAAACTCTAAAGTTAATATGTGATGAAAGTTGGGATTTATGCAAGTTTAACAAGTTATGCATGTTTATGCAAGTTCACTATGCCATGATTTGCAAGTTCAACAAGTTATGCATGTTTATGCAAGTTCACTATGCCATGATTTGCAAGTTTAACAAGTTATGCATGTTTATGCAAGTTCACTATGCCATGATTTGCAAGTTTAACAAGTTATGCATGTTTATGCAAGTTCACTATGCTAAGTTATGCAAGTCCAACATGTTATGCATGTTTATTATGATATGTAAGATTCATCATGTATGTTGTGCCAAGTTCCCTCTTTCTATCCTTTATGCGTTATGACGAATATGTAAGCGATAGATTGACGTTGGGGGGTTTGGGTAAAACTTAAAATACATGAAAATATAAGATTGGGAATTTACCTATTAAGTTAGGTCTACCCCTTGGGAATTTACCTATTAAGTTAGGTCTACCCAAGTATTTGTTAAACTTGTAATTATGTTTTGAAAATAAAGTGGACATGACACTTAGAAAACATAAGTGTGGCCAACTCGAGGTTGGGTTGAGTTTGTAGCGTAATTCTACCCAGAACCTACCGGCTTAACTAGTGGCTACAAACAATAGGATCCAATGTGAGAAGTTGGTCATGTGGTGCCAAGACCCGAGGTTAGACCAAGTTGTGTTGTAAATCTACCCGGAACCCACCGGCTTAACTAGGTAACCGCAACAAAGTCTAATGTGAGAGGTTAAGGCACAATTAAATTAATTAATCCCTCATGATTAGGGTTAAGTCATGGCCCACTAATACTTAACCAATTTTGGGGATACGAGGGATTAAATGGGGTTAAGTGGTGAACTGTTGGTTACACTTAACTAATTTAATCCATGATTAGTGAGGGGTTAAACCACACTTAACCCTCTTAGAAAACCCTAGCAACGTGGTCTGTTCCAGCAGTAATCCCAGTTTGGTCTCATTCACAACCCTAGAGGCTAGGCTAGGGCGGGGCACGATTACTGGACTGATGTAAGCGACCAAAGCGACGGCTGAGTGGTACAGCGGTGCGGGTCCAGGCGGGCTACGGACGTGCACGTAGTCCGGTGTTGGACAAACTCGAGGCACGGGTACCAGTAGGTTTAGACTGTGCATTATTGCTTAGGTGTCTGGGGTTGACACCCGAGGGCTTGATACACCCGAAGGTGGACCCAGCACAGTCTGACTACAACCATATGTGGGCCGTATGGACACCAACACTTGACGTGTTAGGTTTATAGGGAGCCGATCGACTAGACCGTTGGGCTGGACCTTGTATTAAGGTCACCTCATGTTATTGGGCCAAAGTTTGGGCTGAGGGATCAATACCTGTTATGTTAGTTTGCTAGTACACTGTGGTGCAAAGCTTAATCTTCTTTATGTGATGACACCTTTATCTATTGCCAGTATGTTCATCTCAGTTTCCATCATGATGCTAACTTTATTAGTTTATAGACTGATCGTAGTAGGGCTTACCAGTATTTTTGACTGACCTGTTTTCTTTCGCTTCTTTTCTTCCGTTCCCCCCCCCCCCCCAGGTTCTCAGGGAGGGAATAGTGGTGCTTAGCTTGGATCGCTTGCTTGTTTGCTGGATAGCTCATGTATGTCTGGACATTGAGCTCGCTATGGTTTATCATCTTTATTTTGGGGATAGCACTATGTATTTCAGTATTTCTGTTTATGATGTACTAGACATGTTTATTTTGGCAGTTGACTTTATGATGTACTAGACTTGTTTTGAGATGGTTTGAGATATTCCGCTGTTTTATTCTCACTTACTCTGTTTTACATATATATTTATGTTCTTGTTCTGCCTTGATATATCATTATGCATGCTTACCCAGTTCTAACGCCCCCCAGAAGCTAGTGCCCCCGAAAGAGTGACCCTAGCGGAGGTGGGGTGTTACAAATTTGGTATCAGAGCATATGGTTTACAAGAAAGAACAAAAAGTTTTTAAAAGACTTTTGAAAAACTATTTTCAAAACAAGTATAAAGTATTTTCCAAAGAAAAGTCTAGTATTTTAAAAGGCTATTCCCCAAAAAGCCATTAGCGTTATCCTTCGTTCCCTTGACCTAATCTTATCTTATCTTTCGTTTCAGTATGGCTGAGAATCTTGCCATCCCGGATGGAGTAAACGTACCACTCTGGTATAGGAGACTTCTAGAAGCTAGGGCGGCAGCTGGCCCCGCAAACCCTACTCCCACTCCTCCCCTGTAGTTGAGAATCCTCCCCCTAATGTCCCTCCTCCGGTGGTTCCTGTTCCTCCTCCTCCAGTTGCTGAGGCTCCTCTTCCTCCTCCTCCCCCTCAGCATCCTCAGGTTGAGTTCACGAAGGTTTGTAAAGACTTCAAGGCGATGGGAGGCAAGAATTTCTTAGGCACGGAATCTTTTGTTGAAGCTAGGAATTGGCTGAAAGACAATGAGGACTTGTTTGCTATCTTTAGGATTGATGACGAGAGGAAGATCTTATTGACAGTGTGGCTTTTGAAGGACGAAGCAGCCTATTGGTGGGAGGTCACCAATGGGATGAGGCCCGTCGAGACTTGGGCCGATTTGAGGGCTAGATTTGTGGCCAAGTTTCTATCTTCTGCTGAGGCGAATTTACAGATGGAGAAGTTCATTGCATTAAAGCAAGGTGATATGTCTGTCAAGGAGTATGTGAAAAAGTTTAATCAGCTGGCCCGTTTTGGTTTGGATATGGTGAACACTCCTGAGAAGAAGGCTCTTCGATTTGCTAGAGGGTTGAATGAGCCGCTGTAGGGTTTGGCGATGTCACATATTCCGCATGGGGCTACTTTTGAGAGTTTGGTCGATATGGCTCTACTTCAGGGAGATGGAAAGAAAGAGGTCAAGTCGAGTGATACTCAAGCAAAGAAGACTGGTTCTCAGGGTAACGGCAGTCAAGGTGGTCAAAGCAGTCAGGGGAATCAGAGCAAGAACAAGAAGGGGAACAACAACAAAGGCAAGGGAAAGTGCAATTACTGTGGTGTGCCTGGACACTTTGCTAAGGATTGTAGGAAGAAGAAAAGGAAGCTTAGTGGTGGATGTTTTTCCTGTGGTGAGACTTGACACTTCAGCAAGGAATGCTCGAAGAAGAAAGGGCAGGGTCAGACTCAGCGTGCTGGACCTTCAGGAGGGCAAGTTCATGCTCTCAATACCGCTCCAGTTCCCGATCGAGGTAGTGTTTCTGTTGAGAACCTTGTTTATGTTTCCGATCTTCCAGTTCGTACCTTGTTTGATTCTGGTGCATCACATAGCTTTATTTCATCTGATCTTGTTGATAGTTTGCACCTTAGTACTAGCTTAGTGGATGATCCCGTTTGTGTTTCGAATCGCATTGGAGGTTCTGCTCATCTATCTATGATATGTGAGGATTTGAGGATCTCTATACTCAGTGTAGAGTTCTTGTGTAGTGCGTATGTTCTTGGTTTCAGGGGATACGGATTGATTTTGGGCATGGATTTGCTGTCTAGACATGGAGCCATTCTTGATTGTGAGCATAGGGTTGTGAGGCTTGTGACTCGCCTTGGCAACACCTTAGAGATTTCATGCAATCCGAAGGATCCCGTCATGTTGTGCTATCTTGAATCTCTCGACTCGTCAGAGGAAACCCTTCAGTCTGTAAGGGTGGTCCGAGATTATCCAGATGTTTTTGAAGAAGTTAAGGGGTTGCCCCCTAAACGAGAGATTGATTTTCGCATTTATCTGGTGGATAATGCTAAGCCTGTTTCTTTGCCTGTTCGGCACATGGCTCCGCGTGAGAGACGGGAGCTCAGCAAGCAAGTAAAGGAGTTGCTTGAGAAGAACTTCATCAGACGAAGTATATCCGAATGGGGAGCGCCTGTGGTGTTTGCTACTAAGGCAGATGGTTCTCTTCGACTTTGTGTGGACTATAGAGAGTTGAATAAGCTGACTAAGAAGAACAGACACCCATTACCGAGGATTGATGATCTTTTTGACCAGCTTGTTGGTGCTTCTGTTTTCTCTCAGCTTGATCTTGCTACTGGATTTCATCAGCTCAGAGTGGCTAAAGATAGTATAGACAAGACTGCATTCAGAACTCCAGATGGATTCTTTGAATGGCTTGTTATGCCGTTCGGTTTGACGAATGCACCCGCGTATTTCGTGGACTTGATGAGTAGGGTGTTTCGAGAGTTCTTGAACAAGTTTGTCGTGGTCTTTGTGGATGATATTCTGATCTTCTCTAAGGATGAAGAAGAGCACGCGAGGCATCTTGTAAAGGTGATGGATACGCTTAGAGCGCATCAGTTAAAGGCCAAGTTCTCCAAGTGTCACTTTTGGAGAAGGGAAGTTCAGTTCCTTGGGCATATAGTATCTAAGCAAGGCTTGGCGGTGGATCCCGCTAAAGTAGTTGCTGTGCAGGATTGGAAGACTCCAAGGAATGCAACCGAAGTGAGAAGTTTTCTAGGTCTTGCAGGTTTTTACCGGAAGTTCATCAAGGACTTCGCGAAGATATCCGCTCCTCTTACTAAGTTGACGAAGAAGAACTTAGTTTTTGCTTGGGATATGGACTGTGAGCTTGCTTTTCAGAGACTCAAGAGAGCCCTTACCTCAGCACCAGTTCTAGCTTTACCCGATGGTGGTAAGATGTTTACCGTGTACACTGATGCTTGTGGCACGGGATTGGGCGCCGTTCTGATGCAAGAAGGCATTGTTATATGTTTTGGTGGTAGGAAACTTAAGGTGCATGAGAAGAATTATCCCACTCATGACCTAGAGATGGCAGCGATAGTATATGCACTCAAGGCTTGGCGTCATTATCTTCTGGGAGAGAGATTTGAGCTGTATACTGATCATAAGTCTTTGAAGTATCTCTTTTCGCAAAAGGATCTGAACTTGAGGCAGCAAAGGTGGATGGAATTCTTGGCGTCCTACGATTTTGATATAGCCTATACCCCTGGCAAGGGGAATGTTGTAGCGGATGCGTTGAGCAGAAAAAGGTTGACACTAAGTCTTCTATTTGTTGAGATGAAGAATTTAGAGTTCATGGCAACCTTTGATTTCTCTTTGGCAGTTGAGTCGATGACCGGTTCTTTAGCATCTCTTGAGCTCAGGCCTACCCTTCTGGATCAAGTTGGGGCTTCGCAGAAGGAAGACCCTCAGATAATTGAGATTATGGATAAGCTGATTCGAGGGGAGACATCTAGTCACCTTGCTCGATATTCTATAGATGATAAGGGTCGGCTGAGGAGAGACAGAAGGCTTTGTGTTCCGATGGTGGAAGACTTGGTGAGTAAAGTTCTTGAGGAAGCACATCGCTCCAAGTTGACTATACATCCGGGTGGAGATAAGATGTATAAGGATATGAAGCGCATTTTCTTCTGGCCTGGAATGAAGAAGGATGTGGCAGAGTTTGTCTCTAGATGTGTTGTTTGTCAGAGAGTAAAAGCCGAGTCGAAGAAGCCCGGTGGGCTATTGCATCCTCTAGAGGTCCCGCTATGGAAGTGGGAGAGTATTTCTATGGACTTTGTTGACGGATTGCCAAGGTCAAGAAAAGGGAATACAAGCATATGGGTCATTGTGGATAGGCTTACGAAGAGTGCTCATTTCATTCCGGTGAAGAGCAAAAGGACCGCATCTGGACTAGCATCAGTATATCTTCGTGAGATAGTACGACTACATGGAGTCCCTTCTAGCATAGTCAGTGACCGAGACCCCATCTTTACTAGTCAGTTCTGGAACAGTTTGTAGGAAGCTATGGGCACGAGGTTGAACCTGAGTACGGCTTATCACCCACAAATGGACGGTCAGACAGAAAGGGTGAATATGGTACTTGAGGACTTGTTGAGGCTTTGCATTCTGGATTTTGGTGGTACTTGGGAAGACCATCTTCCTCTTGTAGAATTTGCTTATAATAACAGTTATCAGGCGAGCATTGGGATGGCACCATTTGAGGCTTTATATGGGAGACCGTGCAAGTCACCTACATGTTGGTGGGAGACTACAGATAAGCTTATACTTGGACCTGACATGATTAGAGATACATCCGAGAAGGTCGAGTTGATTAGAAGACGGATGAAGGCGGCCCAAGACAGACAGAAATCTTATGCTGATAGGCGAAGGACTGATTTGGAGTTTGATGTTGGGGATATGGTTTTCGTGAAGGTTTCTCCTTTGCGGAATGTGGTTCGGTTTGGAGCAGTAGGAAAGTTAGCACCAAGGTTTGTTGGGCCGTTTCCAGTTGTAGAGAGGATCGGGCAGATGGCCTATAGAGTGGAATTGCCCGAGAAGCTAGCTGGAGTGCATAATGTTTTTCATGTTTCGCATCTCCGGAAGTGTTTGCATAAGTCAGCAGAGGTGGTTGAGCCAAGTGTTCTAGAAGATGTGGAAGTAGAGAAAGAAGCTACCTTGAGGAGAGCTCCGATTCGTATCTTGGGGACAGAGATCAAGAAGCTAAGGAATCGTGAGGTCAAGTTGGTGAAGGTTCAATGGGGTGAAGCCGAGGAAGACGCAACTTGGGAAACTGAAGAGAAGATGCGTAGGCTTTATCCATTCCTTTTTGAGGGTACACTCTCAATCTCTTTATCTTTCAATGTCTATCTAGTTTATCTAGTTCATCGTGTCTATCTTATCATGAGAACCTTAGGTAGAATCCTTTGGATGAAACATGTGTTTGAGACATGTTATGTTTGATGGTTGCAAGTGGTTGCAAGTGGTTGCAAGTGTTTGCAAGTGGTTACTCGTGGATGCATGATACACATTAGGCACTAGATCGGCTCACACACTCCTCATATTGCATGTGCATGAGTGTTTATGCTTATTCTTGGATGAAATTTGTATGCTATCACATGGATGTTGCATA
This sequence comes from Allium sativum, assembly GCA_030737875.1. Taxonomy (NCBI): domain Eukaryota; kingdom Viridiplantae; phylum Streptophyta; class Magnoliopsida; order Asparagales; family Amaryllidaceae; genus Allium; species Allium sativum. The sequence goes on from CM060912.1 coordinate 296,430,277, forward strand.
TGGATGTATGATTGAGCACGCATGTAGATATTATACATTATGTTAGGGATTTGCATACATATGGATACATTTCACTAACATATTTTGCATTGATCTTTGCATTAGATAAGTACATATACACACACTTTTGCATATGTTCATACAGAATTTAGAATCTTTTAAGGACAATGGTTGCTCGTGGATGATGTTTTAAGTAGATGGATGTTGGATGGTAGGATATGTTCTTCCTAACTTGAAGATTTCGTAGACGAAATCCTTTAAGGAGGGGAGAATGTAACAACCTGTATTTTTAATAACCTGTTAAGATATAAATTGAGGCAGAATTTAATTTAAAAATCTGAATCAAGAGGAAACGGGCTGTGCCATTGCGTTCGTCTCGGAAAAATACTCGAAATAGAGTCCGAGTTTTCGAAAATCGGAGTCCGTATGACCCAGTTAAGGCCCATTGAAGTTTTCAGAAATTTCCATATTAAAAACAGATTTAAATTTTAAGTTAAAAACAAGGGTTAGGGCACAACTGGCGTCAGCGGGAAAACTCCCGCCAAGACCCCCAAGTCGACAGGCATGTCGACAGGGGTCTAAGGGTGTCGACTGCCCTGTCGACAACACTGTCGACACGGGGTGGCCGGGCGGTTTTGCCTGGCGCACCATTTCTGATCTGGGCTTGGTTGTGTGGCTTGGTTCTGGAGAATTCCGAAATCTGATGGACCTAATTCAACTAAGGGTTAATCCTAAGGCTAATATCACTCTAATCTTCTATAAATATGACCCTAATCCTACCCTAAAACCCCATTATTCATTCTAGCAACCAAACTATGTCAAATTGATTTCTCAAATGGCCTCCACTTAAAAACCCTAGCCTCCACCCTCTTCATAAATCATTCCTATGAAGATTATGATGTTCATACAAGCATTTCTAAGTTGTATGAATGATCATTAGCTTGCATACACCATCAAGTTGCAAGTTTTATTTGTTAAGCTAGAGTTTTTGGGATTTTTGTTAAGGGTGTTTCTTATTGGAGCTTTGTTTTGGGTTTTTATGCTTGCATAAAGGGCTTCTCAATCTTTACTTGTAGATTTGTGTCTTCATAATATTAGTAAGCCCTCTTACCTTCATTTTAGAAACTCTAAAGTTAATATGTGATGAAAGTTGGGATTTATGCAAGTTTAACAAGTTATGCATGTTTATGCAAGTTCACTATGCCATGATTTGCAAGTTTAACAAGTTATGCATGTTTATGCAAGTTCACTATGCCATGATTTGCAAGTTTAACAAGTTATGCATGTTTATGCAAGTTCACTATGCTAAGTTATGCAAGTCCAACATGTTATGCATGTTTATTATGATATGTAAGATTCATCATGTATGTTGTGCCAAGTTCCCTCTTTCTATCCTTTATGCGTTATGACGAATATGTAAGCGATAGAATGACGTTGGGGGGTTTGGGTAAAACTTAAAATACATGAAAATATAAGATTGGGAATTTACCTAATAAGTTAGGTCTACCCCTTGGGAATTTACCTATTAAGTTAGGTCTACCCAAGTATTTGTTAAACTTGTAATTATGTTTTGAAAATAAAGTGGACATGACACTTAGAAAACATAAGTGTGGCCAACTCGAGGTTGGGTTGAGTTTGTAGCGTAATTCTACCCGGAACCTACCGGCTTAACTAGTGGCTACAAACAATAGGATCCAATGTGAGAAGTTGGTCATGTGGTGCCAAGACCCGAGGTTAGACCAAGTTGTGGTGTAAATCTACCCGGAACCCACCGGCTTAACTAGGTAACCGCAACAAAGTCTAATGTGAGAGGTTAAGGCACAATTAAATTAATTAATGCCTCATGATTAGGGTTAAGTCATGGCCCACTAATACTTAACCAATTTTGGGGATACGAGGGATTAAATGGGGTTAAGTGGTGAACTGTTGGTTACACTTAACTAATTTAATCCATGATTAGTGAGGGGTTAAACCACACTTAACCCTCTTAGAAAACCCTAGCAACGTGGTCTGTTCCAGCAGTAATCCCAGTTTGGTATCATTCACAACCCTAGAGGCTAGGCTAGGGCGGGGCACGATTACTGGACTGATGTAAGCGACCAAAGCGACGGCTGAGTGGTACAGCGGTGCGGGTCCAGGCGGGCTACGGACGTGCACGTAGTCCGGTGTTGGACAAACTCGAGGCACGGGTACCAGTAGGTTTAGACTGTGCATTATTGCTTAGGTGTCTGGGGTTGACACCCGAGGGCTTGATACACCCGAAGGTGGACCCAGCACAGTCTGACTACAACCATATGTGGGCCGTATGGACACCAACACTTGACGTGTCAGGTTTATAGGGAGCCGATCGACTAGACCGTTGGGCTGGACCTTGTATTAAGGTCACCTCATGTTATTGGGCCAAAGTTTGGGCTGATGGATCAATACCTGTTATGTTAGTTTGCTAGTACACTGTGGTGCAAAGCTTAATCTTCTTTATGTGATGACACCTTTATCTATTGCCAGTATGTTCATCTCAGTTTCCATCATGATGCTAACTTTATTAGTTTATAGACTGATCGTAGTAGGGCTTACCAGTCTTTTTGACTGACCTGTTTTCTTTCGCTTCTTTTCTTCCGTTTCTCCCCCCCCCCCTAGGTTCTCAGGGAGGGAATAGTGGTGCTTAGCTTGGATCGCTTGCTTGTTTGCTGGATAGCTCATGTATGTCTGGACATTGAGCTCGCTATGGTTTATCATCTTTATTTTGGGGATAGCACTATGTATTTCAGTATTTCTGTTTATGATGTACTAGACATGTTTATTTTGGCAGTTGACTTTATGATGTACTAGACTTGTTTTGAGATGGTTTGAGATATTCCGCTGTTTTATTCTCACTTACTCTGTTTTACATATATATTTATGTTCTTGTTCTGCCTTGATATATCATTATGCATGCTTACCCAGTTCTAACGCCCCCCAGAAGCTAGTGCCCCCGAAAGAGTGACCCTAGCGGAGGTGGGGTGTTACACGCTATCCAGGGCAAAAACAAGAATCGTCGACTCCACGCTAATCCATCCCAGTCTTTAGGTTGCTCGCATAGCAACCAAGGCATACCCTTGGTCCTTCTAACGCAGACCTTAACCTCTCATGGGCCTAGTATAATTACCTGGCAGCCCACAGAGGGATCCCAAGAATATCCTCACGTCCCCCGAAGCTTCCACTTCGGCACCCAGTGCGTTGGAGCTTTTATCCAAGTCAGATAACTTGCTCCCCCTCGTATACTAAGCGATGACCTACCGTATCAGGTTACTCATCGTTTTGAGAATTAGTCCTATGTCCTTAGCTAAGAATTATTACTTAGTTACCCTTAACTAAGGTTTACCACTTAGCTTCCTTTCCCGTTATCCTTGATTAACCACGGTTTTCTACCTAGTTCTTCTAGCTAGGGTTTGTCTATTGGGTTAAGTGTTATCATTCAAGTCCATGACTTAACCCGCCCACGAATCACGTCAAAGATTGGCTAAGTATTTAAGTTCAAGACTTAGTCCCACAAGTTGGTTAAGTGTACCCAGAGGCTCATGACTTAACCCTATCAAGTCAAATTGGTCAAGTACTAGCTTACCTTAATCCTATCGGATTATCTTGCTAGATCGATTAAGCATAGATTATCTTAATCCCATCAAATTATCGAGTCGGATTGGTTAAGTATAGGTTGGCTTAACCCCATCCTCTAATCGTACTACAATGGTTAAGTATATTCTAAAAAGGTCTTGGGACTTAACCTTATCAGGTCTGCGTATTAGATTTGTTAAGTGTAAGTTACTTAACCCCATCAAATCATCATGTATAATTGGTTAAGTATAAGTTGCTTAACCCCATTAAATTATCACGTTAAGTTGGTTAAGTATTGGTTACTTAACCTCATTGAATTACCGAGTTTAAATTGGTTAAGTGTTTAACCTAACCCCATCGAATTACCGTGGTTAGATTAGTTAAGTGTTGATTACTTAACCCCATCTAATTACCGTGTCGGATTAGTTAAGCGTAAATTACTTAACCCCATCCCCTAATCATCTTGTATGGTTAAGTGTCATTAAGAAAACTTACTTAACCTTGCCAAATTATCATGTTGGATTGATTAAGTGTTGGTTAACTTAATCCCCGTCCACTAGTCGTATAAAAATTGTTAAGCGTCATTAGGCAAATCAAATCACTTAACCTACCCAACCTTGTCATGTTTTGTTAAGTATCATTAGCCTAACCAATTTACTTAACCCATTTACCCATGTCATATTTGGTTAAGAGTCATTAATCAAATTAACTTAACCCTATCATGTGGCATTAATTACTTAATGCACCCCAACCTCTCACATTAGACTTTGTTGTGGTTACTAGTTAAGCCGGTCGGTTCCGGGTAGCTTTACACCACAACTTGGTCTAACCTCGGGTTCAAGCACAACATGACCAACTTCTCACATTGGGTCCTATTGTTTGCAACTACTAGTTAGGCCGGTCGGTTCCGGGTAGTTTTACGTTGCAAACTCAACCCAACCTCGAGTTGGCCACTTTCATGTTTAGTCTTATGTTCATAGTCAAGTTTTCAAGCAATTGGGTAGACCTAACTTAATAGGTAAATTCCCAATGGGTAGACCTAACTTAATAGGTAAATTCCCAAGCTTATGTTTTTATGCATACTTACATGTCAACTTCCATGTTATATTTCAAGTCATGTTTTCAAGTATAAACACATGTCATATTTAACGTTACATGTCGTCATGTTTATACCCATTTACCCAAGTCATATTCATGTCATTATGTTTCCCCATAATGTGACCCCAACGCTTTTTAAACTAGCATATACGTTCGCAACAACGTGATGGATTAAAAGAAGAGACTTGGCAAAGGAATGACAAAAATGGGTATTAAGCCACAAGTTAATCATGGTGGCAAATGAGGCACAAATGTGTTCATTAGCTTGCATGTTACATTCTTAAGCCTCAAAAACATGCATCAACCCAAACTTGGTACATAAGCGAATCATGGTGACAAAAGACATGGAATGATGGCTAGAAACTCGCATATATCATCATATAAGGATTATGACTTCATATGCAAGTTGACATAATGATTATGAAGGTTCTCATGTTGCATAATGCAACATTTCAACATAAAGGTTGTGGCTTTTTGCTCATAAGATCAAGCTAATGACTTCATAGACTTGCATGACATGATAGCATATATCATTCTCAATGATCAAACCCAAACTTGCAACATGAACATTTAACTTCATAGTTAATATCTAAGAGTAGGGAAGGGCTTACATTGCTATGAAGGCACAAGTCGATTAAACTAAAGATCGAGACAAAGCCTATGCATGCCATCATTCAAAAATCCAAAGGTGAAAGCTCCAAATCAATAAAAAAAACCCATCTTGATGAACAAAGGTCAAAGCTTTAGCCTTGAAATCAACTTGAGAAGCTCTCATACTAACATAGGGACTCTCTAATACTCACATGATCATGAAACCTCTCATAGAAATGAAGATAGCATTTTGGCAAGAGGATGGAGGCTAGGGTTTTGAGTGGAGGCCATGATCACTAGAAATTTTGGCATAGTTTAGTTGTAGGATCAATTAATGAGGGTTTAGGCTAGGTTAGGGGTCTTTTTATAGAGATTAGGGGTAGTTTAGGCCGTTAGATTAACCCTAGGATAGATCCCAGCCCTCAAAAATCGTCACAAGCCTCCAAAACAAGACCAAGGGCCAAAACAGGTGCACCAGGCCAGCCAGGGTCAAGCCTGAAGGCTGTGCAGGTTTCTGGCTCGACACGGGCGCACTTCCCAAGTGCGCCAGTGTATTTTTGTGCTGGCGCACTTCACAAGTGCGCCAGTGCATTCTGGCTTGTTTTCGGTTTTTCTGCCTAACTTCGTTCGTCCATATCTTCTTCATACGGACTCCGATTTACGAAATTTCAGACTCTATTTCGCGTATTTTTCCGAGACGAACGCAATGGCGCAACCCATTTATCCTGATTCAGATTTTATAATTTAATTCTGCCTTGATTCTTGTCTTAACACGTTGCTAAAAATTCGGGTTGTTACACCAACCAGGAGCTGACACCTAGCCCTAGTGACAAGGCAAGGCTAAGAAAATCGACCAAACACAGACCAGGCCAGCTAGGGGGCTGGGTTCGACCTGGCTCAGGGGCCAGGTCGACCCCCTGGTCGATCCCCAGGTCGACTATGTAGTCGACCTAGGTGCCCCAGGTCGACTACCCAGTCGACCTGGGTGTCTTGGGCGGGAAAATTCCCGCCCTGGCCAATCCGGCCCGATTTTTGAATTTTAAATTAGTTTTCTAAGCTGTTTCGGTCTGTTTGAATTTTAAACTGAATTCTGAAACTTCCGGAGGCCATATCTTCCTCATACGGAGTCCGTTTTACGCAAACTCGGATTCTATCCCAAGCAGAATTCTGAGACGAACGCAATGGCGTATCCCGTTTCCCTTAATTCTTTACTTTGAAATTAGTTATACTTTAATTTGTGAATTTCACTGTTATAGAATACACGGGGTGTTACAGCCCACACCATCCTCCATGTTTCGATCACTTACAATCAGCCCAGTAAACATGCCCCGACTCCGACCTAGCTCGAAGTACTCGTTTGATACCTATATATGGGTTACTGACTGAAACGGGTCCCACACACAAGATGACCCATGCTCTCCCCTTTGTCTTGCATCCCCACTAGGATTTCCATAGGTTGTGCTTACCTAATAGTGTCTTTGATTACATAACCCCAATCGGTTAAGTTTTTGGGCCTGTATATATAAATATTACCCACCCTCCCCTGATTTACGTAACCCACCCACTGTTCATACAAGTTTACTTAACCCATATTCAAGTTCATGTTCATACAATCCTATTGGATTCAACTAGGTTAATTACTCCAATTCATTAACATATTCATTTATGGTTACAACATACTAGACCTCGCACGTTAAACCTACAACTTGCGGATGCTGGTTATGCTGGACGGGTCCGAACAGACTTCTTCCACAAGTCGGATTTAACCTCGTGTCATAGCACGTCTCGTGTTTATGCACATAGACCACTCACATTAGATTCACCACTTTTGGTTTTTGGTTATGCCAAGCGGGTCCCGGTAGACTTCCACCATAAATGTAATCTAACCTTGTTTCTAAGTCCGATTACAATTTCAGTTATTGTAATTCTAGGCATTATTATTATTAACCAAACTTACCTATGTCGTTATAGGTTTTCATACCCCTTATCCTAAGTTATGTTCGTAATGAACTATATGCCCCAAATTCATATTATTACACTTTATTCGAGTTATACCCAAATTCCCAATTACAAGTTATTCCCTATATTAACATTTTCCCTTTGTTCCCAATCTAATGTATTCGCATATTTCAGCGGCATGCCTAGGCTCGAAGGTAGCCTGGCTATAAAAATAAAAGGAAAAAGATAGAGGGAATAAAACAAAGATGATCGTGATGAGCATATAATGGTAGAAACAGGTATAAAACATATAGTGGCATAATGACAAGAGTGATATATAGGAACAAATCTGATGAACAGGTGATAACAGAACCGATTCTAACGTAATAGGGACAAGTATGATATGATCTAAACAATGATTTACATGTCCAACTAATAACAAATCTAATTTGGCCATAAGCATAATAGAACAACTATAAAGTGATTGAAACAGTGAATTAGATCTATAATAAAATGTAGATCTGACATGATAACGGTTAAGATCCAAGTCATAGTCATGTCAAAATATCATAGATACACAAGTTATAACAAATCTGATATGATTCAAGCAGTTACAGGCATAGATCCAAATTATAGTCATATCATGTTTTACTTTTTAATATTTAAATCTAAAAGTAACTTAAACTCACAGTGTTTGGATCCAGAAAAATAGAAGAAGAATTGTAGACTTTGAATCGCAGATCTCTAACTTGGAATAAACCTTATTGATTGTTGAAGAAGAAAAGGTTTGATTCAATTTGGGCAGAGACAACATCAAGTCCTCCATTATATTTTGTGTGCAAAAACATGAGAAATGAAGCCATATTTGTAGCCTCTAGCCCCAAACCCTAATATGCCACGTCTGCCCTAAGGGGGTCGACCCTTCCTTAGGGAGTCGACCCAAGGGTCGACATCCCCTTTGAGGGGTCGACCCAGGGTTGTCCACACCCCTAGGCGGGTGAATTCCCGCTTCCCCAAATTTTTGCGTTTTGAACGATTTTGAATTGATTTTCGAATTTCTTAACCATATATATATATATTGTTCTTGCGCGTATACAAACTTCAAACCTTCACAACTTCTTCATATAGTGTTCGTTTTACGCAAAACAGATGTCTATTTTGACTAAAATTCCGAGATGAACGCAATGTCATAATCTGTTTCCCTTAATTCTGAATTTTAAATTAATTATTCTTTATTTTTTTCCAATTTAGTGTTGTTAAAATTACGGGGTGTTACATAGTGTCTATAACAACTAGGGTTTACTAGCTATAGGTTTGTAACTAGGTTTAACAACTAGGGTTTTGAGCTAGGATTAGAATAGGAGCAGGGTTTGCGAGTTTTCAGGGTTTGTAAGCGGGATCTGTTTTAATACCTAATAAAAATCTTAGAAATGCAACCGTAAGGATTTGTCAAAGCTAGGTAAAATCTGTGTTATTTGTTTCCCACATTTATTTTTAGCTGCTGCAATCTATTTTATGATATTTTTATATCTCGATAAAATTTAATAAACCTTATTCACCCCCACCTCTAGGGTTAATCTAGATCCAATAGTAATACATTAAGTGATCAATAGGTCAACCTTGGGTCTTAAGTGATCGAAAGGATCCGCCCTTATCCTATATTGATAGTGAGGCCTTAAGTGGTTACATAGAAGTAATTTACCTCCTTTTGTCATATTGTGCAGTTGGAAGCTCACCTCTTAGTTTTACTAACCTCTTAGTAGTTATCGTAATGCATAAATCTTTATGAGGTTAGGTTAGAATTACTATCCATGTTAGACATATGTTTTGGTTGCGACCAAACGAGATACATTTGTGCATTGTAGACAGCGTTGCACATTTCTTACTCACTAGGACTTGTTGTTCCGTCCCCTGCTCATAACAACTCTCAAATTTATCTCAGTGGAGACGGGTCTTGTAACAACCCGGAATTTTATCAATAAATAGTTATTTGATTAAAAGATAAAAAAACAGAACACTTTGCAAACGATGGAATGTGACCAAGAAACTTTAATTGTTGCGTTTGTCTCAGAATTCTGGTCAACTTTCATGTTTGGAGTTCTGCTAATGGAGTCCGTATGAAAAAGTTACAGACGAGATACGAAAAACGGACGGAAATAAATAATTAGAATAATTAATGTATATAATACCTTTTATAACCAGCCCTCACTAGGCAAACTGGCCGTACGGATCGACACCCTCTTAGGGAGTGGTCGACCGCTTTGGGCCTGTAGTGCCCAACGATGGCTAGTTTTTAAAGGGCAATTTGGTTATATTTTATAAAACGACTGGACAGATGGTAATTAAAATATATCTAACGGTCCAAGGCCATTTCCACTCCTATAAATAGAGGATAAGGCCTCACTCTTTACCATTCAATTCTGTAGAGGCAACGGAGCTCTGCCATTTTCCTCTCTCGCTTCTAACCTAATTTCTTCAACTAAAAATTTAAACATACAAACAAAGAAAATCCAATTCATATGCAATTGAGAGGATAAATAAATTCAATGGAAGAGAATGCAAATTGATACTCATCGATAGATTCTTTGCTCTCTTCCCTATTTCTTACATTTCTATAAATCTAGAATTTTCCTCTTTCTAGATAAATTGCAGATTTATAAGAATTTGGGAATTATGGGCCAAAAAGGGTTCAAAACTTTGAGTTTGCAAGCTATAACGTGGGTAAGAAAATTACATATACATTTATAACAGTGTATTTATTTCATTTGTAATAAATTCAATTTTATGCCTATGCCTTTCAGATCTAGTAAATAAATTGTGGTAATTAGATTGACACCCATCAGATCTGGTTATAAAAAGCATTAGAATTTTTTAATTATACATTGTGGCTATGCATAAAGGGAACTGTAGGATTTCTTTAACTTGTTTACACCTATTCCTACAGTTATGTCATGAAATATATTGCAATTATGTTATAGAATATATTGTGGACATTGCATAACACTGTAGATTTGGAAATCAGTCCCATTAAACACAAATTATATGTAGTTGCATTCCAGATCTTTAGTTCAGTGTTGAAAAATAAAATATCTGAATTTCGGTAAAAAGATGAAATTGGTAAATTATGTGAATTTGGAAAGATATGATTGTTAAATTATGTGATTGTAATTATATTTATTTATATTCAATATTGTTGTGTTTGGCTTAATTATTGTAAATATGACATTTTCTTCTCGTTGAACAAAAAGATGCCATTTTGAATTCACTAGAGGTATGACAAAAAGATCTAAAAAGGAAAAGTGGTGCAAACGTACATATAAATATAAAAATAAATACTTGTGCATATTTTGCATCAACTATTCCAAAAATATATATAAACATATATATTTCTTATGAATTTGAATTGTGTCTATTTGACAAATTTGGCATAAGTTACAATAATTACCACTAACGGTCTTTTTGGAAGATTGAAGACCTTTTGACATGATTGAATGCAGAAAGGAATGTTTAGTTGTTAATAAAACCAAATCATATAAATAAAAATTATTATTATTATTATTATTATTAATAAAAGATAACTACGTTGACCGTACAAAAGCCTAAAATATAAATATATACATATAGTACTGAATGTTTGAATGGTATTCATTTATGGAATCATATGTGTAAATTGTATTCCATATTAAATGAACATATTTGTGGTGACCATTTGTAGCAAAAAATATAATTAATTACTATAAATAGGATTGCAAATCAATAAATAACAATTGTAACCAATGTTGAATGGGGAAAGCGAAAATGGTATGATAATGGTTACAATTCCTAAAATTTATTTAGGATAAATGTTGGACACCCCAATTAGTAAATTTGGATTATAATTGCATTTAGACACGAGATTAAGCTCACTTGTGGTATAAGCCTGCCCGGAACCAGCCAACAATTCTAGCAACCATAGGTAGTCAGCATAATCAGAGGGGTCTAATGTGCAAATATAAAAGTACTAAGGAACGAGGTTAAGTTTAACTTGTGGGTGAAGTCTGCCCAGAACCGATCGGCAAATCCAACATCCACAATTTGTCAACTTAATGTGAGAGGCTAGGAACATAAATATGTATGTACATATAACAGTCAACCAATAAATAAATAAATAAGAATAGTAACTGACTGTTGGGGTACAACAAATAGATACCTTGGGATGGATAAATAGTTGCCTTAGGAAAATATGATCGTTTTGGTCATAAAAGGGCAATAAAAAGAATTAAAAGAAAGTGGGCGTCAAAAGGGGGATTTATGGATATTGATTGTCATTTAAATACAAGTCCAAATTAGGGAAGAAATCAAATAAATACCCTAGGGAGAAAGGGGATACAACCTTCCTTAGTTATGTCAATAATTATAGAGCTTAAAATATAAAATATAGTTGGGCTTAGTACGTTTATAAAGTTAAATATTATTAACCATATTATCCCATGATGATAATGAATGGTGTACATATAACATTTCCGTATAGAGGGACTAAGCGGGAATGACTTAGTAACGTAGCCCACCTTATCCCAAATAGGAAGAGGTATAGAAGGCTAATGGAATACAAACTACTAACCTTCGCGTATATATAGCCCGCTTCCTAGGTCCTAAAAGGCTAAGTTACTAGGGTTGAAGAGTCCACCTGGGAATATGTTTTTCAGTATAGGGTTCTTAAATGATAGGTGTGTGTGGGCCTACCCAAACGTGGAAATTAAAAAGGTTAGACATGGCCACCTATCCTACGGGAAGTAATAAGCGACTAAGGAGGTTATCTAATAAGGTCAGTTAGAAGGTACAACGAACGATAAAATATCATCCCTCTCCTTATATGGGGTAAGGGTATATGCATAAATGATGGAAGCCTTAACTAGTAGGGCCCATAGCTAGTGCCCTCTAGTTTATGATAATGTTGTATATATTATCGAGGTTTAATAAGTGACAAATAGGTCCGCTTAGGGTCTTAAGCGATTAGGGAGAATCCATCCTTTCTATCATTGATAGTGAGGCATTAGATAATAAAGAATAGTGAATGAGTATATAGATAGAAACCCCAAAATTAGGGGCCCACTCTCGATATAGTTAACCATGAGGGCTTCACAAAAATGTGTTTAAATGTCCTATTCCGGTATTATACATTGGGAATACTACTTTGGGAAGAGTAGTAAAGTCATGCATAAACATTTACTAGGTTGGGCTAAAATCACTAACCTGGTTAGGCATACGTCTTGTGTTGAACCAAACCGGATACATCTGTGTATTATAACAAGTGTCGTAAATTTCTTAGTCACCAAAACTTGTTGTTCTGACCCCCTTCTCATTACAACTCCTAGGTTTCCTAGAGAATGCTGAATTCTCACAGATGATTAAATTGGGCTTTCGTTTCTCGATCTCTCTCTCATGCTCTGTATTGGCAAAGTGACTTACTTTGCAAAAAGTAGCTACATAAGTTAACAATAATTTATCCTATTTTGTTTCCTTTGTGAGTTATATTTATAGTACTCTGATTATGTTCATGCTCATTTATTGCAAGAACCAGATATACACGCTCCATGCTTGGATGTGTTCAAGTTTTGGTTTTTGTCAAAATTTGGGTAAAGAAAAGTATGGGGTGTTACATTTGATATCAAAGACTAGGTTAAATGATCAAAGGAATTAGTTATATTAGGAATCATGAGAGAACGTAATTCAAGTTTCTTTTTTTTCGTCTTTCTTACTCGACTTTAGTTTATTTTTACAATGAAATTAGTCATGGGCCTAGTTATATAAAATGGGCTTTGAGGGACTAAGAGTTAAAATATGATGAGTTCAGGTTTCAAGTAAATTCTGTCCTACCCCATTGTGTGTTGGCAATTTCGTCGTGAAGAGCATCAGGACGACATATGGTGGATTTCGTTGATTCAAGTTTGGAAACTGGAATAATACACACACACACACACACACACATATATATATATATATATATATTAATACAAAAATTTAGCTATAACCGAGATAGTCATAATTCCTGGTTAGGTTTCGTTGGTAGTTCCAGTTAAGATCATTACTCGATCCATAACGGGGAAAAGCCCACGTTAATATGTCGTAACCATTTCGGGAATATGACTACGAGGTGTATCTGTTAGATCAAAAATTGGGTCTCACACCCAAGCTGACCTGATCTACAAAGAACTATGACTACAATATGAAGAAAAAGCAGGAAAACACACAAAATTTATAGTGGTTCGGCGTTAACGAGCCTACGTCCAATTTTTATGTGGTTGATTATGTACTGAATGCAAGTACAATCAATAGTTTCACTCGATCTCACTCTTACAATTATGATAGTCTCAATAATTTCGGGACAACTCTAAATAAAAATAATGGAGATATGATAATGGTGGAGTCAGATCTCTCAAATGCCAAAAGATCCCCAAAAATGCCAAGTTCTGTGCTATTTATAGCTGATTTCTTCCAGCGGATCGTGGTCATATGTGGCACACATCCCGAGGACCTCGTACAGGTTCATATCTTGATGGAGAATTGGTCAATATGACAGTTGTGGACAGGTGTCCGAGATCCTGTATTATCAGATCGTGGAAGAGTTGGTCATAGCCTTCATTTTCTGGTTCCTGGAGCTCGGATCGGATCGAGCTAGCAAGTATGAATCGGATCGAGTGGGAGCGTGGCGACCCGGTAAGTGATCCGATAGGATGAAATGACCACGGTCTGGTTTTCATGGAGTAGAGGCATGAAGCTTCATACTTTCTTCTTTTGTGTGAACCTTGTTGGCTTGGTCAAAAAAAGCTAGCCAACATTTTGCCCCCTCGAAGTATGTTTTATCAAGGATGGAACATGCTTTGAAATTGCAGAGACATCTTTTCATAGAATGATGCAAATCAATGGTCGCGTCTATCTGAAATGTCGTGTCGCTTCGGAAAGTTGCGTTCCTTGATCAGTATAAATATCTAGTTAAGTCTTCAATCAATTCTTTGTTCATTAAATAATTCTTATTTCTGGAATCTTTGGAGACCTCATTATCAAATTTGTCAGGTAAACTTCTGAATTTTCACTTTGGTACGGGGTTTGTCGGTTCGGATCGCTTCAGCCCACCACGATTCATGTGGTGAAACGCTTGACTCGGTAAACGAGGGTATTCGGGCTTCGGATCGTGATGGGATTTTCCACGAAGCACGGTGGGCCTTGGTTCGCAGCCCATCTATTTCAGCGGTCCGAATAAAACAAAAAGGGGAATACTAACGGTCGCTTCGTGTCTATATAAACCGGTCCCCTCTTCATTTTCCCCTTTCTTCTTCCTTCTGCCATCACCCATTTCTTCGAATTAAACCCTAATTTTCCATCTCTGAGAAAAACCCCTTCGTTTTACCCACTTTTAAGAAACGTAATCATAAAAAATGAATTCTCGCACTTTATCCTTGTTTTCTCGAGTTTTTGCTGATTTGAGGGGAGAGACGGCGGAGTTTCATGGTGTTCGAGGTTTTTAGAGGCTGATAAGACGCCATGGGTTCAGCTATTCGAGTTCGGAGGTGGAGAAGGAGGAAGAAGAAGAGGGAGCGTGTTGGGCTGGATCGTGGCAATGGCGAGGCAGCGGATCGTGATGGCGGTTGGTTGAAGGAGTTGGGTTTGGAAAACGGATCCTATCATGGCGGTGAGCTGTGGATCGCAAGATGTTATTGCGATCCGTTTTGGTTACTCGATTCGATGCGATGCTCTTTCATGAGTTAATACTTCGGCCGTGTATCCATACCTGCTCTGTGACCTGAAGATGTATCACGATCCGATCCGCATTTCGCGATCCAGATGATGAACGATCTGGCAACCTTGTTAAATAAACAATGAAACTTAACTCCGATGTATCGATGGATAGTTAGGTTAGAGCCTTCGAGACGGACTTTCTGAACTGAACAACTGCATAACTTAACAGCGAACAATTACTGACCTCCTGATCACCTCGTTAAATTTATTCTTTTCTTTAATGTATGCACAAACACACACTTGCACTTGCACACACGGGGGACGGGCAATTATATTCTAATTTCTCATGTTTACTTGCCTAAAAAGTAATGTCGGATAGTCGTTCCCCTTCAAGATCTGAAACAGGGATGCATCCCAAGACGTCTAAGCACCACAACCCCGAGGTTCTGCCAATTAATCCAGAGGCTGAGGATTCTGAATCTGAATATAAGGCAGAAACTGAATCGGATTCATCTGAGAGTACCTCGCTTGATGAGGAGTCTGAAGCAGACGACCGAGCCCCCGACGAGATTCCTAGAGCACTAGAAATAGAGAAATTCACTGACTCTTTAGCTTCCAAACTAGATGACATAAAGCTTAAGAAAATCTGCTTGAAACACGGGATCCTCTGGGATGATGTGAGAACACCTAGCAGCTAAGATAGACCTCATCTGGTTCCGGAGGGGTATATGACAGTTAGCCGACTCATGAGCTGGGTAGGCGCTATTCCCCCCATTTCCTCCAATTGTCATTGAAACCTTAAAACGATTGGGTATTGCTCCGATGCAGCTTCATCCCAATGCCTACGCAGCCATATACACTTTATACATTGCATATGCGGAAATCCTGCAAACTGAGCTCACGTTTAAATACTTGAAATTCTATTACCTTTTCAAGCATCGTTCTACCGCAACCCCAAATTTTTCTTTCTTCGAATCGGTAGTAAATAGGAAGGTCTTGTATGATGGTTACAACAACATAGGGGATCCCAAGGCCGATTGGTTCTATATAAAGAGACAGACTGGGTTTGCAAGAAGATGGCTTAAATCAAGTAAATTTTAAACCTTTGAATGAATAATATGTTTAAGAAATTGAAGCGCTAACATAGTTCTTTCCTCTATGCAGATCATACCTTTCCAAAGACGGAGGGCTCGGTGTATAGTAATCGACTATCCCTCCTTCTGAAAAGCAAATCTGACTTCCTAAGGATCAAGAAATGTATTACTGCCGAGAATCTTCACAAGCACTGCCTTCTAGATATAAGATTTGGACTTGGCGCGGGTGGCAAACCTTACAAATACGTGCCCCCAACTGAGGGAGAAGGAACGTCACAGGCAGTAGAGACAACTAAACTTCATAAGAGTCCTTCACCGATAATTAACCAGGACGATGAAGATTTAAATGTATATAGAGGAGATGAGGCCCGTGTTGAAGAGTTTAAGGAAATCCCAGCCTCTTCGAGGAGTTCCCCCTCAAGGGCCTCTCTACTGGTTGAGCATGCCGCTCCCGATGATTTAACAGAGGAGCAGTTATTTAAAGAATTGAACAAGATTCCTATACCCGACGATGTATATACATAGGAAGATTTCGAAGGGGAGCCATTTTTTCCTATCTCTGAGGAAACAACTGTTCAGTTGAATAACGAGATATTACCCGAGCCTAACTTCGGGCCCTGGTCTGTTAGGGGGAATTATATGGGATGCACAAATCACATGCACTGTCTGACCCCACACTTTAATACCAACAGTATTCAAGGTATTAATATGTACTTGTTTCTTTTGTAGGAAAGATGTCTCGCAAACGATCTTATTCTTATCGCTCTCTTCGTGAAGGCACACCTAGTCTTCATCCAAATCCTGCTCGCAGCTACAGTCGGGGGAGGGACAGTTATCGGCCTCGCGACCCTCCTCAGGCTTATCCTACACGATCTCGATCTCCTTCCAGGTATGGTCCCGGGAAACCTCACAGTCGTCCACTGCCACCAGCTGGGGGTAAGCAACTTCCTAGGGACTTAACCTCTCCAAAAAGTATGCCTTCTCACGTCTAATCTTCCAAGAAACGGCGCGAGTCAGAGGTTAAAAATAAAGATGAGGACAATATTGCAAAGAAAGGAAAAGAAACTCTGGTCTCTCCTGACGATCACGACTCTGACAGTCTCGTTGCGCGAGATGCTACCCATAGTCCCGAGAATCAGGCTAGATTGGTGCGCTTGCGCAAGGAATTCCTCAACATTTTCTTTGAGAGGATGATGTTTGTACCGGATCATGAGCCGGTTCCCAGGGACTGGGATACTGAGGTGATAGAATATGTGTGCCATGTAGCCAAACAGTATGAGGTAATGAAAAAGCATGCCGTTAACCTTTCGAATGCCATCCGTTAGCTAGAAACGAACGCGGCCAGATCCAAAGTGAAAATTGAGAATAATGAAAGAGCCAGGAGCAAAATTGAAAAGGAAGTGGAGGATGCACAGGCTCAACTGGCTTTAGCTCAGCGAGACATAGAGAACTACAAGACATAATTGGAGGAAGCCAGGAAGCGTTTTCGTAGCGAGCTGGATTCTAACAGTCAAGAACGATTATCTTTGAAAGGAAATAGAGGATCTTAGAATGGCCGATGCTGATTTGAGGGCAGTGCGGAGTCATTTCGATGCTGAGAAGGCTGCTTGGGAGAAGGAGAGAGCGGACTTGAAAAACAGTCTTGCGGCTGCTAAGAAAGAAAAGGAGGTCTTGAGTAACCAACTCATTCAGGCGGAGGGGTGAGCGTTTCTTGCCGAGACTAATGTTAACAACATTCTTGAATCAGCTTCCACCACTGCTGACAAGCTTGTCAAAGCCAAAAAAGAAATAGAAGGTTTCGGGGAGCTGATATTCGACTTCTTAGGCCAAGTCATCAAAACTCGAGACATTTCTTGGATCCCAGACTATCACGTTACTCTCGCCAACATATGGGATGCAATTGTCGAGGATGAGAAGCAACGATTGAAGGTTAGTGAGATTGATGAAGGCCAGCTAATGCAAAGGCTCCTCAAAGGAAAAGATCCCGAGGATTTGGAGGAGGGGAGACGCCTAATCCGAGAAGAGGTGGAAAGGGAGAAGACTGAGGCAAAAGGCAAAAGCAAACTTGATGAGGGCTCGAGCTCAGGAACGAAACTCAAGGCCCTCGAAGTTGAGGAATATAATCCTGACGATTCGTTAATTCCCTTACGCCCAACTCCTCCGCCTGTCGGAGTTTCTGCTGCAAACTTAGATGAAATATCAGCTACAGGTATATCCATATTTTCCCCACAATTTGCCAAAGCAGTTATGAATTTTCGTCGTTCTGCGGAGCAGCCCATTGAGTTACTAACATGTGCCTCTCGTAATACAGGTGATACATTGACCGAGAAAAGTGGAGAAAAGAAAGCAGAGGCAGAGAAAGTTGATATCCCCTTAGGCACTGATGCTGAAATTTCTGAGACTTCAAAGCGAACTGAGGGTGGTGAAAAAGTAACCATGGCATCTATGGTACCCAGCACTGATGTTCCTGCAGATGCCGAGGTCATTGCTGCTTTGAAGGACACGGAAGTTGGTCACGGGGATGAAGAGGATGATGTTGTTATTACAGACGAAATCAAGGGTGGTGGTGAAACCTTGGCTGATCAAAAGGCTGAGGAGGAGAGGCAGTTGCTCCTTATGAAAGGGGAACATGACCCAGTATGTATGCCCCCTATTTCTCAAAACGATCCCAAAACTGGGTTGGTTATAAGATTGTCCTCTCGATCAATAACTTCACAACTAGCCTCTCAATCCTCTAGTTCTTCACCAGAGCCTCCTGTTGATAAGAGGAAGAGGAAAAAAGGTGATCAGTCGGGCATTGACAAGGAGGAGTCGGGGAAGCAAAAGAAAAGCAAGAAGCCAAAATAGCTCCCCCAAGCATGAGTAGGATGCAGATATTAGTTCATATTTTGTCCTTAGGATTTTTAGGCTTTCCACTGGCCAAAAAATGTAATTGTAGGAATGGCCCTTACTTTTGTTTAGCTATCTTATCTCGTATCCCTGCATCTTAGTAAATATAAATTTTATTTTTGTTGTGTTTAATTTAATATGCAATGCAGTGACTCCAAATTCCTTGCATCTCTGTGCAACCTCGTGAGTAGCCAACATAACGGCATAGGGGATGATTCGTCTTGGTCGACCTTGACTTTCATCCTTGTAGTGATACGAACAAGAGTTTCCCTTCAGGACAAATTAATCACACAAAAAGGAGAACTAAACCTGCAATTTTAATTTACTACATTAACCACGAATATTCAAACCATAACTAATCAAAAATTAATTCATGAATCGCATTAGCAAAAATTTTAAAATTTCTGTGCAGAGTTGTGATGTGTTTGTATGTGCCCCCAATCAATCATGTAATATGATGCCTGGCCAGGGCTTATTAATGATTGATTAGAGTCATGTGTGTTCCCCCCTATTATGAAAGGCAGGGGAAGGATTCTTTTAGAGCTAATTTCCAATGATTTTATACTCTTTTGATCCTTCAGCGGGTTAAAGTTCGAGCTCGTTCTAGGTCTGCTCTCCGATCCTTCAGCGGGGCAGAAATTCTGGGGGTGCTAAATCTCTGGCGCCTTTAGACTCTCCTAATCCTTCAGCGGGTTAGAGTGGTGGCAAGGCGGTTATATCATGGTGCACCTTCACGCCTTGCGGACGTCATCTTCGCGTCCTTTATACTCTCTCCTGATTCTGGGGAGTTAGAGTTTGATCAAGGGATGATTTACTTTGCCGCACCTTGTAGTCCTCGATTATGGTTCCGTTTTCACCTTGTGGCACGGTGCGTTGGGTGCTCCAGTATTGCTGCATAATCTTTGACAGACTCAAAAAACAACAATAATTTATATTAATCGAGTTAAGGCAAATAGGTAATGGTGCAATAAATGTAAATGACACACGATATTTTATAGTGGTTCGGTCGAATCATGACCTACGTCCACTTTATAATCTTTTGTTCAAGTAACCAGACTATTCTAGGCAAGTTGTGCCTTTTTACATGGTCCTAAAAACAAAAGAATGAAACTGACGATTTTACGTCAGGTAAGGCCGCAAATGCTGGGCATTCCACACTCTGGGGATTTCGTCTCCATCTATGGTTGCTAGCTTGAAGGTTCTATTATCAAGTCTTCGCACGATGGAATATGGTTCTTCCCATTTCGGACCCATTTGCTCTGAGCATGGGAAGATACGTTTTAGAACCAAGTCTCCGGGTTCAAAGGTTCATGCTCGGACTTTCTTGTTGTAATATTGAGCTTATGTCTTAAGGCACGTAAATCGGCTTCATCCCTCTCCTCTTCGATCATATCCAAGGATCAAGGAGCAACTCATTGTTGGTCATCGGGTCAAAATAGGTGACTCGGTGAGAAGGTACTTCTAACTCGACCAGGATGACCGCTTCAGTTCCAAAGGCGAGGAAAACGGCATATGGCCCGTTGCCGATTTATAGGTCGTTCTATAAGCCCATAGTGCCAAAGGCAATTCATCGACCCACATGGCCTTGGCCTGCTTCAATCTCTTCTTCAGGATAGATTTAATCGTTTTATATGCGGCCTCCACTTGGCTATTTGCCTGCGGATATGCCACGGAGGTGTACCTTTTCTCGATGTGGTATTTCTGGCAAAAATCTCTGAACTCGGTGTTGTCAAACTGAGTTCCATTATCCGTTATGATGATTCTTGGGATTCCAAATCGGCATATAATGTTTCTAATAACGAAGCTGATTACCCGCTTGGTTGTTATTGTGGTTAATGATTCTGCTTCTACCCATTTGGTAAAATAATCCACGGCCACGATAGCGAATTTTGCTCTACCTTTCGCTATGGGGAGGCTTCCAATGATATCGATTCCCCGCATAGCGAAAGGACACGGACTCGTCACCATCTTCAGCTGGCTTGATGGGGCCCTATGGATCTTAGAAAATCTCTGGCAGGCGTCACAACGTTGCGCGTATTTGGCCGCATCCTTATTTACAGTTGGCCAGAAATAACCATATCGTATTATTTTCTTTGCCAATGTTTGGCCTCCCGTGTGATCTCCACAATCGCCCTTATGTACTTCTCGCAAAACGCGTTGAATATCGTTGTGGGCAATACACCGGAGGAGGGGCATCGAAAATCCCTGTCTATACAGGACTCCCTCTTGCAACACATACCGAGAGGCCTTCCGAATTATTGCATGCCTCTCACTTTTCTTCACAAGGAGTGTTCCATACATTAGGAAATTCTTCAAAGGGGTCATCCACGACTCCCTTTCAGGTTCAACATCTAGTACCAGATCAACTTCCATCCGATCTATACTAGGTAACTGTAAGACTTCCATCGGGACCAGTTATGTATTTTTAGGACTATCAGAACTAGCCATTTTCGCCAATTTATCTGCCTTTTGGTTCTCTGTTCAAGGAATGTGGGATATGGTGTGATGGTCAAAACCACCCAGCAACTTTTTCACTTTCTCTAAATAAGATATCAGCCTAGGACTTTTGGCCTGGAATTTTCCTATGACCTGGTTCACAACTATTTTGGAGTCTCAAAAGATGTCTAACTTTGTAATCTTCAACTCCTTTGATAGCTTCAAACCAGCAATTAGGGCCTGAGTCGTTGTTAGTGGCGCGGAACTCCAATCTGAGAGCATAGTATATTGGTCATTGTTTTGGAGTTTCGAGCACCACTCCGGCACCAGATCGTCTATCATTCTTTGCTCCGTCAGTGAACCAGGCACTGGGGTCGAGGAGTAGCCTTGGCAGATCGATTCTTCACTCATTGTGTCATCTTCTGGGATGGTAAACTCTGCTATGAAGTCTGCCAGCATTTGCCCCCTTATTGATCGCCGGGGTTGAAAATTCAAATCAAACTGACTTAGTTCAATGTTCCACTTAAGTAATCGTCCCGAAGCCTCTGCCCTTTGAAGAACTTGTCTTAACGGGTGATCAGTGTATATAGTAATCGGGTGAGCTTGAAAATACTGGCGAAGCTTCCTCGATGTAATCAACAAACTATACGCAAGCTTTTCTATCCTTGGATAATTTCGTTCAGCTGCCACCAACATCTTACTAACATAATATATTGCTCTTTGCACCTTATCCTCTTCTCTAACCAAAGCCGAACTGACCGCATTGGATGACACCGCCAGATATACGAATAATTCTTCATGATCTACGGGTTTAGACAAAATCGGGGTTTTTTCTAAATGATTCAAGAGATTCTGGAATGCTTCAACACAATCAGGGGTCCATTCGAAGTTGCGCTTTCCTCGCTTTATTAATTCAAAAAATGGGATACATTTATCTGTAGCTTTGGAGATAAATCTACTCAATGCTGCTACTTTCCCTGCGAGGCTTTGCACATCTTTAATCTGTCTAGGTTTCTGAATATTCCGGATTGCTGCGATCTGATCTGGGTTAATCTTGATCCCAACGCGAATTGACGATAAACTCTAAACATTTTCCCGATGCTACCCCAAATGAACATTTCAAAGGGTTCAATTTCATTCCATACTTGCGGAGAATTTCAAACATTTCTACTAAATCGGTAGTGTGGTCGTATGATTGTTTGGATTTCACTAACATGTCATCGACATACACCTCCATCGTATTCCCAGTTTGGTTATAAAACATCCTATTAAGCAATCGCTGATATGTAGCACCGGCGTTTTTCAACCCAACAGGCATCACTACATAGCAATACAATCCTAAATCTTAAATGAAGCTTGTATGTTCTTGATCAGGGACATGCATAGGGATCTGGTTGTACCCGAATAAGCATCCATGAAAGAGAGGAGTTCATAGCCAGCTGTCGAATCCACCAGCTGGTCAATTTTTGGCAATGGAAAACTGTCCTTTGGGCAAGCTTTATTCAGGTCCGAGAAATCAATACAGGTGCGCCACTTTCCATTAGCCTTTTTTACCAAGACTGGGTTGGAAATCCAATCTGGATATGTTGAGTCTCTGATGAACCCATTACTTCTCAATTTCTCAACTTCCTCTTTCAAAGCAGCCGACCTCTCTGGGCCAAGCATTCGCCTTTTCTGTTTGACAGGAGGATGCTTCGGGTTGATGCTTAGCGAATGACTCATGATCGAAGGAGATATCCCACACATTTCCGAGTGGGTCCAAGCGAATACATCTAAATTGCCTTTCAAAAAATCCGTTAGCTCTCCAGCTCGAATAGGGTCTAACTGGAATCCAATCTTCAGGACCTTCTATGGGTCTCCATCATCGATTGTAATATCCACAGTTGTCTCATTGGGAGTCGCCATTCTACCCCCAGGCTCTTCGTCCTCTCTGGGATCTATGTCCTCGGGCAGTTCTCTAGGCGACTCTCCCATGGTTATTTTCTCTAGTTGCTATAACGTTTCCTCCCTTGCCGGGGAGGAAGTGCCTTTGGTTTCTACATCCTTTCCTTTGCGGAGCATCTTCAACTCTGCAATGTAGCATGCTCGAGCCACAACTTGATCTCTTCTTATTGTACCGATACCAGCTTCAGTTGGGAACTTCATTAATAAACACCAAGGGGCTATACAAGTTATGAACTTTGCTAAGGCCGGTCGGCCTAGAAATGCGTTATATGGGGATTCGACATGCAGAACCACAAAAGGAAGGATTCTTACTCTCTGGCACTCCCCTTCCCCAAGGTTTACTAACAACTCTACATATCCCATTGGAGTAGTGGATGCTCCATTGAATCCACGTATCCACCCTTGGCATGGTTTTAGGTCCTTCGGCTCAAGTTTCATTTGGTCGAATGTTTTCTTGAACAAAATGTTGATCGAGCTTCCGTTATCTACCAGAACTTTATGGACTATGGCTGGACCAATTGCGGCTATGATTACTAATGGGTCTTCGGTTGGGGAGTGAACGCCGACGCTATCCCTTTCATGAAATATGATGTCATCGGTCATTGCCTTCTGTTGTTTGGCTGGAGCAATGTCCTCAGGATTACTGCCTTCTCCTGCCATGAGGGGTTGTTTAGATGCATTGACATACTGGTCCATTGCCCTAAAGCTATGTCCCGCCAGATGAAGCCCTCCTACTATGGTGTTATTGACAATGTTCTTCCCCTTTTGCTGAGAAGTCAGCCGGGGAGTAGGCTGGCTCTGGTTCTGGTTTTGATTTTGGTTTGGGGCAGATGCGGCTTGCCCCCTATCTCTGGGTGTGACCCTGTACTCATGGAGTTTTCCTTATCGGAGAAGCCTCTCGACCAGGTCTCTTAGATGACGGCATTCATTTATGGAATGACCATGGATTTGGTGAAATAGACAGAACTTTCCGGTTTCGCGCTCTTTGTCTGTCGACTCTCTCGGAGGAGGCCTTTCATATGGAAGGACGTTATAGGTGTCCAGGAAGATATTTTCCAATGTATCATTTAACGGTGTGAAACTCTCAAATGGCCTGGGTCGAGATCTTCTCTGGGAATCATTTCCTCGATTTCTCTTCCTATTATTGCTATTATTGTTTCCCGCTTGGCGACCATTTCCTTGATTTTTATTCCCAACATTGACTTCAACCTTTCCTGAGCTATCTCCTATCTACTTGATGGCCACATTGCTTTGAATATCTTCCTTATCAGTAGCCTTCCATTTCCGATTAGCATATATCTCTTTCTGTCATAAACAGACATTAGCTTTTTAATAAAATGTTTCTCCGTTCAGGGGTGGTTTGCCGGCTAAATATCTTCCAAACTCGGTATCCTTATTGACATCGTCAATTAAGGCCATTAACACAGTTTGCTCATGCGGATCTTTAACTTCTGTGACTACTAAATTAAAACAATCAAAGTACGACCTCAAGCTTTCATCTGGTCGCTGCTTAATAAGAGACAGCTCTATCACATTCTTAGATCTCTGAGCATGAAGGTGGAATTGGTTCACAAACTTCTCACTCAATTCCCTGAAACTGGATATCGACCGGGCTGGCAAGCGGGTAAACCACACTAATGCCATATCTTCCAGAAATATAGGGAATGCCTTACACTTTATCTTGTCTATAGCTGCGACGGCATTCATGGACCAGGAGTATCACATCAGATGCTGGATTGGGTCAGATTTGCCCGCATAGCGATTCATTGTCGGCATATTAAAACGTCTTGGGAATGTGACCTCTAATATATCATCGGTAAAAGGCATATGACTACGATCTATGCCCCAGTCTTCATCCCTATACCCTCGGCTAGATATTATGTTTTCCCTACTCATTGCTTCAACATCCGCCCGGGTCAAGGTGGACTCAGGATCAGCGCTTCTTGCCCGATGGGCTTCTTCAGCATTTCTTTGACGTGCAGCTACAAAGTCTGGGATTCGGGCGGAGCTTCCTTGCCCCCTGTTGCCGAGGTCAACTAGGCGATGAGCAAGGGGATTAGGTCGATTCTGAGCAGGGTCAACCACGTTTCCATTTCTCAGCGGTAAAGCAGGTTCATTCAAGTTACGATTTTTAGTTTCCTGGTTAAGAACTTCTTCATCCCGAGATTGAAGTTGCTCTATGTTCTCAGCTCTTTCTAGCGGAGGCCAACGTCGGTTTCTTAGGGGCTCCACAGACGAGGACGTGTGTTCCGGGGAAGGAAGACGGGTTGGTGAAGAAACCCTCTGCCTTATGAGGTCATCAATTCGCCTATCCATAGCAGTCAGATTCTGTCGCAATACTGAACTCTCTTGCCGCTGAGCAGCTAACTCGTCAAATAATCTTTCCCACATGTCAATAATGCGAGAGAGATCCCCTATAGTAGCCAGGGCAGAAGGGTCAAATTGGTCGCCAACGTCCTCACTTATACGTAAAGAGCTTGTGCCAGGTCGAGCAGATGTACCAGCACAGGAGGATCGAGCCATGACCTCCTTTCTGGGTCGGGTCATTTTCTGCTTGTCTTTTTGGATTGCAGGATCCTTACCTCGATGGCTGGGAGCGCCCCCTGGGGTCGGATCGCGGAAGTGCTATGGGGACGGTTCGAGATGTGGTCATGGGAGCATGTGGAAACTCCTTCAGTTGGTTGGGTCGCGATCCCCTCGACGGATCGGTTCACCCCTTCCTCCAGGCGATCTGTGACCTCCTCCCCGGGCTGCTCGTGCATACTTTCTTCAATTGCTTCATTTTCGGCTTCGTTCGCCTGCGAAGCTCGTACTTCCTTAGACTTCTTTCCAGCCATGATATCTGAATTTCACTGAAATCTTCAAAAACTGAAATAGTGGGGTTTTGGACTGTCTTCTTCGGATTTGAGTATCCAAACAACGGAACAACAATCCAATGTGCTAAAAATTCGTTCTTAGTGAAAGCACCAAAAATGTTAGATCCAAAATTGGGTCTAACACCCAAGCTATCCTGATCTACGAAGAACTATGACTACAATATGATGAAAAAGCAGGAAAACACACGAAATTTATAGTGGTTCGGCGTTAACGAGCCTACGTCCACTTTTTATGTGGTTGATTATGTACTGAATGCAAGTACAATCAATAGTTTCACTCGATCTCACTCTTACAATTATGATTCTCTCAATAATTTCGGGATAACTCTAAATAAAAATAATGGAGATATGATAATGGTGGAGTCAGATCTCTCAAATGCCAAAAGATCTCCAAAATCGCCAAGTCCTTGGCTATTTATAGTTGATTTCTTCAGGCGGATCGCGGTCATACGTGGCACACATCCCGAGGACCTCGTACAGGTTCGTATCTTGATGGAGAATTGGTCAATATGACAGTTGTGGAAAGGTGTCGCGAGATCCTATATTATCGGATCGTGGAAGAGTTGGTCATAGCCTTCATTTTCTGGTTCCTGGAGCTTAGATCAGAACGAGCTAGCAAGTATGGATCGGATCGAGTGGGAGAGTGGCGACCCGGTAGGGAGCTGCGATCCGATAGGATGAAATGACCACGATCTGGTTTTCATGGACTAGAGGCGTGAAGCTTCATACTTTCTTCTTATGTGTGAACCTTGGTGGCTTGGTCAAAAAAAGCTACCAACAGTATCCATTTGTTACTTCGTGGAAATTCCAAATCTGACTTAGTTGAAATATTCAATTGAGTTCTTTTCCTTGTATTCGAGGAAATTTATTTCTAAAACTATTTGTAAAATAAAAATGGATTTCAACGGTTTTGGAAAATATTTTGTAAAGATATGGTTTTAAATTCTTAATCTATTCGTATTTCAAAATTATAGGGCTATTGTATAATTTTTCATAGATCTAGTCTGATTGGTAGGAAAGATGGAATTTTAAATGACAAGGAATATGCCACTAAAGATGAAAATAATAAATATCTATTCCTTGTGATTTTTGGTGTCCCACTTCCTATATATATTGGATAATTTATTACAAGTTATCAAATTTGATCTTAATTGTTTTAAGCTCCAATAATTTTGAACACGAAAATGTTTTCCAGTTTAAAATATATACTGGACATAAATATTAAGAATAAAATGGATTTATAAATATGAAACCGTAAAATTATAATAAATTGCATCGTTGGAAAATTTCTATTTTTTTTCTTTGGAAAGGCTAAGGAAAATCCTTTATTAGGTTTTTGGTGTATCAAATTTCGTGAGTCGTATGGTTGTTGTCATCTAGGTAAGGGGAAATCCGTTTAATTTATGTTACGGATTTCTAGCTGAATTATTTTTGGAATCCGCTCGTTCGTTGTTTAGTCGAAGCAACATTGTTGAGACTGTAAGTTCTTGGAGTAGGTTCAGAGTTTAACTACGGTCTTTAAATACTGTAGTGATGAGGATGACTATATTTCAAATCGTGTCGACTCTTAAAAGATAACACTACACCATATAGCCAGTTTTGCAACTCCCTATAGCGGACAATTAGCAATGGCTTAGGGCCATTGCAAAATAGCAACGTCTAAATTCCGTTGCATCGTAAAACATGACGGTCCCTAACCGTTCTAAATTTTATAATGGACTTAATCCGTTCTAAAATTAAATACTTCCTTCAGTACCCATTCTAAGATTGAATACATCCTTCAGTGACCCGTTCCCTCAGTATACCATGCTTTCATTTTTATTTTTCACGTAGAAAAAAGTAAAGAAAAAGACGCTTGCCGATCTTGAAAACTCGAGCTCCTCATCACCTACTAATCGAAGATGCTTGCCTCTCCTGATAATCTCATGAGCGATCATAATCAGATATCGGCCATCATCAGAAAATTGATTCAAATTGATTGGAGATGTTTAGGTTTTTAGTTGTTTTGTTATTCAGACCTTAATCGATTAAATTGCCCTTGATCTGTGGATTATTTTGCTTGATTTCTACTAGATAAATTTTACAGATTTCTGCTATGATTTTGTGATCTTTACTGCTTCATTGTATTATAATATCCTGCTTATGAATTATGATGTTGTCAATAAAACTTGTTACTGGGATTCAGACATACATGTTTTTATGCGATGTTTGGAATGATTAACCTATTGTTTTATTCATCCTTCAAACCTATCAAATATGTTCTTCTGCAAAACAGACCAATAGTGTCAAAACTTTATAGTATTTATGAGGATGAAATAAAAATGGGTTGCATCTTACTACACCAAGAGGAAAAATAGTGTAAAAATTTATAGCAGTTATGATGGGTAGTGTCATCATGCAACTATTCTATTGTCGTGTTCTTCATCATCCTGTAGATGTTGGCTTCCACTATTTTGCCGCTCTCTTTAAAATTATCCCAAGACGTTGAAAGGTCATCAGCTGCAGGAACACTATCATTTTCCACCACTACCAAAAAACAATAGATTAAAGACTAAACATTACAGTCTTTATACAAGTAATTCAGTCTTTAAATTATGCTAAAAGACTAAACAATGACTGAATTTTCAGTCTTTGAATTTCTAGTCGCAAAAAAATATTAAGACTAATATTTCAGTCTCAAATCATAAAGACTGATATTGCAGTCTTAAATATATTTATAACTAAATATTAAAGACATAAGTTCTGCCTTTTATCAGTCTTTAATTAACCTATACTATAACAAAAAATCGTTTTTACAATGCTTAAACTATATTGTTTAAACCCTTTTAACATCATGATACATTTGTCTATTCAGCCAAAAGTTGAAAAAAGAAAAAGAAAACATGCAAGACATTACAAGATATATAAGTGATATACCATAAACAAATGTATACTTTCCATTCAAAGCAATGTATGCTTACCATTCGAAGCAATGTATGCTTGATACTTGCCATACAAAGCCATTTCTTTTCTACAAAATTTCAAATGGAACACTCGGATTTCTTATGTTACTCTAAAATAAACAATAGAAAACTTCTCATATCTATCCTTAAGACAATCTGATGCATGCTTATATCCTTAACTTTCTTTTCTTTTCTTCCCTTTTGCAACGTGAGCTCATCTCCAACCTAGAAATAGAAAATCATGTGAGTTCCGCAATCCAAGACAGGTCACATGAACCTGGCTTTCTTCTCGATATATTACGTGACCTCAAAAAAGGTTCTCCCAAGTTCAATGGGATAAGCCGCTTTCATTGTTTTCCAATCGATTGCACAAGCGATCAACAATTGCCAAGCCACAATTCATGAAATCTTCTTTAACTAACTTGCATATGCTCGCTCTGCTAATCATCACCGAGACCAATTCAAATCTGAAGTTGATATTCCTAGATCTATATGGTAATAATGATGTGGAAAGCCACTGTGCTGAATTGAATTAGATCTCCACTTTTTCCTAAATCCATATGTGAATCCAACTGTTCGAGATCGGCTATTCTTCCTTGGCTTTAAATTCGAAAACCAGATCCATATATTAGACTTCTAAATTTGAAGTAGATAGTTCAAATTTTAATCGTTGTTCTTGAATCATTCTTGCTTGGTACTTCCGAATGCCTAGAAACTGCCGATTTCAAACACATAGGCTTAGATTTTGGAATAAAAACCATAGAATCTTACACAAGGAGTTTCCAAGAAATAGGAATCAAATTTGCAGACCTGTTGAACTATTGTTTGTAACACACACGGATTCCAAGAATAAACATAAAGAAAAATAAAACTTGCATAGAAATTAGCTCTTAAGGCCATCTTCTTCATGTTTTCACCTCTTTCTAAACCAATTCATTCCCCAATCTTGAAATGACCTTTCTCTGAAGTAGCTAGCTTCCAACCAAAAGCAATGTAGAAAGAATGTTTGAGCTTTGAAATCCTACGGAAACATTGTCTGACCCTTCAAATCAAGATCTAAGACTGAACAGAAGGATCAAAAAAATCCTAGTATCTCCGATTTGATTTTGGATGGTGTAAGGAACAAGCGCCATGTTTCTTCAATTTTTGTTTGGGGGTAAAGATAATAAAAATAGGATGAACTAAAATAAGGGCTTAAGGTTATAAACTGAAGAGAGAGAGAAAGGAGTGCGTAGTAACATGGATTAAAATTTGACTCGGTTTGTAATAAAATTGAATTGATTAGACGATCAGGATCTTAAAGTCGTGGATTGCAAGAACGATCCCAAGATTGTTATTTTATTACATTTTGAGTAAAAATGGAATTATTGCAAACTGTTAGAACTAGAGTTTAAAAGATAAGTGAACTGTTTAACCATTGGCATTAATATAATATTTCTAAATTATTATTATAACAATCATCATTTAACGCAAGATATCATCATTTAAACATATTTTACATTATTTTAATAATGTGATCTTAAAATAGAAGTTAACAATTACTAATTTCTGATATATATATATATATAGCGAGCGTTCCGTTGCATCCCAAAATGGAGCACCCCTGCTAGCTCCCCTGACCACCACGAATTTATATTTAAATATGTTGAGTGGAAAGAGAGAGAATGAGTGGAAAGGGAGAAAAGGTGAATTTGTAGTGGAAAACAGGAAGGCCAGCAGGGGTGCTCCATTTTGGTGTGTTGTACAACCTAGCTATATATATATATTTATTTATGGTAAAATTTCACCAGGTTTCGCCATGTGTGAGTGCCCTTCCCATATTTCTCTACCTTCCTTCATCTGATACTTTTCAATCGTATTCCATTAACAACTTTTAACGATAATTTCATTGATAATACTTTAGTTTTCCTTCTGTTTTGCACAAATAATTTCAGATCTGAAATTTTTATCTTACCTTTAAACCTTAATTTTCTAATCGCTTTACGATTATGCCAACCTCCAATGATTCTCTAATCGTTGATAAGCCAATTTTTTATCTCACCTTCTATTCCTAATCTCTTCAAGTCCCAAATCTATTCAACCTCGAGCGATTTCCACTTGTCCAATAGTTACAAATCTTATCAGTTTGGTTATGGATTATCAAGACATTGTTAATTTGGGTTTCGGCATTGCCGGAGCAAGTGAATCACTTCAGTTCTGAGTTCTCCAACCAATTTTCCATTGTTGATCTAACTTCGGTTTGTATTGGGTGAGGTTTCAGTGGTTTTGGTCTTGGGTACTTGGTTTTTGGTTATATTGGTTTTCGTTTCAGATTATTTAGACGCACACAGATTATAAGAAATCTTGTTTGAAGTTTTTATTCAAGTTTTCCAAAAGATCCGGTTTACTGGGTTAAAGAAGTTTGTCTTCTTCATGATAATCTCCTAAGCCTGTTGGTGATAGTCCTAAAATCCTTCTGTATGATGATTAGCAGATGAATATGGGCTTATTGATTTTAAGATATTTGGGATCAATGGTATTTCGGTTCCATATTTCTGTTCTGCTATCATCCAGTACTGTAATGACCTGCATTTTCTAGGGGTATAATTAATTTATGTAATTATTTACAATAGTGATATAGGGAATTAAATCGTCGTTTAATTAAATAATATGGAATAATTAATTTAATTAAATAATTAAATAATATATTTAATTCAGAAATAATCAAAAATATTGGAAATCACAATATAATGTGAACTGGGTCATCCCTAAGATTTAATTCAGCTTGGAATTGAAATATATTGACGAATATATTCAATCGACATCAGTTTGAACGTAGAATTATAATATAATTAAAATAGAGCGCGTAACGACGCGGCAGTTCGCTACTTGGTGATTTAAACTTCAACTGGATATACATGATTCGTTTTAAATCAGATTTCTGTGAAGCAAGAAACGTGTGGAGCTGGTGGAGTATATCTTTCTACTGGAAGAGAAAAATCGGGATTTCGTCGTGTAGATTTTGAGTTACGTGCAAATCAAATTTCAGAAAAGTCGCTGTGGAATTCCTTTGTAATTTGCGACGCTTTATTTACGTTATAAAAGGATTTTCGATATAAAACTGAATATCGATAAATCTAAAATCTTAAATATCAAACTGTAAATTCTGATATGATATTCTGGAGCTGTACGATATCATATGTGAAGATATACGATAATATAAATTTATTTATATTTAATTTAATTATATTTAAATATATTTATATATTTAAATAGGCTATTTAGAGCTTTAAAAATAGCCACTTTTGCAAACGAAGTCGGAATTCGACGAAACCAGTTTCGTTGGATCCGCAATATCAAATAGTTGTTAGATTTCCAGTTCTGTGATTTTTAGAGTCACTGTATGGCCGTACGGATTTTTAGAGTGAGAAACAGTCAGTATTTTGACAGCTAAAAATACGCTGTGTGAGCAAACGAAGTTGGAATTCGGTGAAACCTGTTTTGTTGGATCCGTAATGTCAAATTATCGCTAGGTTCCAGTTTTCGTGATTTTTAGGATCCATATGTGACTATACGGATTTTTAGAGTGAGAAACAGTCGATAAATTGACCTTTAAAAATACGCTGTGTGAGCATACGAAGTCGGAATTCGACGAAACTAGTTTCGTTCGGACCGTAATGTCGAACTGTAGCTGCATGTCCAGTTTCGTGATTTTTGGGTATCGTGTGTGGTCATAGAGATTTTTAACAATAAAAATAGATAGCATATGATATATATTAATATAATAATCAATGAAAATATCTAAGCCTTCTATAAATAACCCTCATTTCCCTCTAAACCTAATTTTCATTTCCTAATGTCAACAGACGTTGAGCCGCCACCAAGAAATATTCAAACAGTGAAGTCATGTTTAGAAAAATCCAAATAAATGAAAAGAAAATTCCATAAATTCCAAAGTTCACATCTTTGAGTTCGTATGAACTTGCTCTTCATCGCAGTAGGGTTTTGTCTGAGTTCGATGTGGTTTTCTCGTATGCGAAAATGCACAGCAGTGTTCTTCGAAGCTAGGGCTTGACACTTTGTGATGCTAAGGAGGAATAACTTCTATTCGAATTCATTTTTAAGGTCAGTATTGAAATCCGAAAACTGGTAGACAATTTTTGAAGGACTCGGTTGAACAAGTGTCGTTCCATCCTTCCTGGTACAGCCGGTAGAAGCAGTCGACGGAAATGAATATCCGTAGTCGAGTGCTTCAGTAAGGAGGTGAAGTGCAAGAGGAGTTGAAGAGGAGTTTTGTCATGGTTTTTGCTTGATTTTTAGTGATGAAAATAAAGATCGGTTTGGGTTTGTATTTGGGGAAATGGCCATTTGAGGTATACTGGAAATCATGAACTGAAGTTTGAGGAAGAAGGTTGGGATTGGGCCGTGGGTTTAAAAGGGGATTGGGCCGGTTTGTTGAGGGGTGAGGCCCAGTTAATTATAAATTTAGTTTGTTTTTATTTTTGTAGTGCACTAACTTCTATAATGTGTAACTTGACCACACGATATCAGAATCACGAACGGTCGGATCCGTTGGGACCGTATGGACGAGAGCTTCACAATGAAGCTGACTGGAAGTGGATTAGAGCTCGTTTGAATTTATGGCGAAATAATTTGTCCGTCGCAATCAAATAACGCAAACCGTTATTCAATGGTTAACGCGCAACTGTGAGTAAAACGCACTAACTCTGAACAGTTTATATTTTCATGTTGTATTTTTAGAACAGTTAGATATTGGCTGATTGATTGTGTGTTGACCGTTTGATTGAACTGCTAGTCAGTTAGTTGAATTTCTATATTGATTCTGTTTATCAGAATATATCATATGGAACTGAAAGTGATGTTAATTTTATTGTGTAACATCTGTGGATGCTGGGAAACAGGTTGGAGGAATCCGACTGGATTCCTCAACAGTTATTTTATTGTTTTTCATAAATTTTGATATATGATGTGAATTATAACGTCTTGTTGATTTCATGT
This sequence comes from Allium sativum, assembly GCA_030737875.1. NCBI lineage: Eukaryota > Viridiplantae > Streptophyta > Magnoliopsida > Asparagales > Amaryllidaceae > Allium > Allium sativum. Next base: position 296,464,390 of record CM060912.1, read on the forward strand.
GTATGGACGATATTGGACATCGTAATTTGATATGTTAAGCACCATAACATACCGGAATGTTGATAAGGAGATTTTCAAAGTGATATTGAAAACAGAATATTTATAAACTGGAATATTTATAAATAAGCGATATTTATATATTTGAATATTTATAAATAAGGAATATTTATAAATTTGAATATTTATAAATAGGAGATATTCAAAAAGGAAATAATTTCAAAATATTTTCTTTTTGAATGGAAAGGCCTGTGTGGCGGGTTTGGGGATTTTCCCGATACTCCCGATACAAAGGAGGTTATGGCGAATTTTCCGGGAATTTAAGGAGTTAGAATATTTCAAGAATAAATTTGAAAAGGAAATATTTGTAAACCATTTACAAATAGAATTGGAAAGGGAACATTATAAAAAGGAAATCATTTTTAAAAGTGTAGAACCGTTATTTAAAAGTAAATCTTTTCAAATGAATAAAACGTCGTTAAAAAAGGAAATCTTTATAAAGTGAATAAAGTAAATCGAATATGGTATTCGAAGTTAGTTAATCGAATATAGACATTCGAAAGGAGTTAATCGAATATGGTATTCGAAGTTAGTTAATCGAATATGGTATTCGAAGTTAGTTAATCGAATATGTTATTCGAAGTTAGTTAATCGAATATGGTATTCGAAGTTAGTTAATCGAATATGGTATTCGAAAGTTAGTTAATCGAATATGTTATTCGAAAGGGGTTAGTCAAGTCGAGTTAGTCAAATAGAGTTAACCAGTTAGAGTTAATCAGTTAGAGTTAACCAGTTAGAGTTAATCAGTTAGAGTTAACCAGTTGGAGTTAATTAGTTAGAGTTAATCAGTTAGAGTTAACCAGTTAGAGTTAATCAGTTAGAGTTAATCAGTTAGAGTTAACCAGTTAGAGTTAATCAGTTAGGGTTAACCAGTTAGAGTTAATCAGTTAGAGTTAACCAGTTGGAGTTAATTAGTTAGAGTTAATCGATTAAAGTTAAAACGAACTAGAGTTAATCAAATATAGTTATTTGAGACAGAGTTAGTCAAACATAGTATTCAGGGTAAGTTGCCATCTTGTACGACTGCTAGCGTAATTCGCAGGGCTGTAAATAGCCTACGGCGGTCGGATGTTTCCTGAGGGAGTCAGGCGTAACCATTGTGATCGCTGCGATAGTGTCAAGCGAATGGAGTTTAATCGAATATTAGTTATTCGATAGGAGTTAATCGAGTTGATCGAGTTGATAAATAAGTTAAGTTAAATAAGTTGAGTTGATCGGGTGGTTCAACCAAGTTAGTCGAGCCTAGTTAATCGAATCGAATTGGTCGAACCAAGTAAGTCGAGTTAAGTTAGTCAAGTTAGTCGAGCCTGGTTAATCGAATCGAATTGGTCGAACCAAGTAAGTCGAGTTAGTCGAGTCAAGTTAAGTTAGTCGAGTTAAGTTCGTCGAGTTAAATAAATCGATGTTAGTTTCATCGAAAGGAGTTATCGATGTTAGTTTCATCGAAAGGAGTTATCGATGTTAGTTTCATCGGAAGGAGTTATCGATGTTAGTTTCATCGAAAGGAGTTATTGATGTTAGTTTCATCGAAAGGAGTTATCGATGTTAGTTTTATCGAAGGGAGTTATCGATTATAGTTTAATCGAAGTGAGATTTTCAAATATGAGATATTTGAAAAGGAAGAGTTATCGAATATTAGTTATTCAAAGAGAGATTATCGAATATCGTTTATTCAAGAAGAAGTTAATCGAATATAGGTTATTCGAAGAAGAGTTAATCCAATAGAGATTTCTCGAAGAGAGTTAATCGGTAAATTCGATTATATCGAATTCGGGGAAGTACTTATACTTTTCCCGTGTTTAAATAGAGATTTATTTATTTATAATTAAATAAGTGTTAGGTTAATTATTCACTAATAAGAATAGAAGTTATAATTAAAGTTAGATAATTCGAAAGTAGGGATTATAATGTTATCATTATAACCAATGTTTTAAATATAGAAGTGGATTAGTAAAATTGAATCCGAGAAAGGCGTAAAGAAGTTGTTAAAGAGAAAAAGATAAACTTTGACCATTTCGAAGTTATAACGTTGTTCAGTTAAGGTCTGAGAGGTAATTATACCCCAACTTGAGTGACTTCCTTCTTGACTAAGAAATGGTAAGGTTTGATCGTAAAGGAGTTTTGGAAATGTTTTCCAAACGAGAATCAGAAATGTTTTCTGATAAAAGAAAAATAAGAACTTAGAATATAGGGAAACAGGAGATAAGTAAATAAATGAACTAAAGAGATTTATGTTAAATGATGTTTGTTCGATATAATTTCCATTTGGAAATAATATCGTTGTTTGCACACTTGTTTTTCTTTGATAGTTAACTCACCGACTATCGAAGTTTTGACCATTTTAACGTTGTTAATATGGAGAGACCAGTTGGATTATTATCCAAAGAACCACTATGTATTGGCATAAGCGTCACGAATCATATATGCCAAAGATAATTGAAGACGGAGTAAAATGCAAGGGTTGTTGTATAAGTCTTAGATAACAGCGACTAAGATGGATATACTGAATAGTGCCTTCGGTTTGTCCAGTCCTAGGACAACTTGTATGGACGAAGATATGACAGAGTATATCCAATGGATCGCGTAAGTTGATCTGTTCAAACGTATTCACGTTTGGTGGCGGAGGAATTCGTTTCTCTTAGCTGTATACCCGTGTTATTTTTGGATAAGTCAATTTGTGATTTGGCGGGTATGACGATGTGACATTTTAAGTGAATGAAGATGGATGTCTGACAGAGTATTTCCAAAAAGGTCATGTACATTGATTTCTTCAACCGTACCAAGAGTGGAAGCGGAGAAGGAAACTTCTTTCAGCTGACACGTAATGTACTGTTGCAAACGTCAATTAGTGATTTCGATGGATTTGACAATGTAGCATTCGAAGTGAATCTGATGTAATGATAAAGCGTAGCTTCTAGCCTCATCAACCGGTAAATGACAGAAATCGGGCAGGCAGCATGGCTAAGTCGGTCGCACCGAAGTAGGGTGTATAATCACCTATCTAGAGAGTATTCATTTGTTTCTTAAATCTATCAATGTTGTCCCATATATATACGGGAACGGTTGCTGATCCCAACCGTTGGTGATGTACATTCGATACACTCAAGCGAAATGAGTGGTCGGTCATGTGTGGCTGAGTTACCAGACGTTCTTGTTGAACTCCAGTGTATCGTTCCTAGAGTACACTGATCGGGAGGTGGTTCCATACCTTGTCATAGTTGGAAATCCATTATCCAATACGTGCTTGCGATTTTGATTGTATACTATATATGTAGAACGTGAGATGAAAGCGTTTCTGCTAGTTGATATCTATTTGTACATAGACATTATTATAATATCAAAAGGTTTTTGATATGAAGATATTTTGGATTCTCATAAGGGAAAAACCCGTTCCGTTCTGCGGCGTGGTCTTATGAGATATCGTTTACTTGTTCATATACCTGTTTAAACTGTTTTACTCACACCAGTCCCATGACTGACCCGGAGTTTATTTTGTTGTGTTCTCCCTAAACTCTTGGGTGCCTAAATTTGTTCGGGCAGTCAAGTAGTCGGGATTTTACAGATACACTTGGAGAGCTTGGAGCAGGAGGCTTCAGGATTCTATAGCTATTATTATTTCCGCTGTTGTTGTAAGTGTTGTACTCTGATAAGTGCTATTGTATATATAACTGTTTGTATTTCAAAAGTTATGTTATATTTTATTCGTTCCGCTGTGAGATTCGTGTTTACTCTGATGATGATGTTCTTCTTCTTCTTCTTCTATTCTACTAGTTCTACCTTATCTATCCTCACCCTCTAATTTCTTTCATTTATTACCGGGATTTTTCGATGTTTTGGTTATCGACATCGTGCTTATGTCGATAACCAAAGTCGCCGAAAATCCGGGTCGTTACAGTTGGTATCAGAGCTTAAGTTAAGAATTACTTGGCTCTGTGGCGTGACTCGGTAGAGATAGGGTTAGTAATACCCTAGATTGAGTTTGAGTGTATATATACGAGTGCGTATTTGTATTTGATATAAAAATGGTTTTATATTGTGGAGATTCATTGGCTGAGTTGTTTATGAGTTCTGGTCGATCAGTTTGATCCACTGTATCGGTAGGAGTAAATAAACACTCGAATACGATGGGTCGACACGGTATGTTTTGAAAAGAGGGTAAATGAAATAATTTTACCCGAAGTATATATATTGGAAATATTATAATGTGTTGGTTGTTATTATAATCGAGTAAGATTATAAAAGTGAAACGGTTATGAAAATAACCAATCAAATTTCGTATAAGTATTACGAAGTGAATTAAATCTGAAATTAAAGTCAGAATTGAAATTAAAAACTGGAAATTCAGATAAGTGTTTGTAATTGAATCTGGATTAGATATAGGTGAATTTTAAAATCCTGGCAGGTTTTAAATTTGTTTTAGTAAGGATATTTTGAACTGATTCAAGATGGAAGTGTTTAAGTTGGAGTTTTGAAAATGAATATTGTATTGAACTCACTTTGATTGCTGGAAAATAATTCTGATGATGGTGTACACATCATCAGTGTGATTTTCGAGTTGTAAGTGACGGATTACTACCCAAGATTTTATTTTCAAATCTGTTTTGCGAAAACAAGTTTTTAAGAATTCAAATGTTTTGAATTGGTATTATGATTTCAAATTTACTTGAAATAAAAGCCCAGAAATTTAAATTCTAAAATTTAAATTTAACTTGTTAAGTTAAGTAAAACTGGGGTGATAAGAGAATAATCTGAAATGGTCTTGTACTGATGAGTTAAGAGTTTGAAATCGAAAATCAAACTCGAGTTAAAATGATAATTGGCTTGAATAAGCGAATGGTTGTGTTAAGAATAACTTGGTTGGAGTTGATTGGGATGGCATTTGTATATACCGAGTTGATAACAGATGGTAGGGATATAATGATATGCCCAACAAAAAGGTACAAGTTTATATTTTATATGAGTTTGGAATTTATGAGCCGAATTGGCAAGCCGTTTGGCTGTTTGATTTTCTTTTGGGTTAAAGAAGGCCCAGAGAGGCAAGTTGGAGTTTGAGATATTGACCAGTACAAAGGAGGTGCTGGCGAAATTTTCTGGAAATTTAAAGTGTTAGAAAATCTTCAGAATTTTTGAAAATTTTAGTTAGTCGGAATGAGTAAATATTTTAGTCGATATTAATTGGTTCAGTTGAAATCAGAAATAAGGGGTAAACAAATATTAGGAATTCCAATAGATAGGGTCGTCCTCTACCTTATCAATTTCGAGGACGAAATTATTTTAATTGGGGAAGAATGTAATGACCTGCATTTTCTAGGGGTATAATTAATTTATGTAATTATTTAAAATAGTGATATAGGGAATTAAATCGTCGTTTAATTAAATAATATGGAATAATTAATTTTATTAAATAATTAAATAATATATTTAATTCAGAAATAAACAAAAATATTGGAAATCACAATATAATGTGAACTGGGTCATCCCTAAGATTTAATTCAGCTTAGAATTGAAATATATTGACGAATATATTCAATCGACATCAGTTTGAACATAGAATTATAATATAATTAAAATAGAGCGCGTAACGACGCGGCAGTTCGCTACTTGGCGATTTAAACTTCAACTGGATATACAGGATTCGTTTTAAATCGGATTTCTGTGAAACAAGAAACGTGTGGAGCTGGTGGAGTATATCTTTCTAGTGGAAGAGAAAAATCGGGATTTCGTTGTGCAGATTTTGAGTTACGTCCAAATCAAATTTCAGAAAAGTCGCTGTGGAATTCCTTTGTAATTTGCGACGCTTTATTTACGTTATAAAAGGATTTTCGATATAAAACTGAATATCGATAAATCTAAAATCTTAAATATCAAACTGTAAATTCTGATATGATATTCTGGAGCTGTACGATATCATTTGTGAAGATATACGATAATATAAATTTATTTATATTTAATTTAATTATATTTAAATATATTTATATATTTAAATAGGCTATTTAGAGCTTTAAAAATAGCCACTTTTGCAAACGAAGTCGGAATTCGACGAAACCAGTTTCGTTGGATCCGCAATATCAAATAGTTGTTAGATTTCCAGTTCTGTGATTTTTAGAGTCACTGTATGGCCGTACGGATTTTTAGAGTGAGAAACAGTCAGTATTTTGACAGCTAAAAATACGCTGTGTGAGCAAACGAAGTTGGAATTCGGTGAAACCTGTTTTGTTGGATCCGTAATGTCAAATTATCGCTAGGTTCCAGTTTTCGTGATTTTTAGGATCCATATGTGACTGTACGGATTTTTAGAGTGAGAAACAGTCGATAAATTGACCTTTAAAAATACGCTGTGTGAGCATACGAAGTCGGAATTCGACGAAACTAGTTTCGTTGGGACCGTAATGTCGAACTGTAGCTGCATGTCCAGTTTCGTGATTTTTGGGTATCGTGTGTGGTCATAGAGATTTTTAACAATAAAAATAGATAGCATATGATATATATATTAATATAATAATCAATGAAAATATCTAAGCCTTCTATAAATAACCCTCATTTCCCTCTAAACCTAATTTTCATTTCCTAATGTCAACAGACGTTGAGCCGCCACCAAGAAATATTCAAACAGTGAAGTCATGTTAAGAAAAATCCAAATAAATGAAAAGAAAATTCCATAAATTCCAAAGTTCACATCTTTGAGTTCGTATGAACTTGCTCTTCATCGCAGTAGGGTTTTGTCTGAGTTCGATGTGGTTTTCTCGTATGCGAAAATGCACAGCAGTGTTCTTCGAAGCTAGGGCTTGACACTTTGTTATGCTGAGGAGGAATAACTTCTATTCGAATTCATTTTTAAGGTCAGTATTGAAATCCGAAAACTGGTAGACAATTTTTGAAGGACTCAGTTGAACAAGTGTCGTTCCATCCTTCCTGGTACAGCCGGTAGAAGCAGTCGACGGAAATGAATATCCGTAGTCGAGTGCTTCAGTAAGGAGGTGAAGTGCAAGAGGAGTTGAAGAGGAGTTTTGTCATGGTTTTTGCTTGATTTTTAGTGATGAAAATAAAGATCGGTTTGGGTTTGTATTTGGGGAAATGGCCATTTGAGGTATACTGGAAATCACGAACTGAAGTTTGAGGAAGAAGGTTGGGATTGGGCCGTGGGTTTAAAAGGGGATTGGGCCGGTTTGTTGAGGGGTGAGGCCCAGTTAATTATAAATTTAGTTTTTTTTATTTTTATAGTGCACTAACTTCTATAATGTGTAACTTGACCACACGATATCAGAATCACGAACGGTCGGATCCGTTGGGACCGTATGGACGAGAGCTTCACAATGAAGCTGACTGGAAGTGGATTAGAGCTCGTTTGAATTTATGGCGAAATAATTTGTCCGTCGCAATCAAATAACGCAAACCGTTATTCAACGGTTAACGCGCAACTGTGAGTAAAACTCACCAACTCTGAACAGTTTATATTTTCATGTTGTATTTTTATAACAGTTAGATATTGGCTGATTGATTGTGTGTTGACCGTTTGATTGAACTGCTAGTCAGTTAGTTGAATTTCTATATTGATTCTGTTTATCAGAATATATCATATGGAACTGAAAGTGATGTTAATTTTATTGTGTAACATCTGTGGATGCAGGGAAACAGGTTGGAGGAATTCGACTGAATTCCTCAACAGTTATTTTATTGTTTTTCATATATTTTGATATATGATGTGAATTATAACTTCGTGTTGATTTCGTGTGTATGGACGATATTGGACATCGTAATTTGATATGTTAAGCACCATAACATACCGGAATGTTGATAAGGAGATTTTCAAAGTGATATTGAAAACAGAATATTTATAAATTGGAATATTTATAAATAAGCGATATTTATAAATTTTAATATTTATAAATAAGGAATATTTATAAATTTGAATATTTATAAATAGGAGATATTCAAAAAGGAAATAATTTCAAACTATTTTCTTTTTGAATGGAAAGCCCTGTGTGGCGGGTTAGGGGTTTTCCCAATACTCCCGATACAAAGGAGGTTATGGCGAATTTTCCCGGGAATTTAAGGAGTTAGAATATTTCAAGAATAAATTTGAAAAGGAAATATTTGTAAACCATTTACAAATAGAATTGGAAAGGGAACATTATAAAAAGGAAATCATTTTTAAAAGTGTAGAACCGTTATTTAAAAGTAAATCTTTTCAAATGAATAAAACGTCGTTAAAAAAGGAAATCTTTATAAAGTGAATAAAGTAAATCGAATATGGTATTCGAAGTTAGTTAATCGAATATAGACATTCGAAAGGAGTTAATCGAATATGGTATTCGAAGTTAGTTAATCGAATATGGTATTCGAAGTTAGTTAATCGAATATGGTATTCGAAGTTAGTTAATCGAATATGGTATTCGAAGTTAGTTAATCGAATATGGTATTCGAAAGTTACTTAATCGAATATGTTATTCGAAAGGGGTTAGTCAAGTCGAGTTAGTCAAATAGAGTTAACCAGTTAGAGTTAATCAGTTAGAGTTAACCAGTTAGAGTTAATCAGTTAGAGTTAACCAGTTGGAGTTAATTAGTTAGAGTTAATCAGTTAGAGTTAACCAGTTAGAGTTAATCAATTAGAGTTAAGCAGTTAGAGTTAACCAGTTAGAGTTAATCAGTTAGAGTTAACCAGTTAGAGTTAATCAGTTAGAGTTAACCAGGTGGAGTTAATTAGTTAGAGTTAATCGATTAGAGTTAAAACGAACTAGAGTTAATCAAATATAGTTATTTGAGACAGAGTTAGTCAAACATAGTATTCAGGGTAAGTTGCCATCTTGTACGACTGCTAGCGTAATTCGCAGGGTTGTAAATAGCCTACGGCGGTCGGATGTTTCCTGAGGGAGTCAGGCGTAACCATTGTGATCGCTGCGATCTAGAGTCAAGCGAATGGAGTTTAATCGAATATTAGTTATTCGATAGGAGTTAATCGAGTTGATCGAGTTGAGAAATAAGTTAAGTTAAATAAGTTGAGTTGATCGGGTGGTTCAACCAAGTTAGTCGAGCCTAGTTAATCGAATCGAATTGGTCGAACCAAGTAAGTCGAGTTAAGTTAGTCAAGTTAGTCAAGCCTAGTTAATCGAATCGAACTGGTCGAACCAAGTAAGTCGAGTTAGTCGAGTCAAGTTAAGTTAGTCGAGTTAAGTTCGTCGAGTTAAATAAATCGATGTTAGTTTCATCGAAAGGAGTTATCGATGTTAGTTTCATCGAAAGGAGTTATCGATGTTAGTTTCATCGAAAGGAGTTATCGATGTTAGTTTCATCGAAAGGAGTTATCGATGTTAGTTTTATCGAAGGGAGTTATCGATTATAGTTTAATCGAAGTGAGATTTTCAAATATGAGATATTTGAAAAGGAAGAGTTATCGAATATTAGTTATTCAAAGAGAGATTATCGAATATCGTTTATTCGAGAAGAAGTTAATCGAATATAGGTTATTCGAAGAAGAGTTAATCCAATAGAGATTTCTCGAAGAGAGTTAATCGGCAAATTCGATTATATCGAATTCGGGGAAGTACTTATACTTTTCCAGTGTTTAAATAGAGATTTATTTATTTATAAATAAATAAGTGTTAGGTTAATTATTCACTAATAAGAATAGAAGTTATAATTAAAGTTAGATAATTCGAAAGTAGGGATTATAACGTTATCGTTATAACCAATGTTTTAAATATAGAAGTGGATTAGTAAAATTGAATCCTAGAAAGGCGTAAAGAAGTTGTTAAAGAGAAAAAGATAAACTTTGACCATTTCGAAGTTATAACGTTGTTCAGTTAAGGTCTGAGAGGTAATTATACCCCAACTTGAGTGACTTCCTTCTTGACTAAGAAATGGTAAGGTTTGATCGTAAAGGAGTTTTGGAAATGTTTTCCAAACGAGAATCAGAAATGTTTTCTGATAAAAGAAAAATAAGAACTTAGAATATAGGGAAACAGGAGATAAGTAAATAAATGAACTAAAGAGATTTATGTTAAATGATGTTTGTTCGATATAATTTCCATTTGGAAATAATATCGTTGTTTGCACACTTGTTTTTCTTTGATAGTTAACTCACCGACTATCGAAGTTTTGACCATTTTAACGTTGTTAATATGGAGAGACCGGTTGGATTATTATCCAAAGAACCACTCTGTATTGGCATAAGCGTCACGAATCATATATGCCAAAGATAATTGAAGACGGAGTAAAATGCAAGGGTTGTTGTATAAGTCTTAGATAACAGCGATTAAGATGGATATACTGAATAGTGCCTTCGGTTTGTCCAGTCCTAGGACAACTTGTATGGACGAAGGTCTGACAGAGTATATCCAATGGATCGCGTAAGTTGATCTGTTCAAACGTATTCACGTTTGGTGGCGGAGGAATTCGTTTCTCTTAGCTGTATACCCGTGTTATTTTTGGATAAGTCAATTTGTGATTTGGCGGGTATGACGATGTGACATTTTAAGTGAATGAAGATGGATGTCTGACAGAGTATTTCCAAAAAGGTCACGTACATTGATTTCTTCAACCGTACCAAGAGTGGAAGCGGAGAAGGAAACTTCTTTCAGCTGACACGTAATGTACTGTTGTAAACGTCAATTAGTGATTTCGATGGATTTGACAATGTAGCATTCGAAGTGAATCTGATGTAATGATAAAGCGTAGCTTCTAGCCTCATCAACCGGTAAATGACAGAAATCGGGCAGGCAGCATGGCTAAGTCGGTCGCACCGAAGTAGGGTGTATAATCACCTATCTAGAGAATATTCATTTGTTTCTTAAATCTATCAATGTTGTCCCATATATATACGGGAACGGTTGCTGATCCCAACCGTTGGTGATGTACATTCGATACACTCAAGCGAAATGAGTGGTCGGTCATGTGTGGCTGAGTTACCAGACGTTCTTGTTGAACTCCAGTGTATCGTTCCTAGAGTACACTGATCGGGAGGTGGTTCCATACCTTGTCATAGTTGGAAATCCATTATCCAATACGTGCTTGCGATTTTGATTGTATACTATATATGTAGAACGTGAGATGAAAGCGTTTCTGCTAGTTGATATCTATTTGTACATAGACATTATTATAATATCAAAAGGTTTTTGATATGAAGATATTTTGGATTCTCATAAGGGAAAAACCCGTTCCGTTCTGCGGCGTGGTCTTATGAGATATCGTTTACTTGTTCATATACCTGTTTAAACTGTTTCACTCACACCAGTCCCATGACTGACCCGGAGTTTATTTTGTTGTGTTCTCCCTAAACTCTTGGGTGCCTAAATTTGTACGGGCAGTCAAGTAGTCGGGATTTTACAGATACACTTGGAGAGCTTGGAGCAGGAGGCTTCAGGATTCTATAGCTATTATTATTTCCGCTGTTGTTGTAAGTGTTGTACTCTGATAAGTGCTATTGTATATATAACTGTTTGTATTTCAAAAGTTATGTTATATTTTATTCGTTCCGCTGTGAGATTCGTGTTTACTCTGATGATGATGTTCTTCTTCTTCTTCTATTCTACTAGTTCTACCTTATCTATCCTCACCCTCTAATTTCTTTCATTTATTACCGGGATTTTTCGATGTTTTGGTTATCGACATCGTGCTTATGTCGATAACCAAAGTCGCCGAAAATCCGGGTCGTTACAAGTACTTCAAGTTTTAATCAATATTTTGCACTTCTTTTTAAACCTGTTGATGAGATTAAAGATTGTGTTCAAATATTGATTCGATTTTATGGATGGTTTTGGTGAAATTATATGAGCATATGTTTTTTACATTGGTTTAAGTTGTTTGGTACTTCAGAAAATTGAATACCATTACATCTAAATCCTATTTCATGATGAATCTGTTTAACGAGGTGAATTTCTAGGTAGATGGGTTTTGGATAGATTGATTGAATTGTTTTAGTGAACTGTTATGAAGTGGAGTTTCAACAATTTTAGTTTTCTGCTCTCACATAAACTGGGTAAGAGGTTTTGGATTCGCACTTAATGGTTAATAAATAAATAAAAATCCTTTAATACTTCCAAATCAACATTTCAAACCAAATTTAAATGTTCACACTTAATGGTTAAAAATCTAGATTGTTACAGTGACTCATTAAACAAGTAGGTTTTGATCGAATGAACAAATGTTAAGTCGGTTAGTCAATAGAATTATAACTACTTATGTCGAAAGAGTGGAAGAAGAAGATAGGTCTTGAACATGTATAGAAAAAAATATTTAGAAAATGTTTGTGTGATCTTATTTTTAGTTGATATGTTTAAGCATTGTCCTGCTAGGTTTGTGCCAAGTAGTGTTAGATACAACTTAAATTCTTTTTTATAAGTACGATGATGTTTAATTAATACATATTATCATGCATAAAGTGAATTGTTATGTAAATAATAATAAGTTTTAATCGCGTTCATATGAATTACCAACATTAATCAATAGATTTGTTTAATATTAAAACATCGAATGTTTAATTATTTTAAGACTCTTTAAATACTGAATTAAAGACCAAAATAGAGACTACCGTTTGGTCTCTAAGCAGTCTTAATAATTAAAAACCATTTAGAGACTGAATCTCGGTCTTTAATATGAAATTTTAAAGACTACATTTTTCAGTTTTTAATCAGTCTCTATTTAAAGACCGAATATTTTCGGTCTTTAATTTTCAGTCTTTATATTGATGTTTTTTAGTAGTGCACTCTATAAGATTTAGCTTCTTCCTTTAATCTGAACCACGGGGTTTATAAAAGGTCCAAGATTATCTGATAGGTCCACCGTCTGCACTTGACCTTTATTTGTAAGCCTGATGTTGTTAAGTATTAATTGTCTGTACCTATGTTATATGGGGTATTACTTTTGACTGTAATGTACTAATGAAGAATTTAGTTTTGATTTATTCTTTGCAGCTGGTCTATAATTTCTCTGGCCTTTTAAGGAAAGGTTCCATTTATGTGCCATTTTTGAAGGTTACATTTTAAGTATAAAATTGACCCTTCTAATGCAAACTGTTATTTTTTGTTTCATGTAATCCAATGCTACTGTTTCCAATAAGATTTCAGGTTGAGATCTTGCATTCATGTAAATTTGAAGATCGCTGCTGTGATAATTTAAATCAGGTAAGTTCTTTATTTTACTCCATATACCTTTCTTTGTACCTTAGCTAATCAATTTTTTGATTCATTTATATAAATTTAGGTATGAGCCATTACCGTTTTTTTAGGTTTATTTTCTTATTTTTAGATTTATGATGGTACTGTCGTTGAGGCACACTTCTTTGTTTTCATAACTTCTGAAGCACTAGAAAAAGAAAAATTTATATCTTGCATACAGTTAATATATTTGCAAAATTGATGTGTGCATGGAACCTTATTTTATTATAATCAGTAACATTTCACTTAATTGTCCTACCTTTTGGCGGCACAAGAAATCTTATATTGGTGGTGCATGTCCATGAGAATTGGTAGGCTTTTGTTGCTTCCATTTTAGCATGTATATAATTTTTCTGCTTAAATTTCTAATCATACAAGTAGATATATGACTGTTAATTCAACTTGTATACAATTACAAACAGTTATATATTTTCAGCCTACATACAACTAAAATAGTATATTCAAAATTGCATAACATATTGTTAATGCTATTGAATGCAGACTCAAAACTAATAGGGCCCGTCCATAACTATTTCAAAATCTTCAACCATATGTTTGCATTCTTAAATGTTCAACTCTTAAGTCTGTAAAATACGCTGTGACTTAATAATTTAGTATTTCAATAATATGTAACAAATTTAGAGTAATGATCATTTCAAGTATGAAATAAATTAGCAGTTAATAGAGAGTGATGTTTGTTTACATGGATAAGTGCATAAGGACATGATTAGTAGCGCTCAAAATTAAACATGTCAGTTATTCCAACTGGCTGTTACGACAAATATCTGAATGAATTAAGAGATAGTAATGAATATAAAATAATTAACATGTACGATTTCATGTTTCAGCATGCAGGAGTATTATGGAATCAAAGATAACACAATAGACACACAATTTGTTTTATGGTGGTATGGATGTGAAATAATAATTCAAAACTTTATTATTATTTCAAATCAAAACAAACTTTCAGGTCTTGCATTAAAAAGCATGCAAGTACTTGGAGGAACTTTTAACTTGACTAACTGTCAGCGCCATTACCATATACTAAATAATTCTTCCATGAAGTGAAGTTGACTAGGTGAACATGCAGTAAAAATTAAAAATTAAGGTAAATGCGAAAATATGTAGTATTTTTTCAGCTTGTACTCTTTGCCCGATATGATTAAGTCAAAATCCCATAATATATAATCAGTACATGATGATGATGATCACTACGTCAATGAAATTGGTATGGTTGTTTCAGTGTGAATGGTTAAAAGCTTAGAGTAGGTAGAATAAACAACGCTTTCAACTTTTTCTCTGACTTGATATATTTCAGAACTCTTGCTATGTATGTCATAGCGGCACAGATCTCCCAAACTTTCACATATTATTCTACTTTTCTCGTCGTCCATGTATAATAGATAGAAGAAATAAGAGTAACCACAAATATCTAATTTGTAGGAAAGTATCCAATTAATGATGTTATTTCCGACAACATCCATGTCATAGTTGGGATTCTAATTTGTAGGTAAGTATCTAATTTTGTAGCAAAGTATCAAATCAGTGATGTTATTTGTAGGAAGTTTCTATTTCTAGAAGAAAAAAAACAATGAGTTTACAGTATAAAAAAATCCAGACTCAAAATACCCGTAAACAAAACAACACTCACACGTACCATCACCAAAAAAAATACAAACCCAAACAAGTTTGTCTCGATGTGGCTGTCTGCGAAGGCAGATTTAGGTGATTTCAATTGTGATTTGGATGAAGAAAAGGAGGTGTGGACTTGTGGATTTAGAGATTTTGAAGACTTAGGTGATCTAATAATGCTTATTATTACTCTCTACATTTTAACAAATATGATCAAAACTGACAATCGGTTGGAACCGCTTTGTTTCTCTCAAATTCTGACATGCTTGAAACTTTCTACATGCTAATACCCATTGGAAACTTACATATATGGATACGTACAGAACTGTGCATGTTCTAAACTCTAATATACCTAAAATTTTGTAAACTTCAATGCCATATATACATGAGATAGTTTATTTTCATAATCAACTTTGTTCATTTTCTAGATCCTATATGTTAAACTTTCGATTTTCAACTTTGAGAAGAGCAAGTATTTTGAGCATGACATGGGTATGGATGCTTAATCATTGGAGCAATAAAATAAATTAAACCCGTTTGCTATGTCTATGGAATGCTATTAATTGCGTCCTAATTCCTTAATTATACTACCATTATTAAGTGAGTTCAGCAGTATTCATAAGTGCCTCATTTACTCTATTTAATATTTTAAAATTGTAACGTTCATGAACCAGTTTACCAAGATAGGAACATAACCAAATATACTCTTTCCAAGCTTAACGGCACTTGAATTTGAATAATTGCCTCTTTATTCTTTGACTGTAATTTTTTCATGCAATCTCTGTCAATATTTGACCCGTTAATTTCACTAATAATTACTGTGATTTTACTATTTTTGTATGACTTAATACTGGTCCCATTAACCCTATTTAGTTTTTGGAAACTGAAAAAGTACACCTTTCACACAGTAAGACTTTTTTACTGTGTACTACTACTCGTATCAGAATAATTTTCCTCTTAGTACTATTGTTTCATGCATTTCCCTTGGTTTATTTCATAAGGATGAAGTCCATTATGTGCATAAAATACCAATAAACTCATGATTTCCACCTTGTAATCGATTGTTTAATAGAATTACCAAAATGTACTCCAGAAAATACTAGTAAAACAAAATTTATGATGGTTTATGATAAATAAGTCAGTTTCTAATAAAATATTGCCTTATTTTCCATAAACCATCATGAATTTTGACACAGTAAGACTTTTTTACCATAAATTATCATTGATAATATCTGTACCTAACTATATATGTGTTACATATTTCAAATGAAATAATTACACTAGATATGCTATTCCAGTTTTCTTACATGTCAATAAATTTTATCGAGTGGACTAGACTGAGTGAGATGCATGTGTATATTGATACAAAATAGAAGGTGCAAACATTTTACTATACTTATGTACCTATGTCCATACATACATACATATACACACACATATATACACACACATGCCTATACACATACACCTTCTCTCACGCACACACGTGTGTCTGTGTATATGTATATGTTTGTACTGGTGAGGAGGTTAATCCTGGTTATAATAAGTCGTTGTTGTTGAATTTCAATAGGCTGGCAGAAATAATTGACAATATAGGGAAGATGACAAACGCTCACACATTGGAACACAAGAACAAAGTTGGTGAGGATATTGCTTATGTCTAATTGTCAATTTTAAGGAAAATAATGCATGTGTAGGAAGAAGCTGATCGTGGATGGTGTACATGATATACATGGTCTGCGTTTAATAGTCCAGAAGGAAGAAGATTGTTACAAAGAACTAAAAAGTGTTCAACGAATATGGCCGAAAGTTCTTGGAGAAGTCAAAGACCAAATTTCGCACCCAAAATATAACGGGTATGCCCTAAATTCCTACTACTTTTTGGTTAAAAAATATTCCATATATTTCTCGTAGTTCTTTTATTACAGGTATCAATCCCTACGCGTAGTTGTGCAGATCAAAGATAGCTCCCTATTAGAAATTCAAATTCGAACGAATGAAATGCATTTACAAGCAGAATATGGATTTACTGCACATTAGAGGTAAAAGAAGGGGATTCCAAGCACTAAACTTTTGTACTTCAAATGGTTGAGTGGGCCAGGTGGATGGTAACGGAAAGTGTAACGACCCCGGGAATTTGCGATCCTAGATATGGCATACAACACTATGTCGACTATTCAAGCATCGGAAACACCGGATAGTCCATGAAAGAAACTAGAGGGTGAGGATAGATAAGATAGAAACTTAGAATAGAAGAAGAAGAAGAACACACAACATCAGAGTAACACGAATCTCACAGCGGAACGAATAAAATATAACATAACTTTGAAATAAAAAATTGTACAATAATATATATATCATTATCAAAGTACAACACTTATAACACAACGGAGATAAACAATAGCTATATAAACGCTGCTGAAGCCTCCTGCTCCAGCTTTCCAAGTATATCTATAAAATCTCGACTACTTGACTATCCATACAAATTTGGGCACCCAAGAGTTAGGGAAAACAAAACAAAATAAACTCTGGGTCAGTCATGGGACTGTGTAACAACCCGGAAAATCTGGGCCAGTTTAAAATTTTTATTTTGGCAATTTTAGCGAGTTTTGATTATTTAAAATGAATTATTTTAAATAATATCGACAATAAATTTATTTTGAATATAAATCGAACGTATATATTATACGCGTCGTCGTTAGAATATAAATAATTATATATAAATATAAAAGGAATTGAAAATGGCGCGGTAGTTCGATAATTCGATTTCAAACTTCAATTGAATGTACCGGGTGCAAAACAATCCGGATTTTAGTGAAACCAAAAATAATGGAATCTAATAGTGAATATCTTTCCAACGAATCCGAAAAATCCAAAGTTCGTAGCGGGAATCAAAAGATATGTCCAGTTGAAAATTCTGAATAGTCGCTATGGAATTCAGGCCCTTAAAAATGGACATTTTGCAAACGACCTCGGATTCCGACGAAACCAGTTTTGTTGGGTCCGGGATGTAAAGTTATTGCTAGGTTTCAAATTTCATAATTTTTCGAATCAATATGTGAGCGTGGCAAAGGAAAACGTGTTTTGACCATTTCAGTTGATTTTAATCAACTGGAAATTGGTCATTTTTCTAACGGTCTCAGAATTCGACGAAACTAGTTTTGTTAGGACCGTATCGTCAATACGAAGCTAGAAAATATTTTTTCTGGAATTTTTCGAGTCAGTATGTGGCCCAGGTAATTAGAAATGTACGTTTAAAATTCAATATAGTGATTTAAATGTAAATTCAAAGGAAACTTATCGAGACGATCGAATCAGCTTGCGGTACATATCCCATTGTGTTCGGAATGGGGGTAAAACGCTATAGACGTCAGGCGGTGGGCCTCGTTTAGAGGTCGTATGTGAAAGTCAACTTTTAATAATTAAATAAATAAATAAAAAAAAAAAAATCTCTTCCTCCTTTATATTTCTGGCCCCCCCCCCCCGTTTCTATTTCATTTCAAAATAAAAAAAAAAAAAAAAAAAAAAAAAAACCCAGAAGACATCGCCGATTCTCCCCAGCCGCCACCGCCAACATCGACCCCCTCGCGCCCACCGCTAGTCAACCGCCACCTCTCCTCCAACTCCTCTCTCTCTCTCTCTTCTCAGACCCCCACAAAACCGCGACGCCCTAGCCCATTTCCCCTAAACCGACGTCGAGACCACCCTCCCACCACCAATCAGTCGGCGACCCCCCCCTCCCCCATCCGACCCACCTGCGCGCCCCTGGAGTGACCTCCGACTGCTCAGCCCCACCTGGCACCTTCGACGCGGCTCAGGCGAACATCCCTTCTTCTTCTTTTTTTACGAACACTGTAAGTTTTGTTTTTTTTTTATTTATTTATTTTCATTTATCCGTTAATTTTTATAAAGGATATGAAAACTGTTTTATTTTATTTTATATGAAAACTGATTTTTTTTTTTTAGAAATTATAAACTGAATTTTTAAAGATTATAAAACTGATTTCTTTTTAGATTATTAAACTGAATTTTAATTAGATTATAAAACTGATTTGAAAAAGATTATTAAACTGAATTTTAATTAGATTAAAAAAAACTGAAAACATATTTATTTTAAACATAAAACTTGTTTATTTTAATTTAAAAAGCTATGATTTTTATATGTAGAGAATAAAAAGATTAGATTTTTATTTTATATATGAAGCGACAGAGAAGATTGAACTTTTCATATGAAGTGATATAGAGATAAAAATTCGATTTTTAAATATATGAAGTAATAAAAATATGATTTTTATATTTTTAAAGAATTAAAAATATGATCTTTATATTTTTAAAATATTAAAAATATAGTCTTTACTATATAGATGATGTCAAAATATAATCTTTGCCTAGTAGGAACTATAAAAATCAAATCTTTATTTTTGAAAAAGGTAAAATCTTTATAGTTAAAAAGGCGAGATTTTTATATATTGAATAACGATAGAAAAATGGAATTTTTATATATTGAATAACGAATAAAAATTCGATTTTTATATATTGAACTTTGAAATAAAAATTCGGTTTTTATAAATTGAATAACGAAGTAAAAATTCGATTTTTACATATGTAGTGGCTATGGGCAACGAAGACGACGAGGATGGGATAGCGATGAAGATTTCTATCAAGGAAGTGCCGTGAAGCTAGGATAGCTATAAGTGAGAATTTCTCACTCTTCAATTTATTTTCTAGTTATATATATATATACTAGGATGCAGACGGTGCTTAGTAGCACCCGACACAATCGTCCACAAACCATGGACTTGTTTGTTTGGTTGCATAGATTAGTTTGATTATGTGATTGAATTGAATTGATTGAGTGAAATTGAATGATTTGATTGATGTGTGAATGGCGTGGGCCTTCACTGGACCGGGGATAAGGCTAGGCCTTGTCCCGTTTCTAGTATCGTGCCGTTATGCCGCCGAAATTTTCTAAAATATGTTAGAAAAATAAAACTATCATTTTATTGTGTAAATGAATTGAATAGAAATTCATAGGTTGAAATAAAATGTTTTATCGTTAAAAATATAATTTTTAACGTGAATGTGAATAAATAAAATATTCATTTACAAACCGGACGGTTTGTTTATGTACACTTATTTGAATGACATTGATTGGGACGATAACTTTTACACATCGCCCAATTGCACAAATAAAACGTGCGTTTGATTGTTTGAAACCCCACACGGGTGTTGGGATGAAATTTGAAGTTCACTCATCCTGATTGATTGAATATGTCGATCGATTGATTGGCAGGCTGTTATAAGCGTTAGATATCTATATTTGATGCTTATACAGTGTAGTGCACTTTGGTTGATGGTTGATTATTTTCAATGCTATTATATACATGTGTTGTATGAAAATCCATATAATTAATTTTATATGGTAATTGATTGGGCCTCATTCCAGTTTTGAAAAAGAAATATTTGAAAAAGAAATATTTGAAATAGAATATTTAAAAATAAAGGAATATATGAAGCCGTGTTGATTAGATTGACGCCATTTTGACGTGAACGATATTTATATCGATTTTGAAAACGATTTCGAAATGAATTGAATTGAAAACGATTTCGAAATGAAATGAATTGAAAACGATTTCGAAATGAATTGAATTGAAAACGATTTCGAAATGAATTGAATTGAAAACGATTTCGAAATGAATTGAATTGAAAACGATTTCGAAATGAATTGAATTGAAAACGATTTCGAAATGAATTGAAAACGATTTCGAAATGAATTGAAAACGATTTCGAAATGAAATGAATTGAAAACGATTTCGAAATGAATTGAATTGAAAACGATTTCGAAATGAATTGAATTGAAAACGATTTCGAAATGAATTGAAAACGATTTCGAAATGAATTGAATTGAAAACGATTTCGAAATGAAATGAATTGAAAACGATTTCGAAATGAATTGAAAACGATTTCGAAATGAAATGAATTGAAAACGATTTCGAAATGAATTGAATTGAAAACGATTTCGAAATGAAATGAATTGAATTTGAAATAGGTTTTGAAACGATTTTAAAACTATTTATATAATTCGTTTTAAATAGAAATCGACGAAGTATATATTATATATATTATATATATAATATAATGGCCTGAATAGAACGCGCCGCGCCGCGGCAGTTCGTGAATTTCGACCATTTATTTCAAACGGACATTACGGGAGATCCGACCGTCGGATTCTCCTGAAACCGGAACCGTTGGGTTCGTATCGAAAAGAGCTTTCTAACGAATATTAGAAATTAGAAATCTAACGGTTGGATTTGGAGATACGTCCAAATCAAATTCGAAAAAGGTCGCTGTAAGTGCAGTTCGATGGCCATTGATGGAAATCGACTGTACGGGCCTTGATAAAATTATTAAAAATAGTAATAATTTGTGTAAAATCATAAGAAATGATTTGTGAAAGTTTGGGATGAAAAACTCCATATTTGAAAAGATAAAAATAGATTTTTATCGAAATGAACTAGTTTTGAACTAGAATTATAATTCTATTTTTTTTTAAATAAATAAATTGAATTTGAAATGGTTTTGAAAATAACCAAAATTTCCAATGATTGCATTGGAGTGGATTTGAATCGAAATTGTCTTCGGAATATTTCGATGTTGGAATTCGTGATATTACAGGTGTTGTTATGGAAATTTGAAAGATATATATTTGTATCGTTATTTCCAATACGACATTTGTTAGTCGTAGAATTTGATATTGAATATAAACCGGGATATTTTCTATTCAGGGCCTTGTATTAAATATCGAATGTGATTTGGGTTTGTCGTGAATGGTGTCTTCACTAACACTGTTCTTGAACCCAGTTGAGAAAAGATTAAATCTTTTTATTTAGATTTAATGAAGTGTACCAATTAAATGATATTTAATTGGAATTGAATTGGTATTGATTTTTGGGTTTATCGTGAACAGTGTTTTAAATAACACTTGTTCTTTAACCCGATAATTAATGGAATGTGATTTTGGGTTTATCGTGAATCGTGTTTTAAATGACACTGATTCTTTAACCCAGATAATGATTAAAACTAAGTGGAGTTTTAATGAATCTTTAATTAGATTGAAAAGATCGAGAATGGAGTATCACCAGTTTTGCTCCAGGCGATAGTTAAATCTTTAATTAGATTTGAACGTGAAATTTAGAAACTAACTGTCGGTTAGCCAAGCAGAATGGTTTTCTGGATATTGATCTGATGTTGGTTTCGGCCTTCGGGGTTAATATTTGGGGAATTATTCTCTTGATTAATTTACGGTTAGTGACTAATGAATTGGAATGAGGCGTATGTTGTGTTTGTGTAACACTTATTTAAAATATACGCGAGTTATTCGGAAAGACCGGGTTTATCCCATTCTGAATAACTGATGCGACGATAAGTCGAAGATGAAGACGATGGTCGAAGACCGGAGGTCTTCACGTCGTTTGGGTGATAACTGATGATCTTGATTGGGCTGTACACCCAAGAAGATGGAAACAGTTAGTGATCGTCCAGACGTACTTGGAGATCGATGGATATGCGGGGTACTAGGTGCCTCCGGTTTCGTTCA
The DNA here is from genome assembly GCA_030737875.1 of Allium sativum. Taxonomy (NCBI): domain Eukaryota; kingdom Viridiplantae; phylum Streptophyta; class Magnoliopsida; order Asparagales; family Amaryllidaceae; genus Allium; species Allium sativum. The sequence continues at coordinate 296,486,827 of CM060912.1, forward strand.
GACCCAGAACGGACTTGTAAATGGACTGTGTGTCTGACATCGGATTTCATTCTGTGTGACTGATATCGGTTGCATAAGATGGTTTGCCTGTGTGGCATGCTAAGATGCAAATGATCAAGGCTTCTGTTGAAAAGCAAAGTCTTGTGGTGATGATCAAAGCACGGCCTTTGTGGCGTAGCTTTGTGTAACGTTTACCTCGCGTGTTTCACACCCGGTATGAACCAAAAACGGGAGACGGACCTCAGGGAGGGCCTGCGTTTCCTCCTAGCTAGAAGTGGCGTCAGTGGTTTTACACGCCCTGACGAGTTTGACTTATGTGGTTGTTGCTGTTGCGAGGCGCCTCGGTTATATCGGTTTCGGCCGATGCATTCTGGTCGGCTGACGGACCAGACTTACGCCCCAAAGGGCGGCGAAACGTAGTGCTCAGGTATAATAATCCACGTCGGTGGACCGGCCCTGTCGCTCCAAGGCTTGCCTGCGCGCTTGCCTGAGACTCGGGCTAGGCAGTCTCGAATCGGTAGAGGATCTTGCCCCTAGCCTCGGTTCATAGATGGAAATCCAATTTCCAAATACGTGACTTTGCGATTTTGATTGTATAACCTATATATGGCGACATAGTGGTATGGGGCACTCATGCCGCCTATGATTGATACTTATGATTTGAAGTTGTTTTGTACACTATGCACTTATTATAGTATCAAATGATTTGTTTTAAACGTATCAAGCATTCTTTGGCCGTTATAAGGTAAAAACCCTATCCCCCGGTTTGCGTTGCATTGTGTGATAGGACCTGGGTCTTATAACAGCTTCATTTTTCTTTATTTAGCATTGCGCTGTTTGTTTTATGCACTGGTATTCTTGGGAGGAAACCCGTTCCGTGTTATACGGCGTGGTCCCTTGATTTGCCGAACTTTAAAATAAAGATTAATAACTGTTTTAGTTCTCACACCAGTCACATGACTGACCTGGAGTTTATTGTTTTAACCTAAACTCTGGGTGCCCTTATTTTGACACGGGCAGCTAGTAGTTTTGGTTTTTGCAGATTTATATTCACAGGATCCTGGTTTACAGCTGGAACGATATCCGGAAAGCTTTGTATCCGTATATCTACTTCTAGTTGTCTATTGTATTATTTTCCGCTGCTATGTATTTAAATGTAATTTAAATCTCTGATATTTCTGTGTAATATTCATTTATACTCTGTATATTCATGTAATCTGATGCATTGTTGTTATATACAATGAAATGTTCTTCTGTTTGCGTTCTATTTTGTCCTGTTCTCAAACGATAGGGCGTTTCGAACGGTCTGGGTCGGTTTAGCGACTGGTTCAGACCGAGCGAAATTCTTTGCCGTCACAGTTGGTATCAGAGCTTTGGTTTACAAAGCTAGAGAACAAGACACGTTAGAACCATACGAAAGAATTCATCAGATATTGGATTAGTAATATCCAATTAGAATGACTCGTTAGAGATAGGATCAGTAGTATCCTAGAACGAGTGTGAAGAGTATATTTTTCAAATGAAAACATTTTTGTTTTGAAAATTAAAATCAATTATTCGTATTTGATTATTTATTTATATTGATGTGGACAATCCAGTATATATAGATTTTGCGTATACGTCTGATCCGCGTGTATTCGAAGTTTTAATATATTGGATAGATATAGAGTCGCACTCTAGTCGCCCGGACATGGTCCTGATGATGAAGTATACCATCACCAGCAATTATTTTCGAGTAACGAAAGTGTGATATCTATATATTTCCATTAGACTGGTGTGAGAACCAAATCTTATATAGCTAGAACACTTTGTTGTGAATTGGCATCAAAAACAAGATTTTCAGTATATATATCAAAATTATGAATTTGAAACGTTAAATTCACTAATTGATTGATGTTTGTGTTGTTTGTTTATTTGTTTGCAAATTTTGAACCATTATGCCTAATATAACCAAATATTGAATTGTATTGGAATTTGGTTGCATTTTCTTGCATATACATATACTTATATTGAACAGGTCATAGCAAGGAGGCTAGAGCCAGAGAATAAAATTTGTTTGCCCGACAAATAGGTACATGTTTACTACATAATTTCCTGTTTTGTTTGGGTGATGATGATTTTGTGAGCCTATTGGCTAGCCGCTTGGCTTTTTCTTTTTCTTTTTGAGATCTGAAGGACCGGGGAAGCTATTTGAAATTCCCCGATGCTCCCATTGCAGGGGAGGTTATGGCGAAATTTTTCGAAAATTTAGGGAGTTAGCCAAATTTTTGAAATTTTGAAAATGCTCAGAAACTGAAAAGTTGGAGAACGGAAGCCTGACCGATCGTAGAGTTGATAATCAAACCACTTTCGACTTTGTTCCTTTTCGGGGACGAAAAGTTTTAAGTGGGGGAGATTGTAACAACCCGGAAAATCTGGGCCAGTTTAAAATTTTTATTTTGGCAATTTTAGCGAGTTTTGATTATTTAAAATGAATTATTTTAAATAATATCGACAATAAATTTATTTTGAATATAAATCGAACGTATATATTATACGCGTCGTCGTTAGAATATAAATAATTATATATAAATATAAAAGGAATTGAAAATGGCGCGGTAGTTCGATAATTCGATTTCAAACTTCAATTGAATGTACCGGGTGCAAAACAATCCGGATTTTAGTGAAACCAAAAATAATGGAATCTAATAGTGAATATCTTTCCAACGAATCCGAAAAATCCAAAGTTCGTAGCGGGAATCAAAAGATATGTCCAGTTGAAAATTCTGAATAGTCGCTATGGAATTCAGGCCCTTAAAAATGGACATTTTGCAAACGACCTCGGATTCCGACGAAACCAGTTTTGTTGGGTCCGGGATGTAAAGTTATTGCTAGGTTTCAAATTTCATAATTTTTCGAATCAATATGTGAGCGTGGCAAAGGAAAACGTGTTTTGACCATTTCAGTTGATTTTAATCAACTGGAAATTGGTCATTTTTCTAACGGTCTCAGAATTCGACGAAACTAGTTTTGTTAGGACCGTATCGTCAATACGAAGCTAGAAAATATTTTTTCTGGAATTTTTCGAGTCAGTATGTGGCCCAGGTAATTAGAAATGTACGTTTAAAATTCAATATAGTGATTTAAATGTAAATTCAAAGGAAACTTATCGAGACGATCGAATCAGCTTGCGGTACATATCCCATTGTGTTCGGAATGGGGGTAAAACGCTATAGACGTCAGGCGGTGGGCCTCGTTTAGAGGTCGTATGTGAAAGTCAACTTTTAATAATTAAATAAATAAATAAAAAAAAAAAAATCTCTTCCTCCTTTATATTTCTGGCCCCCCCCCCCCGTTTCTATTTCATTTCAAAATAAAAAAAAAAAAAAAAAAAAAAAAAAACCCAGAAGACATCGCCGATTCTCCCCAGCCGCCACCGCCAACATCGACCCCCTCGCGCCCACCGCTAGTCAACCGCCACCTCTCCTCCAACTCCTCTCTCTCTCTCTCTTCTCAGACCCCCACAAAACCGCGACGCCCTAGCCCATTTCCCCTAAACCGACGTCGAGACCACCCTCCCACCACCAATCAGTCGGCGACCCCCCCCTCCCCCATCCGACCCACCTGCGCGCCCCTGGAGTGACCTCCGACTGCTCAGCCCCACCTGGCACCTTCGACGCGGCTCAGGCGAACATCCCTTCTTCTTCTTTTTTTACGAACACTGTAAGTTTTGTTTTTTTTTTATTTATTTATTTTCATTTATCCGTTAATTTTTATAAAGGATATGAAAACTGTTTTATTTTATTTTATATGAAAACTGATTTTTTTTTTTTAGAAATTATAAACTGAATTTTTAAAGATTATAAAACTGATTTCTTTTTAGATTATTAAACTGAATTTTAATTAGATTATAAAACTGATTTGAAAAAGATTATTAAACTGAATTTTAATTAGATTAAAAAAAACTGAAAACATATTTATTTTAAACATAAAACTTGTTTATTTTAATTTAAAAAGCTATGATTTTTATATGTAGAGAATAAAAAGATTAGATTTTTATTTTATATATGAAGCGACAGAGAAGATTGAACTTTTCATATGAAGTGATATAGAGATAAAAATTCGATTTTTAAATATATGAAGTAATAAAAATATGATTTTTATATTTTTAAAGAATTAAAAATATGATCTTTATATTTTTAAAATATTAAAAATATAGTCTTTACTATATAGATGATGTCAAAATATAATCTTTGCCTAGTAGGAACTATAAAAATCAAATCTTTATTTTTGAAAAAGGTAAAATCTTTATAGTTAAAAAGGCGAGATTTTTATATATTGAATAACGATAGAAAAATGGAATTTTTATATATTGAATAACGAATAAAAATTCGATTTTTATATATTGAACTTTGAAATAAAAATTCGGTTTTTATAAATTGAATAACGAAGTAAAAATTCGATTTTTACATATGTAGTGGCTATGGGCAACGAAGACGACGAGGATGGGATAGCGATGAAGATTTCTATCAAGGAAGTGCCGTGAAGCTAGGATAGCTATAAGTGAGAATTTCTCACTCTTCAATTTATTTTCTAGTTATATATATATATACTAGGATGCAGACGGTGCTTAGTAGCACCCGACACAATCGTCCACAAACCATGGACTTGTTTGTTTGGTTGCATAGATTAGTTTGATTATGTGATTGAATTGAATTGATTGAGTGAAATTGAATGATTTGATTGATGTGTGAATGGCGTGGGCCTTCACTGGACCGGGGATAAGGCTAGGCCTTGTCCCGTTTCTAGTATCGTGCCGTTATGCCGCCGAAATTTTCTAAAATATGTTAGAAAAATAAAACTATCATTTTATTGTGTAAATGAATTGAATAGAAATTCATAGGTTGAAATAAAATGTTTTATCGTTAAAAATATAATTTTTAACGTGAATGTGAATAAATAAAATATTCATTTACAAACCGGACGGTTTGTTTATGTACACTTATTTGAATGACATTGATTGGGACGATAACTTTTACACATCGCCCAATTGCACAAATAAAACGTGCGTTTGATTGTTTGAAACCCCACACGGGTGTTGGGATGAAATTTGAAGTTCACTCATCCTGATTGATTGAATATGTCGATCGATTGATTGGCAGGCTGTTATAAGCGTTAGATATCTATATTTGATGCTTATACAGTGTAGTGCACTTTGGTTGATGGTTGATTATTTTCAATGCTATTATATACATGTGTTGTATGAAAATCCATATAATTAATTTTATATGGTAATTGATTGGGCCTCATTCCAGTTTTGAAAAAGAAATATTTGAAAAAGAAATATTTGAAATAGAATATTTAAAAATAAAGGAATATATGAAGCCGTGTTGATTAGATTGACGCCATTTTGACGTGAACGATATTTATATCGATTTTGAAAACGATTTCGAAATGAATTGAATTGAAAACGATTTCGAAATGAAATGAATTGAAAACGATTTCGAAATGAATTGAATTGAAAACGATTTCGAAATGAATTGAATTGAAAACGATTTCGAAATGAATTGAATTGAAAACGATTTCGAAATGAATTGAATTGAAAACGATTTCGAAATGAATTGAAAACGATTTCGAAATGAATTGAAAACGATTTCGAAATGAAATGAATTGAAAACGATTTCGAAATGAATTGAATTGAAAACGATTTCGAAATGAATTGAATTGAAAACGATTTCGAAATGAATTGAAAACGATTTCGAAATGAATTGAATTGAAAACGATTTCGAAATGAAATGAATTGAAAACGATTTCGAAATGAATTGAAAACGATTTCGAAATGAAATGAATTGAAAACGATTTCGAAATGAATTGAATTGAAAACGATTTCGAAATGAAATGAATTGAATTTGAAATAGGTTTTGAAACGATTTTAAAACTATTTATATAATTCGTTTTAAATAGAAATCGACGAAGTATATATTATATATATTATATATATAATATAATGGCCTGAATAGAACGCGCCGCGCCGCGGCAGTTCGTGAATTTCGACCATTTATTTCAAACGGACATTACGGGAGATCCGACCGTCGGATTCTCCTGAAACCGGAACCGTTGGGTTCGTATCGAAAAGAGCTTTCTAACGAATATTAGAAATTAGAAATCTAACGGTTGGATTTGGAGATACGTCCAAATCAAATTCGAAAAAGGTCGCTGTAAGTGCAGTTCGATGGCCATTGATGGAAATCGACTGTACGGGCCTTGATAAAATTATTAAAAATAGTAATAATTTGTGTAAAATCATAAGAAATGATTTGTGAAAGTTTGGGATGAAAAACTCCATATTTGAAAAGATAAAAATAGATTTTTATCGAAATGAACTAGTTTTGAACTAGAATTATAATTCTATTTTTTTTTAAATAAATAAATTGAATTTGAAATGGTTTTGAAAATAACCAAAATTTCCAATGATTGCATTGGAGTGGATTTGAATCGAAATTGTCTTCGGAATATTTCGATGTTGGAATTCGTGATATTACAGGTGTTGTTATGGAAATTTGAAAGATATATATTTGTATCGTTATTTCCAATACGACATTTGTTAGTCGTAGAATTTGATATTGAATATAAACCGGGATATTTTCTATTCAGGGCCTTGTATTAAATATCGAATGTGATTTGGGTTTGTCGTGAATGGTGTCTTCACTAACACTGTTCTTGAACCCAGTTGAGAAAAGATTAAATCTTTTTATTTGGATTTAATGAAGTGTACCAATTAAATGATATTTAATTGGAATTGAATTGGTATTGATTTTTGGGTTTATCGTGAACAGTGTTTTAAATAACACTTGTTCTTTAACCCGATAATTAATGGAATGTGATTTTGGGTTTATCGTGAATCGTGTTTTAAATGACACTGATTCTTTAACCCAGATAATGATTAAAACTAAGTGGAGTTTTAATGAATCTTTAATTAGATTGAAAAGATCGAGAATGGAGTATCACCAGTTTTGCTCCAGGCGATAGTTAAATCTTTAATTAGATTTGAACGTGAAATTTAGAAACTAACTGTCGGTTAGCCAAGCAGAATGGTTTTCTGGATATTGATCTGATGTTGGTTTCGGCCTTCGGGGTTAATATTTGGGGAATTATTCTCTTGATTAATTTACGGTTAGTGACTAATGAATTGGAATGAGGCGTATGTTGTGTTTGTGTAACACTTATTTAAAATATACGCGAGTTATTCGGAAAGACCGGGTTTATCCCATTCTGAATAACTGATGCGACGATAAGTCGAAGATGAAGACGATGGTCGAAGACCGGAGGTCTTCACGTCGTTTGGGTGATAACTGATGATCTTGATTGGGCTGTACACCCAAGAAGATGGAAACAGTTAGTGATCGTCCAGACGTACTTGGAGATCGATGGATATGCGGGGTACTAGGTGCCTCCGGTTTCGTTCAGACCCAGAACGGACTTGTAAATGGACTGTGTGTCTGACATCGGATTTCATTCTGTGTGACTGATATCGGTTGCATAAGATGGTTTGCCTGTGTGGCATGCTAAGATGCAAATGATCAAGGCTTCTGTTGAAAAGCAAAGTCTTGTGGTGATGATCAAAGCACGGCCTTTGTGGCGTAGCTTTGTGTAACGTTTACCTCGCGTGTTTCACACCCGGTATGAACCAAAAACGGGAGACGGACCTCAGGGAGGGCCTGCGTTTCCTCCTAGCTAGAAGTGGCGTCAGTGGTTTTACACGCCCTGACGAGTTTGACTTATGTGGTTGTTGCTGTTGCGAGGCGCCTCGGTTATATCGGTTTCGGCCGATGCATTCTGGTCGGCTGACGGACCAGACTTACGCCCCAAAGGGCGGCGAAACGTAGTGCTCAGGTATAATAATCCACGTCGGTGGACCGGCCCTGTCGCTCCAAGGCTTGCCTGCGCGCTTGCCTGAGACTCGGGCTAGGCAGTCTCGAATCGGTAGAGGATCTTGCCCCTAGCCTCGGTTCATAGATGGAAATCCAATTTCCAAATACGTGACTTTGCGATTTTGATTGTATAACCTATATATGGCGACATAGTGGTATGGGGCACTCATGCCGCCTATGATTGATACTTATGATTTGAAGTTGTTTTGTACACTATGCACTTATTATAGTATCAAATGATTTGTTTTAAACGTATCAAGCATTCTTTGGCCGTTATAAGGTAAAAACCCTATCCCCCGGTTTGCGTTGCATTGTGTGATAGGACCTGGGTCTTATAACAGCTTCATTTTTCTTTATTTAGCATTGCGCTGTTTGTTTTATGCACTGGTATTCTTGGGAGGAAACCCGTTCCGTGTTATACGGCGTGGTCCCTTGATTTGCCGAACTTTAAAATAAAGATTAATAACTGTTTTAGTTCTCACACCAGTCACATGACTGACCTGGAGTTTATTGTTTTAACCTAAACTCTGGGTGCCCTTATTTTGACACGGGCAGCTAGTAGTTTTGGTTTTTGCAGATTTATATTCACAGGATCCTGGTTTACAGCTGGAACGATATCCGGAAAGCTTTGTATCCGTATATCTACTTCTAGTTGTCTATTGTATTATTTTCCGCTGCTATGTATTTAAATGTAATTTAAATCTCTGATATTTCTGTGTAATATTCATTTATACTCTGTATATTCATGTAATCTGATGCATTGTTGTTATATACAATGAAATGTTCTTCTGTTTGCGTTCTATTTTGTCCTGTTCTCAAACGATAGGGCGTTTCGAACGGTCTGGGTCGGTTTAGCGACTGGTTCAGACCGAGCGAAATTCTTTGCCGTCACAGACTGGTGTGAGTAAAACAGTTTGAGCATTTAAATGTTATCTCATAAGACCATGCCGTATAACGGAATGGGTTTTTCTCTTATGAAAATCCAAATCAGTTTGATTTAACTTTCAAATCATTTTGAAAGAAACAATGATCTTTTATATCAAAACTCTTTTGATAGTATAATAGTGTCTATCAACCACAATATAATAATCATCTTGCATAATGCTTTCATCTCACGTTCCACATATAGTATACAATCAAAACCATGAGCACTTATTGGATAATGGATTACCAACTATGACAAGGTATGGAACCACCTTCCGATAGTGTACCTCTAGAGAGGAATACACTGGGTTCAACAAGAACATCTTGCAACCCGGCCACACATGACTGACCACTCATTTCGCTTGAGTGTATCGAATGTATATCACCAACGGTCTGAATGGGACAACATCGAATAAATTAAAGAATGAAATGAATATATCTAGATAGGTGATAATACACCCTACTTGGCAGCCAACCACTTAGCTATGTTACCTGTCCGATTTTTGTCATTTCCCGGTTGTGAGGCTAGAGGCCACGCTTATCTCTGACAGATCACACATTTATTCACTTCGAATGTCACATCGTCATACCCGCCAAATCACAAATTGATTTCCCCAAAAATACAATGGGTATACAGCTGAGAGAAACGAATTCCTCCGCCACCAAATGTACATACGTTTGAAGAGATCAACTTTCGTGATCCATTAAATATCCTCTGTCTGACATTCTTCCATACAAGTTGTCCTAGGACTGGACAAACCGAAGGTACTATTCTGTAAACAGGACAGCAATTGCATAACTCTGTCTTCAATTATCTTCATCATATTTGATCGCAACACTAATGTCCATACAGAGTGGTATTCAGATAATTAATCTGGTCCCGGTCTCTCCGTATTGACGATGGAAATTGTCTAAAACTTCGATAGTCGGTGATTTAACTATCAAAGGAAAACATATGTACAAAAAACGGTCGTATTTCCAAATGGAAATCTTACCGAGCAAATCATCAATCAACACTGATCCACTTTAATTTAATTCGTCATTCAATTATCCATTTCCCTATTCATGTTTCCATATATTCAGCATTTCTTATTTTCTAAATTTAGAAAATATACGTTATTAACAAAGGAAAACATTTCCATTTCTTATTTTCCATATTAGAAAACATTTCTTACTTTTTATTTGGAAAACATTTCCGAAACTCCTACGTTGGATTTAACAGATGTTTAAATCAAACATCGCTATGCCAACTCATACCATTATAGTTGTTAACTAAATTCACTTAACCAATCTTCACTGTCGAACCTTAACCATTCCTTAGTTAAAACGAAGCCAATCAAGTTGGGGTATAACTACCTCTCAGACCTTAACTAAACAACATTTCTAACTTCGAAACAGAAAAGGTTCACCTTTTAAACCTTTAACAAACTTCCTTACGTAACTCTCTTTCGAATAAATCTCTATTCGATAACACTTTCCTACGAATAAACTATATTCGATAATCTCTCTTCGAATAGCCATATTCGATTAACTCTATTCAATTAACACTATTTGATTAACTCTAATCGATGTACTCTTATCAGTTAGCCCTATTTGATTAACTCTATTCTATTAACTTTATTTGATTAACTCTATTGGATTAACTCTATTTGATTAACTCTATTTGATTACTTAATATATTAACTCTTATCAATTAACTCCCATCGATTAACTCCTTTCGAATAAACTATATTTGATTAAATCCTTTCAAATAAACTATATTCGATTTACTCCATTAACTCTATCTGAATAAACTATATTCGATTAACTCCTTTAACATTAGTTGAATAAACTATATTCGATTTACTCCTTTTGAATAACTAATATTCAATAACTCCTTTCGAATAACTAATATTCGAAAACTCCTGTTAAATAACTAATATTTGATAACTCTTTTCGAATAACTAGTATTTGATTACTCCTTTCAAATAACTAATATTCGATCAATTCTCTTCTTCGAATAACCTTAATCGATAACTCTTTCTTCGAATAAACTATATTCGAATAATCTCTAATCTGATTAACTCTAATTCAATTAACTCTATTGGATTAACTCTGTTAATTAACTCCTTTCGACTAACAAATTTTGATTAACACCTTTCGATTTACTCATTTTGATTAACACCTTTTTTAGATTTAACTCTACGTTCATATTCGGTTTATATTATCGATGTTGAAATTGATTCTTACTTCTCTATATAAATCCTGACTTATATATTCCATTTATCCACTATTAAATATTTCACTCTAATTTAAAAAATATTATTTATAAATTTCTCCTTAATTTATCTATTTAAAATAGATTTCTATTTAAATATTTACTTTAAATCAATATCGTGTTACACCCGTGTGCGAAGCACGGGTCTAAACTTTCCAAATGTAAAGTTTTCCTTTTTATAAAATTATTTTTATTTTATAAAATATTCCCTTTTATATTCTATTTGTAAATGTTTTACAATTATTCCTTTTTCTATTCTATTCGTAAATGTTCTACAAATATCTCCTTTTCTATTCTATTTGTAAATGTTTTACAAATATCTTCTTTTCTATTCTATTTGTAAATGTTTTACAAATAATTCCTTTTCTATTTGTTCCACAAATATTTTCCTTTTTTATTTGTTTCACAAATATTTTCCATCTATTTATTTTATTTATCAAGTGATAATTATTCCTTTTAAAAATCCTTTGATTTTATAAATATTTCATTTCAAATATACACTTTGAAAATCCCATTTTTTACATTCCCGTATTTCTCATTGTGTTTAACGTACCATATAACAATAATCGGTATCATTCAACCATACAAAATCAGCAATAGATTTCATATCACTTCATATAACACAATATATGAAAAACAGTAAAATAAATGTTGAGGAATCCAGTTGGATTCCTTCGACCTGTTTCCCTGCATCCACAAATGTTAAACAAAACAGTTAACATCAATTTCATTTCACAATGAAATATTATGCTATACAAAATCAATTTATATATATAACCAGATCTATAATTTCAACCAATTACTTAGCAGTTCAAGCAAACAGTCAATACACAGCAATCAATCATCATTTATTAGTTCTAAATATACGTTATAAAAATATGAACTGGTAGAGTTGGTGAGTTTTGCTCATATTGGACGATCATCGTTAATAACAATAACCATCGCTTGATTCAGACCGACAATTTATTTCGCTATAAATCGTAACGGGCTCCAATTCACTCCCCGTCAGGTCCATTGCTTAGCCACAGTCCCTACGATCCTAACGGATCTTGTTTTGTCAATTTCTGATCATGTACGACGAAGTTATTAACATTACTAGTATATATACATCAATTATATTAAGTTAGACTAATTTCATTTTATAATTGGGCCTTAGCCTTAGAAACAGGCCCATCACTTACAATCTTTAAACACCCTACCGCTACCTTTCTTTTCCAAGCCATTGCCTGTATCCCCAACTCAAACTTCTTCATCCCTTTATCGATATCAAAGAGAACACTGCCGAAATACTCCACAATTAATTCACACCGTTATCTCCCCCTTAATTCATGATTAGCGTACTAACCCCTTCATTTAAATTAATCTCCCCCACCAACTTTTTTCTCCTCTTCGCGCACATTCTTGTCCAACTCTAGGAAACCACGACCGAACTTCCTCCACCATAGCTCTACCGTCTCTCAGTCGAACCACACCGAACCACCACCAGAATTCATCTCGTCTAAGCCTCCTCCTCCTCAACACCAAAGCAGACAACTCGCACCTCTTTTCCCTAATACGTCGTCGAGCTGTTCATTCCAGGTATCAACATTTTTTTTATTTAAATCCCAAAAATTATCCCACAACCTCTAATCGATCTCCTGAATCCAGATCCAATACCCAAAACACGGATAAACGCTTCGATTCGCGAATTCCTCTAACCCTAACTCTACTGTTGAAAATGTCAAACTTCAAACAGCTATCGAGCTCGCCAAATTGTATACCAGAAGGAAGAGCAAGCTTCCAGCATCTCAAATATAATGCTCCTGAGATTTATAGACTTTTATCCAAATTGTTTTGGATTTTAATATCACATGAAAGGGTTTTGCTATGGAAAAATGATGGCGGCTTGTTTTATGTTGAGTATGGAATGAAGTGAATTAGGTTAGGAGAGTTAAGGTGTTTTTATAGAAGAAATATAATATTTTTATATTTGATTTTATATTGATTTTTAAACAACCGTTGTTGTATTCATTGTTAAAAATTCATGTGGTCACACACGGTATCCAAAATTGACGAAAATTGCTAGAGTTTGACATTACGGACCCAACGAAACTGGTTTCGTCGAATTCCGACTCCGTTTGCTCGCACAATGAATTTTTAACCATCAAAATACTGACTGTTTTTCACATTAAAAATTCGTACGACAACATAATTTGTCCAAAAATCATGAAATTTGGAATCTAACAATAATTTAATATTGCGGATCCAACAAAATTAGTTTCATCGAAAACGGAGGTCGTTTGCAAAACTGGCTATTTTTAATGTTCTAACTAGCCCATTTAAATATATAAATATATTTAAAAACAATTAAATTCAATATAAATAAATATAATATTATCGTATATATTCGCACTAGAATATCATATAGCTCCAATGGGATTTATAACTCGATATTCAAATCCGGGTCAAATCGATATTCGATTTATATTTAAAATCCATTTATAATATAAATAAATCGCTATAATTTATAAATGAATTCCATAGAGACTTTTCTAAAATTTGATTTGGACATAAATCAAAATCTACACAACGAAATCATGATTTTTCTCTTCCATCAGAAAAATATAGTTCACCAGCTCTGAACGTTTCTTGTTTCACAGAAATCCGGCTTAAAACGAATTCTGTATATTCGTTTAAAGTTCGAATCGCCAAATTACGAACTGCCGCGCCATTTCGAGCTCGATTATAATTATAATAAAATTTATACATTCAAACTTCGTTTAAATAATATATTCTTTATTCTAATTCAAATTCTAAGCTAAATTAAATATTTTAAATTGTCCAGTTTACATTATATTGTCAATTCACTATTTCCGACTATTTTGGAAATAACTATATTATTCTATTATTTAAATTAATTAAATATTTAATATTATTTAATTAAAAAACCCTTTATTTCTTTAAATCACTATTTAAACAATTAAATAGATTAATTATAATACCATAAAAATACAGGACATTACATTCTTTCCCCCTTAAAATAATTTCGTCCTCGAAATTGCTAAGGTAAAAAACAAACCCTATTGACTGGTTAGAACTTATTTGTTCAATTCTTCATTTCAATTTCAAATGAACCAAATTAATTTCAATTAATATATTAATTAATTCTTATCAACGAAAATTTTCAAAAATCCAGAAAATTTTCTAATACCTTATCTTTTCGAAAAATTTGGCCAGCACCTCCTTTGTACTGGTCAATCGTACAACTACAACTTGCCTCTCTAGGCCTTCTCCAACCCAAAGAAAATCAAATAGCCAAGCGGCTTGCCAAATTGGCTCATACAAATCTCATACCATATGAAATATAAACTTGTACCTTTTTGTCGGCATATCATTCCATCTTTCATATCTGCTACTAATTCTACATATACAGATGCCCTCCTAATCAAACTCAAATCAGTTTTATCTCCAACACAACCATTCGCTTATATCCAAGCCAAATATCATTTCAAACTCGAGTTTCGTTTTCGATTCCAAACTCTTAACTTGATTATCAGATTACACTTCAAATTCGAATCTGGCAAACCAATTTGTCTTGATATCATTCTAATTCAATTTCAGTTACCACTTAACTGACTTTATTTTAATTCCAGATTGCTTTCACAAATTTCAATTCAATTTGTTTCAATTCAAACAAATCTTTCCCTGCGAATTTTTAACAGTTCACCATATCGAAAATCAACTTTCCTTTTCAGGATTCAAAACAACTTGCTTTTCTCAAATCAATTCAAAAACAAAACCTTCGGTAGTCATCCGTCACTTACAACTCGAAAATGAACACCGATGATGTCCGGATCAACATCAGAATTTATTTTCCAGCTACCGAAGTGAGTTCAATACTATATCACTTTCAAAACCGTTTCTAAACACTTCCATTTTGAAATCCATTTCAAAATACCATTTACAATGCTTTAAAACAATTTAAAATCTCCCAGGATTTTAAAATTCTCATATATTTAATCCAAATCCATTTACAAAAACTTTTCCAAATCTCTAGGGTTTTAATTTCCATTCTGATTTAAATTTAGATTTAATTCACCTTGTAACACTCATACGAATTTTAATTAGTTATTTACACAACCATTTAATTCATAATCTTACTCGATTATAATAATAAACAATATATCCAACATATTATAATATTTCCAATATATATTTTCTTTATATCAAAATATACTTTGGGTAAAATTATTTTCATTCACCCTCTTTTCAAAACATATCGTGTCGACCCATCGTGTTCGAGTGTTTAGAAACTCCTACCGATACAGTGGATCAAACTGATCGAGTAGAACCCATAAACAATTCAACCAATGAATCTTCACAATATACAACCATTTTGTGTTGAATAACAAATACGTTCACTCGTATATATACACTCAACTCAATCTAGGGTATTGCTAACCCATCTCTACTAAGTTACACCACAGAGCCAAGATAATTACTTATCATTAAGCTCTGATACCATTGTAACGACCCGGGGAATTTGCGATCCTGGATATCGGCATATAACACTATGTCGACTATTCAAGCATCAGAAACACTGGATAGTCCATGAAAGAAATTAGAGGGTGAGGATAGATAAGATAGAAACTAAGAATAGAAGAAAAAGAAGAATACACAACATCAGTGTAACACAAATCTCACAACGGAATGAATAAAATATAACATAACTTTTAAATAAAAGATTGTACTTGAATATACATATCATTATCAAAGTACAACACTTACATCACAGCGGAAATAAACAATAGCAACATAAACGCTGCTGAAGCCTCCTGCTCCAGCTTTCCAAGTATATCTGTAAAATCCCGACTACTTGACTGCCTGTACAAAATTGGGCACCCAAGAGTTAAGGAAAACAAAACAAAATAAACTCTGGGTCAGTCATGGGACTGGTGTGAGTAAAACAGTTTAAAACAACTTGAGCAATTAAACGATATCTCATAAGACCACGCCGTATAACGGAACGGGATTTTCCCTTATGAGAATCCAAATCAATTTGATTTAACTTTCAAATCATTTAGAAAGAAACAATGAACTTTTATATCAAAACTCTTTTGATATTATAGTAGTGTCTATCAACCAGAATATAATAATCATCTTGTAGAACACTTTCATCTCACGTTCCAAATATATAGTATACGATCAAAACCGTGAGCACTTATTGGATAATGGATTACCAACTATGACAAGGTATGGAACCACCTTCCGATAGTGTACCTCTAGAGAGGAATACACTGGGTTTAACAAGAACATCTTGCAACCCGGCCACACATGACCGACCACTCATTTTGCTTGAGTGTATCGAATGTATATTACCAACGGTTGGGATCAACAACCGTTTCCCGAATGGGACATCATCGAATAGATTAAAGAATGAAATGAATATCTCTAGATAGGTGATAATACACCCTACTTAGCAGCCAACCACATAGCCATGCTGCCTGCCCGATTTTTGTCATTTCCCGGTTGTGGGGCTAGAGGCCACGCTTATCTCTGACAGATCACACATTTATTCACTTTGAATGTCACATCGTCATACCCGCCAAATCAAAAATTGATTTCCCCAAAAATTCAACGGGTATACAGCTAAGAGAAACAAATTCCTCCGCCACCAAACATACATACGTTTGAAGAGATCAACTTACGTGATCTATTAAATAAACTTTATCAGACATTCTTCCATATAAGTTGCCCTGGGACTGGACAAACCGAAGGTATTATTCTGTAAAAAGGACATCCCTTGCATAACTCTATCTTCAATTATCTTCATCATATTTTCTCGCAATGCTAACTTCCATACAGAGCGGTATTCAGATAATGAATCTGATCCCGTCTCTCAGTATTGACGACGGAAATGGTCAAAAACTTCGATAGTCGGTGATTTAACTATCAAAGGAAAACATGTGTATAAACAACGGTCGTACTTCCAAATGGAAATCTTACCGAGCAAATCATCAATCAACACTGATCCACTTTAATTTAATTTGTCATTCAATTATCCATTTCCCTATTCCTGTTTACATATATTCAACATTTCTTATTTTCTAAATTTAGAAAATATATGTTATTAACAATGGAAAACATTTCCATTTCTTATTCTCTATATTAGAAAACATTTCTGATTTCTTATTTGGAAAACATTTCCAAAACTCCTACATTTGATTTAACAGATGTTTAAATCAAACATCACTATACCAGCTCAAACCATTATACTTGTTAACTAAATTCGCTCAACGAATCTTCACTGTCGAACCTTAACCATTCCTTAGTTAACACGAAGCCAATCAAGTTGGGGTATAACTACCTCTCAGACCTTAACTGAACAACATTTCTATCTTTGAAACAGACAAGGTTCACCTTTAACAAACTTCCTTACGTAACTCTCTTTCGAATAAATCTCTATTCGATAACTCTTTCCTTCGAATAAACTATATTTGGTAATCTCTCTTCGAATAGCCATATTCGATTAACTCTATTTAATTAGTGTTTCGATTAACTCTAATCGATTAACTCTTATCAGTTAGCCCTATTTGATTAACTCTATTCTATTAACTCTATTTGATTAGCTCTATTTGATTAACTCTATTTGATTAACTCTATTGGATTACTCTAATCAATTAACTCTTATCAATTAACTCCGATCGATTAACTCCTTTCGAATAAACTATATTCGATTAACTCCTTTCGAATAAACTATATTTGATTTACTCCTTTAACTCTATTTGAATAAACTATATTCGATTAACTCCTTTAACTCTATCTGAATAAGCAATATTCAGTTAACTTTTTTTGAATAATAATATTCGATAACTCCTTTCGAATAACTAATATTCAATAACTCTTTTCGAATAACTAATATTCGATAACTCCTTTCGAACAACTAATATTCGATGACTCCTTTCGAATAACTAATATTCGACAACTCCTTTCGAATAACTTGTATTCGATAACTCCTTTCGAATGACTAATATTCGATAACTCCTTTCGAACAACTAATATTCGATGACTCCTTTCGAATAACTAATATTCGATAACTCCTTTCGAATAACTAATATTCGATAACTCCTTTCGAATAACTAATATTCGATTAATTCTCTTCTTCGAATAACCTTGTTTGATTAATTCTCTTCTTCGAATAACCTTATTCGATAAATCTTTCTTCAAATAAACTATATTTGAATAATCTCTAATCCGACTAACTCTAATTAAATTAACTCTATTGGATTAACTCTATTAATTAACTCCTTTCGACTAACACATTTTGATTAACACCTTTTTATTTACTCATTTTGATTAACGCCTTATTTTGATTTAACTCTACGTCCATATTCGGTTTCAATTATCGATGTTGAAATCTATTCTTACTTCTCTATATAAGTCCTGACTTATATATTCCATTTATCCAATATAAATATTTTACTCTAATTTAAAAAATATTATTTATAAATTTCTTCTTAATTTATCTGTTTAAAATAGATTTCTATTTAAATATTTACTTTAAATCAATATCATGTTGCACCCGTGCGCGAAGCACGGGTACAAACTTTCCAATTGTAAAGTTTTCCTTTTTATAAAATTCTTTTCATTCTATAAAATATTTCCTTTTATATTCTATTTGTAAATGTTTTACAATTATTCCTTTTTCTATTCTATTTGTAGATGTTTTACAAATATCTCCTTTTCCATTCTATTTGTAAATGTTTTACAAATATCTCCTTTTCTATTCTATTTGTAAATGTTTTACAACTATTTCCTTTTCTATTTATTCCACAAATATTTTCCTTTTTATTTGTTTCACAAATATTTTCCTTTTATAGATTTTATTTATCAAATGATAAATATTCCTTTTAAAAATCCTTTGATTTTATAAATATTTCATTTTAAATAAACACTTTGAAAATCCCCTTTTTACATTCCGGTATTCCTCATGGTATTTACCGTACCATATAACAATGATCGGTATCATTTAAACATAAAAAATCAGCAACAGATTTCGTATCACATCATATAACACAATATATGAAAAAAGCAAAACAAATGTTAAGGAATCCAGTTGGATTCCTCTGACCTATTTCCCTGCATCCACAGATGTTAAACAATACAACTAACATCAATTTCATATCACTATGAAATATTCTGCCAAACATAATCAATATATATGTGTGTGTGTGTGTATGTGTGTGTGTGCGTGTGCGTAACCGGATCTATAATTTCAACCAGTTACTTAGCATTTCAACCAAACAGTCAATACACAACAATCAATCATCATTTATCAGTTCTAAATATATGTTATAAAAATATGAACTGGTAGAGTTGGTGAGTTTTACTCACACTGGACGATCATCGTTAATAACGATAACCATCGCTTGATTCAGACCGACAATTTATTTTGCTATAAATTGTAACGGGCTCCAATTCACTCCCCTCAGGTCCACTGCGTAGACACCGTCCCTACGATCCTAACCGATCTTGTTTCATCAATTTCATATCATGTATGACAAAGTTATTAACATTACTAGTATATATACACAAATTAAATTAAGTTAAACTAATTTCCTTTTATAATTGGGCCTTAGCCTTAGAAACTCGCCCATCACTTACCTCTTTAAACCCACTACCACTACCTTTCTTCTCCAAGTCGATGCCAGTATCCCCTACTCAAACTTCTTCATCCCTTTATCGATATCAAAGAGTTCACTACCGAAATACTCCACAATTAATTCACACCGTTATCTCCCCCTTAATCCATGATTAGATTACTAACCACTTCATTTAAATTAATCTCCCCCACTAACCTTTCTCTCCTCTTCGCGCACATTCATGTCCATCTCCAGGAAACCACGGCCGAACTTCCTCCTGCATAGCTCCACCGTCTCTCAGCCGAACTGTAACACCCCACGTCCATTAATGTCACTCACAAAGGGAATGCATTAACTTCCATGGAGGTTTTAAGTGAATATAGAACAGTAAAATTACAACAAGACAGATATAAAATAGTACTTGGAAATTCAAAAACTTTATTTCATTGTAGCAGAAGTCAAAACATGTTTGATTACATCATAACACCATATTCAATGTCAAGTACAATATCTATCTTGATAAAACAAGTACATAATCCCATTACATGAATAGCCATTAAAAAGAAAGATAACAAGCTGGGCTTTACTTCAGCAGTCCAAGCTTTCCAGAAGATAAGTGATCCAACTAGACTCCACTAGAACTTGGCCCAACCTGCGGACCTGAAGGGAGAAAAAGGATGGAAAAGAGGGGGTCAGACATAAAGTCTGGTGAATATGATAATTCTACAATACTATTACCAAAATAACTGGAGTAAGGCATAAGCTGGGAAACAAGAAAATGTCTATGAAGAGCAGATTAAGGACATAGACAATCGCTAAAGGCAACGTTATAGGTGCTCCTAAATACTAAAGGATAAACACTATACTGCACCACACCAGTCACCCTAAAAATTCATCCCACTTAGCTTCACTTAGAAACTTTCCCAATGGCTTTACGTACCCCTAGCTGACTACATAGGTGCCGCCTGCCCCTATCTCCACTAGGTGTACCCTACTTCCCATTATTCGATCGGCTCCCTAACTCGTAGATACCCGTGCTGGCCCCACAGTGGGGTGTATCACTCCCCTAAAGTGGCAACCTGATACAACGGACATGCACGGCTTATACCTACACGATGCAACAACGTCTTACCTACCAGCCCGGGTCCACACACGCATATGAAACCCGTTGGACTTGTGTTGCCACCGCTCCCTGTTTTGGCCTCTTATAGTCAAACCCAGTATGCGTGTCCCGTCCTCGACTTGGGTCGAGCCCACAAAGATACGTTTTGGGATACTGGTTGAAATGGGCCCCCACTATTTACCACAAGCATTCCACCTAAGCTTGTCCCCATTAGTCCATCCCACTTAACCCACTTAGTCATGTTCATTTACATGTGTGTTTGGTTAAGTCTAATCGTAT
Organism: Allium sativum; assembly: GCA_030737875.1. NCBI lineage: Eukaryota > Viridiplantae > Streptophyta > Magnoliopsida > Asparagales > Amaryllidaceae > Allium > Allium sativum. The sequence continues at coordinate 296,507,941 of CM060912.1, forward strand.
TTCAAATGCCTCTAAAGGCAACCACCAGATTCCTCATGCCACCCAAGGCACCTACTTAACCCCCATGTCCCACCTTACATGATTATCTGGTTAAGTATTTCTTAGTTCATTAAGGCCATAACCTCATAAAGACCTCTCACATTAGACTGGCATTTATGGCAGCTGGATTTGCCGGGCGGGTCCGGGCAGTCTTACACCATAAAAGAGTCTAACCTCGTGTCTTTACAACTGTTATGCTTTAGTTTGGGCCTAGGACCTCTCACATTGGGCCGACATTTGTGACTACTTGATTTGTCGGGCGGGTCCGGGCAGGTTTACATCACAAACGGGTCCAACCTCGTGTCCTAAGCATTGATTATTAATAATAATCCACTTTCCCCCAATTTTAATAATTCCCTACTTGAATTATTAATTACTTCCAATTTTTAACAATGTCCATAATTGACTCAATTATGGACATCCATTCATGGTATGCAAAATCTTACAAAATTGCACCCAATTTATTAATTCCTAATATTACCCCTACCCCACGTTTGAACGTTTATTCGCAAAATATATGTTAGACTCGAATAGCCTAACTCATAGCATAAAAGAGATTATCATAATAACAACATGTATATGTGACCAAATGAATCATAATAAGGGGTGAAACTTGCATATGTCCAACTTGCATAGATTATACATGTCATGGACCTAAAGGTGTCAACTTGTTCAAAATTCACCTAATATAATCTCAATCAATTTTTTTAACAACATGGTTTTATATGGGTACACCTAACTCAATAGGCAAATTCCCATAATCAAGTTTTATTTAATTATAGTTTCAAGTTTATGGGTACACCTAACCTAATAGGCAAATTCCCATAAACAAGATCCATTTAAATTAAGAAAAAAAAACATAACTTTAAGCATGATCCAACAACATGATTTTTCAACATAATATAGCATGATTTATAACATGGCATAGTATGATAGTATAACATAGCTTGACATGATTCTCAACATAGCACGACATAGCATAAGAGAATTTACAACATAGCATGACATAGCATATATAATTTACATCATACGACAACATAATAACATAATAAGAGATCCACAATATATAGAATTTACAATTACAAATCACATCACTTTCTTGTGATCCATTCATAACTGAGTCAAATTAGTTTGTAATAGTCTTGTGAGAATCATCATACTCACCAACAAAAGAAAAGAATTAGAGAAAGAGAGATCTTTTGATTTGATTTGTGTAGATTTAGTTGTAGATGATTAGGCTTCCTCTTCTTAGTTTTTGACGGCTATGCTGAACTCCATGGCAGCAGCATGACGGTAGCTTCTCTAATTTTACAAGTGATTTAGGTCTAGGGTCTACCCACTTATTTATAGATTTTAGAATTCATTTAGGCCATTAGATTTAACCTAGAAATAACCGCAGCCGTTCAGACAAGATGGGGTTTATCTTGTTGACTCAGCAATGAGTCAGAAGTGACTCAGCAAACACTCAGCATATTAATAAACTTCTATTCATGTCATAAATATATATATTTTTTCTACAATGTACATAGTAGATACATCCCCCTTTACTTATTATTGTTTTTATATACATATTAGATACATCCCCTCTCTCACACACTTATTAATATTTTTATATTCATATTAGATACATCCCCTCTCTTACACACTTATTAATATTTTTATATTCATATTAGATACATCCCCTCTCTTACACACTTATTAATATTTTTATATTCATATTAGATACATCCCCTCTCTTACACACTTATTAATATTTTTATATTCATATTAGATACATCCCCTCTCTTACACACTTATTAATATTTTTATATTCATATTAGATACATCCCCTCTCTTACACACTTATTAATATTTTAGCAACTTTATTGTTAATAGAAAATTCGGGGTGTTACATTCTCCCCTCCTTTTAGGATTTCGTCCCCGAAATCTTCAAGTCTGGAAGAATGTATATCCTACCATCCAAACGTCCATCTACTCATCCATCATACACAGGCATCCATTGTCCTTAAAAGACTTCTAATGCTTTATGATCATATGCAAGTGTGTGTACATGTCCTTACCTAATGCGAAATCAGGCGGTCTACTGATTCAGTTGACCTCCTTAATGCAAATTATGTAAGTGTCATGAATCCATTATGTATGCAAAAGATCCTAATTGCTTACATACTACTTCTATATGCGTGCACACCCATTCAACCGAATGCAGCATCCATATGATGGTACAACCATTATACATCCATTATACTAAATACATCCATATATATGCAATATGCAATATGAAGTGACTGAGCCGATCTAGTGCCTAAAGTGTTTGTATATATGCATCCACGAGCAACCACTAGCAAACACTTGCATCCATTTTGCATCCATCATACATAACATGTCTCAAACACATGTTTCAACCATAGGATTATCCTAACTAAAGGTCAAAGATACTAATGAGAGGACATACTAAAGATAAGATAAGATAAGCTAAGCGATAAAGGAGAAATTAAAAGACATACCCTCAAAAAGAAAAGGGTACAACGAATGCATCTTCTCTTCTGTCTCCCAAGTTGCGTTGCTCTCATCATCTCCCCATTGCACTTTAACCAGTCTGACCTCTCGATTCCTCAACTTTTTGATCTCCGACCCAAGAATGCATGTAGGAGCTCGTCTAATTGTTGCATCACGCTCTATTTCCACCTCTTTAAGCAAGCTCGGCTCTACCACCTCTGCGGTCTTGTGCAAACACTTCCTCAAATGTGATACATGGAATACGTCGTGTACTCCACTAAGTTTCTCAGGCAACTCCACCCTATATGCCATCTTCCCAATCCTGTTTTTTTACAGGAAACGGTCCTACAAACCTTGGTGCTAATTTCCCCACGGACCCAAAGCGAACAACATTCTGTAACGGAGATACTTTGATAAAAACCATGTCCCCAATGTCAAACTCAAGATCTGTCCTCCTCTTATCAGCATACGATTTTTGCCTATCTTGTGCTGCTTTCATCCTCCTTCGAATCAACTCAATCTTCTCCGAGGTTTCCCTAACCATATCGGGCCCAAGTAGGATTTTATCGGTAGATTCCCACCAACATGTAGGCGAACGGCAAGGCCTTCCATAAAGAGCTTCGAAAGGTGCCATGCCAATACTAGACTGAAAGCTATTATTATATGCGAATTCTACTAACGGAAGTTGCTCTTCCCATGTACCCCCAAAGTCTAGGATACAAAGCCTTAAAAGATCCTCTAGAATGCGATTCACCCTCTCGGTCTGGCCGTCTGTCTGAGGATGATATGCGGTGCTCAAACATAGCTGAGTCCCTACCACCTCTTGTAAACTCTTCCAAAATTCGCTAGTAAAGATGGGGTCACGGTCGCTTACTATACTAGAAGGAATACCGTGCAAACGAACTATCTCCTTAATGTATACAGAAGCCAACCACGGAGCAGTCCTCTTACTTTTCACGGGAATAAAATGGGCGCTTTTAGTAAGTCTATCTACTGTAACCCAAATCCCCGTGTTACCCTTCCTTGATCTTGGTAATCCATCCACAAAATCCATTGAGATGCTTTCCCATTTCCATAGTGGAACTTCTAATGGGTGAAGCAACCCACCGAGTTTCTTTTGTTCTGCTTTAACTCGTTGGCACACCAAGCATCTAGCGACGTACTCGGCCACATCCTTTTTCATACCGGCCCAAAAGAAAACCTGCTTCATATCTTTGTACATCTTATCCCCGCCGGGATGAATGGTCATTTTTGAGCGATGAGCATCATCAAGAATGGCCTTCCTTAAGTCTTCGTCTTGTGGTACACAAAGTCTATTATCCCTTCGTAACCAACCCTTATCGTCTAGGGTATACCTACAAAGATGGCTTGACGACTCCCCCCCTTGAGCTTTTCTACTATCTCAACCAACTGTGGGTCGTCTCGCTGTGCCTCACCAACCCGTCCTAGAAGTGTAGGTCTAACCTCCAAGGATGCTAACAGACCGGGTACTAAGTCAACGGAGGGTCTAAAGTCAAACATAGAGATGAATTCTAAGCTTTGTCGTTCAACGAACAACGGACTCAAGGACAACCTTTTCCTACTTAAGGCGTCTGCCACCACGTTACCCTTGCCCGGGGTATATGCTATTTCAAAATAGTAGGAGGCTAAGAATTCCATCCACCGTTGCTGCCTTAAATTCAAATCCTTCTGAGAGAATAAGTATTTTAATGATTTGTGGTCAGTGAACAGTTCGAATTTCTCACCAAGAAGATAGTGACGCCAAGACTTAAGCGCGAAAACAATTGCGGCTAGCTCTAAGTCATGCGTGGGGTAATTCTTTTCATGAACCCTCAACTGCCTTCCACCATAGGCTATTACTCTTCCCTCTTGCATGAGGACCGCGCCAAGTCCCGTCCCACAAGCATCAGTATAGATGGTAAACGGTTTATTCCCGTCTGGCAGCACTAAGACTGGGGTTGAAGTTAAGGCTCTCTTTAAACGTTGGAACGCATCATCGCAATCTTTGTCCCACGTAAAAACCAGGTTCTTCTTCGTTAACCGTGTTAATGGAGCTGATATTTTTGTGAAGTCTTTGATAAACTTCCTATAATAGCCAGCCAACCCCAAGAAACTTCTTACTTCGGTTGCATTTTTAGGGACCTTCCAATCTTGGATGGCCACCACCTTTGCGGGATCCACTGCTATCCCTTCTTTGGAAACCACGTGCCCTAAGAACCGTACTTCCTTCCTCCAGAAGTGACACTTAGAAAATTTTGCCTTAAGGTTATGCGCTCGAAGGGTTTCCAACACTTCCCTAAGATGTAGGGAGTGCTCTTCTTTATTCTTAGAAAAGACTAAGATGTCATCCACAAAGACTACCACGAATTTGTTAAGGTATTCCCTAAACACCCTACTCATCAAATCAACAAAATATGCAGGGGCGTTTGTCAAACCAAAGGGCATCACTAGCCATTCATAGAATCCGTCAGGAGTCCTAAAAGCAGTCTTATCTATACTATCCTCAGCCACTCTCAGTTGATGAAAGCCAGTGGCTAAGTCCAACTGCGAAAACACTGAGGCGCCAACTAACTGATCAAAGAGATCGTCAATCCTCGGCAGTGGGTGTCGGTTCTTTTTAGTAAGCTTTTTTAGTTCTCTATAGTCCATACAAAGTCTAAGAGACCCATCCGCCTTTGTGGCAAAAACTACTGGAGCACCCCACTCCGATATACTACGTCTTATGAACCCCTTCTCAAGCAACTCCTTTACTTGCTTATTGAGTTCCCTCCTTTCACGAGGAGCCATGTGGCGCACTGGCAAAGAAACGGGTTTAGCATTATCCACAAGATAAATTCGAAAGTCTATCTCCCGCTTTGAAGGTAAGCCCTTCACCTCCTCAAACACATCCGGATATTCCCGGACCACTTCTACCGATCGCAGGTTCTCTACAGACGCGTCAAGCGATTCAAGATAACTTAGCATAACGGAATTTATGGGATTACAAAAGATGTCGAGAGCATTACCAAGGCGAGTCACAAGCCTAACTACTCTCCTTTCACAATCAAGAATGGCCCTATTTCTAGACAACCAATCCATTCCTAAAATTAGCCCATAGCCCGTGAAGCCCAATACATAAGCATCACATCTAAATTCAACGCTAAGTATAGAGATTTTCAAATCCAAACATATCATGGTCAAATGAGCCGAACCCCCAATTGGATTTGAAACGACCAAGGGATCCTCTACTAAACTGGTGTTCAAGTGCAGTGATTCAACTAATGATGCAGAGATAAACGAATGAGATGCGCCAGAATCGAATAAGGTACGGACAGGATGATCAAACAGAAAAACTAAGCTTTCAACAGAAATTGTTCTACCTCTTTCTTGCAGCGGTGGGTCCGCAATAGCCTGAACTTGCCCCCTTGCCTGCCCTGGTGCCATAAGAGCCTGCACCTGTCCTCCCGAGGTAGACCCTGCCCTCTGCCCCTTCTTTGGACAGTCCTTCACCAAATGTCCCGCATCTCCATAATGAAAACAACCAGTCTTCTTTTTCTTTCTACAATCTTTGCTGAGATGGCCAGGCGTCCTACAATTGAAGCATTTCTTCTTCCCTTTGCCATTATTGTTTTTACCACCCTTCTTATTTTGCTGTTGGGGTTTCTTCTGATCCCCTTTCTTTTCAACTGCCTTATCCTCATGCATAATTGCCATTTCTACTAGCTTTTCAAAGGTGGCTCCCATAGGGATGTGGGTCATAGCCAACCCTTGCAACGGTTCATTCAAGCCTCTAACGAACCTCAAAGCTTTCTTCTCTGGCGTGTTCACCAACTCCAAGCCAAACCTTGCTAACTGATTAAATTTATTGACATATTCCTTTACTGATGAGCTCCCTTGCTTTAGTGCCAGGAATTTTTCCATATTTAAGTTCTCCTCTGCCCTTGAAAGAAACTTTGCCTCAAACCTTCGTCTGAAATCCGCCCATGAATCAACTGGACGTTCCCCGTTAGTGACCTCCCACCAAAACGAGGCCTCTCCCTTCATTAACCAAGCAGCTAAACGGACTTTCCTCCCATCTTCCACTTCAAAGATATCCAACAATTCCTCAGTCTCCTTAAGCCAATCTCTGGCCTCCACAAACGTCTCAGTCCCTTGAAAAGTTTTTCCTCCCATAGCCTTGAATTCCTTGCACGTCTTTGCAAAAGTGTCAACACGAGGAGGAGGAGGAGGAGGAGGAGGAATGGGTGCAACTAGGGGTGGAGGAGTATCCGCTGGGCCTGCAGTGGTGGACCTAGCCTCCAAGTATCTCCTAAACCACCCTGGAATCGTCACACCTTCTGGGAGATTAAGATCTTCAGCCATGCTGAAACGAAAAAGGAAAGATTCAAAATGGAGAATTCGAAAGATAAAGATAAGGATGTGGCTATTTGGGATTATGTTTTTCATAAAAACTCCCTTTAAATAACATGTTTTTTTTTTAAAGCACTTCTTCCAAAAATACTTTAGAAAAAAAATATTTTTCTAAAATTTTTTTTTATCTGTTCTGGTAACCTTATGCTCTGATACCACGTGTAACACCCCACGTCCATTAATGTCACTCACAAAGGGAATGCATTAACTTCCATGGAGGTTTTAAGTGAATATAGAACAGTAAAATTACAACAAGACAGATATAAAATAGTACTTGGAAATTCAAAAACTTTATTTCATTGTAGCAGAAGTCAAAACATGTTTAATTACATCATAACACCATATTCAATGTCAAGTACAATATCTATCTTGATAAAACAAGTACATAATCCCATTACATGAATAGCCATTAAAAAGAAAGATAACAAGCTGGACTTTACTTCAGCAGTCCAAGCTTTCCAGAAGATAAGTGATCCAACTAGACTCCACTAGAACTTGGCCCAACCTGCGGACCTGAAGGGAGAAAAAGGATGGAAAAGAGGGGGTCAGACATAAAGTCTGGTGAATATGATAATTCTACAATACTATTACCAAAATAACTGGACTAAGGCATAAGCTGGAAAACAAGAAAATGTCTATGAAGAGCAGATTAAGGACATAGACAATCGCTAAAGGCAACGTTATAGGCGCTCCTAAATACTAAAGGATAAACACTATACTGCACCACACCAGTCACCCTAAAGATTCATCCCACTTAGCTTCACTTAGAAACTTTCCCAATGGCTTTACGTACCCCTAGCTGACTACATAGGTGCCGCCTGCCCCTATCTCCTCTAGGTGTACCCTACTTCCCATTATTCGATTGGCTCCCTAACTCGTAGATACCCGTGCTGGCCCCACAGTGGGGTGTATCACTCCCCTAAAGTGGCAACCTGATACAACGGACATGCACGGCTTATACCTACACGATGCAACAACGTCTTACCTACCAGCCCGAGTCCACACACGCATATGAAACCCGTTGGACTTGCGTTGCCACCGCTCCCTGTTTTGGCCTCTTATAGTCAAACCCAGTATGCGTGTCCCGTCCTCGACTTGGGTCGAGCCCACAAAGATACGTTTTGGGATACTGGTTGAAATGGGCCCCCACTATTTACCACAAGCATTCCACCTAAGCTTGTCCCCATTAGTCCATCCCACTTAACCCACTTAGTCATGTTCATTTACATGTGTGTTTGGTTAAGTCTAATCGTATTTCAAATGCCTCTAAAGGCAACCACCAGATTCCTCATGCCACCCAAGGCACCTACTTAACCCCCATGTCCCACCTTACATGATTATCTGGTTAAGTATTTCTTAGTTCATTAAGGCCATAACCTCATAAAGACCTCTCACATTAGACTGGCATTTATGGCAGCTGGATTTGCCGGGCGGGTCCGGGCAGTCTTACACCATAAAAGAGTCTAACCTCGTGTCTTTACAACTGTTATGCTTTAGTTTGGGCATAGGACCTCTCACATTGGGCCGACATTTGTGACTACTGGATTTGTCGGGCGGGTCCGGGCAGGTTTACATCACAAACGGGTCCAACCTCGTGTCCTAAGCATTGATTATTAATAATAATCCACTTTCCCCCAATTTTAATAATTCCCTACTTGAATTATTAATTACTTCCAATTTTTAACAATGTCCATAATTGACTCAATTATGGACATCCATTCATGGTATGCAAAATCTTACAAAATTGCACCCAATTTATTAATTCCTAATATTACCCCTACCCCACGTTTGAACGTTTATTCGCAAAATATATGTTAGACTCGAATAGCCTAACTCATAGCATAAAAGAGATTATCATAATAACAACATGTATATGTGACCAAATGAATCATAATAAGGGGTGAAACTTGCATATGTCCAACTTGCATAGATTATACATGTCATGGACCTAAAGGTGTCAACTTGTTCAAAATTCACCTAATATAATCTCAATCAATTTTCATAAACTTACATATGAACATGTGTGAATCAACATCATCTAATTTTTTTTAACAACATGGTTTTATATGGGTACACCTAACTCAATAGGCAAATTCCCATAATCAAGTTTTATTTAATTATAGTTTCAAGTTTATGGGTACACCTAACCTAATAGGCAAATTCCCATAAACAAGATCCATTTAAATTAAGAAAAAAAAACATAACTTTAAGCATGACCCAACAACATGATTTTTCAACATAATATAGCATGATTTATAACATGGCATAGTATGATAGTATAACATAGCTTGACATGATTCTCAACATAGCACGACATAGCATAAGAGAATTTACAACATAGCATGACATAGCATATATAATTTACATCATACGACAACATAATAACATAATAAGAGATCCACAATATATAGAATTTACAATTACAAATCACATCACTTTCTTGTGATCCATTCATAACTGAGTCAAATTAGTTTGTAATAGTCTTGTGAGAATCATCATACTCACCAACAAAAGAAAAGAATTAGAGAAAGAGAGATCTTTTGATTTGATTTGTGTAGATTTAGTTGTAGATGATTAGGCTTCCTCTTCTTAGTTTGTGACGGCTATGCTGAACTCCATGGCAGCAGCATGACGATAGCTTCTCTAATTTTACAAGTGATTTAGGTCTAGGGTCTACCCACTTATTTATAGATTTTAGAATTCATTTAGGCCATTAGATTTAACCTAGAAATAACCGCAGCCGTTCAGACAAGATGGGGTTTATCTTGTTGACTCAGCAATGAGTCAGAAGTGACTCAGCAAACACTCAGCATATTAATAAACTTCTATTCATGTCATAAATATATATATATATATATATATTCTACAATGTACATATTAGATACATCCCCCTTTACTTATTATTGTTTTTATATACATATTAGATACATCCCCTCTCTCACACACTTATTAATATTTTTATATTCATATTAGATACATCCCCTCTCTTACACACTTATTAATATTTTTATATTCATATTAGATACATCCCCTCTCTTACACACTTATTAATATTTTTATATTCATATTAGATACATCCCCTCTCTTACACACTTATTAATATTTTTATATTCATATTAGATACATCCCCTCTCTTACACACTTATTAATATTTTTATATTCATATTAGATACATCCCCTCTCTTATACACTTATTAATATTTTAGCAACTTTAGTGTTAATAGAAAATTCGGGGTGTTACACGAACCATACCGAACCACCACCAGAATTCATCTCGTCCAAGCCTCCTCCTCGTCAACCCCCAAGTCGACAACTCGCACGTCTTTTCCCAATTCCGCAGTCGAGCTGTTCATTCCAGGTATCGACATTTTTTTAATCTAAATCCCAAAAATTATCCCGCAACCTCTAATCGATCTCCTGAATCCAGATCTAATACCCAAAACATGGATAAACGCTTCGATTCGTGAATTCTTCTAACCCTAGCTCTACTGTTGAAAATGTCGAACTCTAGACAACTATTGCGCTCGCCAAAATGTATACAAGAAAGAAGAGAAAGCTTCCAGCATCTCAAATATAATGCTCCCGAGATTTATAGACTTTTATTCAAATTGTTTTGGATTTTAATATCACATGAAAGGGTTTTGCTATGGAAAAATGATGGCAGCTTGTTTTCTGTTGATTATGGAATGAAGTGAATTAGGTTAGGAGAGTTAAGGTGTTTTTATAGAAGAAATATAATATTTTTATATTTGATTTTATATTGATTTTTAAGCAACCGCTTATTGTATTCATTGTTAATAATTCCTGTGGTCACACATAGTATCCAAAAATCACGAAAATGTGGATGCAGCTAGAGTTTGTCATTACGGACCCAAGGAAACTAGTTTCATCGAATTCCGACTCCGTTTGCTCACATAGCATATTTTTAACCATCAAAATACAGACCGTTTTTCACATTAAAAATCTGTACAACAACATACTGATTCCAAAAGTCACGAAACTTGGAATCTAACAATAATTTAATAGTGCGGATCCAACAAAATTATTTCATCGAAAATGGAGGTCGTTTGCAAAACTGGTTATTTTTAAAGCTCTAGATAGCCCATTTAAATATATAAATATATTTAAAAAAACTAAATTAAATATAAATAAATATAATTTTATCGTATATATTCACACTAGAATATTATACAGCTCCAATAGGATTTATAACTTGATATTCAAATCTGGGTCAAATCGATATTCGATTTATATTTAAAATCCATTTATAATATAAATAAATCGCTATAAATTATAAAGAAATTCTATAGCGACTTTTCTAAAATTTGATTTGGACATAAATCAAAATCTACACAACGAAATCCTAATTTTTCTCTTCCATCAGAAAATATGCTTCACCAACTTCGAACGTTTCTTGTTTCACAGAAATCTGGCTTAAAACGGATTTCTTATATTCGTTTAAAGTTCCAATCGCCAACTGCCGCGCCATTTCAAGCTCGATTATAATTATGATAAAATTTATATGTTCAAACTTCGTTTAAATAATGTATTCGCTATTTTAATTCAAATTCTAAGCTGAATTAAATATTTTAAATTGTCCAGTTTACATTATATTTTCAATTCACTATTTCCGACTATTTTGGAAATAAATATATTATTCTATTATTTAAATTAATTAAATATTTAACATTATTTATTAAATAACCCTTTATTTCTCTAAAACACTATTTAAATAATTAAATAGATTAATTATAATACCATAAAAATACGGGACATTATAGATAGACCCCCGTCTTTTGGCGATGCCGATTCTATCGGACCCTTGTGTATGTTTCCTTCACACAGCAGCAAATGCCCTTACTTCTCTAATTCTTGGTGCGATATCAATGGTCCCATATTTGTCATCATGTTTGAAAATGAAAAGGTACATCCATTCTCTTTACTCGCTGTTGAAGTGTTTGATTTATTCAAATATGGAATTGTACATTAGAATCCTTCATCCCTTTCTTTCTCGTGGTCATACTCATTGACATTTCCGTAGTGATGTGATAATTCATAATTGTTCTGCGGAAAATTTAATCTTATGATTTAAATTCACTATCAAATTAAGTCTCTGTAACTGTGATTTAATTCAAAACATAACTTGAACAGGAAATAATTTAAAAAATAATTAACTCGGTTTCTTATATGTTTTGTTTTGCGCCTATGTCAATTAGAAAAGTATACCAATTTTCGAAAGTGTAAAATTTGGTTTTCTTAGCATAATGGTGTGGTGCTAAGGAAACCATACATTACTAGGAAGAAAAACATGGGGCTATGCATGGTAAATCTCTCTTTGAATATTTTGGGGCAATGTTTGATGTTGTACTTTTTTCTAGAGCATAAGACAAAGGACTCCTGCCCTTAAGGACTCATGAAACTATCAAAATTCATGATTGTTTAATATGGTAAATAAGTCCACTATGTGCATAAAATACTAATAAACCAAAATTTTTGTTGGTTTATGGTAAATAAGACAGTTTTTAAATTTCTGTTGTAGTCTTAGTATGCTACTGAAGTGCTAAGCCAAACAGAAATCATGATTATGTATATATCTTGACATGTTCTGGTTCCAAGCATTCTACAAATCGTGAAGTTTCACATATGATGTTAATGGCTTACCTATCATATATGCTGGCTAAAGTGAGTAGACTAAGCATGTATATTTTATTATTTATTTTGTTAAGTGATTCTCAATTGTTGATTTTGTAGATAACAAAGCTTGATTGATTTTGCTGAGATGATCAGGAGGTTGCAAATTTGCAACCTTGCAATTGTTGATGAAGTAATGCCCTGGAGTCAAGATGATTTTTTTCCTTCATCCTTTTGATGTTCTTGAGTTCAACTAAAAATAAGGAGTTGTGTATGTACATGGAAAAATAGATGGAATATTATATTGAGGAAGATATGGACTTTGGAATGCACGGTAATATTATTTTTGTTGTTACAAACTGTTAGAACTTTAAAGGTTGTAATGATATATATTGTTAAACTTTAAAAGTTTGTTGTTATGTTTGGTATTTATGTTGAATCTATTGGAAATATTCTATTTATTAATCTTTCTTTAGTGATATTATGTCAGATCTGCGAAGGTTTGTATTGAATATGAAGTATTCAAGGAGAGAGAAAAAACATTTTCTTTTGAAATAATGTCAATTAGCAACGGTTAAAAACCGTTGCTAAATAAAAATAGCAACGGACTTTAGCCGTTGCAAAATAACAATTTGCAACAGATTTAGGCCGTTACAAAATATACATTTTGCAATAGCTTGGTGCCATTGCGAAATTTCTGCAACTTAAGATTTCGCCATAGATTAGAGCCGTTGCAAATTGCATTTCCAACGGCTCTAAGCCATTGCAAAATCTCGTTTTTGGTGTAGTGTAACATGGAACGATTAATATTTTAATCCGACCTAATAAGGTCAAGGTCCAAACTCTGTCCAAAGCCCATTTGGTAGTTGACCGTTTAGTGTTATACTAGGATGGTTAATTAATTGAAGAGTTTTGGTACAACTTGGATCGAGGACTCAATCATAAAAATTGCATTCAAATTGCCCCTTAACTTCTTTCTTTCGTCCTTCCTTCCTCATCTAGACCAGCCATATTCCTATCCTTCATGTCGTCGCCTTGTCTCCTCCTTTTCTGCGTTTATTTGTGCATTAGGTCTTGCCTCATTAGTACTCCAATATCTAATTTCTTCTCTCTAAACATTTCTTATCCTATAACATCTAGTAGCACTATTCGATCTTACTCACACCATTTAAGTCTCATCCTTGGGTAGAGATCATTTGGTTGGGTCGGAATCAGCAAAAAGGTCTTACCACTTTAAGGCTAAGAAAATTTGGCAAGGTAGTTGGGCTTGCACCGACCCATTGCTTCAAGACCTTAGAATAGGATTTGTGTTTGTGTTGTATCCTCCTTTGCTATACCTTGTTCGAATAGGTTCTTTTGAAGGCGATCTTCATTTTGGAGATGAAGAATAAGTTTTTTTTTTGGATGGTTTTTCTGAGGAGATTCTCGAAGAGAATTTCAGAGGCACTCGCGCTTTATGCGGACTTGTATAGTTTTTTTGTTTGACCGACTTTGGAGATTTTGCTGCAAGTCTCTTTTTCTTAGTACTGGTTTTTGTGTTCAGGAGTCTATGTTCGAACTACCCATGTAGACGTGTGACGTATTTAGCACATCATCCTATAAATAGGAAGTTATGACAGGATTTGTCTCATGATGCGGAAATCAATCCTTTGCTTGATCGATGGCGTAACCATCATTTTGTGCCGCATCATATTTGGTTCAGCTTGCATTCTTATGTGTTGTCTCATGGAGTTAATTTCTATATTTTCACTTATCTATTTGTCCTTAGAAAATATTGGGTGGATTTCCATGAGAAGCAGTTTTATGGTAGGCTTCTTTTCTCATCATAAATTCTCTCTTAGAAGAGATGGTGATATGGGAACCTCCAACAACACCAGCGGTATTGGTAACACGAGGTTGAGAATTTTCTACCGTGATATGGTTAATTAAAGGTCATAAAAGTTGGTTTGAGCTCAAGCCATGGAGCAAGGCATCTCATGTCTATAGCCATTGTTTTGGGAGTTTTGGTGTTATTTTGTTGTTATCCCTTCCAGCATCGGGTTCTTGGTTGTGGTGATTTGTGCTTGTAACTGTTAGTGTTGTTTAAATCACAGGACTTAGGTAATTGAGATTTCTATGTTTGGAGATGTTAATGTCATTCACACATGCCTGTTCGAATGAAATCTCATTTCATATCTAAACTAACAATTGTCTTAGAGCTCTAAAGAAAAGAATTATGTGTTGTTGAATTTTAGCAAAGGGTTGGTTTTGCATTGTTTTCATCACGGGTACGTAAATAAATAAATCACCGTTTTTTGTTAAAGCTAAAATTTATTTTGGTTTTTTTGTGTGATTTCAGTTTTCGCATTTTTTGCGTGACCGACTTCCTTTTTCGCCAACATGTAACTTGAATTGTTTAAATTTCCACAAAATACATATTTGAAAATTGTTGTTTGAAAAAAAAAACGTTTTTTATCATTCTCTTATTTTATAGGAAAATGTAACTGTTTTGACAGGAAATTTTCAGAATGAACATAACAAGTTTTCAAGCGGGGATTTATTTTTATGAAAAAAATTCAACTTTTGGTCACATGAATAGCGTAAGGAAGATGCTTGGATGCTTTTTGTGCACGTTTTAATGGTGAAATAGGACTGACGATGTGATAAAAACATTAATGGTAATAAGGAAAGGGTTGTCTTATCCTTGGAAACGTTGTTTCCATACCTTGTCAATGATGTGCATGAGCCATTGAATAACTCGTCTTACGTTTTAGAGCTTGTTTTAAGCCTCCTTTAAAGTCTACAATGGAAATTTTTGGAGTATTTTGGGAAACGGAGGTGAAAATTTCACTTTAGGGCGGGAAATAAAATATTTGTAAGTGGAGGAAATGTTAAAATTCTTCACTTTGATTTCATTTTTCCGGTTTAGGAGAAATTAAATAGGAAACGATTAGATTGCGTGATGTTTTACATGATAGGGTCTAGATGAAAATTTGGTTCCTTCACACTTTCATTCGTAATAGTGTGAAGGTAATGGATGAAAAAGTGTTTTCAAAATTTACATTCATATTGAACTGCCAATAAATTTAGGATGTTTTGCATCATGTTTTAAAAATCTTAATGCATATATATAGAAGGCCCGGTTTAGAATCATCTTACATGTATATTTTATGGTTGAAATGCATCAAATACACCATGCACCTATACATTTGGTTGCAAAGTGGATGTACACAATTTTTTTGTGTAGGATAAGATATCTAGCAGTCAGAATTTCAAGACAAAATTCCATTAAGGGGGAAGAATGTAACAACCAAAAATTTTGACAATAAATAGTTATTTAATTAAAAGCACAAAAATAGGAATTTCTGTAAACGATGGAATTTGACCATGAAACTTTAACCGTTGAGTTCATCTTGGAACTCTGGTCAACTTTCATGCTTGGAGTTACTCTAATGGAGTTCATATAAAAAAAGTTATGGACGAAATATGAAAAAACAGACAGAAATGAATAAACAGAATAATTAATGTATATAATACCTTTTATAACCAGCCCTCATTGGGCAAATTGGCTGTAGGGCAGTGGACACCCTCCTAGGGAGCAGTCGACTGCTTTGGGCCTGTAGTGCCCAATGACGGTTATATTTTAAGGGGAAATTTGATTATATATTATAAAACAAATGGACGTATGATAATTAAAATATATCTAATGGTCCAAGACAATTAATACTCCTATAAATAGAGAGGTAAGACCTTTGTAACACCCTGTAATTTTAAAAATACTAAAAGGGAATAAATTAAATAATAATTAATTTAATATTCATAATTAAGGGAAACGAACTACGCCGTTGCATCCGTCTTGAAATTCTGCCAAGATAGACATTTGGTTTGCATAAAACCGACACCATATGTAGAAGTTATGAAGGTTTGAAGTTTATATACGCGTAAGAGAATTATATATATATATATATAATTAATTTAGAATATCAGAAATCATTCAAAAGTCAAAATTCTAGAGGTGGCAAATTTCCTGCCTAAGGGGAATCGACCCCATAAAGGGGGTGTCGACCCGGGGTCGAAGCCTCAAGGAGGGGTCGAACCATGGGTCGTCCCCCTAAGGGGTGGGTCAACCCCTAAGGGCTGAGGTGGCAAGACGAATTCAGGGGCTTGCAGCTATAAATATAGGCTCATTTCTCTTATTTTCTTCACTGAAAATCAATGGAGGCCTAAATACTGTCGGTACCTGGACTGAATCAAATCCTTTTCTTCTTCTGCAAATCAAGTTCAGAGATTCAAGTGTAGATCTGTTATTCTTCTACCTTTCTAGATCCAAATGTTGTGAGTTTCAGGTTTCTTTTAGATTTAAATAAATAAAAAGTAGGACTGTAATTTGGATCTATGCATGTTAATCCTTGAATCACTTCAGATCTGTAATAACTTGTGAATCTGTGATATTTTAGCATACTATGACTTGGATCTCAACCTTTATCATGTTAGATCTACTTTTGATTATAGACCTAATTTACTATTTAGATCATCTTGTGCGGTTAATTTGGATCTGTCATTAGTATGACATCTAAATCCTTGTTTAGATATAATCATGCCTGTTATGACATCCCTACTATGTTAGAGCTAGTTTATTATCTCAAGTTCACCAGATTTATTCTTATATGTCCATCTTAACATTATGTCATTAAATGTTTATATAAATTTTGCTAGAATAATCATCTTTGTCATCTTCCCTTCACCCTTTCCCTTTTATTTTATATAGCCAGGCTACTTTCGAGCCTAGACATGTCGCTAAAACGAGCAAATGTGTTAAACGGGGAACGAGGGGTAATATAATGAAATTGGCATAAATTGGTAATTGGAACTTTAGGCATGACCTGAATGAAATATGTGAATATTAATTTGGATAAAGTTTATGAACATGAAATTGGGCATATAATTCATAGTGGGGAAAAAGGGGCATTAACACCTATAAAGACATAGGTAAAATTGGCAAATAATGGAAATGCCTAGAATTACAATAACCTGAAATTGTTAACTGCGCTTAGGCACGAGGTTAAATTGCACTTGTGGTGGAAGTCTGTCCGGAACTGACCGACATATCCCACGACCACATGTGGTGAATCTATTGTGGGAGGCCTAAGTGCACAAATACGAAACGTGCTAAGACACGAGGTGGGTCGATTTGTGGAATAAGCCTGCCCGGACCCGCCCGGCATGTCAAGTATCCACAAATTGTAAGCTTAATGTGGGTGGTCTAGCATGTTGTAACAATAAATGAAAATATGGTAATAAACTTGAATACTTAACCTAGTGGAATCCATAAGGATTTATGAACATGAACTTGAGTAGGGGTTAAGTAAATCTGTTTGAATAGTGGTGGGTAAAGCAAATCTGGGGTGGTGGGTAATATTTATATATATAGGCTCACAAAGCTTAAACGGCTAGGGTTATGTAATTAAAGACACCTTTTTAGGTAAGCATAACCTTTGGAAATAGTAAGGTTATGTAATTAGAGACACTAAAAGGTATACATAACCTGAGGAAATCCTAGTGGGGATACAAGACAAAGGAGAGTGTGTATCATCTTGTGTGGGGGACTCATTTCAGTCAGTAATGCATATAACGGTATCAAATGTGCACTCCGTCCTAGGTCGGAATAGGGAGACGCTTATTGGACTGATTATAAGAGATCCAAACGTGGAGGAAGGTATGGGCGGCGCAAACTAACCGGGGACATGTGCGTGCATGGGCCGGGTAGATGGGGATAAGACGACTATGACACCAGTAGATATGGTTGTGCACATCAACGAACGGTTGCCACTTTAGGAAAGTGATACCTCCTACTGTGGGGCCGACGCAGGGTATCTACGAAGTAGGGAGCCGATCGATTAGGGTAGTCGTTTGGATACATCGAGATGTATGCCTAAGTCTACCATCTTATAGTTTTTGGGATCATCTCATTCGGGTGATACTAGTATTAGTGCAGAGAATCATAGAATCTTTAGTGAAGCATATACGCTCTATCATGTTTACCTTATCATACCTGCCTTATATGTTGTCATCTCTCTCTCTTATCCACTTTATATGCATGTCGTGATAATTTTATGTATTTAATTTCTTAAAGAAACTGGACTCACTGGACTTTACATATGACCCTTTTTGTTTCCTCTTCTTTCTTTCGTCCCCTCCCTCAGGTTCTCAGGGTGGGAATGCTCAGCCTTGGCCATGATTCTGCTTTCATTTTGCTGGAGCTGCTTAGATGTATGGCTCAAGCTCATATCCTTATTACTATTGCTATATTTTATTTGGGGAATTTTGCTTCTTTTATGTACTATGATGTTTTAAAATATTAGATAGTAGTTTTTATGATGTAATGGTTTTTGTGTATTTTAGACATATGATGTTTTGAACCATGGTGCTTTATGATTAATAAAATTAGCTTTTATTCCGCTGCATTTTTATATCTGTCTTGTAATGTTCTATTTTGTTTATCTAATGAGTGACATTGACAGACGTGGGGTGTCACACTTGGTATCAGAGCTAAAGGTTACCAGATTAGATAAAAGGTTTTGAAAACTATTTTCAAAATGGTTTTAAAAGAATGCATTTTTCAAAAATAAAAGTCTGTTTTGAAAAACAAATTCTCAAAGCCATATGTAATGTATTTCGATCCTTTGTCTAAATCTCTTTCCTTTTCGTTTCAACATGTCTGGGAAACCTAATATTCCAAAGGGCGTTACGATACCAGGATGGTTCCATAGGTATCTAGAGGCCACAGCGCCTGTCGGAGGTCAAGCTGACGTTCCTCCCCGAGCTGCACCCGTCGTTCCTCTTCTTCCTCCAAGAACAGATAATTTCACTAAGATCTACAATGTGCCGTGGGAGGGAAGCCATTCCATGGAATCTAAACATTCGTAGATGCAAGGAATTGGCTCAAGGAGACCGAGGACTTGTTTGTAATCTTCAAAGTGGAAAATCGAAGGAAGATTCAGTTACCTGCCTAGTTAATGAAAGATGAAGCTTTGTTCTAATGGGAAGTAACCCAAGTTGGACGTCTGGTGGAGACATGGGATGATTTTAGGCAGAGGTTTGAAATGAAGTTTCTTTCTTAAGCTGAGAAAAGCATGCAAATGGAGAGGTTCTTGGCGCTCAAACAAGGAACCATGACTATTAAGGAATATGTGAACAAATTCAACCAGCTAGCAAGGTTTGGATTGGAATTAGTAGATACTCTGCATAGGAAAGCTTTACAGTTTTCTAGAGGGATGAATGAACCCCTTCGTGGGTTAGCTTTGTCCCATATCCCAATGGGAGCGACTTTTGAAAGGCTAGTTGATATGGCCTTGATGCATGAGGAAGACAAAGGAGAAAAGAAGGAAGTTAAGGCTTAGGAAACAGCGCAAAACAAGAAGGCATGGCCCAAGAAAGGACAACAACAACAACAACAGAAGAAGAAGAAGAAGAAGAAGAAGAAAGGTGGAAAGAATGACAAGGCTAAGGATAAGAGGAAATGTCACAGTTGTGGACGAGAGGGTCACTTGGTCAAGGACAACAAAAGAAGGAAGAATTCTTGCTTCAATTCTGGAGAGGTCGGACACTTTGCTAGGGAGCCCGAAGAAACTGGGACCACAGGGACAAGGTCAAAGGGCAGGAGCTTTTGGGATAGGTGCATGCACCAGCGACCAGTGCTCCAGATAGAGGTAGGAAAATCTCCGTGGAAGGTTTGATTTCTCTTTCCAATCACCCTCTTAGAACTCTTTCTAATTCTGGCACTTCACATTCATTTATATCTAATTCTGTGGTTAAATCTCCGCACTTAAATACTAATATGATAGTGGATCCCGTTGTTGTTTCAAACCCCATTGGTGGCTCGGCTCATTTGTCTATGATTTGTCAGCGTTTGAGAATATATATCTTAGGCATCGAATTTGAATGCGATGCGTATATGCTAGGTTTTATGGACTATGGTTTGATTCTAGGGATGGATTGGCTAACCATGTATGGTTCTATTCTGGATTGTGAGAGGAGGGTCGTTAGACTGTTAACTTGCTATGGGAGGACCTTCGAGATTTCTTGTAACACTCTGTAATTCTGATAATATTAATATTCACAAATTAAAGAATAACTAATCTCAGACATGAGAATTTTGGGAAACGGGTTGCGCCATTGTGTTCGTCTCGGAATTCTGGTTGAAATAGAGTCCGAGTTTGCGGGAAACGAGTACCGGATGAAAGAGTTATGGATGAACGAAGTTTGGTGGCAAAGAAAGAAAAAAAATGCACTGGCGCTCTTGGGAAGTGCGCCAGTACATATTTACACTGGCGCACCTGCCAAGTGCGCCCAGGCTGAGGCTGGAGCCTGCACAGCTTTCTTGTTCAGGCTGACCCGTGTTGTTGAGTCCATTCTAACTCCTTGCTGAGTCATTAGGGCTGACTCATCACCCTATCATAGTTGAATGGTTTTGATTAACCCTAAGAACATCCAACGGCTTAAATTAATTTATAACTCTATAAAAAGACCCCTATACACAAACCCTAAATCAGAAAATAAACAAAGACCATGGCCGTCATGCTGTTATTTTGAGACGCAGTGCAGCCGCCATTAGATTAAAGATAAAGAACAGCAACCAAATCAAAACTACCCAACCCTAACAGCGATTCTTCATCAAAAGAGCGCTAATTCGACTCTCTTTCTTCTCTAATTGTGAGTATGATAGTCTTAACAAGATTATTATCATTTAAATTAGGTTAAGTCATGAATGGATTATGAGTAGATGATGTGAATTGTCATATATGTTGTTGTAAACCTTATACTATCATGTATGTTACAAATCCTATGTTATGTGGTGATGATATCCTATATGTTGTAAATCATGCTATGATGATGATATGTATGTTGAAAGTTTCTATGCTAAGTTATGATGAATCATGTTACTATCTATGCTAGTTAGTTCATGTTAATTAAATCATCATGTTTGGGCTATGTTGATCTATATGACAAGTCACATATGCAAGTTAGATTGATTAGAAAAGTTATGAACATATGCCATGACATCTATTATGACATCTAGAATTATGCTATGACATATGTGATATTCTATGCTAGTTCACACCATCATTATGTTGCCTAAAAACCCCATATGCAAGTTTATGTATAGATTTGGGCTATGAGCATATCATGTAAATTATGACATTTAACAAGTTGACACCTTTTGATCCTTAACATGTGTAGTTTATGCAAGTTTCACCCCTATTATGATTAGATATATTTTAATTGCTATATGTTGTGATGATTTATTTCTGTGCTATGAGTTAGACTATTCGAGTCTAACATATATTCTGCGTTGAATAAGCGAACGTATAAACGTGGGGTAGGGGTAATATTAAGGATTTAATAATAAGAAGTTGGGGTGCAATTGATATGATTTTGCATGCCATGAGTGGATGACCATAATTGAGTCAATTATGGACATCATTAAAAGTTGACTTAATTAATAATTTGAATAGGGAATTATTAAAACTGGGGTAAAAGATTATAAGTGATAATCAATGCTTAAGACACGAGGTTGGACTAGTTTGTGACGTAAACCTGCCCGGAACCGCCCGGCAAATCCAGTGGTCACAAATGTCAGCCCAATGTGAGAGGTCCTAGGCCTAAACTAAAGCATAATAGTTGTAAAGACACGAGGTTAGACTCTTTTACGGTGTAAGACTGCCCGGACCCGCCCGGCAAATCCAGCTGCCATAAATGCCAGTCTAATGTGAGAGGTCTTTATGAGGTTATGGCCTGAATGAATTAAGAAATACTTAACCAGATAAACATGTAAGGTGGGACATGCGGGTTAAGTAGGTGCCTTGGGTGGCATGAGGAATCTAGTGGGTGCCCTTAGTGGCATGTGAAATACGATTAGTAAGACTTAACCAAACACACATGTAAATGAACATGACTAAGAGGGTTAAGTGGGATATATTAGTGGTGACAAGCTTAGGTGGGTAGCTTGTGGGGGCCCATTTCAACCAGTATCCCAAACGTATCTTTGTGGGCTCGACCCAAGTCGAGGACGGGACACGCATACTGGGTTTGACTATAAGAGGCCAAAACGGGGAGCGGTGGCAACGCAAGTCAAACGGGTTTCATATGCGTGTGTGGACCCGGGCTGGTAGGTAAGACGTTGTTGCATCATGTAGGTATAAGCCGTGCATTCTCAAGTTGTATCGGGTTGCCACTTTAGGGGAGTGATACACCCCACTGTGCGGCCAGCACGGGTATCTACGAGTAGGGAGCCGATCGAAAGTGGGTAGTGCGATACACCTAGTGGAGATAGGGGCAGACGGCACCTATGTAGTCAACTAGGGGTACGTGAGGCTATTTATATGTTTCTGTGTGAAGCAAGTGGGATCAACCTTTAGGGTGACTGGTGCGGTGCAGCGTAGTAATGTGCGGTGCAGTGTAGTAATTATTGGTTAGTAATTAGGTGTGCCTTTACCGTTATCTTCAACGTTATCTTTAACGTTATCTTAAACGTTGTCTTTATCTGCTCATTCCATACCTAATAGTTCATAGACATTTACTTGTCTTCCAGCTTATGCCTTAGTCTAGTTATTTCGATAATAGTAATGTTAGAATTTTCATACTCGCCAGACTTTATGTCTGACCCCCTCCATTTATATCCTTTTTACCCCTCCAGATCCTCAGGTTGGACCCAGCTCTAGTGGAGTTTGATTGGATTGCTTTATCTCTCTGGGAAAGGTTGGACCATTGAAGTAAAGTCCAGCTTGTTATCTTCTTTAATGGCTATTGGTGTAATGGTATTATGTATTTTGTTTTATCAAGATGGATATTGTACTTGACTCTGATTTATGGTTTTTATGATGTAAACAAACATGTTTAACTTCCGCTGCAATAAAATGAAGTTTTAATTTTCAAGTTCTACTTATTATCAGTCTTGTTGTAATTTTTCTGTTCTATATTCACTTAAAACCTCCATGGAAGTTAATGCATTCCCTTAGTGAGTGACATTATTGTACGTGGGGTGTTACACGTGGTATCAGAGCTTAAGCTTACCAGAACAGATAATTTTTTTAGAAAAACTATTTTTCTAAAGTACTTTTGGAAGAAGTGCTTTCAAAAACATGTTTTAATGAGTAATTTAAAGAGGAAAGTTTTTAAGAAAAACATAATCCCCAATAGCCATATCTTTATCTTTCGAATTCTCCATTTTGAATCTTTCCTTTTTCGTTTCAGCATGGCTGAAGATCTTAACCTACCTGACGGTGTAACGATACCAGGATGGTATAGGAGGCTGTTAGAGGCTAGGGCCGCCGCATGTCCGGCTAATGTTCCTCCACCACCAGTTGCACCCGTTCCTCCTCCTCCTCGCGTAGATACTTTTGCAAAGACGCACAAGGAATTTAAGACTATGGGTGGAAAACCCTTTCAAGGGTCAGAAACGTTCGTGGAAGCTAGGGATTGGCTTAGGGAAGTGGAAGAATTGCTAGAAATCTTTGAAGTGGAAGAAGGAAGGAGAGTTAAATTAGCAGCTTGGTTAATGAAGGGAGAGGCCTTGTTCTGGTGGGATGTCACTAATGGGGAGCGTCCTGTTGATTCTTGGGTGGATTGTAGGCGTAGGTTTGAGGCGAAGTTTCTCTCAAGGGCAGAAGAGAATCTATATATGGAAAAGTTCTTGACATTAAAGCAAGGAAGCTCATCATTGAAAGAGTATGTCAACAAATTTAATCAGTTAGCAAGGTTTGGCTTGGACTTAGTGAACACGCCGGAGAAGAAGGCGTTGAGGTTTGTTAATGGATTGAATGAACCATTGCAAGGGTTGGATATGACCCACATCCCTATGGGGGCCACCTTTGAGAAGCTTATAGACATGGTACTCATGCACGTGGAGAAAAGCGCTAAAGTTGATAAGGAACCCAAGAAGAAAGGGGATCAGAAGAAACCACAACAGCAAAACAATGTAACAACCCGAAAATCTGGGCCAGTTTAAAATTTTTATTTTGGCAATTTTATCGAATTTTGATTATTTAAAATGGATTATTTTAAATAAAATCAACGAGAAATTTATTTTGAATATAATTCGAACGTATATATTATACGCGTCGTCGTTAGAATATAAATATTTATATATAATTAT
This sequence comes from Allium sativum, assembly GCA_030737875.1. Lineage (NCBI taxonomy): Eukaryota > Viridiplantae > Streptophyta > Magnoliopsida > Asparagales > Amaryllidaceae > Allium > Allium sativum. The sequence goes on from CM060912.1 coordinate 296,532,629, forward strand.
AAAAGGAATAGAAAATGGCGCGGTAGTTCGATAATTCGATTTCAAACTTCAATTGAATGTACCGGGTGCAAAACAATCCGGATTTTATTGAAACCAAAAACATTAGGATCTAATTGATGATATCTTTCTAACGGATGTAAGAAACTGAGATTTCACTTTAAAAATTGAGAGATATGTCCAGTTGAAAATTCTGAATAGTCGCTATGGAATTCAGGCCCTTAAAAATGGACATTTTGCAAACGACCTCGGATTTCGACGAAACCAGTTTTGTTGGGTCCGGGATGTAAAGTTATTGCTAGATTCCAAATTTCATAATTTTTCGAATCAATATGTGAGCGTGGCAAAGGAAAACGCGTTTGACCAGTTTCAGTTGATTTTAATCGACTGGAAATTGGCCATTTTTCAAACGGTCTCAGAATTCGACGAAACTAGTTTTGTTAGGACCGTATCGTCAATACGAAGCTAGAAAATATTTTTCTGGAATTTTTCTAGTTAGTATGTGACCCCGGTAATTTGAAATGTACGTTTAAAATTCAATATAGAGATTTAAATGTAGATTCAACGGAAACTGATTGTAACTATCGAATCAGCTTGCGATACATACTCCATTGGGTTCGGAATGGGGGTGAAACGCTATGGGCGTCAGGCGTTGGGCCTCGTTTCGTGGTCCTGGGTAAAAGTCAACTTTAAATAAAAAAAATAATAATAATAATAATAAATAATATTTTTAAATTCCCTCCCCTTTATCTTTCTTCTGGCCCCCCCCCCCCGATTTCACTTTACAGGAAAGAAAAAAAAAGAAAAAAAAAAAAGAGCAGATCGAAATCGCGATCGCCCCCCCCCCCCCCCCGTAGCCATCGTCGCCGCCGCCTCCATCTCCACCTACGTGCGCCTCTCCCCTCAGCCCTCCCCTCTCCTCCGCGACCCCTCCTTGGCCCCAACGACCTCGTCGAACCCCGCCTAGCGCGAACGCCGACAACCCCCGATCCCCCTCCGCCCACGCACCCACCGCCTTGGCCTACGCCGCTCCCCTCCGCTGCCCTGAGCTCCGCCATCGACCGATTAGCCTGCCCCCCCCCCCTACAAGAAAACCCACCGCGATGACGCCTCCCACAACCGCCACGCCTTCCCTTTTCTCCTCCGATCCCTGTGCCGTCATCGACCCCCACCTCGATCCCCTCTTCTCCTTTTGCTACCCCCCCCTCGAGTTCAACCAGCGACAACTCCGACCCCCCCCTGCGCTGACGTCAGCAACCGCCACCCCGAGCCCCCTGTAAGTTTTTTTAATTTTATTTATTTTATATTTATTATATAAACTGAATTATATTTATTATATAAACTAGATTTTATAAAACTGATTTGTAATTGATTTTAAAAACTGAATTTTTTTTATTTTTAAAACTGTTTTTTTTTATTATTACTTTAAAGCTAATTTTTATTTTTATTTTATGTAGTAAAGTGATAAAAATATAATCTTTATATTTTTAAAGTGTTAAAAATATGATTTTTATATTGATAAAGTATTAAAAATATAATCTTTATAGGATAGAGGATAAAGATATCATCTTTGTGTATGTAACGAAATAAAAATCTGATTTTTATTTTATATACGTTGAGATAAAGTGTTTATTTTTATAAAGGCGAAAACTTTATTTTTATAAAGGCGAAAACTTTATTTTTATAAAGGCGAAAACTTTATTTTTGAAAAGGCTAAATCTTTATTTTAGAAAAGGCGAAATCTTTATATGGAAAATAGCGTGATAAAAATATAATTTTTATCTTTGAGCAACGAAGTAAAAATATAATTTTTATCAATGAACTTCGAACTAAAAATTTGATTTTTATATATTGAATAGCATACTAAAAATATGATTTTTATATAATAGAGGATATATAAAAATGTGATTTTTATATATATAGTGACTACGGGCAACGAAGATGACGAAGATGCGATGACGTTGAAGATTTCTATCAATGAAGTGCCGTGGAGCTAGGATAGCTATAGGTGAGAATTTCTCACCTTTCTATTTCTTTTCTAGTTATATATTTATACTAGGATGCAGACGGTGCTTAGTAGCACCCGACACCCGTCCACAGACCATGGACTTGTTTGTTTGGCTGTTTGGTTATTGATTGCGATATTGGTTTGAATGTGATTTGTGGTGTGAAAAATCGAATCGATAAATTGGTTAGGATTAGACGTGCGCCGTTATAAGGCGAAGGAGTAAGGCTAGGTTAGACGCTTACTCCAAACTGTGGTTTACATAACGAATTGATTTGATTGATGTGTGAATGGCGTGGGCCTTCACTAGACCGGGGATAAGGCTAGGCCTTGTCCCGTTTCTAGTATCGTGCCGTTATGCCGCCGAAATTTTCTAAAATATGTTAGAAAAATAAAAATGTCATTTATTGAATAAATGAACTGAAAAGAAAATTCATGTGTTGGAATAAATATTTTATCGTTAAAAATATAGTTTTTAACGTGAATGTGAATAAAATAAAATATTCATTTACAAACCAGACGGTTTGTTTATGTACACTGATTTGACTGATATGGATTGGGACGATAAATTTTACACATCGCCCAACTGCACGAATAAAATCTGTGTTTGATTGTTTGAAACCCCACACGGGTGTTGGGATGAAATTTGAAGTTCACTCATCCTGATTGATTAAATATGTCGATCGATTGATTGACAGGCTGTTATAAGCGTTAGATATCTATATTTGATGCTTATACAGTGTAGTGCACTTTGGTTGATGGTTGATTATTTTCAGTGTTATTATATACATGTGTTGTATGAAAATCCATATAATTAACTTTATATGGTGATTGATTGGGCCTCATTCGAATTTGAAAAATAAAGAATATTATAAAATAAAAGTTCATGTGTTGACAGTACTCATTCATTGAGATTGGTCATGTGTTGAACGAAATATTTTGATAATAACAACTATTTTGAAAAAGAAATATTTGAAATAGAATATTTGAAAATAGAAATTTATGAAGCCGTGTTGATTAGATTGACGCCATTTTGACGTGAACGATATTTATATCGATTTTATTCATCTTAAAAATGAATATTGAAAAGTGATTTCGAAATCGAATATTTTGAATTGAATTGAAAACGATTTCGAAATGAATTGATTTGAAAACGATTTCGAAATGAATTGAATTGAAAACGATTTCGAAATGAATTGAAAACGATTTCGAAATGAATTGAATTGAAAATGATTTCGAAATGAAATGAATTGAAAACGAATTCAAATTGAATTGAAAACGATTTCGAAATGAATTGAAAACGATTTCGAAACAAATTGAATTGAAAACGATTTCGAAATGAAATGAATTGAAAACGAATTCAAATTGAATTGAAAACGATTTCGAAATGAATTGAAAACGATTTCGAAACAAATTGAATTGAAAACGATTTCGAAATGAAATGAATTGAAAACGAATTCAAATTGAATTGAAAACGATTTCGAAATGAATTGAAAACGATTTCGAAATGAATTGAATTGAAAACGATTTGAAATGAATTCAAATTGAATTGAAATTTGAATTGAATAGAAATGAATTTTGAAACGAATTTATAAAGAAGAATTCAATTTTGATTTGAATTGAAAAGGAAGTTGAAATTGCTTTTGAAACGAATTTAAAACTATTTATATAATTCGTTTTAAATAGAAATCGACGAAGTATATATTATATATATTATATATATAATATAATGGCCTGAATAGAACGCGCCGCGCCGCGGCAGTTCGTGAATTTCGACCATTTATTTCAAACGGACATTGCGGGAGATCCGACCGTCGGATTCTCCTAAAACAGGAACCGTTGGGTTCGTATCGAAAAGAGCTTTCTAATGAATGTTAGAAATTTGAAATCTAACGGTTGGATTTGGAATTATGTCCAAATCAAATTCGAAAAAGGTCGCTGTAAGTGCAGTTCGATGGCCGTTGATGGAAATCGACTGTACGGGCCTTGATAAAATTATTAAAAATAGTAATAATTTGTGTAAAATCATAAGAAATGATTTGTGAAGATTTGGGATGAAAAACTCCATATTTGAAAAGATAAAAATAGATTTTTATCGAAATGAACTAGTTTTGAACTAGAATTATAATTCTATTTATTTTTAAATAAATAAATTGAATTTGAAAAGGGTTTTAGAAATAACCAGAATCTCCAATGATTTCATTGGAGTGGATTTGAATCGAAATTGTCTTCGGAATATTTCGAAGTTGGAATTCGTGATTATACAGATGTTGTTATGAAAATTTGAAAGATATATATTTATATCGTTATTTCCAATACGACATTTGTTAATCGTAGAATTTGATATTGAATATAAGCCGGGATATTTTCTATTCAGAGCCTTGTATTTAATATCAAATGTGATTAGGGTTTGTCGTGAATGGTGTCTTCACTAACACTGTTCTTGAACCCAGTTGAGAAAAGATTAAATCTTTTTATTTAGATTTAATGAAGTGTACCAATTAAATAACATTTAATTGGAATTGAATTGATATTGATTTTTGGGTTTATCGTGAACAGTATTTTAAATAACACTTGTTCTTTAACCCGATAATTAATGAACGTGATTAGGGTTTGTCGTGAATGGTGTCTTCACTAACACTGTTCTTGAACCCAGTTGAGAAAAGATTAAATCTTTTTATTTAGATTTAATGAAGTGTACCAATTAAATAACATTTAATTGGAATTGAATTGATATTGATTTTTGGGTTTATCGTGAACAGTATTTTAAATAACACTTGTTCTTTAACCCGATAATTAATGAACGTGATTTGGGTTTGTCGTGAATGGTGTCTTCATTAACACTGTTCTTGAACCCAGTTGAGAAATGATTAAATCTTTTTATTTAGATTTAATGAAGTGTACCAATTAAATGACATTTAATTGGAATTGAATCGATATTGATTTTTGGGTTTATCGTGGACAGTGTTTTAAATAACACTCGTTCTTTAACCCGACGATTAATGAATGTGATTTTGGGTTTATCGTGAACCGTGTTTTTAAATGACACTGATTCTTTAACCCAGTCAAAAGATTAAAACTAAGTGGAGTTTTAATGAATCTTTAATTAGATTGAAAAGATCGAGAATGGAGTATCACCAGTTTTGCTCCAGGCGATAGTTAAATCTTTAATTAGATTTGAACGTGAAATTTAGGAACTAACTGTCGGTTAGCCAAGCAGAATGGTTTTCTGGATATTGATCTGATGTTGGTTTCGGCCTTCGGGGTTAATATTTGGGGAATTATTCTCTTGATTAATTTACGGTTAGTGACTAATGAATTGGAATGAGGCGTATGTTGTGTTTGTGTAACACTTATTTAAAATATACGCGAGTTATTCGGAAAGACCGGGTTTATCCCATTCTGAATAACTGATACGACGATAAGTCGAAGATGAAGACGATGGTCGAAGACCGGAGGTCTTCACGTCGTTTGGGTGATAGCTGATGATCTTGATTGGGCTGTACACCCAAGAAGATGGAAACAGTTGGTGATCGTCCAGACGTACTTGGAGATCGATGGATATGCGGGGTACTAGGTGCCTCCGGTTTCGTTCAGACCCAGAACGGACTTGTAAATGGACTGTGTGTCTGACATCGGATTTCATTCTGTGTGACTGATATCGGTTGCATAGGATGGTTTGCCTGTGTGGCATGCTAAGATGCAAATGACCAAGGCTTCTGTTGAAAAGCAAAGTCTTGTGGTTGATGATCAAAGCACGGCCTTTGTGGCGTAGCTTTGTGTAACGTTTGTTTCGCGAGTTTCACACCCGGTATGAATCAAAAACGGGAGACGGACCTCAGGGAGGGCATGCGTTTCTTCCTAGTTAGAAGTGGCGTCAGTGGTTTTACACGCCCTGACGAGTTTGACTTATGTGGTTGTTGCTGTTGCGAGGCGCCTCGGATTGATCGGTCGTTCTCGAACCGATGGAGTCATTTAGTTGGCTCGTTTACGCCCCATAGGGCGGAGAAACGCATGTTCAGGCATTTTAATCCACTCCGTGTGGACCGGCCCTGACGATCCAAGGGTCACTCGAGCTCTGATCCTGAGACTCGGACTAGGCAGTCTCGAATCGGTTGAGGACTATCTTTTGCCTCGGTTCATAGATGGAAATCCAATTTCCAAATACGTGACTTTGCGGTTTTATTTGTAAACCTATATATGGCGACATGATATATGGTACCCATGCCGCCTATGATTGATACTTATGATTTGAAGTTGTTTTATGCACTATGCACTTATTATAGTATCAAATGATTTGTTTTAAACGTATCAAGCATTCTTTGGCTGTTATAAGGGAAAACCCTATCCCCCGGCTTGCGTTGCATTGTGTGATAGGACCTGGGTCTTATAACAGCTTCATCTTTCTTTATTTAGCATTGCGCTGTTTGTTTTATGCACTGGTATTCTTGGGAGGAAACCCGTTCCGTGTTATACGGCGTGGTCCCTTGATCTACCTAATGATTTCAAATAAAGATTAACTGTTTTAGTTCTCACACCAGTCACATGACTGACCTGGAGTTTATTGTTTTAACCTAAACTCTGGGTGCCCCTATTTTTGACACGGGCAGCTAGTAGTTTTGGTTTTGCAGATTTATATTCACAGGATCCTGGTTTACAGCTGGAACGATATCCGGAAAGCTTTGTATCCGTATATCTCTTCTAGTTGTGTATTGTATTATTTTCCGCTGCGATGTATTTAAATGTAATTTAAATCTCTGATATTTCTGTGTAATATTCATTTATACTCTGTATATTCTTGTAATCTGATGCATTGTTGTAATATACAATGAAATGTTCTTCTGTATGCGTTCTGTTGTGGTTTGTTCTCGAACTATCCGACGCTTTCCTTTACGGGGAAGTTGCGGGTCTTTACACGTGGTATCAGAGCTTTGGTTTACAAAGCTCAGAGAACAAGGCACATTAGAACCATACGAAAGAATTCATCAGATATTGGGCTAGTAAAATCCAATGGGAATGACTCGTTAGAGATGGGATCAGTAGTATCCTAGAACGAGTGTGAAGAGTATATTTTTCAAATGAAAACATTCTTTGTTTTGAAAATTTAAATCAACTATTCGTATTTGATTATTTATTTATATTGATTTGGACAATGCAGTATATAAAGATTTTGGGTATACGTCTGATCCACGTGTATTCGAAGTTTTAATATATTGGATAGATATAGCATCACACTCTAGTCGCCCGGAGATGATTCTACTGATGACTATATAGCATCAGTAGTGTGTGTTCGAGTTTCGAAGGTGTGATTTTCTATATATTTCCATTAGGCTGGTGTGAGAACCCAAAACTTATATATAGCTAGAATTCATCGTTGTGATTTGGCATCAAAAACATGATTTTTGTATATATATCAAATTATGAATTTGAAACGTTAAATTCACTAATTGATTGATGTTTGTGTTGTTTGTTAAATTGTTTGATAATTTTTAACCAATTAGCCTGATTGAATCATATATTGACTTATATTGAAAATTGGTCGCATTTGTTTGCATATACATATATATCATTGAACAGGTCATAGCAAGGAGGCTAAAGCCAGAGAATAAAATTTGTTTGCCCGACAAATAGGTACATGTTTACTACATAATTTCCTGTTTTGTTTGGGTGATGATGATTTTGTGAGCCTATTGGCTAGCCGCTTGGCTTTTTCTTTTTCTTTTTGAGATCTGAAGGACCGGGGAAGCTATTTGAAATTCCCCGATGCTCCCGGTGCAGGGGAGGTTATGGCGAAATTTTTCAAAAATTTAGGGTGTTAGCCAAATTTTTGAGATTTTAGAAAATTCTCAGAAACTAAAGAGTTGGAGAATAGAAGCCAGACCGAGCGTAGGGCTGAATAATCAAACCACTTTCGACTTTGTTCCTTTTCGGGGACGAAAAGTTTTAAGTGGGGGAGATTGTAACAACCCGAAAATCTGGGCCAGTTTAAAATTTTTATTTTGGCAATTTTATCGAATTTTGATTATTTAAAATGGATTATTTTAAATAAAATCAACGAGAAATTTATTTTGAATATAATTCGAACGTATATATTATACGCGTCGTCGTTAGAATATAAATATTTATATATAATTATAAAAGGAATAGAAAATGGCGCGGTAGTTCGATAATTCGATTTCAAACTTCAATTGAATGTACCGGGTGCAAAACAATCCGGATTTTATTGAAACCAAAAACATTAGGATCTAATTGATGATATCTTTCTAACGGATGTAAGAAACTGAGATTTCACTTTAAAAATTGAGAGATATGTCCAGTTGAAAATTCTGAATAGTCGCTATGGAATTCAGGCCCTTAAAAATGGACATTTTGCAAACGACCTCGGATTTCGACGAAACCAGTTTTGTTGGGTCCGGGATGTAAAGTTATTGCTAGATTCCAAATTTCATAATTTTTCGAATCAATATGTGAGCGTGGCAAAGGAAAACGCGTTTGACCAGTTTCAGTTGATTTTAATCGACTGGAAATTGGCCATTTTTCAAACGGTCTCAGAATTCGACGAAACTAGTTTTGTTAGGACCGTATCGTCAATACGAAGCTAGAAAATATTTTTCTGGAATTTTTCTAGTTAGTATGTGACCCCGGTAATTTGAAATGTACGTTTAAAATTCAATATAGAGATTTAAATGTAGATTCAACGGAAACTGATTGTAACTATCGAATCAGCTTGCGATACATACTCCATTGGGTTCGGAATGGGGGTGAAACGCTATGGGCGTCAGGCGTTGGGCCTCGTTTCGTGGTCCTGGGTAAAAGTCAACTTTAAATAAAAAAAAAAAAAAATAATAATAATAAATAATATTTTTAAATTCCCTCCCCTTTATCTTTCTTCTGGCCCCCCCCCCCGATTTCACTTTACAGGAAAGAAAAAAAAAGAAAAAAAAAAAGAGCAGATCGAAATCGCGATCGCCCCCCCCCCCCCCCCCCCGTAGCCATCGTCGTCGCCGCCTCCATCTCCACCTACGTGCGCCTCTCCCCTCAGCCCTCCCCTCTCCTCCGCGACCCCTCCTTGGCCCCAACGACCTCGTCGAACCCCGCCTAGCGCGAACGCCGACAACCCCCGATCCCCCTCCGCCCACGCACCCACCGCCTTGGCCTACGCCGCTCCCCTCCGCTGCCCTGAGCTCCGCCATCGACCGATTAGCCTGCCCCCCCCTACAAGAAAACCCACCGCGATGACGCCTCCCACAACCGCCACGCCTTCCCTTTTCTCCTCCGATCCCTGTGCCGTCATCGACCCCCACCTCGATCCCCTCTTCTCCTTTTGCTACCCCCCCCCCTCGAGTTCAACCAGCGACAACTCCGACCCCCCCTGCGCTGACGTCAGCAACCGCCACCCCGAGCCCCCTGTAAGTTTTTTTAATTTTATTTATTTTATATTTATTATATAAACTGAATTATATTTATTATATAAACTAGATTTTATAAAACTGATTTGTAATTGATTTTAAAAACTGAATTTTTTTTATTTTTAAAACTGTTTTTTTTTATTATTACTTTAAAGCTAATTTTTATTTTTATTTTATGTAGTAAAGTGATAAAAATATAATCTTTATATTTTTAAAGTGTTAAAAATATGATTTTTATATTGATAAAGTATTAAAAATATAATCTTTATAGGATAGAGGATAAAGATATCATCTTTGTGTATGTAACGAAATAAAAATCTGATTTTTATTTTATATACGTTGAGATAAAGTGTTTATTTTTATAAAGGCGAAAACTTTATTTTTATAAAGGCGAAAACTTTATTTTTATAAAGGCGAAAACTTTATTTTTATAAAGGCGAAAACTTTATTTTTGAAAAGGCTAAATCTTTATTTTAGAAAAGGCGAAATCTTTATATGGAAAATAGCGTGATAAAAATATAATTTTTATCTTTGAGCAACGAAGTAAAAATATAATTTTTATCAATGAACTTCGAACTAAAAATTTGATTTTTATATATTGAATAGCATACTAAAAATATGATTTTTATATAATAGAGGATATATAAAAATGTGATTTTTATATATATAGTGACTACGGGCAACGAAGATGACGAAGATGCGATGACGTTGAAGATTTCTATCAATGAAGTGCCGTGGAGCTAGGATAGCTATAGGTGAGAATTTCTCACCTTTCTATTTCTTTTCTAGTTATATATTTATACTAGGATGCAGACGGTGCTTAGTAGCACCCGACACCCGTCCACAGACCATGGACTTGTTTGTTTGGCTGTTTGGTTATTGATTGCGATATTGGTTTGAATGTGATTTGTGGTGTGAAAAATCGAATCGATAAATTGGTTAGGATTAGACGTGCGCCGTTATAAGGCGAAGGAGTAAGGCTAGGTTAGACGCTTACTCCAAACTGTGGTTTACATAACGAATTGATTTGATTGATGTGTGAATGGCGTGGGCCTTCACTAGACCGGGGATAAGGCTAGGCCTTGTCCCGTTTCTAGTATCGTGCCGTTATGCCGCCGAAATTTTCTAAAATATGTTAGAAAAATAAAAATGTCATTTATTGAATAAATGAACTGAAAAGAAAATTCATGTGTTGGAATAAATATTTTATCGTTAAAAATATAGTTTTTAACGTGAATGTGAATAAAATAAAATATTCATTTACAAACCAGACGGTTTGTTTATGTACACTGATTTGACTGATATGGATTGGGACGATAAATTTTACACATCGCCCAACTGCACGAATAAAATCTGTGTTTGATTGTTTGAAACCCCACACGGGTGTTGGGATGAAATTTGAAGTTCACTCATCCTGATTGATTAAATATGTCGATCGATTGATTGACAGGCTGTTATAAGCGTTAGATATCTATATTTGATGCTTATACAGTGTAGTGCACTTTGGTTGATGGTTGATTATTTTCAGTGTTATTATATACATGTGTTGTATGAAAATCCATATAATTAACTTTATATGGTGATTGATTGGGCCTCATTCGAATTTGAAAAATAAAGAATATTATAAAATAAAAGTTCATGTGTTGACAGTACTCATTCATTGAGATTGGTCATGTGTTGAACGAAATATTTTGATAATAACAACTATTTTGAAAAAGAAATATTTGAAATAGAATATTTGAAAATAGAAATTTATGAAGCCGTGTTGATTAGATTGACGCCATTTTGACGTGAACGATATTTATATCGATTTTATTCATCTTAAAAATGAATATTGAAAAGTGATTTCGAAATCGAATATTTTGAATTGAATTGAAAACGATTTCGAAATGAATTGAATTGAAAACGATTTCGAAATGAATTGAATTGAAAACGATTTCGAAATGAATTGAAAACGATTTCGAAATGAATTGAATTGAAAACGATTTCGAAATGAAATGAATTGAAAACGAATTCAAATTGAATTGAAAACGATTTCGAAATGAATTGAAAACGATTTCGAAACAAATTGAATTGAAAACGATTTCGAAATGAAATGAATTGAAAACGAATTCAAATTGAATTGAAAACGATTTCGAAATGAATTGAAAACGATTTCGAAACAAATTGAATTGAAAACGATTTCGAAATGAAATGAATTGAAAACGAATTCAAATTGAATTGAAAACGATTTCAAAATGAATTGAAAACGATTTCGAAATGAATTGAATTGAAAACGATTTGAAATGAATTCAAATTGAATTGAAATTTGAATTGAATAGAAATGAATTTTGAAACGAATTTATAAAGAAGAATTCAATTTTGATTTGAATTGAAAAGGAAGTTGAAATTGCTTTTGAAACGAATTTAAAACTATTTATATAATTCGTTTTAAATAGAAATCGACGAAGTATATATTATATATATTATATATATAATATAATGGCCTGAATAGAACGCGCCGCGCCGCGGCAGTTCGTGAATTTCGACCATTTATTTCAAACGGACATTGCGGGAGATCCGACCGTCGGATTCTCCTAAAACAGGAACCGTTGGGTTCGTATCGAAAAGAGCTTTCTAATGAATGTTAGAAATTTGAAATCTAACGGTTGGATTTGGAATTATGTCCAAATCAAATTCGAAAAAGGTCGCTGTAAGTGCAGTTCGATGGCCGTTGATGGAAATCGACTGTACGGGCCTTGATAAAATTATTAAAAATAGTAATAATTTGTGTAAAATCATAAGAAATGATTTGTGAAGATTTGGGATGAAAAACTCCATATTTGAAAAGATAAAAATAGATTTTTATCGAAATGAACTAGTTTTGAACTAGAATTATAATTCTATTTATTTTTAAATAAATAAATTGAATTTGAAAAGGGTTTTAGAAATAACCAGAATCTCCAATGATTTCATTGGAGTGGATTTGAATCGAAATTGTCTTCGGAATATTTCGAAGTTGGAATTCGTGATTATACAGATGTTGTTATGAAAATTTGAAAGATATATATTTATATCGTTATTTCCAATACGACATTTGTTAATCGTAGAATTTGATATTGAATATAAGCCGGGATATTTTATATTCAGAGCCTTGTATTTAATATCAAATGTGATTAGGGTTTGTCGTGAATGGTGTCTTCACTAACACTGTTCTTGAACCCAGTTGAGAAAAGATTAAATCTTTTTATTTAGATTTAATGAAGTGTACCAATTAAATAACATTTAATTGGAATTGAATTGATATTGATTTTTGGGTTTATCGTGAACAGTATTTTAAATAACACTTGTTCTTTAACCCGATAATTAATGAACGTGATTAGGGTTTGTCGTGAATGGTGTCTTCACTAACACTGTTCTTGAACCCAGTTGAGAAAAGATTAAATCTTTTTATTTAGATTTAATGAAGTGTACCAATTAAATAACATTTAATTGGAATTGAATTGATATTGATTTTTGGGTTTATCGTGAACAGTATTTTAAATAACACTTGTTCTTTAACCCGATAATTAATGAACGTGATTTGGGTTTGTCGTGAATGGTGTCTTCATTAACACTGTTCTTGAACCCAGTTGAGAAATGATTAAATCTTTTTATTTAGATTTAATGAAGTGTACCAATTAAATGACATTTAATTGGAATTGAATCGATATTGATTTTTGGGTTTATCGTGGACAGTGTTTTAAATAACACTCGTTCTTTAACCCGACGATTAATGAATGTGATTTTGGGTTTATCGTGAACCGTGTTTTTAAATGACACTGATTCTTTAACCCAGTCAAAAGATTAAAACTAAGTGGAGTTTTAATGAATCTTTAATTAGATTGAAAAGATCGAGAATGGAGTATCACCAGTTTTGCTCCAGGCGATAGTTAAATCTTTAATTAGATTTGAACGTGAAATTTAGGAACTAACTGTCGGTTAGCCAAGCAGAATGGTTTTCTGGATATTGATCTGATGTTGGTTTCGGCCTTCGGGGTTAATATTTGGGGAATTATTCTCTTGATTAATTTACGGTTAGTGACTAATGAATTGGAATGAGGCGTATGTTGTGTTTGTGTAACACTTATTTAAAATATACGCGAGTTATTCGGAAAGACCGGGTTTATCCCATTCTGAATAACTGATACGACGATAAGTCGAAGATGAAGACGATGGTCGAAGACCGGAGGTCTTCACGTCGTTTGGGTGATAGCTGATGATCTTGATTGGGCTGTACACCCAAGAAGATGGAAACAGTTGGTGATCGTCCAGACGTACTTGGAGATCGATGGATATGCGGGGTACTAGGTGCCTCCGGTTTCGTTCAGACCCAGAACGGACTTGTAAATGGACTGTGTGTCTGACATCGGATTTCATTCTGTGTGACTGATATCGGTTGCATAGGATGGTTTGCCTGTGTGGCATGCTAAGATGCAAATGACCAAGGCTTCTGTTGAAAAGCAAAGTCTTGTGGTTGATGATCAAAGCACGGCCTTTGTGGCGTAGCTTTGTGTAACGTTTGTTTCGCGAGTTTCACACCCGGTATGAATCAAAAACGGGAGACGGACCTCAGGGAGGGCATGCGTTTCTTCCTAGTTAGAAGTGGCGTCAGTGGTTTTACACGCCCTGACGAGTTTGACTTATGTGGTTGTTGCTGTTGCGAGGCGCCTCGGATTGATCGGTCGTTCTCGAACCGATGGAGTCATTTAGTTGGCTCGTTTATGCCCCATAGGGCGGAGAAACGCATGTTCAGGCATTTTAATCCACTCCGTGTGGACCGGCCCTGACGATCCAAGGGTCACTCGAGCTCTGATCCTGAGACTCGGACTAGGCAGTCTCGAATCCGTTGAGGACTATCTTTTGCCTCGGTTCATAGATGGAAATCCAATTTCCAAATACGTGACTTTGCGGTTTTATTTGTAAACCTATATATGGCGACATGATATATGGTACCCATGCCGCCTATGATTGATACTTATGATTTGAAGTTGTTTTATGCACTATGCACTTATTATAGTATCAAATGATTTGTTTTAAACGTATCAAGCATTCTTTGGCTGTTATAAGGGAAAACCCTATCCCCCGGCTTGCGTTGCATTGTGTGATAGGACCTGGGTCTTATAACAGCTTCATCTTTCTTTATTTAGCATTGCGCTGTTTGTTTTATGCACTGGTATTCTTGGGAGGAAACCCGTTCCGTGTTATACGGCGTGGTCCCTTGATCTACCTAATGATTTAAAATAAAGATTAACTGTTTTAGTTCTCACACCAGTCACATGACTGACCTGGAGTTTATTGTTTTAACCTAAACTCTGGGTGCCCCTATTTTTGACACGGGCAGCTAGTAGTTTTGGTTTTGCAGATTTATATTCACAGGATCCTGGTTTACAGCTGGAACGATATCCGGAAAGCTTTGTATCCGTATATCTCTTCTAGTTGTGTATTGTATTATTTTCCGCTGCGATGTATTTAAATGTAATTTAAATCTCTGATATTTCTGTGTAATATTCATTTATACTCTGTATATTCTTGTAATCTGATGCATTGTTGTAATATACAATGAAATGTTCTTCTGTATGCGTTCTGTTGTGGTTTGTTCTCGAACTATCCGACGCTTTCCTTTACGGGGAAGTTGCGGGTCTTTACAAACAAGAAGGGTGGTAAATATAATAACGGCAAGGGAAAGAAGAAATGCTTTAACTATGGGACACCAAGACATCTCAGCAAGGATTGCCGAAAGAAAAAGAAGACTGGCTGTTTCCACTGTGGCGAAGCGGGACATCTAGTGAAAGACTGCCCAAAGAAGGGGCAGAGGGCAGGAGCTACCTTGGGAGGAAAGGTGCAGGCTCTTATGGTACCAGGGCAGGCAAGGGGACAAGTTCAGGCTCTCGCGTTCCCACCGCTGCAAGAACGAGGTAGAACCATTTCCATTGAAAGCTTATTTTTTCTGTTTGATTATCCTGTCCGTACCTTATTCGATTCGGGCGCATCGCATTCGTTTATCTCTACATCATTAGTTGAATCACTGCACTTAAACACCAGTTTAGTAGAGGATCCCTTAGTTGTTTCGAATCCAATTGGGGGCTCAGCTAATTTTCCATGATGTGTTTGGATTTGAAAATTTCTATACTTAGCGTTGAGTTTAGATGTGATGCTTATGTGTTGGGCTTCACGGGCTATGGGCTAATTTTAGGAATGGATTGGTTATCCAGAAATGGGGTCATTCTTGATTGTGAAAGAAGAGTAGTTAGGCTCGTGACTCCCTTGGTAACGCTCTCGAAATCTTTTGTAGTCCCATAAATTCCGTTATGCTAAGTTATCTAGAATCGCTTGACGCGTCTGAGGAAAATCTACAATCTGTTAGAGTAGTCCGAGAATATTCGGATGTGTTTGAGGCGGTGAAGGGCTTGCCTCCGAAGCGGGATATAGATTTTCGAATATATCTTGTGGATAATGCGAAACCAGTATCTTTGCCAGTACGCCACATGGCTCCACGTGAAAGGAGGGAACTAGATAAGCAAGTGAAGGAGTTGCTTGAGAAGGGGTTCATAAGACAAAGTATATCGGAGTGGGGTGCTCCAGTAGTATTTGCCACGAAGGCGGATGGGTCCCTTAGACTTTGTGTGGACTATAGAGAACTTAATAAGCTTACTAAGAAGAACAGACACCCACTATCGAGGATTGACGATCTCTTCGATCAGTTAGTTGGCGCCTCAGTGTTTTCGCAGTTCGACTTAGCCACTGGTTTCCATCAGTTGAGAGTGGCTGAGGATAGCATTGACAAGACTGCCTTTAGGACTCCAGACGGTTTCTATGAATGGCTAGTGATGCCCTTCGGTTTGACAAACGCCCCCGTATACTTTGTTGATTTGATGAGTAAGGTGTTTAGGGAGTACCTTAACAAATTCATGGTAGTCTTTGTAGACGACATCCTGATCTTTTCTAAGGATGAAGAAGAGCATGCCCTACATATTAGGAAGTGTTGGAGACCCTACGAGCGCATAAGCTTAAAGCTAAATTTTCTAAGTGTCACTTCTGGAGGAAGGAAGTACGATTCTTGGGGCACGTGGTTTCCAAGGAAGGGATAGCAGTGGATCCCGCGAAGGTGGTGGCCATCCAAGATTGGAAGGTCCCTAAAAATGCTACCGAAGTAAGAAGTTTCTTGGGGTTGGCTGGCTATTATAGGAAGTTTATCAAAGACTTCGCAAAGATATCAGCTCCATTGACACGCTTGACGAAGAAGAACCTAGTTTTCATATGGGACACAGATTGTGATGATGCGTTCCAACGTTTGAAGAGAGCTTTGACCTCAGCCCCATTCTTAGTGCTGCCAGATGGGAGTAAACCATTTACTGTTTATACAGACACTTGCGGGATAGGACTAGGCGCAGTCTTAATGCAAAAGGGCAGGGTAATAGCCTATGGCGGAAGGCAATTGAGAGCACATGAGAAAAATTACCCTACGCATGACCTAGAGTTGGCCGCTATTGTTTTCGCGCTTAAGTCTTAGCGTCATTATCTTCTTGGCGAGAGATTCGAATTATTCACTGACCACAAATTTTTAAAATACTTGTTCTCTTAAAAGGACTTAAACTTAAGGCAGCAAAGATGGATGGAGTTCTTAGCGTCCTACGATTTCGAAATAGCATATATCCCTGGCAAGGGTAACTTGGTGGCGGATGCCTTAAGTAGGAAAAGGCTTTCCTTAAGTCCTTTGTTTGTTGAGCGGCGAAGCTTAGAGTTCATCTCTATGTTTGACTTTAGACCTTCCGTTGACTTTGTACCCGGTTTTTCTAGCATCCTTGGAGGTCAGACCTACACTTTTAGGATGGATTGGCGAGGCACAGCGAGACGACCCACAGTTGGTTGAGCTAGTAGAAAAGCTCAAAAGAGGGGAGTCATCAAGCCATCTCCGTAGGTATACCCTAGAAGATAAGGGTTGGTTACGTAGGGACGGTAGACTTTGTGTACCAAAAGACGGTGACCTAAGGAAGATCATTCTTGACGATGCACATCGTTCGAAGATGACCATTCTTCCCGGCGAGGACAAGATGTACAAAGACATGAAGCGAGTTTTATTTTGGGCCGGTATGAAGAGGGACGTAGCCGAGTATGTCGCTAGATGCTTGGTGTGCCAACAAGTAAAAGCAGAGCAAAAGAAACCCGGTGGGTTGCTTCACCCATTAGAGGTTCCACTATGGAAGTGGGAAAGTGTCTCGATGGATTTTGTGGATGGATTACCAAGATCAAGGAAGGGTAATACGAGGATTTGGGTTATAGTAGATAGACTTACTAAGAGCGCCCATTCATTCCCGTGAAGAGTAAGAGGACTGCTCCATGGTTAGCTTCTGTATACGTCTATGAGATAGTTCGTTTTCACGGTGTTCCTTCTAGCATAGTGAGCGACTGCGATCCTATTTTCACTAGCGAATTTTGGAGAAGCTTACAAGAGGCGGTAGGGACTCAGTTATGTTTGAGCACTGCATATCATCCTCAGACGGATGGCCAGACCGAGAGGGTGAATCGTATTCTATAGGATCTTTTGAGGCTATGTATCCTAGACTTTGGGGGTACATGGGAAGAGCATCTTCCATTGGTAGAGTTCGCGTATAATAATAGCTTTCAGTCCAGTATTGGCATGGCACCTTTCGAAGCTCTTTATGGACGACCTTGTCGTTCACCTACATGTTGGTGGGAATCTACGGATAAGATCTTACTTGGGCCCGATATGATTAGGGAGACTTCAGAGAAGATCGACTTGATTCGAAGGAGGATGAAAGCAGCGCAAGATAGGCAGAAATCTTATGCGGATAAGGGGAGGACAGATCTCGAGTTTGAGGTCGGGGACATGGTCTTTGTCAAAGTGTCTCCATTACGGAACGTTGTCCGCTTTGCGTCCGTTGGGAAATTAGCACCAAGGTTTGTAGGGTCGTTTCCTATTAAGGAGAAGATTAGACAGATGGCGTATAGAGTGGAGTTGCCTGAGAGACTTAGTGGTGTACACGACGTATTCCATGTGTCACATTTGAGGAAGTGCTTGCACGAGACCGCAGAAGTGGTAGAGCCGAGCTTGCTTAGAGAGGTGGAGATCGAGCGTGATGCGACGATTCGACGAGCTCCTACGCGCATTCTTGGGTCAAAAATCAAGAAGCTGAGAAATCGAGAGGTCAGACTAGTCAAAGTACAGTGGGGAGATGATGAGAGCAACGCTACTTGGGAGACATAAGAGATGATGCGTTCACGATACCCTTTCCTTTTCGAGGGTATGTCCTTTAATTTCTCCTTTATCGCTTATCTTGTACTTATCTTTAGAGTATCCTCTCGCTAGTATTCTTGACCTTTAGTTAGGATAATCCTATGGTTGAAACATGTGTTTGAGACATGTTATGTATGATGGATGCAAAGTGGATGCAAGTGTTTTCTAGTGGTTGCTCGTGGACGCATACACACACACTATTAGGCACTAGATCGTCTCAGTCACTTCATATTACATATTGCATATAAATGGCTGTATTTAGTAAAATGGATGTATGATAATTGTTTATCATATGGATGCTGCATTCAGATGATGATTGTGCATGCATATAGAAATAATATGTAGCATTAGGGAACTTTTGCATACATAATGGACGCATGGCACTATCATGATTTGCATTAAGGAGGTCAACTGAATCAGTGGACCGCCTGATTTTGCATTAGATATGGACATATACACACACTGTGCATTTAAACATGAAAGCATTAGAAGTCTATAAGGACAATGGATGCCTGTGTTTGACGGTTGAGTAGATGGATGATTGGATGTTAGGATATACATTCTTCTTAACTTGAAGATTTCGGGGACGAAATCCTTTAAGGAGGGGAGAATGTAACACCCCGTAATTCTGATAATATTAATATTCACAAATTAAAGAATAACTAATCTCAGACGTGAGAATTGTGGGAAACGGGTTGCGCCATTGTGTTCGTCTCGGAATTCTGGTTGAAATAGAGTCCGAGTTTGCGGGAAACGAGTACCGGATGAAAGAGTTATGGACGAACGAAATTTGGCGGAAAAGAAAGAAAAAAAATGCACTGGCGCACTTGGGAAGTGCGCCAGTACATATTTACACTGGCGCACCTGCCAAGTGCACCCAGGCCGAGGCTGGAGCCTGCACAACTTTCTGGTTCAGGCTGACCCGTGTTGTTGAGTCCATTCTGACTCCTTGTTGAGTCATTAGGGCTGACTCATCACCCTATCATAATTGAATGGTTTTGATTAACCCTAAGAACATCCGACGGCTTAAATTAATTTATAACTGTATAAAAAGACCCCTTTACACAAACCCTAAATCAGAAAATAAACAAAAACCATGGCCCTCATGCTGTTATTTTGAGACCTAGTGCAGCCGCCATCAAATTAAAGATAAAGAACAGCAACCAAATCAGAACTACCCAACCCTAACAGCGATTCTTCATCAAAAGAGCGCTAATTCGACTCTCTTTCTTCTCTAATTGTGAGTATGATAGTCTTAACAAGATTATTATCATTTTAATTAGGTTAAGTCATGAATGGATTATGAGTAGATGATGTGAATTGCCATATATGTTGTAAACCTTATACTATCATGTATGTTACAAATCCTATGCTATGTGGTGATGATATCCTATATGTTGTAAATCATGCTATGATGATGTTATGTATGTTGAAAGTTTCTATGCTAAGTTGTGATGAATCATACATGTTAAAAAGCCATGATGTTACTATCTATGCTAGTTAGTTCATGTTAATTAAATCATCATGTTTGGGCTATGTTGATCTATATGACAAGTCACATATGCAAGTTAGATTGATTAGAAAAGTTATGAACATATGCCATGACATCTATTATGACATCTAGAATTATGCTATGACATATGTGATATTCTATGCTAGTTCACACCATCATTATGCTGCCTAAAAACCCCATATGCAAGTTTATGTATAGATTTGGGCTATGATCATATCATGTAAATTGTGACATTTAACAAGTTGACAGCTTTTGATCCTTAACATGTGTAGTTTATGCAAGTTTCACCCCTATTATGATTAGATTTATTTTAATTGTCTATATGTTGTGATGATTTATTTCTGTGCTATGAGTTAGACTATTCGAGTCTAACGTATATTCTGCGTTGAATAAGCGAACGTATAAACGTGGGGTAGGGGTAATATTAAGGATTTAATAATAAGAACACTACACCATAATGGCCATTTGGCAACTCTTATTTTTTTCAACTGCCAATACTTATATGTGTTGTAGACTGGTGACACTAATATGTGTTGCTATAGTAAAAATGTGTCACCAAAAATGTGCCAACACTTAAATGTGTTGATATGCATGGTCAACTCTTATATTCCAAGGGCAAAAGGGCAAGTTCTCACACACATAACCCTAATCGGTACTCTACGCTTATTCCTCAATGCTTATCCTCCTTCGACCGCATCGCAAGAAAATTAAAAAAAATTGTACTTTGAAGAATTGATATCAGCGATCCCACGCGATCTCTCTCTCTAATCGAAGGATTTTCGATTTCTCAAATCAATATTAGTCTCTCAAATCCTCTCTCCACCCATTTCTCAATCGTCAACTTCGAATTGGGGCTTATAGGAATCACGATAATAGGTAAACAAATCGATTTCACTATTTTTGACATCATTCGCTTGTTACAGTTCACGATAATAGGTAAACAAGAGAGACGCATATAGATTTTACTATTTTTCTGAGTTTTCTTATTAATCGAATTCATTTTCTTGTTGCAGTTTGCACACAGAGACTGTGTACAGAGGTTGTGTGATGAAAAAGGGAGTTCAGTTTGTGAAATCTGTTTACAGGTAACCAAAAAGTTCGATTAAAAAAAAGACTTTTTTTATGTATATTACAACTCTAAACTATTATACTGATGTTGGTGTATTATCACATATCTAATCATGTTGGTGTTTTTGAGGTTTTACATTGTGACTATTTTGCAAACCACATTTTGAATTGGTATTTGTCATAAGTTGGATGTATTCCCTACTTGTATTCTGTTTAAACTAAGAACAATATGTTTGAATATATGTTGTATATTTGAATCTGTGCAGAAATATGAACATGAATACATAATTCCTCCCAAAGTAGCATTGGTTGATATTGCTGTGACCATAAGGTAAATGTTTATAACTATCTTTGTATTTGAATGTTATGTCTTTTCCATTTATTTGGATACAGTTAGTGTTAAATACTGTTTATTGTTCGACATGAGTTAAATACCAAAACTCCTATTACTTGTGAGATTATTATTTTCATGAAGAGATTTTGTCTAAAGGTCTTGAGAACTTGTATATTTTTCTTCCATTATTTAGAAGAGCCAAGAAAATATAATTAAAAAACAGTCATTGATAAGAAAATCTTATGAGAAGTAAGGAAATTAGTAGATTATATAACATTGAATTCCTAGAAATATTATAGTGCCGACATCGAAAATACCCTTTTGCCATTTGTTCATGGACTTAAACATCAACGAACACTTCCATCTTTAGATCGATAGAACTAACAATGCACAGAACTAATAGAAAATTAATGTTAAAAAATTCATATTCCATTTACAGCCATTGGTAACTAAAGTTTCTTAATATTGATGCAATTTTAGTAGATCAGTCATTGATTGCTGCAGTAGTATAAATCTGATTTAAATTTGAACAATACTTACATATTTCTTAAAACGTTTCGATTTTATTTTAATATCTTTTTTATGTTACTTCATATGAAAAAGGCTGAGTTAAACTAAGGTAGTTTGTACGAATTGAGAGAGTGAAAGGAGATGTGTGGAAGGTCAAGAATAACATATTGTTTCTTACAAGAAGCAAAGCAGTTAAATATTTACAACTCAGTCTTCCAAATTTCAGGTCAGTTTGGATTCTATTTCTTTTATATTAAGTTTTTTCTTTACCTTGTTCTGCACCTTTAACTGCTTGCACCATATTCTGGTATATTCTCAGGACACCGCATCTTTAACTTCCAGTTCATCAATGCGGTCATTCAACGTACTTCTCTCATAATTTGTTATATAGGAACATATTATATTCTTTAATATATATATATATATAGTATTTTTTTGCAAGTTGTGTCTTAATACTTGTGCAATAAAGTATGTGAACTGTTTTAGGTGACATTAGTGAAAGTGAGTTAATTATGTATGACTATATTTGTGCATGGAGATTGGGTTGAGTTAATTGCATTAATTTATGTATGTGCAGGGATAGTGGGTCAATATTTTGATCAGTACACTACCATGTAAATAGCATTTGCTTTTTATATGTAAATTACTGAAGTGTAAAATTTGTTTTTGGTTGTCTACTATTTTGCCCCAACCGCAGTAGTGCTTCATGAACACTTTATGTTACTGGAGAATACGATGGGAATAAATACCTGCGGTAAGATATTTCTTTTCATGTTTTTTGTTTGATCTTCATCATAAATGCTTTTATGCTATACTGTGTGAACAAAAAAAGTCTCCTTCCAATTTTAATGAGCAACACACTTTGGCTGTTGTGACCCCTTCTAGTCTGAATTCTTAGCTTTGC
Organism: Allium sativum; assembly: GCA_030737875.1. NCBI lineage: Eukaryota > Viridiplantae > Streptophyta > Magnoliopsida > Asparagales > Amaryllidaceae > Allium > Allium sativum. Next base: position 296,555,646 of record CM060912.1, read on the forward strand.
CATTGTCTATACCTCAATGTTTTTTAGAGCCGTACAATCTAATATGTGCAAATATATAGATGGGTTCTTTAAATATTCATGATTGTCTTCACAAAAAAGTGTTCTGTTTGGACTGTCCTAATAGGGGTGGGCGCGGTTGGTTAACAAAAAAGTGTTTTGTTTACAGCAGCAACAACTTCTATGTTTATATAATATGTTTCATCTAGTATTTGATAACGCCACGTAGGGCATATCAAACTTTACATATGCATAATTGTGTATCGAATTATCATTAGCTACCAAATAGACTAGTCGAGAGCCAATTGCGGACTCCCCCAAAAACTGTTACCTTAAAATAAACTGTCTTATTGGTCTTATCACAGAAGTCAATTGTGTAATGGAGTATATGATATAATGTATGACCTACTCAAGATTGGTGTTCTAATCTTGTTCGACCCTTGCTCTATAACCACATTTGTACCTCGTGCACCTCAATGGAACAACAAATTCCATGCAGCAATTGATAGCCCCAAGTCAAACGTACCAAAATTGTTGAGGCATTTTAGATCTCATGCACACACACACATAACTATATAAGAATGGATCTCTTTCTTGAGAGTGAAAATCCAAGAACAATGGTCATTAGGCTAATTCTTTCAAATGAGTTTATGTTGGTTCCTGGGGGAAACTGTGACACAAATAACTTCATGTTACATGAAGTTCATTGAAGTTTATATAGTTTATATTAATAACTTACTGTTATTGAAGTTATTAATATATAAATAGTTTATATTAAACTATATGAACTTCATGTAACATGAACTTACTGTTTATAAACTTTATTAATAGCTTACTGTTACAAATAACTTCATGTAACATGAAGTTCATTGAACTTCATGTAACATGAACTTCATAACGGTAAGTTATTTGTAAATTAATAGCTTACTGTTGCAAATAACTTCATGTAACATGAACTTCATAACAGTAAGTTATTTATAATAGTAAACTTTATAAATAGCTTACTGTTATAAATAGCTTACTGAAATTCTATGATCAAATTATTGATGGTCATTTTTTGTTTATATGAACTTCATGTAACAAGTAAGCTTTATAAATAGCTTCAGTGAAATGATGCACAACACGCCAAAACGCCAAAAATAAAGTACAAAAATAGTTCCAAAAATAAAGTACAATACCATACTAAGAAGAACAAAAACAATTCAAGTCTGCGATTATAGAACTTCTGTTACATTCAGAAAAATAGTAATGCAGACAACGTATCTAGTGCACAAATTGATATAAATTCAAACCAAAAATGAGCAACGTAAAGTTGTAAACTATAATTTTCCAAACAAATTACTTCAGTCCATTCTGACTGCCACTACATATTCTTTTCCTATCACTGCTGGAGCAATGGAAAACTATGGTTTAGTTACATATAGAGACACGGCATTGCTCTATGATGAAGCGCATTCAGCTGCCTCAGGAAAGCAATCAGTAGGTTCTTTCCATGAGTTCTTTATAATAAACATCTTTTATTGATTCTAAAAAATATTTTTGATCGAATTTAGTTTGACAAAGATTTTGCGGTTAGGTGTTTTGTAACACCCCACCTCCGTTAAGGTCACTCGCAAAGGGAATGCCTTAACTTTGGTGGAGCATTTTAGTAAACAGAACAGAAACTTACAAGACAGATAAAACAGTACTTGAAAATTTTTAACTTTATTACAGCGGAAACAGAAATTAATATGGTTTCATCCTTTCAATTTCAGAATTCAAATACAAAATATCAGTCTTGTACAAAAGCCTTCAAAATGCATGGTTTAAAATCATAATCCCCATGGAACGGAAGCTATACAGAGCCAAGCCATACTTTAAGCACTTCAAGCAAAGAGAAATCTGGATCAAGCTAAAGTATTCCCTCCTTGGATAACCTGGGGGGAAACGGAAGAAAGGAGGCGAAACAAAAAGGGTCAGACAGAAAGTCTGGCAAGTCCAGTGACTTTCAGCATATGAACAGATAATAATAATATGATATGAACATAAAACTGGATGTGAGATAACTGTAACAGGTGTAGCAGATATAACAGAAAAACAGAATGATATAAACTATTGTTTTACACTTCTCTGCACTAATACTAGTATAGCAGAATTAGGTACCACCCTAATGTCTAAATTGAAGCAGGAACGGGTACAGAATACTTTAACAGAAACAGAATGCTAATAATGGGCCTTTACTACCCGATCAGAAACAGACAGAGGCAGAAACAGATTTGTCCCTACGGAAACAGAATGTAGAATTAGGTGTACACTAGTAATGGGCCTTTACCACCCGAACAGACGGTACCACACAGAAACAGACAGGTGTTACCACCCAACAGAAACAGACGGTACCAACAGAAACAGACAGAACTAAGCGTACCCTAAAACCCTACCCCAAGCGATCGGCTCCCTAATACATAAATATCCTGTGTCGGCCCCACAGTAGGGTGTATCACTCCCTAAAGTGACAACCAATTGGCACAGACCTATTTACAGATGTCACAGCGTCTTACATCCTCAGAGGCAGACCGGGATCCATGCACGCACATGACCCGGTTGGAACGCACCATCAACACCCCTCGCCATTATCAGAATGAACCACTTATAATTAGTTCAGTAAGCGTGCCCGGACCCTACCTACTGTTGGATCAAAGTTTTGATACCAGAAAGGGTTACTGACTAATATGGGTCCCAAACAACAGATGACACAAGTAATTCCCCTCCTAACCTTGTGTCCCCAGACTAACAGATTTCAGATTTATTTGTTTACAAGTTCAGACATACGGAATTCAGATTTACTAGTTCACAAATTAAGTTAACAAGTTTTCAGACTAACGGATCAGATGTACAGATTTTTCAGATTTGTCTAACTTTGTATTGGACGGGTTTACTACACCTATTAATCCCGTTGGTTTATCCCTATTTTCCCCAATACGTTTTAGACGTCATTCTTATCTTAGATTTGCATTAATTAATTATTAATGCCCAGACCTCTCACATTAGGTCGCTAGCTTGTGGCCGCTGGATGGGCCGGGCGGTTCCGGGCAGACTTCTGCCACAAGCCAGACCTAACCTCGTGTCTTAAGCAGGTTATGACTAACTTCTCACATTAGAACCTATTGTTTGCGGCCACTGGATGTGCCGGGCGGTTCCGGGCAGAATTACGCCGCAAACTCATTCTAACCTCGAGTTAGCCATGTTTATCTTTGCGGCCAATTAATTAATAATTTACCGTTTATGCGCACGCCCAATATATATATATGCCAATTCAGATTATATCAATAACAGGATGATTATATCAACACAGCAGATAACAGATTTTAGCAGATAGCAGATTTTTCCAGATTATATGACTTAACGGATTTAATAGATTTAGCAACTTAGCAGATTTTGGCATATAACAGGTTAGGCATCTCAACAGACAAATTTAACAGATTTGGCATTTCAATCTAATTAGCAGTCTATGCAATATAACAGAACTAGCAGTTTTAGGCAACTTAGCAAATTAGCAAAATAGGCATTTTCAACGGATTCAGTAAATGACAGATTTAGCAGGTTTAATATTTCTAAAGGTTCTATTTACATGCCTTGCCTAAACATAAATTAGGCCTAAATTCATATGCCTAAATAATTGTCGTGATTCACAATAAGATCATATACTTCCATGTTTGCATACATTTACATAGCGCAGAATATGGACATAATTTACCCTATAACATATGTTCTAATTTTTGTTAAACTAACCTTATACAGCAGATTCACATATAAATTATACCAAATATGATCATTAATTACAATGCATGCCATATATGCAAAATTCCCTATTTAGTTGTAATCACAATAGTAGAGATCCTAATTAATGTAAATCTTTTACACCTACGTTTCCATATCCTTCTCCTTATTAAGTCATGAATCATTATGCAAAATATACCCAACAATCTAAATCTTTAAATCATATCTTCTAAAAAATCAGATCTTGACTTTTATATGCATTTTGTCCAAAGTCTCAAATCATATGTAATCATACAATGGTTCCTCTTTTCTTCTATCATAGAATATGCATAGATCCAAATCTAGTTTACAACATATGCTCATCTTTTTTCTAATTAATTACAGATCTAAATTACAACATACACTATGCATACAACATATATAAATTATATGTTCATAGTCAAATTTATGCATCCAATCCCAAGTCACATGTCCAATATATTTTATGCCTCAGACCTAAAGTCATACATTCAATTCAGTCTTGTCAAATTTCGCATCATTCATTATTTATCCCAAAATTTGCGTTCATACGTTCATCTCTTATGAGATTAGGCACAGGCTCGTGGTAGCCTGGCTATAGAAATAGAAAAGAAGAAAAGGGATACAGAACAGTCACAGAAAAACAGATCTGACAGAAGAGAATATATACATAATCTCAGATTCAGAATTAAAAACATATCAAAATTATAATTAACGTTTATAGCGGAAAATAACTGTACTTGCCTTGATTGGATTAAAGAAAGAACTTTAGTTGTTACAGATTTGTTGCAGAAGCTTTTATCTCAAATTTGAATTTAGGATGATGTTGATTGACTTCTAGTTTTGATTCTAGCAGAGTAGCAACGCCATTTTTATTTTTAATTAGAAGAAGAGAGCAATGGAGGCTAGAGAATTGTGTTAGAGACTTAGGTTAGGTAGAGTCTAGGGCCGTTTTTATAGAGTTTATGAACTGATTAGGACCATCGATGTTGCTTGGATTGATCGTAGCCATTCATTCGAAAGAGAGACCAATTAGAGCCTGCCACCTAGCCCTAATGACAAAGCATGCTTCTGAAAATCGACCAACATAGACTAGGCCAGCCAGGGTGGACTGGGTTCGACCTGGGTCTGGACCAGGTCGACAGCCCTGTCGACAGCCCTGTCGACAGCCCTGTCGACAGCCCTGTCGACCTGGCTAGACCAGGTCGACAGCCCAGTCGACCTGGGTGTCTTAGGCGGGAATTTTCCCGCCCTGGCCAATTGGGCCCGATTTTTAATTTGAAACTTAATTCAGAAACTTCCGGAGGCTATATCTTCTTCATACGGACTCCTTTTTTGAAAACTCGGACTCTATTTCGCGTATTTTTCCGAGACGAACGCAATGGCGTATCCCGTTTCCCTTAGTTCTTTGATTTCAAATTAATTATACTTTAATTTGTTAATTCCACAGTTAGAGAATACACGGGGTGTTACATTCTCCCCCACTTAAAAGGATTTCGTCCCTGAAATCTTCAAGTTAAGAAGAATGTGTCCTACCATCCAATCACCCATCTACTCAACCATCATCCACAAGCATCCATTGTCCTTAGAAAACTTCTAATGTTGTATGAACATATGCAAAAGTGTGTGTATATGTTCCTTATCTAATGCAAAGATCAGGCGGTCTACTGATTCAGTTGACCTCCTTAATGCGAATTATGTCAGTGCCATGAGTCCAACATGTATGCAATAGAATTCTGATGATATATATTATTCCTATATGAGTGCACAACCATTCACTCAAATGCAACATCCATGTGCTGAATCAACCATTTTGCATCCACAAGAATTGAAAAATGCTCACCCATCCATATGCAGTATGAGAGTGTTTTCGAGCCGATCTAGTGCCTAGTGTGTGTATATGCATCCACGGGCAACCACTAGCAACCACTTGCATCCACTTGCAACCATCAAACATAACATGTCTCAAACACATGTTTACACCCATTAGTTTCTACCTAAAGTTCAAATATTCGATCGATAGGATACAGTCGAATGATGGAAGCGAGTACAGATAGAACGAAAATTTGGTTCCCATTAGACATGGGTCCTAAGTATCGGTCCCAAAGACCGAAACCAATATCAAATTGACACCCAGAGGAGTACCTTCTTTAGACAATATCAAAACTGGAAATCCTATAAAAAGTATTTAGATATTTACAGACTACTGGTACAGATCAGGTTCCCTAATGATTCTTAGGAAGCTAAGCATGATAAAATCATACCCTACGAAAACTCAGAATGTATGCGCCATACTTGACGCCTAACACAGATATCCCTCAAACCCCAATCTCAAACAGATGATCCATAACCCTTATGGGTCTGAGTCTATAGCGGAATTCAGAAATAATACTAGCATTAAAGTGCAGAGTATCGATTACAAAATCAAAATACCAGAATCAGAAAAAGTCACAATCAAATAAAGAAATTAAACCTACTATAGAAATTTTCCTATTTCTATCCTAGCCACTAGCCTCAAGAGTGTTCGCCTGCCCTCCTTGTCCTCGTCTCTTCGGGCAGTCCCTAGTGAAGTGTCCCATCTCCCCACAGTTGAAGCAAGCGCCCTTCCTTTTTCTGCAATCCTTGTTCAGATGAGTTGAGCTCCCACAAGTAAAGCACTTTTTCCCCTTCTTATCTTCAGACTTCTCATCCTTCTTTTGTGTTTCCTTTTTGGGCCCCGCTTTCTTATTCTGTGGTTCTTCCTTCTTTGTCTCTTTCGGGCCCTTGTCTTCCTCGTGCAGTAGTGCCATATCCACCAATTTCTCGTAAGTTGCTCCCATGGGTACATGGGTCATGGCTAGGCTGTGCAGTGGCTCATTCAATCCTTTAACAAAGCGGAGAGCCTTTTTATGCTGAGTGTTGACTAAATCCAATCCGAATCTTGCTAGTTGGTTGAACTGGTTGACGTATTCCTTGACCGTCATACTTCCTTGCTTAAGAGACAAGAACTTTTCCAATTGTAAACTTCGTTCAGCTTGCGAGAGGAATTTTGTCTCAAACCTTGTTCTGAAATCCATCCATGTCTCAACCGGCCTCTCGGCATTAGTGACTTCCCACCAGTAGGAAGCTTCGTCTTTGAGCAGCCATACTGCCAACTGTACCTTCTGCCTATCGTCCACCTCGAAGATAACGAATAGATCCTCAGTTTCTTTGAGCCAATTCCTTGCTTCTACGAATGATTCAGTTCCTTTGAAATCCTTCCCACCCATGGCCCTAAAATCTCTACAGATCTTTGAGAAAGCAATTGCACGAGGAGGGGGTGGAGGAGGGGGATCATTTGCTTGACCTGCAGCGGCGGTCCTAGCCTCAAGATATTGACGAAACCAACCGGGTACATGAACACCCTCTGGTATCTCAGATGCTTCAGACATGCTGGAACGAAAAAGGAAAGGTTCAATACAAAAAGGACTGAAAGAAAGATATATGGCTCTTGGGGATCATGTTTTTCAAAATAAGCTTTATTTTTGAAAATACTTCCATTCAAAACCTTTTTTTTTAAATCTGGTAACCTTCAGCTCTGATACCAAGTGTAACACCCCACCTCCGTTAAGGTCACTCGCAAAGGGAATGCCTTAACTTTGGTGGAGCATTTTAGTAAACAGAACAGAAACTTACAAGACAGATAAAACAGTACTTGAAAAATTTTAACTTTATTACAGCGGAAACAGAAATTAATATGGTTTCATCCTTTCAATTTCAGAATTCAAGTACAAAATATCAGTCTTGTACAAAAGCCTTCAAAATGCATGGTTTAAAATCATAATCCCCATGGAACGGAAGCTATACAGAGCCAAGCCATACTTTAAGCACTTCAAGCAAAGAGAAATCTGGATCAAGCTAAAGTATTCCCTCCTTGGATAACCTGGGGGGAAACGGAAGAAAGGAGGCGAAACAACAAGGGTCAGACAAAAAGTCTGGCAAGTCCAGTGACTTTCAGCATATGAACAGATAATAATAATATGATATGAACATAAAACTGGATGTGAGATAAATGTAACAGGTGTAGCAGATATAACAGAAAAACAGAATGATATAAACTATTGTTTTACACTTCTCTGCACTAATACTAGTATAGCAGAATTAGGTACCACCCTAATGTCTAAATAGAAGCAGGAACGGGTACAGAATACTTTAACAGAAACAGAATGCTAATAATGGGCCTTTACTACCCGATCAGAAACAGACAGAGGCAGAAACAGATTTGTCCCTACGAAAACAGAATGTAGAATTAGGTGTACACTAGTAATGGGCCTTTACCACCCGAACAGACGGTACCACACAGAAACAGACAGGTGTTACCACCCAACAGAAACAGACGGTACCAACAGAAACAGACAGAACTAAGCGTACCCTAAAACCCTACCCCAAGCGATCGGCTCCCTAATACATAAATATCCTGTGTCGACCCCACAGTAGGGTTTATCACTCCCTAAAGTGATAACCAATTGGCACAGACCTATTTACAGACGTCACGGCATCTTACATCCTCAGAGGCAGACCGGGATCCATGCACGCACTTGACCCGGTTGGAACGCACCATCAACACCCCTCGCCATTATCAGAATAAACCACTTATAATTAGTTCAGTAAGCGTGCCCGGACCCTACCTACTGTTGGGTCAAAGTTTTGATACCAGAAAGGGTTACTGACTAATATGGGTCCCAAACAACAGATGACACAAGTAATTCCCCTCCTAACCTTGTGTCCCCAGACTAACAGATTTCAGATTTATTTGTTTGCAAGTTCAGACATACGGAATTCAGATTTACTAGTTCACAAATTAAGTTAACAAGTTTTCAGACTAACGGATCAGATGTACAGATTTTTCAGATTTGTCTAACTTTGTATTGGACGGGTTTACTACACCTATTAATCCCGTTGGTTTATCCCTATTTTCCCCAATACGTTTTAGACGTCATTCTTATCTTAGATTTGCATTAATTAATTATTAATGCCCAGACCTCCCACATTAGGTCGCTAGCTTGTGGCCGCTGGATGGGCCGGGCGGTTCCGGGCAGACTTCTGCCACAAGCCAGACCTAACCTCGTGTCTTAAGCAGGTTATGACTAACTTCTCACATTAGAACCTATTGTTTGCGGCCATTGGATGTGCCGGGCGGTTCCGGGCAGAATTACGCCGCAAACTCATTCTAACCTCGAGTTAGCCATGTTTATCTTTGCGGCCAATTAATTAATAATTTACCGTTTATGCGCACGCCCAATATATATATATATATATATATGCCAATTCAGATTATATCAATAACAGGATGATTATATCAACACAGCAGATAACAGATTTTAGCAGATAGCAGATTTTTCCAGATTATATGACTTAACGGATTTAATAGATTTAGCAACTTAGCAGATTTTGGCATATAACAGGTTAGGCATCTCAACAGACAAATTTAACAGATTTGGCATTTCAATCTAATTAGCAGTCTATGCAATATAACAGAACTAGCAGTTTTAGGCAACTTAGCAAATTAGCAAAATAGGCATTTTCAACGGATTCAGTAAATGACAGATTTAGCAGGTTTAATATTTCTAAAGGTTCTATTTACATGCCTTGCCTAAACATAAATTAGGCCTAAATTCATATGCCTAAATAATTGTCGTGATTCACAATAAGATCATATACTTCCATGTTTGCATACATTTACATAGCGCAGAATATGGACATAATTTACCATATAACATATGTTCTAATTTTTGTTAAACTAACCTTATACAGCAGATTCACATATAAATTATACCAAATATGATCATTAATTACAATGCATGCCATATATGCAAAATTCCCTATTTAGGTGTAATCACAATAGTAGAGATCCTAATTAATGTAAATCTTTTACACCTACGTTTCCATATCCTTCTCCTTATTAAGTCATGAATCATTATGCAAAATATACCCAACAATCTAAATCTTTAAATCATATCTTCTAAAAAATCAGATCTTGACTTTTATATGCATTTTGTCCAAAGTCTCAAATCATATGTAATCATACAATGGTTCCTCTTTTCTTCTATCATAGAATATGCATAGATCCAAATCTAGTTTACAACATATGCTCATCTTTTTTCTAATTAATTACAGGTCTAAATTACAACATACACTATGCATACAACATATATAAATTATATGTTCATAGTCAAATTTATGCATCCAATCCCAAGTCACATGTCCAATATATTTTATGCCTCAGACCTAAAGTCATACATTCAATTCAGTCTTGTCAAATTTCGCATCATTCATTATTTATCCCAAAATTTGCGTTCATACGTTCATCTCTTATGAGATTAGGCACAGGCTCGTGGTAGCCTGGCTATAGAAACAGAAAAGAAGAAAAGGGATACAGAACAGTCACAGAAAAACAGATCTGACAGAAGAGAATATATACACAATCTCAGATTCAGAATTAAAAACATATCAAAATTATAATTAACGTTTATAGCGGAAAATAACTGTACTTGCCTTGATTGGATTAAAGAAAGAACTTTAGTTGTTACAGATTTGTTGCAGAAGCTTTTATCTCAAATTTGAATTTAGGATGATGTTGATTGACTTCTAGTTTTGATTCTAGCAGAGTAGCGACGCCATTTTTATTTTTAATTAGAAGAAGAGAGCAATGGAGGCTAGAGAATTGTGTTAGAGACGTAGGTTAGGTAGAGTCTAGGGCCGTTTTTATAGAGTTTATGAACTGATTAGGACCATCGATGTTGCTTGGATTGATCGTAGCCACTCATTCGAAAGAGAGACCAATTAGAGCCTGCCACCTAGCCCTAATGACAAAGCATGCTTCTGAAAATCAACCAACATAGACTAGGCCAGCCAGGGTGGACTGGGTTCGACCTGGGTCTGGACTAGGTCGACAGCCCTGTCGACAGCCCTGTCGACAGCCCTGTCGATAGCCCTGTCGACCTGGCTAGACCAGGTCGACAGCCCAGTCGACCTGGGTGTCTTAGGCGGGAATTTTCCCGCCCTGGCCAATTGGGCCCGATTTTTAATTTTAAACTTAATTCAGAAACTTCCGGAGGCTATATCTTCTTCATACAGACTCCATTTTTCGAAAACTCAGACTCTATTTCGCGTATTTTTCCGAGATGAACGCAATGGCGTATCCCGTTTTCCTTAGTTCTTTGATTTCAAATTAATTATACTTTAATTTGTTAATTCCACAGTTAGAGAATACACGGGGTGTTACATGTTTATTACTGTTACACATGAACTTGCGCATCAGTGGTTTGGAAATCTTGTAACAATGGAATGGTGGACGCATCTTTGGCTTAATGAAGGATTTGCGTCATGGGTGATTATAACAAGATTTTAGTAAACATTTCAATCTGACTGTTATATGCGGTCTAAAAATAATAATGTTCAACAGATTAGTTATTTGGCGACAGATTATTTATTTCCAGAATGGAACATCTGGACTCAATTCCTTGATAGTACCACTGCAGGTCTTAATGTAGATTCACTGTCCGAGTCCCATCCTATTGAGGTATCAGTTTTAATTTCTTCTTTCAATGAAACTTGTAGTTAATGATTGCTACAGTTTATTATTTTATCCTTGATTTCAATGTAGCTCAATTTGAGTCTGCATGGCATTTACATCATGATTTGTTTATTATCACAAAAGCAATAATGCAACTTTTTCAGGTTGAAATTAACCATGCGAGTGAGGTTGATGAAATTTTTGATTCAGTCAGCTACAACAAAGGAGCAGCTATTATTCGGATGTTGCAAAGTTATCTTGGTGCTTCACCTTTTCAGGTCAGACATAATATATAAATTAAATAATGTATTGTACCTTAAGAAACCTAAAGTTTTGGTTAGTTCATAAACAGACATGTAATTGATAATCAGTAGAGATTGGAGTTTTTTGTTCTTTTCATTTGAGTACACATAGACATGTAATCACTATTGTGCATCTCTGCTACCATACTTCAATCAGTGGAATGTTATTACTAATAACATAGAAGTTCCTTTTATTCCAGTTAGACTGGACACATATATATGATACATTTTAGATTGTATACATATACTAAATATAAAAGGGTGTCTAATCTATTAATTTAGGTACTTAGTTCAAAATTTATATAAACGATCTATCGATTTTATTTTAAAAAGTTACGTGTAGGTGTGGTCATAGTGTCCCATTTGTTCAAATAATTGTATTAGAAAACATGCACACTGGATTACACTTATATATAAGGATATAAATATAAACTTGCAGTTTACATGAAACAGGAATAGGCTGTTTTAATACAATTTTGATTGTATATAGATACTGATAATTTCTTTAATTTTGTTTATATACCAAAACATGGTTTTTGATGCCACTTCATAGATCAAACACATGAAACTGAGCAATGTTTTCGAGCAAAACTGAGCAATGCTCAGTTTTGTTCGAACTCAGTTTTCCTCGAAACTGAGCATTGCCCAGTTTGTCGAAACCGAGCGATGCTCAGTTTCGAGAAAAACTAAGCAATACTCAGTTTCGAGAAAAACTGAGCAATACTCGGTTTCGCAAAAAAATAAACAAATCCTTGTTCAGTTAGTTAATGCAAGATGATATTTATCAGTTTTGCAATTTGTTATTTCTGTAAAAATGAGTGCATTTATATTTTGTAGGCACTTATGGAGGAAGAGGAAAAAAAACAGGATTTGGAATGTAATAGCAACGAGCATGCAAACATGTTTGATCTTGACAATGATCCCATCGCCAAAACGGACATTACAGAAATTTTAGATAACAGAAGTTTTAGATCCGGAAGCACCAATTTACGATGGTCCTCAAAACGGACACTACAAGCTTTGTGAATTTTCGGATGGAGGCTTTATGATATGGTCCATGTTTCGCCTTCATAATATCTAAAATTCTATGTATCTTTAGTAAAACTTTGTATTGTTTTTTGTAATTTGAACTTGATATTATGGTATTTTGAAATTGAAAGCATTATGCAAAAGTGACATTATTGAATTTGAAATATAGAAGTGTACTAAATACTTTTATTTGAATTGGTATGTTGAGTTATATATGTGATTGAAAATCATAAAAACATGTTATATAAGTGTTAGCAATTTATGTATGCCAACATTTATAAGAGTTAGTAGGATTATGATACTGACATTTATAAGTGTTACCATATCTTATGGTTCCAACATTTATAAGTGTTAGCAATGAATATGTTTGTAACTCTTATAAGTGTTACCATCTCTTATAGTTCCAACATTTATAAGTGTTAGCAATGAATATGTCTGTAACTCTTATAAGTGTTACCATATATTATAGTTCCAACATTTATAAGTGTTAGCAATAAATATGTTTGTAACACTGGTAGGTGTTAGCAGTTACTCTGTTTGTAACACTTATAAGTGTTAGCAGTTGGTCTTCTTGTAACACTTATAAGTGTTAGCAGTTACTCTGCTTGTAACACTTATACGTGTTAGCAGTTACTCTGCTTGTAACACTTATAAGTGTTATAGGAAATTCCTCACAGGCTGTTAGTGACACAAAAAAGTGTTACGGAAATTATTAGTAACACCTATACTTGTTGGGAATCCACTGTTTTGGTGTAGTGGAAGTTGGGGTGCAATTGATATGATTTTGCATGCCATGAGTGGATGACCATAATTGAGTCAATTATGGACATCATTAAAAGTTGACTTAATTAATAATTTGAATAGGGAATTATAAAAACTGGGGTAAAAGATTATAAGTGATAATCAATGCTTAGGACACGAGGTTGGACTCGTTTGTGACGTAAACCTGCCCGGACCCGCCCGGCAAATCCAGTGGTCACAAATGTCAGCCCAATGTGAGAGTTCCTAGGCCTAAACTGAAGCATAACAGTTGTAAAGACACGAGGTTAGACTCTTTTATAGTGTAAGACTGCCCGTACCCACCCAGCAAATCCAGCTGCCATAAATGCCAGTCTAATGTGAGAGGTCTTTACGAGGTTATGGCCTGAATGAATTAAGAAATACTTAACCAGATAAACATGTAAGGTGGGACATGGGGGTTAAGTAGGTGCCTTGGGTGGCATGAGGAATCTAGTGGGTGCCCTTAGTGGCATGTGAAATATGATTAGTAAGACTTAACCAAACATACATGTAAATGAACATGACTAAGAGGGTTAAGTGGGATATACTAGTGGTGACAAGCTTAGGTGGGTAGCTTGTGGGGGGGCATTTCAACCAGTATCCCAAACGTATCTTTATGGGCTCGACCCAAGTCGAGGACGGGACACGCATACTGGGTTTGACTATAAGAGGCCAAAACGGGGAGAAGTGGCAACGCAAGTCCAACGGGTTTCATATGCGTGTGTGGACCCGGGCTGGTAGGTAAGACGTTGTTGCATCGTGTAGGTATAAGCCGTGCATTCTCAAGTTGTATCGGGTTGCCACTTTAGGGGAGTGATACACCCTACTGTGGGGCCAGCACGGGTATCTATGAGTAGGGAGCCGATCGAAAGTGGGTAGTGGGGTATACCTAGTGGAGATAGGGGCAGACGGCACCTATGTAGTCAGCTAGGGGTACGTGAGGCTATTTATATGTTTCTGTGTGAAGCAAGTGGGATCAACCTTTAGGGTGACTGGTGCGGTGCAGTGTAGTAATGTGCGGTGCAGTGTAGTAATTATTTGTTAGTAATTAGGTGTGCCTTTACCGTTATCTTCAACGTTATCTTTAACGTTATCTTAAACGTTGTCTTTATCTGCTCGTTCCATACCTAATAGTTCATAGACATTTACTTGTCTTCCAGCTTATGCCTTAGTCTAGTTATTTTGATAATAGTATTGTTAGAATTATCATACTCGCCAGACTTTATGTCTGACCCCCTCCATTTCTATCTTTTTTCCCCCTCCAGGTCCTCAGGTTGGACCCAGCTCTAGTGGAGTTTGATTGGATTGCTTTATCTCTCTTGGAAAGCTTGGACCATTGAAGTAAAGTCCAGCTTGTTAGCTTGTTTAATGGCTATTGGTGTAATGGGATTATATATTTTCTTTTATCAAGATGGGTATTGTACTTGACTCTGATTTATGGTTTTTATGATGTAAACAAACATGTTTAACTTCTGCTACAATAAAATGAAGTTTTAATTTTCAAGTACTACTTATTATCTGTCTTGTTGTAATTTTTCTATTCTATATTCGCTTAAAACCTCCATGGAAGTTAATGCATTCCCTTAGTGAGTGACATTAATGGACGTGGGTGTTACATTTCTTGTAACCCACAAGGGTCTATCATGCTTAGTCTCCTAGAGTCTCTTGATGCATCTATTGATGATCTGCGATCTATACTAGCAGTCCGAGAATATTCTGATGTTTTTGAGGAGGTTCGGGGCTTACCCCGAGGCGCGAGATCGATTTTCGTATATAGTTGGTAGACAATGCAAAGCCAGTTGCATTACTAGTACACCATATGGCTCTAAGGGAAAGGAGGTAGCTTAACAAGCAAGTAGGGGAGCTACTTGAGAAAGGGTTTATTCGGCGAAGCATATCTGAATGGGGTGCTCCAGTTGTATTTGCGACTAAGGAGGATTGTTCGCTTCGTTTGCGTGTAGACTATAGAGAGTTAAACAAACTCACTAAGAAGAACATGCACCCACTTTCGAGGATAGATAACCTTTTTGACCAACTTGTTAGTGCCTCGGTATTTTTTTAGTAAGACTTGGCCATGGGGTTTCATCAGTTAAGGGTGGCTGAGGATGGTATAGATAAGACTGCTTTTAGGACTCCAGATGGTTTCTTTGAATGGCTAGTTATGCCTTTTGGGTTGACAAATGCACCTGCCTTTTTTGTCCATCTGATGAGTAGGGTGTTTCGGGAGTTTCTAAATAAATTCATCGTGGTCTTTGTTGATGATATCTTGATCTTCTCAAAGAGTGAAGAAGAGTATGCCCAACATTTGAGAGAAGTTTAGAAAACTCTCCGTGCGCATCAGCTTAAGGAACAATGTTCTCATAATGCCCTTTTTGGAGAAAAGAGGTGAGATTCGTAGGGCATGTGGTTTCTAAAGAAGGGATAGCAGTAGATCGCGCAAAGATGATTGCAGTTCAAGACTGGCAGATTCCAAAGAATGCAACGGAGGTGAGAAGCTTTTTGGGGTTAGCAGGCTATTATAGGAAGTTCATTAAGGACTTCGCAAAGACATCAGCCCCACTCACCAAGCTGACAAAGAAGAATTTGGTGTTTTCATGGGATATAGATTGTGATGTTGCTTTCCAATGACTGAAGAGGGCTCTGACAACAACCCCAGTCTTGACCTTACCTGATGGGAATAAAGTGTTTACAGTTTATGCTAATGCATGTGGTACAAGACTTGGTGAGTTTTCGATGCAAGAAGGGAAGGTATTGTGTTATGGGGGTAGACAACTAAGAGTCCATGAGAAGAACTACCCTACCCATTATTTAGAGCTAGCTGCCATAGTATTCACGCTCAAGATGTGGCATCATTATTTGCTTGGAGAGAAGTTCAAGTTGTACACCGATCATAAATCTCTCAAGTATTTGTTCTCACAGAAGGATCTTGATCTGAGGTAGTAAAGGTGGATGGATTTCCTAGCTTCTTATTATTTTGAGATTGCTTATACCCCTGGCAAGGGTAATGTAGTGGTAGATGCACTGAGTAGGCAGTGGATGGCCTTAAGCCCCCTGTTTGTGGAAAGAAAAAGCTTGGAGTTCATATCAACTTTTGATTTTAGACCCTCCACCGAATTATTGCCTAGTTTCTTTGCATCACTAGAGATACGACCTACTTAGGAGCTTCACAATGAGATGATCCACAGATTTTAGACATCTTAGAAAGGCTCAGTAAAGGGGAGACTTCTAGTCACCTCGATAGATATTCCATTGACGATAAAGGGTGGTTGCGAAGAGATGTAAGGCTTTTTGTTCCTCAAACTGGAAGTTTGTTAAAGGCAGTCCTAGAAGAAGCCCATCATTCTAAGATGATTATTCATCCAGGTGGTGATAAGATGTATAGGGACATGAAGAGGGTTCTCTTTTGGGCTGGGACAAACAAACATGTGGCAGAATTTGTTTCTCAATGTTTTGTTTGTCAGCAAGTCAAAGTTGAGCAAAAGAAACCCGGTAGTTTACTTCATCCTCCGGAGGTTCCACAGTGGAAGTGGGAGTGTGTCTCTATGGATTTCATATATGGTTTGCCTAGATCAAAGAAATGCAACAACAGTATTTGGGTGGTAGTGGATAGACTTACTAAGAGCGCTCAATAAATTCCAATTAAGAGTAAGAGGACGGCAGCTTGGTTGGCATCAATTTATGTTTGTGAGATAGCCCGTCTTCATGGAGTACCTTCCAGCATCTTAAGCAATCGTGACCCCATCTTCACTAGTGAATTTTGGAGGAGTTTGCAAGAAGCATTAGGTACATAATTATGTTTGAGCACCGCTTATCATCTTCAGACCGATGGACAGATGGAAAGGGTGAACAGAATTCTTGAAGATCTTTTGAGGCTGTGATCCTATACTTCGGAGGGACTTGGGAAGAGCATCTTTCTTTAGTAGAGTACGCCTACAATAACAGTTACCAAGCTAGCATTAGCATGATACCCTTCGAAGCATTGTACGGACGACACTGTAGATCACTAACTTGTTGTACCAAAAGGCTATTACATGGACCAGATATGGTTAGAGAAACGTCCAAGAAGATTGATCTTATTAGAGGACGAATGAAGACCACTCAAGATAGACAAAAATCCTACGTAGACAAGAGAAGGAAAAACATTGAATTTGAAGTAGGAGATATGGTTTTCATTAAAGCGCCACCTCTGAGGAATGTGGTTCGCTTTGGATCTATAGGGAAGTTGGCACCTAGATTCGTAAGGCCATTTCCCATAATAGAAAGGATTGGCCAAATGGCCTATAGAGTAAAGCTGCCAGATAGACTATTCGACGTTCATGATGTTTTCCACTTTTCTCATTTACGGAAGTGCTTTCATGATACCGCGGAAGCATTTTATCCGAGTGTATTGGAAGGAGTAGAGGTGGAACGGGAGGCGACAGTCAGACGAGTTCCTTCCCGTATTCTTTGATCAGAAGTAAAGAACCTACGCAATACAGAAGTCAAGTTGATAAAAGTTCATTGGGAAGATAACCCAGAAGATGCGACTTGGGAGACTGAAAACAAGATTCGTGCTTTGTACCCTTTTCTTTTCGAGGGTATGTTCTTAACTCCTTTTCTAAAGCTTTTATCTATGCTTATTTCCATCATTTAAGTATGTCCTATCAATAGAATCTTTGACCTTTAGGCAGGAATCCCACGAATGTAAACATGTGTTTGAGACATGTTATGTTTGATGGATGCAAGTGGATGCAAGTGTCTTCTAGTAGTTGGTCGTGGATGCATATATACACACATTAAGCACTAGATCGGCTCAATCACTCTCATATTGCATATGGATGTGTGTGCATTTTCTTTTATTTTTACGGATAAAATTAAATGTATTATCATGTGGATGATGCATTTGGATGGATGTTTGTGCACCCATGTAGAACTTACATGTTAAAATAGGAGTATTGCGTACATGATTGATTCATGACACTAACATACATTGCATTAAGGAGGTCGATTGAATCAGTAGACAGCCTGATCTTCGCATTAGTATTGGGACATATACACACACCATTGCATATATTCATAAAAGCATTAAAAGTCTTTAAGGACAATGGATGCCTGTGATTGATGGATGAATAGATGGGTAATGGTTGGTAGGATATACATTCTTCTTAACTTGGATATTTCGAGGACGAAATCCTTTGAGTATGGGAGAATGTAACATTCCATAAATTTAATAATACTAAAAGAGAATAAATAAAATGATTATTAATTTAATATTCAGAATTAAGGGAACGGATTGAAGTTTGTATACGTGCAAGAGAATTATATATATATATAATTAAATTCAGAAAATCAAAAATCGTTCAAAATACAGAATCCAAAGGAGGCAAATTTCCTGCCCCATCGACCCCAGAGGGGGTGTCAACCCCGGGTCGACCCCTCAATGGGGGTGTTGACCCCAGGTCGACCCCTCAAGGGGGTTGTCGACCCATGGGTCGACCACCCTAGGGCTGAGCTGGCAGGATGAATTCTGGGGTTGGCAGCTATAAATAAAGGCTCATTTCTCTTGTTTTCTTCACAGAAAATCAATGGAGGACTAAATGTTGTCGGTACCTAGACTGAATCAAATCCTTTTCTTCTTCTGCAAATCAAGTTTAGAGATTCAAGTGTAGATCTGTTCTTCTTCTGCCTTTCTAGATCCAAATGTTGTGAGTTTCAAGTTGCTTTTAGATTTAAATAAATAAAAAGTAGGACGGTAATTTGGATCTATGCATGTTAATCCTTGAATCACTTCATATCTGTAATAACTTGTGAATATGTGATATTTTGGCATACTATGACTTGGATCTCAACCTTTATCATGTCAGATCTACTTTTGATTATAGATCTAGTTTACTATTTAGATCATCTTGTGCCTATCATGTTGTGGTTAATTTGGATCTGTCATTATTTGGACATCTAAATCCTTGTTTAGATCTAATCATGCCTGTTATGACATCCCTACTATGTTAGAACTAGTTTATTATCTCAAATTCACCAGATCTATTCTTATATGCCCATCTTAACATTATGTCATTAAATGTTTATGTCAATTTTGCTAGAATAATCATCTCTGTCATCTTCCCTTCATCCTTTCCCTTCTATTTTATATAGCCAGGATACTTTCGAGACTAGGCATGTCACTAAAACGAGCAAATGCATTAAACGGGGAACGAGGGGTAAAATATTGAAATTGGCATAAATTGGTAAATGGAAGTTTAGGCATGACCTGAATGAAATATATGAATATTAATTTGGCTAATTTTTATGAAGAAAATTGGGCATATATTTCATAATGTGGAAAAGGGGCATGAACACCTATAAAGACATAGGTAAAATTGGCTAATAATGGAAATGCCTAGAATTACAATAACTTGAAATTGTAAACCGTGCTTAGGCACGAGGTTAGACTGCACTTGTGGTGGAAGTTTGCTTGGAACAGACCGGCATATCCAGCAACCACAAGTGGTGAATCTAATGTGGGAGGCCTAAGTGCACAAATACAAGATGTGCTAAGACACGAGGTTAGACCCGATTAGTGGAATAAGCCTTCTCAGACCCACCCGGCATGTCTAGCACCCACAAATTTTAGGCTTAATGTTGGGGTCTAGCATATTGTAACCATAAATGAAATTATTGTAATAAACTTGAATACTCAACCTAGTGGAACCCATAGGGATTGTATGAACATGAACATGAGTTGGGGTTAAGTAAATTTGTTTGGGTAGTGGTGGGTTAAGTAAATATGGGGTGGTGGGTAATATATATATATATATATATATATATATATATATATATATATATATGCCCACAAAACTTAACCGGTTGGGATTATGTAATTATAGACACCTTTTTAGGCAAGCACAGCCTGTGGAAATATTAGGGTAATAAAATAAAAGACATCGTAAGGTAAGTATAACATGTAGTAATGAGGGGTTATGTAATTAAAGACACTAAAGGTATACATAACCTGAGGAAGTCCAAGTGGGGATACAAGACAAGGGGGAGAGCTTGTATCATCTTGTGTAGGCGACCCGTTTAAGTCAACAACCCATATAACGGTATCAAATGAGCACTCCGTCTTAGGTCGGAGTAGGGACACGCTTACTGGACTGATTGAAAGAGATCCAAACGTGGAGGACACTGTGAGCGGCACAAACCGACCGAGGACATGTGCGTGCATGGGCCGGGTAGAGAGGGATACGATGACCATGACACCAGTAGAAATGGTTGTGCACATCAACGAAGGGTTTTGTAACACCCCATATCTGTTAGTGTCACTCACAAAGGGAATGCACTAAGTTATGTGGAGCATTTTAAGGTAAAAGATGCAGATGAATTACAAGACAGACAAAAATTAATACAGCGGACGATAAAACTTTGCTTTATTGATAAAATAGTTTGTACAACGATTTCTTTACAATATCAGAGTATCTTTTGTCCTACAAAATAAAGAAGCATAAAACAACATTTATATTCCCCAATGTAGCAAGAGCCAGCCATAGCATGTGAAAAGAGAATCCAAGCAAAACTTCGACAAATCTTCAAGCTGGGAAAGAGTGACAGTCCAACTTAACCTGAGCTATACTATTCCCTCCTTTACTACCTAAGGGGGCAAACGAAAGAAAAGAAGACGGAAGAAAAACAGAGTCAGACATAAAGCCTGAGTAAGTTCAGTTACTTCTAGCATATGAACATGGAAAAACAAAACAACATGAATTAACTGAATACAAGATAACACCATGATGATAGGGTCAGCAAGATTAGATAAGATTAACACAAGATATGCTAAGATAAGATAAACTGGATATGCTCTAATACTTTCGCCGTTTCGCTATTTCCTTGTTATATTGGTTTCTATATCTCTGCACCACCTAACTAGTGTCCCAACTAGTAACGTGATCCCAATCTCGATAATTTCGTTTGCCTTCAGGCATACATTTATTATCTATTACCTAGATCTAATCTAGGGTTTTCTATTGAGTGCATCCTAGATTCAACTAGGGTTTACGCGACTTGTCTAATGCTTTACAGATTCAGGGTTTATGCCACCTAGGTTCACTAGGGATTACGCTACCTGTCGAACGATGCCCCTAGTCTAGGACACACTACCTAGAGTTGTATATGTTCCTAGACTTTCCCCACGTATGTGTCGCGAATCGTTTATCGCTGTCTAGATGCATATGTCCTGAAATGTGCGACCCGAGTCCCGTGGCAGGGCTACTCTAGAATCACGGAACTCGGTCGGGAGCTATTCAGATATCTGCCAGTGCAGATGCTAAGGTCTGTTTTTCTACCAGTGGTTATGGTCCCACATGACCCCTCCCTCAACTAATGAAAGGCAATCCAAGCAAATCAAGCGTGAGAACTGTACTTTTGCCACCCTGTGCCCTACTTTCCTATTGGCCAGCCTCACCCATAACTAGATAGCAAGTATATGGTCTGTTGGGAGTTCTCTGCCTTTCCGCATACGTACAACGATTGACTAAAGATGGTAGGTAGACGACGAGTTGCTATCATTGGGCTACTGGTCTCGCCGAATCACGCTGGTCCATCCTAGTCTTTAGGTTGCCTTGTATTGCGACCAAGGCATACCCTTGGTTCTTCTACCGCAGACCTTAACCTCTGTGAGCCCAAGAGGATCATCTGCCACCTCACAGAGGGATACCAAGAGTACCCTCACGTCCCCTCGAAGCCTCGGGCTTCGTAACCCAATTCGTTGGAGCCTTCTTTTTAATCAGACGGACGTTCGCTCCTTCCCATGTTATACTAAGAATTACTACTTAGTTTTGCTAACTAAGGTTTACCATTTAGTTTCCAGAGTTGTTGTTTTCTTAACTAAGGTTTACTATTTAGCTCCTTTTAACTAAGGTTTACTACTTAGCTCTCTTCTCGTCAATTTGGATTGGTTAAGTGTCATTAGTCAATTCAAGCTAACTTAACCCTCTTCATTTATCCTGTTAAATTGGTTAAGTGTTATCAGTAATTCATGTTGACTTAACCCTACCACAAACCAAGTTATATTGGTTAAGTATTTCTTATTACTTAACCCTATTCATTCGTCCTGTATTGGTTAAGTGCTCCTTTTTAACTTAACCTTACCCATCTGTTTTAACTAACATTTTATTAATGGTTAAGTATTATCCCTTCATGTTTTAGACTTAACCTTATTCATTTATCACAATCTGATGGTTAAGTGTTCAAGTTTACTTAACCCTACGGTCTAGTCCAGCTAACAAATCAAATAGGCTAAGTGTATTAAATTTTACTTAACCCCAACCTCTAGTCTAGTTAACATGTTAATTTGGCTAAGTGTATTAACTTTACTTAACCCCACCTTCTAGTCTAGTTAACATGTTAATTTGGATAAGTGTTTTCTTAGTTACTTAACCCCTACAAATCTTGTCTTGTTACGATGTTATGTTTGGTTAAGTGTCCCTATGGACTTAACCCTCCCATTCTTGCTTAACTGTGTTAAGTTGGTTAAGTGTTCCTATGAACTTAACCCTCCCATTCTAGCTTAACTGTGTTAAGTGTCTGTATGAAACTAACCCCACCCATCGGTTTGGTTATCATGTTGAATTGGTTAAGTGTCTTAGTTAACTTAACCCTACCATTCTTGTTCTAGCTTTAACTAAATAAATTAAAGTCGCGACCACTCACATTAGACAGTGTGATTACTGGATGTGCCGGTTGGTTCCGGGCAGGTTTACATCGCAACTCAGTCTAACCTCGGATTAGGCATATTCGTGTTTTCTATTTTCAAAGGGTTTTGATTAATTTTCAAATCAGGTTTTGAAAGTAACCATCCCGTCCGTCGGATCAGTTAGGGATAGTCAGGGAGAGAAGGAAACTTATATTTTCCAAACCCAAGCCTAGACACTATCCTCTCTGTCACCCTAGAACTTTCTGGTGTATGTATTAGTAAAAGAGATGTCATTAATAAACCTTTCTTTTGTATATATATAAATTGTTAACAATTTATCCTCAAAGTTTAACCATTTATCCTCAAAGTCCATTTTCCCTTTTAAATAAATTTGGCCTATACCATATACATTTGCCATGCCGACTAATGGACTTATATTCTAGGCCCAAATCTTGATTTGCCTATCTTACAGTTTATAGCAAATTTAGATCCAACATCCTCATTTACAGTTCATGCCAAAAACTAGATTTTATATTCTAGTTTAAAGTTTATGCCAAACTAGATTTCATATTCTAGTTCATCGTTTATGCCCAAAACTTAATTTGCATACCAACTACCTACTTTGTGGCCCATTTAACCATTTACCATTTACGCCCAATGTATGTAAATTATTCACAATTATGCTAATATACTTATCATGCTTAATTTAGCCACCCAATTCCGATTTAATATTCTAATTTCAGTTCATGTCAAAACTAGACTTGTTATTCTAATTTTCATCTTTATAGTCATGCTATAATGCATGTTCCCAAATTATGCCAATTTCCAAGTTTAGTCAATTTCATGTTTTTCCCAAAACGTATTCCCATCGTTCGTAAAATCGTGATTCAACCTAGCTTATAAACAAATCTAGATTCGTGGATAAAAGGGAATGAACCAAAATGCCATGAAAGAATAGACATAATAACTGGCATAAGATGATAATTCACAGGCATATAGATCTGGTAATATTACGACATGAAAAGGGTTGAATAGTATAGGTTCAAGAACATGGGTAGACCTAACTTAATAGGTAAATTCCCAAGATCAAGATCCAAGGATAACTAGAAATAGAAAGTCAAGCCTAGATCCAATATAATGCCAGTTTGGGGTACAACATGGTTTTGTAACTACAGTGTCATGGGCATAAATAATAACCTTATATCCATAGTCATAGGCAATAAATCCTCACAGTTAATGAATCACAGTCGTAGGCGATGTTCATAGTCAAAGGAAAATGATTCTCACAGTCATGAGTCACAATCACAGGCAATGTTCATAGTCAATGTTCATAGTCAAAGAGGCATATGGTTTTAAGGTCCATAGTTTCATAGTTACAGTCTTATTGGTCATCGAATCATAACAGTTCTTAATTAGGTCCAAGGATATAAGCACTGATTCGAACAGAAAGATTTGGCATATTCTTTTATTCCTTTAATTTCATGTCACGAATAGAGAAAATGTTCAAATCTAAAAAGTAACCGACTTACAGAGATTATATTAAATTCGTAGAAAAACAGTCGTTGAAGTCGTTTGAATCTTCACTTGAATCCTAGCTTGTTATGAATCTCCTCTCTGAAAGTCTTGAGCAGCATTTCCTCGTCTTGATTTATTGTACATATTATTTTATTTACTATTTAATTTAGAGGAGGAGAAGAAGCCATCTCCACCAAGAATCTTTGCAGCATAAGGTTAGAGAAGAATTGTGAATAGTGAAGGAGACTAGGCGCTGTTTATATAGGATTAGGCGGACGAATCTAGGCAGAAAACGAGACCAGGTACATCAGAATGCACCCAGGCCCAAAAGTGGGTTTTGCACCCAGGTCGACCCCCAGGTCGACTACCCAGTCGACCTGGTCAGGGGGGTCGACTACCCAGTCGACTCCCCAGTCGACCTGGGTCCTGGGCGGGAATTTTCCCGCCCAGCCTGCTTCTGGGTTTTGAATTCGAATTTCGAGCTGTTTTCGATTCTGAAAATTCCTGAAACTTCGGAGGGTCATTTCTCCCTCATACGGACTCCGATTCTCGCAAACTCGGACTCGTTTCCAAGCAGAATTTCGAGATGAACGCAATGGCGCAACCCGTTTCCCTTGATTTTGATTTTAAAATTTAATTCTGCCTTGATTTGTGAATCTTAGTGTTATAAAATTACGGAGTGTTACATTCTCCCCCTCTTAAAAGGATTTCGTCCCCGAAATCTTTAAGTTAGGAAGAATGTTTCCTACCATCCCATCATCCATATAATCAACCATTCAATCACAGGCATTCATTGTCCTTAAAAGGATTTCTAATGTTTTCATGTTCATATGCATAGTGTGTGTATATGTCTTTATCTAATGCAAAATCAGGCGGTATACTGATTCAGTTGACCTCCTTAATGCGAATCATGTCAGTGCCATGCGTCCAATCATGTATGCAAGCACCCCTAGTTATGTAAATTCTACATATGTGCATAGCCATTCATCCATATGCAACATCCATATGATAACATATCAAGTTCAACTTACAAACAAATACATATCTGTAAATGCAATATGAAAGCGTCTGAACTGATCTAGTGCCTAATACGTATGTATATGCATTCACGAGCAACCATTAGCAACCATAACATGTTTCAAATACATGTTTACATCCAAAAGAGTTTCTACCTAAGGATTGAAGATACGACCTAGATGATATACTTTGGAAAGAGAGAAACAATTATGCGCAAAGCTCCTACAAAAAAAAGAAATCAAGGATGCACCCTTAAGGAAAAGGGTATGATGCTAGTATCTAGCCTTCTTGAGCTTTACTCCACTGTATCTTAACTAATTTGACTTCACGATTATGAAGTTTCTGACCTCCATTTCCAAAATAAATAGATGTCAATCACGGTACCAAGTGTATGCACTAAGATGATTAGAGGTCTCCCTCTTATCCACCATGCCATAACTATAAGGGTCGAAAGGTCACTACGTGCTTTTTAGAGTACTTGCCACAACTATTCATCTCTCACGCAAACCATCCTAGTCGAACTCGACATTCCTCAAGTACAAGCCCCAAAGGCCTAAACCAATATCAGACAAGCACCCAAAGAATATCTCCTCCGAATTTAGACGATCTACGTGAGATGATATAAGCAAACTCAATAGCTATTCTCAAATCCCTACTAACCAAAAATAAACTGGTCGGACCACCAATTGGATTTGAGACTCTAGTGGATCTTTCTACTATACAAGTACTATGGTGCAGAGACTCAACTATGGAAGTGGATATGAACAAATGTGAAGCGCTAAAACCAAAGGAAAGAGTACGAACAGCAAAACTAGACTCTTCCAACAGAACTTTACTACCTTTCTCCTAGGTACGCTTGGTGGCGAAAGTAGGTACTTGCCCTTCTAAAAATCTTGTTAAACTGGTTAAGTGTTCCTGTTAAACTGGTTAAGTGTTATCAGTAATTCATGTTGACTTAACCCTACCACAAACCAAGTTATATTGGTTAAGTATTTCTTATTACTTAACCCAATTCATTCATCCTGTATTGGTTAAGTGTTCCTTTTTAACTTAACCTTGCCCATCTGTTTTAACTAACATTTTATTAATGGTTAAGTATTATCCCTTCATGGTTTAGACTTAACCTTATTCATTTATCACAATCTGATGGTTAAGTGTTCAAGTTTACTTAACCCAACGGTCTAGTCCAGCTAACATATCAAATTGGCTAAGTGTATTAAATTTTACTTAACCCCAACCTCTAGTCTAGTTAACATGTTAATTTGGCTAAGTGTATTAACTTTACTTAACCCCACCTTCTAGTCTAGTTAACATGTTAATTTGGATAAGTGTTTTCTTAGTTACTTAACCCCTACAAATCTTGTCTTGTTACGATGTAAAGTTTGGTTAAGTGTCCCTATGGACTTAACCCTCCCATTCTAGCTTAACCGTGTTAAGTTGGTTAAGTGTTCCTATGAACTTAACCCTCCCATTCTAGCTTAACTATGTTAAGTGTCTGTATGAACCTAACCTCACCCATCGGTTTGGTTATCATGTTGAATTGGTTAAGTGTCTTAGTTAACTTAACCCTACCATTCTTGTTCTAGCTTTAACTAAATAAATTAAAGCCGCGACCACTCACATTAGACAGATATTGTTGCGATTACTGGATGTGTTGGTTGGTTCCGGGCAGGTTTACATCGCAACTCGGTCTAACCTCGGATTAGGCATATTCGTGTTTTCTAAGTTCAAAGGGTTTTGATTAATTTTCAAATCAGGTTTTGAAAGTAACCATCCCGTCCGTCGGATCAGTTAAGGATAGCCAGGGAGAGCAGGAAACTTATATTTTCCAAACCCAAGCCTAGACACTATCCTTTCTGTCACCCTAGAACTTTATGGTGTATGTATTATTAAAAGATATGTCATTAATAAACCTTTCTTTTGTATATATATATAAATTGTTAACAATTTATCCTCAAATTTTAACCATTTATCCTCAAAGTCCATTTTCCCTTTTTAAATAAATTTGGCCTATACCATATACATTTGCCATGCCCACTAATGGACTTATATTCTAGGCCCAAATCTTGATTTTCCTATCTTACAGTTTATAGCAAATTTAGATCCAACATCCTCATTTACAGTTCATGCCAAAAACTAGATTTTATATTCTAGTTTAAAGTATATGCCAAACTAGATTTCATATTCTAGTTCATCGTTTATGCCCAAAACTTAATTTGCATACCAACTACCTACTTTGTGGCCCATTTAACCATTTACCATTTACGCCCAATGTATGTAAATTATTCACAATTATGCTAATATACTTATCATGCTTAATTTAGCCACCCAATTCCGATTTAATATTCTAATTTCAGTTCATGTCAAAACTAGACTTGTTATTCTAATTTTCATCTTAATAGTCATGTTATAATGCATGTTCCCAAATTACGCCAATTTCCAAGTTTAGTCAATTTCATGTTTTTCCCAAAACGTATTCCCATCGTTCGTAAAATCGTGATTCAACCTAGATTATAAATAAATCTAGATTCGTGGATAAAACGGAATGAACCAAAATGCCATGAAAGAATAGACATAATAACTGGCATAAAATGATAATTCACAGGCATATAGATCTGGTAATATTACGACATGAAAAGGGTTGAATAGTATAGGTTCAAGAACATGGGTAAACCTAACTTAATAGGTAAATTCCCAAGATCAAGATCCAAAGATAACTAGAAATAGTAAGTCAAGCCTAGATCCAATATAATGCCAGTTTGGGGTACAACATGGTTTTGTAACTACAGTGTCATGGGCATAAATAATAACCTTATATCCATAGTCATAGGCAATAAATCCTCACACTTAATGAATCACAGTCATAGGCGATGTTCGAAGTCAAAGGAAAATAATTCTCACAGTCATGAGTCACAGTCATAGGCAATGTTCATATGCAATGTTCATAGTCAAAGAGGCATATGGTTTTAAAGTCCATAGTTTCATAGTCACAGTCTTATTGGTCATCAAATCATAACAATTCTTAATTAGGTCCAAGGATATAAGCACTGATTCGAACAGAAAGATTTGGCATATTCTTTTATTCCTTTAATTTCATGTCACGAATAGAGAAAACGTTCAAATCTATAAAGTAACCGACTTACAGAGATTATATAAGATTCGTAGAAAAACAGTCGTTGAAGTCGTTTGAAACTTCACTTGAATCCTAGCTTGTTTTGAATCTCCTCTCTGAAAGTCTTGAGCAGCATTTCCTCGTCTTGATTTATTTTACATATTATTTTATTTATTATTTAATTTAGAGGAGGAGAAGAAGCCATGTCCACCAAGAATCTTTGCAGCATAAGGTTAGAGAAGAATTGTGAATAGTGAAGGAGACTAGGGGCTATTTATATAGGATTAGGCGGATGAATCTAGGCAGAAAACGAGACCAGGTACATCAGAATGCACCCAGGCCCAAAAGTGGGTTTTGCACCCAGGTCGACGACCAGGTCGACTGCCCAATCGACCTGGTCAGGGGGGTCGACTACCCAGTCGACTCCCTAGTCGACCTGGGTCCTGGGCGGGAATTTTCCCGCCCAGCCTGCTTCTGGGTTTTGAATTCGAATTTCGAATTCAAATTTCGAGCTGTTTTCGATTCTGAAAATTCCTGAAACTTCGGAGGGTCATATCTCCCTCATACGGACTCCGATTCCCGCAAACTCGGACTTGTTTCCCAGAAGAATTTCGAGAAGAACACAATGGCGCAACCCGTTTCCCTTGATTTTGATTTTAAAATTTAATTCTGCCTTGATTTGTTAATCTTAGTGTTATAAAATTACGGGGTGTTACAGGTTTTCACTTTAGGAAAGTGATACTTCCTACTGTGGGGCCGGGGCAAGGTATCTACGGAGTAGGGAGCCGAACGATTAGGGTAGGGGTTAGGATACGTTGGGACGTATGCCTAAGTCTGCCTTCTTATAGTTGTTGGGATCACCTCATTCGGGTGATACTAGTATTAATGTAGAGAATCATAGAATATTTAGTGAAGCATATACGCTTTATCATGTTTACCTTGTCATACCTGCCTTATATGTTGTTATCTCTCCCTTATCCACTTTATATGCCTGTCATGATACTTTTACGTATTTACTTACTAAAATTAACTGGACTCGCCAGACTTTATGTCTGACCCTTTTTTTCCTCTTCTTTCTTCCGTTCCCCCTCCCTCTCTAGGTTCTCAGATGGGACTACTCAGTCTTGACCGTGATTCCGCTATCATTTTGCTGGAGCTGCTTAGATGTATGGCTTAAGCTCTTATCCTTGCTACTATGACTATATTTTATTTCGGGGATTTTTCTTCTTTTATGTACTTTCATGTTTTAAAGTACAAGACATCAGTTTTTATGATGTAATGGTTTTTGTGTATTTCAGACATATGATGTTTTGAACCACGATGCTTTATGATTAACAAAGTTAGCTTTTATTCCGCTGCTATTTTTTTATATCTATCTTGTAATGTTTTGTTTCTTTTTACCTTTAACGCTTCACGAAACTTAATGCATTCTCTTAATGATTGACATTAACGGACGTAGGGTGCTGTGCAGTTAAAACGCTTTGCGGTTCTACAGCGGTGGAGGTGTAAAAAGGTGTGGCGGGATAAAGCCGGGAAATAGCGAGGCTATGGCGGAGGCATAAATGGATTCATTATATGTAAAACCAAATATTTGAAAATTAATTAATTATCTTTCTCACGTTATATGTGTACAAGAAACTAATATTAATTAATCTTTTACAACAAAATCACGAAATATCATAGTTAAGCATGCTAAATTTGATGAATGTAAGTAATTATTACCATATATTAGGCACTTATGACTTAAATTTAACACTTTGCGCTAACTTTATGGAATTTTTTTAAAACAGAACTAGTCAAATCAAGGTCTATATACTAATGTTGCTAAAGCGGACGCTAAAAAGCCTTGATTTAGCGGATGCAGCGGAATATAGTGGGTCTAGAAGCGGTTCTACTATTCATTAGCGCTAAATTGAAATAGCGCAGCGGCTGAAGAGTGCTATGGGATATATCGGGGATATTACGGAGCTTTAGCAGAGCTTTAACTTCATAGTTGGGGTGTCGCAACCTCATTCTTTTCCATTCAATTTTGTAGAGGCAACGGAGCTTCGCCATTTTCCTCTCTCTCTTCTAACCTAATTTCTTCAATTAAAAATATAAACGTACAAACAAATAAAATCCAATTCATATGCAATTGAGAGAATAAATAGATTCAATGGAAGAGAATGCAAATTGATGCTCAACGATAGATTCTTCGCTCTCTTCCCTTTTCCTTACATTTCTACAGATCTAGAATTCCCCTATCTACATAAATTTTATATTTATAAGAATTTGGGAATTATTGGCCTAAAAGGGTTCAATACTTTGAATTTGGAAACTGTAAGGTGAGTGAGAAATTTACATATACATTTATAATAATGTGTTAATCTCATTTGTAATAAATTAAATTTTTGTGCCCATGCCTATCAAATCCGGTAAATTGTGGTAATTAGATTGACGCCCATCAGATCTGGTTATAAAAATTATTAGAATTAGTGAATTATACATTGTGGCTATGTACAAAATAAACTGTAGGATTTCTTAAACTTGTTTACACATATTCCTAAAGTAGTGTCATGAAATATATTGCAATTATATTATAGAATGTATTGTGGACACTGCATAACACTATAGAACTAGAAATCAGTCCTATTAAACACAATTTATATGTAATTGCATTCTAGATCTTTAGTTCAGTGTTGAAAAATAAAATATGTGAAATTTGGGTAAAAAGATGAAATTGATAAATTATGTGAATTTGGAAAGATATGATTGTTAAATTATGTTATTGTAATTATACCTATTGTACTCAATGTTGCTGGGTTTTGGCTTAATTATTGTAAATATGACATTTTCTTCATTTTGAACAAAAAGATGTGATTTTGAATTCACAAGAGGTATGACAAAAAGATCTAAGATGGAAAAGTGGTGCAAACGTCCGTATAAATATAAAAGTAAGTATTTGTGCGTAGTTTGCATTGACTATATATATAAACATATATATATTTCTTATGAATTTGAATTGTGTCTATTCCACAAATTTTGGCATAAGTTATAATAAACACCGCTAACGGTCTTTTTGGAAGATTGGAAACCTTTTAGCAAGATTGAATGCAAAAAAGAATGTTTGGTTATTGATTAAACCAAACAATTATAACAAAAATTAATAATAATAATAATAATAAAAGATAACTACATTAATCGTACGAAAGCACAAAATATAAATATATACATATTATCTGTCCAAATCAGCGTAAAACGGTAAGAGTTGCATATAGTATTGAATGTTTGAATGGTAGTCATTTATGGAATCATATATATAAATTGTATCCCATATTAAATGAATATATTTGTGGTGACCGTTTGTAGCAATCAATATAATTAATTGTTATAAATAGGACTACAAATTAATAAATAACAATTGTAACCAATGGTGAACGGGGAAAGCGAAAATGATAGGATAATTTTTACAATTCCTAAAATTTATTTAGGATAAATGTTGTACACCCTAATTAAGAAATTTTAATTATAATCTCATTTAGACACGAGGTTAAGCTCACTTGTGCTATAAGCCTACCCGAAACCGACTAGAAAATCCAGCAACCATAGGTAGTCAGCTTAATGTAAGGGGTCTAATGCGTAAATATAAATGTACTAAGGAAAGAGATTAAGTTTAACTCATGGTAGAAGTCTGCCTAGAACCAACCGGCAGATCCAGCAACCACAAGTTGTCAACTTAATGTGAGTGGTCTGCTACATAAATAAATATATATATGTACATATAACAGTCAACCAATAAATAAATAAGAATAATGAATGGTTGTTGAGGTACAACAAATAGATACCTTGGGACTGATAAATGGATGCTTTAGAAAAATATGACCATTATGGTCATAAAAAGGCAATAAAAAGAAATACAAGAAAATGGATGTCAAAAGAGGGATTTATTGATATTGATTTTCATTTCAATACTGAGTCCAAATTAGGGAAGAAATCAAATAAATACCATGGGAAAAAAGGGGATACAACCTTCCTTAATTATGTCAACAATTATAGAGCTTAAGATATAAAATATAGTTGGACTTAGTAGGTTGATAAAGTGAAATACTATTAACCATATTATCCCATGACGATAATGAATGGTGTATGTATAACATTTCCATATAGAGGGACTAAGTGGGAATGACTTAATAACGTAGCCCACCTTATCCCAAATAGGGAAAGGTATACATGGCTAATGAGGCACGAACTAATAACCTTCGCGTATAGTCCGCTTCCTGGGTCCTAAAAGGCTAAGTGACTAGGGTTGAAGAGTCCACCTGAGAATAGGTTTTTCAGTATAGGAGTCTTAAATGATAGGTGTGTGTAGGCCCACCCAAAACCTGGAAATTAAAAAGGTCAGATATGGCTACCTATCCTATGGGAAGTAATATGCGACTAAGGAGGTTATATAATAAGGTCAGCTAGAAGGTACAACGAACGATAAAATACTATCTCTCACCTTATGCGGGGCAAACGTATATGCGTGAATGATGGAAGCCTTAACCAGTAGGGCCATAGCAACTTCCATCTAGTTTATGTTAATGCTGAACATATTATCAAGGGTTAATAAGCGACCAATAGGTCCGCCTTGGGTCATAAGCGATCAGGGAGAATCCACCTTACCTATCATTGATAGTGAGGCATTAAATATATAATAAAGAATAGTGAATGAGAATATAGAAAGAAACCCTGAAATTAGAGGCCCACTCTAGATATAGTTAACCAGTTAAGATCCGGTATACAGCCTTCACAAAAATGTGTGTAAATGTCCTATCTCGGTATTATACTTTAGGAATACTACATTGGGAAGAGTAGTAAAGTCGTGCGTAAAAATTACTAGGTTAGGCTAATATCACTAACCTGGTTAGGCATACGTCTTGGGTTGAAGTAAACAGGATACATCACGTATTATAGCATGTGTTGTAAATTTCTTAGTCAGCAAACTTATTGTTCTGACCCCCCTTCTCATTACAACCTCCTAGGTTTCCTAGAGAAGGCAGAGTTCTCACAGATGACTAAGTTTGGCTTTCGTTTCTTGTTCTCTCTCATGCTCGGTACTGGCAAAGTAACTTACTTTGAAAAAGATAGTTACTTGAGTTAATACTAATTATCCTATTTTGTTTTCGCTGTGAGTTATATTTATCGTACTCTGATTATGTTCATGCTTATTTATTGCAAGTACTAGATATACACGCTCCATGCTTAAATGTGTTCAAGTTTTGATTTTTTTCAAAATTTGGATGCAGAAAAGCGTAGGGTGTAATAGGTCTTATTGGGGTTCGTTTTGATTTTTGGTTCTCATTCCCTTATGCTCATCATCGATGTGGCGATTAACTTTGAAGTAGTTGCCTTAATCGTTATTAGTTATCATATTTGTATTTCCGATATGAGTTTGTTTTATTGTACTCTGATTATGCTTATGTTCATTATTTGTAGGTGCCAGATCTATACTCTCCATGCTTAAATGATTTTGAGTTTCGATTTTTATCGAAATTTAGGCTTAGAAAAGTATGAGGTGTTACAAATGACTTACAAATATTTGAAAGAAATAAATCTATGTAAAAGCCAATTTATATAATCTTCATTAATTACGATAATCATGCTACAATTTATAATGTCTTTCACTAAACATATAATAAAAATATCTAGGCATGTAAGTAGTAGACATCAAAATAGTAAGAAATTTACTCAAAAGATGAGTAATAATATAGTTCAATGCATTTAACTAAAGGAAGAATTGGTCAACCTATTAACTAACAGTCTTTCAAAGAAATGACTTTTATAAAATCAAACGAGACGAGATTAAAGTCGAAGAATGAAAACCTATCATCCTTAAAACGAAACCAACCTACATTTGAAAATGATAAGTGAAGTTCGATGTGTACAAACAAGTTAAAATGACTAACTAAGGAACACTTAAACAAATTACCCATTTATGAGCTAGTATTGGATTATGTATGAATTATAATGTGTAACAACCCATATTTTCGGAAACAATTTTAGAGTTTTGATTTAAGATATTTTAAAGAATTTGCGAATATAAATTGGTTATTTTTGCTAAATCAAATTTGAGAATAATTTTAGTAGTTTTTATATTTTATTTGACTTAAAACAAACCCAGTAAAATTATAAAATTGAGTTACAAGGCTTATATTTGAAAATTTTAAAAATTCGATTTTAAAATCATCGCATAACCCTTAAAAAGTGAAATTTTGCTAGGAAGCTTAGAATTGGACGAGATAATTTTTTTCTGGATTCATAATGACAAATTATTGTTGAGTTCCAAAATGTGCATCGAAAAGAGTCAGTGTGTGATTGTTCACGATAAAACAGTTCAGTGTAAAACTGACGATCGATATATAAAGGAACATTATGGGGGCGATCTCGGAATTCGATTCCACTTTTTCCCTGGATTCGTATCATTAAATAACAAATCCAAAAGACCATGATTTTTTGAGTTAGCATTTGGGCATACAAAAAAAAGCTATGCTAAAATCGCATTTTTGAAGCTTATTTGAGCCTGTTTGAGAAATTAAATAGAAGGTCAAATGAACTTGGAATTCGACAAAACTTGGTTCATTGGACTCGTCTTGACATGTACTATCTCGTGTCCGAAATTCGTTGCAAATGGATATCATTTGCAATCGGGTGATTTGGAGAGAAATGAGCATATAATCACTTTTCACCCTTCGCTTCATTCACTTCCCTCCTTCCTTGTGACAACCCCAATTTCGATAGACCGATTTTTTTCAAAATTCCAATCTATCAAAACTCGAATTGGTTTGCTCTGGTATCTTGCCGAAAAGACAGAGATATAAAACATATCTGTGCTCAGAAATTATCTCATAACAGAATGGATAAAATATAATATAATCAAAATATAGCCTTACAATATTAATATTACTGCCTAACTAGTATCCAAGGCTATCATGTCCCTGCCACAAATCTAACCTGCGAGTACGTTATGAGGAAGGGGTCAAAACACTAGTTCTGGTGACTAAATTTAAACTATACACTTCGGATAATCCTATATATATCATTCAATCAAGTTATCTTATTTATTAGGTTACTTGGGTTATCAGCACTCAAGGCTTACACACACGTCGTACCCATTTACTTCCCAGTGGATCAACCTAATATATTGTATATGTAGCTACCCCCAATATTGAGGTACACCCTATGGTACCTCACTCGCCAGTCTCCATCGTAACACCATCGAAATATACGCGGTCCCTCATCTTACGTCGTAGTGACGTACGGATAACAATATTACGTTCTGCATATTTCTGTCATTATTATGCTACGCAAACGTACGGACTGCCACCTTTGTTCGTATCCGAACTCATACCGGAGTAATTCCCTCAAGCCTACGATACACCACCCAGAGCCAACATGCATGTATCTAGACTGTCCACCATACGTATCTTCAATTGTAGCTCGATGCCTTAATCGCATGCCCTCTAATGTGCACCGAGTTCCATGGCAGGGCGATACAAAAAACACGAAACTCGGTCGGGAGCTTTTTCCATATCAATGCAAGCCCATCTTTAAAGGGCCTCTGTATACAGATATACCTAGGGTCTGTTTTCACGGTGGCTATGGCCCCACCTCGGCCCCTCCCTTAACTAGTAAAGACTACAAGAGCTAAGCGACTGCCCATAATAACAAACAATCTATACATCCATTTGGCATCTCCCCTCATCCCCTTACACCGGTAGTGAAGGGTGAATGGTATCTTGGGTTTAGCTCTAGTCTTTTCGTACTCTACTGGCTGCCGATAACGGGTATTCGACGATCTACTATCCTTGTTGGTCGTGACCCTCTGCCTCCTTGTGAGGCAACCGCAGAACCAACCTGGTGTCATCGCGTCATAACACTCTGACGGCATAGCTACATCTCCAGTCAATGCACACTCACCTAGTAGTTACGTGCAGACCCAACCTCTACGAGCACAGCCTAATACATCTGTCAGCGCACAGAGGACTACTAGGAGCACCTTAGGTACCTCAGGAAGCCGCGTGCTTGCCTGTAACGAGTCGGATTTTGCCCGGCCTTAATCGATCACAAAATCGACCAAAACCGTTCAAATCCCGCCTACGTTAACTTTGGGAATACAACACATCAGAACAACAACAACAGACTTTTATAACATTAATAATAAATGTCACATCAGAGTACAGAATATCAGAGTATATTGGCTAATAATACAGCGGAAGGTAAATTACAACATTACAATACATTGCAGCGGAAATAAAAAAACTAAGGTAGCGGAAGACTTCCAATGTTCTGGACACAACTTTAAGCTTCAATCCAGGATCCTGCTAAAGAGATAAACCTGTAGACAACTGCTCGTGTGGAAAGAGGGCACCCGAGTTTGCAAAAAGGTGGAAACAAACAACGGGTCAGTCATGGGACTGGTGTGAGAATTCTTAACTAATTAATCATAATAAATAGGACAAATCCAAAGACCACGCTGCTAACGCGGAACGGGTTTGCTCTAATGGATTGTCGTGCATAAAAGGGTCAAAAACAACTAATAAGTAAATCATACAACAACGTTATGCTTTTTAGAAAAATGGAATCACCATAAGACCCAGGTCCCATCACACAATGCAACACAAACCAGAGGATGGGGTTTTACCTTATAGTGATTAAACAGGCTAAATACGGCAAATACGAGTTTAATATTATTATTAGTATATATGAAAACATTTCAAAGTAAATGTATCAATCCTAGGAAGAATAGTATCCCATACTACTATGCCTCCATACTAGTAATACAATCAAATCCGAATGGGGTCGTATTGGGAATTGGTTTCCATAAAGTGTCAAGGCTAGGGAGAAGCTCCTACCGATTCGAGACACTCTAGCTAATGTCTCATGATCCCCCGCAGTGAACCCTTGGAAAGCTGCAGGGTCGGTTCGCCATACGAGTTGCGGATTAGTTAATCCTGAACACACGTTTCCCAGTCCTATAGGACCTATCATCCGAGGCGCCTCATTCCATCATCCACATAAGTAAAATGTCGGGTCGTGTTAAAACCCAAACACCACTTCTAGCCAGAAAGAAACGTGCTGCTCTCCCTGCGTTCCCTTCTCCCGTTTTAGACTCCGCCGGTGAGTGAGGCTCGCGAAGTCACGTTATACACAAACTATGCCTAAACAGGCTATGCTTTGATCGTCCCACAAGGCCTGCTTTTCAACAAAGCCTTGATCATATGCATCTTAGCATGCCACATCATCACTCCATATCACACTACCAATCCTTTGCCGAAATATATGATCGAGTGTTAAGCAAGAGAATGAATTCTCCGCCACCAAACATCCATACATTCGACAGAAGATTAATAACATGATATATAATGGAGTACGATGTCAGAAACACAATCCATTTATAAGCTTATGCTCTGGGTCTGAGCGAAAGCCAAACCCGTACAAATCAACACTACGTCCGGGCAACTCCTACTATTAACCTTATCATGGTAGCGAGCCATTCTAAGGCAACGGTCATCATCGTCCATTCAATGTGGAGATTTGACAGTCTTCAATCACCGTCTTCCAATCTTGGATTTTTAAACGTCGTTTAATTATTTGGAATGAGATAAACTCCGACTTTCCAAATAATCCTCGTATATATATATATATACATATATTTATTTAAAATCCTTCTTACACATTAATAATTATTTTTATTAACGATTCATTCCTATTTTAATTATTTAAAATAATTAAATTTTATATAACGACGCCTTAAGTCCATGGGCGACTATGGCGCGGCATTCAACCAATTTTGATTTTCACATTTCTCAGAATCTAACCGTTGGATCTTAATGTAATATATATCATTGGAAATATTTTTCCAAGACGGTCCTAACGGTATCAGTTTCAAGAAAATTCGACGGTCGGATCTTCTTGTATAGTCGTTTAAAAATGCGATTTCAAAACGCGAACTACCACGCCCTATTTGTTTAATTTTAATTATATATATAATCATTAAATCGTAATAACGTCGTTTGATTAAAACAATGCTCTACACAATTACTGATACTTACTAAATTTTAATTCATTTGAAAATGAAGATAATATTACCACATCCTAAATCATTCATTCCTTACATTGAAAATGTAAATTCCATTTTTTTTTTATTTACATAAAAATGTAAGTTTAATTCCTATGCAAATTCCTATATTCTTTTTTTATGTACATGTAAAACAAATGTAAATTTTGATACATTCAAAATCCTACTTTTAAATTACATATAAAAATGTAGATTTCAACTTCAATGTACATTCTCATCTTAGTTACATTATAAAAATGTAACTTATATTTGTAGTGAATCCTATTTTAAATTTACATATAAAAATGTAAGTTTTATTAACAATGCAAACTCTACTTCTAATTTACATTGTAAAAATATGATTTTTAATTACAATGCAAACACTACTTCTGTAACAACCCGCAAAAATCAGGACCAATTTAAAAAATTTATTTTAGAAAATTTTAATGAATTTTGACAATATAAAATAATTTATTTAAATAATAATGATCACAAATTTGATTCAAATCGAAGTTAGAATGAATGATTTAATTTTTATTATAAAAAGAGTTAGAAATAACGCGGTAGTTTGAAAAGTCAAACTTGAACTTTGACTGACCGTACAGGATGCAAAATTTAACGGATTTTAGTGAAACCAAAAATATTAGAATCTATTTAAATTTATCTTTCCAACGAATCCGAAAAATCGAAATTTCATAACGGGAATCAAAAGTTATGTCAAAATTAAAATCTAGAATGGTCGCTATGAAATTTATAAGGGCCAAAATGCTACATTTTGCAGAATAAGGAATTAGGACCCGAAACCATCTCCATTGGTTTCAGAATGTTGTTTACATATAAGAATGACTATAAGAACTTATATTTTTGAGTTTCGGAAAAAATTCCACTATTTTTGGTATTTTTAAATATTAAAAATATACGCCTGAAAAATGGAATTTTTGCAAACGAACTCCGAATTCGACGAAACCAGTTTCTATGGATTCGGAATATTAAATTAAGGTAAAATTCTAAAATTTATAATTTTTGGAATTATTTTGTGGCATGTATAATTTTTACAGTGGAAATACAGCCTATTTTCAGACTTCGGAAATTTATAATAAATTCATACGGAATCGGAAAATTACGAAATCAGGTTCGTTGGGTTCGTAATGACCTGAAATAATTATGTTTAAAATTTTATTAATTTTGAAATCAGCATGTATTTATAAGAATTTTTGAACTGAAGAAAACAGTTGAAAATTGAGTAATTGGGCACATAATGATATTTGGGCCCAAACCAAAATTAAACCCATGGTATATATTATCTTTTTTCTGAGTTTTAGGGCTGAAATTCGAAATGCACAGCAGCCACTCTCTTTTCCATCATTTTTTCTCAATTTCCATGGCGGCTCTCTCTTCCTCTAAGATTCATAAAAAAATAAAATCTCTTCAAACCATAGCAAATTATATGTCCTCTCGAAGGTCTCGACGATACGAAGCTAATGGTGTGGTCGGTTTTGTCAAACAGCGCTCGGATTCGCCGGAATCTCGTCTTAAAGCTCGCTGTTTTCGAAATTCAGAAACTCAAAACGTAAATCAAGAAATTCCCGTGAATCGAGGAAGAATTAGACGAAGTCACGAACACGGAAGTTCTTCGTCTACGCAAGACGAAGATGCTCAGAAAATTTCAGGCAGTTTGGAGGTGTGAGGCGGCCTGTGGGACCCGCGAGGCGAAATCCTTTCTAGGCGATTTCCCGATGATCGGAGAAGCTTTAGGGGCGGCTCTTTCTGGTGGTGGTGCGTCTCGCCAAGACGAAGACATTGGCGGTGGTCCCGTGGCGTCAGGTGGCCCGAGGCAGCGGCAAAGTGCGGTCAAAGTTCGGCGGTGAACAGTGTTTTTCGGTCAACGGGCTGAGGGTATTTTCTATTTTATTTTTAAATTATTTAATTAATTTCCAGAACTTTAAAATTGCATAACTCACTCATACGAAGTCGAAAATAGACGATTTCAGGTGCGTTGGGATCGTGGCGACGAGATGGACGCGTGGACATTAATTTTGTCCAATTCTGAGACAGTGAAATTTTTAGGTATTTTTCACGAATATTAATTAATTATTTAATTATGTCCAACTTTAATAAATCATAACTCTCTCGTACGAGGTCCGATTGACGAACCGTAAATTGCGTTGGACTCGTCTTTCCGAGCTCTTCGCGATGGCGCAGACCAGAGCTGAATCCGAGACAGTCAAATTTTCAGCAAAAAATCAATGTGAGATTCTATTTTATAATTTATTAAATTTAAATTATTTTTCTTGTGGTTTTGATGTTTGTATGTACATGATTGTGGATTGATGATGTATGATGTCTGTTTGAGAATTGGTGATAGTTGTTTGGGTTATTATGGACAAATTGTTGTTGCATACACTGTTGATGAAATTTGTTGAATCAATAGAAACGATGTACATGATGTAAATGATAAATTCATTTTTATTTATTTATTTAAAATGTATGGAAATTTATATTTAAATAAAAGTTACAATTTTCATTGTTGTTCAGAAAAAATGAAACTTTGTTTATGTTTACAAAGATTATAACTTTGAATGGGATTAAGAAGATTACAACTTTGTTTTTGTTCTAAAAAAAAATTACAACTTTGTTTGCGTTTTTTTTATATATAAAATTGAAACTTTATTTTGTTTTTGAAAAGAACAAACTTTATTTTGTTTATGAAAAAGAACAAAAATTTGTTTTGTTTATTGAATAAAAGTTCAAACCTTATTTTGTTTTGTTTAAAAAGAACAAAACTTTGTTTTGTTGGTAAAGATTTAAAACCTTGTTTTTGCTTATAAAAGACTGAAATTTTGTTTTGTTTATAAAGATTAAAACTTTGTTTTGGTTATAAAAATTTCATCTTTATTTTGAGACGATTATAATAAATAATGTTTTGATATTTATTTTAGAATAATTAAAATTTTGACTTTTAATAAAAGATTTTATTTTTATTTTAAGTTAGATAAAGGAATATATTTTATGGTGAATTTGTGTCATTAAATCAAATGAAATAAAAAGGGCAATACCCAATATGTGAACATTGTTAAATTGTGCAAATTGTCTATGTTCCATTTATGCACCTGTATACACTGCCATTTACAAGCGACCCTGGCTTGTTTATGTGAGTGAACGATCAATTTTTACACATCGTCCAGAAGCACAGTTTATTTTAAATATGTGAATTGTGTTGGCTGAAACCCCACACGGGTCAAGGGTTGACTTTTGAATACACGTCACCCTTGGAATAATTAGAAATGCACTTTGGATGGATGTTCTGAAATTGTTATGTAATTAATGTTTGATTTTACGTATAATTAAATTATATGGAAATGGTGGGTCTCATTCCAATTTTGAGTAAAGTAATAAATATGCAAATTAATGAAATAAATTGGAAGTTGAAGTATTTAGATGATTTAATTTTCCATTTAAAAAGGAAATAATAGAGAAGCTTTTGAATTGACAATATTTCCTTCGAATGAAGGAAATAAATGCCCATTTATTATTCAATTAATGATATTAATTGACGCTTGAATTAAGTAGATAAAAACCTTTAACATTTGGAAGGTTATAAACAAATTATTGGAATTAGTAAATCACATTCCAATTATATTAAGAAGATTATAAATTGAAAAGATTACTTTTTATGTTAACATTAAAAATGGAAGATGGATTTCAAAATTTGAAATGTTTTTAAATTGATTTCATTTTAATATTGAAATATCACAAATTAAAACCGTTTTTTTGATTATTATTATTATAATATCATAATATTATGGAAAGTTAATATGTATTGAAATGGAATAATAAAGCTTTATATGAAAGAATATTTCAAGTAAGGAATGATATTAAGTAGTAGGTGTTAGACCCAAATGTGGTTCTAACACCCAAATTGATTAGAAACAAGGTAAAATAAAACAGAAATAAAAAAGAACACACAAGATTTATAGTGGTTCGGCGAAGAAATGCCTACGTCCACTTAGTTTTCACTATATTCAGTAATTCAGTTACAAATGCAATGTAAGATTCACTCACAGCTCACTTTTGTTCACTCAAATGATTAAAACAAGAAATGAAAGATGATTTGGATTCTCCGGGAGTAATGGAGTTCGGATGATGGAGGAACTTGGATTCTCAAAAGTGCTGAAAAAAAAAAGATCCTTCTCTTTGATTCCAGATGGGGTATTTATAGGTGTGAATTTGCCTGAGATTCAATCCGGGTCGGAACACGTGTCATCCATCGCACTCTCTTCGGGTTCGGATGGACTATCAAGCTGACAACACATCAAAGAGACGGACGTTAGGGGCAGGAATTAGTCATATCCGGTCCGGTTTTTCAGGCGATTTCATAGGAGATTTTCCTGGATCATGGGTGCGGGTCGGAGACGTGCAGGCTGGGGGTTCGGATCGGAATACCCGATCCGAACCGGAGTAGCGTGGACGTCTCTCCTTTTCTAATCATACTCCGCTCCGCTCCAGCGTCGTGGCAAGCAGATGGCTTTCCGATCCGATCAGATATGCTTTGCCAATTTATCCAGTAAGAGACATCCGATCCGAACAGAGAATTCTACCCGATCCGAACCGATATGCTGCTATCAATCTGAATTGTGGTGTTTCCTTCCGATCCGAACCGGAGTCTTATAACTTGAAATACTCTTCAACGGTTGGTTTCTTGACTTTGTGTTGCCTAGTTCACAAAGTAGGCTAACATTTTGCCCCCTCAAAGGATGCTTTCGTTGTACAAAGCGTGCTTTGATGTCGTTTAACCAGAATTGTCAAGAGTAATGCACGGATTTCTGTTCGGTTCGGCGCCCGACCCGAACACATTTTCTTCATTTCTGAGCAGATTTGGGAACTTATCTTGCCATGTAATGCTTCTTGCAGGTATGCTCCTCCTTTACTCTCCTTCTCTTCAATTCGAGTCGGATGCTAAATCAACGTGTGAAGTTTCCACTCGGTTCGGATTCTGATCCGAAGCGTATTCGTGGATTTAAACATTGGGCCTTCAGAGAGAGTTGTGCTACTGGGCTTCCACTCCGGTCCGATCGGGCGAGACAAAATAGGGAGACGAGGAGTCAACTCCATTCTTTATATAAACCCATCACCGTCTTCATTTCTTCCTTCTTCGTTTCTATTGCCGCTCGGACCTAAGCATTGAAAACTTCAGAAACTCAAATATTCCGAAACTATCCCTCGTAGATTTCTTAACTCGAACACGTAGGTAGCTCTTTAATCTCGAATAGCTTCATAGTAATTGCTCTTGATTTCAATTTGTGTTGGATTGGGATGGTTTAGCCACAAGCTTCGATTGAACTCCACATTGTTACTGGTGGACGCGCCGTCGCTTCGAGGCGTTGCGAAGCCGGAGAGGGCAAATTTCTGCCCTTGACGATAACTTAGGTGATAATATGGACCCGTTTGTGAGAAAGGGGGGAAAGAAGAAGAAGACGAGGAGCGTGGTGACCAACTGAAGTCGGTTCGGGTAGAAGACGGAGGAACAGAAAGGAAGAAGTAGGATAAGGGGTCGGTCCGAGTTACAAACTTTAGAAAGACAGGGAGGACAGAAAACGTCGGTTCGGGTCGGAGAAGTGAAGGTTGAAGTAAATGGATCGGTTGAGTGGTGCTAATTCGGTTCGGATCGGGCCATCCGATCCGACCAGATCAGTCCTGCTTCCGAACCCATTGCTTCCCTTGTCTTGAACTGGCCCTGCTCTAATGACGCATCCGAACCGACTACTATCTGTGTTTGTATTGAGCCAGCCATCATACGTATATCCGAACCGAACCGAACATATCAAACTTGGCACATAAAGACTACCCAATTAATTCAACTAATGCTTACTCTAGACGAATATGCTTCGCGAACAGTTAGGATAGTGCCTTGCGAACACAAACGAGAATCAAGGACA
Source organism: Allium sativum (assembly GCA_030737875.1). Classification (NCBI taxonomy): domain Eukaryota; kingdom Viridiplantae; phylum Streptophyta; class Magnoliopsida; order Asparagales; family Amaryllidaceae; genus Allium; species Allium sativum. The sequence continues at coordinate 296,600,381 of CM060912.1, forward strand.
ACTCTGACTATTACTTTCTCTTTAAAGCTTCGTCTTGCATTGCTGTACTTCTATTTTGTATTTCCCACATTTGTTGCAAACACTTTAGTTCACACACATACACAAAAAAGGGGACACGGGATAATTCACTCTAATCCGTGCTATTGCTTCTTCAATAGTTCCACGACAATGAGGCCCAGACGCTCTTCTCGTTTAGCTGAGAGGAAAGAAGCTCCAGAAACTTCCAACAAAACCACTCTCGAGGATATATCTTCTTCATCTGACCCAGAATGGGACAGCGAGGGTCCGGATTACGGAGTTGGTCATCGGGAAAGCGATGAAATGTCTTCAGAAAATGAAGTTTCCCTAGGCTTTGAGGAGGAAGGAGGGGTTGGTGACCATCGAGCACCCGATGAATTTGACTCAGCCATTATATTGGAGTCACCTCCAGATTCCGTAGAATCGACAATTGACAATGACCGGCTCATTAGAATTTGCTTGAAGTATGGAATAATGAAAAGGGACACTCTAGTGCCCTCACGCTCTGATCGTCCCCACAACCCTCCAGAAGGATATATGACGGTTACTCGACTGATGTGCATGGTTGGCGCTATTCCTCCATTCTCGCCTTTCATCGTCGACTTCTTAAGACAAATGCGGATTGCCCCCATGCAGCTGCATCCCAATTCATATGCCTATCTGCATACCTTATTCATAGCATATCGTGAAATTCTAGGCGTGGAGCTTACGTTTGACGATGTTCATTTCTTCTATAATTTCAAACATCGGACTAGAGAAACCCCTTCTTTCTGTTACTTTGAGTCGGTCCCAAAGAGGAAGATAATCTCTACGCCGTTTAGCAGCAAAGCTGGAGATTCCAGACTAGAGTGGTTCTATATAAAGCAACAGTCTGGATGCGCCAGAAGATGGACAAAATCAAGTAAAGCACTGATCTCCTGAACCCGGGCTCTATACACTTGAATCATCACCCTGACCTGTTTTCCTTTTTATTTGCAGTCGACAATCCTAAACAGGTATCAGACCAAGCGTTCTTTGATCGAATGCACCGTCTCCTCAACGGCGACCAAAAATTCCTTACCATTGACGAGGTCCTTAAAGATGAATACCTTCACTTTCACGGGCTGCTATCTGTTTTTCGCAGCATTGGACATGGGACGGTTCCATACGCGTACATTCCTCCAGTGGAAACAGTCCCAGAAATAGGAGAAGGCTCGGGAATTCCTGCAGCTTCTCTCCAGACTTCACCCTCTCCCTCTTCCACTCAAGACGACGAACTGGCTAATCTGGCCAAAAGACATCGTGAAGGGTACATTGCCCCCGAGGAAACTACCTCGCTAGACAAATCAAAATCTCCCCAAGGGTCACCACTTCACGCTTCCGAAGGGGATGTTCCTAGCACCGACGAGCACATATTTCAGGGTTTAGGGGATCTCCCCTTACCCGAGACGATATATACTTCAGAAGATTTCAGAAAGGACCCTTTAGTCTTCACTTCTTCTGAAGAAACTACTCCTGCTAAGGCCAAAGAGCATGCCCGCATCAGTCTAGCTTCAGACTCGGGTTGGTTGGGGGGACACACACACCACTTAGGATGCACTTCACACCGTAGCACTGGCATTCATTGCACTTCTTTCTCCATGGATTCGTCGATTCTAAACTTCATTTAACTTATCGTGCAGGTACAATGTCTCGATCCTCTTATGATATAAGAAAGCTTCGCCGCAGCATGTCCAATCCTCCTCAAGATGTTGAGTATGATCGCCGGGATGACCGTGGTAGGGAGGAAAGAAGACCCTATGATCCTTATCGATCTCGATCCTCACGCTCCCGCTCACCAGTTCGACCGGAACAAGAAAAATACAAAAGCTATCAAGGTCGTAGGGAGGAGGATAGACCACAATCTAGGGATTCCACTTCCTCCCATGAAAAGCGGAGTAGAGAGAAAACGCCTCCAAAGGAAACTGGGTCTAGAAGTAAGCAAAAAGTCCCTGCCACTAAGCGACCTCGGACAGACAAGGGTTCTACAGAATCTTCTTCAGGAAGGGACACTGAACTAACAATCCTCGCCCCTCCTCCACCAGATGCGGGAACCGCAGTAAGGCTGGCATATTTAAAGGAGCAATTTCCCGAGCACTACTTCGAGACTCTGACCTTTCTACCTTCCCTTGAACCTATTTCTTCTAATTGGGCAGAGGAGGCCAGAGCAAAGATTGATTTGGTGGAAAAACAATATACCGAGATGTTCAAGTATTCCCGCACTCTTTCTAGAATCATCCGCACTCTAACGACAAATGCTAACTCAATGCAAAAGACTGCAGAGGAGGATGCTAAGGCCCTAAAAACCTTAGGAAAAAATTTAGAAGATACTCAAGCTCAACTAGCTATCGCTCAGAAGAACGCTTCCAACTTCAAACAACAATTTGAGGACATGCAAAAGCGCTATCATGATTTGCTAGAATCCCACACTCAGGAGCGTTCTGAGTTGAAGAAGCAAGCTGATGAAGCCAAATCAGAGGCTGCTAAGACGCGTCTTGCTTATGCTGAGCTTGAGCAGAAAAACGCCGAGTTAACAAAGAGGAGTGCTGAGTTAGAAAAGAAAAACGCAGACTTGGCTTCAAAATTGTTGGAGGCGGAAAACAGGGCTGCCCTGGCTGAGGGCAATGTGGAATGCGCTATTAAATCTGCAGAGGAAACCCGCAAACAACTATCAGAGGCTGAGGCCGATATTCAGGGCTTCAGCGAGCTAATGATCGAGTTCTTCGCGCACATTATTCGTCGTCGAAACATTTCCTGGATCGAGGACTATCCATCCACTTTGGTTCATGTGTGGAATCAAATCGTCGAGTGGGAAAAAGAAGAGCTTAAGGTTGATTCCCTCGATGAAGATAAGCTGATGGAGAAGTACTTGAGAGACGACGAACCGGAGCGTCTAGCTGAAGGGCGCCGTCTAATTGCTGAGGCCATGGAAGAAGAGAGGCGGAAGTCTAAACAGAAAACCATTCCTGAAGCTGGTTCTTCTTCTTCTGCTCCTGTCACTCCCGAAGTAGAGGGGTATGATCCCGAAAACCCGGGAATTTCCCGAACCACTTTGCTATCTCCTATTCCTGAAATAACTCCAGAGGTAGTAGTCACCCCCGCTGAAAAGTCTTCAGAAGGTATCCCTATCTTTTCTCCTCAATTTGTCAAGGCTACTACTACCTTTGGCTACATAACCGAACATTCGATGAGAAATCCTTTGCTCTCGCCTGAGTTGATAACCAATGTTTCTCATTTTGTAGGCGTTGAATCATCCACGAAGACAGATGTAGCTCAAGGAGCTACCGCTGGGACACAACCCGCTGACAGGGTCAAAGAAGGGGAAGACAAAGCTGCTTCAACATCCCTGGGGGAAATAAGTGAGCCAACTAAGGTCACTACTCCCCATGATGAAGAAATGATTGCAGCCTTAAAAGACGACGGAGGAGACGAGGGGCATGATGAGGAACCGGAGGTTACAATAACCGGGGAGTCAAAAAGCGCTGATGATGTTACCTTGGCGGCCATGAAGGCTGATCAGGACAAGCGCTTGCAATTAAAGGCTGAAGAATTAGATCCTGAGGTTCTCAAGCCCCTCGCAGTGGTGGATGCAGGTTCAAGGTTAGTTGTTAAGCTCTCAACTAGATCTGTTACCGAAGAACTTGCTAAAAAATCTTCTCTTGATTCCAGTGCCCCGCCCTCCGGGAAGAAGTCTGCTGGCTCCAGCACTACATCTTCAGGGAAAAAGAAATCAAAGCGGATCTTGACTGAAGCCGAGAAGGAAGCAAAAGATGCGGAAAAAGCTGTCAAAAAATCGAAGGCTCATCCCAAACCCAAATAGTGGGTTCCCCTGTATCTTTTTAGCATCTTTATAATCCAATAAGTGCTGCTACACCAACAGCTTCCGCACTTTCTTTTCCAGCTATTTCCCTGTACAAATTCAGTCATTTGTAAATAAAAATAATTCACTTTTTGCAATGTTTATTTGTTAGCAGTTCTGCACTTATGTAAAAATGCATATCTATAGTTATGAAACAAAGTTGTGGAGGGGGGAGATATGTATTTATATATGCGTCCCCAGTCAATCTCCATAGGTTATTCAGTGCTTAACCATGCAATCTGAACGCTCCCGATTCTCTAACGGGATAGCATTTCCTGTGTCATCAATATCTGTTGTTTTTCCTGGCATTTCTTTTATACTCTTTCTCATTCTCTTGAGAGTTAGAGTTCGAGTTCAGTTATTTGTTTATTCCCCGGTCGTTCAACGGGAAAAGATTTCTTTCTCGGCGCTCGATCGGAGACGCCTTTATACTCTCTTTCTCTCTGGAAAGTTAGAGTCCGGAGTTGAACCTCTTTCTCAGCGCTCAGTCGGAGACGCTTTTATACTCTCTCTCTTTCTCTGGAGAGTTAGAGTTCAGAATAGAATTTCTTTTTCAGCGCTCAGTCTGAGACGCTTTTATACTCTCTCTCTTTCTCTGGAGAGTTAGAGTTAAGAATGTCGTTTTCTCATTCTTTTATGTCTTATTGCACAAATAATCATTGTGCTTCTTTTTATGTCCAAACTGTTTCAACCTTTTTAGGCTCTAAGTAATCCTGTATTTTATAATCACAACAGAACAATTAACGAATGTAAATGCATAAAAGTAAATAACACGCAATATTTTTATAGTGGTTCAGCTAAGTCATAGCCTACATCCACTTTATAGACCTTTATTCATATCATCAGATTTTCCCAAGGCAAGTCGTGCCTTATTACAGAGTTTATAGGAAGAACAGCAAAAAGTATAGCATTTCTAATCCAAATATCGCATTAAGTGTTGGGCATTCCATGCTCGAGGGACTTCTTCGCCATCTACGGTCGTTAACTTGAATGTTCCTTTATCAAGTTTCCGTTGGATGACAAAGGGTCCTTCCCATTTTGGGCCGAGGTGAGGAAGAGATGGAAAAACCCTCTTCAGCACCAAATCCCCTGGTTCAAAAGTTCTGAGGCGAACTTTTTTGTCATAATAGCGTGCCATCTGACGCCGATGTCTTGCTGCATGCAAGTCTGCTTCGTCCCTTTTCTCTTCGACCTCATCAAGAGACTCAAGTAGAAGTGCCCGATTCGTCATCGGGTCATAATACGTAACCCTGTGGGAAGGAACTTCCAGTTCAACTGGAATTACTGCTTCTGAGCCAAAGGAGAGAGAGAAAGGGGTATGACCGGTAGCCGTTTTAAACGTTGTTCGATATGCCCACAAAGCTAGGGGCAATTCATCAACCCATTTTGCCTTTGCACGCTCCAACCGTTTCTTGAGGATGGATTTTATAACTTTGTTTACCGCTTCTACTTGCCCATTCGATTGTGGGTAGGCGACTGCAGTATAACGCTTGTCTATCTTATATTTCTGGCAAAAATTTCTGAACTCAGAGCTGTCAAACTGGGTTCCGTTGTCAGTTATAATCGTTCTTGGGATCCCGAACCGGCATATAATATTTCTGACCACAAAACTTATCACTTTTCTTGCTGTGATCTTGGTCAAGTGCTCAGCTTCCACCCATTTCGTGAAATAATCCACGGCTACTATGGCATACTTAGCTCCTCCTTTAGCAATTGGTAAAACTCCAATGATATCGATTCCCCATGTGGCAAACGGCCAAGGACTCACCATCGATTTAAGCTGGGTTGACGGTGCCCTGGGGATTTTGGCGAATCTCTGGCACTTATCGCAGCGTCGTGAATAATCAGCTGCATCCTTGTTGATCGTAGGCCAGAAGTATCCGTACCGCAATATTTTCTTTGCTAAAGTTTGACCTCCTGTATGATCTCCACACTCACCTTCGTGCACTTCTCTCAGTACACGCTTGATGTCGTCGTGTGCGATACATCGTAACAGGGGCATAGAAAATCCTTGTCTATAGAGAGTATCGTCTTGCATAACATATCTGGCAGCTTTGCGGACTACAGCTCTTTTCTCACTTTTCTTCTATGGGAGTGTCCCATTCTTAAGAAAACTCTTGATTGGAGTCATCCATGACTCCTTCTCTGGTTCCGCTTCAAGAACGAATTCAATTTCCATTGACTCAAAGCTTGGCGATTCCAATGTTTCAATTGGAATTACCTCGGTCCCTTCTGGATTGTCAGAACTAGCCAGCTTTGCCAGTCTATCCGCTTTCTGGTTTTCAATTCTGGGAATATGTGTTATGCTGTACCGATCTAAGCTATTCAATAGCTCTTTCACTTTCTCGAGGTAGGCGATAAGTCGAGGTCCTCGAGCCGCGAATTCCTCTCGCACTTGACAAACAACAATCTTAGAGTCACAAAATATGTCCATCATTTTTACTCCGAGGTCTTTAGCAAGTTTCAGCCCGGCAATCAGGGCTTCATACTCAGAGTCATTGTTTGTTGCCGAAAATTCTAATCGCAGGGCGTAATATAACGACCGTCCCTCCGGAGTGAGTAAGACAATTCCAGCTCCGGATCTTCGGTCATTTTTAGGTCCATCTGTGTATAGTTTCCACGGATTCATCTCTATCTTATCCTCAGATTTAACCACTCGATCATTGATTATTTCTTCCTCTGGAATGGTGAACTCCGCAATAAAGTCAGCTAGAGCTTGCCCCCTGATTGACTTTCGTGGTTGAAAATTCAAATCAAACTGGCTTAGTTCTATGTTCCATTTAATCAACCTTCCCGACGCTTCGGGTCTCTGCAACACCTGTCTTAACGGCTGATCGGTGTATATGGTTATTGGATGGGCTTGGAAGTAGTGACGAAGTTTTCGGGATGCAATCAGGAGGCTGTAAGCAAGCTTCTCGATCTTTGGGTAGTTGCGCTCTGCCGCTGCCAATTTCTTACTCACATAGTATACTGGCCTTTGTACTTTGTCTTCTTCTCGAACCAGAGCTGTGCTGACAGCGTGGGCCGAGACTGCTAGATAAACAAATAGTTCTTCGTGATCTACGGGCTTTGACAAGATTGGCGGTTTCTCTAACAGCTCCAACAGATTTTGGAAGGCCTCGACACAATCGGGAGTCCACTGGAAGTTCTTCTTTCCCCTTTTTATCAAATCAAAAAAGGGAACACATTTATCGGTGGCTTTAGAGATGAACCTACTCAACGCCGCTACCTTTCCTGCCAGACTTTGGACGTCTTTAATTCTTCTTGGTTCCTCGATATTTCTAATCGCCGCTATCTGGCTAGGGTTGATCTCAATTCCTCGGGAACTCACAATGAAGCCAAGGAACTTTCCCGACGCCACTCCAAATGAACATTTTAAAGGATTCAATTTCATACGGTATTTTCGCAAGATGCCAAACATTTCCGCCAAGTCTTGCGTATGATTGGAAGACTGCTTTGATTTAACAAGCATATCGTCCACATAAACTTCCATAGTTTTTCCTATTTGATCATAAAACATTCTATTTACCAACCGCTGATATGTAGCTCCAGCGTTTTTTAATCCGAACGGCATTACAACATAACAATATAATCCCAAATTCGTAATGAAACTTGTATGCTCTTGGTCTGGCACATGCATAGGAATTTGATTGTATCCAGAGTATGCATCCATGAAAGAGAGAAGTTCATGACCTGCTGTCGAATCTACAAGCTGGTCAATCCTGGGAAGTGGGAAACTATCCTTTGGGCAAGCCTTATTTAAATCTGAAAAGTCAATACAAGTTCGCCACTTTCCGTTTGGCTTCTTTACCAAGACAGGATTCGATATCCAGTCGGGATAGGTCGAATCTCGAATAAATCCATTTTGCTTCAATTTCTCTACTTCCTCTTTGAGGGCAGCCGACCTCTCTGGGCCCAGCGTGCGTCTCTTTTGCTTCACCGGCGGATGCTTCGGATTTACATTCAATTTGTGACTGATAATGGAAGGTGATATCCCACACATGTCAGCATGGGTCCAGGCGAACACATCTAAGTTTGCCTTCAAGAAGTCCGTCAGTTCTTCAGCACGGCGTGGATCCAATTGGGAACCGATCTTCAAAACTTTCGTTGGATCAGCTTTATCAACAGGAATTTCCACTGTCGTTTCATTAGGAGTTGCATTCCTAGTCTCTGGTTCCTCGTCTTTTCTAGGATCCAGGTCTTCAGGCGTTCCTTTGGGCAACTCCCTTGGGTTCAACCTCTCTAATTGCTATGCCGAGTCCCCCTGTGAGGGAGATGAGGCATCCTTACTCTCAGTATTAACTCCTTTCATCAACATCTTCAGTTCGGCCACGTAGCAGGCCCGTCCAGAGACCTGATCCCCTCTTATTACTCCAGTTCCAGCTTCAGTTGGGAACTTCAGTAACAAGCACCAAGGGGCGATACAAACTCTGAATTCAGCGAGGGCAGGTCTCCCTAAAAATGCGTTATATGGCGAATCTACGTCCAATACTACGAACTGAAGCATTCGCACTCTTCTACGTTCTCCTTGCCCTAGGGTTACAGGCAACTCTATATATCCCATGGGAGACGTCGTCGCTCCGTTGAAACCTCTAATCCATCCTTCACAAGGTTTCAGATCTTCGGGCTCGAGCTTCATCTGATCAAACGACTTCTTGAACAAAATATTAACGGAACTTCCGTTGTCTACTAATACCTTATGGACCAAGGCCGGCCCAATGGTGGTAGTAATGACCAACGGATCATTAGTGGGAGATTGTATCCCCGTGTTGTCTCGGCTGCGAAATACCACGTCATCGAACATGGTTTTTTGTTGTTTTATAGGGGTGACATCTTCCAAATCGTCACCTTCATTCACATCCAGATGCTTGGCAGCATTCACATACTGGTCCATTGACCTAAAACTTCGGATTGCCGGGTGAGGCCCGCCTACTATAGAGTTGATGACAATCCCTTTACCTTTCTGCTGCGCGGTAGGCTTAGGAGCTGGTAGGATCTGTTTTGGAGCCTGCTCTCCTTGCCCCCTGTCCCTCGGGGCAACCTTGTACTCATCCAATTTTCCTTCACGCAGCAGTTTTTCGATTACATCCCTCAAATGCCGACATTCATTGGTTGAATGTCCGTGTGTTCCGTGAAACAAGCAAAATTTCCCTGTCGCCATTTCTTTCTCGGTCGAATCACGAGGTGGCGGTCTTTTGTACTGCAACACATTGTACGTATCCAGGTAAATATTTTCCAGGGTGTCATTCAATGGTGTATAGTCCTCGTAATTTTGGAATCGGGGCCTTTTGTTAGGGTCGCTTCCCCTATTCCTGTTTCTCCTGTTACCGTTCGAATTACGGTTGTTGTTGTTTCCCCCATTTCCAGTATTGCTGTTTCCACCCTTATTTCCTACATTTACTTCAACCTTGCCGGAACTTTCCCCAGACTGCTTCACGGCAATATTACTCTGCACATTCTCCTTTGAAGCTGTCTCAGACTTTCTCTTCCGGTTTGCCCGGGCCTCCTCTCGTCTTAGATAAATATCGGCTTTTTCGTAGAATATCGCCCTTGTGGAGGGTGTCTTCCCAGAAAGGTAGTCTCCAAACTCAGATTCAGGATCGACTCCTTCCTTCAATGCCATCAGAATAGTGGTCTCATGCGGGTCACTGACCTCAGTTACAGCTTGGTTAAAACGATCTAAATATGCCCTTAAAGACTCTCCTGGTGCCTGTTTGATCCTCGACAATTCAATAACACTCTTGGACTTGCGGGCATGTAGTCGAAACTGGTTCATGAAACGCTCACTTAGTTCTTTGTAATTAGAAATTGAACGAGGAGGAAGCCGGGTAAACCAAAACAATGCCACATCTTCCAGGTAGATTGGGAATGCTTTGCACTTTACTTCATCAGGGGCAGCAGCGGCGTTCATAAGCCACGAATACCGCATCAAATGCTGTCCCGGATCAGTCCTTCCATTGTATTTGTCCATCTGCGGCAAGTTAAAGCGTCGGGGAAACTGGAAATCTAGGATATCATCAGTGAACGGTGTATGGCTTCGCTCAATGCCATAGTCTTCATTCGTATAATTCCGGCTCTCGGACATAATTCGGCGAACCATCGCCTGCACATCGGCACTAGTTAGGGGCTGCTCAGGTTCCCTGGCCCTAGTGTCCGAGTTCCTTCGGGGCTCTTGCTCTGGAGATGCCCTTCTTCTTCGAGCTGCCTCTACTCGATTCCTTTCCCTGTGTTCCCGGTCGATCTCGGGAAGAGGGGACTGGAGTCTTTGCCCCCGAGTAGGGCTATCGTTTCCTAATGCTCGTGCAATATCCTCGCGAGATCCCAAAGATCCAAACGTTAGCTGCTCCACGTTCTGAGGTCGTTCGAGTGGCCTTCGCTCACGGGGCCTCTCTTCCTCGGAAGATGAAGATTGATCTACGGGTGTGTGACGAACCGGTGACGGAGTTCTCTGCCGGCGGAGCTCATTGATCTCCCGACTCATGAGCCTCATATTTTCCTGCATCATGAGATTAGTGCGCTCATGAACTCTCATAGCTTCCCTCGTGCTCTCAAGCATATCAAGCAAGCGCGAGAAATCTCCTTGAGTGATGGGAGCAGATGGATTGACCTGGTCTCCAATCCTGGCAGCTGGAATTGGAGCATTCGCGGGGACTCGAGTAGATGTTCCAGCTTCACCAAGCATCGGGTCGGATCGGAGGTAGGAAGTCGGGTCGGATCGGAGCTGGGGTGCCTGGTCGGATCGGTGTGCAGCGAGCAAGTCGGGTCGGTTCAGACTGGGGGAGTGCACTGCTTCGGAGTCTCCTACCCGGATCGGATCGGAGCTCTCCCCTTGCTGTCGGTTCGGATTTCCTGCATTGATTCTCCCTGCTGCTGAACTCTGCCCCCGAGACCTTGTTACAACAGCATGTTGCTGATCTTCGCCAGCTCCATTTCCTTGAACAGACTGAACTTCTTTGCCTTTTCCTTTGGCCATTAGTCTTTGACAATTACTTCAACGAACGTAAAAAAGTGGAGAAACTTAAGGATTCACTTCTTTGAACTCAACGGTCCAAAAAGTAGAAAGAGATCCCGGAAAATAAAGAATTTAGATGAGGATTCTCAGTGAAAGCACCAAAATGTTAGACCCAAATGTGGTTCTAACACCCAAATTGATTAGAAACAAGGTAAAATAAAACAGAAATAAAAAAGAACACACAAGATTTATAGTGGTTCGGCGAAGAAATGCCTACGTCCACTTAGTTTTCACTATATTCAGTAATTCAGTTACAAATGCAATGTAAGATTCACTCACAGCTCACTTTTGTTCACTCAAATGATTAAAACAAGAAATGAAAGATGATTTGGATTCTCCGGGAGTAATGGAGTTCGGATGATGGAGGAACTTGGATTCTCAAAAGTGCTGAAAAAAAAAAGATCCTTCTCTTTGATTCCAGATGGGGTATTTATAGGTGTGAATTTGCCTGAGATTCAATCCGGGTCGGAACACGTGTCATCCATCGCACTCTCTTCGGGTTCGGATGGACTATCAAGCTGACAACACATCAAAGAGACGGACGTTAGGGGCAGGAATTAGTCATATCCGGTCCGGTTCTTCAGGCGATTTCATAGGAGATTTTCCTGGATCATGGGTGCGGGTCGGAGACGTGCAGGCTGGGGGTTCGGATCGGAATACCCGATCCGAACCGGAGTAGCGTGGACGTCTCTCCTTTTCTAATCATACTCCGCTCCGCTCCAGCGTCGTGGCAAGCAGATGGCTTTCCGATCCGATCAGATATGCTTTGCCAATTTATCCAGTAAGAGACATCCGATCCGAACAGAGAATTCTACCCGATCCGAACCGATATGCTGCTATCAATCTGAATTGTGGTGTTTCCTTCCGATCCGAACCGGAGTCTTATAACTTGAAATACTCTTCAACGGTTGGTTTCTTGACTTTGTGTTGCCTAGTTCACAAAGTAGGCTAACAGTAGGATATTTTAAAATATAAAATATTTTAAAATAATATTCTTGGATAATATTTATAAATAAATTTTTTTAATTGTACCTGGACACGAGGTTAGGTCACATTTATGGCGGAAGTCTGCCCGGAACCAACCGGCATATCCAGCAGCCATAAATGTTGGGCCTAATGTGAGAGGTCCAAGTGCGCAAATACGAATTGGGTCAAGACACGAGGTTAAGCCCAACCTGTGGTAGAAGTCTGCCCGGAACCAACCGGCATATCCAGCATCCACAAGTTGTAGGCCTAATGTGAGAGGTCTAGCCCGCTATTAAATAATAAAATGTAAAGATAAACATAATAAATGGATAAGGAAAATGAATTGGGCTATTCAGTCCATCTTAAAAATAGTAACTCCATTTTAACCCGTGTAAATTATGTTATACATTTTATAAAGGAAATCGAAGATGATTAATATTTTATTTAAGATTAAATGAAATACTCTGAAATAAATGATGTCTAATTATATATATTAAATGGGAAATTTATGAAATTTAAATTTGGGTTTATCGTGAATTATGTTTTAAATAACATTTATTCTTTAACCCGAATTTATGATAGAATTAATTCCCTAGAAATTGAATAATCATTTAATAATGACTTTGGAAGATTAAAACTAAATAAAATTTTAATTAAATCTTTAATTTGATTGAAAAGGAATTAAGTAGTTAAGATCACTGAATTAAGAAAGTGATCGAAAATGGAAAATGAACCATAAAGCAATGAATATTTTCATGTTATAAATGAATGAAAACATGAAATGGTTATATTATTTATATATTTTATATAAATAAAAGTAATGAAACTTTTATTTACTTTTCACATGTAAATAAAAAGATGAAAATAAGAAGGGAATTTTTATTTACATTTCACATGCGAATAAAAATATAAAAATATGAAATGAAACATGATTTAGAAGCATGAACCGCATATGAAAATTTAACATGTTTTAAAAAGCATGAAGTCGCATATGAAATGCATAATCAAGAAACCGCATATGATATAAAAATTCATGTTTAGAGTAGTATTACTGCATATGAAATGAATGGACGATATTTATGAAATGAATGGACGATATATATACATGAAATGAATGGACGATATTTATATTTATAAAAGAATAAATAACGATATAGAATGGTTTACAAATTTATATATGCGAGAATTATTTGGAAAGTCCGAGTTTACTCTCATTCCAAATAATGATACGACGTTCGAAGAGTTGAAGACGGTGATTGAAGACCGACGATCTTCACATCGAATGGGTGTGTTGCTATTGAGACCCATGATGGGAGTAGCTACCTTGAAGGGGCGACAGTAGTAGCCGTCTGGACGCAGTGTTGATTGCACGGATTTGACTTTCGCTCAGACCCAGGGCATAAGTTTATAAATGGAATGTATGTCTGACGTTGTAGTCCTTTATACTACATTCGTTGATCTCTGTTAATACATATCTGTTTGGTGGTTAACACCCTTCTCTGAGACATACGAGCTTAGAGGTTATATATTGGTAGAAATCAATGGTATAGTATGGACTGACAATGTGGCATGCTAAGATGCATTGATCAAGGCTTTTGTTGAAAAGAAGGCCTTGTGGTTGATGATCAAAGCACGGCCTGTTTAGGCGTAGCTTTGTGTATAGCGTGACTTCGCGAGCCTCACACCCCGGTATGAGTCAAAAACGGGATATGGACTGCAGGGAGTGCACACGTTTCTTTCTAGCTAGAGTGGTGTCAGCGACCTACCAGCCCTGACATTTTACTTATGAGAATGATGGATTTTGAGGCGCCTCGTTATTTTTATAGGCCGTTGGTGGTCATACTATAGGTCCAAAGGGACCGGGAAACGTGTGTTCAGGCATAACTAATCCACTGCCCATAGGCGGGGACCGGCCCTGAAGATCCAAGGGTTCACTGCGGGGGATCCTGAGGCATTTGCTAGAGTGTCTCGAATCGGAGAGGAGCTTGCCCCTAGCCTTGACTCATGATGGAATCCAAATTTCCAATACGCCCTTGCGGTTTTGATTGTAGAACTAGTATTGGCGACATGCTATATGGTAACCATGCCGTCTAGGATTGATACTTATGATTCAAATCTTTTTATTAAAACATATATACACTAATAATAATATCAAATCCGTTTTATATGTATCAAGCATCTTTTGACCATTATAAGGTAAAACCCTATCCTCTGGTGTGCGTTGCATTGTGTGATGGGACTTGGGTCTTATAATGGTTTCATTTTTCCAAAAAGACATTGCGTTATTTCTTGATTTACTTTAGTTTATGCACCGACAATCCATTGGAATAAAACCCGTTCCGCATTAGCGGCGTGGTCCTTGGATTTGTCTTATTAGTTAAATTAGTTTAGAATTCTCACACCAGTCCTTGTTGCTGGCTAGGGAGTTGGTTACGCATGATAGGGGGTTCTCACCATGTTGTTTGGTGGCGAACAGTGGGCTCTTACCCTTACATGTCCCTTATTTATTAGGGTTGGTTATTGCAGTCGAGAGGCTGCCCGTAAAACAAGGTGTCTGGGAGATCATCTGTATGTCACGGTGGGAGGTTAACCCACTGCCTGTGTGTCGTTACAGGTGGTATCAGAGCTCTGGTTAGCTCAAATCTTTGGGGTACAACTCGTTAGAACTGAACAAAAGACTCATCAGAGATTGGATTAGCAATATCCAATAAGAATACTCATTAGAGATAGGATCAGCAGTATCCTAGAATGAGAAAACTCATTAGAGATGGGGTTAGTAATGCCCTAGAATGAGTTCAGAGTGATAAGCTAATAATTAGCGTATTTTTGATTATATAATCTATTTCTGAAAATATGATTTTTAAATATATAAAAGAGTATGTATATTTGATAAGTTAGTCAACAAATGAAATTAATAAGAGAAATTAAAATTTAGTTAGTTAATTAAACAACTTTTAGCCTAGTTCCTTTTCGAGGACGAAAAGTTTTTAAGTGGGGGCGATTGTAACAACCCGCAAAAATCAGGACCAATTTAAAAAATTTATTTTAGAAAATTTTAATGAATTTTGACAATATAAAATAATTTATTTAAATAATAATGATCACAAATTTGATTCAAATCGAAGTTAGAATGAATGATTTAATTTTTATTATAAAAAGAGTTAGAAATAACGCGGTAGTTTGAAAAGTCAAACTTGAACTTTGACTGACCGTACAGGATGCAAAATTTAACGGATTTTAGTGAAACCAAAAATATTAGAATCTATTTAAATTTATCTTTCCAACGAATCCGAAAAATCGAAATTTCATAACGGGAATCAAAAGTTATGTCAAAATTAAAATCTAGAATGGTCGCTATGAAATTTATAAGGGCCAAAATGCTACATTTTGCAGAATAAGGAATTAGGACCCGAAACCATCTCCATTGGTTTCAGAATGTTGTTTACATATAAGAATGACTATAAGAACTTATATTTTTGAGTTTCGGAAAAAATTCCACTATTTTTGGTATTTTTAAATATTAAAAATATACGCCTGAAAAATGGAATTTTTGCAAACGAACTCCGAATTCGACGAAACCAGTTTCTATGGATTCGGAATATTAAATTAAGGTAAAATTCTAAAATTTATAATTTTTGGAATTATTTTGTGGCATGTATAATTTTTACAGTGGAAATACAGCCTATTTTCAGACTTCGGAAATTTATAATAAATTCATACGGAATCGGAAAATTACGAAATCAGGTTCGTTGGGTTCGTAATGACCTGAAATAATTATGTTTAAAATTTTATTAATTTTGAAATCAGCATGTATTTATAAGAATTTTTGAACTGAAGAAAACAGTTGAAAATTGAGTAATTGGGCACATAATGATATTTGGGCCCAAACCAAAATTAAACCCATGGTATATATTATCTTTTTTCTGAGTTTTAGGGCTGAAATTCGAAATGCACAGCAGCCACTCTCTTTTCCATCATTTTTTCTCAATTTCCATGGCGGCTCTCTCTTCCTCTAAGATTCATAAAAAAATAAAATCTCTTCAAACCATAGCAAATTATATGTCCTCTCGAAGGTCTCGACGATACGAAGCTAATGGTGTGGTCGGTTTTGTCAAACAGCGCTCGGATTCGCCGGAATCTCGTCTTAAAGCTCGCTGTTTTCGAAATTCAGAAACTCAAAACGTAAATCAAGAAATTCCCGTGAATCGAGGAAGAATTAGACGAAGTCACGAACACGGAAGTTCTTCGTCTACGCAAGACGAAGATGCTCAGAAAATTTCAGGCAGTTTGGAGGTGTGAGGCGGCCTGTGGGACCCGCGAGGCGAAATCCTTTCTAGGCGATTTCCCGATGATCGGAGAAGCTTTAGGGGCGGCTCTTTCTGGTGGTGGTGCGTCTCGCCAAGACGAAGACATTGGCGGTGGTCCCGTGGCGTCAGGTGGCCCGAGGCAGCGGCAAAGTGCGGTCAAAGTTCGGCGGTGAACAGTGTTTTTCGGTCAACGGGCTGAGGGTATTTTCTATTTTATTTTTAAATTATTTAATTAATTTCCAGAACTTTAAAATTGCATAACTCACTCATACGAAGTCGAAAATAGACGATTTCAGGTGCGTTGGGATCGTGGCGACGAGATGGACGCGTGGACACTAATTTTGTCCAATTCTGAGACAGTGAAATTTTTAGGTATTTTTCACGAATATTAATTAATTATTTAATTATGTCCAACTTTAATAAATCATAACTCTCTCGTACGAGGTCCGATTGACGAACCGTAAATTGCGTTGGACTCGTCTTTCCGAGCTCTTCGCGATGGCGCAGACCAGAGCTGAATCCGAGACAGTCAAATTTTCAGCAAAAAATCAATGTGAGATTCTATTTTATAATTTATTAAATTTAAATTATTTTTCTTGT
This sequence comes from Allium sativum, assembly GCA_030737875.1. NCBI lineage: Eukaryota > Viridiplantae > Streptophyta > Magnoliopsida > Asparagales > Amaryllidaceae > Allium > Allium sativum. The sequence continues at coordinate 296,617,161 of CM060912.1, forward strand.
GGTTTTGATGTTTGTATGTACATGATTGTGGATTGATGATGTATGATGTCTGTTTGAGAATTGGTGATAGTTGTTTGGGTTATTATGGACAAATTGTTGTTGCATACACTGTTGATGAAATTTGTTGAATCAATAGAAACGATGTACATGATGTAAATGATAAATTCATTTTTATTTATTTATTTAAAATGTATGGAAATTTATATTTAAATAAAAGTTACAATTTTCATTGTTGTTCAGAAAAAATGAAACTTTGTTTATGTTTACAAAGATTATAACTTTGAATGGGATTAAGAAGATTACAACTTTGTTTTTGTTCTAAAAAAAAATTACAACTTTGTTTGCGTTTTTTTTATATATAAAATTGAAACTTTATTTTGTTTTTGAAAAGAACAAACTTTATTTTGTTTATGAAAAAGAACAAAACTTTGTTTTGTTTATTGAATAAAAGTTCAAACCTTATTTTGTTTTGTTTAAAAAGAACAAAACTTTGTTTTGTTGGTAAAGATTTAAAACCTTGTTTTTGCTTATAAAAGACTGAAATTTTGTTTTGTTTATAAAGATTAAAACTTTGTTTTGGTTATAAAAATTTCATCTTTATTTTGAGACGATTATAATAAATAATGTTTTGATATTTATTTTAGAATAATTAAAATTTTGACTTTTAATAAAAGATTTTATTTTTATTTTAAGTTAGATAAAGGAATATATTTTATGGTGAATTTGTGTCATTAAATCAAATGAAATAAAAAGGGCAATACCCAATATGTGAACATTGTTAAATTGTGCAAATTGTCTATGTTCCATTTATGCACCTGTATACACTGCCATTTACAAGCGACCCTGGCTTGTTTATGTGAGTGAACGATCAATTTTTACACATCGTCCAGAAGCACAGTTTATTTTAAATATGTGAATTGTGTTGGCTGAAACCCCACACGGGTCAAGGGTTGACTTTTGAATACACGTCACCCTTGGAATAATTAGAAATGCACTTTGGATGGATGTTCTGAAATTGTTATGTAATTAATGTTTGATTTTACGTATAATTAAATTATATGGAAATGGTGGGTCTCATTCCAATTTTGAGTAAAGTAATAAATATGCAAATTAATGAAATAAATTGGAAGTTGAAGTATTTAGATGATTTAATTTTCCATTTAAAAAGGAAATAATAGAGAAGCTTTTGAATTGACAATATTTCCTTCGAATGAAGGAAATAAATGCCCATTTATTATTCAATTAATGATATTAATTGACGCTTGAATTAAGTAGATAAAAACCTTTAACATTTGGAAGGTTATAAACAAATTATTGGAATTAGTAAATCACATTCCAATTATATTAAGAAGATTATAAATTGAAAAGATTACTTTTTATGTTAACATTAAAAATGGAAGATGGATTTCAAAATTTGAAATGTTTTTAAATTGATTTCATTTTAATATTGAAATATCACAAATTAAAACCGTTTTTTTAATTATTATTATTATAATATCATAATATTATGGAAAGTTAATATGTATTGAAATGGAATAATAAAGCTTTATATGAAAGAATATTTCAAGTAAGGAATGATATTAAGTAGTAGGATATTTTAAAATATAAAATATTTTAAAATAATATTCTTGGATAATATTTATAAATAAATTTTTTTAATTGTACCTGGACACGAGGTTAGGTCACATTTATGGCGGAAGTCTGCCCGGAACCAACCGGCATATCCAGCAGCCATAAATGTTGGGCCTAATGTGAGAGGTCCAAGTGCGCAAATACGAATTGGGTCAAGACACGAGGTTAAGCCCAACCTGTGGTAGAAGTCTGCCCGGAACCAACCGGCATATCCAGCATCCACAAGTTGTAGGCCTAATGTGAGAGGTCTGGCCCGCTATTAAATAATAAAATGTAAAGATAAACATAATAAATGGATAAGGAAAATGAATTGGGCTATTCAGTCCATCTTAAAAATAGTAACTCCATTTTAGCCCGTGTAAATTATGTTATACATTTTATAAAGGAAATCGAAGATGATTAATATTTTATTTAAGATTAAATGAAATACTCTGAAATAAATGATGTCTAATTATATATATTAAATGGGAAATTTATGAAATTTAAATTTGGGTTTATCGTGAATTATGTTTTAAATAACATTTATTCTTTAACCCGAATTTATGATAGAATTAATTCCCTAGAAATTGAATAATCATTTAATAATGACTTTGGAAGATTAAAACTAAATAAAATTTTAATTAAATCTTTAATTTGATTGAAAAGGAATTACGTAGTTAAGATCACTGAATTAAGAAAGTGATCGAAAATGGAAAATGAACCATAAAGCAATGAATATTTTCATGTTATAAATGAATGAAAACATGAAATGGTTATATTATTTATATATTTTATATAAATAAAAGTAATGAAACTTTTATTTACTTTTCACATGTAAATAAAAAGATGAAAATAAGAAGGGAATTTTTATTTACATTTCACATGCGAATAAAAATATAAAAATATGAAATGAAACATGATTTAGAAGCATGAACCGCATATGAAAATTTAACATGTTTTAAAAAGCATGAAGTCGCATATGAAATGCATAATCAAGAAACCGCATATGATATAAAAATTCATGTTTAGAGTAGTATTACTGCATATGAAATGAATGGACGATATTTATGAAATGAATGGACGATATATATACATGAAATGAATGGACGATATTTATATTTATAAAAGAATAAATAACGATATAGAATGGTTTACAAATTTATATATGCGAGAATTATTTGGAAAGTCCGAGTTTACTCTCATTCCAAATAATGATACGACGTTCGAAGAGTTGAAGACGGTGATTGAAGACCGACGATCTTCACATCGAATGGGTGTGTTGCTATTGAGACCCATGATGGGAGTAGCTACCTTGAAGGGGCGACAGTAGTAGCCGTCTGGACGCAGTGTTGATTGCACGGATTTGACTTTCGCTCAGACCCAGGGCATAAGTTTATAAATGGAATGTATGTCTGACGTTGTAGTCCTTTATACTACATTCGTTGATCTCTGTTAATACATATCTGTTTGGTGGTTAACACCCTTCTCTGAGACATACGAGCTTAGAGGTTATATATTGGTAGAAATCAATGGTATAGTATGGACTGACAATGTGGCATGCTAAGATGCATTGATCAAGGCTTTTGTTGAAAAGCAGGCCTTGTGGTTGATGATCAAAGCACGGCCTGTTTAGGCGTAGCTTTGTGTATAGCATGACTTCGCGAGCCTCACACCCCGGTATGAGTCAAAAACGGGATATGGACTGCAGGGAGTGCACACGTTTCTTTCTAGCTAGAGTGGTGTCAGCGACCTACCAGCCCAGACATTTTACTTATGTGGATGATGGATTTTGAGGCGCCTCGTTATTTTTATAGGCCGTTGGTGGTCATACTATAGGTCCAAAGGGACCGGGAAACGTGTGTTCAGGCATAACTAATCCACTGCCCATAGGCGGGGACCGGCCCTGAAGATCCAAGGGTTCACTGCGGGGGATCCTGAGGCATTTGCTAGAGTGTCTCGAATCGGAGAGGAGCTTGCCCCTAGCCTCGACTCATGATGGAATCCAAATTTCCAATACGCCCTTGCGGTTTTGATTGTAGAACTAGTATTGGCGACATGCTATATGGTAACCATGCCGTCTAGGATTGATACTTATGATTCAAATCTTTTTATTAAAACATATATACACTAATAATAATATCAAATCCGTTTTATACGTATCAAGCATCTTTTGACCATTATAAGGTAAAACCCTATCCTCTGGTGTGCGTTGCATTGTGTGATGGGACTTGGGTCTTATAATGGTTTCATTTTTCCAAAAAGACATTGCGTTATTTCTTGATTTACTTTAGTTTATGCACCGACAATCCATTGGAATAAAACCCGTTCCGCATTAGCGGCGTGGTCCTTGGATTTGTCTTATTAGTTAAATTAGTTTAGAATTCTCACACCAGTCCTTGTTGCTGGCTAGGGAGCTGGTTACGCATGATAGGGGGTTCTCACCATGTTGTTTGGTGGCGAACAGTGGGCTCTTACCCTTACATGTCCCTTATTTATTAGGGTTGGTTATTGCAGTCGAGAGGCTGCCCGTAAAACAAGGTGTCTGGGAGATCATCTGTATGTCACGGTGGGAGGTTAACCCACTGCCTGTGTGTCGTTACAACTTCCTATTTACATTGTAAAAATATGATTTTTTTTAATTACAATGCAAACACTACATCTAATTCACATTGTAAAAATATAATTTTTAATTACAATGCAAACACTACTTCTAATTCACATTGTAAAAATATGATTTTTAATTACAATGCAAACACTACTTCTAATTCACATTGTAAAAATATGATTTTTTTTTTAATTACAATGCAAACACTACTTCCTATTTACATTGTATAATATGATTTTTAATTACAATGCAAACACTACTTCTAGTTCACATTGTAAAAATATAGATTTTTAATTACAATGCAAACACTACATCTAATTCACATTGTAAAAATATAGATTTTTAATTACAATGCAAACAATACTTCTAATTCACATTGTAAAAATATGATTTCTAATTACAATGCAAACACTACTTCTAATTCACATTGTAAAAATATAGATTTTTAATTACAATGCAAACACTACTTCTAATTCACATTGTAAAAATATAGATTTTTAATTACAATGCAAACACTACTTCTAATTCACATTGTAAAAATATGATTTTTAATTACAATGCAAACACTACTTCTAATTCACATTGTAAAAATATGATTTTTAATTACAATGCAAACACTACATCTAATTCACATTGTAAAAATATGATGAAATTTCCATGTTAATTACAAAGGAGAATGTAATTAACATACGGCATTAATTCACTTTATAATTTACATATAAAAATGTAAATCTTGACATACGATGGAATTCACTTGTTAATTACAAAGAAAATTGTAATTTTTGATCTACAGTATAATTTCCTATATAATTTACATATAAAAATGTAAATTTTAACATACAATGGAATTCATATGTTAATTGCAAAGAAAAATGTAATTTTTAACATACAACGTTAATTCACTTTATAATTTACATATAAAAATGAAAATTTTGACATACGATGAAATTCACCTTTTAATTACAAAGAAAAATGTAATTTTTAACATTCAACGATATTCACTTTATAATTTACATATAAAAATGTAAATTTTGACATACGATGAAATTCACCTTTTAATTACAAAGAAAAATGTAATTTTTAACATACAACGTTAATTCACTTTATAATTTACATATAAAAATGTAAATTTTGACATACGATGAAATTCACCTTTTAATTACAAAGAAAAATGTAATTTTTAACATACAATGTTAATTCACTTTATAATTTACATATAAAAATGTAAATTTTGACATACGATGAAATTCACCTTTTAATTACAAAGAAAAATGTAATTTTTAACATACAACGTTAATTCACTTTATAATTTAGATATAAAAATGTAAATTTTGACATACGGTGGAATTCATATGTTAATTACAAAGAAAAATGTAATTTTTAATATACGACATAAATTCACTTCATAATTTACATATAAAAAATCTAAATTTTAACATATGTCAAATTCTACTTTAATATTGACACCATAAAAATGTAAATTTTATAACGATATGAATTCCTACTTTAATTCACAATAAAAATAATGTAAATTGCATAACGATGTAAATTTCACGACGATGCGAATTTCCTACTTTAATTCACATTAAAAATAATGTGAATTGCATAATGACGTATATGATGAAAGATTTATACATGATTCATATCCACAAGGCATACTTCAACAAATTTAAACGAGGAAAAATCTAATGTTTCCTACCGATCTATGTTTATAATTAACAGATCTATGAATAAAAATAATGGATCTACAATCATAGAATCACAACAATTTGAATCCATCCCATGGTAACATTTCATCGCAAATTCAATTGTGTTTGACTTTCAATTTCACACAACGCCATAATAATAATAATAATTAAATTAATTAAATTTAAATAAAAATAAATTCTCACCTAGCTCGGATTTGAAAGGAAGGTTTGGATTCAATCAGATCTCGTGTTCAAAGTCACGGCAGTTACAGATCTGAAAGATTTCAATTTGAAGGTCAAACAAATAAATCAGAACTGACTATTAACAACTGTCACTGTAACGCTTAAAAGCATCGCAAAATCTGAAATATTCATACCTTAAATTTTGAGTAATGTTCAAAACTTTGAATCCAGATTTCGGGAGCTGTAGTCGATGGTTTTGCGAACGGTTTGCGGGAGATTGGAGAGCTACGAGAGGTGGATGTTCGGCCAAAGGGGGGACGTGCGGTTCGCCGAGGAGGGGGTGGGGGAGGCCGAACGGTGGCGGCTTTGGGTGGAGGGTGCAGAGATTTCCGGCAACGAGAAGGGTTGTGTTCGGTATGTATTCGAAGAGCTCGAAAATCTCTTCGAAACGTGATTTACGGCGGAGGATTTCGTTGAGAAACGAAGAAGAAATCAAAGTTTAAAGATTTGAAGCTTTATGGGTTTTGTTGTGGCTGAATCCATCGGGAAGAAGAAGGTTACTGTAGCGGACAGATATATATAATATAATATTAGGTTTAATTTATTAATTATTTAATTAGCCCAATAAAGGTCCGTTTGGCCACTAACTCGGAATTTGGCCTGCTTACTATCGTTCTTAAGGTTTTGACGCCTTCTGAACGCAATGGGACAGGTCTCGTGGCCCAATTCCGAAATCTATAAATATTTCATTTAAATTTACATTAAAAATTAATTAATTAAATATTTACCGTTCATTTAAATACGCCGGGGCCACATACTAACTAAGAAAAATCCAAAAAAATTATTTTTGGCTTTCTTATGACAATACGATCCCAACAAAATTTATTTCGTCGAATTCTGAGACTGTTTGAAAAATGACTATTTTTCAGGCGTTTAAATTTAACTAAAATAGTCAAAACACATTTTCTTTTCCCACACTCACATATTAATTCGAAAAGTTCTGAAAATTGAAACCGAGCAATAATTTGACATTTCGGTTCCAACAAAAGTGGTTTCATCGAAAACCAATGTCGTTTGAAAAATGACTATTTTTAAGGCCAGTATATTTAATATTAAAAATACATTTTTAAACAAATAATTTCTGAAACTCGAAATACATAAGTGTTTACTGTTTTTCAATGCAGAAACATCATTCTGAACTCAATGGAAGTGGTTACGAGTCCAAATTCCTTTGGATGCAAGAAGTAGCATTTTTGACCTATGTAAATTACCTAGCGACCTTTCTAAAAATTGAATTGGCCATAACTTTTGATTTTCGCTATGAAATTTCAATTTATCAGATTCGTTGGAAAGATATTTTTAAATAGATTCTAATATTTTTGGTTTCACTAAAATCCGTTAAATTTTGCGTTTTGTACGATCAGTCAAAGTTCAAGTTTGACTTTTCAAACTACCACGTTATTTCTAACTCTTTTTATAATTAAAATTAAATTATTCATTCTAACTTCGATTTGAATCAACTTTCAATCATTTTTATTTTAAGTAAATTATTTGAAATATCGAAAACTCATTAAAATCATTTAAAATAAATTTTTAAATTTACCCCAAAATTCAGGGTTATTACAATATCCCCCACTTAAAAACTTTTCGTCCTCGAAAAGGAACGTAGCTAAAAGTTGATTAATTAACTAACTAATTATATATATATATATATATTTTCTCGGTTGGTTTAAATAATTTCATTAGTTGATTAACTTTCGAAGATAAAACTTTTTATATATTCAAAATCATATTTTCCAAAATAGAATATAATTAATCACAAATACGTATATTATAGGCTTGCTACTCTCAACTCATTCTAGGTCATTACTAACCCCATCTCTAATGAGTTTTCTCATTCTAGGATACTGCTGATCCTATCTCTAATGAGTATTCTTATTGGATATTACTAATCCAATCTCTGATGAGCCTTTTGTTCAGTTCTAATGAGTTGTACCCCAAAGATTTGAGCTAACCAAAGCTCTGATACCAACTAACGAGTCGGATTTTGCCCGACCTTAATCGATCACAAAATCGACCAAAACCGTTCAAATCCCGCCTACGTTAACTTTGGGAATACAACACATCAGAAAAACAACAACAGACTTTTAAAACATTAATAAATGTCACATTAGAGTACAGAATATCAGAGTAATTGGCTAATAATACAGCGGAAGGTAAATTACAATATTACAATACATTGCAGCGGAAATAAAAAAACTAAGGCAGCGGAAGACTTCCAATGTTCTAGACACAGCTTTAAGCTTCAATCCAGGATCCTGCTAAAGAGATAAACCTGTAGACAACTGCTCGACTGCCCGTGTGGAAAGAGGGCACCCAAGTTTGCAAAAAGGTGGAAACAAACAACGGGTCAATCGTGGGACTGGTGTGAGAATTCTTAACTAATTAATCATAATTAATAGGACAAATCCAAAGACCATGCCGCTAACGTGGAACGGGTTTGCTCTAATGGATTGCCGTGCATAAAAGTGTCAAAAACAACTAATAAGTAAATCGTACAACAACGTTATGCTTTTTAGAAAAATGGAATCACCATAAGACCCAGGTCCCATCACATAATGCAACACAAACCAGAGGATAGGGTTTTACCTTATAGTGATTAAACATGCTAAATACGGCAAATACGAGTTTAATATTATTATTAGTATGTATCAAAACATTTCAAAGTAAATGTATCAAACCTAGGAAGAATAGTATCCCATACTACTATGCCTCCATACTAGTTATACAATCAAATCCAAATGGGGTCGTATTGGGAATTGGTTTCCATCATGAGTCAAGGCTTGGGAGGAGCTCCTACCGATTCGAGACACTCTAGCTAATGTCTTAGGATCCCCCGCAGTGAACCCTTGGAAAGCTGCAGGGCTGGTCCGCCATACGAGTTGCAGATTAGTTATTCCTGAACACATGTTTCCCAGTCCTATAGGACCTATCATCCGAGGCGCCTCATTCCATCATCCACATAAGTAAAATGTCAGGCCGTGTTAAAACCCAAACACCACTTCTAGCTAGAAAGAAACGTGCTGCTCTCCCTGCGTTCCCTTCTCCCGTTTTAGACTCCGCCGGTGTGTGAGGCTCGCGAAGTCACGTTATACACAAAGCTATGCCTAAACAAGCTATGCTTTGATCATCCCACAAGGCCTGCTTTTCAAAAAAGCCTTGATCATATGCATCTTAGTATGCCACATCATCACTTCATATCACACTACCAATCCTTTGCCGAAATATATGAACGGGTGTTAAGCAAGAGAATAAATTCTCCGCCACCAAACATCCATACATTCGACAGAAGATTAATAACATGATATATAATGGAGTACGATGTCAGACACACAATCCATTTATAAGCTTATGCTCTGGGTCTGAGCGAAAGCCAAACCCGTACAAATCAACACTACGTCCTGGCAACTCCTACTATTAACCTTATCATGGTAGCGAGCCATTCTAAGGCAACAGTCATCATCGTCCATTTGATGTGGAGATTTGACGGTCTTCAATCGCCGTCTTCCAATCTTGGATTTTTAAACGTCGTTTAATTATTTGGAATAAGATAAACTCGTACTTTCCAAATAATCCTCGTATATATATATATATATATATATATATATATATTTAAAATCCTTCTTATACATTAATAATTATTTTTATTAACGATTCATTCCTATTTTAATTATTTAAAATAGTTAAATTTTATATAACGACGCCTTAAGTCCATGGGCGACTATGGCGCTGCATTCAACCAATTTTGATTTTCACATTTCTCATAATCTAACCGTTGGATCTTAACGTAATATATATAATTGGAAAGATTTTTCCAAGACGGTCCTAACGGTTTCAGTTTCAAGAAAATCCGACAGTCGGATCTTCTTGTATAGTCGTTTAAAAATGCGATTTCAAAACGCGAACTACCACGCCCTATTCGTTTAATTTTAATTATATATGTATAATCATTAAATCGTATTAACGTCGTTTGATTAAAACAACGCTCTACACAATTACCGATACTTACTAAATTTTAATTCATTTGAAAATGAAGATAATATTACCACATCCTAAATTCATTCTTTCCTAACATTGAAAATGTAAATTCCATTTTTTTTTTACATAAAAATGTAAGTTTAATTCCTATGCAAATTCCTATATTCTTTTTTTATGTACATGTAAAACAAATGTAAATTTTGATACATTCAAAATCCTACTTTTAAATTACATATAAAAACGTAGATTTCAACTTCAATGTACATTCTCATCTTAGTTACATTATAAAAATGTAACTTATATTTGCAGTGAATCCTATTTTAAATTTACATATAAAAATGTAAGTTTTATTTACAATGCAAACTCTACTTCTAATTTACGTTGTAAAAATATGATTTTTAGTTACAATGCAAACACTACTTCCTATTTACATTGTAAAAATATGATTTTTTAATTACAATGCAAACACTACATCTAATTCACATTGTAAAAATATAATTTTTAATTACAATGCAAACACTACTTCTAATTCACATTATAAAAATATGATTTTTAATTACAATGCAAATACTACTTCTAATTCACATTGGAAAAATATGATTTTTTTTAATTACAATGCAAACACTACTTCCTATTTATATTGTAAAATATGATTTTTAATTACGTACAATGCAAACACTACTTCTAATTCACATTGTAAAAATATGATTTTTAATTAAAATGCAAACACTATATCTAATTCACATTGTAAAAATATAGATTTTTAATTACAATGCAAACACTACTTCTAATTCACATTGTAAAAATATGATTTTTAATTACAATGCAAACACTACTTCTAATTCACATTGTAAAAATATAGATTTTTAATTACAATGCAAACACTACTTCTAATTCACATTGTAAAAATATGATTTTTAATTACAATGCAAACACTACTTCTAATTCACATTATAAAAATATGATTTTTAAGTACAATGCAAACACTACTTCTAATTCATATTGTAAAAATATGATTTTTCATTACAATGCAAACACTACATCTAATTCACATTGTAAAAATATGATGAAATTTCCATGTTAATTACAAAGGAGAATGTAATTAACATACGGCATTAATTCACTTTATAATTTACATATAAAAACGTAAATCTTGACATACGATGGAATTCACTTATTAATTACAAAGAAAATTGTAATTTTTGATCTACAGTATAATTTCCTATATAATTTACATATAAAAATGTAAATTTTAACATACGATGGAATTCATATGTTAATTACAAAAAAAATGTAATTTTTAACATACAACGTTAATTCACTTTATAATTTACCGATAAAAATGTAAATTTTGACATATGATAAAATTCACCTTTTAATTACAAAGAAAAATGTAATTTTTAACATACAACGTTAATTCACTTTATAATTTACATATAAAAATGTAAATTTTGACATACGATGAAATTCACCTTTTAATTACAAAGAAAAGGGTAATTTTTAACATACAACGTTAATTCACTTATAATTTACATATAAAAATGTAAATTTTGACATACAATGAAATTCACCTTTTAATTACAAAGAAAAATGTAATTTTTAACATACAACATTAATTCACTTTATAATTTACATATAAAAATGTAAATTTTGACATACGGTGGAATTCATATGTTAATTACAAAGAAAAATGTAATTTTTAATATACGACATAAATTCACTTCATAATTTACATATAAAAAATGTAAATTTTAACATATGTCAAATTCTACTTTAATATTGACACCATAAAAATGTTAATTTTATAACGATATGAATTCCTACTTTAATTCACAATAAAAATAATGTAAATTGCATAACGATGTAAATTTCATGACGATGCGAATTTCCTACTTTAATTCACGTTTAAAATAATGTGAATTGCATAACGACGTATATGATGAAAGATTTATACATGATTCATATCCACAAGGCATACTACAACAAATTTAAATGAGGAAAAATCTAATTTTTCCTACCGATCTATGTTTATAATTAACAGATCTATGAATAAAAATAATGGATCTAAAATCATAGCATCACAACAATTTGAATCCATCCCATGGTAACATTTCATCGCAAATTCAATTGTGTTTGACTTTCAATTCCACACAACGCCATAATAATTAAATTAATTAAATTTAAATAAAAATAAATTCTCACCAAGCTCGGATTTGAAAGGAAGGTTTGGATTCAATCAGATCTCGTGTTCAAAGTCACGGCAGTTACGGATCTGAAAGATTTCAATTCGAAGTTCATACAAATAAATCAGAACTGACTTTTAACTACTGTCGCTATAACGCTTAAAAGCGTCGCAAAATCTGGAATATTCATACCTTAAATTTTCAGAAATGTTCAAAACTTTGAATCCAGATTTCGGGAGTTGTAGTCGATGGTTTTGCGAATGGTTTGCGGGAGATTGGAGAGCTACGAGAGGTGGATGTTCGGCCAGAGGGAGGGGACGTGCGGTTCGCCGAGGAGGGGGTGGGGGAGGCCGAACGGTGGAGGGTGCGGCGATTTCCGGCAATGAGACAGGTTGTGTTCGGTATGTATTCGAAGAGCTCGAAAATCTCTTCGAAACGTGATTTACGGCGAACGATTTCGTTGAGAAACGAAGAAGAAACCAGAGTTTAAAGATTTGAAGCTTTATGGGTTTTGTTGCAGCTGAATCCATCGGGAAGAAGAAGGTTACTGTAGCGGACGGATATATGTAATATAATATTAGGTTTAATTTATTAATTAATTATTTAATTAGCCCAATAATGGTCCGTTTGGCCACTAACTCGGAATTTGGCCTGCTTACTGTCGTTCTTAAGGTTTTGACGCCTTCTGAACGCAATGGGACAGGTCTCATGGCCCAATTCCGAAATCTGTAAATATTTCATTTAAATTTACATTAAAAATTAATTAATTAAATATTTACCGTTCATTTAAATACGCCAGGGCCATATACTAACTCAGAAAAATCCAAAAAAAATATTTTTGGCTTTCTAATGACAATACGATCCCAACAAAATTCATTTCGTCGAATTCTGAGACTGTTTGAAAAATGACTATTTTTCAGGCGTTTAAATTTAACTAAAATAGTCAAAACACATTTTCTTTTCCCACGCTCACATATTAATTCGAAAAATTCTGAAAATTGAAACCTAGCAATAATTTGACATTCCGGTTCCAACAAAAGTGGTTTCGTCGAAAACCGAGGTCGTTTGAAAAATGACTATTTTTAAGGCCAGTATATTTAATATTAAAAATACATTTTTAAACAAATAATTTATGAAACTCGAAATATATAAGTGTTTACTGTTTTTCAATGCAGAAACATCATTCTGAACTCAATGGAAGTGGTTTCGAGTCCAAATTCCTTTGCATGCAAAAAGTAGCATTTTTACCTTTGTAAATTACCTAGCGACCTTTCTAAAAATTGAATTGGCCATAACTTTTGATTTCCGCTATGAAATTTCAATTTTTTGGATTCTTTGGAAAGATATTTTTAAATAGATTCTAATATTTTTTGTTTCACTAAAATCCGTTAAATTTTGCGTCCTGTACGATCAGTCGAAGTTCAAGTTTGACTTTTCAAACTACCGCATTATTTCTAACTCTTTTTATAATTAAAATTAAATTATTCATTCTAACTTCGATTTGAATCAACTTTCAATCATTTTTATTTTAAGTAAATTATTTTAAATATCGAAAACTCATTAAAATCACTTAAAATAAATTTTTAAATTTACCACAAAATTCAGGGTTGTTACAATCTCCCCCACTTAAAAACTTTTCGTCCTCGAAAAGGAACGTAGCTAAAAGTTGATTAATTAACTAACTAATTATATATATATATATTCTCCATTGGTTTAAATAATTTCATTAGTTGATTAACTTTCAAATATAAAACTTTTTATATATTCAAAATCATATTTTCCAAAATAGATTATAATTAATCACAAGTACGTATATTATAGGCTTGCTACTCTCAACTCATTCTAGGGCATTACTAACCCCATCTCTAATGAGTTTTCTCATTCTAGGATACTGCTGATCCTATCTCTAATGAGTATTCTTTTTGGATATTACTAATCCAATCTCTGATGAGCCTTTTGTTCAGTTCCAATGAGTTGTACCCCAAAGATTTGAGTTAACCAAAGCTCTGATACCAACTGTAATGAGTCGGATTTTGCCCGGCCTTAATCGATCACAAAATCGACCAAAACCGTTCAAATCCCGCCTACGTTAACTTTGGGAATACAACACATCAGAACAGCAACAACAAACTTTTATAACATTAATAATAAATGTCACATCAGAGTACAGAACATCAGAGTATATTGGCTAATAATACAGCGGAAGGTAAATTACAATATTACAATACATTGCAGCGGAAATAAAACAACTAAGGCAGCGGAAGACTTCCAATGTTCTGGACACAACTTTAAGCTTCAATCCAGGATCCTGCTAAAGAGATAAACCTGTAGACAACTGCTCGACTGCACGTGTGGAAAGAGGGCACCCGAGTTTGCAAAAAGGTGGAAACAAACAACGGGTCAGTCGTGGGACTGGTGTGAGAATTCTTAACTAATTAATCATAATTAATAGGACAAATCCAAAGACCACGCCGCTAACGCGGAACAGGTTTGCTCTAATGGATTGCGGTGCATAAAAGTGTCAAAAACAACTAATAAGTAAATCGTACAACAACGTTATGCTTTTTAGAAAAATGAAGTCACCATAAGACCCAGGTCCCATCACACAATGCAATACAAACCTGAGGATAGGGTTTTACCTTATAGTGATTAAACATGCTAAATACGGCAAATACGAGTTTAATATTATTATTAGTATATATGAAAACATTTCAAAGTAAATGTTTCAATCCTAGGAAGAATAGTATCCCATACTACTATGCCTCCATACTAGTAATGGGGTCGTATTGGGAATTGGTTTCCATTATGAGTCAAGGCTAGGGAGGAGCTTGAGACGACCCGGACTTCCCCGGTAAGGAAAGCACGGATAGAATTGAGGACAAGACAAAATAGAACGCATACGGAAGAACATTTCATTGTTATTACAACAATTCCATCAGATACAAGAATATACAGAGTATAAATGAATAAATTACATTCGATAAATATCAGAGATTACCATAAATTACATAGCAGCGGAAAAATATACAAAACACAACTGAAAGTGATACACGGATACAGAGCTTTCCGAGCATCGTTCCAGCTGTTAATCAGGACCCTGTGAATATAAATCTGCAAAACCAAAACTACTAGCTGCCCGT
This sequence comes from Allium sativum, assembly GCA_030737875.1. Lineage (NCBI taxonomy): Eukaryota > Viridiplantae > Streptophyta > Magnoliopsida > Asparagales > Amaryllidaceae > Allium > Allium sativum. Next base: position 296,632,609 of record CM060912.1, read on the forward strand.
GCGGAAAATAGGGGCACCCAGAGTTTAGGTTAAAACAATAAACTCCAGGTCAGCCATGTGACTGGTGTGAGAACTAAAACAGTTATTTAAAACTTTACTTTAAAGATAGTAATTCAAGGGACCACGCCGTATAACACGGAACGGGTTTCCTCCCAAGAATACTAGTGCATAGAATAAACAGCGCAATGCTTTTTAGAAAAATGAAGCTATTATAAGACCCAGGTCCCATCACACAATGCAACGCAAGCCGGAGGATAGGGTTTTCCCTTATAATAGCCAAACATGCTTGGTACGTTTAAAACAAATCACTTGATACTATAATAGGTGTATAGTGTCAAAACAATTTCAATCATAAATATCAATCATAGGCGGCATGGGTACCATCTATCATGTCGCCATACTAGTTCTACAATTAAAACCGCAATACACGTATTGGAAATTGGATTTCCGTCATGAGCCGAGGCAAGGGGCAAGCTCCTCTCCGCGTTCGAGACACTCTAGCAAATGTCCCAGGACCCCACTATGATCCTTGGATCTTCAGGGCCGGTCCTCTCTTACTTTTGAGGATTAGTTATTCCTGAACACACGTTTCCCGGTCCTTACAGACCTATATCCGAGGCGCCTCGCATTCCAACAACCACACAGGTGAAAAGTATATAAATGTCAGGGCTGGTAGGTCACTGACACCACCCTAGCTAGAAAGAAACGTCGTGCTCTCCCTGCAGTCACTATCCCGTTTTTGACTCATACCGATGTGTGAGGCTCGCGAATTCACGTTATACACAAAGCTACGCCACACAGGCCGTGCTTTGATCATCAACCACAAGACTTTGCTTTTCAACAGAAGCCTTGATTAATTGCCACTTACGCATGCCACACAGGCAATTCACTCCATGCGACTGATGTCCATCGATATACAACCTCTGAGCTCGTATGTCTCAGAGAAGGGCGTTAAGCAAGAGAATAAATTCTCCGCCGCCAAACAGATGTATATTTAATAGTGATCAATCAACACAGAATAAAATCCAATGTCAGACACACAATCCATTTACAAGTTCGTTCTGGGTCTGAACGAAACCGGAGGCACTTTCCTCGCATATCCATCGATCTCCAAGTACGTCTGGACGATCACCGACTGTTTCCCTCATCTTGGGTGTACAGCCCAATCAAGATCATCAGTAATCACCCAAACGATGTGAAGACTTCCGGTCTTCAACCACCGTCTTCATCTTCGACATCTCGTCGAATCGGTTATTCAGAATGGGTATAACCCGGCCTTTCTGGATAACCCACGTATATAATTAACAAATGTTACACAAACACAACGAACGCCTCATTCCAATTCAGAATATTCTTTTATTCACAAAAACACATTCTTAGGGAAATGTTCCCATTAATTTTATCCAAGATAAATTCTTCTAAATTTATCCTATAATCTTCCTTTGGATATCATTTCAAACTAGTCGGGATTAACGAACCACACCGAAGTAATTATTTGTTTTATTTCCCAATCCCAACCTATATATCCCATGGAGCAAAACTGGTGATACTCCATATCTAACACCACAGTGTTATCGGTAAAATTAATTACCATTTCACGTTCAAATCTAATTAAAGATTTAACTATCGCTTTGGAGTAAAACTGGTGATACTCCATTCTCGATCACCTTTCAGATTTGATAATTTAAATTATCAATTCACGTTTTAATCTAATTAAAGATTCATTAAAACTCCACTTAGTTTTAATCTTTTCAAAAATCAATATCCTGCCTTTAACTGGGTTAAAGAACCAATGTCATCAAAAACACGATTCACGACAAACCAAATCACATTTGATATTAAATACAAGGCTCTGAATAGAAAATATATCGGCTTATATTCAATATCAAATTCTGAAACCAACAAATATCGTATTGGAAATAACGATATCAAATATCTTTCAAATCCCCATAACAATATTTGTATAGTCACAAAATCCAACATCGAAATATCCCGAAGATAATTTCGATTCAGCTCCGGTCCAATCCACGTATTGGAAATTATCGATTATTCTCAAAATCACTTTCAAATTCAATTTATTTATTTTAAAAATAAATTGATTTCAATTCTAGTTCAAAACTAGTTCATTTTGATAAAAATCTATTTTTATCTTTTCAAATGTGGAATTTTCCAGCTCAAATCTTTCCAATTCACATATTATAATTTTACACAAATTATAGATATTTTTAATAATTTTATCAAGGCCCGTACAGTCGATTTCCAACAACGGCCATCGAACTGCACTTACAGCGACCTTTTTCGAATTTGATTTGGACATAATTCCAAATCCAACCGTTAGATTTCAAATTTCTCATATTCATTGGAAATCTCTTTTCGATACGAACCCAACGGTTCCGGTTTTAGGAGAATCCGACGGTCGGATCTCCCGCAATGTCCGTTTGAAATAAATGGTCGAAATTCACGAACTACCGCGGCGCGGCGCGTTCTATTCAGGCCATTATATATATAATATATATATATTATATATATATTTCGTCGATTTCCTTTTAAAACGAATTTTATAAATCGTTTTAATTTCGTTTCAAAACCATTTCAACTTCCTTTTCAATTCAAATCAAAATTGAATTCTTCTTTATAAATTCGTTTTGAAATTCGTTTCTATTCAATTCAAATTTTAATTCAATTTGAATTCATTTCAATTCACTTTCAATTCAATTTGAATTCGTTTTCAATTCATTTCGAAATCGTTTTCAATTCAATTCATTTCGAAATCGTTTTCAATCGATATAAATATCTTTCACGTCGAAATAACGCATCTCTAATCAACACGGCTTTATATTTTTCAAAACTCCTTTATTCTATCCAGCAAATGAATATTTATCCCATTCAACACATGAATCTATATTTCTTTCAACACACGACTAATCTCAACACATGAGTACTGTCAACACATCACTATTTTTGTTATGTAAAATATTTTATAAAACTATGGTATCTATCGTTTGATTTTAATTAGACTTCTACTAGGAAGTAGTTCTAATTTTAAATATGATAAAGATGTAATTTATTTTATTTAAAATATTCCACTCAACACATGAACATCGTCAACACATGACTATTTTTATATTCAACACATGAATTTTCTTTTATAATATTCATTATTTTCCCGATTGGAATGAGGCCCAATCAATCACCATATAACGTTAATTATATGGATTCCATACAACACATGTATTTAACAGCATTAATAAACAATCAACCATCAACCAAAGTGCACTACGCTGTATAAGCATCAAATATAGATATCTAATGCTTATAACAGCCTGTCAATCAATCGATCGACATATTTAATCAATCAGGATGAGTGAACTTCAAATTTCATCCCAACACCCGTGTGGGGTTTCAAACAATCAAACACAGATTTTATTTGTGTAGTTGGGCGATGTGTAAAATTTATCATCCCAACCAATGTCCTTCAAATCAGTGTACATAAACAAACCGTCCGGTTTGTAAATGAATATTCATTTATTCACTTTCACGTTAAAAATTATATTTTTAACGACAAAAATATTTATTTCAACACTTGAATTTCTATTCATTTCATTTACACAATAAAAATAATATTTTTATTTTTCTAACATATTTTAGAAAATTTCGGCGGCACAACGGCACGATACTAGAAACGGGACGAGGCCTAGCCTTATCCCCGGTCTAGTGAAGGCCCACGCCATTCACACATCAATCAAATCACTTTCGTTATGCAAACCACAAAATTTGGAGTAAGAGTCTAACCTAGCCTTACTCCTTCGCCTTATAACGGCGCACGTCTAATCCTAACCAATTTATCGATTCAATTTTTCACACCACAAACCACATTCAAACCAATATCTCAATCAATCACCAAACAGCCAAACAAACAAGTCCATGGTCTGTGGACAATTGTGTCGGGTGCTACTAAACACCGTCTGCATCCTAGTATATATATATAACTAGAAAAAGAATTTTAAGAGTGAGAAGTTCTCACCGAAAGCTATCCAATACCACGTCTCTTCATTTATAGAAATCTACTTCGTTATCCCATCTTCGTCATCTTCGTTGCCCGTAGTCACTACATATATAAAAATCTCACGTTTTTATATTTCGATGTCTTTAAAAAATCACATTTTTATTTATTCACTTTCAATTTAAAAGTCATATTTTTATAATCACTTCATATTTTTAAAAATCGAATTTTCACTTCGCTATTCAATATATAAAAATAAGCATATTTTCACAGCGCTACTATATAGATAAAAATTATATTTTTATCCCCTTATTCTTCATATAAAAATTTCACCCTTTCAAAAATAAAGTTTTCGCCTTTATAAAAATAAAGTTTTCGCCTTTTAAAATTTAAAGATTTCATCTTTATAAAAATCTCATTTTTATTTTTCTACACATATAAAGGTGATATTTTTAATATTCTATCATGTAAAAAAAAAATTATATTTTTAACTCTTTAAAAATATAAAAATCACATTTTCACTACTTCTATATAGTAAAGGTCATATTTTTGTTATTTTAAAAATATAAAAATCATACCTTTATCTTTCTACAATGTAAAAGATTATATTTTTACTACTTTAAAAATATATAAATCATATTTTATTACTTTAAAAGTCAAATCTTTTCTGCTTTAAAAATCACGTCTTTTATAATTCTAAAAACACTGTCTTTTCTAATTTAAAAATACTGTCTTTTTTAATTTAAAAATACTGTCTTTTCTAAAGTTTAAATCTTGTCAAAAAAAAAATCGGTTTTTAAACAAACAAAAACAAAGAAAACAGTTTTAAACTTTAAAAATAAAAACAGTATTTTATCCTCTTTTTTTATATAAAACAAAATAAAATAAATAATAAAAAAAAAGAAGAGGAAAAGACTTACAGGGGGGTTCGCGTTAGGAAGGGGGGGGGGGGAAGCTCGAGCCGCGGAGGAGGGGAGGGGCGGGCGGGGAAGAAGGAGGTGGAGGGAGGTGCGGCGCGTCGCGTTAGGGGAGGGGGGTCTGGGTGCTTGCGTCGATCGAAGGAGGGGAGTGGAGAACGAGGGGCGGAGGAGGGCGGTGGTCCTCCTGGGAGGCGGCGCCTGAGGCGCGGCGGCCTTGCTGGCCGTGGCGGCGGCGAATCGCCCCCACCCCGTCGCCTTTCTTTTTTTTTTTTTTATAAAAATCTATTTTGAAATAAAGAGGGGGGGGGGCCAGAACGGTTATAGAGGAAAGGGTTTTTCTTTTTTTTTATTATTTTTAAAAGTTGACTTTTACATACGTCATCAAAACGAGGCCCACCACCTGTCGCCCATAGCGCATTACCCCCATTCCGAACACAATGGGATATGTATCGTAGGCTGATTCGATCGTTACAATCAGTTTCCATTAAATTTACATTTAAATCACTATATTGAATTTTAAACGTACATTTCAAATTACCGGGGTCGCATACGAATTTTAAAAATTCTAGAAAAATATTTTCTAGCTTCGTATTGACGATACGGTCCTAACAAAACTAGTTTCGTCGAATTCTGAGACCGTTGGAAAAATGGCCAATTTCCAGTCGATTAAAATCAACTGAAACTGGTCAAACGCGTTTTCCTTTGCCACGCTCACATATTGATTCGAAAAATTATGAAATTTGGAATCTAGCAATAATTTGACATCACGGACCCAACAAAAGTGGTTTCGTCGAAATCCGAGTTCATTTGCAAAATGTCCATTTTTAAGGGCCTGAATTCCATAGCGACTATTCAGAATTTTCAACTGGACATACCTTTTGATTCTCGCTACGAAATTTTGATTTTTCGGATTCGTTGGAAAGATATTATCAAATAGATCCTAACGTTTTTGGTTTCACTAAAATCCGGATTGTTTTGCACCCGGTACATCCAATTGAAGTTTGAAATCGAATTATCGAACTACCGCGCCATTTTCAATTCTATTATAATTATATATATAATTATTTATATTCTAACGACGACGTATATAAATATATACGTCGAATTCTATTCAAAATAAATTTCTCGTCGATATTATTTAAAATAATCCATTTTAAATATTCAAAATTCGCTAAAATTGCCAAAATAAAAATTTCAAACTGGCTCGCATTTTACGGGTTATTACAATCTCCCCCACTTAAAACTTTTCGTCCCCGAAAAGGAACAAAGTCGAAAGTGGTTTGATTATTCAACTCTACGTTCGATCTGGCTTGCATTCTCCAACTTTTCAGTTTCTGAGAATTTTCAAAATTTCAAAAATTTGGCTAACACCCTAAATTTTCGAAAAATTTCGCCATAACCTCCCCTGCACCGGGAGCATCGGGGAATTTCAAATAGCTTCCCCGGTCCTTCAGATCTCAAAAAGAAAAAGAAAAAGCCAAACGGCTAGCCAATAGGCTCACAAAATCATCATCACCCAAACAAAACAGGAAATTATGTAGTAAACATGTACCTATTTGTCGGGCAAACAAATTTTATTCTTCGGCTCTAGCCTCCTTGCTATGACCTGTTCAATGTAAGTATATATATATGCAAGCAAATGCGACCATTTTCAATACAATTCAATATTTGATTCAATTAGGCATAAATGGTTCAAAAATTAGCAAACAGATAAACAACCAACACAAAACATCAATCAATTAGTGGATTAGAGTTTCAAATTCATAAATTTTGATATATATACAAAAATCACATTTTTGATGCTAATTCACAACAATGTGTTCTAGCTATATTAGTTTTGGTTCTCACACCAGTCTAATGGAAATATATAGAAAATCACACCTTCGAAACACGAATATAAATTCTGATGATGATATATCAATCATCAGAACCATCTCCGGGTGTCTAGAATGTGATTCTATATCTATCTAGTATATTAAAACTTCGACTATACGTTCATGACGCGTATACGCGAAATCTATATATACTCGATTGTCCATATTCAAAATAAACAAATATTCAAATACGTGTAAGACGATTTAAATTTTCAAAACAAAATTGTTTTCATTTGAAAAATATACTCTTCACACTCGTTCTAGGATACTACTGGTCCTATCTCTAACGAGTCATTCTAATTGGATATTACTAATCCAATATCTGATGAATTCTTTCGTATGGTTCTAATGTGTCTTGTTCTCGAGCTCTGTAAACCAAAGCTCTGATACCAAAATGAGACGACCCGGACTTCCCCGGTAAGGAAAGCACGGATAGAATTGAGGACAAGACAAAATAGAACGCATACGGAAGAACATTTCATTGTTATTACAACAATTCCATCAGATACAAGAATATACAGAGTATAAATGAATAAATTACATTCGATAAATATCAGAGATTACCATAAATTACATAGCAGCGGAAAAATATACAAAACACAACTGAAAGTGATACACGGATACAGAGCTTTCCGAGCATCGTTCCAGCTGTTAATCAGGACCCTGTGAATATAAATCTGCAAAACCAAAACTACTAGCTGCCCGTGCGGAAAATAGGGGCACCCAGAGTTTAGGTTAAAACAATAAACTCCAGGTCAGTCATGTGACTGGTGTGAGAACTAAAACAGTTATTTAAAACTTTACTTTAAAGATAGTAATTCAAGGGACCACGCCGTATAACACGGAACGGGTTTCCTCCCAAGAATACTAGTGCATAGAATAAACAGCGCAATGCTTTTTAGAAAAATGAAGCTATTATAAGACCCAGGTCCCATCACACAATGCAACGCAAGCCGGAGGATAGGGTTTTCCCTTATAATAGCCAAACATGCTTGGTACGTTTAAAACAAATCACTTGATACTATAATAGGTGTATAGTGTCAAAACAATTTCAATCATAAATATCAATCATAGGCGGCATGGGTACCATCTATCATGTCGCCATACTAGTTCTACAATTAAAACCGCAATACACGTATTGGAAATTGGATTTCCGTCATGAGCCGAGGCAAGGGGCAAGCTCCTCTCCGCATTCGAGACACTCTAGCAAATGTCCCAGGACCCCACTATGATCCTTGGATCTTCAGGGCCGGTCCTCTCTTACTTTTGAGGATTAGTTATTCCTAAACACACGTTTCCCGGTCCTTACAGACCTATATCCGAGGCGCCTCGCATTCCAACAACCACACAGGTGAAAAGTATATAAATGTTAGGGCTGGTAGGTCACTGACACCACCCTAGCTAGAAAGAAACGTCGTGCTCTCCCTGCAGTCACTATCCCGTTTTTGACTCGTACCGATGTGTGAGGCTCGCGAATTCACATTATACACAAAGCTACGCCACACAGGCCGTGCTTTGATCATCAACCACAAGACTTTGCTTTTCAACAGAAGCCTTGATTAATTGCCACTTACGCATGCCACACAGGCAATTCACTCCATGCGACTGATGTCCATCGATATACAACCTCTGAGCTCGTATGTCTCAGAGAAGGGCGTTAAGCAAGAGAATAAATTCTCCGCCGCCAAACAGATGTATATTTAATAGAGATCAATCAACACAGAATAAAATCCAATGTCAGACACACAATCCATTTACAAGTTCGTTCTGGGTCTGAACGAAACCGGAGGCACTTTCCTCGCATATCCATCGATCTCCAAGTACGTCTGGACGATCACCGACTGTTTCCCTCATCTTGGGTGTACAGCCCAATCAAGATCATCAGTAATCACCCAAACGATGTGAAGACTTCCGGTCTTCAACCACCGTCTTCATCTTCGACATCTCGTCGAATCGGTTATTCAGAATGGGTATAACCCGGCCTTTCTGGATAACCCACGTATATAATTAACAAATGTTACACAAACACAACGAACGCCTCATTCCAATTCAGAATATTCTTTTATTCACAAAAACACATTCTTAGGGAAATGTTCCCATTAATTTTATCCAAGATAAATTCTTCTAAATTTATCCTATAATCTTCCTTTGGATATCATTTCAAACTAGTCGGGATTAACGAACCACACCGAAGTAATTATTTGTTTTATTTCCCAATCCCAACCTATATATCCCATGGAGCAAAACTGGTGATACTCCATATCTAACACCACAGTGTTATCGGTAAAATTAATTACCATTTCACGTTCAAATCTAATTAAAGATTTAACTATCGCTTTGTAGTAAAACTGGTGATACTCCATTCTCGATCACCTTTCAGATTTGATAATTTAAATTATCAATTCACGTTTTAATCTAATTAAAGATTCATTAAAACTCCACTTAGTATTAATCTTTTCAAAAATCAATATCCTGCCTTTAACTGGGTTAAAGAACCAATGTCATCAAAAACACGATTCACGACAAACCAAATCACATTTGATATTAAATACAAGGCTCTGAATAGAAAATATATCGGCTTATATTCAATATCAAATTCTGAAACCAACAAATATCGTATTGGAAATAACGATATCAAATATCTTTCAAATCCCCATAACAATATTTGTATAGTCACGAAATCCAACATCGAAATATCCCGAAGATAATTTCGATTCAGCTCCGGTCCAATCCACGTATTGGAAATTATCGATTATTCTCAAAATCACTTTCAAATTCAATTTATTTATTTTAAAAATAAATTGATTTCAATTCTAGTTCAAAACTAGTTCATTTTGATAAAAATCTATTTTTATCTTTTCAAATGTGGAATTTTCCAGCTCAAATCTTTCCAATTCACATATTATAATTTTACACAAATTATAGATATTTTTAATAATTTTATCAAGGCCCGTACAGTCGATTTCCAACAACGGCCATCGAACTGCACTTACAGCGACCTTTTTCGAATTTGATTTGGACATAATTCCAAATCCAACCATTAGATTTCAAATTTCTCATATTCATTGGAAAGCTCTTTTCGATACGAACCCAACGGTTCCGGTTTTAGGAGAATCCGACGGTCGGATCTCCCGCAATGTCCGTTTGAAATAAATGGTCGAAATTCACGAACTACCGCGGCGCGGCGCGTTCTATTCAGGCCATTATATATATAATATATATATTTCGTCGATTTCCTTTTAAAACGAATTTTATAAATCGTTTTAATTTCGTTTCAAAACCATTTCAACTTCCTTTTCAATTCAAATCAAAATTGAATTCTTCTTTATAAATTCGTTTTGAAATTCGTTTCTATTCAATTCAAATTTTAATTCAATTTGAATTCATTTCAATTCACTTTCAATTCAATTTGAATTCATTTTCAATTCATTTCGAAATCGTTTTCAATTCAATTCATTTCGAAATCGTTTTCAATCGATATAAATATCTTTCACGTCGAAATAACGCATCTCTAATCAACACGGCTTTATATTTTTCAAAACTCCTTTATTCTATCCAGCAAATGAATATTTATCCCATTCAACACATGAATCTATATTTCTTTCAACACACGACTAATCTCAACACATGAGTACTGTCAACACATCACTATTTTTGTTATGTAAAATATTTTATAAAACTATGGTATCTATCGTTTGATTTTAATTAGACTTCTACTAGGAAGTAGTTCTAATTTTAAATATGATAAAGATGTAATTTATTTTATTTAAAATATTCCACTCAACACATGAACATCGTCAACACATGACTATTTTTATATTCAACACATGAATTTTCTTTTATAATATTCATTATTTTCCTGATTGGAATGAGGCCCAATCAATCACCATATAACGTTAATTATATGGATTCCATACAACACATGTATTTAACAGCATTAATAAACAATCAACCATCAACCAAAGTGCACTACGCTGTATAAGCATCAAATATAGATATCTAACGCTTATAACAGCCTGTCAATCAATCGATCGACATATTTAATCAATCAGGATGAGTGAACTTCAAATTTCATCCCAACACCCGTGTGGGGTTTCAAACAATCAAACACAGATTTTATTTGTGCAGTTGGGCGATGTGTAAAATTTATCATCCCAACCAATGTCCTTCAAATCAGTGTACATAAACAAACCGTCCGGTTTGTAAATGAATATTCATTTATTCACTTTCACGTTAAAAATTATATTTTTAACGACAAAAATATTTATTTCAACACTTGAATTTCTATTCATTTCATTTACACAATAAAAATAATATTTTTATTTTTCTAACATATTTTAGAAAATTTCGGCGGCACAACGGCACGATACTAGAAACGGGACGAGGCCTAGCCTTATCCCCGGTCTAGTGAAGGCCCACGCCATTCACACATCAATCAAATCACTTTCGTTATGCAAACCACAAAATTTGGAGTAAGAGTCTAACCTAGCCTTACTCCTTCGCCTTATAACGGCGCACGTCTAATCCTAACCAATTTATCGATTCGATTTTTCACACCACAAACCACATTCAAACCAATATCTCAATCAATCACCAAACAGCCAAACAAACAAGTCCATGGTCTGTGGACAATTGTGTCGGGTGCTACTAAACACCGTCTGCATCCTAGTATATATATATAACTAGAAAAAGAATTTTAAGAGTGAGAAGTTCTCACCGAAAGCTATCCAATACCACGTCTCTTCATTTATAGAAATCTACTTCGTTATCCCATCTTCGTCATCTTCGTTGCCCGTAGTCACTACATATATAAAAATCTCACGTTTTTATATTTCGATGTCTTTAAAAAATCACATTTTTATTTATTCACTTTCAATTTAAAAGTCATATTTTTATAATCACTTCATATTTTTAAAAATCGAATTTTCACTTCGCTATTCAATATATAAAAATAAGCATATTTTCACAGCGCTACTATATAGATAAAAATTATATTTTTATCCCCTTATTCTTCATATAAAAATTTCACCCTTTCAAAAATAAAGTTTTCGCCTTTATAAAAATAAAGTTTTCGCCTTTTAAAATTTAAAGATTTCATCTTTATAAAAATCTCATTTTTATTTTTCTACACATATAAAGGTGATATTTTTAATATTCTATCATGTAAAAAAAATTATATTTTTAACTCTTTAAAAATATAAAAATCACATTTTCACTACTTCTATATAGTAAAGGTCATATTTTTGTTATTTTAAAAATATAAAAATCATACCTTTATCTTTCTACAATGTAAAAGATTATATTTTTACTACTTTAAAAATATATAAATCATATTTTATTACTTTAAAAGTCAAATCTTTTCTGCTTTAAAAATCACGGCTTTTATAATTCTAAAAACACTGTCTTTTCTAATTTAAAAATACTGTCTTTTTTTAATTTAAAAATACTGTCTTTTCTAAAGTTTAAATCTTGTCAAAAAAAAATCGGTTTTTAAACAAACAAAAACAAAGAAAACAGTTTTAAACTTTAAAAATAAAAACAGTATTTTATCCTCTTTTTTTATATAAAACAAAATAAAATAAATAATAAAAAAAAAAGAAGAGGAAAAGACTTACAGGGGGGTTCGCGTTAGGAAGGGGGGGGAAGCTCGAGCCGCGGAGGAGGGGAGGGGCAGGCGGGGAAGAAGGAGGTGGAGGGAGGTGCGGCGCGTCACGTTAGGGGAGGGGGGTCTGGGTGCTTGCGTCGATCGAAGGAGGGGAGTGGAGAACGAGGGGCGGAGGAGGGCGGTGGTCCTCCTGGGAGGCGGCGCCTGAGGCGCGGCGGCCTTGCTGGCCGTGGCGGCGGCGAATCGCCCCCACCCTGTCGCCTTTCTTTTTTTTTTTTTTTATAAAAATCAATTTTGAAATAAAGAGGGGGGGGGGGCCAGAACGGTTATAGAGGAAAGGGTTTTTTTTTTTTTTTTTTTTTTTAAAGTTGACTTTTACATACGTCATCAAAACGAGGCCCACCACCTGTCGCCCATAGCGCATTACCCCCATTCCGAACACAATGGGATATATATCGTAGGCTGATTCGATTGTTACAATCAGTTTCCGTTAAATTTACATTTAAATCACTATATTGAATTTTAAACGTACATTTCAAATTACCGGGGTCGCATACGAATTTTAAAAATTCTAGAAAAATATTTTCTAGCTTCGTATTGACGATACGGTCCTAACAAAACTAGTTTCGTCGAATTCTGAGACCGTTGGAAAAATGGCCAATTTCCAGTCGATTAAAATCGACTGAAACTGGTCAAACGCGTTTTCCTTTGCCACGCTCACATATTGATTCGAAAAATTATGAAATTTGGAATCTAGCAATAATTTGACATCACGGACCCAACAAAAGTGGTTTCGTCGAAATCCGAGTTCATTTGCAAAATGTCCATTTTTAAGGGCCTGAATTCCATAGCGACTATTCAAAATTTTCAACTGGACATACCTTTTGATTCTCGCTACGAAATTTTGATTTTTCGGATTCGTTGGAAAGATATTATCAAATAGATCCTAACGTTTTTGGTTTCACTAAAATCCGGATTGTTTTGCACCCGGTACATCCAATTGAAGTTTGAAATCGAATTATCGAACTACCGCGCCATTTTCAATTCTATTATAATTATATATATAATTATTTATATTCTAACGATGACGTATATAAATATATACGTCGAATTCTATTCAAAATAAATTTCTCGTCGATATTATTTAAAATAATCCATTTTAAATATTCAAAATTCGCTAAAATTGCCAAAATAAAAATTTCAAACTGGCTCGCATTTTACGGGTTATTACAGAGCTCCTACCGATTCGAGACACTCTAGCGAATGTCTCAGGATCCCCCGCAGTGAACCCTTGGAAAGATGCAGGGCCGGTCCGCCATACGAGTTGCGGATTAGTTATTCCTGAACACACGTTTCCCACTCCTATAGGACCTATCACCCGAGGCGCCTCATTCCATCATCGACATAAGTAAAATGTCGGGCCGTGTTAAAACCCAAACACCACTTCTAGCTAGAAAGAAACGTGATGCTCTCCCTGCGTTCCCTTCTCCCGTTTTAGACTCCGTCGGTGTGTGAGGCTCGCGAAGTCACGTTATACATAAAGCTATGCCTAAACAAGCTATGCTTTGATCATCCCAAAAGGCCTGCTTTTCAACAAAGCCTTGATCATATGCATCTTAGCATGCCTCATCATCACTCCATATCACACTACCAATCCTTTGCCGAAATATATGAACGGGTGTTAAGCAAGAGAATAAATTCTCCGCCACCAAACATCCATACATTCGACAGAAGATTAATAACATGATATATAATGGAGTACGATGTCAGACACACAATCCATTTATAAGCTTATGCTCTGGGTCTGAGCGAAAGCCATACCCGTACATATCAACACTATGTCCGGGCAACTCCTACTATTAACCTTATCATGGTAGCGAGCCATTCTAAGGCAACAGTCATCATCGTACATTCGATGTGTAGATTTGACGGTCTTCAACCGCCGTCTTCCAATCTTGGATTTTTAAACGTCGTTTAATTATTTGGAATAAGATAAACTCGGACTTTCCAAATAATCCTCATACATATATATATATATCTAAAATCCTTCTTACACATTAATAATTATTTTTATTAACGATTCATTCCTATTTTAATTATTTAAAATAATTAAATTTTATATAACGACGCCTTAAGTCCATGGGCGACTACGGCGCTGCATTCAACCAATTTTGATTTTCACATTTCTCAGAATCTAACCATTGGATCTTAACTTAATATATATAATTGGAAAGATTTTTCCAAGACGGTCCTAACGATTTCAGTTTCAAGAAAATCCGACGGTCCGATCTTCTTGTATAGTCGTTTAAAAATGCGATTTCAAAACGCGAACTACCACGCCCTATTCGTTTAATTTTAATTATATATATATATATATATAATCATTAAATCGTAATAACGTCGTTTGATTAAAACAACGCTCTACACAATTACCGATACTTACTAAATTTTAATTCATTTGAAAATGAAGATAATATTACCACATCCTAAATTCATTCTTTCCTTACATTGAAAATGTAAATTCCTTTTTTTTTTTTACATAAAAATGTAAGCTTAATTCCTATGCAAATTCCTATATTCTTTTTTTATGTACATGTAAAACAAATGTAAATTTTGATA
Organism: Allium sativum; assembly: GCA_030737875.1. Lineage (NCBI taxonomy): Eukaryota > Viridiplantae > Streptophyta > Magnoliopsida > Asparagales > Amaryllidaceae > Allium > Allium sativum. The sequence continues at coordinate 296,647,630 of CM060912.1, forward strand.
CATTCAAAATCCTACTTTTAAATTACATATAAAAACGTAGATTTCAACTTCAATGTACATTCTCATCTTAGTTACATTATAAAAATGTAACTTATATTTGCAGTGAATCCTATTTTAAATTTACATATAAAAATGTAAGTTTTATTTACAATGCAAACTCTACTTCTAATTTACATTGTAAAAATATGATTTTTAATTACAATGCAAACACTACTTCCTATTTACATTGTAAAAATATGATTTTTTAATTACAACGCAAACACTACATCTAATTCATATTGTAAAAATATAATTTTTAATTACAATGCAAACACTACTTCTAATTCACATTGTAAAAATATGATTTTTAATTACAATGCAAACACTACTTCTAATTCACATTGTAAAAATATGATTTTTTTTAATTACAATGCAAACACTACTTTCTATTTACATTGTAAAATATGATTTTTAATTACAATGCAAACACTACTTCTAATTCACATTGTAAAAATATGATTTTTAATTACAATGCAAACACTACATCTAATTCACATTGTTAAAATATAGATTTTTAATTACAATGCAAACACTACTTCTAATTCACATTGTAAAAATATGATTTTTAATTACAATGCAAACACTAGTTCTAATTCACATTGTAAAAATATAGATTTTTAATTACAATGCTAACACTACTTCTAATTCACATTATAAAAATATAGATTTTTAATTACCATGCAAACACTACTTCTAATTCACATTGTAAAAATATGATTTTTAATTACAATGCAAACACTACTTCTAATTCACATTGTAAAAATATGATTTTAAATTACAATGCAAGCACTACTTCTAATTCATATTGTAAAAATATGATTTTTAATTACAATGCAAACACTACATCTAATTCACATTGTAAAAATATGATGAAATTTCCATGTTAATTACAAAGGAGAATGTAATTAACATACGGCATTAATTCACTTTATAATTTACATATAAAAATGTAAATCTTGACATACGATGGAATTCACTTGTTAATTACAAAGAAAATTGTAATTTTTGATCTACAGTATAATTTCCTATATAATTTACATATAAAAATGTAAATTTTAACATACGACGGAATTCATATGTTAATTACAAAGAAAAATGTAATTTTTAACATACAACGTTAATTCACTTTATAATTTACATATAAAAATGTAAATTTTGACATACGATGAAATTCACCTTTTAATTACAAAGAAAAATGTAATTTTTAACATACAACGTTAATTCACTTTATAATTTACATATAAAAATGTAAATTTTGACATACGATGAAATTCACCTTTTAATTACAAAGAAAAATGTAATTTTTAATATACAACGTTAATTCACTTTATAATTTACATATAAAAATGTAAATTTTGACCTACGATGAAATTCACCTTTTAATTACAAAGAAAAATATAATTTTTAACATACAACGTTAATTCACTTTATAATTTACATATAAAAATGTAAATTTTGACATACGATGAAATTCACCTTTTAATTACAAAGAAAAATGTAATTATTAACATACAATGTTAATTCACTTTATAATTTACATATAAAAATGTAAATTTTGACATACGGTGGAATTCATATGTTATTTACAAAGAAAAATGTAATTTTTAATATACGACATAAATTCACTTCATAATTTACATATAAAAAATGTAAATTTTAACATATGTCAAATTCTACTTTAATATTGACACCATAAAAATGTAAATTTTATAATGATATGAATTCCTACTTTAATTCACAATAAAAATAATGTAAATTGCATAACGATGTAAATTTCACGACGATGCGAATTTCCTACTTTAATTCTCATTTAAAGTAATGTGAATTGCACAACGACGTATATGATGAAAGATTTATACATGATTCATATCCACAAGGCATACTTCAACAAATTTAAACGAGGAAAAATCTAATTTTTCCTACTGATCTATGTTTATAATTAACAGATCTATGAATAAAAATAATGGATCTACAATCATAGCATCACAACAATTTGAATCCATCCCATGGTAACATTTCATCGCAAATTCAATTGTGTTTGACTTTCAATTTCACACAACGCCATAATAATAATAATAATAATTAAATTAATTAAATTTAAATAAAAATAAATTCTCACCTAGCTTGGATTTGAAAGGAAGGTTCGGATTCAATCAGATCTCGTGTTCAAAGTCACGGCAGTTACGGATCTGAAAGATTTCAATTCGAAGTTCATACAAATAAATCAGAACTGACTTTTAACAACTGTCGCTGTAACGCTCAAAAGCATCGCAAAATCGGAAATATTCATACCTTAAATTTTCAGAAATGTTCAAAGCTTTGAATCCAGATTTCGGGAGCTGTAGTCGATGGTTTTGCGAACGGTTTGCGGGAGATTGGAGAGCTACGAGAGGTGGATGTTCGGCCAGAGGGGGGGACGTGCGGTTCACCGAGGAGGTGGTGGCGGAGGCCGAACGGCGGCGGCTTTGGGTGGAGGGTGCGACGATTTCCGGCAACGAGACGGGTTGTGTTCGGTATGTATTTGAAGAGCTCGAAAATCTCTTCGAAACGTGATTTACGGCGAAGGATTTCGTTGAGAAACGAAGAAGAAATCAGAGTTTAAAGATTTGAAGCTTTATGGGTTTTGTTGCAGCTGAATCCATCGGGAAGAAGAAGGTTACTGTAGCGGACGGATATATATAATATAATATTAGGTTTAATTTATTAATTAATTATTTAATTAGCCCAATAAAGGTCCGTTTGGCCACTAACTCGGGATTTGGCCTGCTTACTGTCGTTCTTAAGGTTTTGACGCCTTCTGAACGCAATGGGACATGTCTCGTGGCCCAATTCCGGGGCCACATCTAACTCAGAAAAATCCAAAAAAAATATTTTTTGGCTTTCTTATGACAATACGATCCCAACAAAATTTATTTCGTCGAATTCTGAGACTGTTTGAAAAATGACTATTTTTCAGGCGTTTAAATTTAACTAAAATAGTCAAAACACATTTTCTTTTCCCACGCTCACATATTAATTCGAAAAATTCTGAAAATTGAAACCTAGCAATAATTTGACATTCCTGTTCCAACAAAAGTGGTTTCGTCGAAAACCGAAATCGTTTGAATAATGACTATTTTTAAGGCTAGTATATTTAATATTAAAAATACATTTTTAAACAAATAATTTCTGAAACTCGAAATATATAAGTGTTTACTATTTTTCAATGCAGAAACATCATTCTGAACTCAATGGAAGTGGTTTCGAGTCCACATTCATTTGCATGCAATAAGTAGCATTTTTGACCTATGTAAATCACCTAGCGACCTAACTAAAAATTGAATTGGCCTTAACTTTTGATTTCCGCTATGAAATTTCAATTTTTCGGATTCGTTGGAAAGATATTTTTAAATAGATTCTAATATTTTTGGTTTCACTAAAATCCGTTAAATTTTGCGTCCTGTACGATCAGTCAAAGTTCAAGTTTGACTTTTCAAACTACCGCGTTATTTCTAACTCTTTTTATAATTAAAATTAAATTATTCATTCTAACTTCGATTTGAATCAACTTTCAATCATTTTTATTTTAAGTAAATTATTTTAAATATCAAGAACTCATTAAAATCACTTATAATAAATTTTTAAATTTACCCCAAAATTCAGGGTTGTTACATTGCCCTTCCAGTCATTTGGCGTCGTTAGAACAATTAGTTGAATGTGCGCTCCCCTCTTGCCTTATAACACCTCGATGATCTACCTCGTTGGGTTATTGTAATAACCCGAAAATCCGAGCCAGTTTAAAAATTTTATTTTGGCAATTTTAGTGAATTTTGAATGTTTAAAATAGATTATTTTAAATAATATCGACGAGAAATTTATTTTGAATATAATTCGAACGTATATATTTATATGCATCGTCGTTAGAATATAAATATTTATATATAATTATAAATAGAATTGAAAATGGCGCGGTAGTTCGATAATTCGATTTCAAACTTCAATTGAATGTACCGGGTGCAAAACAATACGGATTTTAGTGAAACCAAAAACAATAGGATCTAATTGATGATATCTTTCCAACGAATCCGAAAAATCGAAATTTCATAGCGGGAATCAAAAGATATGTTCAGTTGAAAATTCTGAATAGTCGCTATGGAATTCTGGCCCTTAAAAATGGGAATTTTGCAAACGACCTCGGATTTCGACGAAACCGCTTTTGTTGGATCCGTGATGTCAAGTTATTGCTAGGTTTCAAATTTCATAATTTTTCGAATCAATATGTGAGCGTGGCAAAGGAAAACGCGTTTGACCAATTTCAGTTGATTTTAATCGACTGGAAAATGGCCATTTTTCAAACGGTCTCAGAATTCGACGAAACTAGTTTTGTTAGGACCGTATCGTCAAGACGAAGCTAGAAAATATTTTTCTGGAATTTTTCTAGTTAGTATGTGACCCCGGTAAATTGAAATGCGTGTTCAAATTCAATATATAGAGTTATATGTTGATTTTGGCGAAAACTGATCGAAACGATCGAATCAGCTTACGATACATATCCCATTGTGTTCGGAATGGGGGTAATTCGCTATGGACGACAGGCGGTGGGCCTCGTTTAGAGGTCTTATGTAAAAGTCATCTTTTTGCAAATTAAATAATTAAATAATATATATATCTTCCCTCTCCCCTTAAACTCCTCTGCCCCCCCCCCCTTATTCTTCGATTCATCAGAGAAAAAAAGAAAAAGAAAAAAGAAAATCCCGATCCACAAATCAGCGTCGGCCCCCCCTGAACCGCCGCCGCCACTTCGACGAAACCCCCCCCTCGCGCCGCGCCACCACCCACCTCCCTCCCCCCTTTCTCCTCGTGTAAGCCGCAACCGATTCCCCCCTCCCCCCCTGCTGGCGTGCGACGCGACACCGCCCCCCCTAAAAACCCTGCCGCCGCCGCTTCTTCCACTCCCCCCTTCCTCCAGCGAGCTGCAGACCCCCTCCCTCCATCGAGAACCCAATCCCTGCAAAAAATGTGAGTTTAATTTTTATTTTTATTTTAATTTACATTTATTTTGTTTTCTGATTTAACATATGATAGCATGGATATAGTAGCGATTTTTATCATAGAGGGAAGTAATTTTCATATGAACGATATTGATTTGAGAATACGATTTTTATTATAGGAAGGGTAAAAATATAATTTTCATATTATATAGATAATAAAAATATAATCTTTTATATTGTAGAAATATAAAAATATAATTTTTATATAGGTAAGATAGTAAAAATATCACCTTTATATATGTAGTGAAATAAAGATTGAATCTTTATATGTGAAAAGGTGAAGTCTTTATAAGTATAGTAGCGGTGCGAAAATAAGATTTTTCTATATTGAATAGCGAAGTACAAACTAGATTTTTCTATATTGAATAGCGAAGTAAAAATTAGATTTTTCTATATTGAATAGCGAAGTAAAAATTAGATTTTTCTATATTGAATAGCGAAGTAAAAATTAGATTTTTATATATTGAATAGCGAAGTAAAAATTCGATTTTTATATAGGTAGTGGCTACAGGCAACGAGAGTGACAAAAGGCGAGAATGACGAAGACTTCTACATTTGAAGTGTCGTGGAGTTGGAATAGCTATCGGTGAGAACTTCTCACTCAAAATTTCTTTTTCTAGTTATATATATACTAGGATGCAGACGGTGTTTAGTAGCACCCGACACCCGTCATCCACAGACCATGGATGGCTTGTTTGTTAAATTGTTTGGTTGTGTAGTTGGTTAGATTATTTGGTTTGAATTGAATTGTTTAGTGAAATGGAATGGATTTGATTGATGTGTGAATGGCGTGGGCCTTCACTAGACCGGGGATAAGGCTAGGCCTTGTCCCGTTTCTAGTATCGTGCCGTTATGCCGCCGAAATTTTCTAAAATAAGTTAGAAAAATAAAAATATCATTTTTATTTTGTAAATGAACTGAATAAAAATTCATGTGTTAAAATAAAATATTTTATCGTTAAAAATATAATTTTTAACGTGAATGTGAATAAATAAATATTCATTTACAAATCGGACGGTTTGTTTATGTACACCTATTTGAAGGACATTGATTGATACGATAAATTTTACACATCGCCCAACTGCACGAATAAAATCTGTGTTTGATAGTTTGAAACCCCACACGGGTATTGGGATAAAATACAGCATACGCTAAACGCAATAATTAGTTGTATGTCGATCGATTGATTGACAGGCTGTTATAAGCGTTAGATATCTATATTTGATGCTTATACAGTGTAGTGCACTTTGGATGATGGTTGATGATTTATCGTTGCTATTATATACATGTGTTGTATGGAATCCATATAATTAACTTTATATGGTAATTGATTGGGCCTCATTCCAATTTAGAAGATAAAGAATATTATAAAATAAAGGTTCATGTGTTGACTGTACTCATCCGTTGAGATTAGTCATGTGTTGAACGAAATATTTTAACAATAAAATTTATATCTTTCTCTTTATAAAATAAAGGTTCATGTGTTGAACGTACTCATCCGTTGAGATTAGTCATGTGTTGAACGAAATATTTTAACAATAAAACTTACATCTTTATCATATATGAAATTAGAAATTAACTGGAAAATAGATGAGATGAGTGGCCTCCTGGATATTGATCTGATTTTGGTTTCGGCCTTCGGGGTTAATATTTAGGGAATCATTCTCTTACTAATTTACAGTTGGAGTCTGATTTGATATCAAACGATAGATACCATAATTTTTATAAAATATATTAAATAACAAAAAGAGTCACACGTGGACAGTACTCATTCGTTGAGATTAGTCGTGTGTTGACAAAAATATAGATTCACATATTGAATAGAATAAATATTCATTTGTTGAATAGAATAACGAATTTATTGAAATATATAAAGCCGTATTGATTAGAGATGCGCTATTTTGACACGAACGATATTTATATCGATTATATCCGTTTTTACAATTTGAATTGAATTGAATAGAAAACCAATTTGAATTGAATCGAATAGAAAACGAATTTGAACTGAATATATAACGAATTTGAATTGAATCGAATATATAACGAATTTGATTTGAACTGAATATATAACGAATTTGATTTGAATTGAATATATAACGAATTTGATTTGAATTGAATATATAACGAATTTGATTTGAATTGAATATATAACGAATTTGATTTGAATTGAATATATAAAGAATTTGATTTGAATTGAATAGAAAACGAATTCGAATTGAATTGAAAAGAAAAAGAATTCGAATTGAATTGAATTGAAAAGAAACGAATTCGAATTTAATTGAATTGAAAGGAAAATGAATTCGAATCGAATTAAAATCGATTTGAATTGAAATCAAATAGAAATGAAAGTAAAAAGGATTTATAATAGAAAATTCAATTTTGATTTGAATTTGAAATAAAGGTTGAAATTGTTTTTGAAACGAATTCAAAACTATTTATAAAATTCATTTTAAATAGAAATCGACGAAATATATGTTATATATATTATATATATATAATATAATGGCCTGAATAGAACGCGCCGTGCTGCGGTAGTTCGCGAATTTCGACCATTTATTTCGAACGGACATTACGGGAGATCCGACCGTCGGATTCTCCTAAAACCGGAACCGTTGGGTTCGTATCGAAAAGAGCTTTCTAATGAATATTAGAAATTTGAAATCTACCGGTTGGATTTGGAAATACGTCCAAATCAAATTTGGAAAAGGTCGTTGTAAGTGCAGTTCGATGGCCGTTGATGGAAATCGACTGTACGGGCCTTGATAAAATTATTAAAAATAGTAATAATTTGTGTAAAATCATAAGAAATGATTTGGGAAAAATTGGGATGAAAAACCTCCATATTTGAAAAGATAAAAATAGATTTTTATCAAAATGAACTAGTTTTGAACTGAAATTAAAACCCATTTATTTTTAAATAAATAAATTGGATTTAAAATGGGTTTAAATAGAATTGATTCATGGGTTTATCGTGAACTATGTTTTAAATAACACTAGTTCTTTAACCCGATAATAAATAGAATGTGATTTGGGTTTGTCTTGAACTATGTTTTAAATGGCATTAGTTCTTTAACCCAGATAAAGGAGTTTTAATGAATCTTCAATCAAATTGAAATGTGAATTGATAATTTAAATTATCAAGTTTAGAAAGTGAGCGAGGATGGAGTATTACCAGTTTTGCTCCAAAGCGATAGTTAAATCTTTAATTAGATTTGAACGTGAAATGGTAATTAATTTTACCGACAACACTATGGTGTTAAATATGGAGTATTACCAGTTTTACTTCATGGGATGAATAGGTTGGGATTGGGAAATAAAATAAATAATTGCTTCGTTGTGGTTCGCTAATCTCGACTAGTTTGAAAAACCATAATTTGGTTTGAAATGACATCCAAAGGAAGATTAAAGGATAAATTTTAAAGAATTTATCTTGGATTAAATTAATGGGAACCTTTCCCTAAGAATATGAAATTTGCGGTTAGTGGCTGCTGAATTGGAATGAGGCGTATGTTGTGTTTGTGTAACATTTGTTTTTAATATACGCGGGTTGTTCGGAAAGGCCGGGATTACACCCATTCTGAATAACCGATTCGACGATATGTCAAAGATGAAGACGGGGGTTGAAGACCGGAAGTCTTCACATCATTTGGGTAATTACCAACGATCCTGATTGGGCTGTACACCCAAGAGGATGGAAATAGTTGGTGGTCGTCCAGACGTACTTGGAGATCGATGGATATGCGAGGAAAGTGCCTCCGGTTTCGTTCAGATCCAGAATGAACTTGTAAATGGATTGTGTGTCTGACATTGGATTTTATTCTGTGTTGATTGATTTATGTTAAATATATATATATATCTGTTTGGCGGCGGAGAATTTATTCTCTTGCTTAACGCCCTTCTCTGAGACGTACGAGCTTAGAGGTTATATATCGATAGATATCAATCGCATGGCATGAATTGCCTGTGTGGCATGCTGAGTTGCATGGATCAAGGCTTTTGTTAAAAAGCAAAGTCTTGTGGTTGATGATCAAAGCACGACCTTTGTGGCGTAGCTTTGTGTATAACGTGAATTCGCGAGCCTCACACCTCGGTATGAGTTAAAAACGGGATACGGACCGCTGGGAGAGCACGGCGTTTCTTTCTAGCTTTGGTGGTGTCAGTGACTTACCAGCCCTGACATTTATATACTTTTCACCTTTGTGGTTGTTGGAATGAGGCGCCTCGATTATAGGTCAGTAAGGACCGGGAAACGTGTGTTCAGGCATAATTAATCCTCTAACGTAAGTGAGGACCGTCCCAGCCGCATCCGGGGTTGCCCAGAGTGAGTAGTCCCGAGGCATTTGCTAGAGTGTCTTGAAGCGGAGAGGAGCTTGCCCCTTGCCTCGACTCATGACGGAAATCCAATTTCCGATACGTGTATTGCGGTTTTATTTGTAGAACTAGCATGACGACATAGTGGTATGGGACATTCATGCTGCCTATGATTTATATTTATGATTGAAATTGTTTTGACACTATACACTTATTATAGTATCAAATGATTTGTTTTAAACGTACCAAGCATGTTTGGCTGTTATAAGGTAAAACCCTATCCTCCGGCTTGCGTTGCATTGTGTGATGGGACCTGGGTCTTATAATAGCTTCATTTTTTGAAAAAGCATTGTGTTGTCTTTTCTATGCACTGGTATTCTTGGGAGGAAACCCGTTCCGTGTTATACGGCGTGGTCCCTTGAATTACTCTCTTTTAAAGTAAAGTTTTAAATAACTGTTTTAGTTCTCACACCAGTCACATGACTGACCTGGAGTTTATTGTTTTAACCTAAACTCTGGGTGCCCCTATTTTCTACACGGGCAGCTAGTAGTTTTGGTTTTGCAGATTTATATTCACAGGATCCTGGTTTACAGTTGGAATGATATCCGGAAAGCTCTGTATCCGTATATCACCTTCAGTTGTGCTTTGTATTATTTTCCGCTGCTATGTAATTTATTGTAATCTCTGATATTTATCGAATGTAATTTATTCAATTATACTCTGTATATTCTTGTATCTGATGGAATTGTTGTAATATACAATGAAAGGTTCTTCTGTTTGTGTTCTGATTTGTCCTGTTCTCAAAACAATCAGGGGTTTTTAACGGTCTAGATCGGTTTAACGACTGATTCGGATCGAGCGAAATTCCCGGCCGTCACATTTGGTATCAGAGCTTTGGTTTACAGAGCTCGAGAACAAGACACATTAGGACCATACGAAAGAATTCATCAGATATTGGATTAGTAATATCCAATTAGAATGACTCGTTAGAGATGGGATCAGTGGTATCCTAGAACGAGTGCGGAGAGTATATTTTTCAAATGAAAACAATTTTATTTTGAAATTTAAACAATTTTAAACGTATTTGAATATTTATTTTTGTTGAATTTGGATAATCCAATATATAAAGGTTTTGCATATACGCGTCATGAACGTATATTTGAAGTATTAATATACTGGATAAATATAGAATCACATTGTAGACACCCGGAGATGATTCTGACGATTGATATATCATCATCAAAATTTGTGTTCGTGTTTCGAAGGTATGATATCTATATATTTCCATTAGATTGGTGTGAGAACCAAAACCAATATAGCTAGAATACAGTGTTGTGAATTGGCATCAAAATGTGATTTTTGTATATATCAAAATTATGAATTTGAAACGTTAATCCACTAATTGATTGATGTTTGTGTTGTTTGTTTATTTGTTTGATAATTTTGAACCATTTAGCCTAATTGAACCAAATATTGAATTATATTGAAAATTGGTCGCATTTGCTTGCATATACATGTACTTACATTGAACAGGTCATAGCAAGGAGGCTAGAGCGAAGAATAAAATTTGTTTGCCCGACAAATAGGTACATATTTACTATAATTTACTGTTTTGTTTGGGTGATGATGATTTTATGAGCCGATTGGCTAGCCGTTTGCCTTTTTCTTTTTCTTTTTGAAATCAGAAGGCCTGTATGGCAATTTCGGGATTTTCCCGTGGCTCCCGGTGCAGGGGAGGTTATGGCGAAATTTTTCGAAAATTTAGGGTGTTAGCCAAAATTTTGAAGAATTTGAAAATTCTCAGAAACTGAAAAGTTGGAGAATGGAAGCCAGATCGAACGTAGAGTTGACTGATCAAACCACTTTCGACTTTGTTCCTTTTCGGGGACGAAAAGTTTTAAGTGGGGGAGATTGTAATAACCCGAAAATCCGAGCCAGTTTAAAATTTTTATTTTGGCAATTTTAGTGAATTTTGAATATTTTAAATAGATTATTTTAAATAATATCGACGAGAAATTTATTTTGAATATAATTCGAACGTATATATTTATACACGTCATCGTTAGAATATAAATATTTATATATAATTATAAATATAACTGAAAATGGCGTGGTAGTTCGATAATTCGATTTCAAACTTCAATTGAATGTAACCGGTGCAAAACAATCCGGATTTTAGTGAAACCAAAAACAATAGGATCTAATTGATGATATCTTTCCAACGAATCCGAAAAATCGAAATTTCATAGCGGAAATCAAAAGATATGTCCAGTTGAAAATTCTGAATAGTCGCTATGGAATTCAGGCCCCTAAAAATGGGAATTTTGCAAACGACCTCGGATTTCGACGAAACCACTTTTGTTGGATCCACGATGTCAAGTTATTGCTAGGTTTAAAATTTCATAATTTGTCGAATCAATATGTGAGCGTGGCAAAGGAAAACGCGTTTGACCAATTTCAGTTGATTTTAATCGACTAGAAAATGGCCATATTTCAAACGGTCTCAGAATTCGACGAAACTAGTTTTGTTAGGACCGTATCGTCAATACGAAGCTAGAAAATATTTTTCTGGAATTTTTCTAGTTAGTATGTGACCCCGGTAAATTGAAATGCGTGTTCAAATTCAATATATAGAGTTATATGTTGATTTTGGCGAAAACTGGTCGAAACAATCGAATCAGCTTACGATACATATCCCATTGTGTTCGGAATGGGGGTAATACGCTATGGACGACAGGCGGTGGGCCTCGTTTAGAGGTCGTATGTAAAAGTCAACTTTTTGCAAATTAAATAATTAAATATATATATATATATATCTTCCCTCTCCCCTTAAACTCCTCTGCCCCCCCCCTTATTCTTCGATTCATCAGAGAAAAAAAGAAAATCCCGATCCACAAATCAGCGTCGCCCCCCCCCTAAACCGCCACCGCCACTTCGACGAAACCCCCCTCGCGCCGCGCCATCACCCACCTCCCTCCCCCCTTCCTCCTCGTGTAAGCCGCAACCAATTCCCCCCCCCCTACCCGCCCCCGCTGGCGTGCAACGCGACACCGCCCCCCCTAAAACCCCTACCGCCGCCGCTTCTTCCACTTTCCACCCCCTTCCTCCAGCGAGCTGCAGACCCCCTCCCTCCATCGAGAACCCAATCCCTGCAAGAAATGTGAGTTTAATTTTTATTTTTATTTTAATTTACATTTTTTTTCTTCTGATTTAACATATGATAGCATGGATATAGTAGCGATTTTTATCGTAGAGGAGAAGTAATTTTCATATGAACGATATTGATTTGAGAATACGATTTTTATTATAGGAAGGGTAAAAATATAATTTTCATATTATATAGATAATAAAAATATAATCTTTTATATTGTAGAAATATAAAAATATAATTTTTATATAGGTAAGATAGTAAAAATATCACCTTTATATATGTAGTGAAATAAAAATTGAATCTTTATATGTGAAAAGGCGAAGTCTTTATATATATAGTAGCGGTGTGAAAATAAGATTTTTCTATATTGAATAGAGAAGTAAAAATTAGATATTTCTACATTGAATAGCGAAGTAAAAATTAGATTTTTCTATATTAAATAGCGAAGTAAAAATTAGATTTTTCTATATTGAATAGCGAAGTAAAAATTAGATTTTTCTATATTGAATAGCGAAGTAAAAATTAGATTTTTCTATATTGAATAGCGAAGTAAAAATTCGATTTTTATATATTGAATAGCGAAGTAAAAATTAGATTTTTATATATTGAATAGCGAAGTAAAAATTCGATTTTTATATATGTAGTGGCTACGGGCAACGAAAGTGACAAAAGGCGAGAATGACGAAGACTTCTACATTTGAAGTGTCGTGGAGTTGGAATAACTATCGGTGAGAACTTCTCACTCCAAATTTCTTTTTCTAGTTATATATATATACTAGGATGCAGACGGTGTTTAGTAACACCCGACACCCGTCATCCACAGACCATGGATGGCTTGTTTGTTTAATTGTTTGGTTGTGTAGTTAGTTAGATTATTTGTGAAGCGACCCGTTACTTCCCCGGTCTCCGAAGAGATGAGAAAGAACGAATTACTGTGAGGACAAGACAAATCAGAACGCAGACGGAAGAACATTTCATTGCTATTACAACAATCCCATCAGATACAAGAATATACAGAGTATAATTGAATAAATTACATTTGATAAATTTCAGAGATTACAATAAATTACATAGCAGCGGAAAATAATACAAAGCACAACTGAAGGTGATATACGGATATAGAGCTTTCCGGATATCATTCCAGCTGTAAACCAGGATCCTGTGAATATAAATCTGCAAAATCGAAACTACTAGCTGCCCGTGCGGAAAATAGGGGCACCCAGAGTTTAGGTTAAAACAATAAACTTCAGGTCAGTCATGTGACTGGTGTGAGAACTAAAACGGTTATTTAAAGCTTTACTTTAAAAGAGAGTAATTCAAGGGACCACGTCGTATAACACGGAACGGGTTTCCTCCCAAGAATACCAGTGCATAGAAAAGACAACGCAATGCTTATTGAAAAATGAAGCTATTATAAGACCCAGGTCCCATCACACAATGCAACGCAAGCCGGAGGATAGGGTTTTCCCTTATAATAGCCAAACATGCTTGGTACGTTTAAAACAAATCATTTGATACTATAATAAGTGTATAGTGTCAAAACAATTTCAATCATAAATATAAATCATAGACGGCATGGGTACCATATATCATGTCGCCATACTAGTTCTACAATTAAAACCGCAATACACGTATTGGAAATTGGATTTCCGTCATGAGTCGAGGCAAGGGGCAAGCTCCTCTCCGCTTCGAGACACTCTAGCAAATTCCCCGGGACTACACACTCTGGGCAACCCCGGATTCGGCAGGGTCGGTCCTCTCTTACGTTTGAGGATTGGCAATTCCTGAACACACGTTTCCCGTTCCTTATAGACCTATAATCGAGGCGCCTCATTCCAACAACCACAAAGGTGAAAAGTATATAAATGTCGGTGCTGGTAAGTCACTGACACCATCAAACCTAGAAAGAAATGTCGTGTTCTCCCAACGGTCCGTATCCCGTTTTTGACTCATACCGAGGTGTGAGGCTCGCGAATCCACGCTATACACAAAGCTGCCACGTTGGCCGTGATTTGATCATCAACCACAAGACTTTGCTTTTCAACAAAAGCCTTGATCCATGCAACTCATTATGCCACACAGGCAATTCATGCCATGCGATTGATATCTATCGATATATAACCTCTAAGCTCGTACGTCTCAGAGAAGGGCGTTAAGCAAGAGAATAAATTCTCCGCCGCCAAACAGATATACATTTAACATAAATCAATCAACACAGAATAAAATCCAATGTCAGACACACAATCCATTTACAAGTTCGTTCTGGGTCTGAACGAAACTGGAGGCACTTTCCTCGCATATCCATCCATCTCCAAGTACGTCTGGACGACAACCAACTGATTCCCTCATCTTGGGTGTACTGCCCAATCAAGATCATCAGTAATCACCTGAACGATGTGAAGACTTCCGGTCTTCAACCACCGTCTTCATCTTCGACATATCGTCGAATCGGTTATTCAGAACGGGCATAAACCCGGACTTTCCGAACAACCCGCGTATATTAAAAATATTACACAAACACAACATACGCCTCATTCCAATTCCACATTCTTAGGGAAAGGTTCCCATTAATTTTATCCAAGATAAATTCTTTAAAATTTATCCTTTAATCTTCCTTTTGATGTCGTTTCAAACCAAATTATGGTTTTCTAAACTAGTCGAGATTAGCGAACCACACCGAAGTAATTATTTATTTTATTTCCGAATCCCAACCTATTCATCCCATGAAGCAAAACTGGTAATACTCCATATCTAACACCGCGGCGTTATGGGTAAAATTAATTACCATTTCACGTTCAAATCTGATTAAAGATGTAACTATCGCTTTGGAGCAAAACTGGTGATACTCCCTTCTCGCTCATTTGCCAAATTTGATAATTTGAATTATCAATTCACATTTCAATCTAATTGCAGATTCAATAAAACTCCTTTTACTGGGTTAAAGAACTAGTGTCATTTAAAACACAGTTCACAACAAACCCAAATCACATTCTATTCAAAACTCGTTTCAAATCCAATTTATTTATTTAAAAATAAACGGGTTTAATTTTAGTTCAAAACTAGTTCATTTCGATAAAAATCTATTTTTATCTTTTCAAATATGGAGTTTTTCATCCCAATTTTTCCCAAATCATTTGATTTTACGCAAATTATTACTATTTTTAATAATTTTATCAAGGCCCGTACAGTCGATTTCCAACAACGGCCATCGAACTGCACTTACAACGACCTTTTTCAAATTTGATTTGGACGTATCTCCAAATCCAACCGTTAGATTTCGAATTTCTAATATTCGTTAGAAAGCTCTTTTTGATACGAACCCAACGGTTCCGATTTTAGGAGAATCCGACGGTCGGATCTCCCGTAATGTCCGTTCGAAGTTAATGGTCAAAATTCGCGAACTGCCGCAGTGCGGCGCATTCTTTTCAGGCCATTATATTATATATATAATATATATTTCGTCGATTACTATTTAAAACGAATTTTATATATAGTTTTGAATTCGTTTCAAAAACAATTTCAACCTTTATTTCAAATTCAAATCAAGAATTGAATTTTCTATTATAAATCCTTTTTACTTTCATTTCTATTTGATTTCAATTCAAATCGATTTTAATTCGATTCGAATTCATTTACTTTTCAACTCAATTCAATTGGAATTTGTTTTCTTTTCAATTCAATTCGAATTCGTTTTCTATTCAATTCAAATAAAATTCGTTATATATTCAATTGAAATCAAATTCGTTATATATTCAATTCGAATTTAAATTCGTTATATATTCAATTCGAATTCAATTCGAATTCAATTCGTTTTCCATTCAAATCAAATTCATTTCGTTTTCTATTCAATTCAAATTCGTTATATATTCAATTGAAATCAAATTCATTATATATTCAATTGAAATCAAATTCATTATATATTTAATTCGAATTCAATTCGTTTTCCATTCAATTCGAATTCGTTTTCTATTCAATTTAATTCAAATTTCATTTCAAAATATTCGATTTCGAAATCACTTTTCAATATTCATTTTAAAATGAATAAAATCGATATAAATATCGTTCACGTCAAAATGGAGTCAATCTAATCAACAAAGCTTCATATATTTCTATTTTCTAATATTCTATTTCAAATATTTCTTTTTCAAATATTTCCTTTTCGAATATTTCTATTTCAAATATTTCTATTTCAAATATTTCTATTTTCAAATATTCTATTTCAAATATTTCATTTTCAAATATTTCCTTTTCGAATATTTCTATTTTAGATATTTGTATTTTCAAAATATTTCGTTCAACACATGACTAATCTCAACGGATGAGTACTGTCAACACATGAACCTTTATTTTATATTGATAAAGATGTAAATTTTATTATTAAAATATTCCGTTCAACACATGACTAATCTCAACGGATGAGTACTGTCAACACATGAACCTTTATTTTATAATATTCTTTATTTTTCAAATTGGAATGAGGCCCAATCAATTACCATATAGCGTTAACTGTATGGATTCCATACCACACATGCATATAATAGCAACGATAAATAATCAACCATCATCCAAAGTGCACTACACTGTATAAGCATCAAATATAGATATCTAATGCTTATAACGGCCTGTCAAACAATCGATCGACATACAACTAATTATTGGGATTAGTGTATACCGTATTTTATCCCAATACCCGTGTGGGGTTTTCAAACAATCAAACACAGATTTTATTCGTGCAGTTGGGCGATGTGTAAAATTTATCGTCCCAATCAATGTCCTTCAAATAGGTGTACATAAACAAACCGTCCGGTTTGTAAATGAATATTTATTTATTAACATTCACGTTAAAAATTATATTTTTAACGATAAAATATTTTATTTTAACACATGAATTTTTATTCAGTTCATTTACAAAATAAAAATGATATTTTTATTTTTCTAACTTATTTTAGAAAATTTCAGCGGCATAACGACACGATACTAGAAACGGGACAAGGCCTAGCCTTATCCCCGGTCTAGTGAAGGCCCACGCCATTCACACATCAATCAAATCCATTGCATTTCACCAAACAATTCAATTCAAACCAAATAATCTAACCAACTACACAACCAAACAATTAAACAAACAAGCCATCAATGGTCTGTGGATGACGGGTGTTGGGTGCTACTAAAGACCGTCTGCATCCTAGTATATATATATATATAACTAGAAAAAGAAATTGAAGAGTGAGAAATTCTCACCGATAGCTATCCAATTCCACGACTCTTCATTGATAGAAATCTTCATCGTTCTTGCCTTTTGTCGTTTTCGCTGCCCGTAGTCACTACATATATAAAAATCACATTTTTATACGCTGATGTCTTTAAAATAAAAAATCACATTTTTATTTGTTCACTTTCAATTTAAAAAATCATATTTTTATAATCACTTCATATATTTAAAAATCGAATTTTTACTTCGTTATTCAATATATAAAAATCGAATTTTTACTTCGCTATTCAATATATAAAAATCGAATTTTTACTTTGCTATTCAATATATAAAAATCGAATTTTTACTTCGCTATTCAATACATAAAAATTGAATTTTTACTTCTTTGCTATATAAAAAGATTTCTCCTTTTCAAATGTAAAGATTTCATCACTATAAAAATCACCTCTTTATTTCAACGTATATATAATAAAAATCAGATTTTTATTTCGCTACATATACAAAGATGATATTTTTATATTCTCTATCCTATAAAGATTATATTTTTATAGTTCCCACTATTTAAAAATCATATTTTTATCCTTCTACAATATAAAAATCACATTTTTATTAACCGCCTTATATAAAAATCATATTTTTATTATTAAAAATCACTTCTTTTCCCTAGCTAATGAACGAATAAAAATCTTCCCTTTCAAAAGCAAAAGAAAATCAAATCTTTTTATAACCAGATATCTTTACTTTCTATTTACTCAAAGAAAATCATATTTTTATTAACTATATATATAATTAAAATAAAAATCATTTCTTATGTAAATTAAAAATCTATTCTTGTTTTACATAAAAATCCTAGCTTGATATTCCATAAAAATCCTTACTGTATATCCTATAAAAATCAAATTTTATAAAGTAAATGAAATGAAATCGGGTAAAAGGAACATACTGGCGATCGAAGGAGGGAAAAAGGGGGGAAGCGTCTGCGCTTTGGAGGTGGAAGAGGCGCACTGCGTCGGAGGCGATGCTCGGTCCATGGCGGCGGTCCTGGGGTCACGGCGGCGGTCGGCATAAGGATGGGGGGGTTCGATCGCGTCGATCGAGGAAAAAGAGGGGGTTTCTCTACAGGACTGAGGAGGCGGGAGGAGGAGAGGAGGGGGCGAGGCTGCGGCCAACTCTGGAGGTGGTGGGGGGCATCGTCGTCGACGACGAGGGGGGGCGCTCGATCGTTTGGGGTTTTCGATTTTTTTTCTTTGTTATTTTTCGTTTCTGATTCGAACTGGGGGGGCCTAAAAGGAATTCAGGGGAAGAGAATTTTTTTTATTTTATTTAATCCCAAAAAGTTGACTTTTTATTTCGACCTCGAAACGAGGCCCACCGCCGGTCGTCCATAGCTAATTACCCCCATTCCGAACACAATGGGATATGTATCGTAAGCTGATTCGACCGTTTCGATCAGTTTCCGTTAAAATCAACATATAACTCTATATATTGAATTTAAACGCGCATTTCAATTTACCGGGGTCGCATACTAACTTGAAAAATTCCCAAAAAATATTTTCTAGCTTCGTATTGACGATACGGTCCTAACAAAACTAGTTTCGTCGAATTCTGAGACCGTTGGAAAAATGGTCATTTTCCAGTCGATTAAAATCAACTGAAACAGGTCAAATGCGTTTTCCTTTGCCACGCTCACATATTGATTCGAAAAATTATGAAATTTGAAACCTAGCAATAACTTGACATCACGGATCCAACAAAAGTGGTTTTGTCGAAATCCGAGGTCGTTTGCATAATTCCCATTTTTAATGGCCTGAATTCCATAGCGACTATTCAGAATTTTCAACTAGACATATCTTTTGATTCCCGCTATGAAATTTTGATTTTTCGGATTCGTTGGAAAGATATCATCAATTAGATCCCATTATTTTTGGTTTCACTAAAATCCGGATTGTTTTGCACCCGGTACATTCAATTGAAGTTTGAAATCGAATTATCGAACTACCGCGCCATTTTCAATTCTATTTATAATTATATATAAATATTTATATTCCAACGACGACGTGTATAAATATATACGTTCGAATTATATTCAAAATGGATTTTCCGTGGTTTTTATTTAAAATAATCTATTTTAAATATTCAAAATTCGCTAAAATTGCCAAAATAAAAATTTTAAACTGGTTCAGAATTTCCGGGTTATTACAATTTGGTTTGAATTGAATTGTTTAGTGAAATGGAATGGATTTGATTGATGTGTGAATGGTGTGGGCCTTCACTAGACCGGGGATAAGGCTAGGCCTTGTCCCGTTTCAAGTATCGTGTTGTTATGCCGCCGAAATTTCTAAAATAGGTTAGAAAAATAAAAATATCATTTTTATTTTGTAAATGAACTGAATAAAAACTCATGTGTTAAAATAAAATATTTTATCGTTAAAAATATAATTTTTAACGTGAATGTGAATAAATAAATATTCCATTACAAACCGGACGGTTTGTTTATGTACACCTATTTGAAGGACATTGATTGGGACGATAAATTTACACATCGCCCAACTGCACGAATAAAATCTGTGTTTGATTGTTTGAAACCCCACACGGGTATTGGGATATAATACAGCATACGCTAATCCCAATAATTAGTTGTATGTCGATCGATTGATTGACAGGCTGTTATAAGCATTAGATATCTATATTTGATGCTTATAGTGTAGTGCACTTTGGATGATGGTTGATTATCTATCGTTGCTATTATATACATGTGTTGTATGGAATCCATATAATTAACTTTATATGGTAATTGATTGGGCCTTATTCCAATTTAGAAGATAACGAATATTATAAAATAAAGGTTCATGTGTTGACTGTACTCATCCGTTGAGATTAGTCATGTGTTGAACGAAATATTTTAACAATAAAATTTATATCTTTATCTTTATAAAATAAAGGTTCATGTGTTGACCGTACTCATCCGTTGAGATTAGTCATGTGTAGAACAAAATATTTTAACAATAAAACTTACATCTTTATCATATATGAAATTAGAAATTAACTGGAAAATAGATGAGATGAGTGGCCTCCTGGATATTGATCTGATGTTGGTTTCGGCCTTCGGGGTTAATATTTAGGGAATCGTTCTCTTACTAATTTACAGTTGGAGTCTGATTTGATATCAAACGATAGATACCATAATTTTTATAAAATATATTAAATAACAAAAAGAGTCGCACGTGGACAGTACTCATTCGTTGAGATTAGTCGTGTGTTGACAAAAATATAGATTCACATATTGAATAGAATAAATATTCATTTGTTGAATAGAATAACGAATTTATTGAAATATATAAAGCCGTATTGATTAGAGATGCGCTATTTTGACGCGAACGATATTTATATCAATTATATCCGTTTTTACAATTTGAATTGAATTGAATAGAAAACCAATTTGAATTGAATTGAATAGAAAACCAATTTGAATTGAATCGAATAGAAAACGAATTTGAACTGAATATATAACGAATTTGAATTGAATCGAATATATAACGAATTTGATTTGAACTGAATATATAACGAATTTGATTTGAATTGAATATATAACGAATTTGATTTGAATTGAATATATAACGAATTTGATTTGAATTGAATATATAACGAATTTGATTTGAATTGAATAGAAAACGAATTCGAATTGAATTGAAAAGAAAAAGAATTCGAATTGAATTGAATTGAAAAGAAATGAATTCGAATTGAATTGAAATGAAAGGAAATCGAATTCGAATCAATTTGAATTGAAATCAAATAGAAATGAAAGTAAAAAGGATTTATAATAGAAAATTCAATTTTGATTTGAATTTGAAATAAAGGTTGAAATTGTTTTTGAAACGAATTCAAAACTATTTATAAAATTCATTTTAAATAGAAATTGACGAAATATATACTATATATATTATATATATAATATAATGGCCTGAATAGAACGCGCCGCGTTGCGGCAATTCGCGAATTTCGACCATTTATTTCGAACGGACATTACGGGAGATCCGACCGTCGGATTCTCCTAAAACCGGAACCGTTGGGTTCGTATCGAAAAGAGCTTTCTAATGAATATTAGAAAATTTGAAATCTAACGGTTGGATTTGGAGATACGACCAAATCAAATTTGGAAAAGGTCGCTGTAAGTGCAGTTCGATGGCCGTTGATGGAAGTCGACTGTACGGGCCTTGATAAAATTATTAAAAATAGTAATAATTTGTGTAAAATCATAAGAAATGATTTGGGAAAAAATGGGATGAAAAACTCCATATTTGAAAAGATAAAAATAGATTTTTATCAAAATGAACTAGTTTTGAACTGAAATTAAAACCCATTTATTTTTAAATAAATAAATTGGATTTGAAATGGGTTTAAATAGAATTGATTCATGGGTTTATCGTGAACTGTGTTTTAAATAACACTAGTTCTTCAACCCGATAATAAATAGAATGTGATTTGGGTTTGTCGTGAACTATGTTTTAAATGGCATTAGTTCTTTAACCCAGAAAAAGGAGTATGAATGAATCTTCAATTAAATTGAAATGTGAATTGATAATTTAAATTATCAAATTTAGAAAGTGAGCGAGGATGGAGTATTACCAGTTTTGCTCCAAAGCGATAGTTAAATCTTTAATTAGATTTGAACGTGAAATGGTAATTAATTTTACCGACAACACTGTGGTGTTAAATATGGAGTATTACCAGTTTTGCTTCATGGGATGAATAGGTTGGGATTGGGAAATAAAATAAATAATTACTTCGGTGTGGTTCGCTAATCTCGACTAGTTTGAAAAACCATAATTTGGTTTGAAATGACATCCAAAGGAAGATTAAAGGATAAATTTTAAAGAATTTATCTTGGATTAAATTAATGGGAACCTTTCCCTAAGAATATAAAATTTGCGGTTAGTGGCTGCTGAATTGGAATGAGGCGTATGTTGTGTTTGTGTAACATTTGTTTTTAATATACGCGGGTTGTTCGAAAAGGCTTCTGAATAACCGATTCGACGATATGTCGAAGACGAAGACGGTGGTTGAAGACCGGAAGTCTTCACATCGTTTGGGTAATTACAAACGATCCTGATTGGGCTGTACACCCAAGAGGATGGAAATAGTTGGTGGTCGTCCAGACGTACTTGGAGATCGATGGATATGCGAGGAAAGTGCCTTCGGTTTCGTTCAGACCCCGAACGAACTTGTAAATGGATTGTTTGTCTGACATTGGATTTTATTCTGTGTTGATTGATTTCTGTTAAATATATATCTGTTTGGCGGCGGAGAATTTATTCTCTTGCTTAACGCCCTTCTCTGAGACGTACGAGCTTAGAGGTAATATATCGATAGATATCAATCGCATGGCATGAATTGCCTGTGTGGCATGCTGAGTTGCATGGATCAAGGCTTTTGTTGAAAAGCAAAGTCTTGTGGTTGATGATCAAAGCACGGCCTTTGTGGCGTAGCTTTGTGTATAACGTGAATTCGCGAGCCTCAAACCTCAGTATGAGTTAAAAACAGGATACGGACCGCTGGGAGAGCACGACGTTTCTTTCTAGCTTTGGTGGTGTCAGTGACTTACCAGCCCTGACATTTATATACTTTTCACCTTTGTGGTTGTTGGAATGAGGCGCCTCGATTATAGGTCTGTAAGGACCGGGAAACGTGTGTTCAGGCATAATTAATCCTCTAACGTAAGTGACGACCGGTCCAGTCGCATCCGGGGTTGCCCAGAGTGTGTAGTGCCGAGGCATTTGCTAGAGTGTCTCGAAGCGTAGAGGAGCTTGCCTCTTGCCTCGACTCATGACGGAAATCCAATTTCCGATACGTGTATTGCGTTTTTATTTGTAGAACTAGTATGGCGACATAGTGGTATGGGACATTCATGCCGCCTATGATTTATATTTATGATTGAAATTGTTTTGACACTATACACTTATTATAGTATCAAATGATTTGTTTTAAACGTACCAAGCATGTTTGGTTGTTATAAGGTAAAACCCTATCCTCCGGCTTGCGTTGCATTTTGTGATGGGACCTGAGTCTTATAATAGCTTCATTTTTTGAAAAAGCATTGTGTTGTCTTTTCTATGCACTGGTATTCTTGGGAGGAAACCCGTTCCGTGTTATACGGCGTGGTCCCTTGAATTACTCTCTTTTAAAGTAAAGTTTTAAATAACTGTTTTAGTTCTCACACCAGTCACATGACTGACCTGGAGTTTATTGTTTTAACCTAAACTCTGGGTGCCCCTATTTTCTACACGGGCAGCTAGTAGTTTTGGTTTTGCAGATTTATATTCACGGGATCCTGCTTTACAGCTGGAATGATATCCGGAAAGCTCTATATCCGTATATCACCTTCAGTTATGCTTTGTATTATTTTCCGCTGCTATGTAATTTATTGTAATCTCTGATATTTATCGAATGTAATTTATTCAATTATACTCTGTATATTCTTGTATCTGATGGAATTGTTGTAATATACAATGAAAGGTTATTCTGTTTGTGTTCTGATTTGTCCTGTTCTCAAAACGATCTGGGGTTTCGAACGGTCTAGATCGGTTTAACGACTGATTCGGATCGAGCGAAATTCCCGGTCGTCATAGTTATCCACCCTCAACCGTACGAACTGGTCTAAGCGCCTTACTTTAACATGTTGTTAGACGCTATGTCTAAACATTCTTTTACGCGCTTGTCTCACCTCAACAGGTTTCCGGTTAACTTGGTTATTCCAATTTATATTGAATTCTTATTCAAGTTACCAAGTTTCTCTTGCTTATAAATTTCAGCCACACAACGTAATCCATTTATGTTTATTAATAAGCCTACAACATATTATTCTCTAGATTGTGGGCCAAGGTCTGTAATCCACAACCCCTTTTAATCTTCTTCTTGATTTCATCATTACGATAACATGTTTTACTTAATATTGTAATTAAGTATATCCAATTCACATGTTTTCCAATTAACATGTCACTTGCCATTTTTGATTAAATATAACTTATTTCATCTCATAAGTTTTCCTCATCCTTTCTCATTTATTCATAAATCCATTTTACATTGTCAATACAACTTATCGCTGTTTACTTATTAACTTAGTTTTATTAACTAAGGCGCATTAATATGTTTTCTACCCATTTATTATAACCAATTTTATAATTTCCTCTTGTTCCTAGGACAAGCCTAAACGTTCTTATCAACGGGTTTTAGACTTCCAAGCTTATAGGTTACTTGATTTATAATTAAGTACAATATATTTTCCCCATTTTCTTAATTGGTTTCTGGTTTTCCCCTTAATTTATATTTAAGTGTCCCTTAACTCAATTCACTAGCTCTCCCATTCCCTTACTAGTTTATTATAACCTAAGTTATAATATTCACTCGTCCCTAGGACAAGTCTACCTATTATACAACATTTTCACTAATGTTTTTTTTACTAATAATGGATTATTATCATTCCCCTTTTAAACCATTTTCTGTTGTAAACCATTATTCTCCATTCACTGTAATATATATTCCTTATTATATTAAGGAAAACACTTCATGCACCTTATCAGTTTGATAGAAGGAATCAATGGTTTATTTTCATAACATATTTTCTATCTAAATCCGTGGTAGCAAGTAATTTCTTTACTTTTCTTTATTTACTGTGGCTTACTTGCAACAACGTTTTCAAGAATAAGTCATTTAGGGAAATACATCACTTTTCCTTCTTATCACACTAAATCAGTTCATTACATCCCTTCCTTTCTTATTTTATGAGTTAGAAATTTAATTACCATCATTGCCATTTATTCATATCTTGCTATATACATATATATATATATATATATATGCACTAAACCTCTATCATTAAGCCTACACTTGTGGACGTTGGAATTGT
This sequence comes from Allium sativum, assembly GCA_030737875.1. Lineage (NCBI taxonomy): Eukaryota > Viridiplantae > Streptophyta > Magnoliopsida > Asparagales > Amaryllidaceae > Allium > Allium sativum. Next base: position 296,673,274 of record CM060912.1, read on the forward strand.
CAGGCGGGTCCGGGCAGACTTCTACTACAAGTTGACTTGATCTCGTGTATTAGCACCATTACACGTTTTTATTTGCACTTAGGCCTCTCACATTAGGTTCAACATTAGTGGCTGTTGGATATGCCGGTCGGGTCCGGGCAGACTTCCACCACTAATGCAACCTAACCTCGTGCCGCAAATGCAGTTACAATTTCTAATTGTAATCCTAGGCATATTCATCTTCATTCAATCACTTATGTTCATATCAAATTGCGCTCCTAAATTAAAGTTTCAAAACATAATATATGACCCAAACCAAACTTCCCTGTGAAGGAAAGCACGGATTGCATTGAGGACAAGACAAATCAGAACACAGAAGGAAGAACATTTCATTGTATATTACAACAATTCCATCAGATACAAGAATATACAGAGTATAAATGAATAAATTACATTCGATAAATATCAGAGATTACAATAAATTACATAGCAGCGGAAAAATATACAAAACACAACTGAAAGTGATGCACGGATACAGAGTTTTCCGAGCAACGTTCCAGCTGTAAATCAGGACCCTGTGGATATAAATCTGCAAAACCGAAACTACTAGCTGCCCATGTGGAAAATAGGGGCACCCAGAGTTTAGGTTAAAACAATAAACTCCAGGTCAGTCATGTGACTGGTGTGAGAACTAAAACAGTTATTTAAAACTTTACATTAGAAGAGAGTAATTCAAGGGACCATGCCGTATAACACGGAACGGGGTTTCCTCCCAAGAATACTAGTGCGTATAACAAAACAACGCAATGCTTTTTGGAAAAATGAAGCTATTATAAGACCCATGTCCCATCACACAATGCAACGCAAGCCGGAGGATAGGGTTTTCCCTTATAATAGCCAAACATGCTTGGTACGTTTAAAACAAATCACTAGATACTATAATAAGTGTATAGTGTCAAAACAATTCAAATCATAAATATCAATCATAGGCGGCATGGGTACCATCTATCATGTCGCCATACTAGGCTCTACAAATAAAACCGCAATATCACGTATTGGAAATTGGATTTCCGTCATGAGTCGAGGCAAGGGGCAAGCTCCTCTCCGATTCGAGACACTCTAGCAAATGCCTCAGGACCCCACTATGATCCTTGGATCTTCAGGGCCGGTCCTCTCTTACTTTTGAGGATTAATTCTTCCTGAACACACATTTCTCGGTCCTTACAGACCTATATCCGAGGCGCCTCGCATTCCAACAACCACACAGGTGAAAAGTATATAAATGTCAGGGCTGGTAGGTCACTGACACCACCCTAGCTAGAAAGAAACGTCGTGCTCTACCTGCAGTCACTATCCCGTTTTTGACTCATACCGAGGTGTGAGGCTCGCGAATTCACGTTACACACAAAGCTGCGCCACACAAGCCGTGCTTTGATCATCAACCACAAGACTTTGCTTTTCAACAAAAGCCTTGATCAATTGCCACTTACGCGTGTCACACTGGCAATTCACTCCATGCGACTGATGTTCATCGATATACAACCTCTGAGCTCGTACGTCTCAGAGAAGGGCGTTAAGCAAGAGAATGAATTCTTTGCCGCCAAACAGATGTATATTTAATAGAGATTAATCAACACAGAATAAAATCCAATGTCAGACACACAATCCATTTACAAGTTTGTTCTAGGTCTGAACGAAACCGGAGGCACTTTCCTCGCATATCCATCCATCTCCAAGTACGTCTGGACGATCACCAACTGATTCCCTCATCTTGGGTGTACAGCCCAATCAAGAACATCAGTAATCACCCAAACGATGTGAATACTTCCGGTCTTCATCCACAGTCTTCATCTTCGACATCTCATCGAATCGGTTATTCAGAATGGGTATAACCCCGGCCTTTCCGAATAACCCACGTAAATGATAAACAAATGTTACACAAACACAACAAATGCCTCATTCCAATTCAGAATATTCTTTTATTCACAAAATCACATTCTTAGTGAAAGGTTCCCATTAATTTTATCCAAGATAAATTTTTCTAAATTTATTCTTTAATCTTCCTTTGGATATCATTTCAAACTAGTCGGGATTAGCGAACCACACCGAAGTAATTATTTATTTTATTTCCCAATCCTAACTTATTCATCCTTGGAGCAAAACCGGTAGTACTCCATATCTAACACCACGGTATTATCGGTAAAATTAATTACCATTTCACGTTCAAATCTAATTAAGATTAAACTATCGCTTTGGAGCAAAACTGGTGGTACTCCATTCTCAATCACCTTTCAGATTTGAAAATTTAAAATATCAATTCCCATTTCAATCTAATTAAAGATTCCTTAAAACTCCACTTATTTTTAGCTTCTCAAAAATCAATATCCTGTCTTTAACTGGGTTAAAGAACCAATGTCATCTAAAACACGATTCACGATAAACCCAAATCACAGTCTATTGTTAATCGGGTTAAAGAACAGGTGTTGTTCAAAACACCGCTCACGAAAAACCCAAAAAACCAATTAAAATTCAATTCCAATAAAATATTATTTAATTGATACACTTCATTAAATCTAAATAGAAAGATTTAATCTTTTTCTCTATTGGGCTTAAGAACAGTGTTAATGAAGACACCATTCACGACAAACCCAAATCACATTTGATATTAAATACAAGGCTCTGAATAGAAAATATACCCGCTTATATTCAATATCAAATCCTGAAACCAACAAATATCGTATTGGAAATAACGATATAAAATATATCTTTCAAATTCCCATAACAATATCTGTATAGTCACGAAATCCAACATCGAAATATTCCGAAGTTAGCTTCGATTCAACTCCAGTCCAATTCACGTATTGGGAATATTGATTATTTTTTTAAAATCACTTTCAAATTCAATTTATTTATTTCAAAAATAAATTGATTTTACTTCTAGTTCAAAACTAGTTCATTTCGACAAAAAATATATTTTTATCCTTTCAAATGTGGAATTTTACATCCCAGTTCTTTCCAATTCACATATTATGATTTTACACAAATTATCAATATTTCTAATAATTTTATCAAGGCCCGTACAGTCGATTTCCATCAACGGCCATCGAACTACACTTACAGGGACCTTTTCCAAATTTGATTTGGACATAATTCCAAATCCAACCGTTAGATTTCAAATTTCTAATATTCATTGGAAATCTGTTTTCGATACGAACCCAACGGTTCCGATTTCAGGAGAATCCGACGGTAGGATCTCCCGTAATGTCTGTTCGAAGTCAATGGTCGAAATTCACGAACTGCCGCGGCGCGGCTTGTTCTATTCAGGCCATTATATATATAATATATATATATATTATATATTTCGTCGATTTCCTTTTAAAACGTATTTTATAAATCGTTTTAAATTCGATTTCAAAACCATTTCAACTCCATATTCAATTTCAAATCAAAATTGAATATTTCATATCATTACTATATAAATGATAATATTTTCAAAACGTTATATTTTGAATTCACTTCTTTTCTATATTCATTACAAAAACGAATATAATCGATATAACTATCGTTCACGTCAAAATGGTGCAACTCTAATCAACACGGCTTTATATATATATTTCAATAAATTCGTTATTCTATTCAGCAAATGAATATTTATTCTATTCAACACATGAATCTATATTTCTTTCAACACACGACCAATCTTAACACATGAGTACTGTCAACACACAACTATTTTTGTTATGTAAAATATTTTTTAAAATTTTGGTATCTATTGTTTGATTTTTAATTAGACTCCAACCGTAAAGTAGATTCTAATCGTAAATATGATAAAGATGTAAATTTTTTTATTTAAAATATTTTACTCAACACATGAACATCGTCAACACATGACTATTTTTATATTCATCACATGAATTTTCTTTTATAATATTCATTACTTTCCCCATTAGAATGAGGCCCAATCAATTACCATATAACATTAATTATATGGATTCCATACAACACATGTATATAATAGCAACGATAAACAATCAACCATCATCCAAAGTGCACCACACAACTGCATAAGCATCAAATATAAATAATGAACGCTTACACAGCCTGTCGACCAATCGATCGACATACAATTAAATAATTGGGATTAGTGTACCCAAATATCATCCCAACACCCGTGTGGGTGTCAAATCAACAAACACAGATTTTTATTTGTGCAGTTGGGCGATGTGTAAAATTTATCGACCCAATCATTATCAGTCAAATCAGTGTATATAAACAAATAGGCCGATTTGTTTATAAATATTTATTTATTCACTTTCACGTTAAAAATTATATTTTTAACGATAAAATATTTTTAACTATATAAATATTTTATTTCCTCTCAACACAAGAATATATTATTATTCAATCATTCCACAACACAATCAATTTTCACAACACATCAATCAAATAAACAAGCCGTCCATGGTCTGTGGACGACGGGTGTCGGGTGCTGCTAAGCACCGTCTGCATCCTAGTATATATATATAACTAGAAAAAGAAATTTAAAGTGAGAAGTTCTCACCCAAGCTAATCCAAACGCCACGATTCTTCCTTTGTAGAAATCTTCGCCGTTCTCGCCTTTTGTCACTTTCGTTGCCCGTAGCCACTACATATATAAAAATCACATTTTTATACTATAGTCTTTAAAATAAAAAATCACTTTTTTATTTGTTCACTTTCAATTTAAAAATCATATTTTTATAATCACTCCATATGGATAAAATTCTATTTTTACACCGCTACTATATAGATAAAAATTCTATTTTTACAATGGTGTTCATATAATAAAAATTATATTTTTAATATGCCACTAGCATAAAAACTATATTTTTAACCTTTCTATATTATAAAAATTATATTTTTAACCTTTCCATATTATAAAAATTATATTTTTAACATTTCTATATTATAAAAATTATATTTTTAACCTTTCTATATTATAAAAATTATATTTCTATATTTCACATATGATAAAAATCATATTTTTATTTTCAAACTATATAGATAAGGATCATAAAGATCTAATCTTTTAATATGCCAAAAATCATATATTTTTTCTTACTTACTTTCATGTTATAAAGATTCGTCCTTTCACCCATTAAAAATCCGCTCTTTTATCATTAAAAATCCACTCTTTTATACTTAAAAAATCCGCTCTTTCTATAATTAAAAATCTATTCCTTTCAATATAAAAAAACAAAGCCTCCCAAATAGTTTCAGTTTTAAAACAATGTATTTTATAATAAGGCTATATATAAATTAAACTAATTATTATAAAAAAGAGAAAACTCACCTTTAATTCGATTTTTATTGATGGAGGGAGGGGCACAGTGGGTCGAGGAGGTGCCGGGTGGTCGCACAGGCGGACGGTGGTCGCGGGTATCAGTGGCGTGGCGGATGTCGGCGTTGGGGATGAAGTGGCTCGACAAGGGGTCTCGCGGTTTTCTGATTGGCGCTAGGGAGGAGCGGTGGAAGGGAGGGAGAGATGGAGGAGGGCGTGGTGGTTTAGGGGTGCGGCGCGTGATGGGGGGGGGGGGGGGGGCGCTCCTCCGATGGCGGCTCTGGCATCGAATGCCGGCTTTAGTTTTAGTTTTTTTTTTTATTTCGATTTTCTAATGAATCAGGGGGGGCTGAATGATTAAAGGAGAGAGGGTGCATTATTTTTATATTATTTTAATTCAGAAATTTGACTTTTTATTTCGACCTCGAAACGAGACCCACCGCCTGTCGTCCATAGCTAATTACCTCCATTCCGAACACAATGGGATATGTATCGTAGGCTGATTCGATCGTTTTGATCTGTTTCCATCGAATTTAAAATATAACTCTATATATTCAATTTGAACGCATATTTCAATTTACCGGGGTCACATATGAATTCTAAAAATTCCAGAAAAATATTCTCTAGCTTTGTATTGACGTTACGGTCCTAACAAAACTAGTTTCGTCAAATTCTGAGACCGTTGGAAAAATGGCCATTTTCCAGTCGATTAAAATCAAATGAAACTGGTCAAACACGTTTTCCTTTGCCACGCTCACATATTGATTCGAAAAATTATGAAAATTGGAATCTAGAAATAATTTGACATCGCGGAGCCAACAAAAGTGGTTTCGTCGAAATCCGAGGTCGTTTGCAAAATTGCCATTTTTAAGGGCCTTGAATTCCATAGCGACTATTCTGAATTTTCAACTGGACATATCTTTTTATCCCCGCTATGAAATTTTGATTTCTCGGATTCGTTGGAAAGATATTATCAATTAGATTCTATTATTTTTGGTTTCGTTAAAATCCGGTTTATTTTGCATCCGGTACATTCAATTGAAGTTTGAAATCGAATTATCAAACTATTGCGCCATTTTCAATTCCTTTAATAATTAAAATAAAATATTTATATTCTAACGACGATCTATATAATTATACACGTTCTAATTCTATTCAAAATAAATTTCTCGTCAATATTATTTAAAATAATTCATTTTAAATATTCAAAATTTGTTAAAATTGCCAAAATAAAAATTTTAAACTGGCTCGCATTTGAAAAATATACTCTTCAAACTCGTTCTAGGATACTACTGATCCTACCTTTAATTAGTCATTCTAATTGGATATTACTAATCCAATATCTGATGAATTCTTTTGTATGGTTCTAATATGTCTTGTTCTCGAGCTCTGTAAACCAAAGCTCTGATACCAAACTGACACGACCCGAACTTCCCCATGAAGGAAAGCACGGATTGCGTTGAGGACAATACAAATCAGAATGCAGACGGAAGAACATTTCATTGTATATTACAACAATTCCATCAGATACAAGAATATACAAAGTATTAATGAATAAATTACATTCGATAAATATCAGAGATTACAATAGATTACATAGCAGTGGAAAAATATAAAAAACACAACTGAAAGTGATACACGGATACAGAGCTTTCCGAGCATCGTTCCAGCTGTAAATCAGGACCCTGTGGATATAAATCTGCAAAACCAAAACTACTAGCTGCCCGTGTGGAAAATAGGGGAACCCAGAGTTTAGGTTAAAACAATAAACTCCAGGTCAGTCATGTGACTGGTGTGAGAACTAAAACAATTATTTAAAACTTTACTTTAGAAGAGAGTAATTCAAGGGACCACGCCGTATAACACGGAACGTGTTTCCTTCCAAGAATACTAGTGCATATAACAAAATAGCGCAATGCTTTTTGGAAAAATGAAGCTATTATAAGACCCAGGTCCCATCACACAATGCAACACAAGCCGGAGGATAGGGTTTTCCCTTATAATAGCCAAACATGCTTGGTACGTTTAAAACAAATCACTAGATACTATAATAAGTGTATAGTGTCAAAACAATTCAAATCATAAATATCAATCATAGGTGGCATGGGTACCATCTATCATGTCGCCATACTAGGCTCTACAAATAAAACCGCAATATCACGTATTGGAAATTGTATTTTCGTCATGAGTCGAGGCTAGGGCCAAGCTCCTCTCCGATTCGAGACACTCTAGCAAATGCCTCAGGACCCCGCTATGATCCTTGGATCTTCAGGGCCGGTCCTCTCTTACTTTTGGGGATTAATTATTCCTGAACACACATTTCCCGGTCCTTACAGACCTATATCCGAGGCGCCTCGCATTCCAACAACCACACAGGTGAAAAGTATATAAATGTCAAGGCTGGTAGGTCACTAACAACACCCTAGCTAGAAAGAAACGTCGTGCTCTCCCTGCAGTCACTATCCCGTTTTTGACTCATACCGAGGTGTGAGGCTCGCGAATTCACGTTATACAAAAAGCTGCGCCACACAGGCCGTGCTTTGATCATCAACCACAAGACTTTGCTTTTCAACAGAAGCCTTGATCAATTGCTACTTACGCGTGTCACACTGGAAATACACTCCATTCTCGATCACCTTTCAGATTTGATAATTTAAATTATCAATTCCCATTTCAATTTAATTAAAGATTCCTTAAAACTCCACTTAGTTTTAATCTTCTCAAAAATCAATATCCTGTCTTTAACTGAGTTAAAGAATCAATGTCATCTAAAACACGATTCACGATAAACCCAAATCACACTCTATTGTTAATCGGGTTAAAGAACAGGTGTTGTTCAAAACACTGCTCACGATAAACCCAAAAACCAATTCAAATTCAATTCCAACTAAATATTATTTAATTGATACACTTCATTAAATCTAAATAGAAAGATTTGATCTTTTTCTCTATTGGGCTTAAGAACAATGTTAATGAAGACACCATTCACGAAAAACCCAAATCACATTTGATATTAAATACAAGGCTCTGAATAGAAAATATACTGGCTTATATTCAATATAGAATCCTGAAACCAACAAATATCGTATTGGAAATAACGATATAAAATATATCTTTCAAATTCCCATAACAATATCTGTATAGTCACGAAATCTAACATCGAAATATTCCGAAGATAGTTTCGATTCAACTCCAGTCCAATTCACGTATTGGGAATATTGATTATTTTTTTAAAATCACTTTCAAATTCAATTTATTTATTTCAAAAATAAATTGATTTTAATTCTAGTTCAAAACTGGTTCATTTCGACAAAAATATATTTTTATCCTTTCAAATGTGGAATTTTACATCCCAGTTATTTCCAATTCACATATTATGATTTTACACAAATTATCAATATTTCTAATAATTTTATCAAGGCCCGTACAGTCGATTTCCATCAACGGCCATCGAACTGCACTTACAGCGACCTTTTCCAAATTTGATTTGGACATAATTCCAAATCCAACCGTTAGATTTCAAATTTCTAATATTCATTGGAAAGCTATTTTCGATATGAACCCAACGGTTCTGGTTTCAGGAGAATCCGACGATCGTATCTCCCGTAATGTCCGTTCGAAGTCAATGGTCAAAATTCACGAACTTCCGCGGCGCGGTGCATTCTATTCAGGCCATTATATATATAATATATATATATATTATATATATTTCGTCGATTTCCTTTTAAAATGTATTTTATAAATCGTTTTAAATTCGATTTCAAAACCATTTCAACTCTATATTCAATTTCAAATCAAAATTGAATATTTCATATCATTACTATATAAATGATAATATTTTCAAAACGTTATATTTTGAATTCACTTCTTTTCTATATTCATTATAAAAACAAATTTAATCGATATAACTATCGTTCAAGTCAAAACGGCGCAACTCTAATCAACACGGCTTTACATATATATTTCAATAAATTCGTTATTATATTCAGCAAATGAATATTTATTCTATTCAACACATGAATCTATATTTCTTTCAACACACGACCAATCTTAACACATGAGTACTGTCAACACACAACTATTTTTGTTATGTAAAGTATTTTATAAAATTTTGGTATCTATCATTTGATTTTTAATTAGAATCCAACCGTAAAGTAGATTCTAATCGTAAATATGATAAAGATGTAAATTTTATTATTTAAAATATTTTACTCAACACATGAATAGTTTCAACACATGAACATCGTCAACACATGACTATTTTTATATTCATCACATAAATTTTCTTTTATAATATTCATTACTTTCCCCATTGGAATGAGCCCCAATCAATTACCATATAACGTTAATTATATGGATTCCATACAACACATGTATATAATAGCAACGATAAACAATCAACCATCATCCAAAGTGCACCACACAACTGCAAAAGCATCAAATATAAATAATGAGCGCTTACACAGCCTGTCGACAAGTCGATCGACATACAATTAAATAATTCGGATTAGTTTACCCAAATATCATCCCCACACCCGTGTGGGGTTTCAAATCAACAAACACAGATTTTTATTTGTGCAGTTGGGCGATGTGTAAAATTTATTGACCCAATCAATATCAGTCAAATCAGTGTATATAAACAAATCGGCCAATTGGTTTATAAATATTTATTTATTCACTTTCACGTCAAAAATTATATTTTTAACGATAAAATATTTTTAACTATATAAATATTTTATTTTCTTTCAACACAAGAATATTTTATTATTCAATCATTCCACAACACAAACAATTTTCACAACACATCAATCAAACAAACAAGCCGTCCATGGTCTGTGGACGACGGGTGTCGGGTGCTGCTAAGCACCGTCTGCATCCTAGTATATATATATATAACTAGAAAAAGAAATTTAAAGTGAGAAGTTCTCACCCAAGCTAATCCAAACGCCATGATTCTTCCTATGTAGAAATCTTCGTCGTTCTCGCCTTTTGTCACTTTCGTTGCCCGTAGCCACTACATATATAAAAATCACATTTTTATACTGTTGTCTTTAAAATAAAAAATCACATTTTTATTTGTTCACTTTCAATTTAAAAATCATATTTTTATAATCACTCCATATGGATAAAATTCTATTTTTACACCGCTACTATATAGATAAAAATTCTATTTTTACACCGCTACTATATAGATACAAATTCTATTTTTACAACGGTGTTCATATAATAAAAATTATATTTTTAATATGCCACTAGCATAAAAACTATATTTATAACCTTTCTATATTATAAAAATTATATTTTTAACCTTTCTATATTATAAAAATTATATTTTTAACCTTTCTATATTAAAAAAATTATATTTTTAACCTTTCTATATTATAAAAATTATATTTTTAACCTTTCTATATTATAAAAATTATATTTCTATATTTCACATATGATAAAAAACATATTTTTATTTTCAAACTATATAGATAGGGATCATAAAGATCTAATCTTTTAATATGCCGAAAATCATATATTTTTTCTTACTTACTTTCATGTTATAAAGATTCGTCCTTTCACCCATTAAAAATTCGCTCTTTTATCATTAAAAATCCACTCTTTTATACATGAAAAATCCGCTCTTTCTATACTTAAAAATCCGTTCCTTTCAATATAAAAAATACAAAGCCTCTCAAATAATTTCAGTATATGTATCGTAGGCTGATTCGATCGTTTCGATTTGTTTCCGTCGAGTTTAAAATATAACTCTATATATTCAATTTGAACGCATATTTCAATTTACCGGGGTCACATACGAATTATAAAAATTCCAAAAAAATATTCTCCAGCTTTGTAACGACCTGTATTTTTGACTGTTGAATATTTAATATATTATATTATTTAAAACATCGATTTAGAATTTTAGATAAATTTACAAAGTATGGTTTGTTTGTTTAGCTATATATATGGACGTATAAATTTTATACTCCTTGGAATTTGAAGTCTGCTCTAAGCGATGGTGTTAATTTAGTAGCGTCATTTGAAACTTAATTTACTTTAATTAAGGTTATATGAGATTAGAATAATAAATCAACTCTAAAGAAGTCGCGCCACAAAAGGGTCGCGCCATAAAACAACTTGAAATATGAATACTCCACCTTTGTCAAATAAATAAACATGACGCCATAAACAAGAACATTAAAATAAAACTGAATTAATATACTACATAAAAGAAAGAAAGAAAGAAAAAAATGTATACAATACAAATTCATTTGTAAATTTACATGTTCAGCATGTGTTGTCGCAAAACAAGGGAAAGAAAATCTGTGCCCATAGTCACCATAAGGAAAACAGCTATAAAATGTTATCTCTATCCATCGGTGAACAGTAAAAGAAAAGAAAATTTTATTTATACATTAAGCTTTACAGTACAGAAATACATATAAAGTTTTGGTACAACATAAAGTGAAATGGACAAGCTACAACTCTTTTTAAATACGGCATGTCTTGTTCCCATCTCGTCCTTCCTGAAACAGTCAAAGCTACAAGAAAAAAATATATAAACCTATTAGTAAGAAATAAAAAAAATATATATATATAGGTATATATCAATGAACAGCAAAACATGAACAGAAACAAATATATATTCATGATCAAGGGGACAGCCTAGAAACACAGTACAAATAGCTAAAAGTTTAGGTAAGTATATGTATCTATACAAGGCAGATTTTATAAATCAATGAACAGTGAATAAACTGCTATAAAACAGTAACTAACAGCTAGAGAGAAAAGGGGAGCATGAAAACCGAGATAGAAGAAGCAGCCAACAAGACAAGACAATACCATACATCAATACAGTGAAGTACAATGAACAACTAAAAGAAAATACAAAAGAAAACAACTCATTTTAAATTACTGCATGTCTGGTTTCATTCAAGGGAACAGAAAAATATAGATCAGACAACACAAAGCTGATGTGGGTATGGCTAAACCTACACATATAATAAATTCATGTACCCATTTGGATAGTGAATGAACAACTAGGGATAGTAGGAACAGCCGTGAACAACTAGGAACAGCCAGACCATCAGAGGGTGTACAGACAACCAAACAATTTGATATGTTCATCTACAGCAAATATATATTTATATATATATATATGGTAGACACAAATTATATAGACAATGAGCTGACATATATATATATATTATATCACAAATCTACACGGTAAGGATGTATTCAAAAACATGTACAATCCTGAACACAAGATTTAAAATATCTGCATTTGAAATGAACAAGGCATAGCCCAAATCTCGACAAAACCGAGTATGCAGTGATCAATAACCATCACTGTATAAATCAATCTGAAAAGTAAAGAACAAACCCCAATGGCCTAAGGGTAGCCAAACCTAAAATCTGATTTTCAGATTTGATAGATATAACAATTCGCAAACCCTGAAAGACAGTGATTTTTCCCAACACAAACCCACTACTATAAATACAGGTATACACGCACAAACCATTCGAAGGCAATAACCACATGAACATCACAGTAAATCGAAAACGTTCGAACCATCAGAAAGTAATCAAAACAAATATTACTGCAATTAAAAATCAAGAAGGAGACTTAGCTTAAATTCGAGAGGGCTTCCATCTGAGTCGCTCGTCATGGTGCTGAAGTTGATCGACGAAGCAACGGTGAACAGGTGTTGGGGGTTTAGGCCGAGCGAGTGGAAGGGGGAGAAGGGTAATCAGAGCGTGGCGGCGTAAGGGGGGGTGCGACGCCGAACTCCGGTTGGCAAATGAGGATCGAAAGGAAGGATTAGGGTTTGTTTCTTTTCCAGCTAGGGTTTGATTTGGGGAAATAAAATAAGGCGGCGGGTTAATGAATGGAAGAGAGGACGGGTTAGGGTTATTATGGAGAGCGGGTCGGGTCCTGTTGGGCTGAAGAGCTAAGGTAATGGCCCATTTTTAAAAGAAAAGACCATGTTTAAAATTTGAATTTGACTTAAAAACTTGTTTTGATGATTACTTGACCATACGTGATCAGATTTTCGAACGGTTGGGTTCGTTGGAACCGTGAAGACAAGCACTACGTGATGATGCTGGTTCAGACGGGATTGGGAGAGACCGGGATTTTTGATTAAATTAAAACAGCAGTTTAATCAAAACGCAGCGTTAATCGACAAATCAGGTGAGTTAAACTCACTCAGCCTCCTAGTTTATATTTTATATAAACTGGGTATTTTATTTTTGCGTGTTCTACTTGTTTGTGGTTGACTGTTAGGTGTATATACTGTTGATCAACGGTGGTTTAAATTCAGAAATATACACTGTTGGGGATGACCCATAACAAAGTAACTCCTTGGTTTGATCACGTTTATAAACCGTGTTTGAATTGGTTGAATGGATTGTTGTTTGAATTGATGGTCATTATAAGAATGACGAATGATTGATTTTGATGGTTGTCAAACCATATTTCCATATTTGTTCTAATATTCACAATTTTCTAGAATTGGTTGGGTAATCAGCATCACTGGACCCAAAAGTCAAACAGTTATAAAATATGGATTTTTATAAGCAGTGAATCGATAAGATTTGAAGTTATAAATATATTTTATAACGGGAATTGGATTTGAAAGATTTTTACATTGGAAGTTATTCAAAAAGGAAATAAAGTATTAAATTATTATTTATTTAAAGTTTATTGGAAACCTGTTTTATAAGATGAATTCTTAAATCGATAAGGACTTTAAATAAAGGACAGGGAATTTTCTGGTGACTAGATATTTGGTTAATTGTAAATGATTAAAAAGGGTTATTTAAATTAATTGTATTTAATTAATTTAAAAAGAGGAATTAAACCAAAAGGGTTTAAAGAAATGGTTATGGTTTGAATTAACCAAGTAAGTTTGAAAAGATGAACATGTATAGATTGGAACTCGGATTCTTTAATAAGAAATAAAGGGCTCCGAACCGAATACGATAGGTTAAAAGGAATTTTTACTTAATGTTTTGAATTAAGTAAAGGGAGATGAAAATGGTTTGTGTTAAACCTGGAATTTTATAAGAATTTATAAATGGAATATGAGTTTAAGTGTCGTTTTTGAATTCAAATACTTAAGAAGGAAATTAAGATAAACCAAATGAATTTGGAAAGAGATTTACCAAAAGGTAGATTTAAAGGTGAGCTTGGTAAACGAGATTTGGAATTGGAAATTGAGATATTAATATCGGGTTTTTAAATTATGACTCGTATTTACCTGAAGGTAAGAACGTGGTTGGTCAAGGTCTGAGAGGTAATTAAAATACCCCAACTTGGATGACTTCAGAATTATCGAAGGGTGGCATCAGTTGTAACTAGAAGGGTGTTAAGTAATTTATTCTGAGAAATAATAATGTGACGTCGTTCGAAGGAATATATATATTGTCATTCCATATAAAAAGGAATTAAAAAGAGGACGTAAGAATATGATGCGATGTTTCCAAAATGGAGGAAATAAAAGGAGGTTTGCGAAACGTGGCTATATTTTCCGAGTGTGAGAATAGGATTTGGAATGGAATTTGTTTTGAAATGAAGGGGACGTTTATGGTGATCAAAATAACAAAGGGAGGGTTTGTAATAATTATGGTATGACGATAAGTAAGATAAATCACTCGAGTATAGATAACAAGTGGTGATTTAAAACAAATATTTTGAAATATAAGCTAATGAGATATTGAATATAATTCAAGGTATTTTTCTATAGAAATAGAAATGATGTGAGATTTCTGGTATAGAAAATCGATATATCATTTTGATATTTCAAATTGATTTATATAAAGGCCAAGTGGCACTGGATGTTATGACGATGGATCCTTTTTCATTGTTTTATGGTTTTATGGATGTTTGCTTGATAGTTAAATAACCGACTATCAAGTCTGACCCTTACGGGTGTTGGTATGGAAAGACCGGGATCGAATGAATATTCGAAAACCATTCCGACCAACAAATACGAATATGTTGAAGATCAGACGATGATCGAGATGGAGCATGTGAAGACCATAGTTTTCATAAAGCGGAAGAACCACTTACAATCTCTGATTCGACCCGGAGATACACTGGGGTTCTGTCGTGGTTGGAATCTGTGAATTTGCAAGGACGATCGCTACTGATCCGTGGGGTGATTCCTGTATTGGAGGCAGTAAGAGAGTACCTTCGGTTCATCCTGTTCCTGGATGACTTGTATGGACGAGTGTCTGACAGAGTATTTCCAAAGGGCCACGTACGTTGATTTCTTCAAACGTATCATAGTTGGTTAGCTCCCAACTAGGGTATTTTTGTGGACGTCAATTAGTGATATCCAGAGGATCTGACAATGTGACATTTAAAGTGAATGGTGGCCAGATGTTTGAAGAGAAATTCTAGCCTCAAGCCTCATCAACCGGGAGATGACAAAAATCGGGCAGGCAGCATGGCTATGTGGGTCGCTCCCATTAGGGTGTATAATCACCTATCTAGAGAAATTCCTTTTGTTTCTTAATCTATCGATTCTGCCCATTCGGGAACGGTGGTTTGAGTCCAACCGTTGGTGATATACATTCGATACACTCAAGCGAAATGAGTGGTCGGTCATGTGAGGGCCGGGTTGCAAGACGTTCTTGTTGAACCCTGTGTATTCGCCTCTAGAGATACACGTGCGGAAGGTGGTCCATACCTTGTCAAGTTGGAAATCCAATATCCAATAAGCGCCCGCGGTTTTCTATTGTATATTATATACGGGGAGCGTGAGATGCAAGCGTTCCTCTAGATTTGTTAATTATTTGTGTCTAGACATTATCATAATATCAGATTAAGATATTGATTTCGAAAACTGGTTCGGGTCATCGTAAGGTAAAAATCGTCCGTATTTATGTGTGGATCGGTCTTACGATTATCTTTTTCTTTCGAAAGGATTTTAACTTTAAAATCAAGTTGTGTGATACCTTAATGTTGTGCGAGTTTATCTCACTCTGGTCCACCAGACTGACCCGGTGTTTTGTAAATGCTCGGGTTAGACCGAGGTGTACAGGTTCAGGTTATCAGGTACTGAGAAGCCAGAGACGAGCTGAAGATGTTCAGATGAATGATATTCCGCTGTGTGATTATATATATGAGGACAGATTATCAAAACTGTCCAGATGTGTGTTGTACCCTGATATTGTAAGTATTTTCAAAAGCTCTCAATAAAGGTTTATTTCTGTATTATATTTTGTTCCGCTGCGATGTGAGGCTCTGTGTTGGTTCTTCTTCTTCTTCTATTCTAACTTTCTTTCTTTCTTATCCCACCCTCTAATTTCTTTCTAAACGTTCCAGTGTTTTCGGTGCTTGGAGGATCGGCATGAGTACGGTAAAGGATATTTATGTCGATTTTCGAGCCAGAAAATCCCTGGGTCGTTACAGTGGTATCAGAGCTATTGGTTGAATAGTAACCTTGGCTCTGTGGCGTGACTCAATAGAGATGGGGTTAGTAACGCCCTAGATTGAGTTTGAGTGTATATATATATATGAGAGCGTATTTGTAATTCTATATAAAATTATTTTATATTGTGTTATTTGACTAGTTCGATTTCAAACTAGCAATTGACGCAGTATTGTTTTGTTAAAATGGTCGGATGAAATAACTTTGGCCATATTATATTTTGTATAGAAAAAAAAAAAAAAATAAGTTTTGATTGATTTTGAGTTGGTTGATTTATTTGGATTAAATTCAAATTTTGACTATGAATTGGAAAGGATCAAATATAACTCTAATTTTCCACATATGGAATTAGAAAAGAGAAAATGGATAACGTTTGAAATAGAAATCAAAATTTAGTTGAAATGGAGATGTATGAATTAGAGAAGTAAATAGATAATTGAATATGAGTTCTGAACTTAACATGGTTAAGTGTTGGATACAGAGATTAAAAGGTGGAGTTGGGAAATCAAAGTCATTTGATTTGGTTAATTGGATTGGGTATTGTCGAGTGGTTGTTGAAAAAGTGAATTGGGGAATTGTGTATAACCATGGAAGGGTACCTGTTTGGATTCTTGTTTTCTTGAATCGAAGTTAGGCCCAGAATGGCGTTCGCGATTGGTTTGGTCGGGCAACGCAACGAAGATGCTGGCGGATCCTTCGAAAATTTTATAATTTATAATTTGAAAATAATTCCATAATAATTATCTTGAGAATAATTGGAATTGGAACATTCCTCGTACCTAGCAATTTCGAGGACGAAATTATTTTAAGGGGGAAGGAATGTAACGACCTGTATTTTTGACTGTTGAATATTTAATATATTATATTATTTAAAACATCGATTTAGAATTTTAGATAAATTTACAAAGTATGGTTTGTTTGTTTAGCTATATATATGGACGTATAAATTTTATACTCCTTGGAATTTGAAGTCTGCTCTAAGCGATGGTGTTAATTTAGTAGCGTCATTTGAAACTTAATTTACTTTAATTAAGGTTATATGAGATTAGAATAATAAATCAACTCTAAAGAAGTCGCGCCACAAAAGGGTCGCGCCATAAAACAACTTGAAATATGAATACTCCACCTTTGTCAAATAAATAAACATGACGCCATAAACAAGAACATTAAAATAAAACTGAATTAATATACTACATAAAAGAAAGAAAGAAAGAAAAAAATGTATACAATACAAATTCATTTGTAAATTTACATGTTCAGCATGTGTTGTCGCAAAACAAGGGAAAGAAAATCTGTGCCCATAGTCACCATAAGGAAAACAGCTATAAAATGTTATCTCTATCCATCGGTGAACAGTAAAAGAAAAGAAAATTTTATTTATACATTAAGCTTTACAGTACAGAAATACATATAAAGTTTTGGTACAACATAAAGTGAAATGGACAAGCTACAACTCTTTTTAAATACGGCATGTCTTGTTCCCATCTCGTCCTTCCTGAAACAGTCAAAGCTACAAGAAAAAAATATATAAACCTATTAGTAAGAAATAAAAAAAAAATATATATATATAGGTATATATCAATGAACAGCAAAACATGAACAGAAACAAATATATATTCATGATCAAGGGGACAGCCTAGAAACACAGTACAAATAGCTAAAAGTTTAGGTAAGTATATGTATCTATACAAGGCAGATTTTATAAATCAATGAACAGTGAATAAACTGCTATAAAACAGTAACTAACAGCTAGAGAGAAAAGGGGAGCATGAAAACCGAGATAGAAGAAGCAGCCAACAAGACAAGACAATACCATACATCAATACAGTGAAGTACAATGAACAACTAAAAGAAAATACAAAAGAAAACAACTCATTTTAAATTACTGCATGTCTGGTTTCATTCAAGGGAACAGAAAAATATAGATCAGACAACACAAAGCTGATGTGGGTATGGCTAAACCTACACATATAATAAATTCATGTACCCATTTGGATAGTGAATGAACAACTAGGGATAGTAGGAACAGCCGTGAACAACTAGGAACAGCCAGACCATCAGAGGGTGTACAGACAACCAAACAATTTGATATGTTCATCTACAGCAAATATATATATATTTATATATATATATATATGGTAGACACAAATTATATAGACAATGAGCTGACATATATATATATTATATCACAAATCTACACGGTAAGGATGTATTCAAAAACATGTACAATCCTGAACACAAGATTTAAAATATCTGCATTTGAAATGAACAAGGCATAGCCCAAATCTCGACAAAACCGAGTATGCAGTGATCAATAACCATCACTGTATAAATCAATCTGAAAAGTAAAGAACAAACCCCAATGGCCTAAGGGTAGCCAAACCTAAAATCTGATTTTCAGATTTGATAGATACAACAATTCGCAAACCCTGAAAGACAGTGATTTTTCCCAACACAAACCCACTACTATAAATACAGGTATACACGCACAAACCATTCGAAGGCAATAACCACATGAACATCACAGTAAATCGAAAACGTTCGAACCATCAGAAAGTAATCAAAACAAATATTACTGCAATTAAAAATCAAGAAGGAGACTTAGCTTAAATTCGAGAGGGCTTCCATCTGAGTCGCTCGTCATGGTGCTGAAGTTGATCGACGAAGCAACGGTGAACAGGTGTTGGGGGTTTAGGCCGAGCGAGTGGAAGGGGGAGAAGGGTAATCAGAGCGTGGCGGCGTAAGGGGGGGTGCGACGCCGAACTCCGGTTGGCAAATGAGGATCGAAAGGAAGGATTAGGGTTTGTTTCTTTTCCAGCTAGGGTTTGATTTGGGGAAATAAAATAAGGCGGCGGGTTAATGAATGGAAGAGAGGACGGGTTAGGGTTATTATGGAGAGCGGGTCGGGTCCTGTTGGGCTGAAGAGCTAAGGTAATGGCCCATTTTTAAAAGAAAAGACCATGTTTAAAATTTGAATTTGACTTAAAAACTTGTTTTGATGATTACTTGACCATACGTGATCAGATTTTCGAACGGTTGGGTTCGTTGGAACCGTGAAGACAAGCACTACGTGATGATGCTGGTTCAGACGGGATTGGGAGAGACCGGGATTTTTGATTAAATTAAAACAGCAGTTTAATCAAAACGCAGCGTTAATCGACAAATCAGGTGAGTTAAACTCACTCAGCCTCCTAGTTTATATTTTATATAAACTGGGTATTTTATTTTTGCGTGTTCTACTTGTTTGTGGTTGACTGTTAGGTGTATATACTGTTGATCAACGATGGTTTAAATTCAGAAATATACACTGTTGGGGATGACCCATAACAAAGTAACTCCTTGGTTTGATCACGTTTATAAACCATGTTTGAATTGGTTGAATGGATTGTTGTTTGAATTGATGGTCATTATAAGAATGACGAATGATTGATTTTGATGGTTGTCAAACCATATTTCCATATCTGTTCTAATATTCACAATTTTCTAGAATTGGTTGGGTAATCAGCATCACTGGACCCAAAAGTCAAACAGTTATAAAATATGGATTTTTATAAGCAGTGAATCGATAAGATTTGAAGTTATAAATATATTTTATAACGGGAATTGGATTTGAAAGATTTTTACATTGGAAGTTATTCAAAAAGGAAATAAAGTATTAAATTATTATTTATTTAAAGTTTATTGGAAACCTGTTTTATAAGATGAATTCTTAAATCGATAAGGACTTTAAATAAAGGACAGGGAATTTTCTGGTGACTAGATATTTGGTTAATTGTAAATGATTAAAAAGGGTTATTTAAATTAATTGTATTTAATTAATTTAAAAAGAGGAATTAAACCAAAAGGGTTTAAAGAAATGGTTATGGTTTGAATTAACCAAGTAAGTTTGAAAAGATGAACAGGTATAGATTGGAACTCGGATTCTTTAATAAGAAATAAAGGGCTCCGAACCGAATACGATAGGTTAAAAGGAATTTTTACTTAATGTTTTGAATTAAGTAAAGGGAGATGAAAATGGTTTGTGTTAAACCTGGAATTTTATAAGAATTTATAAATGGAATATGAGTTTAAGTGTCGTTTTTGAATTCAAATACTTAAGAAGGAAATTAAGATAAACCAAATGAATTTGGAAAGAGATTTACCAAAAGGTAGATTTAAAGGTGAGCTTGGTAAACGAGATTTGGAATTGGAAATTGAGATATTAATATCGGGTTTTTAAATTATGACTCGTATTTACCTGAAGGTAAGAACGTGGTTGGTCAAGGTCTGAGAGGTAATTAAAATACCCCAACTTGGATGACTTCAGAATTATCGAAGGGTGGCATCAGTTGTAACTAGAAGGGTGTTAAGTAATTTATTCTGAGAAATAATAATGTGACGTCGTTCGAAGGAATATATATATTGTCATTCCATATAAAAAGGAATTAAAAAGAGGACGTAAGAATATGATGCGATGTTTCCAAAATGGAGGAAATAAAAGGAGGTTTGCGAAACGTGGCTATATTTTCCGAGTGTGAGAATAGGATTTGGAATGGAATTTGTTTTGAAATGAAGGGGACGTTTATGGTGATCAAAATAACAAAGGGAGGGTTTGTAATAATTATGGTATGACGATAAGTAAGATAAATCACTCGAGTATAGATAACAAGTGGTGATTTAAAACAAATATTTTGAAATATAAGCTAATGAGATATTGAATATAATTCAAGGTATTTTTCTATAGAAATAGAAATGATGTGAGATTTCTGGTATAGAAAATCGATATATCATTTTGATATTTCAAATTGATTTATATAAAGGCCAAGTGGCACTGGATGTTATGACGATGGATCCTTTTTCATTGTTTTATGGTTTTATGGATGTTTGCTTGATAGTTAAATAACCGACTATCAAGTCTGACCCTTACGGGTGTTGGTATGGAAAGACCGGGATCGAATGAATATTCGAAAACCATTCCGACCAACAAATACGAATATGTTGAAGATCAGACGATGATCGAGATGGAGCATGTGAAGACGATAGTTTTCATAAAGCGGAAGAACCACTTACAATCTCTGATTCGACCCGGAGATACACTGGGGTTCTGTCGTGGTTGGAATCTGTGAATTTGCAAGGACGATCGCTACTGATCCGTGGGGTGATTCCTGTATTGGAGGCAGTAGGAGAGTACCTTCGGTTCATCCTGTTCCTGGATGACTTGTATGGACGAGTGTCTGACAGAGTATTTCCAAAGGGCCACGTACGTTGATTTCTTCAAACGTATCATAGTTGGTTAGCTCCCAACTAGGGTATTTTTGTGGACGTCAATTAGTGATATCCAGAGGATCTGACAATGTGACATTTAAAGTGAATGGTGGCCAGATGTTTGAAGAGAAATTCTAGCCTCAAGCCTCATCAACCGGGAGATGACAAAAATCGGGCAGGCAGCATGGCTATGTGGGTCGCTCCCATTAGGGTGTATAATCACCTATCTAGAGAAATTCCTTTTGTTTCTTAATCTATCGATTCTGCCCATTCGGGAACGGTGGTTTGAGTCCAACCGTTGGTGATATACATTCGATACACTCAAGCGAAATGAGTGGTCGGTCATGTGAGGGCCGGGTTGCAAGACGTTCTTGTTGAACCCTGTGTATTCGCCTCTAGAGATACACGTGCGGAAGGTGGTCCCATACCTTGTCAAGTTGGAAATCCAATATCCAATAAGCGCCCGCGGTTTTCTATTGTATATTATATACGGGGAGCGTGAGATGCAAGCGTTCCTCTAGATTTGTTAATTATTTGTGTCTAGACATTATCATAATATCAGATTAAGATATTGATTTCGAAAACTGGTTCGGGTCATCGTAAGGTAAAAATCGTCCGTATTTATGTGTGGATCGGTCTTACGATTATCTTTTTCTTTCGAAAGGATTTTAACTTTAAAATCAAGTTGTGTGATACCTTAATGCTGTGCGAGTTTATCTCACTCTGGTCCACCAGACTGACCCGGTGTTTTGTAAATGCTCGGGTTAGACCGAGGTGTACAGGTTCAGGTTATCAGGTACTGAGAAGCCAGAGACGAGCTGAAGATGTTCAGATGAATGATATTCCGCTGTGTGATTATATATATGAGGACAGATTATCAAAACTGTCCAGATGTGTGTTGTACCCTGATATTGTAAGTATTTTCAAAAGCTCTCAATAAAGGTTTATTTCTGTATTATATTTTGTTCCGCTGCGATGTGAGGCTCTGTGTTGGTTCTTCTTCTTCTTCTATTCTAACTTTCTTTCTTTCTTATCCCACCCTCTAATTTCTTTCTAAACGTTCCAGTGTTTTCGGTGCTTGGAGGATCGGCATGAGTACGGTAAAGGATATTTATGTCGATTTTCGAGCCAGAAAATCCCTGGGTCGTTACAAGCTTCGTATTGACGATACGGTCCTAACAAAACTAGTTTCGTCGAATTCTGAGACCGTTGGAAAAATGACCATTTTCCAGTCGATTAAAATCAGCTAAAACTGGTCAAACACGTTTTCCTTTGCCACACTCACATATTGATTCGAAAAATTATGAAAATTGGAATCTAGCAATAATTTGACATCGCTATGCCAACAAAAGAGGTTTCGTCGAAATCCGAGGTCGTTTGCAAAATTGCCATTTTTAAGGGCCTGAATTCCGTAGCGACTATTCTGAATTTTCAACTGGACATATCATTTTATTCCCGTTATGAAATTTTGATTTCTCGGATTCGTTGGAAAGATATTATCAATTAGATTCTATTATTTTTGATTTCGTTAAAATCCGGTTTATTTTGCACCTGGTACATTCAATTGAAGTTTGAAATCGAATTATCGAATTACCACGCCATTTTCAATTCCTTTTATAATTAAAATAAAATATTTATATTCTAACGACGATCTATATAACTATACACGTTCTAATTCTATTCAAAATAAATTTCTCGTCGATATTATTTAAAATAATTCATTTTAAATATTAAAAATTCGTTAAAATTGCCAAAATAAAATTTTTAAACTGGCTCGCATTTCCGGGTTGTTACAATATATTTTATGTTCCAGAATCCCATTATAAATTATGCCCTAAATCCCAATATGTGTCGCATGTCTTTCTTTATGTAATTAACATTATTTAAAATAAAGTGCAATTCTCCAATAGTGTATCATTTCCCCAAAATTTCAATTATCCCAATTGACAAGTTCGTAAAATAGATCTTTACAACAGTATTCATGTACATTTCAACATATTAACTTATTGAACATATTATCCATTTTAGCGCAATAATTCATTTCATCAAATTAAACCTTCCAACATGTTCATAGTGTATGTTAATGGGGAATGGCGAACGATAAAAATACTATTATTCTAAAAGTATATTTTAAACCTACTCACCTTGTAAGCTTCCCCAATTTTGGATCTGATCCAGTTTTAACATCCATCGTTTTTTCCCCTTTAAATCGGATTCGCAACCTAACGTCCATGGATTTATTATTTTCATTAAAAGAGAAAAGGGAAAATAAGGAGGAGAAATAGATCGGATCTAGAACGTTACCTTGCTTTTCACGTAATTCTGAACGCCCTTTTTATTTATGTTGATTCTCTCTTCCAAATCTGGGTTCATAATTTTCCTAGGCTAATATTTTAATTTTCAGAATAGATTTGAGAAGAGAGAGAGAGAGAGAGAGTGTGTGTGTGTGTGTAATGGCAGAGCTCCGGCGTAGATACCGAATTAGAAGACTTAGGATTAGGTCTAGGGTCTTATTTATAGGAGTATTGGAGCAACTAGGACCCTCAAATTGGACTAAAAGCCATCAGAATCGTCCACGTTACAGAAGTTTCCAGATCCGCGGGTAGGTCGACCCCCAATGGTCTAATTTCCCTTCACATTTTCCCGCTCGTGAATTTTTATTTTTGAACTGATTTTCAAATTTTCTGGATATATTTATTATATATATATATATATATACATATAAGCTCCTTATATGTATACAAACTTTTAATGCTCATAACTTCTTCATACGGTATCTGTTTTATGCAAATTAGGTGTCTATCTTGACCAGAATTTCGAGACGGACGAAATGGCGCAGTTCGTTTTACTTATTTCTGAATATTTAATTAAGTTATCCTTATTTTATTATCTTAAAAATACGAGGTGTTACATTCTCCCACCCTTAGGAAATTTCGTCCCCGAAATTCGATAAGGGTAAAAATCCATTAATCCCTCGCATAATATACATCCATCATGTGTGCATCTAATTTTTGCAAACATTGTGCACTTGTGCAAAATGAAGTACGACATAGTAATGCATGTATGCCTAAGCGGTACCTCCTATGTATCTGCAAATTTTCTCAAACACCCTTTCAAAATATGATGCTCACATCCTAAATATAGAGGCAGTTCTACATGAATACATGTAACAACCCGAAAATCTGGGCCAGTTCAAAATTTTTATTTCGGCAGTTTTAGCGAACTTTGATTATTTAAAAGGAATTATTTTAAATAAAAACGACGAGAAATTTATTTTGAATATAATTCGACGTATATATTTATATACGTCGTCGTTAGAATATGAATAATTATATATAATTATAAATAGAATTGAAAATGGCGCGGTAGTTCGATAATTCGATTTCAAACTTCAATTGAATGTACCGGGTGCAAAACAATCCGGATTTTAGGGAAACCAAAAACATTAGGATCTATTTGATGATATCTTTCCAGCGAATCCGAAAAATCAAGATTTCATAGTGGAAATCAAAAGATATGTCCAGTTGAAAATTCTGAATAGTCGCTATGGAATTCAGGCCCTTAAAAATGGGAATTTTGCAAACGACCTCGGATTTCGACGAAACCACTTTTGTTGGATCCGCAGTGCCAAGTTATTGCTAGATTCCAAATTTCATAATTTTTCGAATCAATATGTGAGCGTGGCAAAGGAAAACGCGTTTGACCAGTTTCAGTTGATTTTAATCGACTGGAAAATGGCCATTTTTCTAATGGTCTCAGAATTCGACGAAACTAGTTTTGTTAGGACCGTATCGTCAATACGAAGCTAGAAAATATTTTTCAGGAATTTTTAGAGTTAGTATGTGACCCCGGTAATTTGAAATGTGCGTTCAAATTCAATATATAGAGTTATATGTTGATTTTAACGGAAACTGATCGAAACAGTCGAATCAGCTTGCAGTACATATCCCATTGTGTTCGGAATGGGGGTAATACGCTATGGACGACAGGCGGTGGCCCTCGTTTCGAGGTCGAAATAAAAAGTTGCTTTTTGGGGTTAAATTAAATAATAAAATAAATTTTATATTTCTCCTAAACCCCCCCCCCCCATCGTTGACATCGTTCAGAAAGAAAAAAAAAACAAAAAAAAACCTCCCTAAATCGATTGCTCGATCGTCGCTCCTCCTCGTGGGTGTGTCGCGCCTCCGCCACCGCTTTAAGGAAGGTCCGCTCCTCCTCAGGCCATCGTGTTGCGCCTCGTCTTCCCCCCTTCTCTTACCTCGACCTGCGAGACCCCCCGACGCCATATCCTGCAACCCTAAGCCACGCCCTAGCCTGCGCCACCCCATCTCCGACCCCCCCTCTCAGACGACCCACAACTCCCCCTCCCAGTCGATTCTCTCTCCTCCCCTTCTCTAATTCAAAACCGCAGCCCCAGTCCGACAATGAAGGCCGCGCACCACTGATGAACGCAACAAACCATCCCTCCCCCATCAGCTTGTTTAACTGTAAGTTATTATTATTGCTATCTATTCAAAATCTGATTTATTTTAAATCAAATTTAGATTTTTATTTTATTTTATTTTTAATCAAGAATAGATTTTTATCATATAAAAACATAGATGTTATAGCGAAGTAAAAATTCGATTTATATATATTGAATAGCGAAGTAAAAATTCGATTTTTATATTTTGAATAGAAAGTAAAAGTTCGATTTTTATATTTTGAATAGAAAGTAAAAAATTCGATTTTTATATATTGAATAGCGAAGTAAAAATTCGATTTTTATATATTGAATAGCGAAGTAAAAATTCGATTTTTATATTTTGAATAGAAAGTAAAAATTCGATTTTTATATTTTGAATAGAAAGTAAAAATTCGATTTTTATATTTTGAATAGAAAGTAAAAATTCGATTTTTATATATTGAATAGCGAAGTAAAAATTCGATTTTTATATATTGAATAGCGAAGTAAAAATTCATTTTTATATATTGAATAGCGAAGTAAAAATTCGATTTTTATATATTGAATAGCGAAGTAAAAATTCGATTTTTATATTTTGAATAGAAAGTAAAAATTCGATTTTTATATATTGAATAGCGAAGTAAAAATTCGATTTTTATATATGTAGTGGCTACGGGCGAAGAAAGTGATAAGAGACGAGAACAGTGAAGATTTCCTGCATTGGAAGTGCCGTGGAGTTAGGATAGCTATCGGTGAGAACTTATCACCTTTCAATTTAATTTTTCTAGTTATACATATATACTAGGATGCAGACGGTGTTTAGTAGCACCCGACACCCGTCATCCACAGACCATGGATGGCTTGTTTGTTAAATTGTTTGGTTGTGTAGTTGGTTAGATTATTTGGTCTGAATTGAATTGTTTGGTGAAATGGAATTGATTTGATTGATGTGTGAATGGCGTGGGCCTTCACTAGACCGGGGATAAGGCTAGGCCTCGTCCCGTTTCTAGTATCGTGCCGTTATGCCGCCGAAATTTTCTTAAATAAGTTAGAAAAATAAAAATATCATTTTATTTAAAGAATGAAATGAATAGAAATTCATATGTTAAAATAAAATGTTTTATCGTTAAAAATGTTTTATCGTTAAAAATATAATTTTTAACGTGAATAAGAATATAGTGAATGTGAATAAATAAAATATTCATTTACAAACCGGACGTTTTGTTTATGTACACCTATTTGAATGACATTGATTGGGACGATAAATTTTACACGTCGCCCAACTACACAACTAAAATCTGTGTTTGATGGTTTGAAACCCCACACGGGTATTGGGATGAAATTTGAAGTCCACTCATCCTGATTGATTAAATATGTCGATCGATTGATTGACAGGCTGTTATAAGCGTTAGATATCTATATTTGATGCTTATACAGTGTAGCGCACTTTGGTTGATGGTTGATTATTTTTCAATGCTATTATATACATGTGTTGTATGAAAATCCATATAGTTAATCTTATATGGTGATTGATTGGGCCTCATTCCAATTTAGAAAATAAAGAATATTATAACATAAAAGTTCATGTGTTGACTGTACTCATTCGTTGAGATTAGTCATGTGTTGAACGAAATATTTTAATAATAAAATTTGCATCTTTATCAATATAAAATAAAGGTTCATGTGTTGACTGTACTCATCCGTTGAGATTAGTCATGTGTTGAACGAAATAATTTAACAAAAATTGTCACACGTGGACAGTACTCATTCGTTGAGATTAGTCGTGTGTTGACAAAAATAAATATTCATTTATTGAATAGAATATTTGAAAATAGAAATATATGAAGCCGTGTTGGTTAGATTGACGCCATTTTGACGTGAACGATATTTATATCGATTTTATTCATTTTAAAATGCATATTGAAAAGTGATTTCGAAAACGCATATTTTGAAATGAAATCGAAATGAATTGAATATAAAACGATTTCGAAATGAATTGAATTGAAAACGATTTCGAAATGAATTGAATTGAAAACGATTTCGAAATGAATTGAATTGAAAACGATTTCGAAATGAATTGAATTGAAAACGATTTCGAAATGAATTGAATTGAAAACGATTTCGAAATGAATTGAATTGAAAACGATTTCGAAATGAATTGAAAACGAATTCAAATTGAATTGAAAGCGAATTGAAATGAATTCAAATTGAATTGAAATTTGAATTGAATAGAAATGAATTTTAAAACGAATTTATAAAGAAGAATTCAATTTCGATTTGAATTGAAATGGAAGTTGAAATTGCTTTTGAAACGAATTTAAAACTATTTATATAATTCGTTTTAAATAGAAATCGACGAAATATATATTATATATATAATATAATGGCCTGAATAGAATGCGCCGCGCCGCGACAGTTCGTGAATTTCGACCATTTATTTCAAACGGACATTACGGGAGATCCGACCGTCAGATTCTCCTAAAACCGGAACCGTTGGGTTCGTATCGAAACGAGCTTTCTAACGAATGTTAGAAATTTGAAATCTAACGGTTGGATTTGGAGATACGTCCAAATCAAATTCGAAAAAGGTTGCTGTAAGTGCAGTTCGATAGCCGTTGATGGAAAACGACTGTACGGGCCTTGATAAAATTATTAAAAATAGTAATAATTTGTGTAAAATCATAAGAAATGATTTAGAAAGAATTGGGATGAAAAACTCCATATTTGAAAAAATAAAAATAGATTTTTATCGAAATAAACTAGTTTTGAACTAGAATTATAATTCTATTTATTTTTAAGTAAATAAATTGAATTTGAAAAGGGTTTTAAAAATAACCAGAATTTCCAATGATTGCATTGGAGTGGATTTGAATCGAAATTGTCTTCGGAATATTTCAATGTTGGAATTTGTGATTATACAGATGTTGTTATGGAAATTTGAAAGATATATATTTATATCGTTATTTCCAATACGACATTTGTTAGTCGTAGAATTTGATATTGAATATAAGCCGATATATTCTCTATTCAGAGCCTTGTATTGAATATCAAATGTGATTTGGGTTGTCGTGAATGGTGTCTTCACTAACACTGTTCTTGAACCCAGTTGAGAAAAGATTAAATCTTTTTATTTTAGATTTAATGAAGTGTACCAATTAAATAATATTTAATTGGGATTGAATTGATATTGATTTTTGGGTTTATCGTGGACAGTGTTTTAAAAAAACACTCGTTCTTTAACCCGATAATTAATGAATGTGATTTTGGGTTTATCGTGAACTGTGTTTTAAATGACACTGATTCTTTAACCTAGTTAAAGATTAAAACTAAGTGGAGTTTTAATGAATCTTTAATGAGATTGAAAAGATCGAAAATGGAGTACCACCAGTTTTGCTCCAGGCGATAGTTAAATCTTTAATTAGATTTGAACGTGAAATGGTAATTGAATTTACCGATAACACCGTGGTGTCAGATATGAAGTATAACCAGTTTTACTTCATGGGATGAATAGGTTGGGATTGGGAAATTAAAACAAATGATTACTTCGGTAAGGTTCGCTAATCCCGACTAGTTTGAATGGATATTCAAAAATAGATTAAAGAATAAATTCAAGAAATTTATCTTGGATAAAATTAATGGGAACCTTTCCCTATGAATGTGAAATTTAGAAACTAACTGTCGGTTAGCTAAGCAGAATGGTTTTCTGGATATTGATCTGATGTTGGTTTCGGCCTTCGGGGTTAATAATTGGGGAATTATTCTCTTGATTAATTTACGGTTAGTAACTAATGAATTGGAATGAGGCGTATGTTGTGTTTATGTAACATTTATTTTTAATATACGCGGGTTGTTCGGAAAGGCCGGGTTATACCTATTCTGAATAACCGATTCGACGATATGTCGAAGATGAAGACGGTGGTTGAAGACCGGAAGTCTTCACATCGTTTGGATAATTACCGACGATCCTGATTGGGCTGTACACCCAAGAGGATGGAAATAGTTGGTGGTCGTCCAGACGTACTTGGAGATGGATGGATATGCGAGGAAAGTGGCTCCGGTTTCGTTCAGCCCCAGAACGGACTTGTAAATGGACTGTGTGTCTGACATTGGATTTTAGTCCGTGTGATTGATCTCTATTAAATATATATCGGTTTGGCGGCGGAGGATTTATTCTCTTGCTTAACGCCCTTCTCTGAGACGTACGAGCTCAGGGGTTATATATTGATGGATATCAATCGCATGGAGTGAATTGCCTGTGTGGCATGCCTAAGTGGCAAATGATCAAGGCTTCTATTGAAAAGAAAAGTCTTGTGGTTGATGATCGAAGCACGGCCTTTGTGGCGTAGCTTTGTGTAACGTTTACTTCGCGAGTTTCACACCCGGTATGAACCAAAAACGGGAGACGGACCTCAGGGAGGACATGCGTTTCTGTCTAGCTAGAAGTGGCGTCAGTGGTTTTACACGCCCTGACGAGTTTGACTTATGTGGTTATTGATGTTGCGAGGCGCCTCGGTTATATCGGCTTCGGCCGATGCATTCTGGTCGGCAGACGGACCAGACTTACACCCCATAGGGTGGGGAAACGTAGTGTTCAGGCATAATAATCCACATCGGTGGACCGGCCCTGACGATCTAAAGGCTTGCCTGCGCGCTTTCCTGTGGCTCGGGCTAGAGAGTCACGAATCGGTAGAGGACGATCCCTAGCCTCGGTTCATAGATGGAAATCCAATTTCCAAATACGTGACAGTTGCGGTTTTAATTGTAGAACTAGTATGGCGACATGATATATGGTACCCATGCCGCCTATGATTGATACTTATGATTTGAAGTTGTTTTATACACTATGCACTTATTATAGTATCAAATGATTTGTTTCAAACGTATCAAGCCTTCTTTGGCTGTTATAATGGAAAACCCTATCCCCCGGCTTGCGTTGCATTGTGTGATAGGACCTGGGTCTTATAACAGCTTCATTTTTCTTTATTTAGCATTGCGCTGTTGTTTTATGCACTAGTGTTCTTGGGAGGAAACCCATTCCGTGTTATACGGCGTGGTCCCTTGATTTACCTAACGATTTAAAATAAAGATAATAACTGTTTTAGTTCTCACACCAGTCACATGACTGACCTGGAGTTTATTGTTTTGACCTAAACTCTGGGTGCCCCTATTTTGACACGGGCAGCTAGTAGTTTTGGTTTTGCAGATTTATATTCACAGGATCCTGGTTTACAGCTGGAACGATATCCGGAAAGGTTTGTATCTGTATATCTCCTTCTAGTTGTGTATTGTATTATTTTCCGCTGCAATGTTTTTAAATGTAATTTAAATCTCTGATATTTCTGTGTAATATTTACTTGTTTATACTCTGTATATTCTTGTAATCTGATGCATTGTTGTGATATACAGTGAAATGTTCTTTTGTATGCGTTCTGTTTTGTCTTGTTCTCAAATGATAGGGCGTTTCGAACGGCCTGGGTTGGTTTAGCGACTGATTCGGATCGAGCGAAATTCCTTCTCGTCACAATACAAGATTTTGAAATGAAAAAAAAGAAGCTTTTTCATCCGAATTTTCCCACACTCTTACTGAGTAAGAGCGTAGTTCATCCAATTGTTGCATCCATAATCTTACCAACCAACTTTGTTTTTTGAATTTCAAAAAAATCTAGTTTTCTAAATTTGATTTCTTATGTTACAAAAAGGTGGAAACGGAAAACCCCGCAAACCTGCTTTTATTTTTCAACCTTTTTCTAACCGTACTTGGATTTTTATGTAACTATTTATAAAGATTCCCTATTTTCCTATCCAAGCACAACCCATATAAGAAAATTTTCTTTGTTACTTATTTTCTTTTTCAACTTATCTTGGAATGTTTTATATTTATCCATCTTTTCTCATAATTTTCCATTTTTGTTGCTTTACTGAACTTTTTGTTTCCTTTTTAGTTGTACTAATTTTCTTTTATCAGCTTATTTAATCATCTGATCTTTGTTTAAATTTAAATAAGCCTCTAATCTTTCAACTAAAACAAGAGAACACATACCCTACACAGCTACTACTAAGGGCGAAGAATCTCGGGACTATGTCCCCCTCTATCAAAAAAGTCCAAACCAAGGGATCCACGACAAGTTCAGGTGTTACTCTATCTTCCCAACAAGAACATATAATGGAATGATCCCAACCGAAATGTAGTAACGGGTTTTACCCCTAACCTGAAAATTAGTAATACGGTCTAAACACTTACTTGCCCTTTTTTCCTATTAGTAGTCACCACTAGTCCTAGCTGTGTACCAACAGTTATTTCAAGCAACATCCTAGGCTTTCCAATGCTTACGCATTCCACGGGAACTCACTATTATTCCAAGATAATTCTCGCTATTTACTTTATAGCCTCAAAACTTTTCCCGTCTTTCCTAGGCACTAATCCTTACCTACTCCATACATTTTTTTAAAAACATGGTTTGGCCCTTTTCCTTCCAAAAATTAAAAGTGCCAAAACTTTATTTTCCTCATGAAAACTTTATTTTGCCATACCATAAAAACATATCATCTAAAAAATGTAAATCACCATTTTTTTCCATATCACAAAACTGGAGTAGATATGGACAACTATTTTCTGCATCGGGTTTATGACTTGTTCTTACCTATAACATCGGTTTAGTCTCTAACTACAAGGTGCAAACATCCACTCTATTCTTAATTTCTGTAACTTATTTTGTCCACCCACAAAATTGTCTTAAAATAATTTATCGAAAAGGGTTGTCATAAGAATAGAGATTTCAAGTCTTTCTTTATTAAAAATTCTTGCATGAAATATAACAAAAAACTAGCGAGCAATTAATGCACTATAATATTGACCTTTTTTTAAGAGATTTTTTCTTTAAAACTCAATGTGCGTACTTCTTTACATATTTTAAAATTATAACTTTTATGATTAAACTTAAAACACCATAAACCATTTTCCTTAAACTTTTATAATTTCAAGTTCTTAAAAGTTAATAATGGGATTAGACTTAAAACGGATTTCCAATTTTCTAGGCATTCCTAGACACTCGCCAAGGTCAATTCTCTCAACTACATATATTCCTAATCCATTTTTTTTTCTCTTCTTAATCTTTTCCCAATTTATAGGTTTTCAAGCCCACTAACCCAAAATACTAATCATATGGGATTCACTTTCCTACCATACAAACTACAATGTACACTCTCTACCCAAATTACCTAAGGGTCTCAGATTTCCTTATTCACTCTTTTAATGTACAAAACAAACATCCCATTTCTTACTCTATTGTACTCTTTCTATTTAGTGAGTTCTTCTATGGATCTAGGGGTGTGTGTGTATATATATATAAATACAAATACGTTCACTCACTATTTATATAGGAATTTTAAACCTAAGCTCTGATAATGTGACAGCCCCAATTTCGACAAACCAAATTTTTTCAAAATTCCAATCTATCGAAACTCAGATTGGTTTGCTATAGTATCCTGCAGAAAAGATATAGATATAAAACATGTCAGAGCTTAGAAATTATCTCACAGCGGAATGGATAAAATATAATATAATCAAAATATAGCCTTATCGAATTAATATTACTGTCTAACCAGTATCCAAGGCTATCATGTCCCTGCCACAAATCTAACCTACGAGTATGTTATGAGGAGGGGGTCAGAACACAATTTCTGGTGACTGAATTTAAACTATACACTTTGGATAATCCTATATATACCATTCAATCATGTTATCTTATTTGTTAGGTTACTTGGGTTATCAGCACTCAAGGCTTACATACACGTCTTACCCATTAACTTCCCGGTGGATTAACCTAATATAGTGTATATGTAGCTACCCCCAATATTGAGGTAAAACCCATGGTACCCTACTCGCACGGTCTCCAACGTAACACCATCGAAATATATGCAGTCCCTCATCCTACGCCATAGTGACGTATGGATAACAATATTACGTTCTACATATATCTGTCATTACTATGTTACGCAAACGTACGGACTGCCACCTTTGTTCGAATCCGAATTCATACCGGAGTAATGCCCTCAAGCGTACAATACACCACCCAGAGCCGACATGCATGTATCTAGACTGTCCACCGTATGTATCTTCAATTGTAGCTCGATGCCTCAATCACACATCCTCTAATGTGCACCGAGTTCCATGGCAGGGCGATACAAGGAACTCGGTTAGGAGCTTTTTCCATATCTGTACAGGCCCATCTTTAAAGGGCCTCCATATACAGATATACCTATGGTCTATTTTCACGGTGGCTATGGCCCCACCTCAGCCCCTGTAATAACCCGGAAATCCGAGCCAATTTAAAAATTTTATTTTGGCAATTTTAGCAAATTTTGATTATTTAAAATGAATTCTTTTAAATAATATCGACGAGTAATTTATTTTGAATATAATTCGAACGTATATATTATATAGATCGTCGTTAGAATATAAATAATTATTTATATATATAAAAGGAATTGAAAATGGCGCAGTAGATCGATAATTCGATTTCAAACTTCAAATGAACGTACCGGGTGCAAAATAAACCGGATTTTAGTGAAACCAAAAATAATGGAATCTAATTGTGAATATCTTTCCAACGAATCTGAAAAATCAAAATTTCATAGCAGGGATAAAAAGATATGTCCAGTTGAAAATTCTGAATAGTCGCTATGGAATTCAGGCCCTTAAAAATAGCCATTTTGCAAATGACCTCGGATTTCAGTGAAACCACTTTTGTTGGATCCGTGATGTAAAGTTATTGCTAAGTTTCAAATTTCATAATTTTTCGAATCAATATGTGAGCGTGGTAAAGGAAAACGCGTTTGACCAGTTTTAGTTGATTTTAATCGACTGGAAAATGACCATTTTTCAAACGGTCTTGGAATTTGACGAAACTAGGTTTGTTAGGACCGTATCGTCAATACGAAGCTAGAAAATATTTTTCGGGAATTTTTCTAGTTAGTATGTGGCCTCGGTAAATTGAAATGTGCGTTCAAATTCAATATATAGAGATATATTTTGATTTTGACGAAAACTGGTCGAAACGGCCGAACTGGCTTACGAAACATATCCCATTGTGTTCGGAATCGGGGTATTTAGCTAGGGGCAACAGTCGTTGGGTTTGAATTGGGGTTCAGACCAATAAACAAGCCGCTTTCAAATTAAATAATAATTAAATATTTATATATAAAATAAATAAAAAACACCTTAACCCTAACCATCAGAAACCCGCCGCCCTCATTAAAACAAATGGCTGAAAGGTTCAGAAAAAGATTTCGAATTTTCCCCAAATCCTCCAAGAATTATTCAACGATTTCAAAACAAAAATAGAAGAAGAAGGTGAGGGCTTCATATTAGAAGGGGTTTGATCGTGTCTAGTGCTTCGAGGTGTGTGATTTCGAGCTCCAAAGCCCCGCCGTTCTCAGCCGATTTCCGACACCTATGGATGATAGAGCTCGCCGCCGTGACCAGGGGAGGGAGGCACCGTTAGGGCGAATGTCGTGGGCTACTCCGATCTGCCCTAGGGACCTCGAACTGCGTGCAGAATGCAAACCTAGTTTCAGCGAATGGGTTCAACGTATTTGGAGCATCAGTTTTGGTTTACCAGTAACCAACAAAGAAGAAGACGCATAGTGTAATTTTTTTAACCATGTAATTAAAATTTACAGTGAGCATACATTAGTTAAAATCAGTTTTTTTTTTCATATATGAAGCATTGTTTTAAAAGAAGTGAAACTTTAAATAGATGGCATGGTTAAAAATAGGAAAAATATATATATGTCATTGATAAAAAGCTGAAGTTTACATATATATTATTGTTTTAAAAATGTCGATTTTAAAAGTATAAAAATGTCGATTTTAAAAGTATAAAGACTTCGATTTTAAAAGTATAAAGACTTCGATTTTAAAAATATAAGGACATTCGTTTTTAAAATACAGAAAATATACTTTGTTTAGAATAGAAATAAAGAGGGAATTTTTATAGAATAGTAATAAAGGAGAAATTTTTATAGAGTAGAATAAAAATGTAAATATTCATGGAGCAGAAATGAAAAGGTAATTTTTTTAGCAATATAAAAATTTGATCTTTGTTTATATATAACAGTATAAAAATTTGATCATTGTTTATAAATTAACAACGTAAAAATGTAATTTTCATTTTAAAGACAACAGTATAAAAATTCGATTTTTATATATTGAATAGCGAAGTAAAAATTCGATTTTTATATATTGAATAGCGAAGAAAAAAATCGATTTTATATATTGAATAGCGAAGTAAAAATTCGATTTTTATATATTGAATAGCAAAGTAAAAATTCGATTTTTATATATTGAATAGCGAAGTAAAAATTCGATTTTTATATATTGAATACCGAAGTGAAAATTCGATTTTTATATATTGAATAGCGAAGTAAAAATTCGATTTTTATATATTGAATAGCGAAGTAAAAATTCGATTTTTATATATTGAATAGCGAAGTGAAAATTCGATTTTTATATATTGAATAGCGAAGTAAAAATTCGATTTTTATATATTGAATAGCGAAGTAAAAATTCGATTTTTATATATTGAATAGCGAAGAAAAAATTCGATTTTTATATAATGAATAGCGAAGTAAAAATATGATTTTTACATATGTCGAGAATAAGGGTGACGAAAGTGATAAGAGACGAGAACGACGAAGATTTCTACTTAAGAAGAGTCGTGGAATTGGGATAGCTATTGGTGAGAATTTCTCACCTTTCAATTTATTTTTCTAGTTATATCTATATACTAGGATGCAGAAGGTGCTTAGCAGCACCCGACACCCGTCATCCACAGACCATGGATGGCTTGTTTGTTTGATTGATGTGATGTGAATATTGTTTGTGATGTTGATGTGAAATCGATAATAAAAAATATTATATATATTGAAAAGTGAAAATATCGTATATATTGAAAAGTCAAAATATCGTATATATTGAAAAGTGAAAGTATCGTATATATTGAAAAGTGAAAATATCGTATATATAGAAAGTGAAAATATCATATATATTGAAAAGTGAAAATATCGTATATATTGAAAAGTGAAAATATTATATATATTGAAAAGTGAAAATATTATATATATTGAAAGTGAAAACGATATATATATATGAAATGTGAAAATGATGTATATATATATATAAGAAATGTGAAAATGATTTGATTGTTAAAAATATAATTTTTAACATATATATATACACTGTATAAAATTGTCATGTATATGAAATATTCGATTTTGATATAAAATAGAAAACGAATTCGAATTGAATTCAATTGAAAACGAATTTGAATTGAATTGAATAGAAAACGAATTCGAATTGAATTGAATAGAAAACGAATTCGAATTGAATTGAATAGAAAATGAATTTCAATTGAATTAAATAGAAAATGAATTCGAATTGAATTGAATTGAATAGAAAACGAATTCGAATTGAATTGAATAGAAAACGAATTCGAATTGAATAGAAAATGAATTCGAATTTGAATTGAATTGAATAGAATAGAAAACGAATTTGAATTGAATTAAATAGAAAATGAATTCGAATTGAATTGAATTGAATAGAAAACGAATTCGAATTGAATTGAATAGAAAACGAATTCGAATTGAATTGAATAGAAAACGAATTCGAATTGAATTGAATAGAAAACGAATTCAAATTGAATTGAATAGAAAACGTATTCGAATTGAATTAAATAGAAAATGAATTCGAATTGAATTGAATTGAATAGAAAACGAATTCGAATTGAATTGAATAGAAAACAAATTCGAATTGAATTGAATAGAAAACGAATTCGAATTGAATTGAATAGAAAACGAATTCGAATTGAATTGAATAGAAAATGAATTCAAATTGAATTGAATAGAAAATGAATTCGAATTTGAATTGAAATTTGAATTGAATAGAAATGAATTTAAAATGAATTTATAAGGAAAAATTCAATTTGGATTTGAATTTGAATATGAAGTTGAAATCTTTTCAAAAACGAATTTAAAAACAATTTATAAATTTCGTTTTACATAGAAATCGATGAAATATATATTATATATATAATATATATAATAAAATGGCCTGAATAGAACGCGCCGCGCTGCGGCAGTTCGCGAATTTCGACCATTGACTTCGAATGGACATTACGGAAGATCTGACCATCGGATTCTCCTAAAACCGGAACCATTGGGTTCGTATCGAAAAGCGCTTTCTAACGAATATTAGAAATTTGAAATCTAACGGTTGGATTTGGGATTATGTCCAAATCAAATTTGGAAAAGGTCGCTATAAGTGCAGTTCGATGACCGTTGATGGAAATCGACTGTATGGGCCTTGATAAAATTATTAAAAATATCGATAATTTGTGTAAAATCATAAGAAATGATTTGTGAAGAACTAGGATGAAAAACTCCATATTTGAAAAGATAAAAATATATTTTTATCGAAATGAACTAGTTTTGAACTAAATTTAAAACCCAATTATTTTAAAAAAAATAAATTAGATTTAAAAAGGGGTTTAAATAATCGGAATTTCGAATATATTTGATTGGAATTGAATTATAATTGATTTGTGGGTTTATCGTGAACGGTGTTTTAAATAACACTAGTTATTTAACCCGATAATAAATAGAATGTGATTTGGGTCTATCGTGAACTGTGTTTTAAATGACATTAGTTCTTTAACCCAGTAAAAAGGGTTTTAATGAATCTGCAATTAAATTGAAATGTGAATTGATAATTTAAATTATCAAATTTAGAAAGTGAGCGAGGATGTAGTATTACCAGTTTTGCTCCAAAGCGATGGTTAAATCTTTAATTAGATTTGAACGTGAAATGGTAATTAATTTTACCGATAACACCGTGGTATTAGATATGGAGTATTACCAGTTTTGCTTCATGGGATGAATAGGTTGGGATTGAGAAATAAAATAAATAATTACTTCGGTGTGGTTCGCTAATCTCGACTAGTTTTGAAAAACCATAATTTGGTTTGAAACGACATCCAAAGGAAGATTAAAGGATAAATTTTAAAGAATTTATCTTGGATAAAATTAATGGGAACCTTTCCCTGAGAATATGAATTGGAACGAGGCGTAAGTTGTGTTTGTGTAATGTTTTTAATATACGCGGGTCGTTCGGAAAGTCCGGGTTTATACCCATTCTGAATAACCGGACGGTGGTTGAAGACCGGAAGTCTTCACATCGTTTGGGTGATTACTGATGATCATGATTGGGCTGTACACCCAAGATGAGGGAATTAGTTGGTGGTCGTCCAGACGTACTTGGAGATCGATGGATATGCGAGGAAAGTGCCTCCAGTTTCGTTTAGACCCAGAACGAACTTGTAAATGGATTATGTGTCTGACATTGGATTTTATTCTGTGTTGATTGATTTCTGTTAAATATATATCTGTTTGGCGGCGGAGAATTTATTCTCTTGCTTAACGCCCTTCTCTGAGACGTACGAGCTTAGAGGTTATATATCGATAGATATCAATCGCATGGCATGAATTGCCTGTGTGGCATGCTGAGTTGCATGGATCAAGGATTCTGTTGAAAAGCAAAGTCTTGTGGTTGATGATCAAAGCACGGCCTACGTGGCAGCTTTGTGTATAGCGTGGATTCGCGAGCCTCACACCTCGGTATGAGTCAAAAACGGGACAAGGACCCAAGGAGTGCATGACGTTTCTTTCTAGCTACGGTGGTGTCAGTGACTTACCAGCCCTGACATTTATATCTATTTTTCACCTATGTGGTTGTTGGAATGCGAAGCGCCTTGATTATAGGTCTGTAAGGACCGGGAAACGTGTGTTCAGGAATAACTAATCCTCAAACGTAAGAGAGGACCGGCCTTGGAGGATCCGGGATTGCCCAGAGTGTGTAGTCCTGAGGCATTTGCTAGAGTGTCTCGAACGCGGAGAGGAGCTTGCCCCTTGCCTCGACTCATGACGGAAATCCAAGTTCCAATACGTGTATAGCGGTTTTAATTGTAGAACTAGTATGGCGACATGATATATGGTACCCATGCCATCTATGATTTATATTTATGATTGAAATGTTTTGACACTATACACTTATTATAGTATCAAATGATTTGTTTTAAACGTACCAAGCATGTTTGGCTATTATAAGGGAAAACCCTATCCTCCGGCTAGCGTTGCATTGTGTGATGGGACCTGGGTCTTATAATAGCTTCATTCTTCGAAAAAGCATTGCGTTGATTATTCTATGCACTGGTATTCTTGGGAGGAAACCCGTTCCATGTTATACGGCGTGGTCCCTTGAATTACTCTCTTTTAAAAGTAAAGCTTTAAATAACTGTTTTAGTTCTCACACCAGTCACATGACTGACCTGGAGTTTATTGTTTTAACCTAAACTCTGGGTGCCCCTATTTTCCGCACGGGCAGCTAGTAGTTTTGGTTTTGCAGATTTATATTCACAGGATCCTGGTTTACAGCTGGAATGATATCCGGAAAGCTCTGTATCCGTATATCACCTTCAGTTGTGCTTTGTATTATTTTTCGCTGCTATGTAATTTATTGTAACCTCTGATATTTATTGAATGTAATTTATTCATTATACTCTGTATATTCTTGTATCTGATGGAATTGTTGTAATTAATAATGAAATGTTCTTCCGTCTGCGTTCTGATTTGTCCTGTTCTCAAACGATCAGGGGTTTCGAACGGTCTTGATCGGTTTAACGACTGATTCAGATCGAGCGAAATTCCTTGTCGTCACATTTGGTATCAGAGCTTTGGTTTACAGAGCTTGAGAACAAGACACATTAGAACCATACGAAAGAATTCATCAGATATTGGATTAGCAATATCCAATTAGAACGACACGTTAGAGATAGGATCGGTAGTATCCTAGAACGAGTGTGAAGAGTATATTTTTCAAATGAAAACAATATTGTTTTGAAAATTTAAATCGTTTTATACGTATTAGAATATTTATTTATTTTGAATATGGACAATCCACTATATAAAGATTTTGCATATATGCGTCATGAACGTATATTCGAAGTTTTAGTATACTGGATAGATATAGAATCATACTCTAGTGGCCCGAAGATGATTCTGATGGTTGAGTACTCGTCGTCAGAATTTATATTCGAGTGGCGAAGGTGTGATATCTATATATTTCCATTAGACTGGTGTGAGAACCAAAACTAATATAGCTAGATTTATTGTTGTGATTTGGCATCAAAAACAAGATTTTTTTGTATATATATCAAAGTTATGAATTTGAAACTCTAATCCACTAGTTGGTTGATGTTTGTGTTGTTTGGTTATTTATTTGATAATTTTGAACCATTATGCCTAATTAAATCAAATATTGAATTGTATTGAAAATTGGTCGCATTTGCTTGCATATACATGTACTTACATTGAACAGGTCATAGCAAGGAGGCTAGAGCCGAAGAATAAAATTTGTTTGCCCGACAAATAGGTACATGTTTACTATAATTTACTGTTTTGTTTGGGTGATGATGATTTTATGAGCCGATAGGCTAGCCGCTTGGCTTTTTCTTTTTCATTTTGAGATCAGAAGGCCTATATGGCAATTTCGGGATTTTCCCGTGGCTCTCGGTGCAGGGGAGGTTATGGCGAAATTTTTCGAAAATTTAGGGTGTTAGCCAAATTTTTGAAGAATTTGAAAATTCTCAAAAACTGAAAAGTTAGAGAATGGAAGCCAGATCGAACGTAGAGTTGATTAATCAAACCACTTTCGACTTTGTTCCTTTTCGGGGATGAAAAGTTTTAAGTGGGGGAGATTGTAATAACCCGGAAATCCGAGCCAATTTAAAATTTTTATTTTGGCAATTCTAGCGAATTTTGATTATTTAAAATGAATTATTTTAAATAATATCGACGAGAAATTTATTTTGAATATAATTCGAACGTATATATTATATAGATCGTCGTTAGAATATAAATAATTATTTATATATAAAAAAGGAATTGAAAATGGCGCGGTAGTTCGATAATTCGATTTCAAACTTCAAATGAACGTACCGGGTGCAAAATAAACCGGATTTTAGTGAAACCAAAAGTAATGGAATCTAATTGTGAATATCTTTCCAACGAATCCGAAAAATCAAAATTTCATAGCAGGGATAAAAAGATATGTCCAGTTGAAAATTCTGAATAGTCGCTATGGAATTCAGGCCCTTAAAAATAGCCATTTCGCAAACGACCTCGGATTTCGACGAAACAACTTTTGTTGGATCCGTGATGTAAAGTTATTGCTAAGTTTCAAATTTCATAATTTTTCGAAATAATATGTGAGCGTGGCAAAGGAAAACGCGTTTGACCAGTTTTAGTTGATTTTAATCGACTGGAAAATGCTCATTTTTCAAACGGTCTCGGAATTTGATGAAACTAGTTTTGTTAGGACCGTCAATACGAAGCTAGAAAATATTTTTCGGGAATTTTTCTAGTTAGTATGTGGCCTCGATAAATTGAAATGTGCGTTCAAATTCAATATATAGAGTTATATTTTGATTTTGACGAAAACTGATCGAAACGGCTGAACTGGATTACGAAACATATCCCATTGTGTTCGGAATTGGGGTATTTTGCTAGGGGCAATAGTCGTTGGGTTTGAATTGGGGTTCAGACCAATAAACAAGCCGCTTTCAAATTAAATAATAATTAAATAGTTATATATATATAAAAAAAACACCTTAACCCTAACTATCAGAAACCCTCCGCCCTCATTAAAACAAACGGCTGAAAGGTTCAGAAAAAGATTTCGAATTTTCCCCAAATCCTCCAAGAATTATTCAACGATTTCAAAACAAAAATAGAAGAAGAAGGTGAGGGCTTCTGATTGGAAGGGGTTTGATCGTGTCTAGTGCTTCGAGGTGTGTGATTTCGAGCTCCGAAGCCCTGTCGTTCTCAAACGATTTCTGACACCTATGGATGATCGAGCTCGCCGCCGTGACCAGGGGAGGGAGGCGCCATTAGGGCGGATGTCGTGGGCTACTCCGATCTGCCCCAGGGACCTCGAACTGCGTGCAGAATGCAAACCTAGTTTCAGCGAATGGGTTCAACGTATTTGGAGCATCAGTTTTGGTTTACCAGTAACCAACAAAGAAGAAGACGCATAGTGTAATTTCTTTAACCATGTAACTAAAATTTACAGTGAGCATACATTAGTTAAAATCAGTTTTTTTTTCATATATGAAGCATTGTTTTAAAAGAAGTGAAACTTTAAATAGATGGCATGGTTAAAAATAGGAAAAATATATATATATATGTCATTGATAAAAAGCTGAAGTTTACATATATATTATTGTTTTAAAAATGTCGATTTTAAAAGTATAAAAATGTCGATTTAAAAGTATAAAGACTTCGATTTTAAAAGTATAAAGACTTCGATTTTAAAAATATAAAGACATTCGTTTTAAAAATATAGAAAATATACTTTGTTTAGAATAGAAATAAAGAGGGAATTTTTATAGAATAGTAATAAAGGAG
Organism: Allium sativum; assembly: GCA_030737875.1. Classification (NCBI taxonomy): domain Eukaryota; kingdom Viridiplantae; phylum Streptophyta; class Magnoliopsida; order Asparagales; family Amaryllidaceae; genus Allium; species Allium sativum. The sequence goes on from CM060912.1 coordinate 296,717,207, forward strand.
AAATTTTTATAGAGTAGAATAAAAATGTAAATACTCATAGAGCAGAAATGAAAAGGTAATTTTTTTAGCAATATAAAAATTTGATCCTCGTTTATATATAGCAGTATAAAAATTTGATCTTTGTTTATAAATTAACAACGTAAAAATGTGATTTTCATTTTAAAGACAACAGTATAAAAATTCGATTTTTATATATTGAATAGCGAAGTAAAAATTCGATTTTTATATATTGAATACCGAAGTAAAAATTCGATTTTTATATATTGAATAGCGAAGTAAAATTTCTATTTTTATATATTGAATAGCGAAGTAAAAATTCGATTTTTATATATTGAATAGCAAAGTAAAAATTTGATTTTTATATATTGAATAGCGAAGTAAAAATTCGATTTTTATATATTGAATAGCGAAGTGAAAAATCGATTTTTATATATTGAATAACGAAGTAAAAATTCGATTTTTATATAATGAATAGCGAAGTGAAAATTCGATTTTTATATATTGAATAGCGAAGAAAAAATTCGATTTTTATATAATGAATAGCGAAGTAAAAATATGATTTTTACATATGTAGAGAATACGGGCGACGAAAGTGATAAGAGACGAGAACGACGAAGATTTCTACTTAAGAAGAGTCGTGGAATTGGGATAGCTATTGGTGAGAATTTCTCACCTTTCAATTTCTTTTTCTAGTTATATATATATACTAGGATGCAGGCGGTGCTTAGCAGCACCCGACACCCGTCATCCACAGACCATGGATGGCTTGTTTGTTTGATTGATGTGATGTGAAAATTGTTTGTGATATTGATGTGAAATCCATAATAAAAATATATTATATATATTGAAAAGTGAAAATATCGTATATATTGAAAAGTGAAAATATCATATATATTGAAAAGTGAAAATATCGTATATATTGAAAAGTAAAAATATCGTATATATTGAAAGTGAAAATATCGTATATATTGAAAAGTGAAAATATCGTATATATTGAAAAGTGAAAATATTATATATTGAAAAGTGAAAAAATTATATATATTGAAAGTGAAAACGATATATATATGAAATGCGAAAACGATGTGTATATATATATATATATATATATATATATGAAACGTGAAAATGATTTGATAGTTAAAAATATAATTTTTAACATATATATATATATATATATACACTGTATAAAATTGTCATGTATACGAAATATTCGATTTTGATATAAAATAGAAAACGAATTCGAATTGAATTCAATTGAAAACGAATTCGAATTGAATTGAATAGAAAACGAATTCGAATTGAATTGAATAGAAAACGAATTCGAATTGAATTGAATAGAAAATGAATTCGAATTCGAATTGAATTCAATTGAAAACGAATTCGAATTGAATTGAATAGAAAATGAATTCGAATTGAATTGAATAGAAAACGAATTCGAATTGAATTGAATAGAAAATGAATTCGAATTTGAATTGAATTAAATAGAAAATGAATTTGAATTGAATAGAAAACGAATTCGAGTTGAATTGAATAGAAAACGAATTTGAACTGAATTGAATAGAAAATGAATTCGAATTCGAATTGAATTGAATTGAATAGAAAACAAATTCGAATTGAATTAAATAGAAAATGAATTCGAATTGAATTGAATTGAATAGAAAACGAATTCGAATTGAATTGAATTGAATAGAAAACGAATTCGAATTGAATTGAATAGAAAACGAATTCGAATTGAATTGAATAGAAAACGAATTCGAATTGAATAGAAAACGAATTCGAATTGAATTAAATAGAAAATGAATTCGAATTGAATTGAATTGAATAGAAAATGAATTCGAATTGAATTGAATAGAAAACGAATTCGAATTGAATTGAATAGAAAACGAATTCGAATTGAATTGAATAGAAAACGAATTCGAATTGAATTGAATAGAAAATGAATTCAAATTTGAATTGAAATTTGAATTGAATAGAAATGAATTTAAAACGAATTTATAAGGAAAAAATCAATTTGGATTTGAATTTTAATATGAAGTTGAAATCGTTTCGAAAACGAATTTAAAAACAATTTATAAAATTCGTTTTAAATAGAAATCGATGAAATATATATTATATATAATATATATAATAAAATGGCCTGAATAGAACGTGCCGCGCTGTGGCAGTTCGCGAATTTCGACCATTGACTTCGAATGGACATTACGGGAGATCCGACCGTTGGATTCTCCTAAAACCGGAACCATTGGGTTCGTATCGAAAAGAGCTTTCTAACGAATATTATAAATTTAAAATCTCACGGTTGGATTTGGAATTATGTCCAAATCAAATTTGGATAAGTCGCTGTAAGTGCAGTTCGATGACCGTTGATGGAAATCGACTGTATGGGCCTTGATAAAATTATTAAAAATATCGATAATTTGTGTAAAATCATAAGAAATGATTTGTGAAGAATTGGGATGAAAAACTCCATATTTGAAAAGATAAAAATATATTTTTATCGAAATGAACTAGTTATTAACTCGAAAAATAATCCAATGGTTATAAATAAATAAATTGGATTAGATTTGAATTGAAATTATCTTTGGATATTTTCGATATTGGATTCCGTGATTATATAGATATTGTGATGGGAATTTGGAAGATATCGATAACGTTATTCCCGATATGATATCTATTTGTTTCAGGATTTGATGTTGAATATAAGTCGATACTATCTTTATTCAAACCCTTCTATTTAATGTCAAATTGGATTGATTGATTGTTTAGATTGTGCTCGACCAGTTTATGAGCAGAATATGCTTTTACATTTAGCATTGGGTTGGGTTGAAAATATCTATGTGCTAACGCCTTGTGGAACACTTCACGATTTGACGATAAGGTGTTTAGCGATGTTGTGTTCATTTCAAATTTAATGAATAATTGTGAAATGATATTTTTCTTAAGTGAAAAGAAATGTATTCCTGATTTTGGACAGGGACTGTTTTATAAAAATGTTTTATAAAACAGAAAGGATTTCGAGGCCCAAAACCCGATGATTTCTAAAGTGATTTAGAAATGTATTATATGTTACATTGTGGTTCATCGCATATTCGATTAGTTGCTATTGATGATGTATCTGTTTGGTGGCGGAGAATTTATTCTCTTGCTTAACACCCTTCTTTGAGACGCACGAGCTCAAAGGTTATGTGATTAATAGTGACTGATCATATGCGTGAATTACTGATGTGAAGTACTATATTTTGAAAGTACTTGTGATTATTATGTTGTGAAATGATTTTCCCTACTTCGGGATATGAAATGATTTAGTATGTGGCTAAAGATTCGGGTAACCCTGAGACTAAAAGTATGGGTGAAAGGGCGGTGTATGCTCTCCATGTGTGGGAGGTGCATTGTCGGTGTAGCCTACTCCTATGTGGGGTAGGTGCACATTTGTATATCGAGTTGCGAGGTGCGTACCCTTTGCCTTGTCGATGGGGAGCACGATATTTGGTTTCATACTTGTTTGTATGCATTGTTATGTTTTGGAATTCACATTTACAAACGATTTGATTTGAGATCCCGAAGTGAAATCTACTTTGATATAGAAAGTTAGATATGTATTTCAAATGATTTGAAATAAGAAATCGAGAATAAAATCCAAAGGAATAATTTCTGTAAATTGAATTGGATTTAGAAAATCTAAATGTAGTGATTAATCTAAGTTGGTAGATTAGGATATTGCATGTTGATTGATGCATAGTAGATCCATATATCTATATTGATTGTTGTTTACACACTGGTATTCATGGGGGTAAACCCGTTCCGCGTTAGCGGCGTGGTCCCGTGATATACCATATTATCAAATAAGTTAATTATAACTGTTAGGGTTTCTCACACTAGTCCCATGACTGACCTGTAGTTTGCTTTTCCCTTGCGAACTCGGGTGCCCCTATTTTCCACACGGGCAGCCGAGTTGTTTTATTTTGCAGATGTATTGAGCAGGATTATGGATTGAAGCTTTAAGCTGTGTCCAGGCATTTACAGTCTTCCACTATGTAGTTTATATTTCCGTTGTGCATTGTTTTACATTTATGTAAATTTATCTTCCGCTGTGTATTATATTTCGATATACTCTGATATTCTGTACTCTGATGTAACATTATTATGATGTTTATAGAAGTCTTCTGTTATTTGTTCTGATGTGTTGTATACCCAGAGTTAGCGTATGCGGGATTCGAATGGTCTTGGTCGGTTTAGCGATCGATTAGGTCCGGGCGAAATCCGTGTCGTTACAGCCCCTCCCTCAACTAGCAAAATCCACAAGAGCTAAGTGACTGCCCCTAATAACAAATAATCTAAACATCCACTTGGCGTCTCCCCTCAAACCCTTACCCCGATAGTGAAGGTGAATGGTATCTTGGGTTTAGCTCTAGTCTTTTCGCATCCCATTGGCTGCCGATAACAGGTATCCGACAGTCTACTATCCCTGTTTGTCGTGACCCTCTGCCTCCTCGTGAGGCAAACGCAAAACCACCCTAGTGTCACCGCATCACAACATTCTGACTGCATAGCTACATCTGCAGTCAAGGCCCACCCACCTAGTAGTTACGCGCAGACCCAACCTCTGCGAGCACAGCACAGAGGACTGCTAGTAGCACCTTACGTACCTCAGGAAGTCGCGTGCTTCCCCTTCCAGTCCTTTAGAGTCGTCTGAACAATCAGATGAATGTGTGCTCCCCTCATGCCTTATAACACCTCAATGATCTACCCTGTTGGGTTATTCACCCTCAACTGTATGGACTGGACGAAGCGCCATACTTTAGAAAGTTGTTAGACCCTATGTCTAAACATTCTTTTATGCGCTTGTCTCATCTAATCTGGTTTCCAGTTAACTTGGTTATTCCAGTTCATATTGAATTCTTATTCAAATTACCAAGTTTCTCTTGCTTATTAATTTCAATCATACAACTTAATCCATTTAAGTTTATTAATAAGCCCACAACATATTATTCTCTAGATTGTTGCTCAAGGTTTGTAATCCACAACCCCTTTTTATCTTCTTATTGATTTCATCATTACAATAACATGTTTTACTTAATACGTAACTAAGTATATCCAATTCACATGTTTTCTAATTAACATGTCACTTACCATTTATGATTAAATGTAACTTATTTCATCTCATAAGTTTTCCTCATCCTTTCTCATTTAATCATAATGTCATTTTACATTGTCAATACAACTTATCACTGTTTACTTATAATTTAGTTCTATTAACTAAGGCCCATTATTAAGTTTTTCTACCCGTTTATTATAACCTATGTTATAATTTCCTCTTGTCCCTAGGACAAGCCTAAACATATATTGGTGAAATAGTAGCCTACGAAGTTAAGTCATAACCACCATCACAACTTCAGAATTTTGATGAAATAGAAGCTATTAAACAAAAAAATTGTACAACTTATATTGCAGCCAACCATATAGTTAACATATACAGTTTCTTCAATGAATGGTTACATGAAGAAAATTCACATCTCCTATTCTTGCAGTTTGTCACTGTATTTTATTTTTACCATCTAGTCAGAAGTTTATCCAAGCAACTACAAAAGGCATTTAGGGAGTACTCAATAATTACCTAAAAGACAAATATATAAGATCAAAAATTCCTAAAATATAATATATAAGATCGAAACAAGCAGAAGAAAAAGGAATATAAGATCGAAAAGAAGTTTTTTATTTCAATGTTCCCCTGGATGCATTTGATATTTTCTTTTTATTACGGGATAACTGATTTCTAGCAAATGGTAAATTGACCGTTTTCCCCACATCTAGGGTTACTAATTGAGAATTGGCCCTATTTTACCTCTAATTTGACTACCAGTCCTTTGACGAGATAATCTACCCCTGTGATTTACCATATCTAACAGTCTACCTTACACGATAATTTTACTGTTTTTTTTAAATCATTTGTATGGCAATAAGCATCAAAATTATTTGGGATACTGCAACCATTTTTCATGAAAATACCTTCTGTATCATCTCCTTTCTCCTTTTTCTTCTTACCATTTCATGAAAATACCTTCTGTATCATCTCCTTTCCCCTTTCTCCTTTTTCTTCTTACCATGGCAGGATATATATAATATTTTCTACTGAAACATGTGCTAATGCTAGGATCGAAAAAGTGGTATGTTACTTTTCAACCATGATCATAGTTTATATCATTTTTCTTATTTGCTGTGAGGTTAATTATTTTTTTTAAAGTCAGTCCTTTAAAAGTATCAGTCATTCCTAATGAATTGACATGGCACTAAACCAAATTCCTTACAACTATGCCTTCTTATATTAGTGCATTGCTTTATGTTTCATGCGGAACTTGATTTCATATCCGCATTCCTTATTAATTATATTGGTGCTACATTTTAAATTTTTTAATAAATTAAGCAACCATCATCATCAGTTGGGCGACTTACATAAATTTTATCCATCGGAGTTGGTGGTTCTACGCTCGTTCATCATTTTCTTGCTGAAGCATTGATTCTTGGTACTCTTCCTCAAGGTAAGTTCTTTACACATTGTCTTCTCTATTATGCCATAATCAACTTAAATTCTTCAGTAATAATATTTGTGATTGTCATGTATAATTTGGACTAATCCCTAATATCAATGGGTTCTAACCATGTCAGCACTATAAACAATAACATGTGCATGAATTCTGTCTTAGTTGAAAATATATAATCAGATAGTATAGTAGATTAATTACCCACTTATCGATGATATAATTGAATAATGCTACTACACATTGATTAAAAGGAAAACTTGAACATAAAATTTTGTTTGTTTCAAACTGAGTTTGCGAACTCTGTTTCGAACCGAGTTTGTAGAACTCAGTTCGCGAACTGAGTTTCGAACTCAGTTCAAAACTGAGTTTTCGAACTCAGTTCAAACTATTTAGCAGGGTCATTATATAAATTAAAAATAATGATCCTGGGAGAAAATTGCAAAAAATGTGGATGCTTGTTTCATTTGCAAAAAAGTTCTACTTAATTATATTATTTCTTTCATTATTCATGAGTATGTTAATTATATGAAGGACTTTCTCCAAAATTTACAAATGGTTGTAATGAATTAAAAAAAATTATGAACGTTAAACACGTATTCCAGTTGCCTTTCACAGTTTCACTTATGGTTTTGGCAACCGGAAAAAATCCTTTCAAAGGACAACATTTTGCATTATTGGAAAATTGTAGGTGTACGTAGACAGTTTGCGCAAATGTCAGCAAAACTGAGTTGCGAACTCAGTTGCACGGCAAAACTGAGTTTGTAACTCAGTTTTGCGCAAACTGAGTTTCCACCTCGGTTCTTCACATAACTGAAGTTGATTTTAAAATCATTGTCACACATGAAAACATTTATTTTATATGTATTAGGTATTGTATCTGCTATTTTATACGAAATCCTTTCTTTTTCATTTATCTAGGTGCCATTGATATTAAGGATGATAATGGCAATGGGATGAATGGTTAAGCGGGCTGCAAGCACTTCAATGAACCAGTATGTTAACATTTCAGTAGGGTACTTTGTATTTTTGGTGTATTTGATTGTCATTTATGACTGGTGTAACTCATGCACGGAAACATATGTTATCAAAACTTGTTGTAACGAACCGTATTTTTTCGACTATTTGAATTCAGATATTTAAATATATTTTGAATATTATAATTTTATTATTTATGGATTTTTGTGTTGAATTCATTAAATAAACATAGATTTATCGTTTATATTTATATTAAAACGAATTCAAAACAGCACGGTAGTTCATAATATTGAGTTTTGAACTTCAATTGATTATACAAAGTTTTTTTTAAGCCGGAATTCTGTGAAACAAGAAACATTGGAATCATATTGTTTATAATTTTCTAATGAAAGAGGAAAATCGGAATTTTATCATATATATTGTAAGTTATGTCCAAATCAAATTTTGAAATAGTTGCTATGGAATTCATTTAAAAATTACAACGTTTATTTAATTTATATAATAAGGAAATTCTATATATTCGAATATCGTTCAAGTTGAAAATGTTAATATTGAGTTATATTTCATATCGGTTTATAGTTGGAGTGATATATAATTTTATTTGGATATATTTGATAATAATAATAATTTATTATTATTTAATTTAATTGTTTTGGATTTAATTTATAATATTATATCAATATTATATAAGCATTAGAAATATATGTTTTTCCAACAACGTCCGTTTCCGGCGAAACGAAATTTATTGGAATACGTATAGCTAGTTATTGTTGTGCTTCCGATTTGGGGCCAATCGGAGTTGTTTTGTGAGCGAGCGATGTTTAAACCATGAACCGATGAAATAATTCAAAATTAAAATAAAGCTATTTTTCCAAACGGAGTCGGAATTTGACCAAACAAGTTTTATTGGGACCATATCATCAAGACATAGCAGCACGTCCATTTTTGTCGCGTTTGGAGTTCATGAATGACAGTAGAAACATTAAAAGTTTAATGTACATGTTATTAATTCATTCATTATATATATATATATAAGAAATAATATAAAATCATTTCTTATACAACACACTTTTAGTTTCCTTGGCACCCAAACTACTGATACCTTCCTCTCCACGTATACTTCATTCCCACGGTGTCTTCTTTATATATACTGCGTCTTCCTCTTCTACTCGCTTGTTGAAACTAAAACATCTTCCTTTCAAAAAATTAAATCTCCCAATTTGTTGCGTATTTCGCCGAGGTTCCAAAAGGAGAAGTGTAGATGAAGGGCAGGGGCACCCACGGCCGGAGTTTGGGAGGGTACGGTGGCGAGCGGTGGCGGTGGTGACGGATCTTTGATCCAGTTTCTGTTTTTAGAGCAGTTTTGGATTTTGATTTTTACAAAATCAATGAAGCCGAGTTAGCTCGAATGGTATGAAGATGAAATGGAGAAAATGGGCGGGGGTCATCTCCGTGGTGGTGGTGACGCCTCCGATGGTTGGAGAAGGCGGTGGCAACAGTTAAAAGGGGACGGGTTATAGTTTTGAATGGGATTTGAAGTTTGATTTTTATAAAATCATTGAGTACGAATTAGCTATAGTTGCCTGAAGCAAAGTCAGAGCCTGGGTCGAGGCGAAGTTAGCGGTGGCGGTAGCACGACCAACAGTGGTCGGAGGGAGGCGCAGTTTCCAAATGAACGGAAACAGGTTGGTTCCGTGTTTTTGGGGATAGCGGGGCCTATAAGAGGAGTTTCGAGGTGAGACCAGGCCGAGGTGGAAGGGGGAAATTCGGAGCATTTGGCAGTGGCGATCGCCGGGGGTCCGGTGGCCTTGGCAGGTGATGGCGGCAGTTTAAAAGTGAAGCAGGTGTTCGTTATTTAAAAAAAAAGAGTTATGTGTTTTAGCAAACGGTGGGGCCTATAGGGCGTTGGAGGGGCTGAGGCCGGTTGGAAGTGAAAGTGGGGAGGTCGGTGGTCTTCACAGTGGCATTCATCAAAGTTCCGACGTTGGTTATTGCGGCAAGGGGTTTTTCTAGAGGCAATTTCCGTGTTTTTCAAATTAAAGGGGATCTGGTTAATAATCGATTTCCTGGTAAAGATACATGATGACATTGATTGAGCATTGATTAAGGAAGCGATGTTCTGGGAAATACATGAATTAAAGAGGGTTTAGTTGACTAATTAATGGTAATTTGTTTAAATAATTATTAATTAAATTACTTCTTAATCTTAATACATTCTATAATTTAAAATGATCCTAATTATCTCATATGAAATCAGAATCCGATAAACCAAGGAGCATCAGGATCGTATTGACAAGCTCAACGTTCTGTAACCGGTCTGGGCAACACTGGAAGCAGCCGGGATTTTAAATAAAATTAAACAACTGCTTAATTTTATTGAAATAAATTGTTTTAAATGACGAATCCAACCAAGGTGAGTTTAACTCACTCGGTTATTCCATTTATATTTTATATAAATCGTGTTTCAATATTTGTATGCCATGTAGCTATTAATTGACTGATGGATGATTGTTTGGTTGTTTGCTGAATATTTTTATACATTGTTAAAATTAAACGGTTGTTTTATTTAAATGAAATGAAATCATTATTTTTAACTACTGGTTCCACTAGAGGTAACATACATTATTGGTTACGTTTATAACAATGTAAACGTTTAAAATTGAATTGCGTGCTTGAATTGTTGTTATTTATTGACCATTCCCAGTTGGGTTGATTATTCATGTCTATTTTATATCATTATTATATGAATTGTTTATTGGATATGATTGGATGATTAATTGTTGAATTCAAATTCAACAGTTATTTTGATATCAACCAATGGACAATATTGGTTAAGAAATTGGCAGTTGATGGCCTAAATATTAACTGTTTTAAAAAAGACAGATTTACCTTACGTAAATCGATAAAAATGAAGTTATAAAATTTATTTTATAACTGAATATAGAATTTTAAATATATTATTAAAATTGAAGTTTATAAAAAGAAAAATATACAGTGCATGAAGCACACGCATATAATGATTGTTTTAAAACAAATACTATTTTTGTATCGAAAACACACTGTGTATGAAGCACACGCATATAATGATTGTTTTAAAACAAATACCATTTTTGTATGAAAAATATATCATGTGCGAAGCACACGCATATAATGATTACTTTAAAACAAATTCCATTTTTGTATCAAAAATATACCGTGTGTGAAGCACACACATATAATGACTGTTTTAACAACGTATACCATTTTTGTATCAAAAATATACCATGTGCGAAGCACACACATATTCTGATTATTTTAACCACAAATATCATTTGTGTACCAAAAATATACTGTGTGCGAAGCACGTTCCTTATGCGAAGCAAGTGAGCAAAGATTAATTAATGATTAATAAATGAGATTTTTTTAAATTAATAATATTATTTATTAATTTAAAAGAAAAGACGAGTTAGAGTTGATCAAAAAATTAATCATGTTTTAAAATTGACCAAGCCAACTGTTTTAACGGAAATTGATCTTTAAATTAAATTAAGTTGTACTGATTAATTTAATGAAGTAATTTAACTTAAAGAGATTTTAAAAAAGGAAATTTAATTCCAGTTAATGATAAAGTAAATTAATAATAATTTAAAGAAATCTCTTCTTAAATGAAGTTCATTTAAGTATGTGATCGAAGTTAGCAATGAAATTTAATTGGATTTCAAAATGAGTTTATGAACAGAGTTATATCTAAATCGAATGTGGTAAATGAAGCAATAAAGTGATTTTAAGCGAACGCAATAAGCTTAAAATAAATGTTGGAATTAAGTAAAGGAAATCAAGATGGAAAAAGGTTTTTTTATTAAACCAGAATTGCATAAACGAGTTGATAAAGGAGATGGAGAGTTAAAGCATTAATTTAAATTAACGTTATTTAACAATCACATTAAGTGAAATGGATGAGTTTTGAAAGGAGGTTTCCAAAGAGGAAATGATTAAAAGGTTTAGAAACAAAGATTTTGTACTTGGATTTGGTAAAAGATCGAGTAATAGGATTTGTAGTAAAATCCTGATAATGAAACAAACAGTTTAAAGAAGCTGAGGTTTAAAAGTTGATATTTTATTTATCATCTACTAAATCAACGAATTTAGTAATAGTAGTATATTTAAAAAGGAGATTTTCGAAGTAAGGAAGTTTTATAAAGCCATAATTTAAATAAATAGTAAAGTGGTATTTGTTAGTATTAGGATGAATATGGGTTTTTAGAATTACAATTCATATCTATCTTAAGATAAGAATGTTGTTGATCAAGGTCTGAGAGGTAATTAAAATACCCCAACTTGAACGACATCAGGATTATCGAAGGATGATATTAATTGTAATATTAAAGATATTAGGAGCAATTTATTATGAGAAATAATAATGCAGCGTTATTTGAAGTATCTGAGGATAGATATATATTGAGATTTAGAATAAAAGGGAATAAAAGGATTTGAGGAAATATATACTGATATGTCCATAATAACGGAAATGAAAAGGGTTTGAGAATATAAAATGGTACTGTAAAAGAAATAAAAAAGAGATTTGTGAAAATATGACGTTATTTTCGAAGAAAAGAGATGAGTTTTAGAATGAGTTATTCTAAAGTATAAGTGACGATTATTGTTTTCAAACAACGAAACAAAAATGAGATATCGTAACGATTGTTTTACAAGTGATAAGTGTTGAATCAATTTACCAATTATAGATAATAAGAAATGTAGTAGCAAATGATTTGAAATAATAATTAAATAGGAAATTAGATATGATTATACGATATTTTCCTAAGTATTAAATAGAAATGATTGGAGAATATTTGTATATTAAAATAAGAAGTGAATACTGTATTGAAAGATTTAGAAGTTTTAATTAAATATTCATTAGTTATTTTTAACTAAAAAGGCCAAGTGATGCTGTGTACTCAACCAGTGGATCCATTTCATTTTTGTTTATTTGATAGTTAAAGAACCGACTATCAAATTTTACCCATACGATTATTGGTATGGAAAGACCGAGATCGAATATATATTCGAAAACCGTTCCATCCAATAAATACGAATACGTGAAGGATGTTAATCAAGTTGGAGCAATTGAAGACCGTGGATCTTCATAAAACGGAAGAATCACTTACATTCTCTGGCTAATCCCTGGAGATATACTGTGGTTCTGTCATGGTTGAAATCTTTGGATTACAAGGACAACTCACTATTGATCCTTGGGGTGATACCTATATAGGATGTGGTAGGAGGGTTCCTTCGGTTCATCCTGTTCCTAGATGACTTGTAAGGACGAGTGTCTAACAGAGTATTTCCAAAAGAGTCACGTTTATTGATTTCTTCAAACGTACCAAGTTGATGGCAGAGAACGACCGTTTTCTTAGCTTCACACCCAAGGTATTTTTTTGGACATTAATTAGTGATATCTGACGGATCTGACAATGTGACATTCAAAGTGGATGGAGACAAGCTATGCTGAAGAATATGTTATCTTCTAGCCTTATCAACCTGGAAATGGTATAAAATCGGGTAGGTCGCATGGCTATGTGGGTCGCACCTATCAAAAGGGTATATCATTAACTGATCTAGAGAAATCAAATGCCTTCGATCGTCCCTTTTATTTTTGTATGTATGCTATCGGTTCGGTTGTTTGGCCCCCAACCGTGGTGATGATATATTCGGTACTCTCAAGCAAAGTGAGGGGTCGGTTATGTATAGCCTAGTTCGCAAGATGTTCTTGTTGAACCCCAATGTATTCATCTCTGGAGATACATTATCGGGAAGGTGGTCCCATACCTTGCTAGGAAATCCAATCTAAAATAAGAGCCTGCGGTTTTGATTGTATATTATATATGTGGAGCGTGAGATGCAAGCGTTCTGCTAAATTGATATTTACTTGTATTTAGACATTATCATAATATCAGAATAATTTTGTTTTTCAAAAATGTTTTGGGTTATCGTAAGGTAAAAAACCGTCCGTATTTATGTGTGGATTTGGTCTTACGATAATCATTTTCTTTCAGAATGATTTTGAATTAAAAATCAAGTTGTGTGATACCTATAAACTTAGTGTTTTTTTCTCACTCTGGTCCACCAGACTGACCCATCGTTTGTAATGCTCAGGTTAGACCGGGCTGTACAGGTATAAGTTATCGGTTGTTATGAAGAGACGAGATAGAGGAGTTTAGATGTATGATATTTATTATTTATTCCGCTGTGTGATTGTATATGAGGACAGATTATTATAACTATCTAAAGGTGTGATGTACTCTGATGATTTTAAGTATTTTTTTTAAGCTCTCAGCAAAGATTTATTTCTATATTATATTTTGTTCCGCTGCGATGTGAGATTCAGATTCTAATGTGTTTTCTTCTTCTTCTACTCTATATGTCTTTCTTTCTTATCTCACGCTCTAATTTCTTTCTAGTAACTATCTGCTTTTCTTTGCAACTTGGGTTGTACGTGACTTGTGATTGTCAACTCAAAGGGTACGGGAAAGTCAGTATGTTACAGTGGTATCAAAGCAATGGTTTCGTAACAACCTTGGCTCCGTGGTGTAACTCAATAGAGATAGGGTTAGTAATACCTTGGATTGAGTTGAGTGTATATATGAGAGAGCATATTTGTAAATTTTATATATACAAAGGTTTTGTATTGTGTTGATTGATCGTTTCGAGTTGAACTGGCAAATTGATACAGTATAATTTTCTAAAGAGGGTAAATGAAATAACTTAGCCCAAAATATTTTTTTTGATATAGAAAATAAAATAATTTTATCAAACTATTGATATTGGTTTGTTGATTGATTTGAATAAGTGTAACGACCCGTATTTTTAAGGTATATAAATGATTTATTTAAATAATGGTTTGATTATTTAAAATGACCAGAATTTAATAATATTGAATATTTAATTAAAATAAATAATAGAATAATATATTTAATTCTGAAATAATCAGAATTGGCTGAAATGGCGATATGGTGTGAATTGGGCAATTCAAAATATATAATCCAGTTTAGAAATTGAATTAAAATAACGAATGTATTATTTAAGCGGCAGTTTGTACAATTATAATATAATTAAAATCGAGCTCGAAATGGCGCTGCAGTTCGTAATTTGGCGATTTGAACTTCAACTGAATGTATAGGGTCCATTTTAAATCGGATTTCTGTGAAACAAGAAAAGTTAGGAGCTGGTGAAGTATAATTTTCTAGTGGAAGAGAAAATTCGGGATTTCGTCATGTAGATTTTTATTTATGTCCAAATCAAATTTTAGAAAAGTCGCTATGGAATTCCTTTATAATTTATATCAATTTATTTATATTTTAAAATGGATTTTTAAATATAAATTGAATATCGATGTAACACTGGATTTGAAATATCGAATTATAAATCCCATTGGAGCTGTATGATATTCTGTTGTGAATATATAAGATAATATTTATTTTTAAATATTAAATTTAAATGTTATTAAAATATTTATATATTTTTAAATGGGTTATTTTGAGCTTTAAAAATAGCCAGTTTTGCAAACGACCTCTGTTTTCGAAGAAAAATAATTTTGTTGGATCCGCAATATTAAATTATTGTTAGATGTCAAGTTTCGTGATTTTTGAAGTCAGTATGTGGCCATACGGGATTTTAATATGAAAAATAGTCAGTATTTCGACCGTTAAAAATACGCTATGTGAGCAAACGGAGTTGGAATTCGATGAAACCAGTTTCGTTGGGACCGTAATGTCGAACTGAAGTTGCATGTCAATTTTCATGATTTTTAGGTATCGTATGTGATTACAGGAATTTTAGAGGATAGATAAAAATAGCGTTTGCTTAAAAATAAATTAAATAATCTAATATAAAAATAATAAAAAAAATCCTATATAATAACCTTAACTTTTTCTTACCCTAACCTAATTTTTCCACAGTCAAAAACTTGCGCCGCTTCCGCCAAAAAGCATAACAGTGGATTAGAAAAAAAATCCTAGAATTCAAAGAAAAAGCCATAAATCATAATACTTATATATCTATGATCCATGAGTGTTTCTCTACGTTCTGGAATGCGTTTTGAGGGACTCGGTTATGTTGCGGTCCTCTACTTTGTGACAGCGTGCGTTTCAAATCGGCTAGGGTTGGGTTTTTCAGGAAATAGAAGCATCAATTCAAGGATTCAAATGTGTATTTGAGTTCGTTGTAGAGTTTTGCAGCTTGTGGTGTTAATTTGTGGGTTTCCATTCAAAAAGAGGTCGCTGGAATTTACTGGGGATGTCGTACTGCCTAAGTCGACGCGATGGGTAGTGGTGCACCGAGTTTCATGAGATGGGGTTCGTAACGTCCCGCATTTCTAGCGGTTTGTATTTGAATATTTACATCAGTTTAAATATTGAATTCGTAATATAAGTAGATTTATATATTAATTAAAATGAAGTTGAATGTATAAAAATATATATTAAATATAATTGAGCCCGAAATATCGCGGTAGTTCCTAATTTAGCGTTCTGAACTTCAACTGAGTGTACATGACCCGTTCCTAGTAGGATTTCTTCGAAACAAGAAATGTTGAAATCTGTTGAACTGTATCGTTCTAATAGAAGTGAAAAATCAAGATTTTGGCATATATATTGCAAGATATATCCAAATCAAATATTCAGAAAGTCGCTATAAAATCGTTTATCGAACGTAACGGTTTATTTAATATAACTAGATATCGGTTTCGAATTTAGACAAGATTCTTTTGGGACGTAGTGATAATTTAATTTTTAGAATTTTACTGTAATTTTTAATTAATTTAATATGCAACTTTTTATTTGGAATGTTTCGCACCCGGTATCGATATTTTGGGGTTTCACAATATGAGTTAACCTACAGATATTATTATATTTTTGGGATCATGACACCTCAATGAACACGATCGTAATCTTATTTCAGTCCATAGCAGTTCGTATGTGAACGGAATTTGTTCGTAGCTTGATATGTTAAACTTTATAAATTTAAAAAAAAACCGACAAAGTAAATTCAGATCCCATCTTTTCATCGCGTAGCCTAAATGTTGACTTCAGCACATAGCATTGGAGAAAAACAGCCCTAGTTACCCAGCTAAACTTGGACAAATTTCACCCTATACATTAAGTAACGAAATTCAGTGGCATGGCAACTTTCTTTTCAATGTATGGTGCTACAGGACAAGCATTGATTAACGCCATACCTAGCCAAGACTTCATAAGGAAGTTTTCAAACATTTAGATATTTATGAATACAAAAAGGAAAAGAATGACCTATCCTATCCTATGAAGTAGCACGTTTCAATTCCTTAGTCATTAAGTGTTCCAATATATATAAGGCAATGAATGTACAAATAACCTGCGTGTTGATCCTACCTACCTATTGCTTTCTAATGAAGCAAACAAGACCATGCTCTAGCTCTCAGCCTACCTAGCCTACAATAGGTAGTTTACTGTACAACACTTAATGGTTAAGCAATTCCATATTATAAATACATGAATAAAGAACAAGACATAAAATGCGCCAGTTCTCCTTAACCAGAAAAGCATACATTTCCATTCTTCATTTCAAAACTCGAGAGTCGCGATCCAAGTCAGTTCAGAGTACTGTAGGGTTCGAGTTTCTACAAGCGGTGATGGAATGAAAAATGTCTTAGACAAGGAGAATTCCAGTGGCAAGGTGTGGGCGTGAGGAGGCAGGGTCAAGCTTAACATTGTAGCATGGCGTGGGAACCTGCATGTAAATGGTAAGGGGGGACAAATGGGTTCCGTGTGGCATGCAAAAGAGGATACTTGCTGTTGTTGTAGTGGAGCTTTTAAGATGCAAAGGGGGAAGGGGAGCAACCATGTTGTTGTTATTACATGCGGGTACAGGAGGAAACATTTGAAGGAACTTTTAACCGGAAGTTTGGCGTGATAATGGTACTATGAAGACCAGATGGGCGGCATGAAATTATTGCATCCGTGAAAGTGGGATACAGGGACCAGGGTATATAAATGTCGCACCATATAACAGTGAGAAGTGTGCGTTGCATTCTGGTATAGCGGAAGGTAAATTCTAATGTTCTCTATCAAAGAAGAAGGGGGCATTAGCACTAAACGTGATCCAGTAATGATCATGTAAGGGATTTTTGTAAATGTGGGCATAACCGCAGTTATGGAGTGTAACTGAATACTGGAGCCACTGTATTTTCATATGGGAGGATGAAGATTTGCGAGGCATTTGAGTTGGCATGTGGGCCGACAAATAATGTTTTGAGGCCTAGATAAAATATAAAGAAAAAAAAGAAGAATATAAAAATAGTGGAGTGGGATAGGAAATGAATGGCAAGAACGTGATGTGAAGTGTTTGTGAAGGGAGCCTGGGGATGTGTAGTGGCGAAACAGCTTGATGGTGATATTTGCGGTGATGACTATGAGTGAAACGATGCGGGGCAATGGGTTTTTGGTGTTCCTATTTTCGTGGATTTTCAGTGTAGCATGAGGAGCTAAGGGTTATAGGTATGGGCTTTGATATAGGAGCGGGCAGTGTATTTCTAGCACGGACATGGTTTTCTAGGAGTGATATGAGGCATTTGTGGACAAGGGTGGAAGCTTCATCATGGAGGAAATGAGTTCACAGTAGTAGGAAAGTTTGAAGTGTAGGGGAAGAGGAAGTGGAGAATTAATTCGGGAAGTGAATACTGGAGATGAAGTATACTGTGGCTCAGGCGGATATGGTATTAAATTGGGTGCGTTTTCTTTTGATTGAGCCTATAATTAAATCAAAGAAAAATAAAAGGGGAGCATGCTGGATATTTGGATGGACACAACGTTGTGTTGCTGAGTGGATGGCACACCGTGGGATCTTTCAAAGTGAATTGCGGGTTGTATGAAATGAGTATGGTGAGATATTGTGGCGATGTTTTACTGTTGGAAGCACGATTGTTTGGAACCGTGCCGACGGAGGTAACACGGATAGGTCTGGGATGTATCGATGGGCCAATTAGTTAAACCCAGAACGTTTAAAGAAAAAGAAAAAAAGGAAAAAAGAAAAAAAAATGTGTTGCCGTTAAGAACTGGGACCGGAGATTGTAAGTAGAAAAGAAAAGGGAACTAAGTAGGATGGTGTACGGGTGATTAAAGAAGCACGGCAACATGACAATGTTTAAGATTTTGAAGTGGAGTGCGTAGTGTCGGTGAGGGGTGTCGAGATGATTAGTACAGTGTTGGTGCACGTGCACCCTGCACACAAATGCACAGAAGCTTGGACAGATAAAAACAGAATAGGTGAAGGAGAAGACACTGTTCATAAGGGTTGATACGGAAATTAAAACGCCGGATCAGATCTACTGACGCAAATCGTTATTTAACGGTTAACGCGCAAAAGTGAGTAAAATCACTAACCCTGATCTATTTTAAAATATTATATTTTAATGATTGGTTGAACGCTGTGTGATGGTCGTATAGGTAGATTACAGTTAAATTGGTTGAAATATATATATCGTTGCATATGTTGGATACTTATTCCATCGATTAAAAATATTACCTAGTATGGAATCAGCATAAATTGTTGGACTAACATCTGTGGATGCGGGAACAAGTTAGAGGAATCCGACTGGATTCCTCAATATTTATATGTACTGATTGTTTTGTATATGCACTGTTTGAACCCAAATGACGTTAAAACCCCGTGTGAATAATAATGTTAAATTGAAATTCAACAATTGTTTTGATTTAAATAAATAGCCGATATCGATTAAGAAAGTGACAAAAGTCGACCATAAACCCATCGTTTTGTTGAGAAGTTGATTGACCGTTAGGCAAATCAACGAAGTTAATTATAAAATTTATATTTTTATAATTAAAGTGAAGTTTTAAATTTATAATAGAAGTTCTATTATAAACCAGTATTTTATAATTCGTTTTATAAAATAAATATAAGCGATTATTTAGTTAAGTATGAAGCTGTAATTATCCAACAAGTAAATAATTTGGATAATTATTTTAAAGCAAAACAGTTAAGAAATATTATTAGATTAATTATATTAATCTAATGGTAAGAAGTAATTAAAATTAGTTAACGAATTCACTGATGGAATGAAGTTGATTAATCAACTGTTTATTTGGAAAATGATTATTAGATTAATTGGTCTCCAATTAATCTAACGAAAATAGTTTAGAAATAAATTAATAACATTTGATTTCCTTTTAATTAATGAAATTTAACTAGTTATTAAACTAGTGTAATTAGTATTGTTTATTAATAATGAAGTAAACCGTTTTACTTCAGAAAATGATCAAGTAAATCACTATTTGATTAAAGTAATTTGTTCTTAATGGATTCCATTTAAGAGGATATTGAATTTATAATAAGACGTTACTTGAATTAAGTATCATGTTTCAAATAAAAAGTAAACCATCAGAAGACAAAGAACTTCAATAGATCTTGGTAAAGAAGTTATAAATAGAACTGTGAAATGAAGTTAAAGTGAAGAGTTAATGTTTAATATAGATAGTCATAAACAACCGAGTTTCAAAGTAAGGATATGGTATTATAAAACCATAGTTCAAATTAAACAAGAAAATACGGTCTGATAGATATTATAAGTAATAAGGGATTAGAGTACAGAAATATATCTGTTTTAAGGTAAGAACGTTGTCGATCAAGGTCTGAGAGGTAAATAAAATACCCCAACTTGAACGGCTTCACTGTTATCGAGGAACGATATCAGTTTGTAATGGAAAGAGATGCCAAGATTAGTATAAAGGGAATATGGCAGCATATTGTAAGTCTTAGAACGATAGCAATAAAATAAACGTTGTTGACTAGGCTTAAGCATGACTGTTAGGTCGAGATTAGTTATAAAGGGGAATATTACAGCGTTTGACAAGTTTATAAACTATAACGATAAATTAGCGCTGTCGAACAAACTTAAGCGTGATTTTTATATATAGCACTACTCCCTAGGGAATGTAAACAGTTTGTTTTAAAATTCACTTATTCGGAAAAAATAAATAACGATGTTTGTCCAAAGAAAATATAAGAATAAGTTTAGAAAGAGAAATCGGAGAATCATGTTAGAAAACGATGACAACATTTCGATGTTCGAAATATGATTAGAATTAAACCAATAGGATTTGGAACTAGAATTCGACGATGTCGAATGTATTAAAAGTAAATTATTTTTAGGAATTATAAGCTGATGGGATAATTAACATTTAGTTTTAAACAAATAAATGTTGATAGGATAGGAATCAGTATTTAGTTATAAAATTTGATATTGATTTGATAAGAAGTTGACTTAGAAACCGAGTTTATAAAGTGGAATAGGAATATAAAAGTAGGAAAGGGATTTCGGTAAACAAGATAAGAGAAATTATTACGTGAATAAAGAGTTATATGATAAATGTAACACCCTACCTCCACTACGGTCACTCACAAAGGGAATGCACTAGCTTTGGTGGAGCATTATCTAGGTAAACATACACAGAAATATTACAACACAGAACATATAAAACAGCAGAAGAAAAACCAAATTTCATTTCTTTAAAATCTGGTAAGGTCTAAAGCCTTTTACGTCAAAATGCCATTAAATCCATTACACCGAAATCTGTCTTGCAATAGTAAAGAAGCATAAAACCATAGTCATAAAACATTCCCCAAGTAAAACAGTAAAGCAGCCATAGCCAAGAAAGGTCCAAGCCATATATGATGATCTTGAAGCAGAAAGAAGTCCAAACTAAGTAGTAGTGCTTCCTTCCTGAGAACCTGGGGGGAAACGGAAGAAAAAGAGGCAAAACAAAACGGGTCAGTCATACAGACTGGTAAGTCCTAGTGACTTTCAGCATAGAAACAAGTAAAGGTAATGTGACATGTATAAACTGAAAGTAAACATAAGGATGATGACAAGATAGGCAAGTTAAACTAAGATAACAAGATAAACTACGGTAACAAGATAAACTAAGGTCACAAGAAAAACTAAGGTAACAAGATAAGCTACATATAACATCGCATGTTTAACATTCTCTGCTCCAATTGTACTAGTACTCCAACCCGTAACATCCTTTCCATGTATATGTACAGTCCCTTGCCGTATATCGTACGGGTTTCATCACGTAATTCTATACTACTTCAACGTAGTGCCACTATTCTTGAAATCATTTGCACTGCCACCCTTGTTCTGGCTAGGTTTCCTTATCATGAACTATCGCGTGTTCAACTAGGATTTATGCTACCTAGGACCACTAGGGATTATGCTACCTATTGAACGTTTTCTAGATTCGATTAAGGTTTATGCCACCTAGGACCACTAGGGATTATGCTACCTAACGAACAACACCCTTTTCCCACGTACGATCTATTAATCGATCGGCTCCCTACAAGTCCTAGCTCGTTCATGTGTCTGTGTCATACGGCCCAATCACGAAATGTAGTCACCTGTGCTAGGTCCACCATAGGGTGTATCAAGCCCTAGGGTGCCTACCACCGATACGAATCAAGCACTCATAGTGTAAACCTACCGGTGCCCATTGCCTGCTTTTTCAACTCCATACTACGTGCACGACCATAGTCCACCTGAACCTACAATGGCGCACCAACTCAGCCGTCGTTCTAGTCGCTTACAATCAGCCCAGTAATCGTGCCCCACCCTGCCTAGTTCCAGGGTACCGTGATACATCTAGTGGGTTACTGCTGAAAAGGACCGCGTAACTAGGGTTTCCGTCCAGTAGGTTAAGTGTTGTCATTTAAATTCAAGACATAACCCCATCAGTCTAGCATGTAAAGTTGGTTAAGTGTTGTCATTCAAGTTCGTGACTTAACCCGCCTACGTGTCATGTCAAATTGGCTAAGTGTTGTCGTCAAGTTCATGACTTAGCCCTACGAATCATGTTTCAAGTTGGTTAAGTATATTCAATCGGTTCATAACTTAACCCTATCAAATCATCGTGTTAAGTTAGTTAAGTATATTCAAGCGGTTCATGACTTAACCCTATCAAATCATCGTGTCAAATTGGTTAAGTATATTCAAGCGGTTCATGACTTAACCCTATCAAATCATCGTGTCAAATTGGTTAAGTATATTCAAGTGGTTCATGACTTAACCCAATCAACTCATCATGTCAAATTTGTTAAGTATATTAAAGCGGTTCATGACTTAACCCTATCATGTGGCATTAATTCATTAATGCACCCCAACCTCTCACATCAAACCTGTTGTTGTGGTCAATGGATATGCCGGGCGGTTCCGGGAAGAATTACACCACAACTCAGTCTGACCTCGGGTGTTCAAGTGCGATATGACCAACTACCCACATTGGATCCTATTGTTTGCAGTAACTGGATTTGCCAGGCGGTTCCAGGTAGAATTACACTGCAAACTCAACCCAACCTCGAGTTGGCCATTTTCAACTTCATTCTAAGTGTCATGTCCATGTTCAAGTTTCATGTCAAGTTCGTTCAAGTTTCATGGCGAGTTTCATGCCCATATCCAGGTTCAGGTTATAACAGCGTTCATGTTTCAAGTTTTGCCTTTTATCAAGTTCATAATTCATGTTCATAACCAATTCATGTTTTGCCTATTCTACCCAAATCGTGTTCCCATCGCATGTAAACGTGATCAATCCATACAACAAATAAATCCAAATCCGAGAATAACATCAAAACTATGATAGGCAAGAGGGACGAGCATAAAGCGATAAAAGGTGTTACAAGACTAGCATGACATAAATTGAAATAATTGGTTACAACATCACTGGAATATAGGATTTCAAATCTAGCAAGATAAGTGATAGTCATGGTAAACGCTGACATAAAAGAATAGGCGTGCAAAAGCAAGCCAAATACAAGGATAATGGATCCAATGGTTTTGGTGTACATAATAGCGAATAAACTAAGCAAGTCACACCCTAGGTATACGATCCAACAAAATGCCAATTCGGTGCACAACATGATTTTCAACTATAGTGTTATGGGCATGAACAATCAACTATAATAGTCTTAAGCAATTAACCCCAATAGTCATAGGTAGAAATCTCATAGTTATGAATCATAAGTGACTCATCACAATAATCATGGATAATTATCAAAAATAGTTCTAGGCAAATAGTCATAGGCAATTAACAGTAATAGTTTCAAAGTCATGGTCATAGATAATGGCCTTATGTTCATAATCATAGGTAATAATTCTCATAGTCAAGAGTCATAGGTGATTAGCCACAATTGTCCTTGTCATAACCATAGGCATAGTCTTATGTTCACAGTCATAGGCATGGGCATAGTCTTATGTTCACAGTCATAGGCATAGTCTTAAGTTCTTAGTCATAGGCATAGGCATAGTCTTATGTTCATCGTCATAGTCATAGGCATAGGCAAAACCTTATGTCCACAGTCTCATAGGCATATTAAGGTTTATAGACATGAAAGAATTTGATTTACAGCATGAATAGGCCCCAAATAGAAATATTCCCACAAGTCAAGATCCAAGAATTTATGTTACAATCTAGCATTTGAATAATAAACTAGGTCCAACAACATGAATGGGCATGATTCAGTCGATAAGAAATAACCCAAAATCATTGATTCAAGAAGAGACAAGAACAGATCCAAATAGATAATCAAGCTTAGGTCCAATTTCATTTTATTCCATGTCCATATCAAATTTAACAAGTTTCAATCTCAAAGTAACAAGAACTTACAGAGCGCGGATCGAGAATTAGAATGCAGAGATTTGACTCTAGAAACAGTTGTTGCAGTTGTTGAATCTCTATTTGTTTAGTCTTGTTCTAGTTGAAAACCCCCAATTTGCAATTCCTAGATGTTATCTTGACGAAGAAGAAGTAGCCATACTCTTTTTAATTTATTTATTTCAAAAGCATCATAAGGAAAGAATGAAATGGTGTGGAGAGAATAAGGCCAGGGGTGAGTTTATATAGGATTAGAGTCACGAATTGGGTCAAGAAATCGGTCTAGATACGCAGAAATGAACTCAGCCTTGGATCTGGAAATTCGGGGAAGGTCGACCCACAGGTCGACTACCCAGTCGACCTAGTCAGGGGGAGGTCGACTACCCAGTCGACCTGGGTCCTGGGCGGGAAATTTCCCGCCCAGCCCGCTTCTGAGTTTGAATTCGAATTTCGAATTCGAATTTCGAGCTGTTTTGGTTTCTGAAAATTCCTGAAAATTTGGAGGGTCATATCTCTCTCATACAGAATCCGTTTTTCGAAAACTCGGACTCGTTTCCACGCAGAATTTCGAGAGGAACGCAATGGCACAACCCGTTTCCCTTGGTTCTTATTTTAAATTTAATTCTGCCTTGATTTATGGTTATAACATGTTATTAAAATACGGGTTGTTACAATAAAGATGTTCAGATTTCTATAATAAGGGATGGTATTAACATTTCAAAGTGAATAATGTTTTAAAAGAGAACGTTGGGCCGATTAAAATGTTAAAATGAAATTAGGAATATTTTCCAATGTAAATAGGGTAGATTATCCAAGTATAGAAAATAAAGAATGTGAAAAGAATGGAAATGTTTCGAACGTTAATAACGTATGTTTTCTGGAACATGAAATAATAAGAGTTTATAATAACTGGAAATGTTTTCCAAGAAATGTAAAAAGAATTAAAACGGAATTTGAGAAATATCTGGTAAGATACGGGAATTCTAATAATAAAAATGAATGTTAAATAAAAAGTACCCGTGTTTGTGTAATGTCTAGTTATACATTTGAATGAATGTTTGTTTTACTTTGATAGTTAAATAACTGACTATCGAAGTGTTTTGACCATCGTTGTCAATACGGAGAGACCGGTTGGATTTATTATCCGAAAACCACTCCGTATAGGCATAAGCGCTGCGAATTATATTATGCTAAAGACAATTGAAAACGGAGTAAAATGCAAGGGTCTTCCAGTTCCAGAATGATGCTTTCTGTTTGTCCAGTCCCAGGACAACTTGTATGGACGAGTGTCTGACAGAGTATTTCCAACGGTCACGCCGTTGATTTTTACGAATATACCAAGTTGATGGGGGAGAAGGTAACTTCTCTTTATTCTACACCTAGTGTGCATTTGTGTAATCAATATGTGATTACAGATTTGACGATGTGGCATTCAAAGTGAATGGTGATCAGATGTCCTGAAGAGAGACGTAGCCTCTAGCATCACAACCAGAAAGTAACAAAAATTGGGCTAGGCAGCATGGCTAGTTGGGTCATCCCCAATCAGGGTGTATTGTCATCGATCTAAATAAAATTCATATTTATACTTCTTTCGATTCTGTATCTTCGGATTACGGTTGGATGGCCAACAACCGCGGGTGACAATATATTCGATACACTCAAGCTAAATGAGTGGTCGGTCATGTGTGGCCGGTTTGCAAGACGTTCTTATTGAACTCAGGTGTATACCCTCTAGAGTACACTGATCGGAAGGTGCTCCCATACCTTGTATGTTGGAATCCATTCTCCAATAAGCGCCATGCGGTTTATGATTTTATACTATGTATGTGGAGCGTGAGATGCAAGCGTTCTGCTACTTTAATATTCATTTGTTTAGACATTATCATAATACCACTGGATTCGATATCGAAGATATTTTGGGTTATACTAAGGTAAAAGCCGTCCATGTTTATATGTGGGCTGGTCTTACTATTATCTTCTTATTTGAAAAGGATTTTCAAAGTTAAACAGTATGGTTGGAATTTACTCACACCAGTCCCATGACTGACCCAGAGTTTATTTGTTTATGTTTTCCCTAAACTCTTGGGTGCTCAAATTTGTACGGGCAGTCAAGTGTTTCAGGAATTTACAGATTCACTTGGAGGAGCTCAAAAACAGGAAGTTTCACCATTATTTATTTAGAGATCATTTCCGCTGTGATGTATATGAGTTATTTTCTGATATGGTGTGTATACAAAAATGCAAATTTGTATTTCAAGATTTTTTTATATAATATATAATTATTTATTCTGCTTTGAGATTCGTGTTTACTCTGATTCTGTTCAGTTATGTTCCTCTTCTTCTATTCTATTAGTTCTATCTTATATTTCTCATCCTCTAATTTCTTTCTATTAATGATCTGAATTTTTCGTGCACTTTGGGTTGAATGTGTAGGATATTAGTCAGCTCAAATTAGTATGGATTTTCGGGCCATTACAGGGTTGGGGATGATGAGGAGTTGATGAGAAGCTTAATGGTAATCTCGGTTTATTGAATGGTGAAGCGGAGAGGAAGCTGGGTGGAGGAGAACCTCGACTGTGAGATATGGGAGGAGTGGTTTCCAGTTCTTCATCGTGGAAGAAGCGGGTTCATGCGGGTACGGGTCTGTAGAGTGTGGGATGATGGTTAAAGAAGGTTGGCCCATTTAGATTTAAATCCAAGTTTTTAACGATATAAAATGCATACTAACTTTGAGCAGTCATAACTTTGTCATACGACATCGGATTGAGGAACCGTTTGTCGCGTTAGGATCGTATGGACGGGAGCACCCCAATGAAACTGACTGAGAGTGAATCCGAGCTCGTTACAATTTATAGCAAAATAAATTGACCATCTGAATCAACAGACGCAAATCGTTATTTAACGGTTAACGCGAAAGGTGGGTAAACTCACTAACTCTTCTCAGTTATATTTTTCTAAAGTATTTTTAGAAATGATAGATAATGGTTGTTTGCTATGTGTTGGCAGGTTGGTTGAACTGCTAGTCAGTTGATTGAAAATATAGATAACGATATAAATATAAATCATTAATCAAATATTGATTCTGTTTAGCAGAATATTTCATAGTAAAATGAAATTGATGTTAATTTTATTGTTTAACATCTATGGATGCAGGGAAAAAGGTCGGAGGAATCCAACTGGATTCCTCAACATTTATTTTACTGTTTTTCA
Organism: Allium sativum; assembly: GCA_030737875.1. NCBI lineage: Eukaryota > Viridiplantae > Streptophyta > Magnoliopsida > Asparagales > Amaryllidaceae > Allium > Allium sativum. Next base: position 296,744,607 of record CM060912.1, read on the forward strand.
TATATTGTGTTATATGATGTGATATGAAATCTGTTGTTGATTTTGTATGGTTGAATGATACCGATCATTGTTATATGGTACGTTGAATACCATAAGGAATAGTGGAATGTTAAAAAGGAAATTTTCAATGTTATATTGAAAAAGAAATATTTATAAAATCAAAAGCTTTTATAAAAAGAAAATATTTATTTAGCAAATAAATAGACCAAAAAGGAATATTTATTTGTTAATCAAATAGAATAGAATAGAAAGGGGAAATATGCGTAAAACAAATAGAAAGGAAATAGATAGATTATAAAAGGAATTACTTATAAAATCAATGGATTTTATATAAAAAGAAAATATTTTATAGAATAAATAGAATTATTAAAAAGGGATTTATTTTGTAAATAAATAGATTACAAAAGAAATACTTGAAAGGTGACTAGAATTGTATAAACGGAGAAATTTACATTTGAAAGGTTTAGACCAGTGCTTCGCACGCGGGTACACATGATATGGATTTAAAGCAAAGATTTTAAATAGAATCTATTCTAACCGATAGATTGAGAAGATAAATTTATAAATAATATTTTATAAACAAAATAAGATGTTTATCATTGTATAAATAGAATATATATAAGTCAGGACTTATATAGAGAAGCAAGAATCTATTTCAACATCGATATTTGAAACTGAATAAACGTAGAGTTAATCAAAGGAGTTAATCAGTTAGAGTAAATCAGTTAGAGTTGATCAGTTAGAGTAAATTGATTAGAGTTAGAATTAACCGAATTAGAGTTAACTGAACATAGTTAATCGAATTAGGATTAATTGAATATTAGTTATCCAATTAGAGTTGATCGAATATAGTTATTTGTGATAGGGTTAGTCAAACATAGTTATTTAGGATGAGTTGCCATTTCATACGACTGCTAGCGTAATTCGCAGGGCTGTAGATAGCCTACGGCGGTAGGATGTTTCCTGAGGGAATCAGGTGTAACCATTGTGACCGCTGCGATCTAGAGTCAAGCGAATGGAGTTAAATCGAATATTAGCCATTCAAAATAAAGTTAAAACAGATATAGTTATTCGAATATAAGTTAATCGAATATTAGTTATTCGATAGGAGTTAAATAAGTTGAGTTAAATAAGTAAGTTAATCAAGTTAAGTTAGTCAAGTTGAGTTAATCGTGTAGTTAGTCAAAATGAGTTAATCAAACCGAGTTAACCCAAATGAGTTAATCCAAAGGAGTTATTTGAAATAGTTTATTTGAATAGAATTAAAGGAGTTAATCGAATATAGTTTATTCGAAAGTAGTTTAATCGAATGTAAATCATTCGTAGAAAGTTAACCGAATGTAAATCATTCGAAGAGAGATTATCGAATATAGTTATTCAAAGAAAGAGTTATCGAATATAGTTTATTCGAAAAGGAGCTATCGATTAGAGATTATTTGAAAAAGAGAATTATACATTGAATTTGATTATATCAAATTCGGGAAAGAAATATTTACTTTCCGGTTTAATCAAGATTTACTTATTTATTAATAGATTAGTGTTTTAGTTATTTAGTTAAATTAAGGAATAAAAGTTACATTTTGAAGTTGGATATTTAAGAAGAAAGGAATTATAAAGCTAGAGTTAAAATCAATGTTTTAAAATAAAGAAGGGGATTCATAAATAGAATCCGAGAGTTACGTAAGGAAGTTATTAAAGATTAAAAGGGAGAACTTTTTCTATTTCGAAGTTAGAAATGTTGTTCAGTTAAGGTCTGAGAGGTAATTATACCCCAACTTGATCGACTTCGTTTTTAACTAAGGGATGGGTAAGGTTTGATAGTGAAGGTTGATTAATTGAATTTAGTCAATGAGAGTAATGGTTTGAATTGGGTTAGTGATGATTTATTTATACATCTATTTAAATCAAATGAATAAATCTTGGAAACATTTTCCAAATATAATCAGAGATATTTTCTAATCATAGAAAATGAAATGTTGATGAGAAAGAATACTGGAATGACAGTGATACGTGAAACAGAGATGGAAATGTTTTCCAATGATTGATGACGTATATTTCCTAAATTTAGGAAATAAGAAATGTTGAGTATATAGTAATGTGAAATGAATAAATAAATGATTAATTTAATTAAAAGAGATAAGTGTTGATTGATGATTGATCGATATAATTTCCATCTGGAAATAAGATCGTTGGTTGTACACCTATTTTTCTTTGATAGTTAAATCACCGACTATCGAAGTTTTTGACCATCTTTCCATCATCAATACAGAGAGACTGGGATCAGAATCATTATCTGAAAACCACTCTATATGGACGTTAGCTTTGCGATCAAATATGATGAAGGTAATCGAAGACGGACGTATGCAAGGGCTATCCTGTTTACAGAATAGTGCCTTTGGTTTGTCCAGTCCCAGGAAAAACGTGAATGGACGAATATCTGACAAAGTATATCTAACGGATCGCGTAAGTTGATCTCTTCAAACGTACTCACGTTTGGTGGAAGAGGAATTCGTTTCTCTTAGCTTTATACCAGTGGTATTTTTAGAGGAATTAATTTGTGATTTGACTGGTATGACGATGTGGCATTCAAAGTGAATTGTGGTCAGATATTCCAAAAGATACGTTTTGACCTCAAGCGTCATCAACCGGGAAATGACAGAAATCAGGCAGGCAGCATGGCTAAGTGGGTCGCTCCCATTAGGGTGTATATCACCTATCTAGAGAAAATCCATTTCATTCTTGTATTTATTACCAATGTTGTCCCTTTTCAGGAAACAGTGGGTAGCTCCCAACCGTTGGTGATATACATTCGATACACTCAAGCAAAATGAGTGGTCGGTCATGTGTGGGCCGGGTTGCAAGACGTTCCTGTTGAACCCAGTGTATTTTCCTCTAGAGATACACTATCGGTAGGTGGTCCTATACCTTGTCATAGTCGGAATCCAATATCCAATAAGCGCCTGCGGTTTTGTTTGTATACTATTTATGTGGAACGTGAGATGCAAGTGTTTTGCTAGATTGTTAATTACTTGTGATTAGACATTATTATAATATCAGAGAAGTATTGATTTCCAAAACTGTTATGGGTTATCGTAAGGTTAAAACCGTCTGTGTTTATGTGTGGATCGGTCTTACGATTATCTTTTATTTTGAAAAGAATTTTTGAAAAGTTAAACAAAAATGATTTGAGTTTACTCACATTAGTCCCATGACTGACCCAGAGTTTATTTTGTTTTGTTTTCCCTAAACTCTTGGGTGCCCAAATTTGTACGGGAAGTCAAGTAGTTCAGGTCTTTACAAATATACTTGGAGGAGCTTAAAGCAGGAGGCTTCAGGATTATATAGCTACTGATATTTCCGCTGTGTGTAAGTGTTGTACTCTGATAATGTTATTGTATATATATACTGTTTTATTGCAAAGTTATGTTATATAACATATTTTATTCGTTCTGTTGTGAGATTCGTGCTACTTTGATTCTGTTATGTGGTGATCATCTTCTTCTTCTATTCTAATTTTCTATCTTATCTATTCTCACCCTCTAACTTCTTTCTCTAAATGATCAGGTATTTCCGATGTCCGAATAGCCAACATGGTAGTTTGTGTTGATTTTTGGAGTCGAAAATCCTAGTTCGTTACAATCACAATTCAAATGGGATCGTGAATGGTTTAATATAACCGGCAGAAATTGTAAGTAAGAATTCTAATTTGGAATTAAATATATCAGAATTTAACTTAAGATAAGTTAAATAAATTTGAAAGGAAACTGGAATTAAATGATTCAGAATTTTACTCAATGCATAGATAAATAAAAACCAAAAGCTGAAAAGTGAAATAATTGAAAGATAAATTGGTTAATGGAATATGAATCCAATTGGTTTGGGTTATGTCGGTTGTTTGTGTATGGGATAGTAGATGGGTTAAATTTTAAAGCCACCAACAGTTGAGAATGAATTGGAAATTAAAGAGTCAAATTTCAATTTAATAAATTTAAATAAAATCAATATGAAATAAAACTAAATGATTTAATCTTTTACCTATTATTGGCACCGGATATTGAATTTAGTACAGGTTGTAAAAGAAGAATAACAGTTAGTGCTTTGCTTGGTGATTATAATATTGGTTATTTGGAGGATTGATTTTATACCCCTGAGTTGGGTTGCCGCTTGGCTTTGTTTTCTTTTGATCGATCTAAGGCCCGGAGTTGCAGTTGTTCAGATCAAGCCGTACAGAGAAAGTGCTGGCGAATTTTTCGTAAAATTTTTAGACTTAGATATTTTTGATAATATTTTTTAATAATTATTTTGGTAATAATTGGGTTTGGAACCTTCTTCTTTACTTGGTAATTTCGTGGACGAAATTCTATTAAGGGGGGAGGATTGTAACGACCCGTATTTTTTTGACTATTTGAATTCAGATATTTAAATATATTTTAAATATTATAATTTTATTATATATGGATTGTAGTGTTGAATTCATTAATTAAACGACGATTTATCATTTGTATTAAAACAATTTCAAAACAGCGCAGTAGTTTGTAATATTGAGTTTTGAACTTCAATTGATTATACAAAGTCTGTTTTAACCCGAAATTCAGTGAAACAAGAAACGTTGGAATCATATTGTTTATAATTTTCTAATAAAAGAGAAAAATAGAAATTTTATCGTATATATTATAAGTTAATTATTTCCAAATCAAATTTTGAAATAGTAGCTATGGAATTCAATTATAAATTATAACGTTTATTTAATTTGTATAATAAGGAAATTCTATATATTCGAATATCGTTCAAGTTGAAAATGTTAATATTGAGTTATATTTCATATTGGTTTATAGTTGGAGCGATATATAATTTTATTTGGATATATTTGATAATAATAATAATAATAATTTATTATTATTTAATTTAAATGTTTTGGATTTAATTTATAATATTATATCGATATTATATAAGCATTAAAAATATTTGTTTTCCCAAAAACGTCTGTTTCTAACGAAACGAATTTTATTGGAATACGTATAGCTAGTTATTGTTGTGTTTCCGATTTGGGGCCAATCGGAGTTGTTTTGTGAGCGAGCGATGTTTAAACCATGAACCGATGAAATAATTCAGAATTAAAATAAAGCTGTTTTTCCAAACGGAGTTGGAATTTGACCAAACAAGTTTCATTGGGACTGTATCATCAAGACATAACAGCACGTCCATTTTTGTCGCGTTTAGAGTTCATGAATGACGGTAGGAACATCAAACGTTTGATGTACATGTTATTAATTCATTCATTTTATATATAAAAAAAAGCAATAATATAAAATCATTCCTTGTACATATATACGGTGTCTTCTATATATATACTGTGTCTTCCTCTTCTATTCACTTGCTGAAACTAAAACATTCTCCTTTCAAAAAAGTTAAATCTCCCAATCTGTTGCGTATTTGGCAGAGGTTCCAAAAGGAGAAGTGTAGATGAAGGGCAGGGGGGCCCATGGCCGGAGTTTGGTAGGGTACGGTAGTGAGCGGTGGCGGTGGTGACGGATCTTAGATCCAGTTTCTGTTTTTGGAGCAGTTTTGGTTTTGGATTTTTATAAAATCAATAAAGCCGAGTTAGCTCGAATGGTATGAAGATGAAATGGAGAACAGGGGCGGGGGTCATCTCGGTGGTGCTGGTGACACCTCCAATGGTTGGAGAAGGCAGTGGCAACATTTTAAAGTGGGCGGTTTACAGTTTTGAATGGGATTTGAAGTTTGATTTTTATAAAATCATTGAGCACGAATTAGCCGTAGTGGCCTGAAGCTAAGTCAGAGCCTAGGTCGATGCAAAGTTCGCGGTGGTGGTGGCACGACCAACAGCGGTCGGTGGGAGGCGCAATTTCCAAATGAATGGAAACAAGTTGGTTCCGTGTTTTTGGGGATAGCAGGGCTTATAGGAGGAGTTTCGAGGTGAAACCAGGCCGAGGTGGAAGAGGGAAAGTCAGAGCATCTGGCAGTGGAAATCGTCGGGGGTCCGGTGGCCTTGGCAGGTGATGGGGGTGGTTTAAAAGTGGAGCAGGTGTTCGTTATTTAAACCAAAAAAAAAGCGTTACGTGTTTTACCAAATGGTGGGGCCTACAGGGCATTGGAGTGGCTGAGGCTGGTTAGAGGTGAAAGAGGGGAGGTCGGTGGTCTTCACAGTGGCGTTCGTCGAAGTTCCGACATTGGTTATCGTAGGCGGCGAGGGGTTTTACTGGAGGTAGTCTCTATGTTTTTCAAATTAAAGGGGATCGGGTTAATAATCGATTTCCTGGTAAAGATAAATGATGACGTGGAGTGAGCATTGACTAAGGAAGCGACGGTCTGGGAAATACATGAATTAAAGAGGGTTTAGTTGACTAATTAATGGTAATTAGTTTAAATAATTATTAATTAAATTATTTATTAATCTTAATATATGTTATAATTTACAATGACCCTAATTATCTCATATGAAATCAAAATCCGATAAACCAAGGAGCATCGGGATCGTATTAACAAGCCCAACGTTCTGGAACCGGTCTGGGCAACACAAGAAGCTGCCCGGATTTTAAATAAAATTAAACAACTGTTTAATTTTATTGAAATAAATTGTTTTAAACGACGAATCCAACCAAGGTGAGTTTAACACACTCAGTTATTCCATTTATATTTTATATAAATCGTGTTTTAATAATTGTATACCATGTTGCTATTAATTGACTGATGGATGACTGTTTGGTTGTTTGCTGAATATTTTTATATATTATTTAAATTAAACAGTTGTTTAATTTAAATGAAATGAAATCGTTATTTTTCACGACTAGTTCCAATAAAGGTAACTTACCTTATTGGTTACGTTTATAACAATGTAAACGTTTTAAATTGAAGTGGGTGGTTGAATTGTTGTTATTTATTGACCATTCCCAATTGAATTGACTATTCATGTTTATTTTATACCATCCTTATATGAATTGTTTACTGGATATGATTGGATGATTTATTGATGAATCCAAATTCAACAGTTATTTTGATATTAACCAATGGACAATATTGGTTGAGAAATTGCCAGTTGATGGCCGAAATATTAACTGTTTTACAAAAGACAGATTTACCTTAAGTAAATCGATAAAAATAAAGTTATTAAACTTATTTTATAACTGAATATGGAATTTTAAATATATTATTAAAATTGAAGTTTATAAAAAGAAAAATATACAGTGTGCGAAGCATACGCATATAATGATTCTTTTAAATCAAATACCATTTTTGTATCAAAAACACACCGTGTGTGAAGCACATGCATATAATGATTGTTTTAAAACAAATACCATTTTTGTATCAAAAATATACCGTGTGCGAAGCACACGCATATAATGATTGTTTTAAAACAAATATCATTTTCGTATCAAAAATATACCGTGTGCAAAGCACACACATATAATGATTGTTTTAACAACAAATACCATTTTTGTATAAAAAAATATACCGTGTGCGAAGCACACACATATATTGATTGTTTTAACCACAAATATCATTTGTGTACCAAAAATATACCGTGTGCGAAGCACGTGCCTTGTGCAAAGCAAGTGAGCAAGGATTAATTTAATGATTAATAAATGAGATTTATTTAAATTAATAATATTATTTATTAATTTAAAAGAAAAGACGAGTTAGAGTTGATCAACAAATTAATCATGTTTTAAAAATTGACCAAGCCAACTGTTTTAACGGAAATTGATCTTTAAATTAAATTAAGTTGTACCGATTAATCTAACGGAGTAATTTAACTTAAAGAGGTTTTAAAAAAGGAAATTTAATTCCAGTTAATGATAAAGTAGATTAATAATAATTTAAAGAAAACTCTTCTTAAATGAAGTTCATTTAAGTATGTGATTGAAGTTAGTAATGAAATATGATTGGATTTCAAAGTGAGTTTATGAACAGAGTTATATTTAAATCGAATGTGGTAAATGAAGCTATAAAGTGATTTTAAGCGAATGCGATAAGCTTAAAATAAATGTTGGAATTAAGTAAAGAAAATCAAGATGGAAAAAGGGTTTTATATTAAACAGAATTGTATAAATGAGTTGATAAAGGAGATGGAGAGTTAAAGCGTTAATTCAAATCAACGTTATTTAATAATCACATTAAGTGAAATGGATTAGTTTTGAAAGGAGGTTTCCAAAGAGGAAATGATTAAAAGGTTTAGATACAAAGATTTTGTACATGGATTTGCTAATAGATCGAGTAATAAGACTTGTAGTAAAATCCTGATAATGAAACAACAGTTACAGAAGCTGAGGTTTAAAAGTTGATATTTTATTTATCATCTACTAAATCAACGAATTTAGTAATAACAGTATATTTAAAAAGGAGATTTTCGAAGTAAGGAAGTTTTATAAAACCATAATTTAAATAAATAGTAAAGTGGTATTCGTTAGTATTAGAATGAATATGAGTTTTTGAATTACAATTCATATCTATCTTAAGATAAAAATGTTGTTGATCAAGGTCTGAGACGTAATTAAAATACCCCAACTTGAACGACTTTAGGATTATCGGAGGATGATATTAATTGTAATGTTAAAGATGTTAGGAACAAGTTATTATGAGAAATAATAATGCAGCGTTATTTGAGGTATCCGAGGATAGATATATATTGAGATTTAGAATAAAAGGGAATAAAAGGATTTGAGGAAATATATACTGATATTTCCATAATAATATAAATGAAAAGGGTTTGAGAATATTAAATGGTACTTCCGGAGTAAAAGAAATAAAAAGGAGATTTATGAAACTATGACGATATTTTCAAAGAAAAGAGATGAGTTTTAGAATGAGTTAGTCTAAAGTATAAGTGATGATTATTGTTTTCAAACAACGAAACAAAAAGGGGATATCGTAACGATTGTTTTACAAATGATAAGTGTTGAATCGGTTTCCCGATTATAGATAATAAGAAATGTAGTGGCAAATGATTTGAAATAATAATTAAATGGGAAATTAGATATGATTATACGATATTTTCCTAAGCATTAAATAGAAATGGTTGGAGAATATTTGTATATTAAAATAAGAAGTAAATACTGTATTGAAAGATTTAGAAGTTTTAATTAAACATTCATTAATTATTTTTAACTAAAAAGGCCAAGTGATGTTGTGTACTCAACCAGTAGATCCATTTCATTTTTTTTATTTGATAGTTAAAAAACCGACTATCAAATTTTACCCATACGATTATTGGTACGGAAAGACCGGGATCAAATATATATTCGAAAACCATTCCATCCAATAAATACGAATATGTGAAGGATGTTAATCAGGTTTGAGCAATTGAAGACCGTGGATCTTCATAAAACAAAAGAATCACTTACATTCTCTGGCTGATCCCTGGAGATATACTGTGGTTCTGTCATGGTTGAAATCTTTGGATTACAAGGACTACTCGCTATTGATCCTTGGGGTGATATCTATATAGGATGTGGTAGGAGGGTGCCTTCGATTCATCCTATTCTTGGATGACTTGTATGGACGAGTGTCTGACAGAGTATTTCAAAAGGAGTCACGTACATTGATTTCTTCAAACGTACCAAGTTGATGGCGGAGAACGGTCGTTCTCTTAGCTTCACACCCAAGGTATTTTTGTGGACGTTAATTAGTGATTTCTGACGGATTTGACAATGTGGCATTCAAAGTGGATGAAGACATGCTATGCTGAAGAATACGTTATCTTCTAGCCTCATCAACCGGGAAATGGTATAAAATCGGGTAGGTCGCATGGCTATGTGGGTCGCACCCATCTAAAGGGTATATCATTACCTGATCTGGAGAAATCAAATGCCTTCGATTGTCCCTTTTATTTTTGTATGTATACTATCAGTTCGGTTGGTCGGCCCCCAACCGCGGTGATGATATATTCGATACTCTCAAGCGAACTGAGGGGTCGGACATGTTTAGCCTGGGTTGCAAGATGTTCTTGTTGAACCCCAATGTATTCATCTCCGAAGATACATTGTCGAGAAGATGGTCCTATACCTTGCTAGGAAATCCAATCTCCAATAAGAGCCCGCGGTTTTGATTGTATACTATATATATGGAGCGTGAGATACAAGCGTTCTGCTAGATTGATATTTACTTGTTTTTAGACACTATCATAATAAAGGTGGATACCCAGTGCCAAAAGCTCCCGTACTCAAGCGTGAGATGACTTCCCAGGTCAGTCTCCCGTCCTGATACTATTCTCACGGCTTTCTAGGCTCTGGGGGTGGTCGATTAGTGCCAAAGCCTTTCCCTCACATATGCGAAGAGGCCGGGACTCGAACCTGCATGCTCCAGATTACCAGCCGGGTAACCTTACCGTTGCGCCAGGCACCACCTTTAGACACTATCATAATATCAGAGTAATATTGTTTTTCAAAAATGTTTTGGGTTATCGTGAGGTAAAAACCATCTGTATTTATGTGTGGATTCGGTCTTACGATTATCCTTTTCTTTCAAAAAGATTTTGACTTAAAAATCAAGTTGTGTGATGCCTACAAACTTAGTGTGTTTTCTCACTCTGGTCCACCAGACTGACCCGTCGTTTTTAATGCTTGGGTTAGATCGGGCTGTACAGGTTCAGATTATCGGTTGTTATAAAGAGACAAGATGGAGGACTTCAGACGTATGATATCTACTATTTATTCCGATTTGTGATTGTATATGAGGAAAGATTATTATAACTATCCAGAGGTGTGATGTATTTGATGATTGTAAGTATTTTTTTAAGCTCTCAGCAAAGATTTTTTTTCTATATTACATTTTGTTTCGCTGCGTTGTGAGACTCGGATTCTAATGTGTTTTCTTCTTCTTCTACTCTATATTTCTTTCTTTCTTATCTCATGCTCTAATTTCTTTCTAATAACTATCTGCTTTTCTTTGCAACTTGGGTTGGACGTGACTTGTGATTGTCAACTCAAAGGGTACGAGAAAGTCAGTATGTTACACTTGTATTATGTTTTTGTTGATGATGAGTTTTGAAATCCATAAATGTTTGTGTTGATTTTCCTTTTTGTGTAAATTCAAATAGTAGCTAATTGTATTATTTTTTTACATATATAATTTTTAAATTGGTACGGCCATTAGCCGTATCAGTATAGGATTTTGATACGGTTTTAAGCCGTATCAGTATAGGAATTTGATACGGTTTTAAGCGATATCAAATTAATATATAGATACGGCTTAAAACCGTATTAACTGCCAAATTTGATATGGTTTTAAGCCGTATCAATATAGGAATTTGATACGGTTTTAAGCCGTATCAAATTTATATATTGATACGGCTTAAAACCGTATTAAAAGACGAATTTGATACGCTTTTACGCCGTATCAAATTTGTAAATTGATACGGTTTAAGACCATATCAAAGCAACAAAGACGCCATTTTTTCATACGGCCCTGAGCACTACCAAATTGCATTTGATACGGTTAAAAACACAGCTTAATTTGCAGTTATGGTGTAGTGTTTACACAAAATTATAACCAAACAAGGGAAACCACTGTAATTATACCTTTGTCCATTTATGAGAAATAAATATTAACCCAAAAAAAAATCTTTAGCTTGCTTAGCTTTGTTATTTAATCATGCGGTTAGAGCTAAGCCTAAAGCATTCTTCAAATATGACATCAATTTGGCATCTTGCTTCTCTCCTTTTTTTTGTTTTTACAACTTCGTTAGCTATCAAAACTCTGGACAAAGGATAAGAAGGAATAATTTCATTAGTATATAACAAGTAAGATAGATCAATGGCAGTGACATCAATTTCTGTCCCAATAGCTGACCCTGTATATATCTTATATACAATGCAAATACTTTCCCGTTTGAAGCCTTTTTCGGATTGCCCAAGCTATCCTGAATGGTTTGAAAATGAAAGTTAACTCATAGGGTCAGATTTGTCTTTCCTAACCAGTCTTCAACCCACTGTCGTGACCAGGTTTTACCTAACTTCCATCCGCATTTCTTTCCATGTTCTTTAGTTTTATCCAAACCGACGTTTTCATCCCTTCGTCATTTTAGTTTCCTCACAGAGAAATAGACCTAAATTTCTCCAAAACCCAAAATTTCGCACCCAATTGAAGACGCTCATGCATGGAGCTATGATGTTAGCATACGGATCTGAGTCACTCATAAAGGTCGTACACATTATAGACTATTCCTAGAGCTGCCTTGCTAGGATAATTTGGTTGATAACCATCCAAAGTATTCGTTTTAACATCATGCAGTGTCTTGGAGAAGCATCAAAGGTGGTTTCCACTTTCAATGATGGTTCAATGGCACCCGAAACAGTGGAGTACCCCCAATAGCCTCCCTATTTTCCACCAAGTATTTCCCCTCTCTCTCTTCTTCTACTATTCTCTCATTTCCTACTCACTTATTTTAATATAAATACATGATTTATATCAAGGCAATTGGGGTGCCACTGAACACTTGTCATATATATATATATGTATATATATATATATATATATATATATATGACATGTGGTTATTTGTGCAAGAACCAATCAGTTTTGGAAAGTGAAACATGAAATCTAGTTTTAAATATTCTTCGTGATTTGGGCTAAGTCACTATGTTGTTTTCTGCGTTAATGGTTTAGTACGTGGAAAAGCCAATGCCAGAGAACATTCCAAGAGCCCATTCAAATTTGATTTTTCTTCGTGAAATATCTTTGATTTTATTAATAACTAGTGTGTAACACGTGCGTTGCATACTACAAAGTTTTTAACAATAATAATTATATTTTATTACTGTTAAAATAGTATTCTATATACAACTTTTTCAAAATTAATTGTGATATATCAATTTCAAACTAAATAATATTTAATTGTCGCTATCTATATATATCTCCAACTATTAGTGTCTTAACCAAAAAAATTCTTAATAATATAAAAATGAATAATTTATGTTATGTGAGATATACTTATTGTATGTATGAACGAATAAATTATTTATCATTTTTGTTGTATAGTAATTTGTATATGTAAATTTAACTTTCATTTTTGTAAAGATATATAAATGAAGGAATGAATGTTAAATAATTTAAGTTGCTTATATATTTTATAATCAACACAACAAATTCAATTAAAGTGTTGAATGTAAAAGAGTTAAAAAAAATTAAGCTTTATCTGTATTTGTAACTAACATGAGTTTTTATTTACTACTTAGTTTTAGTTTTTAAACAATTTAATCCTTGTATTCAATCATATATTTCATATTATTGTAAGGATCATGCTTACAATTGTGATAACTGCAAACTAATATTATGCAGCATCAAGATGAACTGTGATTTGGGTATGGTTTGTAATGTATTAAAAGAGGGAATATTAACAATTCTTTCATTAATTAATATGTGCGTTCACATGTTAATGTTAACAATTTTTCCATAAATTAATTTGGGGGTAGTATGTACAATACCACCATAGCAAAGAAGCCCAATTGAATTGAACTCATGACCTCTTACATCATGTCTCAATACTTAACCAACTAAGACAAGGATGCTTGTCTTTATTTTTATTTTTAGTTGTATAGGAATATTGCACATATTGAAATTATCATATTTTTAGGATTTATTTTATAGATCAAAGAATGATAGTTAATTAGATATTTAAATATATTTTTACCAATTTATTGACGTATCTGTGGTATGTATATTAAAATTTTTGGAACATCAGCTGACTAATTTTATCAATTAGTTTAAAATTTGATCGATTAATTAATTTAGATATGTGGGTCTCAATGTAAAATATTGGGCGAAACCGCAAAACATTTGTAAATAATTATTGAACTTTTTAAAATTAGATGCTTGAATCTAAAATCGTATAAAAGATTACTAAATAATTGTAAAATGACAGAGAGGTAATTAGGGAGAAGGATAAACTTTGCCAAAAATTTAGGCTGAAGGACATCAAGTTTTATTTTTAGTCTGAAGGACAAAATTTGAACCAAAATAAAGATGAAGGTAAATGCTAAATGTAATTAGCATTATATTCAGTTTTTTACACTACATGAAAATGCTAGTTTTAACTAGCATTATTCAGTTTTACACTGCAGAAAATGCTAATTATATTTAGCATTTTCCTTCAGTCTATTTTTTTTCAAAGTTTGTCCTTCAGTCTAAAAATAAAACTTGACGTCCTTCAGACTAATTTTTTTCTAAAGTTTGTCCTTATGCCTATTTCCCACAATGACAGATATTAAAATTTAAACATAAAATACTGAAATCGGAAAGGAAAGAAAATGGAGATAGGTGCTAAAGTTATTATGAGAGCTTAAAATTCTTCTATTTTACTGTTATTCAATAGATTGCCTTGCAAACCAAGGTTAGAAATTCCGGTTTTCGGTTCCGTTCCAGTCGCATAGAAAAATTAAAATTCCGGTCCCGTTCCATTAATTTCGGATATTCCGGTTTAATTCCAGTTTGATAATTTCGGTATTTTTTTTAATAAATATGCAAATGGACCAAATGTGTCATAAAATGACAACTGTACTGGGATTCAACTAAGGCAAATTCTATTTGGACCCATGAATCTGCTGAGTTAACCCAGAAAATTGCGTGACCAAACTGCCCTTGTTTTACAATTTTTTTTTTTTCAGATTACCTCGTAGAGCCCTACGAGGTGCATTTAGGGCACCTCGTAGGGGTCCTACGAGATTCTTCAGCTTACCTCGTAGGGACCCTACGAGGTGACCTAAAGGCACCTCATAGGGGATCTACGAGGTAAGATGAAGAATCTCGTAGAGCCCCTACGAGGGAGGACAAAATCGTCTTTTTTTAATAGTTCATGGGAAAACTCAGCAAAATGCGGGGAGTACCATGTTTTTTTGAATTTGCTGGGTTCAGCTAATTTTTAGAGCAACTCCAGTGGCTCAAATTCAGCCCGTAATATTAAGGTAATTGCACCCAGTGGTGCAATTACGGCTGAATATGAAGGCCTCGATTCAGGATCCAGTTCAGGATCCTGAATCGGAACCTGGCGCCTGTAGTGCAGGCGCCAGGATCCTGGCGCCTTTATTGTAGGCGCCAGTTTCTGGCGCCTACAATGTAGGCGCCAGGATCCTGGCGCCTGCACTACAGGCGCCAGGATCCCACCCCCCTTCCAGCAACTAACCTGACCGTATTACCCCTCCAACGGTCGTTTTTCGGATAACAACAGCTATAAACGGTCATATTTTAAACCATAACGACTATAAACGGTCATATTTTAAACCACAACGGCTATAAACGGTCATATTTATTCTATATATTCATGTATGAATATCACTTTGAAAGACACACAAATTTATTTACTTCCACCCATAATCGTAAGCAGCAAGCTATGTCATTTCCATTCAACTCGTACAACGAAGCGATGAATTCGAATACTTGGGATATCGATTGTCAACCGGTCGAGGATTTTATCCCTCATTCTGCTCCTCCGATATCGTTTCATTCATTTGCTCCTTGGACTGCAGACGAAGATAAAGATCTCTGCTATATATACTGCCACTTTTCTAACGACTCGACGAAGGGAAATGACCAAAGCAGTGAAGTATTCTGGGGTAAAGTTATGGCTGCGTACAACAAGAAACACGTATCCAAGACGAGATCAATCTCTGCACTTACTGGTCGATTTGGAAAGATTAATCGACAAACCCAATTCTTCGAGTCTCAAGTTCACAAAATCCGAACTGCAAACCCTAGTGGAATGGGAGGCGAAGCCGAACTGGTAATAATCTTGAAAACCATAATTTGGTTGAATAATTTTTCCATTTCTATAGCATGAATGTATACAAACAGTTATTACGTTATCATTTTCAGAAGCGAATGGCGAACGATCAATTCTTGAAATTATTTCCAAAAGAAAATGGTATAAAAAACCTCATTACTACCAGTTTGCTAATTGTTATGACGTACTCATTAGTAATCCCAAATGGAGTTCTTGTAATGCGAAGAGCTTAAGAGATGTTCAATCAAAGGTTAAAGAGAAGAAAACGACAAACCGAAATTCGTATACTTCAAGTCCAGGAGATTCTTCACAATAGGATTCTAACGAGGGTGCAGAAGAAAACCCCCAAATTGATGAAGATGCTAGACCAATGGGTCAACATGCTTCGAAAAGGAAAAATGCTGTTCAAACCCAGCTTGATTCTCGTTTGGCGAAGATGTACGAGAAACATGCGAAAGAAAATGAAGATCTTCTATGAAATAGTTCAGAAAAACCGGAGATATTAAAACAGTTGACCGAGATTGAACGGGGTAGGTTCGAGTTGGAGCGGGAACAGCAAGAGACTATGGTAATGGAGAAGGATGTTACGGGAATGGATCCACTATCTAGGCAGTACTGGATGGATTACAAACAGCGTATTGTTGATAGTCGGGCCGGATCAAGACGTATGTAATTTAGTTAGGTAGTGGTGTATTCCCATTTATACTGTATTTGACTTATGAAGTCATGCACAACCTTTATTGTATCGAATTAAGTAGTGTTTTATAGTATGAATTAAGTAGTGGTATTCTATTTTGTTTATGTTCGTATATATGTATCAACTAATAAGTACCACATCAAAAGAATTCAACATTCACATAACATAAATTGTACAGATTACAAAGCAAATAAACTTAATAAAACATAGCTTATGAAATTTAATCTACTGATTGCCATAAGAGTTCCAAATGTGATCCATTAGATCTTTTTGAAGTCGATTGTGAAGTGCCGCATTACGATATATTTCATGTTTATCGGCGTTAAACATATCGTATTGTCCTTGAATTGGTTCATCGGAAATTCGGAATATCTGAGGGGGTTGTCTAGATCCTTCGTACTCGTAATCTGGGTAAACCATCTTGCGTTCATGCGGTCCAAGTTCATGAAGGTGAATCTTATCGTGTACTTTGCTACTGCGGTCATGCGGTCCAAGTTCTGGTTCGAGCAGAAGGCGACAATATTGGGCGGCGCATGCGGGCTTGTCCATCCTACCCAAATGGATGCAGGTACATGGAATGGATTGACGAGCCATTGTGCCCTAGGGGAATAGTATATGCAAACGAACTCGAACGAGAGATAAGGCGTCTCGAAAATCAAGTTTTAGAGTTGCGAATGAACGCAATGCGATTCCCATAAGGCTGAACGTGTTGCTTTGATGTTTTAGTAGGCAAGTACTATTATCCGTAGTCTTAATGTAGCTGTTAAGCTTATTGTATCTATTAAACTTGTTGTATCTGTTAAGCTTGTTGTAATGTGATTGCGTTTAAGAAGAAAACATGTTATATAATTATCTAGTGATGGTAATTAACAAGAAGATGAATGGTAACTACAACTAAATATAAAAGTCCACAAATACAACTTAATACATGTTATAAAATTCCGAATTTCACACGTACAACTTAGAGATAACAAAGTCCACAAATACTGACGTAAGCGAAGATATAAAACCATATAAAAAACTCCATCACTAAACCAAAGTCCACAAATACCGTAGTAAGCGAAGATATAGAAACCATATAAAAAACTCCATCACCAAACCAAAGTCCACAAATACAACATCAGAAAACACATGGACTTACTACAACAGTCAACTAACCATCAGAACAAGTACAATGCATTACTACAATACACTACATAAGTACATCAACAAGATACATGATACCATATAAAAAAAACTCCATCAGCATCACTACACGACTAAAAAGCAACACCTCCATCATGGTCGCTTCCATCGTCATCTCTATCATCATCACCAACATCGTCATCGACGTCGTCGTCTACATCATCCTCATCATCAACACCATCATCATCAACATCAGCATCATCGTCATCGTTCGCATCGTCGTCCTGATCGGCATAATGGGTCGGCAAATCATCAAGATTAGTTGCCTCATCAAAATCTCTAGTCGAAGACCAACTCGGACCAGCGTGTGCAAACGGCCCCTGAGCCCTAAGAATCTCTGATAACTCATCGTTCTGAGACTCCAACATCTCTGTATGACTACGGTACTGCTGATGCAGCATCTAAGTATGCGAAAGAGTCATCTCACGGTAAACGGCAAGGGTGACTCTAGACTGATCCAACAAATGTGCATACTACAGAGATATATGACGTGAATTACTTGTATGAATTCGTTTAAAGAGAACTATTAATAATAACTGTATGTAACTTTAACTATGTAATAACCATACCTGGTATGGAGGGTATAGTCCGACTGAGGGTACACCTGGATAATCGGGGTCATCTGGAAACACTATCGGCTGCTCAATAACGGTACCCGAAATGTCGTATGGTCTAAACATACAATCTGGCTCTATCTGCATTAGAGGCTGTGAAAACTGTGACGGAGTATGGAAAAATGGAACCTGCGCTATCTGAACCCTACCGGCTCCCATATGAGGTCCTAAATGATCGGAGTTGATCCCCCGAGCATAATCCGGACATAGAATTCTACGTGGAGCAACTCGATGCCAATAGGAATCGTAATCCCCATAAATGAAGAAAGGGCCAATATCAACCCAACCAGCCTGCCGTAGTGCCTGTATGTACTCCGATCCAATCAACCGATATCTATCAAACATGTCCTCGCAAGGTAAAGGATCTCCGGGTATACGCGTATCACTGCTAGTATGATACGCACATCTCTCGCCCAAATACCACATGGGCAAAAAAGTGGGGGTAAGTAAAGCCACCCGACGAATAGATAGTGTATATGCAACCGTCATCGGGTGGGCGTCGGTAATAATACCTGCATATGTCAGATGAGCCAAATGTGAGGTCCAAGGAGTGCGTATCAAATTTCCCCGGCTATGCATGTCCAGCTGTATCCTAGGCTCCATCAACTCATGACGTACACCCACTGGGGCACGAGGTACGTAATGAATAGCCTCCCACCGTCTCATCCGCGGAAATAACTGCTCACCAACTTGACTCGCCATCTCTACCATGCATCGATGCATGTTGGCCGTATACTCAGAGTACCAAAAGGGCAAAATATACCACAAAGCCTGCATCTCTCTAACGTCTCCCAACACATACGAATCTAATGTAGAGTACAAATTACCTAGTATAGTTGTGCCCCAATCTATCTTATCAAACTGATCCAACATAGTAAGTGAAGCTAGATACCCCAAGCGAATGGTACTTCTGCGGTTCGAAAAAAATGTCGAACCAAATAAGTACAATAGAAATGCCCTAGTCACCCCATCCACAAGCTCTGGTCGATAGGAATTAGCAGTGATGTACTTCTGGAGGTAAGTCGAAGTAACCGCACCACTACTAACGTGAGGCTCATCCAAATGGGGTAAGAAGACGGAATACAACCGAACCGACTCGTACAAGTCATCAAAAGAAACTGGTCTCTGATCAATATGACCAATCTCAATACCAGTTAACATATAGAAATCGAGAGGTGTGATACCAAGCTCAAAGTCAGAAAAATGAAATGTATGTGTGGTCGGCCACCACCTCTCGCATAGTGCCTCTAATAGAGTTCTGTCCAACGACTGAATCGTCCTAATCGATAAAAACTGTCCAAAAGGACTTCGATGCAACCTATCTTTAATAGAAGGGGGGAGTTTGTCATAAAATTTATGAATGCACTTCGCCCAACCAGCTCGACAATGAATGTGATGATCCTATATATAATGAAATAAGGAATGTTTTCCAATTCAGTAAGAGTTATTAGGCTCGTACGAACATATTAAATGCGTAATACTATAAATAATTAACGTTAAAGTTATACCGGTATCGAGTCAAATGCAGTATCAGCTCTATGCTGATAACCCTCTGGAAGATCGTGAAGGACACGAAGCTCATCTACTGATACTCCAGGAGACGGAGGTGTGTGTACTGGACCTGCTTGCTCATCAGAGGGCTTACGTCGAATTCTTCTTCCAACTTTATTAGATCGCGGCGGCATATCACTTCAATTTTCTATTAAAAACAAAATTAAAAAGAGAAGCTTGAGGTGAAAAAATGAGGAAAAAAAATGGCGGAGGGGGGTTTATAGGCGCCAGAATCCTAGCGCCTATATTACAGGCACCAGGATTCTAGCGCCTACAATACAGGCGCTAGAATCTGGCGCCTGTAATGTAGGCGCCAGACCACTGGCGCCTACAGCCCAATTCAGGGCTGAATATTCAGCCCTGAATCCACTGGAAATGCCCTTAGAACATGCTCAAATGTACTATAGCCTTTTCTTTGTACACATAAAAACGAAGGCCAAAGAACAAGCATGATCCAAATATCCTTACACGTGTTTCTTTTCCCAACAAACCTAGTCAATCGCGCTGCCGCTTCTTTCTTCTTCAATTTCGAGTGCCGCTTCTTTTCTCCATCTCGTCTTTGGGTGCCGCTCTATTTTTCAGTCCAATGATCCAGTCTCCCTCCATACTATATCTTCTTCTACCCTCTCAGCATATGGCTTTAGTTTGGTCTTTTTTTTTTGGTTTTTTTTTGGGGGTGGGAGGGGGGTGTGGTGGGAGGTACTTGCCTACGGGATGGTTTATGTTCTAAATTCCGACCCGGTCATCGCCGGAACCGGACTGGGATGGCCAGAAATCCGACGTGCCGGGCGGAACTTCGAACCATGTTGCAAACGCATATTTTTTGATCCGACCATAAAATACCAAAAAATCTTTATGCAATCTTTTTCAAACATTGTGTGGTAATTATACCTTTGTCCATTTTATAAAAAAATATTAACCAAGAAAAAAAATTCTTTAGATTGCTTAGCTTTGTTATTTAAGCATGCAGTTAGAGCTAAGCCTAAAGCATTCTTCAAATATGACATCAATTTGGCATGTTGCTTCTCTTTTTTTCATGCTAACATCTTCATTAGCTATCAAAACTCCCAGGTTGGGTCTTTACAAAGATCCATATAAAAGCGTGAAAACATTAGATGCTACAAAAATTGGTGAATACAAGGTATACAACTATACACAAACGCTTGATCATTTCAATTTTTATCCAGGTAGTTATGCTACGTTCCAACAAAGATATGCCATTAACTGGAATTATTGGAGTGGTGCTAAAAACAACTCGCCTATTTTTGTCTACACTGGCGACGAATCTGAGCTAGAGGGAGACATAATGAAGGTCGGGTTCCCGCTTGACAACGCTGCACATTTTCATGCACTATTAGTGGTCATAGAGGTTATCTTTTACCATTATTTTCAACTAGCCTTGTTTATTACATTGATATGATAATGTGCAACTTGTAGAATGTGATACCATGATTTTTAATTGAAAAAAGGCCAATACAAGCCACTCTTGTAATAATTCATCTAATGGTTTTCTGCTTACAGCACCGGTATTATGGCCAATCCAATCCTTTTGGCTCGAAAGAAGAAGCATATCGGAACTCCAGCACTCTAGGATATTTCAGTTCTACACAAGCCCTTGATGATTATGCTCAGTTAATCACAGGCCTTAAAAAGAATTTAATTTACTGCAAAAGATTGCCCTGTCATAGCTTTAGGAGGATCATATGGTGGAAGTAAGGACTACAAATCTTTTAATTTAAGACTTCAACTCCTTGAAATTGTATTTGCTAATATAACTTGAAATTCTGCCATCAGTGCTTCCATCATGGTTTCGCCTGAAGTACCCACACATTGTGATAGGAGCTTTTGCTTCATCAGCTCCAATTCTCTACTTTGATGATATTACTCCTCATGATGGGTATATAAATGTTGTTTCTAAGGATTTTCAAGTAAGATTACAGCACAAACCATTAAATCTATCATGTTATTATTGTGGCAATTACTAAATAACACTTTGTTTATCAATTGTAGGAAGCAAGTGAGAGTTGTTACGCAACCATAAAGCAATCTTGGTCTGATATTCAGAAAATTGCTGCTGAAATTAATGGTCTAGATCTCCTAAGCCAAATATTTCACACCTGTCGGTACTGCTTTTTAGTCGCGTTATTGATGCATATTAGCTCACTAGTACATAATCAATTGTTGTTTATCTTCACTCAACGTTGCATTAAAAATACACTAAAAAATACACGATTAATTCTGTATATTTTGAAATTTACATATAGACTATGCAAATATTAGAATAATTTAATATTTACTTTTCATTCATATATGTAATTTTTGTTCAAAATAACTATCTACTTGTTATTTTGGGAATACACAGATCATACGACAAGTTAAATTTCTTTATGAATATTTGAAATAAAACCAAATTGATTTTTTGATTTCCATAAGGCCATTAAACAACATTGATCAACTAATAGAGGTGCTATCGGATCGGTATTACGCAGCTGCTCAATATGATGTACCTCCTAAGTATCCTGTAAATGTGCTCTGCTCCGCAATTGATGGAGCAGCAGAAGGAGCCACGGTTCTTGAAAGGATATATGCAAGTGTTCAATCAACGGACAATTCGTGCATGGAACTATTCGATGGTGCTGATCCTACCACTGAAACAACTTTTGGATGGTTTTTGCAGGTCAGAATCTCATAATTTGTTCATACTTAATATGAAGTGTATTGTGAAATACACGAGTACCCTGTCCACTGTTATTCTTCTGTGATGTGGGCTGTCCAATTACTCAAAGGCCATTTGCACAAATATCATTATGTAACAATAATAATGCTAGCCCATCTTATATATCAGTGGCTATAAATACATGCATCAAACTGTACAAAACTATTCAGTTTTTAAGCAATAAAATCATTTCCGTTGACTCTGATTTTCTCATATGGTATCAGAGCCATATTGCTAACTGCATCAAGATTTCATTCAAATAGCTGAGCCTCTACAGATCTATCTAAAGATAGATTACCCATCAGAGTAATATCATCACTTGGGCACCTCTCATCCGAGATTTGATTCAATCTCATCACTTGAGAGTTGAAGCTGTGATCTGAAAACAGTGCCTCGCCAATATAAGTGGCTGCAACCATTTTCAACACCACAAGCTTAGCGGTGAAGCATTTCAAAAAACTCCAATTCGATCAGAAATCTGGTGAAATCATTCAATTGATAACAAAAGCCATCCAAGAAAGTCAATCAGAAACTCAGATTGGAAAAAAAAAATCTTGAAATCCTCATCTTGGCAATTCTGGTTGCTTTTGCAATCAATCAAAGAATCAACCAGAATCTTCAATTCAAGAATCATAGTTTTGAAATACTTACCTCTTTTCCCACAAGCAATCATCCTATTCCAGTCATCATCGAATCATGGCTGGAAATGATCCACCAACCTCACCAAGATCATCAGCAAGATCAAATCAGACAAGTGCTGAAAGCACTGAGGATCTCATCAAGTCCATCATAAGGCCACAAAGCCAAATAATCTCGATACAGTTGGATGAATCCAACTATCTTCTCTGGAAACTGCAAGTTGAAACAGCTGCAAAAGGTTATGGACTTGAAGACTATCTCTATGGCACTAAAACTGTTCCAGCAAAATTTATCAGAGACAAGGACAACAAATTAGTTGTTCATCAAGAATATAATTCATATCAAAGGCAAGACAATCTTGTAAGCGCATGGTTAATGTCAACAGTGGGATCATCCCTTATGCCACAGTTAATTGGAATTAAAACAGCTCATGATGTGTGGACCGCTTTGGAAAGATCATTTACAAGTCAATCCTCTGCCAGAGTTTTACATTACAAGAAGCAACTACAGGTCTACAAAAAAGGATAATTCCAGCATGAATGATTATCTAATGAAGGTAAAAAATCTATGTGACCAACTAGCATGTACGAGAAACAGAATTGAGGAAAAAGAACAAGTTTTATACATAGTTTGAGGACTTGAAGATGAATATGAAGCAGTGATAGCGTTCATCACATCAATTGAACCCACACTATCACTGCAAAGTGTGTATTCTATGCTACTGGCACATGAAGGAAGGTTGTTGCGAAAGAAAGATCAAGAAACAGATGCTTCGGTCAATTACACAACTACTGGTAAAGAAAAGAATCAACAAAACAACTCAAGAGGACAAAATTCTTACCAAAGAGGAGGACAATCAAGCAGAGGACGTGGAAGAGCTGGCAGATGGAATCCAAATAACAGGCCAAAGTGTCAAATTTATGAAAAACTTGGTCACACAACCAATAGATGTTATTTCAGATTTAACAATAGTTTTAATGTCAATCAACAAGGCAACAACAACAACAGAAATAACAATCCAAGTGCAAATTTGGTCAAAACTCAAGCTGAAAATAAGAACAGTCAAGATCCTATATCAAGTACAGCCACTATTGACGATATTCAAGATGATGCATGGTATCCAGATTCAGGAGCGACTCATCATGTCACAAACAATCTAAACAATCTTAATCTTGGAAAACGTGAGTACAAAGGTAAAAAGTCTCTAATTATGGGTAATGGTAACTCAATAACCATTTCACACACTGGACACGCTAGTATTAAGGGTGCAAAACAAATTTACCTAAACAATCTATTATGTGCACCACATATTAGGAAAAACTTAATCAGTGTGTCACAGTGTGCAAAAGACAATCAAGTGTCTTTTGAATTTTACCCTAAACACTGTATAGTTAGGGACATGCTGACTAGGAATATCTTATTGTAGGGTATATAACAAAACGGGTTGTACAAGTTTGGCTCTGAAAATCTAGAGAAAAATGACTTAGAGGACAATTTTTGTAATATTTCAGAATCTGATGAAAACAGTGACTACTTATATTTTAGAATGTGGCACTGTAAACTTGGTCATCCAAGTCCTAAAATTGTTAGAGAAATTCAGAACAATGATGGCATTACTGTTGACATTCCAAATAGTTTCATATGTACTTTCTGTCAAATGGGAAAAATTCACAAATTACCCTTTCCAAATTCTGAAACAAAATACTTAAACCCTTTAGAATTAATTTCTGTAGATCTATGGGGTCCAGCACCAATTGATATTGATTATGGGTACAAGTATTATATCTCATTTATTGATGCACACTCAAGATACGTATGGATATATTTTTGGAAATAAAAGTCTGACACATGCAACACTGTTATGAAGTTCATAGCAGATGCTGAAAATCAGCTAAGTCATAAAGTGAAAATTATTCAAAGTGATGGTGGTAAAGAATTTCTACCACTAAATGACTATTTTAGCAAAAAAGGCATCACTCATAGATTAACATGTCCATACACATCTGAACAGAATGGTTTAATAGAAAGAAAGCACGGACACATAGTTGAAACTGGACTAAAACTACTAGCACAGGCATCATTGCCACTAAAATTTTGGTCAGATGCCTTTGCAACTGCAGTTTATTTGATAAATAGGCTGCCAACAAAAGTTCTGGAAATGAAATGTCCTATGGAGATATTAACACAATCAAAACCAAATTATAGTGACCTAAAAATATTTGGTTGTCTGTGTTTTCCTTACATTAGACCATTCAATAAGCACAAACTCGATTATAGATCTATTCCCTGTACTTTTCTGGGTTACACATCTAATCACAAGGGTTTAAATGTCTAGACAGTAATGGAAAAATTTATATATCTAGACATGTCATATTTGATGAAAAAGTTTTCCCATTCAAAGATCATATGAGCAAACCCACAAAAAAGGTTTATAATCCCAAATACTCTATCCCAAATGTTCCTGAGCAGATAAATGATATTGTGTATTCACCAAATTCAAACAATAATAAAGTGATACATACACAAGTCATACAAGACACTAGTACATCGCAACACACACATGCTAGCACTGAATCAGGTGAACAAAGTGATGCTACTGTAAATATGGATAATACCTACTTACAAGATGAAGATGTGAGCAATAATGACAATGGCAACTCAGCAAACAATCAGGCAGAGGTGAGGAATGAAGAAAATCAGGTGCAAAATCAACATCATATGATTACAAGGGCGAAAAGTGGTATATTCAAACCAAAAACTTTTTCTGTTAAATTTGATGATATTGAACCATCCACTTATCATCAAGCCATACTGTAACGGCAAGGAATTTCGCTCGATCCGAATCGATCGTTAAACCGACTTAGACCGTTCGAAACCCTTGATCGTTTTGAGAACAGGACAAAATAGAACGCAAACGGAAGAACAATTCATTGTTATTACAACAATTCCATCAGATACAAGGATATACAGAGTATAAATGAATAAATTACATTCAACAAATATCAGAGATTTAAATTACATTTAAATACATCGCGGCGGAAAATAATACAAAAACACAACTGAAAGTGATACACGGATACAGAGCTTTCCGAGCATCGTTCCAGCTGTAAATCAGGACCCTGTGAATATAAATCTGCAAAACCAAAACTACTAGCTGCCCGTGCGGAAAATAGGGGAACCCAGAGTTTAGGTTAAAACAATAAACTCCAGGTCAGTCATGTAACTGGTGTGAGAACTAAAATAGTTATTAATATCGGTTTTAAAGTTAGGTAAATCAAGGGATCACGCCGTATAACACGGAACGGTTTCCTCCCAAGAATACCAGTGCATAGAACAAACAACGCAATGCTAAATAAAGAAAAATGAAGCTGTTATAAGACTTAGGTCCCATCACACAATGCAACGCAAGCCGGAGGATAGGGTTTTTACCTTATAACAGCCAAAGCATGCTTGATACGTTTAAAACACATTATTTGATACTATTATAGGTGTATAGTGTCAAAACAATTTCAATCATAAGTATCAATCATAGGCGGCATAGCTACCATCTACTATGTCGCCATACTAGGCTCTACAAATAAAACCGAAACACATGTATTGGAAATTGGATTCCATCATGAGTCGAGGCAAGGGGCAAGCTCCTCTCCGCGTTCGAGACACTCTAGCAAATGTCCCAGGACCCCACTCTGATCCTTGGATCTTCAGGGCCGGTCCTCTCTTACTTTTGAGGATTAGTTATTCCTGAACACACGTTTCCCTGTCCTTACAGACCTATATCCAAGGCGCCTCGTATCCAACAACCACACAGGTGAAAAGTATATAAATGTCAGGGCTGGTAGGTCACTGACACCACCCTAGTTAGAAAGAAACGTCATGCTCTCCCTGCAGTCACTATCCCGTTTTTGACTCACACCGAGGTGTGAGGCTCGCGAATTCACGTTATACATAAAGCTACGCAACACAGGCCGTGCTTTGATCATCAACCACAAGACTTTTATTTTCAACAGAAGCCTTGATCAATTGCCACTTATGCGTGCCACACTGGCAATTCACTCCATGCGACTGATGTCCATCGATATACAACATCTGAGCTCGTACGTCTCAGAGAAGGGCGTTAAGCAAGAGAATAAATTCTCCGCCGCCAAACAGATGTATATTTAATAGAGATCAATCAACACAGAATAAAATCCAAGGTCAGACACACAATCCATTTACAAGTTCGCTCTGGGTCTGAACGAAACCGGAGGCACTTTCCTCGCAATCCATCCATCTCCAAGTACGTCTAGACGATCACCAACTTTTTCCCTCATCTTGGGTGTACAGCACAATCAAGATCATCAGTAATCACCCAAACGATGTGAAGACTTCCGGTCTTCAACTTCCGTCTTCATCTTCGACATCTCGTCGAATCGGTTATTCAGAATGGGTATAAACCCGACCTTTCTGAATAACCCACGTATATAATAAACGAATGTTACACAAACACAGCAAACGCCTCATTCCAATTCAGGATATTCTTTTATTCACAAAAACACATTCTTAGGGAAAGGTTCCCATTAATTTTATCCAAGATAAATTCTTCTAAATTTATTCTTTAATCTTCCTTTGGATATCATTTCGAACTAGTCGGGATTAGCGAACCACACCGAAGTAATTATTATTTTATTTCCCAATCCCAACCCATTCATCCCATGGAGCAAAACTGGTAATACTCCATATCTAACACCACGGTATTACCGGTAAAATTAATTACCATTTCACGTTCAAATCTAATTAAAGATTTGACTATTGCATTGGAGCAAAAATGGTGGTACTCAACTCTCGATCACTTTTCAGATTTGATAATTTAAATTATCAATTCACTTTTTAATCTAATTAAAGATTCATTAAAAATCCACTTAGTTTCAATCTTTTTCAAAATCAATATCCTGCCTTTAACTGGGTTAAAGAACCAATGTCATCTAAAACACGATTCATGACAAACCCAAATCATATTTGATATTAAATACAAGGCTCTGAATGGAAAATATATCGGCTTATATTCAATATCAAATTCTGAAACCAACATATATCGTATTGGAAATAACGATATAAAACATATCTTTCAAATTCCCATAACAATATCTGTATAGTCACAAAATCCAACATCGAAATATTCCGAAGATAATTTCGATTCAACTCCAGTCCAATTCACATTTTGGGAATATTGATTATTTTTGAAATCACTTTCAAATTCAATTTATTTATTTTAAAAATAAACTGATTTTAATTCTAGTTCAAAACTAGTTCATTTCAATAAAAATCTATTTTTATCCTTTAAAATGTGGAATTCTTCAGCCCAATTTTTCCCAAATCATTTCTTATGATTTTACACAAATTATCAATATTTTTAGTAATTTTATCAAGGCCCGTAAGTCGATTTCCATCAACGGCCATCGAACTGCACTTACAGCGACCTTTTCCAAATTTGATTTGGACATAATTCCAAATCCAACCGTTAGATTTCAAATTTCTAATATTCGTTGGAAAGCTCTTTTCGATACGAAATTAACGGTTCCGGTTTTAGGAGAATCCGACGGTCGGATCTCCCGCAACGTCAATTCGAAGTCAATGGTCGAAATTCACGAACTGCCGCGGCGCGGCACGTTCTATTCAGGCCATTATATATATATATATATAATATATATAAATTATATATATTTCGTCGGTTTCCTTTTTAAAACGTATTTTGTAAATCGTTTTAAATTCGTTTTCAAAACCATTTCAACGCTACATTCAATTTCAAATCAAAATTGAATATTTCCTATTATTACTATATAAATGATAATATTTTCAAAACATTATATTTTGAAATCACTTCTTTTCTAAATCCATTATAAAAACGAATATAATCGATATAACTATCGTTCACGTCAAAATGGCGCAACTCTCATCAAAACGGCTTTATATATTTCAATAAATTCGTTATTCTATTCAACAAATGAATATTTATTCTATTCAACACATGAATCTATATTTTTTTTCAACACACCACTAATCTCAACACATGAGTACTGTCAACACACGACTATTTTAGTTATGTAAAATATTTTATAAAACTATGGTATCTATCGTTTGATTTTCAATCAGACTCCACCGTGAAGTAGTTCTAATTTTAAATATGATAAAGATGTAAATATTATTATTTAAAATATTTTACTCAACACATGAATAGTTTTAACACATGAACATCGTCAACATACGACTATTTTTATATTCAACAAATGAATTTTCTTTTATAATATTCATTATTTTCCCAATTGGAATGAGGCCCAATCAATCACCATATAATGTTAATTATATGAATTCCATACAACACATGTATATAATAGCAACGATGAACAATCAACCATCATCCAAAGTGCACCACACAACTGCATAAACATCAAATATAAATAATCAGTGCTTACACAGTCTGTCGACCAATCGATCGACATACAGTTAAATAATTGGGATTAGTGTACGCCAAATACCATCCCAACACCCGTGTGGGGTTTCAAATCAATCAAACACATAATTTTATTCGTGCAGTGGGGCGATGTGTAAAATTTATCGACCCAATCAATATTAGTCAAATCAGTGTATATAAACAAATCAGCCGATTTGTTTATAAATATTCATTTATTCACTTTCATGTTAAAAATTACATTTTTAACTATAATTAATTTATTTCAACACATCTACATTTATTATCGATTTCACAACAACTTCACAAACAATTTTCACAACACATCAATCAAACAAACAAGCCATCCATGGTCTGTGGATGACGGGTGTCGGGTGCTGCTAAGCACCGTCTCCATCCTAGTATATATATATATATATATATATATATATATATATATATATATAACTAGATAAAGAAATTTAGAGTGAGAAGTTCTCACCAAAGCTTATCCAACTCCACGGCACTTCCTATGTAGAACATCTTCACCGTGTTCGCCTTTTGTCACTTTCGTTGCCCGTAGCCACTACATATATAAAAATCGAATTTTTACTTTACTACTATATAGATAAAAATCACATTTTTACTTCGCTATTCAATATATAAAAATCGAATTTTTACTTCGCTACTATATAGATAAAAATTCTATTTTTACGTTGCTACTATATAGATAAAAATTCTATTTTTACATTGCTACTATATACATAAAAATTCTATTTTTACATCCCTACTATATAATTAAAAATTCTATTTTTACATTGCTACTATATGGATAAAAATTCTATTTTTACCACCCTATTCTCTATATAAAGATTTCGCCTTTTTAAATTTAAAGATATCGCCTTTTCCTACTTTAAAAATGTCGTCTTTCACTACGTAAAAATATCGTCTTTTTATATCCTACCATATAAAGATCACATTTTTATTATCTATATAATATGACAATTATATTTTCAACCTTTACATACGATAAAAATTATATTTTTAACTTCCTTATCACATAAAAATCATATCTTTAACTTTCCTATCGAATAAAAATTCTATCTCTAATTTTCCTATCGAATAAAATTCAGTTTTAAAATCAAATAAAATGATAACTGAAAATAGAAAAATAAAATAAAATAAAGAAGAAAAAGGAGATCAGTGACTCACTGCGTTTACTGGAGATAGGGGGTCTACTTGGTCGGTGGTTTTAGGGGTTTCGGGTTTAGGGGAAATAGAGGGAGGAGGTAGCGGCGGAAGAGGGTGAGGAGGAGGTCGGAGGGGGTGCTCGATGGGGAGAGGGCAGGTTCGAAGGAGGAGGTCGGGGAAGAAGGAGCGGCAGATTTGGGGGTCTTGGCTGCGGGTGGAGGCGCTGTCGCGCCTGGCGGAGGGCGTCGATCGAGGGCGAGGCGGGCAGAGCTTCTCGTCGGAGGCGGCTTTCGTTGGAGGAGGGGGGTGGCGAGGATTCAGGGCTCCGACGAAATATAATTTTTTTCTTTTTCTTTTTTATTTTTTTTATTTCTGAATGAACGATGAAAGAAAGGGGAGGGGCCAGAATGAAAGAATAGGGGGTAGGAGGGAGAGAGGTTTATTTTAATTTTAATTATTTTATTTTATTTAATTTCCATAAAGTTGACTTTTTCATACGACCTCTAAGCGAGGCCCACCGCCTGTCGTCCATAGCTAATTACCCCTATTCCGAACACAATAGGATATGTATCGCAAGCTGATTCGATCGTCTCGATTAGTTTCCGTTAAAATCAACATATAACTCTATATATTGAATTTGAACGCGCATTTCAATTTACCGGGGTAACATACTAACTCTATAAATTGCTGAAAAATATTTTCTAGCTTCGTATTGACGATACGGTCCTAACAAAACTAATTTCGTCGAATTCTGAGACCGTTGGAAAAATGGCCATTTTCCAGTCGACTAAATTCAACTAAAACTGGTCAAACGCGTTTTCCTTTTCCACGCTCACATATTGATTCGAAAAATTATGAAATTTGGAATCTAGCAATAACCTGACACTGTGGATCCAACAAAAGTGGTTTCGTCGAAATCCGAGGTCGTTTGCAAAATGTCTATTTTTAAGGGCCTGAATTCCATAGCGACTATTCAGAATTTTCAACTGGACATATCTTTTGATTCCCGCTATGAAATCTCGATTTTTCGGATTCGTTGGAAAGATATCATCAATTAGATCCTATTATTTTTTGTTTCACTAAAATTCGGATTGATTTGCACCCGGTACATTCAATTGAAGTTTGAAATCGAATTATCGAACTACCGCGCCATTTTCAATTCTATTTATAATTATATATAATTATTTATATTCTAACGACGATGTATATAATATATACGGTCGAATTCTATTCAAAATAAATTTTCTCTTCGATATTATTTAAAATAATTCATTTTAAATGTTCAACATTCGCTAAAATTGCCAAAATAAAAAATTTAAACTGGCCCAGATTTTTGGGTTGTTACAATCTCCCCCACTTAAAACTTTTCGTGCCCGAAAAGGAACAAAGTCGAAAGTGGTTTGATTAATCAACTCTACGTTCGATCTGGCTTCCATTCTCCAACTTTTCAGTTTCTGAGAATTTTCAAATTCTTCAAAAATTTGGCTAACAGCCTAAATTTTCGAAAAATTTCGCCATAACCTCCCCTACACCGGGAGCCACGGGAAAATCCCTAAATTGCCATATAGGCCTTCTGATCTCAAAAAGAAAAAGAAAAAGCCAAGCGGCTAGCCAATCGGCTCATAAAATCATCATCACCCAAACAAAACAGTAAATTATTGTAAACATGTACCTATTTGTCGGGAAACAAATTTTATTCTCTGCTCTAGCCTCCTTGCTATGACCTGTTCAATGTAAGTATATGTATATGCAAGCAAATGTGACCAATTTTCAATACAATTCAATGTTTGGTTCAATTAGGCTAAATGGTTCAAAATTATCAAACAAATAAACAACCAACACAAACATCAATCAATTAGTGAATTAGAGTTTCAAATTCATACTTTTGATACATATACAAAAATCATGTTTTTGATGCCAAATCACAACAATGTATTCTAGCTATATAAGTTTTGGTTCTCACACCAGTCTAATGGAAATATATAGAAATCACACCTTCGAAACACGAACATAAATACTGATGATGTGGCCACATCATCAGAATTATCCCCGGATGTCTAGAATGTGATTCTATATCTATCCAATATATTAAAACTTTGACTATACGTTCATGACGCGTATATGCGAAATCTATATATACTCAATTGTCCAAATTCAAAATAAATAAATAATCAAATACGTTTAAAACGATTTAAATTTTAGAAACAAAAATTGTTTTTCATTTGAAAAATATACTCTTCACACTCGTTCTAGGATACTTCTGATCCTACCTCTAACGAGTCATTCTAATTGGATATTACTAATCCAATATCTGATGGATTCTTTCGTATAGTTCTAATGTGTCTTGTTCTCGAGCTCTGTAAACCAAAGCTCTGATACCAACTGTAACGGCAAGGAATTTCACTCGATCTGAATCGATTGTTAAACCGACTAAGACCGTTCGAAACCCCTGATCGTTTTGAGAATAGGACAAAATAGAACGTAAACAGAAGAACATTTCATTGTTATTACAATAATTCCATCAGATACAAGGATATACAGAGTATAAATAAATAAATTACATTCAACAAATAACAGAGATTTAAATTACATTTAAATACATCGCAGCGGAAAATAATACAAAAACACAACTGAAAGTGATACATGGATACAAAGCTTTCCGAGCATCGTTCCAGCTGTAAATCAGGACCCTGTGAATATAAATCTGCAAAACCAAAACTACTAGCTACCTGTGCGGAAAATAGGGGCACCCAGAGTTTAGGTTAAAACAATAAACTCCAGGTCAGTCATGTGACTGGTGTGAGAACTAAAATAGTTATTAATATTGGTTTTAAAGTTAGGTAAATCAAGGGACCACGCCGTATAACACGGAACGGGTTTCCTCCCAAGAATACCAGTGCATAGAACAAACAACGCAATGCTAAATAAAGAAAAATGAAGTTGTTATAAGACCCAGGTCCCATCACACAATGCAACGCAAGCCGGAGGATAGGGTTTTTACCTTATAACAGCCAAAGCATGCTTGATACGTTTAAAACACATTATTTGATACTATTATAGGTGTATAGTGTCAAAACAATTTCAATCATAAGTATCAATCATAGGCGGCATAGCTACCATCTACTATGTCGCCATACTAGGCTCTACAAATAAAACCGAAACACATGTATTGGAAATTGGATTCCATCATGAGTCGAGGCAAGGGGCAAGCTCCTCTCCGCGTTCGAGACACTCTAGCAAATGTCCCAGGATCCCACTCGGATCCTTGGATCTTCAGGGCCAGTCCTCTCTTACTTTTGAGAATTAGTTATTCCTGAACACACGTTTCCCGGTCCTTAAAGACCTATATCCGAGGCGCCTCGTAGCCAACAACCACACAGGTGAAAAGTATATAAATGTTAGGGCTGGTAGGTCACTGACACCACTCTAGCTAGAAAGAAACGTCGTGCTCTCCCTGCAGTCACTACCCCGTTTTTGACTCATACCGAGGTGTGAGGCTCGCGAATTCACGTTATACACAAAGCTACGTCACACAGGCCGTGCTTTGATCATCAACCACAAGACTTTGCTTTTTAACAGAAGCCTTGATCAATTGCCACTTACGCGTGCCACACTGGCTATTCACTCCATGTGACTGATGTCCATCGATATACAACTTCTGAGCTCGTACGTCTCAGAGAAGGGCGTTAAACAAGAGAATAAATTCTCCGCCGCCAAACAGATGTATATTTAATAGAGATCAATCAACACAGAATAAAATCCAACATCAGACACACAATCCATTTACAAGTTCGCTCTGGGTCTGAACGAAATCGGAGGCACTTTCCTCGCATATCCATCCATCTCCAAGTACGTCTAGACGATCACCAACTGTTTCCCTCATCTTGGGTGTACAGCCCAATCAAGATCATTAGTAATCACCCAAACGATGTGAAGACTTCTAGTCTTCAACCACCGTCTTCATCTTCGACATCTCGTCGAATTGGTTATTCGGAATGGGTATAAACCCGGCCTTTCTGAATAACCCACGTATATAATAAACGAATGTTACACAAACACAGCAAACGCCTCATTCCAATTCAGAATATTCTTTTATTCACAAAAACACATTCTTAGGGAAAGGTTCCCATTAATTTTATCCAAGATAAATTCTTCTAAATTTATTCTTTAATCTTCCTTTGGATATCATTTCGAACTAGTCGGGATTAGCGAACCACACCG
Organism: Allium sativum; assembly: GCA_030737875.1. Lineage (NCBI taxonomy): Eukaryota > Viridiplantae > Streptophyta > Magnoliopsida > Asparagales > Amaryllidaceae > Allium > Allium sativum. The sequence continues at coordinate 296,779,578 of CM060912.1, forward strand.
AAGTAATTATTATTTTATTTCCCAATCCCAACCCATTCATCCCATGGAGCAAAACTGGTAATACTCCATATCTAACACCACGGTATTACCGGTAAAATTAATTACCATTTCACGTTCAAATCTAATTAAAGATTTGACTATTGCATTGGAGCAAAAATGGTGGTACTCAACTCTCGATCACTTTTCAGATTTGATAATTTAAATTATCAATTCACTTTTTAATCTAATTAAAGATTCATTAAAAATCCACTTAGTTTCAATCTTTTTCAAAATCAATATCCTGCCTTTAACTTGGTTAAAGAACCAATGTCATCTAAAACACGATTCATGACAAACCCAAATCATATTTGATATTAAATACAAGGCTCTGAATGGAAAATATATCGGCTTATATTCAATATCAAATTCTGAAACCAACATATATCGTATTGGAAATAACGATATAAAACATATCTTTCAAATTCCCATAACAATATCTGTATAGTCATGAAATCCAACATCGAAATATTTGGAAGATAATTTCGATTCAACTCCAATCCAATTCACATACTGGGAATATTGATTATTTTTGAAATCACTTTCAAATTCAATTTATTTATTTTAAAAATAAATTGATTTTAATTCTAGTTCAAAACTAGTTCATTTCGATAAAAATCTATTTTTATCCTTTCAAATGTGGAATTCTTCAGCCTAATTTTTCCCAAATCATTTCTTATGATTTTACACAAATTATCAATATTTTTAATAATTTTATCAAGGCCCGTATAGTCGATTTCCATCAACGGTCATCGAACTGCACTTACAACGACCTTTTCCAAATTTGATTTGGACATAATTCCAAATCTAACCGTTAGATTTCAAATTTCTAATATTCATTGGAAATCTCTTTTCGATACGAACCCAACGGTTCCGGTTTTAGGAGAATCCGACGGTCGGATCTCCCGCAACGTCAATTCGAAGTCAATGGTCGAAATTCACGAACTGCCACGGCGCGGCGCGTTCTATTCAGGCCATTATATATATATATATATATATATATATATATATATATATATATTTCGTCGGTTTCCTTTTTAAAACGTATTTTATAAATCATTTTAAATTCGTTTTCAAAACCATTTCAATGCTACATTCAATTTCAAATCAAAATAGAATATTTCCTATTATTACTATATAAATGATAATATTTTCAAAACATTATATTTTGAAATCACTTCTTTTCTATATCCATTATAAAAATGAATATAATCGATATAACTATCGTTCACGTCAAAATGGCGCAACTCTCATCAAAACGGCTTTATATATTTCAATTAATTCGTTATTCTATTCAACAAATGAATATTTATTCTATTCAACACATGAATCTATATTTCTTTCAACACACCACTAATCTCAACACATGAGTACTGTCAACACACGACTATTTTTGTTATGTAAAATATTTTATAAAACTATGGTATCTATTGTTTGATTTTCAATCAGACTCCACCGTGAAGTAGTTCTAATTTTAAATATGATAAAGATGTAAATATTATTATTCAAAATATTTTACTCAACACATGAATAGTTTTAACACATGAACATCATCAACACATGACTATTTTTATATTCAACAAATGAATTTTCTTTTATAATATTCATTATTTTCCCAATTGGAATGAGGCCCAATCAATCACCATATAATGTTAATTATATGAATTCCATACAACACATGTATATAATAGCAACGATGAACAATAAGCCATCATCCAAAGTGCACCACACAACTGCATAAACATCAAATATAAATAATCAATGCATACACAGTCTGTCGACCAATCGATCGACATACAATTAAATAATTGGGATTAGTGTACGCCAAATATCATCCCAACACCCGTGTGGGGTTTCAAATCAATCAAACACATAATTTTATTCGTGCAGTTGGGCGATGTGTAAAATTTATCGACCCAATCAATATTAGTCAAATCAGTGTATATAAACAAATCGACCGATTTGTTTATAAATATTCATTTATTCACTTTCACGTTAAAAATTATATTTTTAACTATAATTAATTTATTTCAACACATCTACATTTATTATCGATTTCACAACAACTTCACAAACAATTTTCACAACACATCAATCAAACAAACTAGCCATCCATGGTCTGTGGACGACGGGTGTCGGGTGCTGCTAAGCACCGTCTGCATCCTAGTGTGTATATATATATATATATATATATATATATATATATATATATATATAACTAGAAAAAGAAATTTAGAGTGAGAAGTTCTCACCAAAGCTTATCCAACTCTACGGCACTTCCTATGTAGAACATCTTCACCGTGTTCGCCTTTTGTCACTTTCGTTGCCCGTAGCCACTACATATATAAAAACCGAATTTTTACTTCGCTATTCAATATATAAAAATCACATTTTTACATCACTATTCAATATATAAAAATCGAATTTTTACTTCGCTACTATATAGATAAAAATTCTATTTTTACATTGCTACTATATAGATAAAAATTCTATTTTTACATTGCTACTATATAGATAAAAATTCTATTTTTACATCCCTACTGTATAGATAAAAATTCTATTTTTACATTGCTACTATATAGATAAAAATTCTATTTTTACCACCCTATTCTCTATATAAAGATTTCGCCTTTTTAAATATAAAGATTTCGCCTTTTCCTACTTTAAAAATGTCGTCTTTCACTACATAAAAATATCGTCTTTTTATATCCTACCATATAAAGATCACATTTTTATTATCTATATAATATGACAATTATATTTTCAACCTTTACATATGATAAAAATTATATTTTTAACTTCCTTATCATATAAAAATCATATCTTTAACTTTCCTATCGAATAAAAATTCTATCTCTAATTTTCCTATCGAATAAAATTCAGTTTTAAAATCAAATAAAATGATAACTGAAAATAGAAAAATAAAATAAAATAAAATAAAATAAAAGAAGAAAAAGGAGAGGGGAGACTCACTGTGTTTACTGGAGATAGGGGGTCTACTTGGTCGGTGGTTTTAGGGGTTTCGGGTTTAGGGGAAATGGAGGGAGGAGGTAGCGGCGGAAGGGGGTGAGGAGGAGGTCGGAGGGGGTGCTCGATGGGGAGAGGGCGGGTTCGAATGAGGAGGTCGGGGAAGAAGGAGCTGCAGATTTGGGGGTCTTGGCTGCGGGTGGAGGCGTTGTCGTGCCTGGCGGAGGGCGTCGATCGAGGGCGAGGCGGGCGGAGCTTCTCGTCGGAGGCGGCTTTCGTTGGAGGAGGGCGGTGGCGAGGATTTAGGGCTCCGGCGAAATATAATTTTTTCTTTTTTTATTTCTGAATGAACGATGAAAGAAAGGGGGGGGCAGAATGAAAGAATATGGGGTAGGAGGGAGAGAGGTTTATTTTAATTTTAATTTATTTATTTGATTTAATTTCAATAAAGTTGACTTTTTCATACGACCTCTAAGCGAGGCCCACCACCTGTCGTCCATAGCTAATTACCCCTATTCCGAACACAATGGGATATGTATCGCAAGCTGATTCGATCGTCTCGATCAGTTTCCGTTAAAATCTACATATAACTCTATATATTGAATTTGAACGCGCATTTCAATTTACCGGGTAACATACTAACTCTATAAATTGCTGAAAAATATTTTCTAGCTTCGTATTGACGATACAGTCCTAACAAAAATAATTTCGTCGAATTCTGAGACTGTTGGAAAAATGGCCATTTTCCAGTCGATTAAATTCAACTGAAACTGGTCAAACGCGTTTTCCTTTGCCACGCTCACATATTGATTCAAAAAATTATGAAATTTGGAATCTAGCAATAACCTGACACTGTGGATCCAACAAAAGTGGTTTCGTCGAAATCCGAGGTCGTTTGCAAAATGTCTATTTTTAAGGGCCTGAATTCCATAGCGACTATTCAGAATTTTCAACTGGACATATCTTTTGATTCCCGCTATGAAATCTCGATTTTTCGGATTCGTTGGAAAGATATCATCAATGAGATCCTATTATTTTTGGTTTCACTAAAATCCGGATTGTTTTGCACCCGGTACATTCAATTGAAGTTTGAAATCGAATTATCGAACTACCGCGCCATTTTCAATTCTATTTATAATTATATATAATTATTTATATTCTAACGACAACGTATATAATATATACGTTCGAATTCTATTCAAAATAAATTTTCTCGTCGATATTATTTAAAATAATTCATTTTAAATGTTCAACATTCACTACAATTGCCAAAATAAAAAATTTAAATTGGCCCAGATTTTCGGGTTGTTACACATACTAAATAACAAGTGGAAGTCAGCCATGCAAGAAGAATTATATGCCTTGAATAAAAATCAAACATGGTGTTTAGTTCCAACACCCAAAAACAAAAATATTATTGGGTGTAAGTGGACTTATAGAATAAAAAGGCAAGCTAATGACACAGTTTCTAAATATAAAGCCAGGTTAGTAGCTAAAGGATATTCACAACAATGCGGAATTGACTTCAAGGAGACATTCTCACCTGTTGTGAAACTCACTTCTATTAGAATAGTACTAACCATAGCTTTATATAAAAACTGGACCAATAAACAACTTGATGTGAATAATGCTTTTTTGATTGGTGATTTACAGGAAGAAGTATACATGGAATTGCCACCAGGATTTGAAGGAAAATCTGAAAAGAAAATGGTGTGCAAACTAAACAAGGCCATCTATGGTCTGAAGCAAGCACCTAGGGTCTGGTTCAATAAGTTAAAGGCAACATTATCATAGCTTGGCTATGCTCCTACAAGATCTGACAACTCACTGTTTACAAAGTTCACAACAAGCACTGTCACTTATGTATTAATCTATGTGGATGACTTCATAATTACTGGCAACAACAAGAGTGAAATTGAAAGCCTCACAAACAAATTAAACTGTGAATTCTCAATTAAAGACCTGGGAGAGTTATCATATTTCTTAGGAATAGAAGTATGCAGAACTAAAAGTGGGGAGCTTCAACTAAGCCAAAGGAAATATATCACGGAGATTCTGTCTAGAGCAAATATTGACAAGGCTAACTCACTGCCTACCCCTATGATAACCAGTCTACACTTAAGCAAAGACAAAGGAGAACCCACTTGTAATGAAAAACTGTACAGGAGCATCATTGGAGCTCTTCAATATGTCACTATAACTAGACCTGACATATCATACAGTGTCAATAAAGCAAGTCAATTCATGCAAAGACCTCTAAGTGATCATTGGAAAGCAGTCAAAAGAATTCTTAGATATCTAAAAGGCACAATTAACCAAGGACTGATCTTAAAAACGAGCAACAATCTACATATCAATGCCTATTCAGATGCAGACTGGGCAAATGACTACGATGACATAAAATCAATAAGTGGCTACTGCATACTTTTGGGTAAAAATCCTATATCATTGTGTGCAAAAAAACAAAACACTGTCTCCAGGTCTAGTACTGAAGCTGAGTATCGAAGTATTGCAAGCACAACAGCAGAAATAATGTGGATTCAATCTCTATTAGGTGAATTAAAGATCAGTGATAACTTAAAAGCAACTGTGTGGTGTGATAACATGAGTGCAATAGCACTTACAGCCAATCCTGTACTACACTCAAGAACTAAACATCTAGAACTTGATATATACTTCGTGAGAGAGTTAGTACAAAAAGAGAAGTTACAGGTGAATCACGTACCTTCCACTTACCAGACTGCTGACATACTGACAAAGCCACTATCTAGAGTTAGATTTGAAGCCCTAAGAGAAAAACTAAGTATAGCTGAAATTACCCCTTTAAATTCCAGCAAAGGTCAAGATCCGAAAGCAGATAAAAGCTCGAGCATCAAAGAGGAAGTTGCTTCCAGCAAACTTGTGAAATCAGCAAGTAAAAGTCCCAAATTGTTCACAAATTATGAAGAAAATCATGGACCTGAAGTATATCAAACAACCGCTCACAACGAAAGAAAACCTAGCTCAAGAGAACTCAAATCATTCGCTGTCGAGATGCAGGCTCAAGGAAAAGGACATGATATGCGGCAGAGATCTGAAGATGTTGAAAGGCATAAAGCTAAAATGAAGAATCATGGCGGCGGCTGCCATTTCGTATCTTCAAACCCTAATTCGGAATATAGGGTTTGCGGAGGGGTATGAAGTGTATTGTGAAATACACGAGTACCCTGTCCACTGTTATTCTTCTGTGATGTGGGCTGTCCAATTACTCAAAGCCCATATGCACAAATATCATTATCTATCAATAATAATGCTAGCCCGTCTAATATATCAGTGGCTATACATGTATCAAACTGTACAAAACTATTCAGTTCTTAAGCAATAAAATCATTTCCGTTGACTCTGATTTTCTCATACTTAATTATTCAGTGCTACTATTCTCTAACTATGCATATGCAATAATGTAAACAGACATGCATGGACATGGTCATGCCTATTGGGGCTGATGGAAATAATTCTATGTTTACACGAAAGCCTTTTGACTTGAAAAACTACACAATGGATTGTCAAAAAAACTTTGGACTCACTCCAAGACCTAATTGGATAACTACGGAATTTGGAGGCCTTGTAAGTTATATGTACATTACACACACGCGTAAACGAGTGTGCACACACACTATAACTATATTTAAACTCTTGCTAAGAAGTATACATCTCTGTGTAGAATATCAAGTCCGTGCTTAAGAATTTTGGAAGTAACATAATATTTTCCAATGGTTTAAGAGATCCTTTCAGTTCTAGAGGGTAATCAATTAATCCTTCATCATGCTTCTATTGCTACAACTACTTTTTTGTGGCTACCAATAATTACCAGATTTTTGTGTTTATTTTTAGGGTATTATACAACATATCAAATAGCATAGTGGCTGTCTACACAGCTCAAGGTACATAATAGTTTGATTTGTATATATTCGCTATATTACAGGTAAGTTATTGACATATGGAATTATGCATTGCAGGATCACATTGTTTGGATTTGCACAGATCAAAGCCTGATGATCCTGAATGGTTGACTGCACAGAGAAATCCAGAGATTCAGATTATTGATGGTTGGATAGAAGAATACAACGCTAATCTTATTGCAAACATTAGTCGTCAATGACAACAAGTTTACCATTTAATTATCAAAACCTTCTAGTGTTGGTGCATGAATAGTTGTTTTAACAGAACTATATGTTTTAATTGACACAGTAAAGAATAAAGATATTTGTAGCTCTGCTACAACCAAAGTTTTCAAATGTACGCTATTTCTTGTTAGATATTATATGGGAGTTATGCTAGAAGGTAGGCTGGAGAAAGTTAACGGCAAATAATCACCTTTCATTTTTTTATAGTACCATGAACCCCTTCAAATCCAAATATTTCTATACGTTTTTTTTTGGAAATGAGTGAAAGGTAAAGGGTGAAGAATTGTTTGGGCCATAGAACCATAGAAAATGAAGCCAACTGATTTTGACAATCAAAACTGAGAAGGAAACAAAAGAAGCTGCCGTGATTCAACATATCATCAATATATATATATATATTTATATATATATATATATGTGTGTGTGTGTGTGTATGTGATGGAAGAATAGACGTAAGGACAAAAAAGCCTAAAGGATAAATTTTGAAAAAAATATTTGATTGAAGGACAATGTTGATATAATCGAGCAATTGTAATATAATACATAATATAATGCTACTTGCTGAATAATGAAGACCTTCTAAATTTAGCTAAACAAACAGTAGGTTAATATTTAATGGAATAATAACCATTAATTATAATGGTGTAAATATGTAGTCACCACTAATATAAGTGGTTCATATTAGTTTGCTATATTTATGTATTTAACCGAGCTGTATAAATAAGGCTATTGTTTATGTAATAAGACAAGAAAAAGAGATATTTTTTATCTTCATATCTCTACTCTCTTTTCTCTTCTAAATAAATTGAAGCAATATCTTATCAAAATCCAACATTTTGGTATCAGAGCCTCAATGATCAAGAAGGCCTAAATCTATTTTCCGCAATATAATACATAACAATGGCATTTTCTGGTTCAAATCAGCAGCAAGTTATTCCCATTTTCAATGGAGAAAATTATAAGTTCTGGAGTATTAAAATGAAGGTCGTTCTCCAAGAAGCCCAACACTTATGGAGCATTGTAGAAAATGGTATACCCCATAATAGGGATACTGGCACTCCATCAGTTGACTGGCCATAAAAAGATGCAAAAGCATTATCAAAAATTCATGCTGCTGTAACAGATACAATCTTTCCTCGAATCATGAATGCAACTTCGGCAAAAGAAGAGGTTAAGAATATTCATTTTTAATGATAATTCCGGATCTTCTTCTTGCTCCTGTTAAAGAAGAAGAGGTTAAGAATATCATTTTTAATGCTAAAAATGACAAAAGTCCAGGTCCAGATGGTTTTGGTGCTTTATTTTATAAAAAGCACTGGACTGAGATCAAAACCCCATTGGTTGACTCTATTAAAGAATTTTTTAGCTCTGGTAAGATTTTAAAAAATTCCAATTACACCTATATCACCTTAGTCCCTAAGATGGCAGCACCTGATAGGTTGGAGGATTACAGACCAATAGCCTGTTGCAATTTTGTTTATAAAATTATTTCCTCCATTTTATGCAACAGAGCTAAAAGTTTTCTTAAGTTCCTTATTTCTGAAAATCAGAGTGCTTTTATCCCTGTTAGGCTTATCTCTGAAAATACTTTGCTTGCACATGAGCTTGTCAGAGATTTTAATAAAAAAGGAAAAAATATTATGTGTATTAAAGTTGATCTTCAAAAAGCCTTTGATAAAACCAATAGGAGCTTTATTATTCATGTTATGAATCAAATGGGGTTTGATACCAAATTCTGTGATTTAATTAAAAAATGCATTAACAATGTGACCTTTTCTGTAATGATTAATGGCTCTCCAAAGGATTTATTCATAGCAATAGAGGAATAAGGCAAGGAGATCCTCTGTCTCCCTACCTATTCACCATTGTTATGGAATATTTTTCAGTTCAAATGGAGTCTGAATTACTCAAAGGCAACATAAAACCTATCTGTAGAAATAAGCCACATATCACTCATTTGCTATATGCATATGATATGCTTATTTTTACCAAAGCTGATAGGAATAGTGCTTCTTCAATTAAAAATATTCTGGACAATATGGACAAATATGCTGGTCTTAAAGTTAATAAAGATAAGAGTAAAATTTATTTCAGTAAAGATCCTTCTTATAAATATGACATCCTTAACCTCTTAAAATTTAAGGAAGGAAAGTTATCAGTCAAATATCTTGGCCTGCCTCTTAGCTGTGCAGTTAAAGCGCCTAGCGGTTCTATAGCGGCGGAGGTGCGGAAAGTTGTAGCGGGGATAAAGCAGGAAAATAGCGGGGATATAGCGGAGGCACAAAAAGGTTCATTAGATGTAAAACCAAATATTTAAAATTAATTTATCATCTTTCTCACATTATATGTGTACAGGAAATTAATATTAATTAATTTTATATAACAAAATCAAGGAAAATCGTAGTTATACATGCTAAATTTTATGAGTGTTATTCATTGTTACCATATGTTAGGTACATATGCCTTAAATTTAGCCCTTAACGCTAAATTTACTGAATTTTTTAAAATAAGAACTAGTCAAATCAAGCTCTATATGTTAATACTGCTAAAGCGGACGCTAAAATGCATTGATTTAGCGGATGCAGCGGAAAATAGCGGGGCTAGAAGCAGATCTACTGTTCATCAGTGCTAAATTGAAATAGCATAGCGGTTGAAGAGCACTATGGGCTATAGCGGGGATATTGCATGGATTTAGCGGGGCTTTAACTGCATAGCCTCTTAGTATTAGTCAAATTAATGAAAGGGACTGTACCAGGCTTCTAGATATTATTCATGGTAAACTAGAAGGATGGTCCAGTAAGCTCCTATCTATGGTTGGTAGAATGGAGCTAACTCACACAGTCATCATTGCTATTATTATCTATTAGGTCCAAAACCACAACATCCCTATTAATGTGATTCAGAAAATTGAGAAAATTTGTGCTAATTTCATTTGGAAAGGGAATTATCATAAAGTTTCTTGGGACATTGTCTGTAAGCCCAAAAAATATGGTGGTTTGGGTCTTAGAAATATCAGAGATTTAAATGAGGTTTGCAAATTAAAACTATTTTGGAAATTCTTTGATGGGAATTCTTTATGGTCCAGGTGGTTGAAGGCCAAGTACCTCAAATCTAATAATTTTTGGACTACAAAAAAAAAAAAAAATCATCGCTCTTTTGTTTGGAAAAATATTTTGAACTGTAGAGACATAGGAAAAAAAATTAATAGAGAGAAAATTGAAAGATGGTAGTCAAACCAGTTTATGGTTTGACCCATGGTTATTTGGCAACTCTCTAATTAATCTTTTAGGCTGGAATAACTTGCATTTACTTGGAGGTGTAAGGGTACAGTTCAAAGTATTATTCCAAACAATTGTTGGTCCTTAAATAGTAGTCTAGCAGCTTCCATATATAAATCAGCCATTTACAAAATTCCCATTGATAGTCATTGTTTTAAGGATCACTGGACCTGGAAGTTGAATTGCAAGGAAAAGTTCTCCTTCAAAAAAAGCATGGGAATTTATTATTGGCAAGGAGGTAGAGGTAAATTGGCATAGGGTCATATGGTGCAAATCAAATTGCTCAAAAATGGCTCATTGTGCCTACTTTGCTATTCTCAATAAACTTCCTACTAGGGACAAATGTATTAAATGGAATAAGAATTCTGAAATTAATTGTCTCCTATGTAGGAAGGATTTGGAAACTGCTAGCCACATATTCTTTGATTGTCCCTACTCTCAGTTCATTTGGTTTAATGCCAAATGCAATCTGAATTTCAATTTAAATATTCCTACTCTGAATATTAGGGGTAGTGTTTCATATATAATGAGTAATTTTAAACCCAAGTCTCTGCCTTTTAATAGGGCTTGTGTCCTATTAACTACTGTGATTTACCACATTTAGAGAGAGAGAAATCAAAGACTTCACACTCTCAAAGAAGTCACTTGTAACCAACTTTGAAATAGCATTGTTTTAGACAGTCAGATTATTATTAAAAAAGCTAATAGGCATAATAATAATCAAAATTCTATCAAACTACTCTTAACAATGAAGATTTTCAAGTTGAAATTTTTTTACTCAATGAGAAGCTAAATATGAGTAATCCCAAATATCACCAGTACACTCCCAGAGAAGGATCAATTGCTGGTAATCAGGAGAATGTTCATCACTTTAACTATGCTGATGGTTGCAACCCAAACCTCATTATCAGTTCAACTTGCAAGGGAAGAGAAACATTAGTCAATAACAATGCTCAGTCTAGCTTTAATATGGACAATAATACTTCTATTCTACCTGATGCAGGTAAGGATAGTTACCATCCTACCAATACATTTAACAAAGCTGGGAAAAGTCAAGTTTTTAGCACAATGATTAACAACAAGCAAGCTGTTAAGGCCTCTGGTTTCCTTCCTGGAGATAACAGTCCTAATCTTTACATCAACTATCTAAAGGGAAGTGGATAGGTTAATAAGATAAAATGCGATTTAATGACTAACAATCTAAAAGTTAATCAGTTTCTTCTACCTGATGAAGAGACTAGCGTTCCGCCCTCCTCCAGTAGTGATCCATAGCAAGTTTCCACTCTAAAGACAAGGAAAGAAGATAAAGCTCGCATCTTTCTCAACAAAGTGGACTACAACCATTTTAAAAGCTAGATTCATGAGCAAATCTATCACTTATTTTGCTGGCAAATGGGAGAGAGCAGCGGTAGCAAGAGCACTGAGGATATTCGTAGCTTAAAGAGGCAAAGAGCTAGCTTATGGAGTTCATGGAGTACGAAGAAAGATAAATCTGAAGAAATCAAGAGCTTCGATGGAAGGGATGGCAAAATTCTCCCAAGCCCTAATTTCCCCAGTGACATCACTAAGAAGAATGAAGACTTCATATGGCAGCCGCCATGAATTCACTGATGTGGCTAAAAGAATTTGGTGGTTTTCTAATGGAGTCCGCCATTTTTTCATGGTTTAGATAGTCTCATATGACAGCTTTTTGTTTGTAATGCAGCTAGGGTTTCATCCTTTAGCGTGTTGATGTAATTCGGGTTTACCCGTTTTATTGGGCCTTTGGGCTCTAACCATTTTTTTTATTAGTTTCAAAAAATAATATTTCACACCTGTCGGTACTGCTTTTTAGTCGCGTTATGGATGCATATTATGCTCACTAGTACATAATCAATTGCTGTTTATCTTCACTGCATTAAAAATACATTCAAAATAACATGATTAATACCGGTCTTTTGATTTTCATATGGAAGGCCATTAAACAACACTTATCAGCTAATAGGCGTACTAGACTCTCTGTATAAATCATCTGCTCAATATGATGCACCTCCTAAGTACCCTGTAAATGCGCTTTGCTCCGCAATTGATGGAGCACTAGAAGAAGCCACGATTCTTGAAAGGATATCTGCAGGTGTTCGATCAACCGACAATTCGTGCATGGAACTGCCCAATGACGTTGATCCTACTACTGAAACCGCTTCTGGATGGGTTTTTCCGTTCAGAATCTCAAAATTTGTTCATACTTACTCGGTGCTAATAGTCCCTAACTATCCATATGCAATAATACAAACATACATGCATGGACATGGTCATACCTATTGGGGCTGATGGCAATGATTCGATGTTTCCAAGACAGCCTTTTAACTTGAAAGACTATACAATGAATTGTCAAAAAAACTATGGACTCACACCAAGACCTAATTGGATAACTACAAAATTTGGAGGCCATGTAAGTTATATGTACCTGTACACCGTTCGCACGTGTCTGCACAAACTATAACTATATATAAACTCTTGCTAAAAAGTATATATCTTTGTGCAGAATATCAAGTCCGTGCTTAGGAATTTTGGGAGTAACATAATATTTTCCAAAGGTCTAAGAGATCCTTATAGTTCTGGAGGGTAATTAATTAATCCTTCATCATGCTTTTATTGCTATAACTGTTTTTTTTGTGGCATCCAACATTACCGGATTTTTTTTCTTTCTTTTGTTTGTTTTTAGGGTATTATACAACATATCAAATAACATAGTCACTATCTACACAGCTAAAGGTACAAGTTCGTTTGATTTGTATATTTGTCATATTACAGGTAAATTATTCATGACATATGGAATTATGCATTGCAGGATCACATTGTTTGGATATGGACGGATCAAGGCCTAATGATCCTGAATGGTTGACTGCATAGAGAAATGCAGAGATTCAGATTATCGATGGTTGGATAGAGAAATACAAAGCTAATTTTATTGCAACCATTGGTCATTATTCTCATAAATAGATGGTTATACATCGCTTCGGCATACTATTGTTACATCGGCATACTATTGTTACATTATGTTTACAAGCCTTATATCTGCCTTTATATTATACTAGTGAGTATATTATACTAGTGAGTGGCCCGTGCTTCGCACAAGTGTAGAGTGCACTATTGTTTGAGGTAATTGTTTGTTTTGTGATAAGTAATTGATATGCTACTATTGTCAAAGTTTCATAAAATACGCTATGCATTGTATGAAAGCTGGTCTGTCGTGTTCTTAAGTTATCTTTTCGATGCACCCTTTAAAAAGTCTATCGGACTGGTATGTTGCTCGTTAATAGGTATCGACAATGTAAACTACATGTAATCATAATCAAAATAAATGCTCAAATTAATCTATTTCTTATGATTGAATGTTGTTAGTTTAGCCTAATATCGACTGATTTAATAAACATCTATAAATAGATATTGTCAAATGAATCAATCAAGGTCGACATTGAAATTTCTTAACAGTCAATGAAAATCATGTAGCTAAATAGATGTATGAACTAAAGATTAAAAATATTTTTACCATGTACCATTTGTTGAAATGATTTGCGCTAATTGAATTTAGTGATCAAATTGTATTATGCACATTCGTTCAAAGATTTCAATGCATTATTCTTGAAACTTTTTAGTTGTAAGATCGTTAAGTGAATAAAAAGTTAAGACAGTATAACTATAACCTATCAGTATATGATCTGTTAGTTGTTCATTTGTTTAAACTATCAAAAAATGAAAAAGTTTTATACCATACAAACTGCATTTAAACAAAATTATAATGCTTTAGTTGAATCAAATACAAAGTATGTAAAATAATGAGAAACTCCATTAAAATGAAAACTAAGAGAAACTTTTATTCATTACTCTGCTAATCTCTTTATAGCTGTATTGGGTGTATATACCCGAAGTATCTTACAGAACAAAATACAGTAAAAACCCATAAAGCCCAATTACAAAGCCCAAAACGAAATACCAATGTTTACAAGCTCTATTTACACTACTACAAAACAACATTAACAGTAACTAATTAACATCAGCATACTCAACATTCCCCCTCAAGATTGGCATGGAGAAATTTGAGAGACAAGTCCAATCTTGGAACACAAAAGTTGATGTTGTTGAACTCTCAAGGGTTTAGTCATCAAATCAGCCAATTGCATACTTGTATTAACTTGAGATAATGCAATGAAATTACTGTTGATATGGTCTCTAATATAGTGACAGTCCATCCTCAAATGTTTGGTTCTTTCTTGAAATATTTCATGCTCAACAATATATTGTGCAGACTTGTCACAAAATAAAGTTATTGGTTTAGGAATTGTTACCAATAACTCTTCTATCAGTCCTTCAATCCAAACCACCTCGCTTGCTGTCAGACTCATTGCACGATATTCTGCTTCGGTTGAGCTTTTAGATGTAACTTTTTATTTCTTTGTTTTCCATGAAACCAAAGATGTAACACCCCGTAATTTTATAACATTAAAATTCACAAATTAAAGTATACTTAATTTTTAGAAAAGAATTAAGTGAAATGGGTTGCGCAGAGAAATATATATATATATATATTGATATATATATATATATAAATTAAAAATTAAATAAATAAATATGACAAAAAGTTCAAAATAGCGAATTGGGAGGGGAAATATCCGAACCGGCCCATTTTTGAGGTCGACCCGAGCCCCACTGGGTCGACTAGGGGTTAATCCATGGTGTTTGGCCGTCAACCCGTGGGCCGATTCGCTCAAATGCATATTTTGCATTTGATTGGTTCTCATGGTTCAGGGTTAATCTAATGGTCCTAAATAACTTTCTACACCTATAAATACATCCTAATGCTAACCCTAAACCTAATTAAAATAGAATAGTTACCGTCGCCATGGAAATCAATGGAGCCGCCGCCAACTAAGAAAGAAGAAAAGCAAATTCAATTCTAATTCTCTCAACCCTAAAGCAAAGCAAAACTCTCTCTTTTCTTCTCTAAATTGTGAGTATGATGATCTTAACAAGATTATTATCATTTTAATTAGGTTGAGTTATGAATGGATTATGAGTAGATGATGTGAATTATCATATATGTTGTTGTAAACCCCTTCTGCTTTCATGTATATTGTAAATCCAATGTTATGTGATGATGATATCTTATATGTTGTAAATCATGCTATGATGATGTTATGTATGTTGAAAGTTTCTATGCTAAGTTGTGATGAATCATACATGTTAAAAAGGCCATGATGTTACCATCTATGCTAGTTAGTTCATATTAATTAAATCATCATGTTTGGGTTATGTTGATCTATATGACAAGTCACATATGCAAGTTAGATTGATTAGAAAAGTTATGAACATATACCAAGACATCTATTATGACATCTAGAATTATGCTATGACATATGTGATATCCTATGGTAGTTCACACCATCATTATGTTGCCTAAAAACCCCATATGCAAGTTTATGTATAGATTTGGGCTATGATCAAATCATGTAAATTGAGACATTTAACAAGTTGACACCTTTTGATCCTTAACATGTGTAGTTTATGCAAGTTTCACCCCTATTATGATTAGATTTATTTTAATTGTCTATATGTTGTGATAATTTATCTTTGTGCTAGGTGTTAGACTATACAAGTCTAGCCTATATTTTGCGTTGAATAAGCGAACGTATAAACGTGGGGTACGGGTAATATTAAGGATTTATTATTAAAAAGTTGGGGTGCAATTGATATGATTTTGCATGCCATAAGTGGATGGCCATAATTGAGTCAATTATGGACATCATTAAAAGTTGACTTAATTAATAATTTGGATAGGGAATTATTAAAACTGGGGTAAAAGATTTTAAGTGTTAATCAATGCTTAGGACACGAGGTTGGACTCGTTTGTGACGTAAACCTGCCCGGACACGCCCGGCAAATCCAGTGGTCACAAATGTCAGCCCAATGTGAGAGGTCCTAGACCTAAACTAAAGCATAACAGTTGTAAAGACACGAGGTTAGACTCTTTTATGGTGTAAGACTGCCCGGACCCGCCCGACAAATCCAGC
Source organism: Allium sativum (assembly GCA_030737875.1). Lineage (NCBI taxonomy): Eukaryota > Viridiplantae > Streptophyta > Magnoliopsida > Asparagales > Amaryllidaceae > Allium > Allium sativum. Next base: position 296,796,075 of record CM060912.1, read on the forward strand.
TGCCATAAATGCCAGCCTAATGTGAGCGGTCTTTATGAGGTTATGGCCTGAATGAATTAAGAAATACTTAACCAGATAAACATGTAAAGTGGGACATGGGGGTTAAGTAGGTGCCTTGGGTGGCTTGAGGAATCTAGGGGGTGCCTTTAGTGGCATGTGAAATACGATTAGTAAGACTTAACCAAACACACATGTAAATGAACATGACTAAGAGGGTTAAGTGGGATATACTAGTGACAAGCTTAGGTGGGTAGCTTGTGGGGGCCCATTTCGACCAGTATCCCAAACGTATCCTTGTGGGCTCGACCCAAGTCGAGGACGGGACACGCATGCTGGGTTCGACTGTAAGAGGCCAAAACGGGGAGCGGTGGCAACGCAAGTCCAACGGGTTTCGTATGCGTGTGTGGACCCGGGCTGGTAGGTAAGACGTTGTTGCATCGTGTAGGTATAAGCCGTGCATTCTCAAGTTGTATCGGGTTGCCACTTTAGGGGAGTGATACACCCCACTGTGGGGCTAGCACGGGTATCTACGAGTAGGGAGCCGATCGAAAGTGGGTAGTGGGGTACACCTAGTGGAGATAGGGGCAGACGGCACCAATGTAGTCAGCTAGGGGCACGCAAGGCTATTTATAATGTTTCTGTGTGAAGCAAGTGGGATCAACCTTTAGGGTGACTGGTGCGGTGCAGTGTAGTAATGTGCGGTGCAGTGTAGTAATGTGCGGTGCAGTGTAGCAATCATTCGTTAGTAATTAGGTGTGCCTTTGACGTGATCTTTCACTGCTCATCCCATACCTAATAGTTCATAGACATTTACTTGTCTTCCAGCTTATGCCTTAGTCTAGTTATTTTGTTAATAGTATTGTTAGAATTATCATACTCGCCAGACTTTATGTCTGACCCCCTCTATTTCTATCCTTTTCCCCCCTCCAGGTCCTCAGGTTGGGCCCAGCTCTAGTGGAGTTTGATTGAATTGCTTCATCTCTCTTTGGAAAGCTTGGACCGTTGAAGTAAAGTCCAGCTTGTTATCTTTTTAATGGCTATTTATGTAATGGGATTATGTATTTTTTTATGAAGATGGATATTGTACTTGGTTATGATCTATGGTTTTATGATGTAACAAACATGTTTAATTTCCGCTGCAATAAAATGAAGTTTTAGATTTCCAAGTACTATTTACTATCTGTCTTGTTGTAATTTTTCTGTTCTATATTCACTTATAACCTCCATGGAAGTTAATGCATTCCCTTTGTGAGTGACATTAATGGACGTGGGGTGTTACAAAAGAGTCACCAAAAAAATACAAAACCCAATGAGATATTTTCCTGAATATATACAGCTGCCTCAATCAGCATCACTGAATGCTTTAAGCTGTAGTGCATTCTTAGCTGCATAGAACAATCCAGTATTTAAAGCACCTTTAAGATATTTTAACATATGTAGTGCTGCTGAAAAATGAGGAGTTCTTGGCTCTTGCATAAACTGACTAAGTTGTTGGACTGCATATGAGATATTAGGCCTTGTCATATTCAATTAAAGAAGTTGCCAATTAATCTTCTATATATTTCTGGATTCTCCAACTTTGTACCTTCAACAGTGCTCAGTTTTAAGCCTTTTGGAAGAGGAAATGGTGCAACTTTAGAATTCTCCATGTGTGTTGAACTAAGCATATCCAGTATGTATTTTCTCTAATTTAAAAGAATTCCTTTATATGTTCTTGTGACTTCAATACCCAAAAAGAAAGTCAGCTCCCTCAAGTCTTTAATTGTAAATGCTTTATGCAACTCCTTCTTCACTTCAGATATAATCTGAATATTTGAACCTGTGACAAGTTAATCATTTGCATAACACACTATAACAGTGAAATCTTTACCATCAAATCTGGTAAACAAAGAACAGTCTTGTTTTGATTGAACAAATCCAAAGTTAATGAGAAAACCTTTTAGCTCCTTATTCCATTGTCTAGCAGCTTACTTTAAACCATAAATTGATTTTCTTAACTTGCATACTTGTCCAAGTTGTGCTTTTATATATCTTGGAGGATGTCTCATGTATAATTCCTCATCAATAAATCCATGCAAAAAGGCATTATTGATATCCAGTTGATGTAAATGCCAATTACAGGCTGTAGCTAGAGCAATGATAATTCTGACTGTAGTGAATCTAGCTACTGGACTAGAAGTATACTTAAAATCTTTACCTTTGATTTGTTTATCCCCTCTGCCTACAATTCTGGCTTTATATCTTTCAACCTCCCTATTCTTTAAGAATTTTGTGTTGAATACCCACTTGCTGCCTATTGCAGTTCTGTCAGATCGCAATTCTACCAAATCCCACGTATGATTTTTCTCCATTGCTTCAATTTCTTTTTGCATTGCTTCTACCCATCTAGGGTCTTCTTTTGCTTGGCTATATGAAACTAGTTTCTTTGTACAACATTTTGTTGAGATTAACCAGATTTTCAGGTTTTAAATGAGATAATAATTCTTCTGTAAACACATTGAAACTCATTAATGAAGAGGATGAATCATGTGGAGTAGAGAGTGGTTTAATTTGTTGAACTTCAAAATCCTTGAACTTTGAAGGTAAATTTATTTGTCTTGTGGATTTTCTTTGTGGAGGAATCATAGATTCATGTTGAATATTAATATCAGAATTTTGTTGTTGGAATTGAGTAGAAGTAGGGATTTCTGAAATTGTATCATTGATTGGAGAAGGATTTTGTGAGGATGGAAAAGGAGGAATATTTAAGTCTAATCCACAAATTCGTTCATCATGAACAAAATTTTGAAATTAAGAAGGTTGACATTGGAATTGAGTATTTGTATATGGATAAGATTTTGTATCATGATAAGGGAAAATAGACTCCTCAAACACAACATCTCTGCTATGAACAATTTTGTGAGTATCCAAATCATATAGTTTATAACCTTTCTGAGCATAAGGGTATCCAAGCATTATACACCTTTTTGCTCTAGAGGCAAATTTATCATTTGATTTCATGGCTGGATAACATAAACACCCTATTACTCTAAGATGTCTGTATTCAGGTTTCTTCCCCCCATTAACTTTTCATATGGTGTTTTCCATTGAATGACAGCGCTAGGCATCAAATTAATTAAATGTGCAGCTGCTAAAATACAGTCTCCCCAAAATTTAACAGGTAAATTAGCATGTATTTTTATTGATCTAGTGGTTTCCAAAAGATGTTTGTGTTTTCTTTCTACCCTTCCATTTTGTTGAGGCACCCCGGGTATACTTCTTTGATGAATGATTCCTTTTTGATCAAATAAAACACTACAGGACTCATTAAGGATTTCAGTTCCATTATCACTCCTAATTATTTTGATCTTGCTAGAAAACTGAGTGTCAACATAAGCCAAAAAATCAGAACTTATCTTATACACTTGTTGCTCGTTGTGTAAAAAATGAACCCATGTAGTTCTACTAAAATCATCCAAAATAGTCAAGAAATAATTTGCACCAAATAAGGTAGGTGTTCTATAGGGTCCCCATAAATCCACATGAATCATTTCAAATGACTGAGCAGCAATTGATGATGATAACACAACAGGCAATTTATGATGTTTACTTAAAATGCATGCTTCACAACTAAAATCATCACTTTTATTGTTAGAATAAGGAACTGTTAAATGTTTCATAGTAGATACACTCATATGTCCTAGTCTTGCATGAAGAACATTAAAACTAGGTATAGTTGTAAAATTGTTTGCTAGAATATTTTCAGATGTTTCACTGTTTGAATTATGAATATTGGATAGAAATAAAGAAGAAATACTTGAAATAGAACTTAAAATCTCTCCATTGAATTTGTATAATCCATCCTCTCACTTTCCAGATCCTTGCACTTGTTTAGAGTGTAGGTCCTAAAATAAACACTTTGTTTGATCAAAAGAAACTACAAGCTTATTATGATCAAGTAATTTTCCAATGGATAAAAGATTATACTTGAAATCAGGAATGTAAAGGACATTTTTTAGGATTATTTGAGGTGTAAGATGAATTTTTCCAGATTTTGTAACATTTTTAACAGTTCCATCAGGCAAACTAACATTTAAAGGATGTTTTAGTGTTTGAATTGAAGCATAACATTGTAAATCATATGCCGTGTGTTCAGATGCACCAGAATCTATGATCCAATTAGCATAACATGTAGCATTTGTGTTATGAATAACACTTGAAGCTATTATACCTGCAAAATTCACTGCAACATAAATTTGTGAAAGAGGATCAGAAGATGATTCCTGTTGCATCATGTGAACAACAACTTTGTAAACTTCAACAACCATTTTTTGATCAACCCGAACTCCTGAACTGCTTTCTTTCTCATCATTCTGCATAGGAGTACTTCCAAGAATTCCAGAACATACATTTGCTACCACTTTAGTATTTGATTTTATATTCTTCCCTTTGTGAAACCAATCTGGATATCCTATCAATTTGAAACACTGCTAAATAGAATGACCTTTCATCTTGCGATGTTCACAATTCAAATCATTCTTGATCTTCTTGAAGTCTCATTTTCCAGTAATTTGTGGTGAAATCCTCTGCAAATTTTGTTTTGCAGCTTGTACTTGAAGAGCACTTGTCTCAATAGTAAAATAGCTAATTCCATTCAAATTCTGTCTCTCAACTTGTTGCAGGATATTATAAGCTCGATTAATTGTTGGCAAAGGATCCGAACTGAGCAAATTAATCCTTACCTGATCATAATTCTTATTGAGTCAAGACAAGAATTGAATCAATTTCATTCTCTGATCAGCTTCTATTAATTTCTTAAGAATTCCACATGTACAGTCTTTCATTATACCGCAAGTACAATCAGGAAATCCGTCAATAATCTGTAACTCATCCCAAACTCCCTTCATTTTACAATAATATTCAGAAATTGATAGATCTCCTTGTTCAATTAACATCAATTGACGGTGTAAATCACACAACTACGTAACATTTGTTTTACCATATCTTTCAAGAATTTCAGTCCATAGTTGACGAGAAGAACCACAAAAAATAAAACTCTCAGAAATTGACTTATCCATAGAATTTGACAACCAATTCATGACAGCATAATCATTCCGGATCCGTTTCTAAAAATCGGAAGAAGTTACCTCAGGTTTTGCTAGGGTTCCACCTAATTTATTTCAAGCAATCAGCGCCATCCTTATTACTCTGCTCTAATTGATGAAATTGCTTCCATTAAAGACATAGCTAACAATCAGATTTGTTGAAGTATCTCCAGCAGTGGGAAAATACGGATCGTTGTAATTGATTATGATACTGTTTGGTTGTGAAGCGGAAAAATTAGAATTTTCTGATTCATTCATCTTCGAGAAAAAGGAATGCGATAGAAAAAAAATATGAGAAGAAGAAGAATTAGATCTGGATCTCGATCTGCTCCGATACCATGAGAAACTCCATTAAAATGAAAACCGCGACAAACTTTTATTCATTACTCTGCTAATCTCTTTACAGCTGTATTGAGTATATACCTGAAGTATCTTATAGAACAAAATACCAAAATACAGTAAAAACCCATAAAGCCCAATTACAAAGCCCAAAACGAAATACCAGTATGTATCAAACTCTATTTACGCTACTACAAACAACATTAACAGTAACTAATTAACATCAGCATACTCAACAAGTAAGCATTGTACATAATAGAGCTAAATAAGTATTAAAAGCCACAAGAGATATTTGAGCAAGCAATAGGAAAAAATTCTTTAAGCTGCAAAGCAGACCATTCTTATTTTAACGAAGTATCAATGCATAGGTTTTTAATCAAGAAAGAATGCAATAACCATGACTTTACTGATAACCTAAACTTGTGATTGCTAATGTCAAATCAAGAGTACAACTAAAAGGAATAGTAATAACTGCTCAAAACCATTTGCGACTCATCGCATGGGTCAAAACTGACCTCAACTCAACCCAAAACAAATCTTCTGCTGCTTTACATCATAACACACATAGCTTTTTCTGAGTTCAAATGACTTGGAACATGATTTTCAAGGAACAGAGCCATCAGATTTTGGACTCTGCTTCTTCTTCTCGCTCTTGCGGCCTTTATTTAGAGTTCAGTCACCGTGCTTCTAGTCTAAAAAAACCTTCACGCGTGCCTATATGGACAGAGTAAAGTTCGGATATTCTTTGTTAATTATCAAAGCACATGTCATGAGCTTCGAATACATGCTGTTGGAAATTTGACATGGACATGGAAGATGGCACTGTCCATTTGAGCAGAGTATTAACAAATAAAATTCTTCGTATGTCTGCCATGAAACCACGTCGTTTTGGTAATTAGTCAGCTGTACAGTTTTTAAAATGTAAAGAGAATTCAAAACCACCATGTATAGCTAGTTTATACCCCCACAAATGATCGTGTTCGCTAGAAATGAAGTGAAGCACCAAGAATTCTAAACTAAGCAAGCAGTGCAAGTGACATAGGTAAGACTAATATATGTTTATAGTAAAATATAGTAACAGCATAAATAGTTAGTGTAAACCGTGCAATAACAAAGAAGAGAGTAAATGTAGGACTGTATTGATATCAAACTATACATACCATCACATCCTTCACATTTGCAGCACGCGATTTCCAATGCATCTAAATAATTTTCTTTTCTTATTTAAACCATTAGTTTTCCTTAATTTTTTTGTTCGTCAGTCCTTTTTGTTCCTTTAATAACCATAACACACGTTCCTGCTATAAATAAGTTAAAAATTCATTATTAAAGCACTCCTAGCATTGTGGAAATGAAGTGAAACGGCGAAGAAAAGGGGAGCTCACGCTCCAGCAGTTGCACGACGAGCTTGGGGAGAAATTGAAAACGGGGAGAATCGCCATTTGGGAATTTAGAGTGACGATGTTATACGGTTTACTGATAACCGTATAGCGATTTCTTTTGTCTAATTTCACCATAAACGGTTTTCTGAAAACCGTTTAACCCTTAAATGAAAACCGTTTAAGAATTTTATTTTTATTAAAAAAAAAATTTGTCAAACGTCCCCTCACCCACTGCTAGAACGATGGGGTGAGTTACCACTTCAAAATGGATTTCCCCACCTGTATTGCCGCTGAGTGATGGGATTGCTCTTAATGTTGTAAGATCAAAAGCACCAAAGCTGGAAACCTAAAAGGTTACAACAGAGCGTTTCAATCATATAAATTGAGCCGCAAAAGCCATCAACCATGCACATTTCAGATAATTTGTAAAGGTCCGTAGGCATTTCATTAATTGCACAAAACATTACTTGGGTAGGTAAGTTTGAACATCTTGTTTGTTGGTAAAGCCACATCTGCCATTTATTGGATCCACCACGAAGTGGTACAGTCTTACAAAGAGATAATGCATATAATGCTAAATATTTCAGTGAATCTAGAAATATCGTACAAACGGCCAAGCGATGTTGCACTACATGGAGATGGCGATTTTCTTTTAGACTCCTCTCAACCTTCGACCGAAGAAGCATGCATCATCCTCAGTTAATGAGATAATGTGTTCACAACCACCAGTGAGATAATGGCACCAGTGTGAACTTGGCGATACATTTCACCAAGATCTATTACAACAGACGCAGCTGCACTCTAATGTCTTTCACAACAGAAATCAGTGTTTCCTCAAAGAAAACTATGATTTCACAACATGTGCAACTATAATCTGACCGATTAAGCGATAGGCCTGAAATCTGTGTTTCCTGAATGAAGACTACGATTTCACAACAAAAATTGTGACATATGGGAGAAATAAGACTACTGCTGCGAGTAAAAACCATTCAAACATAGTTTGTATAAGGCCAATGCCTCACAGTTCACGCATGAAGAATGTAAAGCACATGGGTAGACTAAATTTTAGGTTCATGTACTCCATATTATTTTTTATGTTATTAAATTTTTGTGACCTCGGAAGGTAAATTATATTGATGGCTAAAATTATTATCACATTACACCAGTTAGTATGAAGATTGATTACATGTTCACAAATTTTTATGAATTATTTCTGTAGAAGTTAAACTACTGAATAATGGAAAGTCACGACTTTGCTAATGATCTGAAATTACATGTTCCAATCAGTTCCTTTAGTAAGGTCAGACGTAAAATCATGTCTAAAATTTATTAATTTGGGACAATGGTTAAGTTTCCCGTTTCCTTATCCCTTTGAACAACGAAGTTACCTTCTTATTTGTGTTAGCTCAAACATAGCGTTTCACTTTACACTAAGATGGATAGGCTATGTATTTGAGCTGAACAGTAGCATAATTAATTTATAAATAAAAATGATCAAATCTGGTTCTGATAATACATAGATACAACTCCCTCAGCGTTGCATGACACGCTTTGAGCAGAAATATTTTGTGCTGCAATCATATGTAAAACCGATACAGTAACCAAAAAACAATGCAACTGATCAACGTACAATGTGTCCTTCATTTTGCTACTGTTTAGGTTTATTTGGCATAAGTTTGCATGCACGAATCGAACCAAAGATCATTAAAACCAATCATTGAAATAGTTAAAAGGGTTAATTACACTAAAAATATTTTAAAATAATATTTGTGATATTTTAAGGCTATAAAAAGTTAGGTGGACAAACTTTGAAATAAAGTTCTAAATGCTTCATTCTTCACATTATTGACATGGATGTACATAAATAAAACAATAGACATGGTGCAGTAACTATAAAAATAGTTCAGTTGATAATAATTTCAGAAAAATAATTTTACCTTGCTTTCACAACATGAAATTTTTTCCTACACAGTTGCCTTTTCAATATGTGAAAGCAAATACTATAGTGATAGCTCATAGGGCACATGCAGAGATTTCTGAAATTAAAAATTTAAATGATCAATTAAAAATAAAATAAGGAGACATAATAAGCGATTACCAAATATCCTTATACCTCAAGATCGATATGGCTATCACATTTACTTGCACAAATTTAAAGGTGATGACATATATATGAAACAATAAAAAATTAATCCTTCAACAGTAGAATTACCTATTAAGTTGATAACTTAAACATTATTCATAAAATAAATATTATTTTGTTATGCATGAAAATAATCGAGGAAACTTACCAGCTTTGATCATGCCGTCTGCACTATCAATAATGCTAAAAAAAAATCCACTTTGTCAGGTGTAATTGTTATAAACAATTCAGGGCAAGAAGTTGACTCTTGTCCATCAAGCTCTCCTATTTTGTCTTACCTAAAGCCTAATATAGAACAAATTGGGCATTCAGTTCCAAAATAATTTACAATTGTTTCACAGCTTTTGCATACGATTTCTGTCATGACTAAACAATGAAGTGGCAAGGAATAAGTGCTTTACTTGGACTGTATAAATTGTAGAAACCAACGTGATGAGGAATTAATATGGAGGAGGAGGATACACAACAATTTTTTTTTTTTTTTTTTTTTTTTTTTTTTACAATTCAACTTTCATTACAATCACTCTTTCTATTTTCTTCTAAGATTTATCCCCTCACACTTTTTCTTACACTTTTCTCTTGCGTCATAACCAAATAAGAATAGGCTTTATATAGATAGCCTTACATGACCCTTCAACTTAAGAGACACTCCAATTCACAATAGACACTACATTAAACTAAGACATACATACTTATTTAATAGGCACACTAACTTCCATAAGATTCTTGACATAAAGACACTTAGACTTACGAATCGACACAACAAATTACGAACCGACATGACAATTGACTCTAAAGGCACATGACTTTATGAACTGCCACTTACCCCTTTATTTTTTATCATTTCCTAATGCCACATTTAAAGTTTACTCAACAAAACTCCCCCGTAAACATTAAATGCTTCAGTCTTTCAAGGTGGTTTGTATACGTCGTCGACCAATTCAGCATATGGAGGCGTCTCCTCCTTAGCATCTCTTTCAACATACTCCATGTACTCTTCATTGACATCTTTACCAATGCGTGCGTTGCTTCGTGTGAACCTTTTCCATCTGTTTTCATCCATCAAAGTCTCATACAAATCCTTTGCTCTACAACTGAACTTCTCAGTAACACTTATACTTTTAAATCCAGCTTTATCTTTCTTCTTTTCTTTCTCTGCCTGCTTCTTTTCAACGTTAGTGGGAAGCAGGAGTGGAGCTGACAGAACTTTCTCCTTTGAACCTGGCTTTTTAATTTCCAGTTCATCTTTACAGGGCCCTCCTTTTGCCATGGCCTGTACATAAATTTTCACTTTCTCCAAAATTACATGTTTGCCTTTCACTAGTATTGCATCTTTGACTCTCTTACCTAAAGAACCGTCATCATCTTTAACTAAAACCCTAATCTTTGAATCCTCATCTGCATTCTCATCAGCCACGTATGGAAACTTGGTTTTTAATAGGAAATATTAATTAGTGACATAATTAATTATTGTATTAGGAAAGGGCAAGATAAATGGAAATAAATTATAAACATATTAAAATGAGAAGAATCTAGACTAAAGAATATGTAAAAGAAAAGTCTAGAAAAAGAAGTGTCTGGAGATTGTCTCTTGTATAAATTAAGGATGTATGTATGAAGAAAGTATCAAGAAATAAAAAAAGTTTTTTTTCTCTCCTTCCATAAAATATTCAATTTTCTTTTAATTTGTTCCTCTTCCTCCACATAATTTTTCAACAAAGTGGTATCAGAGCGAGGTTAGTGAAAGAGTGATAAATGTCAAACAGTGGAATGTTTCCCCTCTAATATCCTCGTCTCACAAAAGAAAATTATGAAAAATGGTGTATTCGAATGAAAGCTTTACTTGGAGGACAAAGAGTATGGGAGATCGTAGACAAAGGCTACGACGAGCCAGAAAATGAAAATACATTAACTCGAACGGAGAAGGAAGCTTTAGCAAAGACGAAGGAAAAAGATCAACTTGCTCTTAGCCTCATCCATCAATGTTTGGATGATTCAATGATAGATAAAATAGCGGATGCAGCCACTTCAAACGAAGCCTGGGAAATTTTAAAAAAATCTTTCCAAGGAGTTGATAAAGTAAAGAAAGTTAAGCTTCAATCACTAAGGAGTGATTTCGAAGCAATGAAGATGAGTGAATCCGAATCGATTTCGGATTACTTTACAAGGGTGAAGACGAATGTAAATCAATCAAGATGCAAAAGGAGAAAAGCAGTACTTTAGAGGAAGAGGACGCGGATATGGACGAGGAAGAGGACGCGGAAGGCAAGGACGTGAACAAGAAAGAAGCGACGGTGAAAGTTCAAATAACAAAGAGAGAAATCCTTCATATTTTAGAGGCCATGGAAGAAGTCGAGGACGAGGTCATGGAAATTATCAAAGATCAACTGAAAGAAGGTATGACAAGTCCAAAATTGAATGTTATAAATGCCATAGATTTGGTCATTATTCATGGGAATGTCAAACTGCTAATACTGAAGAAAGAGCCAATCTTGTTAATGATAACCAAGAAGTTGAAGAATCCACCTTGTTGCTAACTGAGAAAAAGGAAGAAAATGAAGTTGAAAGCTCGTGGTATTTGGATAATGGTGCTAGCAATCATATGTGCGGATACAAAGAAAAATTTGTGGAGATCAACGACAAGGTGAAAGGTAATGTTTCCTTTGGAGATTCTTCGAAAATTCACATTGAAGGCAAAGGTACATGTAACGAACCGGGATTTTCGACTCCGAAAATCAACATCAAACTATCATGTTGACCATTCAGACATCGAACATTCCAGATCATTAATAGAAAGAAGTTAGAGGGTGAGAATAGATAAGGTAGAAATATTGAATAGAAGAAGAAGAAGAAAGCAACACAACACAGAGTCTCACATCGCAGCGGAACAAAATATAATACAGAAATAAATCTTTATTGAGAGCTTTAAAAATACTTACAGTATCAGAGTACATCACACCATGGGACAGTTATAATAGCCTGTTCCCATATATAACACACAGCGGAATAGTAATAATATCATACGTCTGGACTCTTCCAGCTCGTCTCTTCACGGCAGTCGATAACCTGAACCTGTACAACCCGGCCTAACCCGAGCATTTACAAAACACCGGGTCAGTCTGGTGAACCAGAGTGAGATAAACTCGCACAGTAATAAGGGTGAATCATCCAATCATGATTTTAAAGTTCAAACATCCTTTCAAAAGAAAAGGATAATCGTAAGACCAAATCCACACATAAACACGGACGGTTTTTACCTTACGATAACCCAAACCATTTTTGAAATCAATATCTTTTCTGATATTATAATAATGTCTAAATACAAGTAAATAGAATCTAGTAGAACGCTTGCATCTCACGCTCTACATATATAGTATACAATCAAAACCGCAGGCACTTATTGGATATTGGATTCCGAACTTGACAAGGTATGGGTCCACCTTCCGATAGTGTATCTCTAGAGACGAATACACTGGGTTCAACAAGAACTTCTTGCAACCCGGCCCTCACATGACCGACCCCTCATTTCGCTTGAGAGTATCGAATGTATATCACCGACGGTTGGGATCAGCAACCGTCTCCCGACAAGGGACAGCATCGAAACATAGATTTAAGAAACAAATAGGACTTCCTCTAGATAGGTGATCATACACCCTAATGGGAGCGACCCACATAGCCATGCTGCCTGCCCGATTTTTGTCATTTCCCGGTTGATGAGGCTTGAGGCCAGAATTAACTTCTGATCATCTGGTCGTCATTCACTTTGAATGCCACATCGTCAGATCCGTCAGATATCACTAATTGACGTCCACAAAAATACTCTAGCAGTTAAGCTAAGAGAACGGCGATTCTCCGCCAACACTATAGCACGTTTGAAGAAATCAACGTACGTGATCCTTTGGAAATACTCTGTCAGACATTCGTCCATATACGTCATCCAGGAACAGGATGAACCGAAGGCACTCTCCTACTGCATCCAATATAGGAATCACCCCATGGATCAGTAGCGAGAAGTCCTTGCAACCCGTAGATTACAACTACGACAGAATCACAGTTTATCTCTGCTTGCCAGGCAGAGAACATTAGTGGTCCTTCCGTTGATGAAGATCCACGGTCTTCAATGTTCCATCTCGATCATCTCCTGATATCTTCACGTATTTGTTGGTCGGAATGGTTTTCGAATAACTTCGATCCCGGTCTTTCCGTACCAACAATCGTATTGGGAGGGTTTGATAGTCGGTGTTTTAACTATCAAAATATACAGTGTTTCAATCATGACACTCCAATGAGTTCACTGGTTCAGTATTTAGCATCATTTGGCCTTTAACAAACTAGTTTCCTTTTTGTTAAATTGAAATTTCAAATTCTTTTAATATTCAAAAATACGATATTTGAATAACTCTAATTGATTAATTAACATTCGTCTTAACCCCATTCGCTTGACTCTAGATCACAGCGATCACAATGGTTACGCCTGAATCCCTCAGGAAACATCCGACCGCCGTAGGCTATCTGCAGCCCTGCGAATTACGCTAGCAGTCGTACGAGTTGGCAACTCAGCCGAATTATGTTTGGCTAATTCTAGCTCGAATAACTATATTCAATTACCCACTTAAATCTTCTTTCACTTAATTCATATAATTGAGTACGTTTATTTCCTTTCACCATTCAATTGGCTTGCATCTCACATTCGGTAACTTTTAAATGAATTCCCATTTAAAATATATTCCCAACTTCATCATTAATTAAAATAATAACTTATTTCAAACATTAACTACTTAGTAGTTAATCCCTTTATTAACTAAATTAAATATTAAAACCCTTTTAAATCTTTATTTAAATTCAAACAATATTCGTTTAGCTATTTTAGTCAAAACACATTAACTTGATAAACAAATTCTAATTCCAAACGGTCGATTTAATTAACTCAAAAACTTGATTATCTCATTAACCGATTTCAACAATCCTCGCTTTAAATTAATTAAAAATATAATTAATTTAGATAGATTCTAATTATTTGTTTCCTTTACAAAACAATGATCAAAGTTTAACCCTTTCAATTCATTTCTTATCTTCATACTTGAAAATCTGATTAACATCAGCATCTACTTTATAAAATAAACCAACCATAAATCAAGGTCTTAAATAAATAAAATATTTATTTAATTCCCTTTTTACTTTATTCAAATAATATATTTCAAGATCTGAGTCCAGTTATAAAATAAACTTTATAACTTCACTTTTATCGACTCACCTAACGGTGAATCCATATCTATAAACCGATTGATTTTTAAAGGCCATACTCTGCCAAACACTTAACCAATATCACCTATTGGTTCAAACCAAACAGAGGTTGAATATTCAATTAATAATCAACCATCAAATCAATCACACAAACAGATCAGTTCATATATGATAATATGAAAATAAATAATACATTTGAGGAATCCGGTTGGATCCCTCCAACCTGTTCTTCCCTGTACTCAAATGGTTATCTCAAATCAGACGGTTCAGTTTTGTTTAACTGATAAATTAAATAACGACCATTTACCATCAACCATAAGCAATTCAACCAATTCAACCATTTAAACACGTTTATAAATAAACATGACCAACCAAGGTGAGTCACCTTTATTGGAATCAATCGTTAAAAATAACGATTTGATATTTGACTGAAATTAAACACAGTTTAATTTCATCGGTTAAATCAACAGTTAAATAGATAACTAGCAAAGCAGTCAACCATTGGCAAGCAGAGCACACAAAATAAAAACAGCCCAATTTATATAAAATATAAAAAGGGTAACTGAGTGAGTTTAACTCACCTGATTTGATTCCATGGTCAACAGCTCATTTTAATTAAATTAAACAGTAGTTTAATTTAACTAAAATTCCAGTTGATTCTGATCCCATTCAATTCTGCTCCAGATTGTTCTGTCCTTCGATACGATTCTGAAGTAGCTTATTTCGTTCAGTTCCGACAACCCTATAAAAGGTTATTCGCGGTATAAGTTAACATGGTTTAATTAGATTATAATCTCTTAATCACATTTTTAATTGAATTAATTAACACGCTTAGGTTCTAAAATTTCATGGCCAAACTTCCTAATTATATTTAATTAACTCGATTATATACATCAATGAATTTATACTGCTGATTACTTTGAATAAGAACGGGCCGATGGTTTCTATTTTAAACTGTTGCTCAAGATCCCTTTGTTCTCGTTTAAACTTGTGATTATAACGCCATGATTTAATATGAATTTAGTTATATAAATTATTCCTTAATCCCTAATTATAAATAGCTAACTACTATGAATTTCACTTTAAAAGAGAATGCAAGGCCGAACCGTTGTTCACGCTTTACCAACAAAAATGAGACCAATTCCTTTTCGTTTCTGCTCCCAGTTCTTCTCGAACTGAAATCCGCGTTAGCCGACTTATGGCCGATCGCTTCTACTCTTTGAAAACTTGCTCGTTCAACACTTTGTACTGCTACTCTTCGTCAGTCCTTCTGCAAACAGGGAAACAGACCCTTCATCACGCCCTTAGTTGAATGGCCATCCCACTTCCTGTTCGTTCAAGCCATTTTGATCATAAAACCACATCAGTAAACCACTTCCGCCTGTTCTTACCACCAACTTTCCTCATGCCACGATGTTCCCAAACCCATCATGCTTTATGACCGAACCCATCGCAAACCATCTTTCTGCTCACCAACGCAGCTCCGAGCCATCTCCCCATTTCGGATCCCCACTCGTTTTCCAGTTAAGTTGGTGGCCAACCCTCTTTCGTGAACCAAGCTGCTGTCTTCGTTTATCATCATATATATATATCATTATCAGAGGGCGCTGTCTCACCATTGCTGAGACGAGATGGAGAAAACGAATGGAGCCAGGTATATATATAGGGGAGAAGATGACTTGATGGCCACGGTTTTTACTTAATATATTGTATAAAACATAGGTTTGCAGACATGATTTAGGGTAGCTGATATAAGTGTGTACGGTGGTCGGAAATCAAACCCTTGGTCGGCAAGGTATACTAGTTTGGCAGACAAGAAAACAAAAATTTGCAATACAAGAAAGAGAAGGAACAGTGGGATGTATTTTATCAATAAAATAATGTATGAAACTTTGTCATGGAGAAATCATGTTAAAAATCACTACAAATGATTTCTGTCTACTGATAAAAAGGCTGTTCTTGATGTAAAACGATATTCCGGATCCAAAGGGACAAGTTTCGTCGAAATCCGACATCGTATGGAAAATTTTCCTTTATGAAACCGGAAATGAACACACGTTTAATTTTTCTACGATCACCAGATAAATCAAATCAACTTGAAACTGCGAACATTGACAATAACTTTCCGATACGAACCCAATGGCACTAATTTCGTCGCATTCTGAGACTGTTGCCCCGGTAGGCTGTTTTTACCTCGAACCGCAATACCCCTTTTAACGCCAAATTTCTTGATCTCTAAAAATAACAAACTATATACTTATTCTGACTCTAATCGACGATACGAACTCAACGGAACTGGTTTCGTGGCCTAATTCGATAGTCTGCTCAAGTTATGCCGAATATCCTTTTATTTATTTTAATACGCGTTATAGAAATTGAACGGGCGTTTTTGGCTACCGTGGCCACATACGACATCGGTTTTCCACGCAATTCACCACCGTACAATAATTTAGCGATACGGTTCTAATGAAACTGATTTCGTCGAAATCTGAGTCCGTTTGCAAAACGGCCATTTTAAAGGCCTATAATTTAATAACGGTTTTCCATAGCGACTATTTCAAAATTTGATTTGGCCATAAATATCAACCTATAACACGAAATCTAGATTTTTCTCTTTTATATGAAAATTATCGTCAATACGGTTCCAATGTGTCTTGTTTCATAGAAATCCGACTTATATCGAATCCTGTATTCTCAGTTGAAGTTCAAAACTCCAATTTACGAACTGCACGCCATTTTCAAGCTCGAATTTATATTATATATAAATTATAACGTTCAACTTCGTTTCAATAATGAATTAAATATTAAATTTCATTAATATTTCCAAATAAAATATTTAATTCCAAATAAAATATTTAAAACCAATTTAAATATTCAGGTTCAAATGGTCGAAAAACACGGGTCGTTACATTCTTCCCCCCTTAAAATAATTTCGTCCTCGAAATTGCTAAGGTAAGAAATGACGTTATAAACTCATTAACATTCAAATCCAATTTTATTTAAAATCAAAATCAATTCAATACTGTAAATAAACATTTTCAAAAATATTGAAAATTGCCTAACACTTTAAATTTTCGAAAAATTTCGCCAGCACCTCCTCTGTATGGCTCAATCGGTACAACTACAACTCGCCTTTCTAGGCCTTCTCCAATCCGAAAGAAAATAAAACAGCCAAGTGGCTTGCCAAACAGGCTCATAAATCACCAAACCCATATAGAAATAAACGTGTACCTTTTTGTCGGGCATATCACTATATCTTTCCCGTCTGCCGTCCTGTCAGCTTATACAAATGCATTCCCAAACGAAATTTCACTTTTATCCTCAAGCCCAAATCCTTCACGCAACCAAGCCAAACCTCATTCTTAACTCAATTTCCATCCATCATCAATTTCAATCCTTCTCTTACCAGTCCAATACCATTTCAGATTCCTGTCTCACAATTTTAATCTGATTCTACTTGATATATCATATCCTGATTCAATTTCCAGTTAATTGGTTTTAATTAAATTCATATTCGTTTTTCCAATTTCTATTTAAATTTTGCTTTGGTTCAACAATTCCCTTGGGAGTTTTTAAACAGTTCAGCTTTTTCAAAAATCAAATAATCTTTTTCAGGATTCAAACTTGTCTTTCTCAAAGCAATTCAAAACAAAACCTTTGGTAGTAATCCGTCACTTAGAACTCGAAAATGAACACTGATGATGTGGCCAGCATCCTCAGAGTTATTTCCCAGCTATCGAAGTGAGTACAATACTATGTCCTTTCAAAACTTCAATTTTAAACACTTTCATTTTGAAATCTATTTCAAAATAGAATTCATGATGCTTGTAGACAATTTAAAATCTCCCAGGATTTTAAAATTCTCATATATTCAATTCGAGTTCATTTACAGACCTTTCCCACCTTTGGGGTTTTTAATTCCAATTCTGATTTAGATTTCAGATTTAATTCATCTGATTCCATATTATACGAATTCTAATTGGTTATTTATATAACCATTTCAATCAACCAACACATCCAATATACTATAATAGTTCAAATATATATATATACTTTCTTTATATTAAAATACCATTTGGGTAAAATTATTTCATTTACCCTCTTTCAAAAACATACTGTGTCGAATTATTCTGTTCAAGAGTTTAGAAACACTTATCGACACAGTTTGCATGACTGTATCGACCAGAATTCATAAACTACTCGACAAACCAATCAACACAATATAAACAGTTTTTATAACAATTTACAAATACGCGCTCATATATATACACTCAAACTCAATCTAGGGTATTACTAACCCCATCTCTACTGAGTCACGCCACAGAGCCAAGGTAATTACTTAACCTTTAGCTCTGATACCACTGTAACGAACCGGGATTTTCGACTCCGAAAATCAACATCAAACTATCATGTTGACCATTCAGACATCGAACATTCCAGATCATTAATAGAAAGAAGTTAGAGGGTGAGAATAGATAAGGTAGAAATATTGAATAGAAAAAGAAGAAGAAAGCAACACAACACAGAGTCTCACATCGCAGCGGAACAAAATATAATACAGAAATAAATCTTTATTGAGAGCTTTAAAAATACTTACAGTATCAGAGTACATCACACCATGGGACAGTTATAATAGCCTGTTCCCATATATAACACACAGCGGAATAGTAATAATATCATACGTCTGGACTCTTCCAGCTCGTCTCTTCACGGCAGTCGATAACCTGAACCTGTACAACCCGGCCTAACCCGAGCATTTACAAAACACCGGGTCAGTCTGGTGAACCAGAGTGAGATAAACTCGCACAGTAATAAGGGTGAATCATCCAATCATGATTTTAAAGTTCAAACATCCTTTCAAAAGAAAAGGATAATCGTAAGACCAAATCCACACATAAACACGGACGGTTTTTACCTTACGATAACCCAAACCATTTTTGAAATCAATATCTTTTCTGATATTATAATAATGTCTAAATACAAGTAAATAGAATCTAGTAGAACGCTTGCATCTCACGCTCTACATATATAGTATACAATCAAAACCGCAGGCACTTATTGGATATTGGATTCCGAACTTGACAAGGTATGGGTCCACCTTCCGATAGTGTATCTCTAGAGACGAATACACTGGGTTCAACAAGAACTTCTTGCAACCCGGCCCTCACATGACCGACCCCTCATTTCGCTTGAGAGTATCGAATGTATATCACCGACGGTTGGGATCAGCAACCGTCTCCCGACAAGGGACAGCATCGAAACATAGATTTAAGAAACAAATAGGACTTCCTCTAGATAGGTGATCATACACCCTAATGGGAGCGACCCACATAGCCATGCTGCCTGCCCGATTTTTGTCATTTCCCGGTTGATGAGGCTTGAGGCCAGAATTAACTTCTGATCATCTGGTCGTCATTCACTTTGAATGCCACATCGTCAGATCCGTCAGATATCACTAATTGACGTCCACAAAAATACTCTAGCAGTTAAGCTAAGAGAACGGCGATTCTCCGCCAACACTATAGCACGTTTGAAGAAATCAACGTACGTGATCCTTTGGAAATACTCTGTCAGACATTCGTCCATATACGTCATCCAGGAACAGGATGAACCGAAGGCACTCTCCTACTGCATCCAATATAGGAATCACCCCATGGATCAGTAGCGAGAAGTCCTTGCAACCCGTAGATTACAACTACGACAGAATCACAGTTTATCTCTGCTTGCCAAGCAGAGAACATTAGTGGTCCTTCCGTTGATGAAGATCCACAGTCTTCAATGTTCCATCTCGATCATCTCCTGATATCTTCACGTATTTGTTGGTCGGAATGGTTTTCGAATAACTTCGATCCCGGTCTTTCCGTACCAACAATCGTATTGGGAGGGTTTGATAGTCGGTGTTTTAACTATCAAAATATACAGTGTTTCAATCATGACACTCCAATGAGTTCACTGGTTCAGTATTTAGCATCATTTGGCCTTTAACAAACTAGTTTCCTTTTTGTTAAATTGAAATTTCAAATTCTTTTAATATTCAAAAATACGATATTTGAATAACTCTAATTGATTAATTAACATTCGTCTTAACCCCATTCGCTTGACTCTAGATCACAGCGATCACAATGGTTACGCCTGAATCCCTCAGGAAACATCCGACCGCCGTAGGCTATCTGCAGCCCTGCGAATTACGCTAGCAGTCGTACGAGTTGGCAACTCAGCCGAATTATGTTTGGCTAATTCTAGCTCGAATAACTATATTCAATTACCCACTTAAATCTTCTTTCACTTAATTCATATAATTGAGTACGTTTATTTCCTTTCACCATTCAATTGGCTTGCATCTCACATTCGGTAACTTTTAAATGAATTCCCATTTAAAATATATTCCCAACTTCATCATTAATTAAAATAATAACTTATTTCAAACATTAACTACTTAGTAGTTAATCCCTTTATTAACTAAATTAAATATTAAATCCCTTTTAAATCCTTATTTAAATTCAAACAATATTCGTTTAGCTATTTTAGTCAAAACACATTAACTTGATAAACAAATTCTAATTCCAAACGGTCGATTTAATTAACTCAAAAACTTGATTATCTCATTAACCGATTTCAACAATCCTCGCTTTAAATTAATTAAAAATATAATTAATTTAGATAGATTCTAATTATTTGTTTCCTTTACAAAACAATGATCAAAGTTTAACCCTTTCAATTCATTTCTTATCTTCATACTTGAAAATCTGATTAACATCAGCATCTACTTTATAAAATAAACCAACCATAAATCAAGGTCTTAAATAAATAAAATATTTATTTAATTCCCTTTTTACTTTATTCAAATAATATATTTCAAGATCTGAGTCCAGTTATAAAATAAACTTTATAACTTCACTTTTATCGACTCACCTAACGGTGAATCCATATCTATAAACCGATTGATTTTTAAAGGCCATACTCTGCCAAACACTTAACCAATATCACCTATTGGTTCAAACCAAACAGAGGTTGAATATTCAATTAATAATCAACCATCAAATCAATCACACAAACAGATCAGTTCATATATGATAATATGAAAATAAATAATACATTTGAGGAATCCGGTTGGATCCCTCCAACCTGTTCTTCCCTGTACTCAAATGGTTATCTCAAATCAGACGGTTCAGTTTTGTTTAACTGATAAATTAAATAACGACCATTTACCATCAACCATAAGCAATTCAACCAATTCAACCATTTAAACACGTTTATAAATAAACATGACCAACCAAGGTGAGTCACCTTTATTGGAATCAATCGTTAAAAATAACGATTTGATATTTGACTGAAATTAAACACAGTTTAATTTCATCGGTTAAATCAACAGTTAAATAGATAACTAGCAAAGCAGTCAACCATTGGCAAGCAGAGCACACAAAATAAAAACAGCCCAATTTATATAAAATATAAAAAGGGTAACTGAGTGAGTTTAACTCACCTGATTTGATTCCATGGTCAACAGCTCATTTTAATTAAATTAAACAGTAGTTTAATTTAACTAAAATTCCAGTTGATTCTGATCCCATTCAATTCTGCTCCAGATTGTTCTGTCCTTCGATACGATTCTGAAGTAGCTTATTTCGTTCAGTTCCGACAACCCTATAAAAGGTTATTCGCGGTATAAGTTAACATGGTTTAATTAGATTATAATCTCTTAATCACATTTTTAATTGAATTAATTAACACGCTTAGGTTCTAAAATTTCATGGCCAAACTTCCTAATTATATTTAATTAACTCGATTATATACATCAATGAATTTATACTGCTGATTACTTTGAATAAGAACGGGCCGATGGTTTCTATTTTAAACTGTTGCTCAAGATCCCTTTGTTCTCGTTTAAACTTGTGATTATAACGCCATGATTTAATATGAATTTAGTTATATAAATTATTCCTTAATCCCTAATTATAAATAGCTAACTACTATGAATTTCACTTTAAAAGAGAATGCAAGGCCGAACCGTTGTTCACGCTTTACCAACAAAAATGAGACCAATTCTTTTTCGTTTCTGCTCCCAGTTCTTCTCGAACTGAAATCCGCGTTAGCCGACTTACGGCCGATCGCTTCTACTCTTTGAAAACTTGCTCGTTCAACACTTTGTACTGCTACTCTTCGTCAGTCCTTCTGCAAACAGGGAAACAGACCCTTCATCACGCCCTTAGTTGAATGGCCATCCCACTTCCTGTTCGTTCAAGCCATTTTGATCATAAAACCACATCAGTAAACCACTTCCGCCTGTTCTTCCCACCAACTTTCCTCATGCCACGATGTTCCCAAACCCATCATGCTTTATGACCGAACCCATCGCAAACCATCTTTCTGCTCACCAACGCAGCTCCGAGCCATCTCCCCATTTCGGATCCCCACTCGTTTTCCAGTTAAGTTGGTGGCCAACCCTCTTCCGTGAACCAAGCTGCTGTCTTCGTTTATCATCATATATATATCATTATCAGAGGGCGCTGTCTCACCATTGCTGAGACGAGATGGAGAAAACGAATGGAGCCAGGTATATATATAGGGGAGAAGATGACTTGATGGCCACGGTTTTTACTTAATATATTGTATAAAACATAGGTTTGCAGACATGATTTAGGGTAGCTGATATAAGTGTGTACGGTGGTCGGAAATCAAACCCTTGGTCGGCAAGGTATACTAGTTTGGCAGACAAGAAAACAAAAATTTGCAATACAAGAAAGAGAAGGAACAGTGGGATGTATTTTATCAATAAAATAATGTATGAAACTTTGTCATGGAGAAATCATGTTAAAAATCACTACAAATGATTTCTGTCTACTGATAAAAAGGCTGTTCTTGATGTAAAACGATATTCCGGATCCAAAGGGACAAGTTTCGTCGAAATCCGACATCGTATGGAAAATTTTCCTTTATGAAACCGGAAATGAACACACGTTTAATTTTTCTACGATCACCAGATAAATCAAATCAACTTGAAACTGCGAACATTGACAATAACTTTCCGATACGAACCCAATGGCACTAATTTCGTCGCATTCTGAGACTGTTGCCCCGGTAGGCTGTTTTTACCTCGAACCGCAATACCCCTTTTAACGCCAAATTTCTTGATCTCTAAAAATAACAAACTATATACTTATTCTGACTCTAATCGACGATACGAACTCAACGGAACTGGTTTCGTGGCCTAATTCGATTGTCTGCTCAAGTTATGCCGAATATCCTTTTATTTATTTTAATACGCGTTATAGAAATTGAACGGGCGTTTTTGGCTACCGTGGCCACATACGACATCGGTTTTCCACGCAATTCACCACCGTACAATAATTTAGCGATACGGTTCTAATGAAACTGATTTCGTCGAAATCTGAGTCCGTTTGCAAAACGGCCATTTTAAAGGCCTATAATTTAATAACGGTTTTCCATAGCGACTATTTCAAAATTTGATTTGGCCATAAATATCAACCTATAACACGAAATCTAGATTTTTCTCTTTTATATGAAAATTATCGTCAATACGGTTCCAACGTGTCTTGTTTCACAGAAATCCGACTTATATCGAATCCTGTATTCTCAGTTGAAGTTCAAAACTCCAATTTACGAACTGCACGCCATTTTCAAGCTCGAATTTATATTATATATAAATTATAACGTTCAACTTCGTTTCAATAATGAATTAAATATTAAATTTCATTAATATTTCCAAATAAAATATTTAATTCCAAATAAAATATTTAAAACCAATTTAAATATTCAGGTTCAAATGGTCGAAAAACACGGGTCGTTACAGTACAATTCTCATCTCTACAAAGAATGGTGACCATAAATTGATCTCTGATGTTTATTATGTTCCTAAACTAAGAAGCAATATTCTTAGTCTCGGACAATTTGTTGAGAATGGTTATGAAGTTTTGATGAAAGATAATTATCTTTGGCTTAAAGATAGAAACAATAACTTGGTTGCAAAGGTGGGCATGTCACGGAACCGGATGTTCAAATTGAATGTCCAAACTGTTGAAGCAAGATGTTTGAAGGTTAATGTGCAGGATGTGGCATGGTGTTGGCACATGAGATTTGGACACTTGAACTTTGGATCTTTGAAAGCAATGGGAGAAAAGATGATGGTAAAGGGAATGCCAACAATTGAAAATCCAAATCATTTGTGTGAAGCATGTCTTCTTGGCAAACATGCAAGGAAAAGTTTTCCAAAGAAAGCAACATCTATAGCCTCCAAACCACTTGAATTGGTGCATACGGATATTTGCGGGCCTATCAATCCACCGTCTTTTGGTAAAAGTAAATATTTTATACTTTTTATTGATGATTATAGCAGAAAAACGTGGGTTTATTTTCTCAAACAGAAATCAGAAGCTTTCACCACATTCAAAAATTTCAAGACGCATGTTGAGAAAGAAAGTGGCTACAATATCAAGGCATTGAGGTCTGATCGAGGAGGCGAGTTCACTTCAAAGCAATTCAATGATTTCTGTGCAGCGCATGGAGTTCGTCGTCCTCTCACTGTTCCTAGATCACCTCAGCAAAACGGCGTGGCAGAGAGGAAAAATAGATCAATTCTTAATATGGCAAGGTGTATGCTTAAAACAAAAAATATGCCAAAGGAGTTTTGGGCTGAAGCCGTTTCTTGTGCGGTGTATTTGTCAAATCGCTCTCCAACTGTGAATGTCAAGGACCAAACCCCTCAAGAAGCATGGAATGGAAAAAGGCCAAGTGTTCATCATTTGCGAGTATTTGGTAGCATCGCTTATGCTCAAGTTCCGCAGCAAGAGCGTTCAAAGCTAGACGATCGAAGTGCCAAGTATGTTTTTGTTGGATATGATTATCATTCCAAAGGATACAGGTTGTACAATCCTAACAATGGCAAAGTGGTGGTAAGTCGTGATGTTGAATTCGATGAAGGAGCAACTTGGGATTGGGATGGACAGCAAGAGAGCACATATAATTTTCTCCCATATCTTGATGACGATCAAGAATCAGAGAATGTTGAAACTATACAAGAACATTCTTCTCCAGCTTCAGATCTTGAAGGCTCAAATGAAAGACCGCCAAAAATGAAATCGCTTGCTGATATATATGAAAGAACTGAAGAAATTAATTTTAATAATGATGAACTTTATTGTTTTTTTGCAGATAGTGAGCCAATAAATTTTCAAGAAGCCGTGCAAGATAAGAGGTGGAGAGACGCTATGGATGAAGAAATTAAATCCATTGAAAAGAATGACACATGGGAATTAACTTCTCTTCCCAAAGGTCATGAATCCATAGGCGTTAAATGGATATACAAGGTGAAAAGAAATGAAAAGGTAGATCCTACTCTTTACAAAAGTCTTGTGGGAAGTTTGAGATATTTGACAAATACAAGGCCCGACATACTTTATGCCGTTGGAGTGATAAGTCGTTTCATGGAGACTCCTACTTCTGTCCATATGACCGCTGCTAAGCGAATTCTTCGTTACATTAAAGGAACGCTTGATTTTGGAATATTTTATTCCTCATCC
Organism: Allium sativum; assembly: GCA_030737875.1. NCBI lineage: Eukaryota > Viridiplantae > Streptophyta > Magnoliopsida > Asparagales > Amaryllidaceae > Allium > Allium sativum. Next base: position 296,821,804 of record CM060912.1, read on the forward strand.
AATGATCTTCGGTTACATGGATTTTGCGATAGTGATTTTGCTGGTGACATAGATGATAGAAAGAGTACTACGGGGTATGTATTCTTCTTGGGTGATTGTGCTATTTCTTGGTTATCAAAGAAGCAAACCATTGTCACGTTGTCAACATGTGAATCTGAATATGTTGCTGCAAGTTCAAGTACATGTCATGCTTTATGGTTAAGAAAGCTGTTGAAAGAACTTCATTTGCCACAAAATGGAGCTACTGAAATATGCATTGATAATAAATCAGCACAAGCACTTGCAAAGAACCCTATATTTCATGATCGAAGCAAACATATCGACACGAGATATCATTTTATTCGGGAATGCATTGCCAACAATGAAGTGGAGCTGAAATATGTGAAAACTCAAGATCAAGTTGCGGATATTTTTACCAAGCCATTGAAGATTGAAGATTTTCGAAGAATGAGAGCTCTGCTTGGAATAATAAAACCAAGTTTAAGGGGGGATGTTGAAAAATAAACTTGGTTTTTAATAGGAAATATTAATTAGTGACATAATTAATTATTGTATTAGGAAAGGGCAAGATAAATGGAAATAAATTATAAACATATTAAAATGAGAAGAATCTAGACTAAAGAATATGTAAAAGAAAAGTCTAGAAAAAGAAGTGTCTGGAGATTGTCTCTTGTATAAATTAAGGATGTATGTATGAAGAAAGTATCAAGAAATAAAAAAAGTTTGTTTTCTCTCCTTCCATAAAATATTCAATTTTCTTTTAATTTGTTCCTCTTCCTCCACATAATTTTTCAACAGTCTCCTCCTTAGCATCTCTTTCAACATACTCCATGTACTCTTCATTGACATCTTTACCAATGCGTGCGTTGCTTCGTGTGAACCTTTTCCATCTGTTTTCATCCATCAAAGTCTAACCTCGGGTCATTATTGGGCTCAATGCTTAACCACCCACATTCGATAGGTATTGTTGTGACTACTGGACAGTCGGGCGGGTCCGGGCAAGTTTACATCACAACTCAATCCAACCTCGGGTTAAGCATATCGTGTTTTCTAAATTTACATATTTTATTACTTCTTAATTATATATGTAAATGTCATATCTTTTATTTTTGGGTATAACAAATCATACCGCTTTAAATGTCATTGGCATTGGCATGTGCCAAACATGCCAACATATATTTTCAATGTTTTACACCCAACGTTGTTACCCTCGTTTGTAACGTTCGCAACATTATAACAAATGTTGGGCTCGACACAATTCGGCCCAACTTTATAAACGTGAGAAAAAGGGGAAAATCAACAACATGTAATATTTTACAACATATATAGGTGTGTGGCGCATGAACTTGCAACTTAGCGATTCAACTAACATATAATATGAGTCATGTGAACTTGCATTCAAATCAATGTATAACTAAGTGGGTGACATATGAAATGGCATAGTTTTGATTTATACAAACTTGTGTTTAAACTTTCTTAACTTGGCATAATGTCAACCACAAAACTAGCATGTTGTATATTCACCAAAATGTACAATTTTAACATCTAATCACATAGCCTATTTCAACATGAACTTGCATAGTTTATGGAACCCAAACGATGCTTAACATAGATCCAATTATACTTGCAAATAAACATGAACTTGCATAGTTTATGAAACATAGATCTAATTATACTTGATGAAACATAAGAATGATATCATAGGTTTTTGGGTCATGTAGGCATAAAAGGTCTATAACATGTTTACATAAATTCTAACTTAGACTAAGGGATTATATATAATCCATGCCATCGACATGTACATAAAGGGATCAAATTTCTAGTTTTTGCCACAACTTGCTATTGCTATCACTTTCATATACAAATATCCGATAGGTTTGCATCAATCAATTAAGGACACAAATATTAATACACAAGTCATGACAGAATCATTACAATACATAGAATTTATGCAATATAACAGCACAATTCTATTTTCATTTACATCGAATCACATCACAGTTTTTATTCATATTCTGAAAGGTCATTATACTTACAACGAATGCAGAATCTTGAATTCTGGATTCTGAATTCTGAAACTGAGATGCGCTCCTTTGGATAGACTAATGTTGCGTTGATTAATTTTGATTAAGCTTTTATCTTCTTCTTAATTTGATTCATCTCTAAGCTTTAGTGTTGGCTTGTCTCTAGGCTTTCTAATTGATGGCCATTCCTAGTTCCTTTCCAGCAGCATGACGGCTTTTGTATTCTATTATTTGTGTGAATTTAGGGTTAGACTTGAGTTGTATTTATAGAATTTCAATCTAATTAGAGCCGTCGATGAAGCTAGAGTGAATCCAGACCATCCATCTCAAGAGAAGCCAATCAGAAAGTGACATCTAAGCCCTAGTGACTCAGCCAAGCCTCAGAATTCGACCAGACCCTGATCAGGCCAGCCAGGACCTGACCAGCAGGTCATTCTTACCTGGGCGCACTTGGCAGGTGCGCCAGGCTAAAAATGTACTGGCGCACTTCCCAAGTGCGCCAGTTCAACTTTGTTCTGGCGCACTTCCCAAGTGCGCCAGTGCATTCTAACCCGTTTTCTGGTTTTTCTACCCAACTTCGTTCGTCCATATCTTCTTCATACAATATCCGTTTTACGCATACTTGGAATCTATCTCAAGCAGAATTTCGAGACGAACGCAATGGCGTAACCCATTTCCCTTGATTTCATCATTTATAATTAATTATACTTTAATTTGTGAAGCTCAAAGTTATAGAATTCACAGGGTGTTACATTCTCCCCCCTTAAAAGGATTTCGTCCCCGAAATCTTCAAGTTAAGAAGAATGTATATCCTACCATCCAACAGTCCATCTACTCATCCAACAAACACAGGCATCCACTGTCCTTAAAAGAATTCTAATGCTTCATGATCATATGCATAGTGTGTGTACATGTCCTTATCTAATGCAGAAACCAGACGGTCTACTGATTCAGTTGACCTCCTTAATGAGAATCATGTAAGTGTCATGAATCCATTATGTATGCAAATTTTCCTACTCATAATTCTACATGAGTGCACGACTATTCATACAAATGCGACAACCATATGACAGCATATCAAGTTTCAACCATATACAAATGAGAATACATATATATGCAATATGAAGTGACTGAGCTGATCTATAACCTAGGGTGTGTGTGTATATGCATCCATGAGCAACCACTAGCAACCATTTGCAGCCATCATCCATAACATGTGCTCAAATACATGTTTGCATCCATTTGTTATCTACCTAAGGAGTTAGGAAAAAGGACCGAGGAGATATACCTAAAAAGATAGATAAAGCATAACTTAAGGAAAAAGAGAGATCAAAGATGTACCCTCAAAAAGAAGAGGGTAGGCAGCGTGTATTCTGTCCTCAGTTTCCCAAGCCACGTCTTCCTCGGTGTCGCTCCACTGAACTTTAACGAGTTTGACTTCGCGGTTGCGTAGCTTTTTCACTTCAGTTCCTAAGATGCGGGTTGGAACTTTCCTCACAGTTGCTTCACGTTCCACTTCGGCTTCCCCTAGGATGCTAGGTTCCACCACTTCTGCAGACTCATGCAAACACTTCCGGAGGCGAGAAACATGAAAGACATTGTGAACTCCGGCCAGTTTCTCGGGTAGCTCTAATCTATAGGCCATCTTCCCAACCTTCTCGATGATAGGAAACGGTCCTACAAATCTTTGTGCTAGTTTTCCTGCGGATCCAAAGCGAACGACGTTCCTTAAAGGAGATACCTTAAGGAAAACCCTGTCCCCAACCTCAAACTCAAGGTCGGTCCTTCTTTTGTCGGCGTAGGATTTCTATCGGTCTTGGGCAGTCTTCATCCTCCTTCGTATTAGGTCCACTTTCTCCGAAGTCTCTCGAATCATGTCTGGCCCAAGTATAAGCTTGTCTGTAGACTCCCACCAATAGCACGGTATTCCATACAAGGCTTCGAAGGGTGCCATACCTATGGTAGCTGTTGTTGTAGGCAAATTCCACTAAAGGAAGGTGATCCTCCCATGTCCCTCCAAAGTCAAGAACGAAAAGTCTCAAAAGATCCTCTAAAACTCTATTCACCCTTTCCGTCTGACCATCGGTTTGGGGGTGATAGGCCATGCTCAAACATAACTGTGTGCCTACAGCTTCTTGCAGACTCAGCCAAAACTCACTTGTGAAGATAGGGTCTCGGTCACTAACAATGCTGGAGGGTATCCCATGAAGTCGAACTATTTCCTTGAGATAAAGAGATGCTAGAGATGCGGCAGTCCTTCTACTCTTGATAGGTATAAAGTGGGCGCTCTTAGTAAGCCTATCCACTATTACCCAAATGCTAGTGTTGCCTCTCCTTGACCTAGGCAGTCCATCAACGAAGTCCATTGAAATGCTATCCCACTTCCACTATGGGACCTCTAAAGGATGAAGTAGTCCTTCAGGCTTCTTCTGTTCCGCCTTGACCCGTTGGCAGGTCATGCACTTAGATACGAAATCTGCCACGTCTTGTTTCATGTCGTTCCAAAAGAAAGTCCTTTTTATATCCTTGTACATCTTATCACCGCCAGGGTGTATAGTCATCTTGGAATGATGTGCTTCCTCGAGAACCTTCTTTATCAACTCCCTTACTTGTGGAACGCATAATCTTCCATCTCGCCTCTGCCAACCCTTATCATTGATGGCGTATCTACTGAGGTGACTAGAAGTCTCACCCCTAATAAGTTTATCAATCACATCGACAAGCTGAGGGTCTTCACGTTGTGCAGCCCCTATTGAGTCCAAGAGAGTAGGGCGTACTTCGAGAGATGCTAACAAATCCGGTACAAAATCCGAGGAGGGCCTAAAGTTAAAACTGGCTATATACTCCAAGCTTTGCCTCTCTACGAAGAGCGGGCTTAAGGTCAGTTTCTTTCGGCTCAATGCATCTGCTACTACGTTGCCTTTGCTTGGAGTATAGGAAATTTCAAAATCATATGAGGCAAGAAAATCCATCCATCTTTGCTGCCTCAAGTTAAGATCCTTTTGCGAGAAGAGATATTTCAACGACTTATGGTCAGTGTATAATTCAAACTTCTCACCTAGGAGATAATGGCACCAAGACTTAAGCGCAAAGACGATGGCGGCTAACTCGAGAACGTGGGTTGGGTAGTTCTTTTCATGAACTTTCAATTGTCTTCCACCATAAGCTACTACCCTTCCTTCTTGCATTAGAACAGCGCCTAGTCCCGTTACACATGCATCCGTGTATACTGTGAACATTTTGCTTCCATTTGGCAAGGTCAGAACTGGGGCTGTTCTGAGAGCCCTTTTTAATCGTTGGAAAGCAAACTCGCAGTCCAAATCCCAAGTGAACGCCAGATTCTTCTTTGTTAGCCTTGTGAGTGGAGCTGAGATTTTCGCGAAATCCCTAATAAACTTTTGGTAAAAACCGGCTAGCCCAAGAAAACTTCGAACTTTGGTTGCATTTCTTGGTGTCTTCCAATCTTGCACTGCCACCACTTTCGCGGGGTCCACGGCCAACCCTTCTTTGGACACTATATGCCCAAGAAATCTTACTTCTTTTCTCCAGAAGTGACATTTGGAGAATTTGGCTTTTAGTTGATGTGCACGGAGAGTATCCATGATTTCTTTCAGATGCTGAGCGTGTTCTTCCTCATTCTTTGAGAAGATTAAGATATCGTCTACGAAGACAACCACAAATTTGTTGAGGAATTATCTGAACACCCTGCTCATTAGATCTACGAAATAAGCAGGTGCGTTTGTCAAGCCGAAAGGCATGACAAGCCACTCGAAGAAGCCGTCTGGGGTTCTGAACGCTGTTTTATCAATGCTATCTTCAGCTACTATTAGCTGATGGAACCCAGTTGCCAGATCAAGTTGGGAGAAGACCGTTGCACCTACAAGCTGATCAAACAAATCGTCGATTCGGGGAAGAGGGTGTCTATTTTTCTTGGTCAATCTGTTTAACTCCCTATAGTCGACGCAAAGGCGAAGCGAACCGTCCGCTTTGGTTGCGAACACCACTGGAGCACCCCATTCCGAAATGCTCCGTCTAATGAACCCTTTTTTGAGAAGTTCTTTAACCTGCTTACTGAGCTCCTTTCTCTCCCTTGGAGCCATGTGTCTGACAGGTAAAGCTACAGGCTTTGCGTTATCCACAAGATATATGCGGAAGTCTATTTCCCGCCTCGGAGGTAAGTCTTTCACCTCCTTAAAGACATCCGGATATTCCCGGACTGCTCTTACTGACTGCAAATTTTCATCAGAAGCATCAAGCGACTCTAGATAACTAAGCATAACAGCATTCAAGAGATTACAAGAAATTTCTAGAGTGTTACCAAGCCGAGTCAAGAGTCTAACTACTCTTTTTTCACAATCAAGAATGGCACCATTACTGGATAACCAGTCCATGCCTAAAATCAAACCATATCCCGAGAAGCCCAAAACAAAGGCATTACAACTAGACTCAACGCTGAGAATAGAGATTTTCAAACCCAAACCATTGACAAGTAAGCGGAGCCCCCAATTGGATTTGAAACTACTAAGGGATCTTCTAACATACTAGCGTCTAGATGCAGAGATTCTACTAAGGCAGATGAAATAAAAGAGTGTGATGCGCCAAAGTCAAAAAGTGTACGAACTGGATGATCATAAAGATAGACTACACTTTCTACAGAAATATTCTACCTCGTTCCTGCTAAGGTGCCAGTAGCACATGAACCTGGCCCCCTGAAGTGGATCCGGCTTTCTGTCCCTGCCCCTTTCTTCTTTGGGCAGTCCTTAGCTTGGTGCCCAGTCTCTCCACAATGGAAGCAACCACCCATCTTCGCCTTTCTTTTCCGACAGTCTTTTGATATATGGCCCACAATGCCACAGAAATTGCACCTTCTCTTCTCACGGGGCTTATTGTTCTTCCCTCCTTTCTTGAAGTCTGTTTTCTTTGCTTGTAGACCCTCTTTCTTCTCTTCCACCATAGTTTCTTTCTTGTTGTGGTCTTCCTCGTGTAGCAACGCTATGTCTACCAAGCTTTCATAAGTCGCTCCCGTGGATACATGGGTCATGGCAAGGCTGTGTAGAGGCTCATTCAAACCCTTGACGAAGCGAAGTGCCTTCTTGTGTTTGGTGTTTACTAAGACTAACCCAAATCTGGCCAGCTAATTAAACTGATTAACATATTCCCTGATTGTCATGCTCCCCTGTTTCAGAGTTAGAAACTTCTCCATTTGCAGGCTTCTTTCTGCTTGGGAGAGGAATTTCATCTCAAACCTTGTCCTGAAGTCTTCCCATGTTTCCACCGCCCTCTGAGCATTGGTAACTTCCCACCAATAGGAAGCTTCATCCTTAAGCAACCATACCACTAGTTGTATCCTTTGCCTGTCATCAACCCCGAAGATGACAAACAGATCCTCAGTCTCCTTTAGCCAGTTTCTTGCTCCTACAAAGGATTCTGTCCCATAAAAGTCTTTTCCACCCATAGCCTTGAAGTCTCTACATGTTTTTGCAAAGGCATTTCCACGAGGAGGTGGAGGAGGAACCGCGGCCACCGGAGGAGGGATGTCTGCTGGGCCCGCGCCATTGGCCCTTGCTTCTAAGTACCTCCTAAACCAGCCGGGTATCGGCACTCCTTCTGGAAGGTTAAGGTCTCCAGACATGCTGAAACAGAAAGGAAAGATTCAAAACGAAGGATAGAGAGAGATAGCGCATATGGCTTTGGGGGATTTTGTCTTTTATAAATATAACACTTTTTCTTGAAAAATGCTTCTTTAAACTTTCTTTTTTGAAAAAAAAAATCAAAAACTTTTATCTTGCCTGGTAAACCTATGCTCTGATACCAAGTGAAAAACCCCACCTCCGTTAAGGTCACTCACAAAGGGAATGCCTTAATTTTGGTGGAGGTTTATAAGTAAAAGCCACAGATAAACTCAAGACAGATATAAATATACATATTTTAAACAGCGGAAATCAAACAGACTTTTTATTTCATTAATACGTGTTCAAAACATAACATTCCATAATTGTCTCAAAATACTTCCATCATTACAACCTCATAACTGTCTTGTCTATTAAAGAAGCATAAAACACGAATAGAGTGACAAAAATCCCCATAGTGATATCCAAAGTCATAATCCGAGCAAGAAAGATCCAAATCATACATCTACGGTCTTGGAGCTTGTAAAGAGCCTGACTGAGCTGAGCTGTTTCCTCCCTGTGGACCTTGGGGGGGGGGGAACGAAAGAAAAGAAGACGAAAGGAAAATAGGGTCAGACATAAAGCCTGAGTAAATCTAGTAACTCTTCAGTATGTAAATAAGAAAAGGGCATGATAGATATATATACTGAAAATAGGATGGTGTCACAAGCTAAGGAAGTGTCGCTTAGGATCGAATATGCAATCGCACCCACACTATATCTCTGCACCTACTTGAGTTTATTCTAACTGGCACCCCATGGTGAGGGTGAAGTGATCCCCATTCTTATTAAAAGATCGGCTCCTACTCGCGTTAACATGTGTCATACGTCCCCCAAGAATTGTAGATACCTATGCTTGTCGCACCATGGGGTGTATCAAGACCCATGGTGGTGGCCCCTACACAAATTCTAGAAGGCATAGGTTATACTACTGGTGTCCCCAGTGCCCTGGTTGTCTGCTCCGGAGTGTGTGCACGCCCGCACCCCGTTAGACATGCACTGTACACCCACCGCCGTCGTTTGACCGCTTACAATCAGCCCAGTAATCGTGCCCCACCCTGCCTAGTTTCAGGGTACCGTTGATACCTAACTTGGGTTACTGCTGAAATGGGTCCCCCGTTACCAGGATTTTCTAGTCAAACATGTTACGTGGTTAAGTGTCTGTATTTACCTAACCCCACCCATCAATTCTTGTTAACATGTTGAATTTTTGTTAAGTGTTATAGTTGACTTAACCCTACCATCTGTCCTTAGCCTCTTAGGAGCACCAGACCACTCACATTAGATAGGTATTGCTACGGTTATTGGATATGCCGGTCGGTTCCGGGCAGGTTTACACCGTAGCTCAGTCTAACCTCGGGTCATTATTGGGCTCAATGCTTAACCACCCACATTGGATAGGTATTGTTGTGACTACTGGACAACCGGGCGGGTCCGGGCGGGTTTACATCACGACTCAATCCAACCTCGGGTTAAGCATATCGTGTTTTCTAAATTTACATATTTTATTACTTCTTAATTATATATGTAAATGTCATATCTTTTATTTTTGGGTATAACAAATCATACTGCTTTAAATGTCATTGGCATTGGCATGTGCCAAACATGCCAATATATATTTTCAATGTTTTACACCCAACGTCGTTACCCCCGTTTGTAACGTTCGCAACATTATAACAAATGTTGGGCTCGACACAATTCGGCCCAACTTTATAAACGTGAGAAAAAGGGGAAAATCAACAACATGTAATATTTTACAACATATATAGGTGTGTGGCGCATGAACTTGCAACTTAGCGATTCAACTAACATATAATATGAGTCATGTGAACTTGCATTCAAATCAATGTATAACTAAGTGGGTGACATATGAAATGGCATAGTTTTGATTTATACAAACTTGTGTTTAAACATGTTTAACTTGGCATAATGTCAACCACAAAACTAGCATGTTGTATATTCACCAAAATGTACAATTTTAACATCTAATCACATAGCCTATTTCAACATGAACTTGCATAGTTTATGAAGCCCAAACGATGCTTAACATAGATCCAATTATACTTGCAAATTAACATGAACTTGCATAGTTTATGAAACATAGACCTAATTATACTTGATGAAACATAAGAATGATATCATAGGTTTTTGGGTCATGTAGGCATAAAAAGGTCTATAACATGTTTACATAAATTCTAACTTAGACTAAGGGATTATATATAATCTATGCCATCGACATGTACATAAAGGGATCAAATTTCTAGTTTTTGCCACAACTTGCTATTGCTATCACTTTCATATACAAATATCCAATAGGTTTGCATCAATCAATTAAGGACACAAATATAAATACACTAGTCATGACAGAATCATTACAATACATAGAATTTATGCAATATAACAACACAATTCTATTTTCATTTACATCGAATCACATCACAGTTTTATTCATATTCTGAAAGGTCACTATATTTACAATGAATGCAGAATCTTGAATCCTGGATTCTGAATTCTAAAACTGAGATGCGCTTCTTTGGATAGACTAGCGTTGCGTTGATTAATTTTGATTAAGCTTTTATCTTCTTCTTAATTTGATTCATCTCTAAGATTTAGTGTTGGCTTGTCTCTAGGCTTTCTAATTGACGGCCATTCCTAGTTCCTTTCCAGCAGCATGACGGCTTTTGTATTCTACTATTTGTGTGAATTTAGGGTTAGACTTGAGTTGTATTTATAGAATTTCAATCTAATTAGAGCCGTCGATGAAGCTAGAGTGAATCCAGACCATCCATCTCAAGAGAAGCCAATCAGAAAGTGACATGTAAGCCCTAGTGACTCAGCCAAGCCTCAGAATTCGACCAGACCCTGATCAGGCTAGCCAGGACCTGACCAGTAGGTCATTCTGACCTGGGCGCACTTGGTAGGTGCGCTAGGCTAAAAATGTACTGGCGCACTTCCCAAGTGCGCCAGTGCATTCTGACCCGTTTTCTCGTTTTTCTGTCCAACTTCGTTCATCCATATCTTCTTCATACAATATCCGTTTTACGAAAACTTGGACTATATCTCAAGTAGAATTTCGAGACGAACGCAATGGCGTAACCTATTTCCTTTGATTTCATCATTTATAATTAATTATACTTTAATTTGTGAAGCTCAACGTTATAGAATTCACGGGGTGTTACAGGGGCCTTTCCTCCTCCTTTATTCTGGTCGTTGCTGTGGGACGGACCTTGTTGTTTGGCCTCTAAGACCTCTAGGCTCTCCATCTCAATGGAATCTTCTTGTCGGAGGAATTGCTCGGCCTTGGAATAGAAATCATTTATATCCTTGGGGGGATCTCTGGTTAATGAGATTGAGAATTCCGATTGATTCTGAACTCCCGCAATAGCAGCCATAAGTACCATCGACGGCTCAGGCCGATCGACTGACGCTACAGCTATGTCGAATCTTTCGAGGAAGGATCTAAGCATTTCTCCTGATTACTGCTTGATGGTGGATAAGAACATAACGCTCTTTAGTCGAGATATATGTACTCTGAATTGTTCGATGAAGCGGGTGACCAGAGTGTTCCATCTGTTGATCGACTTCGTTGTCAACTGTCGAAACCACATTCTGGCTATGTCTGTAAGAAAGAGTGGGTAGCACTTTTCCATGACATTGGTCGATGCACCAAGTACTTCTGTATGTCGCATATATCGCATGGGATGGTTGGGTCAGTGTGACCGTTGTATGGCTCGATAGCCGGAAACCTGAAGTCCGGAGGGTTTCGGGAGTTTCTGATTTCCCTGGTGAAGGGGCTGCGATTGACATTATCTCTGTCTTGCTGCGATGAAGTGCCCAGAGTGAAGCGTCAGATGATGCTTGCAAGCTGGCTTCCATCTCGGAGGAATCATTTCCATGAATTTAGCTCAATATCTGGGGGAACTTCGGTGCGACGATCCGACGAAAGTATGCTCGGAAGGGCGGTTGTTGGCTGGGCCTGTCTTCCGAGAGTTGAGCGAAGGTGTGAGAGAAGGTGAGCTCTGGTAGGTGGTTCTAGGGAGAATGGCTCCTCTTGAACCTGAGGAGTAGTGGGTCGAGCCATACCCGTAACAGAGGGCCTAGGCTGATCCAGCATAGCAATGATGTTCGGAACTCGAAGGTGCCCCTGGTGGGAGCGAGGTTAGTAGGGTCTATGGTAGTGTTTTCTTCTGCCACTGTAAGGACCGGTATAGCAAGGCGGCTTCCCTGATTTGAAGGGAAGGCCGCACCAGCTCTTAGCTGAAGGGGAAGAGTAGTTAGACTAGTTTGTGGTAAGATTCCGAGTTGTAATGGGAATGGCATTGATTCTGATGGACCCGGTGGTTGCTCGACTGGTTTGATAGGTCGAGTTATTCCCAAGAGTGGAGGCAAAGTGTTCGACCGATCTTGATCGCGAGCCTCCTGAGGTTCTGCTGCTGCAGCTGCGCTGGTCGCTCGAAGCAATACTCCTAGTTGTGATCGATCGGTTGGTGGGACCAAACCAAGATGAAATAAAGGTGTAGCCTGATCAGTGGCCTGATTCCATGCAGACCAAAGATCAGTTGTTGCCCCAGTCCCGACCGGTGGAGGAATTGATGTTGAAGCGTTCAATCCTGTATCCAGTCGACCGAGAAGGTGATCCAACAATTGCTGCTGTCGTTCGAGGAGTTTACCCTAAGATGTCATATGGTCTCTAAACTCGATCATGATTTTATCCTTGTCGTCCGGGTAATAAATAGAGATATATCTTCATGAGAGGAAACCTCGTGGCTTGCTTCTACAACATTAGTATCGGCTGCATCGGCGTTTGCGGGACGAGAGGATGTTGTATCTTTCTTTCGTTTGTTCGCCATGAACTAAGGCAAGCCTCCCCTACCAGGCGTGCCAAAGTGTTGACGTCAAAAGTTGGTCACTAGTGACATTCAACCCCCAATCGTGTGAAGAGCACACGAATACTGATTATAAAATACATAAAAGTAAAGGAAACGGGAAAAAACACAGTCTTTTTATAGTGGTTTGGCAAAGACAGTGCCTATGTCCACTTTATACGTTATTTCTACTTTAGATTACAAGTATAATGCTTTTTCTATTTGAAGAAAAGAAAGAAGATGGCTGTTTTCTCTTTCAGATGATGCTTTTCAAGGAAGAAAAAGTATGAGCCGAAAAAGATTAGATTAGATCTCCCCTTCCTGGCGCGCCAAAATGTTGATGTCAAAAGTTGGTCACTAGTGACGTTCAACCCCCAATCGTGTGAAGAGCACATGAATATTGATTATAAAATACAGAAAAGTAAAGGAAACGGCGAAACACACAGTCTTTTTATAGTTGTCCGGCAAAAACTGTGCCTACGTCCACTTTATATGTTATTTCTGCTTTAGATTACAAGTACAATGCTTTTTCTATTTGAAGAAAAGAAAGAAGACGACTATTTTCTCTTCAGATGATGCTTTTTGGGAAGAAGAAGTATGAGCCGAAAAAGATTAGGTTAGGTCTCCTCCCTCTCCTCTTTAATCTTTGAGATATTTATAGGTGGAGATGGCAGCTTGGGCTGTTGCGGCGTGGCCCGACCTTTCTGGGAAGACTTGGACGTGTGGAGCTCACCCCTTGGATAGAATAGCGGCTAGAAGACTGGTTCCACTATTCATAAACAGTATCCTCGGAAGTTGCGGCTTATGTGGCATCCATAGAAAGATGTATCAAAAGTAGAGCTTTGTCCGGATATGGTTGACCACCTTTTCTTCCTTGTGAGTCGGGTCAAGTACTTGAACAGCTCAGCTGGATATTTCATGTAGACCCGAAATACTCGGTCGATACTCCCTATGCGAGAGCAGTTCTCTCGGTCGACTGGGAGAGCAAGTCTTCCGGAGCGAGATATTGGCTTGATTGGTCCAATGCGTGGCTTCTTCGGGCTGAGCTTCTGCTGGACTTCCTGCAATGCGATCTGTCTAACTTGATTGGTTGCGCATTTGGGCTTCGATTTGGCCTGTTGCATATTTTACCAGAATGAAATCTAACACCGTGGTCGGTATAGAATATGAAATACCTTAATAGATTTAAAATGAACAACAACTAGGCGATAATTAGTGTTAAATCCAAATTTCTAGTCTTAGGAAGTAAGCAGCAAGATTGAAGAATGACAACGAATGGCAATCGGCCGTTGTTAATTGTTTTGTGATGATTACTTCTTCAGATGTATGAATTTTGTAAATATCGACCTAAATCCGTTGGAAAAAAATAAAATTGGTTCGAAAATTTGAGGATGAAATTTAAGTTAGGGTTCGTATTTTCGGGGGAGAAATTTAAGTTATGGGGTGATGGTTGGGTCGTGGGAGAAAGAAGAAGAGGGAAAATTAATGGAGGAAGATGGGAATAAGGAAGGGGTTTTGTTACGGAACGTCGTACCTTTTCAGTTTGAGGGGTGCTTATTAGAAATAGAGAGTAAAGCACATAGCAGATGCTTATTTTGAAATAAGAGAATTTAAAAAATGTTCATATCAGCATGTGAAATTTTCTGATTTACAATAAGAGCATCTCCAATCTTAGTTGAATGTAATGTCATGAAATGTCTATGTGTACACAACTATTCTACAATGTGAAATATATAAAGTATGCATCCACATTAAAATTTAATATTGGTCTTAAAACACCCCACCTCCGTTAAGGTCACTCACAAAGGGAATGCTTTAAGTTTGGTGGAGGGTTATAGGTACAAGACACAAAAAATTTTAAAAAACAGATAAGTATAAGCAGCGGAATTCAGATCATTTATTGAATACGTGGTTCAATACAAAAGCATTACATCAAATTGTCTCAAAATAACTTCCAAAACATTACACCATAATTTCTGTCTTGATTATTAAATAAAGAAGCATAAAACATAAATAAAACTGCATAAATCCCCAAGTGTCGTATCCAAAAGCCATAGCCAATGAAAGAGAGTCCCAATCGTACATCCACTTTCCTGAAGCTTGCAAAGAGTCTGATTAAGCTGGAGTATTCCCTTCCTGTGGATCTAGGGGGAAACGGAAGAAAAGAAGACGAAAGAAAACGGACCAGACAATAAGTCTGGTAAGTTCAGTGATCACTAGTATTTAAACAAGGAAAGGGATCATGACAATAATAACAGAACATAGGACAATACCCTAATATAAGATAAGAGGAACATGTGAGCGCACCCATTACTATAGTCTCTGCACCTATCTAACCATTGGTTCAACCAGCCCCACGTGTTTATGACGAACGATACTCTTATCATCGGCTCCTACTCGCATGCATTCATGTCATGTGTCATTCGGCCCCGCTTGACAGTAGCTACCTGTGCTGGTTCCACCATGGGGTGTATCAGTCCCTCTGGTGGCAACCCGACACGATTCAGGATGCACAATGTACACTACTGATGCCCAGTGCCTGATTTTTCCACTCCGGAGTACGTGCACGCCTATACTCCGTCGGAACCTACACTGGCCCACCAACCGTCGACGTTTTGACTGCTTATAATTCAGCCTAGTAATCGTGCCCTACCCTGGCTAGTTTCAGGGTACCATGATACATCTATGTGGGTTACTGCTGAAATGGGTCCCCGTTACTAGGGTTTTCTAATCAACATGTTTATTTGGTTAAGTGTCCAAGTTTACCTAACTCCACCCATTCGTTTAGTTAACATGTTGAATCGGTTAAGTGTTTCCCTAATTGAATTAACCCCACCAATCCTGACTTAGCTTTAATTTATTAAAGCACCAACCACTCACATTAGATAGGTCTTGTTGTGGTCACTAGATGTGATGGTCGGTTCCGGGCAGGTTTACACCACAACTCAGTCTAACCTCGGGTTCTTTTTGGGCTTGATGCACTAACCACCCACATTAGACAGGTCTTGTTGTGGTCATTGGATATGCCGGTCGGTTCCGGGCAAATTTACACCACAACTCAGTCAAACCTCAGGTTAGGCATATTCGTCTTTTCTAAAATTCATATTTTTCTATATATGTCAAATTTCTTTATGTAGATTAAATTTAATTTAATCATGCCATAATTATCGTTTGATTATGCTCAACATAAATGGTATGTCAAATATACCATTTAATGAACAAATCTATGCCATGAATTTTCATATTTCCCATCGCTACCCCCGTGGAACGTATGCATGAATCTCACAAAATATTGGGCTAGCAAATTAGCCCAAACCCATAAACATAAAGGGGTAATAAACAAGGAACATGAAATAAACATAAAATAGCATACGTTTCAACTTGTCATGTGTAACTTGGCATAGAGGTATCATTAAATTTATTTAAATGGTTGAAGTTGAACTTGTGACTAAGTTGGGTCTAATGGTCATGTAAACTTGACAAAGGTCTAGCATGGAAGTTTAACATATAAACACAGTTTCTACCCACAACTTAGCATATAACCTTATGTATGTCAAAACATAAGAAAGCTATTATAATCATTTTTAATCACAATTTAGCATGATGTTAAAAACATAAGAGGACTATAATTCCACTTTTACAACATAATTAGATTCAACCTAACATCAATATACATGAGTGTTGATCTAACATATAAGCATGTGTTTTAGATAACAAACTTGCAAATAACCACTGATTTATAGCATGACATGTTTTACCATTTAATTGGCAAAATAAATCCATTACCCAAATCATAACAGATTTTAATAACATACAACATGTTCATCACCACAAGCATATAGACATGATTAATATACAACATGTTCATCGCCACAAGCATATAGACATGAAATATACAACATATTCATCGCCATAAGCATATAGACATGATTAATTACAACGATGCTTTAAGATAAATGAGAATCAAATCTTATACATAAGCATCATTCTATATCCCAATTACAACATGTCATGATTCAATCTAAAGAATGTTTAAATCTACGTAATAACCAACTTACAAACTAAAAGGAATTCATGCGTTCTGAAATCTGAATTCTGAAATTGGAGATGCGTGCCTTTGATGAAGATCGTTGAATTAGACTCGTTTTAATTTGATTTTAGTTGTAAGCATTTAACTCTTCTTTGAATTGAAAATGGTGACGGCTACTCCAAGTTCTCTACTGACGACATTTCAGTTCTAGGATTATTTTTCTGTGTTTTTTTTAGGTTGAGTATTGACTTGTTTATATAGAATTTCAGTTTAATTATAGCAATCAGATGAATCTAGGGATAATCACAGCCACTCAGCCCAGATCAGGACCATCCAGAAACCCTAGTGACTCAACATCAAGTCATCAGTCGTTCAAAATTCAGATCTGGTCGGGGGCCAGGTCGACCCCCAGGTTGACCTCTAGGGGGGAGGTCGTCACTAGGGTCGACCCCCTAGTTGACCTGCCTAGGCGGGAATTTTCCCGCCTGGCTCGCTTCTGACTTCTGTTTGAATTTGAATTCTTTTTTCGAGCTGTTTGAATTTATTTGAGCTTTCTGGAAACTTCTGACAACCATAACTTCTTCATACGAAGTCCAATTTACGCAAACTCGAACTCTATCTCTACCAGAATTCCGAGACGAACACAATGGTTTAACCTGTTTCCCTTAATTCTCACATTTTAAATTAAGTATTCTAGGCTTCGTTATTATAACGTTAATAGAAAGTACGGGGTGTTACATTCTCCCCTCCTTTTAGGATTTCGTCCTGAAATCTTCAAGTCGAGAAGAATTTATATCCTACCATCCAATCACCCATCTACTCAACCATCAAACACAAGCGTCCATTGTCCTTAAAAGATTTCTAATGCTTCATGATCGCATGCATTGTGTGTGTACATGTCCTTATCTAATGCAAAGTCAGGCGGTCCACTGATTCAGTTGACCTCCTTAATGCAAATTATGCCGGTGCCATGAGTCCATTATGTATGCAATTTTTCCTACTCAAAATTTCCTACATGAGTGCACAACTATTCATGCAACGTCCATATGTTAACACATCAAGTTTCAATCCATATACAACTACATATATGCATATGTAATATGAAAGTGACTGAGCCGATCTAATACCTAAAGTGTGTGTATATGCATCCACGAGCAGCCACTAGCAACCACTTGCAACCATCAATCATAACATGTTTCAATTACATGTTTACATCCAAATGGGTTCCTACCTAAGGATAAAGGATAGGATCGAGGAGATATACCTAAAAAGATAGATACGAGCATAAACTTGAGGAAAAAGAGATTAAAGACGTACCCTCAAAAAGAAAAGGGTAGGTTGCGCGTATTCTGTCCTCAATTTCCTAAGTCGTGTCTTCCTCGTTGTTGCTCCATTGAACTTTGACGAGCTTAACTTCACGGTTGCGTAGATTTTTGACCTCTTCTCCCAAGACACGGGTTGGAACTCTCCTCACAGTTGCTTCTCGTTCAACTTCAACTTCTTCTAGCATACTTGGTTCTACCAATTCCGCAGATTCGTGTAAGCATTTCCGTAGGTGAGAGACATGAAAGACATTATGAACCCCGACCAACCTTTCGGGGAGTTGTACCCTATAAGCCATCTTTCCAATCTTCTCGATGATAGGGAACGACCCTACATATCTTGGTGCTAACTTTCCTGCGGACCCAAAGCGAATGACGTTCCTCAAAGGAGATATTTTAAGGAACACTTGTCTCCAACTTCGAACTCAAGGTCAGTTCTTCTTTTGTCTGCGTAGGACTTCTGCATATCTTGGGCAGTCTTCATTCTTCTTTGTATTAAGTCTACTTTCTCTGAAGTTTCTCTGATCATGACTAGCCCAAGCATGAGCTTGTATGTGGACTCTCACCAGCAAGTTGGTGACCTGCACGGTCTTCCATATAAAGCTTCGAAAGGTGCCATGCCTATGGTGGCTTAGTAGCTATTGTTGTAAGCAAATTCCACCAAAGGTAGATGATCCTCCCATGTACCTCCGAAGTCAAGAATTCATAGTCTCAAGAGGTCTTCTAATACTCTGTTGGCTCTTTCCGTCTGGCCATCGGTTTGAGGGTGATAGGTCGTGCTTAAACATAACTGCGTGCCTACAGCCTCTTGTAAACTCTTCCAAAACGCGCTCATGAAGATGGGGTCTCGATCACTCACTATGCTGGAGGGTATCCCATGGAGTCGAACTATCTCCTTAAGATATATGGATGCTAGAGATGTGGCAGTCCTTCTACTCTTGACGGGTATAAAGTGGGCGCTTTTTGTGAGCCTGTCCACTATTACCCAAATGCTGGTATTGCCCCTTCTTGACCTAGGCAACCCATCTATAAAGTCCATCGAGATGCTATCCCATTTCCACTGTGGGTCGTCTAGAGGATGGAGCAGACCTCCAGGCTTCTTCTGCTCTGCCTTGACTTGTTGGCATATTAAACACTTAGGAACAAATTCAGCTATGTCTTGCTTCATGCCATTCCAAAAGAAAACTCTTTTGATGTCTTTATACATTTTATCTCCGCCTGGGTGTATGGTCAATTTGGAATGGTGTGCCTCTTCTAGAACCGCCTTTACCAAATCCCTTACTTGTGGGACACATAGTCTTCCTTCTCATCTCAACCAGCCCTTGGCATCAATGGAGTATCTATTGAGGTGACTGGAAGTCTCACCCCTAATTAACTTGTGCATCACATCGGCTAGCTGAGGGTCTTCTCTTTGCGCGACTCCGATTGAGTCTAATAGAGTTGGTCGCACTTCTAACGTTGCTAGCAGGCCAGGTACAAAGTCAGTGGAGGGTCTGAAGTTAAAGCTTGCTATGAACTCCAAGCTTTGCCTTTCCACAAAGAGAGGGCTTACGGCCAGCTTCTTTCTACTCAAGGTGTCTGCTACTGCATTGCCCTTGCCAGGAGTGTAGGAAATCTAAAAATCATAGGAGGCAAGAAACTCCATCCATCTTTGCTGCAACAAATTGAGATCTTTCTGCGAGAAAAGGTATTTCAACGATTTATGATCAGTATATAGTTCAAATTTCTCACCTAGGAGATAATGGCGCCAAGACTTAAGCGCAAAAACAATGGCTGCCAACTCTAGGTCGTGGGTTGGGTAGTTTTTCTCATGTACTTTCAACTGTCTTCGACCATACCTTCCCTTCTTGCATCAGAACAGCGCCTAGTCCCATTTCGCATGCATCTATGTATACTGTAAACATCTTGCTTCCATCAGGCAATGTCAGAACCGGGGCTGTTGTTAGAGCCCTTTTCAAACGTTGGAAAGCAATATCGCAATCCAAATCCCAATTGAAAGCTAGGTTCTTCTTTGTCAATCTTGTCAGTAGAGCTGAGATTTTTGCAAAGTCTTTGATAAACTTTCGATAAAAGCCTGCTAGCCCGAGAAAGCTTCGGACTTCGGTTGCATTTCGAGGAACCTTCCAATCTTGCACAGCAACCACTATCGCGGGATCCATAGCTAACCCCTCTTTTGACACCACATGTCCAAGGAACCTAACTTCTCTCCAGAAATGGCATTTGGAGAATTTCACCTTCAACTGATGTGCACGGAGAGTATCCATGACTTTATTTAGGTGCTGAGCATGCTCTTCCTCACTTTTTGAGAAGATTAAAATATCATCTACGAAGACCACCACAAACTTATTAAGGAACTCCCTGAACACCCTGCTCATCAAATCAACGAAGTAAGCGGGTGCATTTGTCAAGCCGAAGGGCATGACAAGCCACTCGAAGAAACCATCTGGAGTTCTGAACGCGGTTTTATCAATGCTGTCTTCAGCCACCCTTAGCTGATGAAACCCGGTAGCTAAATCTAATTGGGATAAAACCGATGCACCTACAAGCTGATCGAACAAATCATCTATTCTTGGGAGTGGGTGTCTATTCTTCTTGGTCAGCTTGTTTAGCTTCCTATAATCAACGCACAGGCGAAGCGAACCATCAGCTTTGGTCGCGAACACTACCGGAGCACCACATTTAGAAATACTTCGTCTTATGAACCCCTTTTCAAGTAGCTCTTTGATTTGCTTGCTGAGCTCCTTTCCTCCCTTGGGGCCATGTGCCTAACGCGTAAAGCAACGGGCTTTGCATTATCAACAAGGTATATGCAGAAGTCTATCTCCCGCTTTGGAGGTAAGCCCTTTACCTCTTCAAACACATCCGAGTATTCACGGACTACACTTACAGACTGGAAGTTCTCAACGGCTGCATCAAGAGATTCTAGATAACTAAGCATGACGGAGTTCATTGATTACAAGAAATTTCGAGAGTGTTACCGAGGCGAGTCATGAGTCTAACCACTCTCTTTTCACAATCGAGGACGGCACCATTACTGGATAGCCAGTCCATGCCTAGAATCAACCCATAGCCCGTGAAGCCCAAAACAAAGGCATTACATTTAAACCCAATGCTTAGTATAGATAATTTCAAATCCAAACAAACCATTGACAAATAAGCTGAGCCCCCAATTGGATTTGAAACAACCAAGGGATCCTCTACTATACAGGTGTCTAGGTGCAGAGATTCCACTAAAGCAGTAGATATAAAAGAGTGTGATGCGCCAGAATCAAATAGTGTACGAACATGATGATAAAAAAGATAGACTAAACTTTCGATAGAAATATTTCTACCTCGTTCTTGCGGAGATGCCATGAGAGCGTGAACTTGTCCTCCAGAAGAAGGTCCAGCTCCCTACCCTTGCTTCTTTGGGCAAGCCCTTGTCATATGTCCTGTCTCGCCACAGTGGAAACAACCACCCATCTTCCTTTTCTTCTTCTTTCAGTCTTTGATCAGATGTCCAGGAATGCCACAGAAATTACACTTTCTCTTTTCATGGGGTTTGTTGTTCTTCCCGCCTTTCTTTGAATCAGCCTTCTTGTTTTGCGACCCGTCCCCCTTCTTATCTTGAAGCACTTCCGCTTTTGCCTCATTCTTGCCCTTGTCTTCCTCATGTAAGAGTTCCATGTCCACTAACCTCTCGTAAGTAGCCCCTATAGGTACATGGGTCATAGCCAAGCTGTGAAGTGGCTCATTCAATCCTTTGACAAAACGGAGAGCCTTCTTATGTGGATTATGCACTAAGTCCAATCCGAATCGGGCCAGCTGATTGAATTGATTGACGTACTTCTTGACCATCATACTTCCTTTCTTAAGAGATAAGAACTTTTCCAGCTGTAGACTTCGCTCAGCTTGTGAGAGGAATTTCATCTCAAACCTTATTCTGAAATCCATCCATGTTTCAACAGGTCTCTCAGCGTTAGTGACTTCCCACCAATAGGAAGCTTCGTCTTTGAGAAACCATACAACCAACTGTATCTTCTGCCTATCTTCCACCTCGAAGATAACGAACAAATCCTCAGTTTCTTTGAGCTAGTTCCTAGCTTCTACGAATGATTCAGTTCCCTTGAAATCCTTTCCACCCATGGCCCTAAAGTCCCCACAAATCTTTGAGAAAGCATTTGCACGAGGAGGAGGAGGAGCTGCTGTAGCTGGAGGAGGAAGAGGAGGAATATCTGCTGGGCTTGTGTCATTGGCCCTAGCCTCTAAGTACCTCCAGAACCAACCAGGTATCGGCACACCCTCTGGAAGATTAAGATTCCCATACATGCTGAAACGAAAAAGAAAAGATTCAAAACAAAGGATAGAATGATATGCATATGGCTTTGGGGGATTATGCCTTTAAAATAAAATAACACTTTTTATTGAAAAATGCTTCTTTATGTTTCTTTTTGAAAAATAGTTTTCAAGAATTCTTATCTGATCTGGTAAACCTTTGCTCTGATACCAAGTGAAACACCCCACCTTCGTTAAGGTCACTCACAAAGGGAATGCCTTAAGTTTGGTGGAGGGTTATAGGTACAAGACAGAGAAAATTTTACAAGGCAGATTAGTATAAGCAGCAGAATTCAAATCATTTATTGAATACGTGGTTCAATACAAAAGCATTACATCAAAATGTCTCAAAATAACTTCCAAAACATTACACCATAATTTCTGCCTTGATTATTAAATAAAGAAGCATAAAACATAAGTAAAACTGCATAAATCCCCAAGTGTCGTATCCAAAAGCCATAGCCAATGAAAGAGAGTCCCAATCATACATCTACTTTCTTGAAGCTTGCAAAGAGTCTGATTAAGCTGGAGTATTCCCTCCCTGTGGACTTGGGGGGGGGGGGGAGGGAATGGAAGAAAAGAGGACAAAAGAAAACGGGTCAGACAATAAGTCTGGTAAGCTCAGTGATTACTAGTATTTAAACAAGAAAAGGGATCATGACAGTAATAACGGAACATAGGACAATACCCTAATATAAGATAAGAGGAACATGTGATCACACCCATTACTATAGTCTCTGCACCTACCTAACCATTGGTTCAAGCTGCCCCACGTGTTTATAACAAAAGATCCTCTTATGAACGGCTCCTACTCGCATGCGTTCATGTCCTGTGTCATTCAGCCCCGCTTGACTGTAGCTACCTGTGCTGGTTCCACCATGGGGTGTATCAGTCCCTGTGGTGGCAACCCGACACGATTCAAGATGCACAGTGTACGCTACTAATGCCCAATGCTTGATTTTTCCACTCCGGAGTACATGCATGCCCATACTCCGTCGGAACCTACACTGGCCCACCAACAGCCGACGTTTTGACCGCTTATAATTCAGCCCAGTAATCGTGCCCCACCCTGCCTAGTTTCAGGGTACCATGATACATCTATGTGGGTTACTGCTGAAATGGGTCCCCGTTACTAGGGTTTTCTAATAAACATGTTTATTTGGTTAAGTGTCCAAGTTTACCTAACCCAACCCATTCGTTTAGTTAACATGTTGAATCGGTTAAGTGTTTCCCTAATTGACTTAACCCTAACAATCCTGACTTAGCTTTAATTTATTAAAGCATCAACCACTCACATTAGACAGGTCTTGTTGGGGTCACTGGATGTGCCGGTCGGTTTCGGGCAGGTTTACACCACAACTCAGTCTAACCTCGGGTTCTTTTTGGGCTTGATGCACTAACCACCTACATTAGACAGGTCTTGTTGTGGTCATTGGATATGCCGGTCGGTTCCGGGCAGATTTACACCACAACTCGGTCTAACCTCAGGTTAGGCATATTCGACTTTTCTAAAATTCATATTTTTCTATATATGTCAAATTTCTTTATGTAGATTAAATTTAATTTAATCATGCCATAATTATCGTTTGATTATGCTCAACATAAATGGTATACCAAATATACCATTTAATGAAAAAATCTATGCCATGAATTTTCATATTTCCCATCGCTACCCCCGTGGAACGTATGCATGAATCTCACAAAATATTGGGCTAGCAAATTAGCCCAAACCCATAAACATAAAGGGGTAATAAACAAGGAACATGAAATAAACATAAAATAGCATACGTTTCAACTTGTCATGTGTAACTTGGCATAGAGGTATCATTAAATTTATTTAAATGGCTGAAGTTGAACTTATGACTAAGTTGGGTCTAATGGTCATGTAAACTTGACAAAGGTCTAGCATGGAAGTTTAACATATAAACACAGTTTCTACCCACAACTTAGCATATAACCTTATGTATGTCAAAACATAAGAAAGCTATTATAATCATTTTTAATCACAATTTAGCATGATGTTAAAAACATAAGAGAACTATAATTCCACTTTTACAACATAATTAGATTCAACCTAACATCAGTATACATGAGTGTTGATCTAACATATAAGCATGTGTTTTAGATAACAAACTTGCAAATAACCACTGATTTATAGCATGACATGTTTTACCATTTAATTGGCAAAATAAATCCATTACCCAAATCATAATAGATTTTAATAACATACAACATGTTCATCACCACAAGCATATAGACATGATTAATATTCAACATGTTCATCGCCACAAGCATATAGACATGAAATATACAACATATTCATCGCTATAAGCATATAGACATGATTAATTACAATGATGCTTTAAGGTAAACGAGAATCAAATCTTATACATAAGCATCATTTTATATCCCAATTACAACATGTCATGATTCAATCGAAAGAATGTTTAAATCTACGTAATAACCAACTTACAAACTAAAAGGAATTCTTGCGTTCTAAAATTTGAATTCTGAAATTGGATATGCGCGCCTTTGATGAAGATCGTTGAATTAGACACGTTTTAGTTTGATTTTAGATGTAAGCTTTTAACTCGTCTTTGAATTGAAAACGGTGACGGCTACTCCAAGTTCTCTATTGACGGCATTTCAGTTCTAGGATTATTTTTCTGTGTGTTTTTAGGTTGAGTATTGAGTTGTTTATATAGAATTTCAGTTTAATTATAGCCGTCAGATGAATCTAGGATTAATCACAGCCACTCAAACCAGATCAGGACCATCCAGAAACCCTAGTGACTCAGCATCAAGTCACCAGTCATTCAAAATTCAGATCTGGTCGGGAGCCAGGTCAATCCCCAGGTTGACCTCTAGGAGGGGAGTTCGACACTAGGGTCGACCTGCCTGGGCAGGAATTTTCCCGCCCAGCCCGCTTCTGACTTCTGTTTGAATTTGAATTCTTTTTTCGAGCTGTTTGAATTTATTTGAGCTTTGTGGAAATTTTTGACAGCCATAACTTCTTCATGCGAAGTCAAATTTACGTAAACTCGGACTCTATCTCAACCAGGATTCCGAGACGAACACAATGGCATAACCCATTTCCCTTTATTCTCACATTTTAAATTTAATATTCTAGGCTTCGTTATTATAACGTTAATAAAAAGTACGGGGTGTTACAGGTCTCCAATGCAAATGTCTAGAAATAGACAATTTTGTCCACATGTAATTTTAAGAATATTTTAATAAAATAACTAGTTTATAGTGGTTATGTATACTTTCACATTGTGGACTATGATGTCTACTACTAGACATTATGTTTGACAACGTCTTGTAAATTCGTTGACATATCATCTTCAAAATCCGTTCAATATTTGATTTGGATGAAATAAATTTAACAAAAATGTTAAATGATGATGTGTCTTTGATTTTACATTAACAATAATGAAGCACTAGAGATGCTCTAAAAGTAATTGAATTGATTGGTTGGACTACGACCCATTTCTGCTGTTAGACCTATTTGACATGTATAAATATACGTGAATTATGTAGAATCAAACTATCCTGAATACAATTCAATAAATGCTTTACTCTCTCTATTTTATTCATCGTTCTCTTCACATGGTATTAGAGGGTGCAACCCTTGCTTCACAGTATCTACAGTCTTCTCCTATCTTTTTTTTTGAAGACGATCTTCATTCAATCTCAGCTCCTTCTGTCAACCAAATAGCAATCGAATCCAAGGGCTATTTCCTTTTGTTCTCCCAATAATTTTTATATCATCGTTTGGGAGTGTGACAGTTCTACATCAAAATAAAATGCCTTGCCATAAAAATTAACAATTTTGGTTGCAATCTTGATTTGTCAAGAGAATTATCTTGAAAATCAAGAGATCTAGTACAAGCAGTAAACGTTTCATTCAAGAAATTAGTATCTAAGTCAGTGTCGTCCTTGATCTTAGAGATAACCGGTTGCTACTGATCTCTCATCATATTTCTTTAAAAGAAAGTTAAAATACATATAAGCTCAGCCTGACTTTCTTTTCGATTCTCCTTGACGTATCATCTTTTGTTTTTGCCAAAAATGGTCAGAGACACAACTCCTCCAAGATCCACGACAAGATCTGCACCAACAAAAAATTCAGTAAGCCAAGAAGTCCTAAAAGCAATAATTAAACCACAAAATCTGATAGTTACAACGCAACTATATGAAACTAACTTCTTGATGTGGAAATTTCAAATTGAAATTGCCATCAAGAGGTACAGTCCCGAGGATTATATGTTTAACACCGCTGTTATTCAACCCAGATATGTTACTGACAGTGAGGGTAAACTAATTTGTAACAATGAGTAAACTACATATCAAAGACAAGACAACCTAATCAGTTCTAGGCTCCTCATATCTGTTGGACTAAATATTGCCTCAATTAATTGGGTGCAAGACCACTCATGAAATATGGCAGAAAATAGAACAAATTTTTAATTTGCAATCCACAACTAAATTCATGAACTATAGGAAGCAACTTCAGATTATCAAGAAAGGTGAAATGTGCATCAGAGAGTATACGCTGAAGGTAAAATACATGTGAACATGTGTGCTCAATTAGCTACTTTAGGATGCAAGGTCACTGACTATGAATGGATAATGTTTTTGCTAAATGGTCTGGATGATGAATACGAAGCAATACGAGTTGTCCTTTCTACACCATTGAAAACTTTCCTTCTCTATAATTTGTTTAGTCAACCTTGCTATCGCATGAGGTAAGACTGGAACAAAGAAAGTCACTAATGACTTCTCAGCCAATTAAGTTGCCAACAGCAAGAACAAGAGCCAAGATAAAAACACTAATAACAATGTAAATCAGAAGAGTACAAACAGAAGAAATGATTTCAAGCCAGGAGGTAGAGGGGGAAAACGGAATAACAACAATAACATATCTAAATGCCAAATCTATGAGAGAATTGGACATGTCGCAAACAAATACTACTTTAGATTCGATATAAACTACAACTCAAATCAACATGGCAACAACTCAAGAAATCCAAATGCTAATACGGGTGATTCACAACAAGAAAATAAGAGAAACTTAGAATCAAGAGACAATGAATCTGCAAAGATAGAAGATTTACTTGATGATGAGTGGTATCCAGATTCAGGAGCAACAAACCATGTAATCATCAATCTTGCTAATTTGAACCTAGAGAACAAGCAATACAAAGGTAACAAAACTTTAATTATAGGTAATGGTAAGTCAATACACACATCTTACACTGGAAATGCAAGAATCAATGGTACAAGAAAACTTTACCTAAACAGTTTACTCTGTGTACCATTTATAAGAAAAAAATCTATTGAGTGTCTCTCAATTTTCCAAAGACAACATAGTATACTTTGAATTTTACCCCAAGTAGTATTTAGTCAAAGATTACTAACAAATGAAACTTGTTGTAGGGTAAGGACTATAAGGGACTTTACAAATTTGATGTTATCAATTCAAGAAGTTCAAAAGAGAATGTACTAATTAGTACCAATTGCTGAAAGTTGTTTCCGTTTTGATGTCTAGCACAGTAAACTAGGCCACCCTAGTATGAATATTGTAAATAAAATATTAAACAGTACTGATATTAATACTAGTAATATTCCATTATCTCATTTATGTACCTATTGTCAAATTAGCGAAAGTCATAAACTTGCATTTCCAAATTCTTAGACAAAGTACACTACACCACTTGAAATTGTTGCTATTAATCTATGGGGTCCAATACCAATATGCATAGACAATGACTATAAATATTGTATGTCTTTCATAGATGCATACTCTAGATATGTGTGAATCTATATACTAAAAGCTAAGTCTAATGCATATAATGTTGTGCTACAATATGTTACCAGTGCTAAGAGGCAAATTAATTGTCAAATAAAAATCTTTCAAACTGATGGAGGAAAGGAATTTATTACTCTTTGAAAATAAAGGAATATTACATAGCTCTACATGTCAACGTACTTCTGAACAAAATGGAATTATTGAAAGAAAGTATAGAAACACTATTGAAACAGGGTTAACTTTGATTGCTCAAGCTTCACTACTTTTAAATTTTTGGCCTGAAGCATTTACTACTGTTGTTTATCTAATTAATAGACTTCCAACAAAAGCCTTAGATTACAAAACACCATTGGAAGTTCTTACAAAAGTTAAGCCAAATCGTAAGAATCTAAAAGTATTTGGTTGTCTATGCTTTCACTACTTAAGACCTAATAACAAACACAAATTACAATTCAGATCCTCTCCATGTACATTTTTAGGCTATGCCAATGGGTTTAAAGGCTACAAGTGTCTTGACAAAAATGGAAGGATATTTATATCAAGGCATGCGGTATTTAATGAATGTGTTTTTTCATTTAACAAAGAAAATGAAAAGTTATCATGTAAAGTATATAATCCAAAGTAGTCAATACCAAATATGGATTGCAATTCGGATATTATTATACCTGTTCTAGAGAGGATAAACACAGGTATGTAGAGTAGTGAAACCCAGAGAGACTCTGAACACACAATCCCATCAAGTGAGCTAGGTCAGGAGTCAACTCAAAGAACAAATGACAACTCAATTCCACCAAAACAAAGCCAACAACCTGATGATGTGGACATGGGAAGTGTTGAAGGATACACTGACACAATTGATAGTATACTCCAACAAGTAAACGAACCAAGACATCACATGATCAATAGAGAAAAGAGTGGCATCTTCAAGCCAAAAATATACAATGCCATAGCTGAGCCAATATTATACACATAAGCTATTCAGAATGATGAATGGAAAACAACCATGGGGATGAATACAATGCCTGGGTGAAAACAAAACTTGTGAACTTGTTGCCAAGCCAAGAAATAAAAATATCATTGGGTGTAAATGGACCTTGAGGGTCAAAGATAATTATGATGGTATAGTTTTTAAATATAAATAAATATTGGTAGCCAAGGGTTATTCGCAATAATGTGGGTTTGATTTCAAGGAAACATTTTCACTAGCTGTAAAACCCTCATCTATTAGAATTGTGCTAACAGTTGCAACAAGTTGACACTGGATCATCAGGCAATTAGATGTTAATAATGCCTTTCTAAATGGTGTTTTACAGGAGGAAGTCTATATGGATCAACCAGAAGGCTTCAGACAGCAGGGAAAAAAGACTCCAATGTGCAAATTAAACAAAGTCATGTATGGGATAAAACAAGCACCAACGGTCTGGTTTGAAAAGCTGAAATCTACACTTCAAAAATTAAGTTACCACTCAACAAAATCATACAATTACTTATTTAATAAATTCTATCACGACACTGTTACTTATATATTGATATATGTTGATGACTTTATAATCACAGGTAACAATGAGGGGGAGATAATGAAGGTAACCCAGTATCTAAATGCAGAATTCTCCTTAAAAGACCTGCGAGAACTCAAATACTTCATGGGATTTGAAGTAGTCTCTAGTTCTGAAATGTATTAAGTCAGAAAAAATTCATTTCAGAACTACTTATTAAAAGTAACATGGATAAAGCAAATCCTCCATGATAAGCAATTCACATCTGTCAAAAAGTAAAGGTGAGCATATAGCAAATGAAAAACAGTACAGGATTATAGTCGGACCCTACAATATGCAACCATTACAAGGCCAGACATCTCTTATAGTGTAAATGAAATCAGCTAATTCATAGAAAAACCATTAAGTGGGTAACAATCCGATTTTTTGACCCCCATAGTCTACACTAACACATCCACGATATTAACATGTCGAACATTCAAGTGTCGAAAAGCTAAATCATTAGGGGTTAAAGAAAAAAAATGATAGAACGGAATCTTACAATCGCAGCAGATAGCATATAATATATAGCAAGTCGTTACAAAACTGAAAGAACTTTTATTTAGTATACATATACAATCATTAGAGTACACAACAAACACAAACTTGGAAAGTTATAATAGCCTATCTGAACTACTTTTATGACACAAGAATTACAATAGAACAACAGAAATAACAATCTATAGAAATACGTCTTGGATTCCATCCCCTCTTCTAAGCTCCAAATGCATCTGTGAAGAACTAAACTACTTGGTTGCTATGAAAATTTGAGCACCCATGTGTTTTAGGGAAAGAAAGTAAAACTCCTGGTTAGACATGGGTCTGGAGTGAGAAAACTCAAACAACTTGATTATTATATTTCAAAACCATTTTGAAAACAAAGGTACCTCGTAAGACCACGCCGCACATAAACACGGATGTGGTTTTACCTTACGATAACTAAAACACTTCATAGAAAATCTCAAGGTATTATAAAAGTGTCTAAATACAAGTACTTAGAAAATATTAAAAATGCTTGCATTTAACGTTTCAACATAATTGATTTACATCTGAAACTGTAAAGGCACATATTGGAGTTTAGATTCCATACAATGACAAAGCACCAGGGTACCACCTATCATGGTACCTCTCTAGATAAAGTGTATAGAGAGACTTACATAAACACCCTGCGAAGCAGAACCAGCCAACCCCGGTCTTGATTGTACTAAACATTTCATCACCATGGTTGTGAATAAAAACAATGAATCTTAAGAATACAAAAGATTAATACCGAATCTAGATAAGATGATGACAATATCCTAATGGGTGCTACCCACATAGCCCTGAAGCATATCCCCTATTTTAGTCATTATCGAATGATGTTGCTAGAGGCAACGTTTATTTCTACCTTGCATACATGGCACACATCCATCTTCGGATGCCACATCTCCATTCCCTGGATAACTAATTGACGTTCACAAAAATATAACCACCGAGCTCTTACGTTTGAGAGAAAGGTTTTAAGCTAAGAGAAGTTGCCTTCTCCGCCACCAAACAAATGTACGTTTGTAAAAATCAATGTACATGATCTAAGAAATGTCATGTCAGACATCCATCCATGCAAGTTTTCCAGGAACATGACAAACCGAAGGTACTATTTTACCATATCCTGTCTGGAATAGTCCCTATTATTAGTAACAAGAACTCCTTGCATATGCAGAACCCAAGAATGTAAGGACTACTACTATAAGTATAATCCTAGTAGATAATCATAGACATCAACAGGCGACCCATTCTGCTACGAAGGTCCATGCCTTCAACTTTAGTCTTCAAGTTATTCCTAAATCCATCATCTTCAATGTCTTCCACATTCGCAGCTCAGTCGGAACAAAGCGGTTTTGTAGTGTCTCGGGAAATTCAACACTAATACATCCCATGTCCACACTCAAGTATCAAAAACCCAGAAAGCTAAAAGAAAGAAATAGGAGGGTGAGATAAGAAAGAAAGAAAGTTAAGAATAGAGGAATAAGAAAAAGAACCAACATAGAATCAGAGTCCCACATTGTAGCGGAACAAAGTATAATATATAAGTAAATCTTTATTAGGAGCTTGAATTAAAACTTACAACCATAAGAGTAAATCAATACACATGGATAGTTATAATAATTTGTCCTCCTATACAACACATAGCGAAAAAATACTAGATATCATATGTCTGAACACTTCCGGCTCGTCCCTTTATAGCATCCGAGAACCTAAACCTGTAAAACTTGGTCTAACCGGAGCATTGTAAACACCAGGATCAGAGCCAGCATGAGAAAATTCACTAAGTTTATTGGTATCATCCAATTTGATTATAAAGTCAAAATATTTTCGAAAGTAAAGAATAATCTTAAGACCAAATTCACACATAAAAACGGATGGTTATTATCTCACAATAACCAAAATATTTTGAAATCAAACAAATAGCAGTCTAGCGGAACACTTGCGTCTCACGCTCCACATACATAGTATACAATCAAAATCGCGAACGCTAATTAGAGATTGGATTTCCATCTATGACAAGGTATGGAACCACGTTCCGATAGTGTATCTGTAGTGAGGAATACACTGGGTTCAACAAGAACAACTTGCAACCCGACCACACATGATTGACCACTCATTATTCTTGAGTGTATCGAATATATTGTCACCTTACGGCTTGCACCGCTACCATTTTCCCCCAGAGATAAAGAAATGAAAATAAATAACAAATATGAATATTCTCTATATGGTGACAATACACTCTAATGGGAGCAACATACTTAGCCATACTGTCTGCCCGATTTTTGTCATTTCTCGGTTGATGAGACATGAGGTTTAAAATTATGCTTTTGAATATCTGGCCATCCTTCACTTTGAATATCACATTGTCAAATCCATCATAAAATTACTAATTGATTTCCACAAAATTATTCTGGGTGTTAAGCTAAAGAAGTACCCTTCTTCATCTCCAAACTCGGTATGCTTGAAGAAATCAATGTACATGACCCTTTTGGAAATACTATGTCAGATATCCATCCATACATGTTGTCTTGGGACAGGACAAACCGAAGGCACTCTCCTACCACATCCTAGGAATCATCCTAAGGATCAATAGCGCGTAGTCCTTGCAATCCGTTGATTCTAATCATGAATTTTTTTACTATTAAAACATCTTTAGGGTCCTGCTAGAGAATTCAACAAGTATTTCTTTCGCTCATGAATATTTACGCTCTTCAATCGGCCCATCTCGGTCAGAATCAGATATCTTCTTCGTTACGTCTTCGTTGGTTTAGAATGGTTTTTGAATATAAATTCGATCCCAGTCTTTCCGTACCAACAACAAGTTAGGCATGATTTTGATAGTCGGTTATTAAATTATTAAAATAAACAATCACAAAAATAAAATGAATCCACTAGTTTATTACACAACGTCATTTCGCCTTTTTAATTTCCCATTCATTAAATAAAAACCTTTAACTCTTTTAAAACATTATATACAAAATCATTTATTCAACTTAAAACACTTTTCAAATTATATTTTATAATACCATTCTCTCTCTTTTTGGAAACCTTTTTACCAGTCTTATACCTGTTTACTTAATTTAAATATTAAGTAAAATATTATTGAAAACCCTTTTTATTAACTTAAATAATCCCAAATATATTATATTCAAGCATTCATTCCAAAATAGAAGCT
Organism: Allium sativum; assembly: GCA_030737875.1. NCBI lineage: Eukaryota > Viridiplantae > Streptophyta > Magnoliopsida > Asparagales > Amaryllidaceae > Allium > Allium sativum. Next base: position 296,855,077 of record CM060912.1, read on the forward strand.
TTTATAAACTTATGATAAGTTTATCCCGAAACCCAACTCGATAAAAACTTCATTCCTTATTTAATATAATGAATTTAGATTACATTGTTATATTTAACTCGCTTACTAGTCTAATTCAGAATTTGGGTTTCTGTTTCGATTCCTATTTCATACCTTCATCGGTCTCTAACTGTAAATCAGTAAGAAAGGCGGAACCAACATCAGATCAATATTCAAAAAATCATTTAACTCAATCGATCCCCAGTTAGATTCCAATTACTTAATTTCATTTCTTCAACTTTTATTCCATTCATAAGCCATTTCTAATAATTCGTTCCCATAATATATTCAATAAAACTTGGGTTTTATAACTTTGTGAAAATCTTGGATTTTATAAAATCAAATCAAATATAATTCCAGTAAGAATTTTATTTGAAACTTTCAATTTAAACTTAACTTGTACTATTATTATCATCAAATTGCTTAAAAATTCACTAAACTACAAACAGGCTTTAAAACTTCATAAATATTCATTAATAAACTTTGAATTCCAAGTTACCACTTTGATTATTATTAAATAAACACATAATCAGTTTCAATATAATTCCATTTTATTGTTTTCTTGAAAACAATTAATCTTGAAACCAAAATGAATGCCGAGTACGAAATTGGCATATTGTTTTTCTTCATGAGCAACCTAGATCTGCTTGTACATTTGTCCCTCCACTCTAATCCACCTCGTTTCTCACCGCCTTTCTTCCCTCATCTGCTATGGCCAAAAGCAAGAAAGCTAAACCTCAACCCCACTCTTCGATGATGACCCGATTTGGTTGTCGCTCCAAATCCCTTCAATCGCTGTCTGACTCTGAACTTGACTCGGAAATCACCATTGCTGAAACTCCACCAATGTTTGTTTATACGCTTCCGTCTAATCACCCCTTGAACGCTCTTATAGGTGAAATTAACACATCTAGGTGTTCTTCCACATTACAACCTCAAAGAAAAGATAAGTCTCCTCTTTCTTCGATGTTGGCGTAGGCTTCTGCTTGGTCGTTACCGAGTGTGGGTTTCCTAATGTTTCTTCGCAGTTCGGTTTTAATTAATCAGAAGCTGAGATACGTGTGAACACTGATTTTGGTTTACATTCTATGAACAATGCTGTCGATTTAGGTTTTGTATTGAATACCACTGAATCTACTGTATCGAAGGATGCCTGTTTGAATGTCATTCACTCCTCATGCACTGTGAACTTGGTACAACAGCAACGTACATCAACTACTCAACAGAATGCCCCAGTCAATTCACCTCCAATTCTTGCAGCCTTTGCTAAGCCAAAGTGGACATCTTTGTTTGATGCTCTGTCTAGGATTGTTGGTGATTATGCACCGATCAATTTTTCCATTAACTATGATAAACAAGGTACGGTTTCACCTACGGAAATTTTCAATGAAGCTTCGGTTTTTCGGAAAGACCATCTGATTGGTTTTTTCTTAGATTCAAAACCTTTGGGTGTGGATGTGAACAATGCTTATAGATCAGCATGGAGACTTCAAGGAGGTATGCATATTACCTTTGTTGATGGCATTATTTACTTGAAGTTCTTCTTACAAGACGAATGTCTACGAGGATTAGAGGGGCCTCTGGCTAAAATGATGGAAAACCATGTGTGGTGACAAATTGGAGCACTTCAGTTGATAGGGTAAAATAGCAAGTCTTGTCCATTCCTATTTGGACTGAATTCATACATTATCCTTCTATTCTATAACCTCTTCTAGGCCTGAACTAGTTAGCCTGCCATATTGGTAAATTGAAATTTTTTGATGCTAATACACAAGCCAAGAAGAATTTAGTCGATGCCCGTGCTTTAATTGAAATCACACCGGATAAGCCCTTGCCTCAACGGATCAAAGTTAGAACAGAGAATCGTGAATTTAGATGATGTCAAGTATAAATGGAAACCTGATATTTTTGCGACGGTCAAGGCCTTTGGTCATAAGGTGGATAGATGTTCAGCTGTTGTTGGTTCTTTGCCTCTACCAATAAACCAACTTCCCCATCCTTCTGTTATAGTTTGGGTTGCCAAATCCAAGACTGTAGATCCTGTTACTGTTTCCCCTGTAGTAAATGATGATGTTCAGATGGATGTAGATCCTATTATTGTCACCCCTGTAGTAAGTGATGATGTTTAGATGGACGTTCAGTGGAATAAGGAAGAGAGTGCTTGGATTCATGCGAAATTGGGTATGCGTTACGATAAGGAGCGCTACTTTTACAAGTTTGTTGGTGATGCTGGTGACTCTAGACATCTTTTCTATTGTCTAGTGGGGCGAAATTTGCAACTATGGGATAAGGGTGAGATTGGGGATGAAAATAATACTCTTTTTATGGATAAGACTTGGGATTGAAAGTTCATTTTCTCTCCTGAATCTCCAGATCTTGTTGAGTATCTTGTTGGGATAATTTGCACTCACGTAGCTTCAACGTCAGACTTTGATGTTAGGGGGCTTGACGTTTTAACTATTGATGATGCTGTGTAACTATTTTACTTTTTACACATTTTGTGACTGGTTTTATGCAGCTGTAGTTGAACTATGCATGTGCAGTTCACCTATTCTTCTTTTTTTAAAAAGGTGGTACGACCACTTAAAAATGGCTTTCCTTGCCAAAAAAGTTTAACCTTGGTTATCAATCGTTACGTTAATTTCTGCTTACTTGCTTCTCAATCTTATTATTACAAGAATTAGCTTTATAAAATCATTTAATAATTACCTAAAACTTAAATAATAAATATAAATATTTATTTCCTTTTTATAAACTTCCATTTCAAATAATAGATTATTAAAATCAGTCTTTAGTTATAAAATAAATTTTATAGCTTCATTTCTATTAGTAAATCAATCTTTATAAAACAATATACAATTAGGCCATCTAATATTAATTCCTCCACCAATATCACCCATTGGTTAATATCAAACAATCGTTGAATTTGGATACAACAATGAATAATCAGTCAACTCTCCAATCAAAGTGGTTAAACAGTTCATATAATGATAATGTAAAAATAAACAATAAATTTTAGGAATCCAGTACGATCCCTCCACCCTGATTTTCACTACATCCAAAAAGGTTATCTTAAATAGTCAATTCAATATGATAATTTGAAATAAACATGAATAATTTATTCAATTAATAACGGTTGACTAATAATAACAATTCAAGCATCCAACTAAATTTAATAAGTTTACATTATTATAAATGTAACCAACAAGTTAAGTTACTTGGTTTGGAAAAAATCATTAAAAATAACTATTGGTATCGATTAAATTATACGAACGATTAATTTAAATCAGTTGTATAAAATATTCATCATATATTCAAACAATCAATAAACCATCCAATAATTAGCAAACATAACACACAAACATTAAACCCAACTTATAATAAATATAAGTGGGACAACTGAGTGAGTTTAACTCACCTTGATTCTCATTCATCGATAAAATGGTTTGTTTTAATTAAACTAAACGAGCGTTTAATTTAATTAAAACTTCAGGGTATGTCCAGCTCTATCCCAACTAGCTCTATGAATATCGGGTTTGCCGATACGATTCCAACATTCCTGTTTTTATTTGATTTTGTTAATATATGAGTAGGATACACACATTATACGATCACGTCTTAAATTTAAATTAATCAAACTTTAATTAATTATTACACACTAATTAGATTGTAATTAAATGTTAATTAGGTTTTATTAGCTTCTTTAACTACTAGATTAGGCACTATATAAAATATTAGTTAGGCATGTATAATGATTAGGTACCCTTTAAAGCATATCCTACCTCATTTAATTGGTCACGTAACTCAACTTATTTAGGCACCAAAAACTTAATTAGTCACGTATAAAAATCCAGTTAGGCACCTTATAACGATTCCTCATCACTACCGTGCCTTTTTTGTCTTCCTCCCTGCTATTATTACACGACACCCTCCCCTACGAGAATGCATGCACTTCATTCATTCCTACCCAACCATAAATTCATCCCCACGTCCAAATTTTTCTCTTTTCATTTTTGTTAATAACGGCCCAAAGCCCCTTAGATATGCGACATTCTCTTCCCATGCTCACCAAAACCCAGTGCCTTCATTTTGTTCCCACCTTTTTCACGTAAAACTCCCCACTCCAATATTCATTCATTTCAAACCATGTTGCTCCCTTTTTTTTCTTACGTAAGCCTAAGCCCACAATCCCAAACCCAAACCCAAACCTACACTATAGTACAACTTCATCTTCCCCAAATTAGCTGAAGCTCCATCTCGTTTTCCATTGTATCACTCATGCACAAAATAATATGACACCGCCGTATATGCCACAATCCCTGTAACACCCCGTAATTTTAAATATTAAAATTAACAAATTTAAGAAAACTTAATTTTTAGATGAAGAATTAAGCGCAATCGGAATTCTGCTTGAGATAGAGTACGAGTTTGCATAAATCGGGCTCAATATGAAGAAGTTATGGAGTTCAGAAGATTTCAAGTTTAAACAAAAATTAAATTAAAATAATAATTAAGAGTCAAAACGGTTCAAATTTCGAAAATTCAATCAGAGCATCCTGAGCGGGAAATTTCCCGCTCAGGGGTATCGACCCATCCCAGGGAGAATCGACATAGGTGTCGACCCCCCTATAGGGGAGTCGACATAGGTGTCGACCCCCCTTTAAGCAGTCGACCCCTTTTTGATCTTATTCCAGTGACGATTTCCGAGTCATTTCCGAGTCATTACGGCATATGTGGCGATTTTTGGTTGGCTCTCTTTGATCTGAATGCCCCTGATTACTCATAGGTTGATCTAATGGCTCATACTAATCTAAACTTCTATATAATCATCTCAAACCTCAACCCTAGACCTTATAATTTCATTCCATGAAGTCGTCATGCCGTCCATCTCCAAACTAGCATAGCCACCATTTTTCTCCAAACTAGAAATCAAGTTAGAAAGCTCCAAACCAAATCCCAATTAGAGAATCAAACGTCTACATCAAAGGATTAGCTTTACAAATTCAGAAATCATATCTCAGAATACAAGATCCATTCTTTTCTGTAAGTTCATGTTATTTTCAGATGTGAATACCTGATTGTAATCTTGACATGTAATAAAATGAATCAAGATCTATGCCTGATTTTAAGATAATCTTTTCAGATTTATCCCTATCATTTTATTGAATCTATGTCTTTGCATGCCTTATAGGTTATTTTGTTGATTTAATCAGGCCTATCTTTGTTGTACATCAGGTTTATAATCCTTTTGGGTTCATGATGTTATTCTTATTCCTACGATAATGATTGTATCAGTTTAGTCAAGAATCTATCTTTGTTAGATCTAAATTCCCGGTATTAGGTCTTTTGTTACATGCCTATTTTTATCCCTATTCTTATTTTATGCTCCTTCTCTCTCTTCCCCTATTTCCTTTTTCTTTTATGAACCTAGGTTACCTTCGAACCTTGGCTGAAATCACGAAATACGAACGACTGGAATACAGGGGATCTTTGGGTATAACCTATTTTGGTGAAATAATTGGGCATAAAATATTCGGTGAAATTGTTGGTATAACTTGTAAATGATATTGGGGCATTTTCATTATAACCGTAAGTTTGGGTTAATTGGCAAGTAAATCATGTTTTGGGGCATAATTGTTATTGTTGCGAACTTGGGGTAAATTGAAATATTAAATCTAGATTGGGCAAAAACTATAATTGAAATATTAAATCTAGATTGGGCATAACTATTGGTTGGGACGCCAAACTTAATGTATATTCTGATTTTGGTGCATGACTATTATTGCTAATTTGGGAAGATTGGGTGTAGCCTATTTTGATTAATAACTTGTAATCGAATTTGTTGGGCATAACATGAGAATTGAAACATGACTAGTTTTGTGAAATTGTAACGACCCAGAAAATCTGAACCAATTTAAAATTTTTAAATTGGCTAAAATAATGGATTTTAAATATTTAAAATAAATATTTTAAATGATGGCAATGAAAACTGAGTTCGAATCGACATTTGAAAACGAATATAATTAATTATAATTATATATAGAATTGAAAATGGCGCGGTAGTTCGATAATTCGATTTCAAACTTCAATTGAATATACCGGGTGCAAAACAATCCGGATTTTAGTGAAACCAAAAATAATGGAATCTAATTGATAATATCTTTCCAATGAATCTGACCAATCGAAATTTGATAGCGGGAATCAAAAGATATGTCCAGTTGAAAATTCTGAATAGTCGCTATGGAATTCAGGCCCTTAAAAATGGACATTTTGCATACGACCTCGGATTTCGACGAAACCACTTTTGTTGGATCCGTGATGTCAAATTATTACTAGGTTTCAAATTTCATAATTTTCCGAATCAATATGTGAGCGTGGCAAAGGAAAACGCGTTTGACCAGTTTAGTTGATTTTAATCGACTGGAAATTGGCCATTTTTCAAACGGTCTCAGAATTCGACGAAACTAGTTTTGTTAGGACCGTATCGGTAATACGAAGCTAGAAAATATTTTTCTGGAATTTTTCTAGTTAGTATGTGACCCCGGTAATTTGAAATGTACGTTTAAAATTCAATATAGTGATTTAAATGTAAATTCAACGGAAACTGATTGTAACGATCAAATCAGCTTGCGATACATATCCCATTGTGTCCGGAATGGGGGTAAAACGCTATGGACGACAGGCGGTAGGCCTCGTTTCGAGGTCGTATGTAAAAGTCAACCTTTTTGCAAAATTAAATAATTAAATAATAAAAAGGAAAAAAATATTATTTTAATTCCCTCCCTTTTCTTCTTCTTGCCCCCCCCCCCGATTTCAGTAAATAGAAAAAAAGAAGAAGAAGAAGAAGAAAGCAGCAGCAGCCGCCCGCCTTCAGCCGTCGACCAGACCTCCACCGCGCCCTCCGATCTCCCCCCCCTCTTCCTTGCACTCGCTCCCTCCTTCTCCTTCAATCCGACCCCCCCGAAGCCGTTCGAGACCTCGAAGCCGCCTCCCCCGTTCGAAACCCTAGCGCCGCCCCTCTCGAAGCCAGACTCCGCCTCCCCTCCGACGAACTGCGGAAACCCCCCCCCCCTCTGTAAGTTTTTTTTTGTTTTGTTATTTTATTTTTAATGATTTAAAAACTGTTTATTTTAAAAAAAGGTTAAAACAGATTTTTCTAATGATTTAAAACTGATTTTAAAAGCATTTAAAAACTGATTTTATTTTAATAAGTAAATTCTGATTTTTTTTGTAAAAAGAAAAACTGATTTTAAATAGATTTAAAAACTGATTTTAAACAGGTTATAAAAACTGATTTTTAAAAGAAGTTAAAAACTGATTTTTTTAAGAGTTTAAAACTGATTTGATTTTAAAACTTTAAAAGGAAAAAGGTTTAAACTTTAAATAGAAAAAGGTTTAATCTTTTAAAAGAAAAAGATTTGAAGTTTGAAAAGAAAAAGATTTGAACTTGGAAAAAATAAAGATCATATTTTTTTTAAAAGAGAAAAGACGGAAATTTTATTAAGTAGAAGGAGTAAGATATGATTTTTGTATTTTTAAAGTAATAAAAATATAATCTTTACATCATAGGAATATTAAAAATATAACCTTTATTTTTGAAAAGGCGGAATATATATTTTTGAAATGCAGTTTTTATATATTGAATAACATAGTAAAAATTCGATTTTTACATATGTAGAGAATACGGGCAACAAAGCGACAGAAAGAGAGATTGGCGAAGAAGAGTCGTAGTAGTTGGATAGCTATTGGTGAGATTTCTGATTTAAAAATATTATATATGTGTGAAATGAAAGTGAATTGCTATATATAAATATATATCTATATATATATATACGCCCCTCGTCCACAAACCATGGACGATATTTATTGGTTGAAATTGTTGAGAAAATTGATTGATAGCGAATGATTGTTTGGGATTGTTTGTGATTGATATTTGTTGATTGTGGTTGAAAAATACCCATTTGTGGTTGAGAAATATTTGGTTGAAACCACATAGGATTAGTTTGTGGAAATGAAATAAATATATACATGCCGCCTGCGTGCGAACTAGATGCATGATCCCCATTGTCAAAAACCACGAGGTTTTAAGGTAGAGCGAGGAGCCGTACTAGGGACGGTCCCGGTTTAACTACCCTGCCGTTATGCTGCCGAAATTTTGAATAATATTGGTGTGTTTGAATTATTTTCATCTGCTTAAACTATATTTTCATCTACTTAAACTATATTTATTCATTGTATAGAAAACATTCATGTGTTGAATTGATATTCATTCGTTGATTAGAAATTCATGTGTTGAATGGTATTCATATTTTGAAATAAATCGTTTGATAATTAAAATCACATTTTTATCTATATACAGAAACTATAGAAAACATTCATGTGTTGAATTGATATTCATTCGTTGATTAGAAATTCATGTGTTGAATGGTATTCATATTTTAAAATGAATTGTTTTACAATAAAAATCACATTTTTATTGTATGCATAAATCGTTGAAATGTGAAGTGTTAAAAATAGCCACTTGTTCAAAATAAACATATATGAGTTGAAATATTCATTAATTAGCTAATGAAATGATTTGCACCTATTTATGTAACATTAGAATGAATGGTGTTTTTAAACCAAATAGAAATCAAATATGAAGTTGAATAGAAAATGATAAATGATATGAACTGTATATATATGTACATGCGTATTCATTGAACAGGTTATAGCAAAGGGGCTAGAGAAGAGGAATAAAATTTTGTGCCCGACAAATAGGTACACATTTACAGTTTTGTTTGGGTGATGATTTTATGAGCCTGTTGGCTAGCCGCTTGGCTTTTTCTTTTACTTTTTGAGATTAGAAGGATCGGGAACACTATTTGCGATTTCCCGATGCTCCCGGTGCAGGGGAGGTTATGGCGAAATTTTCCAAAATTTTAAGGTGTTAGAAAAATATTTGAAGTGAAAACGATATGGAAATCATTGAATGAACTATATTTATATAAATATATAAATATAAATAAAATTAAAACGAAACGAGGCCGTGCAGTTCGTATTTTGAAACCGTGGTTTCAAACAACTAGTGCGGGAAATCCGACCATTGGATTTTCCCGAAACCTCAACCGTCGGGTTCGCCTTGGAAAGATCTTCCCAACGGCACCAACCTTGCAAAAATCCAACGGTTGGATTGTATGGAATGTTTAATTCAAATCTGAAGAAAAACAGCGCCAGAAGCGATTATATTTATATATATATATAAATATAATTATATATTTAATCGAATAACGACGCTGCAGTTCGTAATTTGAAATCGAAAATTCAAACAATTGTACCGGGAGATCCGACCGTCGGATTTTCCCGAAACTGGAACCGTTGGATTCGTTTTGAAAAGACCTTTCTAATGATGTAAACTTTGTGAAGATCCAACGGTTAGATTTTCAGATATGTGTAAATCAAATCTGAAGAAAAAGAGCGCCATAGCCGCCTTATGGCCCGAAGCGTCGTTTTGAATAAAATGGCTATTTTAAAATAAATAAAAATAGCGATAAATAGTTATAAAATATCATAAGCGATATGGAATAGAAATAAACTGAATTTGTTCGATTTATGTGGCTTTTGATGGTTGAATGTGTTTGGTGTGAAAATTACATTAAAAGAACACAATTGGTGTTGTCGAATAATTTAACCATTGAAATAAATTGATTTGAAATTCTAAATATACGTGAATTATTTGAGAAGGCCGAGTTAATTCTCATTTCAAATAATTGACCGACGATTGAAAGTCGAAGATGAAGACGATGGTCGAAGACCGGAGATCTTCACCTCGTTTGGATGGCAACCGAGGTCCTGATTGGGAGGCATCCCGAAATATGGATAATGAGTGGTGATCGTCCAGACGTACGTGGTGATCGATGGGTTTGTGAGGTATTTAGTGCCTCCGGTTTTGTTCAGACCCAGAACGGACTTGTAAATGGACTGTGTGTCCGACATTGGATTTTATTCTGTGTTGATTGATCTCTGTTAAATATACATCTGTTTGGCGGTGGAGAATTTATTCTTTTGCTTAACGCCCTTCTCTGAGACGTACGAGCTCAGAGGTTGTATATCGATGGACAACAATCGCATGGCGTGAATTGCCTGTGTGGCATGCTAAGATGCAGTGATCAGGGCTTCTGTTGAAAAGCAAAGTCTTGTGGTGATGATCAAAGCACCGCCTGTGTGGCGTAGCTTTGTGTATAACGTGAATTCGCGAGCCTCACACCCCGGTATGAACCTAAAACGGGAGGAAGGACCTCAGGGAGGACATGCGTTTCTTTCTAGCTAGGGTGGTGTCAGTGACCTACCAGCCCTGACATTTATATACTTTTCACCTATGTGGTTGTTGCTATTGGAGGCGCCTCGGTTTGATCGGACGATCCGGGTCCGATGGAGTCATTCGTTGGCTCGTTTACGCCCCAAAGGGCGGGGAAACGTATTGTTCAGGCATTTTTATCCACAACGGTGGACCGGCATTGTCGCTCCAAGGGCCCACCTGAGTCTGGGTCCTGTGGCTCGGGCTAGAGAGTCACGAATTCGGTAAGGACTATCTTTTGCCTTGGTTCATGACGAAAAACCAATTTCCAAATACGTGACGATGCGATTTTGATTGTATACCTATATATGGCGACATAGTGGTATGGGGCATTAATGCCGTCTATGATTGATAGTTATGATTTGAAATAGTTTTCAAAACATATAAACACTAGCAATAATATCAAATGCCTTTGTGTTATTCGTATCAAGCATATTTGGCCGTTATAAGGTAAAAACTCTATCCTTCGGTTTGCGTTGCATTGTGTGATGGGAACTGAGTCTTATAACGGTTTCATTTTTTTATAAAAAGCATAGCGATGTTTAAAAGAAATATTTGTTTTAAAGCACTGGCAATCCAATGGAGTAAACCCGTTCCACGAAAGTGGCGTGGTCCTGTGATTAGCCAATTATATATGTGTTGAGTGGATTTCTCATACCAGTCCCATGACTGACTCGTAGTTTGTTTCACTTTCAAACTCGGGTGCCCCTTTTTCTACACGGGCAGCCTTGTATTCAGGTTTAGCTAGTTCTTTCTGGATAGCTGGAGCTGAAGATGGATTCTATCATTTATTTCTTTTTATGCTGTTCAGCTCCTATTGTACATATTTTGTTTATTTCCGCTGCAGACATTTATGTATAGCTGAACTGTATTTGTACTAACTAAGATCCTGTATACTGTGTAACTCTGAGGATTACTTTATCCAGTATATTTTATTGTTCATTATCTGGTGTATTTATTTAATTCTGTTCTGCTATTTTCTGTTTCTGTGTTATATTCCAAAGATAGCCCTGTTTCCGTCTGAACGGGAATTCGGGTCGTCACATCGTGGTATCGGAGCTTTGGTTAAGTTTAGTTCTGGAATATAACATATTAACGAACTCGTCAGAAATAGAACCAGTAGTGTTCTAGGACGGGTAACTCAATACAGATAGGATCAGTAATATCCTAGTATGAGTAGCAGAATGAAATTACACCTCGATAGACACATTTACATTCAAGTATTTGTCTCTATATTTTGAAATATCTTTTCTGTTGACCTGACACTTGATCTGCTATTTGCAGAAGAACTAGAAAATGAGTGCCAGAAACAGAAGGAGTACTGACCAGGATATAGAAACTCTATTCATGAGGTATAGAAATCTGGGTGGAAAACCCTTTTCGGGGGAAGAAACAATTATGAAGACACAAGCTTGGATTCGTTCGGCTGAGAAGATCTTTGATGGTTTAAAGCTTAGGGACGATCAGAAAAGATTACTAGCGTCCTGGGCGCTCAAAGAAGAAGCTTTGTTCTGGTGGGATTCAGTTACTAAGGATAATCCAGAAGGTGATATCACCTGGGATAGATTCAAAGTGATTTTCTTAGAAAGATTTACTCCTCCCGAAGCGACCGAGAGATTATGTGATGAATTTTCTTATCTAATACAAGGTAACATGACCATTCCCGAATATCATAAGAAATTCAATGAACTTTCTCACTTTGCTCCTCATCTAATTCAAAATCTAAAGAGGAAGAATTTGAGATTTATCAATGGGCTTCAAAGGAAATACCAAAATAAAGTATTGGGGCATGTAAAGCTTCCTTTTTCAGAAATGATTTATATGGCTTATCAATATGAAGATCTAGATAAGAAAGGTATGCTACAGTACGAAGAGGAAGTCGATGAAAAGGGACATTTCTTTATATGTTAGCCGATGCCCTACTTGCCAATTAGTCAAAAGCGACCAGCAGAAATTGGCTGGATTATTACAACCGCTAGAAGTTCCTGGCTGGAAGTGGGAACATATTTCTATGGATTTCATCGATGGTCTGCCCAGAACCAGAAAAGGAAATGACAGTATTTGGGTGATCGTAGATCGCTTCACGAAGACCGCCCATTTCATACCTGTCAAATCAAATAGAACTGCTCAGAGTCTGGCGCAGATATACTTCAGGGAAACAGTTAGACTGCATGGAGTGCCGCTCAGTATAGTAAGTGATAGAGATACAATATTTACTAGCAAATTCTGGGAGGCATTTCAAGTCGAGCTGGGAACGAAGTTGAACTTGAGCACCGCTTATCATCCTCAGACAGACGGTCAGACTGAGAGGGTGAATCGCATTTTAGAAGATCTATTGCGGGCTTGTGTTCTAGATTTCGGTGGATCATGGGAAGACCATCTGCATTTGGCTGAATTCTCTTATAACAACAGCTACCAGGCGAGTCTGACAATGTCGCCATTCGAAGCATTGTATGGTAGACCGTGCCGATCTCCTGCTTGTTGCGTCGAGCCTGGGAATAGACTTGTGTTGGGTCCTGATATGATTCGAGAAGCTGCCGACAAAGTCGATTTTATTAAGAAGCGATTACTCGCCGCTCAAAGCCGACAAAAGAGCTATGCCGATAGAAGAAGAAGAGATATATCCTTTGAAGTTGGCGACTATGTATATTTGAAAGTATCGCCGATGAGAGGAGTTATCCGGTTCGGTAAGACTGGAAAGTTAGCGCCTAAATTTATTGGTCCGTTTCCTATTCTGGAACGGATTGGAACTCACGCTTATAGAGTCAAACTGCCTGACTGGTTGCCTGGAGTGCATGATGTATTTCATATATCTCAACTTCGAAAGCACGTTCATGATCCAGACTTGATCGTGGAAGAAGCAGCTCAACAGGACATTGAAATTACTCCAGAATTAGCCGTGAGGCGCGAGCCGCTAAAGATTATCGGCAAAGAATCCAAAGAGCTGAGGAACAAGAAGGTTCACTTAGTCAAAGTGCAATGGAGTGGAGATCCGCGAGATTGTACTTGGGAAACTGAGGAGAGCATTCAGAAAGCTTATCCTAGATGCCGAGTAGATATCTCTGATTGACTCTGGTGCAAGGTACATTTACCCTACTTTGCATTACCATTTAATTCTCTATTCTATTGCAATTTTCTTCCTATGGATGTGGACTATTTATTCTATACTCTGAATGATTTTTGAAGGGGTATAAAATTTGATTAGTATATTTTTGAAGGTTAAAAACAATTGGATTGGTTGTTGTGTTGTGTGATTGTAGATTTATCAAACCACTTTCGACTTTGTTCCTTTTCGGGGACGAAAAGTTTTAAGTGGGGGAGATTGTAACGACCCAGAAAATCTGAACCAATTTAAAATTGTTAAATTGGCTAAAATAATGGATTTTAAATAGTTAAAATAAATATTTTAAATGATGGCAATGAAAACTGAGTTCGAATCGACATTTGAAAACGAATATAATTAATTATAATCATATATAGAATTGAAAATGGCGCGGTAGTTCGATAATTCGATTTCAAACTTCAATTGAATATACCGGGTGCAAAACAATCCGGATTTTAGTGAAACCAAAAATAATGGAATCTAATTGATAATATCTTTCCAATGAAACTGACCAATCGAAATTTGATAGCGGGAATCAAAAGATATGTCCAGTTGAAAATTCTGAATAGTCGCTATGGAATTCAGGCCCTTAAAAATGGACATTTTGCATACGACCTCGGATTTCGACGAAACCACTTTTGTTGGATCCGTGATGTCAAATTATTGCTAGGTTTCAAATTTCATAATTTTCCGAATCAATATGTGAGCGTGGCAAAGGAAAACGCGTTTGACCAGTTTCAGTTGATTTTAATCGACTGGAAATTGGCCATTTTTCAAACGGTCTCAGAATTCGACGAAACTAGTTTTGTTAGGACCGTATCGGCAATACGAAGCTAGAAAATATTTTTCTGGAAATTTTCTAGTTAGTATGTGACCCCGGTAATTTGAAATGTACGTTTAAAATTCAATATAGTGATTTAAATGTAAATTCAACGGAAACTGATTGCAACGATCAAATCAGCTTGCGATACATATCCCATTGTGTCCGGAATGGGGGTAAAACGCTATGGACGATAGGCGGTAGGCCTCGTTTCGAGGTCGTATGTAAAAGTCAACCTTTTTGCAAAATTAAATAATTTAATAATAAAAAGGAAAAAAAATATTATTTTAATTCCCTCCCTTTTCTTCTTCTTGGCCCCCCCCCCCCCGATTTCAGTAAACAGAAAAAAAAAAAGAAGAAAGCAGAAGCAGCCGCCCGCCTTCAGCCGTCGAACAGACCTCCACCGCGCCCTCCGATCTTCTCCCCCCCTCTTCCTTGCACTCGCTCCCTCCTCCTCCTTCAATCCGACCCCCCCGAAGCCGTTCGAGACCTCGAAGCCGCCTCCCCCGTTCGAAACCCTAGCGCCGCCCCTCTCGAAGCCAGACTCCGCCTCCCCTCCGACGAACTGCGAAACCCCCCCCCCTCTGTAAGTTTTTTTTTTGTTTTGTTATTTTATTTTTAATGATTTAAAAACTGTTTATTTTAAAAAAAAAGGTTAAAACAGATTTTTCTAAAGATTTAAAACTGATTTTAAAAGCATTTAAAAACTAATTTTATTTTAATAAGTAAATTCTGATTATTTTTGTAAAAAGAAAAACTGATTTTAAATAGATTTAAAAACTGATTTTAAATAGATTTAAAAACTGATTTTATACAGTTTATAAAAACTGATTTTTAAAAGAAATTAAAAATTGATTTTTTAAGAGTTTAAAACTTATTTGATTTTAAAACTTTAAAAGGAAAAAGGTTTAAACTTTAAATAGAAAAAGGTTTAATCTTTTAAAAGAAAAAGATTCGAACTTTGAAAAGAAAAAGATCTGAACTTGGAAAAAATAAAGATCATATTTTTTTTAAAAGAGAAAAGACGGAAATTTTATTAAGTAGAAGGAGTAAGATATGATTTTTGTATTTTTAAAGTAATAAAAATATAATCTTTACATCATAGGAATATTAAAAATATAACCTTTATTTTTGAAAAGGCGGAATATATATTTTTGAAATGCAGTTTTTATATATTGAATAACATAGTAAAAATTCGATTTTTACATATGTAGAGAATACGGGCAACAAAGCGACAGAAAGAGAGATTGGTGAAGAAGAGTCGTAGTAGTTGGATAGCTATTGGTGAGATTTCTGATTTAAAAATATTATATATGTGTGAAATGAAAGTGAATTGCTTTATATAAATATATATCTATATATATATATATACGCCCCTCGTCCACAAACCATGGACGATATTTATTGGTTGAAATTGTTGAGAAAATTGATTGATAGTGAATGATTGTTTGGGATTGTTTGTGATTGATATTGGTTGATTGTGGTTGAAAAATACCCATTTGTGGTTGAGAAATATTTGGTTGAAACCACATAGGATTAGATTGTGGAAATGAAACAAATATATACATGCCGCCTGCGTGCGAACTAGATGCATGATCCCCATTGTCAAAAACCACGAGGTTTTAAGGTAGAGCGAGGAGCCGTACTAGGGACGGTCCCGGTTTAACTACCCTGCCGTTATGCTGCCGAAATTTCTAATAATATTGGTGTGTTTGAATTATTTTCATCTGCTTAAACTATATTTTCATCTGCTTAAACTATATTTATTCATTGTATAGAAAACATTCATGTGTTGAATTGATATTCATTCGTTGATTAGAAATTCATGTGTTGAATGGTATTCATATTTTGAAATGAATCGTTTGATAATAAAAATCACAATTTTATCTATATACAGAAACTATAGAAAACATTCATGTGTTGAATTGATATTCATTCGTTGATTAGAAATTCATGTGTTGAATGGTATTCATATTTTAAAATGAATTGTTTTACAATAAAAATCACATTTTTATTGTATGCATAAATCGTTGAAATGTGAAGTGTTAAAAATAGCCACTTGTTCAAAATAAACATATATGAGTTGAAATATTCATTAATTAGCTAATGAAATGATTTGCACCTATTTATGTAACATTAGAATGAATGGTGGTTTTAAACCAAATAGAAATCAAATATGAAGTTGAATAGAAAATGATAAATGATATGAACTGTATATATATGTACATGCGTATTCATTGAACAGGTTATAGCAAAGGGGCTAGAGAAGAGGAATAAAATTTTGTGCCCGACAAATAGGTACACATTTACTGTTTTGTTTGGGTGATGATTTTATGAGCCTGTTGGCTAGCCGCTTGGCTTTTTCTTTTTCTTTTTGAGATTAGAAGGACCGGGAACGCTATTTGCGATTTCCCGATGCTCCCGGTGCAGGGGAGGTTATGGCGAAATTTTCCAAAATTTTAAGGTGTTAGAAAAATATTTGAAGTGAAAACGATATGGAAATCATTGAATGAACTATATTTATATAAATATATAAATATAAATAAAATTAAAATGAAACGAGGCCGTGCAGTTCGTATTTTGAAACCGTGGTTTCAAACAACTAGTGCGGGAAATCCGACCATTGGATTTTCCCGAAACCTCAACCGTCGGGTTCGCCTTGGAAAGATCTTCCCAACGGCACCAACCTTGCAAAAATCCAACGGTTGGATTGTCTGGAATGTTTAATTCAAATCTGAAGAAAAACAGCGCCAGAAGCGATTATATTTATATATATATAAATATAATTATATATTTAATCGAATAACGACGCTGCAGTTCATAATTTGAAATCGAAAATTCAAACGATTGTACCGGGAGATCCGACCGTCGGATTTTCCCGAAACTGGAACCGTTGGATTCGTTTTTAAAAGACCTTTCTAATGATGTAAATTTTGTAAAGATCCAACGGTTAGATTTTCAGATATGTGTAAATCAAATCTGAAGAAAAACAGCGCTACGGCCGCCTTATGGCCCGAAGCGTCGTTTTGAATAAAATGGCTATTTTAAAGTAAATAAAAATAGCGATAAATAGTTATAAAATATCATAAGCGATATGGAATAGAAATAAACTGAATTTGTTCGATTTATGTGGATTTTGATGGTTGAATGTGTTTGGTGTGAAAATTACATTAAAAGAACACAATTGGTGTTGTCGAATAATTTAACCATTGAAATAAATTGATTTGAAATTCTAAATATACGTGAATTATTTGAGAAGGCCGAGTTAATTCTCATTTCAAATAATTGACCGACGATTGAAAGTCGAAGATGAAGACGATGGTCGAAGACCGGAGATCTTCACCTCGTTTGGATGGTAACCGAGGTCCTGATTGGGAGGCATCCCGAAATATGGATAATGAGTGGTGATCGTCCAGACGTACGTGGTGATCGATGGGTTTGCGAGGTATTTAGTGCCTCCGGTTTCGTTCAGACCCAGAACGGACTTGTAAATGGACTGTGTGTCCGACATTGGATTTTATTCTGTGTTGATTGATCTCTGTTAAATATACATCTGTTTGGCGGCGGATAATTTATTCTTTTGCTTAACGCCCTTCTCTGAGATGTACGAGCTCAGAGGTTGTATATCGATGGACATCAATCGCATGGCGTGAATTGCCTGTGTGGCATGCTAAGATGCAGTGATCAGGGCTTCTATTGAAAAGCAAAGTCTTGTGGTGATGATCAAAGCACCGCCTATGTGGCGTAGCTTTGTGTATAACGTGAATTCGCAAGCCTCACACCCCGTTATGAACCTAAAACAGGAGGAAGGACCTCAGGGAGGACATGCGTTTCTTTCTAGCTAGGGTGGTGTCAGTGACCTACCAGCCCTGACATTTATATACTTTTCACCTATGTGGTTGTTGCTGTTGCGAGGCGCCTCGGTTTGATCGGACGATCCGGGTCCGATGGAGTCATTCGTTGGCTCGTTTACGCCCCAAAGGGCGGGGAAACGTATTGTTCAGGCATTTTAATCCACATCGGTGGACCGGCCCTGTCGCTCCAAGGGCCCACCTGAGTCTAGGTCCTGTGGCTCGGGCTAGAGAGTCACGAATTCGGTAAGGACTATCTTTTGCCTTGGTTCATGACGAAAAACCAATTTCCAAATACGTGACGATGCGATTTTGATTGTATACCTATATATGGCGACATAGTGGTATGGGGCATTAATGTCGTCTATGATTGATAGTTATGATTTGAAATAGTTTTCAAAACATATAAACACTAGCAATAATATCAAATGCCTTTGTGTTATTCGTATCAAGCATATTTGGTCGTTATAAGGTAAAAACTCTATCCTCCGGTTTGCGTTGCATTGTGTGATGGGAACTGAGTCTTATAACGGTTTCATTTTTTTATAAAAAGCATAGCGATGTTTAAAAGAAAGATTTGTTTTAAAGCACTGGCAATCCAATGGAGTAAACCCGTTCCACGAAAGTGGCGTGGTCCTGTGATTAGCCAATTATATATGTGTTGAGTGGATTTCTCATACCAGTCCCATGACTGACTCGTAGTTTGTTTCACTTTCAAACTCGGGTGCCCCTTTTTCTACACGGGCAGCCTTGTATTCAGGTTTAGCTAGTTCTTTCTGGATAGCTGGAGCTGAAGATGGATTCTATCATTTATTTCTTTTTATGCTGTTCAGCTCCTATTGTACATATTTTGTTTATTTCCGCTGCAGACATTTATGTATAGCTGAACTGTATTTGTACTAACTAAGATCCTGTATACTGTGTAACTCTGAGGATTACTTTATCCAGTATATTTTATTGTTCATTATCTGGTGTATTTATTTAATTCTGTTCTGCTATTTTCTGTTTCTGTGTTATATTCCAAAGATAGCCCTTTTTCCGTCTGAACGGGAATTCGGGTCGTCACAGAAATTGGGATAGTTAGCATATAAAATATAAACTTGGACATGTATGGTAAATATGTAAATTGGCTAAAAGATGAACATGCCTAACCCGAGGTAAGATTGAGTTGCGGTGTAAAACTACCCGGAACCGCCCGGCACACCCAGTAACCTCAACAACATAGATCTAATGTGAGAGGTTAGCGTATTTAGCCCAAAACCCGAGGTTAGAATGAGTTTGTGGTAGAAGTCTGCCCGGAACCGCTCGGCACATCCAGCAACCACAAACAACAGTTCTAATGTGAGAGGTTAAGGCATTAATGAATAAATTAATGCTAATAAACAGACATGCTAAGAATGGTAAGGTTAAGTAACATATGAATAAGCGACACTTAAACGTTATAACATGTTAATTAGACAAGTGGGTGGGGTTAAGTAAATTTAGAACACTTAACCTTTATAACATGTTAATTAGACAAGAAGGCGGGGTTATGTAAATTTAGAACACTTAACCGTTATAACATGTTAATTAGACAAGAAGGTGGGGTTAAGTAAATTTAGAACACTTAACCGTTATAACATGTTAATTAGACAAGTGAGCAAGGTTAAGTTAACTAATATAACATGATGAATGAATAGGGTTAAGTTAATAGAAAACACTTAACCAATACAACATGATGTGTGGTAGGGTTAAGTTAACACAAGAGGGCAACGCTTAACCAATATAACATAACGTGTGGTAGGGTTAAGTAACACAAGAATGCAACACTTAACCAAGGTAACATGACAAGTGGGTGGGTTAAGTTAAATCGACTGGATTGATGACACTTAACCAATACAACATGATGAATGGGTGGGTTAAGTTAACTTGAATTGATTGATGACACTTAACCAATATTTCAAAGTGGATAGGGTTAATTCAAGCTTAACTAATAATACGTATGGACTGGATAAGGGGAAAGGTTAAGTAAATCTTGGGTAAGTGGGCAATATTAATATATATAGGCCCCCAAACTTAACCGTTATATAAACGTGCGTGAATCAGTGGGAAGGTTAAGTAACATATGAATAGGCAACACTTGACCAGTACAACATGTTAATTAAGAAAATGGGTGGGGTTAAGTGAAATTGGGAACTCTTAACCATTATAACATGTTGATTAGGAAACCCTAGTAACGGGGACCCATTTTAGAAGTAACCCACATAGATGTATCATGGTACCCTGAACTAGGCAGGGTGGAGCATGATTACTGGGCTGATTATAAGCGGTCAAAATAGACGCGGGTGGTGCAACAGTGTTGGTCTCGACGAAGTACGGGCATGCACTGCTCCGGAGCGGGAAAAGCAGGCACTGGGCATTAGTAGTGTAAAGTGTGCATCTTGAATTTGTGTCGGGTTGCCACCATAGGAATTGATACACCCCGTGGTGGGACCATCACAGGTATCTACATACAAGCGGGGCCGAGTGACACAAGAAATGAATACATATGAGTTAGGGAGCCGATCGATAGGGTAGTAAGGGTACATCTAACATATCCATGGCAATTAGGCTGATTGAGGTAAGATCCTCATACTAAATGTACACCTAAAGGCTACCATAAGTGCAGGATTGGGGTTACCTTATTATTTAACACAGGATACTAGTTGGGACACTAGTAGGGAATACAAATCATTCTATAAAAGACACTAGTCAGGATGCTAGTTGGGTGATGCAGAGAAAATAGGAAATCAGAGAAAGAACCGAAGCACATTTAGTGTATCTTGCCTTGTCATATCGAATAGTCCGGTGTAGGAAATATCTTAATAATTAGAAGTGCAACCTCATATCCTGTTTATCTTGTGTACCTCGTCATATCTAGCGCTCATCATTTGTTGTCTTGCTATGCTTATTATCATGGTTATGTCTTGTATCCAGTTTATTCATGTCATGATCCTTTTACCTATCTACATGCTGAAAATCACTAGACTTACCAGATTTATGTATGAGCTAGTTTGTTTCGCCTCTTTTCTTCTGTTTCCCCCCCAAAGGTTCACAGGGAGGGAATATTACCACTTTGCTCAGTTTTCTTCCCAAGCTAGAAGATAGTCGATGTATAGCTCTAAACTCATTTTCCACTGCTATGGTTGGCTCATGCTTTATTGGGGGATATCATGGTCATTTTTTGCTTCTTTATTTTGTCAAACAAGACAGATGCTTTGTTGTAATGGGTATTGGTGTTGAATTTTTTTTTTGTACAAGCTGTTTTACCAAGCTATTGTTTTTCAATAAAGCAAAGTTTAACTTATTTTCCGCTGTATAAATTTTGTCTATTTTGTAATTTATCTATTCTCTACACTTATGATGCTCTACTGAAGTTAATGAATTCCCTGTGAGAGTGACCTTAACGGAGGTGGGGTGTTACACGTGGTATCAAAGCTGAAGGCTACTAGAACACATACAAGATTTTTCAAAAGCATATTTTAAAAGGGGTGTTTTCTAAAACATGTTTTAAAGAAGCATTTTTAAAGAGAAAATTATTGTTTTTAAAAGGCATATTCCCCAAAGCCATATGCACTATCTTTCGATTCTCTATTTGAATATCTTCTTCCCTTCTTTTCGCTATAGTTTCATAGGCATACGACACATGTTGAGGGCAAAGTAGTGCCCAACCTCCATCTGTAGCCGTAGTAGTTTCACCTGCGACTAATTTTCTTTCAAGCCTTGTAGGTTGCCATACGATGGAGGTAGTTACGAGGAACATGTCAACAAGCTACGCAAGGATAGTAAGGATGAGAATAAGAGATTTGGGCTAAGAAGCACAAGCCCAAGGATAGGAAGCTTGTTGATATGGCTTAATCCACGCAGAACGAGAAAGGTGAAAAGAAAGAGGCCAAAGTGGAGGAATCACAAACAAGGGATTAGAATATAAGAAGGGTGGAAGAAGTAATAGATCCCACAACAAGAGGAAGTGTCTTTTCTGTGGTATAATGGGTCATTTAATTGTAGGAAGAAGAAGACAGGTGGTTGTTTTCAGTATTGTGAGGTAGGGCATCTTATCAAGGATTGCCGAAGGACAAGGACAAGTGCAAAGGACATAATCTTCTAGAGGGCAATTACATGCTCTCACTAAGAAAGGTAGGAACGTTTCTGTTGAAAGTTTAGTTTTTATTTTCAACCATCCTGTTAGAACCATATTTTATTCTGGCGCTTCACATTCTTTTCTATTTGCTTCCATAGTTGAGTCTCTACACCTTAGTACTATTAGTGTAGAGGATCCCATTATTGTCTCAAATCCAATTGGTGATTCGGCTCATTTTTGGTTTGTAAGGGTTTGAGAATAGCTATATTAAGTATTAAGTTTAAGTGTTATGCTTATTTTTTGGTTTCATGAGATATGGGTTGATTCTAGGCATGGATTGGTTAGCTAGAAATTATGAAAGGAGGGTAGTTAGATTTTTGACTTGCCTCGGGAATACCCTCGAGATTTTGTGCGATCCTAAGTGACCAGTTTGGCTTAGCTACCTAGAATCACTTGACGCATCTATCAACGATTTGCGATCCGTTAGAATAGTCCATGAGCAGGCAAATGTTTTTGATTAAGTTAGGGGTTTGTCACCTAATGCGTGAGACAGACTTCCGCATATATTTAGTTGACAATGTAAAGCCAGTTGCATTACCTGTACGACACATGACTCCAAGGGAAAAGCGGATGGTTCACTTGACTTGTGCATAGATGATATTTTGGTGGGGAAGAACATGCTTTGTATATAAAGAAAGTCTTGAATACCCTCCAAGCGCATTAGCTTAAGGCTAAGTCCTCCAAATGCCATTTTTGGAGGAAAGAAGTGAGCTTCTTAAGACACATGGTCTCTAAGGAAGGGATAGTAGTGGATCCTGAAAAGGTAAGGTCGTAGTGGATGCCTTAAGAAGAAAAAGGTTGACTTCATGTCCTCTTTATGTGAAAAGGAAAAGTTCAGAATACATATCAGCCTTTGATTTTAAAACCTTCGGTTAAGTTAGTAGTTGGCATCGCTAGGAGTAAGACCTACGCTTTTGGATCAAATAGGGACTTCACAAAATACTCTCAGATAGTTGACGCAATGGATAAGTTAAGTAGAGAAGAGGCCCCTAGTCACCTTAATAAATACACTTGGTAACATGGTTAGCATCTGTTTATTTTCAAGAGATAGTTCTTGGAATGTTAGCATGAAACAACAGAAGTTGTAGTGCCGAGTAAAATAGAAGGAGAAGAGGTGGAACGAGAGGCGACAGTGAGATGAGTCCCAACTTATATTTGGGAAACAAAAATTAAGAAGCTACGCAATCATGAAGTTAAGACAGTCAGAGCACATAGATTTGAACCTTAAGAAGATGCGACTTCGAAGACTGAAGACTAGATGCGCGTATCATACCCTTTTTCTTGAGGGTACATCCTTGATCTCTTTTTCTAGGAATTTTATGCATACTTGTTCTACCTTTTTAGGTATATCCTCTAGGTCATATCTTTGATCCTTGGGTAGAAGCCAATGTATGTAAACATGTGTTTGAAACATGTTATGATTGATGGTTGCAAGTGGTTGCAAGAGGTTGCTAGTGGTTGCTCGTGGATGCATATACACACACACACACACACACTAGGTACTAGATCGGCTCAGTCACTTTCATATAGCATATATGAATTTATATATGGATTGAAACTTGATGTGTTATCATATGGATGTTGCATTTGTATGAATGATTGTGCACTCATGTAGAGGTTATAAGGTACGATTAGGAATAATTGCATACATAACAGACTCATGGCATTGACATAATTCACATTAAGGAGGTCAATTAAATCAGTAGACCGCCTGATATTGCATTAGATAAGGACATATGCACACATTACTGATCATGAAAGCATTAGGAATCTTTTTAAGGACAATGGATGCCTGTGATTGAATGGTTGAGTATATGGATGTTGAATGGTAGGATATACATTTTTCTTGACTTTGAGATTTCGGGGACGAAATCCTTTAAGGAGAAGAGAATGTAATACCCCGTAATTTTAAATATTAAAATTAACAAATTTAAGAAATTTTAAAAGAAGAATTAAGTGAAACGGGTTGAGCCATTGCGATCATCTTGGAATTGTGCTTGAGATAGAGTCCGAGTTTACATAAATCGGGCTCCGTATGAAGAAGATATGGAGTTCAGAAGATTTCAAGTTTAAACCGAAATTAAATCAAAATAATAATTAAGAGTCAAAACGGTCAAAATTCGAAAATTCAGTCAGAGTGGCCTGAGCGGGAAATTTCCCGCTCAGGAGTGTCGACACCACCCAAGGGGAGTCGACATAGGTGTTGACCCCCCTATATGGGAGTCGACATAGTTGTCGACCCCCCTGTAGGGACCCCTTTTTGATCCTATTCCAGTGACGATTTCTGAGTCATTAAGGCATATGTGGCGATTTCTTGTAATAACCCGGAAAATCTGAGCCAGTTTAAAATTTTTATTTTGGCAATTTTAGCGAATTTTGAATATTTAAAATGAATTATTTTAAATAATATCGATGATAAATCTATTTTGAATAGAATTCGAACGTATATATTATACGCGTCGTCGTTAGAATATATATTTATATATAATTATAAATAGAATTGAAAATGGCGCGGTAGTTCGATAATTCGATTTCAAACTTCAATTGAATGTACCGGGTGCAAAGCAATCCGGATTTTAGCGAAACCAAAAACATTATGATCTAATTGATAATATCTTTCCAACGAATCCGAAAAATCAGGATTTCATAGCAGGAATCAAAAGATATGTCCAGTTGAAAATTCTGAATAGTCGCTATGGAATTCAGGCCCTTAAAAATGGACATTTTGCAAATGACCTCGGATTTCGACGAAACCAGTTTTGTTGGGTCCGTGATGTCAAATTATTGCTAGGTTTCAAATTTCATAATTTTTCGAATCAATATGTGAGCGTGGCAAAGGAAAACGTGTTTGACCAGTTTCAGTTGATTTTAATCGACTGGAAAATAGCCATTTTTCTAACGGTCTCAGAATTCGACGAAACTAGTTTTGGTAGGACCGTATCGTCAATACGAAGCTAGAAAATATTTTTCGAGAATTTTTAGAGTTAGTATGTGACCCCGGTAATTTGAAATGTACGTTTAAAATTCAATATAGTGATTTAAATGTAAATTAAACGGAAACTGATCGAAACGATCGAATCAACATACGAAACATGTCCCATTGTGTTCGGAATGGGGGTAAAACGCTATGGACGACAGGCGGTGGGCCTCGTTTCGAGGTCGTATGTGAAAGTCAACATTTTGCAAAATAAAATAATTAAATTAATAAAAAAAAAATTTAAATCTCTCCTTTATACCCCCCCCCCCCCCGATTCATTACAGAGAAAAAAAACAAAAAAAAAGAAAAAAGAAAAAAGAGAAGGAGGCGACGAAGGCGGAGAGGAGTCGCCGCCCTCCCCAAGGACCATCGCGCCTCGTCGAAGACCCCCCCCCCCTCTTCCACCTCGACCGCAACGCGCAACACCCCCCCCCCCCCCCCAGTCGGCAATCGAGCACCGCACCCCCAGGAAAACCCTAACCCTAGCCCTCCCTTCCCGTCGCCACCTTCCCCTCCTCCTGCGACCTTCCGCGAAGCCCTGCCACCAAGAATCGACCGCATCGCCCCCGATGACTGCTGCCGCCGCAAGCACATCTTCCCCCCCCCCTTCGAAGCTCAACAGCGAAGCCACCCCCTCCTTTCAAAACAATGTAAGTTCTTATTTTTTTTATTTATTTAATTATTATCATGGTAAAACTGATTTTTATTTTAAAATAAAAAGGGTTAGGCCTTTAAAATAAATAAAAAGAGAGTAGTAGTATAAAGATATAATTTTTATATTTTTAAAGTATTAAAAATATGATTTTTATATTTTTAAAGTATTAAAAATATAATCTTTATTATATAGAAGATGTAGAAATATGATTTTTGCTTAAATAGGAAAGAGTATATTTTTAGAGGAAAAATATATGATTTTTGCTTTCGTGAAGTTCGGATTTTTAATATCTAAAAGTTTGGATTTTTTTTTTAATTAGAAAAGGCGAAAACTTTTTATTAGAAAAGGCGAAAACTTTTTATTAGAAAAGGCGAAAACTTTTTATTAGAAAAGGTGGAATCTTTGTTTTTATAAAGGCGAAGTCTATATTTTTTGAAATGGAATTTTTTTTTCTATATGGCATCGCAATAAAAATTCGATTTTTATATATTGAACATCGAAGTAAAAATGTGATTTTTATATATTGAACATCGAAGTAAAATGTGATTTTTATATATTGAACATCGAAGTAAAAATTCGATTTTTATATATTGAACATCGAAGTAAAAATTCGATTTTTATATATTGAACTTCGAAGTAAAAATTCGATTTTTATATATTGAATAGCGAAGTAAAAATTCGATTTTTACATATGTAGTGGCTACGACAACGAAGCTGACAAAAAAGGCGAGAACGACGAAGATCTCTACAATAGGAGTGTCGTGAAGTTGGATAGCTTTAGGTGAGAATTTCTCACTCTTCAATTTATTTTCTAGTTATATATATACTAGGATGCAGACGGTGTTTAGTAGCACCCGACACAATCGTCCACAGACCATGGACTTGTTTGTTTGGCTGTTTGGTGATTGATTGCGATATTGGTTTGAATGTGGTTTGTGGTGTGGAAAATCGAATCGATAAATGGGTTAGGATTAGACGTGCGCCGTTATAAGGTGAAGGAGTAAGGCTAGGTTAGACTCTTACTCCAAATTTTGTGGTTTGCATAACGAAAGTGATTTGATTGATATGGGTATGGCGGTGGCCATTATTAGACCGGGGACAAGGCTAGGCCTTATCCCGTTTCTAGTATCGTGCCGTTATGCCGCCGAAATTTTCTAAAATAAGTTAGAAAAATAAAAATATCATTTTTATTAGGAATGAATAAAATAACATATTCATTTACAAATCAAAACGATTTGTTGATGTACACCCATTTGACTGATATGGATTGGGACGATAAATTTTACACATCGCCCAACTGCACAAATAAAATATGCGTTGGATTGTTTGAAACCCCACACGGGTGTTGGGATGAAATTTGAAGTTCACTCATCCTGATTGATTAAATATGTCGATTGATTGATTGACAGGCTGTTATAAGCGTCAGATATCTATATTTGATGCCTATACAGTGTAGTGCACTTTGGTTGATGGTTGATTATTTTTCAAAGCTATTATATACATGTGTTGTATGGAATCCATATAATTAACATTATATGGTGATTGATTGGGCCTCATTCCAATCGGGGAAATAATGAATATTATAAAAGAAAATTCATATGTTGAATATAAAAATAGTCATGTGTTGACGATGTTCATGTGTTGAGTGAAATATTTTATATAATAAAATTTACATCTTTATCATATTTAATATTAGAACTACTTCCCAGTAGAAGTCTAAAAAAAAAATCAAACGATAGATACCATAGTTTTATAAAATATTTTACATAACAAAAATAGTGATGTGTCGACAGTACTCATGTGTTGAGATTAGTCGTGTGTTGAAAGAAATATAGATTCATGTGTTGAATAGATCAAATATTCATTTGTTGAATATAATAATGAATTATTGAAATATAAAGCCGTGTTGATTAGAGATGCGTTATTTTGACGCGAACAATGTTTATATCGATTTTATTCATTTTAAAATGAATATTGAAAAGTGATTTTGAAATGAAATGAATATTGAAAAGTGATTTCGAAATGAATTGAATTGAAAACGATTTCGAGATGAATTGAATTGAAAACGATTTCGAAATGAATTGAATTGAAAACGATTTCGAAATGAATTGAATTGAAAACGATTTCGAAATGAATTGAATTGAAAACGATTTCGAAATGAGTTGAATTGAAAACGATTTCGAAATGAATTGAATTGAAAACGATTTCGAAATGAATTGAATTGAAAACGATTTCGAAATGAATTGAATTGAAAACGATTTCGAGATGAATTGAATTGAAAACGATTTCGAGATGAATTGAATTGAAAACGATTTCGAAATGAATTGAATTGAAAACGATTTCGAGATGAATTGAATTGAAAACGATTTCGAGATGAATTGAATTGAAAACGATTTCGAGATGAATTGAATTGAAAACGATTTCGAGATGAATTGAATTGAAAACGATTTCGAAATGAATTGAATTGAAAACGATTTCGAAATGAATTGAATCGAAAACGATTTCGAAATGAATTGAAAACGAATTCAAATTGAATTGAAAGCGAATTGAAAATGAATTCAAATTGAATAGAAATTTGAATTGAATAGAAATGAATTTTAAAACGAAGTTATAAAGAAGAATTCAATTTTGATTTGAATTGAAATGGAAGTTGAAATTGCCTTTGAAACGAATTTTAAAACTATTTATAAAATTCGTTTTAAATAGAAATCGACGAAATATATATTATATATATTATATATATATAATATAATGGCCTGAATAGAACATGCCGCGCCGCGGCAGTTCGTGAATTTCGATCATTTATTTCAAACGGACATTGCGGGAGATCCGACCGTCGGATTCTCCTAAAACCGGAACCGTTGGGTTCGTATCGAAAAGAGCTTTCCAATGAATATTAGAAATTTGAAATCTAACGGTTGGATTTGGAATTATGTCCAAATCAAATTCGAAAAAGGTCGCTGTAAGTGCAGTTCGATGGCCGTTGATGGAAATCGACTGTACGGGCCTTGATAAAATTATTAAAAATATCTATAATTTGTGTAAAATTATAATATGTGAATTGGAAAGAATTGGGCTGGAAAATTCCACATTTGAATAGGTAAAAATAGATTTCTATCGAAATGAACTAGTTTTGAACTAGAATTAAAATCAATTTATTTTCTAAATAAATAAATTGAATTTGAAAGTGATTTTGAAAATGATCAATATTTCCAATACGTGAATTGGACTGGAGTTGAATCGAAATTATCTTCGGAATATTTCGATGTTGGATTTCGTGACCGTACAGATATTGTTATGGGAATTTGAAAGATATATTTTATATCGTTATTTCCAATACGATATTTGTTGGTTTCAGAATTTGATATTGAATATAAGCCGGTATATTTTCTATTCAGAGCCTTGTATTTAATATCAAATGTGATTTGGGTTTATCATGAATCGTGTTTTAGATAACATTGGTTCTTTAACCCAGTTAAAGGCAAGATATCGATTTCTGAAAAGATTAAAACTAAGTGGAGTTTTAATGAATCTTTAATTAGATTAAAATGTGAATTGATAATTTAAATTATCAAATCTGAAAAGTGATCGAGAGTGGAGTATCACCAGTTTTGCTCCAAAGCGATAGTTAAATCTTTAATTAGATTTGAACGTGAAATGGTAATTAATTTTACCGATAACACCGTGGTGTTAGATATGGAGTATCACCAGTTTTGCTCCATGGGATATATAGGTTGGGATTGGGAAATAAAACAAATAATTACTTCGGTGTGGTTCGCTAATCCCGACTAGTTTGAAATGATATCCAAAGGAAGATTATAGGATAAATTTAGAAGAATTTATCTTTGATAAAATTAATGGGAACATTTCCCTAAGAATGTGATTTTGTGAATAAAAGAATATTCTGAATTGGAATGAGGCGTTCGTTGTGTTTGTGTAACATTTGTTTATCATATACGTGGGTTATTCAAAAAGGCCGGGTTTATACCCATTCTGAATAATCGATTCGACGAGATGTCGAAGATGAAGACGGTGGTCGAAGACCGGAAGTCTTCACATCGTTTGGGTGATTACTGATGATCTTGATTGGGCTGTACACCCAGGATGAGGGAAACAGTTGGTGATCGTCCAGACGTACTTGGAGATGGATGGATATGCGAGGAAAGTGCCTCCGGTTTCGTTCAGACCCAGAACGAACTTGTAAATGGATTGTGTGTCTGACATTGGATTTTATTCTGTGTTGATTGATCTCTATTAAATATACATCTGTTTGGCGGCGGAGAATTTATTCTCTTGCTTAACGCCCTTCTATGAGACGTACGAGCTCAGAGGTTGTATATCGATGGACATCAGTCGCATGGAGTGAATTGCCAATGTGGCACGCGTAAGTGGCAATTGATCAAGGCTTCTGTTGAAAAGCAAAGTCTTGTGGTTGATGATCAAAGCACGCCCTGTGTGGCGTAGCTTTGTGTATAACGTGAATTCGCGAGCTTCACACCTCGGTATGAGTCAAAAACGGGAGACGGACCGCTGGGAGAGCACGACGTTTCTTTCTAGCTAGGGTGGTGTCAGTGACCTACCAGCCCTGACATTTATCTACTTTTCACCTGTGTGGTTGTTGGAATGCGAGGCGCCTCGGATATAGGTCTGTAAGGACCGGGAAACGTGTGTTCAGGAATAACTAATCCTCAAAAGTAAGAGAGGACCGGCCCAGCCGATTCCAAGGATCAAAGTGGGGTCCTGAGACATTTGCTAGAGTGTCTCGAACGCGGAGAGGAGCTTGCCCCTTGCCTCGACTCATGACAGAAATCCAATTTCCAATACGTGATAGTGCGGTTTTATTTGTAGAACCTAGTATGGCGACATAGTGGTATGGGTCATTAATGCCGCCTATGATTGATATTTATGATTGAAATTGTTTTGACACTATACACCTATAATAGTATCAAATAATGTGTTTTAAACGTATCAAGCATGCTTTGGCTGTTATAAGGTAAAAACCCTATCCTCCGGCTTGCGTTGCATTGTGTGATGGGACCTGGGTCTTATAACAGCTTCATTTTTCTTTATTTAGCATTGCGCTGTTTGTTTTATGCACTGGTATTCTTGGGAGGAAACCCGTTCCGTGTTATACGGCGTGGTCCCTTGATTTACCTAACTTTAAAAATAAAGATTGATAACTGTTTTAGTTCTCACACCAGTCACATGACTGACCTGGAGTTTATTGTTTTAACCTAAACTCTGGGTGCCCCTATTTTCCGCACGGGCAGCTAGTAGTTTTGGTTTTGCAGATTTATATTCACAGGGTCCTGATAAACAACTGGAACGATGCTCGGAAAGCCCTGTATCCGTGTATCACTTCTAGTTTTGCTTTTGTATTATTTTCCGCTGCGATGTATTTAAATGTAATCTCTGATATTTATCGAATGTAATTTATTCATTTATACTCTGTATATTCTTGTATCTGATGGAATTGTTGTAATAACAATGAAATGTTCTTCCGTCTGCGTTCCATTTTGTCTTGTCCTCAATTCTATCCATGCTTTCCTTCACGGGGAAGTTCGGGTCGTCTCAGTTTGGTATCAGAGCTTTGGTTTACAGAGCTCGAGAACAAGACACATTTGAACCATACGAAAGAATTCATCAGATATTGGATTAGTAAAATCCAATTAGAATGACTCGCTAGAGATAGGATCAGTAGTATCCTAGAACGAGTGTGAAGAGTATACTTTTCGAATGAAAACAATTTTGTTTTGAGAATTTAAATCGCTTTATACGTATTTGATTATTTATTTATTTTGAATATGGACAATCGGGTATATAAAGATTTCGCGTATACGCGTCATGAACGTATAGTCGAAGTTTTAATATACTGGATAGATATAGAGTCACATTCTAGACACCCGGGGATAATTCTGATGATGTGGCCACATCATCAGTATTTATGTTCGTGTTTCGAAGGTGTGATTTCTATATATTTCCATTAGACTGGTGTGAGAACCAAAACTTGTATAGTTAGAATACATTGTGGTGAATTGGCATCAAAACATGATTTTCTTTATATGTAGTAAAATTATGAATTTGAAACTCTAATTTACTAATTGATTGATGTTTGTGTTGTTTGTTTATTTGTTTGCTAATTTGAACCATTTAGCCTAATTGTATCAAATATTGAATTGTATTGAAATTGGTTGCATTTGCTTGCATATACATATACTTACATTGAACAGGTCATAGAAAGGAGGCTAGAGCCGAAGAATAAAATTTGTTTGCCCGACAAATAGGTACACGTTTACTATAATTTACTGTTTTGTTTGGGTGATGATGATTTTATGAGCCTATTGGCTAGCCGCTTGGCTTTTTCTTTTTCTTTTTTGAGATCTGAAGGACCGGGGAAGCTATTTGAAATTCCCCGATGCTCCCGGTGCAGGGGAGGTTATGGCGAAATATTTCGAAAATTTGGGGTGTTAGCCAAAATTTTGAAATTTTGAAAATTCTCAGAAACTAAAGAGTTGGAGAATGGAAGCCTGATCGATCGTAGAGTTGAATGATCAAACCACTTTCGACTTTGTTCCTTTTCGGGGACGAAAAGTTTTAAGTGGGGGAGATTGTAATAACCCGAAAAATCTGAGCCAGTTTAAAATTTTTATTTTGGCAATTTTAGCGAATTTTGAATATTTAAAATGAATTATTTTAAATAATATCGACGAGAAATCTATTTTGAATAGAATTCGAACGTATATATTATACGCGTCGTCGTTAGAATATATATATTTATATATAATTATAAATAGAATTGAAAATGGCGCGGTAGTTCGATAATTCGATTTCAAACTTCAATTGAATGTACCGGGTGCAAAACAATCCGGATTTTAGCGAAACCAAAAACATTATGATCTAATTGATAATATCTTTCCAACGAATCCGAAAAATCAGGATTTCATAGCAGGAATCAAAAGATATGTCCAGTTGAAAATTCTGAATAGTCGCTATGGAATTCAGGCCCTTAAAAATGGACATTTTGCAAATGACCTCGGATTTCGACGAAACCAGTTTTGTTGGGTCCGTGATGTCAAATTATTGCTAGGTTTCAAATTTCATAATTTTTCGAATCAATATGTGAGCGTGGCAAAGGAAAACGCGTTTGACCAGTTTTAGTTGATTTTAATCGACTGGAAAATGGCCATTTTTCTAACGGTCTCAGAATTCGACGAAACTAGTTTTGCTAGGACCGTATCGTCAATACGAAGCTAGAAAATATTTTTCGAGAATTTTTAGAGTTAGTATGTGACCCCGGTAATTTGAAATGTACGTTTAAAATTCAATATAGTGATTTAAATGTAAATTAAACGGAAACTGATCGAAACGATCGAATCAACATACGAAACATGTCCCATTGTGTTCGGAATAGGGGTAAAACGCTATGGACGACAGGCGGTGGGCCTCGTTTCGAGGTCGTATGTGAAAGTCAACATTTTACAAAATAAAATAATTAAATTAATAAAAAAAAATTTAAATCTCTCCTTTATACCCCCCCGATTCATTACAGAGAAAAAAAACAAAAAAAAAGAAAAGAAAAAGGAGAAGGAGGCGACGAAGGCGGAGAGGAGTCGCCGCCCTCCCCAAGGACCATCGCGCCTCGTCGAAGACCCCCCCCCCTCTTCCACCTCGACCGCAACGCGCAGCACCCCCCCCCCCCCCAGTCGGCAATCAAGCACCGCACCCCCAGGAAAACCCTAACCCTAGCCCTCCCTTCCCGTCGCCACCTTCCCCTCCTCCTGCGACCTTCCGTGAAGCCCTACCACCAAGAATCGACCGCATCGCCCCCGATGACTTCTGCCGCCGCAAGCACATCTCCCCCCCCCCCTTCGAAGCTCAACAGCGAAGCCACCCCCTCCTTTCAAAACAATGTAAGTTCTTATTTTTTTTTTATTTAATTATTATCATGGTAAAACTGATTTTTATTTTAAAATAAAAAGGGTTAGGCCTTTAAAATAAATAAAAAGAGAGTAGTAGTATAAAGATATAATTTTTATATTTTTAAAGTATTAAAAATATGATTTTTATATTTTTAAAGTATTAAAAATATAATCTTTATTATATAGAAGATGTAGAAATATGATTTTTGCTTAAATAGGAAAGAGTATATTTTTAGAGGAAAAATATATGATTTTTGCTTTCGTGAAGTTCGGATTTTTAATATCTAAAAGTTTGGATTTTTTTTTATTAGAAAAGGCGAAAACTTTTTATTAGAAAAGGCGAAAACTTTTTATTAGAAAAGGCGAAAACTTTTTATTTGAAAAGGTGGAATCTTTGTTTTTATAAAGGCGAAGTCTATATTTTTTGAAATGGAATTTTTTTTTCTATATGGCATCGCAATAAAAATTCGATTTTTATATATTGAACATCGAAGTAAAAATGTGATTTTTATATATTGAACATCGAAGTAAAATGTGATTTTTATATATTGAACATCGAAGTAAAAATTCGATTTTTATATATTGAACATCGAAGTAAAAATTCGATTTTTATATATTGAACTTCGAAGTAAAAATTCGATTTTTATATATTGAATAGCGAAGTAAA
The DNA here is from genome assembly GCA_030737875.1 of Allium sativum. Classification (NCBI taxonomy): domain Eukaryota; kingdom Viridiplantae; phylum Streptophyta; class Magnoliopsida; order Asparagales; family Amaryllidaceae; genus Allium; species Allium sativum. The sequence goes on from CM060912.1 coordinate 296,889,603, forward strand.
AATTCGATTTTTACATATGTAGTGGCTACGACAACGAAGCTGACAAAAAAGGCGAGAACGACGAAGATCTCTACAATAGGAGTGTCGTGAAGTTGGATAGCTTTAGGTGAGAATTTCTCACTCTTCAATTTATTTTCTAGTTATATATATATACTAGGATGCAGACGGTGTTTAGTAGCACCCGACACAATCGTCCACAGACCATGGACTTGTTTGTTTGGCTGTTTGGTGATTGATTGCGATATTGGTTTGAATGTGGTTTGTGGTGTGGAAAATCGAATCGATAAATGGGTTAGGATTAGACGTGCGCCGTTATAAGGCGAAGGAGTAAGGCTAGGTTAGACTCTTACTCCAAATTTTGTGGTTTGCATAACGAAAGTGATTTGATTGATATGGGTATGGCGGTGGCCATTATTAGACCGGGGACAAGGCTAGGCCTTATCCCGTTTCTAGTATCGTGCCGTTATGCCGCCGAAATTTTCTAAAATAAGTTAGAAAAATAAAAATATCATTTTTATTAGGAATGAATAAAATAACATATTCATTTACAAATCAAAACGATTTGTTGATGTACACCCATTTGACTGATATGGATTGGGACGATAAATTTTACACATCGCCCAACTGCACAAATAAAATATGCGTTGGATTGTTTGAAACCCCACACGGGTGTTGGGATGAAATTTGAAGTTCACTCATCCTGATTGATTAAATATGTCGATCGATTGATTGACAGGCTGTTATAAGCGTCAGATATCTATATTTGATGCCTATACAGTGTAGTGCACTTTGGTTGATGGTTGATTATTTTTCAAAGCTATTATATACATGTGTTGTATGGAATCCATATAATTAACATTATATGGTGATTGATTGGGCCTCATTCCAATCGGGGAAATAATGAATATTATAAAAGAAAATTCATATGTTGAATATAAAAATAGTCATGTGTTGACGATGTTCATGTGTTGAGTGAAATATTTTATATAATAAAATTTACATCTTTATCATATTTAATATTAGAACTACTTCCCAGTAGAAGTCTAAAAAAAAAAAATCAAACGATAGATACCATAGTTTTATAAAATATTTTACATAACAAAAATAGTGATGTGTCGACAGTACTCATGTGTTGAGATTAGTCGTGTGTTGAAAGAAATATAGATTCGTGTGTTGAATAGAACAAATATTCATTTGTTGAATAGAATAACGAATTATTGAAATATAAAGCCGTGTTGATTAGAGATGCGTTATTTTGACGCGAACAATGTTTATATCGATTTTATTCATTTTAAAATGAATATTGAAAAGTGATGTCGAAATGAAATGAATATTGAAAAGTGATCTCGAAATGAATTGAATTGAAAACGATTTCAAGATGAATTGAATTGAAAACGATTTCGAAATGAATTGAATTGAAAACGATTTCGAAATGAATTGAATTGAAAACGATTTCAAAATGAATTGAATTGAAAACGATTTCGAAATGAATTGAATTGAAAACGATTTCGAAATGAATTGAATTGAAAACGATTTCGAAATGAATTGAATTGAAAACGATTCCGAAATGAATTGAATTGAAAACGATTTCGAAATGAATTGAATTGAAAACGATTTCGAGATGAATTGAATTGAAAACGATTTCGAAATGAATTGAATTGAAAACAATTTCGAAATGAATTGAATTGAAAACGATTTCGAGATGAATTGAATTGAAAACGATTTCGAAATGAATTGAATTGAAAACGATTTCGAGATGAATTGAATTGAAAACGATTTCGAAATGAATTGAATTGAAAACGATTTCAAAATGAATTGAATCGAAAACGATTTCGAAATGAATTGAAAACGAATTCAAATCGAATTGAAAGCGAATTGAAAATGAATTCAAATTGAATAGAAATTTGAATTGAATAGAATTGAATTTTAAAACGAAGTTATAAAGAAGAATTCAATTTTGATTTGAATTGAAATGGAAGTTGAAATTGCACTTGAAACGAATTTTAAAACTATTTATAAAATTCGTTTTAAATAGAAATCGACGAAATATATATTATATATATTATATATATAACATAATGGCCTGAATAGAACACGCCGCGCCGCGGCAGTTAGTGAATTTCGACCATTTATTTCAAACGGACATTGCGGGAGATCCGACCGTCGGATTCTCCTAAAACCGGAACCGTTGGGTTCGTATCGAAAAGAGCTTTCCAATGAATATTAGAAATTTGAAATCTAACGGTTGGATTTGGAATTATGTCCAAATCAAATTCGAAAAAGGTCGCTGTAAGTGCAGTTCGATGGCCGTTGATGGAAATCGACTGTACGGGCCTTGATAAAATTATTAAAAATATCTATAATTTGTGTAAAATTATAATATGTGAATTGGAAAGAATTGGGCTGGAAATTTCCACATTTGAATAGGTAAAAATAGATTTCTATCGAAATGAACTAGTTTTGAACTAGAATTAAAATCAATTTATTTTTGAAATAAATAAATTGAATTTGAAAGTGATTTTGAAAATAATCAATATTTCCAATACGTGAATTGGACTGGAGTTGAATCGAAATTATCTTCGGAATATTTCGATGTTGGATTTCGTGACCATACAGATATTGTTATGGGAATTTGAAAGATATATTTTATATCGTTATTTCCAATACGATATTTGTTGGTTTCAGAATTTGATATTGAATATAAGCCGGTATATTTTCTATTCAGAGCCTTGTATTTAATATCAAATGTGATTTGGGTTTATCGTGAATCGTGTTTTAGATAACATTGGTTCTTTAACCCAGTTAAAGGCAAGATATCGATTTCTGAAAAGATTAAAACTAAGTGGAGTTTTAATGAATCTTTAATTAGATTAAAATGTGAATTGATAATTTAAATTATCAAATCTGAAAAGTGATCGAGAGTGGAGTATCACCAGTGTTGCTCCAAAGCGATAGTTAAATCTTTAATTTGATTTGAACGTGAAATGGTAATTAATTTTACCGATAACACCGTGGTGTTAGATATGGAGTATCACCAGTTTTGCTCCATGGGATATATAGGTTGGGATTGGGAGATAAAACAAATAATTACTTCGGTGTGGTTCGCTAGTCCCGACTAGTTTGAAATGATATCCAAAGGAAGATTATAGGATAAATTTAGAAGAATTTATCTTTGATAAAATTAATGGGAACATTTCCCTAAGAATGTGATTTTGTGAATAAAAGAATATTCTGAATTGGAATGAGGCGTTCGTTGTGTTTGTGTAACATTTGTTTATCATATACGTGGGTTATTCAGAAAGGCCGGGTTTATACCCATTCTGAATAATCGATTCGACGAGATGTCGAAGATGAAGACGGTGGTCGAAGACCGGAAGTCTTCACATCGTTTGGGTGATTACTGATGATCTTGATTGGGCTGTACACCCAGGATGAGGGAAACAGTTGGTGATCGTCCAGACGTACTTGGAGATGGATGGATATGCGAGGAAAGTGCCTCCGGTTTCGTTCAGACCCAAAACGAACTTGTAAATGGATTGTGTGTCTGACATTGGATTTTATTCTGTGTTGATTGATCTCTATTAAATATACATCTGTTTGGCGGCGGAGAATTTATTCTCTTGCTTAACGCCCTTCTCTGAGACGTACGAGCTCAGAGGTTGTATATCGATGGACATCAGTCGCATGGAGTGAATTGTCAATGTGGCATGCGTAAGTGGCAATTGATCAAGGCTTCTGTTGAAAAGCAAAGTCTTGTGGTTGATGATCAAAGCACGCCCTGTGTGGCGTAGCTTTGTGTATAACGTGAATTCGCGAGCCTCACACCTCGGTATGAGTCAAAAACGGGAGACGGACCGCTGGGAGAGCACGACGTTTCTTTCTAGCTAGGGTGGTGTCAGTGACCTACCAGCCCTGACATTTATCTACTTTTCACCTGTGTGGTTGTTGGAATGCGAGGCGCCTCGGATATAGGTCTGTAAGGACCGGGAAACGTGTGTTCAGGAATAACTAATCCTCAAAAGTAAGAGAGGACCGGCCCAGCCGATTCCAAGGATCAAAGTGGGGTCCTGAGACATTTGCTAGAGTGTCTCGAACGCGGTGAGGAGCTTGCCCCTTGCCTCGACTCATGACGGAAATCCAATTTCCAATACGTGATAGTGCGGTTTTATTTGTAGAACCTAGTATGGCGACATAGTGGTATGGGTCATTAATGCCGCCTATGATTGATATTTATGATTGAAATTGTTTTGACACTATACACCTATAATAGTATCAAATAATGTGTTTTAAACGTATCAAGCATGCTTTGGCTGTTATAAGGTAAAAACCATATCCTCCGGCTTGCGTTGCATTGTGTGATGGGACCTGGGTCTTATAACAGCTTCATTTTTCTTTATTTAGCATTGCGCTGTTTGTTTTATGCACTGGTATTCTTGGGAGGAAACCCGTTCCGTGTTATACGGCGTGGTCCCTTGATTTACCTAACTTTAAAAATAAAGATTGATAACTGTTTTAGTTCTCACACCAGTCACATGACTGACCTGGAGTTTATTGTTTTAACCTAAACTCTGGGTGCCCCTATTTTCCGCACGGGCAGCTAGTAGTTTTGGTTTTGCAGATTTATATTCACAGGGTCCTGATAAACAGCTGGAACGATGCTCGGAAAGCTCTGTATCCGTGTATCACTTCTAGTTGTGCTTTTGTATTATTTTCCGCTGCGATGTATTTAAATGTAATCTCTGATATTTATCGAATGTAATTTATTCATTTATACTCTGTATATTCTTGTATCTGATGGAATTGTTGTAATAACAATGAAATGTTCTTCCGTCTGCGTTCCATTTTGTCTTGTCCTCAATTCTATCCGTGCTTTCCTTCACGGGGAAGTTCGGGTCGTCTCATTTCTGGTTGGCTCTCTTTGATCTGAATGTCCCTGATTACTCCTAGGTTGATCTAATGGCTCATATTAATCTAAACTTCTATATAATCACCTCAAACCTCAACCCTAGAGCTCATAATTTCATTCCATGAAGCCGTCATGCCATCCATCTCCGAACTAGCATAACCACCATTCTTCTCCAAACTAGAAATCAAGTTAGAAAGCTCCAAAACAAATTCAAGTTAGAGAATCAAACGTCTACATCAAAGGATTAGCTTTACAAATTCACAAATCATATCCCAGAATACAAGATCCATTCTTTTCTATAAGTTCACATTATTTTCAGATGTGAATACCTGATTGTAATCTTGACATGTAATAAAATGAATCAAGATCTATGCCTGATTTTAAGATAACCATTTCATATTTATCCCTAAACTTCTATTGAATCTATGTCTTTGCATGCCTTAGAGGTTATTTTGTTGATTTAATAAGGCCTATCTTTGTTGTACATCAGGTTTATAATCCTTTTGGGTTCATGATGTTATTCTTATTCCTACGATAATGATTGTATCAGTTTAGACAAGAATCTATCTTTATTGGATCTAAATTCCTTGTATTAGGTCTGTTATTACATGCCTATTTTTATGCCTATTCTTATTTTATGCTCCTTCTCTCTCTTCCCCTATTTCCTTTTTCTTTTATGAACCGGGTTACCATCGAACCTAGGCTGAAATCATGAAATATGAATGATTGGAATACGGGGGATATTTATGTATAACCTATTTTTGTGAAATAATTGGGCATAAAATATTCGGTGAAATTGTTGGTATAACTTGTAAATGATATTGGGGCATTATCAACATAACTGCAAGTTTGGGTTAATTGGCATGTAAATCAAGCTTTGGGGCATAATTGTTATTGTTGCGAAGTTAGGGTAAATTGAAATATTAAATCTAGATTGGGCATAAACTATAAATTGAAATATTAAATCTAGATTGGGCATAACTATTGGTTGGGACGCCAAAAATAATGTATATTCTGATTTTGGGGCATGACTATTATTGCAAATTTGGGAAGATTGGGTGTAGCCTATTTTGATTAATAACTTGTAATCGAATTTGTTGGGCATAACTTGAGAATTGAAAACATGTCTAGTTTTGTGAAATTGGGATAACTAGCATATAAAATCTAGACTTGGACATGTATGGTAAATATATAAATTGGCTAAAAGATGAACATGCCTAACCCGAGGTTAGATTGAGTTGCGGTGTAAAACTGCCCGGAACCGCCCGACACATCCAGTAACCGCAACAACACAGATCTAATATGAGAGGTTAGCGTATTTAGCCTAAAACCCGAGGTTAGAATGAGTTTGTGGTAGAAGTCTGCCCGGAACCGCCCGGCACATCCAGCAACCGCAAACAACAATTCTAATGTGAGAGGTTAAGGCATTAATGAATAAATTAATGCTAATAAACAGACATGCTAAGAATGGTAAGGTTAAGTAACATATGAATAAGTAACACTTAACCGTTATAACATGTTAATTAGACAAGTGGATGGGGTTAAGTAAATTTAGAACACTTAACCGTTATAACATGTTAATTAGACAAGAAGGTAGGGTTAAGTAAACTTAGAACACTTAACCGTTATAACATGTTAATTAGACAAGAAGGTGGGGTTAAGTAAATTTAGAACACTTAACCGTTATAACATGTTAATTAGACAAGTGAGCAGGGTTAAGCTAACCAATATAATATAATGAATGAACATGGCTAAGTTAGTAGGAAACACTTAACCAATACAACATGATGTGTGGTAGGGTTAAGTTAACATAAGAGGGCAACGCTTAACCAATATAACATGATGTGTGGTAGGGTCAAGTAACACAAGAATGCAACACTTAACCAGGGTAACATGACAAGTGGGTGGGTTAAGTTAACTTGACTAGATTGACGACACTTAACCAATACAACATGATGAATGGGTGGGTTAAGTTAACTTGTATTGATTGATGACACTTAACCAATATTTCAAAGTGTATAGGGTCAAGGAAAGCTTAACCAATAATACATATGGACTTGATAAGGGGAAGGGTTAAGTAAATCTTGGGTAAGTGGGCAATATTAATATACATAGGCCCACAAACTTGACCGTTATATAAACGTGAGTGAATCAGTGGGAAGTTTAAGTAACAAATGAATAGGCAACACTTAACCAGTACAACATGTTAATTAAGAAAATGGGTGGGGTTAAGTTAAATTGGGAACACTTAACCATTATAACATGTTGATTAGGAAACCCTAGTAACGGGGACCCATTTCAGCAGTAACCCACATAGATGTATCATGGTACCCTGAACTAGGAAGGGTAGGGCACGATTACTAGGCTGATTATAAGCGGTCAAAATAGAGGTGGGTGGTGCAACAGTGTAGGTCTCGACGAAGTACGGGCATGCACTGCTTCGGAGCGGGAAAAGCAGGCACTGGGCATCAGTAGTATACACTGTGCATCTTGAATTTGTGTCAGGTTGCCACCATAGGAATTGATACACCCATGGTGGGACCAGCACTTGTATCTACATACAAGCGGGCCCGAGTGACACAAGTAATGAATACATAAGAGTTAGGGAGCCGATCGATAGGGTAGTAAGGGTACATCTAACATATCCATGGCAATTAGGCTGATTGCGGTAAGATCCTCATACTAGATGTACACCTAAAGGCTACCACAATTACAGGGTTGGGATCACCTTATTATTTAGCACAAGATACTAGTTGGGACATTAGTAGGGAATACAAATCATTCTATAGAAGACACTAGTCAGGATGCTGTCGGGTGGTGCAGAGAAAATAGGAAATCAGAGAAAGAACCGAAGCACATTTAGTGTATCTTGCCTTGTCATATCGAACAGTGTGGTGTAGGAAATATCTTAATAATTAGAAGTGCAACCATCATATCCGGTTTATCTTGTGTACCTGGTCATATCTAGCGCTCATCATTTGTTGTCTTGCTATGCTTATTATCATGGTTATGTCTTGTATCCAGTTTATTCATGTCATGACGCTTTTACCTATCTACAAGCTGAAAATCACTTGACTTACCAGACTTATGTATGACCTAGTTTGATTTGCCTCTTTTCTTCTGTTCCCCCCAGGTTTACAGGGAGGGAATATTACATCTTAGCTCAGTTTTCTTCCCAATCTCGAAGATAGTCGATGTATGACTTTGAACTCACTTTTTCCACTACTATGGGTAGCTCATGCTTTATTGGGGAATATCATGGTCATTTTATGCTTCTTTATTTTGTAACAAGACAGATGCTTTGTTGTAATGGGTATTGGTGTTGAAAAAAAATCTGTTTACAGGCTGTTTTACCAAGTTGCTGTTTTATCAATAAAGCGAAGTTTAATTTATTCTCCGCTGTATAACTTTTGTCTATTTTGTAATTTATCTATTCTATACACTTATGATGCTCCACTGAAGTTAATGCATTCCCTGTGAGAGAGACCTTAATGGAGGTGGGGTGTTACAATCCCCCATTCAAACACCACCATTCACCTCCACCAATTGAGGCCAACTTCCGATCCCATGATCTCCACCTTCGATGCTCTGTTGCACCATTCACCCTGAAAAATCTCCTCCTAGGCTCGACATTTTTTTCTTCTCGAAATACCCCAAAAAATCGTTCATGATGTCTTCTCTTCGTTGATCGTTCCTATATACTCGAAGTCGCGTATAAACCTCTAAATGGCGAGAAAAACTCAGACCTATATCTCCACTTCTATGGTCGAACAAATTCGTTTAAAAAACAGAGATGGTGAAAATATGTAGAGAAAATTTAGAAGCTTTTGAATCATATAACGTGATTTTAGGTTATGTGTAGATTCAGCAATTATTTTTTAAAGGGTGAGACACCATTGCTTTGTGCACTGTAGAAATCGAAGAAGATGAATATTCTATGTATATATAACATAAAAGACTTGGCACATGCGGGTTCAATACCTTGGTTATCACGACATTGTTCATAGGATTATGAAATATAGAGTTAGGTAGCTATGCTTCCCTTTCTTTGCATTAGCTAGTGATTTAATCCTTGTGTGTAAGTAAACTGGGATAAATTAATTAAACAGTAGAAGGAATAGGCATGCAATGTATTATTATAGCTGAGATGTTTTTTTTCACCTTTTTAGGCCAAAGATGCTTGCTGTAGGGGTTTGTAGAAGAGGAATGGGTAGGGCCAAGTATATATTTTTACTTAGGGGCAAAGGATCTACATGATTTTTGTTTTATTATTTCTTTGGGCAGAAGTAATTTATTTATTATGGTTAGTTTAATTCTATCCACTATTTAACGTCACACGTTAAATATATGCATTGTTCCACACGATCTCCAAACACAACCAAAATTAATACACTGCTATGTCTTAACATTTCATATCCAATGAAATTAATTTCGTGAAATTTCGACGTTTGCAAAACAACGTTATTTTCAATTTATTCATCGGTTAACCTTTAAATTGTACATACAAATAAAACAACTTCAATTGGCTCCAAACTGAAAATCTAGCATTAATTAGCTATGTGTATTCTAATAAAATTCGTTTCATTGAAAACAATGGTCGTTCGAAAAATAGCTATTTCTAATGTTTGTAAAATATTGATATAATATTATAAATTACAAAACAATTATATTCAATAATAATTATTATTGTCATATATATATATATATACATATACATACATACATACATATATATATATATATGTATATGTACATATATCCAAATTAAATAATATATCTCTTAAATCCATCCAATATGGAATTATAACTCAACGTTAACAGTTTTGAGTTAAATGATGTCCAAATTATTTTTTTGAAACCAAAAATGTGTGATCTTCTGAATGAAGAGAGCACACATATATAATATATAAAAAAAACTACATGGTCCAGCTACAGGTCTAAAGAGAATACAATACTGTGCCTCACGGCTATATATGAGTGCATGGAAAAGTAGATGGATGAGCTCCGGATAAACCACCGCCCATCATACTCTAATATCGAATTTCGGCAAGGCCACCACCCGATATTGAGTATATCTACACCCATACAAATGATAACCGTTTACAAAAATAACTATAATAGAATAAACACCCCATAATCACTACATCATCCACAGAAAGTGTATCTATAGTATAACCATCTTCGAATCTCCAGCTATCCATAAAATTCTTCCTTTATATCTACTACCTGAAATCTGCACAAACTAGACAAACTGTAAGTTTTACCACGTATATATGTATGATAAAATATATATGTATGTACATATATATAAATATATATATATATATACACACATTTGCATACACTTTATCATACATATATGAGTGGTAGAGAAAAACAAACAACATTAACGACAAAGCGAGATTAACTACAAAGTCAAGTTCTATTATTAAAATAATTGTTTATTTTTAAATAATCTCAATTTAGTGTATATATATATATATATATATATATATATATATGAAGCAATAATGGAAAAATATGAGAATAACATGCAGAATTGTCATGATCACAAATGCATCATTTAAGTAGCCATACAATGCCCATTCTTATCGCAGGATGCTGTATAATTCCATAGGGCTTTTTTGTTTACCTCTGATATTCAATAAAATGGAATGACCCCCTTTTTTGTTCCTTGTCATGTTATACGTTCTAATGTAGCAATGACTACACTGAAAAATTAAAATATAAAAAGTTCGACTGACAGTTTCATCACCAAGACATTTTAGCAGAGCGTGACCATTCAGACGCAATAAGGACATTTCTGTAGCAAGCATCTTAAGATGATTTTTACAAAAAACCAGGCGAGAAAAAAGTATAAGGTAAGAATGATTTAAACCCTTTTTTCGATAATTCATGACTTGCTTTGATCCACTGCCGAAGGTCTGGTTTTTGCTGGCAATATTAGCCCTTTTCTATTGCGGATCCTTTCAGTTTATATTTAGTAACCAATTTTGAATCTATCCTTGTAGTTCACCAGTATTTTCTTTCGAACGAAAACCTGAATAGTAACTACAAAAACCACCGTTAGATACCATCACATATATGTAAGAATATATGTAGGGAACTATATTTATACCTATACCATAAAATATCCTTACATATATGTAACAAGAATAGAATAGATGCTGAATGGAAATAAACTAACATTATCAAAACTTATAATTTATGCATTAATACAATTACATGAAAACTGATGGTGAACACCCGGACTAATGTTTTACCACATAATAAGAGTAATGATGTCAAAATTATATAAAATTCCTATTTAATTTTTTTAAATAAACGTTATCATTTATAAACGATTTCCGTATCGACTATTTGAAAATTTGCTTTGAATATAACTTACAATATATAAGCTAATATATCATTTTTTCTCTTTCATTAGAATTTTTTATCCAATAGATTCAAACTTTCTTGTTCACATAATTCCAACCTAAAAGGGATTCTATATATTCAATTGAAGTTCAAACCTCAATATTACGAACTATCACAATTATACGAGTTCGTTTATAAATATAAATATATATTAAACATTCAATCGTTGTTTAATAAATGAATCTATATTAATAATCCATTAATATTTCTAATATAATATTTAAATAAGTTTGAATATTAAAGTTCAAATAGCTGAAAATTTTGGGTCGTTACATTCTTTGCCCCTTAACAGAATTTCATCCCCGAGTTTACTAAGTTAAGAAGAATGCTCCAAATCCAATTATTTCCAAAATAATTATTTTAAAATATAAAAAATAATATTTCTAAATCTTAAAAAAATTGAAAAAATCACCAGCGTCTCCTCTGCACGATTTGATCTAAACAACTATAAATGCCACTTCGGGCCTCACATCAATCAAAAGGAAATAAAAGCCAAGTGGCAACCTAACTCAGGGGTATAAAATCAATCACCAATCAATAATATTAAGGTTTATCTATTTTTTTGACAACCGATACTCTAATCACGAAGCAAAGAACTAACAACTTTTCATTCTCTTCCAACCTGCACTTAACAGGGTTAAATTATTTAGCTTTATTTTATATTTGATTCCATTCTCAGATTGGTTATATTGAGATTTATTTCCTTAGCTTTAAATTCATTTAACTGTTGATGAATTTCATTATTCAACCTGTAACGGTTGGAAATTTTCGACTCCTCGAGAGTCGAAAATTCCGACAATGTTAGTGAAAGAAAGTAGAGGGTGAGGAAGAAAAGATAGAACTAATAGAATAGAAGAAGAAGAAGAACTTACATCATTAGAGTAAACACGAATCTCACAGCGGAACGAATAAAATATAACATAACTTTGAAATACAAATCAGTACTCGTATATACATACCATTTCAAAGTACAACACTTAACAACACAGCGGAACAATAATAGCTATAATCCTGAAGCCTCCTGCTCCGAGCTCTCTAAGTGTATCTGTAAAATCCCGACTACTTGACTGCCCGTACAAATTTAGGCACCCAAGAGTTTAGGGAAAACAAACAAAATAAACTCCGGGTCAGTCATGGGACTGGTGTGAATAAACTCCAACACTTGGTTAAATAAAGGATATCTTTCTGATATTATAATAATGTCTAAATACAAATAGATATCAATCTAGCAGAACGCTTGCATCTCACGTTCCACATACATAGTATACAAATAAACCGTGAGCACTTATTGGAGATTGGATTCCAACAGACAAGGTATGGGAGCACCTTCCGATCAGTGTACTCTAGAGGAGATACACTAGGGTTCAACAAGAACGTCTTGCAACCCGGCCACACATGACCGTCCACTCATTTAGCTTGAGTGTAACGAATATATTATCACCGATGGTTGGGATCAGCAACCATCCTTCCCGATAAGGGACAGCATTGAAATAGATTATAAAGAAGTACAACTGAATATTCTCTAGACGGTGATAATACACCCTGCTTGGGTATGGCCCAACTAGCCATGTTGCCTAGCCCAACTTCTGTTATTTTCTGGTTGTGAGGTTTTGAGGTCACGTTTATCACTTTGACAGATTATTTCTTCAATTACTTTGAATGCCACATCGTCATACCCGCCAAATCATTATCGATTTCTCAAGGCATCACGGGTATAAAAGCTAAGAGAAACGAATTTCTCCGCCACCAACAAAATACGTTTAAAGAGATCAACATATATGATTCGTTAAGAATACTTTGTCAGACACTCGTCCATATACGTTGTTCTGGGACTGAATAAACCGAAGGCACTATTCAGTGAATCCATCCTACCTAGGCTTTTCACAATAGCCCTTGCACTTCACTCCTCTTCAATTTTCTTCAGCGTACTTGATTCGCAACGCTTATGCTAATACAGAGTGGTTCTTCGGATAATAATCCAACCAGTCTCTCCATATTTACAACGTAAATATGGTCAAAACTTTGATAGTCTGAGATTCAACTATCAAATGAAAACATGTCGGTGTACAAACAACGATCTTATTTCCAAATGGAAATTCGATCGATCAATCATCATATACATATATATGTTCATATTTCCTTATTTCATGTATTTAGAAAATATATGTTATTAATCATTGGAAAACATTTCCATAGCTTATTTTCACATCACTATTATTTCGCGTCTATCAGTCCCTAACTGTAACTAGTATGAGAAAAATTCTCTAAGTATCAATCCGGAAGGTCGAAACCAACATCAGATCGTCACTTAGAAAATCGTTCAACTTACCCTCTCCAGTCAGTTTCTGAATTTGCTTAACTCTATTTCTTAAATTCTTATCATGAAAACATTTCATTTTCTATGTTTAGAAAACATATCTGACTATATTTGGAAAACGTTTCCAAAAATCATTTACGGGTTTCCAATGAACGTTGTATAAAACATCGTTACGCTTAATCCATTAATCGCTTATTACTTAACTATATTTCAAATCAAATTTTCTATCGAACCACAACTATTCCTTTGTGAATTCTGAAGTCAATCAAGTTGGGGTATAATTACCTCTCAGACCTTAATTGAACAACGTCCTTTACTGTGAAATAGATGAAGCTCATCACTCACTTTTTCCAATCATCTGTTTACGCAAATTCTCGGATTCAGGTTACGAATCCACTTCTTATATGAAAACGTTTGATTATAACTATAACTTTATAATTCCTACTTCTACAATATCTAACCTAAATTATAACTTTATCTCCTAACTTGAATAATTAAACGGACACCTAATTTCTAAATCAATAACTAAACCTTGATTTAAAACCCGGAAAGTAAATAATACTTTCCCGAATTCGATATAATTGAATTCGACGTATTACTCTCTTTCGAGTAATCTCTATTCGATTAACTCCCTTGTTAATAACTTATATTCGATAAACTCTATTTCGATTAACCCCTATCGAATAACTAATATTCGATTTACTTAAATGGATTAACTCTTATCGAATAACTAAATTTGATTTACTCAAATTGAATAACTGATATTCAATTAACTTGATTTGATTTATTCCTTCTCGAATAACTAATATTCGAATAACTCTTATTAATTTAACTCTTTTCAAATAACTAATTTGAATAACTCTAGCTTGTTTAACTCTATTCGAATAACTAATTCGAATAACTTATATATGTTTTAACTCTATTCGAATAACTAATTCGAATGACTTATATGTGTTTAACTATATTCGAATAACTAATTTGAATAACTTATATGTGTTTAACTATATTCGAATAACTAATTCGAATAGCTTATATGTGTTTAACTCTATTCGAATAGCTTATATGTGTTTAACTCTATTCGAATAACTAATTCAAATAGCTTATATGTGATTAACTCTATTCGAATAACTAATATTCGAATAACTCTTCTTGGTTGGCTCTATTTCATTAACTCTTGTCGAATAACAAATATTCGATTTTCATAAATGTGTCAATTCTTATCGAATAACTAACATCTGATTAACTTAAATGGATTTACTCTTATCGAATAAATTTTTCGATTAACTTAACTTGATTTTCTTAACTCGATTATCTCGACTCGATTACTTAACTCGATAAATCTTAACTCGATTACTTAACTTGATAACTTAACTTAACCCAAATCGATTAACTCAACTCTAATCGATTAACTTAATTTGATTTACTCCTTCGAATAACTAATTCGAATAACTTAATTGATTAACTCCTTTGAATAACTAATTCGATTTACTCTTCTCGAATAACTAAATTCGATTAACTCAAATTGAATAACTAATATTCAATTAACTCTTACGTGTTTAACTCTATTCAAATATCTAATTCGAATAACTCATTTCGAATAACTAAATTCGATTAACTCCTTTTTATAACGTTTATTCATTTCAAAAGATTTCCTTTTTACAACGTTTATCCATTTATAAAGATTAACTTTTTACAACGTTTATCCATTTATAAAGATTTACTTTTAGTAACGGTTCTTCACTTTATAAATGTCCTTTTAATAACGTTTCTCCCTTTCTAAGGATTTCCCTTTAACAGCGTTTATTTACTTTATCGGTGTTAAAAACAATTTCTACTTCTCTATATAAGTTCAAACTTATATATCCCATTTATCAAACAATAAATATTTTATTTAATTTATAAAACATTATTTATACATTAAATCTTCTCACTTTATCTGTCAAAAATAGATTTCCTATTTAATATCTCCTAAAAATCCATATCGTGTTATACTTGTGTGCGAAGCACGTGTTTAAATCTATCCTTGTATAATTCTATTTATTTTCCGAACAAGTGTTCCTTTATTTATTCCCTAAATAAATATTCCTTTATTCCATTTATTTATAATCTAAATAAATGTTCCTTTATATTCTAATTCATTTATTTTCTAAATAAATGTTTCTATTTTATTTCATTTATTTTCTAAATAAATGTTTCCTTTTTCATTTATTTATTTTCTAATTAAATAAATGTTTTCCTTTTATAAAATCCTATCAATTTTATAAATAAGATTCATTTTCAATATAAACATTGAAAATATCCTTATCAACATTTCGGTATGTTATGGTATTCAATCATATCAAATCACGATGTTCAATATCGTCCAAGCACATATAATCGCCCACAGATTTTATATCACATCATATAACAATATATGAAAACCAATAAAATAACTGTTGAGGAATCCAGTCGCATTCCTCCAACCTGTTTCCATGCATCACAGATGTTAGACAATATAGATAACATCACTTTTAGTTCCATATGATATATTCTGTTAAACAAAATCAATATAGAAATTTAACTAACTGACTAGCAGTTCAATCAAACAATCAACACACAGTCAAACAGACAATTTTAACAGTTCTAACAATACAACATGAAATTATAAACTGTTCAGAGTTAGTGAGATTTACTCACATTGGACGATCATCGTTAATAATGATAACCATCGCTTGATTTGATTCAGACGGACAATTTATTTTGCGATAAATTGTAATGAGCACGGATTCACTCCCCATCGGTTCCATCGTGTTGCTCCCGTCCATACGATCCTATCGGATCTTGTTTCGTCAGATTCTGGTAACGTATGTCAAAGATATCGAATTTATAAGTTTGAACAAGCATTTTAAATAAATTTTCTTTAATTAAAAGGGCTCGGGCCTTTACCCAAATTTCCCGGCCCACTACTTCACCAGACCCGCTATTGAACAGGTCTTCTTCCCCCTTCACAAATTTCGGTTCCAGGAATCACCACTTAAAACCATTAACGCCCCACCAAAGTCCAAACGAATACAACCAACTTTCCATCCTTCAATCCTCTTTGTTCTCATCACCAAAACACATGAATCGAACACCACAGGAATCCAATTCCTTTTGCCAACGCTCAACCCGTATTCATCACGTGTCCTCCCTCTACAGCATAGCCTTCCCATGCACAAGCATCCCCACGCCATTTCGTTTCTGCCACCCAAACCCCCTTTAAACACCACGCTTAACAAAACTTCCGCAACATCCTTCAATGGTTCTTCTCAGGACCAACTCCCTCTTCAAAGTCTCCCTCACCTCACAACATTTTCATGCGTCTCCAACTCCTAACTGTTTCAGCCGCATGAACCCATGCGTGACCAACTTTTTCTTCTCATTTACAAAGAACACCCTGTATACTCCTCTCGCCATCATAAATGTATATGCAGACCCCAACCTGCTACACCGTTGTTCCCCGTCCATCTCTGCGAGCTTTACTCCACTCACGGCCATCACTCCCAGTCATTTAAACACACACCGCTCCCCTTGGAAACCATCGAAGTAAAATCTCACTGAAACTCGACCATTTGGCATTTGTTTTTACACGCCATTGAATTTCGGTGGGAAGAAAGTAACTGGCGGCTTGTTTTGATTTTCTACAAAAGCTAAATTAGGTCCTAACGTTTTAAAGGGTATTTTATAGTGTAACAGTTTGGATTTTTGGAGGACCAAGATTGTTGCTTTGAGTCCACAGAAACTTGCGGATGAGAAGAGCTATACGTGGCCTTGTTTTGACTTGAAATAGATTAGGATACTTTAGTTTGTTTGGTTTTTAACAGTTAGGACACCGTATCATATACAACTCCATCCACAAATGACCTGCTCTGGACAGAAGTAAAAATACCGTTGTATCGAGCTCGGTGCCACGATCCCAAAAATATAATAATACCGGTAGATTAACTCATATTTTGAAACTTCAAAATGTTGATTACAGGGTGCAAAATACTCCCAATAAAAAGTTGCTTATTTAATTAATTAAAAATTACAATAAAATTCTAAAAATTAAATTATCACTATTTCCCTAAAGAACCTTGTTTAAATTCAAACCCGATCTCTAGTTATATCGAATAAACCGTTACGGTCGATAAACGATTCTATAGCGACTATTTTAAAATTTGATTTGGACATATCTCAAAATCCACATGACGAAATCCCGATTTTTCTCTTCCACTAGAAAGATATACTCCACCAGCTCCACACGTTTCTTGTTTCACAGAAATCCGGTTTAAAATGAATCATGTACATTAAGTTGAAGTTCAAATCGCCAAATTGCGAACTGCCGCGACGTTTCAGGTTCGTTTTTAATTATAATTATAAATTATAAGTTCGAACGTTTTACTTTAAGTTATCGATATCGCCAAATCGATATATAAATAATTAAATAAATTAATTATTCGACAGCTAACAAAACGCGCCATTACAGACTTCCCCCCTTAAAATAATTTCGTCCTCGAAATTGCTAAGTTAGAAAAATGCTACTAACTCTACTAACTAGATTTAAAAATCCTTTTTTTTGTTTACCTCTAAATTTCAGTTTCGACTGGACCCATTTAATTTTAATTAATTTATTAATTCATTTCCGACCAACTAAAATTTTCAAAAAATCTAAAAATTTTCTAACACCTTAAATTTTCGAAAAATTTCGCCATAACCTCCTTTGTACGGCTCAATACGTCAAACCACAACTCGCTTCTCTAGGCCTCCTCCAATCCAAAAGGAAATCAAAATAGCCAAGCGGCTTGCCAATTCGGCTCATAAAATCCAAACACATATATGATATAAACTTGTACCTTTTTGTCGGGCATTTAACTCTATCCCTTTCATCTGCTACCACTTCAACATATACCAATGTTATCCATTCCAATTGATCTCCAATCAGTTCATATCCTCAAATCCAAATCGAATTTCATTCGAACTCTAATATCAAATTCCAAATTATTGACTTATCAATTTGGTTCCATTCTAGATTATCTCTAATCCAATTCAATTTTATTTAACTCGGTTCAAGTTAAATTTCAATTTATTTTTTTACTATCTCATTTTATTTAACTTCATTTGTTAAATTTTAATTCCAGAACTTAAGTTCCTGGGTTTCTTTCAAATCAATTTGAAATCATAATGCCAATTCAAAACCTTTGAATTTCTAAACAACTTGTTTTCTCAAAACAATTCAAAAACAAAACCTTTGGTAGGAATCTGTCACTTAGAACTCGAAAATGAACACTGATGATGTCTAGATTCATCATCAGAATCTATTTTCCAACTATCGAAGTGAGTTCAATACTATATCATTTTCAATTTGAAAAACATTTTCAAAGTCTCCCAGGAACTTAAAATTTCCTTATTTTAATTCCAAATCTGATTTAAATTCAGATTTAATTCATCTTATTTCATATATTTCCTTATATGAATTCTGATCAGTTATTTATAATCATTTCACCCTTTTTTTTTAATCTAATTCGATTATAATAACAACCAACACATCCAATACATATTGTAATTTCAATATATTTTTCTTATAACTAAATTTATTTCGGGTAAAATTACTTCATTTACCCTCTTCCAAAACATACCATGACGGTTCATCGTATTCGAGTGTTTAGTAACCCTTATCGATACAGTGGATCAAACTGATCGACCAGAATTCATAAGCCACTCAACCAATGAGTCTCCACAATATAAAACCATTTTATATTGAATAACAATTACGCGCTCATCTATATACACTCAAACTCAATCTAGGATATTACTAATCCCATCTCTATCAAGTTATGCCACAGAGCCAAGGTAATCACTTAACTTAAGCTCTGATACCAACTGTAACGGCTAGAAATTTTCGACTCCTCGAGAGTCGAAAATTCCGACAATGTTAGTGAAAGAAAGTAGAGGGTGAGGAAGAAAAGATAGAACTAATAGAATAGAAGAAGAAGAAGAAGAACTTACATCATCAGAGTAAACACGAATCTCACAGCGGAACGAATAAAATATAACATAACTTTGAAATACAAATCAGTACTCGTATATACATACCATTTCAAAGAACAACACTTAACAACACAGCGGAATAATAATAGCTATAATCCTGAAGCCTCCTGCTCCAAGCTCTCCAAGTGTATATGTAAAATCCCGACTACTTGACTGCCCGTACAAATTTAGGCACCCAAGTGTTTAGGGAAAACAAACAAAATAAACTCCGGGTCAGTCATGGGACTGGTGTGAATAAACTCCAACACTTGGTTAAATAAAGGATATCTTTCTGATATTATAATAATGTCTAAATACAAATAGATATCAATCTAGCAGAACGCTTGCATCTCATGTTCCACATACATAGTATACAAATAAACCGTGAGCGCTTATTGGAGATTGGATTCCAACAGACAAGGTATGGGAGCACCTTCCGATCAGTGTACTCTAGAGGAGATACACTAGGGTTCAACAAGAACGTCTTGCAACCCGGCCACACATGACCGTCCACTCATTTAGCTTGAGTGTAACGAATATATTATCACCGATGGTTGGGATCAGCAACCATCCTTCCCGATAAGGGATAGCATTGAAATAGATTATAAAGAAGTACAATTGAATATTCTCTAGACGGTGATAATACACCCTGCTTGGGTATGGCCCAACTAGCCATGCTGCCTAGCCCAACTTCTGTTATTTTCCGGTTGTGAGGTTTTGAGGTCACGTTTATCACTTTGACAGATTATTTCTTCAATTACTTTGAATGCCACATCGTCATACCCGCCAAATCATTATCGATTTCTCAAGGCATCACGGGTATAAAAGCTAAGAGAAACGAATTTCTCCGCCACCAACGAAATACGCTTAAAGAGATCAACATATATGATTCGTTAAGAATACTTTGTCAAACACTCGTCCATATACGTTGTTCTAGGACTGAATAAACCGAAGGCACTATTCAGTGAATCCATCCTACCTAGGCTTTTCACAATAGCCCTTGCACTTCACTCCTCTTCAATTATCTTCAGCGTACTTGATTCGCAACGCTTATGCTAATACGGAGTGGTTCTTCGGATAATAATCCAACCGGTCTCTCCATATTTACAACGTAAATATGGTCAAAACTTTGATAGTCTGTGATTCAACTATCAAATGAAAACATGTTGGTGTACAAACAACGATCTTATTTCCAAATGGAAATTCGATCGATCAATCATCATATACATATATATGTTCATATTTCCTTATTTCATGTATTTAGAAAATATATGTTATTAATCATTGGAAAACATTTCCATAGCTTATTTTCACATCACTATTATTTCGCATCTATCAGTCCCTAACTGTAACTAGTATGACAAAAATTCTCTAAGTATCAATCCGAAAGGTCGAAACCAACATCAGATCGTCACTTAGAAAACCGTTCAACTTACCCTCTCCAGTCAGTTTCTGAATTTGCTTAACTCTATTTCTTAAATTCTTATCATGAAAACATTTCATTTTCTATGTTTAGAAAACATATCTGACTATATTTGGAAAACGTTTCCAAAACTCATTTACGGGTTTCCAATGAACGTTGTATAAAACATCGTTACGCTTAATCCATTAATCGCTTATTACTTAACTATATTTCAAATCAAATTTTCTATCGAACCACAACTATTCCTTTGTCAATTCTGAAGTCAATCAAGTTGGGGTATAATTACCTTTCAGACCTTAATTGAACAACGTCCTTTACTGTGAAATAGATGAAGCTCATCACTCACTTTTTCCAATCATCTGTTTACGCAAATTCTCGGATTCAGGTTACGAATCCACTTCTTATATGAAAACGTTTGATTATAACTATAACTTTATAATTCCTACTTCTACAATATCTAACCTAAATTATAACTTTATCTCCTAACTTGAATAATTAAACGGACACCTAATTTCTAAATCAATAACTAAACCTTGATTTAAAACCCGGAAAGTAAATAGTACTTTCCCGAATTCGATATAATTGAATTCGACTTATTACTCTCTTTCGAGTAATCTCTATTCGATTAACTCCCTTGTTAATAACTTATATTCGATAAACTCTATTTCGATTAACCCCTATCGAATAACTAATATTCGATTTACTTAAATGGATTAACTCTTATCGAATAACTAAATTTGATTTACTCAAATTGAATAACTGATATTCAATTAACTTGATTTGATTTATTCCTTCTCGAATAACTAATATTCGAATAACTCTTATTAATTTAACTCTATTCAAATAACTAATTTGAATAACTCTAGCTTGTTTAACTCTATTCGAATAACTAATTCGAATAACTTATATATGTTTTAACTCTATTCGAATAACTAATTCAAATAACTTATATGTGTTTAACTATATTCGAATAACTAATTCGAATAACTTATATGTGTTTAACTATATTCGAATAACTAATTCGAATAGCTTATATGTGTTTAACTCTATTCGAATAACTAATTCGAATAGCTTATATGTGTTTAACTCTATTCGAATAACTAATTCGAATATCTTATATGTGATTAACTCTATTCGAATAACTAATATTCAAATAACTCTTCTTGGTTGGCTCTATTTCATTAACTCTTATCGAATAACAAATATTCGATTTTCTTAAATGTGTCAATTCTTATCGAATAACTAACATCCGATTAACTTAAATGGATTTACTCTTATAGAATAACTTTTTCGATTAACTTAACTTGATTTTCTTAACTCGATTATCTCGACTCGATTACTTAACTCGATTACTTAACTCGATAAATCTTAACTCGATTACTTAACTCGATAACTTAAATTAACCCAAATCGATTAACTCAACTCTAATCGATTAACTTAATTTGATTTACTCCTTCGAATAACTTAATTGATTAACTCCTTTGAATAACTAATTCGATTTACTCTTCTCGAATAACTAAATTCGATTAACTCAAATTGAATAAATAATATTCAATAAACTCTTACGTGTTTAACTCTATTCAAATATCTAATTCGAATAACTCATTTCGAATAACTAAATTCGATTAACTCCTTTTTATAACGTTTATTCATTTCAAAATATTTCCTTTTTACAACGTTTATCCATTTATAAAGATTAACTTTTTACAACGTTTATCCATTTATAAAGATTTACTTTTAGTAACGGTTCTTCACTTTATAAATGTCCTTTTAATAACGTTTCTCCCCTTCTAAGGATTTCCCTTTAACAGTGTTTATTTACTTTATCGGTGTTAAAAACAATTTCTACTTCTCTATATAAGTTCAAACTTATATATCCCATTTATCAAACAATAAATATTTTATTTAATTTATAAAACATTATTTATACATTAAATCTTCTCACTTTATCTGTCAAAAATAGATTTCCTATTTAATATCTCCTAAAAATCCATATCGTGTTATACTTGTGTGCGAAGCACGTGTTTAAATCTATCCTTGTATAATTCTATTTATTTTCCGAACAAGTGTTCCTTTATTTATTCCCTAAATAAATATTCCTTTATTCCATTTATTTATAATCTAAATAAATGTTCCTTTATATTCTAATTCATTTATTTTCTAAATAAATGTTTCTATTTTATTTCATTTATTTTCTAAATAAATGTTTCCTTTTTCATTTATTTATTTTCTAATTAAATAAATGTTTTCCTTTTATAAAATCCTATCGATTTTATAAATAAGATTCATTTTCGATATAAACATTGAAAATATCCTTATCAACATTTCGGTATGTTATGGTATTCAATCATATCAAATCACGATGTTCAATATCGTCCAAGCACATATAATCGCCCGCAGATTTTATATCACATCATATAACAATATATGAAAACCAATAAAATAACTGTTGAGGAATCCAGTCGGATTCCTCCGACCTATTTCCCTGCATCACAGATGTTAGACAATATAGATAACATCACTTTTAGTTCCATATGATATATTCTGTTAAACAGAATCAATATAGAAATTTAACTAACTGACTAGCAGTTCAATCAAACAATCAACACACAGTCAAACAGACAATTTTAACAGTTCTAACAATACAACATGAAATTATAAACTGTTCAGAGTTAGTGAGATTTACTCACATTGGACGATCATCGTTAATAACGATAACCATCGCTTGATTTGATTCAGACGGACAATTTATTTTGCGATAAATTGTAATGAGCTCGGATTCACTCCCCATCGGTTCCATCGTGTTGCTCCCGTCCATAAGATCCTATCGGATCTTGTTTCGTCAGATTCTAGTAACATATGTCAAAGATATCGAATTTATATGTTTGAACAAGCATTTTAAATAAATTTCTTTAATTAAAAGGGCTCGGGCCTTTACCCAAATTTCCCGGCCCACTACTTCACCAGACCCGCTATTGAACAGGTCTTCTTCCCCCTTCACAAATTTCGGTTCCAAGAATCACCACTTAAAACCATTAACGCCCCACCAAAGTCCAAACGAATACAACCAACTTTCCATCCTTCAATCCTCTTTGTTCTCATCACCAAAACACATGAATCGAACACCACAGGAATCCAATTCCTTTTGCCAACGCTCAACCCGTATTCATCACGTGTCCTCCCTCTACAGCATGGCCTTCCCATGCACAAGCATCCCCACGCCATTTCGTTTCTGCCACCCAAACCCCCTTTAAACACTACGCTTGACAAAACTTCCGCAACATCCTTCAATGGTTCTTCTCAGGACCAACTCCCTCTTCAAAGTCTCCCTCACCTCACAACATTTTCATGCGTCTCCAACTCCTAACCGTTTCAGCCACATGAACCCATGCGTGACCAACTTTTTCTTCTCATTTACAAAGAACACCCTGTATACTCCTCTCGCCATCATAAATGTATATGCAGACCCCAACCTGCTACACCGTTGTTCCCCGTCCATCTCTGCGAGCTTTACTCCACTCACGGCCATCACTCCCAGTCATTTAAACACAAACCGCTCCCCTTGGAAACCATCGAAGTAAAATCTCACTGAAACTCGACCATTTGGCATTTGTTTTTACACGCCATTGAATTTCGGTGGGAAGAAAGTAACTGGCGGCTTGTTTTGATTTTCTACAAAAGCTAAATTAGGTCCTAACGTTTTAAAGGGTATTTTATAGTGTAACAGTTTGGATTTTTGGAGGACCATGATTGTTGCTTTGAGTCCACAGAAACTTGCGGATGAGAAGAGCTATATGTGGCCTTGTTTTGACTTGAAATAGATTAGGATACTTTAGTTTGTTTGGTTTTTAACAGTTAGGACACCGTATCATATACAACTCCATCCACAAATGACCTGCTCTGGACAGAAGTAAAAATACCGTTGTATCGAGCTCGGTGCCACGATCCCAAAAATATAATAATACCGGTAGATTAACTCATATTTTGAAACTTCAAAATGTTGATTACAGGGTGCAAAATACTCCCTATAAAAAGTTGCTTATTTAGTTAATTAAAAATTACAATAAAATTCTAAAAATTAAATTATCACTATTTCCCAAAAGAACCTTGTTTAAATTCAAACCCGATCTCTAGTTATATCGAATAAACCGTTACGGTCGATAAACGATTCTATAGCGACTATTTTAAAATTTGATTTGGACATATCTCAAAATCCACATGACGAAATCCCGATTTTTCTCTTCCACTAGAAAGATATACTCCACCAGCTCCACACGTTTCTTGTTTCACAGAAATCCGGTTTAAAATGAATCATGTACATTAAGTTGAAGTTCAATTCGCCAAATTGCGAACTGCCGCGACGTTTCAGGTTCGTTTTTAATTATAATTATAAATTATAAGTTCGAACATTTTACTTTAAGTTATCGATATCGCCAAATCGATATATAAATAATTAAATAAATTAATTATTCGACAGCTAACAAAACGCGCCATTACACAACCATCCCATCCTTTAATAAACGAACAATTAACATGACCAAATCATTCCAATTTCCTTTTTATTTTATTTAACTTAACTTCAGTTGAATTCTGGTTTATTTAGTTCCATAAATTAAATTTCACAATTTCAAATCCTTTTGGTTATATTAAACTTATTCAAATTTATAATTCAATTTGAATTTATTTAAATCAATCAACAAACAATTATTACAATAATTTAATAAAATTGTTTTTTTCTATACAAAAATACAATTTGGGTAAAATTATTTCATTTACCCTCTTTACAAAACAATATTGTGTCAGTTATTAGTTCAACTTGAACCAATCAAACAACACAATACGAACCATTTGTATATGTATACGCTCTCTCATATATATATATATATATATATGTATGTATGTATGTATGTATGTATGTATATATATATAAACATTCCAACTCAATCTTGGGTATTACTAACCCCATCTCTATCAAGTTACGCCACAGAGCTTAGCTTATTACTAAACAATTGATCTGATACCAACTGTAGCATCCCGGGAAATACAACGCTCGAATTCGACACTAATACTGTTAGAGTTTATGCCCTAGAGGAAATCCATTTGATGTGATTAATAACATTGTTGATGTTATTGTTTTATTTGGAATAAAAAATATGTATTTTGTTATGTTATATTTACTGCGTAATATAAATATTAACATAATGGAAGTCCTTATAATAATACACAATTATATAGTTTGAGTAAGACTTGAACTTGGGATTATATAATATATTAAGTATAATTTTTAAATGTCCCTAGTTAAGTTTTATTGGATATATATGACAATAATAAAACATTGGGACTAGTATGCTGATTGATTGATGATCGCATCTCATTGATCGTTATAATTGATATTAATGTCAAGACATAGATATGTATTGGAGAATAGCGTATTGGGTTAACCCACCATGAGAAAATTACATGGAATATAATTAACAGTATCACAAGTTATTTTCATAGTGACAGTGGTGTAATGGTCCTCAGACCTGAAATCATTATAATTTTATTCGAAGATATTTATGTTTTGATATCGTCTAAAGTTTCTTGTGACAGAGTAGACCATAACGGTGATTATTGGATACATCTTGAATCGAATGAAAGTTGTGAATGATCTAGATGGAATTTAACCCTATAATATATTTGTAATGATATCCATAGGACTCTTGATTGAGTGAGACTGTGAAATGCATGGTCGTGCTCAAATATCGATTTGTTTTAATCAGTCTACTCATCGATCAATAAAAACGAATTAAATTATAAAGAGGATGATACGATCCATGCCTCGAGTTTAATCCTGGATATATTGGTTAAAAGGATTATACTACATTGAGACACT
This sequence comes from Allium sativum, assembly GCA_030737875.1. Classification (NCBI taxonomy): domain Eukaryota; kingdom Viridiplantae; phylum Streptophyta; class Magnoliopsida; order Asparagales; family Amaryllidaceae; genus Allium; species Allium sativum. Next base: position 296,916,568 of record CM060912.1, read on the forward strand.
AGTCACAGAAAGGTTGTATCGAATCAATGATCTTATTATAACTTAGGTAGCTGTGATGTATTGCTAGATGCAAATCCCTGTTTATGATTTTAAATACAATTTAAAATTATTGCCAATGTTATAATAACCTGTTGGGTCACACACTTAGAACGTGACAAAGGGAAAACATGTATTAGATAAATAAAATATCAAATCTGTTGATGTTTTATTCAGCGTTGAAATGGTATAATGGCGGTTTCCTTATTTTATGAACTATTTTTTTAGGTCAGATCTAATTCCAAGCCAAGCCGATATACATTTCAATATGAAACCCTATGCATCGAGGCTAGCACCATATCCCCAATTTCTTCTTCGATTTGATCAGAGAAGAACACATTCGAGTGGACCTCTATGGAGGCTCGATTCGAATCAAAATATCTGGTTAGATTTCCAAAATCAAGAAAGCTTCGACAAGTAAAATCTCGATTTACAAATTAATGCATAAGATCCTGTTTTAATTTTTGGTTGAATCGCATTTACTATGATGTGAATCGAAACAAAATTACTTTCAAATACATCCTGTGTCCAAACTCAAGTATCAAAAACCTAGAAAGCTAAAATAAAGAAATAGGGGAGTGAGATAAGAAAGAAAGATAGTTAAGAAGAGAAGAATAAAAAGAAGAACAAACACAAATTCAGAGTCTCACATCGCATCGGAACAAAGTATAATATGGAAATAAATCTTTATTGAGAGATTGAATTAAAACTTATAGCCATCAAAGTACATTAATAAATCTAGACAGTTATAACAACTTGTCCTCCTATACAACACACATGGGAAAAATACTATATATCATATGTCTGAACTCTTCAAACTCGTCTTTTCGCAGCATCTGATAACCTGAACCTGGAAAATTCGATCTGACTCGAGCATTGCAAATGCTAGGATCAGTCTGGTGAACCGGCATGAGAAAACTCACTAAGTTTATAGGTATCATCTAACTTGATTTTAAAGTCAAAATCTTTTCGAAAGAAAAGGATAATCATAAGACCAAATCTAGAAATAAATACGGATGGCTTTTACATCATGATAACCTAAAATATTTTGAAATCATATCTTTTCTGATATTATAATAATGTCCAAATCAAATAAATAGCAATCTAGCAGAACACTTGCATCTCACTCTCCACATACGTAGTATACAATCAAAACTATGGGCGCTTAGTGGAGATTTGATTTCCAACTATGACAAGGTATGGAACCACCCTCCGTTAGTGTATCTCTAGAGAGGAATACACTGGGCTCAACAAGAACATCTTACAACCCCGCCAGACATGACTGACCACTCATTTCTCTTGAGTGTATCGAATATATTTCACCTTATGGCTGCGCAGCTATAGTTTTTCCTCAGAGATACCAAAAAAGAAGAAGTAACAAATATGAATATTCTCTAAATGGTGACAATACACCCTAATTGGAGCGACCCATTTAGCCATGCTGCCTGCCCGATTTTTGTCATTTCCCAGTTGATGAGGCTTGAGGTTTAAAATTATCCTTTAGAACATCTGGCCATCCTTCACTTTGAATATCACATTATAAGATCCGTCATAAAATCACAAGTTGATTTCCATAAAAATACTCTGGGTGTTAAGCTAAAGAAGTTCCCTTCTTCGCCACCAATCTCGGTACCTTTGAATAAATCAATGTACGTGACCCCTTTTGGAAATATTATGTCAAACATCCATCCATACAAGTTGTTCTGGGATTTGACAGACCGAAGGCACTCTCCTACCACATCCTAGAAATCACCCTATGGATCAATAACGAGTAGTCCTTGCAATCCGTATATTCCAATCATGATAGAATTTACTATTAAAATATCTTTAGGGATCAGCTAAAGAATTCAACAAGTATTTCTTCCGCTCATAAAGATTTATGCTCTTCGATTTCTCCATCTCGGTTAGAATCAAATATCTTCTTCGTTTACGTCTTCGTTGGTTTGGAATGGTTATCAAATATAAATCCGATCCCGGTCTTTCAGTACCAACAATGCATTAGGCATGATTTTGACAGTCGGTTATTTAACTATCAAAGTAAAAAATCATAAAAATAAAATGAATCCACTGGTTTATTACACAGTGTCACTTGGCCTTTTTAATTTCCCATTCATTTAATCTAAACCTATAAATCATTTAAAACATTATATACAAACATTTTTATTCAACTTAAAACACTTTTCAAATTATATTTTATAATACCATTTTCTCTCTTTTTGGAAACCTTGTTACCAGTCTTATACCCATTTACTTAATTTGAATATTAAGTAAAATATTATTGAATTTTTTTTCGATTAACTTAAATAATCCCGAATACATTATATACAAGACTTCATTCCAAAATAGAACCTTGTGTAAACTTTTGATAAGTTTATCCCAAAACCTATCTCGATAAAACTTCATTTAATTCCTAACTTAGTATATCAAATTTAGATTGCATTGTTATGCTTAACTCGCCTAACCAATCTAATTCAAAATTTGGTTTTCCATTTCGATTTTCGTTTCCATTTCATAAGTTCATCAGTCTCTAACCGTAAATCAGTAAGAAAATAATTCTCTAAATATCAGCCCTGAAGGCCGAAACCAACATCAGATCAATATTCAGAAAATCATTTAACTAAACTGCTCCTAGTTAGATTCCAATTCCTTAATTTCATATCTTCAGCTTTTATTCCATTCATAAGCCATTTCTAATAATTCGTTCCAAAAATATATTCAATAAAATTTGGGTTTTATAACATCATGAAAATTTTGGATTTTATAAAATCCAATCAAATATAATTCCAATATTAATTGAAACTTTCAATCTAAACTTAACTTATACTATTATTATCATCAAATTGCTAAAAAATTCATTAAACTATAAATAGGCTATAAAACTTCATAAATCTTCATTAATAAACTTTAAATTCCAAGATTACCACTTTGATTATTATTAAATAAATACATAATCAATTTCAATATAGTCCTATTTTATTGTTTGCTTAAAAACAACTAACCTCGGTTATCAATCGTTATGTTAGTTCCTGCTTACTTGCTTCTCTATCTTATTGATTAAAGAATTAACTTTATAAAATCATTTAATAATTAACTAAAAATTAAATAATAAATAAAAATATTTATTTCCTTTTTATAAACTTCAACTTCAAATAATAGATTTTTAAAATCGATGTTCAGTTATAAAATATTTTTTATAACTTCATTTCTATCGATTTACCCAACGGTAAATCGATATTTATAAGACGATGTATAATTAGGCCATCTGTTATTTATTCCTCCACCAATATCACCCATTGGTTAGTATCAAACAAACATTGAATTTGGATTCAACAATCAATAATCAATCAACTCTCCAATCAAAGTGGTTAAACCGTTAATATAATGATAATATGAAAATAAACAATAAATTTAAGGAATCCAGTTGGATCCCTCCAACTTGTTTTACTCTGCATCCAAATAGGTTATATCAAACATTTAATTCAATACGATAATTTAAAATAAACATGAGTAGTTTATTTAACTAATAACGGTTGACTAATAATAACAATTCAATCATCTGATTAAAATTAATATGTTTATATTATTATAAATGTAACCAACAAGGTAAGTAACTTCGTTTGGTAAAAATTGTTAAAAATAATGATTAGTTTCGATTAAATTAAACGAATATCTAATTTGAATTAGTTATATAAAATATTCAGCATATATTCAAACAGTCAATAAATCACCCAATAATTAGCAAACATAGCACACAAACGTTAAACCCGACTTATAATAAATATAAGTGGGACAACGGAGTGAGTTTAACTCACCTTGATTCCCACTCATTGCCAAAATGGTTTGTTTTAATTAAACTAAACAGGCGTTTAATTTAATAAAAACTTATGGCGCTCTATGAATATGGGTTTGATGGTACGGTTCTAACATCCCTGTTTTTATTTGACTATGTCAACATATGAGTAGGGTACACACATTATATGATCACGTATTAAATTTAAATTAATCAAACTTTAATTTATTATTATACACTAATTAGATCCTAATTAAGTGATAACTAGGTTTTATTAGCTGCTTTAACTGCCATGTTAGGCACTTTATAAAATATTAATTAGGCACGTATAATGATTAGGCATCCTTTAAAGCATATACTATCTTATTTAATTGGTCATGTAACTCAATGTAACTAGGCAACAAAAAAAATACTTAGGCACGTATAAAAATTCGGTTAGGCACCTTAAAACAATTCCTCACCGCTACTGTGCCCTTTTCATCTTCCTCCCTGCTACTATTACATGACACCCTCCCCTACGAGAATGCATGCAGCTTCGTTCATTCCTACCCAACCATAAATTTATTCCCACATCCAAATTTTTCTCCTTTTGTTTTTATTAATAATGGCCCGAAGATCTTCTGATATGTGACATCCTCTTCTCATGCTCACTAAAATCCCAGTGCCTTCATTTTGTTCCTATGTTTTTCATGTATAATTCCCTACCCTAATATTCATTCATTTCGAACCCTGTTGCTCCCTTTTTTCTTTTCTTACGTAAGCCCAAGACCACGTCCCCAAACCTACAATACAGTACAACTTCATCTTCCCCAAATTAGCTGAAGCTCCATCTCATTTCCTAGTGTATCACTCGTGCATGAAATAATACGACACTTTATGATCCCCCATTCTAACACCATCATTCACCTCCACTTATCGAGGCCGATGTAACGACCGGAAAATCAGAACCAAATTAAAAAGTTTAATTTGGCTATTTTAGTGGATTTTGAATATTTAAAATAAATTATTTTAAATAATAACGACCAAAATTTGTTTCGGTTGAAGTTATAGCGAATATATTTTTTTTAATTATAAAACTAGGCCTGAAATGGCGCGGTAGTTTGAAAATTTAATTCGAACTTTGACTGACTGTACGGGATGCAAAATAAAATGGATTTTAGTGAAACCAAAAATATTTAAATCTATTTAAGAATATCTTTCTAACGTATCTGAAAAATCAAAATTTCATAGCGGGAATCAAAAGTTATGGCCAAATGAATTTTCAGAAAGGTCGCTATAGAATTTATATAGCCCTTGAAAATAGACATTATGCAAATGACCACCGTTTTCGACGAAACCACTTTTGTTGGATTCTAAATGTCAAATTATTGCTAGGTTTCAAATTCTATAATTTTTGGAGTTGATATGTGAGTGTGTCATAGAAAAATGTGTTTGGTTGATTTCAGTCAAATTGGATCGACCAGAAAATGGCCATTTATCAAATGGACTCCAAATTAGACGAAATTAGTTTTGTTGGGACCGTATCATCCAATCATAGCTAGATTTATTTTTCTAAAATTTTTGGGATCAGTATGTGGCCCCAGCAAATTGAAATGTATGTTAAAATCCATATATGAATGTTTTATATTTTAATTTGAAGAAAAACTAACTGAAACAGTCAAATGGGCCTGTGAAACATATTCCATTATGTCCGGAATGGGGGTATTTAGCTAGAGCCGACACTCGTTGGGTTTAATCTAGAGCTCGAATGAGAAAACCCAATTTTAAAATTAAATAAAGTGTGGGCCAATCATATATTTTCTCTCATAATTTAATTTTATAAAAAATATAAAAAAACCCGTATATTCCTCTCGTCGACTATGGTTTCCAGCTCCGTTCTTCCCGGCCATATTCTGGCCATTCCATTCACAATCAGACCTCCCTCCAGTTGAACTTTTTGAAGAGCATCCCCTCCTCTTCAAATCCGTACCCACCACCCTCCATCTCGTCGCCTGTGCGAGGAGATCAGCACCCTCGAAGTCCTAGACTTCAAGTCGCCGCCTTGCCTCGGGTTCGCTGCAGAACTGCACCGCCCCTACCTCGATCTGCGTGCTTCTCCACCCCCGACAACGTGGAACATGCCGATCCTCTTCAAGCTTCATCGTTTGATCACAAAATCCATTCCTAGTTTCGAATCTGGCACTGAAGGTAACAGCTATTATAAAATAAACTATTTTCAACATTCAAAAACCGTCGCAAAGTGTGATTATCAAATAAAAATCATAACTTTTTGCTGTGTTGTCGAAATCCAGTGAAACAGGAGACATTGGACTCGTGTGGACGTCTTCAACATTCTAGAAGAGACCGGAGAATTTTTGGAGCTTCCTACAATTTTTGAAGGAGTGGAACCCTATGTGAGATTTCTAAATTCAGAATGATATGGAACGGCGATGTATAAATTATATAATCGGTGTATAAGTTATATAAGCATTGTACACCTCACGTATATGCGTTGTATAAATTATATGTGCGATGTATAAGTTCTATATATGCCTTGTAAAAATTATATGTGCGTTGAATGATATTGAAATGAAATTGAAATATATTTATATACGTATATCTATATATATATGTACTCCCCTCGTGCACAGACCATGGACGATATATATTCGTTGTGATTGTTTGGATTTTGGTTAATGTGAAATTTGGTCAATAAATGCGAATGGTTGATAATAATTGTTTGTGGTTGAAACAAAATTGGGATTGTTTGTGGAAAAATCCATTATGATATGAAAAAGAATCGAAATATTTAGGTTAAAGGATAAGCCCCTTAGGGGACGCTGCGAGGCATAAGGTAGTGTGAGGAGCCGTACTCGGGACGGTGCCGGTTTTAACCCCTTACCGTTAAGCTGCCAAAATTTTCTGAAATATTCATGTGTTTAATTTATATTCATGTATTGAAATACATTCTTGTGTTGGAAAAATATTCCTATGACGAATAAATTATTGGAAAGATAAAAATAACATTTTTATCATGTATATGAAGTATATAAAATATTCATGTTTGAAATGAATTGTTTTGACAATAAAAATCACATTTTTATTATATATACGAAGTGTTAAAAATAATCGTGTTTGAAATAAATTGTTTTGACGAAAAAAATCACATTTTTATAATATATATGAATCGCTAAAAATCTTCATTTTTGAAATAAATTGTTTTGACAAAAAAAATCACATTTTTATTTTATATACGAAGTGTTAAAAATAATCGTGTTTGAAATAAATTGTTTTAACAATAAAAATCAAATTTTTATAATATATATGAATCGCTAAAAATCTTCATTTTTGAAATAAATTGTTTTGGCAATAAAAATCACAATTTTATTATATATATGAAGTGTTAAAAATAGTCATGTGTTGAAATAAATATTTGTTGGGTAAAAATATTATTTTTATCAAATATATGAAATGAAAATGGTTTGGAAATCAAAGAATGAATTATATTTATACATATATAAATATAATTAAATTGAAACGAATAACGAAGCTGTAGTTCGTATTTCGAAGTTGTGATTTTAAATGATTATTACGGGAGATCCGACCGTCGGATTTTCCCGAAACCGAAACCCTTGGGTCTGCCTTGAAAATATTTTTCCAACGATACCAAATTTGTAAAGATCCAACGGTTAGATTTTGTGAAATGTTAAATTCAAATCTGAATGAAAACAGCGCCAGAATGGATTATAATTATATATATAAATATAATTAAATTAAATCGAATAACGATGCTGTAGTTCGTATTTTGAAATTGTAACTTTAAATGATTGTACCTGGAGATCCGACCGTCAGATTTTCCCAAAAATGGAACCATTGGGTCCGCTTTGAAAAGATCTTTCTAATGACATAAAATTTGTAAAGATCCAACGGTTAGATTTTCAGATATGTGAAAATCAAATCTAAAGAAAAACAGCGCCATTACCGCGTTATGGCCTGAAGCGTCGTTTGAATAAATTAGCTATTTTTAAATAAATAAAAATAGCAATAAATCGTTATAAAATATTATAAATGATATGCAATGGAAAAAAAATCGAATTTACCCGGTTTATTAGATATTATGGTTGAATGTTTTTGACGTGAAAATTACATTAATGAACTGAATTATTGATGTCAAATAATTTAACCATGGAAATGAATTGATTTGAATTCTAAATATACGTGAATTATTTGAAAAGGCCGAGTTAATTCTCATTTCAAATAATTGATTGATGATTAGAAGTTGAGGATATGACGATGGTGCAAGACCAATGATCTTCACATCAAATGGATGGCTATTGATGCCTTTGATGGGAGTTGCTGCCCAAAAGGGGTTACAGTGGTGGTTGTCCGGACGTACTTATTGGTCGTTCGGATGTGTGAGGGCCTCTCTCCTGTATTGGACATACGGAGGTGCCTCTGGTCCCGCTCAGACCCAGAACGGACTTGTAAATGGATGTGTGTCTGACGTTGTAGATTGACAACATGGCATACAGAGCTGGTTTGATCAAGGCTTTTGTTGAAAAGAAGAGTCTTGTGGTTGATGATCAAAGCATGGCTTTGAATAGCTAGCTTTGTGTTTAGCGTTGATTCGCGAGCCTTACACCCCGGTATGAACTAGAAACGCGAGAGGACTTCAGGGAGGACATGTGTTTCCTTCTAGCTAGGAGTGGTGTTTTGGGTTTTACATGCCCGGGCATTTTACTTATGTGGATGATGGATAGTGAGGCGCCTCAGTTAGTTCAGTCTCTTCGGAGCCGGTGGTTTGGTCGGGATATGACCAGTTTACGCCCTAAGGGAGGGGAAGCGCATTGTTCAGGCATTTTAATCCACTCCGTGTGGACCGGCCCTGATGATCCAAGGGGCAGTTGCGGCTGTTCCTGAGACATGGGCTATATTGTCTCGAAGCAGTAAGGACGATCTCTTGCCTTGGTTCATGACGGAAATCTAATTTCCAAATATGACACCATGCGGTTTTGATTGTAAACCTATATGTGGCGACATGATATATGGTACCCATGCCGTCTATGATTGATACTTATGATTGAAATTGTTTTTGAAACATATAAACACTAGTAATAATATCAAATGCTTTTGTTTTATTCATATTAAGCATAGTTTGACCATCATAAGGTAAAACTCTATCCTCCGGTTTGCTTTGCATTGTGTGATTGGAACTGAGTCTTATAATGGCTTCATTTTTGTAAAAGGCATTGCGATGTTCAAACGATTTACTTGTTTTAAAGCACTGGCAATCCAATGGAGTAAACCCGTTCCGCATTAGCGGCGTGGTCCTGTGATTGGCCTTAGTATAAAATAAGTTAAGTAGATTCCTCATACAAATCCCATGACTGACTCGTAGTTTGTTTCACTTGCAAACTTGGGTGCCCCTATTTCTACACGGGAAGCCTTGTATTCAAGTTTTAGCAGGCTCTTTCTAGATAGCTATGGAGCTGAAGGTGGACTCCATCACTTCTTTCTTTTTATGTTGTTCAGCTCCAGTTGTACATATTATGTTTTGATTCCACTGTAGACATTTTATGTAAAGCTGAAACTGTATTTTGTACTAATTATGATCCTGTATACTGTGTAACTATGATGATTATGTTTATCCGATGTATTCTGTTGTGTCAACTTGTCGATCCCATGATCTCGACCTTCGATGCTCTACTACCTTATTCACCATGAAAAGCCTCTTCCCAGGCTCGACATTTTTTCTCCAAATACCCCAAAAAATCATTCGTGACATCTTCTCTTCGCTGAACATTCCTATATACTCGTAGTCGCATATAAACTATGGCCGAACAATGTCATTTGAAAAACGGAGAAGGTGAAAATGTGTAGAGCGATTTTAGAAGCTTCTGAATCATGTAACGTGATTTTTGGTTATGTGTAGATTCAACAATTATTTTTCAAAGGGTGAGACGCTATTGTTTGCGCACTGTAGAAATCGAAGAAAATGAATGTGCTATGTATGTATAGCATAAAAAACTAAGCACGTGCGTGTTCAACATCTTGGTTATCACGACATTGTTCATAGGACTGTGAATTATAGAGGTAGGTAGCTGTGCTTCCCTTTCTTTTCATTATCCGGTGATTTAATCCCTGTGTGTACGTGAACTGGGATAAATGGATTAAATAGCAGAAGGTATAGGCATTCAATGTATTGTCATAGCTAAGATGTTTGCATTTTCACTATTTTTTTGGCCAAAGATGATTTTTCGGGCTTGTAGAAGGAGGTTAGGATAGCTTTTTTTCAACTGTTATAGTCGATTGTTCCCCATTTAGAAATATAAAGGACAATGCTTGCTGTAGGGGTTTGCAGAAGGGGAACGGGTAGGGTCCAAGTATATATTTTTACTTCAGGGAAAAGGGTCTACATGATTTTTATTTTATTATTTCTTTGGGCAAAAGTAACTAATTTATTATGGGTAGTTTAATTTTAACCGCTGTTTAACGTCACATGTTAAATATATGCACTGTTCTACATGATCTCCCAATGCAACGAGAGTAGAAACACTGCTATGTCTTGATGTTCCGGATCGAATGAAATTATATTCATGAAATTACTACTCTGTTTGCACAACAACATTATTTTAACTTCAATTTATTCATCGGTTCACCTTTAAATTGTACACATAAATAAAACAACTCCAATTGGCTCCAAACTGGAAATCTAGCAACAATTAGCTATACGCATTCCAATAAAATTTGTTCCATCAAAAATGGAGGCAATTTGAAAAAGGGCTATTTCTAACGTTTATATATTATCGATATAATATTATAAATTACAAAACAATTATATTCAAAAATAATTATTATTGCCATATATATCCAAATAAAACAATATATCACTTCAAATCCATCCAATATGGAATTATTACTCAACGTCAACATTTTTTAGTTAAACAATGCCGAAATTATATAAAATTCCTATATAATTTATTAAATAAATTAAATAAATCGTTTATAAATGATTTCCATAACGACTATTTGAAAATGTGATTTGGACATATATTACAATATATAAGCTGAAATCTTGATTTTCTCTTTTATTAGAAAACTATAATCCAATAGATTCAAAGGTTTTTTGTTTCACATAATTCCGACTTCAAACAGATTCTGTATATTCAACTGAAGTTCAAAACCCAATATTACGAAGTACCGCGAAGTTACGAGTTCGTGTACAAATATAAATATAAATTAAACGTTCAATCATCGTTTAGTAAACGAATTCTATATTAATAAACCAATAGTATTTCTAATATAATATTTAAAATAATTTTAAATATACAAATTCAAGTAGCTGAAAAATCCAGGTCGTTATAGTAATCATTAACATGGATGAGTGTGCCATATAACTCAAGTGTTTCCCCAATCTATCTTCAAAGTATGTGTAACAGCCCGTATTTTTAACCATTTATTGAAATATTTAAAATTTGTTTTAAATTTTGTTTTGGATTTTAATAATGTGAATTTAATGTTTTAATATTTTATTAATATAAAAAATATAATAATATTTTAACTCTGATTAGTCGAAAAAAGGTCGAATTCACGGTACTCTATGAATTGGCAATATTAAACAATATAGTTAAGATCGATTTTGAATTATTATAACTAATTTGTTTATTATACGACGGTCGAGCGTATAATTTATAATTTAATTATAAATGAACCTGTAACGTCGCGGTATTTTGTAATATTAGGTTTTGAACTTTAAATGGATGTACAAGATCCAATATAAGTTGGATTTATTTAAAACAAGAAACATACGGATCTATTGGGTAATATTTTTCTTATAAAAGAGAAAAAATCGAGTTTTTTAGGTTATAGATTTTGTTTTATGTCCAAATCAAATTTTAAAAAAGTCGCTATGGAATTTTGTTTATAAATTATAACGTTTTATACATATATAAAAGGAATTTTCATTATGATATTGATATTGTTTTTACTCAAAATTCAATGTTTGAAACTAGAATTATTTTATTTTGAAACTATATGGAATTCTACTCAAACACATCCGATTATAATAATATATTATTATTATATGATTTCCTATTTTGTTTCAATCGGACGTTGTGTGTGTTTGTATAAGCGGTAAACGTTTCGATCGTAAGTACACTACATTAAATAAGATACAAGGAACATTTCCTGAAATAAAAAAAAACTTTTAATCAATTATAAAATCTCTGTGTAGCTGAGAGTATCTCATCATCAGTTTAATCCAAATTTTAGAAAATCATTTCCAAGATCAAAGGCAAATTTCAGCAAAGTCAAAAAGTTCGGCAAATTTATTGTTTGAAACAACATTGCCATGTTTTATTTTTCCATTCCAACAGCACTTTTGCGCCAATTGTTTGAAAGAAAGGAAATGCCCGCTCATGCTCGGTTACATTTTTTTTCAATTTTTACGGCTGCTTTGTCTCCATTTCCAAGCATATATATATATATATATATATATATATATATATATATATATATATATATATATATATATATAATCTCTGAATGGTTTCCGTAGAAAAATCTCATCTTGACAGCTAAAATATCAGAATAGAACGTGACAACCATGTGCAAATATATCATACATATCCTACCATGTCTACATTCTGAATTCAAATAATACTTCGCAGTTTAGCATTCTCATCAAAATGAAAAATATCTGTGCTACACTTTGCATGTTATTAATTTATTTTCCGTGGCAGCCAAACATTCTTGTCTATATATAATAATAACCCTTTTCTTCCCTTTCAGAACCTATCCAGGGTATATAAAATATAAAGTTGCTCTTCAGTTCGAACTTAAAAAGTAAAAAAAAATCAAATTAAATTCTATAAAAACGAACGCTTGTATCTTGAGCTCGGCTGACTTTAGTCTTCTTTCTGGTGGAATTTTGAAGAATTCGATGGGGGTCCGGGACCTCGACTTCATCACAGTGGGAAGCCGGAGAACGGAATTTGGAGGATGGGTAAATGGTGATGGGATGGAGTACGGAGTGGAGAGCTTGGCGCGATATGGGGAGGAACAGTGGGTGGCAATGGAGCCTGGACGATGAACAGTTGCCGCTGGCGTACGACAGTGTGTAGAGTAGGAAAAGAGAAATAGCCATAGCCTGGAATACTGGAGCAGTGGAGTGTCTTCTGTTTTGTTGGTGTTTGAAGTCTGCGTGGATGGTAGCATGTTGGGTATGTTTGTTTTGGAGAAAAAAAATAATGGGGAGGCTACAGGCGGCACGTAGGAAAATAAAAGGGGAATTGGCATTATTTCTTTCCCTGTAGGTAGTAATCAAGGAAGAAGAAAGGTATGGGAGGGGTTTGTTTCCTTTTTGCATGATCAGTATGGAGTAACGTAATATATATATATATGTATGTACATGTATATGTATATGTATGCATATACATATACATACATACATACATACATACATATATATATATATATATAGTTGGCATGGAAGAATAAGGATGGGGAGATGTGCTTGTCCAGGAGGTTTTCATGCAAGGAGAAAGAGAGATAAGTTAGGTGGGAAGGAATGTGGCCTGAGGCCTTGCGTGATTAAAAAATAAAAATGTAAAAAAGAAGAAGTGAAATATGAATTTTCCTTGGAAGGAAAAATGTATGGGTATAGCACAAAGGAGAAATAAGGCTTCAGGCAAGGCATTATACATGTACACGGTAGATAAAAGAAGAGAACATGGAGCGGATGAGGTGTAAGGAGCAGGAAAACTTGGTGATAATCAGTTCGACTTGTCACTGTATTGTGTGAAGAAGACGCTGAAGATGGATGCTGATGAAGGTGCATAAGTACCGGATGGTGGGGATCTTAGTGTAGCACTCGCAGAGATAAAGGAGGTTAGAGAGATCCACTTGCATTTTTTTCATTTACAGACTTTAGGAAAGACAGATTAACAATGGCCTAACCACGTAATTTGGCGCCAAACAATAGTTAAGGTAAAATAATTTTAGTTAATAAGTTAATAACATTTTAATATATATATATTTATATGCATTCGATCTTATAAGCCATATATCTTGATCATACGTGCACAAAATTATGCGAAACTAGGTCCGTTGGAATCGCAGCAACATAGGCTACGCATGCAAGCTGGTTTGGGCGAAATCAGAAGAAGATGAAATTTCGTGTAATTTTAAATGTCTAATTAAATTAGGTGAAACCACACATGAACCGTCAATCAAACAAAATGGTGAGTTAACTCTCACACCTTCTGCAATTCTATGATGTGCTAAATTCATATAGCTTTAATTTATCGTTAAAATGAATTGGACGATTGGATACCTTGGATGCCTGTTGTTTGCTAAATGGTTGTTGGCAGTTATATAACGTCGTATTGGATGATTGGTTGAATATTATTCCATATGCTGTTATAAAATGTTATTATGTTCTATGATGCAAGGAAGAACAGGTTGGAGGGATCCATCGGATTCCTCAAATAATTATTTGTTATTGTTTATTGTATTATTTATTGTTCACCCCGAATGATATTATATCTAAATTGGATGTTGATTATTGAAAGGATATTGATCGTTGAATTCAAATTCAATGATTGTTGTGTTTTAATCGATAGACAGTGTTGATTAAGTAATTGGCAGTGGACGACCTGAAACCCATTGTTTATGAATGTCATTTTACCTTAGGTGAATTGACGGTGCATAAGTTATAAATTTGGTTTTCATAATTGATTCGAGTTTTCAGTTTTATTTCACACAAGTTATTTGAATAGAAATTTTATAAATATTTTTACAATGGTATTTTAAAAAGGAGATTATTAAATGATGTATGAGTAAGGAGGATAGAAATTAACCAAATGGTTGGTAATATGAGATAATTGATTTCAAGGAAAACAATTAAGCTATTTTATAATAAATTAATTTATTTTAATTAATTTAATAAGAAGAATTAAAGGAAAGCAATCAACAGTTAGCTGTGTTTTTAAGTTGACTTAGTCAACTGTTTCAAATTGGAAGTGTTATTTTAATAAAGAAAGTCTTTTCGAACAGTCATTAAACTTGACGAATGATCTTAGAAGTTAGGTATTTTTTTATTAGCTATATTTTGAAGTGATTATCAAATTGTTTATTTTTAATAAGTTTAACTATTCTCTTTTTATTTAACTAAGTAGTTAGCTACCTTCATTACACTAAATGTTGAAATTAGCTATTATTATCAATAATAATAAAAGTGATTATCTTTTAAATGGAATTCAGTTAGAAAGTAATTGAGTTGTAATAAAGTTTTAGTTGAACTTAGAAAAGAGTTTTATACATGAATTGGATAACGAATCAAACAAGTTTATAAAAGGAATCTCAAGACGAGGCGATGTTTAAGAAAAGCAATTACTTGATAAAACTAAATTAAGCAAAAGTGATACAATCAGAAGAAATTTTCAAATAAAAGAAATTGAAATGGATTAGCGAAAAGGGATTTGAAATAAATCCAAATGAAGTGTAAAGGGATTTCCAAACCAAGACAATGTTTTAAAAATAAACACTAAGAATTGAGTTAAATGTATAATTGCGATATGGTTTTCAATGGAAAGAAAAGGATATTTATAGTAAATGAATTTAGTAGGGAAATTTTGAAATCAAATGGTAATAAGGAAGAGTTTTTGGCGAACATACCATTATAAAGGTATGAATTTATAGTTATGTTTTCAAAGTAATGAAACAGAAGAGAGTTGTCAAGATATGGATATAGTGTCGATTCTAATTGATGAAATGATTTTTAATGAAATGTTTTAAACATAAAGGATCTCAACTGCTAATGTACTTAGCTATACTATTGGATTTGATAGTTCAAGAATCGACTATCAAATCAATATTCCTTACGAACCTTTGATGAGTTGTTTCGAAGAGAACGAGATGGGAACTAGACCCAAAATCACTTTGAACCAACTGTGCGTTCGCGACTAACTTGCAGATATAAAGGTGGAACATTAAGGACTCTTGATCTTCATGAGCGGAAGAACTACTCGTTAAATTTCGCTGGTCTGGTCCACCAAAGTTATGATGACTTGTGATTCTGTTGTGATTGAAATCTTTGGATTTGCAAGGACTTCTCGCTACTGATACTTAGAGTGACTGTTATATAGGATGCGGTAGGAGGGTGCCTTCGGTTCATCCTGTTCTAGGATGACTTTTATGGACGAGTCTCTGACAGAGTATTTCCTAAAAACTGACGTACGTTGGTTTTTAAAAATATACCAAGTTTGGTGGTGGAGAAATTCTCTTGCTTAATACCCAGAGTATATTTGTGGACGTCAATTAGTTATTCGACGGATCTGACGATGTGGCATTCAAAGCAAATGGAGATGTAACACCCCATGTCCATTAATGTCACTCACAAAAGGAATGCATCAATGTCCATGAAGCGTTATTGTTGTATAGAATAGATAAATTACAAGAATAAATAAATAAAACAACACAGCGGAAGATAAAACTAATTTCATAGCGTCATAACTCAAAACAAGCTTATATAAGTAGTTCCCAAAACCATTACAGCAGGATCAATAGTCTTTTCCAAAAACTTCAAAGGACATAAAGAAGCAAATACTTAAATAACATAAATGCATAAATCCCCATTGAGCATAAGCAAAGCCATAAAGATGAGAGAGTCCAAAGCGATACATCTACTCTTTTCAAGCAACTGAAAGAAATCGGCACTAAGCTGTAGTATTCCCTCCTTGCAAACCTGAGGGGGGAAAAGGAAAGAAAAGAGGTGGAAACAAACGGGTCAGACATAAAGTCTGGCGAGTCCAGTAGTTTTAACAAATAATAGGTAAGGTAAATGATCAAGACATAAATAGGCATCATGATATGGCTGTAACTTAGATAAGGTAGATAAAAAGGACGGACAAGATGATTTTGTTCCTAAGTACTAAGACAATCCTACACCTTGGCTAAGCGAACAACCCTCCAAGTACTAACCCCGAAGACCGAAGTCAACATCAAACTAGCACCCAAAGGACTATCCAACTCAACCAACATGTATTTCGTTACACCGCACTTTTGCTAAGTTACACCACATTACTTAATTACACCGCACATCTACTAGTCTCTTTTTACTAGAGGTTGATCCCTTCCCACTAACTGTACCCACATGACAAACTTGGTAGTTACTTGTACCTAGCTGCTATCGTAGGTGCTAGCTTGCTCCTACCACCGCTAAGGTACCCTTAATCTACTCATTCGATCAGCTCCCAAAACCCCGTAGGCACCCGTGCTGGCCCCACAGTGGGGTGTATCACTCCCCAAAGTGGCAACCCTGATACCAATATGAAATGAACGGCCATACCTACACGATGCAACAATGTCTTACCTACCAGCCCGGACCCATGCACGCACATGAACCCGTGGTACTTGCGTTGCCACCGCTATTCTCATTTTGACCTCTTATATTCAAGCCCAGTAAGCATGCCGCAACCCCGGCTTAATACCGGGCCCAATTAGATACTCAAATGGGTTACTGGTTGAAACGGGTCTCCATCCGACACAAGCCTCCCACCTATGCTTGGTCCCCACTAGGTTTTCCCAACTTAACCATTTTAATTAAAATGTCCATGTCTTACACATGCTACAGCTAAGTCCATACTTACATGTCATAATTTACATGTCCTATCTTATTCCGATTAAGTCCGTATTTACATGTCATAATTTACATTTCACCCCACTTAACCCTCTAACCATACCCATGTCTTATTATGGTTAGTATTCTTTAATTCATTCCTTATGACGAACGGTGCATGACCTCTCACATTAGACCGAACACTTTGTGGCCGCTGGATTTGCCGGACGGTTCCGGGCAGTCTTACGCCACAAACCGGGTCTAACCTCGTGTCATTAACTGTTATGCCTACAATTCATTCCTTTGACCTCTCACATTAGACGTCCAATTGTGACCGCTGGATTTTCCGGGCGGTTCCGGGCAGTCTTACGTCATAATTGAGCCTAACCTCGTGCCAAAGGTTCATTAACATAGTATTTCACCCATACCCAATTTTCATGTCATATATATCCAATTAAACATATAATCATGTCTATAATATTGCCTATTCCAAATTGTCACTAATTACACATTAATTAGCCTCAATTACAAATTTACAATTTTAGGCAATTTCATCAATTCCATGTAATTCATACCCAATATGCCAATTTCACATATTATCCAATTATCCAAAATATCCGATAATATCCAATTTTCCAAATTTCCCACATTCCCAATATTCCACATCGTTCCGACGTATTCGTATTCGCGGTTATTTTTAATATAGGCTCGAAGGTAGACTAGATCCACAAATAAAAGGAATAAGGGTAAGAAGAGAGAATCAATTCATAGAAAATTGGAATAAAACAACATCATGAAATAAAGAGGCATATAGACTGGCATAGAGGCATAATAAAAGATTCAGCATGAATAAAGTGATAAAAGGTATGAACTTTACATAGAAACATAGGCATATGATGACATGAATAAAAAAGATGAAGACTTGGTGAGATTTTCATTACAAACATATATATGAATCCTTTTTACAACTTTTTCATGTTACTTTAATCCCATTAAATTTTTGAAAATAACTGTACTAACCTTTCGTGGCTTAAGAAAAGGATTAACGAATTGAAATTGTTGTAGAAACGTTGCGGTGATGTTGAATGATCTTCTTTAATTGTTGTTGAAGCTCTAAACTTTGATTTGAATTGTGTATGAACACTTGAGATTTAATTTAGAGGCGGCAGCTAGGGTTTAAGAGAAAGCTTGACAGCATAATGGTGTCATAAATAATATTTTATGAATTAGGGTTAGGTCTTTGGGTGTATATATAGATGTCTAGGATCGATTAGTGCTCTTAGATTAACCCAGAAATCATCAGGACCACTCAGATGCAACATCAGCCCTTAGCGCGAATCGGGCCACGGGTTGACAGCTAAACACCCTGGATCGACCCCTAGTCGACCCAGCGGGGTTCGGATCGACTCCAAAAATGGTGCGGTTCGGCTATTCACCCTCCCGATTTGCTGCTTTGAACTTTTTTTGAATATTTATTTATTTAATTTTTATATATATCTATATATATATTTCTCTCATATGCATACAAACTTCAAGGCTTAATAATATCTTCATAAAGTATCCATTTTGTGCAAACCAAATGTCTATCTTGACCCAAAATTTTGAGACGAACATAATAGCGCAACCCATTTCACTTAATTATTCTTCTAAAAATTAAGTATACTTTAATTGATGAATTTCAATGTTATAAAATTATGGGGTGTTACATTCTCCCCTCCTTAAAGGATTTTGTCCCCGAAATCTCCAAGTTAAGAAGAATGTGTCCTACCATCCAATCATCCATCTACTCATCCATCATCCACAAGCATCCATTGTCCTTAAAAGATTTCTAATGTTATATGAACATATGAAAATGTGTGTGTATATGTTCCTTATCTAATGCAAAGATCAAGCGGTCCACTGATTCAGTCGACCTCCTTAATGCAAATAATGATAGTGCTGTGTATCCACCATGTATGCAAAGAACCCTATACATATCATTACTACATGTGTGCACAACCATTCATTCAAATGCAACATCCATATGATACGTCCATTTAATATACATCCATTTAACTAAATACATCCATTTATATGCAACATGCAATATGAAAGTGACTGAGCCGATATAGTGCCTAAAGTGTGTGTATATGTATCCACGAGCAACCACTAGCAAACACTTGCATCCACATGCATCCATCAATCATAACATGTCTCAAACACATGTTTCAACCATAAGCCTAGCCTATCTAAAGGTCAAAGACTTAAACGAGAGGATATACTAAAGACAGGACAAGTACAAGCTAAGCGATAAAGGAGAAATTAAAAGATATACCCTTGAAAAGAAAAGGGTACAATGAACGCATCGTCTCTTCCGTCTCCCAAGTAGCGTCACTCTCATCATCTCCCCATTGCACTTTGACTAGCTTGACCTCTCGATTCCTCAACTTCTTAATCTCCGACCCAAGAATGCATGTAGGAGCTCGTCGAATCGTCGCATCACGCTCTATCTCCACCTCTCTAAGCAAGCTCGGCTCAACCACTTCCGCGGTCTCATGCAAGCACTTCCTAAAATGCAAAACATGGAACACGTCGTGTACACCACTAAGTCTTTCGGGAAACTCTACTCTATATGCCATCTGTCCAATCCTCTCCTTAATAGGAAATGGCCCTACGAACCTTAGTGCTAACTTCCCAATGGACCCAAAGCGAACAACATTCCGTAATGAAGACACCTTTATAAAGATCATGTCCCCGATATCAAATTCAAGATCTGTCCTCCTCTTGTCTGTATACGATTTCTTCCTATCTTGCGCCTTCTTCGTCCTCCTTCGAATCAAATCAATCTTTTCCAAAGTCTCTCTAATCATATCGGGCCCAAGTAAGATCTTATCCATAGATTCCCACCAGCATGTAGGTGAACGACAAGGCCTTCCATAAAGAGCCTCGAAAGGTGCCATGCCAATGCTAGACTAAAAAATATTATTATACGCGAACTCCACCAAAGGAAGATGCTCCTCCCATGTACCTCCGAAGTCTAAAATACATAGCCTCAATAGATCCTCTAGAATACGATTCACCCTCTCGGTCTGGCCGTCCGTCTGAGGATGATATGCGGTGCTCAAACATAACTAAGTCCCTACTGCCTATTGCAAGCTCTTCCAAAACTCGCTAGTAAAAACAGGATCGCGATCGCTCACTATGATAGAAGGAACACCATGCAAACGAACTAACTCTCGAATATATACGAAGGCTTACCATGGAGCAGTCCTCTTAATCTTCACGGGAATGAAATGGGTGCTCTTAGTAAGTCTGTCTAACACGACCCAAATCCCCGTATTACCCTTCCTCGATCTTGGTAACCCATCAACAAAGTCCATCGAGACACTCTCCCACTTCCATTGTGGGACCTCCAATGGGTAAAGCAACCCATCGGGCTTCTTTTGCTTTGCTTTTACTTATTGGCACACCAAGCATCTAGCGACAAACTCGGCCACATCCTTCTTCATACCGGCCCAAAAGTAAACTCGTCTTATGTCCATGTACATCTTGTCCCCACAGGGATGAATGGTCATCTTCGAACGATGTGCATCATCAAGAATGGTCTTCCTCAAGTTCTCGTCTCGTGGTACACAAAGTCTACCGTCCCTACATAACCAACCCTTATCATCTGGGGTATACCTACTGAGATGGCTCGATGATTCGCCCCTTATGAGCTTCTCTACCAACTCAACTAACTGTGGGTCATCTCGCTGTGCCTCACCAATCCGTCCCAAAAGCGTAGGTCTGACCTCTAAGGATTTTAGCAAACCGGGTAGAAAGCCAATGGAAGGTCTAAAGTCAAACGTAGAGATGAACTCTAAGCTTTGCCGCTCAATCAACAACGGACTCAAGGACAACCTTTTCCTACTTAAGGCGTCTGCCACCACGTTACCCTTTCCAGGGATACATGCTATCTCGAAATCGTAGGACGTTAAGAATTCCATCCACCTTTGCTGCCTTAATTTCAAATTTCTGGTATGTGGTATGTGGTATGTGCTATCTCGAAATCGTAGGACGTTAGCGATTTGTGGTATGTGAACAATTCGAATTTCTCGCCAAGAAGATAATGGCGCCAAGACTTAAGCGCGAAAACAATAGCGGCCAACTCTAGGTCATGTGTAGGGTAATTTCTCTCATGCACTCTCAACTGCCTTCCTCCATAGGGTATTACCCTCCCCTCTTGCATTAAGACTGCGCCTAGTCCTGTCCCACAAGCATCGGTATAAACGGTAAATGGCTTACTCCCATCTGGCAACACTAAGACTGGGGCTGTGGTCAAAGCTCTCTTTAAAAGTTGGAACGCATCATCACAATCTATGTCCCACGTGAAAACTAGGTTCTTCTTCGTCAAGCGTGTCAATGGGGCTGATATCTTTGCGAAGTCCTTGATAAACTTCCTATAGTAGCCTGCCAACCCCAAGAAACTCCTCACCTTGTTAGCGTTTTTAGGGACCTTCCAGTCTTGGATGGCCACCACCTTCGTGGGATCCACAGCTATCCCTTCTTTGGAAACCACGTGCTCTAAGAATCGCACTTCCTTAATCCAAAAGTGACATTTAGAAAATTTAGCTTTAAGGTTATGCACTCGAAGGGTCTCCAAAACTTCCCTAAGATGTAGTACATGCTCTTCCTCGCTTTTAGAAAAGATCAAGATGTCATCCACAAAGACCACCATGAATTTATTAAGGTACTCCCTAAACACCCTACTCATCAAGCCAACAAAGTATGCGGGGGCGTTTATCAAACCTAAGGGCATTACAAGCTGCTCATAGAAACCGTCCGGAGTCCTAAAGGCAGTCTTGTCTATGCTATCCTCAGCCACTCTCAACTGATGGAAACCAATGGCTAAGTCCAACTGCGAAAATACTGAGGCGCCAACTAACTGATCGAAGAGATCGTCAATCCTCGGCAATGGGTGCCTATTCTTCTTAGTAAGCTTATTAAGTTCTCTATAGTCCACACAAAGTCTAAGGGACCCATCCGCATTCATGGCAAATACTACTGGAGCACCCCCACTACGATATACTACGTCTTATGAATCCCTTCTCAAGCAACTCCCCTACTTGCTTATTAAACTCCCTCCTCTCACGAGGAGCCATGTGGCGTACTGCCAGAGATACTGGTTTTGCATTGTCTACAAGATAAATACGAAAGTCTATCTCACGTTTTGGTGGTAGACCCCTCACCTCATTGAAGACATCAACATATTCATGGACTATACGAACAAAATGTAAATCATCATTGGATGCGTCAAGTGACTCAAGATAACTAAGCATCACCGATCCTCTAGGGTCACAAGAAATATCAAGGGTATTTCCATTACGAGTCAACAATTTTACTACCCTTCGTTCACAATCTAGGATGGAACCATATCTGGCTAGCCAATCTGTCCCTAGAATCAACCCATAGCCCATGAAACCAAGCATAAAAGCATTACATTCAAAACCAATGCCTAATATAGACAATCTCAAATCCCTACAAACCATGGATAAATGAGCTGACCCACCAATAGGATTTGAGACTACAATGGGGTCCACAACGAGATTAGTATTTAAGTGCAGTGTTTCAAATAATGATGTAGAGATAAACGAATGTGATGCGCCAGAATCGAATAAAGTATGGACATGATGATCAAACAAGAAAATCAAACTTTCGACAGAAATTTTTCTACCTTCTTCCCGTCCCGGAGCCATGAGAGCGTAAACCGGACCTCCTGAAATAGAACCTTCCCTCTGCCCTTGCTTCTTAGGACAGTCCTTCACAGCATGACCCGCATCACCACAATGATAACAAGCGAACTTCTTCTTCTTCCTACAGTCTTTCATCAAATGGTCGGGTTTCCCACAGTTGTGATACTTCCTCTTTTCTTTACCACCTTTCTTTTGTTGTTGGGCTTTCTTTGGATCCTCCTTCTTGTCGTGCGGCCTAAAAGTACTTACACACTTCTTCTTCATGCATGTATGCCATATCAACAAGCTTTTCATATGTAGCCGCCATTGGAATGTGGGACATAGCCGAACTGTGAAATGGTTCATTTAGGCCCTTTGCAAACCTCAAGGCCTTCTTGTGAGGCGTATTCACCAACTCTAGGCCAAATCTCGCCAACTTATTAAATTGGGTCACATACTCCTTCACGGTCAAGTTTTTCTGCTTCAATGTCAAGAACCTCTCCATGTACATACTCTCCTCAGCTTGAGAAAGGAATTTCAACTCAAACCTTCCCCTAAAATCTGCCCATGTCTCCACAGCGCGCTCTCCATTAGTAACCTCCCACCAAAACGAAGCTTCGTCCTTCATCAAGCAAGCAGCCAATTAGACCTTCTAACAGTCATCCAAATCGAAAATGCCAAACAGATCCTCTACTTCTTTCAACCAATTTCTAGCTTCGATGAACATTTCAGACCCACTAAAAGTTTTTCCACCCATCAAACGAAAGTCTTTACATATCTTGGAGAAAGCATCTCCACGCGGAGGAATGACTAAAGCTGGGGGAGGAGGAGGAGGAACGTTGGCCGGACCCGCGATAGCGGCCCTAGCCTCGAGATGTTGACGAAACCAACTGGGTATATGAACACCCTCTGGTATCTCAGATGCTCCAGACATGCTGAAAAGAAAAAGAAAGAGTTTCAAAACAAGGGAAGCGAAAGAGAGATGTATGGCTTGCGGGGATTATGCTCTTTAAAGTAAACTTTCCATGAAAATAGCTTCTTTAAAACAAGTTTTTGAAAATACTTTCTAGGAAAATAATACTTTTGAAACACTTTTCAAAACTTTTTATCTGTTCTTGTAACCATAGCTCTGATACCACGTGTAACACCCCATGTCTATTAATGTCACGCACAAGGGGAATGCATCAATGTCCATGAAGCGTTATTGTTGTATAGAACAGATAAATTACAAGAATAAATAAATAAATAAACACAGTGGAAGATAAAACTTATTTCATAGCATCATAACTCAAAACAAGCTTATATAAGTAGTTCCCAAAACCATTACAGCAGGATCAATAGTCTTTTCCAAAAACTTCGAAGTACATAAAGAAGCAAATACTTAAATAACATAAATGCATAAATCCACACTGAGCATAAGGAAAGCCATAAAGATGAGAGAGTCCAAAGTGATACATCTACTCTTTTCAAGCAACTGAAAGAAATCGACACTAAGCTGTAGTATTCCCTCCTTGCAAACCTTAGGGGGGGGGGAAAGGAAAGAAAAGAGGTGGAAACAAACGGGTCAGACATAAAGTCTGGCGAGTCCAGTAATTTTAAAAAATAATAGGTAAGGTAAATGATCAAGACATAAATAGGCATCATGATATGGCTGTAACTTAGATAAGGTATATAAAAAGAATGGACAAGATGATTTTGTTCCTAAGTACTAAGACAATCCTACACCTTGGCTAAGCAAACAACCCTCCAAGTACTAACCCCAAAGACCGAAGTCAACATCAGACTAGCACCCAAAGGACTATCTAACTCAACCAACATGTATTTCGTTACACCGTACTTTTGCTAAGTTACACCACATTACGTAATTACACCGCACATCTACTAGTCTCTTTTTACTAGAGGTTGATCCCTTCCCACTAACTGTACCCACATGACAAACTTGGTAGTTACTTGTACGTAGCTGCTATCGTAGGTGCCGGCTTGCTCCTACCACCGCTAAGGTACCCTTAATCAACCCATTCGATAGGCTCCGTAAACCCCGTAGGCACCCGTGCTGGCCCCACAGTGGGATGTACCACTCCCCAAAATGGCAACCTCGATACCAACATGAAATGAACGGCCATACCTACATGATGCAACAACGTCTTACCTACCAGCCCGAACCCATGCAAGCACACGAACCCGTTGGACTTGCGTTGCCACCGCTATTCACGTTTTGACCTCTTATATTCAAGCCCAGTAAGTGTGCCCCAACCCCGGCCTAGTACCGGGCCCAATTAGATACCCAAACGGGTTACTGGTCGAAACGTGTCCCCATCCGACACAAGCCTCCCACGTATTCTTGGTCCCCACTAGGTTTTCCCCACTTAACCATTTTAATTAAAATGTGAGACGACCCCAAACCCCGTACTGACGGCGGCAAGGGTAATCCTTGGAATATAACACATAAACAGATAATAGCAGAATAAAATTAAATAAATACACCAGATAATGAACAATAGAATATACTGGATAAACGTAATCATCAGAGTTACACAGCATACATGATCATACTTAGTACAAATACAGTTCAGCTATACATACATGTCTACAGCGGAAAACAAACATCATATGTACAATAGGAGCTGAACAGCATAAAATAGATAAATGATAGAATCCATCTTCAGCTCCAGCTATCCAGCGAAAGCCAGCTAAAACCTGAATACAAGGCTGCCTATGTAGAAAATGGGGCACCCGAGTTTGAAAGTGAAACAAACTACGAGTCAGTCATGGGACTGGTATGAGAAATCTACTCAACACATTTATAATTTGGCAAATCACAGGACCACGCCACTTTCGTGGAACGGCTTTACTCCATTGGATTGCCAGTGCTTTAAAAACAAATCTTTCTTTTAAACATTGCAATGCTTTTTATAAAAATGAAGCCATTATAAGACTCAGTTCCCATCACACAATGCAACGCAAACCGGAGGATAGAGTTTAACCTTATAATGGCCAAAATATGATTGATACGAACAAAACAAAAGCATTTGATATTATTACTAGTGTTTATATGTTTCAAAAACAATTTCAATCATAACTATCAATCATAGACGGCATGGGTACCATATATCATGTCGCCATATATATATATATATATATATATATATATATATATATATATATATACAATCAAAACCGCACGATGTCGTATTTGGAAATTGGATTTCCGTCATGAACCAAGGCAAAAGATAGTCCTTACCGACTTCGGGTCAATCTAGCCCATGTCTCAGGCAAGTACTCAGTCAAGCCTTTGGAGCGACAGGGCCCGTCCACCGATGTGGATTAAAATTCCTGAACACTACGTTTCCCCGCCCTATGGGGCGTAAATGAGCCAACGAATGACTCCATCGGTCCCGGATCAACCGATATATCCGAGGCGCCTCGCTATCGATCATCCACAAAAGTAAAATGTCAGGCCGTGTAAAAACACCGACACAACTCCTAGCTAGAAAGAAAAGCATGCCCTCCCTGAGGTCCTTCTCCCGTTTCTGGTTCATACCGGGGTGTGAGGCTCGCGAATTTACTTTATACGCAAACCTACGCCACACAGGCGGCCCTCTGATCATCACCACAAGACTTTGCTTTTCAATAGAAGCCCTGATCATTTGCCACTTAGGCATGCCACACTAGCAATTCATGTCGTGCGACTGATGTCCATCGATATACAACCTTTGAGCTCGTGCGTTTCAGGAAAGGGCGTTAAGCAAAAGAATAAATTCTCCGCCGCCAAACAGATGTATATTTAATATAGATCAATCAACACAGAATAAAATCCAATGTCAGACACACAGTCCATTTACATGTCTGTTCTGGGTCTGAACGAAATCGGAGGCACTATATACCTCGCAAACCCATCGACCACCACGTACGTCTGGACGATCACCACTCATTAACCGTATTTCGGGATGCCTCCCAATCAGGACCTCGGTTACCATCCAAACGAGGTGAAGATCTCTGGTCTTCGACCACCGTCTTCATCTTCGATTTCTTATCGTCGATTCAATTACTCAGAATGGGATAAACCCGGTCTTTCTGAGCAACTCGCGTATATAATAAACAAGTGCAATACTAACATACACACGCATCATTTCAATTCATTAGTCACTAACCGCCAATCAGTAAGAGAGCGATTTCCCAAATATTAACCCCGAAGGCCGAAACCAACATCAGATCAATACCCAAGAAACCATTCGACTTAGCCAACCTTCAGTTAATTTCTAAATTTCACATCCATATCGTTTATAATATTTTATAACGATTTATCGCTATTTTTATTTATTTTAAAATAGCCAATTTATTCAAAACGACGCTTCGGGCCATAACGCGGCCGTGGCGCTGTTTTTCTTCAGATTTGATTTAAACATTTCTGAAAATCTAACCGTTGGATCTTCACAAAATTTACATCATTAGAAAGATCTTTTCAAAACGAATCCAACGATTCCAGTTTCAGGAAAATCCGACGGTCGGATCTCCCGGTATAATCGTTTGAAGTTTCGATTTCAAAACATGAATTACAGCGTCGTTATTCGATTAAATATAATTATATATATATAAATATAATCGATTCTGACGCTGTTTTTCTTCAGATTTGATTTAAACATTCCAGACAATCCAACCGTTGGATTTTTACAAAGTTGGTGCCATTGGAAAGATATTCCCAAAGCGAACCCAACGGTTGCGATTTCAGGAAAATTCGATGGTCGGATCTTCCGGTATAATCGTTTGAAATCACGGTTTCAAAATACGAACTGCAGCGTCGTTATTCGATATATTTTAATTCTATTTTTATATATATATATATATATATCGATTCTTCGATTTCAAACCTATATGTATTTCATACTTTTGATAAAAATGATATTTTTATCTAACTGTCTTCTATTTCAACACTTCACTATATTTAACAATTCATGTATATAATAAAAATATGATTTTTATTGTAAAACAATTCATTTCAAAACCTATTATTTTATATAGTTCATATAGGTAATAAAAATAGGATTTTTATTATAAAACAATTTATTTCAAAACAAGGTTATTTTATACATTTCATATTGATGTTAAAAATGGGATTTTTATATTTAAAACACGAATACCATTCAACACATGAATTCCTATCCAACGAATGAATATTAACTCAACACATGAAGGTTTTCTATTCAATGAATAAATATAGTCTCAACAAATGAAAATAATTCAAACACATGAATATTATTCAAAATTTCGGCAGCATAACGGCAGGGTAGTTAAAACCGGGACCGTCCCTAGTACGGCTCCTCGCTCTACCTTAAAACCTCGTGGTTTTTGACAATGGGGAATCATGCATCTAGTTCGCACGCAGGCGGCATGTATATATTTATTTCATTTCCACAAACAAATCCTATGTGGTTTCAACCAAATATTTCTCAACCACAAACGGGTATTTTTCAACCACAATCAATCAATATCAACCACAAACAATTCCAATCAACCATTCGCTATCAATCAATTTTCACACCAATCACAACCAATAAATATCGTCCATGGTTTGTGGACGAGGGGCGTATATATACATACATACATACATACATATATATATATATAGCAATTCACTTCTATTTCAACACATATATAATTTTTAGAATGCATATACAAATTATACATCGAACGTACAACTTATACAACGCTTATACAAGAGGTGTACAACGCTTATATAACTCATACATCGACTATATAATTTATACATCGTCGTTTTCCATATCGTTTATAAATTAGAAATCTCACATTGGGTTCCACTCCACCAAAAATAGCAGAAGGCTCAGAAAAATATGCGGTCTCTTCTAGAATGTAGAAGACGTCCACACGAGTCCACTGTCTCTTGTTTCACTGAATTTCGTCAAGAAACGAAAAAGATATGATTTTTACAGTGAAAACAAAAACGGTAGCGCTTTAAACTGCTATTAAATAGTTAAAAATAAAAACAGTTGTACCTTCACGATTTCGTTCAAAACTAGGTTAGGGATTATCTCAAAATCCGAGCGAATAGAGGATGATCGGTCGATGCCACAACATAGGGCTTCGAAACCCGCGCCAGGGGGTACCCACCGCAGTCAACTCGAGCGCCTCCTGAGGGAGATTTTTGATCGCGAACGGCAGCGATAGGGGGGCTCGATTCGCCTCCGACAGTCCACGATAAGGTTTGAAACTAGTATGGATGTGACGAAGAGTACTACAAAAACCCTAACTGGAGCACTTGATTTCGTGGAGAGAATTAGGAGAAAAAGAGGAGGGAAGCGATGAACGATAGCCGCCGTTCGTTCCTGATGTCGGGGGAGAGAGAATAATAAAAGGGCCAATGAGATTTTTTGTTTATTTACATATTTTTAAAAATCCGAAAATACCCTCTTTCACACACGAACACCAATTCAAACCCAATGACTGTCGCCCCTAGCATTTTACCCCCATTCCGAACACAATGGGATATGTTTCGTAGGCCCATTCGACTGTTTCAATCAGTTTTCCTTCAAATTAAAATATAAAACATTTAACATTCGATTTGAACGTACATTTCAATTTGCCAGGGCCACAAACTTATTCGAAAAATTCCAAAAAAATAAATCTAGCTATGTTTTGAAAATACGGTCCCAACAAAACTAGTTTCGTCGAATTCTGAGACTGTTTGCATAAAGGCCCATTTCTGGTCGATCCAATTTAACTATAATTGACCAAAACACGTTTTCGTTTGCCACGCTCTCATACTAGCTTCAAAAATTATGAAATTTGAAACCTAGCAATAACTTCACATCCCGGATCCAACAAAAGTGGTTTCATTGAATTCCGAGGTCGTTTGCAAAATGGCCAATTTCACGGGCTATATAATTTCCATAGCGACCTTTCTGAAAATTCATTCGGCCATAACTTTTGCTTTCCGCTATGAAACTTCGATTTTTCAGATTCGTTAGAAAGGTATGCACTAACAGATTTAAATATTTTTTTGTTTCACTCAAATCCGTTTTGTTTTGCACCCGGTACAGTCCGACAAAGTTTGAATTCAATTTTTGAAACTACAACGCCATTCCAGGCCTTGTTTATAATTAGAATTAATTATATTCGTTTTCAAACATCGATTCAAACTCACTTTTCATTGTGATTATTTAAAATATTTATTTTAAATATCTAAAATCCATTATTTTAGCCAATTTAAAAATTTTAAATTGGTTCAGATTTTCTTGGTCGTTACAATCTCCCCCACTTAAAACTTTTCATCCCCGAAAAGGAACAAAGTCGAAAGTGGTTTGATTAATCAACTCTACGTTCAATCTGGCTTCAATTCTCCAACTTTTCAGTTTCTGAGAATTTTCAAATTCTTCAAAAATTTGGCTAACACCCGGAATTTTCGAAAATTTTCGCCATAACCTCCTTTGTACGGAGAGAGGTTTGGAAATTTATTGGGCCGTATTAGGTACCCAATAAATCCTAATAAGCATACACATATTTATAGCGATATATTCTGGTGTTTACAGGGGAGCGTGTATTGATAATAAATCCAAAGAATAAATTCTCGTCACCCTGTCAAAGCCTGAGGGAGTGTGTATTTTAAATGCTCCAGAGGATAAATCCTCGCCACCTCGTCTCATGTGGGAAAAAATAGTCCATGTGCCGTATCTAATAACTAGAGAGACGTGATTATTGTCAACTCCAGACCCGTGTGGTGTTTTTATTAATCTGGCAATTTTATCGTTACAATTTAAATAGTCCATATCAGTCATCAGTTCAACCTGTAAAATATAGTCATCGCCATACAAGCCTCTCGCTCGTATGGTAAATCTTCCACCTCGTCACACAAGCTCCAAATGCTTATGTGGTATATGATGAAGTATGCCATGTAATGTAGTTCAAAATTAATTGTTACTATCCTATGGCGACGTTTATTATTTCACACAGAACAACCAGCACTCCGCATCCAATGGCATTCACAGGAGTTGATATAATATATTTCGCATCCAACTCATTAAGGTTTACCTATTTGTCGGGCACGCAAATAAAATCTTTACTCAACAGCTATCCATTTTCCTGTTCAAGCATATATAATGCACAAGGATATATTTCTATCTATTTTCTAATCAGTTCAATGTGTGATATAATCGAATCAATTCTACCATTCATTATATTATTGATTAAATTAACTATCGTTTTAATAATTCAATTAATCAAATCTACAATCACAAAACACAAACGACAATCATATTGTTTTTAACTTTT
Source organism: Allium sativum (assembly GCA_030737875.1). Classification (NCBI taxonomy): domain Eukaryota; kingdom Viridiplantae; phylum Streptophyta; class Magnoliopsida; order Asparagales; family Amaryllidaceae; genus Allium; species Allium sativum. Next base: position 296,947,964 of record CM060912.1, read on the forward strand.
CAAAAATATACTAATCAATTTCTATACTCTTTTAAAATTATTCAGACTATAGAATTAAAAGTTCACATCCATGGAAAGAAAATAACAATAGAGTAGAGAACTAATTGGTAATGCAAAGTATGGTAAATGTACCTTGCACCGGAGTCAATCAGAGATATCTACTCGACACATAGGATAGGCTTTCTGAATGCTCTCCTCAGTTTCCCAAGTACAATCTCGCGGATCTTCACTCCATTGCACTTTAACTAAGTGAACTTTCTTGTTCCTCAGCTCTTTGGTTTCTTTGCCGATGATCTTTAGCGGCTCTCGTCTCACAGCCAATTCTGGGGTAATTTCAATATCCTGTTGAGCTGCTTCTTCCACGATCAAGTCTGGATCATGAACGTGCTTACGAAGTTAAGAAATGTGAAATACATCATGAACTCCAGACAACCAATTAGGAAGTTTAACCCTATAAGTGAGAGTTCCGATCCGTTCTAGAATAGGAAACGGACCAATGAATTTGGGTGCCAATTTCCCTGTTTTACCGAACCGGATAACTACTCTCATCGGCGATACTTTCAAATATACATAGTCGCCAACAGCAAAGGATATATCTCTTCTTCTCCTATCGGCATAGCTCTTTTGTCAGCTTTGAGCGGCAAGTAATCGCTTCTTAATGAAGTCGACTTTGTCGGCAGCTTCTTTGATCATATCTGTATAGAGTTACCCGTCCTAGAACACTACTGGTTCTATTTCTGACGAGTTCGTTGTATGTTATATTCCAGAACTAAGCTTAACAAAAGCTCTGATACCAAATGAGACGACCCCAAACCCCGTACTGACGGCGGCAAGGGTAATCCTTGGAATATAACACATAAACAGATAATAGCAGAACAGAATTAAATAAATACACCAGATAATGAACAATAGAATATACTGGATAAACGTAATCATCAGAGTTACACAGTATACAGGATCATACATAGTACAAATACAGTTCAGCTATACATAAATGTCTATAGCGGAAAACAAACATCATATGTACAATAGGAGCTGAACAGCATAAAATAGATAAATGATAGAATCCATCTTCAGCTCCAGCTATCCAGCGAAAGCCAGCTAAAACTTGAATACAAGGCTGCCCGTGTAGAAAAAGGGGCACCCGAGTTTGAACATGAAACAAACTACGAGTCAGTCATGGGACTGGTATGAGAAATCTACTCAACACATTTATAATTTGGCTAATCGCAGGACCACGCCACTTTCATGGAACGGGTTTACTCCATTGGATTGCCAGTGCTTTAAAAACAAATCTTTCTTTTAAACATCGCAATGCTTTTTATAAAAATGAAGCCATTATAAGACTCAGTTCCCATCACACAATGCAACGCAAACCGGAGGATAGAGTTTTACCTTATAATGGCCAAAATATGATTGATACGAACAAAACAAAAGCATTTGATATTATTACTAGTGTTTATATGTCTCAAAAACAATTTCAATCATAACTATCAATCATAGACGGCATGGGTACCATATATCATGTTGCCATATATATATACAATCAAAACCGCACGATGTCGTATTTGGAAATTGGATTTCCGTCATGAACCAAGGCAAAAGATAGTCCTTACCGACTTCGAGACAATCTAGCCCATGTCTCAGGCAAGTACTCAGTCAAGCCTTTGGAGCGACAGGGCCGGTCCACCAATGTGGATTAAAATTTTGAACACTACATTTCCCCGCCCTATGGGGCATAAATGAGCCAACGAATGACTCCATCGGCCCCGGATCGACCGATATATCTGAGGCGCCTCGCTATCCATCATCCACATAAGTAAAATATCAGGCCGTGTAAAAACACCGACACAACTCCTAGCTAGAAAGAAACGCATGCCCTCCCTGAGGTCCTTCTCCCGTTTCTGGTTCATACCGGGGTGTGAGGCTCGCGAATTTACTTTATACACAAAGCTACGCCATACAGGCGGCGCTCTGATCATCACCACAAGACTTTGTTTTCAATAGAAGCCCTGATCATTTGCCACTTAGGCATGCCACACTAGTAATTCATGCCATGTGACTGATGTCCATCGATATACAACCTCTGAGCTCGTGCGTTTCAGAGAAGGGCGTTAAGCAAAAGAATAAATTCTCCGCCGCCAAACAGATGTATATTTAATAGAGATCAATCAACACAGAATAAAATCCAATGTCAGACGCACAGTCCATTTACATGTCCGTTCTGGGTCTGAACGAAACTGGAGGCACTATATACCTCGCAAACCCATCGACCACCACGTACGTCGGGACGATCACCACTCATTATCCATATTTCGGGATGCCTCCCAATCAGGACCTCGGTTACCATCCAAACGAGGTGAAGATCTCCGGTCTTCGACCACCGTCTTCATCTTCGATTTCTTATTGTCGATTCAGTTACTCAGAATGGGATAAACCCGGTCTTTCTGAGCAACTCGCGTATATAATAAACAAGTGCAATACTAACATACACACGCATCATTTCAATTCATCAATCACTAACCTTCAATCAGTAAGAGAGCGATTTCCCAAATATTAACCCCGAAGGCCGAAACCAACATCAGATCAATACCCAAGAAACCATTCGACTTAGCCAACCTTCAGTTGATTTCTAAATTTCACATCCATATCGTTTATAATAATTTATAATGATTTATCGCTATTTTTATTTATTTTAAAATAGCCAATTTATTCAAAACGACGCTTCGGGCCATAACGCGGCCGTAGCGCTATTTTTCTTCAGATTTGATTTAAACATTTCTGAAAATCTAACCGTTGGATCTTCACAAAATTTACATCATTAAAAATATCTTTTCAAAACGAATCCAACGGATCCAGTTTCGAGAAAATCCGACGGTCGGATCTCCCGGTATAATCGTTTGAAGTTTCGATTTCAAAATACGAACTACAGCGTCGTTATTCGATTAAATATAATTATATTTATATATATAAATATAATCGATTCTGGCGCTGTTTTTCTTCAGATTTAATTTAAACATTCCAGAAAATCCAACCGTTGGATTTTTACAAAGTTGGTGCCGTTATATTCCCAAAGCGAACCCAACGGTTGCGATTTCAGGAAAATCCGATGGTCGGATCTTCCGGTATAATCGTTTGAAATCACGGCTTCAAAATACGAACTGCAGCATTGTTATTCGATATATTTTAATTCTATTTATATATATATATATATATATATCGATTCTTCGATTTCAAAACAATATGAATTTCATACTTTTGATAAAAATGATATTTTTATCTAACTGTCTTCTATTTCAACACTTCACTATATTTAACAATTCATGTATATAATAAAAATGTGATTTTTATTGTAAAACAATTCATTTCAAAACCTATTATTTTATATAGTTCATATAGGTAATAAAAATAGGATTTTTATTATAAAACAATTTATTTCAAAACAAGGTAATTTTATACATTTCATATTGATGTTAAAAATGTGATTTTTATATTTATAACACGAATACCATTCAACACATGAATTCCTATCCAACGAATGAATATCGACTCAACACACGAAGGTTTTCTATTCAACGAATAAATATAGTTTGAACAAATGAAAATAATTCAAACACATGAATATTATTCAAAATTTCGGCAGCATAATGGCAGGGTAGTTAAAACCGGGACCGTCCCTAGTATGGCTCCTCGCTCTACCTTAAAACCTCGCGGTTTTTGACAATGGGGAATCATGCATCTAGTTCGCACGCATGCGGCATGTATATATTTATTTCATTTCCACAAACTAATCCTATGTGGTTTCAACCAAATATTTCTCAACCATAAATGGGTATTTTTCAACCATAATCAATCAATATCAACCACAAACAATTCCAATCAACCATTCGCTATCAATCAATTTTCACACCAATCACAACCAATAAATATCGTCCATGGTTTGTGGACGAGGGGCGTATATATATATATATATATATATATATAGCAATTCACTTCTATTTCAACACATATATAATTTTTACAACGCATATACAACTTATACATCGAACGTACAACTTATACAACGCTTATACAAGAGGTGTACAACACTTATATAACTCATACATCGACTATATAATTTATACATCGTCGTTTTCCATATCGTATATAAGTTAGAAATCTCACATTGGGTTCCACTCCACCAAAAATAGCAGAAGGCTCAGAAAAATATGCGGTCTCTTCTAGAATCTAGAAGACGTCCACACAAGTCCACTATCTCTTGTTTCACTGAATTTCGTCAAGAAACGAAAAAGATATGATTTTTACAGTGAAAACAAAAACGGTAGCGCTTTAAACTGCTATTAAATAGTTAAAAATAAAAACAGTCGTACCTTCACGGTTTCGTTCAAAACTAGGTTAGGGATTATCTCAAAATCCGAGCGACTAGAGGATGATCGGCCGATGCCACGACGTAGGGCTTCGAAACCCGCGCCAGGGGGTCCCCACCGTAGTCAACTCGAGCGCCTCCTAAGGGAGATTTTTTATCACGAACGGCGGCGATAGAGGGGCTCGATCCGCCTCCGACAGTCCACGATAAGGTTTGAAACTGGTATGGATGTGACGAGGAGGAGGAGTACAACAAAAACCATAACTGGAGCACTTGATTTCGTGGAGAGAATTAGGAGAAAAAGAGGCAGGAAGGGATGAATGATAGCCGTCGTTCGTTCCTGATGTCGGGGGAGTGAGAAAAATAAAAGGGCCGATTAGATTTTTTGTTTATTTATATATTTTTAAAAATCCGAAAATACCCTCTTTCACACACGAACACCAATTCAAACCCAACGACTGTCGCCCCTAGCGTTTTACCCCCATTCCGAACATAATGGGATATGTTTCGTAGGCCCATTAGACTGTTTCAGTCAGTTTTCCTTCAAATTAAAATATAAAACATTCGATTTAAACGTACATTTCAATTTGCCAGGGCCACAAACTGATTAGAAAAATTCCAAAAAAATAAATCTAGCTATGTTTTGACGATACGGTCCCAACAAAACTAGTTTCGTCGAATTCTGTGACCGGTTGCAAAAAGGCCCATTTCTGGTCGATCCAATTTAACTGTAATTGACCAAAACACGTTTTCATTTGCCACGCTCACATACTAGCTTCAAAAATTATGAAATTTGAAACCTAGCAATAACTTCACATCCCAGATCCAACAAAAGTGGTTTCGTCGAATTCGGAGGTCATTTGCAAAATGGCCAATTTCACGGGTTATATAATTTCCATAGCGACCTTTCTGAAAATTCATTTGGCCATAACTTTTGCTTTCCGCTATGAAACTTCGATTTTTTAGATTCTTTAGAAAGGTATGCACTAACAGATTTAAATAATTTTGGTTTAACTCAAATCCGTTTTGTTTTGCACCCGGTACAGTCCGACAAAGTTTGAATTCAATTTTTGAAACTACAGCGTCATTTCAGGCCTTGTTTATAATTAGAATTAATTATATTCATTTTCAAACGTCGATTCAAACTCACTTTTCATTGTGATTATTTAAAATATTTATTTTAAATATCTAAAATCCATTCTTTTAGCCAATTTAAAATTTTTAAATTAGTTCAGATTTTCTGGGTCGTTACAAAATGTCCATGTCTTACACATGCTACGGCTATGTCCATACTTACTTGTCATAATTTACATGTCCTATCTTATTCCGGTTATGTCCCTATTTACATGTCATAATTTACATGTCATAATTTACATGTCACCCCACTTAACATTCTAACCATACCCATGTCTTATTATGGTTAGTATTCTTTAATTCATTCCTTGTGACGAACGGTGCATGACCTCTTACATTAGACCAAACACTTTGTGGCCGCTGGATTTGCCGGGCGGTTCCGAGCATTCTTACGCCACAAACCGGGTCTAACCTCGTGTCATTAATCGTTACGCTTACAATTCATTCCTTTGACCTCTCATATTAGACTTCCAATTGTGACCGCTGGATTTGCCGGGTGGTTCCGGGCAGTCTTACGTCACAGTTGCGCCTAACCTCGTGCCAAAGGTTCATTAATATCGTATTTCACCCATACCCAATTTTCATGTCATATATATCCAATTAAACATATAATCATGTCTATAATATTGCCTATTCCAAATTGTCACTAATTACACATTAATTAGCCTCAATTGCAAATTTACAATTTTAGGCAATTTCATCAATTCCATGTAATTCATACCCAAATATGCCAATTTCACATATTATCCAATTATCCAAAATATCCAATTTTCCAAATTTCCCATATTCCCAATATTCCACATCGTTCGCACATATTCGCATTCGCGGGTATTTTTAATATAGGCTCTAAGGTAGCCTAGATCCACAAATAAAAGGAACAGGGGTAAGAAGAGAGAATCAATTCATAGAAAATTGGAATAAAACAACATCATGAAATAAAGAGGCATATAGAATGGCATAGAGGCATAATAAAAGATTCAACATGAATAAACTGATAAAAGGTATGAACTTTACATAGAAACATAGGCATATGATGACATGAATCAAAAAGGTGAAGACTTGGTGAGATTTTCATTACAAATATATATATGAATCCTTTTTACAACTTTTTCATGTTACTTTGATCCCATTAAATTTGTGAAAATAACTGTACTAACCTTTCGTGGCTTAAGAAAAGGATTAGAATTGAAATTGGTGTAGAAACGTTGCGGTGATGTTGATTGATCTTCTTTAACTGTTGTTGAAGCTCTAAACTTTGATTTGAATTGTGTATGAACACTTGGTATTTAATTTATAGGCGGCGGCTAGGGTTTAAGAGAGAGCTTGATAGCATAATGGTGTCATAGATTATATTTTATGAATTAGGGTTTGGTCTTAGGGTGTATATATAGATGTCTAGGATCGATTAGAGCTCTTAGATTAACCCAGAAATCATCAAGACCACTCAGATGCAACATCAGCCCTTAGCGCGAATCGGGCCACGGGTTGACAGCCAAACACCCTGTATCGACCCCTAGTCGACCCAGTGGGGTTCGGGTCGACTCCAAAAATGGTGTGGTTCGGCTATTCCCCCTCCCGATTTGCTGTTTTGAACTTTTTTTGAGTATTTATTTATTTAATTTTTATATATATCTATATATATTTCTCTCATATGCATACAAACTTCAAGGCTTAATAACATCTTCATAAGTATCCGTTTTGTGCAAACCAAATGTCTATCTTGACCCAAAATTTTGAGATGAACATAATAGCGCAACCCATTTCACTTAATTCTTCTTCTAAAAATTAAGTATACTTTAATTGATGAATTTTAATGTTATAAAATTATGGGGTGTTATAGTTGATGTGTTGTTCTAAAAGATAAACGTGACCTCAAGTCTCATCAATCGAAAAATGGCAGGATTCGGGTTGGTCGCATGGCTAGTTGGGTCATACCCAAGAAGGTTATATCATTACCTTATCTGGAGAAATAAAATATGTTCCTTTTATGTATGCTTTCGGTTCGGTTGGCTGGCCCCCAACCGTGGTAATGATATATTCGGTCCAATCAAGTTAAATGAGTGACTGGTCATGTTTAGCCTGGGTTGCAAGATGTTCTTGTTGAACCCCAATGTATTCATCTCCAGAGGTACACTGATCGGGAGGTGGTTCTATATCTTGCCAAAGTTGTGATCCATTCTCCAATAAGAGTTCCACGGTTTTTAATTAAATACTATATATGTGTAGAGCGTGAGATGAAAGCGTTCTACTAGATGGTTATTTATTGGTGATTTGGTGGACACTGTTATAATATCACTGAATTTTTGATATATCAAAAAAAATTTGGGTTATAGTAAGATAAAAACCATCTATGTTTATGTGGGAACTGGTCTTACTATTATCCTTTTCTTTTAAAAGGATTTCTAAAGTTTAGCAAGATGTTTGAGTTATGAATTTATCATTGAAAGTATTCCAGACTGATCCAGGTGAATTTTGCTTTGCTTCAAATGTGCTCGGGTCATATTAAGTATATTTTTAGGTTAAGTTTCGCTTGGAGTTTTTGGAGCTGGAAGAAGGAGGCTTCACCGTTAATTATTTAGAGTTTGTTCCGCTGTATCAGATATATGATGCACTCTAATGATTGGTATGTATATACAGTTTCTATTTGTATAAAGGGATTTGATATATTATATTTTATTTGTTCCGCTGTGAGATTATGATATTCTTCTTCTTATTCATATATTTTAATTTTTTCTACTTCTCACCTTCTAGTTTCTTTTTATTAACAATCTAGTGTTGTTCGATACTTGAGTTTTAACAAGTAATATGGGTTTATGTGTTATTGTTGAAATTCGAGCATCGAATTTCAGTTGGGTCATTATAATTGGTATCAGAGCAAAAGTTTTAATGATAACCTTGGCTTTGTGGCATAACTCGATAGAGATGGGTTTAGTAATACCCTAAATTGAGCTGAGTGTGTGTGTGTATATGTATATATGAAAGCACATATTTGTAATTGATTATAAAAAATTATTTTTACTATTTTACCCAAATTATATTTTTATATACATAGACATAATTTTCTTAAATGATTTGTTTGCTTTATTTGAATGAAATTCAAATCAGAATTGGATTGATTTATCATAATAGGAAGAGATTTCACTCATGAAATCAAATGAGTGATAATTAAGTGGGAGATAGTTAGTTATCAACCAACTGAGAATAAAATATGTTGAATTATAATAAATATTAATGTTTAATTTAAATGACTTGGTTGATTTGTTATGTATTATTTGTTAGTTGTATGTTGAATAGAATGAATAGAAATTCATCAACAGTTTAAATCAAAGTTGAATGAATTAAAGAATTAAGTAAATGAATCTGGTATAATAAGTTTGAATGTAACCACTTATGAATTGAAACTAGAAGATTTGTCCCTGTAATGGTTCAACGTGTTTGGATTTTCACTCGTATAGTACACCTGATGACCAGTGAAATATTATTTTATATATTATTACTCTCATGACAAGTTGAGATGAGTACAGGTACAAGAAGACTTTGAGGGTTGAATTTGATTGTGTAGATTGCTTATAAAATTGAGAAGTATGCTTAATAACACCCGTAGAAAGGTACGCTTACGTGAAAAATATAAAATTTGGGTTTTGGATTTTGTTTTCTGACCATATTGGCTTATGTTTATATTTTTGTTGAACCTGCGATATTGCAGATACCGCTCCATTCAGGGGAAACTCTTCCAAAAAAATTTCCAAAATTTAAAGTGTGAGAATATATTTGGAAAATTTTTGTTAACAAATGTATTTTGGTATCTTGAATTAATTGTTTTTTCCCTACTTGATTAATTAGAATAAAAAAATTAGAAAGTGAAACTTTTGTTTTAAATAAATTAATTTTTAGTAAAGATGATGGGTTGGTAGCATTCTTTCTACCTTAGTAATTTGGGGGACGAAACTCTTTTAAGGGGGAAGGAATGTAATGGCCCGTATTTTTCACCATTTATTTAAATATTTAAAAATTGTTTTAAATGTTGTTTTGGATTTTAATAACGTGAATTTAACGGTTTTGAATATTTTATTAATATAAATAATATAATAATATTTAAACTCTGATTAGTCGGAAAAAGGTTGAATTCGTGGTACTGTATGAATTGGCAATATAAAAGAATATAGTTAAGATCGATTTTGGAATTATTATAACTAATTTGTTTATTAAACGACAGTTGAGCGTATACTTTATAATTTAATTATAAATGAACCCGTAACATCGCGGTAGTTCATAATGTTAGGTTTTGAACTTTAAATGGATGTACAAAATTTAATATAAGTCGGAATTCTTTAAAACAAGAAACGTCTGGATCTATTGGATAATATTTTTCTAATAAAAGAGAAAAAAAATCAAGTTTTCATGTTGTAGAATTTATTTTATGTCTAAGTCAAATTTTAAAAAGGTCGTTATGGAATTTTGTTTATAAATTATAATGTTTTATACATATATAAAAGAAATTTCATTATGATATTGATATTATTTTTACTCGGAATTCAATGTTTGAAACTAGAACTATTTTATTTTGAAACTATATGGAATTCTTCTCAAATACATCTGATTATAATAATATATTATTATTGTATGATTTCCAATTTTTGTTTCAATCGGATGTTGTGTGTGTTTGTATAAGCGGTAAGCTTTTTGAACGTAACTGCACTACATTAAATAAGATACAAGAGACATTTCCTGAAATAAAAAAATCTTTCGATCTATTATAAACTCTCGGTGTAGCTGAGAGGATCTCATCATCAGTTTAATCCAAATTCCAGAAAATCCTATCCAAGATCAAAGGCAAATTTCAGCAAAGTCAATAAGTTCGGCAAATTTATTGTTTGAAACAACGTTGCCATGTTTTATTTTTCCATTCCAACAGCACTTCTGCAGTAACCGTTTGAAAGAAAGCAAATGCCAGCTCATGCTCGGTTACATTTTTTTTTAATTTTTATGGGTGCTTTGTCTCCATTTCCCAGCACACACACACACACACATATATATATATATATATATATATATATATATATATATATATATATATATATAATATCTCTGAATGGTGTCTGTAGAAAAATCTCAGCTTGACAGCTAAAATATCATACTAGAACGTGACAACCATATGCAAATATATCCTACCATATCATACCACGTCTACATTCTAAATTCAAATAATACTTCGCAGTTCAGCACTCTCATCAAAACGGAAAATATTTGTGCTACACTTTGACACTTTTCATGTTATTAATTTATTTTCCGTGGCAGCCAAACTTTCTCTTCCATATATAATAACAACCCTTTTCATCCCTTTCTGAACCTATCCAGCATATATAAAATATGAAGCTACTCTTCAGTTCGAACTCAAAAATTAAAAAAAAATCAAATTAAATTCTATAGAAATGAACGCTGGTATCTTGAGCCCGACTAACTTTAGCCTTTTTTCTGGTGGAATTTTGAAGAATTCGATGGTGGTCCTGGATCTCGACTTCATCACAGTGGTAAGTCGGAGAAAGGAATTTGGAGGATGGGTAAATGGTGATGGAGTACAAAGTAGAGAGCTGGGCGCGACAGTTGGGACGAACAGTGGGTGCCGACGGAGCCTGGACGGTGAACAGTTGCCACTGGTGTACGGTAGTGTGTAGAGTAGGAAAAGAGAAATGGCAATAGCCTGGAATACTGCAACAGTGGACCGTGTTCTGTTTTGTTGGGTTTTGAAGTCTTCGTGGATGGTAGAAGGTTGTGTATGTTTGTTTTGGAGAAAACAATTAAAGGGGAGGCTACAGGCGGCACATAGGAAAATTAAAGGGGGAGTTGTCATTATTTCGTTCCATTTAGGTAGTAATCAAGGAAGAAGAAAGGTATGGGAGGGGTTTGTTTCCTTTTTGCATGAGCAGTATGGAGTAACGTAATATAAATATATATATATATGCATATATGTATATATGTGTATATATATAGGTGGCATGGAAGAATGAGGAAGGGGATGTGTGTATGTCTAAGAGGTTTTCATGCAAGGAGCAGGAAAGAGAATTAAGGTGGGAAGGAATGTGGCCTAAGCCTTACGTGATTAAAAAACAAAGAAAAACAAGAGAAATACGAATTTGCCTTGGAAGGAAAAATGTATGGGTGTGGCACAAGGGAGAAATAAGGCTTCAGGCAGGTCATCATACATGTACACAATAGAAAAAAAGAAGAACACGTGGAGCGAATGCGGTGTAAGGAGCTAGAATACTATGGTGATAATCAATTTGACTTGTCATTGTATTTTGTGAAGAAGAAGCTGAAGATGGACGCCGATGAAGTTGCATAAGTACCTGATGGTGGGGATCTGAGCGTAGCACTCGCAAAAATAAAAGAGGTTGGAGAGATCCGCTTACACTGTTTTCTTTTACAGGCTTTGGGAAAGACAAATTTACAACGGCTAACCACGTAATTAGGCACTAAACAATAGTTAAGGTAAACTAATTTTAGTTAATAAGTTAATAATATTTTAATATGTATATATTATATGCATTCAATCTTATAAGCCATATATCTTGATCATACGTGCATAAAATTGCACGGAAGCAGGTCCGTTTGAATCGCAACAACAAAGGCTAAGCATGCAAGCTAGTTTGACCAGAATCAGATGTAGATAAAATTTCGTGTAATTTTAAATGTCTACTTAAAATTATATGAAACCACGCATGAACCATCAATCGAACAAAATGGTGAGTTAACTCTCACACCTTCTGCAATTCTATAATATGCTAAATTCATATAACTTAAATTTATCGTTATAATGATTTAGGTGATCGAATGCCTTGGATGCCTGTTTTTTGTTAAATAGTTGTAGGCAGTTATATAACGTCATATTGGATGATTGGTTGAATATTATTCCATATGCTGTTATAAAATGTTATTATGTTCTGTGATGTAAGGTTGAACAGGTTGGAGGGATCCACCCGGATTCCTCAAATAATTATTTCTTATTGTTTATTGTATTATTTCCCCAAATGATATTATATCTAAATTGGATGTTGACGATTGAATGGATATTGGTCATTGAATTTAAATTCACCGATTGTTATGTTTTAATCGATAGACAGTGTTGATTAAGTAATTGGCAGTGGATGGCCTAAAACCCAATGTTTATGGATGTCGTTTTTCCTTAGGCGAATTGACGGTGTTTATAAATTTGGTTTTTATAATTGAATCGAGTTTTCAAGTTTATTTCACAAAAGTAATTTAAATAGAAATTTTGTAAATATCTTTACAATGGTATTTCGAAAAGGAGATTATTAAATGATGTATGAGTAAGGAGGATAGAAATTAACTAAAGGGTTGATAATATGAGATAATTGATTTCAAGGAAAACAATTAAGCGATCTTATATTAAATTAATTTATTTTAATTAATTTAATACGAAGAACTAAAGGAAAGCAATCAACGGTTAGCTGTGTTTTTTAGTTGACTTGGTCAATTGTTTCAAATTGGAAGTGTTGTTTTAATAAAGAAAGTCTTTTCGAAAAGTCGTTGAACTTGTCGAATGATCTTAGAAGTTAGTATTTTTTTAATAGCTATATTTTAAAGCGATTATAGAATCGTTTATTTTTAATAAGATTTACTATTCTCTTTTTATTTAACTAAGTAGTTAGCTACCTTGATTAAAGTTAATATTGAAATTAGCTATTATTAGTCAATAATAGTAGAAGTGATTATCTTTTAAATGGAATTCAGTTAGAAAGAAATTGAGTTGTAATAAAATTTTGGTTGAACTTAGAGAAGAGTTCTATACATGAATTGGATAACGAATCAGACAAGTTTATAAAAGGAATCTCAAGACGAAGCGATGTTTGAGAAAAGCATTTACTTAATAAAACTAAATTAAGTAAAATTATACAATCAGACGAGATTTTCAAATAAAAGAAACTCAAATGGATTAGCGGAAAGGGATTTGAAATAAATCCAAATGAAGTGTAAAGAGATTTTTAAAATAAACACTAAGAATTGAGTTACATGTATCATTGAAATAAGATTTTCAATGGAAAGAAAAGGATATTTATAGTAAATGAATTTAGTAAGGAAATTTCGAAATAAAACAGTAATAAGGAAGAGTTTTTGGCAAGCATACCATTATAAAGGTATTAATTTATAGTTATGTTTTCGAAGTAACGAAGCAGATGAGAGTTGTCGACATATGAATATAGTGATAATTTTAATCGATGAAATGATTTTTAATGAATTTTTTTAAATATAAAGGATTTCAACTGCCAATGTAATTAGCTATACTGTTGGGTTTGAAAGGTAAATAACCGACTATAAAATAAATATTCCTTATGACCTTTTGATGAGTTGTTTCAACGAGAACGAGATGGGAACTAGAACCAAAACGACTTCAAACTAGCTGTGCGTTCGCGACTAACTCGCAGATATAAAGGTAGAACATTGAAGACCCTTGATCTTCATGAGCGAAAGAACTACTCGTTAAATTTCTCTGGTCTGGTCCGCCAAGGTTATGATGACTTGTGATTCTGTCGTGATTGAAATCTTCGGATTTGCAAGGACTTCTCGCTACTGGTCCTTGGGGTGATTCCTATATAGGATGCGGTAGGAGGTTGCCTTCGGTTCATCATGTTCTTGGATGACTTGTATGGACGAATGTTTGACAGAATATTTCCTAAAAACTCATGTACATTGATTTTTACAATTAGACCAAGTTTGGTGTTGGAGAAATTCTCTTGCTTAACATCCAAAGTATATTTGTGGAAGACAATCTGTGATTTGATGGATCTGATGATGTGGCATTCAAAGTAAATGGAGATGTGTTGTTCTAAAAGACAAACGTGACCTCTGGTCTCATCAAGCGGAAAATGGCAGAAATCGGGTAGGTTGCATGGCTAGTTAGGTCATAACCAAGCAGGGAATATCATTACCTGATCTGGAGAAATAAAATGCCTCGGTTGTTACTTTGATGTATGCTTTTGGTTCGGTTGGCTGGCCCCCAACTGTGGTAATTATATATTCAGTCCACTCAAGGTAAATGAGTGACATGGTCATGTTTAGCCTGGGTTGCAAGATGTTCTTGTTGAACCCCAATGTCTTCATCTCCAGAGGTACACTGATCGGGAGGTGGTCCCATACCTTTCCATAGTTGGAATCCATTCTCCAATAAGAGCCCTGCGGTTTTTGATAATATACTATATATATATAGGGCGTGAGATGCAAGCGTTCTGCTAGATGGTTATTTATTTGTGATTTGATAGATATCAAAAAGTTTTGAGTTATAGTAGGATAAAAACCATCTGTGTGTCTTACTATTATCCTTTTCTTTCAAAAGGATTTCTTAAGTTAAGCAAGATTTTTGTGTTACGAATTCATCATTGAGAGTATTCTAGACTGATACTAGTGAATTTTTCTTTGCTTCAAATGTGCTCGGGTCAGACCTAGTATATTTCCAGGTTACGTTTCGCTTGGAATTTCTGGAGCGGGAAGCAGGAGGCTTCACCATTAGTTATTTAGAGTTTGTTCCGCTGTATCAGCTATATGATATACTCTGATGATTGGTATGTATATACAGTTTCTATTTGTATAAAGGGATTTGATATATTATATTTTATTCATTCCGCTATGAGATTCTGATGTTCTTCTTCTTATTCTTCTATTCTAATATTTTATTTTTCTACTTCTCACCTTCTAATTTCTTTCTATTAACAATTTGATGTTGTTCGATACTTGAGTTTTAACAAGTAATTTGGGTTTTAAGTATTTTTGTTGAAATTTGAGCAATGAATTTCCATCGGGTCGTTACAATATAATTTTGGTCCACATTTGCTAGTCGATTATTTAACTATCAAACAACCCAAAAACAACCAATAGACGTTTAGTTCCTAAATAAATCACTAAGCCTCATTTAATTAATATTTTATTAGTTAAATCCAAAATCTCTTATCCTGAAACATGAACATATTTAACCCTCTGATATAAGTATGTATTCAAAACAATTTAAGATGGTTTCTCATTTCTAATTCACCTTTAATGGGTTACTAGAATCCAAATCACTTCATTTAACTTCTAAGACCATTGCCCCTTGAATAATAAACCATTTAAGGAAATAAAGATTAAATTTCCAAAGTCCTCTCTCGATATCATACTAAGAGTATTCTTTAGATAAAAATGAAGTCGTTCAAGTTGGGGTATTGATTTACCTCTCAAATCTTGGCTCGACGTCACTTTCGTCTTCGGAATAACAGAAGTAAACTATCTCAAGTCATAAAACATCCGAACTCAAGTTAGCTAATTTCCAATTAAAATTTATTCAAAAATAAGTTCTAAAAACCCATCTTCTTTTTAAATTCACTTTCCAAAATATAACTCAATTACCTAATTTCTTTCATTAGAAATCCTTTTATTATAATGGACTTATTATCTTTAAATCCAATATTGAGTTAAATCTTATTCTTAAGTTAATTGAATTAGCTTATCTCTTACTAGTTAATAAATTAATTAACTATAATAACTACTTATTTAGAATACATTTAGTAAAATGATTCCTTCAGTCCAAAACTCCTTATTGAATAAACTGATTATCTTTAATCATATAAAAGTAATTAACAAATCTAAACCTCGTTATTAAATCAATTAATTAGCTTATATCCCTTATTTAAAATAATCAATTACCTTTAGAACATCATAAATTAAGTTTAAAATTGTAATGACCCAAGATTTTTGACTCCAAAAATCGACATAAAACCCAAGTCAACTATTCAAGCATCGTACATTATGGAACGTCAATAGAAAAAAGTTAGAGGGTGAGAAATAGAAAGAAAGTTAGAATAGAAGAAGAACATAAATACAACATCAGAGTAAACACGAATCTCACAGCGGAATGAATAAATATATTATATATCATAACTTTGAAATAAAACAAGTATCTGTATACAATACCATTATCGGTGTACAAAACTTACAACACAGTGGAAATAAATGGTAGATAAAATCATGAAGCCTCCTACTCTAGCTCTTCCAAGTATAGCTATAAAATCCTGACTACTTGACTGCCTGTACAAATTTGGGCACCTAATAGTTTAGGGTAAAACAAAAACGAAATAAACTCTGGGTTAGTCATGGGACTGGTGTGAGCAAACTCCGACCATTTGTTTAACTTTTAAAATCCTTTTAAAATAAAGGATAATCGTAAGATCGATCCACACATAAACACAAATGGTTTTTACCTTACGATAAACCAAAATATTTTTGTATCAAACTCTTATGATATTGTAATAGTGTCTAAATCCAATAAACAGAAATCTAGCAGAATGCTTTCATCTCATGTTCCACATATATAATTAAAAACCATGTGCACTTATTGGTTAATGGATTCCAACTGGCAAGTTATGGGACCACCTTCCAACAGTGTATCTCTAGAGAGGAATACACCGGGTTCAACAAGAACATTTTGTAACCCAGGCTGACTGGTCACTCCGAATAAGTGGACCAAATGTATTATCACCAATGGTCGGGATCAACAACCATTTCCTGAAAAGGGACAATAGCAAATATAGATTAAAGTAGAAAATGGATTTTCTCTAGATCAGGTGACAATACACCCTAATTGGCAGCTACCCACTTAGCCATGCGACCTACCCGATTTTATAATATTTCCTAGTTGTGAGGCTTGAGGCCATAACATACAAATCACACCTTTATTTACTTTGAATGCCACATCGTCATACCCACCAAGTCACAAATTGACTTCTCCAAAAATACCATAGGTATATAGCTAAGAGAAACAAATTCCTCCACCACCAATCGTAAATACGTTTGAAGTGATCAAATTACACTATTTTTTAAATATACTCTGTCAGACATTTTTCCATATAGGTTGTCCTGGGACAGGACAAACCGAAGGCACTATTCTATAAATCCATCATAGGCAACTTCTACCTAGGATTTTCCAGAACAACCCTTGCATAAACTTCATCTTCAATCATCTTCATCATATTTCATTCGCAATGCTAATGCCCATACGGAGTGGTTTTCAGGTAATAAATCTGATCCTGTCTCTCCGTATTGACGACGGAAAAATGGTCACAACTTTGACAGTCGGTTATTTAACTATCAAAGGAAAGCATTCATACACACAACGATCTTATTTCCAAATGGAAATTTTATCGATCAATCATTAGTCAACATTTTTTTTCTTTTTAAATGAATTTATCATCAATTTATTTATTTCCCTATTTCCCATCTCCATATATTCATAAATTCTTATTTTCTAAATTTAGAAATTATACATTATTAACATTGGAAAACATTTCCATTTCTTATTCACATATCACTATCTTTCCACATCTATTAGTCTCTAACTGTAAACTAGTAAGAAAATAATTCCCCAAATATCAACCCCGAAGGCCGAAACCAACATCAGTTGGATATCCCGAAAGTTGCTCAACATAATTAATCTCCAGTCAGTTTCTAATTCCCTTAATTCCATTTTTATTTCCATTTCAAAACCAAATTTCCTTTATAATATTCTCGTTTCACAAAATATTTGCTTAAATCCCTTATTCACATCAAATGTGAATAATATTTCTTCTATACAATTAAAACAGTTTGATTTCACATTTTAGAACCCAAATTCTATTTATACTTTTGTTTACAAAATTATTTGTACAAAATCTCATTTTGATTTCGATCACTTAAACTCTCTTTTAATTTTTCTATACAACTGCTACGTCCGTACCCAATTTCAAATATCAGTGTCAAAACCAATTTCCAATTTTCTATCTAAATTCATACTTGAATTATGATTTAATTTATAAAAATCTCACCAAATTGTTTCTTCAAAAACGATTACTTCCAACCATTAACCCTTTGGTTAAATTCTTGCTTTTCTATTTCATAACAGTTATCTACCTCACACGAATTCATTTTAAAAAATTCATTTGCAATTTTTTTATAAACCTGATAAGGAATACTTATTTATTTATAAAACTTTTTATTTAATCTACTTCAAATAAAAATGTTAAATAAACCTTATTTAAATTAAAAAAAACTTTATAATTTAAATGACGTAAATTTGCCTACCAACGAATTAACGGCCTTACGATGGACTTTAAGCCATCAACTATCAATCATCTAACTAGTACAGCCCATTGGTTAATAATATAACAACGTCGAATTTAAAATCCAACAATCAATATCCAAACCAACATCCAATCACATTTGGTTTTAAACAGTTCGTATAACAATATATGAAAACAAATAATATGTAGTAATATTTGAGGAATCCCATTGGATCCCTCCAACCTGTTTCCCTGCATCCATAGATGTTAAACATAAATGACACCATTTTCATTTCTGAAATATTCTAATAGAGAGAATCAATATTTAATTAATGATATATATATATATATATATATAACTAGACTTATAATCTCAACCAATTAATTAGCAGTTCATCCAGACAAACAACACACAACAATCAACCATCATTTATCAATTCTGAAAATAAGTTATAAAAATAATAAACTGGATAGAGTTAGGGAGTTTTGCTCACGTGGTTCGTTTATCATTAAATAATGATAAACTGTTGTCGATTCAAACAAACAATTAATTCTTCCATAATTTGCAACGAGCTCCAATTCACTCCAAACCAGTTCCATTGTGTAGCCACCGTCCATACGATCCCAACGGATCTAGTTTCGTTAAATTTCGATAACGTATGATCAAGGTATAATATTTATAGTTTAATACACACATTTAATTTAAATTTAATTAGTTAAGCCTTTTGGGCCTTACCCCTTTTTAATTCCCCGGCCCATCACAGAATTCAAACCAACCGCTCCAAACTTCCTCTTACCCAAAGTTTTTTGCCATATGTATTTTTCCAATGCCATTGACAAACTTCGATTGCCCTGTCCTCCTTCCCTATAGCACGGAATCCACCACAAATTTCACCAATTTCCATCTCTTCCATTCTACTTTCACCTCATATCCAATTCATAGAACTCGACTCCACCCTGTGATATGCGTTCGAACCATATTCCCAAGCGCAACAGTATTTCACGTGACAATTTTTAACCCTAACTCCACCACAAGCTTGCGTACAGTCTCCCCATCTCAGCACAAACTCACATATTCACTTGAATTCATGAATTAAAGCTTTGAATACCCAAAATAACTCAACCCTAAGTACCGCTGGAAAATTTACAGCTATCGAAAACATGATCGAATTCTTCCATATTAACAGAGTTTGTAGCTAATCCCCATACGAATCGAAATAAAATCATTTCACGATTTTTGAATTTCTTTTTGATTTTTTTTATTTTTAAATGTTGATTCCCTTACATTTTTAAGAACTGGATATAGCAGATGTGGCAACGCGAACTTCCCCGTGAAGGAAAGCACGGATTGCTTTGAGGACAAGGCAAATCAAAACACAAATAGAAGAACATTTCATTGTTTATTACAACAATCCCATCATAATACAAGAATATTACAGAGTAAGAATAAATATTATACAACAGAGAATATCAGAGATTTAAACTACATTTAAATACATAGTAGCGGAAAAATAATACAAAACATAACTAAAAGAAATACGCGGATACAAAGCTTTTCGAATATCACTTCAGCTATAAACCAGGATCCTGTGAATATAAATCTGCAAAACCCAACTACTGGCTGCCCGTGTCTAAAATAAGGGCACCCAGAGTTTAGGTTAAAACAATAAACTCCAGGTCAGTAATGTGACTGGTGTGAGAAGTAAAACAGTTATTAATCTTTATTTTAAAGTTAGGTAAATCAAGGGACCACGCCGTATAACAAGGAATGGGTTTCCTCCCAAGAATACCAGTGCATAAAACAACATCGCAATGCAAAATAAAGAAAATGAAGCTATTATAAGACCCAGGTCCCATCACACAATTCAATGCAAGCCGTAGGATAGTGTTTTACCTTATAATAGCCAAAGAATGCTTGATACACTAAATTTCATCTTTTATTATTACCATAAGTGAAGAAAACAACTTCAAATATAAATGTATCAATAATAGGCGGCATGGATACCATATATCATGTCGTCATACTAGTTCTACAATTAAAACCGCCAAGGTCGTATTGGAAATTGGATTTCCGTCATGAGTCGAGGTAAGAGGCAAGCTCCTCTCCATTCGAGACACTCTAGCAAATGTCTCAGGATCACACACAGCAATCCTTGGAACCTCCAAGGCCGGTCCTCTCTTACTTTTGAGGATTAGTATTCCTGAACACACGTTTCATATCCGAGGTGCCTCGCATCCAACAACCACACAGGTAAAAATAATATAAATGTCAAGGCTGGTAGGTCACTAACATCACCCATAGCTAGAAAGAAACGTTGTGCACTTCTTGGGTCCTTATCCCCTTTTTGACATATACCGAGGTGTGAGGCTCGCGAATTAATGCCATACACAAAGCTATGCCACATAGGCCGTGCTTTGATCATCAACCACAAGACTTTGCTTTTCAACAGAAGCCTTGATCATTTTCCACTTAGGCATGCCACACAGGCAATTCATGTCATGCGATTGATATCCATCAATATATAACCTCTGAGCTCGTACGTCTCAGAGAAGGGCGTTAAGAAAGAGAATAAATTCTCCGCCGCCAAACAGATATATATTTAATAGAAATCAATCACATAGAATAAAATCCAATGTTAGACACACAGTCCATTTACAAGTTTGTTCTGGGTCTGAACGAAACTGGATGAACCTTATTCCTCGCATATCCATCGATCTCCAAGTACGTCTAGACGATCACCAACTGATTCCCTCCTCTTGTGTGTACAGCCCTATCAAGATCATAAGTAATCATCCAAACGATGTGAAGACCTCCGGTCTTCAACCACCGTCTTCATCTTCGAATTATCGTCGAATCAGTTATTCAAAATGGGTATAAACCCGGCCTTTTTGAATAACCCACATATATAATAAACAAGTGTTACACAAACACAACATATGCCTCATTCCAATTCAGAATATTCTTTTACTCAAATATTCACATTCTTAGGGAAAGGTTCCCATTAATTTTATCAAAGATAAATTCTTCTAAATTTATTCTTTAATCTTCCTTTGGATATCATTTCAAACCATGTTAAGGTTTTCCAAACTAGTCGGGATTAGCGAACCACGCCGAATTAATCATTTATTTTATTTCCCAGTCCCAACCTATTC
This sequence comes from Allium sativum, assembly GCA_030737875.1. Taxonomy (NCBI): domain Eukaryota; kingdom Viridiplantae; phylum Streptophyta; class Magnoliopsida; order Asparagales; family Amaryllidaceae; genus Allium; species Allium sativum. Next base: position 296,969,696 of record CM060912.1, read on the forward strand.
ATCCCGTGGAGCAAAACTGGTAATACTCCATATCTAACACCACGGTGTTATCAATAAATATTAATTACGATTTCACATTCAAATCTAATTAAAGATTTAACTATCGCTTGGAGCAAAACTGGTGATACTCCATTCTCGATCACTTTAATCTATATCAAGATTCATTAAAACTCCACTTAGTTTTAATCTTTCCAAAAATCAATATCCTGTCTTTAACTGGTTAAAGAACTAATGTCATCTAAAACACGGTTCACGATTAAACCCAAAATCACTTTCCATTTTTAATCGGGTTAAAAAACAGGTGTTATTCAAAACACCGCTAACGATAAACCCCAAAAACCAATTTAAATTCAATTCCAATTAAATACTAATTAACTGTAAAATTTCACTAAATCTTAATTAAAAGATTCATTCTTTTCTAAACTGGGTTCAAGAATAGTGTAATTTAAGACACCATTCATGACGAACCCAAAATCTCATTTGATATTAAATACAAGGCTCTGGATAGAAATTATATCGGCTTATATTCAATATCAAATTCTGAAACCAATAAATATCGTATTGGAAATAACGATATAAATATATCTTTCAAATTTCCACCACCATATCTGTATAATCACGAAATCCAACATCGAAATATTCCGAAGATAATTTCGATTCTAATCCATTCCAATTCGTACATTGGAAATTCTGATTATTTTTAAAACCACTTCAAATCCAATTTATTTATTCAAAAATATTGGATTATAATTCTAGTTCATAACTAGTCTATTTCGATAAAAATATATTTTTTTTCCTTCTTAAATATGGGAAATTTCACCCCCAATTCTTTCTAAATCATTTATTATGATTTTACACAAATTATTAATAATTTTAATAATTTTATCAAGGCCCATACAGTCGGTTTTCAATAACGGCCACCGAACTGCACTTACTGTAACACCCCACGTCCATTAATGTCACTCACGAAGGGAATGCATTAACTTCCATGGAGGTTATAAGTGAATATAGAACAGAAAAATTACAACAAGACAGATAATAAATAGTACTTGGAAATCTAAAACTTCATTTTATTGCAGCGGAAATTAAACATGTTTGTTACATCATAAAACCATAGATCATAACCAAGTACAATATCCATCTTCATAAAAACAAAATACATAATCGCATTACATAAATAGCAATTAAAAAGATAACAAGCTGGACTTTACTTCAACGGTCCAAGCTTTCCAAAGAGAGATGAAGCAATTCAATCAAACTCCACTAGAGCTGGGCCCAACCTGAGGACCTGGAGGGGGAAAAGGATAGAAATAGAGGGGGTCAGACATAAAGTCTGGCGAGTATGATAATTCTAACAATACTATTATCAAAATAACTAGACTAAGGCATAAGCTGGAAGACAAGTAAATGTATATGAACTCTTAGGAAGATAAAGATAGCGTTTAAGATAACGTTAAAGATAACGATAAAGGCACACCTAATTACTAACGAATGATTACTACACTGCACCGCACATTACTACACTGCACCACACCAGTCACCCTATTGTTTGATCCCACTTGCTTCACACAGAAACTTTATAAATAACCTTACGTACCCCTATCTGACTACATAGGTGCCGTCTGCCCCTATCTCCACTAGGTGTACCCCACTACCCACTTTCGATCGGCTCCCTACTCGTAGATACCCGTGCTGGCCCCACAGTGGGGTGTATCACTCCCCTAAAGTGGCAACCCGATACAACTTGAGAATGCACGGCTTATACCTACACGATGCAGCAACGTCTTACCTACCAGCCCGGGTACACACACGCATACGAAACCCGTTGGACTTGCGTTGCCACCTCTCCCCGTTTTGGCCTCTTACAGTCGAACCCAGCATGCGTGTCCCGTCCTCGACTTGGGTCGAGCCCACAAAGATACGTTTGGGATACTGGTCGAAGTGGGCCCCCACAAGCTACCCACCTAAGCTTGTCACTAGTATATCCCACTTAACCCTCTTAGTCATGTTCATTAACATGTGTGTTTGGTTAAGTCTTACTAATCGTATTTCACATGCCACTAAGGGCACCCCCTAGATTCCTCATGCCACCCAAGGCACCTACTTTACCCCCATGTCCCACCTTACATGTTTATCTGGTTAAATATTTCTTAATTCATTCAGGACATAACCTCATAAAGACCTCTCACATTAGACTGGCATTTTTGGCAGCTGGATTTGCCGGGCGGGTCCGGGCAGTCTTACACCATAGAAGAGTCTAACCTCGTGTCTTTACAACCGTTATGCTTTAGTTTAGGCCTAGGACCTCTCACGTTGGGCTGACATTTGTGACCACTGGATTTGCCGGGCGGGTCCGGGCAGGTTTACGTCACAAACGAGTCCAACCTCGTGTCCTACGCATTCATTAACACTTAAAATCTTTTACCCCAGTTTTAATAATTCCCTATTCAAATTATTAATTAAGTCAACTTTTAATGATGTCCATAATTGACTCAATTATGGCCATCCACTTATGGCATGAAAAATCATATCAATTGCACCCAACTTTTTAATATTAAATCCTTAATATTACCCCTACCCCACGTTTATACGTTCGCTTATTCAAGCATAATATAGGCTAGACTTGTATAGTCTAACACCTAGCACAAAGATAAATTATCACAACATATAGACAATTAAAATAAATCTAATCATAATAGGGGTGAAACTTGCATAAACTACACATGTTAAGGATCAAAAGGTGTCAACTTGTTAAATGTCTCAATTTACATGATATGATCATAGCCTAAATCTATACATAAACTTGCATATGGGGTTTTTAGGCAACATAATGATGGTGTGAACTAGCATAGGATATCACATATGTCATAGCATAATTCTAGATGTCATAATAGATGTCTTGGTATATGTTCATAACTTTTCTAATCAATCTAACTTGCATATGTGACTTGTCATATAGATCAACATAACCCAAACATGATGATTTAATTAATATGAACTAACTAGCATAGATGGTAACATCATGGCCTTTTTAACATGTATGATTCATCACAACTTAGTATAGAAACTTACAACATACATAACATCATCATAGCATGATTTACAACATATAAGATATCATCATCACATAACATTGGATTTACAATATACATGATAGCAAAAGGGGTTTACAACAACATGTCATCTACTCATAATCCATTCATAACTCAACCTAATTAAAATGATAATAATCTTGTTAAGATCATCATACTCACAATTTAAAGAAAAAAAGAGAGAGTTTTGCTTTGCTTTAGGGTTGAGAGAATTAGAATTGAATTTGCTTTTCTTCTTTCTTAGTTGGTGGCGGCTCCATTGATTTCCATGGCGACGGTATGACGGTAACTATTCTATTTTAATTAGGTTTAGGGTTAGCATTAGGATGTGTTTATAGGTGTAGGAAGTTATTTAGGACCATTAGATTAACCCTGAACCATGAGAACCAATCAAATGCAAAATCTGCATTTGAGCGAATTGGCCCACGGGTTGACAGCCAAACACCCTGGATTAACCCCTAGTCGACCCAGCGGGACTCGGGTCGACCTCAAAAATGGGCCGGTTCGGTTATTCCCCCTCCCAATTCGCTGTTTTGAACTTTTTCGCATATTTATTTATTTATTTTTTAATTTATATATATATATATATATTTCTCTACGCAACCCATTTCACTTAATTCTTTTCTAAAAATTAATTATACTTTAATTTGTGAATTTTAATGTTATAAAATTACGGGGTATTACATTCTCACCTCCTTAAATGATTTCGTCCCCGAAATCTCCAAGTCAAGAAGAATGTATATCCTACCATCTAATCGTCCATCTACTCAACCATCAAACACCAGCATGCATTGTCCTTAAAAGACTTCTAATGCTTTAATGTTTATATGCACAGTGTATGTATATGTCCATATCTAATGCAAAATTAGGCGGTCTACTGATTCAGTCAACCTCCTTAGTGCAATTCATGATAGTGCCATGCGTCCAATATGTATGCAAAAGATTCCTAATGATACATATTAATTCTATATGCGTGCACAACCATCCACCCGAATGCGGTAACTATATGATAATACAACCATTATACATCCATTTTGCTAAATACATCCATATATATGCAATATGCAATATGAAGTGACTGAGCCGATCTGGTGCCTAATAGTGTGTGTATATGCATCCACGAGAAACCACTAGCAAACACTTGCATCCACTTTGCATCCACCATACATAACATGTCTCAAACACATGTTTCAACCATAGGATTATCCTAACTAAAGGTCAAAGATACTAGTGAGAGGATATACTAAAGATAAGATAAGTACAAGCTAAGCGATAAAGGAGAAATTAAAGGACATACCCTCAAAAAGAAAAAGGTATCGTGAACGCATTTTCTCTTCCATCTCCCAAGTAGCGTTACTCTCATCATCTCCCCATTGCACTTTGACTAGTTTGACCACTCGATTCCTCAACCTCTTGATCTCCGACCCAAGAATGCGCGTAGGAGCTCGTCGAATTGTCGCTTCATGCTCTATCTCCACCTCTCTAAGCAAGCTCGGCTCTACCACTTCCGCGGTCTCGTGCAAGCACTTCCTCAAATGTGACACATGGAATACGTCATGTACACCACTAAGTCTCTCGGGCAACTTCACTCTATACGCCATCCGTCCAATCCTCTCCTTAATAGGAAACGGCCCTACAAACCTTGGTGCTAATTTCCCAACAGACCCAAAGCGAACAACGTTTCGTAATGGAGACACTTTGACAAAGACCATGTCCCCAACTTCAAACTCGAGATCTGTCCTCCTCTTATCCGCATAATATTTCTTCCTATCTTGTGCTGCTTTCATCCTCCTTCGAATCAAGTCGATCTTCTACGAAGTCTCCCTAATCATATCGGGCCCAAGTAAGATCTTATCCGTAGATTCCCACCAACATGTAGGTGAACAACAAGGTCGCCCATATAGAGCTTCGAATGGTGCCATACCAATGCTGGACTGAAAGCTATTATTATATGTGAACTCAACCAATGGAAGATGCTCTTCCCATGTACCCCCAAAGTCTAGGATACATAGCCTCAACAGATCCTCTAGAATGTGATTCACCCTCTCAGTTTGGTCGTCCGTCTGAGGATGATATGCGGTGCTCAAACATAACTGAGTCCCTACCGCCTCTTGTAAGCTTCTCCAAAATTCGCTAGTGAAAATAGGATCGCGGTCGCTCACTATGCTAAAAGGAACACCGTGCAAACGAACTATTTCTCGAACGTATACGGAGGCTAACCATGGAGCAGTCCTCTTACTCTTTACGGGAATGAAATGGGTGCTTTTAGTAAGTCTATCTACTATAACCCAAATTCCCGTATTACCCTTCCTTGATCGCGGTAACCCATCCACAAAATCCATCGAGACACTTTCCCACTTCCATAGCGGAACCTCCAATGGGTGAAGCAACCCACCGGGTTTCTTTTGCTCCGCTTTTACTTGTTGGCACACCAAGCATCTAGCGACATACTCGGCCACATCTTTCTTCATGCCGACCCAAAAGTAAACTCTCTTCATGTCTTTGTACATCTTGTCCCCGCCAGGATGAATGGTCATCTTCGAACGATGTGCTTCGTCAAGAATAGTCCTCCTTAGGTCATCGTCTTTTGGTACACAAAGTCTACCGTCCCTACGTAATCAACCCTTATCATCTAGGGTATACCTACGGAGATAGCTTGATGACTCCCCTCCTTTGAGCTTTTCTACTAACTTAACTAACTATGGGTCGTCTCGCTGTGCCTCGCCAATCCGTCCCAAAAGCATAGGTCTGACCTCCAAGGACGCTAGCAAACCGGGTACGAAGTCAACGGAAGGTCTAAAGTCAAACATCAAAATGAATTCTAAACCTCGTCGCTCAACAAACAAAGTACTTAAGGATAATCTTTTTCTACTTAAGGCGTCTGCCACCACGTTACCCTTGCCAGGGGTATAGGCTATTTCGAAGTCGTAGGACGCTAAGAACTCCATCCACCTTTGCTGCCTTAAGTTCAAGTCCTTTTGAGAGAATAGGTATTTTAAAGATTTGTGGTCAGTGAATAGTTCGAATTTCTCACCAAGAAGATAATGACGCCAAGACTTAAGCGCAAAAACAATAGCGGCCAACTCTAGGTCATGTGTGGGGTAATTCTTCTCATGCGCTCTCAACTGCCTTCCACCATAGGCTATTACCATGCCCTCTTGCATTAAGACTGCGCCTAGTCCTATCCCACAAGCATCCGTATAAACGGTAAACGACTTACTCCCGTCTGGCAATACTAAGACTGGGGATGAAGTCAAAGCTCTCTTCAAACGTTGGAACGCATCATCACAATCTACGTCCCATGTGAAAACTAGGTTCTTCTTCGTCAAGCGTGTCAGTGGAGCTGATATCTTTGCGAAGTCTTTAATAAACTTCCTATAGTAGCCAGCCAACCCCAAGAAACTTCTCACTTTGGTAGCATTTTTAGGTACCTTCCAATCTTGGATGGCCACCACCTTCGCGGGATCCACGGCTATCCCTTCTTTGGAAACCACGTGCCCCAAGAACCGTACTTCCTTCCTCCAGAAGTGACACTTAGAAAATTTAGCCTTAAGGCTATGCGCTCGTAAGGTCTCCAACACTTCCCTAAGATGTAGGGCATGCTCTTCTTCATCCTTAGAAAAGATCAAGATGTCATCTACAAAGACTACCACGAATTTGTTAAGGTACTCCCTAAACACCCTACTCATCAAATCAACAAAATATGCTGGGGCGTTTGTCAAACCGAAGGGCATCACTAGCCATTCATAGAAACCGTCCGGAGTCCTAAAGGCAGTCTTGTCTATGCTATCCTCAGCCACTCTCAACTGATGGAACCCAGTGGCTAAGTCCAACTGCGAAAAGACTGAGGCGCCAACTAACTGATCAAAGAGATCGTCAATCCTCGGCAGTGGGTGTCTGTTCTTCTTAGTAAGTTTATTAAGTTCTCTAGAGTCCACACACAGTCTAAGGGACCCATCCGCCTTCGTGGAAAATACTAATGGAGCACCCTACTCCGATATACTTCGTCTTATGAACCCCTCTCAAGAAACTCCTTCACTTGCTTATCGAGTTCCCTCCTTTCACGTGGAGCCATGTGGCGTATTGGCAAAGATACTGGTTTCGCATTATCCACAAGATATATTCGAAAATCTATCACCCGCTTCGAAGGCAAGCCCTTCACCTCCTCAAACACATCCGAATATTCTCGGACCACTCTAACAGATCGTAGATTTTCCTCAGACGCGTCAAGTGATTCTAGATAACTTAGCATAACCGAATTTATGGGATTACAGAAGATTTCGAGAGTGTTGCCAAGGCGAGTAACGAGCCTAACTACTCTCCTTTCACAATCAAGAACGGCCCCATTTCTGGATAACCAATCCATTCCTAAAATTAGCCCATAGCCCGTGAAGCTCAATACATAAGCATCACATCTAAATTCAACGCTAAGTATGGAAATTTTCAAATCCAAACACATCATAGACAAATAAGCTGAGCCCCCAATTGGATTTGAAACAACTAAGGGATCCTCTACTAAACCGGTGTTTAAGTGCAGTGATTCAACTAATGATGTAGAGATAAACGAATGTGATGTGCCCGAATCGAATAAGGTACAGACAGGATGATCAAACAGAAAAACTAAGCTTTCAACAGAAATGGTTCTACCTCGTTCTTGCAGCGGTGGGACCGCGAGAGCCTGAACTTGTCCCCTTGCCTGCCCTGGTGCCATAAGAGCCTGCACCTATCCTCCCGAGGTAGCTCCTTCCCTCTGCCCCTTCTTTGGGCAGTCCTTCACTAAATGTCCCGCATCGCCACAATGAAAACAACCTGTCTTCTTTTTCTTTCGGCAATCCTTGCTGAGATGGCCTGGTGTCCCACAGTTAAAACATTTCTTCTTTCCCTTGCCGTTATTGTCTTTACCACCCTTCTTGTTTTGCTGTTTTGGTTTCTTCTGACCCCCTTCTTCTCGGGTGCCTTATAAGCTTTAGCGGTTTTCTCCGCATGCATGAGCGCCATTTCTACTAACTTCTCAAAGGTGGCCCCCATCGGGATGTGGGTCATAGCCAACCCTTGCAATGGTTCATTCAAGCCATTCACGAACCTTAGAGCCTTCTTCTCCGGCGTGTTTACTAAGTCCAAGCCAAACATTGCTAACTGATTAAATTTATTGACATATTCTTTCACTGATGAGCTTCATTACTTCAATGTCAAGAACCTTTCCATATATAGATTTTCTTCCGCCCTTGAGAGAAACTTCGCCTCGAACCTACGTCTGAAATCCGCCCAAGAATCAACAGGACGCTCCCCATTAGTGACCTCCCACCAAAACGAGGCCTCTCCCTTCATCAACCAAGCTGCTAATTGAACTCTCCTCCCTTCTTCTACTTCAAAGATTTCTAGCAATTCTTCCACCTCCTTTAGCCAATCTCTAGCTTCCACAAACGTTTCTGACCCTTGAAATGGTTTTCCACCCATAACCTTGAATTCCTTGCATGTCTTTGCAAAAGTATCTACGCGAGGAGGAGGAGGAGGAACGGGTGCAACTGGTGGTGGAGGAATATTGGCTGGACCTGCAGCGGCCCTAGCCTCCAATAGCCTCCTATACCATCTTGGTATCGTTACAACGTCGGGTAGATTAAGATCTTCAGCCATGCTGAAACGAAAAAGGAAAGATTCAGAATGGAGAATTCGAAAGATAAAGATATGGGCTATTGGGGATTATGTTTTTTTTTCTTAAAAACTTTTCTCTTTAAATTTCTCATTAAAACATGTTTTTGAAAGCACTTCTTCCAAAAATAACTATTTTTCTAAAGTATTTTTATCTGTTCTGGTAACCTTAAGCTTTGATACCACGTGTAACACCCCACGTCCATTAATGTCACTCACGAAGGGAATGCATTAACTTCCATGGAGGTTATAAGTGAATATAGAACAGAAAAATTACAACAAGACAGATAATAAATAGTACTTGGAAATCTAAAACTTCATTTTATTGCAGCGGAAATTAAACATGTTTGTTACATCATAAAACCATAGATCATAACCAAGTACAATATCCATCTTCATAAAAATAAATACATAATCCCATTACATAAATAGCCATTAAAAAGATAACAAGCTGGACTTTACTTCAATGGTCCAAGCTTTCCAAAGAGAGATGAAGCAATTCAATCAAACTCCACTAGAGCTGGGCCCAACCTGAGGACCTGGAGAGGGAAAAAGGATAGAAATAGAGGGGGTCAGACATAAAGTCTGGCGAGTATGATAATTCTAACAATACTACTATCAAAATAACTAGACTAAGGCATAAGCTGGAAGACAAGTAAATGTCTATGAACTCTTAGGAAGATAAAGATAGCGTTTTAGATAACGTTAAAGATAACGATAAAGGCACACCTAATTACTAAAGAATGATTACTACACTGCACCGCACATTACTACACTGCACCACACCAGTCACCCTATTGTTTGATCCCACTTGCTTCACACAGAAACTTTATAAATAGCCTTACGTACCCCTAGTTGACTACATAGGTGTTGTCTGCCCCTATCTCCACTAGGTGTACCCCACTACCCACTTTCGATCGGCTCCCTACTCGTAGGTACCCGTGCTGGCCCCACAGTGGGGTGTATCACTCCCCTAAAGTGGCAACCCGATACAACTTGAGAATGCACGGTTTATACCTACACGATGCAACAACGTCTTACCTACCAGCCCGAGTCCACACACGCATACGAAACCCGTTGGACTTGCGTTGCCACCGCTCCCCGTTTTGGCCTCTTACAGTCGAACCCAGCATGCGTGTCCCGTCCTCGACTTGGGTCAAGCCCACAAAGATATGTTTGGGATACTGGTCGAAATTGGCCCCCACAAGCTACCCACCTAAGCTTGTCACTAGTATATCCCACTTAACCCTCTTAGTCATGTTCATTCACATGTGTGTTTGGTTAAGTCTTACTAATCGTATTTCACATGCCACTAAGGGCACCCCCTAGATTCCTCATGCCACCCAAGGCACCTAATAAACCCCCATGTCCCACCTTACATGTTTATCTGGTTAATTATTTCTTAATTCATTCAGGCCATAACCTCATAAAGAACTCTCACATTAGACTGGCATTTATGGCAGCTGGATTTGCCGGGCGGGTCCAAGCAGTCTTACACCATATAAGAGTCTAACCTCGTGTCTTTACAACCGTTATGCTTTAGTTTAGGCCTAGGACCTCTCACATTGGGCTGACATTTGTGAACACTGGATTTGCCGGGCGGGTCCGGGTAGGTTTACGTCACAAACGAGTCCAACCTCGTGTCCTAAGCATTGATTAACACTTAAAATCTTTTACCCCAGTTTTAATAATTCCCTATTCAAATTATTAATTAAGTCAACTTTTAATGATGTCCATAATTGACTCAATTATGGCCATCCACTTATGGCATGCAAAATCATATCAATTGCACCCCAACTTTTTAATATTAAATCCTTAATATTACCCCTACCCCACGTTTATACGTTCGCTTATTCAACGCATAATATAGGTTAGACTTGTATAGTCTAACACCTAGCACAAAGATAAATTATCACAACATATAGACAATTAAAATAAATCTAATCATAATAGGTGTGAAACTTGCATAAACTGCACATGTTAAGGATCAAAAGGTGTCAACTTGTTAAATGTCTCAATTTACATGATATGATCATAGCCCAAATCTATACATAAACTTGCATATGGGGTTTTTAGGCAACATAATGATGGTGTGAACTAGCATAGGATATCACATATGTCATAGCATAATTCTATATGTCATAATAGATGTCTTGGTATATGTTCATAACTTTTCTAATCAATCTAACTTGCATATGTGACTTGTCATATAGATCAACATAACCCAAACATGATGATTTAATTAATATGAACTAACTAGCATAGATGGTAACATCATGGCCTTTTTAACATGTATGATTCATCACAACTTAGCATAGAAACTTTCAACATACATAACATCATCATAGCATGATTTACAACATATAAGATATCATCATCACATAACATTGGATTTACAATATACATGATAGCAAAAGGGGTTTACAACAACATATATGATAATTCACATCATCTACTCATAATCCATTCATAACTCAACCTAATTAAAGTGATAATAATCTTGTTAAGATCATCATACTCACAATTTAGAGAACAAAAGAGAGAGTTTTGCTTTGCTTTAGGGTTGAGAGAATTAGAATTGAATTTGCTTTTATTCTTTCTTAGTTGGCGGCGGCTCCATTGATTTCCATGGCGACGGTATGATGGTAACTATTCTATTTTAATTAGGTTTATGGTTAGCATTAGGATGTATTTATAGGTGTAGGAAGTTATTTAGGACCTTTAGATTAACCCTGAACCATGAGAACCAATCAAATGCAAAATCTGCATTTGAGCGAATCGGCCCACGGGTTGACAGCCAAACACCCTGGATTAACCCCTAGTTGACCCAGCGAGGCTCGGGTCGACCTCAAAAATGGGCCAGTTCGGTTATTCCCCCTCCCAATTCGTTGTTTTGAACTTTTTCGCATATTTATTTATTTAATTTTTAATTTATATATATATATCAATATATATATATTTCTCTGCGCAACCCATTTCACTTAATTCTTTTCTAAAAATTAAGTATACTTTAATTTGTGAATTTTAATGTTATAAAATTACGGGGTGTTACACTTATGGTGACCTTTTCCAAATTTGATTTGGACATAATTCCAAATCCAACCGTTAGATTTCAAATTTCTAATTTTCATTGGAAATTTATTTTCAATATGAACCCAACTGTTCTGGTTTTAGGAGAATCTGACGGTCGGATCTCCCGTAACATCAATTCGAAGTCAATGGTCGAAACTCGCGAACTACCATGGCGCGGCGCGTTCTATTCAGGCCATTTAATATGTATAATATATATATATATATATTATATATACTTCATCGATTTCAATCCTAACCTATTTTATAAATCGTTTAAATTCGTTTTCAAAACAATTTCAACTTCATATTCAATTTTAAATCAAAATTGAATATTCCATATCATTAATATATAAATGATAATATTTTCAAAACGTTAGATTTTGAAGTCACTTCCTTTTCTATATTCATTATAAAAACGAATATAATCGTTATAAATATCGTTCGCGTCAAAATGGCGCTTATCTAATCAACACAACTTTACATATTTCAATAACTCCGTTATTCTATTCAACAAATGAATATTTTCTTCAACACATGAATATATAATCTTCAACACATGAATATTCTCAACACATGAGTATTGTCAACACATGACTATATTTGTTATTAAATATATTTTATAAAATTATGATTTCTATCGTTTAATTCTTAATTAGACTCCAAGCGTAAATTAGTAAGAGAACGATTCCCTAAGTATTAACCCCGAAGGCCGAAACCAACATCAAATAAATACCCAAGAAACCACTCGTCTTAACTAGTTTCCTGTTAGTTTCTAATTTTATATATGATAAAGATGTGAATTTTATTGTTAAAATATTTCGTTCAACACATGATAAGTTTCAACACATGAATATTCTCAACACATGAGTATCGTCAACACATGACTATTTATTCGATTCAATACATGAATCGTTATTTTTCAAATTGGAATGAGGCCCAATCAATTACAATATAATGTTAATTATATGGATTCCACACAACACATGTATATAATAGCAATGATAAATAATCAACCATCATCCAAAGCGCACCACACAACTGCATAAGCATTAAATATAAATGATTAATGCTTACACAGTCTGTCAACCAATTGATCGACATACAACTAATTAATGGGGATTAGTGTACGCCAAATATCATCCCAACACCCGTGTGGGGTTTCAATCCACAAACACTGAATATTACTTGTGCAGTTGGGAGATGTGTAAAATTTATCGTCCCAATCAATATCCTTCAAATGGGTGTACATAAACAAATCGTCTGATTTGTAAATGAATATTTATTTATTCACCTTCACGTTAAATTTATATTTTTAACCATATAATATTTTATTTCAACACATGAGTATATTTCCAATCATTCCACATCACAATCAATTTTCACCACACAACAAAATCAAACAAGTCGTCCATGGTCTGTGGACAACGGGTGTCGGGTGCTGCTAAGCACCGTCTGCATCCTAGTATATAATTTTAACTAGAAAACAAGGATTAAATTGAGAAGTTCTCACCCAAAAGCTAAACCAAACACCACGACTCTTCATATGTAGAAAATCTTCGTCGTGTTTCCAACGAGATCTGTTTCACGCGGTATATGTTGAAAATCATATTTTTAACAACGCTACTGTAATAACCCGGAAAAGGTGAACCATTTTAAAATTTTTAAATCAGGTTATTACCAAAGAATTTGAATGGTTGAAATAGCCTATTTCAATAAAATATGGAATTGGGTATGGTATTGCAGTTTGAAATTTTGAATACAAACTTTGTCTGACTGTACCGGGTGGAAAATACAACGAATTTTGACGAAACTGAAAATATTTAAATTTGTTTATCAATACCTTTCTAACGAATCTGAAAAATCGAAATTTCATAACGGAAATCAAAAGTTATGGCCAAATGAATTTTCAGAAAGGTCGTTATATAGTATATATAGCCCTTGAAAATTGAGATTTTGCATACGACCTCGGAATTCGACGAAACCACTTTTGTTGGGTCCGGGATGTCAAACTATGGCTAAGTTTCAAATTTCATAATTTTTGAAGCTAGTATGTGAGCGGGGCAAAAGATAATGTGTTTGGTCAAATTCTGTTAAAATGGGTCGACCTAAAAATGGCCGTTTTTCAAACGAGCTCAGAATTCGACGAAACTGGTTTTGTTAGGACCGTATCGTCAAAACAAAGCTAGATTTATTTTTCTGGAATTTTTCGATTCAGTTTGTGGCCCTGGCAAATTGAAATGTACGTTTAAATTAAATATCGAATGTTTTATATTTTAATTTGAAAAATAACTGACTGTAACAGTCGAAATGGCCAACGAAACATATCCCATTGTATCCGGAATGGGGGTATTTAGCTAGGGGCGATAGTCGTTGGGTTTAAAAAGGAGTCCGTTTGCAAAAACACTATTTAAAAATTTCTATAAAGCTCTGGCCAATAGGAATTTTCCTTTTAAAAAAAAATCCCAAAACCCTAGCCGCCAGTGACGAAACCGACGATCATCGTTGCTCCACGCTTCTCCTCCCTTTTCCGATCGCCACAGGCGACGCTAGGCCGCGCCACCACCACCAGTCGATAGCCCTTCGCCTCCTCTCCACATCCGACAAAACGCCGCCCCCTATCGTCAGCTCCTTCGCCTGAACGACGTCGAGGAAGTCGTCGACTTCCCAGAGCCGCCGCCGCCTCGATTCGCCATCGCACCCCCTCAAACTACCAGCGCCGGAAAGCTCTTCCCTCCCTCGACGACGTCCGACAGTCTGATCATCCTATAGAGCAACGAATCAAGAGAAAAATTCAAACCTAAATTTGAGCAGGTTTGAAAACTAACGGCTTATATAATTTTAAACTGTTTTAACACTATAAAGCGTTGCAAAGCTTTGAAAAATAATATCTTTTTCGTTCTTTAACGAAATTCGATGAAACAGGAGACACCGTGACCGCAAGGAGGCTCTCTACATTCTAGAAGAAGCCGCGGATTTTTCTGACCTTCCTACGATTTTTAGCACTGCAATAACCAATGTGAGGAATCTAAACTATTTGTGTGAATGAAATCGCGTTGTATAAATTATATAAGCGAAGTGTAAATTATATACGCATTGTATACCTCAGGTACATGTGTTGTATAAGTTATATTAGCGATGTATAAATTATACAAGCGTTGTTTGAAACATATATGCTTTGAATTGTGATGAAATGCAAGTGAATTATTATGTTATATATATATATATATATATATATATATATATATATATATATATATACTCCCCTCGTCCACAGACCATGG
The DNA here is from genome assembly GCA_030737875.1 of Allium sativum. Classification (NCBI taxonomy): domain Eukaryota; kingdom Viridiplantae; phylum Streptophyta; class Magnoliopsida; order Asparagales; family Amaryllidaceae; genus Allium; species Allium sativum. Next base: position 296,984,790 of record CM060912.1, read on the forward strand.
ACGATATTTATTGCTTGTGATTGACGTGATATTATATGGTATGACGAATGGTTGGAAATAATTGTTTGTGGTTGATATTATGGTTGAAAAATACCTTTGTGGTTGAAAAATACCCTCTTATGGTTGAAACAAAATAGAATAGGATTGTGGAATTGAAAATAAAACATGCCGCCTGCGTGCGAAATAGATGCATGATCCCCATTGTCAAAAACCGCGAGGTTTTAAGGTAGAGCGAGGAGCCGTACTAGGGACGGTCCCGGTTTTAACTACCCTGCCGTTATGCTGCCGAATTTTTCTGGAATATTCACGTGTTGAGTTGAAATTCATTCGTTGAGTTGAAATTCATGTGTTGAATATTATTTGAATTTAAACAAATGGCTTTAGCGATAAAATCACATTTTTATATATAAACTATATCGAATATTCATGTGTTGATTTGCAATTCATTCGTTGAGTTGAAATTCATGTGTTGAATATTATTTGAATTTAAACAAATGGCTTTAGCGATAAAATCACATTTTTATATAAAAACTATATCGAATATTCATGTGTTGATTTGCAATTCATTCGTTGAGTTGAAATTCATGTGTTGAATATTATTTGAATTTAAACAAATGGCTTTAGTGATAAAATCACATTTTTATAAATAAACTATATCGAATATTCATGTGTTGAGTTGCAATTCATTCGTTGAGTTGAAATTCATGTGTTGAATATTATTTGAATTTAAACAAATGGCTTAGCAATAAAAATCACATTTTTATCTATATATAAACTATATCGAATATTCCTGTGTTGAGTTGCAATTCATTCGTTGAGTTGAAATTCATGTGTTGAATATTATTTGAATTTAAACAAATGGCTTTAGCGATAAAATCACATTTTTATATATAAACTATATCGAATGTTCATGTGTTGAGTTGCAATTCATTCGTTGAGTTGAAATTCATGTGTTGAATATTATTTGAATTTAAACAAATGGCTTAGCAATAAAAATCACATTTTTATATATATACAAACTATATAGAATATTCATGTGTTGAGTTGCAATTCATTCGTTGAGTTGAAGTTCATGTGTTGAATGTTATCATCTTTTAAAGATAAAATGAATCGACAATGAAAACTATATTTTTATAGTGAATATGAAGAGTTAAAAATACACACGTGTCGAATAAATATTTTTGATGATAAAAATATTTCTTTTATCATGTATACGCTTAGTTAAAAATACACACGTGTCGAATAAATATTTTTGATGATAAAAATATTTCTTTTATCATGTATACGCTTAGTTAAAAGTACACATGTGTTGAAATAAATAATAGTTTGCTAGAAATATTATTATTAGCTTTGTTCTGCATATATATACATGTGTTGAACAGGAAAAATGGATTAGCTGTAGAGTAAAGAAATTATTTGCGTGCCCGACAAATAGGTAAACCTTGATGAGTTGGCTGCGCAATTTTATTTATATATCAACTCCTGTGAATGCCATTGGATGCGGAGTGCTGGTTTTTCTGTGTGAAATAATAAATGACGCCATAGGATAGTAACAATTAATTTTGAACTACACTACATGGCATACTTCTTGACGATAGGCATACTTCATCATATTCCACATAAGCAACTAGAGCTTGTGTGACGAGGTGGAAGATTTACCATACAAGCAAGAGGCTTGTATGGCGATGACTATATATTACAGGTTGAACTGATGACAGATATGGACTATATAAATTATAACGATAAATTGCCAGATTAATAAAAACCCCACACGGGTCTGGAGTTGACAATAATCACGTCGCTCTAGTTATAAGATACGGCACATGGACTATTTATTTCCACACGAAAACGGGGTGACGGGAATTTATTCTCTGGAGTGATTATCAGTACATGCTCCCCCGTAAACACCAGAATATATCACTATAAATATGTGAATGCTTTTTAGGATTTATTGGGTACCTAATACGGCCCAATAAATTTCCAAACCTCTTCCCGTACAAAGGAGGTTATGGCGAAATTTTTCGAAATATTAAGGCGTTAGTGAAATATTTAAAGTGAAAACGAAGTTGAAAATATAAAATGAACTATAGTTGAAATTATAGAATGAACTATATTTATATATATATAAATATAAATATAATTAAAAGGAATAGAGGCCGTGCAGTTCGCGTTTCGGAATCGTAGTTTGAAACGATTAGTACGAGAAATCCGACCATCGGATTTTCCCGAAACCCCAACCGCTGGGTTCGCCTTGGAAATATCTTTCCAACGGCACCAACCTTGTAAAAATCCAACGGTTGGATTGTCCGGAATGTTTAATTCAAATCTGAGGGAAAACAGCGCCAGAATCGTTTATAATTATATATAAATATAATTAAATTAAATCGGATAACGACGCTGCAGTTCGAATTTTGAAACCGTAACTTCAAACGACCAGTGTGGAAGATCCGACCGTCGGATTCTCACGAAACTGGAACCGTTAGGTTCGTTTTGGGAATATCTTCCCACTGATATAGACTTTGTAGAAATTCAACGGTTAGATTTTCCGATATGTGTAAAACAAATTAGGAGAAAAACAGCGCCAGTGCAACGGCACGACCTGAAACGTCGTTTGATTAAATATGGCTATTTTTAAATAAATAAAAATAGCGAAAAATCGTTATAAAATATTATAAGCAATATTGATTGAGAATAAACCAATTGGGCTTGAATTGTTTGATATTTGATGGTTGTATGTGTATGACATGAAAATCACACTAAATAACTAAAAGATGGATGTCGAATAATATAACCATAAAAAGAATCGATTTAAATTTTAATGACGTGAATTATTTGAAAAGGCCGAGCTAACCCTCATTTCAAATAATTTATCGAGCGATTCGAATAGGAAAATGCAAAGACGATTCAAGACCGACGATCTTCATATCGGTTGGATGGGCGCTACTGAGGTTCCTAACCGGAGTAGCTACCGGAAGGGGACGGAAGTAGTAGCCGTCTGAACGTATGTGTTGATTGTACGGATTTGCGAGGAATTTGACGCCTCCGGTTTTGTTCAGACCCAGGACGGACTTGTAAATGGACTGTGTGTCTGACATTGGATTTTGTTCTGTACTGATTGATCTCTGTTAAATATGTATCTGTTTGGCGGCGGAGAATTTATTCTTTCGCTTAACGCCCTTCTCTGAGATGCACGAGCTCAGGGGTTATATATCGATAGAAATCAATCGTATGGAGTGGACTGCCTATGTGGCATGCCAAGATGCTGTGATCAAGGCTTCTGTTGCAAAGCAAAGTCTTGTGGATGATGATCAAAGAAAGGTCTACGTGGCCTAGCTTTGTGTATTTCGTAGATTCGCGAACCTCACACCCCAGTATGAGTTAAAAACGGGATACGGACTGCAGGGAGAGCATGACGTTTCTTTCTAGCTTTGGTGGTGTCAGTGACTTACCAGCCCTGACATATATATCTACTTTTCACCTTTGTGGTTGTTGGAATGCGAGGCGCCTCGATTATAGGTCTGTAAGGACCGGGAAACGTGTGTTCAGGCATAATTAATCCTCTAACGTAAGTGAGGACCGGCCCTGAAGCATCCAGGGGTTACCCAGAGTGTGTAGTCCCGAGGCATTTGCTAGAGTGTCTCGAAGCGGAGAGGAGCTTGCCCCTTGCCTCGACTCATGACGGAAATCCAATTTCCAATACGAAATAACGGACTTGATTGTAGAACTAGTATGGCGACATAGTATATGGTAGCTATGCCGCCTATTATTGATATTTATGATGCTTTTCGTTTTTGAAACATATATGCACTAGTAATAATATCAAATGATTTCGCTTTATACGTATCAAGCATATTTGGCTATTATAAGGTAAAACTCTATCCTCCGGCTTGCGTTGCATTGTGTGATGGGACCTGAGTCTTATAATGGCTTCATTCTTTCTAAAAGCATTGCGTTGTTTTAAAAGAATTTACTTTGTTTTAAATACACTAGCAATCACTGGAGTAAACCCGTTCCGCGAAAGTGGCGTGGTCCTATGATTTGCTATTACTGTTGTTTAACTATTAAGTAGATTCCTCATACCAGTCCCCATGACTGACTCGTTGTTTCTTTCACTTTGCAAACGCGGGTGCCCTTATTTTCACACGGGCAGCCTAGTACACAGGTGACAGGTTGTTTTTGGCTCTGCACTGCTGCACAGGGTGCATTTTTGGCTCATGGCGAGGCTGACTTCACAGAGATGACTTTGACATTTTCCGCCATTACTGTACTTATATTATGATTCCACCACTGGCGATGCAGACTGATTTACTTTCCGTATTTCTCACTATATGTATATGTATTCCGCCTTCGGCGATGTAGACTGATACCCTTATTATGTCTCACTGCATGTATGTATTCCGCCTCTGGCGATGATGACTGATCCCTTTCCTTTTTTTATTTACTAAGTTATATCCCACGTTATGCTATTCCGATATTCCTACATGTTGTGATTCCGCTGTCATATCCATGTAAAATTATTTTATTCATTGTTTCTGCTATTATCTGTACTCTGCTATGATGATTAATGTGTTATTTCCTAATGATTATCCTTAATACCGCCCCTCGGATTTTGGGATCGTCACAGTTGGTATCAGAGCTTTTGTTAACCTTAGTTCCGGGATCTAACACATTAAATACCTCGTCAAAATAGAATCAGTAGTGTTCTAATGCGAGTAGCTCATTAGAGATAGGATTAGCAATGTCCTAGAATGAGCTAAGCCGACTAGCAAAACAATTTGATCAGTACATCATCATTATCTTTCCTTGTATTCCCCTGCTTTATCATTTATGAAAATTATCAAATCTATGAGCTTGACTCTTTTCTTGCTTATACAGTATTCTCTTAGATGGCTACACGAGCAGCAGCAGCTAGAGGAGGCCGTGGAGGCCGGGGAGTGGCAGCAGGAGGACGGGGGAATATCCCCGTAGTTGTGGAAGATCCAATTGTTCAGCCACCAGCACCCGAAGACTTTGAGCTAGATAAAGTTGCGAAGAGGTATAGAAATCTTGGGGGAAAACCTTTTACTGGCACTGATACAGTGACCGAGGCTATAGCTTGGTTGAAAACTTGTGAGAAAATCTTTGAAGGCATGGGTATGGGAACCAACAACAAAGCCCGACTTGGCATTTGGCTCCTTCAAGAGGAAGCAGAGCTGTGGTGGGATGCCATTACCTCAGAGGACGCAGCTGGAACTGTCAGAACTTGGGAGCAATTTAAAACTATGTTCAGTGAGAAGTTTGTACCGGAACAGGCTCTAGAGAGGATGCGAGAGCAATTTGCTAATCTCCAGCAAGGAGATCTCTCTATTCAAGATTATCTAAATAAGTTCACCCAATTGTCGCGCTATGCTCCAGAGCTGATTAAGACCAACAAAGCAAAGAACAAGAAATTCATATTTGGGCTGAAGCGCAAGTACCACGATAGAGCTATGGGTAACATCAAACTCTCCTTTACAGAACTAGTAGAGATGGCTTGCAATTACGAAGACATGGATGAAAGGCATGCTAGCCAAGACCGCGCCAAAAGCCAAGCTGGAAATAAGCGCAAGGCTTCAACAGATCAACCCGAATCTAGCATTACTGCGGCCGCTACTCAGAAACCTGCAAAGATCCCGAAAGGAAATTGCTACAACTGCGGGAAGCCAGGTCACTTTTCTAATGTATGCAAAGCTCCGAGGAAGCCAAAGGCAAATGACTCAGCCGAATGCTACAACTGCCATAAGAAGGGGCACTATAGCAGGAATTGTCCTTTGAAGCAGAATGCTCAAGTGGCTCATGTCTATGACGGGAAGACCCCGCCAGCTACCACCGATGGAGCAGGTAAACCCGACGTCTTGGGAGGTACCCTTACCATTAAAAATATTCCTGTTTATGTATTTTTTGATACTGGTGCATCACGTAGCTTCATTTCTGGTAATCTTGTTCACAAATTAAAATTAAAGCGAGGAAAACTTAAGGAACCAATTAAAGTTCGAAACCCAATAGGAAGTTCCGTTAGTCTCAGTTTATACTGTAGAGTGCCTATCTCTTATTCATGTTACAAGTTTCCCATCCACTTAATTGTCATGGATTTATCGGAATTCGATGTTATTCTCGGTTTGGAATGGTTGACCAAATATAAAGCCGAAGTTAGATGTGCCGAAAGAATCGTTAAAGTCGAAACGAAGCTTGGACCTATATATATATATACCATGTCATGGCTCAGAAATTAATAGAACAGAATTTTGGTCTTCTTTAGAAATTACTCCCCCTTCATTAGAAAAGATACCGGTCGTTAAAAACTACGCGGATGTGTTTGAAGAAGTAGAAAACTTACCGCCGCAAAGAGAAATTGAATTTAGGATAGATCTAATTCCTAACGCCCGACCAGTAGTACATCCAATTAGAAGAATGGCCCCGAAAGAAAAAGAAGAGTTAGGTAGTCAAACCCGAGAATTACTTTGGAAAGGTCTGATCAGACCGAGCTTTTCAGCGTGGGGAGCAGCAGTAGTATTTGTCCCGAAATCAGACGGTACTCTAAGACTTTGTGTTGATTACCGAGATCTCAATAAACAAACACTGAAGAACAAATATCCTTTGCCCCGAATAGATGATCTATTAGATCAATTAAATGGAGCAACAGTATTCTCCAGAATGGACCTAGCTACAGGTATCCACCAATTGTGTATAGCCGAAGACTGTGTTCCTTTGACAGCCTTCAGGGGTCCCGATTTATTCTACGAATGGTTAGTAATGCCGTTCGGCTTGTGTAACGCTCCGGCATACTTCGTTGATCTTATGAACAGAGTGTTCCGTGGTGTATTGAATAAATTTGTTCTAGTCTTCATCGATGACATTTTAATCTACTCCAAGTCGGAAGATGAGCATGCAAAACATTTAGAACAAGTGTTGAAAATTCTAAGGAGAAATGTCTTGAAAGCTAAATTTTCTAAATGTGTCTTCTGGCAGAATGAAGTTAAATTCCTAGGCCATGTCGTATCAAAAGAAGGAATTGTTGTAGACCCAAGCAAAATTACAGCGATTCAGAACTGGAAACAACCTACTACGCCCACAGAAGTTCGAAGTTTCCTTGGATTGGCTAGTTACTATCGGAAATTCGTTCAGGATTTTTCAAAGATATCTGGAGTTTTGACAAAGCTTATGAAAAAGAATGAAAAATTCAAACGGACTCCCGAATGTGAAGAAGCTTTCCAAGAGCTAAAACTGAAATTGACAACTGCTCCAGTATTGACAATTATAGAAGGCAACCAAGACTTGACTGTATGGACAGATGCTTCTATTAGAGGGCTAGGCGCAGTGTTAATGCAAAAAGGCCAAGTGATCGCTTATGCCAGCCGTCAGCTAAAGCCGCATGAAAGAAACTATGCTACTCATGATCTTGAGTTATTAGCTATCGTGTTCGCTTTAAGAATCTGGAGGCATTATTTACTGGGCGAGAAATTCGAACTATACACCAATCATCAATCCTTGAAATACCCGTTCACCCAGAAAGATCTAAACTTGAGACAACAGCGTTGGTTAGAATTCCTTGCAGCATACGATTTTGAAATTCTATACACTCCAGGGAAAGCCAATGTTGTAGCGGATGCGCTCAGCAGAAAGAATGAAATCATCGCCAGTTTTGTCATCACGTCTTCATTAATAGACAGGATCTCGACCCTTCAGAGAGACGATGAATTTGTTCAAAGAATCAGTCAAAGAGTCAAGGGAGGTGAATCCACAAGTTTTCGACTCGATGACAAAGGAGTTCTAAGATTAAAGGGAAGAATTTGCATCCCAAACCTTCCAGAGCTTCGAAGAGAAATACTTGATGAATGCCACAAGTCCAAATTAAGTATCCATCCCGGTGTGAGCAAAATGTATAACGATATCAAGCGCACATTATGGTGGAGGTCAATGAAAAGAGATATCTCATTATATGTTAGCAGATGCCCCACTTGTCAGCTAGTTAAGAGTGATCAGCAGAAATTGGCTGGATTATTACAACCATTAGAAATTCCAGGATGGAAGTGGGAACAAATTTCGATGGATTTCATCGATGGCTTGCCTCGAACTAAGAAAGGAAACGACATTATATGGGTAATCGTAGATCGCTTCACGAAGACTGCCCATTTCATACCTGTCCGATCCAACAGAACGGCTCAAAGTCTAGCACAGATTTACTTCAAAGAAATAGTTAAACTTCATGGAGTGCCGCTCAGTATAGTCAGTGATAGAGATCCCCTATTTACAAGCAAATTCTGGGATGCATTCCAGGAAGAATTGGGAACCAAATTGAATCTAAGCACCGCTTATCACCCTCAGACAGATAGCCAAACTGAGCGGGTGAATAGAATTTTAGAAGATTTACTGCGGGCTTGCGTTATCGATTTTGGAGGCTCATGGGAAGATCACTTACATCTAGCAGAATTCTCTTACAACAATAGCTATCAAGAAAGTTTGGGAATGTCTCCATTTGAAGCATTATACGGTAGACCGTGCAGATCTCCCGCATGTTGGGTAGAACCTGGCAACAGACTTGTGTTAGGGCCCGATATGATTCAAGAAGCATCGGATAAAGTCGATTTCATTAAGAAGAGATTGAAAACAGCGCAGAGCCGACAGAAAAGTTATGCTGATGCGAGAAGAAGGGATATATTGTTTGCCGTTGGCGATTATGTTTATTTAAGAGTCTCTCCAATGCGAGGAGTAATCAGATTTGGCAAGACTGGGAAGTTGGCACCGAGATTTATTGGTCCCTTTCCTATACTTGAACGGATTGGAACTCTTGCATATAGGGTTTCATTACCTAATTGGTTGCCTGGTATACATGATGTGTTCCACGTGTCTCAACTCAGAAAACATGTTCATGATCCCGACCTTATTGTGGAAGAAGCAGCGCAACATGATATTGACATAACTCCAGAATTAGCACTCAGGAGAGAGCCATTAAAGATAGTTGGCAAAGAAACCAGAGAGCTAAGGAGGAAAAAGATTCATCTAGTCAAAGTGCAGTGGAGTAGTGATCCTAGAGACTGTACTTGGGAGACAGAGGAAAGCATTAAACAAGCCTATCCCAAATGCAGAGTGGACATCTCCGACTAACTCCGGTGCAAGGTACACTTATAGTACTTTGCATTTACATTTCATTTCCTGCTTAACTATTATTTCCTTTTCGAGGACGAAAAGTTTTAAGTAGGGGAGATTGTAATAACCCGGAAAAGGTGAACCAGTTTAAAATTTTTAAATCAGGTTATTACCAAAGAATTTGAATGGTTGAAATAGCCTATTTCAATAAAATATGGAATTGGGTATGGTATTGCAGTTTGAAATTTTGAATACAAACTTTGTCTGACTGTACCGGGTGGAAAATATAACGGATTTTGACGAAACTGAAAATATTTAAATCTGTTTATCAATACCTTTCTAACGAATCTGAAAAATCGAAATTTCATAACGGAAATCAAAAGTTATGGCCAAATGAATTTTCAGAAAGGTCGTTATATGGTATATATAGCCCTTGAAAATTGAGATTTTGCATACGACCTCGGAATTCGACGAAACCACTTTTGTTGGGTCCGAGATGTCAAACTATGGCTATGTTTCAAATTTCATAATTTTTGAAGCTAGTATGTGAGCGAGGCAAAAGATAATGTGTTTGTTCAAATTCTGTTAAAATGGGTCGAACTAAAAATGGCCGTTTTTCAAACGAGCTCAGAATTCGACGAAACTGGTTTTGTTAGGACCGTATCATCAAAACAAAGCTAGATTTATTTTTCTGGAATTTTTCGATTCAGTTTGTGGCCCTGGCAAATTGAAATGTACGTTTAAATTAAATATCGAATGTTTTATATTTTAATTTGAAAAATAACTGACTGTAATAGTCGAAATGGCCAACAAAACATATCCCATTGTGTCCGGAATGGGGGTATTTAGCTAGGGGCGACAGTCGTTGGGTTTAAAAAGGAGTCCGTTTGCAAAAACACTATTTAAAAATTTCTATAAAGCTCTGGCCAATAGGAATTTTCCTTTTAAAAAAAATCCCAAAACCCTAGCCGCCAGTGACGAAACCGACGATCCTCGTTGCTCCATGCTTCTCCTCCCTTTTCCGATCGCCACGGGCGACGCTAGGCCGCGCCAACACCACCAGTCGATAGCCCTTCGCCTCTCTCCACATCCGACCAAACGCCGCCCCCTATCGTCAGTTCCTTCGCCTGAACGACGTCGAGGAAGTCGTCGACTTCCCAGAGCCGCCGCCGCCTCGATTCGCCATCGCACCCCCTCAAACTACCAGCGCCGGAAAGTTCTTCCCTCCCTCGACAACGTCCAATAGTCTGATCATCCTATAGAGCAACGAATCAAGAGAAAAATTCAAACCTAAATTTGAGCAGGTTTGAAAACCAACGGCTTATATAATTTTAAACTGTTTTAACACTATAAAGCGTTGCAAAGCTTTGAAAATAATATCTTTTTCGTTCTTTAACGAAATTCGATGAAACAGGAGACACCGTGAACGCAAGGAGGCTCTCTACATTCTAGAAGAAGCCGCGGATTTTTCTGACCTTCCTACGATTTTTAGCACTGCAATAACCAATGTGAGGAATCTAAACTATTTGTGTGAATGTAATCGCATTGTATAAATTATATAAGCAAAGTGTAAATTATATACGCATTGTATACCTCATGTACATGTGTTGTATAAGTTATATTAGCGATGTATAAATTATACAAGCGTTGTTTGAAACATATATGCTTTGAATTCTGATGAAATGCAAGTGAATTATTATATTATATATATATATATACTCCCCTCGTCCACAGACCATAGACGATATTTATTTCTTGTGATTGACATGATATTATATGGTATAACTAATGGTTGGAAATAATTGTTTGTGGTTGATATTATGGTTGAAAAATACCTTTGTGGTTGAAAAATACCCTCTTATGGTTGAAACAAAATAGAATAGGATTGTGGTATTGAAAATAAAACATGCCGCCTGCGTGCGAACTAGATGCATGATCCCCATTGTCAAAAACCGCGAGGTTTTAAGGTAGAGCGAGGAGCCGTACTAGGGACGGTCCCGGTTTTAACTACCCTGCCGTTATGTTGCCGAATTTTTCTGGAATATTCATGTGTTGAGTTGAAATTCATTCGTTGAGTTGAAATTCATGTGTTGAATATTATTTGAATTTAAACAAATGGCTTTAGCGATAAAATCACATTTTTATATATAAACTATATCGAATATTCATGTGTTGATTTGCAATTCGTTCGTTGAGTTGAAATTCATGTGTTGAATATTATTTGAATTTAAACAAATGGCTTTAGCGATAAAATCACATTTTTATATATAAACTATATCGAATATTCATGTGTTGAGTTGCAATTCATTCGTTGAGTTGAAATTCATGTGTTGAATATTATTTGAATTTAAACAAATGGCTTAGCAATAAAAATCACATTTTTATATATATATAAACTATATCGAATATTCATGTGTTGAGTTGCAATTCATTTGTTGAGTTGAAATTCATGTGTTGAGTATTATTTGAATTTAAACAAATGGCTTTAGCGATAAAATCACATTTTTATATATAAACTATATCGAATATTCATGTGTTGAGTTGCAATTCATTCGTTGAGTTGAAATTCATGTGTTGAATATTATTTGAATTTGAACAAATGGCTTAGCAATAAAGATCACATTTATATATATATATACAAACTATATAGAATATTCATGTGTTGAGTTGCAATTCAATCGTTGAGTTGAAGTTCATGTGTTGAATGTTATCATCTTTTAAAGATAAAATGAATCGACAATGAAAACTATATTTTTATAGTGAATATGAAGAGTTAAAAATACACACGTGTCGAATAAATATTTTTGATGATAAAAATATTTCTTTTATCATGTATACGCTTAGTTAAAAATACACACGTGTCGAATAAATATTTTTGATGATAAAAATATTTCTTTTATCATGTATACGCTTAGTTAAAAATACACACGTGTCGAATAAATATTTTTGATGATAAAAATATTTCTTTTATCATGTATACGCTTAGTTAAAAATACACATGTGTTGAAATAAATAATAGTTTGCTAGAAATATTATTATTAGCTTTGTTCTGCATATATATACATGTGTTGAACAGGAAAAATGGATCAGCTGTAGAGTAAAGAAATTATTTGCGTGCCCGACAAATAGGTAAACCTTGATGAGTTGGCTGCGCTATTTTATTTATATATCAACTCCTGTGAATGCCATTGGATGCGGAGTGCTGGTTTTTCTGTGTGAAATAATAAATGACCCCATAGGATAGTAACAATTAATTTTGAACTACACTACATGGCATACTTCATGACGATAGGCATACTTCATCATATTCCACATAAGCAATTGGAGCTTGTGTGACCAGGTGGAAGATTTACCATACAAGCAAGAGGCTTGTATGGCGATGACTATATATTACAGGTTGAACTGATGACTGATATGGACTATATAAATTATAACGATAAATTGCCAGATTAATAAAAACCCCACACGGGTCTGGAGTTGACAATAATCACGTCGCTCTAGTTATTAGATACGGCACATGGACTATTTATTTCCACACGGAAACGGGGTGACGGGAATTTATTCTTTGGAGTGATTATCAGTACATGCTCCCCCGTAAACACCAGAATATATCACTATAAATATGTGAATGCTTTTTAGGATTTATTGGGTACCTAATACGGCCCAATAAATTTCCAAACCTCTTCCCGTACAAAGGTGGTTATGGCGAAATTTTTCGAAATATTAAGGCGTTAGTGAAATATTTGAAGTGAAAACGAAGTTGAAAATATAAAATGAACTATAGTTGAAATTATAGAATGAACTATATATATATATATATATATATATATATATATATATATAATTAAAAGGAATAGAGGCCGTGCAGTTCGCGTTTTGGAATCGTAATTTGAAACGATTAGTACGAGAAATCCGACCATCGGATTTTCCCGAAACCCCAACCGCTGGGTTCGCCTTGGAAATATCTTTCCAACGGCACCAACCTTGTAAAAATCCAACAGTTGGATTGTCCGGAATGTTTAATTCAAATCTGAGGGAAAATAGCGCCAGAATCGTTTATAATTATATATAAATATAATTAAATTAAATCGGATAACGACGCTGCAGTTCGAATTTTGAAACCGTAACTTCAAACGACTAGTGTGGAAGATCCGACCGTCGGATTCTCAAGAAACTGGAACCGTTAGGTTCGCTTTGGGAATATCTTCCCACTGATATAGACTTTGTAGAAATCCAACGGTTAGATTTTCCGATATGTGTAAAACAAATTAGGAGAAAAACAGCGCCAGTGCCACGGCACGACCTGAAACGTCGTTTGATTAAATATGGCTATTTTTAAATAAATAAAAATGGCGAAAAATCGTTATAAAATATTATAAGCAATATTGATTGAGAATTAACAAATTGGGCTTGAATTGTTTGATATTTGATGGTTGTATGTGTATGACGTGAAAATAACACTAAATAACTAAAAGATGGATGTCGAGTAATATAACCATAAAAAGAATCGATTTAAATTCTAATGACATGAATTATTTGAAAAGGCCGAGCTAACCCTCATTTCAAATAATTTATCGAGCGATTCGAATTGGAAAATGCAAAGACGATTCAAGACCGACGATCTTCGTATCGGTTCGATGGGCGCTACTGAGGTTCCTAACCGGAGTAGCTACCGGAAGGGGACGGAAGTAGTAGCCGTCTGAACGTATGTGTTGATTGTACAGATTTGCAAGGAATTTGACGCCTCCGGTTTCGTTCAGACCCAGGACGGACTTGTAAATGGACTGTGTGTCTGACATTGCATTTTGTTCTGTACTTATTGATCTCTGTTAAATATATATCTGTTTGGCGGCGGAGAATTTATTCTTTCGCTTAACGCCCTTCTCTAAGACGCACGAGCTGAGGGGTTATATATCGATAGAAATCAATCGTATGGAGTGGACTGCCTATGTGGCATGCCAAGATGTTGTGATCAAGGCTTCTGTTGCAAAGCAAAGTCTTGTGGATGATGATCAAAGCAAGGTCTACGTGGCCTAGCTTTGTGTAATTCGTAGATTCGCGAACCTCACACCCCGGTATGAGTTAAAAACGGGATACAGACTGCAGGGAGAGCACCACGTTTCTTTCTAGCTATGGTGGTGTCAGTGACTTACCAGCCCTGACATATATATCTACTTTTCACCTTTGTGGTTATTGGAATGCGAGGCGCCTCGATTATAGATCTGTAAGGACCGGGAAACGTGTGTTCAGGCATAATTAATCCTCTAACGTAAGTGAGGACCGGCCCTGAAGCATCCAGGGGTTACCCAGAGTGTGTAGTCCCGAGGCATTTGCTAGAGTGTCTCGAAGCGGAGAGGAGCTTGCCCCTTGCCTAGACTCATGACGGAAATCCAATTTCCAATACGAAATAACGGACTTGATTGTAGAACTAGTATGGCAACATAGTATATGGTAGCTATGCCGCCTATGATTGATATTTATGATGCTATTCGTTTTTGAAACATATATGCACTAGTAATAATATCAAATGATTTCGCTTTATACGTATCAAGTATATTTGGCTATTATAAGTTAAACTCTATCCTCCGGCTTGCGTTGCATTGTGTGATGGGACCTGAGTCTTATAATGGCTTCATTCTTTCTAAAAGCATTGCGTTGTTTTAAAAGAATTTACTTTGTTTTAAATGCACTAGCAATCACTGGAGTAAACCCATTCCGCGAAAGTGGCGTGGTCCTATGATTTGCTATTACTGTTGTTTAACTATTAAGTAGATTCCTCATACCAGTCCCCATGACTGACTCGTTGTTTGTTTCACTTTGCAAACGCGGGTGCCCTTATTTTCACACGGGCAGCCTAGTACACAGGTGACAGGTTGTTTTTGGCTCTGCACTACTGCATAGGGTGCATTTTTGGCTCATGGCGAGGCTGACTTCACAGAGATGACTTTGACATTTTCTGCCATTACTGTACTTATATTATGATTCCGCCACTGGCGATGCAGACCGATTTACTTTCCATATTTCTCACTATATGTATATGTATTCCGCCTTCGGCGATGTAGACTGATACCCTTATTATGTCTCACTACATGTATGTATTCCGCCTCTGGCGATGATGACTGATCCCTTTCCTTTTTTTTTTACTAAGTTATATCCCACGTTATGCTATTCTGATATTCCTACATGTTGTGATTCCGCTGTCATATCCATGTAAAATTATTTTATTCATTGTTTCTGCTATTATATGTACTCTGCTATGATGATTAATGTGTTATTTCCTAATGATTATCCTTAATACCGCCCCTCGGATTTTGGGATCGTCACAGCTACCTTATAAATAAAAGTCACATTTTCTTTCGGCTATTATATATATAAAAATCACATTTTTATTTTAACGTTATATAGTTAAAAATCACATTTTTATTTTGACGTTATATAGATAAAAATCACATTTTTATTTTACTAAATATATAATAAAAATCAGATTTTTATTTCGCTACATATATAAAAAAAATATTTTTATATTCTCAATTATATAAAAATCATATTTTTATAATATCTACTATATGAAAATCATATTTTTATTGTGCTAAGTATATGAAAACCGTGTTTTTAAAACAATCAAAGATCATATCTTTAGAACGAACAAAGTTCACAACTTTAAAACTGTGTTATACAATAAAAATCACAACTTTATCATCGCCATTCATATATAAAAATCATACCTTTCATGTATATCCTTTCATGTCTATAAAAATCTTAACTTTATATTACAAAAATATAAACTTTATATAAACAAAATCATATCCTTTTCATACGATCAAAGATCATATTTTTATATATGAATAAAAATCATATTTTTACTAATTAAAATTTATATCTTTATATAATAAAAATCATTTTTTTTCAATCTAATTAAAACATCGGATCTTTATATTATACAAATAAAATAAAATAAACAAAATCAGAGAGACTTACAGGTTTTCGGTTGGAGGAGGGTGAAGGATCGTCTGAGGGGAGGCGCAACGATGAGGGGGATGGATCAGAGGGCCGTCGACGGGACAATGTGGATGGAGCTATGGTTTGGGGCGGTAGGCTATTGAGTTAGGGATGGAGAGAAAGGGGGTGATGAGGAGGAGGAGAGGAGCGGTCGAGACGGGGTGGTATGGTCGTCGACGGTGCTAGCCGGGGGAGGAGCGGCGCGCGACGATCCTCCAAGGAGCGACAGGCGGAATCGATGATGGCCCCCTTTTCTTCTTCTTCTTTTTATTTCATTTGAGTGGGTGAGGGATAAGGGGGGAGATATATAATTATATAATTTAATTTAATTTTTAATTCCCCAAAAAAGTAACTTTTTGGTTCGAACTCAAAATCGAACCCGCCGACTGTCGTCCCTAGCTAATTACCCCCATTCCGAACACAATGGGATATGTATCATAAGCTGATTCGATCGTTTCGACCAGTTTCCGTCCAAATCAAAGTATAAATCTATATATTGAATTTGAACGTGCATTTCAGTTTACCGAGGCCACATACGGACTCTAAAAATTCCCAAAAATATTTTTTAGCTTCGTATTGACGATACAGTTCTAACAAAACTAGTTTCGTCAAATTCCAAGACCGTTTGAAAAATGACCATTTTCTGGTCGATCGAAATCAACTAAAACTGGTCAAATGCGTTTTCCTTTGCCATGTTCACATATTGATTCAGAAAATTATGCAAATTTGGATCTAGCAATAATTTGACATCCCGGACCCAACAAAAGTGGTTTCGTCGAAAACAGAGGTCGTTTGCAAAATTTTCATTTTTAAGGGCCAGAATTTCATAGCGACTATTCTGAATTTTCAACTGGGCATAACTTTTTATTCCCGCTATGAAATTTTGATTTTTTGATTCGTTGGAAAGATATTCTCAAATAGATTCTAATATTTTCGGTTTCGCTAAAATTCGGTTTATTTTGAATCCTGTACATTCATGTGAAATTTGAAATCGAATTTTCAAACTACCGCGCCATTTCCAATTCCTTTTATAATTAAAATAAATATTTATATTCTAACGACGATTCAAATAAACATATACATTCTAATTCAATTCAAAATAGATTTCTCATCATTATTATTTAAAATAATCCTTTTTAAATATTCAAAAATTGATTAAAACTGCCAAAATAAAAAAAATTAATTCGCTTCGATTTCCGGGTTATTACAATCTCCCACACTTAAAACTTTTCGTCCCCGAAAAGGAACGAAGCTGAAAGTTGTTTTAAAAACCAGGTCAGCTTTCATTATTTTTTTATGGCTTAAGTTCTTTAACTTTTCAGTTTCTAAGAACTTTTCAAATTTTTCAAAAATTTGGCTAACGCCCTAAATTTTCGAAAAATTTCGCCATAACTTCTCCTGCACCGGGAGCTAGGGGATATTTCAAATTGCCTCCCATGGCCCTCACCAATCCAAAAGAAAAAGAAAAAGCCAAGCGGCTAGCCAATCGGCTCATAAAATCATCAAAACCCCAAGAAATACAATAAACATGTACCTATTTGTCGGGAAAACAATTTTATTCCTCTTCTCTAGCCTCCTTGCTATGACCTGTTCCATAGATATACATGTATATGCATGCAATTGTAATCATTTTTCAATACAGTTCTAAATTTGGTTCCATTAGGCTAAATGGTTAAAAAAATAGATGAAACCAATAATCAAACAACACAACCAGCAATCAATTAGTGGATTATCTTTTCAAATTCATAATTTTGATACATATACAGAAAATCATGTTTTTGGTGCCAAATCACAACAATAAGCCCTATCTAGTTTTGGTTCTCACACCAGTCTAATGGAAATATATAGATATCACACCTTTCGAAACTCGAACATAAATTCTGATGATGATCGATCAATCATCAGAACCATCTCCGGGCGACTAGAGTATAATTCCATATCTATCCAGTATATTAAAACTTCGAATATACGTTCATGACGCGTATACACAAAATCTTTATATGCTTGATTGTCCAAATTCAATGCAAATAAAATATTCAAATACATACAAAATGGTTTAAATTTGCAAAACAAAACTTGTTTTTTTTTAAATATACTCTTTCGACTCATTGTAGGATATTACTGATCCCATCTCTAACGAGCCATTCTTATTGGACATTACTAGTCCAATCTCTGATGAATTCTTTCGTTTGGTTCTAATGTGTCTTGTTCTCGAGCTCTGTAAACCAGAGCTCTGATACCAACTATGGCGACCCGAACTTCCCTGTGAAGGAAAGCACGGATTGCTTTGAGGACAAGGCAAATAAGAACACAAACCGAAGAACATTTCATTGTTTATTACAACAATTCCATTAGAATACAGGAACATTACAGAGTAATAATAAATATTATACAACAGAGAATATCAGAGATTTAAATTACATTTAAATACATAGCAGCGGAAAAATAATACAAAACATAACTGAAAGAAATACGCGGATACAGAGCTTTCCGAATATCACTTCAGCTATAAACCAGGATCCTGTGAATATAAATCTGCAAAACCCAACTACTGGCTGCCCGTGTCGAAAATAAGGGCACCCAAAGTTTATGTCAAAACAATAAACTCCAGGTCAGTAATGTGACTGGTGTGAGAAGTAAAACAGTTATTAATCTTTATTTTAAAGTTAGGTAAATCAAGAGACCACGCCGTATAACAAGGAACGGGTTTCCTCCCAAGAATACCAGTGCATAAAACAACCTCGCAATGCAAAATAAAGAAAATGAAGCTATTATAAGACCCAGGTCCCATCACACAATTCAGCGCAAGCCGGAGGATAGTGTTTTACCTTATAATAGCCAAAGAATGCTTGATACGCTAAATTTCATCTTTTATTATTACTATAAGTGAAGAAAACAACTTCAAATATAAATGTATCAGTCATAGGCGGCATGGGTACCATATATCATGTTGTCATACTAGTTCTACAATTAAAACCGCGAAGATCGTATTGGAAATTGGATTTCCGTCATGAGTCGAGGCAAGGGGCAAGCTCCCCTCTGTTCGAGACACTCTAGCAAATGTCTCAGGACCACACACAGCGATCCTTGGAACCTCCAAGGCCTGTCCCCTCTTACTTTTGAGGATTATTATTCCTAAACACACGTTTCCCAGTCCAATAGGACCTATATCCGAGGTGCCTCGCATCCAACAACCGCACAGGTAAAAATAATATAAATGTCAAGGCTGGTAGGTCATTGACATCACCCATAGCTAGAAAGAAACGTCGTGCACTTCTTGGGTCCTTATCCCGTTTTTGACTCATACCGAGGTGTGAGGCTTGCGAATTAATGCCATACACAAAGCTATGCCACATAGGCCGTGCTTTGATCATCAACCACAAGACTTTGCTTTTCAACAGAAGCCTTGATCATTTGCCACTTAGGCATGCCACACAGGCAATTCATGCCATGTGATTGATATCCATCAATATATAACCTCTGAGCTCGTACGTCTCAGAGAAGGGCGTTAAGCAAGAGAATAAATTCTCCGCCGCCAAACAGATATATGTTTAATAGAAATCAATCACATAGAATAAAATCCAATGTTAGACACACAGCCCATTTACAAGTTTGTTCTGGGTCTGAACGAAACCGGAGGAACCTTATTCCTCGCATATCCATCGATCTCCAAGTACGTCTGGACGATCACCAACTGATTCCCTCCTCTTGGGTGTACAGCCCAATCAAGATCATCAGTAATCATCCAAATGATGTGAAGACCTCCGGTCTTCAACCACCGTCTTCATCTTCTACTTTTCATCGAATCAGTTATTAAGAAAGGGTATAAACCCGGCCTTTCCGAATAACCCGCATATATAATAAACAAGTGTTACACAAACACAACATACACCTCATTCCAATTCAGAATATTCTTTTATTCTAATATTCACATTCTTAGAGAAAGGTTCCCATTAATTTTATCAAAGATAAATTCTTCTAAATTTATTCTTTAATCTTCCTTTGGATATCATTTCAAACCATGTTAAGGTTTTCCAAACTAGTCGGGATTAGCGAACCACACCAAAGTAATCATTTATTTTATTTCCTAATCCCAACATATTCATCCCTTGGAGCAAAACTGGTAATACTCCATATCTAACACCACAGTGTTATCGGTAAATATTAATTACCATTTCACGTTCAAATCTAATTAAAGATTTAACTATCGCTTGGAGCAAAACTGGTGATACTCCATTCTCGATCACTTATATCTAATTAAAGATTCATTAGAACTCCACCTAGTTTTAATCTTTCCAAAAATCAATATCCTGCCTTTAACTGGGTTAAAGAACCAATGTCATCTAAAACACAGTTCACGATAAACCCAAAATCACTTTCCATTGTTAATCAGGTTGAAGAACATGTGTTATTCAAAACACCGCTCACGATAAACCCCAAAAACCAATTTCAATTCAATTCCAATTAAATACTAATTAACTGGAAAATTTCACTAAATCTTATATAAAAGATTTATTCTTTTCTAAACTGGGTTCAAGAATAGTGTTATTTAAGACACCATTCACGACGAACCCAAAATCTCATTTGATATTAAATACAAGGCACTGAATAGAAAGTCTATCGGCTTATTTTCAATATCAAATTCTGAAACCAACAAATATCGTATTGGAAATAACGATATAAATATATCTTTCAAATTTCCACCACCACATCTGTATAATCACAAAATCCAACATCGAAATATTCCGAAGATAATTTTGATTCAAATCCATTCCAATTCGTAAATTGAAAATTCTGATTATTTTTAAAACCACTTCAAATCCAATTTATTTATTCAAAAATATTGGATTATAATTCTAGTTCATAGTTCATTTCGATAAAAATATATTTTTATCCTTTTTAAATATGGGATTTTTCACCCTAATTCTTTCTAAATCATTTATTATGATTTTACACAAATTATTAATATTTTTAATAATTTTATCAAGGCCCGTACAGTCGGTTTTCAATAACGGCCACCGAACTGCACTTACGGCGACCTTTTCCAAATTTGATTTGGACATAATTCCAAATCCAACCGTTAGATTTCAAATTTCTTATATTCATTGAAAAGCACTTTTCGATACGAACCCAAGGTTCATGTTTCAGGAGAATCCGACGGTCGGATCTCTCGTAACGTCAATTCGAGGTCAATGGTCAAAACTCGCGAACTACCGCGGCGCGGCGCGTTCTATTCACGCCATTTAATATATAATATATATATATATATTATATACTTCAACGATTTTAATTCTAAATGTATTTTATAAATTGTTTAAATTCGTTTTCAAAACAATTTCGACTTCATATTCAATTTTAAATCAAAATTGAATATTCCATATCATTAATATATAAATGATAATATTTTCAAAACGTTAGATTTTGAAGTCACTTCCTTTTCTATATTCATTATAAAAACGAATATAATCGATATAAATATCGTTCGCATCAAAATGGCGCATATCTAATCGGCACGACTTTATATATTTCAATAACTTCGTTATTCTATTCAACAAATGAATATTTTCTTCAACACATGAATATATATTTTTCAACACATGAATATTCTTAACACATGAGTATTGGCAACACATGACTATTTCTGTTATTAAATATATTTTATAAAATTATGATTTCTATCATTTAATTCTTAATCAGACTCCAAGCGTAAATTAGTAAGAGAACGATTCCTTAAGTATTAACCCCGAAGGCCAAAACCAACATCAGATCAATACCCAGGAAACCACTCATCTTAACTAGTTTCCTGTTAATTTCTAATTTTATATATGATAAAGATGTGAATTTTATTTTTAAAATATTTCGTTCAACACATGATAAGTCTCAACACGTGAATATTCTCAACACGTGAGTATCGTCAACACATGACTATTTATTCTATTCAACACATGAATATTTATTTTTCAAATTGGAATGAGGCCCAATCAATTACCATATAATGTTAAATATATGGATTCCATACAATACATGTATATAATAGCAATGATAAATAATCAACCATCATCCAAAGCGCACCACACAACTGCATAAGCATTAAATATAAATGATTAATGCTTACACAGTCTGTCAACCAATTGATCGACATACAACTAATTAATGGGGATTAGTGTACGCCAAATATCATCCCAACACCGTTGTGGGGTTTCAATCCACAAACACCGAATATTACTTGTGCAGTTGGGAGATGTGTAAAATTTATCGTCCCAATCAATATCCTTCAAATGGGTGTACATAAACAAATTGTCTGATTTGTAAATGAATATTTATTTATTCACCTTCATGTTAAATTTATATTTTTAACCATATAATATTTTATTTCAACACATGAGTATGTTTCCAATCATTCCACATCACAATCAATTTTCACCACACAACAAAATCAAACAAGTCGTCCATGGTCTGTGGACAACGGGTGTCGGGTGCTGCTAAGCACCGTCTGCATCCTAGTATATAATTTTAACTGGAAAACAAGGATTAAATTGAGAAGTTCTCATCCATAAGCTAAACCAAACACCACGATTCTTCATATGTAGAAAATCTTCATCGTGTTTCCAACGAGATCTGTTTCATGCGGTATATGTTGAAAATCATATTTTTAACAACGCTACCTTATAAATAAAAGTCAAAATTTCTTTCGGCTATTATATATATAAAAATCACATTTTTATTTTAACGTTATATAGTTACAAATCACATTTTTATTTTGACGTTATATAGATAAAAATCACATTTTTATTTCACTATATATATAATAAAAATCAGATTTTTATTTCACTACATATAACAAAATTATATTTTTATATTCTCTATTATATAAAAATCATATTTTTATAATCTCTACTATATAAAAATCATATTTTTATTGTGCTAAGTATATGAAAACCATATTTTTAAAATAAACAAAGATCATATCTTTAGAACGAACAAAGATCACAACTTTAAAACGGTGTTCATACAATAAAAATCACAACTTTATCATCGTCATTCATATATAAAAATCATACCTTTCATGTATATCCTTTCATGTCTATAAAAATCTTAACTTTATATATTATAAAAATCTAAACTTTATATAAACAAAATCATATCCTTTTCATATGAACAAAAATCATATTTTTATATATGAATAAAAATCATATTTTTACTAATTAAAATTTATATCTTTATATAATAAAAATCAGTTTTTTTTCAATCTAATTAAAACATCGGATCTTTATATTATGCAAATAAAATAGAATAAAACAAAAAAACAAAATCAGAGAGACTCACGGGTTTTCGGTTGGAGGAGGGTGAAGGATCGTCTGAGGGGAGGCGCAAGGCTGAGGGGGATGGATCAGAGGGCCGTCGACCAGACAATGTGGATGGAGCTAGGGTTTGGAGTGGTAGGGTATTGAGTTAGGGCTGGAGAGAAAGGGGGTGACGAGGAGAAGGAGGAGAGGAGCACGTGAGAGGGGGTGGTATGGCCGTAGACGGCGCTGGCCAGGGGAGGAGCGGCACGCGACGATCCTCCTAGGAGCGACGGGCGGAATCGACGATGGCCCCCTTTTCTTCTTTTTTTATATTTCGTTTGACTGAGTGAGGGATAAGGGGGAGATATAATAATTATATAATTTAATTTAATTTTTAATTCCCCAAAAAGTAACTTTTTGTTTCGAACTCAAAATCGAACCCGCCGACTGTCGTCCCTAGCTAATTACCCCCATTCCGAACATAATGGGATATGTATCGTAAGCTGATTTGATCATTTCGATCAGTTTTCATCCAAATAAAAATATAAATCTCTATATTGAATTTGAACACGCATTTCAATTTACTGGGGCCACATACGAACTCTAAAAATTCCCGAAAAATATTTTCTAGCTTCGTATTGACTATACGGTTCTAACGAAACTAATTTCATCAAATTCCGAGAACGTTTGAAAAATGGCCATTTTCTGGTCGATCGAAATCAACTGAAACCGGTCAAATGCATTTTCCTTTGCCATGTTCACATAGTGATTCAGAAAATTATGCAAATTGGGATCTAGCAATAATTTGACATCCCGGACCCAACAAAAGCGGTTTCGTCGAAAACAGAGGTCGTTTGCAAAATTTCCATTTTTAAGGGCCAAATTCCATAGCGACTATTCTGAATTTTCAATTGGGCATAACTTATTAATTCCGCTATGAAATTTTGATTTTTCTGATTCATTGGAAAGATATTCTCAAATAGATTTTAATATTTTCAGTTTTGCAAAAATCCGGTTTATTTTGAATCCTGTGCATTCATGTGAAATTTGAAATCGAATTTTCAAACTACCGCGCCATTTCCAATTCCTTTTTTAATAAAAAAATAAATATTTATATCCTAACGACTTTTCAAATAAATATATATGTTCTAATTCAATTCAAAATAAATTCTCATCGTTATTATTTAAAATAATCCTTTTTAAATGTTCAAAAATTCATTAAAATTGCCAAAATAAAAAATTTAATTGGCTCAGATTTCTGGGTTATTACAACCGAGAAAGAGTTTGACCACTGAAGAAATTTTTGAGGGTTTGGGGTTATTTATAGGATGATTTAAATATTTTTATCATTATTTTATTTATTTTATTATAACGCTGTTTTTGTTTATCATTTAAATTTTTTTATGGTCACATATGATATTCAATTTTTATGAAACTAGAGATACAACTATAGTTCGAAAGTATGGATCCAACGAAACTTGTTTCATCGAATTTCAAGTCCGTTTGCTCACATAAAGTATTTTTAAAGTAAAAATATTGATATTTTTCACATTAAAATCCCGCATGGCCACATACTGACTGCAAAATCACAAAAATTGAAATCTAACAATAATTTAATATTTAGAATTCAACAAAATTATTTTTGTCAAAAACGGAGGTCGTTTGTAAAAACGGTTATTTTCTAATACCTAAATAAATTAATTAAATATAAATATATTTAAAACAACAATTTAATTTAATATTAATAAATTAATATTATCATATATATTCACATAGAATATCATACAGCTATAAAATAAACATATATGAATTTATAACTCGATATTTAAAAATCAAAGTCAATCGACATTAAATATATAAAAAAATCCTTTTATTATAATAATAAATCGTAATAAATTATAAATAATTCCATAGCGACTTTCTAAAAATTTGATTTGGACATAACTCATAATCTACACGACGAAATCTCGAATTTTCTCTTTCATTAGAAAAATATAGTTCACTCATCTGAACATTTCTTATTTCATCGAAATCTGACTTAAATCGGATTTTGTATATCTAATTGAAGTCTAAAACGTAAAATTACGAACTACTGCGCGATAACGAGCTCGATTTTAATTATAATATAATTAGTACATTCAAACGTTGTTTATTAAATAGATTCGTTATTAAAATTCGAATCTAAACTCAACCAAATCTCTTATGCTATCCAATTCACACGAAATTGTCAATTCATCTTAATTCTGATTATTTCGGAATTAAATATATTATTTTAATTATTAATATTAATTAAATATTCAAAATTATTTAATTCAAGTCATTTAAATTAGCAAACCATTATTTAAATAATTAAATTAATTATTCGACTGTTAAAATACGGGACGTCTCAAAAATGATCATTATAAAAATGAAATAACTTAATCATGTTTAAAATAAGATAAATTCTTAAACAATTATTAATTTAAACAATATTAACTATTAAATAATAATTAAACTACTATCTATCCTTAATTAAAAAATATTTATTTAATGCTAAAATAAATAGTTCAATAATACTTAATCTTCAAATAGATAAATGTAAAGACCCAATAATCTTTATTTAATAATTAAATAATAATTTAAACTTTTATTAATAATCAAATAAGTAATTAAAGTATTTTTTAAATAAATATTCAATATTAAATCTTGCTCAAATATCTTAAATAATAGTTTATTCATAAAATAAATCATTAAACAATAATTAACCTTAATTAATTGTAACCATTATAATTAACTTCTTAATTAAACTTGAGTATGAATATTTTAGACCATTATTACTATGTAATTAGTAAATCAAAATATCATTAATAAACAATCTCAAGTTTTTAAACATTATTAAATAACTTTGAAACTAATTAATAAGACCAGTCTTAATAATTAAATCAATTCAAATCGTTTTAATTAGTACTTCATTAAACATTCCTGAATAGAATATCTGGTTATTAAACCGATTAAATTTAAGAAATTAAACAAGTTAAAAATAGTTTCAACTTTTGAGGCTTAACGATTGTAATGGTACTTAAATAAGTTACCACACATTTCCACATCCGAACGGGTTTACATATTAATGTCACATATAATATTGTCATGAAATAAAGATTCTAGAGCTCAATGGTTTATAACTGATAACTATTCAATCCATACCAATCAACATTGATAATAATTAATCACGAAATTTAACTATCACTTAGCAAGCACAAATTTTTTCATTCTGTTGAATATATGTCCAGAATGATCTACACTATTTAAAATCAGGTGATAGTATTGGCTAAACAAATATGATATATTAAGGTGTGAAATTTTAACGACATTATTGTGGATAATAACGCCATTCATCTCTTATCCATTTTGATACGTCATAAATTAAAACTTGTCCAAACCTACAAGTAGATTACACTACACTATCAAGCTCGTTTATATGAATTCAACGCACTATTCTGTTCGTCGATCGGATTAAGCATGAGCAAGATATGGATTTTTCAAACTAGCACTTCTTAATTTGCAATGCAAGCAAATAAGTTTCTCGCCCTACTAATTGGGACAAGCCCAAACTCCACCCGTGCAAGCTGAACCTGCTACCCATAATTTCCCCTTTCTTTTCTATTCACTCTTCCCCGCTTCAAAATTTCCGCACCCCAGAACATCCACGACCCATGCATCTAGAACCACCCCACCGATCAAAGGAGCTGCCACCGAGTTCGCCAGGAAACTCGGCCTTGCCTCTTCTTCATTCTGGCACCTTTCGCCTGATTTCGTCTCCTTAAACGAAATCTATCCTCGCGCTTGTAGCCCGATTCCTAAGAAACATGCGAAATTTTTTGTCACTGGAGTCCACTGAACTTCAACCCTAGCTGTGCCTCTCCTCTATGACACACTACCATCCCTCATTTTTCGATTTATGCCTCCTTCCTCTTAAAACCCAAACCTGGCTTCATCTAGCATGCCCATGGCCACTGTCGAACATCGACTCACCCCAATCCAAGATCGATTTCTTTGAAACTTCCCTAGATTAAAGCTTACGCAAAGCGAAACCAATAGCACTTTGTTACAGGATTTCTAAACATATATAAAATTTTGTTTTTATTTTTACGTCTTGGAAGCTTACTGATTTTCTACTGATGCTACCAGCTCTCTTCTTTATAGGATCTTGATTTCTTCCATTTCTTTTTATAATATAAATAAAGCTATTGCGATGGATTTTAGAGGAGAAGGAAGTTTACAAGAAAGTGAAAATGAAGTGGGGAAGTGAGGAATTATAACATAAGTATATATAATGAAAATAAAATACACTAAAAGGAAAAGGCTAATATGCCCTTTTCATTATTTCATACCTTCCACCATAAGCCATTTAAATACAAGGCATTAACTAGGTGTTAAGTTTCAAAAACAGTTTATATACTTGCATTGTATATGTGTTGAAAGATGAAGGTTTTTCATGTACCTAACTCATGATTATGCTTCCTTTACAATTTACCTTATATATATATATATAACATCAAATCATGGGTTTTATTATATAAAACTTAAATTATTTTAATCCTTGTTTATTGTCAAACATCAAGTCAAGAGATATATAATAAAATGCAAAATTTAAAAATCCACTTATTGAGTAATCAAATTATAAAAATTCAAATCATTGAAATTAAATTTTAGAATATTATTATTCCATATACTCATATTTAGGTATGTTTTATAATAAAAATAAAAAAGGCCTTTTAGGTTATTGATGAACATAGAATTCCAAAATCTAAATATATGCATTTATACACGCATAAATATATTTATTTGGCAAAAATAAATAAAGCTAAGCTTCTATTAGTAGTTCAAAATGGCTATTAAATAATTAAAACTTTATTTAAATGAATAAAAATAAATTCTCCATCATTAATTAATCATTTAAAATGAAATTTAAATGATTGAAAGCACAAACGGAATATTTGATTAAATTAAACATTCACAAATTAAATTGAATTATGGATTGTTACATTCTTCCACCCTAGAAGGAATTTCCTCCTCGAAATTTCATCCCCAACCTATCTGGGAACAAAATTCAAACTAAACAACCAACTTTGCTAATCAATTTAATAAGCCTAACTCTTCCTTACTAGTATCGTTCATTCGATGTCTCTAGTGAGGACTCTGATTAGTTTCCTTAATTTGGAATCCTAATTCTCCTTGCATAGCCAAATACTATGATAGAAAATTTTGGTTTTGTATCAAGAACTCTAACAAGTGTTCGCCATTAAGAATCGAGTAATTAGTCCTTATTCATATTGGCGTGAAAACACCTCAGAACCTATGTACTCAGATCTTGGATCTAAATAGAACTGCGAACAAACTATCGAAGTACACCATACGTACTTACCTTATTGGTTATTATTATACCAAATTCTATTTTCAATCTCTGCAGATTTAATCCAGTGATTTAAACTTAATTCTTCTTAATACACCAACACGTAATTCAATTTCTAAACTCAACGGGAAATTTAAACTATTCAAAATATCGAAATTTGTATTTCATTTTCATTAGTGAAATAAGAAATCAATTTACTACTCAAGATGCAGAACTAGACCATCCTAATGCAAAGGCTATATGTGAAATAACCCTGACTTCCCCAATCGCCGAAGAGACAGAGGAGCCCCGATTGTGTTGAGAACACGACGCATCGGAACACAAACAAAAGAACATTTCATTGCTACCACAACAATTACGTCAGAGTACAAAAATATATCAGAGTACAAATAAATAATATACACAATGGTAATACAAATATAAGAGGTTTAAAGTACATAGAAGGGGAAGTTTAAAATGTAAAAATTACAATGCATGGCGGAAATACATTAACTAACACAACTGAAAGAAATACACGAATACAAATATTTCCGAATAGAGCTACAGCTGTAAACAAGGATCCTGTGAGTAGAAATATCTTCGAATACCAAAAACTACTAGCTGCCCGTGTGGAAAATATGGGCACCCGGAGTTTAGGTAGAAACAATAAACTCCGAGCCAGTCATGGGAGTGGTGTGAGAACTAAAACAGTTATTAACTTTATTTAATGTTGGGTAAATCAAGGGACCACGCCGTATAACACTGAACGGGTTCACTCCCATGAATACTCTGAAATAAAATAATTTATAAACAACGCAATGCTTCTCGAAAAATGAAGTTATTTTAAGACTCAGGTCCCATCACACAGTGCAACGCAAGCCGAAGGATAGAATTTTCCCTTATAATAGCCAAACATGCTTGGTAGGCTTTAAAAAAATCATTTTGATATTACTATAAGTGCATAGTGTCAAAACAACTTCAAATATACATGTATCAATAATAGACGACACATGTACCATATATTATGTCGCCATAGTGGGTTTACAACTAAAATCGAAAAGTATCGTGTTGGAAATTGGATTTCCATCATGAGTCAAGGCAAGGGATGGTCCCCTTAGCGATTCGGATCACCTCTAGCAAGATGACCCAGGACTTGGACGCTGGCAAGCCCTTGGATCCTGCAGTGCCAGTCCACACTTACTTTAGTGGATTGGTTGTTCTTGAACACACATTTCTCGGTCAGATGGGACCTATCATTTAGCTAGTAGCGACCCACATATCCGATGCGCCTCGCAATCCATCATCCACATAAGTAAAAACGTCTGGGCTTCGTACCATAACACCACTTCTGGCTAGAAAGAAACGTCATGCACTCACTGTGCCCTCTTCTCCTGTTTTTGGTACATACCGAGGTGTGAGACTTGTGAATTAATGTTATACACAAAGCTATGCTACTTAAAGCTGTGCTTTGATCATCATCCACAAGACTCTTCTTTTCAACATTAAGCCTTGATTATTTGCATCTTAGCATGCCACATTGCCAATCCATATTGTACCACTGATTTCCACCAATATATAACTCTAAGCTCGTACGTCTCAGAGAAGGGTGTTAAGCAAGGGAATAAATTCTCTGCCACCAAACAGATATATATTTAGTAGAGATCAACGAATATAGTATAAAGGAATACAATGTCAGACATACCATCCATTTGCAAGTCTGTTCCGGGTCTGAACAAAACCGGAGGCACCTTATTCCTCGTCCCATATGTCCAATACAAGAGAGAGGCCCTCGCATATCCGGTCGATGTCCAACTACGTTTGGACGATCACCACTTATTACCTTGTCTTGGGTGTATAGCCCAATCAAGACATAAGTAATCATCCAAACGATGTGAATATCTCCGATCTTCAACCACCGTCTTCATGTCATAGACTTTTAGTCGTCATTTCAGTTATTCAGAATGGGATAAACCCGGTCTTTCCAAATAACTCGCGTATTTTATAATCAATAATCAAGTGCTATAAAAACACATCATACGCCTCATTCCAATTCAGAATATTCTTTTATTCAAATATTCACATCTTAGGGGAAAGGTTCTGTAACATCCCACAATTTTCAGTATATTTAAATATAATTTAAAATAAATAAAATTGAATATATTAGGGAAAATCAAATTTTTGTTAATTTTTAATAATGGTGATTGTTTGAATTGAGTATAAATAGATTTTTAAATGTAGTTTTATTTAGAAAGGCTGTAATTTGAAATTTGAAATTTAAATAATTAAATTAATTTGAGTGGGTTAATTTAAAAGTGAAATTCAAATTTTAAATTGGAAATTGTGGAATTTTGGATTTGATATTGAATAACTTAAGATAAAAGCGAATTCATTTATTTGAATTTGCAGTTCAGATTTAATTTTAGAAATAATTAAGATCCGGGAACTTAAAACTTGTGAAACAAATTTATTTAAGTTGTGTTTGAATTAAAAGAGAATCCAAATTTGATTTGCTAAACGATGGAATTTAAGCTGTTTAAGTTAAACTTGAAATTCAAATTTCAAATTTGTAAATAATCAAATGTGGAGAGTTAAAATTCAAGAAATAAATTTATAGAATTTATTTAAGTTATAATTCAATTTAAATATTGAATTTAATGAATATTTAAATTGAATAAAACATTTAAAATGAGTAATTGGATATTTTATCGATTAATTAACTGCAGAATTTAATGATTTTGGCGATTGTCTCAAAATTCGACGAAACTGGTTCCATTGGATCCGGAATGGTGAATATTTATAAAGTTTCAATTTCGTCAAAATCGAACCTGTCGTTTGACCGTACTAGAGAAAACGCAAATAGAATCAATATAAGTGATAATTATTGATTCTTATATTGGGCCTTATATATATAAATAAAACCTCTTATCCACCTCATTCAGTCGTTTTCATTACACGTTGTTTTTCCTTTACCTACTTGTTTCAATGGCTGAAAGCTTCAACCCTAGATTCAAAACAAATACAAGCTTCAAAATAAAATCTCTTCAAACCCTAGCATATTATATACCAATTTGAAGCTCCCGACGGTACGAAGCTGCTAGTATGTTTTGTTTCGACATGCAGCGAGTGGTTTGGTCAGAAATCGCAGTCAAAGTCGCTATTTTCGTAACCCTAAATCTAATTTTGGGGGTTTTTAATATTGCCTTCAATCGAGGAATCGGTCTTATGGGTACTGAAGAGATCGTCTGATACGAGTTCATTGGTGGTAGTTGGAGGTTCTATCGTCAAGCGGGTTGCCAGAATTTGGTGTTTGAAGGTAAGGAAATGCAATTCTACGGCTGACGGTGGCACATGGATGGGACCGCCGGAGGTAGGATGACTAGGGTCGTCGGATGCAGTTCGAGATGAACTTCATTTTGGTGGCGGTCGGAGGTCATGATTCGTCCTGTGGAGGTGGCATGAGTCAGTCAAAGTTGTGGATGCGTGGGTTTTTCTACGTCGGCTTGTAATGAGAGGGAGCGAGAGCCTTGAGGGAAGAAAGCTGACGTGGCGGATGGTGGTTGGGTGAGGAATTTAATATTAATTATTTACATATTCAAAATTTCAAATGGTAAAACGAGCATAACTCCTTCATACAACCTCAGATTGATGCGCGGTTTGTTGCGTTAGGATCATGGTGGAATTGTGGACGTTCTGGCACTGGTTTGGCTGCATTTAGAGACTATGAAATTTTGGGCTTTGGTTGCACGTTCTTATGATTGAAGACCAAACGGTGAGTGAATTCTCACTCACGAATAACTGAATTATGCCCATATTTATTGAATTAAATTATGAAATAATTTGGTTGCATGGTTTGTGATTTGATTGATGATTGTAGCTTAAAAACTGATATGCAAGTATGTTAAATCTACAACTTAGGTGGATAACTAGTTATGGTAGTTAATTAAATTCTAGTTGAAGCCTGATACTTGTTAACCAATGACAAGATGAAATACTGATCATTTTGAGTGGAATGGTTGCGATGGATGCTTAGTTGAAATTGATTACTGAATTGATATTGTTAATGTTCATTTTTCAGTACATGGACGTGGTATGTTTTACCATGACGATTAATCCCATTTTTCACCCTTGATGTTACGGGCATCCAATAAACCCGAGATTAATCGATAAAAATAAATTAAGAACACAGAGTGAAATGATAAATCTCTGTGACCCTGATTTGGATTGAAATGATAGATCCATCCCAGGAATATCGAGAAATTAATTTAAATCACTTGGCCATTGGATAGACAATTATATACGGACATCGATTGGTTAAATGATTTTAAATATTCGAAATTCTGTTTGATGGAAACTTCATATACAGGAAATTTTTCGATTTCGATAAAATTTTATTCTTCCTTTAAGATCTGAATCTTGGACATTATTTGAAATGGTTAAAGTAATTTTTTTCTTTCCCAAAACGGATTCGGAGTTTGAATTTGAAAATAAATAGGATTTGGGATTTATCCCAATAATTGGGGGAACTCAAATTAAATAAATTTTTATTGGATTTCATTTTGGAATAAAGATAATCAAGGTTGGAATAAAGATAATTGAAGTTGTTCAAACGTTATACAAATATGGTTTTGAAATCCTTTAAATGGAAAGATGCATTGAAATGGTGTTGGAAACAAGATATTGAACTATGTTAACTCCATTGAGACTGGAGTATAGATCCAAGTGTTTGAAGTTCGGAAGAAAAGAATGATTTTGGTTAAAGGATTTTAATACATATATATATATATATATTACCCTCTTGACTTCAAATAACTATTCCTTTCTAAAATTTCATTTATTAAAACCTTTACCTATAAAACTATTTTGTTATAACTAAATTTTCCTTATATTTTATTACTTAAACTAATTTGCAAGAATTTTTAAATTATGTATATACATAGTGTTTTAAATTATCTTTTTTATTCTAACTGTTATATATATATATATTATATAAAGATTTCTTATAAGCATTTATTTTTCAAAATTTTATTTTATGAATTGTAAATTTCTTCCGAATGGAGAGTGTTTGGATCTAAACCGTTGTTCAAATGGAGTTTAGAAACAATTCATTCTATTTGAATATGAAATCGGTTCCTAAACCGATTTTTGACATGGAAATGTGAATTATATGCTACTCGAATATAAATTTATCTCCTAAAGGATTGAAGATAAGTTGTAGAAGTATATATTCTATTTGAGCGTGAATGGATTTCGAACATAATCGATTTGGAATAAATTTGAAACCTTTGGGATAAAAATATATTCTATTTGAATATAAGTCGATTTGAAATATTATATGATTATAATATAAGAATATGGAAATCTATTCTAATTAGAATATAATCGGTTTGGTATGATTTATGATATTTTTGATATGAAATTTTATTCTATTTGAATATAAATTGGTTCGAATCAGAATATAATATTTTGATATAAAAGCGAACCTTTGTGAAATATAAAAGAACCAACCAATGTCAAAGACGTAAGCATTGGTTGTTAAAGAGACCGGAGTCGACAAATGGCATACTATCTTTCAGTGTCGATACCACTTTGACAACTGTGAACGTTATGATGTACCCAGAATGAGTATGATGACTTGGGAGGCAGTTATTGAATCGAAGGAGGTGAAGATGATGAAATAGCCCTGACCTTCGGGTTATAATTGAAATGACTAAAACAGGAGCTATAACGTGACTAACTGAGGTAGCACCTTTGATCGGACACACTTCTTTGATACTATTTCTATGACTATGATGATGATTTGGGCCCATTTATGATTTTGGGAGTGTGATCCGAGGTGGGCGGTAGTGGCTGCTATGCGTTACCACCGGTCCGGGAGTGCAATTGGTAGAATCCTACCCTGGGCATTGCCTCGAGTTCCTTGTCATATTTATCCATATCGAGCTACGATTTTGATTTAGCATTGCCTTCTATGGACTGCCCTCTGATAACACCAGTACGGTGAATTTTGGTACTGTATAGACTGTTGATGCCTATAAACGGCATAAGGGTAATATGGTAATCCCGCTTACGCTGTTTTTATGATATTTACTTTACTGGATAGACACTATCATAATAGCGTATTATACTATGTATGTATTAGTTTAACGGATCCTCGAGAGATGGAAAAATCCCGTAACATCTCTGGAGTTACTACACCCATGACACTGATGTTATTTCATATTTTAATTTGACTAATATGAGAATGATTTAGTGCTAATCCAAGTGTTTGTTGTGTTTTCTTTTTATGTAATACGCTCGGGTCGGCAGAAGTTTGTAGTTAGCGAAGTTCCTTTGCCTTGGAGATCGAAGACGAAGGTTTGGTATACATCTATTACATATATATACATATGTATTTTTCTATTGCACTTTGTTCCGCTGCCATGTTGTGTAAATCTGTATGTGTGTAACTCTGATAACTATTGTATGTTATAACCAATGTACACATTTCAACTGCTTTTAAACCGCTATTTGTTTATTATATGTTGTCCTTCCGCTGTGATATTTTGTGATTGGTTTTTCTCTTCTTTCTTTCATTTTCTTCTTTTTCCCAATAACAACCTGCATTGGCGATTTGTTTTGGGTCGACATATATGGTTTATTGCGATTTGAACGGTCAAAAATGTCGGGTCGTTAAAGTTGGTATCAGAGCGATGGTTAGCGATAACCTTAGCTCTGTTTGGGAACTAACTCATTAGAGATAGGGTTAGTAGTACCCTAGAATGAGTTTGAGCGATATATGAGAGAGTGTACTCGTATTTTGATATAAAAAATGGTTTTCATTGTGTTGTCTTGTTCTGTGGATTATTTATAGATTCTGGTCGATATATGGGACGCCATACAATCAATAGGAATTTCTAAATAATCAAATAGAATAGATTTACATAATACGGGTTTTCGATTATATTATATATATATATCATATATACTATTAGTGGTTTGAGTATATAAGCACTGGTCATTGGTAGGTAATAATAATAAGTTATTACCTATTACGGTTGATTCGATAATAAATTTAATAAGGAAAAAAATTTAAACGGTCTAAGAAAATATTTGAAAATGAAATGATATCTTTAAGTGTAATTGGGTGAGAAAGGTTGTGATTAAAATAGAAATGAACTTGGGAACTCGATCCGAGGGTGTTTTTGAATATAACTTGCCATAGTTTGAAATAATATCGAATTATAAGAAATATTTTTGAAATAGTTTCAAATAAGGGTGTACTCCTTTCTCAGATCTCAGAAAAATAGCCTTGGTAATGAGTGCATGCATTATCGATGATTATTCCGAAGAGTCTGAGTGGGGGAGAGACCACTCAATGATTATAGTGATTGGTTTTGACAAAGGATTTTGAATTTAATTCCATATGGTATAAAATTATATATATAAAAGTATCGATATATGTTATTTAGAGTCGAGTTTAAAACTTATCCAGGTACTGGAATTCCTAGGTTCCTTGATAATTCAGGGTTGGATTTAGATTTATATATGGTATAAGCATATGTATATATATATTATTCTAGACTTCATATATAAACCCAGAATCTAAGTTTTGAGTTCAATTTAACTAATAATATCGACTTAAGTACTAAAGTAATCCGATTCATTGAAATTTTAGATTTCTAAATCATGAAATGGACTTAAGTATTAAAAGGAGAGATATCGTCAATGGAACGACTAAGCATGAGTGAAAATTTAGTTTAAACCAATTTCAATTTGTGATCGATAGAAGTGTTAGCCAAAGTTGAAATTTACCATGAAACAGAGTTAATTGAAGTCAACTAAAATAAATTTGGAAAGTTTATTATATAAATTAATTGGCAATAGTTTTGGGTTTGGAATAATTAATGAGTAGACTTAAAGAAATAAAAGAACTTAGGTTAGTTGATAAATTTAAAATGGTCGATAAATTAAAGATGATGTAATTAAGAAGCGAATTAGAGTACAAGTAGAATGAAGGTATAAAGATCTAAATGGGTTAGACCCCATTTGGATAATATATCGAATATCAATCTAAGTATAAACCATGAAGGAATAGAGTGTAAACATTTTGTCGAATGAAAGATAACTTAATTTGAGTAAAGGAATCGAGTTAAATAGGGTTTAACTTAGGAAATCGAATAAAAAAATGGTTTGAGAACTAAATATAAATTTGAGTTATGAACAACCTTTAATTCAAACCATGATTCGAGAGTCTGATAAATAAATCGAGTTAATGGAATAAACTTTAACTTAAAATGGAAATCGGAATAAGCGAATAAGATAATGATTAAGGGTATGGATAGAAAAAAATGAACAAGCAACTAAAATATGGAATAAGACTAAATATAGTTCGAGTCAAGTGTATTGACTCGATAAGAGTTAACTTAGAGGACCGTATAATGGTTGCTTGAGAATTAAGTACTTAGAAAAGAAATGAGTTAAATTTTTTGGAAAATTGATTCATGGTAAGGAAGTAAAGATCTAACGTAATCAAGTTCGTTGGAAATTTTAAAATGAATTCAAGTTTATTCGAAAGTTAATGCTTGAGAATGAAATGAGAAACAAATAGAAAATTTTATTGGAATAGAACAAGTAATTGAATATGAATCCATTTCTCAGATAATGTAGTGAATGTAAAGGATTGAATGAACGAATGAGAATGGACAAAGTGGGCGAGTTGGAAGTAAACTTAAATAAGATAGACGATAATGGAATATAAGCAAATGGAATGGAAATTCATTTAATTAAAGTGAAATGAGCATGGATATATTTAAGCAATAAGAGTATGAATCGTAGTATGAGCATATTGGAGCAATAACCCTTTTAGATGGTTAAGTGTTGCTTAAGTTTTAAAATCCGAAAGGTTGAAACTCCAAATATAAATCAATGTTATGCAAAAAAAAAAAATCTAAACTATTCGATAAGCTGAAACTAAAGTGACCATAATTTTTGAATGGCTGATCGAAATTTGATGATTCCGGACTTTTCAGAAACCTTAGAAACTGAGCTAAATT
Organism: Allium sativum; assembly: GCA_030737875.1. NCBI lineage: Eukaryota > Viridiplantae > Streptophyta > Magnoliopsida > Asparagales > Amaryllidaceae > Allium > Allium sativum. The sequence goes on from CM060912.1 coordinate 297,022,583, forward strand.
TTTTGTTGATAAAGCCTTGCCTAGTTTCCAAGTCTGTTAGGTTGAAAACCAAGAACTAGTCGTAGTTGTATGCGCAGAAAATAAAAATCTGAACTGAATACCAGTGTCGTTTTGGCCATAACTCCCTAACGGAATGTCGGATTTCGATGTCCGGGTACAATTCGGAAAGCCCAGGATCCGAACTAAAACTTTTTCTTAATGTGCTGGGCAAAATTTTACTGTTTAAAGGGTTAAAAACTGGGTTGAACAACTCAGACCTGCATTTTTCAGTGTACGGGCTGAGGTGTTTGCCTTCACTAAAATGGTCATAACTTTTGAACGATTTATCCGATTCGACGAATCTGGACAATTCCGAAAGTCTGAAACAAATGCTACAACATTTTCCAAGCATATTTTAGTCCAATTCCATCTTTTATAGGGTGATAATCGATGATTTGTTTGCTGGTCTGTCATGAATATTATAGTTTTGTAGTTGAAATTTCGATGATATGTTGTGTAAGTGATATGCATTTGCTATTTAGTGTACATATTTTTTATTCTCATATATATATATATATATATGTGTGTGTGTGTGTGTGAGTATGTAGCATATTTTAGTCCAATTCCATCTTTTATAGGGTGATAATCGATGATTTGTTTGCTGGTCTGTCATGAATATTATAGTTTTGTAGTTGAAATTTCGATGATATGTTGTGTAAGTGATATGCATTTGCTATTTAGTGTACATATTTTTTATTCTCATATATATATATATATATATATATATGTGTGTGTGTGTGTGAGTATGTAGCAGGTGTAGGGAAGTCGCGCTACGCTTCGGAGCTCGCTTGCGCTAAATGCTAAGATAAATAAATTTGCTAATAACGCTAAAGAAGGTACGTATTTGCGTTATATGGTTTTGTGGTTATATATATTTATTTGTTTTCCCCACTTTGGGATGCCTCATCGTGTGATGATATTAATATTGAGTTTATATATATGTTGGGATTTTTTCTGGACCTTTCCGTACAAAGGAGATGCTGCCGAATTTTTCGTGATTTCGGGAGTTAAAAATTTATGAGGTTTTATAATTATATACTTATTTTATAAATGTTATTTTATAAGTATGGATTTGGAAGTATGACTTGTTTAATATCTTACCTCGTTCTCTTTTCGAGGACAAAAAGATTTTAAGTGGGAGAGAATGTAACATCCCATAAATTTCAGTATATTTAAATTTCAATTTAAAATAAATAAAATGGAATATATTGGGGAAAATCAGAATTTTGTTAATTTTTAATGATGGTGATTGTTTGAATTGAGTATAAATAGATTTTCAAATGTAGTTTTATTTAGAAAGGCTGTAATTTGAAATTTAATATTTAAATAATTAAACTAATTTGAGTGGGTTAATTTAAAAGTGAAATTCAAATTTTAAATTGGAAATTGTGGAATTTTGGATTTGATATTGAATATCTTAAGATAAAAGCGAATTCATTTATTTGAATTTGTAGTTCAGATTTAATTTCAGAAATAATTCAGATCCGGGAACTTAAAACTTGTGAAACAAATTTATTTAAGCTGTGTTTGAATTAAAAGAGAATCCAAATTTGATTTGCTAAACGATGGAATTTAAGCTGTTTAAGTTAAACTTGAAATTCAAAATTCAAATTTGTAAATAACCAAATGTGGGAACTTAAAATTCATGAAATAAATTTATAGAATTCATTTAAGTTATAATTTAATTTGAATTTTGAATTTAATGAATATTTAAATTGAATAAAACATTTAAAATGAGTAATTGGATATTTTATCGATTAATTAACTGCAGAATTTAACGATTTTCTCAAAATTCGACGAAACTGGTTCCATTGGATCCGGAATGGTGAATATTTATAAAGTTTCAATTTCGTCAAAATCGAACCTGTCGTTTGACCGTACTGGAGAAAACGCAAATAGAATCAATATAAGTGAAAACTGTTGATTCTTATATTGGGCCATATATATATATATATATAAATAAAACCTCTTATCCACCTCATTCAGCCATTTTCATCAGACGTTGTTTTTCCCTTACCTACTTGTTTCAATGGCTGAAAGCTACAAACCCTAGATTCAAAACAAATACAAGCTTCAAAATAAAATCTCTTCTAACCCTAGCATATTATATACCAAATCGAAGCTCTCGACGGTACGAAGCTGCTGGTATGTTTTGTTTCGACATGCAGTGAGTGGTTTGGTCAGAAATCGTGGTCAAAGTCTCTATTTTCGTAAACCTAAGTCTAATTTTGGGGGTTTTTGATTTATCCTTCAATCGAGGGATCATGCTTATGGGTGTTGAAGAGATCGTCGATACGAGTTCATGGGTGGTAGTCGGAGGTTCTATCGTCAAGCGGGTTGCCGGAATTTGGTGTTTGAAGGTCTGGAAATGCAGTTCTAGGGCTGATGGTGGTGCATGGACGGGACCGCCGGAGGTGGGATGACTAGGGTCGTCGGATGCAGTTCGAGATGAACTTCATTTTGGTGGCGGTCGGAGATCATGATTCGTCCTGTGGAGGTGGCGTGAGTCGGTCGTGGATACGTGGGTTTTTCTGCGTCGGCCTGTAAAGAGAGGGAGCGGGAGCCTTGAGGGAAGAATACTGACGTGGCAGATGGTGGTTGGGTGATGAGACGACCCGAACTTCCCCGTGAAGGAAAGCACGGATAGAATTGAGGACAAGACAAAATAGAACGCAAACGGAAGAACATTTCATTGTTATTACATCAATTCCATCAGATACAAGAATATACAGAGCGTAAAGGAATAAATTACATTTGACAAATATCAGAGATTTAAATTACATTTAAATACATCGCAGCGGAAAATAATACAAAAGCACAACTGAAAGTGATACACGGATACAGAGCTTTCCGAGCATCGTTCTAGCTGTAAATCAGGACCCTGTGAATATAAATCTGCAAAACCAAAACTACTAGCTGCCCGTGTGGAAAATAGGGGCACCCAGAGTTTAGGTTAAAACAATAAACCCCAAGTCAGTCATGTGACTGGTGTGAGAACTAAAACAGTTATTAATATTGGTTTTAAAGTTAGGTAAATCAAGGGACCACGCCGTATAACACGGAACGGGTTTCCTCCCAAGAATACCAGTGCATAGAATAAACAGCGCAATGCTAAATAAAGAAAAATGAAGCTGTTATAAGACCCAGGTCCCATCACACAATGCAACGCAAGCCGGAGGATAGGGTTTTTACCTTATAACAGCCAAAGCATGCTTGATACGTTTAAAACACATTATTTGATACTATAATAGGTGTGTAGTGTCAAAACATTTTCAATCATAAATATCAATCATAGGCGGCATGGGTACCATCTATCATGTCGCCATACTAGTTCTACAATTAAAACCGCAATATCACGTATTGGAAATTGGATTCCGTCATGAGCCGAGGCAAGGGGCAAGCTCCTCTCCGCGTTCGAGACACTCTAGCAATGCCTCAGGACCCCACTCTGAAACACCCCACCTCCGTTAGGGTCACTCTCAAAGGGAATGTCCTAATTTTGGTGGAGGTTTATAAGTACAAGTCACAGATATACAAGACAGATATAAGAACACATATTTGTAAACAGCGGAAAAACAACAAACTTTTATTTCATAAAAGCAAATACGTGTTACAAAACATCACCATGATTGTCTTACATCTTTTTTTCAAAAACATAACATAACACTTTCATAATCTGTCTTGAGTACATTATTTAAAGAAGCATAAATAAAGCATAGATAAACTGCAAAAGTCCCCATAGTGGATTGTCCAAAGCCATAGTTCAAAACAGGAAAGTCCAAGCAATACATTTCTCTTCTTCAAGCTGGATGTTAAGGCTGGTCAAGCTGCAGTGTTCCCTCCCTGTGGACCTGGGGGTGGGGAAACGGAAGAAAAGAAGACGAAAGAAAAGTAGAGTCAGACATAAAGCCTGAGTAAGTCTAGTACTATTTTGTCTATGAATAAAGAACTGGGTATGATAAGTATAAACAAGAAGTGGAAAGGTACTTTAAACTTGGTTAAGTTGTCTAGGGTCGAATATACCATCGTACCCCATGTTAATCTCTGAACCCATATAAACTAGTTTCCAATTTGCACCCCATAATCAGAGTGATGTGATCCATTCTATGATGATCGGCTCCTACTAGCATAGTTACATGTGTCTTACGGCCCCTGATGTCTGTAGTTACCTATGCTGGTCCCACCATGGGGTGTATCAAGTCCCATGGCAGCGGCCCGACACAACCTTAGAATGCACAGGTATGCTACTGGTGCCCAGTGCTTTATTTTTCTGCGCCGGAGTGCGTGCACGCCCGCACACCGTTAGAACCTACACTGCTACACCACCGCCGTCGCTTTGACCTCTTACAATCAGCCCAGTAATCGTGCCCCACCCTGCCTAGTTTCAGGGTATCATGATACACCTTTTAGGGCTACTGCTGAAAAGGGTCCCCCGTTACTAGGTTTTCTATCTCTAGCCAACATGCTAAGTTGGTTAAGTGTTTCTAACCTAACCCCCACCAGTCCGTTTAGTTTAGCATGTTCCATTTTGAGTAAGTCTTTAGTCCACTTAATCCTAACAATCCTGACTCAGCCTTAATTGTCTTATTAAGGCCCTGACCTCTCACATTAGACAGGTATTGTTGTGGCTGCCTGTTGCCGGTTGGTTCCGGGCAGTCTTACGCCACAACTCAGTCTAACCTCGGGTCCTTATTGGGCTCCATGTTTAACCTCTCACATTGGATAGGTATTGTTGTGACTACTGGACAGCCGGGCGGTCACGGGCAGGTTTACATCACAACTCAATCCAACCTCGGGTTAAACACATCGTATTTTCTACTTTTACATATTTTGTCTTTCTTCTTTATTTATATGTAAATATTTGCGGCCCATTATTAAGTTAATGGTGTAAAGATTACACCAATCACGGGCCCAACCCATACTTGAATTTGGGCCCTTCTATTTTATATTTTCATTCATTAATTAATTTTAACCCAACGTTATTTTCCCCCGTTTTACACGTCCGTTCATATATATTGGGCTTAGCCTTTTAAAGCCCAATTTAGCCATGCGAAAGGGGAGGCTTAAAGCGTGATTACATACACAAAGAGGGGAAGGTGAGCGTATGAACTTGCAATATGACGATGGGAATACAAAATAGAAACTGGTGTACTTACATAGTAGTGACATATACTTTGGTCATAAAACATAGGTGACATGAATCAAAGCATGTGAACTTATAATTGAGATATCATTATTGACACATGAACCTATATTTTTATTTAGGCATAATGTCAAACATAAGCATGGCATAAATACTTCTAGCATAAACATGGCATAATGTCAAACATAAGCATGGCATAAATACTTCTAGCATAAACATGGCATAATGTCAAACATAAGCATGGCATAAACACTTCTAGCATAAACATGGCATAATGTCAAACATAAGCATGGCATAAATATTCCTAATCATGGTGTTTGCTTTAAACTTGCAAAAAGGGATTTTTGAGTCTAACCTAGCCATGTCTCACGTATGTCATCATATAATTCTTTTAAACAAGATAGACTTAATCATAGATTTCAATTATGCCAAATATCATTCATAGCCTAGCCATATTCATAAGTTTTGCAAAAGCATGACTTAATACATGGATTATGGTGTCAAAATTCCAACATAGTTTCATATGAACTATAACAACCAAACTTGTTTCAATTACTTGCAAAATGATTTATGCACAAAAATATACATCATGATGGCATAATAACAAAGCCCCAAACTCGCATGAATTTCAATCAACTACATACATGTAGCTTCAACATAGATTACATAATTTGCGCAATATTCCAAACGTATACTTGCATAGAACTACCGTATGTAGTTCTTTATAATGAATAACATAATTTTGCACAAATATGAATTACTTTATTATCCCAATTCAAGCATACAAATCAATACAGTTGTTTATTCATACCAAAGTAATACTCTACTTACAATGGTTGCGGCGAATTCTCTAATTAAGAGATATGATTCCTTTGTTGAATTGATTGGCTTTAGGTTGCTTGAATTGCTTTAGGCTTTAGAACTTCCTTTCTAATTCTCTCTCTAGTCGGCGGCTACTCTTAGTCGTTCCTCAGCAACATGGCGGCTATGTTCTTAATTTGAATGAATAGATTAGGGTTTAGTCTAGGGTTGTTTATATAGAGGTTAGGAATTGATTAGGACCATTGATGTTGCTAGGTTAGATCGTAGCCATTCATTAGATAGAGAGACCAATTAGAATCCGCCACCTAGCCCTAATGACAAAGCAGACCACAGAAATTCGACCAAACACAGACCTGGCCAGCCAGGTTGACTGGGCTCGACCAGGTCGACACCCCTGTCGACAGGGCTGTCGACAGCCCTGTCGACATGGGTAGCCCAGGTCGACAGCCCAGTCGACCTGGGTGGCCTAGGCGGGTGTTTATCCGCCCTGGCCCACTGGGCCCGATTTTTAATTATTTTATTCTGTTTGAATTTTAAATTTAATTCAAAACTTCCGAAGGCCATATCTTCTTCATACGGACTCCGTTTTTCGAAAACTCGGACTCTATTTCGCGTATTTTTCCGAGACGAACGCAATGGCGTATCCCGTTTCCCTTAGTTCTTTGATTTGAATTTGATTATACTTTAATTCATGAATTTCACAGTTATAGAATTCTCGGGGTGTTACATTCTCCCCCACTTAAAAGGATTTCGTCCCCGAAATCTTCAAGTTAGGAGGAATGTATATCCTAACATCCAATCATCCATCTACTCATCCATTAAACACGAGCATCCATTGTCCTTAAAAGACTTCTAATGCTTCATGATCATATGCAAAGTGTGTGTGTACATGTACTTATCTAATGCAAAATCAGGCGGTCTACTGATTCAGTTGACCTCCTTAATGCGAATTATGTAAGTGCCATGAATCCATTATGTATGCAAATTTTCCTATTCTTGATTCTACATGAGTGCACAATCATTCAATACAAATGCAGCATCCACATGACAACACATTAAAGTTCAATCACATACGAATGCAAACATATATGCATATGCAATATGAAGTGACTGAGCCGATCTAAAACCTAGATTGTGTGTGTATATGCAACCACGAGCAACCACTAGCAATCACTTGCAACCACTTGCAACCATCATACATAACATGTTTCAACTACATGTTTCCAACCAAAGAGTTTCTACCTAAAAGATACGGTCGAGGAAATATGCCTAAAAAGATAGATAAAAGCGCAACTTAAGGAAAAAGGAAAGATCAAGGATGTACCCTCGAACAGAAAAGGGTAGGCAGTACGTATTCTAGCTTCAGTTTCCCAAGTCGCGTCTCCCTCGGCGTCGCTCCACTGAACTTTAACGAGCTTGACTTCACGGTTGCGTAGCTTCTTCACTTCCGTTCCTATTATGCGGGTTGGAACTTTTCTTATGGTTGCTTCGCGTTCCACTTCGGCCTCTTCGAGGATATTTGGCTCTACCACTTCGGCTGACTCCATCCAATCTTTTGGGTAGCTCTAATCTATAGGACATTTTTCCCAATTGTTCCTATCTAAAGGTATAGTCGAAGTAAAAACTTTGTGCCCATTAGGCAATGTCAAAACTGAAAACCTATGCCACATATATATTGATTAGGAGAAGAACTCTCTAAGCATCAGCCCCGAAGACCGAAATCAACATCAGACTGACACCCAAAGAGTTACTCAACCCAACCACCCTATATGATTCTAGGCAACTAATCATGATGGACTCCTTTTAGGTCACAAGGGAGTCCCTTCCTAAGACTAATCTGTATCCTATAAAACCCAAAAACTTTAGTCAAACCAATGAACACCCTCGAGCCCCAACATGTGTTACTAACAGGCGAGTCATACTCCCTATGGGGTTTGCAACGGAAATTGGATTGAGAATGGGACCGAGAGGATAAACTCTTAAGAAGAGATATTATGTACGAATCTAGTCTTCAATCTTCTAAGTCGCATTTCTTGAGCTTAACTCCATTATGCTTTGTCCGTTTTTAACTTCACAATTTCGTAGCTTCTTATTTCTTGTTTCCAAAATATGAGTTGGAACCTATTTCACTATTGCCCCTCGTTCCTTTTTCACTTACTCTACTTCTAGTATACTTGGCTCAAGCCTAACTGCGTACTCATGGTTCCATGCAAGCTTTCCAAAATTCACTAGTGAATCTTGGATCTTGTTCACTTACTAGAAGGTATCCCACATAGATGAATTATTTCTTGAAAATAAACAATTGTCAACTTCGTGAGCGGAGCTGAGATTTTCGCAAAATCCCTTATAAACTTTCGATAGAAACCTACTAGTCCTAGAAAGCTTCGGACCTCAGTTGCATTCCTTGGTGTCTTCCAATCCTGTACTGCCACTACCTTAGCAGGGTCCACTGCTAACCCTTGTTTGGATACTATGTGCCCAAGGAACCTCACCTCTTCCCTCCAAAAGTGGCATTTGGAGAATTTGGCTTTTAGTTGATGGACTCGCAAAGTTTCCATGATTGCCCTTAAGTGCTGAGCATGTTCCTCTTCATTCTTTGAGAAGATAAGGATATCATCTACGAAGACCACTACGAATTTGTTGAGGAAATCTCTAAATACCCTACTCATTAGGTCCACGAAGTAAGCAGGTGCATTTGTCAAGCCGAAAGGCATGACAAGCCATTCAAAGAAGCCGTCTGGGGTTCTGAAAGCCGTTTTATCGATGCTATCTTCAGCCACCCTAAGCTGATGAAAACCGGTTGCTAAATCGAGTTGGGAGAAAACAGACGCTCCTACAAGCTGGTCAAATAAATCGTCAATTCTAGGGAGAGGATGCCTATTCTTTTTCGTTAGCTTGTTGAGCTCCCTATAGTCAACACATAGACGGAGTGAACCATCCGCCTTTGTAGCGAACACCACCGGAGCGCCCCATTCTGAAATGCTCCTCCTAATGAACCCCTTTTCTAGAAGCTCTTTAATCTGTTTACTGAGCTCTTTCCTTTCTCGTGGAGCCATATGTCTAACGGGCAACGCAACGGGCTTTGCATTATCTACAAGATATATGCGGAAGTCTATTTCCCGCTTCGGAGGCAAGCCCTTCACCTCTTCGAAGACATCCGGATATTCCCGGACCACTCTAACTGATTGCAAGTTTTCAACAGAGGCATCTAGCGATTCAAGATAACTAAGCATAACCGCATACGAGGGATTACAAGAAATTTCCAAAGTATTACCGAGTTGGGTTAGGAGCCTAACAACCCTTTTCTCACAATCAACGATGGCCCCATTACTGGATAGCCAATCCATACCCAAAATCAAACCATAACCCGAAAAGCCCAAAACAAAGGCACTACATAGAAATTCTACGCTTAGAATGGAAATTTTCAATCCCAAACAGATCATAGACAAATGAGCTGGGCCCCCAATTGGGTTTGAAACAATTAAGGGGTCCTCTACCATACTAGTTTTTAGGTGCAGAGATTCTACTAAAGCAGACGAGATAAAGGAGTGTGATGCGCCGGAATCAAATAAAGTGCGAACGGGGTGATCATAAAGATAAATTACGCTTTCTACAGAAGTATTTATACCTCGCTGCTGCAGAGGTGGCGCTTCCAGCACATGAACCTGTGCCCCTGGGGTCCTCTGCCCCTGTCCTCGTTTCTTTGGGCAGTCCTTAGCCATATGGCCCGTCTCACCGCAAGAAAAGCACCCACCATTCTCCTTGGCCTTCTTTTTCCGGCAGTCCTTTACTAAGTGCCCCACTTTGCCACAGAAATTACACGTCCTCTTCTCTTTGTTGCCTTCCCCGCCTTTCTTAAAGTCCGTCTTCTTAGGCTGCAAACCCTCTTTCTTCCCTTGAGAGCTTTCTGCCTTTGTCTCCTTCTTGCCCTTATCCTCTTCATTCAACAATGCCATTTGCACCAATCTTTCATACGTGGCTCCCATGGGTATATGGGTCATGGCCAAACTGTGTAATGGCTCATTTAACCCTTTGACAAAACGGAGAGCCTTCTTGTGCGGGGTGTTGACTAGGTCAAGCCCAAACCTAGCCAGCTCATCGAACTGATTCACATACTCTCTGACGGTCTTGTCCCCTTGCTTAAGAAATAAGAATTTTTCCAACTGCAAACTTCTTTCCGCATCTGAGAGAAATTTAGTCTCAAACCTTGCCCTAAAGTCCTCCCATGTCTCCACTGGTCTTTCAGCATTAGTGACTTCCCACCAATAGGAAGCCTCACCCTTCAATAGCCATACCGCCAATTGTACTTTTTGTCTATCTTCTACCTCAAAGATGATGAATAGGTCCTCTGTTTCCTTCAGCCAATTTCTAGCTGCCACGAAGGACTCAGTTCCATGGAAATCCCTTCCTCCCATAGCTTTAAAATCTTTACATATCTTAGTGAACGTGTTTCCCCGAGGAGGAGGTGGAGGAAAAGGTGCCGCTGCAGCTGGATGATTTCCTGCAGCTGGGGGAGGAGGAACGGTAGGACCTGGCTGAGTGGCCCTTGCTTCTAAGAACCGTCTAAACCAACCAGGTATTGGCACCCCTTCCGGCAAGTTAAGTTCTTGGGACATGCTGAAACAAAAAGGATAGATTCAAAACGAAGGATAAGAGATAGTACCTACGGCTTTGGGGAGTGGACTTTGCCTTTTAAAAATAAAATAATATTTTTCTTTTAAAAATGCTTCTTTAAATTTCCTTTTTGAAAATAATTTTTTTCAAAACTTTTTATCTTATCTGGTAAACCTATGCTCTGATACCAAGTGAAACACCCCACCTCCGTTAGGGTCACTCTCAAAGGGAATGCCCTAATTTTGGTGGAGGTTTATAAGTACAAGTCACAGATATACAAGACAGATATAAGAACACATATTTGTAAACAGCGGAAAAACAACAAACTTTTATTTCATAAAAGCAAATACGTGTTACAAAACATCACCATGATTGTCTTACATCTTTTTTTCAAAAACATAACATAACACTTTCATAATCTGTCTTGAGTACATTATTTAAAGAAGCATAAATAAAGCATAGATAAACTGCAAAAGTCCCCATAGTGGATTGTCCAAAGCCATAGTTCAAAACAGGAAAGTCCAAGCAATACATTTCTCTTCTTCAAGCTGGATGTTAAGGCTGGTCAAGCTGCAGTGTTCCCTCCCTGTGGACCTGGGGGGGGGAAACGGAAGAAAAGAAGACGAAAGAAAAGTAGAGTCAGACATAAAGCCTGAGTAAGTCTAGTACTATTTTGTCTATGAATAAAGAACTGGGTATGATAAGTATAAACAAGAAGTGGAAAGGTACTTTAAACTTGGTTAAGTTGTCTAGGGTCGAATATACCATCGTACCCCATGTTAATCTCTGAACCCACATAAACTAGTTTCCAATTTGCACCCCATAATCAGAGTGATGTGATCCATTCTATGATGATCGGCTCCTACTCGCATAGTTACATGTGTCTTACGGCCCCCGATGTATGTAGTTACCTATGCTGGTCCCACCATGGGGTGTATCAAGTCCCATGGCAGCGGCCCGACACAACCTTAGAATGCACAGGTATGCTACTGGTGCCCAGTGCTTTATTTTTCTGTGCCGGAGTGCGTGCACGCCCGCACACCGTTAGAACCTACACTGCTACACCACCGCCGTCGCTTTGACCTCTTACAATCAGCCCAGTAATCGTGCCCCACCCTGCCTAGTTTCAGGGTATCATGATACACCTTTTAGGGCTACTGCTGAAAAGGGTCCCCCGTTACTAGGTTTTCTATCTCTAGCCAACATGCTAAGTTGGTTAAGTGTTTCTAACCTAACCCCCACCAGTCCGTTTAGTTTAGCATGTTCCATTTTGATTAAGTCTTTAGTCCACTTAATCCTAACAATCCTGACTCAGCCTTAATTGTCTTATTAAGGCCCTGACCTCTCACATTAGACAGGTATTGTTGTGGCTGCCTGTTGCCGGTTGGTTCCGGGCAGTCTTATGCCACAACTCAGTCTAACCTCGGGTCCTTATTAGGCTCCATGTTTAACCTCTCACATTGGATAGGTATTGTTGTGACTACTGGACAGCCGGGCGGTTCTGGGCAGGTTTACATCACAACTCAATCCAACCTCGGGTTAAACACATCGTATTTTCTACTTTTACATATTTTGTCTTTCTTCTTTATTTATATGTAAATATTTGCGGCCCATTATTAAGTTAATGGTGTAAAGATTACACCAATCACGGGCCCAACCCATACTTGAATTTGGGCCCTTCTATTTTATATTTTCATTCATTAATTAATTTTAACCCAACGTTATTTTCCCCCGTTTTACACGTCCGTTCATATATATTGGGCTTAGCCTTTTAAAGCCCAATTTAGCCATGCGAAAGGGGAGGCTTAAAGCGTGATTACATACACAAAGAGGGGAAGGTGAGCGTATGAACTTGCAATATGACGATGGGAATACAAAATAGAAACTGGTGTACTTACATAGTAGTGACATATACTTCGGTCATAAAACATAGGTTACATGAATCAAAGCATGTGAACTTGTAATTGAGATATCATTATTGACACATGAACCTATATTTTTATTTAGGCATAATGTCAAACATAAGCATGGCATAAATACTTCTAGCATAAACATGGCATAATGTCAAACATAAGCATGGCATAAATACTTCTAGCATAAACATGGCATAATGTCAAACATAAGCATGGCATAAATACTTCTAGCATAAACATGGCATAATGTCAAACATAAGCATGGCATAAATATTCCTAATCATGGTGTTTGCTTTAAACTTGCAAAAAGGGATTTTTGAGTCTAACCTAGCCATGTCTCACGTATGTCATCATATAATTCTTTTAAACAAGATAGACTTAATCATAGATTTCAATTATGCCAAATATCATTCATAGCCTAGCCATATTCATAAGTTTTGCAAAAGCATGACTTAATACATGGATTATGGTGTCAAAATTCCAACATAGTTTTATATGAACTATAACAACCAAACTTGTTTCAATTACTTGCAAAATGATTTATGCACAAAAATATACATCATGATGGCATAATAACAAAGCCCCAAACTCGCATGAATTTCAATCAACTACATACATGTAGCTTCAACATAGATTACATAATTTGCGCAATATTCCAAACGTATACTTGCATAGAACTACCGTATGTAGTTCTTTATAATGAATAACATAATTTTGCACAAATATGAATTACTTTATTATCCCAATTCAAGCATACAAATCAATACAGTTGTTTATTCATACCAAAGTAATACTCTACTTACAATGGTTGCGGCGAATTCTCTAATTAAGAGATATGATTCCTTTGTTGAATTGATTGGCTTTAGGTTGCTTGAATTGCTTTAGGCTTTAGAACTTCCTTTCTAATTCTCTCTCTAGTCGGCGGCTACTCTTAGTCGTTCCTCAGCAACATGGCGGCTATGTTCTTAATTTGAATGAATAGATTAGGGTTTAGTCTAGGGTTGTTTATATAGAGGTTAGGAATTGAATAGGACCATTGATGTTGCTAGGTTAGATCGTAGCCATTCATTAGATAGAGAGACCAATTAGAATCCGCCACCTAGCCCTAATGACAAAGCAGACCACAGAAATTCGACCAAACACAGACCTGGCCAGCCAGGTTGACTGGGCTCGACCAGGTCGACACCCCTGTCGACAGCCCTGTCGACATGGGTAGCCCAGGTCGACAGCCCAGTCGACCTGGGTGGCCTAGGCGGGTGTTTATCCGCCCTGGCCCACTGGGCCCGATTTTTAATTATTTTATTCTGTTTGAATTTTAAATTTAATTCAAAACTTCCGAAGGCCATATCTTCTTCATACGGACTCCATTTTTCGAAAACTCGGACTCTATTTCGCGTATTTTTCCGAGACGAACGCAATGGCGTATCCCGTTTCCCTTAGTTCTTTAATTTGAATTTGATTATACTTTAATTCATGAATTTCACAGTTATAGAATTCTCGGGGTGTTACACACTCTGATCCTTTGGAACCTCCAAGGCCGGTCCTCTCTTACTTTTGAGGATTAGTTATTCCTGAACACACGTTTCCCGGTCCTTACAGACCTATATCCGAGGCGCCACGAATCCAACAACCACACAGGTGAAAAGTATATAAATGTCAGGGCTGGTAGGTCACTGACACCACCCTAGCTAGAAAGAAACGTCGTGCACTCCTTGGGTCCGTATCCCGTTTTTGACTCATACCGAGGTGTGAGGCTCGCGAATTCACGTTATACACAAAGCTATGCCACACAGGCCGTGCTTTGATCATCAACCACAAGACTTTGCTTTTCAACAGAAGCCTTGATCAATTGCCACTTACGCATGCTACATTGGCAATTCACTCCATGCGACTGATGTCCATCGATATACAACCTCTGAGCTCGTACGTCTCAGAGAAGGGCGTTAAGCAAGAGAATAAATTCTCCGCCGCCAAACAGATGTATATTTAATAGAGATCAATCAACACAGAATAAAATCCAATGTCAGACACACAATCCATTTACAAGTTCGTTCTGGGTCTGAATGAAACCGGAGGCACTTTCCTCGCATATCCATCCATCTCCAAGTACGTCTGGACGATCACCGACTGTTTCCCTCATCTTGGGTGTACAGCCCAATCAAGATCATCAGTAATCACCCAAACGATGTGAAGACTTCCGGTCTTCAACCACCGTCTTCATCTTCGACATCTCGTCGAATCGGTTATTCAGAATGGGTATAACCCGGCCTTTCTGAATAACCCACGTATATAATTAACAAATGTTACACAAACACAATGAATGCCTCATTCCAATTCAGAATATTCTTTTATTCACAAAATCACATTCTTAGGGAAAGGTTCCCATTAATTTTATCAAAGATAAATTCTTCTAAATTTATCCTACATTCTTCCTTTGGATATCATTTCAAACTAGTCGGGACTAACGAACCACACCGAAGTAATTATTTAGTTTATTTCCCAATCCCAACCTATATATCCTATGGAGAAAACTGGTAATACTCCATATCTAACACCACGGTGTTATCGGTAAAATTAATTACCATTTCACGTTCAAATCTAATTAAAGATTTAACTATCGCTTTGGAGCAAAACTGGTGGTACTCCATTCTCGATCACCTTTCAGATTTGATAATTTAAATTATCAATTCACATTTTTAATCTAATTAAAGATTCATTAAAACTCCACTTAGTTTTAATCTTCTCAAAAATCAATATCTTGCCTTTAACTGGGTTAAAGAACCAATGTCATCTAAAACACGATTCACGATAAACCCAAATCACATTTGATATTAAATACAAGGCTCTGAATAGAAAATATATCGACTTATATTCAATACCAAATTCTGAAACCAACAAATATCGTATTGGGAATAACGATATAAAATATATCTTTCAAATTCCCATAACAATATCTGTATAGTCACGAAATCCAACATC
Organism: Allium sativum; assembly: GCA_030737875.1. NCBI lineage: Eukaryota > Viridiplantae > Streptophyta > Magnoliopsida > Asparagales > Amaryllidaceae > Allium > Allium sativum. The sequence continues at coordinate 297,038,093 of CM060912.1, forward strand.
GAAATATCCCGAAGATAATTTCGATTCAGCTCCAGTCCAATCCACGTATTGGAAATTATCGATTATTTTCAAAATCACTTTCAAATTCAATTTATTTATTTCAAAAATAAATTGATTTTAATTCTAGTTCAAAACTAGTTCATTTCGATAAAAATCTATTTTTACCTTCTAATGTGGAATTTTCTAGCCCAATTCTTTCCAATTCACATATTATAATTTTACACAAATTATAGATATTTTTGATAATTTTATCAAGGCCCGTACAGTCGATTTCCAACAACGGCCATCGAACTGCACTTACAGCGACCTTTTTCGAATTTGATTTGGACATAATTCCAAATCCAACCGTTAGATTTCAAATTTCTAACATTTATTGGAAAGCTCTTTTCGATACGAACCCAACGGTTCCGGTTTTAGGAGAATCCGACGGTCGGATCTCCCGCAACGTCAATTCGAAGTCAATGGTCGAAATTCACGAACTACCGCGGCGCGGCGCGTTCTATTCAGGCCATTATATATATATAATATATATATTATATATATTTCGTCGATTTCCTTTTAAAACGTATTTTATAAATCGTTTTAAATTCGTTTCAAAAACAATTTCAACTTCATCTTCAATTTCAAATCGATTTGATTTCAATTCAATTCGAGTTCATTTCAATTCAATTCAAATTCAAATTCGTTTCAATTCAATTCAAATTCAAATTCAAATTCAAATTCGTTTCAATTCAATTCGAATTTACCTTCTATTCAATTCGAATTCGTTTCAAATTGATTTCAATTCAATTTCAGTTCATTTTAAATTTCAATTTCAATTTAATTAATTTCGAAATCGCTTTTCAATATTCATTATACAACGAATAAAATCGATATAAATATCGTTCGCGTCAAAATAACGCATCTCTAATCAACACGGATTTATATTTTCAAAACTTCTATATTCTATCCAACAAATGAATTTTTATCCCATTCAACACATGAATCTATATTTCTTTCAACACACGACTAATCTCAACACATGAGTATTGTCAACACATAACTATTTTTGTTATGTAAAATATTTTATAAAACTATGGTATCTATCGTTTGATTTTTTTTATTAGACTTCTACTGGGAAGTAGTTCTAATTTTAAATATGATAAAGATGTAAATTTTTATTATATAAAATATTTCACTCAACACATGAACATCGTCAACACATGACTATTTTTATATTCAACACATGAATTTTCTTTTATAATATTCATTATTTTCCCGATTGGAATGAGGCCCAAACAATCACCATATAATGTTAATTATACGGATTCCATACAACACATGTATATAATAGCAATAATAAACAATCAACCATCATCCAAAGTGCACCACACTGTATAAGCATCAAATATAGATATCTAACGCTTATAACAGCCTGTCAATCAATCGATCGACATATTTAATCAATCAGGATGAGGGAACTTCAAATTTCATCCCAACACCCGTGTGGGGTTTCAAACAATCAAACACAGATTTTATTTGTGCAGTTGGGCGACGTGTAAAATTTATCGACCCAATCGATATCAGTCAAATCAGTGTATATAAACAAATCGGCCGATTTGTTTATAAATATTCATTTATCCATTTTCACGTTAAAAATTATATTTTTAACGATAAAACATTTTATTTTAACACATGAATTTCTATTCAGTTCATTTACTCAATAAAATGATATTTTTATTTTTCTAACATATTTTAGAAAATTTCGGCGGCATAACGGCACGATACTAGAAACGGGATAAGGCCTAGCCTTGTCCCCGGTCTAATAACGGCCACCGCCATACCCATATCAATCAAATCACTTTCGTTATGCAAACCACAAAATTTGGAGTAAGAGTCTAACCTAGCCTTACTCCTTCGGCTTATAACGGCGCACGTCTAATCCTAACCAATTTATCGATTCGATTTTCCACACCACAAACCACATTCAAACCAATATCGCAATCAATCACCAAACAGCCAAACAAACAAGTCCATGGTCTGTGGACGATTGTGTCGGGTGCTACTAAACACCGTCTGCATCCTAGTGTATATATATAACTAGAAAATAAATTGAAGAGTGAGAAATTCTCACCGAAAGCTATCCAATACCACGACACTCCTATTGTAGAGATCTTCGTCGTTCTCGCCTTTTCTTCTCCTTTGTTGCCCGTAGCCACTACATATAGAAATCACACATTTTTATATTTCGATGTCTTTAAAATAAAAATCACATTTTTATTTATTCACTTTCAATTTAAAAATCATATTTTTATAATCACTTCATATATTTAAAAATCGAATTTTTACTATGCTATTCAATATATAAAAATCATATTTCCTTACCGCTAATATATAGATAAAAATTCTATTTTTATAACGCTATTCTCTATATAAAGATTTCGCCTTTTCAAAAATATAGATTTCATCATTATAAAAATCATCACTTTACTTCAACGTATATAAAATAAAAATCAGATTTTTATTTCGCTACATATACAAAAATGATATTTTTATATTCTCTATCCTATAAAGATTATATTTTTAATACTTTAAAAATATAAAAATCATATTTTTAATATTTCTATATAGTAAAGATTATATTTTTAATACTTTAAAAATTTAAAAATCATATTTTTATTACTTTAAAAATATAAAGATCATATTTTTACTTCTTCTACTCAATAAAAATTCCGTCTTTTCTATTTTAAAGTTCAAACCTTTCTCTTTTTAAAGTTTAAATCTTTTTCTATTTAAAATCTAAAAAATAAAATCAGTTTTTAAAACCTTTTCAAAATCAGTTTTTAAATGCTTTTAAAAAAAAATCGGTTTTTAAACCTTTTAGAAAATTCAGTTTAAAATCCTAAAAAAAAAATCAGTTTACAAAATCCAAAAAAAAATCAGTTTATTTTCTGTTATATAAAATAAAAATAAAATAAATAAATAAACTTACAGAGGGGGGGGTCTGCTGTCGCGGCGGTGGATTGCGAGGGGGGGTGCGGCTGTCGATTGAAGAGGAGAGGGGGAAGGAGTAGGGGCAGCGCGGTGGGTTCTGGCGATGGGCGGTGGCATTCGATTCAAAAGGGGGGGTTTCGCGGTGGCTCTGGCGCCTGGAGGGGGCTCTTCGAGACGGCGGCGGTGGTCTCCAAGAGGGCGGCGGTGGACCAAGCAGGCGGACGGCAAGGGTTCCCCCCCCCCTTCCGTCGATCGCCCTTTTTTTTTTCTGAAAACCGATTTTGAAAAATAAGAGGGGGGGGGGGCCAGCGTAATAGGGGGAAGAAAGTTTTTTTTTTATATTTAATTAATTTATTCACTAAAAGTTGACTTTTACATATGATCCCTGAACGAGGTCCACCGTCTGTCGTCCATAGCGTATTACCCCCATTCCGAAACCAATGGGATATGTATCGTAGGCCGATCCGACTGTTTGAATCAGTTTCCGTTAAATTTACATTTAAATCACTATATTGAATTTTAAACGTACATTTCGAATTACCGGGGTCACATACTAACTAGAAAAATTCCAGAAAAATATTTTCTAGCTTCGTATTGACGATACGGTCCTAACAAAACTAGTTTCGTCGAATTCTGAGACCGTTAGAAAAATGGCTAATTTCCAGTCGATTAAAATCAACTGAAACTGGTCAAATGCGTTTTCCTTTGCCACGCTCACATATTGATTCGAAAGATTATGAAATTTGGAACCTAGCAATAATTTGACACTGCGGACCCAACAAAAGTGGTTTCGTCGAAATCCGAGGTCATTTGCAAAATGTCTATTTTTAAGGGCCTGAATTCCATAGCGACTATTCAGAATTTTCAACTGGACATATCTTTTGATTCTCGCTACGAAATTTTGATCTGTCGGATTCATTGGAAAGATATTATCAATTAGATTCCATTATTTTTGGTTTCACTAAAATCCGGATTGTTTTGCTCCCGGTACATTCAATTGAATTTTGAAATCGAATTACCGAACTACCGCGCCATTTTCAATTCTATTTATAATTATATATAAATATTTATATTCTAACGACGACGCGTATAATATATACGTTCGAATTCTATTCAAAATAGATTTTCGTCGATATTATTTAAAATAATTCATTTTAAATAATCAAAATTCGCTAAAATAGCCAAAATAAAAATTTTAAACTGGCCCAGAATTTCGGGTTATTTAAATCTCCCCCACTTAAAACTTTTCGTCCCCGAAAAGGAACAAAGTCGAAAGTGGTTTGATTATTAAGCTCTACATTCGGTCGGGCTTCCATTCTCTAACTTTTCAGTTTCTGAGAATTCTCAAATTTTCAAAAATTTGGCTAACACCCTAAATTTTCGAAAAATTTCGCCATAACCTCCCCTGCACCGGGAGCATCGGGGAATTTCAAATAGCTTCCCCGGTCCTTCAGATCTCAAAAAGAAAAAGAAAAAGCCAAGCGGCTAGCCAATAGGCTCATAAAATCATCATCACCCAAACAAAACAGTAAATTATGTAGTAAACATGTACCTATTTGTCGGGCAAACAAATTTTATTCTCTGCTCTAGCCTCCTTGCTATGACCTGTTCAATGTAAGTATATGTATATGCAAGCAAATGCGACCAATTTTCAATACAAATCAATATTCGGTTCAATTAGGCTAAATAGTTCCAAATTAGCAAACAAATAAACAACCAACACAAACAGCAATCAATTAGTGGATTAGAGTTTCAAATTCATAAATTTTGATATATATACAAAAATCCTGTTTTTGATGCCAATTCACAACAATGTGTTCTAACTATATTAGTTTTGGTTCTCACACCAGCCTAATGGAAATATATAGATATCATACCTTCGTCACTCGAAAATAAATACTGGTGATGGTATACTTCATCATCAGGACCATGTCCGGGTGACTAGAGTGTGACTCTATATCTATCTAATATATTAAAACTTCGAATATACGTTCATGACGCGTATACGCAAAACCTTTATATACTAGATTGTCCACATTCAAAATAAATAAAAATTCAAATACGTATAAAACGATTTAAATTTTCAAAACAAAATTGTTTTCATTTGAAAAATATACTCTTCACACTCGTTCTAGGATACTACTGATCCTATCTCTAACGAGTCATTCTAATTGGATACTACAAATCCAATATCTGATGAATTCTTTCGTATGGTTCTAATGTGTCTTGTTCTCGAGCTCTGTAAACCAAAGCTCTGATACCAAACTGAGACGACCCGAACTTCCCCGTGAAGGAAAGCACGGATAGAATTGAGGACAAGACAAAATAGAACGCAAACGGAAGAACATTTCATTGTTATTACATCAATTCCATCAGATACAAGAATATACAGAGCGTAAAGGAATAAATTACATTTGACAAATATCAGAGATTTAAATTACATTTAAATACATCGCAGCGGAAAATAATACAAAAGCACAACTGAAAGTGATACACGGATACAGAGCTTTCCGAGCATCGTTCCAGCTGTAAATCAGGACCCTGTGAATATAAATCTGCAAAACCAAAACTACTAGCTGCCCGTGTGGAAAATAGGGGCACCCAGAGTTTAGGTTAAAATAATAAACCCCAGGTCAGTCATGTGACTGGTGTGAGAACTAAAACAGTTATTAATATTGGTTTTAAAGTTAGGTAAATCAAGGGACCACGCCGTATAACACGGAACGGGTTTCCTCCTAAGAATACCAGTGCATAGAACAAACAGCGCAATGCTAAATAAAGAAAAATGAAGCTGTTATAAGACTCAGGTCCCATCACATAATGCAACGCAAGCCGGAGGACAGGGTTTTTACCTTATAACAGCCAAAGCATGCTTGATACGTTTAAAACACATTATTTGATACTATAATAGGTGTGTAGTGTCAAAACATTTTCAATCATAAATATCAATCATAGGCGGCATGGGTACCATCTATCATGTCGCCATACTAGTTCTACAATTAAAACCGCAATATCACGTATTGGAAATTGGATTCCGTCATGAGCCGAGGCAAGGGGCAAGCTACTCTCCGCGTTCGAGACACTCTAGCAATGCCTCAGGACCCCACTCTGATCCTTTGGAACCTCCAAGGCCGGTCCTCTCTTACTTTTGAGGATTAGTTATTCCTGAACACACGTTTCCCGGTCCTTACAGACCTATATCCGAGGCGCCTCGAATCCAACAACCACACAGGTGAAAAGTATATAAATGTCAGGGCTGGTAGGTCACTGACACCACCCTAGCTAGAAAGAAACGTCGTGCACTCCTTGGGTCCGTATCCCGTTTTTGACTCAAACCGAGGTGTGAGGCTCGCGAATTCACGTTATACACAAAGCTATGCCACACAGGCCGTGCTTTGATCATCAACCACAAGACTTTGCTTTTCAACAGAAGCCTTGATCAATTGCCACTTACGCATGCCACATTGGCAATTCACTCCATGCGACTGATGTCCATCGATATACAACCTCTGAGCTCGTACGTCTCAGAGAAGGGCGTTAAGCAAGAGAATAAATTCTCCGCCGCCAAACAGATGTATATTTAATAGAGATCAATCAACACAGAATAAAATCCAATGTCAGACACACAATCCATTTACAAGTTCGTTCTGGGTCTGAACGAAACCGGAGGCACTTTCCTCGCATATCCATCCATCTCCAAGTACGTCTGGACGATCACCGACTGTTTCCCTCATCTTGGGTGTACAACCCAATCAAGATCATCAGTAATCACCCAAACGATGTGAAGACTTCCGGTCTTCAACCACCGTCTTCATCTTCGACATCTCGTCGAATCGGTTATTCAGAATGGGTATAACCCGGCCTTTCTGAATAACCCACGTATATAATTAACAAATGTTACACAAACACAATGAACGCCTCATTCCAATTCAGAATATTCTTTTATTCACAAAATCACATTCTTAGGGAAAGGTTCCCATTAATTTTATCAAAGATAAATTCTTCTAAATTTATCCTACATTCTTCCTTTGGATATCATTTCAAACTAGTCGGGATTAACGAACCACACCGAAGTAATTATTTAGTTTATTTCCCAATCCCAACCTATATATCCTATGGAGAAAACTGGTAATACTCCATATCTAACACCATGGTGTTATCGGTAAAATTAATTACCATTTCACGTTCAAATCTAATTAAAGATTTAACTATCGCTTTGGAGCAAAACTGGTGGTACTCCATTCTCGATCACCTTTCAGATTTGATAATTTAAATTATCAATTCACATTTTTAATCTAATTAAAGATTCATTAAAACTCCACTTAGTTTTAATCTTCTCAAAAATCAATATCTTGCCTTTAACTGGGTTAAAGAACCAATGTCATCTAAAACACGATTCACGATAAACCCAAATCACATTTGATATTAAATACAAGGCTCTGAATAGAAAATATATCGACTTATATTCAATACCAAATTCTGAAACCAACAAATATCGTATTGGGAATAACGATATAAAATATATCTTTCAAATTCCCATAACAATATCTGTATAGTCACGAAATCCAACATCGAAATATCCCGAAGATAATTTCGATTCAGCTCCAGTCCAATCCACGTATTGGAAATTATCGATTATTTTCAAAATCACTTTCAAATTCAATTTATTTATTTCAAAAATAAATTGATTTTAATTCTAGTTCAAAACTAGTTCATTTCGATAAAAAACTATTTTTACCTTCTAATGTGGAATTTTCCAGCCCAATTCTTTCCAATTCACATATTATAATTTTACACAAATTATAGATATTTTTGATAATTTTATCAAGGCCCGTACAGTCGATTTCCAACAACGGCCATCGAACTGCACTTACAGCGACCTTTTTCGAATTTGATTTGGACATAATTCCAAATCCAACCGTTAGATTTCAAATTTCTAACATTTATTGGAAAGCTCTTTTCGATACGAACCCAACGGTTCCGGTTTTAGGAGAATCCGACGGTCGGATCTCCCGCAACGTCAATTCGAAGTCAATGGTCGAAATTCACGAACTACCGCGGCGCGGCGCGTTCTATTCAGGCCATTATATATATAATATATATATATTATATATATTTCGTCGATTTCCTTTTAAAACGTATTTTATAAATCGTTTTAAATTCGTTTCAAAAACAATTTCAACTTCATCTTCAATTTCAAATCGATTTGATTTCAATTCAATTCGAGTTCATTTCAATTCAATTCAAATTCAAATTCAAATTCAAATTCGTTTCAATTCAATTCAAATTCAAATTCAAATTCAAATTCAAATTCGTTTCAATTCAATTCGAATTTACCTTCTATTCAATTCGAATTCGTTTCAAATTGATTTCAATTCAATTTCAGTTCATTTTAAATTTCAATTTCAATTTAATTAATTTCGAAATCGCTTTTCAATATTCATTATACAACGAATAAAATCGATATAAATATCGTTCGCGTCAAAATAACGCATCTCTAATCAACACGGATTTATATTTTCAAAACTTCTATATTCTATCCAATAAATGAATTTTTATCCCATTCAACACATGAATCTATATTTCTTTCAACACACGACTAATCTCAACACATGAGTACTGTCAACACATAACTATTTTTGTTATGTAAAATATTTTATAAAACTATGGTATCTATCGTTTGATTTTTTTTATTAGACTTCTACTGGGAAGTAGTTCTAATTTTAAATATGATAAAGATGTAAATTTTTATTATATAAAATATTTCACTCAACACATGAACATCGTCAACACATGACTATTTTTATATTCAACACATGAATTTTCTTTTATAATATTCATTATTTTCCCGATTGGAATGAGGCCCAAACAATCACCATATAATGTTAATTATACGGATTCCATACAACACATGTATATAATAGCAATAATAAACAATCAACCATCATCCAAAGTGCACCACACTGTATAAGCATCAAATATAGATATCTAACGCTTATAACAGCCTGTCAATCAATCGATCGACATATTTAATCAATCAGGATGAGGGAACTTCAAATTTCATCCCAACACCCGTGTGGGGTTTCAAACAATCAAACACAGATTTTATTTGTGCAGTTGGGCGACGTGTAAAATTTATCGACCCAATCGATATCAGTCAAATCAGTGTATATAAACAAATCGGCCGATTTGTTTATAAATATTCATTTATCCATTTTCACGTTAAAAATTATATTTTTAACGATAAAACATTTTATTTTAACACATGAATTTCTATTCAGTTCATTTACTCAATAAAATGATATTTTTATTTTTCTAACATATTTTAGAAAATTTCGGCGGCATAACGGCACGATACTAGAAACGGGATAAGGCCTAGCCTTGTCCCCGGTCTAATAACGGCCACCGCCAGACCCATATCAATCAAATCACTTTCGTTATGCAAACCACAAAATTTGGAGTAAGAGTCTAACAAAGCCTTACTCCTTCGCCTTATAACGGCGCACGTCTAATCCTAACCAATTTATCGATTCGATTTTCCATACCACAAACCACATTCAAACCAATATCGCAATCAATCACCAAACAGCCAAACAAACAAGTCCATGGTCTGTGGACGATTGTGTCGGGTGCTACTAAACACCGTCTGCATCCTAGTGTATATATATAACTAGAAAATAAATTGAAGAGTGAGAAATTCTCACCGAAAGCTATCCAATACCATGGCACTCCTATTGTAGAGATCTTCGTCGTTCTCGCCTTTTCTTCTCCTTTGTTGCCCGTAGCCACTACATATAGAAATCACACATTTTTATATTTCGATGTCTTTAAAATAAAAATCACATTTTCATTTATTCACTTTCAATTTAAAAATCATATTTTTATAATCACTTCATATATTTAAAAATCGAATTTTTACTATGCTATTCAATATATAAAAATCATATTTCCTTACCGCTAATATATAGATAAAAATTCTATTTTTATAACGCTATTCTCTATATAAAGATTTCGCCTTTTCAAAAATATAGATTTCATCATTATAAAAATCATCACTTTACTTCAACGTATATAAAATAAAAATCAGATTTTTATTTCGCTACATATACAAAGATGATATTTTTATATTCTCTATCCTATAAAGATTATATTTTTAATACTTTAAAAATATAAAAATCATATTTTTAATATTTCTATATAGTAAAGATTATATTTTTAATACTTTAAAAATTTAAAAATCATATTTTTATTACTTTAAAAATATAAAGATCATAATTTTACTTCTTCTACTCAATAAAAATTCCGTCTTTTCTATTTTAAAGTTCAAACCTTTCTCTTTTTAAAGTTTAAATCTTTTTCTATTTAAAATCTAAAAAATAAAATCAGTTTTTAAAACCTTTTCAAAATCAGTTTTTAAATGCTTTTAAAAAAAAATCGGTTTTTAAACCTTTTAGAAAATTCAGTTTAAAATCCTAAAAAAAAAAATCAGTTTACAAAATCCAAAAAAAAAATCAGTTTATTTTCTGTTATATAAAATAAAAATAAAATAAATAAATAAATAAATAAACTTACAGAGGGGGGGGGTCTGCTGTCGCGGCGGTGGATTGCGAGGGGGGGTGCGGCTGTCGATTGAAGAGGAGAGGGGGAAGGAGTAGGGGCAGCGCGGTGGGTTCTGGCGATGGGCGGTGGCATTCGATTCAAAAGGGGGGGTTTCGCGGTGGCTCTGGCGCCTGGAGGGGGCTCTTCGAGACGGCGGCGGTGGTCTCCAAGAGGGCGGCGGTGGACCAAGCAGGCGGACGGCAAGGGTTTCCCCCCCCCTTCCGTCGATCGCCCTTTTTTTTTTCTGAAAACCGATTTTGAAAAATAAGAGGGGGGGGGGCCAGCGTAATAGGGGGAAGAAAGTTTTTTTTTATATTTAATTAATTTATTCACTAAAAGTTGACTTTTACATATGATCCCTGAACGAGGTCCACCGCCTGTCGTCCATAGCGTATTACCCCCATTCCGAAACCAATGGGATATGTATCGTAGGCTGATCCGACTGTTTGAATCAGTTTCCGTTAAATTTACATTTAAATCACTATATTGAATTTTAAACGTACATTTCGAATTACCGGGGTCACATACTAACTAGAAAAATTCCAGAAAAATATTTTCTAGCTTCGTATTGACGATACGGTCCTAACAAAACTAGTTTCGTCGAATTCTGAGACCGTTAGAAAAATGGCCAATTTCCAGTCGATTAAAATCAACTGAAACTGGTCAAATGCGTTTTCCTTTGCCACGCTCACATATTGATTCGAAAGATTATGAAATTTGGAACCTAGCAATAATTTGACACTGCGGACCCAACAAAAGTGGTTTCGTCGAAATCCGAGGTCATTTGCAAAATGTCTATTTTTAAGGGCCTGAATTCCATAGCGACTATTCAGAATTTTCAACTGGACATATCTTTTGATTCTCGCTACGAAATTTTGATCTGTCGGATTCATTGGAAAGATATTATCAATTAGATTCCATTATTTTTGGTTTCACTAAAATCCGGATTGTTTTGCTCCCGGTACATTCAATTGAATTTTGAAATCGAATTACCGAACTACCGCGCCATTTTCAATTCTATTTATAATTATATATAAATATTTATATTCTAATGACGACGCGTATAATATATACGTTCGAATTCTATTCAAAATAGATTTTCGTCGATATTATTTAAAATAATTCATTTTAAATAATCAAAATTCGCTAAAATAGCCAAAATAAAAATTTTAAACTGGCCCAGAATTTCGGGTTATTACAATCTCCCCCACTTAAAACTTTTCGTCCCCGAAAAGGAACAAAGTCGAAAGTGGTTTGATTATTAAGCTCTACATTCGGTCGGGCTTCCATTCTCCAACTTTTCAGTTTCTGAGAATTCTCAAATTTTCAAAAATTTGGCTAACACCCTAAATTTTCGAAAAATTTCGCCATAACCTCCCCTGCACCGGGAGCATCGGGGAATTTCAAATAGCTTCCCCGGTCCTTCAGATCTCAAAAAGAAAAAGAAAAAGCCAAGCGGCTAGCCAATAGGCTCATAAAATCATCATCACCCAAACAAAACAGTAAATTATGTAGTAAACATGTACCTATTTGTCGGGCAAACAAATTTTATTCTCTGCTCTAGCCTCCTTGCTATGACCTGTTCAATGTAAGTATATGTATATGCAAGCAAATGCGACCAATTTTCAATACAAATCAATATTCGGTTCAATTAGGCTAAATAGTTCCAAATTAGCAAACAAATAAACAACCAACACAAACAGCAATCAATTAGTGGATTAGAGTTTCAAATTCATAAATTTTGATATATATACAAAAATCCTGTTTTTGATGCCAATTCACAACAATGTGTTCTAACTATATTAGTTTTGGTTCTCACACCAGCCTAATGGAAATATATAGATATCATACCTTCGTCACTCGAAAATAAATACTGGTGATGGTATACTTCATCATCAGGACCATGTCCGGGTGACTAGAGTGTGACTCTATATCTATCTAATATATTAAAACTTCGAATATACGTTCATGACGCGTATACGCAAAACCTTTATATACTAGATTGTCCACATTCAAAATAAATAAAAATTCAAATACGTATAAAACGATTTAAATTTTCAAAACAAAATTGTTTTCATTTGAAAAATATACTCTTCACACTCGTTCTAGGATACTACTGATCCTATCTCTAACGAGTCATTCTAATTGGATACTACAAATCCAATATCTGATGAATTCTTTCGTATGGTTCTAATGTGTCTTGTTCTCGAGCTCTGTAAACCAAAGCTCTGATACCAAACTGAGACGACCCGAACTTCCCCGTGAAGGAAAGCACGGATAGAATTGAGGACAAGACAAAATAGAACGCAAACGGAAGAACATTTCATTGTTATTACATCAATTCCATCAGATACAAGAATATACAGAGCGTAAAGGAATAAATTACATTTGACAAATATCAGAGATTTAAATTACATTTAAATACATCGCAGCGGAAAATAATACAAAAGCACAACTGAAAGTGATACACGGATACAGAGCTTTCCGAGCATCGTTCCAGCTGTAAATCAGGACCCTGTGAATATAAATCTGCAAAACCAAAACTACTAGCTGCCCGTGTGGAAAATAGGGGCACCCAGAGTTTAGGTTAAAATAATAAACCCCAGGTCAGTCATGTGACTGGTGTGAGAACTAAAACAGTTATTAATATTGGTTTTAAAGTTAGGTAAATCAAGGGACCACGCCGTATAACACGGAACGGGTTTCCTCCCAAGAATACCAGTGCATAGAACAAACAGCGCAATGCTAAATAAAGAAAAATGAAGCTGTTATAAGACCCAGGTCCCATCACATAATGCAACGCAAGCCGGAGGACAGGGTTTTTACCTTATAACAGCCAAAGCATGCTTGATACGTTTAAAACACATTATTTGATACTATAATAGGTGTGTAGTGTCAAAACATTTTCAATCATAAATATCAATCATAGGCGGCATGGGTACCATCTATCATGTCGCCATACTAGTTCTACAATTAAAACCGCAATATCACGTATTGGAAATTGGATTCCGTCATGAGCCGAGGCAAGGGGCAAGCTACTCTCCGCGTTCGAGACACTCTAGCAATGCCTCAGGACCCCACTCTGATCCTTTGGAACCTCCAAGGCCGGTCCTCTCTTACTTTTGAGGATTAGTTATTCCTGAACACACGTTTCCCGGTCCTTACAGACCTATATCCGAGGCGCCTCGAATCCAACAACCACACAGGTGAAAAGTATATAAATGTCAGGGCTGGTAGGTCACTGACACCACCCTAGCTAGAAAGAAACGTCGTGCACTCCTTGGGTCCGTATCCCGTTTTTGACTCAAACCGAGGTGTGAGGCTCGCGAATTCACGTTATACACAAAGCTATGCCACACAGGCCGTGCTTTGATCATCAACCACAAGACTTTGCTTTTCAACAGAAGCCTTGATCAATTGCCACTTACGCATGCCACATTGGCAATTCACTCCATGCGACTGATGTCCATCGATATACAACCTCTGAGCTCGTACGTCTCAGAGAAGGACGTTAAGCAAGAGAATAAATTCTCCGCCGCCAAACAGATGTATATTTAATAGAGATCAATCAACACAGAATAAAATCCAATGTCAGACACACAATCCATTTACAAGTTCGTTCTGGGTCTGAACGAAACCGGAGGCACTTTCCTCGCATATCCATCCATCTCCAAGTACGTCTGGACGATCACCGACTGTTTCCCTCATCTTGGGTGTACAACCCAATCAAGATCATCAGTAATCACCCAAACGATGTGAAGACTTCCGGTCTTCAACCACCGTCTTCATCTTCGACATCTCGTCGAATCGGTTATTCAGAATGGGTATAACCCGGCCTTTCTGAATAACCCACGTATATAATTAACAAATGTTACACAAACACAATGAACGCCTCATTCCAATTCAGAATATTCTTTTATTCACAAAATCACATTCTTAGGGAAAGGTTCCCATTAATTTTATCAAAGATAAATTCTTCTAAATTTATCCTACATTCTTCCTTTGGATATCATTTCAAACTAGTCGGGATTAACGAACCACACCGAAGTAATTATTTAGTTTATTTCCCAATCCCAACCTATATATCCTATGGAGAAAACTGGTAATACTCCATATCTAACACCATGGTGTTATCGGTAAAATTAATTACCATTTCACGTTCAAATCTAATTAAAGATTTAACTATCGCTTTGGAGCAAAACTGGTGGTACTCCATTCTCGATCACCTTTCAGATTTGATAATTTAAATTATCAATTCACATTTTTAATCTAATTAAAGATTCATTAAAACTCCACTTAGTTTTAATCTTCTCAAAAATCAATATCTTGCCTTTAACTGGGTTAAAGAACCAATGTCATCTAAAACACGATTCACGATAAACCCAAATCACATTTGATATTAAATACAAGGCTCTGAATAGAAAATATATCGACTTATATTCAATACCAAATTCTGAAACCAACAAATATCGTATTGGGAATAACGATATAAAATATATCTTTCAAATTCCCATAACAATATCTGTATAGTCACGAAATCCAACATCGAAATATCCCGAAGATAATTTCGATTCAGCTCCAGTCCAATCCACGTATTGGAAATTATCGATTATTTTCAAAATCACTTTCAAATTCAATTTATTTATTTCAAAAATAAATTGATTTTAATTCTAGTTCAAAACTAGTTCATTTCGATAAAAATCTATTTTTACCTTCTAATGTGGAATTTTCCAGCCCAATTCTTTCCAATTCACATATTATAATTTTACACAAATTATAGATATTTTTGATAATTTTATCAAGGCCCGTACAGTCGATTTCCAACAACGGCCATCGAACTGCACTTACAGCGACCTTTTTCGAATTTGATTTGGACATAATTCCAAATCCAACCGTTAGATTTCAAATTTCTAACATTTATTGGAAAGCTCTTTTCGATACGAACCCAACGGTTCCGGTTTTAGGAGAATCCGACGGTCGGATCTCCCGCAACGTCAATTCGAAGTCAATGGTCGAAATTCACGAACTACCGCGGCGCGGCGCGTTCTATTCAGGCCATTATATATATAATATATATATATTATATATATTTCGTCGATTTCCTTTTAAAACGTATTTTATAAATCGTTTTAAATTCGTTTCAAAAACAATTTCAACTTCATCTTCAATTTCAAATCGATTTGATTTCAATTCAATTCGAGTTCATTTCAATTCAATTCAAATTCAAATTCAAATTCAAATTCGTTTCAATTCAATTCAAATTCAAATTCAAATTCAAATTCAAATTCGTTTCAATTCAATTCGAATTTACCTTCTATTCAATTCGAATTCGTTTCAAATTGATTTCAATTCAATTTCAGTTCATTTTAAATTTCAATTTCAATTTAATTAATTTCGAAATCGCTTTTCAATATTCATTATACAACGAATAAAATCGATATAAATATCGTTCGCGTCAAAATAACGCATCTCTAATCAACACGGATTTATATTTTCAAAACTTCTATATTCTATCCAATAAATGAATTTTTATCCCATTCAACACATGAATCTATATTTCTTTCAACACACGACTAATCTCAACACATGAGTACTGTCAACACATAACTATTTTTGTTATGTAAAATATTTTATAAAACTATGGTATCTATCGTTTGATTTTTTTTATTAGACTTCTACTGGGAAGTAGTTCTAATTTTAAATATGATAAAGATGTAAATTTTTATTATATAAAATATTTCACTCAACACATGAACATCGTCAACACATGACTATTTTTATATTCAACACATGAATTTTCTTTTATAATATTCATTATTTTCCCGATTGGAATGAGGCCCAAACAATCACCATATAATGTTAATTATACGGATTCCATACAACACATGTATATAATAGCAATAATAAACAATCAACCATCATCCAAAGTGCACCACACTGTATAAGCATCAAATATAGATATCTAACGCTTATAACAGCCTGTCAATCAATCGATCGACATATTTAATCAATCAGGATGAGGGAACTTCAAATTTCATCCCAACACCCGTGTGGGGTTTCAAACAATCAAACACAGATTTTATTTGTGCAGTTGGGCGACGTGTAAAATTTATCGACCCAATCGATATCAGTCAAATCAGTGTATATAAACAAATCGGCCGATTTGTTTATAAATATTCATTTATCCATTTTCACGTTAAAAATTATATTTTTAACGATAAAACATTTTATTTTAACACATGAATTTCTATTCAGTTCATTTACTCAATAAAATGATATTTTTATTTTTCTAACATATTTTAGAAAATTTCGGCGGCATAACGGCACGATACTAGAAACGGGATAAGGCCTAGCCTTGTCCCCGGTCTAATAACGGCCACCGCCATACCCATATCAATCAAATCACTTTCGTTATGCAAACCACAAAATTTGGAGTAAGAGTCTAACAAAGCCTTACTCCTTCGCCTTATAACGGCGCACGTCTAATCCTAACCAATTTATCGATTCGATTTTCCACACCACAAACCACATTCAAACCAATATCGCAATCAATCACCAAACAGCCAAACAAACAAGTCCATGGTCTGTGGACGATTGTGTCGGGTGCTACTAAACACCGTCTGCATCCTAGTGTATATATATAACTAGAAAATAAATTGAAGAGTGAGAAATTCTCACCGAAAGCTATCCAATACCACGGCACTCCTATTGTAGAGATCTTCGTCGTTCTCGCCTTTTCTTCTCCTTTGTTGCCCGTAGCCACTACATATAGAAATCACACATTTTTATATTTCGATGTCTTTAAAATAAAAATCACATTTTTATTTATTCACTTTCAATTTAAAAATCATATTTTTATAATCACTTCATATATTTAAAAATCGAATTTTTACTATGCTATTCAATATATAAAAATCATATTTCCTTACCGCTAATATATAGATAAAAATTCTATTTTTATAACGCTATTCTCTATATAAAGATTTCGCCTTTTCAAAAATATAGATTTCATCATTATAAAAATCATCACTTTACTTCAACGTATATAAAATAAAAATCAGATTTTTATTTCTCTACATATACAAAGATGATATTTTTATATTCTCTATCCTATAAAGATTATATTTTTAATACTTTAAAAATATAAAAATCATATTTTTAATATTTCTATATAGTAAAGATTATATTTTTAATACTTTAAAAATTTAAAAATCATATTTTTATTACTTTAAAAATATAAAGATCATATTTTTACTTCTTCTACTCAATAAAAATTCCGTCTTTTCTATTTTAAAGTTCAAACCTTTCTCTTTTTAAAGTTTAAATCTTTTTCTATTTAAAATCTAAAAAATAAAATCAGTTTTTAAAACCTTTTCAAAATCAGTTTTTAAATGCTTTTAAAAAAAATCGGTTTTTAAACCTTTTAGAAAATTCAGTTTAAAATCCTAAAAAAAAAAATCAGTTTACAAAATCCAAAAAAAAAATCAGTTTATTTTCTGTTATATAAAATAAAAATAAAATAAATAAATAAACTTACAGAGGGGGGGGTCTGCTGTCGCGGCGGTGGATTGCGAGGGGGGGTGCGGCTGTCGATTGAAGAGGAGAGGGGGAAGGAGTAGGGGCAGCGCGGTGGGTTCTGGTGATGGGCGGTGGCATTCGATTCAAAAGGGGGGGGGTTTCGCGGTGGCTCTGGCGCCTGGAGGGGGCTCTTCGAGACGGCGGCGGTGGTCTCCAAGAGGGCGGCGGTGGACCAAGCAGGCGGACGGCAAGGGTTTCCCCCCCCCTTCCGTCGATCGCCCTTTTTTTTTTTTCTGAAAACCGATTTTGAAAAATAAGAGGGGGGGGCCAGCGTAATAGGGGGAAGAAAGTTTTTTTTTATATTTAATTAATTTATTCACTAAAAGTTGACTTTTACATATGATCCCTGAACGAGGTCCACCGCCTGTCGTCCATAGCGTATTACCCCCATTCCGAAACCAATGGGATATGTATCGTAGGCCGATCCGACTATTTGAATCAGTTTCCGTTAAATTTACATTTAAATCACTATATTGAATTTTAAACGTACATTTCGAATTACCGGGGTCACATACTAACTAGAAAAATTCCAGAAAAATATTTTCTAGCTTCGTATTGACGATACGGTCCTAACAAAACTAGTTTCGTCGAATTCTGAGACCGTTAGAAAAATGGCCAATTTCCAGTCGATTAAAATCAACTGAAACTGGTCAAATGCGTTTTCCTTTGCCACGCTCACATATTGATTCGAAAGATTATGAAATTTGGAACCTAGCAATAATTTGACACTGCGGACCCAACAAAAGTGGTTTCGTCGAAATCCGAGGTCATTTGCAAAATGTCTATTTTTAAGGGCCTGAATTCCATAGCGACTATTCAGAATTTTCAACTGGACATATCTTTTGATTCTCGCTACGAAATTTTGATCTGTCGGATTCATTGGAAAGATATTATCAATTAGATTCCATTATTTTTGGTTTCACTAAAATCCGGATTGTTTTGCTCTCGGTACATTCAATTGAATTTTGAAATCGAATTACCGAACTACCGCGCCATTTTCAATTCTATTTATAATTATATATAAATATTTATATTCTAACGACGACGCGTATAATATATACGTTCGAATTCTATTCAAAATAGATTTTCGTCGATATTATTTAAAATAATTCATTTTAAATAATCAAAATTCGCTAAAATAGCCAAAATAAAAATTTTAAACTGGCCCAGAATTTCGGGTTATTACAATCTCCCCCACTTAAAACTTTTCGTCCCCGAAAAGGAACAAAGTCGAAAGTGGTTTGATTATTAAGCTCTACATTCGGTCGGGCTTCCATTCTCCAACTTTTCAGTTTCTGAGAATTCTCAAATTTTCAAAAATTTGGCTAACACCCTAAATTTTCGAAAAATTTCGCCATAACCTCCCCTGCACCGGGAGCATCGGGGAATTTCAAATAGCTTCCCCGGTCCTTCAGATCTCAAAAAGAAAAAGAAAAAGCCAAGCGGCTAGCCAATAGGCTCATAAAATCATCATCACCCAAACAAAACAGTAAATTATGTAGTAAACATGTACCTATTTGTCGGGCAAACAAATTTTATTCTCTGCTCTAGCCTCCTTGCTATGACCTGTTCAATGTAAGTATATGTATATGCAAGCAAATGCGACCAATTTTCAATACAAATCAATATTCGGTTCAATTAGGCTAAATAGTTCCAAATTAGCAAACAAATAAACAACCAACACAAACAGCAATCAATTAGTGAATTAGAGTTTCAAATTCATAAATTTTGATATATATACAAAAATCCTGTTTTTGATGCCAATTCACAACAATGTGTTCTAACTATATTAGTTTTGGTTCTCACACCAGCCTAATGGAAATATATAGATATCATACCTTCGTCACTTGAAAATAAATACTGGTGATGGTATACTTCATCATCAGGACCATGTCCGGGTGACTAGATTGTGACTCTATATCTATCTAATATATTAAAACTTCGAATATACGTTCATGACGCGTATACGCAAAACCTTTATATACTAGATTGTCCACATTCAAAATAAATAAAAATTCAAATACGTATAAAACGATTTAAATTTTCAAAACAAAATTGTTTTCATTTGAAAAATATACTCTTCACACTCGTTCTAGGATACTACTGATCCTATCTCTAACGAGACATTCTAATTGGATACTACTAATCCAATATCTGATGAATTCTTTCGTATGGTTCTAATGTGTCTTGTTCTCGAGCTCTGTAAACCAAAGCTCTGATACCAAACTGAGACGACCCGAACTTCCCCGTGAAGGAAAGCACGGATAGAATTGAGGACAAGACAAAATAGAACGCAAACGGAAGAACATTTCATTGTTATTACATCAATTCCATCAGATACAAGAATATACAGAGCGTAAAGGAATAAATTACATTTGACAAATATCAGAGATTTAAATTACATTTAAATACATCGCAGCGGAAAATAATACAAAAGCACAACTGAAAGTGATACACGGATACAGAGCTTTCCGAGCATCGTTCCAGCTGTAAATCAGGACCCTGTGAATATAAATCTGCAAAACCAAAACTACTAGCTGCCCGTGTGGAAAATAGGGGCACCCAGAGTTTAGGTTAAAATAATAAACCCCAGGTCAGTCATGTGACTGGTGTGAGAACTAAAACAGTTATTAATATTGGTTTTAAAGTTAGGTAAATCAAGGGACCACGCCGTATAACACGGAACGGGTTTCCTCCCAAGAATACCAGTGCATAGAACAAACAGCGCAATGCTAAATAAAGAAAAATGAAGCTGTTATAAGACCCAGGTCCCATCACATAATGCAACGCAAGCCGGAGGACAGGGTTTTTACCTTATAACAGCCAAAGCATGCTTGATACGTTTAAAACACATTATTTGATACTATAATAGGTGTGTAGTGTCAAAACATTTTCAATCATAAATATCAATCATAGGCGGCATGGGTACCATCTATCATGTCGCCATACTAGTTCTACAATTAAAACCGCAATATCACGTATTGGAAATTGGATTCCGTCATGAGCCGAGGCAAGGGGCAAGCTCCTCTCCGCGTTCGAGACACTCTAGCAATGCCTCAGGACCCCACTCTGATCCTTTGGAACCTCCAAGGCCTGTCCTCTCTTACTTTTGAGGATTAGTTATTCCTGAACACACGTTTCCCGGTCCTTACAGACCTATATCCGAGGCGCCTCGAATCCAACAACCACACAGGTGAAAAGTATATAAATGTCAGGGCTGGTAGGTCACTGACACCACCCTAGCTAGAAAGAAACGTCGTGCACTCCTTGGGTCCGTATCCCGTTTTTGACTCAAACCGAGGTGTGAGGCTCGCGAATTCACGTTATACACAAAGCTATGCCACACAGGCCGTGCTTTGATCATCAACCACAAGACTTTGCTTTTCAACAGAAGCCTTGATCAATTGCCACTTACGCATGCCACATTGGCAATTCACTCCATGCGACTGATGTCCATCGATATACAACCTCTGAGCTCGTACGTCTCAGAGAAGGGCGTTAAGCAAGAGAATAAATTCTCCGCCGCCAAACAGATGTATATTTAATAGAGATCAATCAACACAGAATAAAATCCAATGTCAGACACACAATCCATTTACAAGTTCATTCTGGGTCTGAACGAAACCGGAGGCACTTTCCTCGCATATCCATCCATCTCCAAGTACGTCTGGACGATCACCGACTGTTTCCCTCATCTTGGGTGTACAACCCAATCAAGATCATCAGTAATCACCCAAACGATGTGAAGACTTCCGGTCTTCAACCACCGTCTTCATCTTCGACATCTCGTCGAATCGGTTATTCAGAATGGGTATAACCCGGCCTTTCTGAATAACCCACGTATATAATTAACAAATGTTACACAAACACAATGAACGCCTCATTCCAATTCAGAATATTCTTTTATTCACAAAATCACATTCTTAGGGAAAGGTTCCCATTAATTTTATCAAAGATAAATTCTTCTAAATTTATCCTACATTCTTCCTTTGGATATCATTTCAAACTAGTCGGGATTAACGAACCACACCGAAGTAATTATTTAGTTTATTTCCCAATCCCAACCTATATATCCTATGGAGAAAACTGGTAATACTCCATATCTAACACCATGGTGTTATCGGTAAAATTAATTACCATTTCACGTTCAAATCTAATTAAAGATTTAACTATCGCTTTGGAGCAAAACTGGTGGTACTCCATTCTCGATCACCTTTCAGATTTGATAATTTAAATTATCAATTCACATTTTTAATCTAATTAAAGATTCATTAAAACTCCACTTAGTTTTAATCTTCTCAAAAATCAATATCTTGCCTTTAACTGGGTTAAAGAACCAATGTCATCTAAAACACGATTCACGATAAACCCAAATCACATTTGATATTAAATACAAGGCTCTGAATAGAAAATATATCGACTTATATTCAATACCAAATTCTGAAACCAACAAATATCGTATTGGGAATAACGATATAAAATATATCTTTCAAATTCCCATAACAATATCTGTATAGTCACGAAATCCAACATCGAAATATCCCGAAGATAATTTCGATTCAGCTCCAGTCCAATCCACGTATTGGAAATTATCGATTATTTTCAAAATCACTTTCAAATTCAATTTATTTATTTCAAAAATAAATTGATTTTAATTCTAGTTCAAAACTAGTTCATTTCGATAAAAATCTATTTTTACCTTCTAATGTGGAATTTTCCAGCCCAATTCTTTCCAATTCACATATTATAATTTTACACAAATTATAGATATTTTTGATAATTTTATCAAGGCCCGTACAGTCGATTTCCAACAACGGCCATCGAACTGCACTTACAGCGACCTTTTTCGAATTTGATTTGGACATAATTCCAAATCCAACCGTTAAATTTCAAATTTCTAACATTTATTGGAAAGCTCTTTTCGATACGAACCCAACGGTTCCGGTTTTAGGAGAATCCGACGGTCGGATCTCCCGCAACGTCAATTCGAAGTCAATGGTCGAAATTCACGAACTACCGCGGCGCGGCGCGTTCTATTCAGACCATTATGTATATAATATATATATATATTATATATATTTCGTCGATTTCCTTTTAAAATGTATTTTATAAATCGTTTTATATTCGTTTCAAAAACAATTTCAACTTCATCTTCAATTTCAAATCGATTTGATTTCAATTCAATTCGAGTTCATTTCAGTTCAATTCAAATTCAAATTCAAATTCAAATTCAAATTCGTTTCAATTCAATTCAAATTCAAATTCAAATTCGTTTCAATTCAATTCAATTCGAATTTACCTTCTATTCAATTCGAATTCGTTTCAAATTGATTTCAATTCAATTTCAGTTCATTTTAAATTTCAATTTCAATTTAATTAATTTCTAAATCGCTTTTCAATATTCATTATACAACGAATAAAATCGATATAAATATCGTTCACGTCAAAATAACGCATCTCTAATCAACATGGATTTATATTTTCAAAACTTCTATATTCTATCCAACAAATGAATTTTTATCCCATTCAACACATGAATCTATATTTCTTTCAACACACGACTAATCTCAACACATGAGTACTGTCAACACATCACTATTTTTGTTATGTAAAATATTTTATAAAACTATGGTATCTATCGTTTGATTTTTTTTATTAGACTTCTACTGGGAAGTAGTTCTAATTTTAAATATGATAAAGATGTAAATTTTTATTATATAAAATATTTCACTCAACACATGAACATCGTCAACACATGACTATTTTTATATTCAACACATGAATTTTCTTTTATAATATTCATTATTTTCCCGATTGGAATGAGGCCCAAACAATCACCATATAATGTTAATTATACGGATTCCATACAACACATATATATAATAGCAATAATAAACAATCAACCATCATCCAAAGTGCACCACACTGTATAAGCATCAAATATAGATATCTAACGCTTATAACAGCCTGTCAATCAATCGATCGACATATTTAATCAATCAGGATGAGTGAACTTCAAATTTCATCCCAACACCCGTGTGGGGTTTCAAACAATCAAACACAGATTTTATTTGTGCAGTTGGGCGACGTGTAAAATTTATCGACCCAATCGATATCAGTCAAATCAGTGTATATAAACAAATCGGCCGATTTGTTTATAAATATTCATTTATCCATTTTCACGTTAAAAATTATATTTTTAACGATAAAACATTTTATTTTAACACATGAATTTCTATTCAGTTCATTTACTCAATAAAATGATATTTTTATTTTTCTAACATATTTTAGAAAATTTCGATGGCATAACGACACGATACTAGAAACGGGATAAGGCCTAGCCTTGTCCCCGGTCTAATAATGGCCACCGCCATACCCATATCAATCAAATCACTTTCGTTATGCAAACCACAAAATTTGGAGTAAGAGTCTAACCTAGCCTTACTCCTGTGACGAGAAGGAATTTCGCTCGGTCCGAACCAGTCGCTAAACCGACCCAGACCGTTCGAAACGCCCTATCGTTTGAGAACAGGACAAAACAGAACGCATACAGAAGAACATTTCACCATATATTACAACAGTGCATCAGATTACAAGAATATACAGAGTATAAATGAATATTACACCGAAATATCAGAGATTTAAATTACATTTAAATACATAGCAGCGGAAAATAATACAATACATAACTAGAATGAGATATACGGATACAAAGCTTTCCGGATATCGTTCCAGCTGTAAACCAGGATCCTGTGGGTATAAATCTGCAAAACCAAACTACTAGCTGCCCGTGTCAAAATAAGGGCACCCAGAGTTTAGGTTAAAACAATAAACTCCAGGTCAGTCATGTGACTGATGTGAGAACTAAAACAGTTAATCTTTATTTTAAAAGTTTGGTAAATCAAGGGACCACGCCGTATAACACGGAACGGGTTTCCTCCCAAGAATACCAGTGCATAAAACAAACAGCGCAATGCTAAATAAAGAAAAATGAAGCTGTTATAAGACCCAGGTCCCATCACACAATGCAACGCAGCCGAGGATAGGGTTTTCCCTTATAACAGCCAAAAAATGCTTGATACGTTTAAAACAAATCGTTTGATACTATTATAAGTGCATAGTGTATAAAACAATTTCAAATCATAAGTATCAATCATAGGCGGCATGAGCGCCCCATCCCACTATGTCGCCATATATAGGATTACAACTAAAACCGCAAAGTCACGTATTTGGAAATTGGATTTCCATCTATGAACCGAGGCAAAAGATAGTCCTCAACCGATTCGAGACAATCTAGCCCTTGTCTCAGGATCAGAACGCATCAACCCTTTAGATCGTCGGGGCCGGTCCACCGATGTGGATTATTATGCCTGAACAATACGTCTCTCCGCCCTTTGGGGCGTAAACGAGCCAACTAAATGACTCCATCGGTTCGAGAACGACCGATCAATCCGAGGCGCCTCGCAACAGCAACAACCACATAAGTCAAACTCGTCAGGGCGTGTAAAACCACTGACGCCACTTCTAGCTAGAAAGAAACGCAAGTCCTCCCTGATGTCCTCTCCCGTTTTTGGTTCATACCGGGTGTGAAACTCGCGAAGTAAACGATACACAAAGCTACGCCACGAAGGCCGTGCTTCGATCATCAACCACAAGACTTTGCTTTTCAACAGAAGCCTTGATCATTTGCCACTTAGGCATGCCACACAGGCAATTCACTCCATGCGTTTGATATCCATCAATATATAACCCCTGAGCTCGTAAGTCTCAGAGAAGGGCGTTAAGCAAGAGAATAAATTCTCCGCCGCCAAACAGATATATATTTAATAGAGATCAATCACACGGACTAAAATCCAATGTCAGACACATAGTCCATTCACAAGTCCGTTCTGGGTCTGAACGAAACCGGAGGCACCTAGTACCCCGCATATCCATCGATCTCCAAGTACGTCTGGACGATCACTAACTGTTTCCATCTTCTTGGGTGTACAGCCCAATCAAGATCATCAGTAATTACCCAAACGACGTGAAGACCTCCGGTCTTCGACCATCGTCTTCATCTTCGACTTATCGTCGTATCAGTTATTCAGAATGGGATAAACCCGGTCTTTCCGAATAGCTCGCGTATATTTTATAAAAGTGCTACACAAACACAACATACGCCTCATTCCAATTCATCAGTCACTAACCGCAAATTAATCAAGAGAATAGTTCCCCAAATATTAACCCCGAAGGCCGAAACCAACATCAGATCAATATCTAGAAAACCATTCTGCTTGGCTAACCGACAGTTAGTTTCTAAATTTCACATTCATAAGGAAAGATTCCCACTAATTTTATCAAAGATAAATTCCTTGAATTTATTCTTTAATCTACTTTTGAATTTCGATTCAACTAGTCGGGATTTACGAAACTTACTGAAGTAATCATTTGTTTTAATTTCCCAATCCCACCCTATTCATCCCATGAAGTAAAACTGGTAATACTTCATATCTAACACCACGGTGTTATCGGTAAATTCAATTACCATTTCACGTTCAAATCTAATTAAAGATTTGACTATCGCCTGGAGCAAAACTGGTGATACTCCATTCTCGACCATTTCAATCTAATTAAAGATTCATTAAAACTCAACTTAGTTTTAATCGTTAACTGGGTTAAAGAATCTGTGTCATTTAAAAACACAGTTCACAATAAACCCAAAATCACCTTCATTAATTATCGGGTTAAAGAACGAGTGTTATTTAAAACACTGTTCACGATAAACCCAAAAATCAATATCAATTCAATTCCAATTAAATATTATTTAATTGGTACACTTCATTAAATCTAAATAAAAAGATTTAATCTTTTCTCAACTGGGTTCAAGAACAGTGTTAGTGAAGACACCATTCACGACAAACCCCAAATCACATTTGATATTCAATACAAGGCTCTGAATATAAAATATATCGGCTTATATTCAATATCAAATTCTACGACTAACAAATGTCGTATTGGAAATAACGATATAAATATATCTTTCAAATTTCCATAACAACACCTTTATAATCACGAGTTCCAACATCAAAATATTCCGAAGACAATTTCAATTCAAATCCACTCCAATGCAATCATTGGAAATTCTGGTTATTTTTAAAACCCTTTTCAAATTCAATTTATTTATTTAAAAATAAATAGAATTATATTTCTAGTTCAAAACTAGTTCATTTCGATAAAAATCTATTTTTATCTTTTCAAATATGGAGTTTTTCATCCCAATTCTTTCTAAATCATTTCTTATGATTTTACACAAATTATTACTATTTTTAATAATTTTATCAAGGCCCGTACAGTCGATTTCCATCAATGGCCATCGAACTGCACTTATAGCGACCTTTTTCAAATTTGATTTGGACATAATTCCAAATCCAACCGTTAGATTTCTAATTTCTAATATCCGTTAGAAAGCTCTTTTCGATACGAACCCAACGGTTCCGGTTTTAGGAGAATCCGACGGTCGGATCTCCCGTAATGCCCGTTTGAAATAAATGGTCGAAATTCACGAACTGCCGCGGCGCGGCGCGTTCTATTCAGGCCATTATATTATATATATAATATATATAATATATATTTCGTCGATTTCTATTTAAAACGAATTATATAAATAGTTTTAAATTCGTTTCAAAAGCAATTTCAACTTCCTTTTCAATTCAAATCAAATTTGAATTCTTCTTTATAAATTCGTTTTAAAATTCATTTCTATTCAATTCAAATTTCAATTCAATTTGAATTCATTTCAATTCGCTTTTAATTCAATTCGAATTCGTTTTCAATTCAATTCATTTCGAAATCGTTTTCAATTCAATTCATTTCGAAATCGTTTTCAATTCAATTCATTTCGAAATCGTTTTCAATTCAATTCATTTCGAAATCGTTTAATATCGATATAAATATCGTTCACGTCAAAATGGCGTCAATCTAATCAACACGGCTTCATAAATTCCTATTTTCAAATATTCTATTTCAAATATTTCTTTTTCAAAATAGTTGTTATCAAAATATTTCGTTCAACACATGACCAATCTCAATGGATGAGTACTGTCAACACATGAACTTTTATTTTATATCGATAAAGATGTAAATTTTATTACTAAAATATTTCGTTCAACACATGACCAATCTCAATGGATGAGTTCTGTCAACACATGAACTTTTATTTTATATCGATAAAGATGTAAATTTTATTACTAAAATATTTCGTTCAACACATGACCAATCTCAATGGATGAGTACTGTCAACACATGAACTTTTATTTTATAATATTCTTTATTTTTCAAATTGGAATGAGGCCCAATCAATTACCATATAAAGTTAATTATATGGATTTTCATACATTACACACCTATAATAGCATTGAAAAATAATCAACCATCAGCCAAAGTGCACTACACTGTATAAGCATCAAATATAGATATCTAACGCTTATGACAGCCTGTCAATCAATCGATCGACATATTTAATCAATCAGGATGAGTGAACTTCAAATTTCATCCCAACACCCGTGTGGGGTTTCAAGCAATCAAACGCATATTTTATTTGTGCAGTTGGGCGATGTGTAAAATTTATCGACCCAATCAATGTCCTTCAAATAGGTGTACATAAACAAACCGTCTGGTTTGTAAATGAATATTTATTTATTCACATTCACGTTAAAAATTATATTTTTAACGATAAAACATTTTATTTTAACATATGAATTTCTATTCAGTTCATTCTTTAAATAAAATGGTATTTTTATTTTCTAACTTATTTTAGAAAATTTCGACGGCATAACGGCACGATACTAGAAACGGGACGAGGCCTAGCCTTATCCCCGGTCTAGTGAAGGCCCACGCCATTCACACATCAATCAAAATCTCCAAACAACCAAATTCAAATCAAATCATATAACTAAGCTATGCAACCAAACAAACAAGTCCATGGTCTGTGGACGATTGTGTCGGGTGCTACTAAGCACCGTCTGCATCCTAGTATATATATATAACTAGAAAAGAAATTGAAAGGTGAGAAGTTCTCACAAATAGCTATCCTAGCTCCATGGCACTTCTTTTATAGAAGTCTTCGTCGTCATCGCATCTTTTTCCATCTTCGTTGCCCGCTTTCACTACCTATGTAAAAATCGAATTATTACTTCGCTATTTAATATATAAAAATCGAATTTTTCTTTCGAAGTTCAATATATAAAAATCATATTTTTATTTCGAAGTTCAATATATAAAAACCATATTTTTATTTCGAAGTTCAATATATAAAAACCATATTTTTATTTCGAAGTTCAATATATAAAAACCATATTTTTATTTCGAAGTTCAATATATAAAAACCATATTTTTATTTCGAAGTTCAATATATAAAAACCATATTTTTATTTCAAAGTTCAATATATAAAAACCATATTTTTATTTCGAAGTTCAATATATAAAAACCATATTTTTATTTCTAAGTTCAATATATAAAAACCATATTTTTATTTCGAAGTTCAATATATAAAAACCATATTTTTATTTCGAAGTTCAATATATAAAAACCATATTTTTATTTCGAAGTTCAATATATAAAAACCATATTTTTATTTTTTTTAAAAATCGAATCTTTTCTAATTTAAAAATCGAATCTTTTCTAGTTTAAAAATCGAATCTTTTATAGTTTAAAAATCGCGCCTTTTCACCTTTAAAAAATCTATTCTTTCTTCTATAAAAATCAATCCTTCCTCGTTATAAAAATTGGTTCTTTTCTTAAGATAAAAAATCAAATCTTTTAAAGTAAAAAAATCAGTCTTAACAACTATAAAAAATATCAGTTTTTAGCAAGCAAAGAAAATCAGTTTTTAATAAGCAGAAAAATCAGTTTTAATAAGCAGAAAAATCAGTTTTAAAATGAAAATTAAAAATTATAAAACTTACTTTGCCAAAATCGAAGTTGTTGAAGGGGCGGGAAGTTGTTTGCGCACTGACAGAAGGTGGAGGGGCTCGCACAGTTGAACGTCAGGTTGAGGAGGGCTGTGGCGCGGCACAGTGGGGTTGGGGCAATTGGCGGCAGCACTAGCACGGGGGATGGCCGGAGGGGGGGTCGCGATTCGATTTGGAGGGGGTTTCTTCGAGTTGGGCAGTGGAGAACGCGAAGGGGAGGAGGAGAGAGAAAGGTGCAGGTCGATGGAGGAGGGGCGCGATGGAGGAGGGGCGGCGCAGCCACGATGGTCGGAGGCGGAAGTAGGGGGAGGGAGCGACGTAATCAGTGGTGCGGTTTTTGATTTGAAGAAAAAGTGAAGGGGGGGGTTGACTGAAAGATGGAGAGAGGTTGGGGGGTTATAGTGTAATTTATTTATTTATTTATTCCATTTTAATTTCCGAAAAGCATCTTTTTATTTCGAACTCGATTTCGAACCCACCGCCTGTCGTCCCTAGCTAATAACCCCCATTCCGAACACAATGGGATATGCCTCGTAAGCTGATTCGACCGTTTAAATCAGTTTCCGTTAAATTTACATTTAAATCACTATATTGAATTTTAAACGTACATTTCGAATTACCGGGGTCACATACTAACTAGAAAAATTCTAGAAAAATATTTTCTAGCTTCGTATTGACGATACGGTCCTAACAAAACTAATTTCGTCGAATTCTGAGACCGTTAGAAAAATGGCCAATTTCCAGTCGATTAAAATCAACTGAAACTGGTCAAACGCGTTTTCCTTTTCCACGCTCACATATTGATTCGAAAAATTATGAAATTTGAAACCTAGCAATAACTTTACATCATGGACCCAACAAAACTGGTTTCGTCGAAATCCGAGGTCGTTTGCAAAATGTCCATTTTTAAGGGCCTGAATTCCATAACGACTATTCAGAATTTTCAACTGGACATATCTTATCATTTATAAAGTGAAATCTCAGTTTGTTAACCTCTTTGGAAAGATATCGTCAATTAGATCCTTATGTTTTTGGTTTCACTAAAATCCGGATTGTTTTGCTCCCGGTACATTCAATTGAAGTTTGAAATCGAATTATCGAACTACCGCGCCATTTTCAATTCTATTTATAATTATATATAAATATTTATATTCTAACGACGACGCGTATAATATATACGTCGAATTCTATATTGAAAACAAATTTCTCGTCGATATTATTTAAAATAATTCATTTTAAATAATCAAGATTCGCTAAAATTGCCAAAATAAAAATTTTAAACTGGCCCAGATTTTGCGGGTTATTACAATCTCCCCCACTTAAAACTTTTCGTCCCCGAAAAGGAACAAAGTCGAAAGTGGTTTGATTAATCAATTCTACGCTCGATCAGGCTTCCATTCTCCAACTTTTCAGTTTCTGAGAATTTTCAAAATTTCAAAAATTTGGCTAACACCCTAAATTTTCGAAAAATTTCGCCATAACCTCCCCTGCACCGGGAGCATCGGGGAATTTCAAATAGCTTCCCCGGTCCTTCAGATCTCAAAAAGAAAAAGAAAAAGCCAAGCGGCTAGCCAATAGGCTCATAAAATCATCATCACCCAAACAAAACAGTAAATTATGTAGTAAACATGTACCTATTTGTCGGGCAAACAAATTTTATTCTCTGCTCTAGCCTCCTTGCTATGACCTGTTCAATGATATATATGTATATGCAAGCAAACGCAACCAATTTCCCATACAATTCAATATTTGATTCAATTAGGCTAAATGGTTCAAAATTATCAAACAAATAAACAAACAACACAAACATCAATCAATTAGTGAATTTATCGTTTAAAATTCATAGTTTTACTACATATAAAGAAAATCATGTTTTTGATGCCAATTCACAACAATGTATTCTAACTATACAAGTTTTGGTTCTCACACCAGTCTAATGGAAATATATAGATATCACACCTTCGAAACACGAAAATAATTACTAATGATGACGCGTCAATCATCAGAATCAGGTTCGTGCGACTAAAGTGTGATTCTATATCTATCCAATATATTAAAATTTTGAATATACGTTTGCAAGGCGTATATGCAAATTCTTTATATACTGAATTGTCCAAAAATCAATATAAACAAATAATCAAATACGAATAGTTGATTTAAATTTTCAAAACTAAATTTGTTTTCATTTGAAAATTTACTCCTCACACTCGTTCTAGGATACTACTGATCCCTTCTCTAACGAGTCATTCTCATTGGATTTTACTAATCCAATATCTGATGAATTCTTTCGTATGGTTCTAATGTGCCTTATTCTCTTAGCTTTGTAAACCAAAGCTCTGATACCAACTGTGACGAGAAGGAATTTCGCTCGGTCCGAACCAGTCGCTAAACCGACCCAGACCGTTCGAAACGCCCTATCGTTTGAGAACAGGACAAAACAGAACGCATACAGAAGAACATTTCACCATATATTACAACAGTGCATCAGATTACAAGAATATACAGAGTATAAATGAATATTACACCGAAATATCAGAGATTTAAATTACATTTAAATACATAGCAGCGGAAAATAATACAATACACAACTAGAATGAGATATACGGATACAAAGCTTTCCGGATATCGTTCCAGCTGTAAACCAGGATCCTGTGGGTATAAATCTGCAAAACCAAACTACTAGCTGCCCGTGTCAAAATAAGGGCACCCAGAGTTTAGGTTAAAACAATAAACTCCAGGTCAGTCATGTGACTGATGTGAGAACTAAAACAGTTAATCTTTATTTTAAAAGTTAGGTAAATCAAGGGACCACGCCGTATAACACGGAACGGGTTTCCTCCCAAGAATACCAGTGCATAAAACAAACAGCGCAATGCTAAATAAAGAAAAATGAAGCTGTTATAAGACCCAGGTCCCATCACACAATGCAACGCAGCCGAGGATAGGGTTTTCCCTTATAACAGCCAAAAAATGCTTGATACGTTTAAAACAAATCGTTTGATACTATTATAAGTGCATAGTGTATAAAACAATTTCAAATCATAAGTATCAATCATAGGCGGCATGAGCGCCCCATCCCACTATGTCGCCATATATAGGATTACAACTAAAACCGCAAAGTCACGTATTTGGAAATTGGATTTCCATCTATGAACCGAGGCAAAAGATAGTCCTCAACCGATTCGAGACAATCTAGCCCATGTCTCAGGATCAGAACGCATCAACCCTTTAGATCGTCAGGGCTGGTCCACCGATGTGGATTATTATGCTTGAACAATACGTCTCTCCGCCCTTTGGGGCGTAAACGAGCCAACTAAATGACTCCATCGGTTCGAGAACGACCGATCAATCCGAGGCGCCTCGCAACAGCAACAACCACATAAGTCAAACTCGCAAGGGCGTGTAAAACCACTGACGCCACTTTTAGCTAGAAAGAAACGCAAGTCCTCCCTGATGTCCTCTCCCGTTTTTGGTTCATACCGGGTGTGAAACTCGCGAAGTAAACGTTACACAAAGCTACGCCACGAAGGCCGTGCTTCGATCATCAACCACAAGACTTTGCTTTTCAACAGAAGCCTTGATCATTTGCCACTTAGGCATGCCACACAGGCAATTCACTCCATGCGTTTGATATCCATCAATATATAACCCCTGAGCTCGTACGTCTCAGAGAAGGGCGTTAAGCAAGAGAATAAATTCTCCGCCGCCAAACAGATATATATTTAATAGAGATCAATCACACGGACTAAAATCCAATGTCAGACACACAGTCCATTTACAAGTCCGTTCTGGGTCTGAACGAAACCGGAGGCACCTAGTCCCCCGCATATCCATCGATCTCCAAGTACGTTTGGACGATCACTAACTGTTTCCATCTTCTTGGGTGTACAGCCCAATCAAGATCATCAGTAATTACCCAAACGACGTGAAGACCTCCGGTCTTCGACCATCGTCTTCATCTTCGACTTATCGTCGTATCAGTTATTCAGAATGGGATAAACCCGGTCTTTCCGAATAACTCGCGTATATTTTATAAAAGTGCTACACAAACACAACATACGCCTCATTCCAATTCATCAGTCACTAAACGCAAATTAATCAAGAGAATAGTTCCCCAAATATTAACCCCGAAGGCCGAAACCAACATCAGATCAATATCCAGAAAACCATTCTGCTTGGCTAACCGACAGTTAGTTTCTAAATTTCACATTCATAGGGAAAGATTCCCATTAATTTTATCAAAGATAAATTCCTTGAATTTATTCTTTTATCTACTTTTGAATTTCGATTCAACTAGTCGGGATTTACGAAACTTACTGAAGTAATCATTTGTTTTAATTTCCCAATCCCACCCTATTCATCCCATGAAGTAAAACTAGTAATACTTCATATCTAACACCACGGTGTTATCGGTAAATTCAATTACCATTTCATGTTCAAATCTAATTAAAGATTTGACTATCGCCTGGAGCAAAACTGGTGATACTCCATTCTCAACCATTTCAATCTAATTAAAGATTCATTAAAACTCAACTTAGTTTTAATCGTTAACTGGGTTAAAGAATCCGTGTCATTTAAAAACACAGTTCACAATAAACCCAAAATCACCTTCATTAATTATCGGGTTAAAGAACGAGTGTTATTTAAAACACTGTTCACGATAAACCCAAAAATCAATATCAATTCAATTCCAATTAAATATTATTTAATTGGTACACTTCACTAAATCTAAATAAAAAGATTTAATCTTTTCTCAACTGGGTTCAAGAACAGTGTTAGTGAAGACACCATTCACGACAAACCCCAAATCACATTTGATATTCAATACAAGGCTCTGAATAGAAAATAT
The DNA here is from genome assembly GCA_030737875.1 of Allium sativum. NCBI lineage: Eukaryota > Viridiplantae > Streptophyta > Magnoliopsida > Asparagales > Amaryllidaceae > Allium > Allium sativum. Next base: position 297,073,044 of record CM060912.1, read on the forward strand.
ATCGGCTTATATTCAATATCAAATTTTACGACTAACAAATGTCGTATTGGAAATAACGATATAAATATATCTTTCAAATTTCCATAACAACACCTGTATAATCACGAGTTCCAACATCGAAATATTCCGAAGACAATTTCGATTCAAATCCACTCCAATGCAATCATTGGAAATTCTGGTTATTTTTAAAACCCTTTTCAAATTCAATTTATTTATTTAAAAATAAATAGAATTATATTTCTAGTTCAAAACTAGTTCATTTCGATAAAAATCTATTTTTATCTTTTCAAATATGGAGTTTTTCATCCCAATTCTTTCTAAATCATTTCTTATGATTTTACACAAATTATTACTATTTTTAATAATTTTATCAAGGCCCGTACAGTCGATTTCCATCAATGGCCATCGAACTGCACTTATAGCGACCTTTTTCAAATTTGATTTGGACATAATTCCAAATCCAACCGTTAGATTTCTAATTTCTAATATCCGTTAGAAAGCTCTTTTCGATACGAACCCAACGGTTCCGGTTTTAGGAGAATCCGACGGTCGGATCTCCCGTAATGCCCGTTTGAAATAAATGGTCGAAATTCACGAACTGCCACGGCGCGGCGCGTTCTATTCAGGCCATTATATTATATATATAATATATATAATATATATTTCGTCGATTTCTATTTAAAACGAATTATATAAATAGTTTTAAATTCGTTTCAAAAGCAATTTCAACTTCCTTTTCAATTCAAATCAAATTTGAATTCTTCTTTATAAATTCGTTTTAAAATTCATTTCTATTCAATTCAAATTTCAATTCAATTTGAATTCATTTCAATTCTCTTTTAATTCAATTCGAATTCATTTTCAATTCAATTCATTTCGAAATCGTTTTCAATTCAATTCATTTCGAAATCGTTTTCAATTCAATTCATTTCGAAATCGTTTTCAATTCAATTCATTTCGAAATCGTTTAATATCGATATAAATATCGTTCACGTCAAAATGGCGTCAATCTAATCAACACGGCTTCATAAATTCCTATTTTCAAATATTCTATTTCAAATATTTCTTTTTCAAAATAGTTGTTATCAAAATATTTCGTTCAACACATGACCAATCTCAATGGATGAGTACTGTCAACACATGAACTTTTATTTTATATCGATAAAGATGTAAATTTTATTACTAAAATATTTCATTCAACACATGACCAATCTCAATGGATGAGTACTGTCAACACATGAACTTTTATTTTATATCGATAAAGATGTAAATTTTATTACTAAAATATTTCGTTCAACACATGACCAATCTCAATGGATGAGTACTGTCAACACATGAACTTTTATTTTATAATATTCTTTATTTTTCAAATTGGAATGAGGCCCAATCAATTACCATATAAAGTTAATTATATGGATTTTCATACATTACACACCTATAATAGCATTGAAAAATAATCAACCATCAGCCAAAGTGCACTACACTGTATAAGCATCAAATATAGATATCTAACGCTTATGACAACCTGTCAATCAATCGATCGACATATTTAATCAATCAGGATGAGTGAACTTCAAATTTCATCCCAACACCCGTGTGGGGTTTCAAGCAATCAAACGAATATTTTATTTGTGCAGTTGGGCGATGTGTAAAATTTATCGACCCAATCAATGTCCTTCAAATAGGTGTACATAAACAAACCATCTGGTTTGTAAATGAATATTTATTTATTCACATTCACGTTAAAAATTATATTTTTAACGATAAAACATTTTATTTTAACATAAGAATTTCTATTCAGTTCATTCTTTAAATAAAATGGTATTTTTATTTTCTAACTTATTTTAGAAAATTTCGGCGGCATAACGGCACGATACTAGAAACGGGACGAGGCCCAGCCTTATCCCCGGTCAAGTGAAGGCCCACGCCATTCACACATCAATCAAAATCACCAAACAACCAAATTCAAATCAAATCATATAACTAAGCTATGCAACCAAACAAACAAGTCCATGGTCTGTGGACGATTGTGTCGGGTGCTACTAAGCACCGTCTGCATCCTAGTATATATATATAACTAGAAAAGAAATTGAAAGGTGAGAAGTTCTCACAAATAGCTATCCTAGCTCCACGGCACTTCTTTTAGAGAAGTCTTCGTCGTCATCGCATCTTTTTCCATCTTCGTTGCCCGCTTTCACTACCTATGTAAAAATCGAATTATTACTTCGCTATTTAATATATAAAAATCGAATTTTTCTTTCGAAGTTCAATATATAAAAATCATATTTTTATTTCGAAGTTCAATATATAAAAACCATATTTTTATTTCGAAGTTCAATATATAAAAACCATATTTTTATTTCGAAGTTCAATATATAAAAACCATATTTTTATTTCGAAGTTCAATATATAAAAACCATATTTTTATTTCGAAGTTCAATATATAAAAACCATATTTTTATTTCGAAGTTCAATATATAAAAACCATATTTTTATTTCAAAGTTCAATATATAAAAACCATATTTTTATTTCTAAGTTCAATATATAAAAACCATATTTTTATTTCGAAGTTCAATATGTAAAAACCATATTTTTATTTCGAAGTTCAATATATAAAAACCATATTTTTATTTCGAAGTTCAATATATAAAAACCATATTTTTATTTTTTTTAAAAATCGAATCTTTTCTAATTTAAAAATCGAATCTTTTCTAGTTTAAAAATCGAATCTTTTCTAGTTTAAAAATCGCGCCTTTTCACCTTTAAAAAATCTATTCTTTCTTTTATAAAAATCAATCCTTCCTCGTTATAAAAATTGGTTCTTTTCTTAAGATAAAAAATCAAATCTTTTAAAGTAAAAAAATCAGTCTTAACAACTATAAAAAATATCAGTTTTTAGCAATCAAAGAAAATCAGTTTTTAATAAGCAGAAAAATCAGTTTTAATAAGCAGAAAAATCAGTTTTAAAATGAAAATTAAAAATTATAAAACTTACTTTGCCAAAATCGAAGTTGTTGAAGGGGGGGAAGTTGTTTGCGCACTGACAGAAGGTGGAGGGGCTTGCACAGTTGAACGTCAGGTTGAGGAGGGCTGTGGCGCGACACAATGGGGTTGGGGCAATTGGCGGCAGCACTAGCACGGGGGATGGCCGGAGGGGGGGGGGGTCGCGATTCGATTTGGAGGGGGTTTCTTCGAGTTGGGCAGTGGAGAACGCGAAGGGGAGGAGGAGAGAGAAAGGTGCAGGTCGATGGAGGAGGGGCGCGATGGAGGAGGGGCGGCGCAGCCACGATGGTCGGAGGCGGAAGTAGGGGGAGGGAGCGACGTAATCGGTGGTGCGGTTTTTGATTTGAAGAAAAAGTGAAGGGGGGTTGACTGAAAGATGGAGAGAGGTTGGGGGGTTATAGTGTAATTTTTTTTTTATTCCATTTTAATTTCTGAAAAGCATCTTTTTATTTCGAACTCGATTTCGAACCCACCGCCTGTCGTCCCTAGCTAATAACCCCCATTCCGAACACAATGGGATATGCCTCGTAAGCTGATTCGACCGTTTAAATCAGTTTCCGTTAAATTTACATTTAAATCACTATATTGAATTTTAAACGTACATTTCAAATTACCGGGGTCACATACTAACTAGAAAAATTCTAGAAAAATATTTTCTAGCTTCGTATTGACGATATGGTCCTAACAAAACTAATTTCGTCGAATTCTGAGACCGTTAGAAAAATGGCCAATTTCCAGTCGATTAAAATCAACTGAAACTGGTCAAACGCGTTTTCCTTTGCCACGCTCACATATTGATTCGAAAAATTATGAAATTTGAAACCTAGCAATAATTTTACATCACGGACCCAACAAAACTGGTTTCATCGAAATCCGAGGTCATTTGCAAAATGTCCATTTTTAAGGGCCTGAATTCCATAGCGACTATTCAGAATTTTCAACTGGACATATCTTATCATTTATAAAGTGAAATCTCAGTTTGTTAACCTCGTTGGAAAGATATCGTCAATTAGATCCTAATGTTTTTGGTTTCACTAAAATCCGGATTGTTTTGCTCCCGGTACATTCAATTGAAGTTTGAAATCGAATTATCGAACTACCGCGCCATTTTCAATTCTATTTATAATTATATATAAATATTTATATTCTAACGACGACGCGTATAATATATACGTCGAATTCTATATTGAAAACAAATTTCTCGTCGATATTATTTAAAATAATTCATTTAAAATAATCAAGATTCGCTAAAATTGCCAAAATAAAAATTTTAAACTGGCCCAGATTTTACGGGTTATTACAACTCCTTCGCCTTATAACGGCGCACGTCTAATCCTAACCAATTTATCGATTCGATTTTCCACACCACAAACCACATTCAAACCAATATCGCAATCAATCACCAAACAGCCAAACAAACAAGTCCATGGTCTGTGGACGATTGTGTCGGGTGCTACTAAACACCGTCTGCATCCTAGTGTATATATATAACTAGAAAATAAATTGAAGAGTGAGAAATTCTCACCGAAAGCTATCCAATACCACGACACTCCTATTGTAGAGATCTTCGTCGTTCTCGCCTTTTCTTCTCCTTTGTTGCCCGTAGCCACTACATATAGAAATCACACATTTTTATATTTCGATGTCTTTAAAATAAAAATCACATTTTTATTTATTCACTTTCAATTTAAAAATCATATTTTTATAATCACTTCATATATTTAAAAATCGAATTTTTACTATGCTATTCAATATATAAAAATCATATTTCCTTACCGCTAATATATAGATAAAAATTCTATTTTTATAACGCTATTCTCTATATAAAGATTTCGCCTTTTCAAAAATATAGATTTCATCATTATAAAAATCATCACTTTACTTCAACGTATATAAAATAAAAATCAGATTTTTATTTCGCTACATATACAAAGATGATATTTTAATATTCTCTATCCTATAAAGATTATATTTTTAATACTTTAAAAATATAAAAATCATATTTTTAATATTTCTATATAGTAAAGATTATATTTTTAATACTTTAAAAATATAAAAATCATATTTTTATTACTTTAAAAATATAAAGATCATATTTTTACTTCTTCTACTCAATAAAAATTCCGTCTTTTCTATTTTAAAGTTCAAACCTTTCTCTTTTTAAAGTTTAAATCTTTTTCTATTTAAAATCTAAAAAATAAAATCAGTTTTTAAAACCTTTTCAAAATCAGTTTTTAAATGCTTTTAAAAAAAATCAGTTTTTAAACCTTTTAGAAAATTCAGTTTAAAATCCTAAAAAAAAAAAATCAGTTTACAAAATCCAAAAAAAAATCAGTTTATTTTCTGTTATATAAAATAAATAAATAAATAAAAAACTTACAGAGGGGGGGGGGGTCTGCTGTCGCGGCGGTGGATTGCGAGGGGGGGTGCGGCTGTCGATTGAAGAGGAGAGGGGGAAGGAGGAGGGGCGGCGCGGTGGGTTCTGGCGATGGGCGGTGGCATTCGATTCAAAAGGGGGGGGGGTTTCGCGGTGGCTCTGGCGCCTGGAGGGGGCTCTTCGAGGCGGCGGCGGCGGTCTCCAAGAGGGCGGCGGTGGACCAAGCAGGCGGACGGCAAGGGTTTCCCCCCCTCCTTCCGTCGATCGCCCTTTTTTTTTTTTTCTGAAAACCGATTTTGAAAAATAAGAGGGGGGGCCAGCGTAATAGGGGGAAGAAAGTTTTTTTTATATTTAATTAATTTATTCACTAAAAGTTGACTTTTACATATGATCCCTGAACGAGGTCCACCGCCTGTCGTCCATAGCGTATTACCCCCATTCCGAAACCAATGGGATATGTATCGTAGGCCGATCCGACTGTTTGAATCAGTTTCCGTTAAATTTACATTTAAATCACTATATTGAATTTTAAACGTACATTTCGAATTACCGGGGTCACATACTAACTAGAAAAATTCCAGAAAAATATTTTCTAGCTTCGTATTGACGATACGGTCCTAACAAAACTAGTTTCGTCGAATTCTGAGACCGTTAGAAAAATGGCCAATTTCCAGTCGATTAAAATCAACTGAAACTGGTCAAACGCGTTTTCCTTTGCCACGCTCACATATTGATTCGAAAGATTATGAAATTTGGAACCTAGCAATAATTTGACACTGCGGACCCAACAAAAGTGGTTTCGTCGAAATCCGAGGTCATTTGCAAAATGTCTATTTTTAAGGGCCTGAATTCCATAACGACTATTCAGAATTTTCAACTGGACATATCTTTTGATTCTCGCTACGAAATTTTGATCTGTCGGATTCATTGGAAAGATATTATCAATTAGATTCCATTATTTTTGGTTTTACTAAAATCCGGATTGTTTTGCTCCCGGTACATTCAATTGAATTTTGAAATCGAATTACCGAACTACCGCGCCATTTTCAATTCTATTTATAATTATATATAAATATTTATATTCTAACGATGACGCGTATAATATATACGTTCGAATTCTATTCAAAATAGATTTTCGTCGATATTATTTAAAATAATTCATTTTAAATAATCAAAATTCACTAAAATAGCCAAAATAAAAATTTTAAACTGGCCCAGAATTTCGGGTTATTACAGGTGAGGAATTCAATATTTATATATTCAAAATTTCAAATGGTAAAACGAGCATAACTCCTTCATACGACCTCGGATTGATGCGTGGTTTGTTGCGTTAGGATCGTGGTGAAATTGCGGACGTTTTGGCATTGGTTTGGCTGCATTTAGAGACTGTGAAATTTTGGGCTTTGGTAAAGACCAAAAGGTGAGTGAATTCTCACTCACGAATAACTTAATTATTCCAATATTTATTGAATTAAATTATGAAATAATTTGGTTGCATGGTTTGTAATTTGATTGATGATTGTTGCTTAAAAACTGATATGAATGTATGTTAAATCTGCAACTTAGGTGGATAATTAGTTATGGTAGTTAATTAAATTCTAGTTGAAGCCTGATACTTGTTAACCAATGACAAGATGTAATATTGATCATTTTGACTGGAATGGTTGCGATGGATGCTTAGTTGAAATTGATTACTGAATTGATATTGTTAATGTTCATTTTTCAGTACATGGACGTGGTATGGTTTACTATGACGATTAATCCCATTTTTCACCCTTGATGGTATGGGCATCCATTAAACCCGGGATTAATCAATAAAAATAAATTAAGAGCACAGAGTGAAATGATAAATCTCTGTGACCCTGATTTGGATTGAAATGATAGATCCATCCCTGGAATATCGAGAAATAAATTTAAATCACTTGGCCATTGGATAGACAAGTATATACAGACATCGGTCGGTTAAATGATTTTAAATATTCGAAATTCTGTTTGATGGAAACTTGATATAAAGGAAATGTGTCGATTTTGATAAAATTTTATTCTTCCTTTATTAATGGAAATGGTTAAAGTAATTTTTTTCTTTCCCAAAACGTATTGGGAGTTTGAATTGGAAAATAAATAGGATTTGGGATTTATCCCAATAATTGGGGGAACTTGAATTAAATAAATTCTTATTGGATTTCATTTTGGAATAAAGATAATCAAGGTTGGAATAAAGATAACGAGGTTGTTCAAACGTAATACAAATATGGTTTTGAAATCCATTAAATGGAAAGATGGGTTGAAATGGTGTTGGTAACAAGATATTGAACTAAGTTAACTTCATTGAGACTGGAGTATAGATCCAAGTCTTTGAAGTTTAGAAGAAAAGAACGATTTTGGTTAAAGGATTTTATTATATATACATTTTACCCTCTTGATTTCAAATAACTATTCCTTTCTAAAACTTCATTTATTAAAACCTTTATCTATAAAACTATTTTGTTATAACTAAATTTTCCTTATATTTTATTACTTAAACTAATTTGCAAGAATTTTTAAATTATGTATATACATAGTGTTTTAAATTATCTTATTTTATTCTAACTATTATATATATATATTATATAAATATTTCTTACAAGCATTTATTTTTCAAAATTTTATTTTATGAATTGTAAATTTCTTCCGAATGGGGAGTGTTTGGATCTAAACCATTGTTCAAATGGAGTTTAGATAAAATTCATTCTATTTGAATATGAAATCGGTTCCTAAACCGATTTTTGACATGGAAATGTGAATTATATGCTACTCAAATATAAATTTATCTCCTAAGGGATTGTAGATAAGTTATAGAAGTATATATATTCTATTTGAGCGTGAATGGATTTCGAACATAATCGATTTGGAATAAATTTGAAATCTTTGGGATAAAAATATATTCTATTTGAATATACGTCGATTTGAAATATTATATGATTTTAATATAAGAATATGGAAATCTATTCTAATTAGAATATAATCGGTTTGGTATGATTTATGATATTTTTGATATGAAATTTTATTCTATTTGAATATAAATTGGTTCGAATCAGAATATGATATTTTGATATAAAAGCGAATCTTTGTGAAATATAAAAGAACCAACCGATGTGAAAGACGTAAGCGTTGGTTGTTAAAGAGACCGGAGTCGACAAATGGCATACTTGTAAAGACCCGCAACTTCCCCGGTAAGGAAAGAGCGGATAGTTCGAGAACAAGCCACAAAGGAATGCAGACAGAAGAACATTTCATTGTATATTACAAAAATTCTATCAGAATACAAGAATATACAGAGTATAAATGAATATTACACAGAAATATCAGAGATTTAAATTACATTTAAATACATAGCAGCGGAAAACAATACAATACACAACTGAAGGAGATATACGGATACAAAGCTTTCCGGATATCATTCCAGCTGCAAACCAGGATCCTGTGAATATAAATCTGCAAAACCAAAACTACTAGCTGCCCGTCTCAAAATAAGGGCACCCAGAGTTTAGGTTAAAACAATAAACTCCAGTTCAGTCATGGGACTGGTGTGAGAACTAAAACTGTTATTAATCTTTATTTTTAAAGTTAGGTAAATCAAGGGACCACGCCGTATAATACGGAACGGGTTTCGTCCCAAGAATACCAGTGCATAAAACAACAACGCAATGCAAAATAAAGAACAATGAAGCTATTATAAGACCCAGGTCCTATCACACAATGCAACGCAAGCCGGGGTATAGGGTGTTCCCTTATAATAGCCAAACATGCTTAGTACGTTTAAAACAAATCATTTGATATTATTATAAGTGCACAGTGTATAAAACAACTTCAAATCATAAGTATCAATCATAGGCGACATGAGCGTCCCATACCACTATGTCGCCATATATAGGTTTACAAATAAAACCGCAAAGTCACGTATTTGGAAATTGGATTTCCATCTATGAACCAAGGCAAGGGATCGTCCTCAATGGATTCGAGACAATCTAGCCCAACTCTCAGGACCCAGACTCAGGTGGGCCCTTGGAGGGACAGGGCCGGTCCACCGATGTGGATTAAAATGCCTGAACAATACGTCTCTCCGCCCTATGGGGCGTAAACGAGCCAATGAATGAATCCATCGGACCTAGATCGTCCGATTAAACCGAGGCGCCTCGCAACAGCAACAACCATATAAGTCAAACTCGTCAGGGCGTGTAAAACCACTGACGGCACTTCTAACTAGAAAGAAACGCATGTCCTCCCTGAGGTCCTCTCCCGTTTTTGGTTCACCACCGGCTGTGAAACTCGCGAAGTAAACGTTACACAAAGCTACGCCACAAAGGCCGTGCTTCGATCATCAACCACAAGACTTTGCTTTTCAATAGAAGGCTTGATCATTTGCCACTTAGGCATGCCACACAGGCAATTCACTCTATGCATTTGATATCCATCAGTATATAACCCCTGAGCTCGTACGTATCAGAGAAGGGCGTTAAGCAAGAGAATAAATTCTCCGCCGCCAAACAGAAATATATTTAATAGAAATCAATCACACAGACCAAAATCCAATGTCAGACACACGGTCCATTTACAAGTCCGTTCTAGGTCTGAACGAAACCGGAGGCACCTAGTACCCCGCATATCCATCGATCTCCAAGTACGTCTGGACGATCACCAACTGTTTCCAAGTTCTTGGGTGTACATCCCAATCAAGATCATCAGTAATCACCCAAACGACGTGAAGACATCCGGTCTTCGACCACCGTCTTCATCTTCGATTTATCGTCGTATCAGTTATTCAGAATGGGATAAACCCGGTCTTCCCGAATAACTCGCGTATATAATAAACATGTGTTACACAAACACAACATACGCCTCATTCCAATTCATCAGTCACTAACCGTAAATTAACCAAGAGAATAATCCCCCAAATATTAACCCCGAAGGCCGAAACCAACATCAGATCAATACCTAGGAAATCACTATGCTTAGCCAACCTACAGTTCGTTTCTAAATTTCACATTCTTAGGGAAAGGTTCCCATTAATTTTATCAGAGATAAATCCTTTAAATTTATTCTTTAATCTACTTTTGAATATTAATTCAAACTAGTCGGGATTAACGAACCTTACCGAAGTAATCGTTTGTTCTAATTTCCCAATCCCAACCTATTCATCCCATGAAGTAAAATGGGTCTTACTTCGTATCTAACACCACGGTGTTATCGGTAAATTTAATTACCATTTCACGTTTAAATCTAATTAAAGATTTAACTACCGCCTGGAGTAAAACTAGTGATACTCCATTCTCGATCTTTTCAATCTAATTAAAGATTCATTAAAACTCCACTTAGTTTTAATCTGTGACTGGGTTAAAGAATCAGTGTCATTTAAAACACGGTTCACGATAAACCCAAAATCACATCACATTTCAATCAGTCCCTAACCATAAATTAGCAAGTGAGCAGTTCCCTAAGTATTAACCCCGAAGGCCGAAACCAACATCAGATCAATACCCCAGAAACCATTCAACTTAACTAATCTCCGGTTAGTTTCTGAATTTTCTTAACTCCTTTGGGTCTAAGAACAGTATTATTGAAGATACCGTTCACGACAACCCAAAATCACATTTCATTAATTATCGGGTTAAAGAACAAGTGTTATTTAAAACACTGTTCACGATAAACCCAAAAATCAATACCAATTCAATTCCAATTAAATATCATTTAATTGGTACACTTCATTAAATCTAAATAAAAAGATTTAATCTTTTCTCAACTGGGCTTAAGAACAGTGTTAATGAAGACACCATTCACAATAGCCTAAATCACATTTGATATTAAGTACAAGCCTCTGAATAGAAAATATATCGACTTATATTCAATATCAAATTCTACGACCAACAAATATCGTATTGGAAATAACGATATATATCTTTCAAATTTCCATAACAAAATCTGTATAATCACGAAATCCAACATCGAAATAATCCAAAGACAATTTCGATTCAAATCCATTCCAATTCAATTATTGGAAATTCTGGTTACTTTTAAAACCCTTTTCGAATTCAATTTATTTATTTAAAAATAAATAGAATTATAATTCTAGTTCAAAACTAGTTCATTTCGATAAAAATCTATTTTTATCTTTTCAAATATGGAGTTTTTCATCCCAATTCTTTCTAAATCATTTCTTATGATTTTACATTAATTATTAATATTTTTAATAATTTTATCAAGGCCCGTACGGTCGATTTCCATCAACGGCCATCGAACTGCACTTACGGCGATCTTTTCCAAATTTGATTTGGACATAATTCCAAATCCAACCGTTATATTTCTAATTTCTAATATTCATTAAAAAGCTCTTTTCGATACGAACCCAACGGTTCCGGTTTTAGGAGAATCCGACAGTCGGATCTCCCGCAATATCCATTTGAAGTCAATGGTCGAAATTCGCGAACTACCGCGGCGCGGCGCATTCTATTCAGGCCATTATATTATATATATAATATATATAATATATACTTCGTCAATTTCAATTCAAAACGTTCTTTATAAATCGTTTTAATTCGTTTTCGAAACGATTTCAACTTCATTTTCAAATTCAAATCAAAATTGAATTTTTCCAATATAAATTCGTTTTAAATTCATTTAAAATCGATTTCAATTCAAATTGATTTCTAATTCAATTTCAGTTCTAATTCAATTCAATTCAATTTCAATTCGAATTCATTTCTATTCAATTTCAATTCGAATTCATTTCTATTCAATTTTAATTCGAATTCATTTCTATTCAATTCGAATTCATTTCTATTCAATTTCAATTCGAATTCATTTCTATTCAATTTCAATTCGAATTTCAATTATTTTCAAAATATCAGTTTTTTGAAATCACTTTCGATATTCATTATAAAATGAATGAAATCGATATAAATATCGTTCACGTCAAAGTGGCATCAATCTAATCAACACGGCTTTCAAATATTTCTACTTTTAAATATTCTGTTTCAAATATTCCTTTTTCAAATATTTCTTTTTCAAATATTCTATTTCAAATATTTCTATTTCAAATATTACTATTTCAAATATTTCTATTTCAAAACTAGAATGAGGCCCAATCAATTACCATAGATTTTATTTCTATGGATTTTCATACAATGCATGTATATATCAACAATGACAAATAATCAACCATCATCCAAAGTGCGTTCTACACTGTATAAGCATCAAATATAAATATTTAATGCTTATAACAGTCTGTCAATCAATCGATCGACATACAACTAACTATTGGGATTAGTGTAGGTCATATATCACCCCAATACTCGTGTGGGGTTTCAAACAATCAAACACAGATTTTATTTGTGCAGTTGGGCGATGTGTAAAATTTATCATCCCAATCAATATTAGTTAAATGTGTGTATATAAACAAATCTTCTGACTTATTTATATTTATTTATTTCATTTCAAATACATGTTAAAAATTCTATTTTTAACTATAAAATATTTTCTATTTTAAAATATTTTATTTCAACTATATAAATATTTTATTTCATTTCACATCACATCACACAATCAACTACACGTCAAAATCAAACAAACAAGCATACAAGCCGTCCATGGTCTGTGGACGACGGGTGTCGGGTGCTACTAAACACCGTCTGCATCCTCGTATATATTTTTAACTAGAAATTTAAATTAAAGGCGAGGAGTTCTCACCCACTAGCTAATCCAAACGCCACGACTCTTCTTATGCAGAAATCTTCGCCGTTTTTGCCTTTCGTCCATTCCACTGTCCGTAGTCACTACATAAATAAAAATCACATTTTTATTTGTTCATTTTCAATTTAAAAATCATATTTTTCCTTAACCATTCTAATGATCAAAATCGTATTTTCACCTTGCTATATATATGATAAAAATTCTATTTTTATAACGGTGTTCATATGATAAAGATTATATTTTTATCACGCTATTCTCTATATGAAAATTATATTTTTAACCTTTCTATATATTAAAAATTATATTTTTAATCTTTCTATATATTAAAAATTATATTTTTTATAAAGTAACAATCTAACCCTTCCATGTAGAAAAATCATATAAAGAGAAACCACATTTTCATTTCAAGGCGATGTATATAAAAATCATATTTTTATTATTAAAAATCGTATTTTTTTCTTCGCCTTCATGATAATAAAAATCTCATCTTTATCCTCGCTTTCCCTTTCTTTTTATATTTTCAAATCAAAATCTATCGTATATTTTCAAATCAAATTTTATAGTATATTTTCAAATCAAATTTTATATATACTAAAACCGATTTAAACTATGTTATTGTATAAACAAAACTGATTTTATTACCAATATCTATTTAAACTAAATAAATAAAATAAAATAAAATCACCTTTTCGGTCGTCGGAATTGATCGTGGTTGGGGGCCTGGAAGCGGCGCGGGGGGGGGGGGGGGTGTCGACGTCGTCTCTCAAGGTGGAGGGTGGCGGGAGGGTTCGCTGGTGGTAGCAGCAGCGGGGGCGGCGGTTGGACCAGGGTGAGGCGCTGGGGCAGTTTGCTTCGATTTGGGATTCTGGGGGGGGGGGGGTCTTGCGAGTAAAAGATGGAGGGAGAAGAAGGTGCGGAGGAGAAGGAGGGGCGTGGGGGAGTTCGCAAGCGGCGGTCGCCACCTGGGGCGGCGCAATTGAGATGGTGGAGTCCAGGTCCTGGCGCGATCGACGAGGAAGCTCTTTTTTTTAATCCTTGTTGGGTTTGACTACTGAGGGTAGAGAGAGTGTAGGGGCTTTATAATATATATATATATATATATAATATTTAATTTCTAAAAACAACTTTTGATTTCGACCTCGAAATCAAACCCACCGACTGTCGTCCATAGCTAATTACCCCCATTCCGAACGCAATAGGATATGCACCGCAAGCCGATTCGATCGTTTCGACCAGTTTTCGTCAAATTTACATTTAAATCATTATATTGAATTTTAAACGTACATCTCAATTTACTGGGCCCACATACTGACTAGAAAAATTCCCAAAAAATATTTTCTAGCTTCGAATTGACGATACGGTCCTAACAAAACTAGTTTCGTCGAATTCCGAGACCGTTTGAAAAATGGCCATTTTCCATTCGATTAAAATCAACTAAAACTGGTCAAACGCGTTTTCCTTTGCTACGCACACATATTGATTCGAAAAATTACGAAATTTGAAACCTAGCAATAACCTGACATCGTGGATCCAACAAAAGTGGTTTCGTCGAAATCCGAGGTCGTTTGCAAAATTGCTATTTTTAAGGGCCAGAATTCCATAGCGACTATTCTGAATTTTCAACTGGACATATCTTTCGATTCCCGCTATGAAATTTCAATTTTTCGGATTCGTTGGAAAGATATTATCAATTAGATTCTAATATTTTTGGTTTCACTAAAATCTGGTTTATTTTGAATCCTGTACATTAACTTGAATTTTGAAATCGAATTATCGAACCACCGCGCCATTTTCGATTCCTTTTATAATTATAAATATTTATATTCCAACGTCGAGCTATATAAATATATACTTTCGAATTCTATTCAAAATAAATTTTTCGTCGATATTATTTAAAATAATTCATTTTAAATAATTAAAATTCATCAAAATTTCCAAAATAAAAATTTTAAACTGTTTCCGAATTTCGGGTTGTTACAATACTCTCTGTCAGTGTCGATACCACTTTGACAACTGTGAACGTTATGACGTATCCAGAATGAGTATGATGACTTGGGAGGCGATTATTGAATCGAAGGAGATGAAGATGACGAAATAGCCCTGACCTTCGGGTCTGAATTGAAATGACTAAAATAGGAGCTATAACGTGACTAATTGAGGTAGCACCTTTGATCGGAGACACTTCTTAGATACTATTTCTATGACTATGATGATGATGATGATTTGGGCCCATTTATGATTTTGGGAGTGTGATCCGAGGTGGGCGGTAGTGGCTGCTATGCGTTACTACCGGTCCGGGAGTGCAATTGGTAGAATCCTACCCTGGGCATTGCCTCGAGTGCCTTGTCATATTTATCCATATCGAACTACGATTTTGATTTAGCATTTCCTTCTATGGAGTGCCCTCTGATAACACCAGTACGGTGAATTTTCAGTACTGTATAGACTGTTGATGCCTGTAAACGGCGTAAGGGTAATATGGTAATCCCGCTTACGCTATTTTTATGATATTTACTTTACTGGATAGACACTATCATAATAGCGTATTATACTATGTATGTATTAGTTTAACGGATCCTCGAGAGATGGAAAAATCCCGCAACATCTCTGGAGTTACTACACCCATGACACTGATGTTATTTCATATTTTAATTTGACTAATATGAGAATGATTTAGTTCTAATCCGAGTGTTTGTTGTGTTTTCTTTTTATGTAATACGCTCGGGTCGGCAGAAGTTTGTAGTTAGCCAAGTTCCTTTGCCTTGGAGATCGAAGACGAAGGTTTGGTATACATCTATTACATATATATATACATATGTATTTTTCTGCTGCACTTTGTTCCGCTGCCATGTTGTGTAAATCTGTATGTGTGTAACTCTGATAACTATTGTATGTTATAACCATTGTTGTGACGGCCCCAAACTTCCACGAGTGAAAGTAGGAGTAATCATTTTTGGAATACAACATAAATACAATAAAACAGAACACAGATACAATATAGCAATGGAAATTCATAGAGTAATAACATTATAGCAGCGGAAAAAATATAATGTCATCAATCACAGAAAATCCACAGTCACAGAAACTAAGCTATTACAACAAGTTTTGCAGAAAAGAAATAAGTTTGATGTCTAAAAAGAAAAGAAAAGATGCCATAGAAACAAAAGATAAATGTCTTCAAGCTCCACGTCATCACCTCTCCACAAAAGCAAATCCAAGAGAGAGAATAAGCAGCTCCAAAGAAAAGACTCCAAGCAAAGAATGAACCTGTCTACTTGACTGCCCGTGTGGAAAAGAGGGCACCCAAGTTTGCAAAAAGGTGAAACAAACTATGGGTCAGTCGTGGGACTGGTGTGAGAATTCTTAAGTAAAATAACTAGTAGATATAAGGCAAATCCAAAGATCACGCCGCTAACGCGGAACGTGTTTACTCTAATGGATTGCCGTGCATAATTTAAAGTGTCATAACAAATAAATAAGTACATCGTAAACAACGCAATGTTTTTTGGAAAAAAAATGGAATCACCATAAGACCCAAGTCCCATCACACAATTCAACGCACACCAGAGGATAGGGTTTTACCTTATGGTGATTAAACATGCTAAATACGGCAAATACGCATCTAATATTATTAGTGTATATGAAAGCATTTCAAAGTAAATGTATTAATCTTAGGAAGCATAGGTACCATATACTATGCCTCCGTACTAGTAATACAATCAAATTCGTCGGTTCGTATTTGGATTTTGGTTTCCATCATGAGTCAAGGCTAGAGCGGAGCTCCTTACCGATTCGAGACACTCTAGCTAGTGCCTCAGGATTTCCCGCAGTTAACCCTTGGATCCTGCAGGGCCGGTCCTCACATACAGCTTAGAGGATTGGCAATTCCTAAGCACACGTTTCCCGGTCCTATAGGACCTATCCGAGGCGCGCCACATTCCATCATCCACATAAGTAAAGTATCAGCGCTGGGAGGTCCCTGAAACTACTTCTAGCTAGAAAGAAACGTGCTGCTTTCCCTGCGTTCCCTTCGCCCGTTTTTGACTCAACCGGGGTGTGAGGCTCGCGAAGTCCCGTTACACAAAGCTACGCCTAAACAGGCCATGCTTTGATCGTCTCCACAAGGTTCTGCTTTTCAACAATAAACCTTGATCATTGCATCTTAGTGTGTCACACTGTCACTCCATACCGTACCATTGCTTCTCCATCAATACATAAATGGGTGTTAAGTAGAGAATAAATTCTCCACCACCAATATTTATATATTAACAGAAAATCAACAATATGATATATAACGAAGTACGATGTCAGACACACCATCCATTTAAACTTATGCTCTGGGTCTGAACGAAAGTCAAATCCGTGAAACCAACACGTACGTCTGGGCAATGACCTTGACCCATGAATTGGTAGCAAGTCAATTCAGGATCTCGATCGCTGTCCATTCGAGGGAAGATTTACGGTCTTCATACGTCGTCTTCTTACTTCGATCTTTAACGCCGCTGGATTAATTTGGGATGAGAATATCTCGGACTTCCCAAACAATCCTCGTATATATATACATATATATATATATATTTTGAAAATCCTTCTTATTTGTTAATAATTATTTAACATAAAAGTTAACTTCCTACGATGTAAATTACATTTAATTTACATTAAGATAATGTAACTCATCCCATGTTAAATTACCTTTTAATTAAAATAATATAATTCAATCCTACGGTCAATTCTCTTTAATTTTCATTATAAATAATGTAACTTATCCTCTGATTAAACTTTCTTTTATTATCTACATTAAAAATAATGTATATTAATCCTATCGTTAAACTCTTTTTAAAATTAAAATTAAAAATAAGGTTATTCTCATCCTACGGTGCAATTCTTCTTTTAATTCACATTATAAAATAATGTAACTCATCCTACAGTTAATTCTCTTTTTAAATGCATTTTTAATTTCAATTACATTAAAATGAAATTTTATTTTACGATGGAATTCCCTTTCTATTCCCATTATAAATAATGTACACTTCATCTTACGATGTAGATTACCTTTCTATTTAACAAAAAAATAATAATAATGTACATTTCCTACGATGCATTTTTCTCTTTTATATACATTATAAAATAATGAACATCTTATCCTACGGCATAAATTTCTTTTTATATTAACATTTAAAAATTATTAATTACATCCTACGGTGAAATTACCTTTATTACATTAACATTAGCAATGTTAATTTCATCATGCTATGAATTTCAATTATATTATACTTATAAAATAATGTAAATAGCATTCGGTGGATTTCTCTTTTTATTACGTTAACAAAAATGAAATTTTCCTACGATGAAAGTTTTTCTTATTTTTAACATTTAAAGATGATGTTAATAACATATGGTGTAGATATTTTTATTTTAACATTAAAAATATGTTAATCAATCATACGGTGAATCCTCTTGTAAAAATAACATTGTAAATGATGTCAAATTTTCATACACTTCATTTTCTTTTTAATAACATTGAAAATAAATGTATATGAATCCTATGATTAAATTATCCTTCTTGACATACGGTGCTTTTCTTATTTATTAACATTAAAGATAATGTTAATATTACATATGATGCTTTTTCTATCTATTAACATTAAAGATAATGTTAATATTACATACGGTGCTTTTTCTATCTATTAACATTAAGGATAATGTTAATATTACATACGGTGGTTTTTCTATCTATTAACATTAAAGATAATGTTAATATTACATACGGTGCTTTTTCTATCTATTAACATTAAAGATAATGTTAATATTACATACGGTGCTTTTTCTATCTATTAACATTAAAGATAATGTTAATATTACATACGGTGCTTTTTCTATCTATTAACATTAAAGATAATGTTAATATTACATACGGTGCTTTTTCTATCTATTAACATTAAAGATAATGTTAATATTACATACGGTGCTTTTTCTATCTATTAACATTAAAGATAATGTTAATATTACATACGGTGCTTTTTCTATCTATTAACATTACCAAAACACTATTTTCACATGCAATGCATTTAATATTTTCTAACATGACAAAATATTATTTACATACAATGCATTTGATACTTTTCTAACTCGACAAAATACTATTTACATACAATGCATTTGATATTTTTCTAACTTGACAAAAATGCTATACATACAATGCATTTAGTACTTTTCTAAATTGACAAAAATACTATACATACAAGGCATTTTATACTTTTCTAAATTGACAAAAATACTATACATACAATGCATTTTATACTTTTCTAAATTGACAAAAATACTATACATACAATGCATTTTATACTTTTCTAAATTGACAAAAATACTATACATACAATGCATTTTATACTTTTCTAAATTGACAAAAATACTATACATACAATGCATTTGATTTTTTTTTCTAACTTGACAAAAATCACTATTTTCATGCAATGCAAATTTTCTATATTAATATTAACAAATATGCTATTTTCATACAATGCAAATATTTCTTATTTATGACAAATATTGTTCATTTCATATAATGCCATATTCTATTTTATAGTGAACAAAAATATAGTCATTCACATACAGTGCTTTCTTCTTTTTATATAATGAACAAAATATATTCATTAACATACAATGGTTTATATCATAGCATACACATACGGTTCATGTCATTCTTTACATTTGTCAAAATGTATATTTTGTCTTTCTTTTACATTGACAAAATATAATTATATCACTACTTCATTATTTGACAAAAATGATTTTGTCGCCAACTTCATTTATATTGACAAAATGAATTTTTGTTGCTAACTTTACATTGACAAAAATGAATTTTTGTTGCTAACTTACATTGACAAAAATGAATTTTTGTTGCTAACATTACATTGACAAAAATGAATTTTTGTTGCTAACATACATTGACAAAAATGAATTTTTGTTGCTAACTTACATTGACAAAAATGAATTTTTGTTGCTAACTTACATTGACAAAAATGAATTTTTGTTGCTAACTTACATTGACAAAAATGAATTTTTATTGCTAACTTACATTGACAAAAATGAATTTTTGTTGCTAACTTACATTGACAAAAATGAATTTTTGTTGCTAACTTACATTGACAAAAATGAATTTTTATTCTAATGTCATGTTTGCATTGTGAAAATATACTTATTTCGCTAATTCACTCTTAATATACAAAAATGTATATTTTGTCTAATTCTTCTCAATGCAAACAAAATGCTAATTTTGTTTATTCAATCCAATGCAAACAAAAATGTGAATTTTGGTTTTCATTCTTTTCTTTGAACAAAAATGTATATTTTGTTCCTTTTTCATCTTATAAACAAAAATGTATATTTTTGTTCTTATTCATTTCTTTAACAAAATGTAAATTTTGTTTTCATGTATTTCTTTAATCAAAAGGGAGTATTTTTGTTCTTTTTCTTCTTTTATAAAAAAAAAAAATAAGTTTTTGTTCTTATTCTTTTTTTTTATAAACAAAAATAAGTTTTTTTTTTTTTTACCGCAAATATCATTCAACAATATATGGAACTTCAGTACGGATCTAGCATAACATGAACAACAAACATATCACAAGCAACCATCAACAATTTAAACGAGGAAAAATCTCATTTTTTCCTACCGATCTATGTTTTTAATTAACAGATCTATGATTAAAAAATAACGGATCTAAAATCATAGAATCACAACAATTTGAATCCATCACATAGCAACATTCATCACAAATCTACTTGTTTGATGTTCAATTACACATAACACAACAATAATAATAATTTAATTAATTAAATTATATTAAAAATAAATTCTCACCTTGCTTGATTCTGAAAAGACGACTCGGGTTCAATCAGATTCGGTGTTCGTATTCAATTTGATTCTAGATCTGGAATGATTCCAATGCAAATTCATAGAAAAAATCAAATTCAGGCTTTTAACAACTGGTTGTGTAACACTTAAAAGCGTGGGGAAATCTGAAGCAAAAATTACCTTAGAACGTTCAAAACTTTGATTTCGATTTTCTGGAGTTGTAGTTGACGAAACGACGAGCCGTTTGTTGGAGAAGGACCGGCTACGAGAGGTGCATCCACGCCGGGAAGGGGGAAGGCCGCGCGCTGACGTGGTGGGCCCAGGGGGGTGCGTTCGGCGCTGGTTCGGGGGCCTGGTGGCGGAGCTACGGGCGACGAAATCGAATGAAACTTGTTTAGGATCGAAGAGCTCGAAAAATCCTTCGAAAAGTTGTACTACGGCGATGGATTTCGTTGAGAAATGAGAGAGTTATGGAAGAGAGAAGTTTCGGAGCTGATGGGTTTGGGTGCGGCCAGAAATGAACGGGGAAGAAGATGATTAACGTGGCGGCTTATATAATATAATATTAGGTTAAATTAATGATTATTTAATTGGTCCGCTTAAGCCCGTTTTGGCCCGAACCCCGATTCAAGCCTGCTTACTGTCGTTCATACCATTTAGCCCCCGTTCCGAACTCATCTGGATATGTCTCATCAGCCCACGAGATCGTCTTGGCCTTCGTTCTTCAGTTTTTAAATATAAATCATTATTTTAAATTTAAACGTACGCAGAAATTCACCGAGGTCACAAATTAACTTCAAAAATCCTCGAAAAATATATTTAGCTATGTTTTGATGCTGTGGCCTTATGAAAATTAATTTCATTCAATTCTGAGCCCGTATGAATTTTTAATGAATTTTTAAAGTCAAAAATTGTCCGTTTACACTGAAAAATCAATTATAATTGTATATTAATTCCAAAAATTACCAAAAAATCATTTTTAGCTTTCTTTTGATGATACGAATCCAACAAAATTTATTTCGTTGAATTCTGAGACTTTTTGAAAAATGGCTATTTTCAAGGCGAATATATTTAATATTAAAAATACATTTTAAACAAATATTTTCTGAAACTCGAAACATATAAGTGTTTACTGTTTTTCAATGCAGAAACGTCATACTGAAACCAATGGAAGTGGTTTCGAGTTCAAATTCCTTCCTATGCAAAAAGTAGCATTTTTGTCCTATGCAAATTACCCACCGACCTTTTTAAAAATTGAATTGGCCATAACTTTTGATTTCCGCTATGAAATTTCGATTTTTCGGATTCGTTGGAAAGATATTTTTAAATAGATTCTAATATTTTTGGTTTTACTAAAATCCGTTAAATTTTGCATCCTGTATGGTTGGTCAAAGTTCAAGTTTGACTTTTCAAACTACCGCGCTATTTCTAGCTCTTTTTATATTTAAAATTAATTTATTCATTCTAACTTCGATTAAAATAAATAAATCATTAAAAATACTTTAAATTCATTAAAATAAAAATTTTAATTTGGCCCTAAAATTCCGGGTCGTTACAATCTCCCCTCCTTAAGAACTTTTCGTCCCCGAAAAGGAAAAAGAAAAATAGAAGAGGAAAAATAAACGCAGAGAATGTTTTTAACAGAGATGGTACCGTCTATAACATCAGGCTTTCCACCAAAGAAGTTGGTCCTTTCGTTCCTTCGTAAACATGTGCCAATTGAGCATTTGAGCATCGCCACTTCACTTAGTCTTCTTCGAATGCACGATCAAGGGGAGAGTCAAAATAACGGTAATGGTGATTTAAGAGATAGAAAAGATCGAAGGATGAATGAAAAGATGACGATAAAGTGACTGGCTATTATGTATCCCATGAACTGTTCGCCGTAGAATATAGTGATTCTACGTAAACGAATTATTATAAATATGTTATATTCCGCTTTGTAAACCAAAGCTCTGATACCAACTGTGACGGCCCCAAACTTCCACGAGTGAAAGTAGGAGTAATCATTTTTGGAATACAACATAAATACAATAAAACAGAACACAGATACAATATAGCAAAGGAAATTCATAGAGTAATAACATTATAGCAGCGGAAAAAATATAATGTCATCAATCACAGAAAATCCACAGTCACAGAAACTAAGCTATTACAACAAGTTTTGCAGAAAAGAAATAAGTTTGATGTCTAAAAAGAAAAGAAAAGATGCCATAGAAACAAAAGATAAATGTCTTCAAGCTCCACGTCATCACCTCTCCACAAAAGCAAATCCAAGAGAGAGAATAAGCAGCTCCAAAGAAAAGACTCCAAGCAAAGAATGAACCTGTCTACTTGACTGCCCGTGTGGAAAAGAGGGCACCCAAGTTTGCAAAAAGGTGAAACAAACTATGGGTCAGTCGTGGGACTGGTGTGAGAATTCTTAAGTAAAATAACTAGTAGATATAAGGCAAATCCAAAGATCACGCCGCTAACGCGGAACGTGTTTACTCTAATGGATTGCCGTGCATAATTTAAAGTGTCATAACAAATAAATAAGTACATCGTAAACAACGCAATGTTTTTTGGAAAAAAAATGGAATCACCATAAGACCCAAGTCCCATCACACAATTCAACGCACACCAGAGGATAGGGTTTTACCTTATGGTGATTAAACATGCTAAATACGGCAAATACGCATCTAATATTATTAGTGTATATGAAAGCATTTCAAAGTAAATGTATTAATCTTAGGAAGCATAGGTACCATATACTATGCCTCCGTACTAGTAATACAATCAAATTCGTCGGTTCGTATTTGGATTTTGGTTTCCATCATGAGTCAAGGCTAGAGCGGAGCTCCTTACCGATTCGAGACACTCTAGCTAGTGCCTCAGGATTTCCCGCAGTTAACCCTTGGATCCTGCAGGGCCGGTCCTCACATACAGCTTAGAGGATTGGCAATTCCTAAGCACACGTTTCCCGGTCCTATAGGACCTATCCGAGGCGCGCCACATTCCATCATCCACATAAGTAAAGTATCAGCGCTGGGAGGTCCCTGACACTACTTCTAGCTAGAAAGAAACGTGCTGCTTTCCCTGCGTTCCCTTCGCCCGTTTTTGACTCAACCGGGGTGTGAGGCTCGCGAAGTCCCGTTACACAAAGCTACGCCTAAACAGGCCATGCTTTGATCGTCTCCACAAGGTTCTGCTTTTCAACAATAAACCTTGATCATTGCATCTTAGTGTGTCACACTGTCACTCCATACCGTACCATTGCTTCTCCATCAATACATAAATGGGTGTTAAGTAGAGAATAAATTCTCCACCACCAATATTTATATATTAACAGAAAATCAACAATATGATATATAACGAAGTACGATGTCAGACACACCATCCATTTAAACTTATGCTCTGGGTCTGAACGAAAGTCAAATCCGTGAAACCAACACGTACGTCTGGGCAATGACCTTGACCCATGAATTGGTAGCAAGTCAATTCAGGATCTCGATCGCTGTCCATTCGAGGGAAGATTTACGGTCTTCATACGTCGTCTTCTTACTTCGATCTTTAACGCCGCTGGATTAATTTGGGATGAGAATATCTCGGACTTCCCAAACAATCCTCGTATATATATACATATATATATATATATATATATTTTGAAAATCCTTCTTATTTGTTAATAATTATTTAACATAAAAGTTAACTTCCTACGATGTAAATTACATTTAATTTACATTAAGATAATGTAACTCATCCCATGTTAAATTACCTTTTAATTAAAATAATATAATTCAATCCTACGGTCAATTCTCTTTAATTTTCATTATAAATAATGTAACTTATCCTCTGATTAAACTTTCTTTTATTATCTACATTAAAAATAATGTATATTAATCCTATCGTTAAACTCTTTTTAAAATTAAAATTAAAAATAAGGTTATTCTCATCCTACGGTGCAATTCTTCTTTTAATTCACATTATAAAATAATGTAACTCATCCTACAGTTAATTCTCTTTTTAAATGCATTTTTAATTTCAATTACATTAAAATGAAATTTTATTTTACGATGGAATTCCCTTTCTATTCCCATTATAAATAATGTACACTTCATCTTACGATGTAGATTACCTTTCTATTTAACAAAAAAATAATAATAATGTACATTTCCTACGATGCATTTTTCTCTTTTATATACATTATAAAATAATGAACATCTTATCCTACGGCATAAATTTCTTTTTATATTAACATTTAAAAATTATTAATTACATCCTACGGTGAAATTACCTTTATTACATTAACATTAGCAATGTTAATTTCATCATGCTATGAATTTCAATTATATTATACTTATAAAATAATGTAAATAGCATTCGGTGGATTTCTCTTTTTATTACGTTAACAAAAATGAAATTTTCCTACGATGAAAGTTTTTCTTATTTTTAACATTTAAAGATGATGTTAATACCATATGGTGTAGATATTTTTATTTTAACATTAAAAATATGTTAATCAATCATACGGTGAATCCTCTTGTAAAAATAACATTGTAAATGATGTCAAATTTTCATACACTTCATTTTCTTTTTAATAACATTGAAAATAAATGTATATGAATCCTATGATTAAATTATCCTTCTTGACATACGGTGCTTTTCTTATTTATTAACATTAAAGATAATGTTAATATTACATACGGTGCTTTTTCTATCTATTAACATTAAAGATAATGTTAATATTACATACGGTGCTTTTTCTATCTATTAACATTAAAGATAATGTTAATATTACATACGGTGCTTTTTCTATCTATTAACATTAAGGATAATGTTAATATTACATACGGTGCTTTTTCTATCTATTAACATTAAAGATAATGTTAATATTACATACGGTGCTTTTTCTATCTATTAACATTAAAGATAATGTTAATATTACATACGGTGCTTTTTCTATCTATTAACGTTAAAGATAATGTTAATATTACATACGGTGCTTTTTCTATCTATTAACATTAAAGATAATGTTAATATTACATACGGTGCTTTTTCTATCTATTAACATTAAAGATAATGTTAATATTACATACGGTGCTTTTTCTATCTATTAACATTACCAAAACACTATTTTCACATGCAATGCATTTAATATTTTCTAACATGACAAAATATTATTTACATACAATGCATTTGATACTTTTCTAACTCGACAAAATACTATTTACATACAATGCATTTGATATTTTTCTAACTTGACAAAAATGCTATACATACAATGCATTTAGTACTTTTCTAAATTGACAAAAATACTATACATACAAGGCATTTTATACTTTTCTAAATTGACAAAAATACTATACATACAATGCATTTTATACTTTTCTAAATTGACAAAAATACTATACATACAATGCATTTTATACTTTTCTAAATTGACAAAAATACTATACATACAATGCATTTTATACTTTTCTAAATTGACAAAAATACTATACATACAATGCATTTGATTTTTTTTCTAACTTGACAAAAATCACTATTTTCATGCAATGCAAATTTTCTATATTAATATTAACAAATATGCTATTTTCATACAATGCAAATATTTCTTATTTATGACAAATATTGTTCATTTCATATAATGCCATATTCTATTTTATAGTGAACAAAAATATAGTCATTCACATACAGTGCTTTCTTCTTTTTATATAATGAACAAAATATATTCATTAACATACAATGGTTTATATCATAGCATACACATACGGTTCATGTCATTCTTTACATTTGTCAAAATGTATATTTTGTCTTTCTTTTACATTGACAAAATATAATTATATCACTACTTCATTATTTGACAAAAATGATTTTGTCGCCAACTTCATTTATATTGACAAAATGAATTTTTGTTGCTAACTTTACATTGACAAAAATGAATTTTTGTTGCTAACTTACATTGACAAAAATGAATTTTTGTTGCTAACATTACATTGACAAAAATGAATTTTTGTTGCTAACTTACATTGACAAAAATGAATTTTTGTTGCTAACTTACATTGACAAAAATGAATTTTTATTGCTAACTTACATTGACAAAAATGAATTTTTGTTGCTAACTTACATTGACAAAAATGAATTTTTGTTGCTAACTTACATTGACAAAAATGAATTTTTATTCTAATGTCATGTTTGCATTGTGAAAATATACTTATTTCGCTAATTCACTCTTAATATACAAAAATGTATATTTTGTCTAATTCTTCTCAATGCAAACAAAATGCTAATTTTGTTTATTCAATCCAATGCAAACAAAAATGTGAATTTTGGTTTTCATTCTTTTCTTTGAACAAAAATGTATATTTTGTTCCTTTTTCATCTTATAAACAAAAATGTATATTTTTGTTCTTATTCATTTCTTTAACAAAATGTAAATTTTGTTTTCATGTATTTCTTTAATCAAAAGGGAGTATTTTTGTTCTTTTTCTTCTTTTATAAAAAAAAAAAATAATAAGTTTTTGTTCTTATTCTTTTTTTTTATAAACAAAAATAAGTTTTTTTTTTTTTACCGCAAATATCATTCAACAATATATGGAACTTCAGTACGGATCTAGCATAACATGAACAACAAACATATCACAAGCAACCATCAACAATTTAAACGAGGAAAAATCTCATTTTTTCCTACCGATCTATGTTTTTAATTAACAGATCTATGATTAAAAAATAACGGATCTAAAATCATAGAATCACAACAATTTGAATCCATCACATAGCAACATTCATCACAAATCTACTTGTTTGATGTTCAATTACACATAACACAACAATAATAATAATTTAATTAATTAAATTATATTAAAAATAAATTCTCACCTTGCTTGATTCTGAAAAGACGACTCGGGTTCAATCAGATTCGGTGTTCGTATTCAATTTGATTCTAGATCTAGAATGATTCCAATGCAAATTCATAGAAAAAATCAAATTCAGGCTTTTAACAACTGGCTGTGTAACACTTAAAAGCGTGGGGAAATCTGAAGCAAAAATTACCTTAGAACGTTCAAAACTTTGATTTCGATTTTCTGGAGTTGTAGTTGACGAAACGACGAGCCGTTTGTTGGAGAAGGACCGGCTACGAGAGGTGCATCCACGCCGGGAAGGGGGAAGGCCGCGCGCTGACGTGGTGGGCCCAGGGGGGGTGCGTTCGGCGCTGGTTCGGGGGCCTGGTGGCGGAGCTACGGGCGACGAAATCGAATGAAACTTGTTTAGGATCGAAGAGCTCGAAAAATCCTT
Organism: Allium sativum; assembly: GCA_030737875.1. NCBI lineage: Eukaryota > Viridiplantae > Streptophyta > Magnoliopsida > Asparagales > Amaryllidaceae > Allium > Allium sativum. The sequence goes on from CM060912.1 coordinate 297,101,283, forward strand.
CGAAAAGTTGTACTACGGCGATGGATTTCGTTGAGAAATGAGAGAGTTATGGAAGAGAGAAGTTTCGGAGCTGATGGGTTTGGGTGCGGCCAGAAATGAACGGGGAAGAAGATGATTAACGTGGCGGCTTATATAATATAATATTAGGTTAAATTAATGATTATTTAATTGGCCCGCTTAAGCCCGTTTTGGCCCGAACCCAGATTCAAGCCTGCTTACTGTCGTTCATACCATTTAGCCCCCGTTCCGAACTCATCTGGATATGTCTCATCAGCCCACGAGATCGTCTTGGCCTTCGTTCTTCAGTTTTTAAATATAAATCATTATTTTAAATTTAAACGTACGCAGAAATTCACCGAGGTCACAAATTAACTTCAAAAATCCTCGAAAAATATATTTAGCTATGTTTTGATGCTGTGGCCTTATGAAAATTAATTTCGTTCAATTCTGAGCCCGTATGAATTTTTAATGAATTTTTAAAGTCAAAAATTGTCCGTTTACACTGAAAAATCAATTATAATTGTATATTAATTCCAAAAATTACCAAAAAATCATTTTTAGCTTTCTTTTGATGATACGAATCCAACAAAATTTATTTCGTTGAATTCTGAGACTTTTTGAAAAATTGCTATTTTCAAGGCGAATATATTTAATATTAAAAATACATTTTAAACAAATATTTTCTGAAACTCGAAACATATAAGTGTTTACTGTTTTTCAATGCAGAAACGTCATACTGAAACCAATGGAAGTGGTTTTGAGTTCAAATTCCTTCCTATGCAAAAAGTAGCATTTTTGTCCTATGCAAATTACCCACCGACCTTTTTAAAAATTGAATTGGCCATAACTTTTGATTTCCGCTATGAAATTTCGATTTTTTGGATTCGTTGGAAAGATATTTTTAAATAGATTCTAATATTTTTGGTTTTACTAAAATCCGTTAAATTTTGCATCCTGTATGGTTGGTTAAAGTTCAAGTTTGACTTTTCAAACTACAGCGCTATTTCTAGCTCTTTTTATATTTAAAATTAATTTATTCATTCTAACTTCGATTAAAATAAATAAATCATTAAAAATACTTTAAATTCATTAAAATAAAAATTTTAATTTGGCCCTAAAATTCCGGGTCGTTACAATTGTACACATTTCAACTGCTTTTAAACCGCTATTTTTTTATTACATGTTGTCCTTCCGCTGTGAGATTTTGTGATTGGTTTTTCTCTTCTTTCTTTCGTTTTCTTCTTTTTTCCAATAACAACCTGCATCGGCGATTTGTTTTGGGTCGACATATGTGGTTTATTGCGATTTGAACAGTCAAAAATGTCAGGTCGTTACAGTTTCCCATTAATTTTATCAAAGATAATTTCTTTTAAACTTATTATTTCATCTTCCTTTGGATATAACTTTCAAAAGATTATATTTTATCCTTTAACAATTCTAAACCAAATTAAGGTTTATTGAAACGACCCGAACCTCCCCGTAAAGGAAAGCACGGATTGAGTTGAGAACAAGACAAATCAGAACACAAACAGAAGAACATTTCATTGCTTATTACGACAATTCCATCAGAATACAAGAATATACAGAGTATGAATAAATATTATACATCAGAAAAATATCAGAGATTACAATACATTACTGCAGCGGAAAATAATACAAAACATAACTGAAAGAAATACATGGATATAGAGCTTTCTGAATATCACTTCAGCTATAAACCAGGATCCTGTGAATATAAATCTGCAAAACCAAAAATACTAGCTGCCCATGTGGAAAAAGGGGCTCTCAGAGTTTAGGTTAAAATAATAAACTCCAGGTCAGTCAGGTGACTGGTGTGAGAACTAAAATAGTTATTTAAAACTTTACTTTAAAAGAGAGTAATTTAAGAAACCACGCCATATCACACGAAACGGGTTTCCTCCCAAGAATACTAGTGCACAGGATAAACAACGCAATGCTTTTTGGAAAAATTAAGCTATTATAAGACTCAGGTCCCATCACACAATGCAACGCAAGCTGGAGGATAGAGTTTTACCTTATAGTAGCCAAACATGCTTGGTACGTTTAAAACAAATCATTTTGATACTATTATAGTGTAAAGTGCATGAAAACAACTTCAAATGTAAATGTATCAATCAGAGACGACATAGTGCCCCATCCCACTATGTCGCCATACTAGGCTCTACAAATAAAACCAAAATGTCACGTATTGGAAATTGGATTTTCGTCATGAGTTGAGGCAAGGGGAAAGATCCTCACCGGCTTCGAGACATTCTAGCAAATGCCCCCGGACTACACACTCTGGTTAGCCCTTGGAATCTGCTGGGCTAGTCCTCCGTTACATTTGAGGATTGGAAATTCCCGAACACACGTTTCCCGGTCCTATCAGACCTATCTATCGGCTCCGTAGAGACCGATATATTCGAAGCGCCTCGCATTCCAGCATCCACGAAGGTATAATAGTCAACGATGTCAGGACTAGTAAAACGCTGACACCACCCATAGCTAGAAAGAAACATTGTGTTCTCCTAGCAGTCCTTATCCCATTTTTAACTCATACAGAGGTGTGAGGCTCACGAATCAACACTATACACAAAGCTAGGCCACAAAGGTCGTGTTTTGATCATCAACCACAAGACTCTTCTTTTCAACAAAAGCCTTGATCACTACATCTCAACATGCCACACAGGCAATTCATGTCATGCGACTGATATCTATCGATATATAACCTCTGAGCTTGTACGTCTCAGAGAAGGGCGGTAAGCAAGAGAATAAATTCTCCACCGCCAAACAGATGTATATTTAATAGAAATTAATCAGCGCAGAATAAAATCCAATGTCAGACACACAATCCATTTATAAGTCCATTCTGGGTCTGAACGAAACCAGAGGCACCTTATTCCTCCCCCATATGTCCAATACAGGGAGAGGTCCTCGCAAATTTGTCGATCTCTAAGTACGTCTTGACTATCACCATTTATTACCTCTTCTTGGGTGTATAGCCCAATCAAGACATCAGTAATCATCCAAACGATGTGAAGACCTCTGGTCTTCAACCACCGTCATCATCCTCGACATATCCTCGAATCAGTTATTTAGAATGGGTATAAACCCGGCCTTTCTGAATAACTTGCGTTTATAATAAACAAGTGCTATAAACCACAAGATACGCCTCATTCCAACTCTGAATATTCTTTTATTCAAATATTCACATACTTTGGGAAAGGTTCCCATTAACTTTATCAAAGATAAATTCTTTAAATTTATTCTTTAATCTTCCTTTGGATATCAATTCAAACCATATCCTATCTTTAACTGGGTTAAAGAACCAATTTCATTTAAAACACAGTTCATGATAAACCAAAAATCACATTCCATTCCATCAACCTCTAATCGTAAATGAGCAAGTGAACAATTCCCTAAGTATTAATCCCGAAGGCCGAAACCAACATCAGATCAATAACCAAGAAACCAATCAACTTAACTAATCTCCAGTTAGTTTTTGATTCTCTTAACTCCATTGTTAATCGGGTTAAAGAACCAATGTTATTTAAAACACCGTTCACGATAAACCCAAAGACCAATTTCAATTCAATTCCAATTAAATATACTAAATTGGAAAACTTTACTTTGGAAAATTCCTGTTGAATCTTAATAAAAATATTTATAAATTCCAAATCTCATTTCACCGTAAATCGGGTTAAAGAACGAATGCCGTTAAAAACACAGTTCACAACAAACCCAAAATCCAATAAGTCTCTAACCGTAAATTAGTAAGAGAACAATTCCCTAAGTATTAACCCCGAAGGCCGAAACCAACATCAGATCAATACCCAGAAAACCATTCAACTTAACTAACCTCCAGTCAGTTTCTAATTTTCTTAACTACATTCGGTTCAAGAACAATATTATTAAAGATGCCATTCACTACAAACCCAAAATCCAATTTGATATTAAATACAAGGATCTGAATAGAAAATATATCGGCTTATATTCAATATCAAATTCTGAAACCAACAAATATTGTATTGGAATAACGATATAAATATCTTCCAAATTCCTCCACAATATCCGTATAATCACGAAATCCGTTATCAAAATATTCTGAAGATAATTTCAATTCAAATCAATTCCAATTCATATATTGGAAATCCTGGTTATTTTTAAAACCATTTCAAATCCAATTTATTTATTTATTTTAAAAATATTGGATTTATTATTCTATTTCAAAACTAGTTCATTTTGATAAAAATATATTTTTATCTTTTCAAATATGGGAATTTTCATCCCAATTCTTTCCAAATCATTTATTATGATTTTACACAAATTATTAATATTTTTAATAAATTTATCAAGGCCCGTACAGTCGATTTCCATAAATGGCCATCGAACTACACTCACAGCGAGCTTTTCTAAATTTGATTTGGACATAATTCCAAATTCAACCATTAAATTTCAAATCACTCATATTCTTTGGAAAGCGCTTTTCGATACGAACCCAACGGTTCTGGTTTTAGGAGAATCCGATGGTCGGATCTCCCGTAATGTTCGTTCGAAGTCAATGGTCGAAATTCATGAACCCGCAACGCGGCGCGTTCTATTCAGGCCATTATATTATACATATAATATATATTTCATCGATTTCCATTAAATTTTAATTTCAATTCAATTTCAGTTCATTTTGAATTCATTTCAAATTGATTTCAATTCAATTTCAGTTCGTTTTGAATTCACTTTAAATCGATTTCAATTCAATTTCAATTCGTTTTGAATTCACTTTAAATCGATTTCAATTCAATATCAATTTGTTTTGAATTCGCTTTAAATCGATTTCAACTCAATTTAATTTTCAATTCAATTTTAATTCGTTTTGAATTCACTTTAAATCGATTTCAGTTCAATTTCAATTTCAATTCAATTTTGAATATTCTATATCACTTCAATATTTTCAAAACATTAGATTTTGAAATCACTTTCCGATATTCATTATAAAACGAATAAAATCGACCAAATTCCTATTGTGTTAAAATGTCGTTTAACAACTTAAAACGGCTTCACATTCCAATATTCACTGAATATCATTTTAAAATATTCGTTAATTCTGGACTGGAATCAGACTCAATCAATTACCATATAATTTGATTTACATGGATTTCATGCACACATGTACACAACAACAATGATAAACAATCAACCATCATCCAAAGTGCATTCTACACTGTATAAGCATTAAATATAAATATTCAAGGCTCATACAGCCTGTCAATCAATCGATCGACGTACCGTTAATTATTGGGACTAGTGTATAAGAATTTTATTTGTGCAGTTGAGCGATGTGTAAAATTTATCGTCCCAATCAATATCAGTCAAAGGTGTGTACATAAACAAATCGTTCGATTTGTTTATAAATATTTATTTTATTCATACACACATTAAAAATTATATTTTTAACTATAAAATATTTTATTTCATTCCACATCACACAATCTATTTCCACAACACAATCAAACAAACAAACAAGTCGTCCATGGTCTGTGGACGACGTGTGTCGGGTGCTGCTAAGCACCGTCTGCATCCTAGTATATATTAACTAGAAAATAAATTAAAAGTGAGAAGTTCTCACCTTTGGGGTTTCTACTCCGCCATGCTTTGATTGTCGATCTATGTAGCATACCTACATCAAATTTTTTATTTTTAACCAATCAATAATTATTTCTTTATATGATTATTATATAAATAACATACATAGGCTAAAAATTATATTTTAGTCTTTCTAGAAATAATTTCGTATTTTTATAACAACGCTACATAGATAAAAATCACATTTTTATACCGCTACTATATAGATAAAAGTCGAATTTTTTATTGCTACTTCACATAAATAAAAATCGAAATTTTACATAGCTAAAAATTATATTTTACTTCGCCATGATATTATAAATATCGAATTTTTACCCTTAAAAATCATATTTTTATATAATTAAAATTATGCCTTTCCTATGCTAAAAATATATTCTTTTCATATTTCAAAATCTAATCTTTTTATATTTTTAAAAATCAACTTAAAAATCAGATCTTTATATTATGAAAAATCATGTCTTTTTACTTTTTTTTGTAATGACTGAAAATTAATGTTTATACATGTTTTTAAATCTATGTAATTCATATTTTAAAACTCATCTTATTTTATAATGCTAATTTAATTAAATTAACTAAACTAAACTAAACAAACAAAAACTCACAGTTAATCTTCGTTCAGCTCACGCAAATCGAACCCGTCATCCTCTGAAAGGTGCCGCCACCGCTGCGCTGAAGTTGATCGAAGTTCGCCACTAACAGCCAATGGCGCACCCCGGGTGATTGCACGCTTCCCTGGCGGACAATGGACCTGCGATGTTCATTCACGGTGGAAGGCGGGGCCCCTCAATAAGTCGGCGGCGGAATAGTGCTTCAGGCGGCGGTGGGTCTTTGGGTCTGGGGTGGCTGGCGTTCGACGGGGTGAGGGTTTTGCGAGTTGGAGGTAGAGAGAAGGGGAGCTCGGGGAGAGGCGCGATCTCGCGGCGCCTGGTGGGGGCGGCGTCGCCCCTGGCGGCGGCGATGGAGCGGGTTTCTTTTTTTTTTTTCAATCTGAAGTCAACGAACGGGGAAAGAGAGAAATAGGGGAGAGAGGGTTTTTTTTATAAAATTATTTTATTATTTAATTCTTCCAAAAAGCAACTTTTTAATATGAACACAAAATCGGACTCAACGATTGTCGTCCCAAGCTAATTACCTCATTCCGAACAAATTGGGATATGTATCGTTAGCTGCTTCAATAAGTTTCCATCAAAATCAGAATATAAGTCTATATATTGAATTTAAACGCACATTTCAATTTACCAGGGCCACATATGGACCACAAAAATTCCAGAAAAATAAATCTTGCTATGTTTTGACGATACGGTCCTAGCGAAACTAATATCGTCGAATTTGGATATCGTTTGAAAAAGGCCATTTTCTGGTCGATCCAAATTGACTGAAACTGTGAAAACACGTTTTCCTTCGCCACACTGACATAATAATCCCAAAAATTATGAATTTTGGAATCTAGCAATAACTTGACATCTCGGATCCAACAAAAGTGGTTTCGTTGAAAACGTAGGTCGTTTGCAAAATTTCCATTTTTAAGGGCAAAAATTCCATAGCGACTATTTTGAATTTTCAACTGGGCATAACTTTTTATACCCGCTATGAAATTTCAATTTTTCGGATTTGTTGGAAATATATTTTAAAATAGATTCAAATATTTTTGGTTTTGCTAAAATCCGGTTTATTTTGAATCCCATACATTCATTTGAAATTTGAAATCGAATTTTCGAACTATCGTGCCATTTTCAATTCCTTTTATAAATAAAAATAAATATTTATATTCTAATGTCGATTTAAATAAATATATACGTTATAATTCTATTCAAAATAAATTTCTCATCATTATTATTTAAAATAAATTATTTTAAATATTCAAAATTCATTAAAATTTCCAAAATAAAAATTTTAAATTGGTTCGGATTTTTCGCGTTGTTACAATCTCCCCCACTTAAGATCTTTTCGTCCTCGAAAAGGAACGGAGCTGAAAGTTGTTTTACAAACCAACTCAACTTTCATTATGGCTTTCATTCTTCAACATTTCAGTTTCTAAGAATTTTCCAATTCTTCAAAAATTTGGCTAACACCCTAAATTTTTGAAAAATTTCGCCATAACCTCCCCTGTACGGGAGCATCGGGAAAATCCCAAAATTGCCATACAGGCCTCTCCAATCCGAAAAGAAAAATAAACAGCCAATCGGCTCATAAAATCATCCAGAACCCAAGAATTTAGTAAACATGTGCCTATTTGTTGGGCATACAACTTTATTCCTCTTCTCTAGCCTCCTTGCTATGACCAGTTCAATGTATACACATGTATATGCATGCAATTTCCAACAATTTTCAATACAGTTCAATATTTGATTCAAACTGGCTAAATTTACCTTACATTCACATAATTGTTTAAATGAATATCACACGACACATCCATCAATCAAATAGTGAATTAACGTTTCAAATTCATAATTTTGATACATAGTCAAAAATCACATTTTTGATGCCAAATCACAACAATAAAACCTATCTAGTTTTGGTTCTCACACCAGTCAATTGGAATCATATAGAAATCCCACTATCGTCACTCGAACATAAATTCTGATGACTAGTACTCAATCATCAGAATCATCTTCGGGCAACTAGAGTGTGATTCTATATCCATCTAGTATATTAAAACTTTGAATATACGTTTGCAACGCGTATGTGCAAAAACTTTATATATTGGATTGTCCAAATTCAATACAAATAAAATTTTCAAATACGTCGAATAAGGTTTAAATTTTCAAAACAAAAATGGTTTTCATTTTTAATTTTAAAAACACACTCTTCGGACTCATTCAAGGATACTGCTGATCCTATCTCTAACGAGTCATTCTCATACTAATCCAACCTCTAATGAATTCTTTCGTTTGGTTCTAATATGCCTTATTCTCGAGCTCTGTAAACCAGAGCTCTGATACCACCTGAAACGACCCGAACCTCCCCATGAAGGAAAGCACGGATTGAGTTGAGAACAAGACAAATCAGAACACAAAAGGAAGAACATTTCATTGCTTATTACAACAATTCCATCAGAATACAAGAATATACAGAGTATGAATAAATATTATACATCAGAAAAATATCAGAGATTATAATAATTACTATAGTGGAAAATAATACAAAACATAATAGAAAGAAATACACGGATACAGAGCTTTCCGAATATCACTTCAGCTATAAACCAGGATCTTGTGAATATAAATCTGCAAAACCAAAACTACTAGCAGTCCGTGTGGAAAAAGGAGCACCCAGAGTTTAGGCTAAAACAATAAATTCCAGGTCAGTCATGTGACTAGTGTGAGAACTAAAACAGTTGTTTAAAACTTTATTTAAAATAGAGTAATTCAAGGGACCACGCCGTATGACACGGAACGGGTTTCCTCCCAAGAATACTAGTGCATAGGATAAACAGCGCAATGCTTTCTGAAAAAATTAAGCTATTGCAAGACTCAGGTCCCATCACACAATGCAACACAAGCCGGAGGATATACTTTTACCTTATAATAGCCAAACATGCTTGGTACGTTTAAAAAAAATCATTTTGATACTACTATAGTGTAAAGTGTATGAAAACAACTTCAAATACAAATGTATCAATTATAGACGGCATAGTGCCCCATCCCACAATGTCGCCATACTAGGCTCTACAAAAAAAACCGAAATGTCATGTATTGGAAATTAGATTTTCGTCTTGAGTCGAGGCAAGGGGCAAGCTCCTCACCGGCTTCGAGACACTCTAGAAAATGTCCCATGACTACACAGTCCTGGTAGCCCTTGGAATCGGCTGGGCCGGTCCTCTGTTACGTTTGAGGATTAGCAATTCCTGAACACACGTTTCCCAGTCCTATCAGACCTATCCATTGGCTCCGCAAAGACCGATATATCCGAGGCGCCTCACATTCCAACATCCACAAAGGTATAATAATCAACGATGCTAGGGCTAGTAAAACGCTGACACCACCCATAGCTAGAGAGAAACGTCGTGTTTTCCCAGCGGTCCTTATCCCGTTTTTAACTCATACCAAGGTGTGAGGCTTGCAAATCAACGCTATACACAAAGCTACGCCACAAAGGTCGTGCTTTGATCATCAACCACAAGACTCTACTTTTCAACAAAAGCCTTGATCAATACATCTCAGCATGCCACATAGGCAATTCATGCCATGCGAATAATATCTATCGATATATAACCTCTGAGCTCATACATCTCAAAGAAGGGTGCTAAGCAAGAGAATAAATTCTCTGCCACCAAACATATATATATATATATATATATATATATATATTTAATAGAAATCAATCAGCATAGAATAAAATCCAATGTCAAACACACAATCCATTTATAAGTCCGTTATGGGTCTGAACGAAACTGGAGGCACCTTATTCCTCCTCCATATGTCCAATACAGGGGAGAGGTCCTCGCAAATCCGTCGATCTCCAAGTATGTCTGGACGATCACCACTTATTACCTCTTCTTAGGTGTATAGCCCAATCAAGACTTCAGTAATCATCCAAACGATGTGAAGACCTCTGGTCTTCAACCATCGTCATCATCCTCGACATATCGTCGAATCAGTTATTTAGAATGGGTATAAACCCGTCCTTTCCGAACTCGCGTATATAATAAACAAGTGCTATAAACCACAACATACGCCTTGTTCCAATTCTGAATATTCATTTATTCAAATATTCACATACTTTGGGAAAGGTTCCCATTAATTTTATCAAAGATAATTTCCTTAAATTTATTCTTTAATCTTCCTTTGGATATCAATTCAAACCGTATCCTGTCTTTAACTAGGTTAAAGAACCAATGTCATTTAAAACACGGTTCACGATAAACCCAAAATCACATTCCATTCCATCAGCCTCTAATTGTAAATTAGCAAGTGAACAATTACCTAAGTATTAACCCCAAAGGACGAAACCAACATCAAATCAATACCCAACAAACCATTCAACTTAACTAATCTCCAGTTAGTTTCTGATTCTCTTAACTCCATTGTTAATCGGGTTAAAGAACCAATGTTATTTAAAACACCGTTCACGATAAACTCAAAGACCAATTTCAATTCAATTCCAATTAAATATATTAAATTGGAAAACTTTACTTTGGAAAATTCCCGTTAAATCTTAATAAAAAGATTTATAAATTCCAAATCTCATTTCACTGTAAATCGGGTTAAAGAACGAATGTCATTAAAAACACAGTTCACAACAAACCCAAAATCCAATCAGTCTCTAACCATAAATTAGTAAGAGAACAAATCCCTAAGTATTAACCCCGAAGGCCGAAACCAACATCAGATCAATACCCAGAAAACCATTCATTTTTACTAACCTCTAGTCAGTTTCTAATTTACTTAACTACATTCGGTTCAAGAACAGTATTATTAAAGATACCATTCACGACAAACTCAAAATCCAATTTGATATTAAATACAAGGCTCTGAATAGAAAATATATCGGCTTATATTCAATTTCAAATTCTGAAACCAACATATATTGTATTGGAATAACGATATATATATCTTCCAAATTCCTCCACAATATCCGGAATAACGATATATATATCTTCCAAATTCCTCCACAATATTTGTATAATCACGAAATCCAATATCGAAATATTCTAAAGATAATTTCGATTCGAATCCATTCCAATTCATATATTGGAAATCCTGGATATTTTTAAAAACATTTCAAATCCAATTTATTTTAAAAATATTGGATTTATTATTCTATTTCAAAACTAGTTCATTTCGATAAAAATATTTTTTTATCTTTTCAAATATGGAATTTTTCATCCCAATTCTTTTCAAATCATTTATTATGATTTTACACAAATTATTGATATTTCTAATAATTTTATCAAGTCCCATATAGTTAATTTCCATAAACGGCCATCGAACTGCACTTACATTGACCTTTTCCAAATTTGATTTGGACATAATTCCAAATCCAACAGTTAAATTTCAAATCTCTCATATTCTTTTGAAATCTCTTTTCGATACGAACCCAATGGTTATGGTTTTAGGAGAATCCAACGGTTGGATCTCCTGTAATGTCCGTTCGAAGTCAATGGTCGAAACTCCCGAACTGCCGCAGCGCGGCGCGTTCTATTCAAGCCATTATATTATACATATAATATATAATATATACTTCATCGATTTCCGATAAATTTCAGTTCAATTTCAGTTCGTTTTGAATTCATTTCAAATTGATTTCAATTCAATTTCAGTTCGTTTTGAATTCACTTTAAATCGATTTCAATTCGATTTCAATTCGTTTTGAATTCACTTTAAATCGATTTCAATTCAATTTCAATTCGATATGAATTCACTTTAAATCGATTTCAATTCAATTTCAATTCAATTTTAATTCGTTTTGAATTCACTTTAAATTGATTTCGATTTCAATTTCAATTCAATTTTAATTCGTTTTTAATTCATTTTAAATCGATTTCAATTTAATTTCAATTTCAATTAAATTTTGAATATTCTATATCACTTCAATATTTTCAAAACATCAGATTTCGAAATCACTTTTCGATATTCATTATAAAATGAATAAAATCGACCAAATTCCCATTTGTGTTAAAATGGCGTTTAACTACTTAACACGACTTCACATTCCAATATTCACTGAATCTCATTTTAAAATATTCGTTAATTCTGAACTAGAATCAGACTCAATCAATTACTATATAATTTGATTTATATGGATTTCATGCACACATGTACACAACAACAACGATAAACAATCAACCATCATCAAAAGTGCATTCTACACTGTATAAGCACTAAATATAAATATTCAATGCTCATACAACCTGTCAATCAATCGATTGACATACCGTTAATTATTGGGACTAGTGTACGTCATATATCATCCCAATACCCGTGTGGGGTTTCAATCAACAAATAATAAATTTTATTTGTGCTGTTGGGCGATGTGTAAAATTTATTGTCCCAATCAATATCAGTCAAATGAGTGTATATAAACAAATCGTCCAATTTGTTTATAAATATTTATTTTATTCATGTACACGTTAAAAACTATATCTTTAACTATAAAATATTTTTAACTATAAAATATTTTATTTCATTCCACATCACACAATCTATTTCCACAACACAATCAAACAAACAAACAAGTCATCCATGGTCTGTGGACGATGGGTGTCGGGTGCTGCTAAGCACTGTCTGCATCCTAGTATATATTTCTAACTAGAAAATAAATTAAAAGTGAGAATTTCTCAACTTTGGGGTTTCCACTCCTCCATGCTTTGATTGTCGATCTATGTAGCATACCTATGTTAAAAATTATATTTTTAACCAATCAATAATTATTTCTTTGTATGATTATTTTACAAGTAACATACATAGGCTAAAAATTATATTTTAATCTTTTTGAAAAAAAAATCATATTTTTATAACAACGCTACGTAAATAAAAATCACATTTTCATACCGCTACCATATAGATAAAAATTGAATTTTTTATCGCTACTTCACATATATAAAAATCGAATTTTTACATAGCTAAAAATTATATTTTTACTTCGGCATGATATTATTAAAATCGAATTTTTTTTATATCGTTAAAAATCATATTTTTATGGAATTAAAAATTATGTCTTTACTATGTTAAAAATATATTCTTTTCATATTTCTAAATCTAATCTTTTTATATTTTTAAAAATCATCTTAAAAGTCAAATCTTTATATTATGAAAAATCATGTCTTTTTACTTTTTTTTGTAATGACTGGAAATAAATGTTTATACATGTTTTTAAATCTACGTAATTCATATTTTAAAACTCACCTTATTTTATAATGCTAATTTAATTAAATTAATTAAACAAAATAAACAAACAAAAACTCACAATTAATCTTCCTTCAGTTCACGCAAATCGAACCTGTCATCCTCTGAAAGGAGCCGCCATCGCTGCGTTGGAGTTGATCGGAGTTCGCCATTGACAGCCAGTGGCGCACCCCGGTGATTGCGTGCTTCCCTGGTAGACAGTGGACCTGCGATGTCCATTCACGGCAGAATGCGGGGCCCCAAAGCAAGTCGGCGACAGAATAGTTCTTCAGGCGACGGGTCTTTAGGTCTGGGGTGGCTGGCGTTCGACGGGGGTGAGGGTTTTGTGAGTTGGAGGTAGATAGAGTGGGAGCTCGGGGAGGGGAGCAGTCTCACGGCGCCTATTGGAGGGCGGCTGTAGCGACCCGTAACTTCCCCGGTCTCCGAAGAGATGAGAAAGAACGAATTACTGTGAGGACAAGCCAAATCAGAACGCAGACGGAAGAACATTTCATTGTTATTACAACAATTCCATCAAATACAAGAATATACAGAGTATAAATGAATAAATTACATTCGATAAATATCAGAGATTACAATAAATTACATAGCAGCGGAAAATAATACAAAGCACAACTGAAGGTGATATACGGATACAGAGCTTTCCGGATATCATTCCAGCTGTAAACCAGGATCCTGTGAATATAAATCTGCAAAACCAAAACTACTAGCTGCCCGTGCGGAAAATAGGGGCACCCAGAGTTTAGGTTAAAACAATAAACTCCAGGTCAATCATGTGACTGGTGTGAGAACTAAAACAGTTATTTAAAACTTTACTTTAAAAGAGAGTAGATCAAGGGACCACGCCGTATAACACGGAACGGGTTTCCTCCCAAGAATACCAGTGCATAGAATAAACAGCGATATGCTTTTTCGAAAAATGAAGCTATTATAAGACCCAGGTCCCATCACACAATGCAACGCAAGCCGGAGGATAGGGTTTTCCCTTATAATAGCCAAACATGCTTGGTACGTTTAAAACAAACCATTTGATACTATAATAAGTGCATAGTGTCAAAACAATTTCAATCATAAATATAAATCATAGACGACATAGTATCCCATGCTACTATGTCGCCATACTAGTTCTACAATTAAAACCGCAATACACGTATTGGAAATTGGATTTCCGTCATGAGTCGAGGCAAAGGGGCAAGCTCCTCTCCGCGTTTGAGACACTCTAGAAAATGCCTCAGGACTACGCACTCTGGGCAATCCTGGATCTTCAGGGTCGGTCCTCACTTACGTTAGAGGATTAATTATGCCTGAACACACGTTTCCCGGTCCTTACAGACCTAAAATCGAGGCGCCTCGCATTCCAACAACCACATAGGTGAAAAGTCTATAAATGTCAGGGCTGGTAAGTCACTGACACCACCAAAGCTAGAAAGAAACGTCGTGCTCTCCCTGCAGTCACTATCCCGTTTTTGACTCATACCGAGGTGTGAGGCTCGCGAATTCACGTTATACACAAAGCTACGCCACACAGGCCGTGCTTTGATCATCAACCACAAGACTTTGCTTTTCAACAGAAGCCTTGATCATTGCATCTTAGCGTGCTACACGGGCAATTCATGCCATGCGACTGATGTCCATCGATATACAACATCTGAGCTCGTACGTCTCAAAGAAGGGCGTTAAGCAAAAGAATAAATTCTCCGCCGCCAAACAGATGTATATTTAATAGAAATCAATCAACACAGAATAAAATCCAATGTCAGACACACAATCCATTTACAAGTCCGTTCTGGGTCTGAACGGAACCGGAGGCACTTTCCTCGCATATCCATTCATCTCCAAGTATGTCTGAACGACCACCAACTATTTCCATCCTCTTGGGTGTACAGCCCAATCAGGATCGTCAGTAATTATCCAAACGATGTGAAGACTTCCGGTCTTCGACCACCGTCTTCATCTTCGACTTATCGTCGAATCGGTTATTCAGAATGGGTATAAACCCGGCCTTTCCGAACAACCCGCGTATATTAAAACGAATGTTACACAAACACAACATACGCCTCATTCCAATTCATATTCTCAGGGAAAAGTTCCCATTAATTTTATCCAAGATAAATCCTTTAAAATTTATCCTTTAATCTTCCTTTGGATGTCATATCAAACCAAATTATGGTTTTCCAAACTAGTCGAGATTAGCGAACCACACCGAAGTAATTATTTATTTTATTTCCCAATCCCAATCTATTCATCACATGAAGCAAAACTGGTAATACTCCATATCTAATACTATGGTGTTATCGGTAAAATTAATTACCATTTCACGTTCAAATCTAATTAAAGATTTAACTATCGCTTTGGAGCAAAACTGGCGATACTCCATTCTCGCTCATTTCTAAATTTGACAATTTAGATTATAGATTTACATTTCAATCTAATTGCAGATTCATTAAAACTCCTTTTACTGGGTTAAAGAACTAGGTGTTATTTAAAACACAGTTCACGACAAACCCAAATCACATTCTATTTGTTATCGGGTTAAAGAACTAGTGTTATTTAAAACACCGTTCACGATAAACCCATTTCAAATCCAATTAAATATATTAGAAATTCCGATTATTTAAAAGCCCTTTTTAAATCTAATTTATTTATTTAAAAATAATTGGGTTTTAAATTTAGTTCAAAACTAGTTCATTTCGATAAAAATCTATTTTTATTTTTCCAAATATGGAGTTTTTCACCCCAATTTTTCTCAAATCTCTTCTTATGATTTTACACAAATTATTACTATTTTTAATAATTTTATCAAGGCTCGTACAGTCGATTTCCAACAACGGCCATCGAACTGCACCTATAGCGACCTTTTTAAAATTTGATTTGGACGTATCTCCAAATACAACCGTTAGATTTCGAATTTCAAATGTTCGTTAGAAAGCTCTTTTCGATACGAACCCAACGGTTCTGGTTTTAGGAGAATCCGACGGTCGGATCTCTCGTAATGTCTGTTTGAAATAAATGGTCGAAATTCACGAACTGCCGCGGCGCACCGCGTTCTATTCAGGCCATTATATTATATATATAATATATATTTCATCGATTTCTATTTAAAACGAATTATATAAATAGTTTTGAATTCTTTTCAAAAACAATTTCAACCTTCAATTCAATTCAAATCAAAATTTAATTTTCTATGATAAATCCGTTTTAAAATTCATTTCTATTCAATTCAAATTCATTATATATTCAATTGAAATCAAATTCGTTATATATTCAATTGAAATCAAATTCGTTATATACTCAATTCATTTCGAAATCGTTATATATTCAATTCATTTTGAAATCATTTTCAATTCAATTTATTTCGAAATCGTTTTCAATTCAATTCATTTCGAAATCGTTTTCAATTCAATTCATTTCGAAATGATTTTCAATTCAATTCATTTCGAAATCGTTTTCAATTCAATTCATTTCGAAATGATTTTCAATTCAATTCATTTCGAAATCGTTTCAATTCAATTCATTTCGAAATCGTTTTCAATTCAATTCATTTCGAAATCGTTTTCAATTCAATTCATTTTGAAATCGTTTTCAATTCAATTCGTTTAGAAATCGTTTTCAATTCAATTCATTTCATTTCAAAATATTCGATTTCGAAATCACTTTTCAATATCATTTTAAAATGAATAAAATCGATATAAATATCGCTCACGTCTAAATGGCGTCAATCTAATCAACACGGCTTCATATATTTCTATTCTCAAATATTCTATTTCAAATATTTCTATCTCAAATATTTCTATTTCAATATACGACTCTATCTCTTTGTCAACACACGACTAATCTCAACGAATGAGTACCGTCCACGTGTGACTATTTTGTTATTTAATATATTTTACGAAAATTAAGGTATCTATCGTTTGATATTAAATCAGACTCCAACCGTAAATTAGTAAGAGAACGATTCCCTGAATATTAACCCCGAAGGCCGAAACCAACATCAGATTTATATCCAGGAGACCACTCATCTTATCTATTTTCCAGTCAGTTTCTAATTTTATATATGATAAAGATGAAGATTTTATTGTTAAAATATTTCGTTCAACACATGAATGATCTCAACGGATGAGTACATTCAACACATGAACCTTTACTTTATAATGATAAAGAAGTAAATTTTATTATTAAAATGTTTCGTTCAACACATGACTAATCTCAACGGATGAGTACTGTCAACACATAAACCTTTATATTATATTGATAAAGATGTAAATTTTATTATTAAAATATTTCGTTCAACACATGACTAATCTCAACGGATGAGTACTGTCAACACATGAACCTTTACTTTATAATATTCTTTATTTTCTAAATTGGAATGAGGCCCAATCAATCACCATATAATGTTAATTATATGGATTTTTCATACATCACACGTATATAATAGCATTGAAAATAATCAACCATCAACCAAAGTGCACTACACTGTATAAGCATCAAATATAGATATCTAACGCGTATAACAGCCTGTCAATCAATCGATCGACATATTTAATAAATCAGGATGAGTGAACTTCAAATTTCATCCCAACACCCGTGTGGGGTTTCAAAAAATCAAACATAGATTTTATTTGTGCAGTTGGGCGATGTGTAAAATTTATCGTTCCAATCAATGTCCTTCAAATAGGTGTACATAAACAAACCGTCCGGTTTGTAAATGAATATTTATTTATTCACATTCACTATATTCATATTCACGTTAAAAATTATATTTTTAACGATAAAATGTTTTATTTCAACATATGAATTTCTATTCAGTTCATTCTTTAAATAAAATGATATTTTTTTTTCTAACTTATTTTAGAAAATTTCGGCGGCATAACGGCACGATACTAGAAACGGGACAAGGCCTAGCCTTATCCCCAGTCTAGTGAAGGCCCACGCCATTCACACATCAATCAAATCCATTCATTTCATCAAACAAACAAATTTCAATCAAATACTCTAACTAATTTTTGCAATCAAACAAACAAGTCCATGGTCTGTGGACGATTGTGTCGGGTGCTACTAAACACCGTCTGCATCCTAGTATATATATATAACTAGAAATAGAAATTGAAGAGTGAGAAATTCTCACCGATAGCTATCCACTCATCTTGACTCTTCATTTAGAGAAGTCTTCGTCGTTCTCGCCTTTTTATCACCTTTATTGCCCGTATTCTCTACATATGTAAAAATCGAATTTTTACTTCGCTATTCCTTATATAAAAATCGAATTTTTACTTTCGCTATTCAATATAAAGATTTCGCTTTTTCAAAGCAAAGAATTCATTTTTCTTTAACAAACAAAAATCAAATTTTTAAACAAATAAAAATCTAATCCTCCCTATGAACAAAATATATTCTTTTTCTATGAAAACATTATAAAAATCACGCCTTTCTTTATATAAAAATATCGTCTTTTCACTTTTAAAAATATCGTCTTTTGACCTTTAAAAATATAGATGTCGCCTTTTCAAAAATATAAATGTCGCCTTTTCAAAAATATAAATGTCGCCTTTTCAAAAATATAGATTTTATTTTTATTTCTTTAACTATATAAAAATTATATTTTTATACTTCTACGACATAAAAGATTACATTTTTCATCTTCTACAATATAAAAGATCGCATCTTTATGATTTCTACTATATAAAAATCACATCTTTTATAAGATAAAAATTTAATCTTCTTACTTAGCCAAAAACCATGTTCTCCGTTAGATAAAAAAAAACTATCTTTACTAACGAAAGATCAAATTTTTATCAAATAGAAATCATACATGAAAATTTTGAACATAAATATATGCTTATATAATGAAAATTGCAACTTTTCTATAAATAAAAATAGTATTTTCTCTTTATCAAAAATCTCATCTTTTTACACTTAATAAATTTCAAAACTAAAAATAAAAATCCCACTCAAGTTTATCCTTATAACAATGGGTTTTTATTTTCAGAAAAACCGTATTTTTAAATTATTTAACTAAATAAAACAAAATAAAACACACCTTTTACTGCCTTAGTGGTTGGAGGGGCTCGGGGAGGAGCTGGAAGCGGCGCTGACAACTGACGGGGTCGAGGGTGTTGCGGCCAGGCGAGGCGGAGGTACTCAGGGTCGAGGTGGTGTTGCGTTGGAGCTGGCGGCACTAGGGTTTGCTCAGGTTCGGGTTTTGAGGGCTGTCGATCTTCAGACTGGGAGGGAAAACGACGGTCGAGATGCTGAGGGGGGGTCCGCCAATGCTCGCCGGAGATGGGGGAGAGTTCGCCGGAGGAGGCGCGACGACTGGTTAAAGGGGAACGACGGGCGATTTAGTTTTTTTTTTCTTTTTCTTCTGTTACATGCAATCAGGGGGGGGGGCAAAGGTTATAGAAGGAGAAGGGGAGAGAGCAATAATTTTTTTTTATTTTAATTATTATTTTAATTGCGTAAAGTTGACTTTTACATACGACCTCAAAACGAGGCCCACCGCCTGTCGTCCATAGCGTCTTACCCCTATTCCGAACACAATGGGATATGTATCGCAAGCTGATTCGATCATTTCGATCAGTTTCCGTTGAATTTACATTTAAATCGCTATATTGAATTTTAAACGTACATTTCAAATTACCGGGGTCATATACTAACTCTATAAATCCAAAAAAATATTTTCTAGCTTCGTATTGACGATACGGTTCTAACAAAACTAGTTTCGTCGAATTCTGAGACCGTTAGAAAAATGGCAAATTTCCAGTCGATTAAAATCAACTAAAACTGGTCAAACGCGTTTTCCTTTGCCACGCTCACTTATTGATTCAGAAAATTATGAAATTTGGAATCTAGCAATAACTTGACATTGCGGATCCAACAAAAGTGGTTTCGTCGAAATCCGAGGTCGTTTGCAAAATTCCCATTTTTAAGGGCCTGAATTCCATAGCGACTATTTAGAATTTTCAACTGGACATATCTTTTGATTCCCGCTATGAAATCTCGATTTTTCGGATTCGTTGGAAAGATACTATCAATTATATCCTAATGTTTTTGATTTCACTAAAATCCGGATTGTTTTGCACCCGGTACATTCAATTGCAGTTTGAAATCGAATTATCGAACTACCACGCCATTTTCAATTCCTTTTATAATTATATATAAATATTTATATTCTAATGACGGCGTATATAATATATACGTTCGAAATATATTCAAAATAAATTTTCGTCGATATTATTTAAAATAACCTATTTTAAATCTTCAAAATTCGCTAAAATTGCCAAAATAAAAATTTTAAACTGGTTCAGAATTTCCAGGTTATTACAATCTCCACCACTTAAAACTTTTCGTCCCCGAAAAGGAACAAAGTCGAAAGTGGTTTGATTAATCAGCCCTACGTTCGATCTGGCTTTCATTCTCCAACTTTTCAGTTTCTGAGAATTTTCAAATTTTCTAAAATTTGGCTAACACCCTAAATTTTCAAAAAATTTCGCCATAACCTCCCCTACACCGGGAGCCACGGGAAAATCCCGAAATTGCCATATAGGCCTTCTGATCTCAAAAAGAAAAAGAAAAAGCCAAGCGGCTAGCCAATATGCTCATAAAATCATCATCACCCAAACAAAACAGTAAATTGTAGTAAACATGTACCTATTTGTCGGGCAAGCAAATTTTATTCTTCGGCTCTAGCCTCCTTGCTATGAGCTGTTCAATGTAAGTATATGTATATGCAAGCAAATGCGACCAATTTTCAATGTAATTCAATATTTGATTTAATTAGGCATAATGGTTCAAAATTATCAAACAAATAAACAACCAACACAAACATCAATCAATTAGTGAATTTAACGTTTCAAATTCATAATTTTGATATATATACAAAAATCATGTTTTTGATGCCAATTCACAACAAGTAAATCTATCTATATAAGTTTTGGTTCTCACACCAGTCTAATGGAAACATATAGATATCATACCTTCGAAACACGAACACAAATTCTGATGATGATATATCAATCATCAGAATCATCTCCGGGTGTCTAGAATGTGATTCCATATCTATCCAGTATATTAAAACTTCGAATATACGTTCATGACGCGTATATGCAAAACCTTTATATACTCGATTGTCCATATTCAAAATAAATAAAAAATCAAATACGTTTAAAATGGTTCAAATTTTCAAAACAAAATTGTTTTCATTTGAAAAAATATACTCTTCACACTCGTTCTAGGATACTACTGCTCCTATCTCTAACGAGTCATTCTAATTGGATATTACTAATCCAATATCTGATGAATTCTTTCGTATGGTTCTAATGTGTCTTGTTCTCGAGCTCTGTAAACCAAAGCTCTGATACCAAATGTAGCCACCCGTAACTTCCCCGGTCTCCGAAGAGATGAGAAAGAACGAATTACTTTGAGGACAAGACAAATCAGAACACAGACGGAAGAACACTTCATTGTTATTACAACAATTCCATCAGATACAAGAATATACAGAGTATAAATGAATAAATTATATTCGATAAATATCAGAGATTACAATAAATTACATAGCAGCGGAAAATAATACAAAGCACAACTGAAGGTGATATACGGATACAGAGCTTTCCGGATATCATTCCAGCTGTAAACCAGGATCCTGTGAATATAAATCTGCAAAACCAAAACTACTAGCTGCCCGTGCGGAAAATTGGGGCACCCAGAGTTTAGGTTAAAACAATAAACTCCAGGTCAGTCATGTGACTGGTGTGAGAACTAAAACAGTTATTTAAAACTTTACTTTAAAAGAGAGTAATTCAAGGGACCATGCTGTATAACACGGAACGGGTTTCCACCCAAGAATACCAGTGCATAGAATAAACAGCGATATGCTTTTCGAAAAATGAAGCTATTATAAGACCCAGGTCCCATCACACAATGCAACACAAGCCGGAGGATAGGGTTTTCCCTTATAATAGCCAAACATGCTTGGTACGTTTAAAACAAACCATTTGATACTATAATAAGTGTATAGTGTCAAAACAATTTCAATCATAAATATAAATCAAAGACGGCATAGTATCCCATGCTACTATATCGCCATACTAGTTCTACAATTAAAACCGCAATACACGTATTGGAAATTGGATTTCCGTCATGAGTCGAGGCAAAGGGGCAAGCTCCTCTCCGCGTTCGAGACACTCTAGCAAATGCCTCAGGACTACGCACTCTGGGCAATCCTGGATCTTCAGGGCCGGTCCTCACTTACGTTAGAGGATTAATTATGCCTGAACACACGTTTCCCCGTCCTTACAGACCTAAAATCGAGGCGTCTCGCATTCCAACAACCACATAGGTGAAAAGTATATAAATGTCAGGGCTGGTAAGTCACTGACACCACCAAAGCTAGAAAGAAACGTCGTGCTCTCCCTGCAGTCACTATCCCGTTTTTGACTCATACCGAGGTGTGAGGCTCGCGAATTCACGTTATACACAAAGCTACGCCACACAGGCCGTGCTTTGATCATCAACCACAAGACTTTGCTTTTCAACAGAAGCCTTGATCATTGCATCTTAGCGTGCCACACGGGCAATTCATGCCATGCGACTGATGTCCATCGATATACAACATCTGAGCTCGTACGTCTCAGAGAAGGGCGTTAAGCAAAAGAATAAATTCTCCGCCGCCAAACAGATGTATGTTTAATAGAAATCAATCAACACAGAATAAAATCCATTGTCAGACACACAATCCATTTACAAGTCCGTTCTGGGTCTGAACGGAACCGGAGGCACTTTCCTCGCATATCCATTCATCTCCAAGTACGTCTGAACGACCACCAACTATTTCCATCCTCATGGGTGTACAGCCCAATCAGGATCGTCAGCAATTATCCAAACGATGTGAAGACTTCCGGTCTTCGACCACCGTCTTCATCTTCGACTTATCGTCGAATCGGTTATTCAGAATGGGTATAAACCCGGCCTTTCCGAACTACCCGCGTATATTAAAACGAATGTTACACAAACACAACATACGCCTCATTCCAATTCATATTCTCAGGGAAAAGTTCCCATTAATTTTATCCAAGATAAATCCATTAAAATTTATCCTTTAATCTTCCTTTGGATGTCATATATAACCAAATTATGGTTTTCCAAACTAGTCGAGATTAGCAAACCACACCGAAGTAATTATTTATTTTATTTCCCAATCCCAACCTATTAATCATATGAAGCAAAACTGGTAATACTCCATATCTAATACTATGGTGTTATCGGTAAAATTAATTACCATTTCACGTTCAAATCTAATTAAAGATTTAACTATCGCTTTGGAGCAAAACTGGCGATACTCCATTCTCGCTCATTTCTAAATTTGATAATTTAGATTATAGATTTACATTTCAATCTAATTGCAGATTCATTAAAACTCCTTTTACTGGGTTAAAGAACTAGGTGTTATTTAAAACACAGTTCACGACAAACCCAAATCACATTCTATTTGTTATCGGGTTAAAGAACTAGTGTTATTTAAAACACCGTTCACGATAAACCCATTTCAAATAGAATTAAATATATTAGAAATTCCGATTATTTAAAAGCCCTTTTTAAATCTAATTTATTTATTTAAAAATAATTGGGTTTTAAATTTAGTTCAAAACTAGTTCATTTCGATAAAAATCTATTTTTATCTTTTCAAACATGGAGTTTTTCACCCCAATTTTTCTCAAATCTCTTCTTATGATTTTACACAAATTATTACTATTTTTAATAATTTTATCAAGGCCCGTACAGTCGATTTCCAACAACGGCCATCGAACTGCACCTATAGCGACCTTTTTCAAATTTGATTTGGACGTATCTCTAAATCCAACCGTTAGATTTCGAATTTCAAATGTTCGCTAGAAAGCTCTTTTCGATACGAACCCAATGGTTCCGGTTTTAGGAGAATCCGACGGTCGGATCTCCCGTAATGTCCGTTTGAAATAAATGGTCGAAATTCACGAACTGCCGCGGCGCAGCGCTTTCTATTCAGGCCATTATATTATATATATAATATATATTTCGTCGATTTCTATTTAAAACGAATTATATAAATAGTTTTGAATTCTTTTCAAAAACAATTTCAACCTTCATTTCAATTCAAATCAAAATTGAATTTTCTATGATAAATTCGTTTTAAAATTCATTTCTATTCAATTCAAATTCGTTATATATTCAATTGAAATCAAATTCGTTATATATTCAATTGAAATCAAATTCGTTATATACTCAATTCATTTCGAAATCGTTATATATTCAATTCATTTCGAAATCGTTTTCAATTCAATTTATTTCGAAATCGTTTTCAATTCAATTCATTTCGAAATCGTTTTCAATTCAATTCATTTCGAAATGATTTTCAATTCAATTCATTTCGAAATCGTTTTCAATTCAATTCATTTCGAAATGATTTTCAATTCAATTCATTTCGAAATCGTTTCAATTCAATTCATTTCGAAATCGTTTTCAATTCAATTCATTTCGAAATCGTTTTCAATTCAATTCATTTCGAAATCCTTTTCAATTCAATTCATTTCGAAATCGTTTTCAATTCAATTCATTTCATTTCAAAATATTCGATTTCGAAATCACTTTTCAATATCATTTTAAAATGAATAAAATCGATAAAAATATCGCTCACGTCTAAATGGCGTCAATCTAATCAACACGACTTCATATATTTCTATTCTCAAATATTCTATTTCAAATATTTCTATCTCAAATATTTCTATTTAAATATACGACTCTATCTCTTTGTCAACACACGACTAATCTCAACGAATGAGTACCGTCCACGTGTGACTATTTTGTTATTTAATATATTTTATGAAAATTAAGGTATCTATCGTTTGATATTAAATCAGACTCCAACCGTAAATTAGTAAGAGAACGATTCCCTGAATATTAACCCCGAAGGCCGAAACAACATCAGATTTATATCCAGGAGACCACTCATCTTATCTATTTTCCAGTCAGTTTCTAATTTTATATATGATAATGATGTAGATTTTATTGTTAAAATATTTCGTTCAACACATGACTAATCTCAACGGATGAGTACAGTCAACACATGAACCTTTACTTTATAATGATAAAGAATTAAATTTTATTATTAAAATGTTTCGTTCAACACATGACTAATCTCAACGGATGAGTACTGTCAACACATGAACCTTTATATTATATTGATAAAGATGTAAATTTTATTATTAAAATATTTCATTCAACACATGACTAATCTCAACGGATGAGTACTGTCAACACATGAACCTTTACTTTATAATATTTTTTATTTTCTAAATTGGAATGAGGCCCAATCAATCACCATATAATGTTAATTATAAGGATTTTTCATACATCACACGTATATAATAGCATTGAAAATAATCAACCATCAACCAAAGTGCACTACACTGTATAAGCATCAAATATAGATATCTAACGCGTACAACAGCCTGTCAATCAATCGATCGACATAATTAATAAATCAGGATGAGTGAACTTCAAATTTCATCCCAACACCCGTGTGGGGTTTCAAAAAATCAAACACAGATTTTATTTGTGCAGTTGGGCGATGTGTAAAATTTATCGTTCCAATCAATGTCCTTCAAATAGGTGTACATAAACAAACCGTCCGGTTTGTAAATGAATATTTATTTATTCACATTCACTATATTCATATTCACGTTAAAAATTATATTTTTAACGATAAAATGTTTTATTTCAACATATGAATTTCTATTCAGTTCATTCTTTAAATAAAATGATATTTTTATTTTTCTAACTTATTTTAGAAAATTTCGTCGGCATAACGGCACGATACTAGAAACGGGACAAGGCCTAGCCTTATCCCCGGTCTAGTGAAGGCCCACGCCATTCACACATCAATCAAATCCATTCATTTCATCAAACAAACAAATTTCAATCAAATACTCTAACTAATTTTTGCAATCAAACAAACAAGTCCATGGTCTGTGGACGATTGTGTCGGGTGCTACTAAACACCATCTGCATCCTAGTATATATATATATCTAGAAATAGAAATTGAAGAGTGAGAAATTCTCACCGATAGCTATCCACTCATCTTGACTCTTCATTTAGAGAAGTCTTCATCGTTCTCGCCTTTTTATCACCTTCGTTGCCCGTATTCTCTACATATGTAAAAATCGAATTTTTACTTCGCTATTCCTTATATAAAAATCGAATTTTTACTTTCGCTATTCAATATAAAGATTTCGCTTTTTCAAAGCAAAGAATTCATTTTTCTTTAACAAACAAAAATCAAATTTTTAAACAAATAAAAATCTAATCCTCCCTATGAACAAAATATATTCTTTTTCTATGAAAACATTATAAAAATCACGCCTTTCTTTATATAAAAATATCGTCTTTTCACTTTTAAAAATATCGTCTTTTGACCTTTAAAAATATAGATGTCGCCTTTTCAAAAATATAAATGTCGCCTTTTCAAAAATATAAATGTCGCCTTTTCAAAAATATAGATTTTATTTTTATTTCTTTAACTATATAAAAATTATATTTTTATACTTCTACGACATAAAAGATTACATTTTTCATCTTCTACAATATAAAAGATCGCATCTTTATGATTTCTACTATATAAAAATCACATCTTTTATAAGATAAAAATTTAATCTTCTTACTTAGCCAAAAACCATGTTCTCCGTTAGATAAAAAAAAACTATCTTTACTAACGAAAGATCAAATTTTTATCAAATAGAAATCATACATGAAAATTTTGAACATAAATATATGCTTCTTATATAATGAAAATCGCAACTTTTCTATAAATAAAAATAGTATTTTCTCTTTATCAAAAATCTCATCTTTTTACACTTAATAAAATTCAAAACTAAAAATAAAAATCCCACTCAAGTTTATCCTTATAACAATGGGTTTTTATTTTCAGAAAAACCGTATTTTAAAATTATTTAACTAAATAAAACAAAATAAAACACACCTTTTACTGCCTTAGTGGTTGGCGGGGCTCGGGGAGGAGTTGGAAGCGGCGCTGGCAACTGACGGGGTCGAGGGTGTTGCGGCCAGGCGAGGCGGAGGTACTCAGGGTCGAGGTGGTGTTGCGTTGGAGCTGGCGGCGCTAGGGTTTGCTCAGGTTCGGGTTTTGAGGGCTGTCGATCTTCAGACGGGGAGGGAAAACGACGGTCGAGATGCTGAGGGGGGGGGGGGGGGGGTCCACCAATGCTCGCCGGAGATGGGGGAGAGTTCGCCGGAGGAGGCGCGGCGACTGGTTAGAGGGGAACGACGGGCGATTTAGGGTTTTTTTCTTTTTCTTCTGTTAAATGAAATCATGGAGGGGGGGGGCAAAGGTTATAGAAGGAGAAGGGGAGAGAGCATTAATTTTTTTATTATTTTAGTTATTATTTTAATTGCATAAAGTTGACTTTTACATACGACCTCAAAACGAGGCCCACCGCCTGTCGTCCATAGCGTCTTACCCCTATTCCGAACACCATGGGATATGTATCGCAAGCTGATTCGATCATTTCGATCAGTTTCCGTTGAATTTACATTTAAATCGCTATATTGAATTTTAAACGTACATTTCAAATTACCGGGGTCACATACTAAATCTATAAATCCAAAAAAATATTTTCTAGCTTCGTATTGACGATACGGTCCTAACAAAACTAGTTTCGTCGAATTCTGAGACCGTTAGAAAAATGGCCAATTTCCAGTCGATTAAAATCAACTAAAACTGGTCAAACGCATTTTCCTTTGCCACGCTCACATATTGATTCAGAAAATTATGAAATTTGGAATCTAGCAATAACTTGACACTGCGGATCCAACAAAAGTGGTTTCGTCGAAATCCGAGGTCGTTTGCAAAATTCCCATTTTTAAGGGCCTGAATTCCATAGCGACTATTTAGAATTTTCAACTGGACATATCTTTTGATTCCCGCTGTGAAATCTCGATTTTTCGGATTCGTTGGAAAGATACTATCAATTAGATCCTAATGTTTTTGATTTCACTAAAATCCGGATTGTTTTGCACCCGGAACATTCAATTGCAGTTTGAAATCGAATTATCGAACTACCGCGCCATTTTCAATTCCTTTTATAATTATATATAAATATTTATATTCTAACGACGGCGTATATAATATATACGTTCGAAATATATTCAAAATAAATTTTCGTCGATATTATTTAAAATAACCTATTTTAAATCTTCAAAATTCGCTAAAATTGCCAAAATAAAAATTTTAAACTGGTTTAGAATTTCCGGGTTATTACAGCGGCGTCGCCCCTGGCGACGGCGATGGAGCAGGTTTCTTTTTTTTTCTATTTAAAGTCAACGAACAGGGAAAGAGAGAAATAGGGGAGAGAGAGGGATTTTTTATAAAATTATTTTATTATTATTTAATTATTCCAAAAAGCAACTTTTTAATACGAACACCAAATCGGACTCATTGACTGTCGCCCCTAGCTAACTACCCCCATTCCGAACACATTGGGATATGTATCGTAAGCTGCTTCGATAAATTCGATCAGTTTCCATCAAAATCAATATATATATATATATATTGAATTTGAATGCACATTTCAATTTATCGGGGCCACATACGGAACCCAAAAATTCTAGAAAAATAAATCTGGCTATGTTTTGACGATACGGTCTTAATGAAACTAATTTCGTAGAATTTGGAGATCGTTTGAAAAAGGCCATTTTTTGGTCGATCCAAATTGGCTAAAACTATCAAAACACGTTTTCCTTTGCCACGCTCACATATTAATCCCAAAAATTATGAATTTTGGAATCTAGCAATAACTTGACATCCCGGATCCAACAAAAGTGGTTTCGTCGAAAACGAAGTTCATTTGCAAAATTTCCATTTTTAAGGGCCAAAATTCCATAGTGACTATTCTGAATTTTCAACTGGGCATAACTTTTTATACCCGCTATGAAATTTCTATTTTTCGGATTCGTTAGAAAGATATTTTCAAATAGAATCAAATATTTTTGGTTTTGCTAAAATCCAGTTTATTGGAATCCCGTACATTCATTTGAAATTTGAAATCGAATTTTCGAACTATCGTGCAATTTTCAATTCCTTTTATAAATAAAAATAAATATTTTTATTCTAATATCGATTTAAATAAATATATACGTTCTAATTCTATTCGAAATAAATTTCTCGTCGTTATTATTTTAAATGCTCAAAATTCATTAAAATTTCCAAAATAAATTTTTTAAATTGGTTCGGATTTTCCGGGTTGTTTCATTTATAAAACTAGTCGGGATTATCAAGCTTTACCAAAGTAATCATTTATTTTATTATACCAATCCCTACCTATTCATCCCATGAAGCAAAACTGGTAGTACTCCATATCTAACACCCATTGTTATTGGTAAATTCAATTACCATTTAACGTTTCAAATCTAACTAAAAATTTGGCTATCGCATGGAGTAAAACTAGTGATACTCCATTCTCGAACATTTTTTGAATTCGGTTAATTTAATTACCTTATTCACATTTCAATCTAATTAAAGATTCATTAAAACTCCAATTAGTTTTAATCTTCCAAAAATCATTACTTAATGATTATTCAACTTTAGGAAAATTTATCCTGTTTTTAACGGGGTTAAAGAACCAATGTCATATAAAACAAAGTTCATGATAAACCAAAATCCTCTTTCATCAAAAGAGAATCTTCACGGAAAACATATCAATATGTAATCGATATAAATTTATGTATCGGACTAATAATATAAATGGAATAACGACAAAGCCTTTTAAATTCCATATATAATAACGGTCTTCATTCACAGAAGCTCATCTAGTTTATTATTAAATCGAATTCCATTCAATTCCAATTTAATGTATTAAATTAGAAAAATTTAATTTGGAAAATTTCCATTAAATCTTAATAAAAAGATTTATAAATTCCAAACCATATCTTCACAGTTAATTGGGTTTTAAGAACAAACTTTATTTTGAAACATCATTCACAATGAACCCAAAAATAATCTCCATTTAATTCCAATTATATGTATTAATTGGAAAACATCATTAATCTTAATTGAAAGATTTATTCTTTTCTCAACGGGGTTTAAGAATGGTGTTATTGAAGACACCATTCATGACAAACCCAAAATCCAATTTTAAATACAAGGCTCTGAATAGAAATCATTTCGGCTTATATTAAATATCAAATTCTGAAACCAACAAATATCGTATTGGGAATAACAATATCTATATCTTACGAATTCCCATAACCATATCCGCATAATTACGGAATACAATATTGAAATATCCAAAGATAATTTCCATTCAAATCCATTCCAATTTATTTATCGGAAGACTTTGGTTATTTGAAAACCCATTCTCAATCTAATTTATTAGTTTAAACTTATTGGACTATTATTCTAGTCGTTAACTAGTTTGCTCAGATAAAAATATCTTTTATCTTTTCAAAACTTGGAATATTTCGCCCATAATCTTTCCAAATCATTAATTATGATTTTACATAATTTTCCATATTTTTAATAATTTTATCAAGGCCCTTACAATCAGTTTTCAATATCGGTCACCGAACTGCATTCGACCTTTTTTGAAATTGATTTGGACTTATTTTTAATTCTAACTATTCAAATTTAAACCTCACATATTCACTTGAAAGATCTTTTCGATATGAACCCAACGGTTCTAGTTTTAGGAGAATACGATGGTCGGATCTCCCATTGCGTCAATTCGAAGTTAATGGTTGGAATTCGCAAACGGTCGCTGCGCGATACGTTCTATTAAAACCATTTATATGTATATATATATTATATTTCGTTGATTTCTATTTAATATGTATTTTATAAATCGTTTATAAATTCATTTTAAAACAATTTCAACTCCCATTTCAATTTTAAATCAAAAGGGAATATTCGATATCATTATAATATTGAAATGATAATATTTTCAAAATATCAGATTTTAAAATCAAATTTTTTCGATATTCACTATAAAATGAATAAAATCGTGAAAAAATTCCGTTCAAGTAAAAATGGTGTATATCTACTTAATCTGGCTTCATATATTTCAATATTTTTGTGTCCATCCAAAATCGGACATCAAAATAATATTTTGATTCTTTACTGAATATTATTTTAAAATATTCGTTATTTCTGAATTGGAATCAGACTCAATCAATTACCATATAATTTTATTTATATGTATTCCATTCATAGCATGTATTCTGATTAACACAGAAATGTGTTTATTTTATGCTCTAATATCTTATCTTTTGTATATAAATAAATATTACTTGGGTATTGTTTTGTTACTTTTACAGATATTCCAACTCTGCCCGCATGCAACCAGAAAAGTAGAGAAATGGAGATTAGATTGCTATATATTTACATTATGAAGAATTGTAGATGAAGATCCCACATCTAGTTGCTGTTGGATAAGAAAATGATTGATAAAAAGGCCATGCACATCTCAAATCAAGGAAGGCTTGTCAAAGAACCAAGAGGAAAAGAAGAAAGGCCAAAAAGTTAATAGATTTAACTAAGGCCCATTTGAGACTCTCATTGTAAAACTCTTTTGTGAATTCCCTAAGGCCCATCTATCATTGTATTAGGGTTAGGGTTTGGTTATTCCCTATAAATACCCTTGTAATGTCATTGTAGCCACCATCCCATCCTATTCTGAAACATATTTTCTCTTCTTCTTCATTAATAAAGTTTTTAGTTCTCTTTTATTTTTCTGCAAATTTTCTTTTTCTTAGCAATCTGTGTTGTCTTCACAATTAGTTTTGGAAGAACACCAATTGTATTTTACATTTTTTTTGTTAGTGATTAGTCGTTTGATTAGTTTCAACGACAATCGTAATTTACTTTTTGTTCTTCTTTTCCTGCAATTTTAATTTCTGCATTTTATTTCTGTTTTGCATTTTAATTTCCAATTGATAATTGTGATTTGATCGTCGGTTCAATTAGATTTGTTCTGAATCGGATCGCAGTTTCAATTTTTATTATTTTCAAAACCAACCTCGAAAATCGTCTAACTCGCCCAAGAGATTAAATAAATAATTTGATTTTAATCTACCTTCCTGTGTTCAACCTGTATGCTACACACCTGTACGCTTGCAGTATTTAATTTAAAAATTCGCGCTTTTCTAATTCATAGGAAAGCGACGATCAAGTTTTTGGTGCCGTTACCGGGGATTCCTGGTGCATCGATAACTCCTGTCCGTTAACTGGCTGAGAAATCTTTTGATCTAAGTAATCAAACGTGTCACTGTATAATTTTGGGTTAGGAGCCATTAAGGACAGAAAAATTCATTGTAGCAAATTTTTGTTCTTGCATTTAACAACAATGAGTGAAAAAAGTGTTAGCCAACAAAATTCTCCTAGGGGTTCTCGAATCAACCAAAATTTTCCAACCGAGTTGGATCAAAATCGAGTGAATCACAACTTTCCAAACTTTGGGGATCAAAATCAAATAAATCAAAATTTTCAAAATCTCAATATTGAAATGGATAGGCACTTATCTCTTCGTGATCGATGTTATCCAACTAGGACCGTTCAACCCTCTGTCATCGTGTTCCCACCAGTTGAAGGAAACAATTTTGAGCTAAAACATTCTTTTATCCAAGGGGTACCAAAGTTTACTGAGTCTGAAAATGCTTATGAATTTCTAAGTGAATTTGAATTGTATGCTTCCACAACAAAAATGCAACAATTGTCTAACGAATCGATCAAGCTAAGGCTAATTCCATTTGCACTACTTTTTTTTTTGCAGCAGAGCACCTGTAGAGTTAAAAGAAATTTACAGTGGGGTATGGCAGTCGTCCAGAAAATTTATGTAGTGCTCACTAACAATTCAAATCCACTAAATGCAAATTGCATGACCATTAATTCACTTATTTGTTGCTTGAACTCATTCTCACTTCGATCTTTGAGTTTCTTTTTTTCTTTTCTTTTCTTTATCTTTTTGCTTTTTTTTTGTTTTTTTGGAAGAAAATTAAACAAAGAAAAGGAGAAAGAAAAAAAACTAAACTAGAAGGAATAAAAATTAAACAAACAACTGACTAGACCAGAAAAGAAAAAAGGAAATTCTGAACTTAAAAAAAAATTGAAAAGAACAAACTAAACAAAATAAAGCAAAAGCTAAACAAGACTAAGCTAAACAAAAAAAAATCATTTAGGCTCAAAAACAATTCTCGGCAAAATCTCAAGCCAGTTAACAAGCGTTCGCAAGCTCTAAAGCAAACCAGACTTCAACTGAAACCACACTGCTCCAATTATAAAACTCCCAACTCACGCCGCTATTCTATTATCGACAAATCACCAGAAGAACAACGCCCCCTTTTCTTTTCTCTCAGGAAACCAAAAAAAGACAAAAACCGCACAAACACAAATCAAAGTAAAAAAAAATCGATCTTCGCAGGACCAGGTCTTTGAATTCCGATTTTTCCTTGGAGGTATGAGATTTTGGTTTATGGAATTGGGTTTTTAAATCGCTTTCGAAGCGAGGAGATAGAGTTTGGTTCTGGTAATGGTTCAAGAGGGAGGACTGTGGATGAACTCGGTTGTCGCGATACTTTTTTTTTTTGGACTTTGGGTTTGTGCGATGATATGGCTTGAGCAGTGGTTCTCGGAACGTAATGATAAGGGTTGCAGGTAGGTGGGAAGCTGATTGTAGATGGGTGCAATTTGGAGGTTCGGCAAGGAGTGATGATCGGTTTGGTAAAAGAGGATGGTTTTTGGAAGATTTGCAGCAGAATACGAATTGTTATGAGGGATGGGGAAGATGGTGATTTTGTTTTCTGGTTTGCTCGGGATGATGGAAGAAAATATGGTAGAAGAAATAAAAAGAAAAAACAAAAGAAGAAAGGGAAAGCAATAAATTTTGGAATTTTTTGCTTTTTTTTTTTTGTTTTTTTTTGTAAAAGAAGAAAGGAAAGATTAATTATGTACTGAAAAGAGGAAAGGTACCAAAGAAAGGAATCTTTGTAAAAAGGGATTTTTTTTTTACTTTTTTTTTGTTTAAGAAGGAAACAATGTAGAAGATTGGGAAGAAAGTGGAAAGCTGGAAAGAAATAAAGAAAAATTGAAAGTTCTTTTTTTTTTCTTTTTTTTTGAATTGAAAAGAAGGAAGAATTTATAAAAGAAAAGAAAGAGATTGAGAAATAAAAAGGAAATAAATAAATGAAAGAAAAAGGAACTAAAGTCAAGAAAATTTGGCAAGTTCTTCTTGTTTTTTTTTATTTGTCTAAAGTAGGAATGAATTTACAAGAGGGAAACAAACAAATGTAAAAATTGGGAAGGAAGGAAATAGATGAAATTAAAGAAAAGAAACTAAGAGACAAAAGTTGTAAGATTTTTTTCTCTTCTCTTGTTTAGATGATTCTAGCACCAATGTTTGATACAAAATCAACTAATAAAGAGATTTTTTTTAAACAAAACAAAAAAAATTAAAATTAAAATTAAAATAAAACTAACACGAATTAGAAATTAAATAAACAATAAAATTTAATTGTTACTTCCCTGGCAACGGCGCCAAAAACTTGATCGTCGCTAATCTATGAATCAGAAAAGCACGACATTTAAATTAAATTCTACAAGCATACAGGTATGTAGCATACAGGTCGAACACAGGGAGGTGTAATTAAAATCAAATTATTTGTCTAATCTCTTGGGCGAATTAGACGAAGCCTGGAGATTTTGTTGAAATAAAAACAAATTGAAATTGCGAACTTAGGATTATCGTTGAATCTAATCAACGATTAATCACTAAAAAAAGTAAATTGTAAAACAAGAACAACAATGCAGAAAATAAAAGTGCAGAATAAGAAGAACAACAAAAAAAAATAAAAAAAAATTAGGATTGTCGTTGAAACTAATCAAACGACTAATCACTAATGAAACAAATGTAAAATACAACTAGTACACTACCGAATCTAATCGGGTAGATGACACTAGTTGCTAAAAAAATAATAGAAAATAAAAGAAGAAGAATTTTTATTAGAGTAATGGAATACAGAAAATGAGATGCCCGTTACAATGGGTATACATGTGCTTATATAGGTGAACTGAAAAACCCTAATCCTCTAATAGACCATGACTCAAACTCTTGAAAATAATATATTCACAAATAAAAGAGATAAGATAAACTTGAAATATTCCATGTAGCTTTCCTCTTTTGATTGGTCATGTGGCAAATTTATTGGCATTTTCCAAGAGATTTGAAGTTGATTGATAAATTTATTGGCATCATGATTGGCATCTATCTAATCAAATCTTCATCTTTATGGAGAGTAAAAAATGAAAGATTCCCTTTGATTTATCTATGAAGAATACTTCCAATTCTTGAAATATTTATTAGTGTATATCATATATTCATACATATGAATATATATATATACACCATAAATCACTAATCCATAAATTCTTCAAAGCAAGGGAGGCAGTGTGAACGCGTTCCATTCTTCAGCAAAAAGAGAGTTTGATGGGAATTGAACCCAGGTCTTTCTGTATGCCTTAACCAATGTGCTACGACTTCCTTTGTGATTGAAAACTTGTTGAGATGGGAAAGTAGCTTCTTTTTCTTATTAGTGGTCTTTTATTTAATGAAGGAGACAATTAATCAATGACCTGTAAAAACACACAATAAACCCAAAGTAGCATTTATTTATATACAATAAAGATAAGATATAAGCATAAAAATAAACACATTTCTGTGCTAATCATATTCAAATAAAGTGATAAACAACTATTAAAAAGTCAATTCACATCCAAAGTGCAAATTACCACTGTTTAAGCATTAAATATTTAAATAACGCTTATCACCGTCTGTCAATCAATCGATTGACAAACAATTGAATTCAAAGTAGGTGTGAATTAATTATCTTCCCCGGACCCGTGTGGGGTTTTCAAACAACAATAATGAATTCAAATTAATCAATGGTTAATAAATTTAACCAATTTTAATTTGATTCGAATTATTTTTCTAATTAACAAATTTTCACTGTTTAAATTATAAATGGATATTTATAATTTAATTTCAACTATCACATTAATGTTAACATTAATTTTAATATGTTCACAATCACAAACAAAACACAATACAGTCAATCGGATCATCTATGGATTTTCAAACAACAATAAATGTGAGCTAGCAGGCACCGTACAACATTTGTGATTATTAAAACTGATAAAAATAAATACTAGCAATCTCTATATTTTCAGTTATAAAATAAATAACGATACAAATATTTTAGTGAGAGAATTCTCACATTGGTTTCTACTCCGCCAGTCTTTAATTAAGGAATTTATTTTTAAACTAAATTAAGCAAACATTTAATTTAGCTAAAAATTCAACTTGCTCCATTTTCATTATAGTTAGTTCCATGTTATAGAGTTTGTTGTCACGATCGCAACGCAACTGAAATCGTCGGATTTCAATCTCGTATGAAAAAGATATGATAATTAATACAATTCATTACAAAAATTACTTAACTAAGGTTATTATTAAAAATTAATTACCCTAATTAACCTTCCTCTCCCTTAATCCCTTCAGGCCTCATGATGAAACCGTAACCCATCGCTCAAACTGAACATCGCTACCGTGCCACCTCCTCCTTGCGTCGGACCTCGATAAGACACCCCCTCGCGCGCCGCCACGCCAGGCCCCAGCGCCACCACCGGTGTCCAACTCGCCGCCACCTAGCCCCTAGAAAACTCCATCGAGTGCCATAGGTTTTAGCAGAAAAATCGAGGCCTACACCCCATAAAAGCGATCTCGTCCGTTTCAAATTAAAGAGGGTGAAATGCCCTTGATTTTTTGTTTTATAAATTTCGTTTATTGATTCATGGATTTTGCGAAATCAAGGGAGGAAAATCAGAGCGTGTAGGCCGTCATTTTACCTAGGGGTCGGCGGATCTAAGATATGATAGGGTTTTGGGGGGAAAATGAATATATATATATATATATATTATACTTTTGATATTATTCAATTCTCCAATTACTTGTTTAATGTCCCGAACTCCAAATCAAACCCAACAACTGATGTTCCTAGCTAAGTACGCCCATTTCAGACATAATAGGATATGTTTCGTAGGCCAATTTGGCTTTTTCGATCATTTTTTATCAAAATTAAAATATAAGTTAATATAACGTTCAATACTGAATTCCAATGTTCATTTTAATTTACCGGGGCTACAAACTGGCTCCAAAGATTGTGAATTTTGAAATCTAGCTATGTTTTGACGATATGGTCCTAACAAAATTAGTTTCATCGAATTTGGAGACTATTTGAAAAACGGCCTTTTAACTGGCTTATGAAATTCGAACTGAAATTGGAAACACGTTTAAATTCACTACGCTCACATATTTATTCCAAAAATTATGAAATTTTAAACCTAACAATAATTTGACATTACGGATCCAACAAAAGTGGTTTCATCGAAAATGTAGGTCGTTTGCAAAATGGCTATTTTTTAAGGGTCATATATATTATTAAAATATATATATAATCCATAGCGACTATTTTAAATTTTAAACTGGTCATAACTTACAATTTATAAAGTGAAATCTAAGTTTCTTACATTCGTTAGAAGATTACAGTTCAAAATATTCCAACATTTCTTGTTTTACTAAAATCCAATTTATATTGAATTCTATTCATTCATTAAAAATTGAAAATCCAATTTTCAAACTACCACGCCATTATGAGTTCGTTTTAATTAAACTTTAAATTCTTATGTTCTAACTTCGATTAAAATAAATTTTTAGTCGTTATTATTTAAAATAAATCATTTTAAATATTCAAAATCCATTAAAATAGCTAAAATTAAAATTTTTTATTTTTTTAGAAATTCCGGGTTGTTACAATATGAATCCATACAATTATTCTTAACCAAAAAAATTAAGAATTTTAAATACCCAATTTATTTCAAATCAGTTTAAAATAATACTCCCCATACATACTTATAACTAAGTATTTTAAACCAAAATTCATTTTGAAATCAAATTCTCCATTGGTAGCAAATCAACTTAAAAACTCGAAAATGAACACCAATGATGTCGTATGCTAATCTTCAAAATTATTTCCCAATGACCATAGTGATTTCAATGCTATTCATTTCTTCAAAATCAATTTAAGAACATCAAAACCATAAAATATTATTATTATTTACCCAAAACCTTTGAAAATTATTTTCAAAATCCCCAGGATTTAAGTTCTCAATTCTCAGTACAGTCATTTCTAATTATAAACTCCACTTTATAATTTATTCTATAAAAATTTAAATTCCAACCGATCATTTATTTTGAATGCCTTATAGTCAAATCATGAAATTAAATTCACAAGGAGTCTATTCCAATGTTTATTAATAAATATTGTCAACCCAACCCATGTAGAAAAGGAAGAAATTTGCTTGTAAACTAATTGAGCAAAGGAAATCAACCAACTAATGGTAATATTAAATGTTATCATCTCTATCAAATATTTCTAACTCCGTATAATAATTTAGAAATTATTTCCTTATAGACAAAATATAATTTTTGGTAAAATTATTTCATTTACCAAATTCAAAATAGTACTATGTTTAATTTGCCTTGTTTAAGAGTTTGGAAACTCCTATCGATACTGTGGCATCTCATATTTCGGTTGGAACTCATAAACCACTCAATATATAAACCAACAAAATATAATACACTTTTATAACACTGACAAATATGTGCTCTCATATATATATATACACTCACACTCAAAATAAGACATTCCATTACCTTATCTCTTATTGAGTTTACCCCCACAGAGCCAAGGTTCTCGCTCAATATTCAACTCTGATACCAAAAGTAACAACCCAATTTTTTGACCTCTAAAGTCGACACTAATACATCCATTATATTAAAATCCTAAACATCCAAGAGTCAGAAAACCGAACCATTAAGGGTTAAAGGAAATTAAGATATAACAAAATCCCACAATCGCAACTGATAACATATAATATATAATAAGTCTTCACAAAAATGAAAGAACTTTTTTAATATACATATATAATCATCAGAGTACACAACAAACACAAACCTGGACAATTATAACAGCCTTTCTGAACTACTTCTATAACACAAGAATTACAATAACACAATGGAATTAAGATATAAAAAAACCATCTGTATTCAAGTGATACAGTACCCTAATAGGTGCGACCCACATAGCCCTGAAGCATATCCCTTGTTTTAGTCATTATCGGTTGATGAGACTAGAGGCTATGTTTTTTTTACCTTGCATACATAGCACACATCTATCGACGGATGCCATATTGCCATTCCGTTGATCACTAATTGACGTCCACAAAAATACAACCTCCAAGCTCTTACATCTCAGAGAAGACTGTTAAGCTAATAGAAGTTGCCTTCTCCACCACCAAACAAATGTATGTTTGTAAAAATCAATGTATGCAATCTATGAAATGCCATGTGTAACGACCCGGTAAAAATTCGACGCACGAATTTCAACAATAACACATAAACCGTATTACTTACAAAAATCAAAATATCAAAAACACCAGATTGTTAATAGAAAGAAGTTAGAGGGTGAGAAAATAGGAAGAAAAGAAAGCTAGAAAGAAGAATAAGAAGAATATAAACATAACAAAATCAGTGCAAATACGAATATCACAATGGAATGAACAAAATATAATATATTGTAACTCTTTACGTAAAGAGAAAATTATATTTTATACGTGAATACAACATCAGAGTACACAATCAGATAAGCTTATGCAATGTTAATGAATACAACAGACACAACGAAAAGTTTTAATATGAGAAATTGTGAGAATACATCTCGACTTCAGCTCCTCTCCTGAAGCCCAACTTGGAAAATAAACTCGGTCTGGCCCGAGTATTACATACACGGATCAGTCTGCGATATTTTCATTAAGTAATCTAACAATAAAAACAACTTGATTAACTTTGAAATCCTTTTCGAAAGAAAAGATAATCGGTCTAGGATACTTTCATTGAGAAATCTCACAATACAAAACAACTTGATTAACTTTGAAATCCTTTTCGAAAGGAAAGATAATCGTAAGACCGATCTACACATAAACACAGATGGTTTTTACCTTATGATAACCCAAAACATTCTTTGTATCAAAACACTTTTGACATTATAACAGTGTCTAAATCAAAAAAGTAACAGTCTAATACGACGCTTGCATCTCACACTCTATATACTTAGTATATAATCAAAAACCGCATGACGCTCATTGGAAAATGGATTTCCAACTATGACAAGATATGGAACCACCTTCCGATCAGTGTAATCTAGAGGGGATATATTGGAGTTTAAAGAACATCTTGCAACTCGTCCACACATGACCAGCCATTCATTTCGCTTGAATGTTCCCAATATATTGTCACCTTACTATTGGTATACCAACTTAACCATTCCCGGGAGATACAAAAATGAAAGAAGAACAAAATTGAATAATCTCTAGATGGTGACAATACACCCTAATGGTAGTGACCCACTTAGCCATGTTGTCTGCCTGATTTTTGTCATTTCCCGGTTGATGAGGCTTGAGGTCATAACACTCCACTAGACAAATCACATCTTCATATACTTTGAATGCCATATCGTCATATCTGCAAAATCACAAATTGAATTCCCCAAAAATACCCTAGGGATATGCTTAGAGAAACAAATTCCTCCGCCACCAATGTAAATACGTATGAAGAGATCAATTTTATGCGATCTATTAGGTATACTCTGCCAGACAT
Source organism: Allium sativum (assembly GCA_030737875.1). Lineage (NCBI taxonomy): Eukaryota > Viridiplantae > Streptophyta > Magnoliopsida > Asparagales > Amaryllidaceae > Allium > Allium sativum. The sequence goes on from CM060912.1 coordinate 297,142,577, forward strand.
TCATCCATACAAGTTGTCCTGGGACTGGACAACGCGAAGGCACTACCCTGCAAATCTATCTTAGACAGTTTCTATTTAGGATTAATAGAACAACCCTTGCACTTTACTCCATCTTTAATTATCTTCAACATAATATTATTCGCAATGCTTATACCCATACGGAGTGGTTTCCAGATAATAAATCTTATTTCGGTCTCTTTATATTGACAATGGAGGTAAAAATAGGTCAAAAGAACCATTGATATTCGGTTATTTAACTATCAAATCAAAACAGCACAATTCACTACATTGACAATATTAGTCCTTTTAAATTCAAACCCTTTATAAAACCATTTATTGAAGCTTTTCGTCGATCCTTATAAATCGATTCCAAATACTTGTCTCAACGGAATAGCTATTTCACAAAATCTCTCATTTTCATTACTTTGAAAAAAATATCTTCTTATATTCTATAAACCTACGTTATTAATATTGGAAAACATTTCCGAGTTATTCATTTCTTTTGATCCATCTATTTCTATAATTAGAAATATCCCTTTCTATAGTTGAAAACCTTTCCATCCCTTATTTACACATTTCTACACTTTTGTACTCATCAGTCCCTGATAGTAAATTAGTAAGAGAAAAATTCCCTAAGTATCAATCCTGAAGGCCGAAACCAACATCAGATCGGTACTCAGAAAATCATTCGACTTGACAAGTCTTCAATTAGTCCCAATTTCCTTAACTCCAAGATTTTTCTCAAATTAAAGTTCAACTCCACTTATGGAAATAAAAATTTAATTTCCATGCTCATTTATCTCTTGAAAATTCTCATATTCACAGACCATATTATTTTTATTCAATATATTTAATCAAAAGGTATATGTTAAATTTCCAGCTTATATGGCCAAAACAATGTCATGGAACAACATTGTTTCATTTAAACTCAAATGTCATGTCATTATTTATATCTTTGAAATTCCAAAGTTTATGATATCATCTATGGAAATAAATAATAAACTTTATTGCTAATCTCACATTCGTCTCAACGCATACCATCTCTTGGGGAATAATGAAGTCGATCAAGTTAGGGTATTTTAATTAACTCTCAGACCTTGATCCGACAACGCTCTTACCTTCGAGATAAATATAACTTTATTAACACCATAAATTCGATATTCAGTAGATGTCGCCTTAATTTCCATTTACTATTTGATTTTAAATAGGGTTTTTAATACCATACTATTTCCTTTGAAACTCTTGTTTCAGTCCCAAACATTTTTACTTAGTTTGTGTATTAAGTAAACTATTTCTTAAGAGCAAATCTATAACTTCAAGTATCCTTTACCACAGTACATGCAAGTCTTGATTATATTTTTAATAGGAATTCTTATAAAATTCCTTATCCATTTACTTTAAACTTATTTTGGTTTATTTCATTAAAACCCCATCTCATACTTAAATTATTCGAATACAAATCAAATAATTAAAATTCAACTTGTATCTCTAATTTCAATCCATTTTAGATTCCTGTAACAACCTGGAATATCAAAACCAATTTAAAATTTTATTTTGGCAATTTTAATGAATTTTGAATATTTAAAATGATTTATTTTTAATAATAACGACTAGAAATTTATTTTGAATAGAATTAGAATGTATAAATTTATTTAAATCGATGTTAGAATATAAATGTTTATTTTAATTATAAAAGGAATTGGAAATGGCGCGGTAGTTTGAAAATTCGATTTTCAAATTTCAATTGAATGTACAGGATTCAAAATAAACCGGATTTCAGTAAAGCCAAAAATATTTGAATCTGTTTGAAAATATCTTTCCAAAGAATGTAAAAATTCCATATTTGATAGCAGGTATAAAAAGTTATGTCCAGTTAATTCAGAATAGTCGCTATGAAATTTATATAAAATATAGCCCTTAAAAATAGCGATTCTGCAAACGACCTCCATTTTCGACGAGACCACTTTGTTGGATCCGGAATATCAAGTTATTGCTAGAATCTAATTTTCAGAATTTTTGGAATTAATATGTGAGCGTGGTGGATTTAAACGTGTTTGGTAATTTTAGTTTGAATTTAATCGACTGGAAAATGACTGTTTTTCAAACGGTCTCCAAATTCGACGAAATTAGATTTTTAGAACCGTATCATCAAAACATAACTAGATTTATTTTTCTTGAATTTTTGAAGACATTATGTGGCCTCGGTAAATTAAAATGTACGTTAAATTCAATTTTGAATGTAAATTGATTTATATTTTAATTTTAATGAAAACTGATCGAAACAGTCGAACTGGCTTACGGGTCATATCCCATTGTGTCTGGAATGGGCGTATTTGGCTAGGGACGATAGTCGTTGGGATTGATTTGGAGTTAGAACGTGAAACATCATATTTAAAACAAAAATAGAATTAAAATATTATTATTTTATTTGTATATAAGGGTAAAACCTAACCCTAATTTCAGAACAAAAGGGTGCCGTCATCTCTTCAATTCAACGGGCTGTTTGTTCCGAAATTGTAATAACCCGGAAATTCTGAACCAGTTTAAAATTTTTTATTTTGGCAACTTTAATGAATTTTGCTGATTTAAAATAGATTATTTTAAATAATAACAACGAGAAATTTATTTTGAATATAATTCGAACGTATATATTATATACATCGTCGTTAGAATATAAATAATTATTTATAATTATAAAAGGAATTGAAAATGGCGCGATAGTTCGATAATTCGATTTCAAACTTCAATTGAATGTACCGGGTGCAAAACAATCCAGATTTTAGTGAAACCAAAAATATTAGAATCTATTCGTGAATATCTTTCCAACGATTCTGAAAAATCGAAATTTCATAGCGGGAATCAAAAGTTATGCCCAGTTGAAAATTCAGAATAGTCGCTATGTAAATTATACATGGCCCAAAAAGTCAAATTTTGCATACGGATGAATCTGGACTCGAAACCACTTCCATTGAGTTCAAAATGCCGTTTAGAACTCTGAAAAGTATAAGCTTCGATATATTCCGATATCCGGAATAGTGGCAATTGGCAGGAGCTTTTCGGTTAACAAAACATAGCCCTTAAAAAGTGAAATTTTGCATACGAGCTCAGAATTCGACGAGATAAATTTTTATGGATTCATAATGACAAACCATTTTTGAGTTCCAAATGGCGCGTCGAACGGAGTTAAAATGTGGTCGTGCGAGCTAAAACAGTACAGGGTAAAGCGAGCAGTCAATTTACAAAGGAACATTATTGATACGACCTCAGAATTCGATTTTGTTTTTTTTTCCGGATTCGTATCGTCTAAAATTGGTTAAATCCAAAAGGGCATGATTTTTGAAGTTAGCATGTGAGCGTGCAAGAAGAAAAGGTGCGCCAAAATCGCATTTTTAGAGCTTATCTGAGCATTTTTGTGATTTTTTTTGAAAGGTCAAACGAACTCGGAATTCGACGAAACTTGTTTCGTTGGACTCGTCTTCACGTCTACTATCTCGTGTCCGAAATCCGCGGCGATTGAAAATCGTTAGCGTTTAGACGATACGGGAGAAACTAGCATATAAACACTTTTACTTCCTTTTCTCTTCATTATTTTCTTCGTCCTCCTTCCTCCAAAAAAATCAAAAATGGAGACCACCCTTCCTCCTTGCTGCTGCCCACCCCCCCATCAGCCACCACCGGCCTCCCTCCGGGTGCCGCACCCCCTCCCCCTCCTCCCCTCTTCCTCCTCCTCTCTCTCTCCTCCTCTTTCTCTCTTCAAATGCAAAACCCTAAGCCACCACCACCACCACGGGCCCTACCACCCCCGCCGCCACCCACCAGCGGACTCCCCCATCTCAATCAGGTCCGGCGCCCCCCCTCAGGCCATCCCTCCGGCCGTGGGCCCCTCGGTCACCAAAAACCCATTTTACACTAATCGCCCGTTTTGCAAATAACACCTTGTCACCATTTCGCGAATAACTCCCAAACCGTGCGTTTTTGGCCAAAGTCCCTTTAGACCAAATCGTAGAGCACGAAATTCTCTTCGATTTGGCTATATGCAAGTCATGTTTTGGAGTCCGGAGCTGCTTGGAAAACGCGTTCGAAGTCTGTTGTTCAAAAGCGGTAAAATTCGTGTACTTTCGCGAATTCTGGCGAATTGGAGCATTTTCGGCAAAAAATCTCTTAGGCGAAAGTTGTCCGGAATGGCGCGTTTAAGCTAGGAAAAAAGATAGTGTGAAGATTGAAGCTCGTTTGCAAGTTCTGGAACCAGAACAGCGAATCCGGGCGTTAGAAAAAAAGTGAGTTTTCTCCTCTTTAAAGCTTCTATGGTTTTTGACGAATGAAGTAGAATAAAAATATGATTTTTATATTATAGAAAGAATAAAAATATGATTTTTATATAGTAGAGATAATAAAAATACGATTTTTATATTATATAGATAGTAAAGATATGATCTTTACTATATGAACAGTAGTATAAAAATAGAATTTTTATCTATATAGTAGTAGAATAAAAATGTGATTTTTATATACATAGCAACAATATAAAAATGTGATTTTTATATATGTAGTGGCTACGGGCAACGAAAGTGACAAAAGGCGAGAACAGCAATGACTTCTACATAAGAAGAGTTGAGATGATTGGATTAGCTAGTCGGTGAGAACTTCTCACTCAAAATTTCTTTTTCTAGTTATATATATATATATATATATATATATATATATATATATATATATACTAGGATGCAGACGGTGTTTTGTAGCACCTGACACCCGTCATCCACAGACTATGGATGGCTTGTTTGTTAAATTGTTTGGTTGTGTAGTTGGTTAGATTATTTGGTTTGAATTTAATTGTTTGGTAAAATGAATGGATTTGATTGATATGTGTATGGCGTGGGCCATCACTAGATCGGGGATAAGGCTAGGCCTCGTCCCGTTTCTAGTATCGTGCCGTTATGCCGCCGAAATTTCCTAAAATAATTTAGAAAAATAAAAATATCATTTTATTTAAAGAATGAACTGAATAGAAATTCATATGTTAAAATAAAATGTTTTATCGTTAAAAATATAATTTTTAACGTGAATATGAATATGGTGAATGTGAATAAATAAATATTCATTTACAAACCGGATGGTTTGTTTATGTACACTGATTTGACTGACATTGATTGGGACGATAAATTTTACACATCGCCCAACTGCACAAATAAAATCTGTGTTTGATTGTTTGAAACCCCACACGGGTATTGGGATAAAACACGGCATACACTAATCCCAATAATTAGTTATATGTCGATCGATTGATTGACAGGCTGTTGTAAGCGTTAGATATCTATATTTGATGCTTATACAGTGTAGTGCACTTTGGATGAGGGTTGATTATTTATCGTTGTTATTATATACATGTGTTGTATGGAATCCATATAGTTAACGCTATATGGTAATTGATTGGGCCTCATTCCAATTTTTAGAAGATAAAGAATATTATAAAATAAAGGTTCATGTGTTGACCGTACTCATCCGTTGAGATTAGTCATGTGTTGAACGAAATATTTTAACAATAAAATTTACATCTTTATCATATTTAAGATTAGAAACTAGCTGAAAAATAGATAAGATGAGTGGTCTCCTGAATATTGATCTGATGTTGGCTTCGGCCTTCGGGGTTAATATTCAGGGAATCGTTCTCTTACTAATTTACGGTTGGAGTCTGATTAAATATCAAACGATAGATACCTTAATTTTCATAAAATATATTAAATAACAAAAATAGTCACACATGGACAGTACTCATTCGTTGAGATTAGTCGTGTGTTGACAAAAATATAGATTCACATATTGAATAGAATAATTATTCATTTGTTGAATAGAATAACGAATTTATTGAAATATATGAAGCCGTGTTGATTAGAGTTGCGCTATTTTGACGTGAACGATGTTTATATCGATTATATTCGTTTTTATAATGAATATTGAAAAGGAAGTGATTTCAAAATATAACGTTTTGAAAATATTATCATTTATATAGTAATGATAGGGAATATTCAATTTTGATTTGAAATTGAATATAGAATTGAAATGTTTTGAAAACGAATTTAAAACGATTCATAAAATACGTTTTAAATAGAAATCGACGAAATATATATATATATATATATATATATATATATATATATATATATATATATATATAATATAATGGCCTGAATAGATCGCGCCGCGCCGCGGCAGTTCGTGAATTTCGACCATTTATTTCAAACGGACATTACGGGAGATCCGACCGTCGGATTCTCCTAAAACCGGAACCGTTGGGTTCGTATCGAAAAGAGCTTTCTAACGAATATTAGAAATTTGAAATCTAACGGTTGGATTTGGAGATACGTCCAAATCAAATTTGGAAAAGGTCGTTGTAAGTGTAGTTCGATGACCGTTGATGGAAATCGACTGTACGGGCCTTGATAAAATTATTAAAAATAGTAATAATTTGCGTAAAATCATAAGAAACGATTTGGGAAAAATTGGGATGAAAAACTCCATATTTGAAAAGATAAAAATAGATTTTTATCGAAATGAACTAGTTTGGAACTAAAATTAAAACCCATTTATTTTTAAATAAATAAATTGGATTTGAAATGGGTTGTAAATAGAATTGATTTGTTGGTTTATCATGAGTGGTGTTTTAAATGACACTTGTTCTTTAACCCGATACTAAATAGAATGTGATTTGAGTTTGTCGTGAACTGTGTTTTAAAAGACATTAGTTCTTTAACCCAGTAAAAGGAGTTTTAATGAATCTTCAATTAGATTGAAATATGAATTGATAATTTAAATTATCAAAATTAGAAACTGAGCGAGAATGGAGTATCACCAGTTTTGCTCCAAAGCAATAGTTAAATCTTTAATTAGATTTGAACGTGAAATGGTAATTAATTTTAACGATAACACCGTGGTGTTAGATATGGAGTATTACCAGTTTTTCTTCATGGGATGCATAGGTTGGGATTGGGAAATAAAATAAATAATTACTTCGGTGTGGATCGCTAATCCCGACTAGTTTGGAAAACCATAACTTGGTTTGAAATGACATCCAAAGGAAGATTAAAGGATAAATTTTAAAGAATTTATCTTGGATAAAATTAATGGGAACCTTTCCCTAAGAATATGAAATTTGCGGTTAGTGGCTGCTGAATTGGAATGAGGCGTATGTTGTGTTTGTGTAACATTTGTTTTTAATATACGCGGGTTGTTGGAAAGACCAGGTTTATACCCATTCTGAATAACTGATTCGACGATATGTCGAAAATGAAGATGGTGGTTGAAGACCGGAAGTCTTCACATCGTATGGATAATTACTGACGATCCTGATTGCGTTGTACACCCAAGAGGATGGAAATAGTTGGTGGTCGTCCAGACGTACTTGGAGATCGATGGATATGCGAGGAAAGTGCCTCCGGTTTCGTTCAGACCCAGAACGAACTTGTAAAGGGATTGTGTGTCTGACATTGGATATTATTCTGTGTTGATTGATTTCTGTTAAATATATATCTGTTTGGCGGCGGAGAATTTATTCTCTTGCTGAACGCCCTTCTCTGAGACGTACGAGCTTAGAGGTTATATATCGATAGATATCAATCGCATGGCATGAATTGCCTGTGTGGCATGCTGAGTTGCATGGATCAAGGCTTCTGTTGAAAAGCAAAGTCTTGTGGTTGATGATCAAAGCACGGCCTACGTGGCAGCTTTGTGTATAACGTGAATTCGCGAGCCTCACACCTCGGTATGAGTCAAAAACGGGATACGGACTACAGGGAGAGCACGACGTTTCTTTCTAGCTTTGGTGGTGTCAGTGACTTACCAGCCCTGACATTTATATACTTTTCACCTATGTGGTTGTTGGATGAGGCGCCTCGATTTTAGGTCTGTAAGGACTGGGAAACGTGTGTTCAGGAATACTAATCCTCTAACGTAAGTGAGGACTGGCCCTGAAGATCCAGGATTGCCCAGAGTGTGTAGTCCTGAGACATTTGCTAGAGTGTCTCGAAAGCGGAGAGGAGCTTGCCCCTTGCCTCGACTCATGACGGAAATCCAATTTCCAATATGTGATATTCCGGTTTTAATTGTAGAACTAGTATGGCGACATGATATATGGTACCCATGCCGTCTATGATTTATATTTATGATTGAAATTGTTTTGACACTATACACTTATTATAGTATCAAATGATTTGTTTTAAACGTACCAAGCATGTTTGGCTATTATAAGGGAAAACCCTATCCTCCGGCTTGCGTTGAATTGTGTGATGGGACCTGGGTCTTATAATAGCATCATTTTTCGAAAAATCATTGCGCTGTTTATTCTGTGCACTGGTATTCTTGGGAGGAAACCCGTTCCGTGTTATACGGCGTGGTCCCTCGAATTACTCTCTTTTAAAATAAAGTTTAAAATACTGTTTTAGTTCTCACACCAGTCACATGACTGACCTGGAGTTTATTGTTTTAACCTAAACTCTGGGTGCCCCTATTTTCCGCACGGGCAGCTAGTAGTTTTGGTTTTGCAGATTTATATTCACAGGATCCTGATTTACAGCTGGAACGATGCTCGGAAAGCTCTGTATCCGTGTATTACTTTCAGTTGTGTTTTGTATTATTTTCCGCTGCTATGTAATTTATTGTAATCTCTGATATTTATCAAATGTAATTTATTCATTTATACCCTGTATACTCTTGTATCTGATGGAATTGTTGTAATAGCAATGAAATGTTCTTCCGTCTGCGTTATTTTGTGTGTTGTTCTCAAGGTAATCCGGGCTTTCCTTCACGGGGAAGTTACGGGTTCTCACAGTGGTATCAGAGCTTTGGTTTACAGAGCTCGAGAACAAAACACATTAGAACCATACGAAAGAATTCATCAGATATTGGACTAGTAATATCCAATTAGAATGGCTCGTTAGAGATAGGATCAGTAGTATCCTAGAACGGGTGTGAAGAGTATATTTTTCAAATGAAAACAATTTTGTTTTGAAAATTTAAATCGCTTTAAACGTATTTGATTATTTATTCATTTTGAATTTGGACAATCTAGTATATAAAGGTTTTGCATGTACGCGTCATGAACGTATATTCGAAGTTTTAATATATTAGATAGATATAGAGTAACACTCTAGTCGCCCGGACATGGTCCTGATGATGAAGTATACCATCACCAGTATTTATTTTCGAGTGACGAAGGTGTGATATCTATATATTTCCATTAGACTGGTGTGAGAACCAAAACTATTATAGCTAGGATACATTGTTGTGAATTGGCATCAATAACATGACTTTTTGTATATATATCAAATTTATGAATTTGAAACGTTAATTCACTAATTGATTGATGTCTGTGTTGTTTGTTTATTTTTTTGATAATTTTTGAACCATTATTCCTAATTGAACCAAATATTGAACTATATTGAAAATTGATCGCATTTGCTTGCATATACATGTATATCCATTGAACAGGTCATAACAAGGAAGCTAGAGCAGAGAATAAAATTTGTTTGCCCGACAAATAGGTACATGTTTATCATAATTTACTGTTTTGTTTGGGTGATGATGATTTTATGAGCCGATTGGCTAGCCGCTTGGCTTTTTCTTTTTCTTTTTGAGATCAGAAGGCCTGTATGGCAATTTCGGGATTTTCCCGTGCTCCCCGTATAAAGGAGGTTATGGCGAAATTTTTCAAAAATTCCGGGTGTTAGCCAAATTTTTGAAGAATTTGGAAGTTCTCAGAAACTGAAAAGTTGGAGAATGGAAGCCAGAATGAACGTAGAGTTGATTAATCAAACCACTTTCGACTTCGTTCCTTTTCGGGGACGAAAAGTTTTAAGTGGGGGTGATTGTAATAACCCGGAAATTCTGAACCAGTTTAAAAAAATTTATTTTGGCAATTTTAATGAATTTTGCTGATTTAAAATAGATTATTTTAAATAATAACAACGAGAAATTTATTTTGAATATAATTCGAACATATATATTAAATACATCATCGTTAGAATATAAATAATTATTTATAATTATAAAAGGAATTGAAAATGGCGCGGTAGTTCAATAATTCGATTTCAAACTTCAATTGAATGTACCGGGTGCAAAACAATCCAGATTTTAGTGAAACCAAAAATATTACAATCTATTCGTGAATATCTTTCCAACAAATCAGAAAAATCGAAATTTCATAGCGGGAATCAAAAGTTATGCCCAGTTGAAAATTCAGAATAGTCGCTATGTAAATTATACATGGCCCAAAAAGTCAAATTTTGCATACGGATGAATTTGGACTCAATACCACTTCCATTGAGTTCAAAATGCCGTTTAGAACTCCGAAAAGTATGAGCTTCGATATATTCCGATATCCGGAATAGTGGCAATTGGCGGGAGCTTTTCGGTTAACAAAACATAGCCCTTAAAAAGTGAAATTTTGCATACGAGCTCAGAATTTGACGAGATAAATTTTTATGGATTCATAATGACAAATCATTGTTGAGTTCCAAATGGCGCGTCGAACGGAGTTAATATGTGGCCGTGCGAGCTAAAACAGTACAGGGTAAAGCGAGCAGTCATTTTACAAAGGAACATTATTGATACGACCTCAGAATTCGATTTCGTTTTTTTTTCTGGATTCGTATCGTCTAAAAATGGTTAAATCCAAAAGGGCATGATTTTTGAAGTTAGCATGTGAGCGTGCAAGAAGAAAAGATGCGCCAAAATCGCATTTTTAGAGCTTATCTGAGCATTTTTGTGATTTTTTTTGAAAGGTCAAACGAACTCGGAATTCGACGAAACTTGTTTCATTGGACTCGTCTTCACATCTACTACCTCGTGTCCGAAATCCGCGTTGATTGAAGATCGTTAGCATTCAGGCGATACGGGAGAAACTAGCATATAAACACTTTTACTTCCTTTTCTCTTCATTATTTTCTTCCCCCTTCCTCCAAAAAAATCAAAAATGGAGACCACCCTTCCTCCTTGTCGCTGCCCACCCCCCATCAGCCACCGCCGGCCTCCCTCCGGGTGCCGCATCCCCTCCCCCTCCTCCCCTCTTCCTCCTCTTCCTCCTCTCTCTCTCCTCCTCTTTCTCTCTTCAAATGCAAAACCCTAAGCCACCACCACCACCACGGGCCCCACCACCCCCGCCGCCGCCCACCAGCGGACTCCCCCACCTCAATCAGGTCCGGCGCCCCCCCCCCTCAGGCCATGCCTCCGGCCGTGGGCCCCCCCGGTCACCAAAAACTCATTTTACACTAATCGCCCGTTTTGCAAATAACACCTTGTCACCATTTCGCGAATAACTCCAAAACCGTGCATTTTTGGCCAAAGTCCCTCTAGACCAAAGTCGTAGAGCATGAAATTCTCTTCGATTTGGCTTTATGGAAGTCATGTTTTGGAGTCCGGAGCTGTATGGAAAACGCGTTCGAAGTCTGCTGTTCAAAAGCGGTAAAATTCGTGTACTTTCGCGAATTTTGGCGAATTGGAGCATTTTCGGCAAAATGTCTCTTAGGAGAAAGTTGTCCGGAATGGCGCGTTTAAGCTAGAAAAAAAGATGGTGTGAAGATTGAAGCTCGTTTGCAAATTCTGGAACCAGAACAGCGAATCCGGGCGTTAGAGAAAAAGTGAGTTTTCTCCTCTTTAAAGCTTCTATGGTTTTTGACGAATGAAGTAGAATAAAAATATGATTTTTATATTATAGAAAGAATAAAAATATGATTTTTATATTATAGAAAGAATAAAACTATAATTTTTATATAGTAGAGATTATAAAAATACGATTTTTATATTATATAGATAGTAAAGATATGATCTTTACTATATGAACAGCAGTATAAAAATAGAATTTTTATCTATATAGTAGTAGAATAAAAATGTGATTTTTATATACATAGCAACAATATAAAAATGTGATTTTTATATATGTAGTGGCTACGGGCAACGAAAGTGACAAAAGGCGAGAACAGCGATGACTTCTATATAAGAAGAGTCGAGATGATTGGATTAGCTAGTCGGTGAGAACTTCTCACTCAAAATTTCTTTTTCTAGTTATATATATATATATACTAGGATGCACACGGTGTTTAGTAGCTCCCGACACCCGTCATCCACAGACCATGGATGGCTTGTTTGTTAAATTGTTTGGTTGTGTAGTTGGTTAGATTATTTGGTTTGAATTTAATTGTTTGGTAAAATGAATGGATTTGATTGATATGAGTATGGCGTGGGCCATCACTAGATCGGGGATAAGGTTAGGCCTCGTCCCGTTTCTAGTATCGTGCCGTTATGCCGCCGAAATTTTCTAAAATAAGTTAGAAAAATAAAAATATCATTTTATTTAAAGAATGAACTGAATAGAAATTCATATGTTAAAATAAAATGTTTTATCGTTAAAAATATAATTTTTAACGTGAATATGAATATGGTGAATGTGAATAAATAAATATTCATTTACAAACCGGACGGTTTGTTTATGTACACTGATTTGACTGACATTGATTGGGACGATAAATTTTACACATCGCCCAACTGCACAAATAAAATCTGTGTTTGATTGTTTGAAACCCCAAACGGGTATTGGGATAAAACACGGCATAAACTAATCCCAATAATTAGTTATATGTCGATCGATTGATTGATAGGCTATTGTAAGCGTTAGATATCTATATTTGATGCTTATACAGTGTAGTGCACTTTGGATGAGGGTTGATTATTTATCGTTGTTATTATATACATGTGTTGTATGGAATCCATATAGTTAACGCTATATGGTAATTGATTGGGCCTCATTCCAATTTAGAAGATAAATAATATTATAAAATAAAGGTTCATGTGTTGACCGTACTCATCCGTTGAGATTAGTCATGTGTTGAATGAAATATTTTAACAATAAAATTTACATCTTTATCATATATAAGATTAGAAACTAACTGAAAAATAGATAAGATGAGTGGTCTCCTGAATATTGATCTGATGTTGGTTTCGGCCTTCGGGGTTAATATTTAGGGAATCGTTCTCTTACTAATTTACGGTTGGAGTCTGATTAAATATCAAACGATAGATACCTTAATTTTCATAAAATATATTAAATAACAAAAATAGTCACACATGGACAGTACTCATTCGTTGAGATTAGTCGTGTGTTGACAAAAATATAGATTCACATATTGAATAGAATAATTATTCATTTGTTGAATAGAATAACGAATTTATTGAAATATATGAAGCCGTGTTGATTAGAGTTGCGCTATTTTGACGTGAACGATGTTTATATCGATTATATTCGTTTTTATAATGGATATTGAAAAGGAAGTGATTTCAAAATATAACGTTTTGAAAATATTATCATTTATATAGTAATGATAGGGAATATTCAATTTTGATTTGAAATTGAATATAGAATTGAAATGTTTTGAAAACGAATTTAAAACGATTCATAAAATACGTTTTAAATAGAAATCAACGAAATATATATTGTATATATTGTATATATAATATAATGGCCTGAATAGAAAGCGCCGCGCCGCGGTAGTTCGTGAATTTCGATCATTTATTTCAAACGGACAATACGGGAGATCCGACCGTCGGATTCTCCTAAAACCGGAACCGTTGGGTTCGTATTGAAAAGAGCTTTCTAACGAATATTAGAAATTTGAAATCTAAGGGTTGGATTTGGAGATACGTCCAAATCAAATTTGGAAAAGGTCGTTGTAAGTGCAGTTCGATGGCCGTTGATGGAAATCGACTGTACGGGCCTTGATAAAATTATTAAAAATAGTAATAATTTGCGTAAAATCATAAGAAACGATTTGGGAAAAATTGGGATGAAAAACTCCAAATTTGAAAAGATAAAAATAGATTTTTATCGAAATGAACTAGTTTGGAACTAAAATTAAAAACCGTTTATTTTTAAATAAATAAATTGGATTTGAAATGGGTTGTAAATAGAATTGATTTGTGGGTTTATCGTGAGTGGTGTTTTAAATGACACTTGTTCTTTAACCCGATACTAAATAGAATGTGATTTGAGTTTGTCGTGAACTGTGTTTCAAAAGGCATTAGTTCTTTAACCCTGTAAAAGGAGTTTTAATGAATCTTCAATTAGATTGAAATGTGAATTGATAATTTAAATTATCAACTTTAGAAAGTGAGCGAGAATGGAGTATCACCAGTTTTGCTCCAAAGCGATAGTTAAATCTTTAATTAGATTTGAACGTGAAATGATAATTAATTTTACCGATAACACCGTGGTGTTAGATATGGAGTATTACCAGTTTTGCTTCATGGGATGCATAGGTTGGGATTGGGAAATAAAATAAATAATTACTTCGGTGTGGATCGCTAATCCCGACTAGTTTGGAAAACCATAATTTGGTTTGAAATGACATCCAAAGGAAGATTAAAGGATAAATTTTAAAGAATTTATCTTGGATAAAATTAATGGGAACCTTTCCCTAAGAATATGAAATTTGCGGTTAGTGGCTGCTGAATTGGAATGAGGCGTATGTTGTGTTTGTGTAACATTTGTTTTTAATATACGCGGGTTGTTCGGAAAGACCGGGTTTATACCCATTCTGAATAACTGATTCGACGATATGTCGAAGATGAAGATGGTGGTTGAAGACCGGAAGTCTTCACATCGTTTGGAAAATTACTGACGATCCTGATTGTGCTGTACACCCAAGAGGATGGAAATAGTTGGTGGTCGTCCAGACGTACTTGGAGATCGATGGATATGCGAGGAAAGTGCCTCCGGTTTCGTTTAGACCTAGAACGAACTTGTAAAGGGATTGTGTGTCTGACGTTGGATTTTATTCTGTGTTGATTGATTTCTATTAAATATATATCTGTTTGGCGGCGGAGAATTTATTCTCTTGTTGAACGCCCTTCTCTGAGACGTACGAGCTTAGAGGTTATATATCGATAGATATCAATCGCATGGCATGAATTGCCTGTGCGGCATGATGAGTTGCATGGATCAAGGCTTCTGTTGAAAAGCAAAGTCTTTTGGTTGATGATCAAAGCACGGCCTACGTGACAGCTTTGTGTATAACGTGAATTTGCGAGCCTCACACCTCGGTATGAGTCAAAAACGGGATACGGACTGCAGGGAGAGCACGACGTTTCTTTCTAGCTTTGGTGGTGTCAGTGACTTACCAGCCCAGACATTTATATACTTTTCACCTATGTGGTTGTTGGATGAGGCGCCTCGATTTTAGGTCTGTAAGGACTGGGAAACGTGTGTTCAGGAATACTAATCCTCTAACGTAAGTGAGGACCGACCCTGAAGATCCAGGATTGCCCAGAGTGTGTAGTCCTGAGACATTTGCTAGAGTGTTTCGAAAGCGGATAGGAGCTTGCCCCTTGCCTCGACTCATGACAGAAAGCCAATTTCCAATACGTGATATTTCGGTTTTAATTGTAGAACTAGTATGGCGACATGATATATGGTACCCATGCCGTCTATGATTTATATTTATGATTGAAATTGTTTTGACACTATACACTTATTATAGTATCAAATGATTTGTTTTAAACGTACCAAGCATGTTTGGCTATTATAAGGGAAAACTCTATCCTCCAGCTTGCGTTGCATTGTGTGATGGGACCTGGGTCTTATAATAGCTTCTTTTTTCGAAAAATCATTGCGTTGTTTATTCTATGCACTGGTATTCTTGGGAGGAAACCCGTTCCGTGTTGTACGGCATGGTCCCTCGAATTACTCTCTTTTAAAATAAATTTTTAAATAACTGTTTTAGTTCTCACACCAGTCACATGACTGACCTGGAGTTTATTGTTTTAACCTAAACTCTGGTTGCCCCTATTTTCCGCACGGGCAGCTAGTAGTTTTGGTTTTGCAGATTTATATTCACAGAATCCTGATTTACAGCTGGAACGATGCTCGGAAAGCTCTGTATCCGTGTATTACTTTCAGTTGTGTTTTGTATTATTTTCCGCTGCTATGTAAATTATTGTAATCTCTGATATTTATCAAATGTAATTTATTCATTTATACCCTGTATATTCTTGTATCTGATGGAATTGTTGTAATAGCAATGAAATGTTCTTCCGTCTGCGTTATTTTGTGTGTTGTTCTCAAGGTAATCCGGGCTTTACTTCATAGGGAAGTTACGGGTTCTCACAGAAATTCAAAGCCAAATGCACTTAAATCCGTATACTTTTATCAAAACTTAAAACTGCAACATTGATCAGCTACTCGAGCTTTTTTAAACAAACGGTGGTGATTCCTTTTCATGTTGTAATTTGGTCAAGATCGAAGCTGGAAGGGGGCAGTTTTGGTACGAATTTCGAGGGTTTGGTGGCGCCGTGCTGAACAGGGAGGGGGTCCAGGGGTAGGCGACGCTGGGGGCTTTGACGTGGGGGGTCCTGACTGATTTTCCGTCAATCATTTTGGGGGCGGCGACGGATTCTTCAATTAATGGAGATGGGTTTGTGCGATTCGTTTCTGAGCGGAAAGAAGAGAGGGAAAGCGACTGTTGTATTTTCAAAGTAATTAATATATTAATTTAATTAATTAACTACTAATTAGGGTTAATAGATTAATTAATTTGTGTTTAGCTTAAAATATTGATAACTTTATCATATTTGAGCAGAATTTGACGAGGTTCAAACCGTTAGAATCGTAAAATCGAGCATTACATTTCAATACAGATTGGAACAGATTTTAAAATAAATTAGCATTGATTTTATTTTTAGATTTTAAAATATTTCTAGCATTGTTTTTAAACGTGATTTCTATATAATATAGTATTGTTTTTAAGTATAACAGC
Source organism: Allium sativum (assembly GCA_030737875.1). Lineage (NCBI taxonomy): Eukaryota > Viridiplantae > Streptophyta > Magnoliopsida > Asparagales > Amaryllidaceae > Allium > Allium sativum. The sequence continues at coordinate 297,159,373 of CM060912.1, forward strand.
ATGTTTTGAAAATGTAAATAGCATGTTTTTGAAAATAAATATATATTGTTTTAACAAAATAGAAGTAGAATTGTTTTTCATAAAAAAAATAGCAATGTAAAAATAATTTTTTGTAAATAATAAAAAGCGTTAATTTTGTAAATAAAAATATACTTTGTTTTAAAAATATAAAAATATACACTGTTTTAAAAATAAAATTAGCATATTGCTTTTAAAAATAAAATTAGCATATGGTTTTAAAAATAAAATTAGCAAATGGTTTTAAAAAATGAAATTAGAATATGGTTTTAAAAAAATGAAATTAGCATATGGTTTTAGAAATAAAAATCAGATTTTTATAAATATGATTTTTAAATATATGAAATAGCGATGATTTGAAAATGTGATTTTTAAATAAATCATAATGTATTAAAAATGTGATTTTTAATATAAAACGCTTGAAAACAGATTGCGATGGAACCGACTGGAATCGAACAGAATTCAAACCGTTTAGAGATTCAGAAATAAAACTGGTGGAGTGGAAACCAAAGGTGATAACTCCTTCTCATCAATTATTTTACATTTAAATATACACTAGGCTGTAGACGGGGCTTAGTAGCTCCTTACACTGTCGTCCACGGACCATGGACGGCTTGTTTGATTGTATTGTGTTGTGGAAATTGACTGCATTGTGATTGTTGATTGTATTGTGTTGAATAAAATATTTGGATAATAAAAACATCATTTTTATTGTATATATAGAATATATAAAATATTCATGTATGAAATAAAATATTTGAATAATGAAAATATCATTTTTATTTTATATATGAACTGTATAAAACAGTCATGTGTTGAAATAAATATTCATAAACAAATTGGATGATTTGTTTATGTACACCCATTTATATGATACTGATTGGGATGATATATTTTACACATTGCCCAACGACACAAATAAAATCTGTGTTTGTTGATTGAAACCCCACAAGGGTATTAGGATGATATTTGATGTACACTAGTCCCAATTGTTTTGTTGTATGTCAATCGATGGGTTGACAGGCTGTGATGAGTGTTAATTATTTATTTTTAACGCTTATACATTTGTAAATTACACCCTGGATGATGGTTGACTGTGTGTGATTCTGATTGTGTACACGTGTGTATGAAATCCATATAAATAAAATTATATGGTAACTGACAATGTCTAATTCCAACTCAAAAATAATGAATATTTCAAAATAACGAATTTTTTAAAATAAATAATTTTTTTAAATTATATTCAGTAATGGAACAAAATATGATTTTGATAAGCGATTTGGGATGGACACGAAAATATTGAAAAATATGAAGCCGTGTTGATTAGATATGTGCCATTTGGACGAGAACAATATTTATATCGATTATATTCATTTTTATAATGAATATCGAAATGGAAATTATTTCAAAATCTGATATTTTGAAAATATTATCATTTATATATTAATGATATAGAATATTCAATTTTGATTTAAAATTGAAAACAAAGTTGAAATCATTTTAAAACGAAATTAAAACGATTTATAAAATACGATTTAAATGGAAATCGACGAAATATATATAATATATACATTTAATGGCATGAATAGAATGCGCCGCGCCGCAGCCGTTCACGAATTTCGACCATTGACTTCGAATAGATATTACGGGAGATCCGACCATCGGATTCTTCTGAAACCGGAACCGTTGGGTTTGTATTGAAAAAAGCTTTCGAATAAATACAAGAGATTCAAAATCTAACTGTTGGATTTGTAATTATGTCCAAATCAAATTAGGAAAAGGTCGTTGTAAGTGCAGTTTGATGACCGTTTATGGAAATCGACTGAAAGACCCTTGATAAATTATTAAAAATATCAATACTTTATGTAAAATCAAAATAAATGATTTGGAAAGAATAAGGATGAAAAACTCCATATTTGAAAGGATAAAAATATATTTTTATTAAAATGAACTAGTTATAAACTAGATTTGAAATCCAATAATTTTTAAATAAAAAAAATTGGATTTGTGAATGGGTTGTAATATAACCAGAATTTCCAATATATGAATTGGAGTGGATTTGAATGGAAATCATCTTTGGAATATTTTGATTTTGGATTTCGTGGTTATACAGATATTGTTATGGAAATTTGTAAGATATATTTGTATCTTTATTTCCAATACGATATTGGTTGGTCTCAAAATTTGATGTTGAATATAAGCTGATATAATTTCTATTCAAAGCCTTGTATGTAATATCAAATGGGATTTTTGGTTTGTCTTGAATGGTGTCTTTATTAGCATTATCTTAGACCCAATTTAGAAAATAATAAATATTTTAATTAAGATTTACGGAAGATTTCCAATTAATTAATATTTAATTGGAATTGAATGAAAAATTCGATTTTTAGGTTTATTGTGAACGGTGTTTTAAAAAGCACTCGTTCTTTAACCTGATTAACCATGAAATGTGATTTGGAATTTATAAATCTTTTTATTAAGATTTAATAGGATTTTCCAAAGTAAAGTTTTCCAATTAATTAATATTTAATTGGAATTGAATGGAATTCTACCGATAATAATCGAAATGAACTTCTATGGAGGATGACTGTTAATATATATGAAATTTAAAGGGTGGTCGGATAAGGAAATTGATATCAATTATATATTGATCTGTTTTCCGTAAAGATTCCATAATTAATGGAATGTGATTTGGGTTTATTGTGAACTGTGTTTTAAATGACATTAGTTCTTCAACCTAGTAAAAGACAGGATTACATGTCTAACATTATATTTCGAACTGTATGGTTGATCTCTGCTAAATATATATCTGTTTGGTGGCGGAGAATTTATTCTCTTACTTAACACCCTTCTCTAAGACGTACGAGCTTAGAGTTTATATATCGGCATAAATCAATAGTATGGTGTAGATTGTCGATGCAACATGTTTGTGTTTCCAAAGTTAAATAATCATTAATATTGAAATTTGGGAAGATCAAAATTAAGTGGAGTTTTAATGAATCTTTAATTAGATTGAAATGTGAATTGATAATATAAATTATCATATGTGGGAAATAATCGAGAATGGAGTTTTAAGCGATAGTTAAATCTTTAAGTAGATTTGAATGTGAAATGGTAATTAAATTTACCAATAATGTCATGGTGATAGATATGGAGTATTAGCAGTTTTCCTCCATGGGATGAATAGGTTGGGATTGGGAAATTAAACAAATGATTACATCAATATGGCTCGTTAATCCCGACTAGTTTGGATAAACCTTAATTTGGTTTGAAATGATATCCAAAGGAAGATTAAAGAATAAATTTAAAAGAATTTATCTTTGATAAAATTAATGAGAATCTTTCCCTAAAGATGTCAATATTTGAATAAAGAAATATTCTGAATTGGAATGAGGTGTATGTTGTGTTTTTATAGCACTTGTTTATAAAATACGCGAGTTATTCGGAAAGACTGACTTTATCCCATTCTGAATAATTGATACGACGATAAGTCGAAGATGAAGATGATGGTTGAAGACTAGAGGTCTTCACATCGTTTGGATGATTACTGATGTCTTGATTGGGCTATACACCCAAGACAAGGTAGTAAGTGGTGATCGTCCAGATGTACTTCATGATAGACCGGATATGCGAGGACCTCTCTACTATATTGGACATATGGAACGAGGAGAAAGGTGCCTCCGATTTCGTTCAGACCCAGAACAGACTTGTAAATGGATGTGTGTCTAACATTGGATTTTATTCTATGTTGAATGATCTCTATTAAATATATATCTGTTTGGCGGCGAAGAATTTATTCTCTTATTTAACACCCTTCTCGGAGACGTACGAGCTCAGAGGTTATATATCTATAAACATTAGTCGCATGGCGTGAATTGCCTGTGGGCATGCTGAGATGCAAAGGATCAAGGCTTTTGTTGAAAAGCAGAGCCTTATGGTTGATGAGCAAAGCACGGCTTTAAATAGCATAGCTTCGTGTAGTGTTAACTCGCGAGCCTCACACCCCGGTTTGTACCAAAAACGGGAAGGACAATAGGGAAATGGACATATGTTAGTTCTAGCTATGAGTAACGTCATGGTATGGAGCCCAGGCTGCTTACTCATGTGGACTATTATTACTTGGATGGAGACGAGTCACCTCGAATATATTGGCTCTGCAGGGCTGATGGATATTATATCGGTCACTACGGGACTGATGGATATGGTCGACATACTAACCATTTTAGAGGTTCAATAAAACCGGCTAACATATAGTTTATGGTATAACTAATCATCGATGGATGACCGGCCCTACCGATCTGGGTGCAGTTGCGACCGAATACTGAGTTACTTGCTAGGGTGTCTCAATTGTGCACAGGATGGTCCCTTGCCTCGGTTCATAGATGGAATCCAGCTTCCAATACGACATTGTGTGGTTTTAATTGTAGAACTAGTATGGCGATGTAATATATGGATACCTACGCTGCCTTTGATTGATACATTTATATTAGAAGTTGATTTCTTTACTTATAGAAATAATAAAATATGAAATTTCACGTACCAAGCATTTTTGGCTATTACAAGGTAAAAACTCTATCCTCCGGCTTGCGTTGCATTGTGTGATGGGACCTAAGTTTTATAATAGCTTCATTTTTCTCTTTAGCATTGCATTTTTTGTTTTATGCACTGTTATTCTTGGGGGAAACCTATTCCGTGTTATACGGCGTGGTCCCATGATTTACCTACCTTTAAAATCAAGCTAATAACTATTTTAGTTCTCACACCAGTCACGTGACTGACCAGGGGTTTATTGTTTTAACCTAAACTCTGGTTGCCCCTATTTTCCACATGAGTAGCTAGTAGTTTTGGTTTTGCAGATATTATATTCCCAGGATCCTGGTTTACAGCTGGAATGTTATTCAGAAAGCTCTGTATCCATGTATTTCTTTTAGTTGTGTTATGTATTATTTTTCCGCTGCTATGTATTTAAATGTAATATAAATCTCTGATATTTTCAGTTGTAAATTATTTATTCATACTGTGTTATATTCTTGTACTCTGATGTAAATTGTTGTAATAACCAATGAAATGTTCTGTCATTTGTGTTCTGGTTTGTCATGTTCTCAACTCAATCCGGGCTTTTCTGTAAAGGGAAGTTTGGGTCTTCTCATTTGGTATCAGAGCTTTGGTTTACAGAGCTCGAGAGCATGACACATTTAGAACCATACGAAAGAATTCATTAGAGATTGGATTAATAAAATCCAATGAGAATGACTCATTAAAGATGGGATCAATAGTATCCTAGAATGAGTTGGAAGAGTGTTATTTTCAAAAATCAAATTTAGTTTTGAATGTTTAAACCATATTATACATATTTGAATATTATTTTTATTTTGATTTTTGGACAATCAAGTATATGGAGATTTTGAATATACGCCTAGCTAGCGTGTATTCGAAGCCTCAAATATGCTGAATAGATATAGAATCACACTTTAGTCGCTCGGGGATGATTCTACCGATGACTGTACAACATAAGTAGTTTATTTTTGAGATTTGAAAGAGGGATGTCTATATATTTCCAATTGACTGGTGTGAGAACTAAAACTAGATAGGGATTATTGTTGTGATTTGGCATCAAAAACATGATTTTGTGTATATATAACAGAGTTATGAATTTGAAAATTTGATTAACCAATTGATTGCTGGTTGTCTTGATTGATTATTAGTTTAACTAATAAAAATATTGGAATGGTAATTAATTAAAACCAATATAAGAATGTATGGTAAATTTAGCCAAATTGAACCAAATTATTGAACTGAATAGAAAATTGATTGAAATTGATTGCATATACATGTATATACATTGAACAGGTCATAGCAGGGAAGCTAAGCCGAGGAATAATATTGTATGACAAATAGGTACATGTTTACTAATTTATTGCGTTTGGATGATTTTATGAGCCGATTGGCTAACCGCTTGGCTTTTTCTTTTTCTTTTTGGATGATGAGGGCCCTACGTGGCTAGTTGCAGTTTTAAATGTCTTCCCGTACAAAGAAGGTTATGGCGAATTTTTTCAAAAACTTAGGGTGTTAGCCAAATTTTTGAAGAACTGGAAAATTCTTAGAAACTAAAATGTTGAAGAATGAACGCCAAAATTAAAGTTGAGATGATTAGTTAAACAACATTCAGCTCCGTTCCTTTTTGAGGACGAAAATATTTTAAGTAGGGGAGATTGTAACAACCTAGAAAATCAGAACCAATTTAAATTTTTTATTTAGGCAATTTTAATGAATTTTGAATATTTAAATTGATTTATTTTAAATAATAACGACTAGAAATTCATTTTGAAAAGAATTAGAACTTATAAATTTATTTAAATTGAAGTTGGAATATAAATATTTATTTTAATTATAAAAGGAATTGGAAATTGTGCGGTAGTTTGAAAATTCGATTTCAAATTTCAATTGAATGTACATGATTCAAAATAAATCGGATTTTAGTAAAACCAAAAATATTTGAATCTGTTTGAAAATATCTTTCCAACGAATATGAAAAATCCAGATTTGATAGCGGGAATAAAAAGTTATGTCCAGTTGAAAATTCAGAATAGTCGCTATGGAATTTAAATAAAATATAGCCCATAAAAATAGCAATTGTGCAAATGACCTTCGTTTTCAACAAGACCACTTTTGTTGGATCGGGAATGTCAAGTTATTACTAGATTCCAATTTTCAGAATTTTTGGAATTAATATGTGAGCGTGGTTGATTTAAACATGTTTGGTAATTTCAGTTTGAATTTAATTGACTAGAAAATGACCGTTTTTCAAACGATCCCCAAATTCGACGAAATTAGTTTTGTAAGAACTGTATTGTCAAAACATAACTAGATTTATTTTTCTGGAATTTTTGGAGTCAGTATGTGGCCATGGTAAATTAAAATGTACGTTATTCAATTTTGAACGTTAAATTGATTTATATTTTAATTTTAACAAAAAATGATCGAAACAATCGAACTAGCGTACAGAACATATCCCATTGTGTCCGGAATGGGGGTATTTAGTTAGGGTCAACAGTCGTTGGGTTTGATTTGGAGTTCGAACATGAAATGTCACATTGAAAACAAAAATAGAATTAAAATATTAATATTTTATTTATATATAAGGGTAAAACCTAACCCTAATTTCAGAACTAAAGGGCGCCATCATCTCTTCAAATCGATGGGTTGTTTGTTCTGAAATTCAAAGCCAAATCCACTCAAATCCGTAAACTTTTAACAAAGCTTAAAACTGCAAGATTTGTCAGCTCCTCGAGCTCTTTTAAACCAACGGTGGTGATTCCTTTTCTTGTTATAATTTGGTCAAGATTGAAGCTGGAAGGGGGCGGTTTTTGGCACGAATTTCGAGGGTTTGGTGGCGCCTAGCTGAACAAGGAGGGGGTCCAGGGGCAGGCGACGCTGGGGGGCTTTGACGTGGGGGTCCTGATCGATCTCCAATCAACCATTTTGGAGGCAGCAACAGATTCTTCAATTGATGGCGATGGGTTTGTGCTATTCGTTTCTGAGTGGAAAGAAAAGAGGGAATGCAGCCGTTGTTTTGTTAAAGTAATTAATATTTTAGTTTAATTAATTAACTACTAATTAGGGTTAATAGATTAATTAATTTGTCCTAGCTTAAAATACTGATAACTTTATTATATGTGAGCAGAATTTGACGAGGTTCAAACCGTTAGAACCGTAAAATCGAGCACCATATTTCAATACAGATTGGAACAAATTTTAAAATAAATTTACATTGATTTTATTTTTAGATTTTAAAAATATTTCTAGCATTGTTTTTAAATGTGATTTCTATATAATATAGTGTTATTGTTTTTAAATATAAGTAGCATGTTTTGAAAATGTAAATAGCCTGTTTTTGAAAATAAATATACATTGTTTTAACAAAATAAAAGTTGAATTATTTTTCAAAATAAAAATAGCAATGTAAAAATAAATTTTTGTAAATAATAAATAGCATTAATTTTGTTAATAAAAATATACTTTGTTTTAAAAATATAAAAATATACATTGTTTTTAAAATAAAATTAGCGTATTGTTTTTAAAAATAAAATTAGCATACGATTTTAAAAATAAAATTAGCACATCGTTTTAAAAAATGAAATTAGCATATGGTTTTTATAAATGAAATTAGCACATGGTTTTAGAAATAAAAATCAGATTTTTATAAATATGATTTTTAAATATATGAAATAGAAATGATTTAAAAATGTGATTTTAAATAAACAGCATGGTATTAAAAATGTGATTTTTAATATAAACCGCTTGAAAACAGATTGCGATGGAACCGACTGGAAGCGAACAGAATTCAAATCATTTAGAATTTCAGAAATAAAACTGTCGGAGTGGAAACCAAAGGTGAGAACTCCTTCTCACTGATTATTTTACAGTTAAATATATACTAGGTTGTATACGGGGCTTAGTAGCTCTTGACACCATCGTCCACAGACCATGGACGGTTTGTTTGATTGTATTGTGTTGCGGAAATGGACTGTATCGTGATTGTTGATTGTATTGTGTTGAATAAAATATTTGGATAATAAAAACATCATTTTTATTGTATATATAAAATATATAAAATATTCATGTATGAAATAAAATATTTGAACAATAAAAATATCATTTTTATTGTATATATGAATTGTAATGAAATAGTCATGTGTTGAAATAATTATTCATAAACAAATCAGACGATTTGCTTATGTACACCCATTTATATGATACAGATTTGGACGATATATTTTACACATCGGCCAACTGCACAAATAAAATCTGTGTTTTTTGATTGAAACCCCACACGGGTATTGTGATGATATTTGACGAACACTAATCCCAATTGTTTAGTTGTATGTCAATCGATGGGTTGACAGGCTGTGATGAGCGTTGATTATTTATTTTTAACGCTTATACAGTTGTAAATTGCATCTTGGATGATGGTTGACTGTGTGTGATATGGTTGTGTACACGTGTGTATTAAATACATATAAATAAAATTATATGGTAATTGACTATGTCAGATTCCAAATCAGAAAGAATGAATATTTTAAAATAATATTCAGTAATGGATCAAAATATGATTTTGATATCCGATTTGAGACGGACATGAAAATTTTGAAAAATAAGAAGCCGTGTTGATTAGATATGCGCCATTTGGACGAGAACGATATTTATATCGATTTTATTCATTTTTATAATGAATATCAAAAAGGAAATTATTTTAAAATATGATATTTTGATAATATTATCATTTATATATTAATGATATAGAATATTCAATTTTGAATTAAAATTGAAAGTGAAGTTGAAATCGTTTTAAAACGAAATTAAAATGATTTATAAAATACGATTTAAATGGAAATCAAAGAAATATAATATAATATAATATATATATATATTATATTTATTGGCCTGAATAGAACGTGTCGCGCCGTGGCTATTCGCGAATTTCGACCATTGACTTCGAAAAGATATTACGGGAGATCCGACTGTCGGATTCTCCTAACAGAACCATTAGGTTCATATCAAAAAGAGCTTTCCAACGAATACAAGAGATTTGAAATCTAACGGTTGGATTTGGAATTATGTCCAAATCAAATTTGGAAAAAGTCGTTGTAAGCGCTGTTCGATGACCGTTTATGGAAATCGACTGAAAGGGCCTTGATAAAATTATTAAATATATAAATAATTTGTGTAAAATCATAATAAATGATTTGGGAAGAATTGGGATGAAAAACCCCATATTTGAAAAGATAAAAATGTATTTTTATCAAAATGAACTAGTTATTAACTAGATTTGAAATCCAATAAGTTTTAAATAAAATAAATTGGATTTGTGAATGGGTTTTAATATAACCAGAATTTCCAATATACGAATTGGAGTGGATTTGAATGGAAATCATCTTCGGAATATTTCGATATTGGATTTCGTGATTATACATATATTGTTATGGAAATTTGGAAGATATATTTATATCCTTATTTCCAATACGATATTGGTTGGTTTTAGAATTTGATATTGAATATAAACTGATATAATTTCTATTCAGAGCCTTATATTTAATACAAATGGAATTTTGGGTTTGTCATGAACGGTGTCGTTATTAACACTGTTCTTAAACCCAGTTCAGAAAAGAATAAATCTTTTAATTAAGATTTAGAGAAGATTTCCAATTAATTAATATTTAATTGGAATTGAATGAAAGAATTGGATTTTTGGGTTTATCGTGAACGGTGTTTTAAATAACACTTATTCTTTAACCCGATTAACTGTGAAATGTGATTTGGAATTTATAAATCTTTTTATTAAGATTTAATAGGATTTTCCAAAGTAAAGTTTTCCAATTAATTAATATTTAATTGGAATTGCATGGAATTCGACCGGTAATAATCGAAATGAACTTCTATGGAGGAAGACTGTTAATATATATGGAATTTAAGGGCTTTTTTGTTATTCCATTTATATTATTAATCGGATTCAGAAATTGATATCAATTATATGTATTGATCTTTTTTCCGTGAAGATTCCATAATTAATGGAATGTGATTTGGGTTTATCGTGAACTGTGTTTTAAATGACATTAGTTCTTTAACCCAGTAAAAGACAGGATTACATGTCTAACATTGTATTTCGAACTGTATCGTTGATCTCTGCAAAATATATATCTGTTTGGTGGTGGAGAATTTATTCTCTTTCTTAACACCCTTCTCTAAGACGTACGAGCTTAGAGGTTATATATCGGCAGAAATCAATAGTACGGTGTAGATTGTCGATGCAACATGTTTGTGTTTCCAAAGTTAAATAATCATTAATATTGAAATTTGGGAAGACTAAAGCTAAGTGGCGTTTTGATGAATCTTTAATTAGATTGAAATGTGAATTGATAATATAAATTATCATATGTGGGAAGTGATTGAGAATGGAGTATCACCAGTTTTGCTCCAAGCAATGGTTAAATCTTTGATTAGATTTGAACGTGAAATGTTAATTAAATTTACCGATATCACCGTGGTGTTAGATATGGAGTATTACAGTTTTGCTCCATGGGATGAATAGGTTGGGATTGGGAAATTAAATAAATGATTGCATCGATATGGCTCGTTAATCTCGACTAGTTTGGATAAACATTAGTTTGGTTTGAAATGATATCCAAAGGAAGATTAAAGAATAAATTTAAAATAATTTATTTTTGATAAAATTAATGGGAATCTTTCCCTAAAGATGTGAATATTTGAATAAAGATATATTCTGAATTGGAATGAGGCGTATGTTGTGTTTTTATAGTACTTGTTTATAAAATACGCGAATTATTCGGAAAGACCGGGTTTATCCTATTCTGAATAATTCATACGACGATAAGTCGAAGAAGAAGATGGTGGTTGAAGGCCGGAGGTCTTCACATCGCTTGGATGACTACTGATGTCTTGATTGGGCTATACACCCAAGACAAGGTAATAAGTGGTGATCGTCCAGATGTACTTAGAGAGCGACCGGATATGCGAAGACATCTCTCCTGTATTGGACATATGGGACGAGAAATAAGGTGCCTCCGGTTTCGTTCAGACCCAGAATGGACTTGTAAATGGATGTGTGCCCGACATTGGATTTTATTCTGTGTTGATTGATCTCTATTAAATATATAACTGTTTGGCGGCGGAGAATTTATTCTCTTGCTTAACGCCCTTCTCTGAGATGTACGAGCTCAGAGATTATATATCGATAGGCATCAGTCGCTGGCGTGAATAGTCTGCGTGGCATGCTGAGATGCAAAGGATCAAGGCTTTTGTTGAAAAGCAGAGCCTTGTGGTTGATGACAAAAGAACGGATTTAAATAGCATAGCCTTGTGTAGCATTAATTCGCGAGCCTCACAACTAGATGTGAACCAAAAACGGGAAGGAAAGTAGGGAAATGGACATATGTTAGTTCTAGCTACGAGTAACGTCATGGTATGAAGCCCAGACTTCTTAATCATATGGATGTTGCACACTATTATTACTTGATGGGATACGAGGTACCTTGGATATATCGGCTCTGCGGGGCTGATGGATATTATATTGGTCACTATGGGACTGATGGATACGGTCGACATACTAACCATTTTAGAGGTTCGATAGAACCGGCTAACATATAGTTTATGTATAACTAATCATCGACGGATGACTGTCCCTACCGATCCAGGTGCAGTTGCGACTGAATCCTAGGGCACTTTCTAAGGTGTCTTGAATGTGCATAGGATGATCCCTTGCCTCGGTTCATAGATGGAATCCAACTTCCAATATGACATTGTGGGGTTTTAATTGCAGAACTAGTATGGCGACGTAATATATGGGTACCTACGCCGCCTATGATTGATACATTTATATTTGAAGTTGATTTCTTCACTTATAGTAATAATAAAATACAAAATTTCACGAACCAAGCATTTTTGGATATTATAAGGTAAAAACTCTATCCTCCGGCTTGCGTTGCATTGTGTGATAGGACCTGAGTCTTATAATAGCTTCAATTTTCTCTTTAGCATTGCGCTGTTTGTTTTATGCACTGGTATTCTTGGGGGAAATCCTGTTCCGTGTTATACGGCGTGGTCCCATGATTTACATGACTTTAAAATCAAGCTAATAACTGTTTTAATTCTCACACCAATCACATGACTGACCTGGAGTTTATTGTTTTAACCTAAACTCTGGGTGCTCCTATTTCCACATAGGCAGCTAGTAGTTTTGGTTTTGCAGATATTATATTCCCAAGATCCTGGTTTACAGCTGGAATGATATTCGGAAAGCCCTGTATCCGTATATTTCTTTCAGTTGTGTTATGTATTTTTTTCCGCTGCTGTATATTTAAATGTAATATAAATCTCTGATATTTTCTGTTGTAAATTATTTAATCATACTCTGTTATATTCTTGTACTCTTATGTAAATTGTTGTAATAAGCAATGAAATGCTCTGTCGTCCGTGTTCTGGTTTATCGTTTTCTCAACTCAATTCGGCTTTCTTGTAAGGGGAAGTTTACGTCGTCTCAATTTCTATTACAATTATATTTCATATCATTTCATTTTTGAGCTTTTATTCCTTCTAGGCTTTTAATTCCATTTAAGCTATTCTTAATTTATAATTCAATTTATAAACTCTTTTCAACAGTTGAATCATTTACAACAAAATTCTTTTTAAACTTGGTTTTCAAAAACTTAGCCACTTCGATTATAGATAAACTCCTTTAAATAGAATTCCTTACAAGAATCCAATTTAAAAATCTAACTTATCAATAAAACTTACTTAAAATTTCCTTTAATTATCAATAGGGTCCTAACACCTCATTAAACTCCATTAATTGAATTCTAACTACTAATTTATCACTTCGGTTATTATTAATAAAATAACAATCACTTTCAACAACATTTAAATTAAAAATAATTTACTTCGTCGTGAACTATTAATAAAATAGTTAATCTCTCTTAAAAGGTTACAGAAAAATAATTAACTTAAATAAATAATCAATACTTAATAACATCCATATTCACATTTAATTAAAAGATTATCCAATCCTTTAAGAAACCGTATTCTGTTTTAAAGATTATTTTTCAAAACTATGCCTATTTAATTAATCGACCACCAACAAACTTAATCATCAACTTACATAAAACAGTTGACTTAGTCAACTGTAAACCACAGTAAACTTGCTAACCAATTTCCATTAATCATTTCTTTTTAAGTTAATAAATAATATAATTAATTTAAATAATTAAACTCAATAGTTTCTAACAACAAATTATTCCCAACTATCAACCCGTAGGTAAATTTCAAACTTTCTTGCTAAAAAACGCATTTAAACACAAGTATTTGTCAAAATAAAACATTTTATAATTACTTATAAAATTAAATAATAAATATCGATTTCCCTTTTAAATAAAAGTTTTATTAAAATAATTCATATCAAAATGGATTTAAAAATCCAACTTCAGTTATAAAATAAATTTTATAACTTCAGTTCAGTCGATTCACCTAACGGTAAATCAACATTTTTAAGTCGATAGATTTTTAGGTCGTCTGCTGCCAATTAATAAATCAATACTGAATATTGATTAATAAACATCATTGTTGGATTTTAGTTCAACAATACACATCCAAACAGGTTTCCTACATTTTTAATGTCAACCGTTCATATATATAAGCAATGTGAAATAATAATAATTGAGGAATCCGTTTGATTCCTCCAACCTGTTCTTCCCTGCATTATTGTTAATATACTATTACAATTACATAAACAGACAAACATTAAATTCATATAAAATTGAATATCTACTTGATAATAGATAATGTTGGGTTTTAATCCATTTATAAACAGGAATTTGTTTAACTGCAACATCAATCAAGAGTAATCTAATCAACTGATTAATTTATTCAACATCAATCAATTTCAATCAACCAAAGCACACAAACAATTGTATCACCCAATTAAATATCAATAGAATGACGGATATTTATAACATGATATAATTTATATTAGTATTCCGGATAGTATGAGTTGAAAACTCACTGGTCTTTTGATCGACGATTCTTCATCATTTTATTTAATTTTAAACAATGTTTAAAATTAAATAAAATTCTGATCGGTTCCAATCATCTCCAGTTTCCTTATTTGCTTATAGTATTCATCTCTGCGATTCCATCGCCCCTTGTTTCATCAGATTAACGTATGCGACGGTTATTAACTTTAAAAGTTTGGGTATATTTAAAATGTCATTAGCATAAATAATAATAATCAGTCAACCTTAATTAACTTAGGCCACATAAACTTGTTTTAGCTCATCTTCCTCCCTCCCTCTGTAACAATCGAACCCATCCGCTTCCTCGATGATCGCACATCATCACCCACAACATCCACTCCACTTCACTAAAAATCCTACTAAAAACACCAAAAATCCTCCCATCACATGCTCTAAATCCTCACACCAAAATTACCCACCACGTATGCCTTAAGATAAACCCATCTCCAGCATTCCTTCAACAGCTCCAGTAACACCTGCGACTAAAAATGTCACTGACCCCAACCAAAATTTTCCTACAACTTCAAAATCACGGCGCAAACTCAATACAAATCTCTGTTTACACAACAATGCACCAAATTTCCCTACAAGAAAACCCTAGCTTACTGCGATTTTGAACCAGCGAACCATGTTGACATAGAGGATCCCCAAAACTCGCACATATGTGCTAAACTTTCTCATAATTTCAACTACAATACTCGACTCATGCATTGAAGCTCGAAAACCCTACATAGCTAAACCTTACCTCACGCTGAACAATTCCAGTAAACAAAGTCAACTTTGAACCCCATGAAAATCACATGAATTTGAAGAGCACGTCACCAGGATTCTATATAAATAAGTATGATAATTTATAGTTTTTTATTCTAATTTTTGTGGATTTATGGAGCTCACAATTTTGGGTGCAGAAGGAAAATGCTGGCGGCTAAAAATGGTTTTGACCATGGGTAGAAATAGAATAAGGACTTTGGAATGTAAGCTGTATTTATAGGTAGGGTAAATATTTTTATATCCGTTTTTTATTCGATTGCTGTTTATATTTATCGTTTAAAAATTTGTTCAATCACATAAGAACCCCGTTTATGATGAAAACGGACAAACAATTATAATTTGACATTACGAACCTAATGAAACTTGTTTCGTCGAAATCGAAGTCGGTTTTTCTCCAAAAGCACTAGTTTAAAGTCAAATTATTGATCGATTCACAATTAAATTACGTACGGTCACAAAACAATTTCGATTGGCGCGAAATTTGAAAACTAGCAATAATTAATCATTGCGAATCCAATAAAATTAGTTCCGTTGAAAACGGAGGCCTTTTGCAAAATAAACTACTTTCTAGGCTTTAAATAAAACTAATAAAATATTGATTTATTCCAAAACAGTTCAATTTAATAATAATAAATCAATATTATCGTATATATTTAAATAGAATATTATATGTCTCCAAAATAACCTTCTTGGATTTATAACTCAATATTTCAAAATCTAATTTAAATCGATATTCAATTTATATAAATATCCTTTTATTATATAAATAAATCGTTATAATTTATAAACAATTCCACTACGACAGTTTGAAAATTTTATTTGGACATAATTCACAATCTACAGGACAAAATTTCAAATTTTCTGTTCTTTTAGAAAAATATCATTCAATAGATTTGAAAATTTCTTGTTTCAACGAAATCCGATTTATTATGGATCATGTATACACATTTAAAGTTCAAAATGTAATATTACGAACTACAGCGACATTACGAGCTCATTTTTGATTATTTTATAATTAATACGTTCAAATGTCGTTTATAAATAAACTCGTTATTATAATTCAAATATAAACTCAATTAAAACTCTTACATTATCTAATTTACACAGTATTGCAAAATCAACCGATTACGACCATTTCGGAATTAAATATGTTATTCCACTAGAAATTAAATAATCAAAATCATTTAATTCAAGTTATCAAAATCGGCAAATCGATGTTTTAAATAACTAAATAAATAAATTATTTAATCGCTAAAAATCTGGGATGTTACATTTCTTCCCCCTTAAAAGAATTTCGTCCTCGAAATTACTAAGCAGGAAAGATGCTACAACTCTTCCAACTCCTCACAACCCATTTGGTTGAAATCTTAAACTTCATGTATCAACTCAATCTTTCCTACAACTTTAATCCTCATATCCAAACTCAAATTTTCAATAATATCCCAACTGACTTGCCATTTTTGGACAGTCCACTGTCCTAACTTTTCTTCAACTCATATGCTCTTCCGCATATTTCTAAGTCTATTCAAATTGACTCTAAATCCCTTTTATCCACTTCAGTATCCTACTTTAAATTTTATTAACCAATTCTAGTTTCCTAATCTATGATACAATCGACCAGTCGATATTTTTTATAATTATTATAAAAAAATCTTGAAATTTTCTGGCTTCTTAATTTTCGGAAAATTTTGCTAGCATCTCCTTTATATGGCTTAATCATTACAACTATAACTTGCCTCTCTAGGCCCTTTCCAATCCAAAGTAAAATAAAAAGGCCAAGCTAAATGAGTTCAAATTCCAAAAATCAATCCACTTGTCTTGCTTGAGTTCAAATTTTTATTTCAGTAAATGATAACATCTAATATATACTCGACTTGCTTATGCACAAATCAAATCCATTTTAATAATTCGAATTTCAAACATTCCTCTTTTCATCATATTCAACTTCACTCGAGATTATTTCTAATCCAATCCGATTCGATTTAACTTAGCCTAAGTTAAATTTCAATCCACTTGATTCACTTTTACTATTTCAGTCTGTTTAACTTTATAAGTTAAATTTAAATTTTAGAATCCAAATTCCCGGGTTTTATTTCAAACTAGTTTGAATCATATAAATATACATATATAATAATTACCATTTCGATTCAAAACTTTTGAATTTTTTTAATCAACTTGTTTTCCTCAAACAAATTTCCATTAGCAACCTTATTAGGGTAGCAATCTGTCATGTAGATACTCGAAAATGAACAACGAAGATGTTGTCAAGTCATCATCGGTATTATTTTCCACCGACTGAAGTGATTTTAGTGCTTTAGTGAATTTCAAAATCTATTCAAAAAGATTTTTATTCCAATCCTTCTCAAATACTTTTATCTTATCTCCAAAATACATCATAAAGTACTTTCCAACTTTTCAGGAATTTAAATTCCATATTTCTAGTTTGAATTTCAATTATTGCTCATCTCATTTGTATATATTATCTATATATAAATTACATTGGGTTTTATATATAACCACTTTAAATTATAATTTTGTTAGATTATAATCACCCAACACATAATATATTATGATGATTCCAGAGAAATTATTCATTTATATCAAAATACAATTTGGGTAAAATTATTTCATTTACCCACTTAAAAAAAATACTATGTCAATTTGCCTCGTTCAACTGTTTAGAAATCTTTATCAACCTTGTCAGCTAAACGCGTCGATTTGGAATTTATATACCAATTAACAAATCAATCAACACAATATAAAACATGTTTATAACAATTACAAATATGCTCTATTTTTTTTCGAAAATTAAAATATCATACCAAAAGGGAGAAACTAGCCGTTCTCCAAAGGCTCACAAAAACGATTTCTGAATAACAGAAACCGTGCGCACACAAACAAAGGAGACAAAACCTAAAAACAACAAACGGTACAAAGTAAACACAATGGAAAAGCAGCTCCAAACTAATCCTCTGACGAAGGAGATGTTCCATCAGCAAGCTAAGGGACGACGATGAGTCCAAATATCCAAAAAAAGAAAAGCACAAGAGCAGGAGACAAGCCTCCATGAGAGCCAAGATGCCATGGGTGAGAAGCTCCAAAAAGATTTTAGCAACTCAGACAACTGCAGCGGTGTCAGCTACCAAAGCTTCCTTATGGACCCAAGAACCCAGACGTCGTCTGTCCTTCCAATATTGCAGCAGAACTCGGCCGAGAATCCTAAGACAAAAGCAGCCACCAATGTCCTATCAGTCTAACCGTCGGACCTAAAAATCCTGCACAAACAACAAACAACATCAAAGAGGGGGGTTAAAAAAAAAGGTATAACCCAATAAAGATTAAAAAAGTACAAAAGAGAAGCCTAAAAATAAGGAAAGAAAAATAGGAGTCCAAAAACAAAACCTTTTACCAGTCACCCAATAAAAGCAAAACAAGGTTACCTAAAATCAACTGATGTCAGCTCTCAGATTTGGCGTAGTCATTAAAATATCAAACGAAACAGCCAATCTCCTAGAGCGGCCACTCAAGACACCTCTGAAAGGACGGCCCCAAAAAGCTAGGAAAACATCATTCCTAACTTTTCTTATAATCGAAAGAGGGTCCATTGCTACTTCGTCAAAAATCGCCTTATTCCTGGAGCACCAGATGTGCCAGCAAATAAGACAAGGAATCAGACGACGTAGAATAGCCCGAAATGATTTACTAGAGTTCCCAGTCCCCCCAGGTTCTTAGCAAACCTTCCACTGAGATGGCACTACCTCGGCAACCCATAAGGTTTCCGAAATAATTCCATACAGCTCTGGCACAGGAACCAGAGATTAACAAGTGAAAGGAGGGCTCAGTGCATCCAACGCTGCAGCACCTGCATCTGGACACGAGCGGGATGCCTATGCACTGGATGTTTTCATCTATTGGTAAACCATCATGCAAAGCTTTCCACATGAACAGAGAAACCTTTGGCGGAATATGGACATTCCAAATTAAGGTGAACACTGGGAGATGCGGACCAGGAATCCACACTGAATCCCACGCTCCCTTGAGAGAGAAAGGAGTACCGTCCCAACTTGTACCATTCCCATGGCCATCCGTTAATGCCTTAATGGATTGCATATGTTTCCACGTCTCGCTAGCATTATACGGTGTACCAATGAAATTCGAGCTTGCTAGCCTATGGTACTTGGCATGGAGAAACGTCGCCCACAGGGAGTTGTTTGCTCCAAACCTTGCCCAGAGCTTGCAAGCAAAGGCCAAACAGATGTCCTTACGGTTCCGGAGGCCAAGACCTCCCTCATCTTTGGGACAACAAATGACGTTCCAAGAAATCCAGTGATGACGAGAAACGTTGTCCTTATTGCCCCCAAAAAAAGGAGGAGGCCAAAGAACGGAAAGAGCGAAAGAAGGAAGCAGTGGGTGTCATAGCAGCAAAGATATGCGAACCCATGGAGTCAAGAACAAACTTAATGAGAACTAGTCTACCAGCTTGAGAGATGAGGAGGCATTCCACCTAACAATCTTACCCCTTACTTTGTCAGTTAGCGGGTCGAAAATGGCGTTGAGCTTCCTACCTCGGTAAAGAACTATGACTAGATACGGTAGCGGTAGGGTACTAGCCTTAAAGCCAGAGTTTGATTCCATCCAGGAGGGTCTGATCGAGGAAAGGTCTTTAGTAGGAACAAAGCAGCTTTTGTCAGTGTTCACGAGTTGCCCCGAAAAGTTCTCGTACCTACTGATAAAACCAAGAAGACATCGAAAAGAGCGCCGAGACCCATTAGTGAAAATAATGATGTCATCAGCAAAAGATAAGGAGGAGATGATAGGGCATCCCCTCGGAAACCCAAACCTATGGATCTGCCCAGCTATCGTAAGGGAGTGGAGTCCACGAACAAAGGCCTCGGCAGAAATGACGAAAAGGGGAGGGGAGAGGGGATCACCCTGCCTGAGACCTCTACTAGACTTGAAATAGCCGGTAGCCAAGCCGTTAATGAGCACGGAAAACCAACAGTTCGAGATTAGTCTCTAGATCACATCAATAAAGGGTTCCGGGAAACCGAAAGCCCTGAGGACCCTGATGATGAAGAACCAAGACATGCGATCGTAAGCCTTTGCCATGTCTAGCTTAACAACCACATTAGAACCTCGAACCTTCTTGTCAATCTGAGAAATCAGCTCCTGAGCTAAAAGGACATTATCGGTGATGAGTCGTCCTTTAACGAACCCAGCCTGAGAAGAAGAAATAATGCACTCAAGAAACAGAGCTAGTCTAGAGGTAAGGACCTTAGAAATGACCTTATTAGAGAAGTTACACAAGCTGATAGGTCTGAAATCCGAGCAGGAGGAAGGATGATCAGACTTAGGGATGAGAACTAAATTGGTGGAAGTCCATCCAGCAGGGAGATCTTCATCCGAAAAGAAGGACCGGACAGCGAGCCAAAAATCTACCTGAATGATAGGCCACACGCTTCTATAAAAAACTCCGTTGAAGCCATCTGTCCCACTCGCACTATCCTTGCTTAGAGCAAATACGCAAGAACGTATTTCTTCCAAGGTAGGGGGTGCGGCAAGGTCAGAGCTATCCAACGGAAGAATCAACCTAGGAATGAAAGCAAGCATGGACGGGTCAGGCAAGGAAACCGAGGGAACGGAGAGGAAGGATTGGAAGTGGGATAGAATAGTATCTTTGACTTCACTAGGAGTGGAAGCCAAAGAAAGGTCTGGACGACGAATCTGACGGATGGAGAGAAGACTATTCTTCTTACGAATAGTCGAGTGAAAGAACTTGGAGTTCGTATCTCCTTCCACAATCCACTTAATTCTAGCTTTCTGACGAAGGTGTTCGTGTTCTACACGAAGGTCATAAGAGAAAGCGAGCTGAGCCAACGCCCAAGCCTCCTTATTGATAGCATTAGGCTCCTCGTCAAAAGATGCTTCCGCAAGTATAAGAATTTCTTCAGCCACTCTAACACGGTCGAAAATATTCTTGAACACTTGCAGATTCCACGCCTTGAGGCAAGATTTGAGCCTTTTTAGTTTGCGAGAGAAGGCAACACAGGGGGCACCACCCATAGGAGCTAACCATGAGTCGGCAACGACACCGAAGAAGGAGTGGTGAGAACGCCACATGCTTTGGAACCTAAAAGAGGAAGGGCCAGATATGGAGCGGGGGGAGCAGCTAAGAAGCATAGGGGCATGGTCGGAAAAGGTACGATGAAGATGGGTGATAGAGAACGAGAAGGGAAGACTTAACCAACACTCTGAAGGAAGATCCTATCAAGCCTAGAAAGAATCCGGTTAGGGCCTTCTTGGTTGTTACACCAAGTGAAAGCCGATCCAACAAAGGACACTTCAGAGAGTCCTGAACGAACGATGAAAACATTGAAATCCACGATCGCCAAACGGTTAACGGCATTTCCACCACGCTTTTCTGCTTGACTTGCAACAACATTAAAGTCGCCGCCAAGCACGGATTCGGAAAATCCCAAGTCCGACAATGGAAGAACATCCGCCCACAGGACTTGCCTCTCAATCCTATCACACTTAGCATAGACCGCAGAAAATAGGAAGGACGAAGAAAGACCAGGAAATGAACAAGCCACGGATAAAAGCTGATCCAAATCGAAAATAGGGTGGACGGCAACTTCTTTGGACTAGAGGATCCAAATCTTGCCGGTAACGTTAGCTATGGCCCCACCAAAGCCGAGAGAAAGGACCGAAGAGGTAATCGCTTCAGGCCCCAAAAAATGGTTCCAGAAGTGCTACCAAACAGATAGAATGCTTACGGACCAAGCGTTTGAGCCTAGCCACCAAATCATCATTCCCTATCCCCCTTACATTCCAGAAAAGGAAGTTCGCCATGAAGATACTACAGAAAGAAGCAACCTAAACTCTAGCCGGAGGCGACGCGGAATGGGCGAGCCGCGTCACTCAGATATTGTAAATAGTAGGACGAGTAGATCTGACGATCTGCTCAGACGCCGCTACAGAGCGTGTGCGAATAGTATGGAAATAGCGAGGAGCCGACCATCGAATACGACGATCGGATCGAGAAGTCGCGTGAGTAGAGGCCTCACGAAAACCAGAAAACGCCGAAGACACATCAAGATGCTGGACCGGATCACAAGCGCCTTGCACCAAGCATCGAGGGGGGTAAGAGTTCTTAGTAAGGCGTGATAGACGATCGTTAATGATCACTATTTCAGCCTTACTAAGAAGAGGATAATACCCTGGAGAAACAGACGGAGCGGAGGCCGATCTAGGAGAAGAAGAAGGGGAAGGAGAAGAAAAGGAAGACAACGATAGAGGAGAGGCGACAAGAGGGCCAAAATAAAGTGTGGAGTCGCTCAATGGAGACAACACCAATTGCTGTATGAACTTTACCCATGCAGGTCTATCATCAGATTGATAGACCTGAACTGGAGGTAAAATTCCAATCATGGACCTCGAAACTCCTACCACAGTGGTCGACAAACGTGGGAGGCCACCACTCCAGTAAACCGTATAGTGAACGAGCTCATCGTCCACTATACGCCCAGAGCGGAGCAGCCACCCATCCCATGTAGCCGAAACACAAGGTAGAGGACAAAAGGGGCCACATCCAGGCGAAAATCAAAACCAACACAAAGCAGTCACTAACGACACGGAAGAGGCCTCGTAGTGAGTAGCAAAGAAAACTTGCCCAACGCCCGAAGTAAAGATCACAGAGCCTAGGCAACACGCAGAAGCCCAGAATAACCAACCAAAGCTGGGTATCAAAGACCTGGAGCTATAAATCAAAAACCAAAGCCACAGAACAAAAAAATTGATGCAATTCCCACCGAACAAAAGATAAAAATGGGAGACCAATAGAAAAAGTCAAAATCAAGGCCATAGAACAAACCGCAGGCAGACCATCCAGCGACAAAAAATTGGGAGCAATTCCCACCGAACAGAATAACACCAAAGCCAAGGGCCATCCTCACTAAAACTAACCAATCAACATTGAAGTGCATAAAAAACTCCAAGAAAGAAAGTGGCAGTAACAAGTTAACAGAGGTCAAAAGAAACCGCTGCAACCTGATGCACGCACCACTCAAACCTTCTTCGATGCACACAGTTAGGTTCGCAGTAAAGACTAGCGCCTCCAGAGGGAAGCAACAAACAACAACAACACTACAATCTACACATACTTGCAACAACCCATCAGAAAGATTAAGAGAGAAGATAAGGGGTACCTGGCAGGGTAAAGGGTGCGCCTCAAAGACAGACTGGCCGATCAACTCGGCATTCCTAATCGAAACCAGTGCCCCTTGGTCCACCTCCTCCGCAGCTGTAGGCAACCACAACTGGCAATCACCGCAACCTTGTCCATCGAATCCCTCTCCGCTTCCTGCAACCTGACCGGGTCCACAACAACGACCGCAGGACAAACAGTCCCAAGAGTTAAGCTTTCGGATGAAGAAGAGGTGATGAAATCCTCTGCTTCACTAAGTTGGAATCCATTCTGTTTTGTAAAAAAGTGAACAACATCACTTGGAATCTCTTGTACAGAGAAAACTAAAGGCACATCTCCCTTAAGAGCCGAGAAGCTATTTCCAACCGCAAGAGGCGGAAGAGGCTGTTTGAAGGCTCTTCCTTTTGCCAAAACATGGGACAAAATAGTCGAAGCAGGTTCACAATCCGAAGCCATCAAAACCTTAGCCCGTTTTGATCGGCGACGAGAAGCACGTCGACGACGATACCCACTAGAATGATGACCACTCAGATTCGGAACCGAAGCCCCTGCCGAACAATCATACTGCTCCGGGTGGGGCGGAGTGGTCAAATCTCCGCCACCAACATCAGAGGCAGCAATGACATGTCCGAAAGAAGGACCGAAAACACCGCCACATAATAGAGAGCCCACAACGAAACCATGAATCGCCGAATAACATGAGGAGAAATTCTCCTTGAAGCTCAACCTTGGGAGAAAAGGGGTGGTGAGATCCCCTTCCTCACAATTGCCTTCAGACCTGATCAAACCACTTTCTACTCCCTACAAAGAAGGAGCTAAAGCAACTCGTCGAGGAGCTAGTCGAGTGACAAGAGATCCAGTGAATTTCGGAGAGAGCTCCACGAAATTCCCTGCCACAAGTAAGAATCTGAATCTCGACAATTCCACAAACGAGTCTAAAGAACACAGGTGTATCTCGAAATCCAAAGCTCCAATCAGAAATAAAGAAAGCGGAGGAGCCGCCACTTCAAGGATTGATTTAGCAATCGCCTCAAAAGGAGGATGAGGAGACAAGAACGAGCCAGAAACCACAAAATTGCTCGCCGAAGAAGACATAGCCAAACCCTAACTTAATTGGGGCAAACTCGACAAAACGCCGTTGGAACAATTGAGAAACTCTAACGCACAACAGGTTAAAATAGTAACAAGCGGAGAGAAGGAGTGAAGTTAGTAGAGAAATGAGGAGACGCGCTGGAGGAAGAGTTTCAGAAAATTAGATGGCTGCCATTTTTGACCGTTGTTTTTTTAGGGGAGACTGTATTACAAATATGCTCTATCGTATATATACACTCAAACTCAATCTATGGTATTACTAACCCATCTCTACTGATTACGCCATAGAGCCAAGGTAATCACTTAACCTTTAGCCCTGATACCATTGTAATGACCTGATAAAAATTCAACGCTCGAATTTCGACAATAATACATAAACCGTATTACTTGTGAAAACCCAAATATCAAAAATACCTTATTGTTAATTGAAAGAAGTTAAAGGGTGAGAAAATATGAAGAAATAAAAGTTAGATTAAAAGAATAAGAATAACATAAACACAACAGAATCAGAGAAAATACGGATCTTACAGCAGAATGAACAAAATATAATATATCAGAACTCTTTACATAAAGAGAAAATCAGAGTTTACACATGAATACAAAATCAGAGTACACAATCAGATCAGCTTATATAGTGTTGATGAATACAACAAACACAGGGGAAAAATTTAATATGAGAAATTATGAGAATACGCCTCGATTCGGCTCCTCTCCTGAAGCTCCAAGCAAATCCAATGCAACCTGGAAAATAAACTCGGTCTAACCCGAGTATTACATACACAGATTAGTCTGGGATACTTTTATTGAGTAATCTCGCAATACAAAACAACTTGTTTA
The DNA here is from genome assembly GCA_030737875.1 of Allium sativum. Lineage (NCBI taxonomy): Eukaryota > Viridiplantae > Streptophyta > Magnoliopsida > Asparagales > Amaryllidaceae > Allium > Allium sativum. The sequence continues at coordinate 297,184,879 of CM060912.1, forward strand.
ACTTTGAAATCCTTTTCGAAAGAAAAGATAATCATAAGAGTGATCCACACATAAACACAGATGGTTTTTACCTTACGATAACACAAACGTGTTTGTATCAAAACTCTTCTGATATTATAACAGTGTCTAAATCAAATAAATAAGCATTTAGTAGGATGCTTGCATCTCACACTCTACATACTTAGTTTTTATTAAAAAACGCATGGCACTTATTGGAGAATGGATTTCCAATTATGACAAGGTATGGAAACACCTTCTGATCAACGCACTCTAAAGGGGATATACTGGGGGTTTAATAAGAACATCTTGCAACTCGGCCACACATGACTGGCCATTCATTTCATTTGAATGTTCTGAATATATTGTCACCTTACGGTTGGTATACCAAATAACCGTTCCCGGGAGATACAAAATCGAAAGAAGAACAAAATTGATCATTCTCTAGATGGTGACAATACACCCAAATGGGAGCGACCTACTTAAGCTACCTGCCCAATTTTTGTCATTTCCTGGTTGATGAGGCTTGAGGTCATAACATACCATTAGTCAAATCATATCTTCATTTCATTTTTATGCCACATCGTCATACCTGCCAAATCACAAATTGATTTCCTAAAAACCCCCTGTTATAAAGCTAAGAGAAAGGAACTCCTCCGACACCAATGTAAATATGTTTGAAGAGATCAACTTACGCGATATATTAGGTGTACTCTGTCAGATATTCGTCTATACAAGTTCTCTTGGGACTGGACAACCCGAAGGCATTATTGTATTAATCCATCTTAGGCAATTTCTACTTAGGATTAATAGAAAATACCTTGCACTTTACTCCATCTTCAATTATTTTCAACATAATTTGATTCGCAACTCTTATGCCCATACAGAGTGGTTTTTAGATAATAAATCTGATTTCGGTCTCTTCGTATTGACAAAGGAGGTAAAAATAGGTCAAAAGAATCACTGATAGTATGTTATTTAACTATCAAATCAAAACAACACAAATAAGTACATCGGCAGCATCAGTCCTTTTAAATTCAAACCTTTTATAAAAAACTTTATTAGACCATTTCATTGATCCTTATAAATCGATTGCATATGCTAGTCCCAACCGAATAAGTATATTCACAAAATCTCTCATTTTCATTTCTTTGAAAAAATATCTTCTTATTTTATATATTTAGAAAATATACTTTATTAACATTGGAGAACATTTCCAAGTTATCCATTTCTTTAGACCCATTCATTTCTATAATTAGAAATATCCATTTCTATAGTTGAAATCCTTTCCATCCCTTATTTACACATTTCTTCACAACTGTACTCATCAGTCCTTAACTGTAAATTAGTAAGAGAACAATTCCCTAAGTATCAATCCTGAAGGTCGAAACCAACATTAGATCAATACTCAGAAAATCATTTGACTCGACAAATCTTCAGTCCATTTCCAATTTCCTTAACTCCAAAAATTTTATCAAATTAAAGTTTAACTCATCTACAGAAATAATAATTTAATTTCCATGCCATTTATCTCTTGAAAATTCTCATACTAACAAACCATTTTTTTTCAATTTACTTAATCAAAATGTAAATGTTAAATTTCCTGCTTATACTGCCAAAACAATGTCATGGATCAACATTGTTTCATTTAAACTCAACGGCGTATTATCACTTATAACTTTGAAATTCCAAGGTTATGATATCATGGAAATAAATAATAAACTTTATTTCCAATCTAACACTCGTCTTAACTCATACTATCCCATCGGTAACAATGATTGGGGTATTTTAATTACCTCTCATACCTTGATTCGACAACATTCTTAGCTTCGAGATAAATATAAGGTGATAGCCTGCCTGCACTAACCGACATTTCCAATGAAAGTGCGTTGTGCCAATGCCCGACTAGCATGGGACAGTTGCCAAAGAAAGGAGAAGAAAGGAATTTGGCTAACAAGGAACCTGTAGAATGTCTCACAGCGCATGGGATAAAATATAATAATAACATACTTGACATAAAACAGGCGAGACAGTGCATAAGCTGAAAACTAAACCATCATAGTAGCGAAAAATCCAAAGTACAGCTTGTGTTCCACATCATCATCATTACAACTTTTAAAACTGTCTCTAAAGCAGAATAAGAAAGTACACTACTAATGCCCAAAGTAGTGACCAGCAGCGACATAGGGAGAATATATATATATCATAAGTGGAAGCCACCTGCTCATCTGCGGTACAGCTACTCGTGCATTATCACCTGACCTGTCTCTAGTTTTCTCGTTTAGGAGCACCTAGTGTAATAAGAAGAGACATAAAACTCTGGGTCTAATAAAAGTCTGGTATGAGCGATAAGCACCAAAACAGAACAATAACAGGTATACTAGACCATAGCTGAACCTGGACATGCAACCAAAGAGTTAGCACAACGAGAAGTACAATACTCTAAGGTGACACTAACATATGGTGTAATGATACGGGGGTGGGGGTGTGCATGTCATAGTGATGGCAAACAATCAAACATAGCAACCATCCTCACATCTCTCACTCAATGCGTAAAGCGTACGATATCCACCGCTTTGACCTCCCATTCCTTGCTATGATCACTCTGCCCCATGAAGTCATGATGGCTCCACTGCACTGATCCATAGCCACTAATCCTTTGATATGTCCACTCTGCCCCATGAAGTCATGATGACTCCACAGCACTGGCTCATAGCCATGCTACGATCACTCTGCCCCATGGAGTAATAACTACCACACTGCACTGATCCGTAGCCTAACATCTGTCTTGGTGGTGAGTCAAAGCTATGGACGTTGATAACCCCTTAGCACATGTCCCGCAGCAAAGCCCAACTCATGATGTCAACTCGTTGGTCCCAACTAGACCCTGAGTATAAACTTCCCATTCGGACTACCTTTGCATCTCAGGTTTTGGTCTCCTTCCGGATCAGTTCAGTATTTTCTCCTCACCTTGCCTCAGATTGATTCGTGAGTCATGTTGTTCCCTAGTTCGGTTCGGTCTCCTTCCGCTCGAGGTCAAGCTCCAAGTCGTGGACCACATCCCTTGGCTGTTCGGTTCATGAGTCTCCTCCAGCTCGTGCTCATCAGGTCGGCTCAAGGAAGGCTCCCTGTTCGGATCGGTTCGTGATAAAGCTCTGGCTTGGGTTGGGGCTTCAGATGTGAATTGTTTGCGAGCTCCTGGTCAGATCGGTTCGTGGCATACACTCCGGGGGTCGAGCTCCTCCACCAGTTTGGATTGTGGTATCCCTCCTTCACAGTTCGGATCGGGAGCTCCAAGGTCCTGGTCAGTTAAGTTCGTGATTCCTCTTCGGTTCAGTTCATGTTGGTGCTCCACGACCCCATAGGGCAATCCGATCCGATCCTCCTTTATCCTGCACTGTTTCCTGCAACTTTTCCAGCGATTATTTTACGCAATACGAAGGTGTTTTCGACCATTCTAACTTTTCTAGTCAATCAAAAAGTATACCATACGATCATATCAATATGTATAATCAACCACAAACACCCAAACAACAATATCATATGTTAAAATGGATCAAACATACCCCAAAACCCATATTTTCCCCTTAATCCCCCTTAATCGTATTTAAGCATATAATTAGCAAAACTTATCCAAATTAGCCCAAATTTTTATCAGAGCCCTAAAATAATATTCAAGAATTTTACAAATTTTCCAGGTTTTTCTAAGCCATAATTTCGCTAATTATCACAAATCACCGCTAATTAGTTGTAATTAGTGAAAAACAATGCAAATCACTCACCTTAGCCACAAATAAATCTTAGATTTGAAAATATCTTTGATTTGGGTTGAATCTCTATGCAACACAGCATCTCTATTTCCAATTTGATGCTAATTTTCCATGACTAGATGTAGATTAGGCTAAATCTTGATTAAATGGCGATTAAAAGGTGATTTGAGTGTTGGAGGCCATTGTTAGGGTTAGGGAAATGTTTTAGGCGGCTGAAAAATGAAATTAAAATCGTTTCTTACTGTTCTCAACCTCCCCATAACCCTAATCCCGAAATGGATTATGGGCCCTCTTGCTAATCACCCTAATTAGTCCCAGTTAAGCTATTTTTCACCTTCTAAACCTTATTTCAGCCATATCTCCCAAACGGTGAGTCTGTTTGGCTAATGTAACCATCCACAAAAAGGCAAACTATCATCCGGATCTAATGGAAGTGGTTTCAGGTCAAAACTCCTTACCAATCAAAAGTTATGGCCAAAACAAGATAAGCTAGGGGCAAAACGGTCAATTAAAAATCGACAAAAATCAAGCACACAAACATATAAAGGAATTTCGCCCTCCCTTAAGAAATTTCGCCCCTGAAATTCCTTAACCAAAAACATATAAAGGTGTTCCACATGCCTGTCAGTCATTCACAAACAATCAAGCACACAAAACAAACAAAACAAACCTATCCTAGCCTGTAGAAAGACTAAATCGAAATGAAAACCTTACTAGGCAAAGAGTTCTGGATATGTCTCCTTAATGCTCTCCTCTGTCTCCCAAGTACATTCATTCTTATCCTCGCCCCACTGAACCTTGACTAGATTCACCGCTTTCCTTCGAGGTTGCTTCGTATTGTGCTCCACAATACAAATCGGCTTGCGGTTCCTAACTGCTTTAGGTTCTACTTCAATGTCATCTAACATATTAGGTGAAATAGTCACATCGGGATTATGCACGAATTTCCTTAACTGGGAAACATGAAATACATTATGAACTCCCGCCATCTTGTCCGGCAACTTAACTTTATATGCTAAATTCCCAACTTGTTCGAGAACTGGGAATGGACCAACAAATCTTGGTGTTAACTTGCCTGTCCTACCAAATCGTATCACGCTCTTTAACGGAGAAATCTTGACAAACACCAAGTTGCCAATGGAGAATTTTAAATCTCTTCTCCTCTTGTCAGCATAACTCTTCTGCCTATCTTGGGTAGCCTTCATTCGCTGTCGTATAACCTTGATCTTGTCTGGCGTTTCTCTTATCACATCCGGTCCATGCATAAATTTCTCACCGGACTCTAACCAACATAATGGTGAGTTGCATGGTCTTCCGTACAAAGCTTTGAATGGAGCCATACCAATACTGGATTGATAACTATTATTATATGCAAACTCAACCAGATGTAAATGGTCATCCCATTATCCACCAAAATCTAATATACAAGCTCTTAAGAGATCTTCTAATACTCGATTCATCCTCTTTGTCTGACCGTCGGTTTGGGGATGATATGCGGTACTGAGATGTAGTTCTGATCCTAATGCCTCTTGTAAGCTCTTCCAAAATCCACTAGTAAACAACGAATCTCGGTCGCTCACAATGCCTTTGGGTATTCCATGAAATCTCACTACCCACTTCATATATAGTTCTGCTAACTTAGCTGTTGTTCTATTCGACTTGACGGGTATAAATCTTGCACTCTTGGTCAAACAGTCCACAATCACCCAAATGGTATCATGGCCCGATCTAGTCCTTGGTAACCCATCAATGAAATCCATTGAGACTTGTTCCCATTTCCATTTAGGGATTTCTAATGGCTGCAACAAACCACTAGGTTTCTTTTGCTCAGCTTTAACTAACTGGCAATTCATGCACTTGGATATAAAATTCCTAACGTCTCTTTTCATCCCTTCCCAGTATTAGGTCTGCTTCATGTCTCGACACATTTTATTACCACCGGGATGTATAGTCAGTTTTGAGTGATGACATTCTCTAAGCACTTCATCTCTCAATCCATTCATATTGGGTACAACCAGTCTCCCATTCTTTCTAAGCCATCCATCTCGATCAAGCCCATACTTGTTCATCTCCTCGTCGATACCCATCTCTAACTTGGAGTTGATTTCCAATAAGTTAGGATTGTCCTTCTGGCTGGAACCAATCCGCTCAATCAAAGTGGGTCTGATCGTCAAACTTGCTAGCATTTCTAGATTCAATTCGCATTTCTGTCTGAAATCATACCCAGCGATATACTCCAGTTGCTTCCACTCAAGAAACTAGCCCCTAGATGGGCATGTCTTCTACTCAATGCATCAGCTACCGCATTGCCCTTTCCTGGTGTATATGCGATATCGAAATCATAGGAAGCCAAGAATTCTAACCATCTTTGCTGTCAAAGATTTAGATCCTTTTGAGAGAAGAGATGTAACACCCCGTATTTCTATTAACACTAATGTTCACAAATTAAAGAATAACTAATCTCAGACATGAGAATTGAGAGAAAGGGGTTATGCCATTGTGTTCGTCTCGGAATTCTGGTTGAGATAGAGTCTGAGTTTGATTGAATTGGACTACGTATTAAGAAGTTATGGCCATCGAAAATTTCAAAAAATTCAAAACAGATTTCAGAAAATTCAAATTTCAGAGTCAGATAGGCTAGGTGGGAAAATTCCAACCAAGGCCAGGTCGACCATAGGGTCAACCTGGGGGTCGACCTACCCTGACCAGGTCGACCATTGGGTCGACCTTCCCCCCCGGGCAGATTTGTTTTATGACCTGTTGATGACTAGATGCTGACTCATTAGGGTTTCTGATATGCTCTGATTGGCAGGGATTAATTCTGTGTTGATCGGACAAATTAAACTAATCCTAAACTCTATAAAAACACCTCTAGACTCAAACCCTAAAATCAAAACAAAAATTATATTCATGGCCTCCATGCCGTCACCTAGCAAATCAGCATAGCCGCCACCAATTAGAGAGGAAGAAAGCTAATCTAATTCAATTCTTTTCAACTTAAATAACGAATCTTCTTCAAAGGAAAGCTATTACAACTTCAGAACTCAGAATTCAGAATTCAAGACCTTCTCTGAGTTGTGAGTTCGATAATTTTAATAAAATAATTAGCAAATTAATTGGATTGAGTTATGATGTGGACAATTTCGATATGATGTGAATTATTGACCGCATGTTGTTATTCATATAGTAAAATTGTGATGATTATGTTGTAAATTCTATGATGCTATCTTGTAAAGTTGTGATCATCTATGTTGTAATCGAATCACCATGTTTTTCATATGCTAGTTTGGGTATGTTGATTCATATGATAAATCATAAGCATGTATGCAAGTTTAGATTTTTATTTAGACATGAATCTTATGCAAGTTGGGGAAAATTATATGTATAACCTTATATGCTTCATGACATTTATTTTAGATCTAAAGTTAGGCTATGACAAGTGTGAGTTATATGCCAAATTCTACATGCTAGTTTACATGTTTAGATGTAAGTTATACCATTTTTATGTTGCATAAATCACATATGCAAGTTTATATGAATACATGTGTTTAATATGAATCATGTTATGCAAGTTTGTGGTTACCGCCTATGCAAGTTTACACCTTTAGATGTAGATCTATGACATACATGATTTATGCAAGTTTGTGACCATTATCCCAACAAGTTCACACCTTTAGATTTGGGTCTATGACATATGTAGTGTTATGCAAGTTGCTACTTTGGCCTATGTAAGTTTTTGATGTAGAACATCATTCACACATGCAAGTTCACCCCTTATGTTTAGATCTAGTTTTAGTTATATGTATGTTGTGATGTTTTCTCTTTATTCTATGAGTTAGACTATTCGAGTCTAACGTATATTTTACGTTAAACGAACAAACGTACAACATGGGGTAAGTGGATAATATTAAAAGATTTAATTGGCATAAATGCCTTAAAAGGCATAAAATAAATTTGTGATGAAATAGGTATGATTTTACATACCATAAATAGATGGACCTAATTGAGTCAATTATGGCTATAGTTAAATTTGTAATTAATTGATAATTTGAATAGGGAAAGTAATTCAAATTGGGGGATGATTAATTAGGAGTAATTAATCGTCTAAGACACGAGGTCAGGCTCTTTTGTGGTGTAAGACTGCCCGGACCCGCCCGGCAAATCCAGCTGCCACAAACGTAACAATTGTAAAGACACGAGGTTAGGCTCTTTTGTGGTGTAAGAATGTCCGGACCCGCCCGGCAAATCCAGCTGCCACAAATGTCAGTCTAATGTGAGAGGTCTTTATGAAGTTACGGTCTTAATGAATTAAGAAACACTTAACCAGATAAACATGTAGTGGGACATGAGGGGGTTAAGTGGGTGCCTTGGGTGGCATGTGGAATCTAGTGGGTGCCTTGGGTGGCATTTGAAATACGATTAGAAATACTTAACCAAAATTGAAGAATGTAAGTGAACATGAATAAGAAGTGGGTTAAGTGGGATATACTAGAGGGGACCAAGCTTAGGTGGATAGCTTGTGTCAAGTAATGGTGGCCCTTTTCAACCAGTAACCCATACGTATCTTTGTGGGCTCGACCCAAGTCGAGGACGGGACACGCATACTGGGCTTGACTGTAAGAGGCCAAACCAGGTTAGTGGTGACAATGCAAGTCCAACGGGTTCATATGCGTGTGTAGACCCGGGCTGGTGGGTAAGATATTGTTGCATCATGTAGGTATAAGCCGTGCATTATTTGTGGTATCGGGTTGCCACTTTGGGGAGTGATACACCCCACTATGGGGCCAGCACGGGTATCTACGTGTTAGGGAGCTGATCGCTTTGGGTGTAGTGGGTACACCTAGTGGAGATAGGGGCAGGCGGCACCTATAAGGGCAGCTAGGGGTGCACGAAACTACCATTATCATTATTTAAGTCTGTAGGCGGGATCAACCTTAGGGTGACTAGTGGTGGTGCAGTATAGCAATTATCCTACAGTGTTGGTGTAGTTTAGTAATTATCCTATAGTGGTCTAGGTGCGCTTTAACGATATCGTTGTTCATCTTGTTTCCTTGTTTACTCTGCCATACTCAATGGTTCATGGTCATTTCCTGATTTTTCCAACTTATGCCTTAGTCTAGTTATTTTGGGTAATTATATTGTTAAAGTTATCGCACTCGCCATACTTTATGTCTGACCCCCTTTGTTTCCTTCTCTTTTCTTCCTCTCCCACCCCCAAGGTGCTCAGGTTGGAACTAGCACCAGTGGAGCTTGATTTTGGACAGTTGTGCTTCTTGCTTTTAGAAGATTGCTTGGATCGCTGAAGTAAAAGTTCAACCTCTCTTTTATTTATGGACATTTTGTATTGGGGATTATGTCTTTCAATTTATGTACTTTGAGTTGGTCAAGATGGATATTATGTACTTTGACTCTGGTTTTGATGATGTAATCAAACTTATGTATTTTCCGCTGCATTGAAATAAAGTTTTAAATTTTAGTACTGTTAATATATGTCTTGTTGTTAAGTTTCTGTTCTATACACACTTAAAATGCTCCATGGAAGTTAGTGCATTCCCTTTGTGAGTGACATTAATGGACGTGGGGTGTTACACGTGGTATCAGAGCTGAAGGTTACCAGAACAGATATGAATTTTGAAAAGCTGTTTTTCAAAAAAAAATTTTATAAAGAAGTACCTTCAAAAGTATGTTTTAAGGAAAGTATTTTCAAGAGAAAAGCTTATTTTAGAAAGCATAACCCCAAGAGCCATATATCTTTACTTCGGTTCTTTTGTATTGAATATTTCCTTTTTCGTTTCAGCATGTCTGAAGCATCTGAGATACCAGAGGGTGTTCATGTACCTGGTTGGTTTCGTCAATATCTCAAGGCTAGGGCCGCCACCGTAGGTCCAGCAAATGCTCCTCCTCCTCCTCCTCCTCACGTCGATACTTTTGCTAAGATGTGTAAGGACTTTCGGGCAATGGGTGGAAAACTTTTTCACGGGACGGAGACATTTGTTGAAGCTCTAAACTGGCTAAAGGAGGTGGAAGAATTGTTTGGAATCTTTGAAGTGGAAGATGGAAGGAAGGTCTAGTTGGCTGCCTGGCTAATGAAGGATGAGGCCTCGTTTTGGTGGGGGTCACTAATGGAGCACGTCCAGTTGATACATGGCCAGATTTTAAGCGGAGGTTTGAGGCGAAGTTTCTCTCAAAGGCTGAAGAGAATCTATACATGGAAAGGTTTTTAGCATTGAAGCAAGGAAATCTATCGGTGAAAGAATACGTCAAAAAATTCAATTAGTTAGTGAGATTTGGCTTGGACTTGGTGAATACTACTGAAAAGAAGGCCCTGAGATTTGTTAAGGGTTTGAACAAGCCACTTCATGGGTTAGCTATGACCCACATCCCCATGGGAGCTACCTTTGGGAGACTAGTTGACATGGCGCTTATGCATGAAGAGGAGAAGGGCGCCAATGCTAATAAGGCACCCGAGAAGAAAGGGGATCAAAAGAAGCTGCAACAGCAACAACAGAACAAAAAAGGTGACAAAGGCAATAGTGGTAAGGGAAAGAAAAGATGCTTTAACTGTGGGACACCCAGCCATCTAAGCAAAGATTGTAGGAAGAAAATAAGACCGGTTGTTTCCACTGTGGCGAGGCAGGACATCTTATTAAGGACTGCCCAAAGAAATGGGAGAGGGCAGGGTCTTCCTCAGGAGAACAGGTGCAGGCTCTTATGACACCAGGGCAGGCAAGGGGACAAGTTCAGGCTCTCGTGGTCCCACCGCTGCAAGAACGAGGTAGAGCAATACCCGTTGAAAGTTTAGTTTTTCTGTTTGATCATCCTGTCCGTACTTTATTTGATTCTGGTGCATCACATTTGTTTATCTCTACATCATTAGTTGAAACACTGCACCTAGATACTAGTCTTGTTACTAATCCCTTAGTATTCTCAAATCCTATTGGTGGTTCGGCTCATCTTTCTATGATTTGTCAAGATTTGAGAGTGTTTATCTTGGGCGTTGAGTTTGAATGCAATGCCTTTGTTCTTGACTTCATGGGCTATGGTTTATTTCTAGGTATGGAATGGCTAACTAGATATGATGCCATTCTAGATTGTGAAAGAAGGGTAGTTAGATTGTTGACTCGTTTTGGAAAGACCCCTGATATTTCTTGTGACCCTAGAGGTCCAGTAATGCTTAGCTACCTAGAATCCCTTGACTCATCCGAAGATGATTTACATTCTGTTCCCATAGTCCGTGAATATGTTGATGTTTTCGATGAGTTGAGGGGTTTACCCCCAAAACGTGAGATAGACTTTCGAATATATCTAGTAGATAATGCAAAGCCAGTTGCATTACCAGTGCGCCACATGGCTTCAAGAGAGAGAAGAGAACTCAGTAAGCAAGTGAAGGAATTGCTTGAGAAGGGGTTCATCAGACGTAGTATATCAGAGTGGGGTGCTCCAGTAGTATTTGCCACGAAGGCAGATGGGTCCCTTAGAATTTGTGTGGACTATAGAGAACTTAATAAGCTTACTAAGAAGAATAGACACCCACTGCCGAGGATTGACGATCTCTTCGATAAGTTAGTTAGCGCCTCAGTGTTTTCGCAGTTGGACTTAGCCACGGGTTTCCATCAGTTGAGAGTGACTGAGGATAGAATAGACAAGACTGCCTTTAGGACGCCAGACGGTTTCGTCGAGGGGCTTGTGATGCCCTTCGGCTTGACAAACGCCCCTGCATACCTTGTTGACTTGATGAGTAGGGTGTTTAGGGAGTACCTTAATAAATTCGTGGTAGTCTTTGTGGATGACATCTTGATCTTTTCTAAGAGCGAGGAAGAGCATGCCCTACATATTAGGGAAGTGTTGGAGACTCTTCGAGTGCATAGCCTTAAAGCTAAATTTTCTAAATGTCACTTTTGGAGGAAGGAAGTGCGATTCTTAGGGCACGTGGTTTCCAAAGAAGGGATAGCCGTGGATCCCGCAAAGGTAGTTGCAATCCAAGATTGGAAGGTCCCTAAAAATGCTACCGAGGTGAGGAGTTTCTTTGGGTTGGCTGGCTACTATAGGAAGTTTATCAAAGACTTCGCAAAAATTTCAGCCCCATTAACACGCTTGACGAAGAAGAACCTAGTTTTCACATGGGACATAGATTGTGATGATGCGTTCCAACGTTTAAGGAGAGCTTTGACCATAGCCCCAGTCTTAGTGTAGCCAGATGGGAGTAAGCCATTTACCATTTATACTGGTGCTTATGGGACAGGACTAGGCACAGTCTTAATGCAAGAGGGAAGGGTAATAGCCTGTGGTGGAAGGCAGTTGAGAGTGCATGAGAGAAATTACCCTACACATGACCTAGAGTTGGCCGCTATTGTTTTCGCACTTAAGTCTTGGCGCCATTATCTTCTTGGAGAGAAATTAGAATTGTTCACTGACCACAAATCGCTAAAATACTTATTCTCTCAAAAGGACTTGAACTTAAGGCAACAAAGGTGGATGGAATTCTTAGCATCCTATGACTTCGAGATAGCATATACCCCCGGCAAGGGTAACGTGGTGGCATATGCCTTAAGTAGGATGAGGTTATCCTTGAGTCCATTGTTTGTTGAGCGGCGGAGCTTAGAGTTCATCTCTACATTTGACTTTAAACCTTCCGTTGACTTTGTACCCGGTTTGCAAGCGTCCTTAGAGGTCAGACCTACGCTTTTGGGACGGATTGGCGAGGCACAACGAGATGACCCACAGTTGGTTGAGTTAGTAGAGAAGCTCAAAAGGGGGGAGTCATCGAGCCATCTCAGTAGGTATACTCTAGATGATAAGGGTTGGTTACGTAGGGACGGTAGACTTTGTATACCAAAAGACGAGGACCTAAGGAAGACCATTCTTGATGATGCACATTGTTTGAAGATGACCATCCATCCCGGTGGGGACAAGATGTACATGGACATGAGACGAGTTTACTTTTGGGCCGACATGAAGAAGGACATGGCCGAGTTTGTTGCTAGATGCTTGGTGTGCCAGCAAGTAAAAGCAGAGCAAAAGAAGCCGGTGGATTGCTTCACCCATTGGAGGTCCCACAATGGAAGTGGGAAAGTGTCTCGATGGACTTTATTGATGGGTTACCGAGATCGAGGAAGGGTAATACGGGGATTTGGGTCGTGGTAGACAGACTTACTAACAGCTCCCATTTCATTCCCGTGAAGAGTAAGAGGACTGCTCCATGGTTTGCCTCCGTATACATTCGAGAAATAGTTCGTTTGCACGGTGTTCCTTCTAGAATAGTGAGCGACCGCGATCCTATCTTTACTAGCGAATTTTGGAAGAGCTTGCAAGAGGCGGTAGGGACACAGTTATGTTTGAGCACCGTATATAATCCTCAGACGGACGGCCAGATCGAGAGGGTGAATCGTATTCTAGAGGACCTATTGAGGTTGTGCATCTTAGACTTCGGAGTTACATGGGAGGAACATCCTCCGCTGGTGGAGTTCTCATATAATAACAGCTTTTAGTCTAGTATTGGCTTGGCACCGTTCGAGGCTCTTTATGGATGGCCGTGTCGTTCGCCAATATGTTGGTGGGAGTCTACAGATAAGATCTTACTTGGGCCCGATATGATTAGAGAGACTTCGGAAAAGATCGATTTGATTCGAAGGAGGATGAAGACGGTGCAAGATAGGCAAAAATCTTATGCGAACAAGAGGAGGACAGATCTAGAGTTTGATATTGGGGACATGGTCTTTGTCAAGGTGTCTCCATTACGGAACGTCGTTCGCTTTGGGTCCGTTGGAAAGTTAGCACCAAGGTTCGTAGGGCCGTTTCCTATTAAGGAGAGGATTGGGCAGATGGCGTATAGAGTGGAGTTGCCCGAGAGACTTAGTGGCGTACACAATGTATTCCATGTCTCACATTTGAGGAAATGCTTGCATGAGACCGCGGAAGTGGTAGAGCCAAGCTTTCTTAGAGAGGTGGAGACAGAGCGTGATGCGACGATTCGACGAGCTCCTACGTGCATTCTTCGGTCGGAGATTAAGAAGTTAAGGAATCAAGAGGTCAAGCTAGTCAAAGTGCAATGGGGAGATGATGAGAGCAATGCTACTTGGGAGACAGAATAGAAGATGCGTTCATTATACCCTTTTCTTTTCGAGGGTATGTCTTTTAATTTCTCCTTTATCGCTTACATTGTACTTAACTTATCTTTAGTATGTCCTCTCGCTATTATCTTTGACCTTTAGATAGGGTAATCCTATGGTCGAAACATGTGTTTGAGACATGTTATGTATGATGGATGCATGTGGATGCAAGTGTTTGCTAGTGGTTGCTCGTGGATGCATATACACACACTTTAGGCACTAGATCGACTCAGTCACTTCATATTGCATTGCATATAAATGTGTGTGCATATTTAAGCTAATGGATGTATAATGGTTGTGCTATCATATGGATGCAGCATTTTTGTGAATCGTTGTGCATGCATGTAGAGGTAATATGTATCGATAGGATTCTTTCGCATACATAATGGATGCATGGCACTATCATGGTTTGCATTAAGGAGGTCAACTGAATCGGTAGACAGCCTGATTTCGCATTAGATAAGGAACATATACACACACTTCTTGCATATGTTCATACAACATTAGAAATTTTTAAGGACAATGGATGCCTATATTTGATGGTTGAGTAGATGGTTGTTTGGATGGTAGGATATGCATTCTCCTTAACTTGAAGATATCGGGGGCGAAATCCTTTAAGGAGGGGAGAATATAACACCCCATATTTCTATTAACACAAATGTCCACAAATTAAAGAATAACTATTCTCAGACGTGAGAAATGAGGGAAACGGGTTGCGCCATTGTGTTTGTCTCGGAATTCTGGTTGAGATAGAGTCCGAATTTGCGTGAATTGGACTTCGTATGAAGAAGTTATGGCCATCGGAAGTTTCAGAAAATTCAAAATAGATTTCAGAAAAATTCAAATTTCGCAGTCAGACAGGCTAGGCGGGAAAATTCCCGCCAGGGCCAGGTCGACCATAGAGTCGACCTGGGGGTCGACCATAGAGTCGACCTGGGGGTCGACCTACCTTGACCAAGTCGACCTGGGGGTCGACCTACCCTGACCAGATTGACCTGGGGGTCGACCTGCCCCCTTCCCTCCCCTCCCCCCCCCCCATCGCATAGGAAGATTTGTTTTATGACCTGTTGATGACTAGATGCTGACTCATTAGGGTTTCTAATATGCTCTGATTGGCTCGGATTAATTCTGGGTTGATCGAACGGCTTAAACTAATCCTAAACTCTATAAAAACACCTCTAGACTCAAACCCTAAAATCAAAACAAAAATTAGATTCATGGCCTCCATGCCGTCACTTAGCAACTCAGCGTAGCAGCCATCAATTAGAGAGGAAGAAAGCTAATCTAATTCAATTCTTTTCAACTTAAACAACGAATCTTCTTCAAAGGAAAGCTATTACAACTTCAGAACTTAGAATTCAGAATTCAAGACCTTCTCTGAGTTGTGAGTTCGATAATTTTAATAAAATAATTAGTAAATTAATTGGATTGAGTTATGATGTGGACTATTTGGATATGATGTGAATTATTGACCGCATGTTATTACTCATGTAGTAAAATTGTGATGTTTATGTTGTGAATTCTATGATGCTATCTTGCAAAGTTGTGATCATCTATGTTGTAATCGAATCACCATGTTGTTCATATGCTAGTTTGGGTATGTTGATTCATACGATAAATCATAAGTATGTATGCAAGTTTAGATTTTTATTTAGACATGAATCATATGCAAGTTGGGGAAAATTATATGTACAACCTTATAGGCTTTATGACATTTATTTTAGATCTAAAGTTAGGCTATGACATGTGTGAGTTGTATGCCAAATTCTACATGCTAGTTTACATGTTTAGATGTAAGTTATACCATTGTTATGTTGCATAAATCACATATGCAAGTTTATATGAATACATGTGTTTGAATATGAATCACGTTATGCAAGTTTGTGGTTACCGACTATGCAAGTTTACACCTTTAGACGTAGATCTATGACATACATTATTTATTCAAGTTTGTGACCATTATCCCAACAAGTTCACACCTTTAGATTTGGTTCTATGACGTATGTAGTTTTATGCAAGTTGCAACTTTGGCCTATGCAAGTTTTAGATGTAGAACATCATTCGCACATGCAAGTTCACCCCTTATGTTTAGATCTAGTTTTAGATATATGTATGTTGTGATGTTTTCTCTATATTCCATGAGTTAGACTATTTGAGTCTAACGTATATTTTATGTTAAACGAACAAACATACAATGTGGGGTAAGGGGATAATATTAAAAGATTTAATTGGCATAAATGCCATAAAAGGCATAAAATAAATTTGTGATGAAATTGGTATGATTTTACATACCATAAATAGATGGCCATAATTGAGTCAATTATGGCAATAGTTAAATTTGGAATTAATTGATAATTTGAATAGGGAAAGTAATTCAAATTGGGGGATGACTAATTAGGAGTAATTAATCGTCTAAGACACGAGGTTAGGCTCTTTTGTGGTGTAAGACTGCCCGGACCCGCCCGGCAAATCCAGTTGCCACAAATGCCAGTCTAATGTGGGAGGTCTTAGGCATAAATTAAATACGTAACAATTGTAAAGACACGAGGTTAGGCTCTTTTGTGGTGTAAGACTGTCCGGACCCACCTAGCAAATCCAGCTGCCACAAATGCCAGTCTAATGTGAGAGGTGTTTATGAGGTTACGGTCTTAATGAATTAAGAAACACTTAACATGAAAAACGTGTAGTGGGACATGAGGGGGTTAAATTTGTGCCTTGGGTGGCATGTGGAATCTAGTGGGTGCCTTGGGTGGCATTTGAAATACGATTAGAAATACTTAACCAAATTTGAAACATGTAAGTGAACATGAATAAGAAGTGGGTTAAGTGGGATATACTAGAGGGGACCAAGCTTAGGTGGATAGCTTGTGTCAAGTAATGGGGGCCCATTTCAACCAGTAACCCATACGTATCTTTGTGGGCTCGACCTAAGTCGAGGACAAGACACGCATACAGGGTTTGACTGTAAGAGGCCAAACCGGGTTAGCGGTGGCAACGCAAGTCCAACGGGTTCATATGCGTGTGTGGACCCGGGCTGGTAGGTAAGACGTTGTTGCATCGTGTAGGTATAAGCCGTGCATTATTTGTGGTATCGGGTTACCACTTTCGGGAGTGATACACCCCTTTCTGGGGCCAACATGGGTATCTACGAGTTAGGGAGCCAATTGCTTAGGGGGTAGTAGGTACACCTAGTGGAGATAGGGGCAGGCAGCACCTATGAAGGCAGCTAGGGGTGCACGAAACTACCATTATCATTATTTCAGTCTGTAGGCGGGATCAAACTTAGGGTGACTAGTGGTGGTGCAGTATAGGAATTATCCTACAGTGTTGGTTTAGTTAATAATTATCCTATAGTGGTCTAGGTGCGCTTTAATGATATCGTTGTTCATCTTGTTTCCTTGTTTACTCTGCCATACTCAATGGTTCATGGTAATTTCCTGATTTTTCCAAATTATGCCTTAGTCTAGTTAATTTGGGTAATTATATTGTTAAAGTTATCGCACTCGCCAGACTTTCTGTCTGACCCCCTTTGTTTCCTCCTCTTTTCTTCCTCCCTCCCTAGGTGCTCAGGTTGGAACTAGCACCAGTGGAGCTTGATTTTGGACATCTGTGCTTCTTGCTCTTAGAAGATTGCTTGGATCACTGAAGTAAAAGTTCAGCCTCTCTTTTATTTATGGCTATTTTGTATTGGGGATTATGTCTTTCAATTTATGTACTTTGAGTTGGTCAAGATGGATATTATGTACTTTGACTCTGGTTTTGATGATGTAATCAAACTTATGTATTTTCCGATGCATTGAAATAAAGTTTTAAAGTTTTAGTACTGTTTATATCTGTCTTGTTGTTAAGTTTCTGTTCTATACACACTTAAAATGCTCCATGGAAGTTAATGCATTCCTTTGTGAGTGGCATTAATGGACAAGGGGTGTTACAAGAGATACTTTAATGATTTATGATCGGTAAACAACTCGAATCTTTCTCCCAAAAGATAATGTCTCCACATCTTCAACGCGAACACGATCGCTACCAATTCCAAATCGTGGGTAGGGTATCTTTTCACATGCAGTTTCAATTGCCGACTCACATAAGCTACAACCCTACCTCCTTGCATCAATACAGCACCTAGTCTGGTACCACATGCATCTGTATATACTGTCATCTCTTCATTCCCCTTAGGACTGACTAACACTGGTGCACATGTCAACCTTTCCTTTAGAATCTTGAATGCATTCTCGCACTTTTCGTCCCAAACGAAAGCTTTATTCTTCTTGGTCAACTGAGTCAATGGTGCTGCTATCTTAGAGAAGTCTTAGATAAACTTACGATAATATCCAGCTAATCCCAAGAAACTTCTTACGTCTGTTGCATTCTTAGGCGTAGACCAATCTTGTACCGTAGCCACCTTCGCAGGATCCACGGCAGTACCATTCTCTGAAACAACATGGCCCAAGAATCTCACTTCCCTCCTCCAGAAGTGACATTTAGAAAACTTTGCTTTCGATTGGTGTTTTCTCAACACCTCCATCACTATCCTCAAATGTTCCTTGTGTTCTTCCTCTATCCTTGAATAAACCAAGATATCGTCTGTGAACACAAGAATAAACTTATTCAATTGATCTCTGAATACCCTATTTATAAGATCCACAAAATATGTTGGTGCATTGGTCAACCCGAATGGCATGACCCACCACTCATAGAATCTAGACGACGTCCGAAAGGCCATTTTATCTATACTCCCGGCTTCCACCCTAAGATGATGAAAACCTGTCGCGAGATCCAACTGGGAGAACAATTTCGCACCACTCAACTGATCAAAGAAATCATCTATCCGCGGTAGAGGATAATTATTTTTCCTCGTCACCTTATTCAACTCGCGGTAGTCTACACACAATCGAAGGGAACCATCGTCCTTGGTAGCAAACACAACTAGTGCTCCCCACTCAGAAACACTTCCTCTAATAAATCCCTTCTTCAAAAGATCGCTTACTTGCACCTCGATCTCTAGCTGCTCTCTTGGTGCCATACAATGAAGTGGCATCACTATAGGTTTGGCACCTTTCACTAAATCAATCCGAAACTCAATCTTTCGGTGTGGTGGAAGTCCAGTCTCGAAGACGTCCGGATACTAGCCAGCCACGAGCACATTTGACAACTCGTCATACGAGATGTCGATGGAATTTAGAAAACTAGCCATTACCCCATCACTAGGTAGACCACCAAACACTACCCTTCGTCCATAATTCGCTCTAACTATCACCTAAAAGCCCTCACAGTCTACCACCACCCCATACCTTTGGAGACAATCGACTCCCAAAATAATGCCAAACCCAGTAAAGCCCAAAACAAAGCAATCACAAACATACATCCATGACTCAATAAGACCACATTACGACAAATCATACTGAGGCTAGTCGAACCGCCAATCGGGTTCGCCACCGCTAAAGGTCTATCGACTATCTCGGGTTCCAGTTCCAAACTTTCTACTAGGTCACTAGATATAAAGGAACGGGAAGCTCCGGTATTAAACGATACTCGAACTGGAACATCATAAAAAGAAAGCATACCTTGAATGACGACATTCTTTCTTTTCTCTACCGCTATTGGGGCATTCGACGATGAAGGAACAACATTGATAGCATATGCTTTCACAATCTTCTTTTCTTTAGGGGATTGCGGACATTTATCCTTGTGATGTCCCACTTGGCCGCAGTTGAAGCACTTCCTGTCCGCTAGCTTTGTTCAACATTCTTTAGCATAATGGCCCTTCTTGCCACAGATAAAGCACTCAACATCTTTCTTTCTCTTCTTCTGACCATCCTTTTTCTGATTCTATTTCCTTTTGTGCTGAGAATTATTCTTGCCTCCACCGCTTGCTTGCAGCTTTGGCCCCTCTGCAGATACAACAGCTACTTCAATCTTGGGCCTAGGATAATGGCTCTCTGACCTCAATGCTTTCCCAACAATTGATTCAAAAGTCTCATCAATATGGTTGATAAGCCTTTCCCCCAAGTACTGATCTAAGCCTGTTATGAACTTCTCATTTTCTTCTTGGGAGTGTGAATAAGGGATAATCCATACTTTGATAAAGTATCGAACTCAGCAATATATTCCGAGACTGCCCTACCACTACTTAAGCTCCAATAAATTCCTAAAAAATCCTGATTTCTTGGCAGCTGGGATGAACTTATCACTGAATCGGGCCTTGAACTGATCCCAAGTAACTTGATCCTCAGGGGTAGCTGCCTTAATAGAATCCACCAATTCATAGCCCATCCCTGCAGCTGACGGGATGCTAGCTTTCTCTTCATCGCGTCATCAATTCCTAAGTCCTCGAAGATGCGCTCACAACTATCGAGCCAATCCTGAACTTCTGTAGCCGATTCCATTCCGTGGAATGGCTTCCCACCAAGACTAGGGTAATCCTTACAGAGCTTGGCGAAATCAGCCCTAGGCGCCTGCACCGCTACACCACCACCATTTGCAGCATTAGGAACTGCCCTATGAACATCCCTAAGCATATCTCTCCTGAAATCAGTGAACATCGTCCTCACATCAGGAGCATTCCCTTTATTAGCTCCTCTAGCAGTACCCCTCGTATGTCGGCTCATCGTTAAATCTTTAAGGAGAAAACAAGTAACCATCTCTTCAGTGGTGCCAGGGCTGTGCGACTCCATCCTTAAATATACTAATAGTATATATATAGCTTTTGAAAACCAAAATATAACAAATACGCGCTCTCATATACGTACTATCTCTCCCTGATGTCTTCCCCTGGGTTAACTACGCAACCAAGAGCTATGATACCAAGTGTGGCGGCCCGCCCGCACTAGCCGACATTTCCAATGAAAGTGCGCTGTGCCAATGCCTGACTAGCACGGGACGGTCGCCAAATAAAGGAAAAAAAAGAATTTGAGCTAACAAGGAACCTGTAGAATGTCTCACAGCGCATGGGATAAAATATCATAATAACATACTTGACATAAAATTGGCGAGACAGTGCATAAGCTGAAAACTAAACCATCATAGTAGCGGAAAATCCAAAATACAGCTTATGTTCCACATCATCATCATTACAACTTTTGAAACAATCTCTAAAGAAGAATAAGAAAGCTATACTACTAATGCCCAAAGTAGTGACCAGCAGCGACACAGGGAGAATATATATATATATCATACTTGGAAGCCTCCTGCTCGTCTCCGGTACACCTACTCGTGCATAATCACCTGACCTGTCTCTAGTTTTCTCGTTTAGGAGCACCTAGTGTAATAAGAAGAGACATAAAACTCTGGGTCTAATAAAAGTCTGGTATGAGCGATAAGCACCAAAACAGAACAATAACAGGTATACTAGACCATAGCTGAACCTGGACATGCAACCAAAGAGTTAGCACAATGAGATGTACAATACTCTAAGGTCACACTAACATATGGTGTAAAGATTCGGGGGTGGCTGTGTGCATGTCATAGTGATGGCAAACAATCAAACATAGCAACCATCCTCACATCTCTCACTCAGTGCGTAAAGCGTACGATATCCACCGCTTTGACCACCCATTCCTTACTATGATCACTCTGCCCCATGGAGTCATGATGGCTCCACTGCACTGATCCATAGCCACTAATCCTTTGCTATGTCCACTTTGCCCCTTGAAGTCATGACGACTCCACTGCACTGGCTCATAGCCATGCTATGATCACTTTGCCCCATGTAGTGATAACTACCCCGCTGCACTGATCCATAGCCTAACATCCATCTTGGTGGTGAGTCAAAGCTATAGACGTCGATAACACCTTAGCACGCGTCCCGCAGCAAAGCCCAACTCATAAAGTCAACTCGTTGGTCCCAACTAGACCCTGAGTATAAACTTCCCATTTGGACTACCTTTGCATCTTGGGTTTTGGTCTCCTTCCGGATCGGTTCAGTATTTTCTCTTCACCTTGTCTTAGATCGATTCGTGAGTCATGTTGTTCCCCAGTTCGGTTCGGTCTCCTTCCGCTCGTGGTCAAGCTCCAGGTCGTGGTCCACATCCCCTGGCGGTTCAGTTCGTGACACTCCTCCATCTCGTGCTCATCAAGTCGGCTCATGGAAGGCTCCCTGTTTGGATCAATTCGTGACAAAGCTCTAGTTCGGGTCGGGGCTTCAGATGTGAACTGTTCGCGAGCTCCTGGTCAGATCGGTTCGTGGCATACACTCAGGGTCGGGCCGAGCTCCTCCACCAGTTTGGATCATTGTATCCCTCCTTCAGTAGTTCAGATCGTGAGCTCCAAGGTCCTGATCAGTTAAGTTCGTGATTCCTCTTCGGTTCGGCACATAATGGTGCTCCATGACCCCATAGGGAGATCTGATCCAGTCCCCCTTTTTCCTGCACTGTTTCATACAACTTTTCCAACAATTGTTTTACGCCATATGACGGCGTTTTCGACCATTGTAGCTTTTCTAATCAATCACAAAGTATACCACACAATCATAGCAACATGTATAATAAACCACAAACACCAAAATAACAATATGATATGTTATAATGGATCAAACATACCCCAAAACCCATATTTTCCCCTTAATCCCCCTCAATCATGTTTAAGCATACAATTAGCAAAACTTCTCCAAATTAGCCCAAATTTTTATCAGAGCCCTAAAATAATATTTAGGAATTTTACAAATTTTTCCAGATTTTTCTAAGCCATAATTTCGCTAATAATCGCTAATCACCCCTAATTAGCCGTAATTAGTGAAAAACAATGCAAATCACTCACCTTAGCCACAAATAAATCTTAGATCTGAAATATATCAGATTTGGGTTGAATCTCTAAGCAACACAGCAGCTCTATTCCCAAAATTTGATGCTAATTTGCCTTGATTAGATGTACATTAGGCTAAAACTTGATTAAATGGATATTAGAAGGTGATTTGAGTGTTGGAGGCCATTGTTAGGGTTAGGGAAATGTTTTAGGCGGCTGAAAAATGAAATTAAAATTGTTTCCTACTGTTCTTATCCTCCCTATAACCCCAGTCCCGAAATGGGTTATGGGCCCTCTTGCTAATCACCCTATTTAGGCCCGGTAAAGCTGTTTTTCACCTTCTAAACCTTATTTCAGCCATATCTCCCAAACGGTGAGTACGTTTGGCTATTATGACCACTTTACGGAAAGGTAAACCATAATTCAGATTTAATGGATATGGTTTCAGGTCAAAACTCCTTACCAATCAAAAGTTATGGCCAAAACAAGATCAGTTAGGGGCAAAATTGTCATTGAAAAATTGAAAAAAAGCGTGAACATGGGAAATGACCCCGATAGTCGTTCCCCAAAGTTACTTGACTATACGACTTCATATGATAATGAAATAAATATTCTACGTTCCTCCGATGCATTGAATGCGGGTCGTTACATATAACTTTATTAACACCACAAATTCGATATTCAGTAGATGTCGCCTTAAGTTCCATTTACTATTTTATTTTAAATAGGGATTTTATAATCATACTATTTCCTTTGAATCCCGAACATTTTTACTTCATTTGCTTATTAAGTAAACTATTTCTTAAAACCAAATCCCTAACTTCAAGTATCCTTTACCACACTACATACAAGTCTTGATTCCATTTTTAATAGGAATTATAATAAAATTCCTTATCCGTTTAATTTAAACTTATTTTAGTTTTATTTCATTAAAACCCCATCTCATACTTAAATTATTTGAATATAAATCGAATCGTTAAAATTCAAAACTCGCATCTCTAATTTCAATCCATTTTAGATTTCAATTACAATTCTATTTCGTATCATTTCACTTCTGAGCTTTTATTCCTTCTAGGCTTTTAATTCCATTTAAGCTATTCTTAAGCTTATAATTCAATTTATAAACTCGTTTCAACAGTTGAATCATTTACAACTAATTTCTACTTAAACTTGGTTTTCAAAAACCTTGCCACTTCGATTTTAGATAAAGTCTTTTAAATAGAATTCCTTACAGAATCCAATTTAAAAATCTAACTTATCAATAAAACATGCTTAAAATTTCCTTAAGTTATCAACAGGGTACTAAAACCTCATTAAACTCCATTAATTAAATTATAGCTACCAAGTTATCGCTTTGGTTATTGCTAATAAAATAACAATCACTGTCAACATCATTTAAATTAAAAATAATTTGCTTCATCATTAACTATTGATAAAATAGTTAATATTTCTTAAAAGGTTACTGAAAAATAATTAACTTAAATAAATAATAAATACTTAATAACATCCATATTCACATTTAATTAAAAGATTATCCGATTCTTTAAGAAACGGTATTTTGTTTTAACGATTATTTGTCAAAAATGCGCCTATTTAATTAATCGACCATAAGTTAACTTAATCATCAACTTACACAAAACAGTTGACTTAGTCAACTGTAAACCACAGTAAGCTTGCTAACCAATTTCTACAAATCATTTCATTTTAAATTAATTAATAATATAATTAATTTAAATAATTCAACTCAATTGTTTATAACAATAAATTATTCCCAATTATTAACCCTTAAATTTCAAACTTCCTTGATCAAAAACTCATCAAAACATATGTATTTGTCAAAATAAAACATTTTATAATTACATATAAAATTAAATAATAAATTTCGATTTCCCTTTTAAATAAAAGTTTTATTTAAATAATTCATATCAAAATGGATTTAAAAATCCAACTTCAGTTATAAAATAAATTTTATAACTTTAGTTAAATCGATTCACCTAACGGTAAATCAACATTTCTAAATCGATAGATTTTTAGGTCGTCTGCTGCCAATTAATTAATCAATAGTGAATATTGATTAATAATCATTTTTCATGTCAGTAGCTCATATATATAAACAATTTGAAATAATAACATTTGAGGAATCCATTTGATTCCTCCAATCTGTTCTTCCTTGCATTACGGTTAATACACATTTATAATTACATAACAAACAACATCGAATTCATATTTAAACAAATATCTACTTGATAACAAATAACGTCGGGTTTTAATCCGTTTATAAACAGGAATTTGTTTAACTACAACATCAATCAACAGTTATCTAATCAACTAATTAATATATTCAACAACAATCAATTTCAATCAACCAAGGCACAAGACAATTATATCACCCGATTAAATATCTATCTAACAACAGATATTTATAACATGATATAATTTATATTACTATTCCAGAAAGTGCAAGATGAAAACTCATTAGTCTTTCGATCGATGATTTTGCATCGTTTTATTTAGTTTTGAACAATGTTTAACATTAAATAAAACTCTGATCAGTTCCAACCATCACCAGTTTCCTTAGTACTTGTAGTATTCATCTCTGCGATTCCATCACCCCTTGATTTATCAGATTTTGTTAACGTATATGATGTTTATTAACTTTACAGGTTGGATATATTTAAAATGTCATTAGAATAAAAAATAGTTAATCAACCTTAATTAACTTAGGCCACATAAACTTGTTTCAATTCATTTTCCTCCCTCCCTCTGTAACCATCGAACCCATCCTCTGCCTCCATGGCTACACATCGTCACCTACAGCATCCACTATACTTCACTAAAAATCGGACTAAAAACACCAAAAATCCTCCTATTACACACTTTGCCTCCTCGCTCTGAATGTACGCACCTTGCACGCCCCAAGATAAACCCATCTCCAGCGTTCCTTCCACAACTCCAGTACCACCTACGACTAAAAATGTCACTAACCCCAACCAAAATTTTCCTATAAGTTCTATATTACCTTACAAACTCAATACAAATATATATTTACACTACTGAAGCACCAAATTTCCCCAAAAGAAAACCCTAACTTGCTGCTTTTTATGAATCAGCGAACCATTTTGACATAGAGGATCCCCAAAACTCGCACATATGTGCTAAACATGCTCACAATTTTAACTATAATACTCAACTCACGCATTGAACTCGAAAACCCTACATAACTGAAACCTACCTCACACTGAATGTAATAACCTAGAATTTTTGGAACCAATTTAAAATTTTATTTTTAATTGATTTAATGGATTTTTAATGTTAAAATAATTTATTTTAATAAATAACGACATGAAATTTATTTTAAAATGAAGTAAGAATGTATACATTTAAAATTTAATTAAAACGAACTCGATATGGCGCGGTAGTTTGAAAATTAGGTTTTAAATTTCAATTGAATGTATAGAATTCAATATAAGTCAGAATTTGATGAAACTAGAAACTTAGGACCGAATTACTTATACCTTTTTAATAAATGTAAAAAAAATTAGATTTTGTTTTATAAATTGCAAGTTATATCTAAATTAAAATTTAGAATAGTCTCTATGGAATATATATATATATATATTTTAATATTATATATAGCCCTTAAAAATAGCCATTCTGCAAACGACCTCCATTTTTGATGAAACTAATTTTGTTGGATTCAAAATGTCAAATTATTGACGTATTTAAAATTTTAAGTCATCTGGAATTAATATGTAAGCGTGGTAATTTTAAACGCGTGTTCAATATTAGTTGTAAATTCAATAAGCCAATTAAAAGGACATTTTTCAAACGATCTTCAAATTCGACGAAGTTAATTTTTTTAGGACTGTATCATCAAAACATAGCTAGATTTCAAATTTCACAAAATTTGGAGTCAGTATGTGGCCTCGGTAAATTAAAATGTATGTTCAAATTTAATATTGAACGTTATATTGATTTATATTTTAATTTTGACAAAAACTGATCAAAACAGTCGAATCGGCTTACGAAACATATCCCATTATGTCCGAAACGGGGGTATTTGGTTAGGGGCGACAGTCGTTGGAGTTAATTTGGAGCTCGAAGTTTAAACAAGTAAATTTAGAATTAAAAATTAATTAAATAATAAAGGGTATAAATATAAATCTAGGGAACCCTAGTTCCCTATTATTGAGCAGCCGCCGGAAATAAATTTATTGGTCGAGATCTTCTATTTTCTCTCCTTAAAATCTCTTAATCCATGCAAAATTACAGGAAATCAATAACTGTAAACATCTAGAGCACGTTGGATCTCTAAATCTACATGGATAAGATCGGTTTTATGTTAAGAGCTAGAAGAATTTTGAGCAAAAGCATGCTACATTCCAGGTCATTTTCGAGGTCGAGGAGGGGATCAAGGCAGGCGTCGTTCATGGTGAAGATGGAGCAAGGTAGGGCGACATCGTGGTGATGTCTGATCTTGTGCTGGAAGCCCGAGGGAGCTTGCGAATTGGGATTGAGAGCTTGAGTTTTCCGACCGTGACCAGGAAGAGGACTGAAAGAAACAACCCGTATTATTTAATTAAAAATGTAGTTTGTGTGAATCTGTAGCGAACACGAACTTTCGACCTCGAAAATTGACACAAATGCCAATGTCGACTCTTCGAGTATTAGAAATACCAAATCATTAACAGAAAGAGGTTAGAGGGGGAGAATAGATAAGATAGAAAATTAGAATAGAAGAAGGAGAACATAACAACAAAATCAGAGTGACACGAATCTCACAGCAGAACGAATAAAATATATTATATAACATACTTTGAAATAAACCTAGTATATGTATACAATACCGTTATCGAAGTACAACACTAATAACATAGCGGAAATAAACACTAGCCATATAATCCTGAAACCTCCTGCTCCATCTCTCCAAGTATATCTGTAAAATCCTGACTACTTGAATGCCCATACAAAAATTATACACCCAAGAGCTTAGGGAAAACAACAAAACAAACTCTGGGTCAATCATGTGACTGGTGTGAGTAAACTCCAACCATTTGATTAACTTTTAAAATCCCTTTAAAAGAAAGAATAATCATAAGACCAATCCACACATAAACTGTAATGACCCGCACTTCCACCTACTTTAAACTGAGCAAAACTCAAAACCCACGTCGATTTAAGATCAGCAAAAGTATGTTTCGTTCAGGTTTATCAGAGCAAACACAACAGAATACAAAACTCACAGCGGAACAAATAAAATATAATAAGAATATATTATTGCAGTGGAAACATTTTTGAATACAGATCAGATTTTACATACCATTAATCCATGAAGATTTAATATAATACAACGATGATAAGGTACGTCTGGCCTTCATATGAAACTCCAGCTCTTTCTAGAACTCCAAGTCTACAAGCTTGAGCTCGATCTTGAAAAACTGAAAAACAAACTAATAGACTGCCCGTGTGGAAATTATGGGCACCCGTAGTTTGCAAGGGAAAAACAAACTATGAATCAGTCATAGGACTGGTGTGAGAAAATCCTTTTTTACTAATTTGATACTTAGCCTTAATTTGAATAAGGTATCTTGGGACCACGCTGCATGTCACGGAACGGGTTTTCTCCTAAGAATAGGTGCACAACCATAGCAACCAGGACCAAACATAGCAAACATAAACCATATTTTGAAAACATGACTTTAGAAAAATGAGCGATTATAATCCCCAGGTCCCATCACACAATGCAAGCACACACCAGAGGATATGGGTTTGCCTTATAATCGCAAAGCATGCTTGATATAGTTCAAAACAAAAACATTTGATATTGTTATAATGTCTAGGGTGTGAAAAAAATCCTTTCGAAATATAAATTTATAAATCTTAGCTCGCATAGTGCCCCATCCCACTATGTTGGCTACATAGGTATACAACTAAAAATTGTAAAGGGTTTCGTATTGGAAGTTGGGTTTCCATCAATGAGCCTAGGCTAAGGATCTTCCCAATCCGATTCAGAACCCCCACCTAGGTTCTAAGATCCCGTTTGGCTCCTTTAGAGCAGCATGGTCAGTCCACCCTATTTCGTGGATTAAAGTAACTGCCTTAACATAACGTCCCTCAGTCTGTGTGCAGACTGTCATCTACGTATATTTACCTAGTCCGAGGCGCCTCATTCAACAAACTGCATAAGTAAATGTCTGGGCTCCATACCATTGCGTTACGGTTTGCTATATGGAGCGTTAAGTCCCTACCCTTATAGTCTATAATCCTGTTTCGGCTCACTCTCGGTTGTGAGGCCCGCGAAGTCACGTCACACACAAAGCTACACATTTGAGCCGTGCTTTGTTCCTCAACCACAAGGCCCTCTTTTCAACAAAATCCTTGACCATATCCACTAATCATGCCACACTATCATCCCTTAAAACACAAACTGATATTGACCAACATATAACCTTTGAGGTCGTACATCTCAAAGAAGGGTGTTAAGCAAGAGAATAAATTCTCCGCCACCAAACAGATGCATGTTTAGTAAATGTCAATTTGTATTTTATAAAATACAATGTCAGACATTAAATCAATCAACAAGTCCATTCCAGGAATAGGAATGAAACCAAAGGCACTTGATTCCACGTCCCCTCCTGGGAGTGCAAGTCCTTGCAAACCAAATCGCTTCAAGTACGGTCAGATTATGCTGTCACTTTAACCTCATATAGGCTGTCACTCAATGTAACACCCCGGATATTTCTATAAATATTTGATTGTGCATATATGTAAATATATGCATGGTCAGTGATAATAATGAAAAAAATGTTATAAAGGTAATGCATGAATATATGTTAAAAGAAAAAGATTCATGAATTTTAAAAAGGTTAATGCATTAAATGTGCAAGTAAAAGGAAGAAATCAATGTGTAAATACATTAATATAAAAACAGAGATAAGCAAGGATAAATTAATGAGACAATTTCATGGAACAATAAAAATAACGAAAGATGTAAAGTTTTAATGCATGAAAAAAGAAAGAAAGAGGAAGTTAACAATGTAAGCAATAAGGTATGTAATAAATAGAAAGAAAAGATAAAGAACCAATGTAATAAAATACATGCATATCATACATTAACGAGAAGATTAGTGCAAAGGAATGCATGCAATAAAGTGCATGTAATAATATAAAAAGAAAAAAAAAGAAACATTAATGGATTAATGGGATGCATAAAAATTGCTAATAAAGAGGGTATCATAATCAGTGCATATATATATATATATATATATATATATATATATATTAGAATGCAAACGGAAGAAAGAGGTGAATTAATAACATGCAATTAATTATGTGCATGTGAATATATGCATAAGTTAATATTTTGAAAGTAATATTGTTAATGCATAGAATGATAAAAAGAATTGAGCGCATAAAAGTAGAGTGCATTAATTACAATGAATTAGTTAATAAATAAATGCATTAAAGGTTAACTGATTGATTGTAAATTAAGGATGCGCAATCAAAATAAAAAGAAAATTAAATGCATGAAGGTAAATTAATTGATTGGAGAAAGAATGATATATGCAATGCATTGTGAAAGCGGTTAAAAAGATGGTTTAATTAAAAAGATCGTGTGAAAAGGGGTTATGTAGAGAAGAGGTTAAAAAGAGGAAAAGAATATATATATAATAATAATAGCACATGCCCCTGTGCATGGTCTATGGGTGCAACGCACCCTGGCTATGTTGGCTAGGTTCTGGAATGTTCTTTTCTAGGGTGAGGTGGACGGTTTAGATGAGTTTTTTCATTTAATCCAAAGGGCCCAGTTCTTCTAACCCACCTATAAATAAAACCTTAAATCCACTTATTTATTCATCTAATTCTATGGCGACGCCATGGCCTCCTCCTTCTTCTTCCTCCCTAAGAAATTATTTAATCTAATCTCTTTTCTTCTCTCCAAATCTCTTAATAAAATAAAAGATTAGATTCAGAATTTCTTCTATTTCAAAATAAAGAGAAAAGGGATTTTGATCTACAATCTACACCGCAAGAAAGGGAAGAACTTTGGATGCTAATCTAAATCAGGCCTAGGAAAGCAAAAATCACTATAAGTGGATTTAAATTACCCTTGTTGAATAATAGTAGATGTATCGTTTAGCAATTGCTCAAGGTAATTTGTTCAATTCAATTGAAATCATTCATATTTTATTTTATGCGTATCCTATTCTTCTTCTTCCCATTTCCTTTTTATTTTTAAGATTAGGATAACTTCGAGCCTAATCCAAATCTCGCTAAAAAGCATGAGTATGAACAAAGATTGGAATAGTGAAAATGATGTTTGGGAATTTGGGAATAATTTGTAATTGGGGAATTGTGGAATAACATATAACATAACCTGAAATTGGAAAATTAGGGTAAATTGAGACATATATTAACTTAGAACATAAAAGAAAATGTGTGCGATTAAAATTGAGAATGATTAGATATGCTTGGGTATGTTGAATCAAGAATTTATGCATGAACTATATGTACAAAAGAAAAGTTAGAATTGAAGATTTAGACATATGGGATTATTAGTTGAATTGGGATTTATGCAATAAGAATGAGGGTTGACATGAATTAATTGTTCTAAGTAATAAGAATGAGGGTTAACATGAATTATTGATAACTTTAAAGAACAATTAATTTGGGTATAATTAGGTATAACTTATATACATGAAAAGTTGCGCATACCATATAACAAGGATTATTGGCATAACTATGTATGAGATTATGTAATCATGGTAGAATTTATGTATCCAAATCAAATTGGAACCATAAACATGAAATTGGGTTTAGAAGCATGAACATGAATTATTGGATTGGGATAAATTGGCATATAAAACCTAGATTGAAATTGTCAGTTAAAAGATGAACATGCCTAACCAAGGTTAGATTGAGTTGCGGTGTAAGTCTGCCCGGAACCACCCGGCACGTCCAACAACCGCAACATCAGGTCTAATGTGAGAGGTTAGCGCATTAAGCCCAAAACACGAGGTTATTACAAGTTTGCGGTAGAAGTCTGCCCGAACCGCCCAGCATATCCAGCAACCGCAAGCAACATGTCTAATGTGAGAGGTTGAGTGCATTAATAAAAAGTTTAATGCTATGAAACAAACATGTTAAGTGTGCTAAGGTTAAGTAAACGGAGGCGTATAGACAAAATTAAATAACATAATAATGGGGAATGGTAGCAAACCTTAGTTAAGAAAACTAAGTAAATAACGATGGATTATGGCAACATCAACAGATACGAGTATAACTGAATGGGAAGATAATATGTAAGCTTGTTACAAGACAAGTAAGAATTATAATGTAGATTATAATGATCGATACAAAGATGAAATAACTTATGAAAGAATGCAAGCCATGCTTAATTGAAGATTAAGTAATCCGTGGGAATGGGAAAACATAAGTTATATGAGTAAGAGGAAAACTTATTAGTAAAACTTAGTTAAGATGACTAAGTTAATGAGTAAACAATAAAGAGAATTTGTTAGTAAACCATAGTTAGGGGAACTAAGTAAACAATCATGGAAAGTCATGTTGATAAACCTTAGTTAAGAGGACTACGTAAACAGTTACAGAAAGTCGTGTTTGAGCTTGTTTGTAAACCTTACTTAAGAGAACTAAGTAAATAATTAAAAGATCGCGGGTACATAAGAAATAGGGAAAGTCATATGAAAAAGAAACTTGGTAATTTAAAAACTAATATGGATGAGATAACCAAGTTAAAAAGAAAACCTAATGAGATAGAGTAAGCGCAAAATTAGAAGATTAGACTTAAGGTCTAATAACACGAAAGGGTAAGGCGCTTGGACCAGTCCATACGATAGGGGATGAACAACCAAACACGATAGGTTATCACGATGCCATAGGCCACAAGGGGGAGCGAACGTCCATCTGATCATGTAGAAGGCTCCAAGGGACCGAGTTACGAAGCACGCGGCTTCTGGGGATGTGAGGGTACTCTTGGTATCCCTCTGTGAGTGGCAGATGATACGCCTATGCTCACAGAGGTTAGGTTTGCATGGGAAGAACCAATGAGTATGCCTTAATTACAAAACAAGAGGCAATCAAAAGACTAAGATGGATCAGCGTGATTCAGTGAGACTAGTTAGTGTCCTGTGATAGCAACTCGTCGTCTACCTACCATCTTCAGTCAGTACGTGAAGCGGAAACGCAGAGAACTCCAAAAGACCATATACTTTGCTATCTAGTTATGGGTGAGGTTGGCTAATAGGATTGAAAGGCATAGGGGGCCGGGGTTACAGTTCTCATTCTTAATATTCTTAAGTGCCTTTCATTAGTTGAGGGAGGGGTATAGTGGGACCATATCCACTATAAAAGCAATCCTTAGCATCTGCATCGGCAGATATCTGAAAGCTCCCGATCGAGTTCAATGTTTCTTTATTAGCCCTGCCACAGGACTCGGGCGCACATATAGAGAAAATACGCAAATAGACATCGAGTATGATTGATGAAACGTACGTGGGAAAAGTCTAGGTACACCGATGTCACTCTGTGTGGTGTACCATAGACTAGAGGGCATTATTCGATGACAGAATCTAGTAGGATCTAGAATGGCAGTCCAAACACTTACGTAACACAGTGATGATAGTTTTATGCAAACGTAGCATTGATATACATACGACATGCAACATTGGATAAGGGACTGCATACGTACGGTGGAGACTCTGCGAGTAGAGTATATCTTAATTGGGGGTAGCTACATATACACTATATTAGGTTAATCTAGTAGAGAGTAGATGGGTGCGACGTGTGTGTAAGCCTTGAGTGTTAATAACACAAATAACCTAATAAATAAGAAAATATAATTGAACGGTATATGTAGGATTATCCAAAAAGTGTAGTTTAAATTCATTCACACAGAACTTATGTTCTGACCCCCTCCTCATAACATTCGCAGGTTAGGTTTATGACAGGGACTGTATAGCTTTAGATACTGCTTTAGGAGTATTATTATTAAGGTAAAGCTATGTTTCGACTACTTTATATTTATTTGTTCTGCTGTGAGATATTTTCCGACCTATGACATGTTTTATGTCTCTGTCTTTCCTGCAGGATACCAGAGCAAACCAACTCGGGTTTCAATAGATTGGGTTTTTGAAAAAAATTCGGTCTGTCGGAATCCGGGTTGTTACATCTGGTATCAGAGCTTCGGTTTAGTGTTCTTAGGGAAATAATGAGTGAGCGTATTTGTATTTTCAAAAATATAAATATAATATATATATAAACCTAAGTCCATCAAAGAGCCCACTAGGTAGAAAGTGTAAAATATGGAATGAGTTGGGATATTGGTTTGTACACTAAAGGAATGAATATAGAAATTTTAAGACCCTTGGGTGTTTTGGTTGGAAAGTGTACAATATAATTTGGTATTAGAGAAAGAAAGTATCCGATAGGATGGAAACTGAAATGTTAGTATTTTAGAAAAGTGGGTTTAGAAGTGAAAACTAATAAATTTTAAAAAAAGTTAGAATATGGAAAATGGATTAGGAATATATATATAGTAGAGAAGTGTCTAGGAAAGCCTAGTTGAGTTAAAGACCCACTTTGAGTCTAACCCAATGATTAACTTTTAAGAACTTGAATTTGTAAATGTTTTTGAAAAAGAGTTTGTGGTGTTTTCAAGTTTTAATCTTAAAAGTATTTTTGTTGTTTGAGGAAAATATGTAAAGAACATATTTAGTGCATGTTGGGTTTTAAAGTAAAGAGGGGTATATATTTTGTAAAACAATGATTACTTGTTTTAAAAAGAATTCTCTCATGAAAAGGTTGCATTTTGAAAAGGAAGTTTTAAATCTCTATTATATTAAAAATAAATTATGATTATTGATCTATAAAGAAATTTTTTTAGGAGGACAAAATAAGTTGTAGAGAGTAAGAATAGAGTAGATTTTTGCACCTTGTCGATAGCAGCCAAAATTAACATTGGTAGAAACAATGTGAACCCGATTAAGAAGTAGTTGACCTTGTCTACTCTAGTTTTTTGATTTGGAACAAAAATGTGTTTTGCAATTTTATTTTGTGACATATTTTTATGGTTTGGCAAAAGCAAGTTTTGGAGAAGAAAATAGAGTTTTAACACTTTTAATTTTTGAAAGAAAAATGTAATGAAAAGAAAGGAAGCCAAACCATGTTTTTTTACAAAAAAATGGAGTAGGTAAGGATTAGTGCCTACAAAGAATGAGAGAAATAAAAAGATCATCTTGGAATGGTATAAAATTCCCGTAGAATGCATAAGAATTAAGAAACTTAGGTTTGTTGCTTAAGAAAAAGTAAAGTATAGGCTAGTAATACACAGCATGGACTAGTAGTAATTACTAGGTAGTAAAGGGCAAGTAAGTGTGTAGATCCCGCTGTTTGGACTTGTGACCTAGTCCTAAGATTCTTGGCCCATAATAGTAGCTTTATAGAAAAATGGGAAGGCTTATTTGAAAAATAATAAACTTAAGTAATTGGACTAAGTCAAATAAGCTAAGGAAGAGAATAGCCTAACTAAAAAGAAAACAACAAATTCAGTAAAGCTACAAACGGGATGGGAAAAGAAAATGAAAATCTTAAGAAAAAGATGAACAAAAATGAAATTTTTCCAAGATTAGTTGAAATAGAAAAGAATTTTTTTCTTATATGGTTGTATTTGGATAGGAAAATAGGAAATCTTTATAGAATAGTCATGTAAAAATCCAAGTACAATTAGAAAAGGTACATAAAAGAAAAACGGAAGATGTGAAATTTTCTGCTTTATACCTTTTGGTAACATAAGAAATCGAATTTAGAAAATTAGATTTTTCTAAATCTCGAAATTTAATGATGGCTGGTAGGGTTTTGGATGCAACAATTGGATGAACTATGCTCTTACTCTGTAAGAGTGTGGGGAAATTTGGGTGAAAAATGTTTTGATTTTTCAAAAATATTGCATACAAATAGAACTGCAAGTATATTTAGGATGTGAGCATCATGTTTTAAAAATATTCAAAAATTTGCATACATATAGGTGGTACCAATTAGGCATACATTCTTTATTATGATATATTTCACTTTGCACATGCGCACAATGGTTGCAAAAATTGTATGCACACATGATGGTTTAATATTATGCGAGGGATTATCTATTTTATCCCTATCGAATTTCGGGGACGAAATTCCTTAAGGGTGGGAGAAAGTAACACCCCGGATATTTCTATAAATATTTGATTGTGCATATATGTAAATATATGCATGGTCATTGATAACAATAAAAAAAATGTTATAAAGGTAATGCATGAATATATGTTAAAAGAAAATGATTCATGCATTTTAAAAAGGTTAATGCATTAAATGTGCAAGTAAAAGGAAGAAATCAATGTGTAAATGCATTAATATAAAAACAAAAATAAACAAGGATAAATTAATGAGACAATTTCATGCAACAATAAAAATAAGGAAAGATGTTAAGTTTTAATGCTTGAAAAAAGAAAGAAAGAGGAAGTTAACAATGTAAGCAATAAAGGTATGCAATAAATAGAAAGAAAAGATAAAGAATCAATGTAATAAAATACATGCATATCATACATTAACGAGAAGATTAGTGCAAAGGAATGCATGTAATGCATGCAACAAAGTACATGTAATAATATAAAAAGAAAAAAAACATTAATGAATTGATGGCATGCATAAAAAGGTTAATAAAGAGGGTATCCTAATCAGTGCATATATATATATATATATATATATATATATATATATATATATATATATATATTAAAATGCAAACGGAAGAAACAGGTGAATTAATAACATGCAATTAATTATGTGCATGTGAATATATGCATAAGTTAATATATTTAAAGCTATATTGTTAATGCATAGAATAATAAAAAGAATTGAGCGCATAAAAGTAGAGTGCATTATTGAATTAATAAATAAATAAATAAATAAATGCATTAAAGGTAAATTGATTGATTGTAAAATAAGAATGTGCAATCAAAATAAAAAGAAATTTAAATGCATGAAGGTAAATTAATTGATTGGAGAAAGAATGATATATGCAATGCAGTGTGAAAGCGGTTAAAAAGATGGTGTGAATAGGGGTTATGCATAGAGGAGGTTAAAAAGAGGAAATATATATATATATATATATATATATATATATAATAAAAGGACATTCCCCTGCGCATTGTCTATGGGTGCAACGCACCCTAGCTGTGTTGGTTGGGTTCTGGATTGTTCTTTTCTAGGGTGAGGTTGACGGTTTAGATGAGTTTTTTATTTAATTCTAAGGGCCCAATTCTTCTAACCCACCTATAAATAAAACCTTAAACCCACTGATTTATTCATCTTATTCTATGGTGACGCCATGGCCTCCTCCTTCTTCTTCTTCCCCAAGAAATTCTTAAATCTAATCTCTTTTCTTCTCTCCAAATCTCTTAATAAAATAAAAGATTAGATTTAGAATTTCTTCTATTTCAAAATAAAGAGAAAAGGGATTTTGATCTACAATCTACGCCGCAAGAAAGGGAAGAACTTTGGATGCTAATCTAAATCAGACCTAGGAAAGCAAAAATCACTGTGAGTGGATTTAAATTATCCTTGTTGAATAATAGTATATGTACTGTTTAGCAATTCCCCAAGTTAATTAGTTTAATTCAATTGAAATAATTCAGATTTTATTTTATGCATATTTTGTTCTTCTTCTTCCCCTTTCCTTTTTATTTTTAAGATTAGGCTAACTTCGAGCCTAATCCAAATCTCCTGAAAAGCATGCGTGCGAACAAAAATTGGAATAGTGAAAATGATGTTTGGGAATTTGGGAATAATTTGTAATTGGGGAATTGTGGAATAACATATAACATAACATGAGATTGGAAATTAGGGGAAATTGGCGCATATATTAACCTAGAACATAAAAGAAAACATGTGCGATTAAAATTGAGAATGATTAGATATGCTTGGGTATGTTGAATCAAGAATTTATGCATGAACTATATGTACATAAAAAAGTTAGAATTGAAGATTTAGACATATGGGATTATAAGTTGAATTGGGATTTATGCAATAAGAATGAGGGTTGACATGAATTAATTGTTCTAAGCAATAAGAATGAGGGTTGGCATGAATTATTGATAACTTTAAAGAACAATTGATTTGGGTATAATTAGGTATAACTTATATACATGAAAAGTTGGGCATAACATATAATAAGAATAATTGGCATAACTATGTACGAGATTATGTAATCATTGTAGAATTTATGTATCCAAATCAAATTGGAACCATAAACATGAAATAAGGTTTAGAAGCATGAACATGAATTATTGGATTGGGATAAATAGACATATAAAACCTAGATTGAAATTGTTAGTTAAAAGATGAACATGCCTAACCCGAGGTTAGATTGAGTTGCGGTGTAAGTCTGGCCGGAACCGCCCGACACATCCAGCAACTGGAACAACAGGTCTAATGTGAGAGGTTAGCACATTAAGACCAAACCCCGAGGTTAGAATGGGTTTGGGGTAGAAGTCTGCCCGGAACCGCCTGGCATATCCAGCAACCGTAAGTAACATGTCTAATGTGAGGGGTTGAGTGCATTAATAAAAAGATTAATGATATGAAACAAACATGTTAAGTGTGCTAAGGTTATGTAAACGGAGGCATATAGACAAACTTAACCAACATAATAATGGGGAATGGTAGCAAACCTTAGTTAAGAAAAATATGAAAATAACGATGGATTATGGCAACATCAATAGATACAAGTATAACTGAATGGGAAGATAATAGGTAAGCTTGTTATAAGACAAGTAAGAATTATAACGCAAGTTATAATGATCGATACAAAGATGAAATAACTTATGAAAGAATGCAAGCCGTACTTAATTGAAGATTAAGTAATCCGCGGGAACGGGAAAACATAAGTTATATGAGAAAGGGGAAAACTTATTAGTAAAACTTAGTTAACATGACTAAGTTAATGAATAAATGATAAAGAGAATTTGTTAGTAAACCTTAGTTGAGAGAACTAAGTAAACAATCATGGAAAGTCATGTTGGTAAACCTTAGTTAAGAGCACTAAGTAAACAGTTACAGAAAGTCGTGTTTGAGCTTGTCAGTAAACTTTAGTTAAGAGAACTAAGTAAATAATTAAAAGATCGCGGCTACATAAGAAATAGGGAAAGACTTATGATAAAGAAACATGGTAATTTAAAAACTAATATGGATGAGATAACCAAGTTGAAAAGAAAACCTAATGAGATAGAGCAAGCGCAAAATTAGAAGATTAGAATTAAGGTCTAATAACACGAAAGGGTAAAGCGCTTGGACCAGTACATACGATAGGGGATGGATAACCTAACACGGTAGATCATCACGATGTCATAGGGTGCAAGGGGGAGCGAACATCCATCTGATCATGCAGAAGGCTCCAAGGGACTGGGTTACGAAGCACGCGGCTTCTGGGGACGTGAGGGTACTCTTGGTACCCCTCTGTGAGTGGCAGATGATACGCCTGTGCTCACAGAGGTTAGGTCTGCGTGGGAAGAACCAATGTGTATGCCTTGATTGCGAAACAAGAGGAAATCAAAAGACTAAGATGGACCAGCGTGATTCGGCGAGACCAGTTAGTGACCTGTGATAGCAACTCGTCGTCTACCTACCATCTTCAGTCAGTGCGTGAAGCGGAAAGGCGGAGAACTCCAAAAGACCATATACTTTGCTTTCTAGTTATGGGTGAGGTTGGCCAATAGAATTAAAGGGCATAGGGGGCCGGGGTTACAGTTCTCATTCTTAATATTATTGGGTGCCTTTCATTAGTTGAGGGAGGGGTCTAGTGGGACCATAGCCATTATAAAAGTAGACCTTAGCTCCTTCATCGGCAGATATCTGAAAGCTCCCGACCGAGTTCCGTGTTTCTTGATTAGCCCTACCACGGGACTCGGGCGCATATATAGAGAACATGTGCAAATAGACATCGAGTACGATTGACGATACGTACGTGGGAAAAGTCCAGGTACACTCGTGTCGCTGTGGGTGGTGTACCATTGACTAGAGGGCACTATTCGTTGACAGAGTCTAGTAGGATCTAGAATGGAAGTCCAAACGCTTACGTAACACAGTGATGATAGTTTTATGAAAACGTAGCATTGATTTGCATATGACATGCAACATTGGATAAGGGATTGCGTACATACGGTGGAGACCATGCGAGTAGAGTATGCCTTAATTGGGGATAGCTACATATACGCTATATTAGGTTAATCTACTAGAGAGTAGATGGGTGCGACGTGTGTGTAAGCCTTGAGTGCTAATAACACAAATAACCTAATAAATAAGAAAATATAATTGAACGGTATATGTAGTATTATCCAAGAAGTGTAGTTTAAATTCATTCACGCAGAACTTATGTTCTAACTCCCTCCTCATAACATTCGCAGGTTAGGTTCATGACATAGACTGTATAGCTTTGGATACTGGTTTAGCAGTATTATTATTAAGGTAAAGTTATGTTTCAATTACATTATATTTATTCGTTCCGCTGTGAGATATTTTCCGAACTCTGACATTTTTTATGTCTCTGTATTTCCTACAGGATACTAGCGCAAACCAACTCGGGTTTCGATGGATTGGGTTTTTGAAAAAAATTCGGTACATCGGAATCTGGGTTGTTACACTCAAGTCATCAACAGGCCGATGTGAAGAAATCTGGCTCTTCCACCATTGTCATCGACATCAGCATCACATCGTATAATTATTCGAAATGGGTAAAAACCTGGTCTTTCCAAATAATTAGCGTATCTTTAAAACCAATACGTATATAGGATTTCCTAAACCTCATTCCATTTAAGATATTCATTAAAATGGGAATTATTCCCATAAATCTTGTCAAAGATTTAATGCATTTAATCCTCTTGTTTAAATCTTTCTTTGGAAACCATTACAATGGATTTTACAATATCTTTTCATAATCTAAACCAAATTAAGGTTTATCAACTGGTCGGGATTAACGAGCCTTACCGAAGTAATCATTCATTTTATTATCCCAGTCCAAAACTATTCATCTCATGGAGAAAAACCGGTAGTACTCCATATCTAACACCCATGGTGTTACTGGTAAATTCAATTACCATCCAATATTTTAAATCTAATTAAAGATTTAATTATTGCATGGAGTAAAACTTGTTTTTCCCCATTCTCGAACATTTCTTGAATTTGGTAAATTTAATTATCCTATCCTCATTTCAATCTAATAAAGATTCATTAAAACTCCACTTAGTTTTCTTCTCAAAAATCATTACTCAATCTTAGGAAATTAATTCTGTCTTTAACTGCGTTAAAGAACCAATGTCACTTAAAACAAAGTTCACAATAAACCCAAAATCATCTTCCATTTAAAATGGAATCTTAACGGAAATCGTATCTGCTTACAGTTGATATTAATCTCCGTATTCAACCAACACTATAAGCGGAATATTAGCTAGCGCCTTTCAAATTCCTCAAATAGTCTAATTCTTCATCTATAGAGACTTATCTCGACTGTTAACCAATACTGTATCCATTTAATTCCAGTTTAATTTAATTAATTGGACAATTCTAGTTATCACTTATCTTTAATTTGGATTCGTTATACAAAGATGGATATCTTCCTTACATATAACATTTAATAAACTGTTAAATGAACATCTGGGCTTTCGTTTTGATCAATTTCGATCCTCACCCAGATAAATAAACATTGCCCAGGTAAGTTCAGTGCATTGGTTGCAGCATTCCTTACATTATTAAACACCCCGTTTATCTTTCCGGATCTCACAATCGGGACGTACTTACTCGTGGTTTCCGCATATTCAACTAAAACATATGCTTATTATTTAAAACATTAATCATTATTCCAAAATACTTTCATCCTTCCTGATTATTTTATTATTAAATAATCATTTAAAATCCAATTTATGGAATCAGACTCATTCAACTCCTGCATATCCGAGAATTTGGGTATGTAAAAACAACAAAGAAACATAAAACTCCACTTAGTTTTCTTCTCAAAAATCATTACTCAATTATTATTCAATCTTGGGAAATTAATTCCATCCTTAACTGCGTCAATGTCACTTAAAACACATTTCACGATAAACCCAAAATCATCTTCCATTTAAAATGGAATCTTCATGGAAATCATATCTGCTTACAAGTGATATTAATCTCTGTATCCAACCAACACTCTAAGCGGAATATTGGCTAGAGCCTTTCAAATTCCTTAAATAGTCTAAGTCTTTATCTATGGAGACTTTTCTCGATTGTTAACCAATACTATATCCATTTAATTCCAATTTAATTTGATTAATTGGAAAATTCCAGTTTTCACTTATCTTTAATTCGGGTTCATTATACAAAGATGGATATCTTCCTTACATTTAACATTTAATAAACTGTTAAATGAACATCTGGGCTTTCCTTTCGATCCATTTCGATCCTCGTCCAAATAAATAAACATTGGCCAGGTAAGTTCAGTGCACTGATTGCAGCATTCCTTACCTTGTTAAACACCCCATTTCTCTTTTCGGATCTCACAATCAGGACATGCTTACTCGTGGTTTCCGCATATTCAACCAAAATAGATGCTTATTATTTAAAACATTATTTATTAATCCAAAATACATTCATCCTTCCTGATTATTTTATTATTAAATAATCATTTATAATCCAATTTCTGGAATGAGACTCATTCAACTCTTGTATATCCGGGAATTTGGGTATATACAAACAACCAATAAACAGAAACAAGATATCATGTGTTTAACGAGTTGTAACTAAACTCGTTAGTTATTTAAGAGAAGATGACAGTGTTATAATTGGGTTCCATTTTATTAATTAACAAACAAACTATATTCATAACCATTGATTAACCAAATCAAACATCCAAACTAAATCAAATTCATCCATCATCTTCCAAACATGAATAATATTCATTTGCTAGAGATTAACAACTCAACATAAGCATGTAATGATGCCAAAAACCATGTTATAAGTTTTCGATGTTCATTACCCTAGCTATCAACCCAAGTATTCATCATATAAGGTCAAACTTCATGAATATCAATAAAAGGTCTTTCTTTTCATGTATATATCCTAATTTACACCTGAAGATCACATCCTTATATGTAATTACACAAATAGGTTGAGCCTATATAGGTTCAGTCTCTCTTTTGCCAACTTAAACCATAGTTAATAACCCATAAATTCTTCACGTAAGATCCAAATCCTTGAATTTCAATTAAAGGTCTAATCTTTTCATGTATAAACACAAATTTGCACCAAAAGATCATACCTTTACTTATGATTTCACATAAAGGTTGAATCTTTAGGGATTTAATGCCCTTAACCATATCAAATCATTTGCTAATAACTCAAACATACCACCAAAATTTA
Organism: Allium sativum; assembly: GCA_030737875.1. Lineage (NCBI taxonomy): Eukaryota > Viridiplantae > Streptophyta > Magnoliopsida > Asparagales > Amaryllidaceae > Allium > Allium sativum. The sequence continues at coordinate 297,227,939 of CM060912.1, forward strand.
ATCAAAGCTTTGATCTACCAAATATTCCATAAAGGTGTAACTTTATGAACCTAACATAAAGGTTTTCACTCCAAACTCTTAAAAAGTTGCCATTTTTACTTCATGAATCTATTTAGGGATTTTTAGTAATCATATACCATCAAATCATCCATGAATTCACTGTCAAAACTCTAGGAAACATTTCAACAAACACCTTACATGCAATCAATATATAAAGCAACAAAAACCCTTTAAAAGTTCAGTTTTTCTCACTCAAAACAACCAGAACTTCGCCTAGGATGTATAAATACTTCCCCTAGCTTTTCTCCTTCCTTTCTTCTTTATTTTCTTGATTTTTTTTTTAATTTTAAAAAGGGGGAAATGTGAGAAAATAATTGGAGGGTAGGAAGAAGGAGATTTCAAGGGAAGATAGGAATATGATGTGGTAAAGGAGTTAAGGGCTGGGGTATGTAACACCCCGTAATTTTAAAACAAGACATAAGAGATAATTAAAGAATAATTCATCTTTAAAAGAAGAATTGGGTGAAACGGGTTACTCCATTGTGTCCATCTCGGAATACTGCTTGAGATAGAGCCCGAGTTTGCATAAAACGGATGCTGTATGGAGGAGATATGGACGAACGAAGTTGGGCAGAAAAACCGAAAATAGGCCAGAATACACTGGCGCACTTGTGAAGTGCACGAGTACAAAATTGCATTCGCGCATCTTCCAAGTGCACCCATATCGAGGGCCGTCCAACACAACATTCTGGAGTGTTCCGTGATGACGTGTCTTTTCCTGATTTGCTTGATGACCTATCTTCGAGCTGTGTGGCTTTGGTTACTCCTACACTAATCTAAAGGCTAGAATTAATCCTAGACATCTATATATACGTACCTAAACCTAAACCCTAACCTCGTAACCCTAAAACTATGGTGCCGTCATGCTGTTCGTCTACAAGCTAGCCTAGCCTCCTTCATCTTCTCCAAACTAGAAAATCAAATCCAAACTAGTAACCGATTAGAAGAAATTCAAATCAAGTGTCTACATCAGAGGATAGCTTAACAAATTCAGAAATCAGATCCTAAAATACAAGATCCGTCCTTTTTTGTAAGTTCAGTTATTATTTAGATTTAAAAATCTAATAGAAATCATGACTATAATAATCGGATCTAGAACGATGTCTAATTCTGAATTGTATCTACCCTTTTTTCAAATCTGAATTGCTTATGCCTATGAGACTATTGGGATTGATGTAATGACACCTATAATGTCTATGAGACTGTTGTGACTGACATAATAAAACCTATCATGCCTAGGAGACTGTTGGACTAACATAATAGAACCTATCATGCCTATGAAACTATTGTGACTGACATAATAAAACCTACCATGCTTATGAGACTGTTGGATTGACATAATAGAACCTATCATGCCTATGAGACTGTTGTGATTGATATGGTGGAACCTATCACGTTGTACATCCTATGCCTATAAGACTACGGCGATTAAAATAATGGGACTTATCATGTTGTGCATAAGAATTACTGATTCTCTTAAGTCCAATTCTATCCAATCTTTATACCTATGATGTAAATTGCTTAGATTGTCTACACATATTGTTAATGTACAACATTGAAACATGATTCATGAATTGGGTACATCTTTAAATGCCTATTTTTCCTTATGTCAATTCTTATGCCCCTTCTCTATTTCCCCCTTTTTACTTGCTTTTGTGAATACTAAGTTCATTCGGAACTTAGATTGAATCTCGTTGTACGTGCGATTATAATGCGGGGAAAATTGGGTATAATTTAATTGAGTAAATTTTGGGCAAAACATGGGAATGTGGCATAAACTTGTATTGGCTAGGCTTGTGGAAAATTTCACACATAGACTTGGACACATATGACAAATATGTAAATTGGTAAAGATGAACGTGCCTAACCCGAGGTTAGATTGAGTTGCGGTGTATAACTGCCCGGAACCGCCCGGCACATCTAGCGACTGCAACAATATAGATCTAATGTGAGAGGTTTGCGCATTTAAGCCCAAAAACCCGATGTTAGATTGAGTTGCGGTGTAAGGCTGCCCAGAACCGCCCAGCACATCCTGCGACCGCAACAATATAGATCTAATGTGAGAGGTTGGTGCTTTAATGAATAAATTAAAGCTAAGAAACAGACAGGCTAAGAAAGGTAGGGTTAAGTTAATCAAAGAAACACTTAACCAATATAACATGATGTGTGATAGGGTTAAGTAACATAAGAGGGAAACACTTAACCAATGTAACATGACAAGTTTTAGGGTTAAGTAACACAAGAGGGCAACACTTAACCAATGTAACATGACCAGTGGTAGGTTAATTTAACACTTAACCAATGAACAAGTGCGGTTAAGTTAATGGGAAACACTTAACCAATATAATATGATGAATTAACAGGGTTAAGTTAACAGAAAACTCTTAACCAATTACAACATGATGAATGAGAAGGGTTAAGTTAATAAGAAACACTTAACCAACGTGACATGACATGTGGATGGGTTAAGTTAAGTTGAATGGATGGATGGATAACACATAGCCAATTTGGGGGGTATATGAATAGACCCTGGGAAACCCTAGTAACGGGGGCCCATTTCAGCAGTAACCCACATCGACGTATCACGATACCCTGAACTAGGCAGGGTGGGGCACGATTACTGGGCTGATTATTAGCGGTCAAAATAGCGGCAAGGGGTGCAGCAGTGTAGTTCCGATGAAGTATGGGCGTGCACGTGCTCCGGAGTGGAAAAGCAGGCACTAGGCATCAGTAGTATACACTATGCATATAGAATTTGTGTCGGGTTGCTATCATAGGGATTGATACACCTTATGGTAGGACTAGCACAGAGTATCTACACGCAAGAGAGTGCCAATTGACACAGACATAAGGAAAGTTAATACAAGTAGGGAGCCAATCGATAGGGTAGTAAGGGTACATCTAACATCTTCATGGAAATTAGGCTGGTTGCGGTAAGATCCTCATACTAGATGTACACCTGAAGGCTACCGCAATTGCGAGGTTGGGATCACCTTATTTTATAACACGGGATACTAGTTGGGACACTAATAGGGGATACAGATCCTTTTTCACAGGATACTAGTTGGGACACTAGTAGGGAATACGAATCGTTCTATAAAAGACACTAGTTAGGATGCTAGCTAGTTGGTGCAGAGAAAGTAGGAAATCAGAGAAAGAAACGTATTCAGTATATCTTACCTTGTCTAACGATCATCATTTGTTGTCTTGCTATTCTTATTATCATGGTTATGGTCTATTATCCGGTTTATTCATGTCATGATTCTTTTACCTGTTTACATGCTGATTAATCACTGGAGTTACCAGGCTTTATGTATGACTCTATTTTGTTTCAGTCTCTTTTCTTCTGTTCCCCCCTAGGTTCACAGGGAGGGAATATTACCACTTAGCTCAGTTTTCTTTCCAAGCTCAAAGATAGACGATGTATAGCTTTGGATGTTCATTTTCACTGCTATGGCTGGCTCATGCTTTATTGGGGAATATCATTGTCATTTTATACTTCTTTATTTTGTTAAACAAGACAGATGCTTTGTTGTAAAGGGGTAAGGGTGTTTTGGTTTTGGAAAATAATATTTGTACAAGCTATTTTACCAAGCTGTTGTTTTATCAATGAAGTAAAGTTTTATATATTTTCCACTGTTAAAATTTTTTGTCTGCTTTGTAATTTATCTGTTCTATACATTTATGACGCTCCACTGAAGTTCATGCATTCCCATTGTGAATGACCTTAACGGATGTGCGGTGTTACACGGGGTACCAGAGCTAAAGGTTACCAGAACAGATAAAAGATTTTTCAAAAGCATATTTCAAAAGGGGTGTTTTCTAAAACATGTTTTAAAGAAGCGTTTTTCAAGAGAAAAGTATTGTTTTTAAAAGGCATATTCCCCAAAGCCATATGCACTAGCTTTCGATTCTCTATTTGAATCTCTTCTTCCTTTCTTTTCGCCATAGTTTCATAGGCATACGGCACATGTCGAGGGCGAAGTAGTGCCCAACCTCTATCTATAGATGTAGTAGTTTCACATGCAGCTGGTCTTCTTTCAAGCTTTATAGGTTGTTGTGCAATGGAGGTAGTTTCGAGAAACTTGTCAACAAGCTATACAAGAATAGTAAGGATGAGAATAAGGGAGTTTGGGATATGGAGCACGAGCCCAAGGATAAGAAGCTTGTTGATATGGCTTAATTCACGCAGAAGGAGAAAGGTGAAAAGAAAGAGGCCAAAGTGGAAGAATCACAGACAAGGGATTGGAATATAAGAAGGGTGGAAGAAATAATAGATCCCGCAATAAGAGGAAGTGACTTTTCTATGGTATAGCGGGTCATTTAATTGTAGGAAGAAGACAGGTGGTTGTTTTCAGTATAGTGAAGCAGGGCATCTTATCAAGGATTGTCAAAGGAAAAGGACAAGGGCAAAGGACATAATCTTCTAGCGGGCAATTGCATGCTCTCACTGCTAGTGTACCTAAGAGAGGTAGGAATGTTTCTGTTGGAAGTTTAGTTTTTCTTTAATCATCCTGTTAGAACTTTGTTCAATTCTGGTGCTTCACCTTCTTTTCTATCTTCTTCCATAGTTGAGTCTTTGCACCTTAGTACTTGTATAGTAGAAGATCCCATTATTGTCTCAAATCCAATTGGTGGTTCGGCTCATTTATCTATGATTTTTTTGGATTTGGGAATATCTATACCAAGCATTGAGTTTAGATGTAATGCTTTTGTTTTTGGTTTCATTGGCTATGGGTTGATTCAAGGGACAGATTGGTTATCTAGTAATGGTGCCATTATCGATTGTGAAAGGAGGGTAGCTAGACTTTTGACTCGCCTCGGTAATACCCTCGAAATCTCGTGTAACCCTAAGGGTTTTGTCATCATTAGTTACCTAGAATCTCTTGATGGATCTGTTGATAATTTGCAATCCGTTCAAGTAGTCCATGAGTATCCCGATGTATTTGATGAAGTGAAGGCTTTACCCCCAAAACGCGAAATAGATTTCCGCATATACTTGGTTGATAACGCTAAACCAACTGCATTACCCGTACGACACATGGCTCCTAGGGAGAGGAAGGAGTTCAGCAAGCAAAGTTAAAGAGTTGCTTGAGAAGGGGTTTATTAGGCGAAGTATTTCTGAATGGGGTGCTCCAGTGGTGTTTGCAACCAAAGCGGATGGTTCACTTCGCTTATGCATGTATTTTAGAGAATCAAACAAGCTGACTAAGAAAAATAGGCACCCACTTCTAATAATAGATGATTTGTTTGACCAGCTTGTAGGTGCGTCAGTTTTCTCCCAACTAGTTTTGGCTATAGGGTTTCATCAGCTAAGAGAAGCTGAGGACAGTATAGAAAAGACTGCTTTTAGGACCCCTGATAGTTTCTTTGAGTGGCTTGTCATGCTTTTCAGTTTGACGAATGCACCTACTTATTTTGATGACTTAATGAGTAGGGTGATTAGGGAGTTCCTTAATAAGTTTGTAGAAGTCTTCGTGGATGATATCTTGATTTTCTCAAAGAAAGAGGGAGAACATGCTTTGCATTTAAGAGAAGTCATGGATACACTTCAAGCACATCAACTTAAGGCGAAGTTCTCCAAAATGTCATTTTTGGAGAGAAGAACTAGGACATGCAGCGTCCAAAGAAGGGATAGCAGTAGATCCCGCAAAAGTAGTTACGGTGCAAGACTGAAAGGTCCCAAGGAATGCAACAGAAGTAAGAAGCTTTCTTGGACTAACGGGTTAATATAGGAAGTTCATTAAGAATTTTGCGAAGTTATTAGCCCCACTTACTGGATTAACAAAGAAGAATCCAACCTTTGCTCGGGATATTGATTGTGATGTCGCTTTCCAACGATCGAAGAGGGCTCTTACAACGACGCCAGTTTTTACTTTTACCTTACGGTAGTAAAAGGTTTACGGTATACACGGATGCATGCGGTATGGGACTAGGCTCCATTTTGATGTGAAAAGAAAGGGTAAGGTCGTAGCAGATGCCTTAAGAAGAAAAAAAGCTGATTTTAAGTCCTCTTTATGTGAAAAGGAAAAGTTCAGAATACATATCGACCCTTGATTTTTGAAACCCTCGGTTAAGTTAGTAATTGGCATTTCTAGGAGTAAGACCTATGCTTTTGGATCAAATAGGGATTTCACAAAGAAAAGACTCTCAGATAGTTGACGTAATGGATAAGTTAAGTAGAGAAGAGACCTCTGATCACCTTAATAAATACACTTGGTAATATGGTTAGCATATGTTTATTTTCAAGAGATAGTTCTTCAACATGGAATAGCCTCTAGTGAATTTTGAAGACCCTTTGGGGAAATGATAGCATGACACAGCAGAAGTTGTAGTCCCAAGTGTATTAGAAGGAGAAGAGGTGGAACGAGGGGCGAGAGTGAAATGAGTTCCAACTCATATTTTGAAAATAGAAATTAAGAAGCTATGCAATCGTGAAGTTAAGACAGTCAGAGCACAATGGGGTAAAGCTCAAGAACATGCGACTTAGAGGGCTGAAGACTAGATACGCGCATCATACCCTTTTTTTTAGGGTATACCCTTGATCTCTCTTTTTCTGTAAAGTTTATTTGCATGCTAGTCTTTTTCCTTTAAGTATATCCTCTCGGTCCTATCATCGATCCTTAGGTAGAGTGGATGTAAACATGTGTTTGAGACATGTTATGTTTGGTGGATGCAAGTGGATGTAAGTTTTTGCTAGTGGTTATCGTGGGTGCATATACACGCACATTAGGCACTAGATCGGCTCCGTCACTTCCATATTGCATATGCATGAGTGGATTTTTATATACATGGAGTGAAACTTGATGTGTTATGATATGGATATTGCATTTGAATGTATGGTTGTGCACTCATATAGAAATGATATGTATCAATAGGGTTCTTTTGCATACATAATGGACGCATGGTACTATCATGAATTGCATTAAGGAGGTCAACTGAATCAGTGGACCGCCTGATTTTGCATTAGATAAGGACATATATGCACACTATGCATATGATCATGAAAGCATTAGAAACCTATTTAAGGACAATGGATGCCTGTGATTGAATGGTTGAGTAGATGGCTGTTGGATGGTAAGATACACATTCTTCTTGACTTGAAGATTTCAGGGACGAAATCCTTTAAGTAGGGGGGAATTTAACACCCTGTAATTTTAAAACGGGACATAAGAGATAATTAAAGAATAATTAATCTTTGAAAGAAAAATTAGGTGAAACGAGTTACGCCATTGCGTTCGTCTCGGAATTCTACTTGAGATAGAGTCTGAGTTTGCATAAAACGGATGTCGTATGAAGGAGATATGGACGAATGTAGTTGGGCAGAAAAACCGAAAACAGGCCAGAATACACTGGTGCACTTGTGAAGTGCGCCAGTACCAAATTGCCCTGGCGCACCTGCGAACTGCACCCATACCGAGGGCCATCCAACACAGCATTCTGGAGTGTTCTGTGATGACGTGTCTTTTTCTGGTTTGCTGGATGACCTATCTTCGAGCTGTGTGGCTCTGGTTACTCCTAGACAAATCCAAAGGCTAGAATTAATCTTAGACATCCATATATACACAGCTAAACCTAAACCTTAACCTCATAACCCTAAAACTATGGTGCTGTCATGCTGTAGGTCTATAAGCTAGCCTAGCCTCCTTCATCTCCTCCAAACAAGAAAATCAAATCCAAATTAGTAATCGATTAGAAGAACTTCAAATCAAACGTCTACATCAAAGGATAGCTTAAGAAATTCAGAAATCAGATCCCGGAATACAAGATCCGTCCTTTTTCTGTAAGTTCAGTTATTATTTAGATTTAAACATCTAATAGAAATCATGACTGTAATAATCAGATCTAGAACGATGCCTAATTCTAATTCGTGCCTATTCTTTTGTCAAATCTGAATTACTTATGCCTATGAGACTATTGAGATTGATGTAATGACACCTATCATGCCTATGAGACTGTTGTGACTGACATAATAAAACCTATCATGCCCATGAGACTGTTGGACTGACATAATAGAACCTATCATGCCTATGAAACTGTTGTGACTGACATAATAAAATCTATCATGCCTATGAGACTGTTAGATTGACATAATAGAACCTATCATGCCTATGAGACTGTTGTGATTGATATGATGGAACCTATCATGTTGTACATCCTATGCCTATGAGACTATCGCGATTAAAATAATGGGACTTATCATTTTGTACGTAAAAATTAGTGATTCTCTTAAGTCCAATTCTACCCAATCTTTATACCTATGGTGTAAATTTCTTAGCTTGTCTACACATATTGTTAATGTACAACATTAAAAATTGATTCTTGAATTGGGTACATCTTTACATGCCTTTTTTCCTTATGTCAATTCTTATGCCCTTTCTCTATTTTCCTCTTTTTACTTGCTTTTGTGAATACTAAGTTCATTCAGAACTTAGACTGAATCTCGTTGTACGTGCGATTATAACGCAGGGAAAATTGTGTATAATTTAATTGAGTAAATTTTGGTCAAAACATGGGAATGTGGCATAAACTTGTATTGGCTAGACTTGTGGAAAATTTGACACATATATTTGGACACATATGACAAATATGTAAATTGGCTAAAGATGAACGTGCCTAACCCGAGGTTAGATTGAGTTGCGGTGTAAGACTGCCCGGAACCGCCTGGCACATCCAGCGACCGCAACAATATAGATCTAATGTGAGAGGTTAGCGCATTTAAGCCCAAAAACCCAAGGTTAGATTGAGTCGCGGTGTAAGGCTACCCGGAACCGCCTGGCACATCCAGCGACCACAACAATATAGATCTAATGTGAGAGGTTGGTGCTTTAATAAATAAATTAAAGGTAAGAAATAGACAGGCTAAGAATGGTAGGGTTAAGTTAATCAAAGCAATACTTAACCAATATAACATGATGTGTGATAGGATTAAGTAACACAAGAGGGTAACACTTAACCAATGTAACATGACAAGTGGTAGGGTTAAGTAACACAAGGGAGCAACACTTAACCAATGTAACATGACCAGTGGTATGGTTAAGTTAACACTTAACCAATGAACGAGTGGGGTTAAGTTAATGGGAAACACGTAACTAATATAATATGATGAATGAACAAGGTTAAGTTAATAGAAAACACTTAACCAAATACAACATGATGAATGAGAATGGTTAAGTTAATAAGAAACACTTAACCAACATGACATGACGTGTGGACGGGTTAAGTTAACTTGAATGAATGGATAACACTTAGCCAGTTTGGGGGGTATACGAATAGATCCTAGGAAACACTAGTAACGGGGGCCCATTTCAGCAGTAACCCACATTGATGTATCACGGTACCCTAAACTACGCAGGGTGGGGCACGATTACTGGGCTGATTATAAGCGGTCAAAATAACGGTAGGGGGTGCAGTAGTGTAGTTTAGATCGAGTATAGGTGTGCATGTGCTCCGGAGTGGAAAAGCAGGCACTGGGCATCAGTAGTATACACTGTGCATCTGGAATTTATGTCGGGTTGCTACCATAGGGATTGATACACCTTATGGTGGGACCAGCATAGGGTATCTTCACGCAAGGGAGGGCCGATTGACACAGACACAAGGAAAGTTAGAACATGTAAGGAGCCGATCGATAGGGTAGTAAGGGTACATCTAACATCATCATGGCAATTAGGCTGGTTGAGGTAAGATCCTCATACTAGATGTACCCTGAAGGCTACCACAATTGCGGGGTTGTTATCACCTTATTTTGTGACACATGATACTAGTTGGGACACTAGTAGGGGATACAAATCATTTTTCATAGGATACTAGTTGGGACACTAGTAGGGAATACGAATTGTTCTATAAAATACACTAGTTCGGATGCTAGTTGGGTGGTGCAGAGAAAATAGGAAATCAGAGAAAGAACTGAAGCGCATTCAGTATATCTTTCCGTGTCTAACGATCATCATTTGTTGTCTTGCTATGCTTATTTCATGGTCATGATCTGGTATCCAGTTTATTCATGTCATGATCCTTTTACCTGTTTACATGCTGAATAATCACTGGACCTACCAGGCTTTATGTCTGACTCTGTTTTGTTTCTCTCTCTATTCTTCCGTTCCCCTCCCCCCCCCCCCCCATGTTCATAGGGAGGGAATATTACCACTTAGCTCGGTTTTCTTTCCAAGCTCAAAGATAGACGATGTATAGCTTTGGACGCTCATTTTCACTGCTATGGTTGGCTCATGCTTTATTGGGGAATATCATTGTCGTTTTATGCTTCTTTATTTTGTTAAACAAGACATATGCTTTGTTTTAAAGGGGTAAGGGTGTTTTGGTGTTGGAAAACAATCTTTGTACAAGCTGTTTTACCAAGCTGCCGTTTTATCAATGAAGTAAAGTTTTATATGTTTTCCGCTATTTAAAATATTTGCTCGTTTTGTAATTTATCTGTTTTATGCACTTATGACGCTCCAATGAAGTTAATGCATTCCCTTTGTGAGTGACCTTAACGGATGTGGGCTGTTACTGGGTATTTATAAGAAAGCTCAATTTCATGGATGGACGACATGTGTCATTGTAGATAAGTATGAAAAATGAGTGGCCACAACTCATCCCTATCCTTTTTAAATAGTAAAGTGCGTTTTCTCACACACTTTCCAGCATCGAATCGGATTATCACACAATAACGGTTTTTAGAAATTCTTTCACCATATTGTCTGGTTTCTAACGTACTTCAATCCTATATGTTCAGATCCAAAATTGGATGGAAAATGAACAGATATAATTCATCCTTATCCATTCATATAGTAAAGTGTGTTTTCTCAAGCACCTTCCGGCCTTGCGTTGGAGTACCAAATCATAACGTTTTTCAAAAATTCTTTCACCATATCATCCGGTTTCTAATGTACTTCAATCCTATGTGTTCAGATCCAAAATCCGGGTTCGTTTGCATTTTCAAATAATTTATTTTAGTTTTGTTTTCTTTATAATTTTCTATATTCGTTATGGGATTTTTCTAGACTCCATACATAGATAATATCCTATGTTCTAAATTTTTCTGGATAGGTCTCAGGTTCCAGTTTTTCCATTAGGATAATCAAATTCCAATTACCGTCAAATTTTAGTTCAAATTTTAGCCTTTTATTTTTTCTTTTCCACATACAGATACTGTTTTGCGTGAAACTTCCCTGAGTACTAAAATTCACTATTCCGGATGCAATGGAGGTGGTCTCACGATTTAGCGATATCCCGTTCTCAAAATATCCCCAAATTTGTCCGTTTTTAGTTGAAATTTTGAATCTTTTTTGAATTTAACATATCTAACGGATGCCATTTTTGACCGTAACTTTGTTGGTTATCTAATTTCATCATTCTGGATTAAGTGAAACTGATTTCGTCGAATTCTGAGTTCGATAACTACCACTTCCTTTGGAAACATACTATTTTTAATCCAAAATTCATTCTTTTTGGACTATTTCAATATTATTCCTACCGAAATCCAAATTAATTATGATCCTTATGAAATTTGGAAATTTTAAATTGGTTCCAAATTTTCGAATTGTTACATTCTCCCACACTTAAAATGATTTCGTCCTCGATATCGAATTCGGAACTAATGGTCATATACCAAACCAATACCTCGATTATTAACCCTAGAGCCTTGTTCGTTAACTCCACTATTTAACTTTATTTGTTTATTAATAGGACTACATAGTATACCTCTTTATAACTGCAAACACCCATAAATTTTCCTTTATTCTTATCCTTTCTGTAGTAACTATGAATATACTTGCTTACGTCCAACCTATTTTCTTCTTTTATCCGCTCATAAATCCTTTTTGTTTGTTTTCGTCTCATCATCTTAGGTTTAATTCTAGATAGACCACAGTAATCTATACCCTACAACTTTTAATATTTTTCCAAAAAATTTCATAATATTTTTAGCAAATACCTCGACTATCCAAAAATCGTCGAGAATTCAAATTTCTTAATTAGTTATACTAATTAGCACATCCAACAGTTAATTAGTGGATTAAATTTTCCAAGACATGGCTTTCTTCAAAACATATATCATTTTTTATGAAAACTTACTTTGGACAAAACTATTTCATTTATCCATAAAAATGGGTTAGACTACTCTTTTCAAGTGTTTAGAAACACCTATCGATATAGTGGATCCTTACTGTACCGACCAATGTTCATATCCCACTCAACAAATTAATTCAACACAAAACCATTTGTATATCAAACTACAAATATGTCCCTCATATATATACACTCACAACTCATTTTAGGGTATTACTAACCCTATCTCTAATGAGTTACTTGTCATAGGATACTACTGATCCTATCTTTTACAAGTCTGTATCCCACAGAGCCTAGATTTATCCAATCTGGCTCTGATACCAACTGTAACGACCCGCACTTCCACCTACTTCAACTGACCAAAACCCACGTCGATTTAAGGTAAGAAAAATTACGTTTTGTTAGGGTTTATCAGAGAAAACACAGCGGAATACAAAACTCACAATGGAACAGATAAAATATAGTAAGAATATATTATTGCAGTGGAAACATTTTTGAATACAAAACCGATTTTACATACCATTACTCCATGAAGTTAATATAATACACCGATGATAAGGTACGTACGGACTTCATATGAAACTCCAGCTCTCTCTAGAACTTCAAGTCTTCAAGCTTGAGCTCGATCTTGAAAAACAAACTAACAGACCGCTTGTGTGGAAATTGTGGGCACCCGTAGTTTGCAAGGGAAAAACAAACTACGAGTCAGTTATGGGACTGGTGTGAGAAAACCTTTTTTACTAATCTGATACTTAGCTTTAATTTGAATAAGGTATCTTGGGAGCATGCCGCATGTCGCGGAACGGGTTTCCTCCCAAGGATATGTGCACAACCATAGCAACCAGGACCAAATACAGCAACCATAAACTAGATTTTGAAAACATGACTTTAGAAAAATGAACGATTATAAGCTCCAGGTCCCGTCACACAATGCAAGCGCACACCAGAGGATAGGGGTTTGCCTTATAATCTCAAAACATGCTTGATATAGCTCAAAACAAAAACATTTGATATTATTATAATGTCTAGGGTGTGAAAAAAATCCTTTCAAAATATAAATTTATAAATCTTAGCTCGCATAGTGCTCTATCCCACTATGTTGGCTACATAGGTATACAACTGAAAATTGTAAAGGGTTTCGTATTGCAAGTTGGATTTCCATAAATGAGCCTGGGCTAAGGATCTTCCCAATCCGATTCGGAATCCCCAGCTAGCCTCTAGGATCCCATCTGGCTCCTTTAGAGCGGCATGATCGGTCCACCCTACTTCGTAGATAAAAGTAACAGCCTGAACATAACGTCCCTCAGTCTGTGTGTAGGCTGTCATCTAGGTATATTGACTGTGTCCGAGGCGCCTCATCCAACAAACCACATAAGTAAATGCCTGGGCTCCATACCATAGTGTTACCTTTTGCTAGATGGAACGTTAAGTCCCTACCCCTGCAGTCTATAATCCTGTTTCGGCTCACTCCGGGTTATGAGGCCCGCGAAGTCATGTCATGCACAAAGCCACGCATTTAAGCCATGCTTTGTTCTTCATCCACAAGGCCCTGCTTTTCAACAATAGCCTTGATCATTGCCACTTATCATGCCACACTATCATTCCTTAAAACACGTATTGCTATTCACCAACATATAACCTTTGAGGTTGTACGTCTCAAAGAAGGGTGTTAAGCAAGAGAACAAATTCTCCGCCACCAAACAGATGTATGTTTAGTCAATGTCAATTTGTATTTTATAAAATATAGTGTCAAACATGAAATCCATCAACAAGTCCATTCCGGGAATAGGAACAAAACCAAAGGCACTTGATTCCACGTCCCCGCCTGGGAGTGCAAGTCCTTGCAAACCAGATCGCTTCAAGTACGGTCAGATTACGCCGTCACTTTAACCTCATATAGGCCGTCGCCCAAGGCATCAACAAGCCATCCATCCGATGTGAAGAAATCTGTGTCTTCCACCATTGTCGTCGATATCTTTACATCAGCATCACATCGTATAATTATTTAGAATGGGTAAAAACCAGGTCTTTCCAAATAATTAGTGCATCTTTAAAACCAATAGGTATACAGGATTTCCTAAACCTCGTTCCATTTCAGATATTCATTAAATTGGGAACTATTCCCACAAATCTTATCAAAGAATTAATTCATTTAATCCTTTTGGTTAAATCTTTCTTTGGAAACTATTACAAGAGATTTTACAATATCTTTTCATAATCTAAACCAAATTAATGTTTATCAACTAGCCGGAATTAACGAGCCTTACCGAAGTAATCATTCATTTTATTATACCAATCCCAAACTATTCATCTCATGGAGAAAAACTGGTAGTAGTCCATATTTAACACCCATGGTGTTACTGGTAAATTCAATTACCATCCAACATTTTAAATCTAATTAAAGATTTAATTGTTGAATGGAGTAAAACTAGTTTTACCCCCACTCTCGAACATTTATTGAATTTGGTACATTTAATTACCTTATTCTCATTTCAATATAGTAAAAGATTCATTAAAACTCCACCTAGTTTTTTTCTCAAAAATCATTACTCAATGATTGTTCAATCTTAGGAAATAAATTCTGTCTTTAATTGCATTAAAGAACCAATGTCACTTAAAACACAGTTCACGATAAACCCAAAATCGTCTTCCATTTAAAATGGAATCTTCACGGAAATCATATCTGCTTACAGTTTATATTAATCTCTGTATCCAACTAACACTATAAGTGGAATATTGGCTAGCGCCTTTCAAATTCCTCAAATAGTCTAAGTCTTCATCTATGGAGACTTATCTCGACCATTAACCAATAATGTACCCATTTAATTCCTATTTAATTTAATTAATTGGAAAATTCCAGCTTTCACTTATCTTTAATTCGGATTCATTATACAAAGATGGATATCTTCCTTACATTTAACATTTAATAAACTGTTAAATGAACATCCGGGTTTTCCTTTTGATCCATTCTGATCCTCGGTCAGATAAATAAACATTGGCCAGTTAAGTTCAGCGCACTGGTTGCAGCATTTCTTACCTTGTTAAACACCCCGTTTATCTTTTTCGATCTCACAATCGGGACAGACTTACTCGTGGTTTTCGCATATTCAACCAAAATAGATGCTTATTATTTAAAACATTAATCATTCATCCAAAATACTTTCATCCTTCCTGATTATTTTATTATTAAATAATCATTTAAAACCCAATTTCTGGAATGAGACTCATTCAACTCCTGTATAACGGAGAATTCGAGTATATACAAACAACTAATAAACATAAACAAGATATCATGTGTCTAACGAGTTGTAACTAAACTCGTTAGTTATTTAAGACATAATGACAGTGTCATAATTGAGTTCCATTTTATTAATTAACAACCAAACGATATTCATAACCATTGATCAACCAAATCAAACTACCAAACTAAATCAAATTCATCCAACATCTTCCAAACATGAATAATATTCATTTTCTAGAGATTAACAACTCAACATAAGCATGTAATGATGCCCAAAACCATGTTATAAGTTTTTGATGTTCATTACCCTAGCTATCTACCCAAGTATTCATCATATAAGGTCCAACTTCATGAATATCAATAAAAGGTCTTTCTTTTCATGTATAAATCCAAATTTACACCTAAAGATCACATCTTTATACATAATTACACAAATAGGTCGAGCCTATATAGATCTATCTCTCTTTTACCAACTTAAACCATAGATAATAACCCACAAATTCTTCACATAAGATCCAAATCCTTGAATTTCAATTAAAAGCCTAATATTTTCATGTATAAACACAAATTTGCACCTAAAGATCATACCTTTACGTATGTTTTCACAAAAAGGTCGAATCTTTAGGGATTTAACGCCCTTAACCATATAAAATCATTTTGAAAGAACCCGTAACTTCCTCGTGAAGGAAAGCACGAATACTTTGAGAACAATACACAAAAGGACGCAGACGGAAGAACATTTCATTGCTATTACAACAATTCCATCAGATACAAGAATATACAGAGTATAAATGAATAAATTACATTCGACAAATATCAGAGATTACAATAAATTACATAGCAGCGGAAAATAATACAAAATCACAACTAAAAGTGATACACGGATACAGGGCTTTCCGAGCATTGTTCCAGCTGTAAACCAGGACCCTGTGAATATAAATCTGCAAAACCAAAACTACTAGCTGCCCGTGTGGAAAATAGGGGCACCCAGAGTTTAGGTTAAAACAATAAACTCCAGGTCAGTCATGTGACTGGTGTGAGAACTAAAAACAGTTATTATTTTAACTTTAAAGAAGAGTAATTCAAGGGACCACGCCGTATGATACGGAACGGGTTTCCACCCAAGAATACTAGTGCATATAACAAAACAACGCAGTGCTTTTTGGAAAAATGAAGCTATTATAAGACCCAGGTCCCATCACACAATGCAACGCAAGCCGGAGGACAGGGTTTTCCCTTATAATAGCCAAACATGCTTGGTACGTCAAAACAAATCGTTTGATACTATTATAAGTGTATAGTGTCAAAACAATTTTCAATCATAAATATCAATCATAGACGGCATGGGTACCATATATCATGTCGCCATACTAGTTCTACAATTAAAACCGCAATATCACGTATTGGAAATTGGATTTCCGTCATGAGCCGAGGCAAGGGGCAAGCTCCTCTCCGCATTCGAGACACTCTAGCAAATGCCTCAGGACCCCACTATGATCCTTGGAATCGGCTGGGCCGGTCCTCTCTTACTTTTGAGGATTGACAATTCCTGAACACACGTTTCCCGGTCCTTACAGACCTATATCCGAGGCGCCTCATATCCAAAAACCACACAGGTGAAAAGTATATAAATGTCAGGGCTGGTAGGTCACTGACACCACCCTAGCTAGAAAGAAACGTCATGCTCTCCCAGCGGTCCATCTCCCGTTTTTGACTCATACCGAGGTGTGAGGCTCGCGAATTCACGTTATACACAAAGCTACGCCACACAGGCCGTGCTTTGATCATCAACCACAAGACTTTGCTTTTCAACAGAAGCCTTGATCAATTGCCACTTACGCATGCCACATTGGCAATTCACTCCATGCGACTGATGTCCATCGATATACAACCTCTGAGCTCGTACGTCTCAGAGAAGGGCGTTAAACAAGAGAATAAATTCTCCGCCGCCAAACAGATGTATATTTAATAGAGATCAATCAACACAGAATAAAATCCAATGTCAGACACACAATCCATTTACAAGTTCGTTCTGGGTCTGAACGAAACCGGAGGCACTTTCCTCGCATATCCATCCATCTCCAGGTACGTCTGGACGATCACCAACTGATTCCCTCATCCTGGGTGTACAGCCCAATCAAGATCATCGGTAATCACCCCAAACAATGTGAAGACTTCCGGTCTTCAACCACCGTCTTCATCTTCGACATCTCGTCGAATCGGTTATTCAGAATGGGTATAACCCGGCCTTTCTGAATAACCCACGTATATAATTAACAAATGTTACACAACCACAATGAACGCCTCATTCCAATTCAGAATATTCTTTTATTCACAAAATCACATTCTTAGGGAAAGGTTCCCATTAATTTTACCAAAGATAAATTCTTCTAAATTTATTCTTTAATCTTCCTTTGGATATCATTTCAAACTAGTCGGGATTAACGAACCACACCGAAGTAATTATTTAGTTTATTTCCCAATCCCAACCTATATATCCCATGGAGCAGAACTGGTAACACTCCATATCTAACACCACGGTGTTATCGGTAAAATTAATTACCATTTCACGTTCAAATCTAATTAAAGATTTAACTATCGCTTTGGAGTAAAACTGGTGATACTCCACTCTCGATCACTTTTCAGGTTTTATAATTTAAATTATCAATTCACATTTTAATCTAATTAAAGATTCATTAAAACTCCACTTTGTTTTAATCTTTTCAAAAATCAATATCTTGTCTTTAACTGGGTTAAAGAACCAATGTCATCTAAAACACGATTCACGATAAACCCAAATCACATTTGATATTAAATACAAGGCTCTGAATAGAAAATATATCGACTAATATTCAATACCAAATTCTGAAACCAACAAATATCGTATTGGGAATAACGATATAAAATATATCTTTCAAATTCCCATAACAATATCTGTATAGTCACGAAATCCAACATCGAAATATCCCGAAGATAATTTCGATTCAGCTCCAGTCCAATCCACGCATTGGAAATTATCGATTATTTTCAAAATCACTTTCAAATTCAATTTATTTATTTCAAAAATAAATTGATTTTAATTCTAGTTCAAAACTAGTTCATTTCGACAAAATTCATTTTTATCCTTTCAAATGTGGAATTTTCCAGCCCAATTTTTCCCAAATCATATATTATGATTTTACACAAATTATAGATATTTTTAATAATTTTATCAAGGCCCGTACAGTCGATTTCCAACAACGGCCATCAAACTGCACTTACAGCGACCTTTTTCGAATTTGATTTGGACATAATTCCAAATCCAACCGTTAGATTTCAAATTTCTAATATTCATTGGAAATCTCTTTTCGATACGAACCCAACGGTTCCGGTTTTAGGAGAATCCGACGGTCGGATCTCCCGCAATGTCCGTTTGAAATAAATGGTCGAAATTCACGAACTGCCGCAGCGCGGCGCGTTCTATTCAGGCCATTATATTATATATATAATATATATAATATATATTTCGTCGATTTCTATTTAAAACGAATTTTATAAATCGTTTTAAATCTCGTTTCAAAAGCAATTTCAACTTCCTTTTTAATTCAAATCAAAATTGTATTCTACTTTATAAATTCGTTTTAAAATTCATTTCTATTCAATTCAAATTTCAATTCAATTTGAATTCATTTCAATTCAATTCCAATTCTAATTCGTTTAAATTCAATTCAATTTGAATTTACTTTCCATTTGATTCAATTCGAATTCGTTTAAAATTGATTTCAATTCAATTTCAGTTCGTTTTAAATTTCAATTTCAATTTAATTCAATTTGAATTTCAATTTAATTCAATTTGAATTCATTTCTATTTTATTCGATTTCAAATTCACTTTCTATTCGATTCGAATTCATTTCAAATTGATTCAATAAATTTTCCATTCAAAATATTAAATCTTGAAATCACTTTTCAATATTCATTATAAAACGAATAAAATCGATATAAACATCGCTCGCGTCAAAATAACGCATCTCTAATCAACACGGCTTTATATTTCAATAATTCGTTATTCTATTCAACAAATGAATATTTGTTCTATTCAACACATGAATCTATATTTCTTTCAACACACGACTAATCTCAACACATGAGTACTGTCAACACATCACTATTTTTGTTATGTAAAATATTTTATAAAACTATGGTATCTATCGTTTGATTTTTAATTAGACTTCTACTGGGAAGTAGTTCTAATTTTAAATGTGATAAAGATGTAATTTATTTTATTTAAAATATTTTACTCAACACATGAATAGTTTCAATACATGATCATCGTCAACACATGACTATTTTTATATTCAACACATGAATTTTCTTTTATAATATTCATTGTTTTCCCGATTGGAATGAGGCCCAATCAATCACCATATAATGTTAATTATATGGATTCCATACAACACATGTATATAATAGCATTGAAAAATAATCAATCATCAACCAAAGTGCACTACACTGTATAAGCATCAAATATAGATATCTGACGCTTATAACAGCCTATTAATCAATCGATCGACATATTTAATCAATCAGGATGAGTGAACTTCAAATTTCATCCCAACACCCGTGTGGGGTTTCAAACAATCAAACACAGATTTTATTTGTGCAGTTGGGCGACGTGTAAAATTTATCGACCCAATCGATATCAGTCAAATCAGTGTATACAAACAAATCGGCCGATTTGTTTATAAATATTTATTTATTCACTTTCACGTTAAAAATTATATTTTTAACGATCAAACTATTTTATTTTAACACTTGAATTTCTATTCAGTTCATCTATTCAATAAATGATTATTTTTATTTTTCTAACATATTTCAGAAAATTTCGACGGCATAACGGCACGATACTAGAAACGGGACGAGGCCTAGCCTTATCCCCGGTCTAGTGAAGGCCCACGCCATTCACACATCAATCAAATCCATTTCAATTCACCAAACAATTCAATTCAAACCAAATAATCTAACCAACTACCCAACCAAACAGTTTTACAAACAAGCCATCCATGGTCTGTGGATGACGGGTGTCGGGTGCTACTAAGCACCGTCTGCATCCTAGTATATATATATTACTAGAAAAAGAGAATTTGAGTGAGAAGTTCTCACCGATAGCTATCCAAACACCTTGACTCTTCTTTGATAGAAATCTTCTTCATTCTCGCCTTTTTATCATCTTCGTTGCCCGTAGTCACTACATATATAAAAATCACACATTTTTATATTTTGATGTCTTTAAAATAAAAATTACATTTTTATTTATTCACTTTCAATTTAAAAGTCATATTTTTATAATCACTTCATATATTTAAAAATCGAATTTTTACTTCGCTATACTTTATATAAAAATCAAATTTTTACTTCGATGTTCAATATATAAAAAACATATTTTTATTTCGATGTTTTCTATATAAAGATCTCGCCTTTTTAACTATAAAGACTTCACCCTTACAAAAATATAGATTTCCTCGTTATGAAAATCACCACTTTATTTCAACGTATATAAAATAAAAATCAGATTTTTATTTCGCTACATATACAAAGATGATATTTTTATATTCTCTATCCCATAAAGATTATATTTTTAATAATTTAAAAATATAAAAATCATATTTCTAATATTTCTATATAGTAAAGATTATATTTTTAATATTTTAAAAATATAAAAATCATATTTTTATTTCGAAGTTCAACATCTAAAAATCCTATTTTTATTTCCACTTCGCATATGATAAAAATTATATTTGTGTAGTTAGAAATCAAATCTTTTTCTATTTACAAATCTTTTCCTTTCAACAAATAAAAATCATAACTTTGTCTTAAGAAAAATCATAACTTTGTCTTAAGAAAATTGAACATATAGAAAATAAATACGTAGGTTAAATTAAAAACTTACTATTTTTTTTCCAGTGAAGGGGAAGTGTTGAAGCTCGCTGGTGCTATTGGGGTGGCTCGGGGTGGCTTCTTCCGTCGATCTAGGGTTTGGTAGGGGGTGTTGGGGCATCGAACTGGGTTGGGGAGGAAGGGGCTTGGTCGGAGCTGCTTGGGAGGGGTCGTCGCGGCGTTGGCGGGTACGGGAGGGGGTTTCAAATGGAGGAAGAAGGGAGAGGAAGGAGAGCAGGAGGGGGAGGCGCGCGCATCCACCCGACGCGGCGGCGGTGGCCATCGATGGCCAGCGACGACCTAGGGCTCCGCCCTTTTGTTTTCTGGTTTCTTTTTTTTTTATTTTTATTTTGAGCGATCTGTAGAAATGATGAATTGGGGGGGGGGGGCAGAACCAATAAAGGGGAGGATATATATTTTATTATTATTATTATTATTTTATTTAATTTAAAAAGTTGACTTTTACAAACGAACTCGAAACGAGGTCCACCGCCTGTCGTCTATAGCGTTTCACCCCCATTCCGAACACAATGGGATATGTATCGTAGGTTGATTTGATCGTTTGAATCAGTTTCCTTTAAATTTACATTTAAATCACTATATTGAATTTTAAACGTACATTTCAAATTACCGGGGTCACATACCACCCAGAAAAATTCCTGAAAAATATTTTCTAGCTTCGTATTGACGATACGGTCCTAACAAAACTAGTTTCGTCGAATTCTGAGACCGTTGGGAAAACGGCCAATTTCCAGTCGATTAAAATCAACTGAAATGGTCAAAACACGTTTTCCCCTGCCACGCTCACATATTGATTCGAAAAATTATGAAATTTGGAATCTAGCAATAATTTAGCATCATGGACCCAACAAAACTGGTTTCGTCGAATTCCGAGGTCATTTGCAAAATGTCCATTTTTAAGGGCCTGAATTCCATAGCGACTATTCAGAATTTTCAACTGGACATATCTTTTGATTCCCGCTATGAAATTTTGATTTTTCGGATTCGTTGGAAAGATATTATCAATTAGATCCCATGATTTTTGGTTTCACTAAAATTCGGATTGTTTTGCACCCGGTACATTCAATTGAAGTTTGAAATCGAATTATCGAACTACCGCGCCATTTTCAATTCTATTTTAATTATAAATAAATATTTATATTCAAACGACGACGTATATAAATATATACGTCGAATCCTATTCAAAATAAATTTCTCGTCGATATTATTTAAAATAATCTATTTTAAATATTCAAATTCAGCTAAAATTGCCAAAATAAAAATTTCAAACTGGCTCGCATTTTACGGGTTATTACAATCTCCCCCACTTAAAACTTTTCGTCCCCGAAAAGGAACAAAGTCGAAAGCGGTTTGATTATTCAACTCTACGCTCGATCTGGCTTCTATTCTCCAATTTTTTAGTTTCTGAGAATTTTCAAAATTTCAAAAATTTTAATAACACCCTAAATTTTCGAAAAATTTCGCCATAACCTCCCCTGCACCGGGAGCATCGGGGAATTTCAAATAGCTTCCTCGGTCCTTCAGATCTCAAAAAGAAAAAGAAAAAGCCAAGCGGCTAGCCAATAGGCTCACAAAATCATCATCACCCAAACAAAACATGAAATTATGTAGTAAACATGTACCTATTTGTCGGGCAAACAAATTTTATTCTCTGCTCTAGCCTCCTTGCTATGACCTGTTCAATGTAAGTATATGTATGCATGCATATGCGACCAATTTTCAATACAATTCAATTATTAGTTTAATTAGGCATAAATGGTTAAAATTAGCAAACAATTAAACAAACAACACAAACATCAATTAATTAGTGAATTAGAGTTTCAAATTCATAATTTTGATACATATACAAAAAATCATGTTTTTGATGCCAATTCACAACAACTGAATCTATCTATATAAGTTTTGGTTCTCACACCAGTCTAATGGAAATATATAGAAAATCATACTTTCGTAACACGAACATAAATATCGATGATGCGATCGCTATCATCAATATCATCTCCGGGCGACTAGAGTGTAACCCTATATCTATCCAGTATATTAAAACTTCGAATATACGTTCATGACGCGTATATGCAAAACCTTTATATATTGGATTGTCCATATTCAAAATAAATAAATAATCAAATACGTATAAAATGATTTAAATTTTCAAAACAAAAATTGTTTTCATTTGAAAAATATACTCTTCACACTCGTTCTAGGATACTACTGATCCTATCTCTAACGAGTCATTCTAATTGGATATTGCTAATCCAATATCTGATGAATTCTTTCGTATGGTTCTAATGTGTCTTGTTCTCGAGCTCTGTAAACCAAAGCTCTGATACCAACTGAAAGAACCCGTAACTTCCCCGTGAAGGAAAGCACGAATACTTTGAGAACAACACACAAAAGGACGCAGACGGAAGAACATTTCATTGCTATTACAACAATTCCATCAGATACAAGAATATACAGAGTATAAATGAATAAATTACATTCGACAAATATCAGAGATTACAATAAATTACATAGCAGCGGAAAATAATACAAAATCACAACTGAAAGTGATACACAGATACAGGGCTTTCCGAGCATCGTTCCAGCTGTAAACCAGGACCCTGTGAATATAAATCTGCAAAACCAAAACTACTAGCTGCCCGTGTGGAAAATAGGGGCACCCAGAGTTTAGGTTAAAACAATAAACTCCAGGTCAGTCATGTGACTGGTGTGAGAACTAAAAACAGTTATTATTTTAACTTTAAAGAAGAGTAATTCAAGGGACCACGCCGTATGACACGGAACGGGTTTCCTCCCAAGAATACTAGTGCATATAACAAAACAACGCAGTGCTTTTTGAAAAAATGAAGCTACTATAAGACCCAGGTCCCATCACACAATGCAACGCAAGCCGGAGGATAGGGTTTTCCCTTATAATAGCCAAACATGCTTGGTACGTCAAAACAAATCGTTTGATACTATTATAAGTGTATAGTGTCAAAACAATTTTCAATCATAAATATCAATCATAGACGGCATGGGTACCATATATCATGTCGCCATACTAGTTATACAATTAAAACCGCAATATCACGTTTTGGAAATTGGATTTCCGTCATGAGCCGAGGCAAGGGGCAAGCTCCTCTCCGCGTTCGAGACACTCTAGCAAATGCCTCAGGACCCCACTATGATCCTTTGAATCGGCTGGGCCGGTCCTCTCTTACTTTTGAGGATTGGCAATTCCTGAACACACGTTTCCCGGTCCTTACAAACCTATATCCGAGGCGCCTCGTATCCAACAACCACACAGGTGAAAAGTATATAAATGTCAGGGCTGGTAGGTCACTAACACCACCCTAGCTAGAAAGAAACGTCGTGCTCTCCCAGCGGTCCATCTCCCGTTTTTGACTCATACCGAGGTGTGAGGCTCGCGAATTCACGTTATACACAAAGCTACGCCACACAGGCCGTGCTTTGATCATCAACCACAAGACTTTGCTTTTCAACAGAAGCCTTGATCAATTGCCACTTACGCATGCCACATTGGCAATTCACTCCATGCGACTGATGTCCATCGATATACAACCTCTGAGCTCGTACGTCTCAGAGAAGGGCGTTAAACAAGAGAATAAATTCTCCGCCGCCAAACAGATGTATATTTAATAGAGATCAATCAACACAGAATAAAATCCAATGTCAGACACACAATCCATTTACAAGTTCGTTCTGGGTCTGAACGAAACCGGAGGCACTTTCCTCGCATATCCATCCATCTCCAGGTACGTCTGGACGATCACCAACTGATTCCCTCATCCTGGGTGTACAGCCCAATCAAGATCATCGGTAATCACCCCAAACGATGTGAAGACTTCCGGTCTTCAACCAATGTCTTCATCTTCGACATCTCGTCGAATCGGTTATTCAGAATGGGTATAACCCGGCCTTTCTGAATAACCCACGTATATAATTAACAAATGTTACACAACCACAATGAACGCCTCATTCCAATTCAGAATATTCTTTTATTCACAAAATCACATTCTTAGGGAAAGGTTCCCATTAATTTTATCAAAGATAAATTCTTCTAAATTTATTCTTTAATCTTCCTTTGGATATCATTTCAAACTAGTCGGGATTAACGAACCACACCGAAGTAATTATTTAGTTTATTTCCCAATCCCAACCTATATATCCCATGGAGCAAAACTGGTAACACTCCATATCTAGCACCACGGTGTTATCGGTAAAATTAATTACCATTTCACGTTCAAATCTAATTAAAGATTTAACTATCGCTTTGGAGTAAAACTGGTGATACTCCACTCTCGATCACTTTTCAGGTTTTATAATTTAAATTATCAATTCACATTTTAATCTAATTAAAGATTCATTAAAACTCCACTTAGTTTTAATCTTTTCAAAAATCAATATCCTGTCTTTAACTGGGTTAAAGAACCAATGTCATCTAAAACACGATTCACGATAAACCCAAATCACATTTGATATTAAATACAAGGCTCTGAATAGAAAATATATCGACTTATATTCAATACCAAATTCTAAAACCAACAAATATCGTATTGGGAATAACGATATAAAATATATCTTTCAAATTCCCATAACAATATCTGTATAGTCACGAAATCCAACATCGAAATATCCCGAAGATAATTTCGATTCAGCTCCAGTCCAATCCACGCATTGGAAATTATCGATTATTTTCAAAATCACTTTCAAATTCAATTTATTTATTTCAAAAATAAATTGATTTTAATTCTAGTTCAAAACTAGTTCATTTCGACAAAATTCATTTTTATCCTTTCAAATGTGGAATTTTCTAGCCCAATTTTTCCCAAATCATATATTATGATTTTACACAAATTATAGATATTTTTAATAATTTTATCAAGGCCCGTACAGTCGATTTACAACAACGGCCATCGAACTGCACTTACAGCGACCTTTTTCGAATTTGATTTGGACATAATTCCAAATCCAACCGTTAGATTTCAAATTTCTAATATTCATTGGAAATCTCTTTTCGATACGAACCCAACGGTTCCGGTTTTAGGAGAATCCGACGGTCGGATCTCCCGCAATGTCCGTTTGAAATAAATGGTCGAAATTCACGAACTGCCGCGGTGCGGCGCGTTCTATTCAGGCCATTATATTATATATATAATATATATATAATATATATTTCGTCGATTTCTATTTAAAACGAATTTTATAAATCGTTTTAAATCTCGTTTCAAAAGCAATTTCAACTTCCTTTTTAATTCAAATCAAAATTGAATTCTTCTTTATAAATTCGTTTTAAAATTCATTTCTATTCAATTCAAATTTCAATTCAATTTGAATTCATTTCAATTCAATTCCAATTCTAATTCGTTTCAATTCAATTCAATTTGAATTTACTTTCCATTTGATTCAATTCGAATTCGTTTAAAATTGATTTCAATTCAATTTCAGTTCGTTTTAAATTTCAATTTCAATTTAATTCAATTTGAATTTCAATTTAATTCAATTTGAATTCATTTCTATTTTATTCGATTTTAAATTCACTTTCTATTCGATTCGAATTCATTTCAAATTGATTCAATAAATTTTCCATTCAAAATATTAAATCTTGAAATCACTTTTCAATATTCATTATAAAACGAATAAAATCGATATAAACATCGTTTGCGTCAAAATAACGCTTCTCTAATCAACACGGCTTTATATTTCAATAATTCGTTATTCTATTCAACAAATGAATATTTGTTCTATTCAACACATGAATCTATATTTCTTTCAACACACGACTAATCTCAACACATGAGTACTGTCAACACATCACTATTTTTGTTATGTAAAATATTTTATAAAACTATGATATCTATCGTTTGATTTTTAATTAGACTTCTACTGGGAAGTAGTTCTAATTTTAAATGTGATAAAGATGTAATTTATTTTATTTAAAATATTTTACTCAACACATGAATAGTTTCAACACATGATCATCGTCAACACATGACTATTTTTATATTCAACACATGAATTTTCTTTTATAATATTCATTGTTTTCCCGATTGGAATGAGGCCCAATCAATCACCATATAATGTTAATTATATGGATTCCATACAACACATGTATATAATAGCATTGAAAAATAATCAATCATCTACCAAAGTGCACTACACTGTATAAGCATCAAATATAGATATCTGACGCTTATAACAACATGTCAATCAATCGATCGACATATTTAATCAATCAGGATGAGTGAACTTCAAATTTCATCCCAACACCCGTGTGGGGTTTCAAACAATCAAACACAGATTTTATTTGTGAAGTTGGGCGACGTGTAAAATTTATCGACCCAATCGATATCAGTCAAATCAGTGTATACAAACAAATCGGCCGATTTGTTTATAAATATTTATTTATTCACTTTCACGTTAAAAATTATATTTTTAACGATCAAACTATTTTATTTTAACACTTGAATTTCTATTCAGTTCATCTATTCAATAAATGATTATTTTTATTTTTCTAACATATTTTAGAAAATTTCGGCGGCATAACGGCACGATACTAGAAACGGGACGAGGCCTAGCCTTATCCCCGGTCTAGTGAAGGCCCACGCCATTCACACATCAATCAAATCCATTTCAATTCACCAAACAATTCAATTCAAACCAAATAATCTAACCAACTACCCAACCAAACAATTTTACAAACAAGCCATTCATGGTCTGTGGATGACGGGTGTCGGGTGCTACTAAGCACCGTCTGCATCCTAGTATATATATATATTACTAGAAAAAGAGAATTTGAGTGAGAAGTTCTCACCGATAGCTATCCAAACACCTTGACTCTTCTTTGATAGAAATCTTCTTCATTCTCGCCTTTTTATCATCTTCGTTGCCCGTAGTCACTACATATATAAAAATCACACATTTTTATATTTTGATGTCTTTAAAATAAAAATTACATTTTTATTTATTCACTTTCAATTTAAAAGTCATATTTTTATAATCACTTCATATATTTAAAAATCGAATTTTTACTTCGCTATACTTTATATAAAAATCAAATTTTTACTTCGATGTTCAATATATAAAAATCATATTTTTATTTCGATGTTTTCTATATAAAGATCTCGCCTTTTTAACTATAAAGACTTCACCCTTACAAAAATATAGATTTCCTCGTTATGAAAATCACCACTTTATTTCAACGTATATAAAATAAAAATCATATTTTTATTTCGCTACATATACAAAGATGATATTTTTATATTCTCTATCCCATAAAGATTATATTTTTAATACTTTAAAAATATAAAAATCATATTTCTAATATTTCTATATAGTAAAGATTATATTTTTAATATTTTAAAAATATAAAAATCATATTTTTATTTCGAAGTTCAACATCTAAAAATCCTATTTTTATTTCCACTTCGCATATGATAAAAATTATATTTGTGTAGTTAGAAATCAAATCTTTTTCTATTTACAAATCTTTTCCTTTCAACAAATAAAAATCATAACTTTGTCTTAAGAAAACTGAACATATAGAAAATAAATATGTAGGTTAAATTAAAAACTTACTATTTTTTTTTCCAGTGAAGGGGAAGTGTTGAAGCTCGCTGGTGCTATTGGGGTGGCTCGGGGTGGCTTCTTCCGTCGATCTAGGGTTTGGTAGGGGGTGTTGGGGCGTCGAACTGGGCTGGGGAGGAAGGGGCTTGGTCGGAGCTGCTTGGGAGGGGTCGTCGCGGCGTTGGCGGGTACGGGAGGGGGTTTCAAATGGAGGAAGAAGGGAGAGGAAGGAGAGCAGGAGGGGGAGGGCGCGCGCCTCCACCCGACGCGTCGGCGGTGGCCATCGATGGCCAGCGACGACCTAGGGCTCCGCCCTTTTGTTTTCTAGTTTCTTTTTTTTTATTTTTATTTTGAGCGATCTGTAGAAATGATGAATTGGGGGGGCCAGAACCAATAAAGGGGAGGATATATATTTTTTTATTATTATTTTTATTTATTTAATTTAAAAAGTTGACTTTTACAAACGAACTCGAAACGAGGTCCACCGCCTGTCGTCTATAGCGTTTCACCCCCATTCCGAACACAATGGGATATGTATCGTAGGTTGATTTGATCGTTTGAATCAGTTTCCGTTAAATTTACATTTAAATCACTATATTGAATTTTAAACGTACATTTCAAATTACCGGGGTCACATACCACCCAGAAAAATTCCTGAAAAATATTTTCTAACTTCGTATTGACGATACGGTCCTAACAAAACTAGTTTCGTCGAATTCTGAGACCGTTGGGAAAATGGCCAATTTCCAGTCGATTAAAATCAACTGAAATGGTCAAAACACGTTTTCCCCTGCCACGCTCACATATTGATTCGAAAAATTATGAAATTTGGAATCTAGCAATAATTTAGCATCACGGACCCAACAAAACTGGTTTCGTCGAATTCCGAGGTCATTTGCAAAATGTCCATTTTTAAGGGCCTGAATTCCATAGCGACTATTCAGAATTTTCAACTGGACATATCTTTTGATTCCCGCTATGAAATTTTGATTTTTCGGATTCGTTGGAAAGATATTATCAATTAGATCCCATGATTTTTGGTTTCACTAAAATCCGGATTGTTTTGCACCCGGTACATTCAATTGAAGTTTGAAATTGAATTATCGAACTACCGCGCC
This sequence comes from Allium sativum, assembly GCA_030737875.1. Taxonomy (NCBI): domain Eukaryota; kingdom Viridiplantae; phylum Streptophyta; class Magnoliopsida; order Asparagales; family Amaryllidaceae; genus Allium; species Allium sativum. The sequence goes on from CM060912.1 coordinate 297,257,937, forward strand.
ATTTTCAATTCTATTTTAATTATAAATAAATATTTATATTCAAACGACGACGTATATAAATATATACGGCGAATCCTATTCAAAATAAATTTCTCGTCGATATTATTTAAAATAATCTATTTTAAATATTCAAATTCAGCTAAAATTGCCAAAATGAAAATTTCAAACTGGCTCGCATTTTACGGGTTATTACACATTTGCTAATAACTCAAACATACCACAAAAATTTAATCAAAGCATGGATCTACCAAATATTCCATAAAGGTGTAACTTTATGAACCTAACATAAAGGTTTTCACTCCAAACTCAAAAAAAGTTGCCATTTTTACTTTACGAATCTATTTAGGGATTTTTAGCAATCATATACCATCAAATCTTCCATGAATTCACCACTAAAACTCTAGGAAACAATTCAAAAAACATCTTACAAGCTATCATTATATCAAGCAACAAAAACCCTTTAAAAGTTCAGTTTTTCTCACCCAAAAGCAACCAGAACTTCACCTAAGATGTATAGATCCTTCTCCTAGCTTTTCTCCTTCCTTTCTTCTTTATTTTCTTGAATTTTTTTTTTAAATTTTAAAAAGGGGGGAAACGTGCGAAAATAACGGGAGGGGAGGAAGAAGGAGATTTCAAGGGAAGATAGGAAAATGAGATGGTAAAGGAGATAAGGGTGGGGGTATTTATAAGAAAGCTCAATTTCATGGATGGACGACATGTGTCATTATAGATAAGTATGAAAAATGAGTGGCCACAATTCATCCCTATCCTTTTTAAATAGTAAAGTGTGTTTTCTCACACACTTCTAGCCTCGGATCAGAGTATCAAATGATAACGGTTTTCAGAAATTCTTTCACTATATCGTCTAGTTTCTAACGTACTTCAATCCTATGTGCTCAGATCCAAAATCGGATGGAAAATGAACGGATATAATTCATCCTTATCCATTCGTATAGTAAAGTGTTTTTTCTCAAGCACCTTCCGGCCTTGCGTTGGAGTATCAAATGATAACGGTTTTCAGAAATTCTTTCACTGTATCGTCCGGTTCTAATGTACTTCAATCCTATGTGTTCAGATACAAAATCCGAGTTCGTTTGCATTTTCAAATAATTTATTTTAGTTTTGTTTTCTTAATAATTTTCTATATTCGTTATGGCATTTTCCCAGACTTCATACATAGATAATATCCTATGTTCTAAATTTTTATGGATAGGTCTCAGGTTCCAATTTGCCATTAGGATAATCAAATTCCAATTAGCGTCAAATTTTAGTTCAAATTTTGGCCTTTTGTTTTTTCTTTTCCACAAACGGGGACCATTTTGCACGGAACTTCCCTGAGTACCAAAATTCACTATTCCGGATCCAATGGAGGTTGTCTCACGATCTAGCAATATCCCATTCTCAAGATATCCTCAAAATCGTCCATTTTTAGTTTAAATTTTGAATCTTTTGTGAATTTAACACATCTAATGGATGTTGTTTTTGACCTAACTTGGTTGGTTATCTAATTTCATCATTCCAGATTTAATGAAACTGATTTCGTCAAATTCTAAATTCGATAGCTACCACTTCCTTTGTAAACTTACTATTTTTAATCCAAAATTCATTCTTTTTAGACTATTTCAATTTTATTCCTACCGAAATCCAAATTAATTCTAATCTTTATGAAATTTGGAAATTTTAAATTGGTTCCGAATTTCCGGGTCGTTACATAAACACGGATGGCTTTTACCTTACGATAACCCAAAACAATCTATTAAAATCCATACTCTTTTGATATTATAATAATGTCTAAATCAAATAAATAGCAATCTAGTGGAATGGTTTCATCTCACATTCCACTTGTATAATATATAATTAAAAACCGTAGGTGCTTATTAGGTAATGGATTCCAACTGGCAAGGTATGGGACCACCTTCCGACAGTGCATCTCTAGCGAGGAATACACCGGGTTCAACAAGAACATCTTGTAACCCAGGCTAAACATCACCAGTCACTCATTTCGCTTGAGTGTACCGAATGTATTATCATCAACGGTTGGGATCGGCAACCATTTCCCGAAAGGGACAACATTGAAATAGGTTAAAGAATAAATGAAATTTCTCTAGATCAGGTGACAATACACCCTAATTGGGAGCTACCCACTTAGCCATGCAACCTACCTAATTTTATACCATTTCTCGGTTGTAAGGCAAGAGGCCATAACATACAATTAACACCTTTATTCACTTTGAATGTGACATCATCATACCCGCCAAATCACAAATTGACTTCTCCAAAAATACAACAGGTATACAGCTAAGAGAAATGAATTCCTCCGCCACCAAACGTAAATTCATTTAAAGAGATCAACTTACCGATCTATTAAATATACTCTGTCAAACATTCTTCTATACAGGTTGCCCTAGGATTGGAAAAGCCGAAGGCACTATTCTGTAAACCCATCTTAGGCAATTTCTACCTAGGATTACCAGAACAGCCCTTGCATAAACTCTGTCTTCAATTATCTTGATTATACTTGATTCGCAACGCTACTTCCCATATGGAGTGGTGTTCAGAAAAAAAATCTGATCCTAGTCTCCCCGTATTGACGATGGAAAAATGGTCAAAACTTTGATAGTCGTTTATTTAACTATTAAAGGGAAACTTCTATACACACAACGATCTTATTTCCAAATTTATCGATTAATCATCAATCAACATTTTTCCCTTTTAAATTAATTTATCATTAATTTATGCATTTCTCCATTCCCCGTTTCCATATATTCATAAATTTAGAAAATACACATTATTAACATTGGAAAACATTTCCTTAGCTTATTCACGTATCACTATCCTCCCACGTCTATTAGTCTCTAATTGTAAACTAGTAAGAGAACAATTCCATAGATATCAAACCCGAAGGCCGAAAACCAACATTTGATCGATACTCAGAAAGTCATTCAACTTAACTAGTTTCCAGTCAGTTTCTAATATTCTTAACTCTGTTTCTTAACTTCTTATCAAATCATTTCTTACGCAAATTCTCGGATTCGGTTTACGATTCCACTTTTTTTTTCAAAACATTGGTTATAACGATAATGTGATAATCCCTACTTTCAAAATACCTAACTTAAAAATATAACTCTTATAATTTATTTGAATAAATAATAATTTATTTATTTATTAAATAAATAAATCTTGATTTAAAAACAAAATGTAAATAGTACTTTCCTACATTCGATGTAATCAAAATCAAATGCATAAATCTCTCTCGAATAATCTCTATTCAATAACTCTCCTTCGAATAATCGTTATTCGATTAACTCTCTTCGAATAGCTTATATTCGATTAACTCTCTTCGAATAGCTTATATTCGATTAACTCTCTTCGAATAGCTTATATTCGATTAACACTCTTCGAATAACATATATTCGATCAACTCTCTTCGAATAACTTATATTCGATTAACTCTTTTTGAATAACTTATATTCGATTAACTCTCTTCGAATAACTTAGGTTAGATGTTCTGAACTCTAGAATAATTTACCATTCAGGTCAACTCAATTTCTAAATTCATTTTTGAATTTAGCACTTCCCAACAATTTCCAATTTCCTTTCATAATTATTTTAAATTTGCAAAACGATTGTTTTAAAAACCATTATTCACTTTAAAATGTGAATATTATTTTTTTACAGAAAACTGGACTCATTTTATAAAATTGAAACTTGATTTCAATATTTAAATATCATTACAAATTCAAATTCTGTTTATCGAGTCATTTTATAAATACACAACTAATCCAGTTTTCCCTAAAGTAGAATCCACTATTTTATTTTAACCCTATTTCCTATCTCATTCAAATTCCCATTTGAATTCCTATTTCAAAACCCAATCTCCTTTGTAGTTATTTTTATTTGCAAATTAATTACTTTAATTCATTTTTCACATCGAATGTGAATAACATTTCTTTTATAATCAATCCAGCTTGATTTCGTATTTAAAATAATATCCCATTTATAAATTCTATTTAATCCCTATTTATAGAATTATTTATATAAAATCCTATTTTTTTTATTTCCAACACTTTAAATCTCATTGACAATTCCCCTTATAAATGCTCCGTTCACATTAGATTCCAATTGTCGGTGTTAAAATAGATTTTTACATCTCTATATAAATTCAGACTTATATATTCAATTTATCCAAATGATAAATACTTTACATATTTTATAAACATTATTTATAAACTAATCTTCCCAAATTATCTATTAAAACAGATTTTATTTAAAAATTATTTAATATCAGTTCTCGTGATCCTTTTATAACTCGTGAATTCCCTTTTTATAATTCGATTAATTTCCCAAATATTTCGTTTTATAATTCTATTTATTTCCCCAAATATTTCCTTTCATAATTTATTAATTTTACAGAATATTTCCTTTTATAATCTATTTATTTTATAAAATACTTCCTTTTATAATTCTATTGATTTTATAAAATCCTTAAATTTAATATCCACATTGAAATTCCTTTTTATATAATCCTTTGATTTTATAAAAATAATTTCATTTCAATATACACTTTGAAAATTTCCTTTTTACATTCCGGTATTACCAATAGTATTTAAGATACCAAATAAAAAGGCCAATGCCATCATAATCAATCACAGATTATATATCATATCATATATCATAATATGTGAAAAACAGTATTATAAATATTGAGGAATCCAGCTGGATCCCTCTAACTTGTTTCCTTGCATCATAGATGTTAAACATTATAAATAACATCAATTTCATTTCAATATGAAAAATTCTGATAAACAAAATCAATATTTGATTAACGATATATATATATTAGATCTATAATTTCAACCAATCAATTAGCAGTTCTGGAGCGACCCGTAACTTCCCCGTTAAGGAAATCACATATACTTCGAGAACAACACACAAAAGAACGCGGACAGAAGAACATTTCATTGCTTATTACAACAATTCATCAGAATACAAGAATATACAGAGTATTAACAAATAATATGCATTATAAAATATCAGAGATTACAATATATTACATAGCAGCGGAAAATAATACAATACACAACTAGAAGAGATACGGATACAGAGCTTTTCGGATATCATTCCATCTGTAAACCAGGTTCCTATGAATATAAATCTGCAAAACCAAAACTGCTAGCTGCCCGTGTCAGAACAAGGGCACCCAGAGTTTAGGTTAAAACAATAAACTCTAGGTCAGTCATGGGACTGGTGTGAGAACTAAAACAATTATTAATCTTTATTTTAAAGTTAGGAAAATCAAGGGACCACGCCGTATATCACGAAACGGGTTTCCTCCCAAGAACACTAGTGCGTAAAATAACAGCGCAATGCTAAATAAAGAACAATGAAGCTATTATAAGACTCAGGTCCCATCACACAATGCAACACAAGCCGGAGGATAGTGTTTTACCTTATAATAGCCAAAGAATGCTTGATACGCTAAATTTCATCTTTTATTATTACTATAAGTGTATAGTGTCAAAACAATTTCAATCATAAATATTAATCATAGACGACATGGGTACCATATATCATGTCTCCATGCTAGTTCTACAATTAAAACCGCAAAGTCACGTATTTGGAAATTGGATTTCCATCTGTGAACCGAGGCAAAAGATAGTCCTCTACCGATTCGAGACGCTCTAGCCCGTGTCTCAGGACAAGTACTCAGTCAAGCCCTTGGAGCGTCAGGGACGGTCCACCGATGTGGATTAAAATGCCTGAACACTGCGTTCCCTGCCCTTTGGGGGTAAATGAGCCAAAGAATGACACCATCGGCTTCACATAGTCACCGATATATCCGAGGCGCCTCGCAACAACAACAACCACATAAGTCAAACTCGTACGGGCGTGTAAAACCACTGACGCCACTTCTAGCTAGAAAGAAATGCATGTCCTCTCTGAGGTCCTTCTCCCGTTTCTAGTTCACAACCGGGATGTGAGGCTTGCGAATTCACGTTACACAAAGCTATGCCATACAGGTGGTGCTTTGATCATCAACCACAAGACTTTGCTTTTCAACAGAAGCCTCGATCAATTGCCACTAAGGCATGCCACACAGGCAATTCACTCCATGCGTTTGATATCCATCAATATATTACCTCTGAGCTCGTACGTCTCAGATAAGGGCGTTAAGCAAGAGAATAAATTCTCCGCCGCCAAACAGATATATATACAATAGAAATCAATCACACAGAATAAAATCCAATGTCAGACAAACAGTCCATTTACAAGTCCGTTTTGGGTCCGAACGAAACTGGAATCACCTTGTACCTCGCATATCCATCGATCTCCAAGTACATCTGGACGACCACTAACTGATTCCCTCCTCTGGGGTGTACGACCCAATCAAGATCATCAGTAATCACCCAAACGACGTGAAGACCTCCGCTCTTCGACCACCGTCTTCATCCTCGACACCACGTCGAATTAGTTATTCAGAATGGGACAAACCCGGTCTTTCTGAATAACTCGCGTATATAATAAACAAGTGTTACACAAGCACAACATATGCCTCATTCCAATTCATCAGTCACTAACCGTAAATTAGCAAGAGAATAATTCCCCAAACATTAACCCCGAAGGCCAAAACCAACATCAGATCAATACCCAGGAAACCATTCTTCTTAACTAACCTACAGTTAGTTTCTAAATTTCAAATTCTTAGGGAAAGGTTCCCATTAATTTTATCAAAGATAAATTCCTCAAATTTATTCTTAAATCTTCTTTTGAATATCAATTCAACTAGTCGGGGTTAGCGAACCACACCGAAGTAATCACTTATTTTATTTCCCAATCCCAACCTATTCATCCCATGAAGTAAAACTGGTCGTACTTCATATCTAACACCACAGTGTTATCGGTAAATTCAATTACCATTTCACGTTCAAATCTAATTAAAGATTTAACTATCGCCTGGAGCAAAACTGGTGATACTCCATTCTCGATCTTTTCAATCTAATTAAAGATTCATTAAAACTCCACTTAGCTCTAATCTTTAACTAGGTTAAAGAACCAATGTCATTTAAAACACGGTTCACGATAAACCCACCTCACATTCCATTCTATTAGTCTCTAACCGTAAATTAGTAAGAGAACAGTTCTCTAAATATTAACCCCGAAGGCCGAAACCAACATCAGATCAATACCCAAGAGACCATTCAACTTAGCTAATCTCCAGTTAGTTTCTGATTTTCTTATCTCCGTTGGATCTAAGAACAGTATTATTGAAGATACCGTTCACGACAACCCAAAATCACATTCCATTAATTATCGGGTCAAAGAACAAGTGTTATTTAAAACACCGTTCACGATAAACCCAAAAACCAATTCAAATTCAATTCCAATTAAATACCATTTAATTGGTACACTTCATTTAATCTAAATAAAAGATTTAGTCTTTTTCTCAACTGGGTTTAAGAACAGTGTTAATGAAGACACCATTCACGTCAAACCCAAATCATATTTGTTATTAAATACAAGGCTCTGAACAGAAAATATATCGGCTTATATTCAATATCAAATTCTATGACCAACAAATATCGTATTGGAAATAACGATATAAATATATCTTTCAAATTTCCATAACAACATCTGCATAATCACGAAATCCAACATCGAACTATTCCGAAGATGATTTCGATTCAAATCCATTCCAATTCAATTATTGGAAATCCTGGTTATTTTCAAAACCATTTCAAATCCAATTTATTTGTTTTAAAAATAAATAAATTATTATTCTAGTTCAAAACTAGCTCATTTCGATAAAAATCTACTTTTATCTTTTTAAATATGGAGTTTTTCATCCCAATTCTTCCCAAATCATTTCTTATGATTTTACACAAATTATTACTATTTTTAATAATTTTATCAAGGCCCGTACAGTCGATTTCCATCAACGGCCATCGAACTGCACTTACAGCGACCTTTTCCAAATTTGATTTGGACATAATTCCAAATCCAACTGTTAGATTTCAAATCTCTAATATTCATTAGAAAGCCCTTTTCGATACGAACCCAACGGTTCCGGTTTTAGGAGAATCCGACGGTCGGATCTCCCGTCATATCCATTCGAAGTCAATGGTCGAAATTCGCGAACTGCCGCGGCGCGTTCTATTCAGCCCATTATATATATATATATATATATATATATATATATATATTATATATTTCATCAATTTCCTTTTAAAACGTATTTTATAAATCGTTTTAAATTCGTTTTCAAAACGATTTCAACTTCATATTCAATTTCGAATCAAAATTGAATATTCTACATCATCGCTATACAAATGATAATATTTTCAAAACGATATATTTTGAAATCACTTCCTTTTCTATATTCATTATAAAAATGAATAAAATCGATATAAATATAGTTAGCGTCAAAATGACGCAACTCTAATCAACACGGCTTTATATATTTCAAAATCTTCGTCATTCTATTCAACAAATGAATTTTCTTCAACACATAATTATTTATTTCTATTCAACACATGAATTTTTATTCTATTCAACACATGAATATTTATTTCTATTCAACACATGAATATTTATTTCTTATTTTCCAAATTGGAATGAGGCCCAATCAATTACCATATAATGTTAATTATATGGATTTTCTACAACACATGTATATAATAGCAACGATAAATCATCAGCCATCATCCAGAGTGCACCACACAGCTGTATAAGCATTAAATATAAATAATTAACGCTTACACAGTCTGTCAACCCATCGATTGACATACAACTAAACAATCGGGATTAGTGTACGTCAAATATCATCCCAATACCCGTGTGGAGTTTCAAATCAACAACACGGATTTTTATTTGTTTAGTTGGGCGATGTGTAAAATTTATCATCCCAATCAATATCAGTCAAATTAGTGTATATAAACAAATCGTCCAATTTGTTTATTTCTATTTATTTTATAAACACGTTAAAAATCGTATTTTTAACTAAAAAAAAATTCCACTGTAAAATATTTTATTTCATTCACCATTACACAATCAAATTTCACTACACAACAATCAAACAAACAAGTCATCCATGGTCTGTGGACGACAGGTGTCGGGTGCTACTAAGCACCGTCTGCATCCTAGTATATATTTCAAACTACAAATAAATTAAAGGTGAGGAGTTCTCATCGAGGGTTCCACTCCTCCATTTTATTTCTTAAATTCAGAATATTTGGATCTGGTTGTACCTCCAACGCAGTCTTCTCCACGCTGTTCATATTAAACTCACATTTTTAATATGATGTTCTATACATTAAAAATCATATTTTTAATACTCTACCAATATAAAAATCATATTTTTATTTTTTCTATAATATAAAAATCATATTTTTATTCTTTCTAAAAATCACATTCTTCACTTCTTTTTTTATTCAATCTTTATCCTGATTTCATTCCTAACATTCATACGATAAATTCATAACTTCTTACCGTTATTCATATATGAAAAATCCTATCTTTCTAAGGATAAAAATCAAAACTTTATACATTAAAAATCATAGATCTATGTAAGTAAAAATCCAATTTTTACTATAATGTTTTCTATGTAAAAAAAATTCAGATTTAAACAAAGATATTATATAAAAAAACTGAAAATGAAATTCAATGTGGATTACCTTTTTTTATATGCAGGGGGTTTCCGGGTGCGCTACCTGGTCTGGCGGTCGGCATCAGGGTCGAGGAGAGGGCGGTGGCGGTCAGAGTAGGCGCGGCCAACCCTGGCTATGGCGGTGGGAGGCACAAGTGGCGGGGCGTAGGGTTTGGGGTTAATTTGGGCGTTGCGTTGGGAGGGGGTGTTTTCGGGATCGACGGGGTGGAGGGGCCCGCTGGCAATGGGCGCGACCGTGGGGAGAAGAGGCGCAGGAGTGGGCGGTGCGACGACAAGGGGCGCTGCCATTTTTAATTTTTTTCTTTCTTTTCGTCGATCTAAGAAAATGTGGGGAGGGAGAGTGTGGAGAGAGAGGGGTGAGGATAAGTTTATATATTTATTTAATTATTTTTTCTTTCAAAAAATTGACCTTCCTTTTTGAATCCCAAACGAGGCCCAACGACTGTCGTCCCTATCTAATTACCCCCATTCTGAATACAATGGGATATGTATCGTAAGCTGATTCGATTGTTTCGATCAGTTATCGTCAAAATCAAAATATAAATCTATATATTGAATTTGAACGCACATTTCAACTTACTGGGGCCACAAACGAACTCTAAAAATTCCCAAAAAATATTTTCTAGCTTCGTATTGACGATACGGTCCTAACAAAACTAGTTTCGTCGAATTCCGAGATAGTATAAAAAATGGCCATTTTCCAGTCGATTAAAATCAAATGAAACTGGTCAAACACATTTTCCTTTGCCACGCTCATATATTGATTCAGAAAATTACGAATTTTGAAACCTAGCAATAACTTGATATCCCGGATCCAACAAAAGTGTTTCGTCGAAAACCGAGGTCATTTGCAAAATTTTCATTTTTAAGGGCCAGAATTCCATAGCGACTATTTTGAATTTTCAATTGGTCTTAACTTTTTATCCCCGTTATGAAATTTCAATTTTTCAGATTCGTTGGAAAGATATCTTAATTAGATTCAAATATTTTTAGTTTCACTAAAATCCGGTTTATTTTGAATCCTGTACATTCATTTGAACTTTGAAATCGAATTTTCAAACTACCGCGCCGTTTTCATTTCCATTTATAATTATAAATAATTATTTATATTCTAATGACGATTCAAATAAATATATACGTTTGAATTCAATTCAAAATAAATTTCTCATTGTTATTATTTAAAATAATTATTTTAAATATTCAAAATTCATCAAAATTGCCAAAATAAAATTTTTAAATTGGCTTAGATTTCCGGGTTATTACAATCTCCCCCACTTAAAACTTTTCGTCCCCGAAAAGGAAAGAAGCCGAAAGTTGTTTCACAAATCGACTCAACTTTCATTACTTTCATTATGGCTTAAGTTCTTCAACTTTTCAGTTTCTAAGAACTTTTCAAATTTTTCAAAAAATTTGGCTAACACCCTAAATTTTCGAAAAATTTCGCCATAACCTCCCCTGCACCGGGGACATAGGGATATTTCATATAGCCTCCCATGGCCTTCTTCAATCCAAAAGAAAAAGAAAAAGCCAAGCGGCTAGCCAGTCGGCTCATAAAATCATCCAAACCCAAAGAAATACAATAAATATGTACCTATTTGTCGGGCAAACAATTTTATTCCTCTTCTCTAGCCTCCTTGCTATGACCTGTTCAATGTAAGTACATGTATATGTATGCCAATGCGACAAATTTTCAATACAATTCACTATTTGATACAATTTGGCTAAATGGCTCAACTTTTAACTAATGAACCAATAATCAAACAACACAATCAGCAATCAATTAGTTGATTAGCTTTTCAAAATCGCAATAGGCCCTATCTAATTTTGGTTCTCACACCAGTCTAACGGAAATATATAGATATCACGCTTTCGGCACTCGAATATAAATACTGATGATGCGGCCTCATCATTAGAATTATCTCCGGGCGACTAGAGTGTGACTCTATATCCATCCAGTATATTGGAGGCTTCCAATACACGTGGATCAGACGTATATTAAAATCTCTATATACCTGATAGTCCAAATCAATATAAATAAATAATCAAATACGAATAATTGATTTAAATTTTCAAAACAAAATTTGTTTTCACTTTAAAAATATACCCTTCACATTCATTCTAGGATACTAATGATCCCATCTCTAACGAGTCATTCCTATTGGATATTACTAATCCAATCTCTGATGAATTCTTTCGTATGGTTCTAATGTGTCTTGTTCTTTGAGCTTTGTAAACCAAAGCTCTGATACCAAATGGAGCGACCCGTAACTTCCCCGGTATGGAAATCACAGATACTTTGAGAACAACACACAAAAGAACGCAGACAGAAGAACATTTCATTGCTTATTACAACAATTCATCAGAATACAAGAATATACAGAGTACTAACAAATAATATACATTATAAAATATCAGAGATTACAATACATTACATAGCAGCGGAAAATAATACAATACACAACTAGAAGAGATATACAGATACAGAGCTTTCCGGATATCATTCCAGCTGTTAACCAGGTTCCGTGAATATAAATCTGCAAAATCAAAACTACTAGCTGCCCATGTCAAAATAAGGGCACCCAGAGTTTAGGTTAAAACAATAAACTCCAGGTCAGTCATGGGACTGGTGTGAGAACTAAAACAGTCATTAATCTTTATTTTGAAGTTAGGTAAATCAAGGGACCACGCCATATAGCACGGAACGGGTTTCCTCTCAAGAACACTAGTGCATAAAACAACAGCGCAATGCTAAATAAAGAACAATGAAGCTATTATAAGACCTAGGTCCGATCACATAATGCAACAAGCCGGAGGATAGGGTTATACCATATAATAGACAAAGAATGCTTGATACGCTAAATTTCATCTTTTATTATTACTATAAGTGTATAATGTCAAAACAATTTCAATCATAAATATTAATCATAGACGACATGGGTACCATATATCATGTCGCCATACTAGTTCTACAATTAAAACCGTAATGTCACGTATTTGGAAATTGGATTTCCATCTGTGAACCGAGGCAAAAGATAGTCCTCTACCGATTCGAGACGCTCTAGCCCGTGTCTCAGGACAAGTACTCAGTCAAGCCCTTGGACCGACATGGCCGGTCCACCGATGTGGATTAAAATGCCTGAACACTGCGTTTCCCCGCCCTTTGGGGCGTAAATGAGCCAACGATTGACTCCATCGGTTCACATAGTCATTGATATATTCAAGGCGCCTCGCAACAACAACAACCACATAAGTCAAACTCGTCAGGGCGTGTAAAACCACTAACGCCACTTTTAGCTAGAAAGAAACGCATGTCCTCTTTGAGGTCCTTCTCCCATTTCTAGTTCACAACCGGGGTGTGAGGCTCGCGAATTTACATTACACAAAGCTATGCCACACAGGCGGTGCTTTGATCATCAACCATAAGACTTTGCTTCTCAATAGAAGCCTCGATCAATTGCCACTTAGGCATGCCACACAGGCAATTCACTCTATGCGTTTGATATCCATCAATATATAACGTCTAAGATCGTACGTCTCAGAGAAGGGCGTTAAGCAAGAGAATAAATTCTCCGCCGCCAAACAGATATATATTCAATAGAAATCAATCACACAGAATAAAATCCAATGTCAGACACACAGTCCATTTACAAGTCCGTTCTGGGTCTGAACGAAACTGGAGGCACCTTGTACCTCGCATATCCATCGATCTCCAAGTACGTCTGGACAACCACTAATTGATTCCCTCCTCTTAGGTGTACGGCCCAATCAAGATCATCAGTAATCACCCAAACGACGTGAAGATCTCTGGTCTTCGACCACCGTCTTCATCCTCGACACCACGTCAAATTAGTTATTCAGAATGGGATAAACCCGGTCTTTCTAAATAACTCGCGTATATAATAAACAAGTGTTACACAAACACAACATACGCCTCATTCCAATTCATCAGTCACTAACCGTAAATTAGCAAGAGAATAATTCCCCAAACATTAACCCCGAAGGCCGAAACCAACATCAGATCAATACCCAGGAAACCATTCTTCTTAACTAACCTACAGTTAGTTTCTGAATTTCACATTCTTAGGGAAAGGTTCCCATTAATTTTATCAAAGATAAATTCCTCATATTTATTCTTAAATCTTCTTTTGAATATCAATTCAACTAGTCGAGGTTAGCGAACCACACTGGAGTAATCATTTATTTTATTTTCCAATCCCAACTTATTCATCCCATGAAGTAAAACTGGTCATACTTCGTATCTAACACCACGGTGTTATCGGTAAATTCAATTACCATTTCACGTTCAAATCTAATTAAAGATTTAACTATCGCCTGGAGCAAAACTGGTGATACTCCATTCTCGATCTTTTCAATCTAATTAAAGATTCATTAAAACTCCAATTAGTTCTAATCTTTAACTGGGTTAAAGAACCAATGTCATTTAAAACACGGTTCACGATAAAACCACCTCACATTCCATTCTATTAGTCTATAACCGTAAATTAGTAAGAGAACAGTTCCTTAAATATTAACCCCGAAGGCCGTAACCAACATCAGATCAATACCCAAGAAACCATTCAACTTAGCTAATCTCTAGTTAGTTTCTGATTTTCTTAACTCCGTTGGGTCTAAGAACAGTATTATTGAAGATACCGTTCACGACAACCCAAAATCACATTCCATTAATTATTGGGTTAAAGAGCAAGTGTTATTTAAAACACCGTTCGCGATAAACCCCAAAAGAAATTCAAATTCAATTCCAATTAAATACCATTTAATTGGTACACTTCATTAAATCTAAATAAAAGATTTAATCTTTTCCTCAACTGGGTTTAAGAACCGTGTTAATGAAGACACCATTCACGATAAACCCAAATCACATTTGATATTAAATACAAGGCTCTGAATAGAAAATATATCGGCTTATATTCAATATCAAATTCTACCACCAACAAATATCGTATTGGAAATAACGATATAAATATATCTTTTAAATTTCCATAACAACATCTGTATAAACTTGAAATCCAACATCGAACTATTTCGAAGATGATTTCGATTCAAATCCATTCCAATTCAATTATTGGAAATCCTGGTTATTTTCAAAACCATTTCTAATCCAATTTATTTATTTTAAAAATAAATAAATTATTATTATAGTTCAAAACTAGTTTATTTCGATAAAAATCTACTTTTATCTTTTCAAATACGGAGTTTTTCATCCCAATTCTTCCCAAATCATTTCTTATCATTTTTCACAAATTATTACTATTTTTAAAAATTTATCAAGGCCCGTACAGTCAATTTCCATCAACGGCCATCGAACTGCACTTACAGCGACCTTTTCCAAATTTGATTTGGACATAATTCCAAATCCAACCATTAGATTTCAAATCTCTAATATTCATTAGAAAGCCCTTTTCGATACGAACCCAACGATTCCGGTTTTAGGAGAATCCGAATGTCGGATCTCCCGTAATATCCATTCGTAGTCAATGGTCGAAATTCGCGAACTGCCGCGGCGCGTTCTATTCAGGCCATTATATACATATAATATATATATTTCGTCGATTTCCTTTTAAAACGTATTTTATAAATCGTTTTAAATTCGTTTTCAAAACGATTTCAACTTCATATTCAATTTCGAATCAAAATTGAATATTCCGCATCATCGATATACAAATGATAATATTTTCAAAACGATATATTATGAAATCACTTCCTTTTCTATATTCATTATAAAAATGAATAAAATCGATATAAATATCGTTCGCGTCAAAATGGCGGAAGTCTAATCAACACGGCTTTATATATTTCAAAATCTTCGTCATTCTATTCAACAAATGAATTTTCTTCAACACATGAATATTTATTTCTATTCAACACATGAATTTTTATTCTATTCAACACATGAATATTTATTTCTATTCAACACATGAATATTTACTTCTTTTTTTTCCAAATTGGAATGAGGCCCAATCAATTACCATATAATGTTAATTATACGGATTTTCTACAACACATGTATATAATAGCAACGATAAATCATCGGCCATCATCCAGAGTGCACCACACAACTGCATAAGCATTAAATATAAATTATTAACGCTTACACAGTCTATCAACCCATCGATTGACATACAACTAAACAATTGGGATTAGTGTACGTCAAATATCATCTCAATACCCGTGTGGGGTTTCAAATCAACAAACACAGATTTTTATTTTTGCAGTTGGGCGATGTGTAAAATTTATCGTCCCAATCAATATTAGTCAAATCAGTGTATATAAAAAATCGTCTGATTTGTTTATTTCTATTTATTTTATATACACGTTAAAAATCGTATTTTTAACTATAAAATATTTTTCTACTATAAAATATTTTATTTCATTCATCATTACACAATCAAATTTCACCACACAACAATAAAAAAAAACAAGTCATCCATGGTCTGTGGACGACGGGTGTCGGGTGCTACTAACCACCGTTTGCTATGTAGCATATATTTCAAACTAGAAATAAATTAAAGGTGAGGAGTTCTCACCGAGGGTTCCACTCCTCCATTTTATTTCTGAAATTCAGAATATCTGGATCTGGTCGTACCTCCAACGCAGTCTTCTCCACGTTGTTCATATTAAAATCACATTTTTAATATGATGTTCTATACAATAAAAATCATATTTTTAATACTCTACCAATATAAAAATCATATTTTTATTCTTTCTATAATATAAAAATCATATTTTTATTCTTTCTGTAATATAAAAATCATATTTTTATTCTTTCTATAATATAAAAATCATATTTTTATTCTTTCTATAATATAAAAATCATATTTTTATTCTTTCTAAAAATCACATTCTTCACTTCTTCTTTTTTATTCAATCTTTATTCTAATTTCATTCCTATAATTCATACGATAAAAATCATAACTTCTTACTGTTATTCATATATGTAAAATCCTATATTTCTAAGGATAAAAATCAAAACTTTATACATTAAAAATCATAGATCTATGTAAGTAAAAATCCAATTTTTACTACAATGTTTTCTATGTAAAAAAATTTAGATTTAAACAATGCTATTATATAAAAAAACTGAAAATGGAATTCAATGTGGATTACCTTTTTTTATATACAGGGGGTTTCCGGGTGCGCTACCGGGTCTGGCGGTAGGCGTCGGGACCGAGGAGAGGGCGCTGGCTGTCAGAGGAGGTGCGGGCAACCCTGGCTGTGGCGGTGAGAGGAAAAAGTGGTGGGGTGTAGGGTTTGGGGTTAATTTGGGCGTTGCGTTGGGGGGGGGGGGGGGTTTGGGGATCGACGGGGTAGAGGGGCCCGTTGGCGATGGGCGCGACCGTGGGGAGGGAGGCGCGGGGGTGGGCGGTGCGACAACAAGGGGCACTGCATTTTTTTTCTTTCTTTTCGTCAATCTGAGAAAACGTGGGGAGGGAGAGTGTGGAGAGAGAGGGGTGAGTTTAAGTTTATATATTTATTTAATTATTTTATCTTTCAAAAAGTTGACTTTCCTTTTTGAACCCCAAACGAGGCCCAACGACTGTCGTCCCTAGCTAATTACCCCATTCTGAACATAATGGGATATGTATCGTAAGCTGATTCGATCAGTTTTCGTCAAAATCAAAATATAAATCTGTATATTGAATTTGAACGCACATTTCAACTTACTGGGGCCACACACGAACTCTAAAAATTCCCAAAAAATATTTTCTGGCTTCGTATTGACGTTACGGTCCTAACAAAACTAGTTTCGCAGAAATCCAAGACCGCATGAAAAATGGCCATTTTCCAGTCGATTAAAATCAACTGAAACTGGTCAAACGCTCCTTTGCCACAATCACATATTTATTCAGAAAATTACGAATTTTGAAACCTAGCAATAATTTGACATCCCGGATCCAACAAAAGTGGTTTCGTCAAAAACCGAGGTCATTTGCAAAATTTTCATTTTTAAGGTCCAGAATTCGATAACGACTATTTTGAATTTTCATCTGGGCATAACTTTTTATCCCCGCTATAAAATTTCAATTTTTCGGATTCGTTGAAAAGATATCTCAATTAGATTCAAATATTTTTGGTTTCACTAAAATCTGGTTTATTTTTGAATCCTGTACATTCATTTGAACTTTGAAATCGAATTTTCAAACTACCGCGCCATTTTCAATTCCTTTTATAATTATAAATAATTATTTATATTCTAACGACGATTCAAATAAATATATACGTTCGAATTCAATTCAAAAGAAATTTCTCATCGTTGTTATTTAAAATAATTATTTTAAATATTCAAAATTCATCAAAATTACCAAAATAAAATTTTAAATTGGCTCAGATTTCCGGGTTATTACAAGTTCATTCAAACAATCAACACACAACGATCAACCATCATTTATCAATTCTAAAAATACGTTATAAAAATATAAAATGGACAGAGTAAATGAGTTTTACTCACTTTGTTTGGTTATCGTTAAATAACGAATAACGGTCAATTAATTCAGATCAAGCAATTTATTTCGCTATAAATTGTAACAAGATCCAATTCACTCCGAATTAGTTCCATTGTGTAGCCACCGTCCATACGATCCCAACAGATCTTATTTCACTGAATTTTGATTACGTATGACAAAGATATGCAATTAACAAGTTAATGCGCTATTAAATTTAAATTAAACTTAAGTTTATTTTTATTCGGGCCTTACCACTTATCAACCCGGCTCAACTACACTTCAAAACACAAACCCGCGTGACCCTCTTCCACCTCATATAATCGGAACCTGCTCCTAGTAATTTCAAATGCCATGGCCGAATACTTGTGCTCCTCTCCCTCATTCATCTTCACATAAAAATCCAAACTAATTATATGAATCCTCTCCTCTTCAAAATCTCATTTCTTCCATACCACTTTCACACATCTTGCATTCCTCCTTCAAAAGCCGTTTTCCATCCCCTTCGTAATATATAGTGAACTCTCGAAAATTTAAACCAAACTGTTATCTATCTTAACCTCTCCTTTCACAACACAAACACTATCATGTGTCTCCATTCCTTCTCGTCCGTCTTACTATCACCACCGACCCCTATCCCAACCTTGGACAACTCGCAGCAGTTCCTCACTCCTAGTTTCCAGATCTGCGCCTCATCACAGAGTGAACCATCGACATCCATGCGCTTGTCCTCTTCTTCATGTTTCAACCTGATCGGTTTCAACACTCAGTCGCTACATTAGCTCCACAAACCCCACTAGGAACATACCTACATCATCACTCTTTCTTGCATTTTTAGACATGCTCAACCCCTCAACAGCATGCTTCATATTTTATTCAATATATTCTTTTTTTTTCCTTTAACTTACATGTGACGATGCATCCTTGCCTTGAACAGTTAAACTATATACATTATTAGATTGAAATATTATCTCCTAAGGCTTGCGTGAATCACTTTCCCTCTTCTTCCATGCGTTTGCATGGATACATATCATAGTCATATACCCTTTCCTTCTCACTTGTGTTGCATGCCTTTTATTCTTTTTTATGCTTATTGAAGAACTATTTGGAAAGAGGGATTTCTTGTATTTATAAATGTTTGATACTTTGTCACTAAGCAATAGCTGAATAAAATAGGTTACGTAGCCTGTTTGATTTGTGATTCAAGCATGTGCGATAGGTACGTATTGTCTTATCAGTAGGACTACAATCGAACATAGGTTGGCAAATCTTAGGGTCAAGGTTGGTAGAGCATTGCATGGGGAGATACCTTAGATGCTAAGGAAAATCAAAAGCTAGTATTACATAAATAAATAAACGAGGAGGATTTGTATGTTTGTTTACGATATAATATTTATTGTATCCCTTTATCTAAAATATCGTTCACTTATAAACTGCCAGAGACAAAAACAAAATACAGTCATGTTAAACAATGTGCTACGATTCCAAAAATATAACAATACAGACAAGTCAGCTTATTTTGTGAAATCCCAAAATGTTCACATAGGGTGTAAAATACTTCAAATTAAAAAGTTTCTTATTTCCCAAAATAAAAATTACAGTAAAATTCTAAAAATTAAATTACAACCACATCTCAAATATCTTATCCAAATGCGAAACCGATATTTAATTATAATTAAATAATTGTTATGGCTTATAAACGATTCATAATGACTATTTTAATATTTGATTTGGATATAACTGACAATCTAATAGATGAAATCTCGATTTTTCTCTTCTATTAGAAAAATATCGTTCAACTGATTTGAACGTTTCTTGGTTCACTGAAATCCGACTTAAAACGGGTTATGTATATTCAATTAAAGTTCGAATCGCCACATTACGAACTACCATGCCATTATGAGCTCGATTATAATTATAATATAATTTATATGTTCTAACATCGTTTATTAAATATATTCGTTATTATAATTCAAATTCTAAACAGAATTAAATTAGTTAAATCATCTAATTCACACAACATTGCGAATTCCACTATTTCCAACTATTTCGAAAATTAAATATATTATTTAATTATTTATATTAATTAAATATAAATATGATTTAATTCAAGTTATCGATATCGCCAAATCAATATTTAAATAATTAAATAATTTAATTATTCGGTCGTTAAAAACACGGGACGTTACATTCTTCCCCCTTAAAAGAATTTCGTCCTCGGAATTACTAAGGTAGAAAATAGACCCTATTAACGGGTTTAAAAATTATTTGTTTATTTATTAACATTAGTTTCAACTTAACCAATAAATTATTAATTCATTATTACGAATGAAAATTTTCAAAAATTCTGAAAATTTACTAACACCCTAAATTTCCCAAAAATTTCTCCAGCACCTCCTTTGTACGGGACAATCGATACAACTACAACTCGCCTCTCTAGCCCTTCTCCAATCCAAAAGAAAACTAAACAGCCAAGCAGCTTGCCAAATAGGCTCATAAATCACCAAACTCATATAAAAATAAACTTGTACCTTTTTGTTAGCCATATCATTATGTCCTTTCATTATGCTACCAATTAAGCATATACCAAAGTCATTCCAATCAATCTCCAACCATTTGTCCTCAAATCCAATCATTCTATACCCAAACCCAGTCTCATTCTCAACTCAAATTCAATTACCGATTTCAACTCTAACTTACCAGCCCAATATACTTAACCAAATTGAGTTTCACTCCAGTAAATTAATTAACTAATTAATTTCTCATATTAATTATCTTTATCTCATAATTAAATTCTGATTTTCATTTCAAAAATCAATCCATTTACTCAACTGAGTCCAATTATATACCAAATTCCAATTTTACTCGATATTACCCCATTTCAAAACGGTTTCCACTTTACTGGCTTTAACACAATTTCAATTTGTTGTCAAAAATTCCCTTTTAATTTGTTTTAATTCAAACAATCTATCCTAGGAGTTTTAAACATCTTAGTTTTTTATTATAAAATCAAATATTCCTTTTTATATTTCAAAACAACTTTCTTTTCTCAAAACAATTCAAAATGGATATCTTTGGTAGTAATCCATCACTTAGAACTCGAAAATGAACATCGATGATGTTCGGATCATCATCGGAATTATTTTCCAGCAATCGAAGTGAGTTCAATACTGTATCACTTCAAAACCCTTTCTAAGTACTTCCATTTTGAAATACATTTCAGAATACCATTCACAATGCCTGTATGGCAATTTAAAATCTCCTAGAATTTTAAAATTCTCATATATTTAGTCCAAATCCATTTACAAACACTTCTCCAAATTTCTAGGGTTTTAATTTCAATTCTGATTTAAATTCAGATTTAATTTATTTCGTAACACTTATAAGAATTATATTTGGTTATGTATATATAACCATCTCAATTATAATCTTACTCGATTATAACAACAACTAACACATCCAATACTATAATATTTCAAATATATATATTTTCTTTATATCAAAATATATTTTGGGTAAAATTATTTTGTTTACCCTCTTTTCAAAACGTACCGTGCTGGTTCATCGTACTCGAGTGTTTAGAAACCCTACCAGTACAGTGGATCAAACTGAACGACCAGAACTCATAAACAACTCAACCAATAAACCTCCACAATATAAAACACTTTTGATAAAATCTACAAATACGTTCTATCATATATATACACCGCTCTCAATCTAGGACATTACTAACCCCATCTCTATCGAGTTACACCACACAGCCAAGGTAATCACTTAACCTTCAGTTTTGATACCACTATAACGAACAGGGATTTCGATAGGCTTTTCAACCATCCCTCTACCCTCAAATCAGCGAGCTAACCTCCCACTGTGGCTTACACAGGTACCCCAACACCATATTTTACGGCCAGCCTCTCGACTAGACCAACCCCCATTTTCGGGACATGTAGGTGTAACGACTAGGAAATCCGTACATTTTGAATCAACAATAATCCACACATATCTAACTGAAAACTGTACGTATTACAGATTGTTAAATGACGATCCACATCTTTAACCATTATAGTCAAAAATATAAAAAAAATCAAGGGAATTAATTTAGAATTAGAAAGAAAGAAGAAAAACAAGCACAGAATATCGCAACGGAATGAACAAAATATAGTAATCAAATAACAGTTCAAGAAACTATTTAAAATAAACATTTGATCATTTTACAACATTTATCAGAGTTATACATTATCACTAGAGTTATACAATTTATATACATAATAGATAATACAGAGTAATGCAGTGGAATAGTAGTGGGACACAATAGTAATAATAGTATACCATCTTCGTCTCCATCCTTCATAAGATAACCTTTGTAACTGGGATGCTCAAGTCTGACCCGAGCGTAATAGCGTGAAAATAAAACAAGCTCGGATCAGGCAAAAATATTCTCATCTAAGTCAAATCGACATCATATGAACATGCACACACATAACTCAAGAGATGTTACGAGAATTTCCATCTCCTAAGGATCCGTCAAACTAGATACTATATAATATAATTTCGCTATTAAAATAGTGTCTATTCACAAATACTTGTCAGAAAAATAGTGTAAGCGGGGTTACATTGATTACCCTTACACAGTTTATAAGCACATGGTCTATGAAGGTGCTGTAACACAACCAGTAAAACGTCGATAGCTAGTGTGTCCCCTATAGACCTATCCCAATATCAAAATCGTAGTTTTCACGCATGAGGATAAATGTATGACAAGGTGCATGAGGCTATACCCAAAGTAGTATGCTACTAGTTTGCTTGATCCAGATTGGTGGTTACCCCTAACGCCCCACCATAGACATCCGCCCAATATTGAATCAAAGGGAAATACATCCCAACAAGGGTGTGCACAAACAAAACAACAACAATTGATAGTAATAGTATGGACCCGAGGCCCAGGAAAAATCGAAGAGCAGATGTCCACTAAGAGGTAGTCAAGCCTCATTTGGTCTGGCATGGATCCTATTTTAGTCATTTCAAATTGACAGAAGTGTCGGGGTCATCCATTATCGTTCACTTTATTCAATCCATTAATCGCCTCCAAATTCATCCTACTTCATTTCTGTAACTCCACCGCGCACACTGTTGTTAAAGTGGTTCGAACATTGACAGAGATAATATCAATAAGAGGCCCCGGTCTCTTTAACAACAAAACGTCATGTTATACACCGATTAGTACTTTTATATTTCAAAAGTGAATCGTTATGATATCAAAATATCATATTCACCTAAACAAATTTCACTTTAAAATATCATATTATTTTAATTATAATAATATTTACTTTCAAAATTCATATTCGCTTTGAGATAAATTTCAAATTCAATAATTTGGTTATAACTTCAATTAACCACATTTTCTTCGAATTATTCAATTTACTTTAAAATTCGTTTTGAACTCATTTATGATTTTAACATCAAATTAATCACATTTATTTTTAAATCAGAGATTTAAATGTAAGCAAATTCCACTTCTAAACAATTTATAAGTTTGAAATAGTTTTGGGGTTTAAATAAATTTCTTTTGAATAATTGTAAAATTTCTGGGAGATTTGGAATAGTTTGGAAATCAAAACAGCTTGAGTACTGAAAATGGTTATGTATATATAAAATATTTTATAACTTTGGAAACAATTTATATAAAATACCCCATATATCAAAGGGATAAAATTTAGAAAATCGTTTATATATAAAATAGTTTGTACAGAATATATTTCAAATTAGCGGTTTCTTTCCATTTCAATAAATATGAACCTAAGTTCAAATCTCAAAACAAACCAAATCGATTTCCAATATCCAATCCAAATCGATTCCCAAAATCAAATTTATTTGCATTTTAAAGGATAACTTCCAATTTCGAAATATTATTTGAATCTATTCAATTCAAATCAAATCCAAGTTCAAGTTCATAATATTTATTTGAGCCATATAATTCAAATTTAATTTTAGATAAAGATTTAAACCTTTGAAATAATTCAAATTATAATCTGTTTTAGTTCAAATTTCAAAATGAGAAATTTAGATCATTTCAATTCAAATTAAATTTCAATGTTTAAATAGAGATTTAAACCTAGGAAATAATTCAATTTAAACATTTCAAATTATTCAATTTGGAATGATTTCAAATTATAACCAATTTTAGTTTAAATTTCAAATAACAAATTTTAGACTATTTCAATTCGAATTTAATTTCAAAGTTTAAATAAAGATTTAAACCTTTGAAACAATTTAAATTATAATCAATTTTAGTTCAAATTTCAAATAACAAATTTTAGATTATTTCAATTCGAATTTAATTTCAAAGATTAAATAAAGATTTAAACCTTTGAAACAATTTAAATTATAATCAATTTTAGTTCAAATTTCAAATAACAAATTTTAGATTATTTAAATTCGAATTTAATTTCAAGGTTTAAATAAATATTTAAACCTTTGAAACAATTTAAATTATAATCAATTTTAGTTCAAATTTCAAATAACAAATTTTAGATTATTTCAATTCGAATTTAATTTCAAAGTTTAAATAAAGATTTAAACCTTTGAAACAATTTAAATTATAATCAATTTTAGTTCAAATTTCAAATAACAAATTTTGGATTATTTCAATTCGAATTTAATTTCAAAGTTTAAATAAAGATTTAAACCTTTGAAACAATTTAAATTATAATCAATTTTAGTTCAAATTTCAAATAACAAATTTTAGATCATTTCAATTTGAATTAAATTTCAAAGTTCAAATAAAGATTTAAACCTTTGAAATAATTCAATTTCAACATTTCAAATATAATTCAATTTCATCATTTCGACATAATTCAATTTCGACATTCCAATATAATTCAATTTCGACATTTCAATATAATTCAATTTCGACATTTCGATATAATTCAATTTCGACATTTCAATGTAATTCAATTTTGACATTTCGATATAATTCAATTTCAACATTTCAATAAAAATTAATTTCAACATTTCAGTATAATTCAATTTCGATATTTCGATATAATTCAGTTTCAACATTTCAATAAAATTTAATTTCAACATTTAAAATTTAATTTCAACATATAATTCAATTTATATAATTTCAATTTATTTCCAATGATGCCCGCAACATCCAAGGTGATAACACTGATATAAAAATATAAATAACATCCGTACATTTCAATATATCCATAAATAGACATCCATCACAACCATCATCCAAAATAGTTCAATTTGCAATAATTAGCTGATTTATATGAGTCAGGGATTAACTAGCAATTTAATTCAAAAATAAACTAACTGGCAATTTAATTTCTAACAGTTTAAATTTTATGTCCATCTAAAATAGCAGTCAACAAACAAATAATCAAATCAATCACAGATTTCAATTTCACAAAAATGTGAATATTTTTGTAGTGTGAGAAAACTCACATTTGGTTCCACTCCGTCAGTTCTGAAATTCTGAAGTTCTGTTTTTTTATGGTTCAGATTTGAATTTGCTTGAATTTCTAATTTGCTCCTTTTCCATTCTGGTCAGTCTCATCGCGTAGTGCTCGGTGATACGATTCCAATGCACTTAACCTCGTTCGATTCTGATTAAATATGAACGAGTTACCATCTTTTATAGATTAATCATTTTTATAATTAATTAAGTAAATAATTAATTATCTTAACCATATTAACGGTTGTTACTGTTTTTCTTCTTCTTTCTGTTGTTGACTGGGTAGTTCGAACCCAAAGCCGCTGAAACAAGAAGCCGCAGCATCATCTATGAGCCGCCGGACCCACATTTGAGTACACACCGTCGAAGCCCTACCCGACACCTTCTTCCTCCTCGAGCGGTGTGAAGCTCGGCAGCTCCGTGGTCCACGAATTCCTGATCAAAACTGCCACTTTGAGGCCCCAAATCGAAAAAACCAAGGCACCATACTTCATCATTACCGTTCTCCTTCTAGATCTCATTTAGTAGATCATTATTTGCAACTGGAAGTTGTTGAATTGATTAGTAAATTGGGAGAAATCGAAGGGATTTATTTCGAAGTTTTCAGCCACTGATATTGAATTGGCGGCGGACAACAAAGAGGGATTTAGGGTTTCTGAAATTAGAGGGGGGTATTTATAGTTATTTTTATATTATTTAATTTATTTAGTTGTTTTATTACTCATTTAACTCCCGAACCCCAAATCAAACCCAACGACTGTCGTCCCTAGCTAAATACCCTCATTCCGAACACGATGGAATATGTCCCGTAAGCCAATTCGGCTGTTTCGATCAGTTTCTATCAAAATTAAAATTTAAATCAATATTTTGAGTTTTAAACATACATTTCAATTTACCGGGGTCACATATTGACTCTAAAAATTTTAGAAAAATAAATCTAGCTATGTTTTGATGATACAGTCCCAACAAAACAAATTTCGTCGAATTTGAAGACCGTTTGAAAAATGGTCATTTTCTGGTCAATCCAATTTTATTGAAACTGAATGAACACGTTTTCTTTCGCCACGCTCACGTATTAATTTCAAAAATTATGAAAATTGAAACCTAACAATAATTTGACATTCCAAATCCAACAAAAGTGGTTTCGTTGAAAACGGAGGTCATTTGCAAAATGGTTATTTTTAAAGGCATTATATTATATTAATATATATATAAATTCTACAGCAACTTTTCTAAATTTTAAACTAGACATAACTATCAGTTTATAAAGTGAAATCTCAGTTTCTTACATTTGTTAGAAAGATATAATTAAACAGATTCAAATATTTCCAGTTTTACTGGAATCCGATTTACGCGCCATTTCAGGCTCGTTATATAATTAAAAAAAATTATACGTTCTAACTTTGATCAAACTAAATTTTTATTCGTTATTATTTAAAATAATTATTTTAAATATTCACAATTCATTAAAATAACTAAAATAAAAATTTTAAACTGGTTCTGAAAATCAGGGTCATCACAGTAGGGGTAAGTCTCTCGTTCGCCACCTATTGCGAAGCGAGAACCCCCTATCATGTGTACCAAGCACTATGCAAGCAACATGGACTGGTGTGAGTAAAATCTAACCATTTGTTTAACTTTTAAAATCCTTTTAAAAGAAAGATAATCATAAGACCAATCCACAAATAAACACGAATGGTTTTCACCTTACGATATCCCAAAATAACCCATTAAAATCCATACTCTTCGGATATTATAATAATGTCTAAATAAAATAAGTAGCAATCTAGTGAAAAGATTTCATCTCACGTTCCACTTATATAACATATAATTAAAAACCGCAGGCGCTTATTGGGTAATGGATTCCAACAGACAAGGAAGGGACCATCTTCCGACAGTGTATCTTTGGAAAGGAATACACCGGGTTCAACAAGAACGTCTTGTAACCCAGGCTAAACATGACCGGTCACTTATTTCGCTTGAGTGTACCAAATGTATTATCACCAACGGTTGGGATCAACAACCATTTCCCGAAAGAGACAGCACCGTAATAGGTTAAAGAAGTAAATGAAATTTCTCTAGATCAGGTGACAATACACCCTAATTTGGAGCTACCCACTTAGCCATGCGACTTACCCAATTTTATATCATTTCTCAGTTGTGAGGCAAGAGGCCATAACGTACAAATCACATCTTTATTCACTTTGAATGTCACATCATCATATGCGCCAAATCACAAATTGACTTCTCCAAAAATACAACGGGTATACAGCTAGGAGAAATGAATTCCTCCACCACCAAATGTAAATATGTTTGAAGAGATCAACTTACGCGATCTATTAAATATATTTTGTCATACATTCTTCCGTACAGGTTGTCCTGGGACTGGACAAGCCGAGTGCACTATTCTGCAAACCCATCTTAGGCAATTTCTAGCTAGGATTGCCAGAACATTCCTTCCATAAACTCCATCTTCACTTATCTTGATCATATTTGATTCGCAACGCTAATGCCCATACGGAATGGTGTTCAAAAAAAATCTGATCCCGGTCTCTTCATAATAACGATGGAAAAATGGTCAAAACTTTGATAGTCGGTTATTTAACTATCAAAGGAAAACATCTATACACATAATAATCTTATTTCCAAATGGAAATTTTATCGATCGATCATCAATCAACATTTTCCCCTTTTAAATTAATTTATCATTAATTTATTCATTTCTCCATTTCCCGTTTTCATATATTCGTAAATTATTATTTCCTAAATTTAGAAAATACACGTTATTAACATTGGAAAATGTTTCCATTGCCTATTCACGCATCACTATCCTCCCACATCTATCAGTCTCTAACTATGAACTAGTAAGAGAACAATTCCCTGAATATCAACCCCGAAGGCCCAAAACCAACATCAGATCGATACTCAGAAAGTCATTTAATTTAACTAATTTCCAGTCAGTTTCTAATATTCTTAAGTCTGTTTCTTAACTTCTTATCAAATCATTGCTTACGCAAATTCTCGGATTCGGTTTACGACTCCACTTTTTTTAAAACATTGTTTATAGCGAAAATGTTATAATCCCTACTTTAGAAATACCTAACTTAAAAATATAATTCTTGTCATTAGTTTGAATAAATAATAATTAATTAATTTATTAAATAAATATATAAATCTTGATTTAAAAATGGAAAGTAAATAGTACTTTCCAACATTTGATATAATCGAAATCAAATGCATAATTCGCTCTCGAATAATCTATATTCGATAAATCTCCTTCGAATAATCATTATTCGATTAACTCTTTTCGAATAACTTATATTCGATTAACTCTCTTTGAATAACTTATGTTCGATTAATTCTCTTCGAATAACTTATATTCGATTAACTCTCTTCGAAAAACTTATATTCGATTTACATTCTGAACTCCAGAAAAATTTACTATTCAGGTCAACTTAATTTCTAAATTCATTTTTGACTTTAGCACTTTCCAATAATTTCTATTTTCCTTTTATAATTATTTTAAATCTGCAAAACATTTGTTTTAAAAACCACTATTCACTTTAAAATGTGAATACTATTTCTTTATAGAAAACTGGACTCGTTTTATCAAATCGAAACTTGATTTCAATTTGTAAATATTATTACATATTCAAATTCTGTTTATCGAGTCATTTTATAAATCCACAACTAATCCATTTTCCCCCAAAATAGAATCCACTATTTTATTTTAACCCTATTTTCTATCTCATTCAAATTCCAATTTGAATTCCTATTTCAGAACCCAATTTCCTTTGAAATTATTTTTATTTGCAAATTAATTAATTTAATTCATTTTTCACATCAAATGTGAATAACATTTCTTTTTTTGGCAAAGCCGAAGGGGTTAAGGCCCCGACCTTTTTATTGGAGCATATAGAGGAAAAACAAAAGGACAACAAGCAAGAGACACTTATTGCCGAAATACAGGGGAATCATATGCCACAATCACAGGAAGTACAGGAAAAACAACAAAAAAGAAACAAAAAACAATTAGCTAGAGAATAACAAGATCATTCCCGGATCTATAGCAAAAATAGCTTGCTCGAGGCAAAGCTTTAGCTTAGAGAGAACCCAATGCTTGAGAGCAGCATCATTCTTCATCTTCTCTGGTTTAAAAACTTTAATATTTCTCTCCTTCCATATGCACCAAACAAACTTCTTGGGAACCATGTTCAACATTCTCCTCTCATCATGTTTCGTACCTGTCTCCTTTAAGAGTCTCTCCCATTCATCATTTTGATTTAAAGCAGGTCTTCTTTTTCCATTATTGCTGCGTGTCCTCTCATAAATGTCATTCCATAATATTCCAGTAAAAGTGCAACCAAAGAATAAATGCGAGAGCGCTTCTGGCAAAGAGTTGCAAAAGTTACAAGTCCCATTTATGTTCATACCCCTTTGTAATATTTTGTGCTTTGTCATTAATGCTCCATTAAGAATTTCCAATAAAATAAGTTTTCTTTTGCATTGTTACCTTGTTTCCACACTCTCTTTCTTCATTTCTAGTTTTGCAATTCATCGCTTTTAGTTAAGAAATCATAGACGGACTTTATCTTGAAGACACCATCATTCTTAATCCAGCTGATAGGTTTAGAGTGCGCAGAGTTTTGCCATCTGCGCCATATTTCTTGCCAAATGTCGTTGATTCTTGGGTTAGAGGTTGTATGAAAATTCAGTCCAGTGGACGTGAGTCTACTTTGAAGAGTTGCGTTAACTTTTATACTAGTTTGGACCATTTCCGCATGCTCTAATAGTTTGCAAAGTATCTTGCCATGATCAGCCTAGGGATCCTACCAAAATTTGATTATATTATTACCGTACAAATTGTATTTAATCAAAGGTAACAACACTTCCCTGAGTTTGAAGATGCTCCTCCACGTCCAGCTGTAAGTCGATGGAATGCCCATGGTCTAGAAATTCCTCTCTTTTATAATGTGTTGTCGAGACCATTCAACCCATAGGCTTCTTTTGTTGCTCAGAAAATCATCAAGGTGTTGTGATTGAGAAGCTTTGTTCCATGCAACAATGTCCATTAAACCCAACCCGCCTTTGTTCACAGGTTTCTGTATGATGGTGAAAGCAACAGGGGCGAGATATTTACTGGTAGTGTTTCCCTTCCAAAAAATCTTATCATGGCAGATCTGATCATTTTTATTATCTTATTGGGAAGGACAAAAGTCCTAGACCAATACATTTGCATAGAGAAGATTATGGATTTCAATATGGTGAGCCTACCCGCCTGACTTAAAAACCTATTTGCCCATAAGTCAAGTTTCCTAGTAATTTTTTCATACAAGGGCAAGCATTGCTGCATATTAATTCTAAATATAATGAGGGGAAGGCCAAGATAATACATAGAACCATTATTACATTTTAGCCCAGAAGTTAACTTAATCTCATAAATTTGTTGGGAGGTCAAACCCGCGGCCGTAAATTTAGATTTGTCTAGATTTATTTTTAATCCAGTTATCAAATAAAAATCAACAAGACATTTTAATACATTAGCTATGATGAGAGTGTCGGGTTTACAAAATAAGATAAGGTCGTCGGCAAATAGAAGAGAAACTATTTGAGGGTTTTTGCATTTCGGATGAAGGTGAAATAAGTTGATCCTAACAAGTTTATTAAGCATTTGCATTAGAAGCTCGATGATAATTATAAATAAGTATGCAGACAACAGATCTCCTTGTCTTATACCCTGTTTCCCTTTGAAAAACCCAACATAGGAACCATTTATCACAATAGAATAGTTAACAGTAGATATGCAAGCATATATCCAAGAAATAATCGGGATGGGGAAATTCATATATCCCATGATTCTCACTATGGCATCCCATTGTAAGGTTTCAAATGCCTTTTGTATGTCAAGTTTAATGATGGCACGAGGAGATTTATTCACATTAGCATACCCATACATCAGTTCATGAGAAATTAAATGTTGTCAAGAATGTTTCTTTTTTTCTAAAAAAAGCAGATTGATTATAAGAGATAATATTAGGAAGAACTGTTTTTAATCTATTCGCTATGATTTTAGAAATTACCTTATAAATAACATTACAACAAGATATAGGTCTAAAAGCTTGTACCTTGCCCGGAGTTTTCACCTTAGGGATGAGGGCAATATTCGTGTTGTTGAAAGAGTTCTACATCTTGGCTTTGAGAAAAAACTTTTGACAGATTTTATCACATCATTA
This sequence comes from Allium sativum, assembly GCA_030737875.1. NCBI lineage: Eukaryota > Viridiplantae > Streptophyta > Magnoliopsida > Asparagales > Amaryllidaceae > Allium > Allium sativum. The sequence continues at coordinate 297,289,755 of CM060912.1, forward strand.
CCTATAATAGGCCATGAAACTTTGTAGAAATGAGCATTTAATCCATCTGGACCAGCACAAGCACCTTTGTTTATCGAGGTGAAAGCCTTTTTTATTTCATTATCAATGATTTCAGCCAAAAGTGTGGCAGAGTCCTGATCATTAAGTCTCAGAAGAAGAACAGGATCAATGTTTTCTATGCTGGGCACAAAGTAGTCAACATGACCAAGAAGATCCGCAAAATATGAGATAAAAGCATTATCAATATTGGTTTGAGAGGTTTGAAGAACACCCTGCTCGTCTTTAATACTAAATATATTTTTCTTTGTCTGATTCGTTTTGAGCGTAGCATGATAGAAAGAAGTGTTCCTGTCTCCTTCAACTTTCCATTTGAATCTAGCCTTTTGCTTTATCATAGAATTTTCACCAAGGATGGCATCATCGTAAGCTTTAGCAGCATCAGATTCAAGAGAAGATAAGCTAGCATTATTAGTTTCGACAAGCATTCTTTTCTGTATATTGATTAGTGTTTCCTTGCAAGCAAGAGAAAGCCTATTTCCCTTTCCAAATTTATTGTAAGCCTAGTTTTTCAAAACATCTTTGGTAGATTTGATTTTTTTATGCAAGACGTACATTTTATTTCCTCTCACTGGAATCTTCCAATTGCTCTCCAAAATAGATAAGAAATCTGCTTCATCGGCCCAACTATTGAAAAATCTAAATGAAGGCTTATCTCTCTTAAATTCATTACCCATGGTTATAATTTGAGGAGAGTGGTCTAAAAGCAAGGGGATAGGTTTATGATTAAAAAGAACAGGCCAAACCTTATGTAACGACCCGCATTCTACGCATCATAGGATCGTAGGTTATTTATTTCTGTCACATACGAAGTCGTATGGTCATGTAACTTTGGGAGACGACTATTGGGGTCATTTCCCATGTTCATGATTTTTCCCGATTTTTAAATGACCATTTTACCCCTAGTTGGCACTGTTTTGGCCATAACTTTTGACTGGAAAGGAATTTTGACCTGAAACCACTTCCATTGGATTCGGATGATGGTTTCACTTTCCGTAGAGTGGTCACATTAGTCAAACGGACTCACCGTTTGGGAGATATGGCTGAAACAAGTTTCAGATGGTGAAAAACAGCTTAATTGGGCTTAACCGGGTGATTAGCAGTTAGGCCCAGAGGGGAATTTCGGGTTTAGAGGTATAGGAGGACTGATTAGGGTTAGGTTATCACTTTCATTTCAGTTTTGAGCCGCCACAAACCTTCTTGAGACCTTAGTAATGGCTTCCATCCTCTAAAACCATCCCAAAACACATTTTTAGTGAAGATTAAGCCTAAACTACATCAAAACAAGGCCAAATAGCAACAAAGCAAGGTTGGAGCTGCTGTTATACATAGGAATTCGACCCAAACAGAGGATACTTCAGATTTGGTGTTTTATTTTGTGGCCAAGGTGAGTGATTTGCATAGTTTTTGCACTAATTACGGTGATTAAGGGTAATTAGTAAAGATTGGCGAATTTATACGTAAATAAATTCTGGAAAAATTCTTAAAATTCTAAAATAATGTTTTAAGGCTCTGTTAGAAATTTGGGTTAATTTCGATGTGTTTTGCTAATCGTATGCTTAAAACATGATTAAGAGGGATTATAGGAAAATGTGAGGTTTTAGCCACTTTTGATCCATTTTGGTTCATTTGAATTGTTGTTAGCTGTTTGTGGTTGTTCCTATATGTTGCTATGACTCTATGGTATGTTTTATGATTGATTAGAATAGTTAGATTGGTCGAAAATGCCGTCGAATGGCGTAGAAAGCTCGCTGGAAAGTTGCAGAAGTGTGCAGGTTCCGAACCGGTTCGGATCGGAGAAAGGGGTCGGATCGGACTTGTGAACTGACCAAGGGAATTCGAACTGGATTGGAACTTGTCACTGGAGGAGGCTTGGCGAGAAGGAAGGCCGTTTACTTGGAGTTGGAGTGGACAAGGGGATCGGATCGGAAGAATAATTGGAAGCCAGATCGGATCGACTTGGAGATGCAAGGCTCGGATCGGAAGTAAAATCAGATGGCAAGGAGGGATCGGATCGGAATACGTAAAGAAATAAGGGAGCGGATCGGAGCGCTGGAAGGAAGGACACCCGACCCGACCCGACCCGGAGGAGGACACCGACCCGACCCGAAGTGGAGCACCCGACCCGAACCGAACGGAAAGATGACAAGGAAGGAGGAACGACCCGAACCGATGAAGGTGATGATCCCGACCCGAACCGATGAAGGTGATGACTACCGAACCGAACCGAATTCTAGGACTGCTAATGCGCGACAACTCTTCTGAAGACCCACTCCAATTCGACCAAACCCGAGGTGCAAAGGTAGTCCAAATGGGAAGTTAGAGCTTAAGATTCAGATGGGAATCAACGAGTTCGCTTCATGGTTGGGCTTTGCTGGGGGACGCGTGCCAAGGAGTTATCGACGTCTATAGCTTTGGACCACTATGGTAGGAGGTACGAAGGCGGATTCAGGGCCATTATGGCATTGGTAGAACCAAGGGCTACGACCAATGAAGTGGGTCATTGAAATGTTTGGTCATGACTCCAAGTGTTAGGCTTGGTCACAGCAGGGTTTCTACAAGTCGGGATTCGTCGTTACCTCAATTTGTCTAGTGTTTCAAGGTGGTAGATGTCGTATGCTTTACGCACTGAGTGAGAGATGTGAGGATGGTTGCTATGGTTGATTTGTTTGCTATCATTATGACATGCACACCCCACCCCCGTATCCTTACACTATTTATTATGGCACCTTAGAGTACTGTACGGTATGTGGTACTAACTCTTTGGTTGCAGGTCCAGGTTCAGGTATGGTTTAGTATACCTGTTATTATTCTGTTTAGATGCTTATCGCTCATACCAGCCTTTATGTCTGACCCAGAGTTTTATGTCTCCTCTTATTACTCTGGGTGCTCACACGAGCAGACTAGAGACAGGTTAGCTGGTGATGCACGGGTAGATGATCCGGAGACGAGCAGGAGGCTTCCACGTAATATATAGTATTCTCCCTGTATTGTTGAAGATCACTGCTTGGGCATTGGTGGTGCATCTTCTACTTTAGTTTTCTTTTGTTAGAGACAGTAAATTTGGAAAGTTGTAATAAGCTGTATTTGGATTTCCGCTGCTCTGATGTTGACATTGATTATTAGTTATCAGCTTATGCACTGTCTCGCCTGTTTTATGTCAAGTATGTTATTATTATATTTTATCCCATGCGCTGTGAGACATTCTACAGGTTCCTTGATTAGTTCATTCTCTTCTTTCTTTTCTTATGACGACCGTTCCGTGCCAGTTGGACATGTGTACAGCGCACACTTAGAGGAAGTGTCGGTTGGTGCGGGGCGGGCCGTCACACTTGGTATCAGAGCTCTAGGTTGCGTAGTTAACCTAGGGAAGTTATCAGGGAGAGATAATATACGTATACGAGAGAGCGTATTTGTGATTACTTTGGTTTTTAAAAGCTATATATATATATATACTATTACTAGTATAAGGATGAAGTCGTACTGCACTAGCACCACTATGGAGTCGTTAATCGTTTCCTTTTTCAGATTGACGATGAGCCGATATACTAGAGGTGCTGGTAGGGGAGCCAATAATGGGAATGCTGCTGACATGAGGACGATGTTTACTGACCTCATGAGAGAGATGCTTAGAGATGTACATAGGGCAGCTCCCAATGGTGGAAATGGTGGTGGTCCAATAGTGCAGGCGCCAAGAGTCGACTTCGCCAAGCTGAATAAGGATTATACTAGTCTTGGTGGGAAGTCATTCCACGGAACGGAGTCGGCTACGGATGTTCAGGATTGGTTGGATAGTTGCAAACGCATCTTCGAGGATTTGGGTATCGAGGATGCGATGAAAAGAAAGCTAGCGTCCCGTCAGCTGCAAGGGCGGGCAATGAATTGGTGGAATGCTATAAAGGCAGCCACTCCCGAAGATCAGATTACTTGGGAGCAGTTTAAAGCTCGCTTCAGTGAGAAGTTCATTCCAGCTGCTCAAAAGTCAATGCTGTTTAATAAATTCTTGGAGCTCAAGCAGAATGGCAGAGCTGTCTCGGAATATATTGCTGAATTTGACACTTTGTCAAAATATGAGTTATCTCTTATTAATACTGCCGAGAAAAAGAATGAGAAATTCATAACTGGTTTGGATCAGTACTTGGGGGAAAAACTTATTAACCACATCGATGAGACGTTTGAATCGATTGTGGGGAAAGCATTAAGATCAGAAAGTCTCTACCCTAAGTCGAAGACTGAGGTTGCATCTGCAGAAGAGCCAAAACCACAAGCAAGTGGTGGAGGCAAGGGTGGTTCCCAGAATAAGAGAAAGCAGAACCAAGCTAAGGATGGCCAGAAGAAAAAGAATAAGCAAGATGTTGAGTGCTTCAGCTGTGGTAAGAAGGGCCATTATGCTAGTAATTGTCGGGCCAAGCCAGCGGATAGGAAGTGCTTCAACTGTGGCCAAATGGGACATCATAAGGACAAGTGTCCACAGCCCCCTAAGGAAAAGCAAATGGTGAAAGCCTACGCTCTTAATGCTATTCCTTCTTCGTCGAATGCCCCAACAGCGGCGGAGAAGGGAAAGAATGTCGTCATTCAAGGTATGCTTTCTGTTTATGATGTTCCTGTTAGAGTTTTGTTTGATACCGGAGCTTCCAGTTCTTTCATATCTAGTGACCTGGTAGATAGGTTGGGATGGGAGCCCGAGATTGTCGATAGACCTTTAGTAGTGACGAACCCGATTGGTGGTTCTACTAGCCTTAGCATGATTTGTCGTAATGTGGTCTTATCGAGTCATGGATGCATGTTTGTTGGCGATTGCTTTGTTTTGGGCTTTACTGGGTTTGGCATTATTTTGGGAGTAGATTGGCTCCAAAGATACGGGGTGGTGGTAGACTGTGAGGGCTTGTTGGTGACAGCTAGAGCGGATGATGGGCGGAGGATAGTGTTTGGTGGTCTACCCAGTGAGGGGGTATTGGCTAGTTATCTAAACTCCCTCGACATTCCGCACAATGAGTTGTCAGGTTTGCCCGTGGTTGGCCAGTACCCGGATGTTTTCGAAGAAGTGACCGGACTTCCACCACACCGAGAGATTGAGTTCCGTATTGATTTGGTAAAAGATGCCAGACCTATAGTGATGCCACTTCGTCGTATGGCACCAAGAGAGCAGCGAGAGCTCGAGGTGCAAGTCAGCGATCTTTTGAAGAAGGGATTTATCAGAAGGAGTGTTTCTGAATGGGGAGCACCAGTTGTGTTTGCTACCAAGGCGGATGGTTCCCTTCGTTTGTGTGTAGACTACCGCGAGTTGAATAAAGTGACGAGGAAGAACAAGTATCCTCTACCGCGGATATATGATTTGTTCGATCAGTTGAGTGGTGCGAGAATATTTTCTCAGTTGGATCTCGCGACAGGTTTTCATCAGCTTAGAGTGGAAGCTGAGAGTATAGCTAAAACGGCATTTCGAACGCCGTCTGGATTTTATGAATGGTTGGTTATGCCATTTGGGCTGACTAATGCCCCGGCATATTTTGTGGATCTTATGAATAGGGTATTCAGAGATCAGTTGAATAAGTCTGTTCTTGTGATCGTGGATGATATTTTGGTTTACTCAAGGAATGAGGAAGAACACAAGGAACATTTGAGGACAGTGATGGAGGTGTTGAGGAAACACCAATTGAAAGCAAAGTTTTCTAAGTGTCACTTCTGGAAGAGGGAAGTGAGGTTCTTGGGCCATGTTGTATTAGAGAATGGTATTGCCGTAGACCCGGCAAAGGTGGCTACGGTACAGGATTGGCCTACGCCCAAGACTGCAATAGATGTAAGAAGTTTCTTGGGGTTAGCGGGATATTATCGTAAGTTTACCCAAGGTTTCTCCAAGATAGCAGCACCATTGACCCAGTTGACCAAGAAGAATCAAGCTTTTGTCTGGGATGAAAGGTGCGAGAATGCATTCAAAAGTCTAAAGGACAAGTTGACAAGCGCACCAGTGTTAGTCATTCCTAAGGGGGATGAAGAGATGACGGTATACACGGATGCCTGTGGTACTGGACTGGGTGCTGTATTGATGCAAGGCGGTAGGGTTGTAGCTTACGCAAGTCGGCAATTGAGACCGCACGAGAGAAGATACCCTACCCATGATTTAGAATTGGCAGCAATCGTGTTCGCGTTAAAGATGTGGAGACACTATCTCTTGGGAGAAAGATTTGAGCTGTTTACAGATCATAAGTCGTTAAAGTATCTCTTCTCTCAGAAAGATCTGAATCTCCGTCAGCAGAGATGGTTAGAGTTCTTAGCTTCCTATGATTTTGACATCGCATACACACCAGGAAAGGGCAATGCGGTGGCTGATGCATTGAGTAGAAGACATGCCAGCTTAGGGGCTATGTTCCTTGAATGGAAGCAACTGGAGTTTATCGCGGGGTTTGATTTCAGACCAAAGTGCGAATTGGATCCAGAAATGTTAGCAAGTTTGACGATCAGACCTACTTTGATTGAGCGGATCGGCTCTAGTCAGAGGGACGATCCTAACCTATTGGAAATCATCTCCAAGTTAGAGATGGGTATCGATGAGGAGATGAACAAGTATGGGCTTGATCGAGATAGATGGCTTAGAAAGAATGGAAAGCTTGTTGTACCCAATGTCAATGGATTGAGGGATGAAGTGCTTAGAGAATGTCATCACTCAAAGCTGACTATACACCCCGGTGGTAACAAGATGTATCGAGATATGAAGCAGACTTACTACTGGGAAGGGATGAAAAGAGACGTTGGGAAGTTTATATCCAAGTGCATGAATTGCCAGCTAGTTAAAGCCGAGCAAAAGAAGCCTAGTGGGTTGTTACAGCCCTTAGAAATTCCCAAATGGAAATGGGAGCAAGTCTCGATGGATTTCATCGATGGTTTACCAAGGACTAGATCGGGACATGATAGCATTTGGGTGATTGTGGATCGATTGACTAAAAGCGCAAGGTTTATACCAGTCAAATCGACCAGAACGACAGCTAGGTTATCAGAATTGTATATGAAGTGGGTAGTGAGATTTCATGGAGTACCTAAAAGCATCGTGAGTGACCGAGACCCGTTGTTCACTAGTGGGTTTTGGAAGAGCTTACAAGAGGCTCTAGGGTCAGAATTACATCTCAGTACTGCCTATCATCCTCAGACCGACGGTCAGACGGAGAGGGTGAACCGTATTTTGGAAGATCTCTTGAGAGCATGTATATTGGATTTTGGTGGACCATGGGATGACCATTTGCATCTAGTAGAGTTTGCATATAATAATAGCTACCAATCCAGTATTGGTATGGCTCCGTTTGAAGCTTTGTACGGAAGACCGTGTAACTCACCATCATGTTGGATAGAGACTGGCGAGAAGTTTATGCTTGGACCAGATGTGGTGAGGGAAACTTCAGATAAGATCAAGATCATTCAACAACGAATGAAGGCAGCCCAGGATAGGCAGAAAAGTTATGCTGATAAGAGAAGAAGAGACTTAAAATTCTCCGTTGGTGACTTGGTGTTTGTCAAGATCTCTCCGTTGAAGAGCGTAATACGATTTGGCAGGAGAGGCAAGTTGGCACCAAGATTCGTTGACCCATTCCCTGTTCTTGAACTAGTCGGGAATTTGGCATATAGAATTGACTTACCAGAGAAAATGGCGGGAGTTCACAACGTATTTCATGTTTCCCAACTAAGGAAGTTCGTTCACGACTCAGATATGACTATTTCACCTGATCAGTTAGAGGACTTCGAAGTAGAACCCGAGGCGGTTAGGAACCGCATGCCGGCCCGTATTGTCGAGCACGACATGAAGCAACTTCGAAGGAAGGCGGTGAAGCTAGTCAAGGTACAGTGGAGCGAGGACGAGAGTGATTGTACTTGGGAGACAGAGGAGGACATTAGGAAGACACACCCAGAACCCTTTGCTTGGTAAGATTTTGACTTCGATTTAGTTTTCCGCATGCTAGGACAGGCTTGTTTGCTTGTTTTGCATATTTGATTGTTGTACGTGGCTGTTAGGCATGCGGGATCCTTTGTATGTTTTGGGTTAAGGAATTTCGGGGACGAAATTTCTTAAGGGGGGGAGAGTGTAACGACCCGCATTCTACGCATCATAGGATCGTAGGATATTTATTTCTGTCACATACGAAGTCGTATGGTCATGTAACTTTGGGAGACGACTATTGGGGTCATTTCCCATGTTCATGATTTTTCCCGATTTTTAAATGACCATTTTACCCCTAGTTGGCACTGTTTTGGCCATAACTTTTGACTGGAAAGAAATTTTGACCTGAAACCACTTCCATTGGCTCCGGCTGATGGTTTCTCTTTCCGTAGAGTGGTCACATTAGTCAAACGGACTCACCGTTTGGGAGATATGGCTGAAACAAGTTTCAGATTGTGAAAAACAGCTTAATTGGGCTTAACCGGGTGATTAGCAGTTAGGCCCAGAGGGGAATTTCGGGTTTAGAGGTATAGGAGGACTGATTAGGGTTAGGTTATCACTTTCATTTCAGTTTTGAGCCGCCACAAACCTTCTTGAGACCTTAGTAATGGCTTCCATCCTCTAAAACCATTCCAAAACACATTTTTAGTGAAGATTAAGCCTAAACTACATCAAAACAAGGCCAAATAGCAACAAAGCAAGGTTGGAGCTGCTGTTATACATAGGAATTCGACCCAAACAGAGGATACTTCAGATTTGGTGTTTTATTTTGTGGCCAAGGTGAGTGATTTGCATAGTTTTTGCACTAATTACGGTGATTAAGGGTAATTAGTAAAGATTAGCGAATTTATACGTAAATAAATTCTGGAAAAATTCTTAAAATTCTAAAATAATGTTTTAAGGCTCTGTTAGAAATTTAGGTTAATTTCGATGTGTTTTGCTAATCGTATGCTTAAAACATGATTAAGAGGGATTATAGGAAAATGTGAGGTTTTAGCCACTTTTGATCCATTTTGGTTCATTTGAATTGTTGTTAGCTGTTTGTGGTTATTCCTATATGTTGCTATGACTCTATGGTATGTTTTATGATTGATTAGAATAGTTAGATTGGTCGAAAATGCCGTCGAATGGCGTAGAAAGCTCGCTGGAAAGTTGTAGAAGTGTGCAGGTTCCGAACCGGTTCGGATCGGAGAAAGGGGTCGGATCGGACTTGTGAACTGACCAAGGGAATTCGAACTGGATTGGAACTTGTCACTGGAGGAGGCTTGGCGAGAAGGAAGGCCGTTTACTTGGAGATGGAGTGGACAAGGGGATCGGATCGGAAGAATAATTGGAAGCCAGATCGGATCGACTTGGAGATGCAAGGCTCAGATCGGAAGTAAAATCAGATGGCAAGGAGGGATCGGATCGGAATACGTGAAGAAATAAGGGAGCGGATCGGAGCGCTGGAAGGAAGGACACCCGACCCGACCCGGAGGAGGACACCGACCCGACCCGCAGTGGAGCACCCGACCCGAACCGAACGGAAAGATGACAAGGAAGGAGGACCGACCCGAACCGATGAAGGTGATGATCCCGACCCGAACCGATGAAGGTGATGACTACCGAACCGAAACGAATTCTAGGACTGCTAATGCGCGACAACTCTTCTGAAGACCCTCTCCAATTCGACCAAACCCAAGGTGCAAAGGTAGTCCAAATGGGAAGTTAGAGCTTAAGATTCAGATGGGAATCAACGAGTTCGCTTCATGGTTGGGCTTTGCTGGGGGACGCGTGCCAAGGAGTTATCGACGTCTATAGCTTTGGACCACTATGGTAGGAGGTACGAAGGCGGATTCAGGGCCATTATGGCATTGGTAGAACCAAGGGCTACGACCAATGAAGTGAGTCATTGAAATGTTTGGTCATGACTCCAAGTGTTAGGCTTGGTCACAGCAGGGTTTCTACAAGTCGGGATTCGTCGTTACCTCAATTTGTCTAGTGTTCCAAGGTGGTAGATGTCATATGCTTTACGCACTGAGTGAGAGATGTGAGGATGGTTGCTATGGTTGATTTGTTTGCTATCATTATGACATGCACACCCCACCCCCGTATCCTTACACTATTTATTATGGCACCTTAGAGTACTGTACGGTATGTGGTACTAACTCTTTGGTTGCAGGTCCAGGTTATGGTTTAGTATACCTGTTATTATTCTGTTTAGATGCTTATCGCTCATACCAGGCTTTATGTCTGACCCAGAGTTTTATGTCTCCTCTTATTACTCTGGATGCTCACACGAGCAGACTAGAGACAGGTTAGCTGGTGATGCACGAGTAGATGATCCGGAGACGAGCAGGAGGCTTCCACGTAATATATAGTATTCTCCCTGTATTGTTGAAGATCACTGCTTGGGCATTGGTGGTGCATCTTTTACTTTAGTTTTCTTTTGTTAGAGACAGTAAATTTGGAAAGTTGTAATAAGCTGTATTTGGATTTCCGCTGCTCTGATGTTGACATTGATTATTAGTTATCAGCTTATGCATTGTCTCGCCTGTTTTATGTCAAGTATGTTATTATTATATTTTATCCCATGCGCTGTGAGACATTCTACAGGTTCCTTGATTAGTTCATTCTCTTCTTTCTTTTCTTATGACGACCGTTCCGTGCCAGTTGGACATGTGTACAGCGCACACTTAGAGGAAGTGTCGGTTGGTGCGGGGCGGGCCGTCACACCTTAAGAGCAGGGGAGTTACAAAAACCAAAATCTATTTTCAAGAAAGTTCTAGTTCCAACCCTTTTCTTATTGTTCCATGTGAAATATGAGCCTGATGTCTTGATCTCAAAAAGGTTGGCACTTGCATTCAAAAATTTCATGGGCCTAATATCATTAATAGATAGAGGATTACCACCACATCTATCGTTAATATCAAGACAGCAGTTAAAGTCATCACAGATAATCCATGGGTGGGTCTTCTGTCTCCAGTAAGGAAGATTTTGAAATAATGTTTCTCTCGCAGCAACATTATTATCAGCGTAAATAAAGGATAAATAATACGAAGTGGTAGAGGGAATGTGCCAGTTATGACAATGTATAACCTGTCTACTTGAGTCAATTTTAGTTAGTTGATGAATTAGAGGATCATAAATGATTAATATTCTACCATAGGTAGCTATGTCAATATTACTTATATTCATGTAAAAAGCAGCTCGTGAAGTTAATTCCTCGTTTAATTTAGTTTCTAATATTGCAAGAATGCTAAGATCGTGTTCAGTAATGAGTAACTTACATTGATCTAGTTTCATGTCCTTATGCGCTCCTCTAACATTCCAAACACCTATTTTTTTGTATCATTGATCAACCATGGAGGAGGACATGTGATTTGCCATGCTTCTAGTTATAGGAGATTTTGTGTTTGCATATCCGGGAATAGTCGTTGCTAGCGGAGAATCCAGTAGCTTTCCTTTAATTTTCTTATTCCTTATGGTATTTGTCTTTGCGATATCTCTATCTTGATCGCTTAGAATTCCAGGATTACCGTGCAAGCTACCTGGGAATGGAGGAGGAGGTTTGTAGGCCACTGGCGCATGTGTATTCTTGTATGGAGAAGCTTTTGTAAGTGTTTTGATATTGTTTGAAATGCCAGTCACTCTTTCTTTGGATTGATCTGATTCTGTTGCTTTATCTAATAAGGGATGTTGCACTTGTCCATTGTTTTCTTCTTGTGTCTTCCCATCAGAGCTTCCGTTAGTATTGTAGATGTTCTCCTCCCCCTGATTTTCCCTATTCAAGTTCATTTCATTATTCTTACTTATTCTATTATCCAAACTTTGATCAACTTTTCCATGCATGAAGTTATTTCCACCAAAAGGAAAGGGTGAGTGCTGCTGCTTCCCATCTCTCATATCTACATTACATACAAGTTGACATTTTCACTATTATTTTTTCCTTCCACATGGTACTCTTTTTTGTTTATTCCTTCATTTCTTGCTTCGGCTTTCTTTTCATCTGAAACTCCAATTATGTCTATCTTCTCCTTTTCATGATTGTCCTGTGTTGTTACATTATTTTTATCTTGTCCCGCCTCTTTTCCATTTACTTGCTTTTAAACAGACTCCGCATTATCATTATTTGAATTGCTATTACTGTATTCATCTTCCTCTTCAAAGTTATCTATGTCCTCTCCATCTTCATATTTTGTATCAGTCTCCAAGTCGTCATCCTCTGCACTGCTTGAACCAACCTTTTCGCTGTTTGAACCATCATCTTAATTGTCATTTTGTTTTTCATCCTCATCCAAGATCAAGCACTCAAATTGGTTCTGATCTTGTATGTGACTATTTATAATGAAGGGTGCAACAAAATCTTTTTCATTATACATCAAAGTAGAGGATGACAAGTTTTCAGAAGCCTTCCTCTGTCCTTTTGCAAAACCCTCAGCATTATTCTTTCTATTTGATCGTATTTGCGGCTCAATTTGATTCGTGGAAGTGTGCTTTTCTTTTTCCTTGATTAAACTAGCATTCCCCTCTACTTGAACTTCTGTCGCATTATTGTCCTCTCTGATTTCACCTTCTTCTTCATTATTTGTTTGCTTACATTTGTCCTCTTCCATGGTGTTGATATCCTTATTAACCTTTACCCTATAATACTTTTCAAAAGTTTTCTTTCCTCTGGGTCCAACTCTTTGCCATCTCCTATTGTTCATAAGCTCGGCTCCTTTATTCCTTTGAAAGTTATGCACATTAGCGTTCTCCTTCGACACCTCATTGTTTTAATTACCTTTCTCCGTCTGATTTGTTAAAGGGCAGAAGATGGTTTTATGGCCAAAAGCTTTACATTGCATGCAAATGTCTGATCTCCAAGGATATGAGATCTTGACCATTTGAGAGCCACCCTCTAGCATTTCAACTTTGAATTCATCAATGAACTCATTAACAGCTTTGACTTCTATCATACACTTGGCATAGTTTACCATTCCAACTTTTCTGTGCTTTCATCCATGCAGATCATCCTTCCCAATCTACTTGCTAACCATTTGATACCTTCATGAGTCCAGGAATGGATGGAAATGTTGGTAAAGTGGACCCAAATAGGCACTGCATTTATTCTCCTTTGAATGTAGCTAATGGAGGGATCATACTGTTTAAGTATAAAAAAATTATTTTGCATAACTATGGGGTCTCCCTGCAGAATTTTATCTTTGTCCTCAACTCATGTGAAATTGAAAAGAACTAATGTTCCATCAGATCTGAATCTAACTTGCCCTTTAAGCATCAAAAAACTCTTGAGTTTCTCTACATCCACAGTGTATGGTAATGGTTGGTCCAAGAAGAAACCGACAACAGCATCACTCCATTGTCTGACGCATTCTTACATGACCACAGGGTTAAGCTTCTTCTTCTTTGCATCATAGAGAGGAACCATATCAATCGGCATGTACTTCCCTACATTACATGGTTTGTGTTCAAACAATGAAGTCCAAAGCAGTTGACATGTGTTTGATGATATGCCTAGGCCAGTTTCCTTAGGTACGGCGGTTGAAGAATCTTGGGGTTTTGGGTGATTGATTGAGTCAGGTGGATCAGGAGGTTGCATCTGAACCGCCAATGAGGAAAAGGAGGGTATGGAGGGTTGATTGGATTTTAGGAGAGGAGTTTCAAAAACAATGGTAATAATTGTGGAGTTGGCCACCATTTTCGAGTGATTCTTTTTTAAAAGCATTGAATAACATTTATTTTATAATCAATCCAGTTTGATTTCGTATTTAAAATAATATCCCATTTCCAAATTCTATTTAATCCTTTTTTATAGAATTATTTATATAAAATCCTATTTTTTTTATTACCAACACTTTAAATCTCATTGATAATTCCCTTTATAACTACTCCTTTCACATACAATTTCAATTATATGTGTTATAACCGATTTTTACTTCTCTATATAAATTCATACTTATATATTCAATTTATCCAAATGATAAATATTTTACTCAATTTACAAAACATTATTTTTAAACTAACCTTCCCAATTAATCAGTTAAAACAGATTTTATTTAAAATCTACTTTATATCAATTCTCGTAATACTTTTATAACTCGTGAATTCCCTTTTTATAATTTGGTTAGTTTCCCAAATATTTCCTTTTATAATTCTATTTATTTCACCAATTATTTCCTTTTATAATGTATTTACTTTATAAAATATTTCCTTTTATAATCTATTTATTTTATAAAATATTTCCTTTTATAATTCTATTGATTTCATAAAAATCCTTAAATTTAATATCCACTTCGAAATTCCTTTTTATATAATCCTTTGATTTTATAAAAATAATTTCATTTCAATATGCACTTTGAAATTTTCCTTTTTTACATTCCAAGATTACCGATGGTATTTAACATACCAAATAACAAGGCCAATGCCATCATAATCAATCACAAATTATATATCACATCATATATCATAATATATAAAAAACAGTATTATAAATATTGAGGGATCCAGTTGGATCCCTCCAACAAGTTTCCCTGCATCACAGATTTTAAACAATATTAATAGCAACAATTTCATTTCAATATGAAATATTCTAATAAAAAGAATCAATATTTGATTAACGATATGTATTTATATAAATATATATATATACACACTAGATCTATAATTTCAACCAATCAATTAGCAGTTCATTCAAAAAATCAACACACAGCAATCAACCAGCATTTATCAATTCTAAAAATACGTTATAAAAATATAAACTGGATAGAGTTAGTGAGTTTTCCTCACTTTGGTCGGTTATTGTTAAATAACGAATAACGGTCTGTTGATTCAAATCAAGCAATTTATTTCGCTATAAATTGTGACGAGTTCTAATTCACTCCGAATCAGTTCCATTGTGTAGTCACCTTCCATACGATCCCAATGGATCTTCTTTCGGTGAATTCTGATTACGTATGACAAAGATATGCAATTAACAAGTTAATGCACTATTAAATTTAAATTAAACTTAAGTTTATTTTTATTTTGGCCTTACCGCTTATCAACCCGGCCCAACTACACTTCAAACCCAAAACCGCGTACCCTCTCTTCCTATTCATATAATCGGAACCTGCTCCTAGTAATCTCAAATGCCATGGCTGAACACTTGTGCTCCTCTCCCTCCTTCATCATCACGTAAAAATGCAAACTAATTATACGAATCCTCTCCTCTTCAAAATCTCATTGCTTCCATACCACTTTCACACATCTCGCATTCCTCCTTCAAAATTCGTTCTCCAGCCCCCTTCATACTATACAATGAACTCTTGAAAATTTAAACCAAACTATTGTCTATCTTAACCTCTCCTTTCCCAACACAAACACTATCACCTGTCACCATTCCTTCTCATCCATCTTACTTTAACCACCGACCCCCATCCCAACCTTGGACGACTCGCGGCAGTTCCTCACTCCTTGTTTCCAGACCTGCGCCTCATCACGGAGTGAACCATCGACATCCATGTGCCTAGATCCTCTTCTTCATGTTTCCACCTGACTGGTTTCAACCCTTGGTCGCTACATTAGCTCCATAAACCCCACTAGGAACACACCTGCACCATTACTCTTGCTTGACATTTTAGACATGCTCAACCCTTCAGCAGCATGCTTTTTATTTTATTTTATATATTCTTGTTTTCCTTTAACTTACATGCAATGACGCTTCCTCGCCTTGAACAGTTGAACTATTTACATTATTAGTATGAAATATTATCTCCTCAGGCTTGCGTGAATCACTTCCCCTCTTCTTCCATGTGTTTGCATGGATACATATCATAGTCATATACCCTTTCCTTCTCACTTGTATTGCGTGCCTTTTAGTGTTTTTTTATGCTTCTGGAAGAACCAGTTGGAAAGAGGGATTTCTTGTATTTATAAATGTTTGATACTTGGTCACTAAGCAATAGCTGAATAAAATAGGATACGTAGCCTGTATGATTTGTGATTCGAGCATGTGCGATAGGTACGTATTGTCTTATCAGTAGGACTGCGATCGAACATAGGTTGGCAAATCTTAGGGTCAAGGTGGCAGAGAATTACATGGAGAGATACCTTAAATGCTAAGGAAAATTGGAAGCTAACATTACAAAAATAAATAAACGAGAAGGATCCGTATGTTTGTTTAGGATATAATATTTAGTGTATCCCTTTATCTAAAATCTCGTTCACTTATGAACAACTAGAGATAAAAATAAAAATACAACCATGTTAAACAATGTGTCATGATTCCAAAAATATAGTGATATAGGCAAGTCAGCATATTTTGTGAAACCCCAAAATGTTGATACAGGGTGTAAAATACTTCAAATTAAAAAGTTATTTATTACCCAAAATAAAAATTACAGTAAAATTCTAAAAATTAAATTATAACTACGTCTCAAATGTCTTGTCCAAATTCGAAACCGATATTTAATTATAATTAAATAATCATTATGGCTTATAAACGATTCCATAGAAACTATTTTAAAATTTGATTTGGACATAACTCACAATTTAATAGACGAAATCTCGAATTTTCTCTTTCATTAGATGAATATCGTTCAACAGATTTGAATGTTCCTTGTTTCACAGAAATCCGACTTAAAACACGTTTTATATATTCAATTAAAGTTCGAATCGCCAAATTACGAACTACCATGCCGTTTCGAGCTCGATTATAATTATAATATAATTTATACGTTCTAACGTCATTTATTAAATATATTCATTATTATAATTCAAATTTTGAACTGAATTAAATTAGTTAAATCATCTGATTCACAAAACATTGCAAATTCCACTACTTCTGACTATTTCGAAAATTAAATATATTATTTAATTATTTATATTAATTAAATATAAATATGATTTAATTCAAGTTATCGATATTGCCAAATCGATATTTAAATAATTAAACAATTTAATTATTCGACCGTTAAAAATACAGGATGTTAAAGAAACTTATTATGATTAAGGATTTAAATTGTTATTGAAATGGTATTAACTTAGAATGTTAATAACGTATCCAAATCTTAACAGAATTCGGTGATTTAAATTGCAATGGAATCGTGACAACAATATCTACGTGATGGAATAGACCAAAACTGAAATATAGTAAGTTTAACTTTAAGCTAAATTAAATGTCCGTTTAATTTAGATTAAATATAAATCCTCAATTAAAGATTGACGCAGTGGAAATCAAAGTGAGAACTCTCTCACTCAAATTATTTTTAAATTTATTATACCTTGATTGAATATATATTTATTTATTGCCTGTGATTACAATATTTGTGTGGCGATTGATGGCTGTCTACAGTTTTAATATTATCATTATTAAACTATGAAAATAGAATTATATTCACATGGACTGTGATGTAAACCCCACACGGGTATTGGAACGATAATTTTACACATCGCCCAATTATTTTTGATGATTTAAAACCCCACACGGGTCTGGGGATGATAATTAATTCACATCTCCCTTGGTTTTAATTATATGTCAATTAATTGATTGACATACTGTAATAAGCGTTATTTAATTATATAATGCTTATACACTTATAAATTGCACTCTGGATGTGAATGGTACGTTTAGTAATTATCTATCACTATTTTGGAATACATGCGATGTATGAAATCCATATAAATAAAATTATATGGTATCTGATTTAGTCTGATTCCAATTCAGAAATAACGAATATTTTTAATAATAATATTCAGAGAAGAATCAACACGTGATTTTGATGTCCGATTTTGGATGGACACGAAAATATTGAAATATTCATAACTGAAATGACTATGAAGCTGGGTTAAGTAAATATATGCCATTTTAACTCGAATGGAATTTTTTTCCGATTTTATTCATTTTATAATGAATATCGAAAAGGTTTGATTTCAAAATCTGATATTTCGAAATATTATAATTTTAATATTATAATTATATGGAGTATTCAGTTTTGATTTAAAATTGAAATGGAAGTTGGAATTGTTTTTAAGACGAACTTATAAAAGTTCTAAAATACGTTTCAAAAAGGAAATCTATGAAATATATTATATATGTATTTAAACGGCTTGAATAGAACGCGCCGCGCAGCGACCATTCGCGAATTTCAGCCATTAACTTCGAATTGACGTTACGGGAGATTCGACCATCAGATTCTCCTGAAACCGGAACCTTGGGTTCGTATTAAAAAGAGATTTCGAATGGTAATAAGATATTTTAAATCTAACGGCTGGGTTTTGGGAAATATTTAATTCAAATTTGAATAAAAACAGCGCCAATGCAGCTAAATGACCTAAAACGTCATTAACTGATAGGGTCTATTTTTAAATGATTAAAAATAGGGAAAAACTATGTTAAATCATAATAAATGATTTGAAATAATTTTGGATGAAATATTCCAAGTTTGTAAACATAAAATATATTTTTATCTGAATAAGGTGTTTAACAACTTAAGTAAAGAGTTGAAATGGTTTTGATATAACCAGAAATATCTGACATATAAAGTGGAATGGATTTGAATGGAAATAATCTTCAGAATATTTCAATATTGGATTCCGTGATTATACGGATATTGCTAAGGAATTTGGAAGATATATATATATCATTATTCCCAATACGATATCTGTTAGTTTCAGAATTTGATATTGAATATAAGCCGATATGATTTCTATTCAGAGCCTTATATTTAATATCAAATTAGAGTTTGGGTTTTCGTGAATGGTGTCTTCATTAACATTGTTCTTAAACCAAGTTGAGAAAGGAATAAATCTTTTAATTAAGATTTAATGAAGTTTTCCAATTAATAAATATAATTGGAATTAAATGAAAGTTGATTCTGGGTTCGTTGTGAATGATGTTTTAAATAACATTGGTTCTTTATCCTAGTTAACAGTGAAATTATGGTTTGGAATTTATAAAACTTTCAATTAAGATTAATGGGATTTTTCTAAAGCAAAGTTTTCCAATTTAAATACAATAAACTGGAATTGAGTGGAATTCGATTTAGTGATAATCAAGATGAGCTTCCGTGAAGGAAGACCATTACTATTTATGGAATTTAAAAGGCTTTGCCGTTATTCTGTCTATAGTATTAGTCAGATACAGGAATTTATATCAGTTATATACAACTCAAATTTCCGTGAAGATTCCATTTTGATGGAAGATGATTTTGGGTTTATCGTGAATTATGTTTCAAATAACATTTGTTCTTTAGCCCAAGTAAATGCGGGATTAATTTCCTAAAGTTGAATAACCATTAAGTAATGATTTTTGGAGATTAAAACTAAATGGAGTTTTAATGAATCTTTAATTAGATTGAAACGTGAATGAGGTAACTAAATTTACCAAATTCAAGAAAGGTTCGAGAATGGAGTACCACCAGTTTTACTCCATGCGATAATAAATTTTTTAATTATATTTGAACGTGAAATGGTAATTGAGTTTACCGATAACACTGTTGGTGTTAGATATGGAGTATTACCAGTTTTGCTCTAGAGGATGAATAGGTTGGGATTGGCATAATAAAATAAATGATTACATCGATATGGTTCGCTAATCCCGACCAGTTTGATAATCCTTAATTTGGTTTACATTGTGAAAAGAATGTTTGAATAAAAGAATATTGTGGATTGGAATGAGGTGTATGATGTCTTTTTATAGCACTTGATTATAAGATACGCGAGTTATTCGGAAAGACCGATTTTAACTAATTATGAATAATTAATACGACGACTAAAAGTCGAAGAAGACAGTGGTTGAAGATCGGAGATCTTCGCATCGTTTGGATGATTATTTATGTCTTGATTGGGTTGTACACCCAAGACAAGGTAATAAGTGGTGATCATCCAGACGTAGTTGGACATCGATCGGATATGCGAGGGCCTCTCTCCTATATTGGACATATGAGACGAGGAATAAGGTGTCTTTGGTTTCGTTCAGACCCAGAACGGACTTGCAAATGATTGTATGTTTGATTTTGTATTTCGCGCTGTATTCGTTGATCTCTGCTAAATATATATATGTTTGGTGGTGGAGAATTTATTCTCTTGCATAACACCCTTCTTTGAGGCGTACGAGTTTAGTGGTTACATATTGGTGGAAATTAGCGGTATGGTATGGATTAACAATGTAGCATGTTGAGTTGCTCGGATCAAAGCTTTTGTTGAAAAGTAGGGCTTTGTGGTTGATGATCAAAACACAGCTTTAAGTAATGCAGCTTTTTGTATAGCGTTAATTCGTGAAGCTCACATCCCAGTGTAAACCAGAAATGGAGAGGACCATAGGGAGGACATGCGTTTCTTTATAGCTAGGAGTGGTGTCATGGTATCGAGACTGGACATATTACTTATGTGGTTGATGGATAGCAAGGCACCACGGATATGGCCTAAAAAGCCTTAATGGTCGACATACTGACTAAGATTGTGGTCCAATTAGACCGGGTACACATTGTTCAGGAATTACTAATCCACAACCGTTAGGTGTGGACCGGCCCTACCACTCTAAGGGCTCACCTTAGTCTGGGTCCGGGGGCATCCCGCTAGAGGTGCTCCGAATCGGATGAGAATGATCCCTTGCCTCGGTTCATAGATGGAAACCAAAATTTCAATATGTGAATTTTCGGTTTTAGTTTTAAACCTATATGGTGACATAGTAGGATGGGGTACTATGTCATCTATGATTGATACATTTATATTTTAAGTTGACTTCTTCACTTATAGCAATAATAAAAGATTAATTTCGCGTATAAAGCATGTTTAGCCATCATGAGGTAAAACTCTATCCTCTGGTTTCTGTTTGCATTGTGTGATGGGACCTGAGTCTTATAATGACTTCATTTTGCTTTTTGTTTTATGGTACTCTTGGGAGAAAACCCGTTCTGTGTCATATGGCGTTGTACCTTGATTTACCCAACTTTAAAATAAAGTTAGTAACTGTTTTAGTTCTCACACCAGTCCTATGACCGACTCAGGGTTTATTGTTTCTACCTAAACTCTAGGTGCCCATATTTTCCACACGGGCAGCTAATAGTTTGGTTTTCTAGATATTTCTTATAATAGGATCCTGGATTACAAATGGAGCAATATTTGGAATGCTTTGTATTCGTGTATTTCTTTCAGTCTTGGTAGTTGATGCTTTCCGCTGCACAATATATTTATGTATATATATTTCCGCTGTTTTGTAATTTAAATCTATGATTCTTTCTGCTGTATTACTTATTTGAACTACGATATCTTGTACTCCGATGTAAATTATTGTAATAGCAATGAAATGTTCTCCTATTTGGGTTATGATGCATCGTGCTCTCAAATCAATCTGCCTTCTCGTTCGGTTTAGGTCGGCCGGGAAGTACGGGTCGTTTCAGTTGGTATCAGAACTTTGGTCTACAATGTTCGAGAGCAAAACCTGAACGAAAGAATTCATCAAAGATAGGATAAGTAATATCATATAAGAATAACTCGTTAGAGAAAGGGTTAGTAATACCCTAGGATGAGTTTGAAGAGTGTTATTTAAGAGAAAAAACACAAATTTAGTTTTGAAAATCATATCTCATTATACGTATTTGAGTATTTTATTTAATATTGAATTTGGACTACCAAGTATAAGAAGATTTTGAGTATATGCCCGATGAGATGTATATTTGATCTCAAATATACTGGATAGACATAAAATCACACTCTAGTCGCCCGGAGATGATTCTGATGACAGTCTAGACATCATTAGCATTTATGTTCGAGTTTCGAAAGTCGGATATCTAAATATTTTCATTTGACTGGTGGGAGAACCAAAACTTAGTTATAATTTATTTTTTTTGATTTGACATTGAAAATATGATTTTGAGTATATACAAAAGAAATATATTTGAAAAGCTAATCAACTAACTGATTGTTGGTTGTGATAATGATTATCAGTTTAACTAATAAAAGTATTGGAATGATAAAAAAAATGTGAAAATGAAAGGGTAAAATAAAGCCAAATAGAATCTAAGGTTGAATTAAATTGAAAATTTTGTCTGGATTAGACACACACACAAACACACACACACACACACATATACATACATATATATATATATATATATATATATATATATATATATATATATATATAAGGGACATCGAAATATCGCTTGTTAATGGCGACAAGTGATTTCTTCACCTGCTTTCGCCATGCGTGAGCGTTTCTTCTTCTATATCTTTTGCGTTTCCTTATATCTTTTTCTATCTGCAACTTTCATCAAATTTATTTTGACGATTAGACATCTGTTTTTTACATTTTAAATCCACAATCGAAAATCAGTTCGGTTTCTTATCCAACACAATTTCAATAGATATTTCCAAATTTTCTGGTCTAGATTCCTCAGATCTATGAATCGCGCTTTACTGTAGACTCACAGATCTGATGCGAAACTATTTGAAAACCGGAGATCAAGACATTGGGGGAGTTAGGATCTGGCATTGCCGGCACAAGTGTCGCATCACTTCTGACTCCTCGCAACCGGTCTTCCTATTCTTCATAATTTCCATGTTATTGGTATGTGTGTTCTAACTACTAGAAATGTTGCGTACCATTTGTGGTTGATGTTAGGGAATAGCGACTGAGATCTTCTGCTTGAAGACGGTTTTATTTGAGTTTTAAGATGAGAAAGATAACACGGTTTCAATAGGATTCCATTACATATTGTTTCTTCAGATTTATTCGCGCTATGAATTTTTTTCTGTTGTATTCTGAGTTAACAGACGGATCTTCATATTTTCACCCAAACTGCTTGAAGTTTTCAATACAGTTATTCCACTAATAACTTTGTTAGCTTTTTGTTCTTCTCTTATTGGATGTACAAAGTAGTACGGAGTATTTCCGATTCATATGAGGTATAATACAGCTTGGGATTTAAACATGACATAAATCAGTTTTGGATTGTTCTTGTAAGTTTTGGATCTGGTTTATGTTCGACTTCATACGCCATTTGGTTTTAATATTTAAGTCTTCGTTGAAAGTTGAGGAACCCAGTACCCTGATGTTTATTCTTATTGCCCAAAATTTCTTTCATTTCTCCCAATATTTCATTCATTGCTGATAATTGTTTCATCTTTCATATTGTATATTGTACTTGGACTTCATATTATCGATTCTGGCATTAAGATTGATTTACATTTTGATTGTGAATCATCAACCAGATTTAATGTTTAGAATTGAGTAAGTTAGGTGCAGATATACTTGCTTAAGGGTTGTTTCATCTCTGGTCAGTTTATGATTCTATGAATCCATGTCCTTTTATGGTATTCACAAGAAGACCAGCTTGATATTTGGTTGTTTTGCTCTAGATGAAATGGGATGGTGATCAAATTTATGTAAGTGAAAACTAGTGTTTGGATATTGGTTAACATGATAGATGGGTTTGGCTGAAGTCAAGAACAACTAGATTTAGTTGGCATTGCCGGTATTGCTTGTGGAGCTACTGTATGATTTACCAAGTATTATTCTGCTTTGGTGATGAAGTGGATAAAGTGTCTATTCCACGCATTCATCTGCTGGATATTATTAAAGGACTGAAGAGTTGTTTATTACGTCTATTCTGAAACAAACATGATGTAATGGATTATATATTTTGGTGGTTTTTTATGGATGAAGATCGGTTAATGGTCATGCTTAAGACGAGCGTCGGACTATGAGAGGGGCAGAGAGATGCACGAATGTGGGATGATTGCCTCATCGTAGGCATTTTTTAGTTAGTTTCATAATTACTTGTATTTTCAGTTTGTTTTTGCTTTTCATTTGTAATGGTTAGTATGCTAGTATGCTAACCTTTCTCTTGTACATTTTTTAGTAGATAATAAAGTGAACCAATTTTCAAAAAATATACATATATATGTATATGTATATATCTATTAAGAAGGTTAATGGCTTAGCATTGCGTAAAGAAATAAATTGCATGTAGTGCTAGAAAAACAGGTGCACTTTAATGAGTTGATTATGCAAATTTTTGTTTATTATAAACTATTGTGAGTGATTTGGTTGCTTCGTGATGGTTGTTCTATGTGAAATTAAAATATATGCCATATGATAGTAACAAATAAATTATGGACTACACTGCATAACAGACTATTGAAGACAACATATCATATTACATATAAGCATTTGGCGCTTATATGACGAGGTTTGGATTACCATACGAGCGAGATGCTTGTATGACGAAGGCTAAACTATAGGTTGAAATGAGGACTGATTATGGACTTAATAACTAATAACTGTAAATGGCAGGATTTAATAACATACCCTACAATGGTCTTGAGATGACAAAAATGTACACGTCTCTCTTGTTTTAGATACGACACATGGATTATGACTAATTCCCATCACTGAGTCAAGGGATGATTCTTTACATATCTCCTCTGAGCATATACAGATCACTTTTTATTTGTATGTGATATACTGATTTAGTGGGTGCCTAATACGTCCCAATAAAATTTTCATACTGAAACTTCCCCTTTCGAGAAAGCCCGGATTGAGTTGAGAACACGACAAATCAGAACACAAACAGAAGAACATTTCATTATTATTACAACAATTTACATTAGAGTACAAGAATATAACAAAGTATGAATAAATAATATACATCAGAAAATAACAGAGATTTAAATTATATTTAAATAGCATCGGAAAAATAATACAAAACACAACTGAAAGAAATACACGGATACAGAGCTTTCCAAATATCGCTTCAGCTATAAACCAAGATCCTGTGAATATAATATATGCAAAACCAAAACTACTAGCTGCCCATGCAGAAAATGGGGGCACCAAAAGTTTTGGGTAAAAGAATAAACTCCAGTTCAGTCATGTGACTAGTGTGAGAACTAAAACAGTTATTAAAATTTTGCTCTAAAAGTTAGGAAATCATGTGGCCATGCCGTATAACACGGAACGGGTTTACTCCGTATGAATCTTAGTTTAAAATAAAACAACGCAATGCTTTTTGGAAAAATGGAGCTATTGTAGCACTCAGGTCCCATCACACAATGCAACGCAAGCCGGAGGATAGGGCTTTCTCTTATAATAGCCAAACATTCTTGGTACGTATAAAACAAATCATTTTGATATTACTATAGTGCATAATGTCAAAATCAACTCCAAATATAAATGTATCAATCATAGACGGCATGGGTACCATATATCATGTCGCCATACTAGTTCTATAATCAAAACCGCACAATGTCGTATTAGAAG
This sequence comes from Allium sativum, assembly GCA_030737875.1. Lineage (NCBI taxonomy): Eukaryota > Viridiplantae > Streptophyta > Magnoliopsida > Asparagales > Amaryllidaceae > Allium > Allium sativum. The sequence goes on from CM060912.1 coordinate 297,314,957, forward strand.
TTGGATTTCCATCTATGAACCAAGGCAAGGGATCGTCCATACCGAATTCGAGACAATCTAGCCTACCATGTCTCAGGATCAGAGCTCGAGTGACCCTTCGATCTTCAGGGCCAGTCCAAAAATACTTTAGTGGATTAGTTATGCCTTAACAATACGTTTCCCCGCCCTATGAGGCGTAAATCTGAGCCACTAGGGACTCAATATCCAAGGTGCCTCATTCCATCATCCACATAAGTAAAATGTCTGGCTCCATACCATGACACCACTCCTAGCTAGAAAGAAACGTATGTTCTCCCCGCAGTCCTCTCCCATTTCTGGTCTGTACCGGGGTGTGAGGTTGGCGAAGTAATGCTATACATAAAGATATGCCTAAATAAGTTATGCTTTGATCATCAACCATAAGGCTCTTCTTTTCAACAAAAGCCTTGATCATTTGCATCTTAGCATGTCACATTGTCAGTCCATACCATACCATTAATTTCTACCAATATATAACCTCTAAGCTCGTACGTCTCAGAGAAGGGTGTTAAGCAAGGGAGTAAATTCTCCGCCACCAAACAGATATATATTTAGCAGAGATCAACGAATATAGCATAAAGGAATACAACGTCAGACATACATCCATTTACAAGTCCATTCGGGGTCTGAACGAAACCGGAGGCACCTTATTCCTCGTCCCATATGTCCAATATAGGAGAGAGGTCCTCGCATATCCATCGATCTCCAAGTACGTTTGGACGATCACCACGTATTACCTTGTCTTGGGTATGGCCCAATCAAGACATCAGTTATTATACAAACGATGTGAAGAACTCTGGTCTTCAACCACCGTCTTCATCTTCGACTCTTGGTTGTCATATTAATTATTCATAATGGGTTAAACCCGGTATTTCCGAATAATTTGTGTATTTTATAATCAAGTGCTATAAAAACACATCATATGCCTCATTCCAATTCATATCATTCTTTTAATAAAATATTCACATTATTAGGGAAAGGTTCCCATTACTTTTATCAAAGATAAATTATTTTAAATTTATTCTTTAATCTTTTTTTTTTTTGAATATCATTTCAAAAGATTTTATTAACTAATCGAGATTATCTGTAACAACCCGGAAAATCAAAACCAATTTAAATTTTTTAATTTGATTTCTTAAATGAATTTGGAATATTTAAAATGATTTATTTTAAATAATAAGGACTAAAAATTTATTTAATCGAAGTTAGAATGAATGAATTTATTTTAATTATATAACGAGCCTGAAATGGCGCGGTAGTTTGAAAATTTACTTTGAACTTTGACTGAACGTACAGGATTCAAAATAAACCGGATTTTAGTAAAACTAAAAATATTTAATTCTGTTTGAAAATATCTTTCTAACAAATCTGAAAAATTGAAATTTCATAGTGGGAATAAAAAGTTATGGCCATTTGAATATTCAGAGTAGTCGCTATGAAATTTAATATAAATGTAGGCCTTGAAAATACATATTTTGCAAAACACCTCCGTTTTCGACGAAACCAATTTGGTTAGATCCGGAATGACAAATTATTGCTAGGTTTCAAATTCCATAATTTTTGGAATTAATATGTGAGCGTGGCAAAGGAAAACACGTTTGGTAATTTCAGTTTGAATTAGATCGACTAGAAAAAGTCCATTTTTCAAACGGTCTCCAAATTCGAGAAAATTAATTTTGTTGGGACCATATCATCCCAACACAGCTAGATTTATTTTTCTGGAATTGTTAGAATCAGTATGTGGCCCCAACAAATTAAAATGTACGTTCAAATCTAAAATCGAATGTTTTATATTTTAATTTGAAGAATAACTGACTGTAACAGTTGAATAGGCTTACAAAACATATTCCATTGTGTCCGGAATGAGGGTATATAGCTAGTGGCAATAGTCGTTGGGTTTGATTTGGAGTTCGTACTAGAAAACCCTATTTTCAAATTAAATATAAGTGTGGGCCAATGAAATAATTTCTTTCATAATTTAATTTTCCCAAAAAAAACAAAAAAAACCCGTAACTCTAGAAACCAATGGCGACAACGTCTTCCCCCTTCTCTCCTAATTTTCGGCGAATCCGCTCAATAATATCCTTGGCTCTAGTTGAGGTTTTTAAAGAGCTCTTCTTCCTCTTAAAATCCATACCCACCACTCCCTCTGTCGTTGAGCCATCGTGGAGAATCACCTCCCTGAAGTTGATGACTACAAGCCGCTGCCACCCCTTCGATTCACCACCGAACTCCACCAAACTCCCGTCGATCTGAGCGCTGGCTGGACTCCTTCGACATGGTGCAACTTGGATTTCAACCTTGTGCAGCGGATTGGAAGTTTAATCGAACCTTAGTTCGGAACCCATTTGGTGAGGTAACAACCAGAATTTATTTCAAAAGGCTATAACACTTATAAGTGTTGCGAAGTATGATTTTCTAATAAAAATCATATCTTTTTCGTATGTTGTCCAAATCAAGTGAAACAAGAGACACCGGGACCGTGACACTGTACGCTAGCTTGTAGAGGACACTAGAACGCATTCGGAGCTTGCCACAATTTCAGAAGGAATAAAAAGCATTGTGAGGCTTCTAAATTCAAATTGAAATGGAAATGCGGTGTATAAATTATATAAGCGAAGTATAAATTATATACGCGTTGTATACCTCATGTATGGGCATTGTATATGTTATATGAGCGATGTATAAATTATACATGCGTTGTATAAATCATATATGCATTGAAATGGAAATAAAAATATATTGATATACGTGTGTGTGTGTGTATGCTCCCCTCATCCACAGACCATGGACGATATAAATTGACTGTGTTGAACGATGGATTGTGGTTGAAAATAGTTGATTGTGGTTGCAACAAAATTGGATTAGTTTGTGGAAAATTCATTATGATATGAAAAATGATCGAAATGATGAGATCATTTAGTTAGGCCCCTTGTAAATGCCGCAAGGCCTAAAGCAGTGCGAGGAGCCGTACTCGGGACGGTGCCGGTTTTAATTACCCTACGGTTATATTGCCGAAATTTTCTGAAATATTCATGTGTTTGAATTTTCTTCATGTGTTGAAATATATTCATGTGTTGATAATATATCCATGATTGAAATAAATTGTTTAGATAATAAAAATCACAATTTTATTATATGTATGAAGTTTATAAAATATTCATTGGTTGAATAAATAGATTGAACAATAAAAATCACATTTTTATTGTATGGTTGAATTACTTGAAATACCCAAGTGTTAAACAAAATAGTGGAACGATAAAAGTAGCATTTTTACCATGAATATGAAGTTCTAAAAATATCATGTTGAATAAAATGTTTTAACAACAAAACTAACATTTTTATTATATGAAGGAGCCATTAAAAATATTCATGTGTTGAATAAAAGTTTTAACAATAAAATTAACATTTTTATTGTATGTATGAGCCATTAAAAATATTCCTGTGTTGAATTAAATGTTTGAACATAAAATTAACATTTTTATTGTGTATATGAACTGTTAAAAATAACCATGTATGGAAATAAATATTTGTTCCCTAAAAATATTATTTTAAGCTTAGATATGCATCTATATACACATTGTTGAACATGTTATGGATAAACTGCTAAAAAGAGAAATAAAATTTTATGCCCAACAAATAGGTACGGGTTTAATAATTTTCTTTTTCTTTTAAAATTTTATGAGCCTAAGGTTGGCCGCTTGGCATTTTCTTTTTCTCATAAAGATTTTATGAGCCTAAGGCTAGCCGCTTGGCATTTCCTTTTTCTTTTAAAGATTTTATGAGCATAAGGCTGGCCGCTTGGCATTTTCTTTTTCTTTTAAAGATTATATGAGCCTAAGGCTAGCCGCTTGGCATTCTCTTTTTCTTATGGATTGATGAGGGCCCTGCGAGGCGAGTTACGGTTTTTCAAACCCCTCCCCGTACAAAGGAGAATATGGCGAAATTTTTCAAAATTTAAAGGCGTTAGTGAAATATTTGAAGTGAAAAACGATTTAGAAATCGTCGAATGGATTATATATATATATTAAAACAAAATGAATCGCACAGCTATAGTTCGCGTTTCGGAATCGTGATTTTAAATGATTATACCGAGAAATCCGACCATTGGATTTCACTGAAACTAAAACTTTTGGGTTCACGTTGGAAAGATCTTTCCAATGATATAAAAGTTGTAAAGATACAATAGATAGATTTTGTGAAATGTTTAATTTAAATTTGAATAAAAACTGCGTAAGAATGAATTATATATATATATATATAAATTAAAATTAAACGAATCCCGTGCAGCAGTTTGCCTTTTGGAATCGTAACTTTAAATGATTATACCGGGAGATCCGACCATCAGATTTTCCCGAAACCCGAACCGTTGGGTTCGCTTTGGAAATATCTTTCCAAGGTATAAATTTTGTTAAGATCCAACGGTTAGAATTTAAGATATATGTAAATCAATTTTAATGAAAAACAGCGCCAGGGATGCGTAATGGCCTGAAGCGTCATTTAATTAAATCAAGCTATTTTGTTTTAAATAAAAATAGCGATATATTGTTATAAAATATTATAAGTGATATGAAATGGAAATAAACCGATATTACTTGGTTTTCTTGGTAGTTTGATTGTTGGATGTGTTTAACATGAAAATATATTAAGGAATTAAAATGTGAATGTCAAATAATTTAGCTATGGACAGAATTGAATTGAATTCTAAATATACGTGAATTATTTGAATTCTCATTTCAAATAATTGATCGACGAATAAAGGTCGAAGATACGAAGACGGTGCAAGACCGGCGATCTTCACATCGAATGGATTTCTACTGATGCCTTGGATATGGTTAGCTCCCATGAAAGGGTTACAGTGGTAGTGGTCCGGACGTACTTGTTGATTATCCGAATATGCGAAGGCCTCTCTTTTGTATTGGACATATGGAACGAGGAGTAAGGTGCCTCCAGTTTCATTCAGACCCAGAATGAACTTGTAAATGGATATTGTGTCTGACATTGGATTTTATTCTGTGTTGATTGATCTCTATTAAATAAATATCTATTTGGTGGCGGATAATTTATTCTCTTGCTTAACACCCTTCTCCGAGACGTACGAGCTCAAAGGTTATATATCGATAGAAATCAGTCGCATGGCGTGAATTGCCTGTGTGGCATGTTGAGATGTAGTGGTCAAGGATTTGTTGAAAAGCGAAGTCTTGTGGTTGATGATCAAAGCCCGGCCTGTGTGGCATAGCTTTTTGTATAGCGTTAATTCGCGAGCCTCATACACCTGTATGAGTCAAAAAGGGGGTCGTAACTGCAGGGAGTGCACGACGTTTCTTTCTAGCTATGGGTGGTTTTAGGGTTTTGCAAGCCCTGACATTTATATTATTTTTACCTGTGTAGTTGTTGGAATGCGAGGCGCTACAGATATATCGGTCTCTAAGAAGCCAATGGACAGGTCCGATAGGACCAGAAACGTGTGTTCAGGAATAACCAATACGCTATGCGTGGACTGACCCTGAAGCATCACAGGGCTCACTAGCATCCGAGTCATGAGGCATTTGCTAGAGTATCTCGAAGCCGGCAAGGAGATGATCCCTTGCCTCGACTCATGATGGAATCCAAATTTCCAATACGAAATTACAGATTTGATTGTAAACCTATATATGGCAACATGATATATGGTACCCATGCCGTCTATGATTAATATATTACGATTGAAATTGCTTTTTAAACATATATGCACTAGTAATAATATCAAATGATTTTGCTTTATAGGTATTAAGCATATTTTGGCCATTATAAGGTAAAACTCTATCCTCCGGTTTATGTTGCATTGTGTGATGGGACTTGAGTCTTATAATGGCTTCATTTTTCTAAAAAGCATTGCGTTTTTTAAATAATTTACTTTATTTCATTCGCTGGCAATCAATAGAGTAAACCCGTTCCGCGTTAGTAGCGTGGTTCTATGATTTGCCTTATAACTATTGTTAAACAAGTTAAGTAGATTTCTCATACTAGTCCCATGACTAACTCGCAGTTTGTTTTCACTTGCAAACTTGGGTGCCCTTATTTTTACATAGGCAGCCTAGTGACAGGTTATAGGAGATATTTTGGCTTAGTAATATAGCATAGAGTGCACTTTTGGATGATGGCGAGGACTTGCTTTATCTTTATTTTGGCTATTGACATTACCGCCAGTATTATCATATGTATATGTACCACTGATCGCGATGTAGACTGATTTATCTCTATTATGTGTTATCTGATGTATATGTCCCAGTGATCTTGATGTAGACAGATCATTTCCTTTATGCACTAAGTTCTATCCTATGACTGTGCTACCCTGATGTTTATTACATTTTATGATTCTACTGTCATATTGATGTAAATTATTCTATTTCATGTTTGTGCTATTATCTATAATATGCTAATGTTGATTAATGTGTTATATTCCAAATGATTATCCTTAACTCTGTGACACCAGGTTTAGGGTTATCATGGCTAGTATCGGAGCTTTGGTTAATCTTAGTTCCGGATTTGTACACATTAAACACCTCGTTAAAAATAGAATCAGTAGTGATCTAAGGTGAGTAGCTCATTAGAGATAGGATTAGTAATGCCCTAGAATGAGCACAGCAGAATAGCAAAATAATTTGATCAGTACATCATTGTTTTTCCTGACGTCCTTCTGCTTTTACCATTCCTTAAAAATTATCATTTTTGTTGGTCTGACTCTTTTCTTGCTTGTACAGAACTGACTAACGTGACTACTTGAGCTAGAGGTGTAGGCCGAGCAAATAGAGGCTGAGGAAGGGGGAATATCCCCGCTGCTCTGATTCAGCCTGATCTTGAGGATGTAGTACCGCCATCACTGCCCCTCAGCCATTTGATCTAGACCGAGTGGCTAAGAAATACAAAAATCTAGGAGCCTGCCATTCTTTGGCACCGGTACGGTAACTGAAGACCTAGCTTGGTTAAAGTCATGCGAGAAAATCTTCGCTGGCTTGGGACTTGAGGATCATCGAAAAAAATTCATGGCATTTTAGTTATTGAAAGACGAAGCGCAATTATGGTGGGATGCCATCACCTTAGATGAGCTAGAGATAGAGATGCCATGGGTGTAATTCAAAGTGTTGTTCAAGGAGAAGTTCATCCCAGAGCAGGAGATGGAATGCCTACATGACGTATTTGCTAATCTCCAACAAGAAGATCGCACAATTTAGGAATATCTCAACAAGTTTACCCAGTTGTCCTGTTACGCACACGAGCTTGTTCAGAATGCTAAGGAGAAGAACAAGAGATTCATCCATTGACTTCAGCGTAAGTACCAAAGTAGAACAACAAGGCACATTAAGCTTCCATTCGCCGAGATGGTAGAAATGGCATGAAACTATGAAAGCTTGGATAAGAGAAACTTTGAAGAAGACCGTGCAAAGAACCAAACTACCAACAAATGCAAGTCTTCTGGAAAGCAACCTGAGGCAAGCAACATAACAACCATAAAGCCGCAAGCAAATTGGCAATCGAAAGGCAATTGTCACAGATGTGGCCAAAGTGGGCATTGAGCCAATAAATGCAATGCTCCGAAGCGTCAGAAGACTGATCAAGCTAGCTCAAGTCAAGATCCCCGAGATTCTAGATCATGCTACAATTGCAGCAAAATAGGGCATCTTATCAAGGATTGTCCATTGCTTAAGAAGGCCAAAGTTCACATGTATATGACGGGGCGAATCCGCCAGCTTATACTCCGGGAGCAGGTAAATCCGATGTTTTGGGAGGTACCCTTACTACTAAAAATATTCCTTTTTCCATATTATTTGATGCTGGTGCATGACAAAGTTTCATTTCAAGTAACACCGTTAAAAGGTTAAAATTAAAACCAAGAAAACTTAAAGAATCAATTAGATTTCATAATCCGATAGGAGGATCTCTTGTTATCAGTTCATATTGTAAAGTACCCGTCTCTTATTCTTATTACCGGTTTTATTTTGATTTGATCGTTATGGATTTTTCGGAATTCGACATTACTCTTGGGCTGGATTGGTTAACGAAATATAAGGCCAAAGTTAGATGTGCCGAAAGAATCGTTAAAGTGGAAACGAAGCTCGGGAATATATATATACACCATGCCATGGCTCAGAAACGGATAGGAAAGCATTTTGGTATGCGCTAGAAGTTACTCCCACTTTATTATAAAATTTTCCTGTCGTTAAAAATTATGTGGATGTGTTCGAAGAAGTTGATAGCTTAACACCGCGAAGAGAAATTGAATTCAAGATCGATCGAATGCCGAATGCCAGACCAGTAGTGCATCCAGTTCGAAGAATGAGATTAAAAGAAATAGAAGAGTTGGGCGATCAAACTCGACAACTGCTATGGAAAGGTCTGATTAGGCCTAGCTTTTCGAATTGGGTAGCAACAGTGGTGTTTGTTCTAAAGTTAGACGGTACCCTCAAATTATGTGATGATTACAGAGACCTCAACAAGAAGACGCTCAAGAACAAATATCCGTTGCCTCGAATCGATGATTTATTGGATCGTTTGAATGGAGCGCAAGTATTTTCTAGAATGGACCTAGCTACAGGTTTCCATCAATTGCATATTACCGAAGAATGTGTTCCTTTGACAGCTTTCAGAGGTCCATACATATTTTATGATTGGTTAGTAATGCCGTTCGACTTATGTAATGCTCCAGCTTATTTTGTTGATCTAATGAACAGAGTATTCAGAGAAGTCTTGAATAAATTCGTACTGGTATTCATTGATGACATTCTATTCTTCTCTAAGTCTGGGAGCGAGCATGAAAAACATTTAGAACAAGTGTTGGGGATTCTCGGAAAGAACATCCTAAAAGCCAAATTCTCTAAATGTATATTCTGGCAAGATGAAGTGAAGTTCCTTGGTCAAGTAGTATCAAAGGAAGGAATCTCAGTAGATCCGAGAAAAATTACAACAATTCAAGTTTGAAAGTAGCCTAGTACACCTACTGAAGTCCGAAGTTTTCTGGGATTGGCTAGTTATTATCGGAAATTCGTTAAGGATTTTTTGAAAATATCTGGTTCATTAACAAAGCCTACAAAAAAGCACGCAAGATTTAATTGGACTCTGGAATGTGAGGCAGATTTCCAAGAGCTGAAATTAAGATGCTCCCGTATTAACAATTATCAATGGAAATCAAGATTTGACCGTTTATACAGATACTTCTATAGAAGGTCTAGGTGCGGTATTAATGCAAAGAGGCCAAGTAGTTGCTTATGCTAGCCGTCAGTTGAAGCTGCATGAGAAGAGATATGCTACTCATAATCTTGAGTTGTTAGCCATCATGTTTGCTTTGAAAATATGGAGGCACTATCTTTTGGGTGAGAAGTTCGAATTATATACCGATCTTCAGTCCTTAAAGTATTTGTTCACACAGAAAGACTTGAATTTGAGATAGTAGTGTGGGCTAGAATTTCTTACAGCGTACGATCTAGATATTCTGTATACGCCGGGGAAAGCCAATGTGGTTGTGAATGCGCTTAGCAGAAAAACCGCAATCATCCTCAATCTTATAATTACACCTACATTGATTGATAAAATATCTTCTCTTCAGAAGGATGATCACTTCATTTAAAGGATCAGAGAGAGAATTCAGAAAGGCGAACCCTCGAGTTTTCAGATTGGTAACAATGGGGTTCTGAGATTAAAAGGCCGAATTTGTGTTCCAAACATTTCTGAGCTCAGAAGAGAAGTACTGGATGAATGTCACAAGTCCAAACTTAGTATCCATTCAGAAGTGAGTAAAATGTATAATGATATCAAGTGCACCTTCTGGTGGAGATCTATGAAAATAGAAATTTCTTTATATGTTAGCAGGAGCTCTACTTGCCAACAATTCGAAAGCGATCAACAGAAACTTGCCGGATTATTACAACCATTGGAAGTGGGATCAGATTTCCATGGACTTCATAGATGGTTTGCCCTGAACCAAGAAAGGAAATGACAGTATTTGGGTGATCGTAGATCGTTTCACGATGAACACCCATTTTACACCTATCAAATCATCTAGACCAACTCAAAGTCTGGCGCAAATTTATTTTAAAGAAATTGTCAAACTGCATGGAGTCCGCATTAGCATAGTTAGTGATAGAGACCCGATTTTTGCTAGTAAATTCTGGGGAACATTCCAAGAGGAGCTGGGTACAAAGTTAAATTTGAGCACCGCATATCATCCTCAAACAGATGGCTAAATTGAGAGGGTGAACCGTATACTAGAAAATTTACAGCGGGCTTGTATTATTGATTTTGGCGAATCATGGGAAGACCACTTGCATTTAGATGAGTTCTCATACAACAACAGTTACCAAGCGAGCTTGAAAATGTCACCATTCGAAGCACTGTATAGTCGACCATGTAGATCTCCCGCATGTTAGGTAGAATGTGGGAATCGATTAGTGTTGCATCCCGACATGATTCGTGAAGCTTCAGACAAAGTCGATTTCATCAAGAAACGATTATAAACAGCTCAAAGCCGATATAAGAGTTATGCAGACTTTAGAAGAAGGGATTTAGCATTTGCTGTTGGTGATTATGTTTATCTGAGAGTTTCTCCGATGAGCGAAGTAGTCCGATTTGGGAAAACATGGAAGTTGGCGCCTAGATTTATTGGTTCATTTACTATTCTTGAAAGGATTGGAACTCTTTCTTATAGTGTTCAATTGCTTGACTGGTTGCCAGGAGTGCATGATGTATTTCACGTGTCTCAACTTCGGAACACTGTGCATGATCCAGATCTAGTTGTAGAAGAAGCAGCACAACAGGACTTGGATATTACTCGAGAATTAGCAGCTAGAAGAGAGCCGATAAAGATTATTGGAAAAGAAACTAAGGAGCTAAGGAACAAGAAGGTTCATTTAGTTAAAGTGCAGTGGAGTGCAGATCCAAGAGACTGTACTTGGGAAACCGAAGAGAGCATTAAGCAAGCTTATCCCAATTGCAGAGTGGACATCTCTAATTAGCTCTGGTGCAAGGTACATACAATACTTTACGTTTCCATTTTGTCTCTTGCTTTACTATTGTTTCCTTTTCGAGGACGAAAAATTTTAAGTGGGGGAGATTGTAACAACCCGGAAAATCAAAACCAATTTAAAATTTTTATTTTGGATATTTTAATGAATTTGGAATATTTAAAATGATTTATTTTAAATAATAATGACTAAAAATTCATTTAAATCGAAGTTAGAACGAATAAATTTATTTTAATTATATAACGAGCCTAATATGGTGCGGAAGTTTGAAAATTTACTTTGAACATTGACTAAATGTACAGGATTCAAAATAAACCGGATTTTAGTAAAACCAAAAATATTTAAATCCATTTGAAAATATCTTTCTAAGAATCTGAAAAATTGAAATTTCATAGCGGGAATAAAAAGTTATGGCCAGTTGAATATTCAGAGTAGTCGCTATGAAATTTAATATAAATACAACCCTTGAAAATAGACATTTTGCAAACGACCTCCATTTTTTACGAAACCATTTTGGTTTGATCCGGAATGTCAAATTATTGATAGATTTCAAATTCCATAATTTTTGGAATTAATATGTGAGCATGGCAAAGGAAAATGCATTTGGTAATTTCAATTTGAATTGGATCAACCAGAAAAAGTCCATTTTTCAAATGGTCTCCAAATTCGATGAAATTAATTTTGTTGGGACCGTATCGTCCCAACATAACTAGATTTATTTTTCTGGAATTTTTAGAATCAGTATGTGGCCCCGGCAAATTAAAATGTATGTTCAAATCGTTTTATATTTTAGTGTGAAGAATAACTGACTGTAACAGTCAAATGGGCTTACGAAACATATTCCATTGTGTCCGAAATGGGGGTATTTAGCTAGGGGAGATAGTCGTTTGGTTTGATTTGGAGTTCGTATTAGAAAACCCTATTTCAAAATTAAATATAAGTGTGGGCCAATGAAATAATTTCTTCCATAATTTAATTTTCCCAAAAAAACAAAAAAAAAAACCGTAACTCCAGAAACCGATGGCGAAAACGTCTTCCCCCTTCTCTCCTAATTTCTGGCGAATTCACTCAATAATATCCTTGGCTCCAATTAAGGTGTTTGAAGAGCTCTTCTTCCTCTTCAAATCCATACCCACCACTCCCCCTATCGTTGCTCCATCGCGGAGAATCACCTCCCTGAAGTTGACGACTTCAAGTCGCGACCACCATTTAGATTCACCACCGAACTACACCAAACCCCCGTCGATCTGAGCGCCAACGGGACCCCTTCGACATGGTGCAACTTGATTTCAACCTCGTGCAGCGGATTGAAAGTTTAAACAAACCCTAGTTCGAAACCCATTTGCTGAGGTAACGGCCTGAATTTATTTTCAAAGGCTATAACACTTATAAGCGTTGCGAAGTATGATTTTCTAATAAAATTCATTTCTTTTTCGTGCGTTGACCAAATCCAGTGAAACAAGATATACCGGGACCGTGACATTGTACGCTATCTTCTAGAAGAGAGATTAGAACGCATTCAGAGCTTGCTACAATTTAAGAAGGAATAAAAAGCATTGTGAGACTTCTAAATTCAAATTGGAATGGAAAAGCGCTGTATAAATTACATAAGTGAAGTGTAAATTATATACGCGTTGTATACCTCATGTATGGGCATTGTTTAAATTATATGAGCGATGTGTAAATTATACATGCGTTGTATAAATCATATATGTGTTGAAATGGAATATATATATATATATATATATATATATATATATGTATGTATGTATGTATGTATGTATGCTTCCCTCGTCCCCAGATCATGACGATATAAATTGATTGTGTTGAATGATGGATTATGGTTGAAAATAGTTGATTGTGAATGCAACAAAATTGGATTAGTTTGTGGAAAATTCATTATGATATGAAAAATGATCGAAATGTTTAGATCATTTTGTAAGCCCGCTTGTAAATGCCGCTAGGCCTAAGGTAGCGTGAGTAGCCGTACTCGGGACGGTGATGGTTTAAATTACCCTACCGTTATAATGTCGAAATTTTCTGAAATATCCATGTGTTTGAATTTTATTCATGTGTTGAAATATATTCATGTGTTGATAATATATCCATGATTGAAATAAATTGTTTAGATAATAAAAATCACATTTTTATTGTATGTATGAAGTTTATAAAATATTCTTGAGTTGAATAAATAGATTGAACAATAAAAATCACAATTTTATTGTATGGTTGAATCACTAGAAATACCGAAGTGTTAAATAAATTAGTGGAACGATAAAAATAGCATTTTTATCATGAATATGAAGTTCTAAAAATATTCATGTATTGAATAAAATGTTTGAACAACAAATTTAACATTTTTATTGTATGAAGGAGCCATTAAAAATATTCATATGTTGAATAAAAAGTTTGAACAATAAAATTAACATTTTTATTGTATGTATGAGCCATTAAAAATATACATGTGTTGAATAAAATGTTTGAACAATAAAATTAACATTTTTATTATGTATAGGAAGTGTTAAAAATAACCATGTATGGAAATAAATATTTGTTCGCTAAAAATATTACTTTTAGCATAGATATGCATTTATATACACATTGTTGAACATGTTATGGATACATTGCTAAGAAGAGAAATAAAATTTTATGCCCGACAAATAGGTATGTGTTTACTAATTTTCTTTTTCTTTTAACGATTTTATGAGCCTAAGGCTGGCCGCTTGGTATTTTCTTTTTCTTTTGATTTTTTGAGCCTAAGGCTGGCCGCTTGGCATTTTCTTTTTCTTTTAAAGATTTTATGAGCCTAAGGCTCGCCGCTTGGCATTCTCTTTTTCTTTTGGATTAATGAGGGCCCTGGGTGGCAAGTTACAGTTTTTCAAACCCCTCCCCGTTCAATGGAGACTATGGAGAAATTTTTCAAAAATTAAAGGCGTTAGTGAAATGTTAGAAGTGAAAAACGATTTAGAAATCGTCGAATGAATTATATATATATATAAATTAAAATAAAACAAATCGCGCAACTGCAGTACGCGCTTTGGAATCATGATTTTAAACGATTATACCGAGAAACCCGACCATCGGATTTCCCTAAAACTGAAACTGTTAGGTTTGCTTTGGAAAGATATTTGCAGCGACATAAAAGTTGTAAAGATCCAACGGTTAGATTGTGTTAAACGTAATTCAAATCTAAATAAAAACAGCGCCAAAATGAATTATATTTATATATATTTATATACATACATATATATATAAATCTAAATTAAAATTAAACGAATTGCGTGAGGCAGTTCGTGTTTTGGAATCGTAACTTTAACTATTATACTGGGAGATCCGACCATCGGATTTTCCCAAAACCGGAATCACTGGGTTCGCTTTGGAAATATCTTTCCAAAGATATAAATTTTGTTAAGATCCAACAGTTAAATTTTGATATATGTGTAAATCAAATTTAAAGAAAATCAGCGCCAGGTCCGCGTGATGGCCTGAAGCATCATTTAATTAAATCGAGCTATTTTATTTTAAATAAAAATAGAGATATATCGTTATAAAATATTATAAGTGATATGAAATGGAAATAAACAGATTTTACTTAGTTTGCTTGATATTTTGATGGTTGGATGTATTTGACATGAAAATTATATTAAGGAACTAAAATGTGGATGTCAAATAATTTAACCATAGACAGAATTGATTTGAATTCTAAATATACGTGAATTATTTGAAAAGGTCGAGTTAATTCTTATTTCAAATAATTGATTGACGAATAAAGGTCGAAGATATGAAGACGGCGCAAGACCGGTGATCTTCACATCAAATGGAATACTACTGATGCCTTGGATATGGTTAGCTCCCGGGTTACAGTGGTAGTGGTCTGGACGTACTTGTTGATTGTATGGATATGCGAGGGCCTCTCTTCCGTATTGGACATATGGAACGAGAAATAAGGTGCCCCCGGTTTCGTTCAGACCCGAAACGAACTTGTAAATGGACCGTGTGTCTGACATTAGATTTTATTCTGTGTTGATTGATCTCTATTAAATATATATATCTATTTGGTAGCGGGGAATTTATTCTCTTGCATAACACCCTTCTTTGAGACATACGAGCTCAGAGGTTATATATCGATAGAAATCAGTCGCATGGCGTGAATTGCCTGTGTGGCATACTGAGATGCAGTAATCAAGGCTTTGTTGAAAAGCAAAGTCTTATGGTTTATGATCAAAGCACGACCTGTGTGGCATAGCTTTATGTATAGTGTTAATACGCGAACCTCACACCCCTGTATGAGTCAAAAACAGGATCATGACTACAGGGAGTGCACAACTTTTCTTTCTAGCTATGGGCGGTGTCAGGGTTTTGCAAGCCCTGACATTTATGTTATTTTTACCTGTGTGGTTGTTGGAATGCGAGGCGCCTCGGATATATCGGTCTCTACAGAACCGATGGATAGGTCCGACAGGACCGGGAAACGTGTGTTCAGGAACAAGCCGGCGAGGAGATGATCCCTTGCCTCGACTCATGATGGAATCCAAATTTCCAATACGAAAATACGGATTTGATTGTAAACCTATATATGGTGACATGATATATGGTACCCATGTTGTCTATGATTGATACATTATGATTGAAATTGCTTTTGAAACATATATGCACTATTAATAATATCAAATGATTTTTCTTTATACGTATTAAGCATATTTTGGCCATTATAAGGTAAAACTCTATCCTCCGGTTTGCGTTGCATTGTGTGATGGGACTTGAGTCTTATAATGGCTTCATTTTTCTAAAAATCATTGCATTGTTTAAATAATTTACATTATTTCATGCACTGGCAATCATTGGAGTAAACCCGTTCCACGTTAGCGGCGTGGTCCTATGATTTTCCTTATAACAATTGTTAAACTAGTTAAGTAGATTTCTCATACCAGTCCCATGACTGACTCGCAGTTTGTTTTCACTTGCAAACTCGGGTGCCCTTATTTTTAAACGGGTAGCCTAGTGACAGGTTACAAGAGATATTTTGGCTTAGCACTATAGCATGGAGTGCACTTTTGGATGATGGCGAGGACTAGCTTTAACTGTATTTTGGCTATTGACATTACCGCCAGTATCATCATATGTATATGTACCACTGATCGCGATGTAGATTGATTTATCTCTATTATGTATTATCTGATGTACATGTCCCAGTGATCTTGATGTAGACTAATCATTTCCTTTATGTACTAAGTTGTATCCTATGACTGTGCTACTCTGATGTTTATTACATTTTATGATTTCGCTGTCATATAGATGTAAATTATTCTATTAAATGTTTATGCTATTATATGTAATCTGCTAATGTTGATTAATGTGTTATATTCCAAATGATTATCCTTAATTCTGTGACATGGTGTTTAGGGTCACATTATCGAACCTTACTGTAAAGGCCTGTAAATCCGTACCCTTTGAGCTGACGTATTACCACCCACGTCCAACTCAAATTGCACGAAATTGCAAATCTTTAATAGAAAGAAAATAGAGGATGAGAAGAGAAAGAAATATTAGAATAGAAGAATAAGAAGATTAGAGTCTAACAGCGGAATGGAAAAAATACAATAATCAACATACTTTATATAAGAACTGTATATTACAACATCAGAGTATAGATTTAGATCAATCAACACACAGCAGAAATAAACTACTACCAGTAATATATGGAATATATCCTGACTTCATCTCCTTTTCTGGAACTCCAAGAGAAACCTAACTTGGGAATATACTCGGTCTGACCCGAGCACATTTAAAGCAAAGCATAATTCACCCGGATTGGTCTGGAATACTTTTAGTGATAAATTCATAACACAAACAACTTGTTTAACTTTGAAAATCATTTTGAAAGAAAAGGATAATAGTAAGACTAGTCCACGTATAAACACGGATAGTTTTTACCTTACTATAACCCAAACCATTTTGAAATCAATATCTTGTTCTGATATTATAATAGTGTGTAAATACAAATAGATAGAATCTAGCAGAACGCTTGCATCTCATGCTCCACATATATAGTATACAATCAAAAACTGCGGGTGCTTATTGGAGATTGGATTCCGACTATGACAAGGTATGGAACAACCTGCCGATAGTGTATCTCTAGAGAGGAATACACTGGGTTAAACAAGAATGTCTTGCAACCAGGCCCACACATGACCGACCACTCATTTCTCTTGAGTGTATCGAATATATTGTCACCTCACGGCTGCGCAGCTACCATTTTCCCGGGAGATACAGAAATGTAAAGATGTAACAAATATGAATATACTCTAGATGGTGACATTACACCCTAATGGGGGCGACCCACATATCCATGCTGCCTGCCTGATTTTTGTCATTTCCCAGTTGACGAGGCTTGAGGTTATAATTGACTTTTGAAACATCTGGCCACCATCCATATCATCAATACACGTCATCCAGGAACAGGATGAACCGAAGGCACTCTCCTACCCCATCCTAGGAATAACCCTATAGATCAGTAGCGAGTAGTCCTTGCAATCCGTAGATTCCAGTCACGACAGAATCATTGTTAACTCTGGGGATCAGCCAGAGGTGTTTAACAATAGTCCTTCCGCTCATGAAGATTTACGGTCTTCAATTTCTCCATCTTCAATCAGTATCTTCAATATATTCGTATTGCGGAATGGTTTTCGAATATGAATTCTATCCCTGTCTTTCCATACCAATAACATTGGGTCAGATTTTGATAATCAGTTATTTAACTATCAAAATAAACAACCATAAAAGTGAACAGATCCATTGGTTTATACACGGCATCACTTGGCCATTTAAAAATAATATATATATATATATATATATCAGTTGAAGTATCCAATAATATATTGGTTTAAATATGTTAATATTTTCAAATCCTTTTACCTATATACCTAGGAAATATCTTAAAATCATATCTAATTTAATCTTCAATTAACATTTCAAAACATTGCTATAACATTACTTATTATCTTATCGATTCCACTTATCATTCGTAAAACAATCATATGACATCTTCTTTGGCTTCGTTATTTGAACATCAAAATCAGCACCCATCATTAAATCTTATTTCATAACCTTGAAAATGCGGTTATATTTCCACCAATCATTTCATACCATCAAGCCCCTTTTTATTTATTTTTATTCGCAATCCCATTATATCTATATTCCAAAATTCTTCAAATAACGTTACACTGTTATTCCTAAAATAATCAAATCTAATATTTTCACCATTAAACTAATATCATCCTTTGATAATCCTGACGTTGTTCAAGTTGGGGTATTTTAATTACCTCTCAGACCTTGATCAACAATGTTCTTATCTAAAGATAAATATCAGTTGTAATACAAAAACTGATACTTATTTTCCATATCACAACAAATCCCATTTTCTTTATATCTTGATGAAATATCATCTCTTCTTTAAAATAGCGGTTTTATATCGCATCTTCATTACTCGTATCATTTAACTATTCTAATTCAAACTTGGGTTTACGTTTGATTTTCCATTTCATATCTCCATTAGTTCCTTACCATAAATTATTCAGAAAATAATTCCCTAAATATTAACCCCGAAGGCCGAAACCAATATCAGATCAATATTCAAAAAATCAGTTATCCCAATCGATTCCCAGTTAAGTTCTAATCGTAAATTTCCATTCCTGGCTTTTACTTTATTCAAAGGTCACTTCTAATAACTCGATCCATTTATATATTCACTAAACTTGGGTTTTATAACTTCATATAATTTGGATTTATAGAATTCAATTAAACATAATTTAGTAAGAATCAAGTTAAAACTTAGATTTCACATTTTAAATACTAAATTGCTTCATTAACTATCAACATGGCTTTGAACTCCACCAACTTTCCTTACTACAATTTTCATTCCAAATTATCTCTTTGATTATTATTAAATGACAAATAATCAAGTTTCAATGTTTATTTAAAATAAAAATGGATTACTTAACCATTAACTACTCTCTTTAACTTAATGAACTAATTAAATAAACAATTTCAGTTAACGCCGTTAACTTGTTCAACTCTAAACATGATTAACCCATTAGTAAATCGTTATTGATCTTTCCATTTAAATTAATTAATAATTAGTTAATATAAATAATTCTATTCACTTTGATTTTTATTAAATCAATATCAACATAAACCCATTCTAATTGTTATGTTAATTCTGGTAAATTGAATTAGCTAAATCAAATCATTTAACAATCACTTAATAAGCACGTGCTTTGCGCATGGTAGATTTTGTTACCAAAACGGTGATTAGTAGTTAAAACAATCAGTATATATATATATATATATATGTGTGGTTGGTTTATTCCCTTTTTAGAAACTTCATTTAAAATAATATATTTAAAAATCTATATTTGGTTATAAAATAAATTTCATTACTTCACTTATAGCGATTCACCTGACGATGAATTAATCTTTATAAAATAAATTGTATTTTGGCCATCTGCTATAAATTCCTCACCAATACTATATATTGATTCAAAACTCAACAACATTCAACAATTGACAAGTTTAAAGTTAACGGGGTTTAATCGGTTCATATGAAATAAACAACATTCTGAATATCTGAGGAATCCGATTTGATTCCCCCATCTGTTCTTCCCTGCATCACAGATCATTATAATACTTCATAACAACAAATGAAAATGATGATAATATAGTTAAAGTCAATCATTCAATCAACCATAGGCATCCAAGGCATCCAATCAACTAATTATCAACCATTAAATTTAATTATATGAATTTAGCACATCATAGAATTTCAGAAATGTGTGAGAGTTAACTCACCTGTGTTTTCGATTGATGGTTATCGTGGTATTTCATTTAGTTTTAAACTAGTGTTTAAAATCAAAGGAATGTCCAGTTGCATCTGTTCCATTTCAAATTAGCATGGCAATGTAGTGCTCTGCACTGCAATCCCATCGCTTTCGGTTTCGCGCGATTCTGATTAAAACGAATGAGTTATGTAAATTATAAGATTGAACGTATTCAATATGAACTAACATTATTATTAATAATTAACTAATTACTTATTTAAATGTTAATAATATTTAATTACCTTGCCATGTTAGTTTATATCATGCGGTTTCCTTGCGCCTCCGCACAGCCTGAATCTCGATCGTTGTTCTTCAACAGCTCTGCCTTAATCCATTGTTCCTAAACTTACACAACCACTTCTTCTGCCAATCACAATACTTCCCGACCTTAAACACCATAATAATATTTCTGAATTCTTCACCTCTTTGTTTCCATCGTCACACAAAAATCTGGATCAACTCATGCACTAGAGTCTCACGGTAACCATAGGAAAATCCTTTTTATAACTTCAGCGCTTCCCCTTGGTAATACAAGTGTCACCTGAGCTTTGACATTATCAATTCAATACCATTCTTTTAAAAAAGAAACCCAAAAGGCCTAAGCCCAAAACAACATTTAGCTTCCCTCCCCATATTCTTCTTCACTGTTCCAAGGAGACTGCTGCTGCTCCAACGTCTTACCACCAATCATATTATTATTGCTTTTTTTATATAATCAGGCCCAAGGCCCAACATGAATCCAAAACCACGTCCTTCAATTTTCCTCTGTGTCCCTTCTTCTACGCATCGCAACAACTCTAGGCACTTTCATTTTCATGCCCATCCTCCACGCAAAACAATCCACCTTTCCTTTTAAAGCCTCTCCTTCCTTGTTTACTTATTTACACAGCGTCTTCTCTCGTACATTATCCCTTCGCCATTTCTTTCCTATGTCATGTTTCTACACCACATGCTCACGCCAGTACCAAGTTTCCCCCATGCTGCTTCCTTCCTAGGCAATCACTGAACTTCCCACACCTCAGTTGAACCCCTCAAGTTTCACGTTCCCACTCCATGTTGGACTGTAAAACACAATGTGCGCCTATCATTACAGCTCCACGCGAAATTGAGCTCCACTTAGGCTTACTCCCTTGAATCTTATGCTACAATTAATGATGATAGGTTTTTTTTTTATGGTTTAAAGAACAGGACAGAAGATATTTGTTCTTGGAAGGAAACATTTTAGTTAGTGAAGAAAGAAGCTGCGGTGGATATAATTTGTCCCGGAGGAAGAACAAATGTCGTGTTTATATAGTGAAGGAGCCTTGGGGAGCATGGTTCTATTGTTTGGCCGTCAAGTAATTTCATCATTAGGGTAGCTGTGTGCCTTCTAGTTAGCATGTACCTGTATGTTTCATGTCATTTGGTAGGATGTATTTATGCATAGCGTTAGCTATAAATGCGTATACATTGAGGTCTACGAGCGACAATTAGTATAGGGTAGGGGTGTTGTCTGATGTAATTGGACATAGGCATTGAAAATGTAAGTTGAAGGCTTTGTTTTATCACTTTCAGTATTTAATTAGCCATACATTTGTTTCACAGTTGAAAAAGACCAATGATTTTTTCCTTTGAAGATGATATTTAATTTTGAAATTAACATACCCCGCAATATCAAAATCCTTCCGCATATGACTTGCTATAGACAGAAATAAATATATCGTCGCGCTCAGGAGTGTGCCATGATTAGAACCATATAATAAAATAGACAGGTTAATTACTTCTGTGAAACCCCAAATTACTGATATAGGGTGTGAAATACTCCAAATAAGAAGTTTCTTATTTTCCAAATTAAAAATTACAGTAAAATTCTAAAAATTAAATTATAACTATGCCTCAAAAATCTTGTCCGAATTCGAATCCAATATTTAATTATATTTAATAAATCGTTATGGTCTATAATCGATTCCTCAACGACTATTTCTATATTTGATTTGGACGTAAAATAAAATCTAAAATACGAAAACTCAATTTTTCCCTTTCATTAGAAAATTATTATCAAATAGATTCGGACGTTTCTTGTTTCACAGAAATCTGACTTAAAACGGATTCCGTATGATCAATTGAAGTTCAAACTCGATTTTACAAACTACCACGTTGTTTCGAGTTCGTTTTATAATTAAATATAAATATAAATGTTCAGTCGTTGTTTGATTAACGAATTCGATATTAAATTCCATAAATAATTCAAATATAATATTTAAAAGAAAGTTAAATATTCAAATTCAAATGGCCGAAGAATTCGGGTCGTTACACTTACCGAAGTAATCATTTATTTATATTTATTATCCTAATCCCAACCTATTCATCCCATGGAGCAAAACTAGTAGCACACCATATCGAACACCACGGTGTTATCGGTAAAATTAATTACCATTTCATGTTCAAATCTAATTTTAGATTTAACTATCGCCTGGAGTAAAACTGGTGATACTCCATTCTCGATCATCTCATGAATTCGATAAATTTTATTATCTCATTCTCATTTTAATCTAAGTAAAGGTTCATTAAAACTCCAATTTGGTTCTAATATCAAAAATCATTACTTTATGATTATTCAATTTTAAGGAATAATCTTGTCTTTAAATGGGTTAAAGAATCAATGTCATTTATAACATAGTTCATGATAAACTCAAAATCATCTTCCATCAAAATGGAATCTACACGGAAACCATAACAGTGGATAATCATGTAAATTCCTATATCAAACTAATAATATAAATGGAATAACGGCAAGGCCTTTTAAATTCTATATATAGTAACAGTCTTCCTTCTTAGAAGCTCATCTCGATTATTACTGAATCGAATTCCATTCAATTACAATTTAATATATTAAATTGGAAAACTTTACTTTGGAAAATTTCCATTAAATCTTAATAAAAGATTTATAAATTCCAAATTATATTTTCACTGCTAATTGGGTTAAATAACAAATGTCGTTTAAAAAACATAATTCACGATAAACCCACAATCAACTTCCATTTCAATTCTAATTAAACATTAATTATTTACTAAACTTCTCTAAATCTTAATTAAAAGATTTATTCTTTACACACGGGGTTTAAGAACATTGTTTATTAAGACACCATTCACGAAAAACCCAAAATCCAATTCTTTTATTCAATTACAATTAAATATTAGTTAATTGGAAAACTTCATTAAATCTTAATTAAAGATTTATTTTAGTTAATAACTAGTTCATTTCGAAAAAAAATATTTTTTTCTTTTCAAATATGGAATTTTTCATCCAAAATCTTTCCAGATTATTAATCATGATTTTACATAATTTTTCCATATTTTTAATAATTTTATTAAGCCCTGTACAGTCGGTTTCCAATAACGGCCACCGAACTGCATCCATAACATCCTTTTTCAAATTTGATTTGGTTATTATTCCAAATCCAACCGTTAGATTTCAAACTTCTTATATCCATTGGAAAGCTCTTTTCGATACGAACCCAATTGTTCCGGTTTTAGGAGAATCCGAAGGTCGGATCTCCCGTTACATCAATTTGAAGTTAATGGTCGAAATTCGGGAACAGTCGCTGCGCGGCGCGTTCTATTCAGGCCATTAATTATATATATTATATATATTTCATCAATTTCCAATTGAGACGTTTTTTTATAAATCATTTATATATTTGTTTTAAAATGATTCTAACTTTGTTTTCAATTTTAAATCAAAGTTGAATATTCTATATCTTTATCATACTAAAATGACAATATTTTCAAAATATTAAATTTTGAAATCACTTCTTTTCGATATTCATATAAAATGAATAACTCAATCGATAAAAAGGGCGTGTAACGACATAACTCTTTTTATTGTTAAAAATTTATATTCAACACATAAATATTTTATTCACTTCATTAATATGTTAAAAATAATATTTTTATCTAACAAAATATTTTTAATACATGATTCTTTTTCTTCTTTATTTACATGTTAAGATGACATTTTGCTAATAAATATATATTCTAACATATGCTTCTTTCATTCTTAATTAACATGTTAAAGATGACATTTTTTATTATCTAACAAAAATGTATTTTAACACATGATTTTTTTATTCTTTATACATACAATAAAAATGTTATTTTTATTGTTAAAACATTTTATTTTAATACATTATTTATTTTAAAAAGTCCTTTATTTAAAAATGCTCTTTTATTTAAACTTGTTCTTTTATTTAAAAATGTTCTTTATTTAAAAATGTTTTTTATTTCTGAATCGGAATGCGACTCAATCAGTTACCACATAATTTCAGTTATATGGATTTCATACATCGCATGTATGCAACAATAATGATAAATAATCATCAAACAGTCCATTCACATCCAGAGTGAAATTTACAACTGTGTGAGCATTAAAATAAATAAACAACGCTCATCACAGACTGTCAATCCATCGATTGACATACAACTAAACATTGGGACTAGTGTATGTCAAATATCATCCCAATACCTATGTGAGGTTTTCAAACAACAACAGTTTATTTAAATAAATCGTTGGTTAATAAAGTTAACCAATTCTAGTTCGGTTTGAATTATTTTCTATTTAACCAATTTGCACTATTTAAATTATAAATGAATATTTATAATTTAATTTCAACTACCATATTTATGTTAACATTATTTTTAATATGTTAAACATTTCAACAGTCAAATCAACACACAATACAGCCAATAAAATCGTCCATGGATTGTGGATGAGAGAGGTGAACTAACAGGCACCGTTTACAATTTATAGGGATGAGCATGGTGCGGTTTGGTGCAGTTTTGACTTAAAACCGCACCCGAAACTGCTAGCGTACGGTTTTCAAAAGTAGGAACCGGAACCGGACCAAAACCATTGGTGTGGTTCGGTTTTAAAAGTGTGGTTTCGGTTTTTAAAAGTATGATTTCGGTTTCAAAACCAATTAACAAAAAAAGATCGTTCCCTTAGATGGTGATGCACATGAAATGTTTAAAGCGGAAGCAGAGGCTTTTTTATTTGTCCAGTGTGTGATATTGATCTTCACATGCAAATGAAATCTCTTTTACTGTAATGACCAGTCGGTCCAATCCTATTACCATCTTACTTTAAATGACACCAAGACAAAGAATGTAATCCAAATCATAATTCTGATGGACCGAAAGCAGTATGTAGAACTTGTTCTAGATACTTCTCAGCAGTAGCATACTGCCTCTTTTTAACCTCTATAGCTAATACAGTAAGAGCTTTATCTGGTGGCAGGTCTTGATAGCTTCTCAAGGTGTTCAATATTAGTTTTGTTTTCTTTTGTAGATCCTTTCTATGATCAGACATTTCCATCAACACGTCATGATTAATCTTGGCAACTTGGGTCAATATAGCCGTGCAGTTAGAGTGCTTTAACATGTATTGCTGCTCTTTTGCTTCCACGATTGCCAAGTAGTGAACGTGCAGATTTGCCTAAAGCTAAATTTAAGAAGGTAGCGTTAAAATTTACGTATAATTAACAATTGGTGCGGGTTTGGTTTTGCGGTTCGAAAAAGGATGAAAACCGAACCCGGACCATACTAATGGTGCAGTTTCATCGGTTTTGCGGTTTTACTTCGGTGTGGTTTTTTAAGATGCGGTTTTCATCGGTTTTATGCGGTTTTTGTTCGTAATCGGTTATCCAACTCGTCCCTAACAATTTATAGTGATTAAAATTAATAGAAATCTACACTGGAAATTATATACATATATATATATATATATATTGCATGAACATAATAACATGATAAAATAATTTTGAGTGAGAAGGAGTTCTCACATTGATTGGTTTGTCGCTAAATATTGCCAAACGATCGATTAATCAAATATGACATTTTCCTCCATCAAAAATTGAGACGAGCTCCAAATCTCTCCAAATTTGTTTCATTGCGAAGCTCTCGTCGATACGGTTCCAATGGATCTAGTTCGCTGAATTCCGAGTTCGTATGAAAAAGTTATGCTTTTTACAATTTTCATGTACATGTATATATAATTAACTTAACATATAAATTAATTAATTACCTTAATCTACCCCTTAATCACCTTGCTCATATTCTCCCTCCTACAGGAAACTCACGCACAACTCCTCCCATATCCATTGTCATGCAAGCTTCCTCCACCTCTTTCTCCTTCGTTTCCACACGAAATCACAAATCGTAATCACCGTTGTTCTTCTCTTCTTCTCCTCTGCAATCTCAGCACTATGAATCTCAAACTCAAGCTTCCCCAAAAATCACATCTACTGTCAAACGTCCGCTGCTCCCTTCATTTTCTCGACACTTTTTTTCACCTATCAGCTCAAATTTCGCATACAACTCACAGTTCCTACCACGAATCCAATTATAATAACCAAATCGAACATTGTTTCTTATAATTTACAAAATCTCAAGCCCTAGGCTGCCAAACTCGCACGCTGCATTGAACGCAGCGACCAAAAACATGCTGAACCCCACTAAAATGCGTATCAAATTGAAGAACTTGTCATGAAAATTACATAAATATTTATTTCGCTATTTATAGCTTTGTATTTGAATTGTTTTGATTTTTCTAAGAAGTGAATTTTCGTGTTTTTGAAGAAAGAGGAGTTATGGCTGATTAATAATTTTGGGTTAGATTTAGAAGTTTTTAGGATCTTTTATAGTGGAGCCAAAATATTTTTTTATTAATTTTATATTTTATTATACTCAAATATCACTTATTTTCATCATTTCAAAATCCATTGGTCACCTACGGACTCCGTTTTTGATGAAAATTGACATGAAGCTACCCTTTGACATTACGGAGCTAACAAAACTGGTTTCGTCAAATTCTGAGTCCGTATGCACAAACAACGAATTTTTAAAGTCAAAATAGTGACTGTTCTTCCACTTAAAATCATCCATGATCACATACTGATTCTAAAAATCATGAATTTCGAAATCTTACCTTTATTCGACGCTACGGATTCAATAAAAAAAAATTCGCAAATTCCGAGGTCGTTTCAATTATGGTACTTTGTAAAATTGTTCAAATTAGCTTCAAAATGCGATTTTAGCGTACCTTTTCTTCTTGCATGCCCACACGCTAACTCCAAAATTTTTGGTCTTTTGGATTTAACCATTATTAGATGATACGAATCTAGAAAAAAAGGGAATCGAATTCTGATATCGTCTCAATGATGTTCCTTTGTAAAATGATCGCTTGTTTTTGAACAAATGGTTTTGCCTCTCACGGCCACATACTAACTCCGTTCGACGCACAATTTGGAAATCAACAATGATTTGTCATTATTAATCCAAAAAAATTTATCTCGTTGAATTCTGAGCTTCCTAGAAAAATTTCACTTTTTAAGGGCTATGTGATGTTTTTAAAAATTGAATTTTCAAAATTTTCAAAACAAAGCTTATAAACCAATTTAATAATTTTACTGAGTTTGTTTTAAGTCAAATAAAATATAAAAACTAATTTCAAAATTATTCTAATTTTTTCTTAGCAAAAATAACCAATTTATATTCAAAAATTCCTTAAAATAGCTTAAATTAAAATTTTAAATTGGTTCTGAAAATGCGGGTTGTTACATAGACCCTCCCCTTACAAAGGAGGTTATGGCGAAATTTTTCAGAACTCTGAAGTGTTGAAATTTGAAAGTTCTTAGAAACCAAAAACTTAAAAAAATGAAGCTAGAATGAAAGCTGAGTTGGTTAGTCAACCAACTTTCAGCTCTGGTTCTTTTTCGGGGACGAAAAAGTGTTAAGTGGGGGAGATTGTAACAACTCGGAATTTTCGGATCCAATTTAATTTTTTTTAATTGAATTAATGGATTTTTAATGTTAAAATAATTTATTTTAAAAAGTAACGGCTTGAAATTTATTTTAAAACATAGTAAGAATGTATAAATTTAAAATTTAATTAAAACAAACTTGAAACGGCGCAGTAGTTTGAAAACTCGATTTTAAATTTCAAATGAATGTATAGAATTCAATATAAGTCAGAATTTGATGATACCAAAAACACTAGGATTGAATTAATTATATATTTTTAATGAATATGAAAAATTTAGATTTAATTTTATAATTTCAAGTTATGTCTAAATTAAAATTTAGAATAGTCGCTATGGAATTTATGTATATTTTAATATCATATATAGCCCTTAAAAATAGTCATTGTGCAAACAATCTCCGTTTTTGATGAAACTAATTTTGTTGGATTCAAAATGTTAAATTATTGGCAGATTTAAAATTTCAATTCATTTGGAATTAATATGTAAGCGTGGTAAATTTAAATGCATGTTCAATGTTAGTTGTAAATTCAATAAGCTAGTTAAAAAAGCCATTTTTCAAACAGTCTCCAAATTCGACGAAATTAATTTTGTTAGGACAATATCATAGAAACATAGCTAGATTTCAAATTTTATAATATTTGGAGTTAGCTTGTGGCCCCAATAAATTAAAATGTACGTTCAAATTTAATATTGAACGTTATATTAATTTATATTTTAATTTTGATTAAAACTAACCAAAACAGTCGAATCGGCTTACGAAACATATACCATTGTGTCAACAATGTGCGTATTTGGTTAGGGGTAACAGTCATTGGAGTTAGTTTTGAGCTCGAAGGTTAAACAAGTGAATTTAGATTTAAAAATTAAATAAATAATAAGGGGTATAAATATAAATCTAGGAAACTCTAGTTCCCCATTATCGAGCAGCCACTAGAAATAATTTTAATGGTTGAGATCTTCTATTTTATCTCCTTAAATTCTCTTAATCCAAGCAAAATTACAGGAAATCAATAACTATAAACTTCTAGAGCACGTTGAGATCTCTCATTTTCGAGGCTAAGGAAGGGATCGAGGCAGGCGCCGTTCACGGCGAAGATGGAGCGAGGTGGGGTGACATCGTGGTGATGTCTGATTTTGTGCCAGAAGTTCGAGGGAGCGTGCGAATTAGGATTGAGGGCTTGAGTTTTCCAATCGTGACCAAGAAGAATACTGAAGGAAACAACCAATATTCTTTAATTAAAAATGTAATTGGTATGAAACAAATTATGATTAAGGATTTAAATTATTATTAAAATGGTATTAATTTAGAATGTAAATAAAGTATTCAAATCTTATCAGAATTCAATGATTTAAACTGTGTTGGAATCGCGACAACAATATCTACGTGATGGAAAAGACTAGAACTGAAAAGGAGTAAGTTGAATTTTAAGCTAAATTAAATGTCCGTTTAATTTAGTTTAATGATAAATCCTCAATTAAAGACTGACGGAGTGGAAATCAAAGTGAGAACTCTCTCACTCTAATTATTTTACAGTCATCATATATATTTATTTATTGCATGTGATTGCAATATTTGTGTGGTGATTGATGGTTGTCTACAGTTTTAATATTATCATTATTAAACTGTGAAAATAGAATTATATTCACATGGACTGTGATGTAAACCCTACATGGGTATTGGGACGATAGTTTTACACATCACCCAATTATTTGTTGATGATTGAAAACCCCACACAGGTCTGGGGATGATAATCAATTCACATCTCCCTTGGTTTCAACTGTATGTCAATCGATTGATTGACAGATTGTGATAAGCGTTATTTAATTATTTAATGCTTATATAGTTATAAATTGCACTCTGGATGTGAATGAAATGTTTAATAATTGTTTATCACTATTTTTGAATACATGCGATGCATGAAATCCATATAAATAAAATTATATGGTAACTGATTTATTCTAATTCCAATTCAGAAATAACGAATGTTTTTAATAATAATATTTAGGGAAGAATCAAAATAGTGTTTTGATGTTCGATTTTGGATGGACACGAAATTATTGAAATATTCATAATTGAAATGAATATGAAGCCGAGTTAAGTAGATATACGCCATTTTAACTCGAACGGAATTTTTCTATCGATTTTATACATTCTATAATGAATATCGAAAAGGTTTGATTTAAAAATATGATGTTTTGAAAATATTATCATTTTAATATTATAATGATATGGAGTATTTAGTTTTGATTTAAAATTGAAATGGAAGTTGGAATCGTTTTTAAAATGAATTTATAAACGTTTTAAATTAAGTTTCAAAAAGGAAATCGATGAAATATATATTATATATATATATATATTTAAATGGCTTGAATAGAACGTGCCGCGCCGCGACCGTTCACGAATTTCAGCCATTAACTTCGAATTGACGTGACGGGAGATCCGACAGTCGGATTCTCCTGAAAGTAGAACCGTTGGGTTCGTATCGAAAAGAGCTTTCAAATGACAATAAGATATTTGAAATCCAAAGGTTGGTTTTTAGTAATGTTTAGTTCAAATTTGAATAAAAATAGAGCTAGTATAGCTAGATGACCTGAAACGTCATTTAACCGACAGGGCCTATTTCTAAATGATTAAAAATAGGGAAAAATTATGTTAAATCATAATAAAAGATTTGAAATGATTTTGGATGAAATATTCCAAGTTTGTAAAGATAAAATATATTTTTATCTGAATAAGTTGTTTACCCACTTGAGTAAAGAGTTGAAATGGTTTTGATATAACCAGAAATTTCCAATGTACAAAGTGGAATGGATTTGAATGGAAATAATATTCGGAATATTTCGATATTGGATTCCGTGATTATATTATACGGATAATGTTGAGGAATTTGGAAGATATAGATACCATTATTCCTAATACGATATCTGTTAGTTTCAGAATTTGATATTGAATATAAGCCGATATGATTTCTATTTAGAGCCTTGTATTTATATCAAATTTGAGTTTGGGTTTGTCGTGAATGGTGTCTTCAATAAAAAATTTCTTAAACCCAATTGAGAAAGGAATAATTTTTTTAATTAAGATCTAATGAAGTTTTCCAATTAACAAATGTAATTGAAATTAAATGAAAGTTGATTTTGGGTTCGTTGTGAATGATGTTTTAAATAACATTAGTTCTTTAACCTAGTTAAAAATGAAATTATGCTTTGGAATTTATAAATCTTTTAATTAATATTAATTGAATTTTTCCAATGTAAAATTTTCCAATTTAAACACATTAAATTGCAATTGAGTGGAATTCGATTTAGTGATACTTGAGATGAGCTTCCGTGAAGGAAGACCATTACTACTTATGGAATTTAAAAGGCTTTGCCGTTATTATTCTTATAGTGTTAGTCTGTTATGGAAATTTATATCAATTATATGCTGATCAAATTTCCGTGAAGATTCCATTTTGATGGAAGATGATTTTGGGTTTATCTTAAACTATGTTTTAAATAACATTAGTTCTTTAACCTAAGTAAATACAAGATTAATTTCCTAAAGTTGAATAATCATTAAGTAATGATTTTTGGAGATTGAAACTAAATGGAGTTTTAATGAATCTTTAATTTGATTGAAATGTGAATGAGGTAACTAAATTTACCAAATTCAGGAAAGGTTCGAGAATGGAGTACCACCAGTTTTACTCCGTGCGATAGTAAAACTTTTAATTAGGTTTGAAAGAGAAATGGTAATTGAATTTACTGGTAACACATTTGGTGTTAGATATGGAGTATTAACATTTTTTCTCCATGGGATGAATAGGTTGGGATTGGGATAATAAAATAAATGATTATTTTGATAAGGTTCGTTAATCCTGACTAGTTCTTAATTTGGTTTACATTGTGAAAAGAATATTTGACTAAAAGAATATTCTAGATTGGAATGAGGCGTATGATGTGTTTTTATAGCACTTGAATATAAGATACGCGAGTTATTCGGAAAGACTGGGTTTAACCCATTCTGAATAATTAATACATCGACTAAAAGTCGAAGAGGACGGTGGTTGAAGACCGGAGATCTTCACATCGTTTGGATGATTACTTATGTCTTGATTGGGTTGTACAACTAAGATGAGGTAATAAGTGATGATCGTCCAGACGTACTTGGAGATCGACCGGATATGCGAGGGCCTCTCTCCTGTATTGGACATATGGGATGAGGAATAAGGTGCCTCCGGCTTTGTTCAAACACAGAACGGACTTGTAACAGCTCGCATTTTTACGTATCAGAGGATTGTAAAATATTTTTATTTTATTCCTTGAAGGCTAGATCATTCTCATCTTTTAATATGTTGCCTATGGGGATGTGAGACATGTTCATAATTTTACCAATTTTGTTTGTGACCATTTTCCCCTTGTCAATCTTGTACTGGGAATAACTTTTGACTCAGGTCAAATCAAAGGGTAAGACCTGTGCCATTGGAAAGGAATTGATGATTGCCTTTCCGTAGAGTGGTTACATTAGAGAGTTGGCTTAGCGGTTTGGGAGGAATCGTTGTTTTAAGGTATAACAGTGGGTTGTTCAGGTTTTGGAGCCTTAATGGGCTGATTTGGGAAGGCCCATTAGTGGGCTGGTGGAATACTATAAATAGGGGGTGAGAGTGGGGGTAAAAAGTTTACTTTCTCATTCTCTCATTTGGAGGCATTGATCTCCTTCTTCCTCTAACACCTTTCCACCATTAAAAATCCAAATCCAAGGAGGGAAATCATAGATCTACACCATTCGAAGCTAGATCTGCATCAATTGAAGCAAGGATTCATTGGATCAAGGTATTTGGTGCAAGGTGCTTATTGTCTGGATTCTTATTTCGATCATTTTAGCTTGTATTGGAGAATTGGTGAGTAGATTACATCTCTCACATGGATTCAATAAAGTGTTCAAGTAAAATATCATGTTTTTCATCGAATTCAAGTGTTTTATTTAGATCTATGCATTGGTAAGTTCATTTTCTTATAGGTCACCCTAAGATCTGATTTAGCAAGTTTAGATTGGCAATTTCTATGGTATTTATACGAATGTGCAAGTTAGATCCATTGTTTTTGTTCATATGCATATTTGTGGTGATTTTGGTGAATTTGACATTATCCTTGATAGAATTGTCATATTGATGATATTGTTGATTTCATAACAAGTTTGTGATCCTTTTGGATGAGTTAGTTTCGTCGGATTTATCATTTGGCAAAGTTTTGGTCGAAATCAGAGTTGAATTGCAATATGCAGGTTTTGGGTCGGCCATGAGTTTGATCGGCCATAAGTTTGATCGGCCATAAGTTGGATCAGCCATGAGTTGGATCTACCATGAGTTAGATCGGCCATAAGTTGGGTTGGCCTAGTCAGAAAAAGTGGGTCGGTCTAGTAAGAAAAAGTGGGTCGGCCTAGTCAATCAGAGGTGGGTCGGCCCAGTCAGAAGAAGTTGGGTCGGACAAAAGTTGGGTCGGACCAAAGTTGGGTTGGACTAAAGTTGGGTCGGACTATTCTGGTCAGCCATTTCTAGTCATCCATTTCTGCCATTTCTGGGCGGCCATTTCTAGTTGGACATTTTTGATTGATGTGACTTCAAAGTAAATTCAATTGGGAAGTTTGGAAGTGTTAAAAAGTGTTTGTTGTTCATTGTATGCAAAAAATGGGGAGACTACTCAAGTATGTATTGAGTTCGTGTGAAGTGATAGCTCTAAAGTATTCTGAGCTATTTAATAGTCGTAATTGATAACGACTAAAGAGACGAAGGCCGAGGAATTATCGTTGTCATTGCTTCTAGCGAACTCAAAGCAGTGGTACAATTGAATACCAATTGCAGGTCGAGTGCCTTGGGCATCGTGTATTGCTTAGACACGTGTTAAGTATAGCGTGTTGAGTATAGTGTGTGGAGTTTTGCTAGAACCGCGGCGTCGTGTGTGGTCATTGACAATTGATGGCAAATTGTTAGCCAATCATACGATAACGAGGGTTCTAAAGCATGGTTGGTAGTGATAGTCAGAGTTAGTCTTGGACGTTTGAATGCATGTTGTGATCATAATTGAGTTGCTTTGCCATATATTAATGGATGCTTTAATTGCCGTGACTGAATTGTTATTCCTTTAGGTGTATGGATTGTAAAGGCTATCACTATCATGTAATAGGGAAGGTAATTGAGAGTTCTTCTCTAGAGCTGGGTAGATTTGTTGAAAGCAGAAACCACACATTTGTTTGAATGACACGTGTTAACGGTGGGAAAACGGAGATGAGTCCCCGTTATATTTCCAACTCTATACGTACTTTCAGTTTCAAAACCATAATCTCCCTCAATTCGTCATTTTTTTTCCATGATTGCATTTGCTACGCATCTTTTTCCCAAAAATCAATTCTGCTACGACTTCCTTTTGCATCCAAATATTCAGATCCACAATGGAGTTCGATTCTGCACTCTTACTATATTATTGGAAGACATTTTCCTATGGGATGGAGTTGGAAGACGCTTACTTCAACGACCGTGAAATTAGGGTTCTGTTTACGTGAAGACCGGGAATTGCTAGCGTAGAAACAAGAAGCGCTAAGGTACAACTCATTTATCTGCAACCAGTCATTAATCATTTGTAGTTTATGGCTTTATTTTCTTTGGCTTACCATATTTTCAATCAGATACCAAAATTGACAATTTATAGGCTGTAATCAAGTACATAAATACGAATTTCCAGATTTACAATCAATTCGAGGAAACATCAAAAGGAATTGAAAATGAACGATTCATTATACAAAGTGCTATTTTGATCGAGGTAACCAATATTTACTCACTTCTTATGTTGGTTTTCTATATATGGTTCTTTTTTTTCAAAGCGTATACAATTCTACGCTTAAATCATTGTTTTGACACTCAGATTTGTTGGTAACGTATTTATTTGATGCTTTATTACTTGAATGGGAGTGCTTTGATCACCTATTATCTTGATCCACTTTTACTTTGGTTATTTCATCCTAAATATTTTAGATATTTATGGACAAAACACATTTTATTGCGTATATTTTTTAATAGTTCAAAATTTCATGTATAAAGTGGTAATGGTTTCACTGTTAAACCATAGAGTCTATCTTTAATGGTTTATTCTTAATATCAGTGAGGATGTATTGATTTTTTTTAAATACTGGCAAACTCTGTGGTTCTCTAATTTTGCCTTAGTTTCAAATTTGACATCAATTTGTTTTATGTTCTAAATTGGAAGTTGTTATTACCTTTTGTCCCGTTTCCAAAAGCCCTCATTATTTTGCAGTTTTTTAAGTCTTCACAATCCTTCTACTATCTCACATATGTTGGCATCTATAACAGTACAGTGGAATTTTTTGGTATGAAACTGGTTATGTACAAAAAATGAACAATGCAAAACATGGTGCATTTTTGTTTACATAGTTGAGTCCATGAGTAATATATGGTATTTAATATCATTATTTTCTACCGAAGGGATCGATTATACTATGTTAAAACCGTGCTAGTCATATATCTTTACCTGTTTCATTATGTCTATGATTTATTATGTATCTTGCAAGATTACTTGCTGCACTATTTTTACTTTTTTTAATATTAGTTTATCAGTTTTCTTTTTAATCCTATAAGCTAATTCAGTTCATTATTAATTGGATTAAATAATGTTCCTGCATGTGGATGCTTATCTAAAAGAAAAGGGATTTATTCTTCATCCATAATGGTTATTGAGTTGTTTAAACTGATTTATTTTCACAAGTTGTGGTCTGGAAAGGCAAATAGAAACCGAGGATGGTTTCTTTACTTGAAAATATCTTTGTGGTTGATGAATTCTTTATTTAAAAATTATATGGATTTTTGATGTCTATATGCTAAACCTTATATTTTTTTACTACTGCAATTAGGTTAAGCTTTATGCAAAACATGGTGCTCATTTGTTTACACTAATTGAGTTAAATCAGTGAGTAATATATCGTATTTAATATCATTATTTTTCGAGGAAAGGATCGATTATACTTTATTAAAAGTTAAAACCAGGCCAATCATATATCTTTAGCTGTTTCATTATGTCTATGATTTATTATATATACTGCAAGATTACTAGCTTCACTATTTTTACTTTTTTTATATTTGTTTCTCAATTTTCTTTTTAGTCCTATAAGCTAATTAAATACATTGTTAGTTGGATTAAATAGTGTTTCTGCATGCAGATGATTATCTAAAAGAAAAGAGATTTATCCTTCATCTATAATGGATATTGAGTTGTTTAAACTGATTTATTTTCTCAAGTTGTGGTCTGGAAAGGTAAATAGAAACTGAGGATGATTTCTTTACTTGATAATAGCTTCATGGTTGAAGAATTCTTTATTTAAAAATTATATGGATGTTCGATGCCTATATGGTAAACCTTATATCGTTTACTACTGAAATTAGGCTAACTTTTGTATGCAAATATATTGACATGTGTTCCAGTCATCTCGCATGCTATACTTCAACGATTAAGCAAAACTCACCACTATCCCAGTCATATTTAATCTAACTCCTCTCTTTCTCCGACTCTAGGGTTTTTCAGATTCAATTCGAAATATATTTTTTCAATAGATAATAATTGATTACATTTATTATTTATTTATGCGTAAATGATCTAGCCATCCCCGGTTTTTTCTTTTCACTATCACCATCATTCTCTTCACAGATCGGTGATTTAACATAAGGATCTATTTCCTTTCATGCACCCTCTGATTTATGATGTACTTTGTGTTTGAAGTGGATGGAACTCATCTGCATTATTCTACTTGAATGGGGAGATTTAACTTAGCATATACACTATCGAGTAACTTATATCTACAGTGTTTGTTTTCTTACAACTAAGCATTTTTCACTTCATGATTTTGTTTGTTAAAAATATATGGCAATGTCTATATTAGATTTTAATTTTTGTGATTGGTTTCTAGGTCCAAATTATTGTAGTCCAACTAGATAAGTCAGCATATGTGTATGCAAATTCAAGTACAGCTAGCAAGTTTACCAGTTTGAGCTTTAAATATGTCACACCGGTTATTAATGTTTGCCTAGAAATAAATTTCAACTTTTTTGAAAATATCATCCCGTTCAAGTTTATTACCCTTATTCATCTCAATCCCTATCTCTTCAAACTTTACACAAAAAATATTTGTTTTTGTAAGAAATCATCCAAATTTGTTTACTTATATCATGACCGTATTATAGGTTATAAGTACTTAAATAATGTTTGAGAATATAATTTTTTTGCTTCCTACGATAGCTTTTACATACAAATCCGTGACTTAAGCAAAAATCATCTAGGAATACCTTACACGTAAATACTTCTATAATCAGTGTAAAACATGTTTTTTTTTTCAATTATCATAAATTCTTCCCATCAAATTTCACCTCTTTTTTAACATTTGTTATTTTGATTGCTTACATTTCGGTATAACTTTCATTGTTGTTTGGAGATAAAATTGACATAATTATATTATATATTGTGTTTTCACTATCTCCCTACCAAGTTTTTCATTTTTAATTGAGTTAAAATGTTAAGTGGTACTTCTTAAATTTTTAAATGGCAGGTTTATATGGATACATTAATAGTGCAAGCTAGGAGAGTTATTCAATAATACTCTGATAACATGTTACCTTTATGTCCAAATTACAATTTATGACATTTGATTCGTTCTCCATTTAAATTTTAGTGCTGGTAGGATATTAAATAAAATGGTAGGGCTTGATTCTATACTCATTATCGTTACTTGCATGTTTATCTAGGGTGAATTATTTTTCAAATGAATTTCAGTGGACAGAAATAGAGTTCTGTAAAATAAGATGATTAAACTATGATCTTTGGAAGGACTTCTTCATTTTCAATCTATTGATGATCCAAAGAATGAAACAATTAGAGTACCACTGAACTGTGGTAAACATTTCGTTATGTTCTTATAGATCTGGGTTCAATTTCATAATATAAATATTATTTACCGTGTTCAAAAAACTAGAATTAAGCAAAAAGGAAAACTAATATTGTTTTCTCTTTTCTTCACCAAACATACATTTCCCAGTTTTGTTTTGATTCCAATTACTTGACAGTGATATAACTATGCTAATAAGCACATTAGTATGCATATTTTAGCAGTCCTTTGGGTTGAACATGTTATATAACTGTGTTAATAAGCACATTAGTCTGCATATTTTAACTGTCCTTTGGGTTGAATGTGCAATTTTGCAATTATTTTTTATCTCATTTATGTATTTATGTATTTAAAAGTTGAGTTCTACATTTCGTGGACTGAAGAGTTTTAAGGTAGGAATGTTTTTTTAACATTTTTATTGTCTGTGCACTTTAACAGGTGATACGGGAACAAATATAGATAATAAAATAAACGATAAAAATAGAATTCAATCAACGTAGGATTTTGGCGCAAAATAATAAAATTATTTTGAAATAGTTTTCTTCGTCATCGAGGTGAAGTGACTTATTGTTTGGAAAATAGAAAAATTCATATCAAATTTTTCCAAGAAAAGTTTTTCAGAGAGTAGACGCAAATGTCACTTTGGATGTTAAAGGAGATACTACAAATAAGTGTAGTTCAGTATTTGATATACACGTTTATTCTTCTGGAATTGGATATATATTGATTCCAGATTATAAATCATTTTCACCACTGCTCATCTTATTAAAGAACACGTTCTTGGTTTTGATGATTTTTTCCTCTTTCTAGTAACTGTTAATCAATTTTCATATTTTAACTCACTCAATTATTCATGATTACAAACAAACCATTTTCTATTTAATTTAAAATTAAATACCTACCTGTATTTCTAATTAATTTAGTAGCTTAATCATGAAGCTAATATTTTAAATTTCTGAATAAAACTTATAAAGCACATCAGTAAATAAATGTTTAACCTTCTTTCATTTATGCATAAACACAATCACTTATTCATAATAAAACGGACTCTTAAATCTTAAGATATTATTCCCATTTTGTCACCCTAAAAAATATGGGTCTCAAACATATCTGTTCAATTTTTCAAGACATCACTTGGATGTGTGGTCAAACTCAAACATCCTACAAAAAAAAATGCACTAGGTACGTAGAAATATCGTTTATGTACATTATCAATGCAGAAAAAATTCTATGTATATATAATTTCTTACTGCTTAATCGGTATATATCACTTATTGACTGTAGACAAATGCTTACTGCTTAACCGGTATATATCATTTATTGGTTGTAGACAAACGCTTACTGCTTACTGATTTTATTTGATCTCCAAGGGGAGTTTGATTGATCGGAATTTACATGAAATGATGGTTATTCTAAGTATTCTGGTGGACTGACAGTTTAAATGAATGTATTCTACTAAATTAGTTAACCGGTTCGACATTTAAATGCAAAGTTTTTCTTAAAAAGCATTGTCTCATCAATTAATAATTGTATTGTTCATTTGAATTTTTTTAGTTATCAGTATTGATTCTGGACAAAACTTATTTCAAATAAGAAAATTCTTAGTTTCTACTTCAGATTCTTTCATTTGAATATCCTTATTATAAAACCGAAATATGATTACATTATTCTGCTTGCAGTATTATTAAATATACTTTGTCACTCATTTTACTATTACATTATATCAAAATTTACTATCACATTGTTCTTGGGTTAAGACATATACAATGTCCTCTGTTACTAAAAACCTAAAAATTGTGTTTTCATGTATATTGCTGTGACACAATGTCATATCTTATTGTACGTGTACATGCACATATGCACAAATTGTTCTGTGTCATCCAAAATTATGAGATGGGGATATATTTGAGATTTTTTCCTAATATTACTGCTGTTTATGTTCCTATCATTACATATTTACTTTCAATATGTCTTTTTATAGGATGACGCTAATACATTTTCATTTTCACTGTATAATTGTTCATCATATTAAATTCGTTAATTCCTACTAGAAAAACTTATTGATACGTGTTGTCTTATTATTATTACTACATGTTATTTTAAGGCCTTTGCAAACATTGTTTTCATTATGTGTTTATAGAAACCTAATTTACTTCACTTTAATTTTCTGACAATTCATTGTTCAAAATAGGCTAATTTATCTAAATAATTAGGATGAAATATTTGCTAACAAATATCTAATTAGGCATCCTTTATATTTATATGTTAATATGAATGAAACAATCAGAAAAAACTTCTTCAAAACTTTTAAAACTTTCTCAATAATGTTGGAAAATCAAAGACGAATTTCATTTCTGTTTATTTTCATATAAACATTTATCAACATGGGGAATGGAATGATAAAACTAGTAGCTTATGAACAATGATCTTTTAGTCATTCTTAGAATTAAGATATTCGAGGTTATGTTGCACGAGTTCTATGCCTGAGTTGGACTAAAGTTATTTTTGAAGTTTCACGATGTCTACAACCTTCTCTGCAACAATGAAACAATCGAAAAAATCTTCTTCAAAAATTTTAAAATTTTATCAATAACGTTGGAAAATCAAAGATTATTTTCAGTTCTGCTTATTTTCATCTAAATATTTATCAACATGGGGAACGGAATGATAAATCAATTAGTAGCTTAAGCAATGATCTTTTAGTCATTCTTAAAATTAAGATCTTTGAGGTTATGTTGCACGAGTTCTATGCCTGAGTTGGACTAAAGTTAATTTTGAAGTTTCACGATGTCTCTAACCTTCTTCTCTGTAATTAGAAGAAGGCAGGAGAAAAGGCTTGATCACAACTTCAATAAGTATGCTTCATACATAACTTCAATAAGAATTATCAAAGCATCTATCTCTTTTGCTACTAAAAATTATTTCATTTTCATTTATTTATTCAGATGCTTAAACTGTTTTGGCCTCTGTGTTTACATTTCTAAAATTTAGGTTCTCGATCAGAAATTGCTGGTGTTGATTAGTTTATTGTTCAGTCAATTTTGAAGGATACTGTCAACGTTCTCGGTGTAGTTGTTGACTATATGATGCTTATTTTAGCATGTACCATCTTTCTCATTTTAATTTTCTTTCCTTTATTAATTTGTCTTATTGAGTCATCTTGAAACTGTCATCTTCACTAATAAGCTATTTGGTTTCAATACAGTTCAAGCAATTGGAATTAACCAAACTATAGTAATACTTACTTCTCAAAGGATACTGGATGATTACTTTAAGAACTAATTAGTCATTTATGTATGCCATCGTGAATATTAAATTTGTACAGCTAATTATAATTTAATTTACTGTAATTACTCTATTTTCCCATTTAAGTTATCATACTATATGGTTATTCTTAGGTACTCCGTTCGGTACCCATAATCTTGCGCTGCAAATAAAATACAGAAAATACCTAGGGTTGGAACATTCTTCCAAGATGTGAATCCAGCCATGCCCCCACCAGAAATCTCTTGGCGCTGCTGCCAATAAAGATGAGAAGGCTAAAGACGAGGAGGCTGTCAACGCTGCTAGGCATAATGTTATTTCCTATTTCTGTAATATTTTACAGCTAAAGCTAATTACAACATGTTTCCGTAATTTGTAGGACACAGATTTATGTATTGATATCATGTTTGGAAATAATAAATTTATTGGTTTGTTTCCTATCCTTATTTCAAGTCAGATTTTTGAAGTAGGATATTTTTCAAGCCATAGTTTCA
This sequence comes from Allium sativum, assembly GCA_030737875.1. Taxonomy (NCBI): domain Eukaryota; kingdom Viridiplantae; phylum Streptophyta; class Magnoliopsida; order Asparagales; family Amaryllidaceae; genus Allium; species Allium sativum. Next base: position 297,356,330 of record CM060912.1, read on the forward strand.
GTTTACCACAGTCGTACAAAGCCATTTTACTTGACAATTGTTAGTTCATGTAACTTCATGATTGTTAAAAATAATTGCTCTGCTCTCCTTTAACATCAATTCACATCGCATTCCACAAATTTTTTTTTCTGTGATACCCGTGGCTTGGTCAGCATATTATTATGGATTCAACGTATAGGTCTAATAATGTTAGTATGGAAAAATTATTTTATATTCATATTTGTCTCTTTTTGTATGTCATTATCCTTACAGTAGATTAAGTTGTATAACCATTTTTAGTTTGAAGCGTCATCATCATCCAGTCCGGTAGTTAATCTTGTATTTACATCAAAATATGATATATCCTTCAATCAGTACTTTGTAGTCGCCGTATCATGATAAATCATCAACTACCGTTCTGACAACATTATGCATACAAAATATGAAAGCTTTGTACAGTGGCATGATCATGTAAAATCTAATATATTGTAATCTGGGTTCACCATTTGAAAAAAAAAGTTTACTACTCAAATATTTGATGTAAATAAGTAAGTTCGGTCCTACTGTATGTTATCTAAATTTTTATTCTTAAATATGTTAACATTATATAATATTCAATCAGTTCGTGTGTAGTAATTATGGTATATAAGCAGTAGTATTGTTGGCATTAGTATCATTTGAACATGGGTATTAGGTATACATGACATATCTATGTTGAAAGAATACCAAACGAGTTGAAGAAAAGCTTAATGCAAGCTCGATTAGATTAAAAAAAACTCACTCACACAAAACCTTCTTAGCTTACCAGGGGAAGTCTTTGGATAGTACAAAAATTCAAAGAGGGGAAGGCCATACGAAACTAGAAAATAAGCACCAAGCTTGAGAGGGTATTTTGAGTTAAACTGAGGTAAAACACATTTATTTCTTTTCATGTATTTTCGTATAGGATATTCAGTACTATATATTGGCAGAAACGGAATTTCTTTTAATATTACATATTTAGATGTTAACTTAGTTATGTTTGTTGCAAGATAGCTTAATTTAAAGCATATACATTATAATTTATGCTTTTTTCTGAAATAAATCCGATCTTTATTACCAAACAAAAGTATGTACAAAGTGTTCACGAGGCATGTGCACAAACCATTACATGTTGCTTATTCACTCAATCGAAAAATGAAATCAAGTAAGAAATCAAAAGACCCAAACATAGCCCACCTTACATCTTGAACTACTTCGGGAATGCTACAGTAATCAAACTAGAAATGGGGACAATAGTCTATCTCCCCCATTCCTAATTTGCATCAAAGTACAAGAAAATTCAAAAAGGCGACACCAAACTAAAAAATATTTCCATAGACACCGCAAAAAGTGAAACTTGACCTTAGTCTTCTCTGCAGTAAGCAAAACCATCACCCGCTTCAGCTAGCCTCTCACTGTACCCATTTCTATGATGGATATAACTACCACTCAACAGAGTCAAATCAGACACAATAATGAAGCTCCAAACTTCCAAGTCATAATCACCTGAATTATGGTTAATTGTGAGAATAAAATGATGAAGAGTGCTTTTTAAAATTAAAAAAATGATAATATTTGATGTAATGAATTTTATACTGGAATGATTATGCGTTATAAATCAAAGCATTTCATGTGTATATCCTTATCATGCGTGCTTTTGGTTTTCAATATACTGTCATGTCCACATGATGCACCCAATGGTACTGAAGTGTAATTCCATCAAGAACAAGATTTATATAAATGTTCTAAATATAATTCCAAATTCTATTATATTAGCGAAAGAGTGAAAATAATATGGTAATAATCAACTACAACAGTAGTAGGCATATTTTCAAAACTGAATTTGCTTATTTTTATAGGATTTGATTAATGGATGGAGTCATTTACATAACCTTTATGCTTACAAATCAAAACTTAACTAAAATTAAATTTGAAGATCTACATCATTAAGGCATAAAGGATAATTCTATTATGGGTGACATTATTAAATGGGTACAAATAAGGTTTAAAAAAGCTTTACAAGTCCTAACATCTGTGTTCCTATATTTGCGGTAGATTTTTATTTTTTCGGACTTCCTATACCTCAGTTTTTATTTTATTTTCTTCCTAAACTATTTACTTAGATATTACACTATGCCATGCAATATATCTAATATGCAAAGCAATATAGCCATTTTCAAATCAAATATATCCTTCAATAAAATCTTTAAGATTGATTGTTATATGTTTTTGTCAAATGTTTTCATTTTTTACATCTACGCATCAACCATTTACCAAAGAAATGGTATTAACAAACCTACTATGAATCATGAATCTTTTTAAGATTTTGGAAAACAAAATTCAAGTCAAATTTAACAAGATGTATTTATAATTTATGATGATTATGACAAAGCCTATGACTCAATCAAGCCCATGGCATACTCAAATCATTGTCGTTTTTTAATCTTTTGCACAAAAGCGTGTGATATTCTTTTCATATATATGGATTATATTTAATCTGTAAATTACTATATGATTGCTTGCTTTGTTATATACAAAATAAGAAAATATATACTATAATCATTTGTCTAAATCATCAAATTATCATCTTTACAATAAATAAAGTAAAGCTATTCCAAAACAACATGTAAAATTGAGATTACTTGCTCAATTGAGATAACCAAAAGAATAAAAATATAAATTTTAACCATATTTGCAAACCTTATTTGCACTCATCTGCCCGTTGCATAGCACAAGTCCCACACTTGTACTTTATTGATGAAGTTTGTTAGTTGTTTTATAGACTATTGTCTGACTCAAGGTTTTATGTTTCCTCTTATTGCCTTGGGTTGTTCATCCTGTTGTGGATGGGCAGACTGAGTAACAGGTGGCAGGTATTCCTTTAGTAAGTACAACGATGCTGATCGATGGCTAGCAGAAGGCTCACATACCAATTTTAATACTATGTAGTATTTATTTCCACTATTTTCTATTTATCTGAGTGTTATAGTGAGGAAAATTGTACAAACACTATTGTTGTTATCCACGTGTATGAGAAATACTTTCTAGTTGTCATGAAAGTTTAGTGTTTCAACTTCACTATTACTACTTGTTGTATATGTTATATTATATTTTATCCTTGCGTTGTGAGATTACGACAGGTTTTACTCATATACCATACCTTGATGATCGTGCATAGCTGCCTGGCATACCCTTCAGCGCATTATTTCACTTGTATAGTGCGGGGGTTGTGGGCGGTCATCACATTTGGTATCAGAGCTCTGGTCAACGATTTTAGCCAAAGTTCAAAGACGTAATCACGTATGAGAGTCGTACTTGAAGATTTTAGTTGGATGCGTACTATATATTAGCATATATATAGTAGTAGCGATTGTGTTCTTTAGCAGATTTTCTTGGAAGTGGCTAATTATTCTAAATTACAGATTTAGAATGAGTAAACGACCATCAAGACACGCTGCTAGGGAAGCTAATACTGGAGGGGGTAATGGCAGGGCAAAGACTACCCGGCCATGTTTGAAGCTATGATTGAAGCATGCTGTTGATGGAACCCTGCTCCAATGGAAGCTACGGTTGATGTTAGAGTCCAAGTGCATATAATTGTAGAATTTGCAAAGCTATGCAAAGACTTTTCCTTATTGGGTGGGAAACAGTTCAAGGGCACTGAACCAGTTGAAAAGGTTCAAAGGTGGATGGATACTTGTTTCCAAATCTTCAAGGACATGGATATTGATGATGCAACAAAGAGGAAACTTGCATCAAGGCAGTTAGTGGGCAGAGCAATGGACTGGTAGAACTCTGTCACACTTGAGATCCCTGGAGAGGATATTTCACAGGAACAGTTCCAAGCTAAGTTTGAAGACTTGTTTGTCGTTTGGGTTTGAAAACCGATATTTGTGATAGACCATTGATCGTGACTAATCCAGTTGTGGGTTCGTTTAGTTTGTGCCTGTTGTGCCGTGGTATAGTGTTGTCGAGTCATGGTTGCTCTTTTGTGTGTGATTATTTTGTTCCTAACTTCGCTGGGTTTGGGATCATCTTGGGCATGGATTGGCTGAAGAGGTATGCGGCAAGGGTGAATTGCGAGAAGCTAGAGGTGAGAGTCGGGGTTGTCGAAGGGCGAAAGGTGTTGATAAAGTGTAAGAGCAAAGAGGGTGTCTTCGTTAACTATCTATATTCGCTTGTGATTCAACAAGAAGACTTGTCATCTGTGCTGATCGCTAATGAGTATGAGGGTGTCTTTAACGAGGTCAAAGGGTTGTCGCCGCATCGATAGATCGAGTTTAGGATCGATTTGGTCGAGGGTGTTAGACTAATCGTTGTGCCTCTTAGGCAGATGGCGCCTAGGGAACAGCGACAGTTGGAGGTGCAAGTTCGCGACCTTCTAAGGAGGGGATTCATTCAGAGAAGTATTTCCGAATGGGGGCACCGGTCGATTTTGCAACCAAGGCAGATGGCTCGTTAAGATTGTGTATGGACTATCGTGAGCTGAACAAGGTGACTAAGAAGAACAAGTATATGTTGCCAAGGATTGATGACCTGCTCGATCAGCTTCACGAAGCCAAAGTGTTTTCTCAGATGGATTTGACAATGAGATTTCACCAATTGAGGGTGGCCAAGGATAGTGTACCAAATACTGCTTTTAGGACACCATCTGGATTCTTCGAGTGGTTGGTGATGCCATTCCGGTTGACTAATGTGTCAGCATACTTTGTGGATCTTATGAATAGAGTGTTCAGAGATCAGTTGAACAAGTTCGTGATTGTGTTCGTGGATGATATTCTGGTTTACTCTAGGAATGAGGATAAATACAAGACACACTTGAGAGTTGTGTTAGAGATCTTGCGAAAGCATCAGTTGAAGGATAAGATCTCAAAGTGCCACTTCTAGAAGGATGAGGAGAGATTCATAGGCCATGTGGTTTCTGGAAAAGGGATAGCTATTGACCCCGCTAAAGTTGCAGCAATCCAGGACTGGGATCGACCTAAGAATGCGGCGGATGTTTGGAGTTTATTTGGGTTAGCAGGATATTACCAATGGTTTATCAAGTATTTCTCCAAGATAGCTGCACCATTGATAGGATTAACGAAGAAGAGCCAAGTGTCCACATGGGATGCGAAGTGTGAACAAACGTTCGAAATCCTGAAGGAGAGATTGACAAGTGCTCTTGTGTTGACCATTCCAAGTGGGAATGAAGAGATGGTGGTATACACTGATGCATGTGGTATTGGGCTTGGAGCAGTGCTAATGCAAAAGGATAAGGTCGTGGCGTATGCTAGTCGACATCTAAAGCCGCATGAGAAGAATTACCCAACTCATGATTTGGAATTGGTAGCAATTGTGTTTGCTTTGAAGATGTGGAGACATTACCTGTTGGGAGTCCAATTCGAGTTGTTTACGGATCACAAGTCGTTGAAGTATCTTTTCTCGCAAAGGGATTTGAATCTTCGGTAGCAACGGTGGCTAGAGTTTTTGGCATCATATGATTTTGATATAGCCTATACTCTGGCAAAGGTAATGCAATTGCAGATGCATTGAGTCGAAGACACGCAAGTTTGGGAGTGATGTTTTCGGAATGGAAGAGCCTTGAGTATTTGGCAAGGTTTGAGTTCAAGCCAAAGTGTGAGTTGGAACCTGAAATATTGGCAAGCTGGTCGATAAGACCTACTTTTAACGAAAGGATTGGCAAGAGCCAAAAGCGAGATGCAAAGCTTGTCAAGTTTATCTAGCGACTAGAACAAGAAGATAAAGGGTTCGAAGTCGAGCGAGAAGGTTAGCTACGAAAGCAAGGGCAATTATTGTTCCTGATATCGATGGATTGGGAGATAAGGTTCTGAAAGAATGTCATCACTCAAAGTTGACGATCCATCCTGGTGGTAATAAGATGTATCAGGACATGAAGAGAATTTACTACTGGGAGGGGATGAAACAAGATATTGGAAAGTTCGTTTCCAAGTGCATGAATTGTCAGTTGGTGAAAGCTGAACAGAAAAAGCCGAGTGGTTCGCTTCAGCCATTGGAAGTTCCTACGTGGATATGGGAACAAGTATCGATGGAATACCTAGAACCAGGGCAGGAAATGAAGGGATTTTGGTCATTGTGCATCGCTTGACCAAAAGTGCAAGATTCATTCCTGTCAAGTCGACTAGGACAGCGTCGAAGCTGGCTGAACTTTATGTGAAATGGATTGTTATATTCCATGGCATCCCAAAGAGTATAGTGAGTGATCGAGATCCGTTATTTAATAGCGGATTTTGGAAGAGTTTGCAAGAAGCTTTGGGAACCGTGTCATGCTTGAGTACGGCATATCATCCCTAAACTGATGGTCAGACCGAGAGAGTCAATCGAGTTTTGGAAGATCTCCTAAGAGCTTGTGTGTTGGATTCCGAGGGATCATGGGAGGACCATCTACATCTGGTTGAGTTTGCATATAACAATAACTACCAGTCCAGTATTGGGATGGCACCATACGAGGCGTTGTATGGGAGACTGTGCAATTCTCTGGCATATTGGTTAGAAACTGGAGACAAGTTGGTACTTGGTCTAGCAATGATAAGAGAGACCTCGGATTGTATTGATATCGTTCGGAAATGAATGAAGGCAGCCCAAGATAGTCAGAAGAGTTACGCCGATAAATGTGGTAAGGATTTGGAATTTGACGTTGACGATATGGTTTTCGTGAAGGTTTCGCCGTTGAAGCAAATAGCGAGATTCAGAAATAAAGGAAAGTTAGCTCCTAGACTCGTAGGACCATTTCCGATAGTTGAGCGAATTGGAAAGCTCGCATATAGATTGGAATTACTGAGAAGATGTCGAGTGCATAATGTGTTTCATGTGTCGTTTCTACGGAAGTTCGTCCATGATTCGAATGAGGTGGTATCTCCAGAGTAGTACAAAGACCTAGAAGTGGAAACTGCAGTTGAGAGACCTCGTAAACCGCTTCGTGTTGTGGGTAATGACACGAAACAGCTTAGGAAGAAGACAGTTAAACTAGTCAAGGTACAATGGAGTGAAGATGGCGACGATTATATATGGGAGACAGAAGAGGACATGAAGGCGACTCATCCAGAACTCTTCGTCGGTGGAACCCTTTGATATCGTACTATCGTTGTATCTTGTTTTCGTTTGATAGAATTCCGCGTTCTAGGATAAGGCTATGGATGCATGGCTTGATGGTTACTAGTTTGGATGATAGAATTGACTTCTCATGAATGACAGGCATGCAGAATTGTCGTGATTGCCTTTGTTTGCTTGGAATTTCGAGGGCGAAATTCTAAAGGGAGGAGAATATAACAACCCACATTTTTACGTAATGAAGGGTTGTAAAATATTTTTATTTTATTCCCTGAGGGTCGGATCATTCTCATCTTTTAATATGTTGCTTACGAGGATGTGAGACATGTCCATAATTTTTACCAATTTTGTTTGTGACTATTTTACCCCTATCAGTCTTGTACAGGGCATAACTTTTAACTCATGCCGAATCAAAGGGTAACGCCCGTGCCATTGGAAAGGAATTGATGATTGCCTTTCCGTACCAGCAGTTTAGGATGAATCGATGTTTTAAGGTTTAACTGTTGGCTATTCAGGTTTTGGAGCCTTGATGGGCTGATTTGGGAAGGCCCATTAGTGGGCTGGTGGAATCCTATTAATAGGGGGTGAGAGTGGAGGGAAAAAGTTACTTTCCCATTCTCTCATTTAGAGGCATTGATCTCCTTCTTGCTCTAACACCTTTCCACCATTAAAAATCCAAATCCAAGGAGGGAAATCATAGATCTACACAATTTGCGGCTAGATCTACATCAATTAAAGCAAGGATTCATTGGATCAATGTGTTTGGTGCGAGGTGCTTATTGTTCGGATTCTTATTTCTATCATTCTAGCTTGTTTGGAGAATCGGTGAGTGGATTGCATCTCTCACATGGATTCAATAAAGTGTGTGAGTAGTAGATCATGTTTTTCACCAAATTTAAGTGTTTTTCCTTAGATCTATGCATTGGTAAGTTCATTTTCATATAGATCACCCTAGGATATGATTTAGCAAGTTTAGATAGATAATTTCTATGGTATTTATACGAATGTGCAAGTTAGATCCATGATTTTTGTTCATATGCATATTTGTGGTGATTTTGACATTATCCTTCATAGAATTGTCATATTGATGATATTGTTGATTTCATAACATGTTCGTAATCCTTATGAATGAGTCAATTTCTTTGGATTTATTGTTTGGCGAAGTTTTTGACGAAATCGGAGTATATTTGCAATATGCAAGTTTTGGGTCGGCCATGAGTTGGATTGGTCATAAGTTGGATTGACCATAAGTTGGATCGGCCATGAGTTGGACGGCCATAAGTTGGATCGTCCATAAGTTGGATCGGCCATAAGTTGGGTTGGCCTAGTCAGAAAAAGTGGGTTGTCCTAGTCAGATAAAGTGGGTCAGCCTAGTCAATCAGAGGTGGGTCGGCCTAGTCAGAAGAAGTTGGGTCGGACTAAAGTTGGGTTGGACCAAAGTTGGGTCGGACCAAAGTTGGGTCGGCCTATTCTAGTCACCCGTTTCTAGTCAGCCATTTCTGCCAATTCTGTGCGGCTATTTTTGGTCAGACATTTCCGATGATGATGTGAGTTCAAGGTGAATTCAATTGGGAAGTTTGGAGGTGTTGAAAAGTGCTTGTTGTTCGTTGTATGCAACAAATGGGTAGACAACTCAATGATGTATTGAGTTCGTGTGAAGTGATAGCTCTAAAATGTTCTAAGCTAATTAATAGTTGTAATTGATAACGACAAGAGAGACGAAGGCCGAGGAATTATCGTTGTCGTTGGTTCTAGCGGACTCAAAGAAGAGATACAATTGGAGACCAATTATAGGTCGAGTGTCATGGGCGTCATGTATGCCCTAGACACGTGTTGAGTATAGCGTGTAGCATGTGTTGAGTATAGCGTGTGGAGTTTTGCTAGAACCGGGGCGTCGTGTGTGGTCCTTGACAATTGACGGCAAATTGTCAGCCAATCATACGATAACGAGGGTTCTAAAGCAAGGTTGGCGGTGATATCCAGAGTCAGTCATAGACGTTTGAATGCACGTTGTGATCATGATTGAGTTGCTTTGCCATATATGAATGGATGCTTTAATTGCCGTGACTGAATTGTTATTCCTTTAGGTGTATGGATTGTAAAGGCTATCACTGTCATGTAATGGGGAAGGAAATCGAGAGTTCTTCTCTGGAGCTGGGTAGATTAGTTGATTATTTACCCATTCTCATATACTATATTGATGAAGTTTGTTAGCTGTTTTATCGCTTACTAAGACTGTTGTCTGACTCAAGGTTTTATGTTTCCTCTTATTACCTTGGGCTATTCATCCGGTTGTGGATGGGCAGACTGCGTAACAGGTGGCAGGTATTGCTTTAGTGAGGACGGCGATGCTGATTGATGGCGAGCAAGAGGCTCACGTACCAATTTTATTACTATCTAGTGTTTGTTTCCGCTATTTGCTATTTCTCTGAGTGTTTTAGTGAGGAAAATTGTACAAAAATAATTGTTGTTATCCACATGTATGGGAAATACTTTCTAGTTGTCATGGAAGTTTAGTGTTTCAGCTTCACTATTACTACCTATTGTATATGTTCTATTATATTATATCCTTGCGCTATGAGATTATGACAGGTTTCGCTTATATACCATACCTTTATGACTGTCCATAGCTTCCTGTCACACCCTTCAGCGCATTATTTCTCTTGTATAGTGCGGGGGTTGTGGGCGGTTGTCACAGGACTTGCAAATAGATTATATGTTTGACATTGTATTTCGCGCTGTACTCGTTGATCTCTGCTAAATATATATCTGTTTGGTGGCGGAGAATTTATTCTCTTACTTAACACCCTTATTTGAGACGTACGAGCTTAAAGGTTATATATTAGTGAAAATCAGCGGTACGGTATAGACTGACAATGTGACATGCTGAGTTGTATGGATCAAAGCTTTTGTTGTAAAGCAGGGCTTTGTGGTTGATGATCAAAGCATAGCTTTAAGTAGCGCAGCTTTGTGTATAGCGTTAATTCGCGAACCTCACAACCCGTTGTGAGCAAGAAACGGGATTGGACCGCAAGGAGGACATGTGTTTCTTTCTAGCTAGGAGTAGTGTCATGGTATGGAGCCCAGACATTTTACTTATGTGGTTGATGGATAGCGAGGTACCTCGGATATGGCCGACTAAAAGGCCTTGATGGTCGAAATACTAACTAAGATTGCGGTACAATTGGACCGGGAACGCATTGTTTAGGAATTACTAATCCACAAATGTTAGGTGTTGACCGGCCCTACCGCTCCTAGTGCTCACCTGAGTCTGGGTCCTAGGGAATCCCGCTAGAGGTGTTCCGAATCAGTTGAGGACAATAGCTTGCCTCGGTTTATAGATGGAAACCCAATTTCCAATACACGACTTTTCGTTTTCAGTTGTAAACCTATAAGGCGACATAGTAGGATGGGTTACTATGCCGTCTATGATTGATACATTTATATTTGAAGTTGATTTCTTCACTTATAGTAATAATAAAAAAATGTGTATCAAGCATGTTTGGCCATTATAAGGTAAAACTTTATCCCCTGGTTTGTGTTTGCATTATGTGATGGGACCTAAGTCTTATAATGACTTCATTTTTCCATTTAGCATTGCACTGTTTGTTCTATGGTATTCTTGGGAGAAAACTCATTCCGTGTCATATAGCGTGTTCCCTTGATTTACCCAACTTTAAAATAAAGTTAATAACTGTTTGAGTTCTCACACCAGTCCCATGACTGACTCGGAGTTTATTGTTTCTACCTAAACTCTGGGTGCCCATATTTTCCACATGAGCTGCTAGTAGTTTGGTTCTGCAGATATTTCTTCTCACAGGATCCTAGATTGTAGCTGGAGCTATATTCGAAATGCTTTGTATCCATGTATTTCTTTCAGTTGTGGTAGTTGATGTTTCCACTACACATTATATTTATGTACATATAATTCCGCTGTTTTGTAATTTAAATCTCTGATATTTTCTGTTGTACTATTTATTTGAACTCTGATATCTTGTACTCTGATGTAAATTGTTGTAATAGCAATGAAATTTTCTCCTGTTTGGGTTCTGATGCGTCGTGTTGTCAAAGCAATTCGCCTTCTCGTTCGGTGTAGGCCAGCCAAGAAGTGTGGGTCTGTAACACCCCGCCTCCGCTAGGGTCATTCGCAAAGGAATGCACTAGCTTTAGAGGGGCATTATTGGTAAACATGCACAGAAATATCACAAGACAGAACATATAAAATAGCGGAAGTAAAATCGAACTTTCATAAATTCAATAATTAAGGTCTAAAGCCTTTTTCATCAGAGTACATCAAAACCTGTCTTGCAGTAGTAAAGAAGCATAAAGACTTTTTAATAAATTATTCCCCAAATAAAACAGTAAAGTAGCCATAGCCAAGAAAGTCCAAGCCATCCATGATGACCTTCAAACAGAAGAAGTCCGAACTAAACAGCATTGTTTCCTCCCTGTAACCGGGGGGAGGGGAACGGAAGAAAAGAGGCGAAACAAAACGGGTCAGTCAAAAAGACTGAGTAAGTCCAATCTACTTCCAGTATAAAAACAGGTAAAGGTAACATGACATGCATAAACTGAAAGTAAACATAAGGATAACTACAAGATAGATAAACTAAACCAGGGTAGCCGGTTGACTACTGTGGCAAGGTGAACTAAGGTATCATGATAAACTACGGTGTTATGATAAGTCAAGGTATCACATCATCAGACTTCTATCGAGTACATTATCCCAAGGTATCCGCCCCGTCTAACATCCCACGGTATCTATTATGTATATTCTTCCTAGTTCTAACATGTATATTTGCTCTGCACCCTCCGTACTAGTATCCCAGCCTTGTTATGTGTTAACCATGAATGTCCCTTACTCAAAGTCGTGTAATGGTCCATGTCAACCTAATATATCGCATATATAGGTTACTCAAATCATATGTTTCTTTCCATGTATATAGGTTCAGTCCTTTGCCGTACCTCGTACGGGCTTCCTCATGTCGTATTATCCTTGAAATCGTTTGGACTGTCGCCCTTGTTCTAGCTAGGCTCTTCCATATGAATCATCGTTTGAACTACTAGGACTTACGCCACCTAGCACCACTAGGGATTACGCTTACCTATTGCACGCTTTCGTATTTCGGTTTGGGTTAAACCACCTAGGCCACTAGGGATTACGCTAACCCTCAACCGCGCCCTTTTTCCCACGCATCCATCGTGAATCGTTTTTCTATTACTGTACGCACATGTAACACATCGTGCCACCCGAGTCCTGTCACAGGGCAAACCAAGAAATACAGGACTCAGTCGGGAGCTTTAGATTTATCTGCCGATGCAGATACTAAGGTCTGCTTTTCTACACGTGGCTATGGTCCCACGAGACCCCTCCCTCAACTAGTGAAAGGCAACACAAGAGAAAATCTTGCATGAGAACTACACTCCGGCCAGCCCACATCCTACGGCCTACCTCACCCATAATTAGATAGCAATTATGGTCTGTTGGGTGTTCCCTGCCTTTCCGTACGTACACGCTTGACTCAAGATGGTAGATGATCGACGAACTTGCTATCTCAGGCACCTTATGTATTCGTCGGCTCACTGCTATCCACCCCAGTCTTTAGGTCGATTGCATAGCAACCAAGGCATATTCTTGGTTCTTGTACCGCAGACCTCAACCTCTCGTGAGCCTAGTATAATGACCTGGCAGCTCACAGAGGGATCCCAAGAATATCCTCACGTTCCCCGAAGCCGCTGCTTCGTTACCCAGTTCGTTGGAGCCTTTATCTAAATCAGGTAGCCTGCTCCTACACGCATACTTAAACGTTGACCTAACGTATCGGGTTACTAATCTATCTAAGAAATGGTCCAAATTTCCTTGACTAAGGATTATTACTTAGTTTCCCTTAACTAAGGTTTACAACTTAGCCTTATTTCCCTTATCCTTGTTAACTATGGTCATTTACCCAATCCTCCGAATTGGGGTTTGTCTAATGGGTTAAGTGTTACTTAAGAAAATTTACTTAACCTTATCAAGTTATCGTGTTGGATTGATTAAGTGTTAGTTAACTTAATCCCGTCCATTAGTCGTATAAAAATGGTCAAGTGTCGTTAGGCAAATCAGGTTACTTAACCTACCCAACCCTGTCATGTTTTGTTAAGTATCATTAGCCTAATCAAATTACTTAACCCATTTGTCCATGTCATATTTGGTTAAGCCTCATTAATCAAATTAACTTAACCCTATTATGTGACATTAATTATTTAATGCACCCCAACCTCTCACATTAGACTTTGTTGTGGTTACTAGTTAAGTCGGGCGGGTCCGGGTAGATTTACACCACAACTTGGTCTAACCTCGGGTTCAAGCACAACATGACCAACTTCTCACATTGAGTCCTATTGTTTGCAACTACTAGTTAGGCCGGTCAGTTCCGGGTAGTTTTACGTTGCAAACTCAACCCAACCTCGAGTTGGCCACTTTCATGTTTAGTCTAGTATCATGTTCATAGTCAAGTTTTCAAGCAATTGGGTAGACCTAACTTAATAGGTAAATTCCCAATGGGTAGACCTAACTTAATAGGTAAATTCCTAAGCTTATGTTTTTATGCATACTTACATGTCAACTTCCATGTTACATTTCAAGTTATGTTTTCAAGTATAAACACATGTCATATTTAACGTTACATGTTATCACGTTTATACCCATTCACCCAAATTATGGTTCATGTCAAGTTTAGCTCGCCTATCATGTTTTCATGCAACTTCGAGTTAAGTTTTTCATACTATATTCACGCTTGTCTAACCTCAACCCAAATCGTGTTCCAACGCAAGAATGGACGAGTCACATCGTAGAGATACTATGCTACACAATGACCCCAAACATGCATAGTATCATGAGAGTTTGGCTCAAAACATGCATAGGTTCATAAAGGTTTGGCCATAAGCATGCATAACATGAAAAGAAAAGGGAATTGGCCATAAGTATGCATAATGTCATAAAGGATTTGGCCACAAACTTGCATGTTAACATTAGGGGTTTGGGTTCATAAACATGCATAAGCCCCCAAAATCTAATCTTAGCCAATGTTCCACAAGTAAAAATGGTTCCTAAAGGTTCATGCTAGCATTTCATGCATAAAGATCCAAACTTGCAAGATAAACTAGGTTATGCATAGCATGAGAGGCATGATTAAGTCACTCACATGGCCTAAAATCATAAACATGAACACAAGAGGCAAGGTAAGGTTCATATAGGTTCGCATAATCATGTTTAGCCTCATTTTATCCCATGTCATTATCAAAACTACCGTTTCCATCTAAAAGTAGCTAGAACTTACATAGTTAGGCCTAGGGAAAGGAGCATGAATCATCTTGGCTAAGAAAGGTGCCTCCTTTGTTGAAAAATCGTCATGGAACTCGCATAGCAACGTTGATCTTCCTTCCATTTGGTGTAGCTAGCTTGCACCACTTGATTTGAACCCGATTTGAGTGCTTAGGCTTTAGGAAAAGGGGATGGAGGCCATGATCACTTGGCATTTGGGCAGCACTTCGTGGAGAGAGTGATTTATGAGGGTTTAGGAGGGGGCTTAGGGGTGTTTTTATAGAGATTAGGAGTGTTTTAGGCCATAGGATTAGATCTAGGATAGATTAGGACCATCAGATCTCGGAAGCTTCCAGAATCAGCCCAAGAACAAGACCAGGTGAGACAAACAGGTGCGCCAGGCAAATTGCCCCGGCCACCCCCTGTTGACAGGCAAGTCAACAGGGCTGTCGACTTAGTCTGGGCCCAAGTCGACAGGCCTGTCGACAGCCCTGTCGACATGGCCTAGGCGGGGAAAATTCCCGCCTAACCCCAGATCTGGTTTTCAAACCTATTTCCGAATTTCAAATTTCCACTAATCTTCTTTGGGCCTTTAACGGGTCATACGGACTCCGATTCTCGAAAACTCGGACTCTATTTCGCGTATTTTTCCGAGGCGAACGCAATGGTGAATCCCGTTTACCTTAATTCTAGAAGTATAAACTGAATATCTTTTATCTTCATGCTTTACTGGTTTATATGCTTTGCGTATCATCGTATACGTATGTAAATTTCTTACTTTTTAAAATGTAAAAATACGGGGTGTCACATTCTCCCACCCTTAAGGAATTTCGTCCCCGAAATTCAATAGTAGTAGGATTGATGTCCCCATATTAGCATCCAGAAGTGTTCAGCCAATTGTTGCAAACATGTGCACGTGTGCAAAAGTGAATCACATTGTAGAAAAATATGTATGCCTAACTTGTGGTACCACCTACATGAATGCAATTTCTTAAAAATTTCTTTTTCAAACCATGATGCTCTCATCCTAAATATACTTGCAGTTCTATATGAATGCAAAAATTTGAAAAAGTAATTTCATCCAAATTTTCCCACACCCTTATAAAATAAGAGTGAAGTTCATCCAATTTGAGCATCCAAGATCCTACCATCCATTATTAATTTAGAAAAGTCTAACTTTCTAAATTTCTATGTAACGGAGAGATATCCCGTTTTGTTGTTTTCATTGTTCTACGTTATCAGACATTATCGTTCAATATTTCATAATCACATTAGACACAACAAATTGCATAAACAAACAACGTACAAACTTTATTAAGATAGTTTCAGTACATCGTTACAACTAGGCAACAAAAGAAACAGCTAAACAATACTGAAATAAAATACTATCCTACGGGTAACTGATAGAAGTCAACCCTGATGGAAATAGCTACGGATGAGCTCCTCTAAGCTATCAAGCCTCTCTTCATGTCGTCGGTTCCCTTGCCTAAGTTCTAATTGTAGGTCCTGTATCCCAGCCCCCAACTGATCATAAGAGGAACTCATATCCTGAAGCATCTGCTGCTGTGTCTGAGCCATGGCTACCTGTGACTCCAGCGTCTGCTGTTGTGACCTCATAATATCCTGGTGGCTCCTCATCAAGCGAGCCTGCTGCTGTGAAACATATCTCAGCTCAGTCCTCCAGTCTGGATCCCTAGTAGCCCATGGATCCCAGGCACCTGTATTCGGAGCCCCCTGTGCCGGGGCCTGATAAGGCCAGGCTCCATCCCCAGCCTGCTCACCCTCGTGCTGTGGTGCCTGATGGGGCCCCTCAAACTGTCCAAACTGGCCATTATGTGGCTCCTCCTCTTGCTCTTCCTCCTCGTCACCCTCATCCTCTTCCTCATCTAATCCCTCATGCTCCATAGGTTGTGGCTCCTCTTGCAGCTCATGCATATTTATACGCATTCTCCCTAGTGCAGCTTCAGTGATGATAACAGAGGGATGGTTAGAAAGTGTCACATAATCCTCATCATGCAAATCCACCCCGTACCAACGGAAAACTATGGTCCATAAGTTCCCAAAACAAATATTGGAGTGCCTTGCTCCCCTAAAGATCTGGTACTGCTGTAAGATGGTTCTTGCCCATTTTATTTGTATGCCCCCAAAAATAGCATAAGTAGCGGCCTTAACAACTACTGGGACTCTATCAAACCCATGATTCTGCCCCGTAATATTATATTGCAATATCCTGATCACAAACCTAGCTAGGGGGCGCAAATGTGTACTATCCCATTGCCTATCAAGTCCATTAAAAAAAATCCTACCCCACACATTCAAATCATCCATCTCCAGATCATTTATATCGAGTCCCGTACCCCGGATATTCAAAATTTCCCCAAATTGGACCTCATTCATAAATATATGTGTACCCTTAACCCATGAACTATAGGTTATCAACCCGTTATCATCCACATCAATTTGCAAACGAGCATCAAAAAGTCTTACCATACGCTTGTAGCCTCTCCTCTCGGCTGTGTGCGTATCCAGAATATGAATAAGACCCGCATTAACAAACAAACTTTCCACGGCGGTTCCCGCAAAATCCGCAAACCTCACGGGTCGGCCTAAAAGCAAATTCCTACTGGCAAGCTGCATGTAGTGCTCAATTATCTCTGGTTGCTCGTCACACCACTCGACCTCTTGCGCGGTTAGTTGAGGGTAAAGCTCGTAGGGATTGGGTTGATTGGCCATGGTGATTTAAACACGAATTGGAAGAGGGGAACTATAGATACGGATGGAGGGGGTCTCTAGCTTCGATTTAAGATTAATTTTATGAAGAACGGTGGAGAAACGAGGTGATGGGAGGGGGTGGAATTGGTGAATTTTCGGTTTTGGTGGCTGTGAGGGAAGGAGAAGAGAATTGGGGGTTATGAGCTGAAGCTCTCGGCCTTCGGGCTTATATATTTTTTTGATCTGCAGGCGCGTCGTGTCGACAGCCCTGTCGACAGGGGGGGGGGGGGGGGGTAAGTCGACAGCCCTGTCGACTGGCCCTCTTTTTATTTATTTATATTTTTTTCTTCTTGCCCTGCCATCCTTCCCTTTCCTTACTTCCTCCTAACTCAACTCCATTTTCTCAAGAACTATTCCCCCATCATAAAGAAAACACTTTTCTAACTCAAAAACTACTTGTGACCAAAGCCAACATGACTATCGATGGGAGAGAGAAGGGAAAAAGAGGATTTCAACTAATAAAACAAGGACATTGCTAATGGCTTTTGGGGAATAACTTCTAAAACAAAGTTTTTGTAACACCCCACACCCGCTACGGTCACTCACTAAGGGAATGCCATAACATTGGTGGAGTATTTTAAGTGAATATAGAACAGAAAAATTACAACAAGACAGATATAAGTAAGACTTGAAAATTTAAAACATCATTTCATTTCAGCGGAAAGTAAAACATGTTTGGTTACATCACAAAACCATAACAAGAGTCAAGTACATAATATCCATCTTGATAAACTAGAAGTACATAATCCCACTACATAGACAATAGCCATAATAGAAAAGATAACCCGAGCTTTACTTCTACGATCCAAGCCCAAAAGATAGATATAGCGGTCTGATCCAAGCCCACTAGTGCTAGGCCCACTCTGGTAACCTGAGGGTTGGGAAAAAGATAAAAACAACGGGGTCAGACATAAGTCTGAGTGAGTCCTATAACCCTAACAATACAACCATTAAAGTAATTAGGGTATGACATAAATAAGGTACGGTACCTCTGGGGATAATGACTACACTAAGTAGCCAACTAAACACCGGATGTACTACGATAACCGAAAAGACGCATTTATCCACCCAAGGATAATTCTTACGCCACCCCAGACTTATTCACCCAAGGGTAATTCCTACACTGCACCACACCAGTTCTACCCACCAAGAGTAATTCCTACTTAAAGGTTGATCCCACTAAGTGTACTTAGTAATTTTTACCCGGTAGTTTCTTGTACCCCTACACAGGTGCCGTCTGCCCCTATCTTTACTAGGTGTACCCACTACCCCCAAGCGATCGGCTCCCTACTGTAGATACCCGTGCTGGTCCCACAAAGGGGGTGTATCATTCCCCAAAGTGGCTACCAGATAATATCACTGTGCACGGCTTTATATCTACACGATGCAACAACGACTTACCAACCAGCCCGGGTCCACACACGCATATGAAACCCGTTGATCCTGCGTTGCCACCGCTAACCCGTTTTGGCCACTTATAGTCAAGCCCAATATGCGTGTCCCGTCACCCGACCAGAGTCGAGCCCACAAAGATACGTTTGGGATATTGGTTGAAATGGGCCCCCACAAGCTACCACCTAAGCTTGCAATTTTATCTAGTGCATCCCACTTAACCCCTCTTTATAATCATGCCCACTTACATGTTAAGTTTTGGTTAAGTCATCAATCATATTCCAATTGCCACTAAGGGCACCCACTAGATTTCCACGTGCCACCCAAAGCACTTACTTGATTCCCACATGCCACCCAAGGCACTTACCTAACCCTTTAATCATGTTTAATTACATGTTCCACTTTGGTTAAGTATTCTAATCGTATTTTCTATTGCCACCCAAGGCAACCCACTAGTTTCCTCATGCCACCTGAGGCACCCCCACTAGTTACTACATGCCACCCAAGGCACTCACTTAACCCTCATGTCCCACTACATGCTAATTTGGTTAAGTGTTTCTTAATTAATTAAGACCGTGATCCTCATAAAGACCTCTCACATTAGACTATCTTTTATGACCGCTGGTTAAGCCGGTTGGGTCCGGGCAGCCTTACGTCATAACCGAGTCTAACCTCGTGTCTTTACATTAATCACGTATTTAGTTTGTGACTAAGACCTCTCACATTGGGCCAATCATTTGTAGCCGCTGGATGGCCGGTCGGTTCCGGGCAGACTTCCGCTACAAAAGGGTCCAACCTCGTGTCTTAGTTGATTAATTATGCCTAATTAATCACCCCCACAATTAATTATCCCTAATTAATTACACATTTTTCATAACATGGGTAGACCTAACTCAATAGGTAAATTCCCATGGGGTAGACCTAACTCAATAGGTAAATTCCTACTTATGTTAATTTATTTTTATGGTATGCTTAATCATACCCAATCATACTTTTATTAACATATTTACCAACCCCATCGTTCCCCACGTAAATCGTTCTCGTTACATGACATAAATAAGGGGAAGATCATCACAAATATCATGGGTTTAGCATACAACTTTGTCATGGGTTAAGAGGATGTCAACTTGCATATATGAACATATATTAACCCAACTACATATAACCCAAACTTGCATATTATCATACACATGATTTGCATAACATGTTGCATATGAGCTTGCATATTATCATACACATATCTTGCATAACATGTTGAACTTGCATATAAGCATTCTCATAACTTGCATAACATGTTAAACATGCATTTAAGCATACACATAACTTGCATAAACATTCACATACTTGCATAAGCATTCACATACTTGCATGAGCATTCACATACTTGCATGAACATGCATAACTTGCCTATCACATTAAACTTGCATTTAAGCATATACATAACTTGCATAGCATCATGCACATAACTTGCATAATCTCATACACATAACTTGCATAACACCTTTCACATAACTTGCATATGAACTTGCATCTTAAAGGAGGGTAAACATGCATAGCATATAAGGGTATCATCTTGCATATGTATGCATCATATTTAAAAGGGTAAACTTGCATGTTATGATTTATGCATAATACCAAACACTTAGCATGAATAAAACCACTTACTTATCATGCATGAAATCAAATACTTATTATGCATAAACCCACCACTTAACTTGCATAAACCCAAACACTTATCATGCATAAAACCCAATACTTAGCATGCATACAATCAAATACTTAGCATGCATAACGTCAAATACTTTAGCATGCATAACATCAAATACTTAACATGCATAACACCAACTACTTAGCATGCATAAAATCACATGCATAACTTGCATATCATGTTACATATAACTTGCATATATTCTCAAATATAGTTTGCATAACATGTCACATATGCATAAATGTTTAACATGGTGTTTTGCATCATAAAACATGGCCCTAAACTTGCATTTAACATAAAAACTTGCAAATCACATATCATACAAACTTGCATAAATACATTTATCCACAAACATAGCCATGTCTTATCACATCCTACCATAATCAATTTAACAATTGATTATTAAAGCCATAGAAACTCACCAAAACCAAGATTAGCAAATCAATGAAGTAAAACTAGTTGCCAAATATGAAGAAGAAGGTGATTAGGGGTTGATTAGCTTGCAACTCTCTTCATTTGATTTGTGGAGGCCATGACCAAGTTTCATTTTGCCATAGTTTAGTTACAAAACCTAATTATGAATGAATTAGGATAGGGTTAGGGTCTTATTTATAGGATTAGGTTGCATTTTAGACCCTTAGATTAACCCTAGATTGGATTAGGACCCTTAGATTTAGGAAATCTCTAGAACCAGCCCTCCTAGCCAGCCTGAAACCCAACCTGGTGCAACCTGGTGCACCCAGGTTCACTGAATGGTGCCACCCTGTCGACAGGCAAGTCGACAGGCATGTCGACACCCCTGTCGACAGGCCTGTCGACAGCCCTGTCGACATGGGTTGGGCGGGAGGCTTCCCGCCTGACCCCGCCTGGCCCATTCCAAATCTGAATATTTAAATTTTTAAATCTGTTTTAGTTTTGAATTTTCTGCAAACTTCATCGGGCCATAACTGGGCTATACGGACTCCGATTTTCGAAAACTCGGACTCTATTTCGCGTATTTTTCCGAGACGAACGTAATGACGCAGCCCGTTATAGATTATTTATCCTATGATTAGTGAATTTTAGTATTAACTAAAATTCAGGGTGTTACATTCTCCCCTCCTTAAGGGATTTCATCCCCGAAATCTCTAAGCTAAGGAGAATGCATATCCTACCATCCAAACAACCATCTACTCAAACCATCAACCACGGGCATCCATTGTCCTTAAAACAATTTCTAATGATGTATGATCATATGCAAACAGTGTGTGTATATGTTCCCTATCTAATGTATGAACATATGCAAACCATGATAGTGCCATGCATCCATTATGTATGCGAGAAAACCCTATCGACACATACAATATCTACATGAGTGCACAATCATTCACCAAAATGCATCATCCATGTGATAACACAATCATTATACATCCATAAATATATTTTCCTACATACAATTTTATGCAATATGCAATATGAAGTGACTGAGCCGATCTAGTGCCTAGAGTGTGTGTATATGCATCCACGAGCAACCACTAGCAAACACTTGCATCCACTTGCATCCATCAACCATAACATGTCTCAAACACATGTTTCAACCATAGGTTTACCCTATCTAAAGGTCAAAGGTACTAACGAGACGACATACTAAAGATAAGATAAGCACAAGATATGCGATGAAGGAGAAGCAAAAGGACATACCCTCCGAAAGAAAAGGGTACCTCGAACGCATCTTCGCTTCCGTCTCCCAGGTAGCGTCACTCTCTTCATCTCCTCTTTGTACTTTGATTAGTTGAACCTCTCTGTTTCTCAACTTCCAAATCTCTGACCCAAGGATGCAAGTAGGAGCTCGTCGAATCGTCGCATCACGCTCTACTTCCACTTCTCTAAGCAGGCTCGGCTCTACCGCCTCTGCGGTCTCATGTAGGAACTTCTTCAAATGTAACACATGGAATATATCATGTACACCACTAAGCCTGTCGGGCAACTCCACTCTATATGACATATGTCCCATCCTTTCCTTAATAGGAAACGGTCCAACAAACCTAGGTACTCACTTCCCAACAGATCCAAAGTGAACCACATTCCGTAACGGATATATCTTGATAGAAAAGCATGTCCTAATATCAAACTCAAGCTCTGTTCTCCTCTTGTCCGCATAAGATTTCGGTTTATCTTGCGTCGCTTTCATCCTTCTTTGAATCAAATCAATCTTTTCTCGAAGTCTTTCTAACCTTATCGGCCCAAGCAAGATCTCATCCGTAGATTCCTACCAACGTGTAGGTGATCGACAAGGCCTTTCATAAAGAGCTTCGAAAGGTGCCATACCAATACTGGACTGAAAGCTATTACTATACGCGAACTCCACCAATGGAAGATGCTCTTCCCATGTTCCTCCAAAATTTAAGATACAAAGCCTCAAAAGGTCTTCTAGGACATGATTCACCCTCTCGGTCTGGCCGTCCGTCTGAGGATGATATGCGGTACTCAAACACAACTGAGTCCCTACCGCCGCTTGCAAACTCTTCCAGAACTCGCTAGTGAAGATAGGATCTCGATCAATTACTATGCTAGAGGGTACCCCATGTAATCGAACTATCTCTCGAAGATATACTGAAGCTATCCATGGAGCAGTACTCTTGCTCTTCACAGGTATGAAATGGGCGCTCTTAGTAAGTCTATCTACCACCACCCAAATTCCTGTATTACCCTTCCTCGACCTGGGTAACCCGTCAATAAAATCCATCGAGACGCTATCCCACTTCCATTGCGGAACCTCCAATGGGTGAAGCAACCCACCTGGTTTCCTTTGCTCCGCCTTCACTTGCTGGCACACCAAACATCGAGCGACATACTCGGTCACATCCTTCTTCATACCGGCCCAGAAGAAAACCCTCTTCATGTCTTGGTACATCTTATCCCCACCGGGATGAATGGTCATCCTAGAACGGTGTGCGTCATCAAGAATAGCCTTCCTCAAACCCTCGTCTTGCGGTACACAAAGTCTACCGTCTCTACGCAAACACCCCTATCGTCTAGGGTGTTCCTACTCAAATGGCTGGACGACTTCCCCCCTTATGAGCTTCTCTACCAACTCAACCAACTGTGGATCGTCCCTCTGTGCTCTTCCAATCCGCCCCAAAAGAGTAGGTAGAAACCTCCAAGGAGGCTAGCAAACCGGGTACAAAGTCAACGGAAGGTCTAAAGTCAAACTTAGAAATAAACTCTAAGCTCCGTCGTTCAACGAACAATGAACTCAAGGACAACCTTTTTCTACTTAAGGCGTCCGCTACCATGTTACCCTTACTCATAGGATGCTTAGGATCCCATCCACTTTTGCTGTCCTAAGACTATGCGCTCGAAGAGTCTCCAACACTTCCCTAAGATGTAGGGCATGCTCTTCTCCACCAGGATATCATC
Organism: Allium sativum; assembly: GCA_030737875.1. NCBI lineage: Eukaryota > Viridiplantae > Streptophyta > Magnoliopsida > Asparagales > Amaryllidaceae > Allium > Allium sativum. Next base: position 297,379,978 of record CM060912.1, read on the forward strand.
CAAAATTATCACAACTGTCTCCCACGCAGACCACCCTAGTCGAACTCGGCATCCCCCAAATGCAAGCCCCAAAGGCCTAAACCAATATCAGACCAACACCCAAGGGATACCTCCTTCGAATTCAGACGACCTACGTGAGATGATACAAATAAAAATGGCTAAATAATTAAGCCTTTGACCAATTCTGGATGTTCTTGCCAGTCTCGCTCCAAAACCGTCGTTTATCCTATACTGGCTCTGCTCAGCCTATTGAGCACATACGAAAACTTATTTTGCTCCTAGAAAAGACCCAGATGTCATCCACGAGGACCATCACGAATTTATTTAGGTACTCCTTGAACACCCTTCTTATCAAATCAACAAAGTATGCGTGGGCGTTCATCAATCCCAATGGCATCACCAGCCACTCATAAAAGAATTCATCCGGAGTCCTAAAGGCAGTCTTCTCTACACTATTCTCAGCCACTCTCAACTGATGAAATCCCGTGGCTAAGTCCTACTACAAAAATACTGAGGCGCCAGCCCACTGATCAAAGAAATCATTAATCCTTGGCAATGGGTATCTATTCTTCTTTGTGAGTTTATTTAGTTCTCTTCAGTCTACACAAAGTCTGAGGGACCCACCCGCCTTCGTGACAAAAACTACTGGAGCACCTCACTCCGATACACTTCGTCTTATGAACCCCTTCTCAAGCAAATCGCCTACTTACTTATGGAGTTCCCTCCTCTCACGAGGAGCCATATGGCACACTGGCCAAGATACTGGTTTAGCATTGTCCACCAGATATATTTGGAAGTCAATCTCCCACTCCGGAGGTAAGCCCTTCACCTCCTTAAAACACATCCGAGTATCTCCGGACCACTCTAACAGATCGCAAACTCTAGACCGACGTGTCAAGCGATTCTAGATAACTTAGCATAACAGATTCTATGGGATTACAAGAGATCTCGAGAGTGTTACCCAAGCGGGTCATAAGCCTAACAACTCTCCCTTCAAAATCAAGAACGACACCTCTACTGGATAACCAGTCCATGCCCAAAACTAGCCCATAGCCCGTGAAGCCCAACAAGCATCACATCTAAACTCAACGCTAAGTATAGAAACTTTCAAACCCAAACACATCATGGAGCCCAATTGGGTTTGAAACAACTAAGGGATCATCTATCAAACTGGTGTCTAAGTGCAGTGACTCAACTAACAATGATGAGATAAACGAACTCGATGCGTCAGAACCAAATAAAGTTCGAATTGGATGATAAAGAAATCCAACCTCCAATCTAGAAGGTCTTATCCCCATCTGGTACCCTAGTCGCGAGGGAATACAACTACCCTCCCGAAGATTCCATATCTTGCCCTTGCTTCTTTGGACAATCCTAATAAGGTGTCCTATTCCTCTCAAAAGGATAACCACTTGCCTTCTCCTTCCCTATTCCCCACTCGTAACTTCCCACCAATGAGGTTTCATCCTTCATTAACCAAACAACTATTTGAGCCTTCCTCCCATCGTCTATCCAATAGATACCTATTAGTCCTCCTCCTTCTTGAACCAACTTCTAATCTGACTAACGTCTAAGTCCCTTGAAGTGGTTTTCCATCCTTATCTATCTTAGAAAGATCATCTATGCGCGGAGGGGAAACTCAAAATGAGAGAAAGGAAGAGATTCAAAATGGAGAATTCGAAAGATATAGATATGGCTATTGGGGATTATGCTTTTCTTTCAAAAACTTTTCTCTTAAAAGACATGTTTTTGAAAATACTCCTTTCCAAAAATATTCTTAGAAAATAATTTTTCTAAAAATTTTATTTGTTCTGGTAACCTTAAGCTCTGATACCACGTGTAACACCCCACACCAGCTACGGTCACTCACTAAGGGAATGCCATAACATTGGTGGAGTATTTTAAGTGAATATAGAACAGAAAAATTACAACAAGACAGATATAAGTAATACTTGAAAATTTAAAACATCATTTCATTTCAGCGGAAAGTAAAACATGTTTGGTTACATCACAAAACCATAACAAGAGTCAAGTACATAATATCCATCTTGATAAACTAGAAGTACATAATCCCACTACATAGACAATAGCCATAATAGAAAAGATAACCCGAGCTTTACTTCTACGATCCAAGCCCAAAAGATAGATATAGCGGTCTGATCCAAGCCCACTAGTGCTAGGCCCACTCTGGTAACCTGAGGGTTGGGAAAAAGATAAAAACAACGGGGTCAGACATAAGTCTGAGTGAGTCCTATAACCCTAACAATACAACCATTAAAGTAATTAGGGTATGACATAAATAAGGTACGGTACCTCTGGGGATAATGACTACACTAAGTAGCCAACTAAACACCGGATGTACTACGATAACCGAAAAGACGCATTTATCCACCCAAGGATAATTCTTACGCCACCCCAGACTTATTCACCCAAGGGTAATTCCTACACTGCACCACACCAGTTCTACCCACCAAGAGTAATTCCTACTTAAAGGTTGATCCCACTAAGTGTACTTAGTAATTTTTACCCGGTAGTTTCTTGTACCCCTACACAGGTGCCGTCTGCCCCTATCTTTACTAGGTGTACCCACTACCCCCAAGCGATCGGCTCCCTACTGTAGATACCCGTGCTGGTCCCACAAAGGGGGTGTATCATTCCCCAAAGTGGCTACCAGATAATATCACTGTGCACGGCTTTATATCTACACGATGCAGCAACGACTTACCAACCAGCCCGGGTCCACACACGCATATGAAACCCGTTGATCCTGCGTTGCCACCGCTAACCCGTTTTGGCCACTTATAGTCAAGCCCAATATGCGTGTCCCGTCACCCGACCAGAGTCGAGCCCACAAAGATACGTTTGGGATATTGGTTGAAATGGGCCCCCACAAGCTACCACCTAAGCTTGCAATTTTATCTAGTGCATCCCACTTAACCCCTCTTTATAATCATGCCCACTTACATGTTAAGTTTTGGTTAAGTCATCAATCATATTCCAATTGCCACTAAGGGCACCCACTAGATTTCCACGTGCCACCCAAAGCACTTACTTGATTCCCACATGCCACCCAAGGCACTTACCTAACCCTTTAATCATGTTTAATTACATGTTCCACTTTGGTTAAGTATTCTAATCGTATTTTCTATTGCCACCCAAGGCAACCCACTAGTTTCCTCATGCCACCTGAGGCACCCCCACTAGTTACTACATGCCACCCAAGGCACTCACTTAACCCTCATGTCCCACTACATGCTAATTTGGTTAAGTGTTTCTTAATTAATTAAGACCGTGATCCTCATAAAGACCTCTCACATTAGACTATCTTTTATGACCGCTGGTTAAGCCGGTTGGGTCCGGGCAGCCTTACGTCATAACCGAGTCTAACCTCGTGTCTTTACATTAATCACGTATTTAGTTTGTGACTAAGACCTCTCACATTGGGCCAATCATTTGTAGCCGCTGGATGGTCGGTCGGTTCCGGGCAGACTTCCGCTACAAAAGGGTCCAACCTCGTGTCTTAGTTGATTAATTACGCCTAATTAATCACCCCCACAATTAATTATCCCTAATTAATTACACATTTTTCATAACATGGGTAGACCTAACTCAATAGGTAAATTCCCATGGGGTAGACCTAACTCAATAGGTAAATTCCCACTTATGTTAATTTATTTTTATGCTATGCTTAATCATACCCAATCATACTTTTATTAACATATTTACCAACCCCATCGTTCCCCACGTAAATCGTTCTCGTTACATGACATAAATAAGGGGAAGATCATCACAAATATCATGGGTTTAGCATACAACTTTGTCATGGGTTAAGAGGATGTCAACTTGCATATATGAACATATATTAACCCAACTACATATAACCCAAACTTGCATATTATCATACACATGATTTGCATAACATGTTGCATATGAGCTTGCATATTATCATACACATATCTTGCATAACATGTTGAACTTGCATATAAGCATTCTCATAACTTGCATAACATGTTAAACATGCATTTAAGCATACACATAACTTGCATAAACATTCACATACTTGCATAAGCATTCACATACTTGCATGAGCATTCATAACTTGCCTATCACATTAAACTTGCATTTAAGCATATACATAACTTGCATAGCATCATGCACATAACTTGCATAATCTCATACACATAACTTGCATAACACCTTTCACATAACTTGCATATGAACTTGCATCTTAAAGGAGGGTAAACATGCATAGCATATAAGGGTATCATCTTGCATATGTATGCATCATATTTAAAAGGGTAAACTTGCATGTTATGATTTATGCATAATACCAAACACTTAGCATGAATAAAACCACTTACTTATCATGCATGAAATCAAATACTTATTATGCATAAACCCACCACTTAACTTGCATAAACCCAAACACTTATCATGCATAAAACCCAATACTTAGCATGCATACAATCAAATACTTAGCATGCATAACGTCAAATACTTTAGCATGCATAACATCAAATACTTAACATGCATAACACCAACTACTTAGCATGCATAAAATCACATGCATAACTTGCATATCATGTTACATATAACTTGCATATATTCTCAAATATAGTTTGCATAACATGTCACATATGCATAAATGTTTAACATGGTGTTTTGCATCATAAAACATGGCCCTAAACTTGCATTTAACATAAAAACTTGCAAAACACATATCATACAAACTTGCATAAATACATTTATCCACAAACATAGCCATGTCTTATCACATCCTACCATAATCAATTTAACAATTGATTATTAAAGCCATAGAAACTCACCAAAACCAAGATTAGCAAATCAATGAAGTAAAACTAGTTGCCAAATATGAAGAAGAAGGTGATTAGGGGTTGATTAGCTTGCAACTCTCTTCATTTGATTTGTGGAGGCCATGACCAAGTTTCATTTTGCCATAGTTTAGTTACAAAACCTAATTATGAATGAATTAGGATAGGGTTAGGGTCTTATTTATAGGATTAGGTTGCATTTTAGACCCTTAGATTAACCCTAGATTGGATTAGGACCCTTAGATTTAGGAAATCTCTAGAACCAGCCCTCCTAGCCAGCCTGAAACCCAACCTGGTGCAACCTGGTGCACCCAGGTTCACTGAACGGTGCCACCCTGTCGACAGGCAAGTCGACAGGCATGTCGACACCCCTGTCGACAGGCCTGTCGACAGCCCTGTCGACATGGGTTGGGCGGGAGGCTTCCCGCCTGACCCCGCCTGGCCCATTCCAAATCTGAATATTTAAATTTTTAAATCTGTTTTAGTTTTGAATTTTCTGCAAACTTCATCGGGCCATAACTGGGCTATATGGACTCCGATTTTCGAAAACTCAGATTCTATTTCGCGTATTTTTCCGAGACGAACGTAATGACGCAGCCCGTTACCCCCAATTCCCACATCTGAGATTATTTATCCTATGATTAGTGAATTTTAGTATTAACTAAAATTCAGGGTGTTACAGTTTTTCTTGAAAAATGCTTCTTTGTAAACGGTTTTTCAAATAATTTTCAGAAGGTCTTTAAAAACTTTTGCCCAGCCTGGTAACCTTCTGCTCTGATACCAAATGTAACACCCCGCCTCCGCTAGGGTCATTCGCAAAGGAATGCACTAGCTTTAGAGGGGCATTATTGGTAAACATGCACAGAAATATCAAAAGACAGAACATATAAAATAGCGGAAGTAAAATCGAACTTTCATAAATTCAATAATTAAGGTCTAAAGCCTTTTTCATCAGAGTACATCAAAACCTGTCTTGCAGTAGTAAAGAAGCATAAAGACTTTTTAATAAATTATTCCCCAAATAAAACATTAAAGTAGCCATAGCCAAGAAAGTCCAAGCCATCCATGATGACCTTCAAACAGAAGAAGTCCGAAATAAACAACATTGTTTCTTCCCTGTAACCGGGGGGGTGGGGGGGGGGGGGAAACGGAAGAAAAGAGGCGAAACAAAACGGGTCAGTCAAAAAGACTGAGTAAGTCCTATCTACTTCCAGTATAAAAACAGGTAAAGGTAACATGACATGCATAAACTGAAAGTAAACATAAGGATAACTACAAGATAGATAAACTAAACCAGGGTAGCCGGTTGACTACTATGGCAAGGTGAACTAAGGTATCATGATAAACTACGGTGTTATGATAAGTCAAGGTATCACATCATCAGACTTCTATCGAGTACATTATCCCAAGGTATCCGCCCCGTCTAACATCCCACGGTATCTATTATGTATATTCTTCCTAGTTCTAACATGTATATTTGCTCTGCACCCTCCGTACTAGTATCCCAGCCTTGTTATGTGTTAACCATGAATGTCCCTTACTCAAAGTCGTGTAATGGTCCATGTCAGCCTAATATATCGCATATATAGGTTACTCAAATCATATGTTTCTTTCCATGTATATAGGTTCAGTCCTTTGCCGTACCTCGTACGGGCTTCCTCATGTCGTATTATCCTTGAAATCGTTTGGACTGTCGCCCTTGTTCTAGCTAGGCTCTTCCATATGAATCATCGTTTGAACTACTAGGACTTACGCCACCTAGCACCACTAGGGATTACGCTTACCTATTGCACGCTTTCGTATTTCGGTTTGGGTTAAACCACCTAGGCCACTAGGGATTACACTAACCCTCAACCGCGCCCTTTTTCCCATGCATCCATCGTGAATCGTTTTTCTATTACTATACGCACATGTAACACATCGTGCCACCCGAGTCCTGTCACAGGGCAAACCAAGAAATACAGGACTCGGTCGGGAGCTTTAGATTTATCTGCCGATGCAGATACTAAGGTCTGCTTTTCTACACGTGGCTATGGTCCCACGAGACCCCTCCCTCAACTAGTGAAAGGCAACACAAGAGAAAATCTTGCATGAGAACTACACTCCGGCCAGCCCACATCCTACGGCCTACCTCACCCATAATTAGATAGCAATTATGGTCTGTTGGGTGTTCCCTGCCTTTCCGTACGTACACGCTTGACTCAAGATGGTAGATGATCGACGAACTTGCTATCTCGGGCACCTTATGTATTCGTCGGCTCACTGCTATCCACCCCAGTCTTTAGGTCGCTCGCATAGCAACCAAGGCATATTCTTGGTTCTTCTACCGCAGACGTCAACCTCTCGTGAGCCTAGTATAATGACCTGGCAGCTCACAGAGGGATCCCAAGAATATCCTCACGTTCCCCGAAGCCGCTGCTTCGTTACCCAGTTCGTTGGAGCCTTTATCTAAATCAGGTAGCCTGCTCCTACACGCATACTTAAACGTTGACCTAACGTATCGGGTTACTAATCTATCTAAGAAATGGTCCAAATTTCCTTGACTAAGGATTATTACTTAGTTTCCCTTAACTAAGGTTTACCACTTAGCCTTATTTCCCTTATCCTTGTTAACTATGGTCATTTACCCAATCCTCCGAATTGGGGTTTGTCTAATGGGTTAAGTGTTACTTAAGAAAATTTACTTAACCTTATCAAGTTATCGTGTTGGATTGATTAAGTGTTAGTTAACTTAATCCCGTCCATTAGTCGTATAAAAATGGTCAAGTGTCGTTAGGCAAATCAAGTTACTTAACCTACCCAACCGTGTCATGTTTTGTTAAGTATCATTAGCCTAATCAAATTACTTAACCCATTTGTCCATGTCATATTTGGTTAAGCCTCATTAATCAAATTAACTTAACCCTATTATGTGGCATTAATTATTTAATGCACCCTAACCTCTCACATTAGACTTTGTTGTGGTTACTAGTTAAGCCGGGCGGGTCCGGGTAGATTTACACCACAACTTGGTCTAACCTCGGGTTCAAGCACAACATGACCAACTTCTCACATTGAGTCCTATTGTTTGCAACTACTAGTTAGGCCGGTCGGTTCCGGGTAGTTTTACGTTGCAAACTCAACACAACCTCGAGTTGGCCACTTTCATGTTTAGTCTAGTATCATGTTCATAGTCAAGTTTTCAAGCAATTGGGTAGACCTAACTTAATAGGTAAATTCCCAATGGGTAGACCTAACTTAATAGGTAAATTCCCAAGCTTATGTTTTTATGCATACTTACATGTCAACTTCCATGTTACATTTCAAGTTATGTTTTCAAGTATAAACACATGTCATATTTAACGTTACATGTTATCACGTTTATACCCATTCACCCAAATTATGGTTCATGTCAAGTTTAGCTCGCCTATCATGTTTTCATGCAACTTCGAGTTAAGTTTTTCATGCTATATTCACGCTTGTCTAACCTCAACCCAAATCGTGTTCCAACGCAAGAATGGACGAGTCACATCGTAGAGATACTATGCTACACAATGACCCCAAACATGCATAGTATCATGAGAGTTTGGCTCAAAACATGCATAGGTTCATAAAGGTTTGGCTATAAGCATGCATAACATGAAAAGAAAAGGGAATTGGCCATAAGTATGCATAATGTCATAAAGGATTTGGCCATAAACTTGCATGTTAACATTAGGGGTTTGGGTTCATAAACATGCATAAGCCCCCAAAATCTAATCTTAGCCAATGTTCCACAAGTAAAAATGGTTCCTAAAGGTTCATGCTAGCATTTCATGCATAAAGATCCAAACTTGTAAGATAAACTAGGTTATGCATAGCATGAGAGGCATGATTAAGTCACTCACATGGCCTAAAATCATAAACATGAACACAAGAGGCAAGGTAAGGTTCATATAGGTTCGCATAATCATGTTTAGCCTCATTTTATCCCATGTCATTATCAAAACTACCGTTTCCATCTAAAAGTAGCTAGAACTTACATAGTTAGGCCTAGGGAAAGGAGCATGAATCATCTTGGCTAAGAAAGGTGCCTCGTTTGTTGAAAATTCGTCATGGAACTCGCATAGCAACGTTGATCTTCCTTCCATTTGGTGTAGATAGCTTGCACCACTTGATTTGAACCCGATTTGAGTGCTTAGGCTTTAGGAAAAGGGGATGGAGGCCATGATCACTTGGCATTTGGGCAGCACTTCGTGGAGAGAGTGATTTATGAAGGTTTAGGAGGGGGCTTAGGGGTGTTTTTATAGAGATTAGGAGTGTTTTAGGCCATAGGATTAGATCTAGGATAGATTAGGACCATCAGATCTCGGAAGCTTCCAGAATCAGCCCAAGAACAAGACCAGGTGAGACAAACAGGTGCGCCAGGCAAATTGCCCCGGCCACCCCCTGTCGACAGGGCTGTCGACTTAGTCTGGGCCCAAGTCGATAGGCCTGTCGACAGCCCTGTCGACATGGCCTAGGCGGGGAAAATTCCCGCCTAACCCCAGATCTGGTTTTCAAACCTATTTCCGAATTTCAAATTTCCACTAATCTTCTTTGGGCCTTTAACGGGTCATACGGACTCCGATTCTCGAAAACTCGGACTCTATTTCGCGTATTTTTCCGAGGCGAACGCAATGGTGAATCCCGTTTACCTTAATTCTAGAAGTATAAACAGAATATCTTATATCTTCATGCTTTACTGGTTTATATGCTTTGCGTATCATCGTATACGTGTGTAAATTTCTTACTTTTTAAAATGTAAAAATACGGGGTGTCACAGGGTCGTAGCATTGAACAATTCCAGTAAACAAAGTCAACTTTGAACCCGATGAAAGTCACATGAATTGGAAGAGCACATCACAAGGATTCTGTATATATAAGTTTGGTAAATGTATAGATTTTTATTCTAATTTGTGTGGATTTATGAAGCTCACGATTTTGTGTTAAGAAAGAAAATGCTGGCAGCTAAAAATGGTTATTACCACGCGAAGAAATAGAATAAGGATTTAGGAATGTAAGGTGTATTTATAGGTAGGGTAAATATTTTTAAATTATTAATTGAAAAGTGGTATTATAATTCAACATGAGAAAGGAAATTTTAAATTATTAATTCAAAAGTGGTATTATAATTCATAAACTGTACCAAAATTAAAAAAATTCAATATACTTTTGTAAACTAATATTACAAATTATAATGTTATTATAAATATTATAGTTTGGGAAAAGCATTATTAAATATTGTTGTGAGATATTATATATTCATCATCTAAAAAATTTGTAATTATTCACAGCTTAAAAATTTGCACCTCATAAAAACTTTTCATGGAAGCATCTCCCGTACCACCCTTCCCTCTCAACTCTCCTTACCCATCTCTGCCTACATAACCCATCCTCTTATCCCCTTTTCTAGCTTTTTCACAAATGTTACATCCTCCTAAACCTCTTCTGTAATCTTGTACTATCCATGCTCCTCTTCTATCTACCATAACCACTCACGTCTCTCCTTCTCTCCCTTCACATGTTAATGCTCCTTCCACTATCACCTCATCGAGCTTTTCTACCAATGGTTCTATTCAAAAAAAATGGACCTTCCATTTTTAAAAAACATTAAGGAATGTGGGGAAGTACAGTCTTGTTGATATTCATCCTATCTTCTCTGCTGAAAGCTAAGTTCCTAGTGCTGCTGGTTCGGAATAACTCTCTAGTTGGATTTTCCCTCGACAAACCACTATCCTAAACTACATAAGTAGACATAAAATTTTGTGACACTATATAGGCTGGCATTGAAGTGATTGGAAGTAGCTTCGTAACAGAGAAGATGGTTCGCAAATCAGAGCTCGTAGTAGTAAATTTGAGGTGGAAAGGTGCATTTCTTTCGATAGGAAGGGTGGTAGACATCTGAGCTAAAGCGACAGACATCTGAGAAAAGGAGCAGTGCAGCTAGAGAGTTAAGACAAATGACTTTCATTTTGGATAAACGTCTGAGCTGAAATAGTGAGCTATGGCAGACATCAGATCTGAAGCAAGAAAATTTACTAAGTAATGGGACATACATTTGCCTATATGACAGACGTTTAAGGTGACTTATGGAGCTATTTCGAGCTGTAAGCTCAAATGATAAGTCAAATCATAGCACTTGTTACATTTCAAAATATCAGATAGTCATCACATAAAACAAACATATTATCTCGTGAAAATATCAGAATACATAAGTAAACTTACAAAAACTATCCCTCTCATAAGTCAATACAATGATTAGAAAACAAGAACTCAACCAATACATGAATCTAGAAAGAATCTGAGTCCATGTTGAACCAAATAATCAAGAATCACTGCTGAGACTCTCCACCCTGTGAACCAAGGGGTGAAGGAAGAGAGAAGGAGAGTATAAACTTGGTCAGAGATACATCTGGTGAGTTCTAGTAATTTCTAGCATGAGCATAGGATAAGGAAGCATTTAGATAGATGAATAGTTCTATTAGCCATGGACATAAAAGCATAAATGAAATAGTAGGAGAGTTAAACACGAAATATGATTAGCTTCTCAAGTACATACGAGGGTTGCTATAATAATTACAAAAATATCATAATTAGGGTTTACCTAATTTCTACCAATCGATTAGCTACTTTACCCAAACTTTGATAACTTGCGCCGGCTATGGAGTTTCGGGCTATAAATCTTCCCATTAACTAAAAGGACACAAATGTTGATCACGAACCTTACAATGGCTTATCTTCCTCTAATCGGAACGATGAACGCTCACCGTTCCGTCGGAACATTCCCATACCCACCTCATTCGAACCTCTTACTATCCAATTCAGTAAAGCATGCCCTAGCCTCTACTTAGTGTTTGACTCCGTGATAACAAAGGGATACTGATTGATATGATTTCCTAACCAGAAATACAAGTCGCCCCTATACTTGGTCCCCAATTCATTATTTTATTAGGCCTCTTATCTTCCCCAATCAGCTCTACGCTACTGGAAATACAAAACCAAACTAGTATTTCATTACACATTTAGGCCTTTTACCTTCCCCAATCATCCTCACGCTGCCGGAACGAACATATTCTATGGGTCACTTATCTTTCCCAATCAGCCACACGCTACCGGAATGGACTCCCTCTATCTAAGCTTAATAATTTCATAAATTTAACTTAACACATTTAAGTTTAATTAATAAGACTAGCATAACCACATATTATATTGTAGATTTTAATTAACATTTCTAATTGATGTAATCTTATTATATAGTCCATTCCCACATTACTTAATGTCAAATTAAGTTTAATTATTCTAGTTTACATGTTCTTCAATTACATGTTTAAGGTTTTATCACCAATTTACAATCTTATCTGATTACAATGCTTAACTAGTTTAAAAATTCCCTAAATCCTTTTTTATTCAAATTCAACATTATCTCAATTTTTACGCACAAATAACGATAAAGGACTAGGCTTTTCTCGGGCCTAAGCTCAGTGCTAAAAGAAAAAGAGGAAATGGTCTAGGCTACTCGTAAGGCCTAGACTCAAAAGCAAATAAAATATGTATAAACATAACTATAAATAAACTATAAAAAAAGAGGATAAGAGGAAAGAGAATTACTTATAAACAATAAGCAACTGGAAAAAAATAGTTTGTAAATGAACTACGGTAACTTGTAGAGAATCTAAACATATAAATATTGTAAATACTGTAAACATAAAACGGGCAAATTAAAACCAGTTAACTGTCTAAACATTCCTTTACAAATAAATCATTTAAAAATTATGTAAAAACTCACAGATCTAATGAACAAAGCTCCTCTTATGACCTTCTTCTAAAATCTAACAGAATCCCTACCTCTAGAAGTGTTTATAAATATAAATATAAAAAATTTAAGAACTTATCTTTACCCTATAAAAATTTAATTAGCTGGTCTTTTATAATTTTGAGGATAGGTCAGCGATGAAGAGGAAGAGAGAATGGAAGAAACGAGAGAGGCACTCCTAGTCTATTTATAGGGTTTACTGGGTACCCTCAATCATCCAAATACAAGATTAGATCTGGTCCTACCATGTAACCAGATCAATAAAAAAGCGCCATGTTATCTTTGGTTTTAAATAAACCAATAAAACAATGCAAACTCAGGCAAATAACATTACAAACATAAATTATGTTTGTTGGCTGCATTCTAGGCAAGGAACGCAACCTCCTTTAGCTGGGTTGACTCACCAGCTATACCGGGTCGACACACATGTCGACCCAGTTAGCCTGAGTCGCCCAGTAACCACTGGTTCGCCTGCTTATTTATTTAATTTTTTCTTAATTCTTCTTTAATTCATAACTAATTCATTTTGACTTTGATTTTGCAAGCCAGGTGTCGATTTCGATTTGAAAATTACAACAGACTCGATGGTCCTAGTCTCGTTGTACAATTCAGAATTTCATTTTGAGTAATGTTTAAATGTTAATCATTTACATTTAATTATAGTTTTTTAAAAATTCGGGGTGTGACATTTTTTCTAATTAGGATTTCGCAAATCCTAATCTTCTTTAATTCTCATCTCTATAAAATTAAATTTTTACAATGGGTTTGATCTTTGCAATCAATCTCTTGTACACTTCTATTGATATATAATAGAAGTTCTCTCTCAAAGTGGTGTACATGGTTCATACACAACTTCTGGGTCATAGTTGATTATTGACAAATGGAATGACAATATTAATTTTGAAAAAATAAAAATAGAAGTTAAGGCAATTCTTAGGAGGAATCAGGTGCATCGGGTAGTGTTCTGATACACATTTATTGTCGGCGGACATCTCAGATGTCAAGATCGAGGATATCAAAGACTTAGCATTCACTACACTTCAATAAGAAATGGAGGTGAATATCATCTCCGAGATTAGTGGTGAGACGAGTGCTAAGGGTATTTGGACAAGTTGGAGGTGTTGTATTTAAAGAAGTCACTCACAAACCAATTAATCTTATTGTTAACATTTTTCACCTATGATATGAAGGAATTTCGTTAAATCTACACTTGAATGTGTTTGATGATTTTCTAATGAAGAAGAAGACAGTACATTTGAAGATTGACGAAGAGAAGAAGGTGATGATATTGTTACGTTCGCTGCCGGACTGTTATACGGGTTTCTCAAATAGTTTAATCTATGGCCGGGATACATTAACTCTTGATGATGTCAAGATAGGTCTTCTTAGTGAGGAATAACGAGATCACATGAAGGAGCTAAGTGATGGAAGCAGCGGTGCAAGTAATGGACACAGTTTGTTAGTGGATAAGGAGAGATTGAAAAGAAGAGAAACTGGGGGCACTCTAAGTCTAGAAAGCCTGTTTGGAGAGGAAAGTCAAAAGAAAGAAATTGAAAGTGCTTCATTTTTAAGAAACTTGGCCATTCGGAGAATGACTGTCTGGACAAGAAGAAGGGGAGGAAGTAGCTTCTTCATCAAATACGGTAGACTATACAGTTAAAGCCCCGCTAAAGCCCTGCAAAATCCCGGATATATCCGGTAGAACTCTTCAATCGTTGTGCTATTTCCATTTAGTACTGGTGAACAGTAGATCCCCTCAAAGCATCGCTATTTTCTGTTGCACCAACTAAATTAAGGCTTTTTAGCATCTGTTTTAGCAATTTTATGCATAAAGGTTGATTTGATAGTTCTCTGTAAAACGAAGTTAAAAAATCTAGTGTAATGAGACAATTTTACAATATAACGTCCAATCTAAGGTAGAAATCTATTACAGTCATCAAATCTAACTTGCATAATGATAATATTCATTACTTTTGTAATATATAATTAATTACTGTTAGCCTCTACTATATAGATAATGTGAGAATGATAATTAACTTATCTAAAATACTTGGTTGTCACCTGATCAACTTTTTTGCACCCCCTCTATATCCTTGCTATTTCCTTGCTTTATCCCGGCTACCACTTTTTGCACCTCCAATGCCATGGAAGCACTATGCGCTTTAACTGCACAGGCGGTAGAGAAAAGTGTCGGTGAGGGAGAAGTGGATGTTTTGTCGGTAGTAACATTAGATGTTTTGGATAGCAAACGGGTGCTCGATTTAGATGTTTCATATCACACGATGCCAAATAGGAATTTTTTTTCTTCTTATACCGATAAAGAAGGAAATTCAATTATTATGGGGAATGGTGTTGTTTGTAAGTCAAAAGACATTAGTTTCGTATAAATTCAAATGTTTAACGGAATGGTTCATAGTCTCGCTAATGTGCTCTATGTTCTGGCACTGAAGTTGCTTATCTCTTCGGGACAGCTGGATTCTTAGGGTGTAATATCACTATTGAAAGTGATAGCTTAACAGGTTCAAAGGGTGTGCTTGTGGCTATGAATGGTGCTGGAACTCATTGTGTATATTTTATTCAAGGAGTATAAAGTGAAACTTGTGTTGGTGTTGATAGTTCTCGTGGCTTGGATATGACACAGTTGTGGCATTTTGGATTGGATCATGTCTTATAGAGCAATTTGGATATTCTTTGTGGAAGGAATATGATTGACGGAGAGAGTTTCAATAAGCTAGAGTTTTGCAAGGAATGTGTCATGGGGAAGCAAACTACAGTATCATTTAGTGAAGGAAAACATGATTCAATAGGGATTCTTGAGTGTGTGCGCATAGATGTTTAGGGACTGGCACCTGCGGTTTCTTTGGGAGGAGAAAGATATTATATATTTATTTTATAGATGACTTTTCCTAGAAAGTTAAGGTGTATGCAATGAAGGCTAAGTTGGAGGCATTTGCAAGGTTCAAAAAAAATGGAAGGCTCTTGTTTAGAATAAGAGTGAAAAGTCTTTGAAGGTTCTTAGGTCCAACAATGGCATGGATTATGTTTTTGAAGATTTTCTAAAATTCTACAAGCATCATGGCATTTAGAGGCATTTACTACACCTGAAGATCAGCAATCTAATGGAGTGGCGAAAAGAATGAACCGAACTGTACTTGACATAGCTTAAAGCTTGAGATTGACATCAGATTTGTCTAATAGATTTTGGGCCAAATCTTTTTCAACCACAGTGCATATGATCAATCAAATTTCGTGCTCGGCTGTTGATAATAAAATTTAGGAGGAAGTGTGGAAGAGAAAGAGGATTGACTTGAGTTATAATCATGTATTTGATAGTCCATTTTGTGTGCATGATCTGGGAAGTGATAAGCTTGCGTCTAGGGCTTTTAAGGGGATTTTGCTTGGCTATATAAATGGACATAAAGGCTATCAAATTTGGAATAAATTATTTCTATGTTACTTTTGATGACTCCTCTATGTTCAAGGGGAATGAAGGATCATCGGATGTTTTTATTTGTTTCATAGTGAATCAAAGGAGAAGGAAATTATTCTTACTTTCAGGCCTAGAGAGAGTAGAGTAATTGGAGGTGCTTATGAAGTGAATCCGGTTGATGGTACATCACATAATCCATAGGGTTCCTTTAGTAGTGTTGGTGATATGCATGATTCGAGAGAAGGTTCAGTTCAAGGTGGAGTTGAGTGAAGACTAGGTGAAGGAATTTCTACTTGGATTGGTCATCGTGCTATTAGGCCTCCCGAAAGATATGTTAAAAGGAACTATCATAGTTTCTGTGATTATCCGGACCTTGACAACGTCATAGGTTCGAGTGATAGCTCGAAGTGGATTTGTACCAATAAGGAAGAGATGTAATCATTAATGGAGAACCAAACTTAGGATTTGGTTCCTCTTCGTAAAGGAAACCATGCCATTGGATGAAAATGGATATACAATGTGAAGGATGATTGTAACGTCCCGGTTTTTGACTAAGTTCCTAGTACGGCTTATTTTGGATTAATTTAATAACTGAATTAAATTAAATAAATTTAGAATAATAAACTGAGGGGAAATATATTAATGGCTTAAAATATTTTGATCATTATATATATATATATCTACATATGTTAATAAAATAAGTAAATAATGTTTGGTAAATTGTTTTATAGAGCAAATTTGAATAGTAATTATTGTAATAATCTTATGATGAATATATTGAACTTGTTATATTCATATAATCATATATATTTGCAAATAAATATGACTTCAACGTTTACTATTGAATTCAAACTTATTTTTGTTGTATTATATAGAATAACTAATAAATTATCCATTACTACCCATACAAGTTTATAATGAACATAATTATTTGAATTACTTAAGAACCAAGTATTGACTATTCCTAAAGCCTCTTTATACCTGGCTGTACACCTATGGGTATGTTACACTATATAGGATTCAATAGGAAAAATACCCTAGGCTATACATCATTTCCAATCAAATGAAGAGTAACAGCTAGGAGAAAGCATAGCCACTTCTTTCAATCAAAATCAAATGCATAGCTAGAACATATAGCTAGCTTAAACCAATTTTAAACACCTGATTTTTATACACTTATGCACATAAATTCAATGCTACACGCATAACTTAATTGGATATAGCTGGCCGAATTGAAATGAAGTGTACCCTAAGCTCAAAAATTTCTTCACAGCAAAGTACAAATAGTGGCCATCCATGTGCAAACTAAAAAAGAGTTTAATGAGAAATGACATTCCACCCTGTACCCTATCTAAAGCCTAAGCTAGATAATACAATATTATTTGTTTTTGTCTATAAATATATATACCCACACCCCTACTGAATGATTCACAAACTCATTCGAATTAAGATTCAAGATAAAACTAAAGCAAAGCAAACCAAGCATGTAAACTGGAACCACAAAGCTAATGTTCATAGAACAGAGGATTTGAAACAAACCAAGTGAATCAGGGAAAGGAAATCTGGAACACAGTGTGGTAGTTGTGAGTAAATTTCACCTTATTTTATTAGTCATGCATGCATGTGGTGTTGTAATTTTTATGCTAGTTTTAAAACTTGAAGTGGTAAAACCTAAAGATAAAAATATGCATAAAACAGTCTTAAAACTAATATTGTAAGTAAAACCAAATTACACCTTTATTTAAATCTGGCCTTGGATGTTTCAATATATATATATATATATGTGTGTGTGTGTGTGTGTGTATATATATATATATATATATATGGTAAGTTATATACATATATGTGCTAGTTTGTGTTGTATTACATCTCATCTGAATCAAAACCTATAACCTGGAACAAAACCAAAAGCAAAGAAACAAAAGCCAGGAGCTAAAAGGACAGTAAGCACTGATGTGAATAGAGACTCTGTCTTCCTTCAGTAGTATGCAATGATAAATGATAAATCTAAAGACTATATATATACATACATACATATATATATATATACATATATATATATATATACACGAAATTATATTTTCAAACATGGATCAAGTATTATCTTAATTTCAGTAATTGAATTCACTTAAGCTTTGAATTCTAGAGTAATCAAATTAGCATTCAATGTCTAATTTTCAACATTTGATACTCAATATGCTGATATGTATTGTAAACAGAGTAAGAGTTCTATTCAAAATTTTATTAAAATACGAACAATTTGTATCAACATGAATGGTAAGACCACTGTTACTTACTCGTACATTTTTACACATTGAAGTGATACAAGACTGAACTGTATTAATCATTATGTCATAGGTATGAAATCAAGCTTAAACCAAACCCATTTTATGGTGTAAAAGAAAACGAAAAGAAAAGAAAAATGTACTAGATGAGTCCGGCTAAGTATAGAGCAACACGAGTTAAGACGGAAGTCGATGGAGCTGAAGGAGCATCAAACACGATCGACAAAGGGAAAGTGATGGAATTGGGTTTTAACAGCGTGGAAGAGATTTTGAGGAGAAGGACACATGGAGGCGCGATGTTTGGTTGATGATGACCTAAGGTGGAATTGGGGTTTGCGGGAGGTGGTCCGGTGGTCGTTCGATGGTCGGAGCAGGTGTGCACATGCACCATTGTACAATGTTGCACTTGAAAGAAGCAGGAGAAAAAAGGTGTAACAGGAGTAGCCATAAAACAGAATAAGATGGAAAAAAGTGGGGTGGTGATCGTTATGTTTGATTCAATGTTTTAGAAATCAGCAGAAAGGTGATAATCGGGTACAACTCCATGAGCTTACGCAAGCAATAAGGAAAGGAGGTAAGGTTGGAAAGAATTAGGATGGGGAAAATGTTTTGCGGTAGCAAAAATGTGTATGTTTGGTTTTTTTTATCACTTGGGGTGTTGCTTAGAACTAGGCTCGGCCCATCTATACATACATACATATATACATGCACATATATATATAAACATAAAGTAAAGAAGATAGGAAGAACTGGAATTAAAAGAAGAGGGCTAGGTATCTTGCCTTGTGTGAGTAAAAGGGTTAGACAGATTGGACTGGGCTCGAACCAACAAAACAAAAAAAGAAAGATTTAAACTTAAATAAAAATTTAAATAGAATATATATATATATATATACATAGACATATACATAAGTTTAAACCAATGTATGTATGCATACGTAGGATTTAATGCATGGGTACTCGGGTTGGGTATGAATTTTGTTAATCACTAAGTTTATTGGAAGACTACCCGACTAAATTGTCGAGTTTGACAGAAATTGGATTTAAAGTGAAATTAATACGTAATTATAAAATTCTACAATAAGCTCTATAAATAGTTATATTTATTATAAACAATAATTTGGTCGCTAAACTAAATTAACACGCTAGTATTAATAATTGATTTGTAATGATCTATACATCCAATAGATTCTTAATTGGTCATTCAATTAATTATTTAATTAATTGAGTAGTGATAAATTACGTTAACCGTACTTATATATTATATATTGACATCTGATGTGGAAATAAAACACTATTCCACTATAAACGGTATTAACTGAATTGTTTGGATACCCTGCTAGAAGAAATAAACATCGTTCTGCATTTATATTAGCTTAATATATTTTATCAGTAATAAATGTTGTGTTATTATATTATCAGTTGATAATATTGAATATTCACATATCCGTTTGTGTAAATTTGCTTTACGACCTGAATGTCATTTAGAACTGTTATATGCCATTGGAGCTGCTAAGTTATATTTTTTGTAAAGTATATCAGAATTTAACTTAAGCTTTTAATAGTTTGAATAATTGTTTAAGGAACAATTAAAGATGAATATTTGATCAATTATATTTTAATTAATTTAAAAAGGGAAGATTAATTTTAACCAGTTAATTAGATGGTTTTTAGGATAATTTAAATCAATTGGTTTAAATGGAAATGAGTTTTTAAATTAACCTGTTTTGATTAATTTAATGGAAATAGTTTTTAACCAATAATTGTAAACTTAGAAATGTTTATATTTAAAAGTTAATTAATATTTTAATTAATGGATTTTTTTGGTTAGAAAATTTTGCAGTTAAATAGAGAAATTAATATTGGATAAGTTATCCAATGAAAATGCTTTAACTTAATTGATCTCTTAATTAAGCCAGTTTTAAAGATAAATTATTTATAAATGGTAAAGGAATTAAGTCGATTTATTTTCCTTGGTTGTTAATATTCAAGTTAACTTTTTGGTTATTTTCAAAGACAAAAATGTTGTTTTGAAATGGTTTGAAAATCGAATGGTACACATTCTGGTTGGACAAATAGTTTGGATATCAAACTTCTACAATCTTAACGATAAGGACTATTTCAAATAAAGGTCAGATAGGTAACTAAAATACCCCAACTTGAACGATTTTACGATTATCCAATAGATAGTATTAGTTTGTGTTCAAAATGAGTGTTGGAGTTGAATATCGCTTTTAACTTTGAAAACGTATATTCATGAGTTAGATTACAACGAAATATTTATAATTTCAATAATACTTATGTTTTTCGATATGTATAAATAAGTTGATATTTGAATTTAAAAAATTAATGATTTTTTTAAATGAGGCTTAGCGGATCTAATGGAAACCAATCCATACATTTTATATTATATTTGATAGTTAAATCACCAACAATCAAATCTGGACCTTTTACGTTGTCGTTTCGAAGAGTCTGAAATTTAATTCCACTTCAATTCGATTTATGCATTTCAAGTCAGAGATTATTAAAGATCATTGAAGACGGAGTTATGCAAGGGTTATTCTGTCGATCCTAGGTACAAATTGCCTAAGAGGGATTTACAGGATAGTGCCTTCGGCTTGTCCAGTCCCAGGACAACTTGTATGGACGAATGTCTGACAGAGTATATCTAACAAATCATACGATTGATCTCTTAAAAATATGTTCAGTGGCGGAGGAATTCATTTCTCTTAGCTTTATACCTACGGTATTGGGAAAATTAATTGATGATATTGATGGGTTTGACGGTGTGGCATTCAAAGTGAATGAAGACGTGATATATATTGTAACACCCCGTGTTTTCTCTTAACATTAAACTAACGAATTAGGGAGTAATTAATTTTAAATTTGAGAATCAATGGAAAAGGGTTACGCCATTGTGTTCGTCTCGGAATTATGGTTGCGATAGAGTCCGAGATTGCATAAATTGGACTTCGTACGAAGAAGTTATGGCTGTCAGAAATTTCCAGAAGTTCAAATTTAAATTCAAAAACGAATTTAGACTCAGAACTGGGCAGGGCGGGAAATTTCCCTCCCAAGGCCAGGTCGACCAGGGGTAGACCTTAGTGTCGATCTCCCCTATACAGGTAGACCTTAGTTTCGACCTGGGGGTCGACCTCCCCACCCTCGGGCAGATCTGAAAGATGATGTTTTTGTGACCTGTTGCTGAGTCATTAGGGCTGAGGTGTCATTCTATCTTGACAGGATGGTTCAGATTGCTTCTAGGTTGATCGGATGGCCTAAATTAATTCTAATCTCTATAAAAACACATGAAGACTCAAACCCTAAAACCTAATCAAAATTAGAACAATGGCAGTCATGTTATCACCCCGCAACCTAGAGTAGCCGCCATCAACTAGAGGAAAAGTAAAGCTAATCAACTCAATTCAACTCTAGTCTATAACAACAACAACAACGAATTTGTCTACTTCAAAGGCGATCTAATTCAACTTCAGAACACAGATCCCAGAACTCAAGACCTTCTTTGAGTTGTGAGTTCGATTTCTTTAATAAGATAATTAACAAGTTAATTAGGTTGAGTTATAATTTGGGTTATATGGCTATGTAGGTGAAACATTGGAAAAATGTGATATTTTGTGAATATATGCTAGTTGTTCATAATGATAGTTTTGTTGTGGATCCCTTTGTATATTCCAAATCATCTATGTTCAACTTGATTCGTGTTTGACATCATTTTATATGAAAGTTTGGGTGTAGATTATATGCTAGTTTCTATGTGAATTGTACAAAAGTTTGCACGTGAACCAAGTAAAATGACTATATGCAAGTTTAGGTAGGAATTGGATCCACATATACGCATGTTTACACCTTTATATTTAGATCTATGACATGCATAGTTTTATGCAAGTTTGTGACTATGGCCTATGCAAGTTTTGGTGAAAACTATGTTCATACCTACAAGTTCACACCTTTAGGTCTATGTTTAGATTCATGACAACACAAAGTTTATGCAAGATATGTTGTAATCCTTATTTGTAAGTTAGATCCATTTTGTGTGTTATGAAAATTTGCGATGTTCTTCCCTTCTTTGTGAATAGACTAATTGCTAGTCATATACATATATACATATATGTGTGTGTGTCATGATAAGTGAACGAACAATGTGGGGACGATGAGGGAAATATTGAATATACTCATATTGAGAACTGGCATGTAATGGCCTTAAAAGGCATACAATTAATTTGAGGCAATAATTGGTAAAATTTGTTATACTTGAAATAAATGGACATAATTTAGGTGACAATTATGGACATAAGTATATTTGGAATTTATCGACAAATTTGAATAGGGATATTAATCCACTTTGAGGTTAAATAAAGATATGTAATAATTAACCACCTGAGACACGAGGTTAGACTCGTTTGTGGTGTAAGACTGCCCGGACCCGCCTGGCAAATCCAGTAACCACAAATGCCAGTCTAATGTGAGAGGTCAAAGGCACGAATTAAATGCAAAACAATTGTAAAGACACGAGGTTAGGCTCATTTGTGGTGTAAGACTGCCCGGACCCGCCCGACAAATCCAGCAGCCTCAAGTGCCAGTCTAATGTGGGAGGTCTTTATAAGGTTATGGTTTTAATGAATTAAGAAACACTTAACCTGATAAACATGCGGTGGGACATGGGGGGGTTAAGTGGGTGCCTTGGGTGGCATGTGAAATTAAGTGGGTGCCTTGGGTGGCATGTGAAATTAAGAGGGTGCCTTGGGTGGCATGTGAAATACGATTAGATGCACTTAACCAAGATTGAAACATGTAAGAAGACATGAATAAGAATGGGGTTAAGTGGGGAAAACCTTAAAAGGGACCTAGCAAAAGTGGAAAGCTTGTGTCATGCATGGGGGCCCTTTTCAAACCAGTAACCCATTAAGTATCTTTGTGGGCTCGACCCAAGTCGAGGATGGGACACGCATACTGGGTTTGATTGTAAGAGGTCAAAACGGGTTAGCGGTGGCAACGCAAGTCCAACGGGGTCACGTGCGTGTGTGGGCCCGGGCTAGTAGGTAAGACGTTGTTGCATCGTGTAGATATAAGCTGTGCATTTTTGGTGGTATCGGGTTGCCACTTTGGGGAGTGATACACCCCACTATGGGGCCAGCACGGGTATCTATGAGTTAGGGAGCCGATCGAATGGGGGTAGTGGGTACACCTTGTGGAGATAGGGGAAGACGGCACCTATGAAGGCAGCTAGTACTAAACGAAACTACCATTATCATTATTAAGTTATGTAGGCGGGATCAACTTTTAGGGTGTTTGGTGTGGTGCAATGTAGTAATTATCTTACAGTGATTAGGTGCGCCTTTAACGTTATCTTTGTTCATCTTATTTCCATTGGTTGCTCTGTCATGCCCATTGTTCACAGTCATTTCCTTATTTTCCAGCTTATGCCTTATTCTAGTTACTTTAATGATTATATTGTTAAAGTTATTGCACTCGCCAGACTTTATGTCTGACCCCCTTTGTTTCCACCTCTTTCTTCCTCCGCCCCCCATGTGCTCCGGGTGGGACTAGTACTAGTGGAGCTTGATTTGGACAGCTTTATCTCTTTCTTTTGGAAGTTTCTTGGATTGCTGAAGTAAAGTTCAGCCTATCTCATTTATGGCTATTTTATGTTGGGGTTATGTCTTTTATTTTGTGTACTCAGAACTTATTTGTCAAGATGGATAATAAGTGTATTTGGTTTTGTAGTTGGTTTTTGATGTAATGTAACCTAACTATTTCTCCGCTGCAATAAAAGTGGTTTTTATTTTCCAAGAACCAATATATTTATCTGTCTTGTTTACTTTTCTGTTCTATACACAATAAATGCTCCACCAAAATTAAGGCATTCTTTTAGTTAGTGACCTTAATGGAGATGGGGTGTCACACGTGGTATCAGAGCTGAAGGTTACCAGACCAGACATGAATTTTGAAAAAAACTATTTTTCAAAAAGCATTTTTATAAAGAAATACTTTAAAAAATATGTTTTAAGGAAAGTATTTTCAAGAGAAAAGTTTGTTTTAAAAACATAACCCCCAAGAGCCATATATCTTTCTTTCGAATTCTCCATTTGAATCTCTTCATTTTCTTTTCAGCATGTCTGGAATTCCCGAGATACCCGAGGGGATACCAATACTAAGACGGTTCAGAAGGTATCTGGAAGCTAGGGCCAATGTCGCAGGCCCTACAAATGCTCCTCCTCCTCCTCCTCCTCGTGTCGATACTTTCGCAAAAATATGCAAGGACTTTCGGGAAATGGGTAGAAAACCTTTTCACGGGTCGGAGACGTTTGTTGAAGCTCGAAATTGGCTAAAGGAGGCGGAAGAATTATTTGGAATCTTTGAGGTAGAAGACGGAAGAAAGGTCCAATTAGCTGCCTAGTTAATGAAGGATAAGGCCTCGTTTTGGTGGGAGGTCACTAATGGAGAGCGTCTAGTTGATACAAGGCCGGATTTCAGGCGTAGGTTTGAGGCAAAGTTTCTTTCACGGGCCAAAGAGAATCTATACATGGAAAGATTTTTGGCATTAAGGCAAGGAAATCTATCAGTGAAAGAGTACGTCAACAAGTTCAATCAGTCTGCAAGATTTGGCTTGGACTTGGTGAATACGCCCGAAAAGAAGGCCCTGAGATTTGTTTAAGGGTTTGAACGATCCGCTACATGGGTTAGATATGACCCACATCCCTATGGGGGCCACCTTTGAGAGACTGGTTGACATTGCGCTTATGCATGAAGAGGACAAAGGCGCCAATGCTAATAAGGCACCTGAGAAGAAATGGGATCAAAAGAAACCACAACAACAACAGCAGAACAAGAAGAGTGGTAAAGACAACAATGGCAAGGGAAAGAAAAGATGCGTTAACTGTGGGACACCATGCCATCTAAGCAAATCCTGTAGGAAGAAGAAGAAGAAGAAGACTGGTTGTTTCCACTGTGGCGAGGCCTACCTCTGGAGGGCAGATTCAGGCTCTCATGGAACCAGGGCAGGCAAGGGGAAGGTCCAGGCTCTCGGGGCCCCACCGCTGCAAGAACGAGGTAGAGCGATTTCCGTTGAAAGTTTAGTTTATCTTTTTGATCATCCGGTTCGCACACTCTTTGATTTTGGTGCATCGCATTCTTTTATATCTACTGCTTTAGTTGAGTCACTACACCTAAACACCAGTATAGTAGAGGATCCCTTAGTTGTTTCAAATCCAATTGGGGGCTCAGCCTATTTATCGATGATTTGTCTGAATTTGGAAATTTCTGTACATAGCGTTGGGTTTAGATGTGATGCTTATGTTTTGGGCTTCACGGGCTATGGGTTAATTCTGGGAATGGATTGGTTATCCAGTAATGGAGCTGTCCTAGATTGTGAAAAGAGAGAGGTCAGGCTTATGACTTGCATGGGAAACACTCTCGAAATCTCTTGTTATCCCATGAATTCTGTTATGCTAAGTTATCTAGAATTGCTTGATGCGTCTGTTGAGAATTTGCATTCTGTCAGATTGGTCCGTGAATACTCGGATGTCTTTGAGGAAGTAGAGTGCTTGCCTCCGAAGCTGGAGATAGACTTCCGCATATATCTAGTTGATAACGCAAAACCTGTTGCTTTACCCGTTAGACACATGGCTCCAAGGGAGAGAAAGGAGCTTGGCAAGCAAGTTAAGGAGCTGCTAGAAAAAGGGTTTATAAGGTGGAGTATTTCTGAATGGGGTGCTCCAGTGGTGTTCGCAACCAAAGCGGACGGTTCACTTCGCCTATGCATTGATTATAGGGAGCTAAACAAGCTGACCAAGAAAAATAGGCACCCACTGCCAAGAATAGACGATTTGTTCGATCAGCTTGTAGGTCTAACAGTTTTCTCCCAACTAGATCTGGCTACCGGATTTCATCAGCTAAGAGTGGATGAAGATAGCATTGATAAGACCGCATTCAGTTACCCGGACGGTTTCTTCGAATGGCTTGTCATGCCTTTCGTCTTGACAAACACACCTGCTTATTTTGTTGATTTGATGAATAGAGTGTTCCAGGAATTTCTCAATAAATTTGTGCTTGTCTTCATAGATGATATTCTTATTTTCTCGAAGAATGAGGAAGAGCATGCTTTTCATTTAAAGGAAGTCATGGAGACTCTCCGTGCACATTAGTTAAAAGCAAAATTCTCCAAGTGCCACTTCTGGAGAGAAGAAGTAAGATTTCTAGGGCATGTGGTGTCCAAAGAAGGGTTAGCCGTGGACCCTGCAAAGGTAGTTGCGGTCCAGGATTGGAAGGTTCCAAAGAATGCAACCGAAGTCCGAAGTTTTCATGGACTAGCAGGCTTTTATCGCAAGTTCATTAAAGACTTTGCGGAAATCTCAACTCCACTTACAAGGTTAATGAAGAAGAACCTGACTTTCACTTGGGATTTGGATTACGAAGTCGCTTTCCAACGATTGAAAAGGGCTCTAACAACAGCCCCAGTTTTGACATTACCAGATGGGAGCAAGATGTTTATGGTATACATAGATGTCTGCGGTATGAGACTAGGCGCTGTTTTGATGCAAGAGGGGAAGGTAGTAGCTTATGGTGGAAGGCAGTTGAAAGTGCATGAGAAAAACTACCCAACCCACGATCTAGATTTAGCAACCATCGTTTTTGCGCTTAAGTCTTGGCGCCACTATCTCTTAGGTGAGAAATTTGAAATGTATACTGACAATAAATCGCTGAAGTACCTCTTCTCGCAGAAAGACCTCAATCTAAGGCAGCAAAGATGGATGGAGTTTCTCGCTTCATACACTTTGAGATCTCCTATACTCCTAGCAAAGGGCAATGTAGTAATAGACGCCTTAAGTAGAAAGAAGCTGACCTTAAGTCCTCTCAATGTATTTGGAGTACGTAGCAAATTTTGATTTTAGACCCTCAGTTGATTATGTGACTGGCTTGATGGCAATGCTAGAGGTGCGACCTACTTTGTTGGACTCGATAGGAACCACGCAACGTGAAGACCCTCAGCTAGTTGATGTGATAGATAAGTTGATTAGGGGAAATACTTCTAGTCACCTCAATAGATACTCCATCGATGATAAGAGTTGGTTGAGATGGGATGGAAGACTATTCATCCCACAAGCAAGACATTTGGTGAAGATGGTTCTGGAAGAAGCACACCATTCCAAGATGACCATACACCCCGAGGGAGACAAGATGTACAAAGATATCAAAAGAGCTTTCTTTTGGAATGGCATGAAGAGGGATGTAGCTGAATTTGTTTCAAAATGCATGATATGCCAACAAGTCAAGGCGGAGCAGAAGAAGCCTGGTGGTTTGCTTCATCCTCTAGAAGTCCCGCAATGGAAATGGGAAAGCATCTCGATGGACTTTGTTGATGGGTTGCCTAGGTCAAGAAGGGGCAATACCGGTATTTGGTTAATAGTGTGCAGGCTCACGAAAAGCGCTCATTTTATACCTGTCAAGAGTAGGAGGACCGCCTCTTCTCTCGCCTCCATTTATCTTAAGGAGATAGTTCCACTCCGTGGGATACCCTCCAGTATAGTGTGTGATCGAGACCCTATCTTTACAAGCGAGTTCTGGAGGAGTTTGCAAGAGGCTGTAGGCACACAGCTATGTTTAAGCATAGCCTTTCACCCTCAAACCGATGGTCAGACGGAAAGGGTGAATAGAGTATTGGAAGATCTTTTGAGACTGTGCATTCATGACTTTGGAGGATCTTGGGAGGATCATCTCCCTTTGGTGGAATTCACTTATAACAATAGCTACCAAGCCACTATAGGCATGACACCCTTCGAAGCTTTATATGGGAGGTCATGTCGATCATCAACTTGTTGGTGGGAGAAAACAAATAAACTTATACTTGGGTCAGACATGATTAGAGAGACTTCAGAGAAAGTGGACTTGATACGAAGGAGAATGAAGACTGCCCAAGATAGACAGAAATCCTACGCAGACAAGAGAAGGACCGACCTTAAGTTTGATGTTGGGCATAAGGTGTTCCTTAAAGTATCTCCTTTGAGGAATGTTATCCGCTTTGGGTTTGTAGGAAAGTTGGCACCACGATTCGTAGGACCATTTCCTATCATCGAAAGGATTGGGACGATGGCCTACAGAATAGAGCTGCCGGAATAACTGGCTGGAGTTCATAATGTCTTTCATGTCTCTCAGCTACGAAAGTGCTTACATGAGTCGCCAGAAGTTGTGGAGCCAAGCATACTAGAGGAAGTCGAAGTGGAACGAGAAGCGACCGTGAGGAGATTTCCAACTCGTATCTTGGGGATGGAAGTCAAAATACTACGCAACCGTGAAGTTAATCTTGTCAAAATTCAATGGAGCAATGCCGAGGAAGACGCGACTTGGGAGACTGAGGCCAAAATACGTGCAGCCTACCCTTTACTTTTCAAGGGTACATCTTTGATCTCTTTTTCCTTAAGTTTATTCAAGCTTGTATCTACATTTTTAGTGTATCTGCTCGGTCATATTCTTTATCCTTAGGTAGAGACCAATGGATGTAAACATGTATTTGAAACATGTTATGATTGATGGATGCTAGTGGATGCAAGTGTTTGCTAGTGGTTGCTCGTGGATGCATATGAACACACATTAGGCACTAGATCGGCTCAATCACTTTCATACTGCATATAAATGTGTGCTTATTTAGATTAATGATTGTATAATGGTTGTGTTATCATATGGATGCTGCATACGGATGAATGGGTGTGCACGCATGTAGAAATAATATGTATCATTAGGGATCTTTTGCATACATAGTGGACGCATGGCACTATCAAAATATGCATTAAGGAGGTCAACTGAATCAGTAGACCGCCTGATTTTGCATTAGATACAGACATGTACACACACTGTGCATATAAACATGAAAATATTAGAAGTCTTTTAGGGACAATGGATGCCTGTGGTTGATGGTTGAGTAGATGGACGATTGGATGGTAGGATATGTATTCTTCATAACTTCAAGATTTCGGGGTCGAAATCCTTTAAGGAGGAGAGAACGTAACACCCCGTGATTTCTGTTAACATTAAACTAACGAATTGAGGAGCAATTAATTTAAATGTGAGAATCAAGGGAAATGGGTTACGCCATTGTGTTCATCTCGGAATTCTGGTTGAGATAGAGTCCGAGTTTGCGTAAATTGGACTTCGTATGAAGAAGTTATGGTTGTCGGAAGTTTCCAGAAGTCCAATTTTAAACTCAAAAACGAATTCAGACTCAGAACTGGGCAGGGCGAGAAATTTCCTGCCCAAGGCCAGGTCGATCAGGGGGTCGACCTTAGTGTTGATCTCCCCTATACAGGTCGACCTTAGTGTCGACCTGGGGGTCGACCTGGACACCCCTCCCCGGGCAGATCTGAAAGATGATGTTTTTGTGACCTGTTGCTGAGTCATTAGGGCTGAGGTGTCATTTTATCTTGACTGGATGGTTCAGATTGCTTCTAGGTTGATCGGATGGCCTAAATTAATCCTAATCTCTATATAAACACATGTAGACTCAAACCCTAAAACCTAATCAAAATTAGAACCATGGCCGTCATGCTATCACCCTGCAATCTAGAGTAGCCGCCATCGACTAGAGGAAAAGTAAAGCTAATCAACTCAAGTCTATGACAACAACAACGACGACGATGAATTTGTCTACTTCAAAGGCGAGCTAAATCAATTTCAGAACACAGATCCCAGAACTCATGACCTTCTTTGAGTTGTGAGTTGTATTTCTTTAATAAGATAATTAACAATTTAATTAGGTTGAGTTATAATTTGGGTTATTGATGTGCACGTAAAATTGCACATTTTTATTCACATATTTATTCTTGTTAAATAAATAAATGAACATTTTTGGGTATTTTATACGATCAAACCATATTTTAAATGTTTTCAAAATCATCACTCATTTTGGGAAAAATTGATCTCTTATGCATGTTTATTTTGTGATTGTATTTACTTGTTCTTTGTTATTGTCTCTAATAGGAATTTTGGTGCACAAATAATGCATACACATGAAGATTTGGAGCACAAATGCATGCATATAACGGAATGAAGAGGAAATAATTCTCATACATGATCATGGAGGACCCCACCTCTCAAATTAACCTCTTTCTCTTAAAGCTTCTTATTAAAGACTAATTGAATGAGACAAAAGGCCTCATGCATCATAAATGACTCATTAGTGGCTAAGAGAGGATTAGAAGCTTCATGAAGGGCCATTTTGGGGATTTCCCATTATGAGTGATTAGGGTTTTAGGGTTTGTGATCTTGTATATATACCCCCTTTATGTTCATTTATCTATCCTCTCTTTTATTCTCTCTCTTATCCATTTTAGTTTAGTTTAGTTGAGGATCAAAAGCTCTCTTGTATTTCTATGGCTACTTAGCCATTTTCTTTATGTAACTTTTTTATTTCAATGCAATTTAATTTCATGTTCATTTACTTTATGTTGATAGCTAAGATTTAATTTCATGTTCTTAGCTTAGATTTACTTTATTTTCTTAGTTTAGTTCTCTTCTTGTTCTACTTAGTTTTTCTTTCATTTTGCTTTATTTTCTAATGTTGAAACTTACATGTGTTGATATGATAACACATATGAGTGGCTAATCCCTTGATTTAGGGGTAATGATGCTCTCTAACTTTATGTAAGTTCAACATTTGTATGATTTGTGATTTCTAATATGTGCTTCATGTTAGTGAATATTGATGTAAGTTTATACATATGGGTTTGATAGCTTATGTTGCATTTGCAAATGAGCTATTCTTATTCAATATAAACACAAGTTACATCAATATTTGCTAAGTGATTATTGATTTTGAAATGAAAGTATGAACAAAATTTGATGGTCTATAGTTCTAGCCAATAGTTCATAGACCATACTTAGAATAGTTTTGCTTTAGTTTCATTTTCATGAGAATCATAAGTGGTGTAAATGTTGCATTTATATCACTTATTGAGATCATAAATTGTATGTATGATAACGTACATAAATGTGAGAGTGGATTTACCTCTAAATTACTCTCTAATTTCATATTTAGCTCTCAACTTAGTTTCTAGTTTCATTAGTTTTTATTAGAACAATTCAAAGTTTGGTTTAATTCGATTGAATAAAATTGAAATCACTTCTTTCCCTGTGGATCGACTCGCACTCACTACGTATTACAATAGTACGCCGTGCACTTGCGGTTATTTCAATATTCGTGCGACAGTTTTCAAATTTAATAGAAATATCGTTTTGCGAACAAGTTTTTGGCGCCGTTGCCGGGGATAGATTTTAATTTTGATTTTATTTTTCGGATTAATTTTCTTATTTGGTGTTTTTCTTAAAAAAAAAATTGTTTCATTTTGTATTTTAGCTTGTTGTGTCATTTGCATTTTTTGTTGTGTTTATTTGTTTGTGTGCATTTTTGTTTTTGTTTTAGTTCATTAAAAAAAAAAAACTTGCATTTGTGTGTGCATTGCCTTGTTATTTTGTCTTGCTGTTGATGCTTTAGTTTCAAGTTTTCTTTGTTTTAGTTTTCATTTGGTTCCATTTTGCTATTCTGTTTTGGCTACTCTGTTAGCACTTCCATTCTGTATTTGTTTGTATCGTTTTGTTCTCTTTAGTTTGTTTGCTTGTGTGAGTTTGTTCTTTTTTTTTAGTGTAGTTTTTCTGTCTTATAAAAAAAACAAGAAGAAGAAAAGCTTGATCTTGATTAGTTCACTTGTTTTGTCCATTTTGTTTTACTGTTTAGTTTGAGCATTTCTTGTTATTTTGCATTTGTGTTCATGTATTTAAAAAAAATCCTGTCTTTGTGTATGTTTGCACTGTGTATGTTTCTGAACTCAATTTGCATTTCATTCACAAGCAAATCCAGTTTACATTTCAACTTCTATCTACATTTTTCTTTACAGTTCTGTTTTGCTAACTGTTTTACATTCCCAAACTGATTTGCATTTCTTTGGTATACTGATTTCTGTGCTTTTACAAACTGTCTTGCTGCTTCACTCTCTTCTGAAAACTCCATAACACCGACAGCTTCCCTCACCTCCATCTCTTTTCTTCTACTTTGCCCCACCAAAACCATCACCCCCAACTGTCAATCCATAGCACTCCACATAACCACCATCCTCACTTCAGTCATACTCCAATTATTTAATCATCATCTCACATACAACCTACACAACTCACCCAACCTTGACAACCATTGCTATCAACTACCAACCGACTACAGTTGCGTCCGCATTCTCAAATCGTCCCTCCCTCATCATTCCCCTTACCTGATTACAATCACCAACCTTCAATTTCACAAACTAGCCTCTGCCATTCACTTCCACAGTTCAATAACAACCATCCTCCTCATATACACACTGCTCACAGCGATAAACCATATTCTTCACCCTTCAACTTCCATTCGTCCTTAAACCATCGCCTACCACCAAAAACATTGGCAATCAACACTGCTGTCAAAAACACCACCTCACAAAATCATCTCAAACTCCCCCAAGCGACTACACAACTCAGTCACAACATCCATACACAGTTCAACAACACTCCACCTTCATCTCCAAACCGTCCATCACTCCTCCTATACAGTGCATTCAGCCACTCGCCCAAGTCAATCTATCGCCTGAACAATCATTTCCTTCCCTCTGACTTCTGTTCAAACTACATCAACAGCCAAGCTCCTCATCAATCTTCCTCCATCAACTCCACGTGCACTTTAACTTCGTCCATCAACACCCCTTGACCAGCTATATCCCCTGAAATACTCCGACTTCATCACAAATCCACAAATTCGAGAACCACCCGAGACCCCTAAATTCACAAATCCACATATCGATAGCCTTCAGCCCTTCTCAAACCCCCTCACTGAAACCCTCTACCGTATCACCTCCTTCACCCGCAACTTCCAACCAAATCCGAACCGTCACCATCCCACCTTCGCGTCGCAACTGAACTTTGAACACCACAAACAATCAACTGAACTATAATCATCACACCTTGCTGACCCCTCCCCAACCTCAATCGTGAATCCTCCGATACCCCAAATCACACTACCTGCACTGAATTCCCCCAATTACAACTATTTTTCGACAGACAAAAATCGCCCTCCTCAAACTCCTGAACCCGAAGATCGAACCGCCTTCCACATCTCTCTGGAAATCGACATTCACACTTAGAAAAAAAATTCCCCCAAATTCATTGCGTTTTCTTTTTTTTGGACTGTTCTGATTTGAGAGAAGTCGGTTTGTTTGATAAGCGGATTATGGTTTTAGTTTAAGGTGTTTGGGCCTCTCGTGGGCTTCTACTTTTGGGTATGTTCCTTTTCAAAAAAAAATTGCTTTTGGGTATGTTCCTTTTCGGTTTGTGGGCGTGTGGGCCAAAGTGCTTTACTTTTAGTTTTAATTTTACCCCCTTGTTATTTTCTTTTGATTAGTTTTACATTTTCTCTTTAAAAGAAAAAAATAGTTTGTTCTCTACTCATTTTTACTTTTTTTAGTTTGATTTAGTTTTGGGTAGTTGTAGTTTTTGTATGAACTTTGTTTTAGTTTTCATTTAAAAAAAAACCTTTCCTTTGCCTTTTGTTTTGATCTTCTTTTGTTTTTCACTTATTTTTTTTTAGTTTTATTTTGATTTTATCTTCAAACAAAAACAAAAATAAAATAAAAAAACTTTTCTATCACTTGTTTATATACCGTCTCCACTCTTTTAGATTGCAAAAGGAAAATTGGACTTGCTTGGATTACTTTGCGCCACTTTGCTTGTATGCTAAAAAAATTTGCCGCTAAAAAAATGCTAATAAATTCAGTCCCTCTGGTATCATGTTTTAACCCCTTTATTTTAATCGCATTGTTGTTTGCTTGCATTTGCATAAAAAAATCCAAAAACAAAACAAAAATTCATTCGTAGTTGCATTGCTAAGTCACGTTTAATTTCCGTTTTGCATTCATCTCCATTTTTTTTTATTTTTTTTCTAAGGACATCATTATATTTTGATAAATTGGTGTGACGACCCGTAACTTCCCCGTAAAGGAAAGTGTCGGATAGTTCGAGAACAAACCACAACAGAATGCATACATAAGAACATTTCATTGTATATTACAACAATGCATCAGATTACAAGAATATACAGAGTATAAATGAATATTACACAGAAATATCAGAGATTTAAATTACATTTAAATACATGGCAGCGGAAAAATAATACAATACACAACTAGAAGAGATATACGGATACAAAGCTTTCCGGATATCGTTCCAGCTGTAAACCAGGATCCTGTGAATATAAATCTGCAAAACCAAAACTACTAGCTGCCCGTGTCAAAATAGGGGCACCCGGAGTTTAGGTTAAAACAATAAACTCCAGGTCAGTCATGGGACTGGTGTGAGAACTAAAACAGTTAATCTTTATTTTTAAAGTTAGGTAAATCAAGGGACCACGCCGTATAACACGGAACGGGTTTCCTCCCAAGAACACCAGTGCATAAAACAAACAGCGCAATGCTAAATAAAGAAAAATGAAGCTGTTATAAGACCCAGGTCCCATCACACAATGCAACGCAGCCGAGGATAGGGTTTTCCCTTATAACAGCCAAAGAATGCTTGATACGTTTAAAACAAATCGTTTGATACTATTATAAGTGCATAGTGTATAAAACAACTTCAAATCATAAGTATCAATCATAGGCGGCATGGGTACCATATATCATGTCGCCATATATAGGTTTACAATCAAAACCGCAATGTCGTATTTGGAAATTGGATTTCCATCTATGAACCGAGGCAAAAGATAGTCCTCAACCGATTCGAGACGCTCTAGCCCGCCCCTCAGGACCCAGACTCAGGTGGGCCCTTGGATCCTCAGGGCCAGTCCACCGATGTGGATTAAACTTAAACCCTGAACATGCATTTCCCCGCCCTATGGGGCGTAAACGAGCCAACTAAATGACTCCATCGGTTCGAGAACGACCGATCAATCCGAGGCGCCTCGCAACAGCAACAACCACATAAGTCAAACTCGTCAGGGCGTGTAAAACCACTGACGCCACTTCTAGCTAGAAAGAAACGCATGCCCTCCCTGACGTCCTCTCCCGTTTTTGGTTCATACCGGGTGTGAAACTCGCGAAGCAAACGTTACACAAAGCTACGCCACAAAGGCCTTGCTTTGATCATCACCACAAGACTTTGCTTTTCAACAGAAGCCTCGATCAATTTCCACTTAGGCATGCCACACAGGCAATTCACTCCATGCGTTTGATATCCATCAATATATAACCCCTGAGCTCGTACGTCTCAGAGAAGGGCGTTAAGCAAGAGAATAAATTCTCCGCCGCCAAACAGATATATATTTAATAGAGATCAATCACACGGGCTAAATTCCAATGTCAGACACACAGTCCATTTACAAGTCCGTTCTGGGTCTGAACGAAACCGGAGGCACCTAGTACCCCGCATATCCATCGATCTCCAAGTACGTCTGGACGATCACCAACTGTTTCCATCTTCTTGGGTGTACAGCCCAATCAAGATCATCAGTAATTATCCAAATGACGTGAAGACCTCCGGTCTTCGACCATCGTCTTCATCTTCGACTTATCGTCGTATCAGTTATTCAGAATGGGATAAACCCGGTCTTTCCGAATAACTCGCGTATATTTTAAATAAGTGTTACACAAACACAACATACGCCTCATTCCAATTCATCAGTCACTAACCGTAAATTAATCAAGAGAATAATTCCCTAAATATTAACCCCGAAGGCCGAAACCAACATCAGATCAATATCCAGAAAACCATTCTGCTTGGCTAACTGACAGTTAGTTTCTAAATTCACATTCATAGGGAAAGGTTCCCATTAATTTTATCTAAGATAAATTTCTTGAATTTATTCTTTAATCTATTTTTGAATATCAATTCAAACTAGTCGGGATTAACGAAACTTACCGGAGTAATCATTTGTTCTAATTTCCCAATCCCAACCTATTTATCCCATGAAGTAAAACTGGTAATACTTCATATCTAACACCACAGTGTTATCGGTAAATTCAATTACCATTTCACGTTCAAATCTAATTAAAGATTTAACTATCGCCTGGAGTAAAACTGGTGATACTCCATTCTCGTTTATTTCAATCTAATTAAAGATTCATTAAAACTCCACTTAGTTTTAATCGTTAATTGGGTTAAAGAATCAGTGTCATTTAAAACACGGTTCACGATAAACCCAAAATCACATTCATTAATTATCGGGTTAAAGAACGAGTGTTATTTAGAACACTGTCCACGATAAACCCAAAAATCAATATCAATTCCATTCCAATTAAATATTATTTAATTGGTACACTTCATTAAATCTAAATAAAAAGATTTAATCTTTTCTCAATTGGGTTCAAGAACAGTGTTAGTGAAGACACCATTCACGACAAACCTAAATCACATTTGATATTCAATATAAGGCTCTGAATAGAAAATATACCGGCTTATATTCAATATCAAATTCTATGATTAACAAATGTCGTATTGGAAATAACGATATAAATATATATCTTTCAAATTTCCATAACAACATCCGTAGAATCACGAATTTCAACATCGAAATATTCCGAAGACAATTTTGATTCAAATCCACTCCAATGCAATCATTGAAAATTCTGGTTATTTTTAAAACCCTTTTTAAATTCAATTATTTCTTTAAAAATAAATAGAATTATAATTCTAGTTCAAAACTAGTTCATTTCGATAAAAATCTATTTTTATCTTTTCAAATATGGAGTTTTTCACCCCAATTCTTTCTAAATCATTTCTTATGATTTTACACCAATTATTACTATTTTTAATAATTTTATCAAGGCCCGTACAGTCGATTTCCATCAATGGCCATCGAACTGCACTTACAGCGACCTTTTTCGAATTTGATTTGGACGTATCTCCAAATCCAACCGTTAGATTTCAAATTTCTAACTTTCGTTAGAAAGCTCTTTTCGATACGAACCCAACGGTTCTGGTTTTAGGAGAATCCGACGGTCGGATCTCCCGTAATGTCCGTTTGAAATAAATGGTCGAAATTCACGAACTGCCGCGGCGCGGCGCGTTCTATTCAGGCCATTATATTATATATATAATATATACTTCGTCGATTTCTATTTAAAACGAATTGTATAATTAGTTTAAAATCGTTTTAAAAGCAATTTCAACTTTCTTTTCAATTCAAATCAAAATTGAATTCTTCTTTATAAATTCGTTTTAAAATTCATTTCTATTCAATTCAAATTTCAATTCAATTTGAATTCATTTCAATTCGCTTTCAATTCAATTTGAATTCGTTTTCAATTCAATTCATTTCGAAATCGTTTTCAATTCATTTCATTTCGAAATCGTTTTCAATTCAATTCATTTCGAAATCGTTTTCAATTCATTTCATTTCGAAATCGTTTTCAATTCAATTCATTTCGAAATCGTTTTCAATTCATTTCATTTCGTTATGAATAAAATCGGTATAAATATCATTCACGTCAAAATGGCGTCAACCTAATCAACCCGGCTTCATAAATTTCTATTTTCAAATATTCTATTTCAAATATTTCTTTTTCAAAATAGTTGTTATTATCAAAATATTTCGTTCAACACATGACCAATCTCAATGGATGATCACTGTCAACACATGAACCTTTATTTTATATTGATAAAGATGTAAATTTTATTACTAAAATATTTCGTTCAACACATGACCAATCTCAATGGATGAGTACTGTCAACACATGAACCTTTATTTTATATTATTCTTTATTCTCTAAATTGGAATGAGGCCTAATCAATTACCATATAAAGTTAATTATATGGATTTTCATACATACACACATATAATAGCATTGAAAAATAATCAACCATCAACCAAAGTGCACTACACTGTATAAGCATCAAATATAGTTATCTAACGCTTATAACAGCCTGTCAATCGATCGATCGACATATTTAATCAATCAGGATGAGTGAACTTCAAATTTCATCCTAACACCCGTGTGGGGTTTCAAACAATCAAACACAGATTTTAGTTGTGCAGTTGGGCGATGTGTAAAATTTATCGACCCAATCAATGTCCTTCAAATAGGTGTACATAAACAAACCGTTCGGTTTGTAAATGAATATTTTATTTTATTCACTTCACGTTAAAAATTATATTTTTAACGATAAAAACATTTTATTCCAACATATGAATTTCTATTCAGTTCATTCTTTAAATAAAATGATATTTTTATTTTTCTAACACATTTTAGAAAATTTCGGCGGCATAACGGCACGATACTAGAAACGGGACAAGGCCTAGCCTTATCCCCGGTCTAGTGAAGGCCCACGCCATTCACACATCAATCAAATTCACCAAACAGCCAAATTCAAATCAAATATCCAACTAATCTATGCAACCAAACAAACAAGTCCATGATTTGTGGACGATTGTGTCGGGTGCTACTAAGCACCGTCTGCATCCTAGTATATATATATATAAATAGAAAAAGAAATTGAAAGGTGAGAAATTCTCACCAATAGCTATCCCAACTCCACGACACTTCAAATGCGGGAAATCTTCGCCGTGCTTCTAACGAGATCTGTTCAACACCGTTTGTGTTAAAATTATATTCTTAACAAATTCTATTTACATTCTATTCGTATTTTCAAAATAAATTCTTTTACAAATTCTATTTATTTCTATTTTAAAGACCCTATATTTTCGTATTTAAAAACAATTTTTATTTTCAAAACACGTATATTTACAAAACACTTTCCTATTCTCTTTTTAAAAACATATCTATTTTATTTTTAAATAAAAAAAACAATGCAAATTTAAATAAAGTGAATTAAATTAAAACTGAAATTTAAATAAAGTTAATCACCTTCACTGTTGTTTTTCAGCTCCAGGATGAAACCGTAACTCGTTCAAAGCCTAGGGTTCGACGTTGCTTCGCCTGGAGGCTGCCGGAGGATGATAATCGCTGCCACATGGAAGTCCTCCACCTCGCCTCTCCATCGCCGGTGGTGGTTTGCGCGCCATCCAAGGCGGCGGCTTTTTTTTCTGGGGGGGGGGGGGGGGGTCTGCGACGCATCGAAGAGGAGGGGGTCTGCGACGCATCGAAGAGGAGGGGGCCTGGGCGTTGCGGTCGACATCGGGGGGGAAGAGCGGTCGTGGGTGGTGATGGCGAAGGGCGGAGGCGGCGGTTCCCACGATCGACGCGGGATTTTCTTCTTTTCCTTTTTTTTAATTCTGAGAAATGAAATCGAACGGGGGGGGGGGGGGCAGAAAGATAAACGGAGAAAGGTTTTTTTTTAATTATTTTAATTTCAAAAAAGGTACTTTTCCATACGACCTCGAAACGAGGTCCACCGACTGTCGTCTATAGCGTTTTACCCCCATTCCGAACACAATGGGATATGCATCGTAAGCTGATTCGAACGTTACAATCAGTTTCCGTTAAATTTACATTTAAATCACTATATTGAATTTTAAACGTACATTTCAAATTACCGGGGTCACATACTAACTAGAAAAATTCCAGAAAAATATTTTCTAGCTTCGTATTGACGATACGGTCCTAACAAAACTAATTTTGTCGAATTCTGAGACTGTTGGATAAATGGCCAATTTCCAGTCGATTAAAATCAATTGAAACTGGTCAAACGCGTTTTCCTTTGCCACGCTCACATATTGATTCGAAAAATTATGAAATTTGTAATCTAGCAATAATTTGATACTGCGGATCCAACAAAACTGGTTTCGTCGAGATCCGAGGTCATTTGCAAAATGTCCATTTTTAAGGGCCTGAATTCCATAGCGACTATCCAGAATTTTCAACTGGACATATCTTTTGATTCCAGCTATGAAATTTTGATTTTTCGGATTCATTGGAAAGATATTATCAATTAGATCCCATTATTTTTGGTTTCACTAAAATACGGATTGTTTTGCACCCGGTACATTCAATTGAAGTTTGAAATCGAATTATCGAACTACCGCGCCATTTTCAATTCTATTTATAATTATATATAAATATTTATATTCAAACGACGACGTATATATATACGTTCGAATTATATTCAAAATAAATTTTCTCGTCGATATTATTTAAAATAATTCATTTTAAATAATCAAAATTCGCTAAAATTGCCAAAATAAAAATTTTAAACTGGCCCAGATTTTCGGGTTGTTACAATCTCCCCCACTTAAAACTTTTCGTCCCCGAAAAGGAACAAAGTCGAAAGTGGTTTGATTAATTAACTCTACGCTCGATCTGGCTTCCATTCTCTAACTTTTCAGTTTCTGAGAATTTTCAAAAATTTCAAAAATTTGGCTAACACCCTAAATTTTCAAAAAATTTCGCCATAACCTCCCCTGCACCGGGAGCATCGGGGAATTTCAAATAGCTTCCCCGGTCCTTCAGATCTCAAAAAGAAAAAGAAAAAGCCAAGCGCCTAGCCAATAGGCTCATAAAATCATCATCACCCAAACAAAACAGTAAATTATGTAGTAAACATGTACCTATTTGTCGGGCAAACAAATTTTATTCTCTGGCTCTAGCCTCCTTGCTATGACCTGTTCAATGTAAGTATATGTATATGCAAGCAAATGCGACCAAATTTCAATACAATTCATTATTCGATCAGATTAGGCATAAGGGTTCAAAATTTTCAAACAAATAAACAACCAACACAAACATCAATCAATTAGTGAATTAGAGTTTCAAATTCATAAATTTGATACATATACAGAAAATCATGTTTTGATGCCAAATCACAACAATGAATTCTAACTATATTAGTTTTGGTTCTCAAACCAGTCTAATGGAAATATATAGAAAATCACACCTTCGAAACTCGAACATAAATGTTGATGATGCGATCGCTATC
This sequence comes from Allium sativum, assembly GCA_030737875.1. Lineage (NCBI taxonomy): Eukaryota > Viridiplantae > Streptophyta > Magnoliopsida > Asparagales > Amaryllidaceae > Allium > Allium sativum. The sequence continues at coordinate 297,421,228 of CM060912.1, forward strand.
ATCAATATCATCTTCGGGCGACTAGAGTGTGATGCTATATCTATCCAATATATTAAAACTTTGAATACACGTGGATCAGACGTATACGCAAAATCTATATATATTGGATTGTCCACATCAATATAAATAAATAACCAAATACGAATAATTGATTTAAATTTTCAAAACAAAAATTTGTTTTCACTTTAAAAAATATACTCTTCACACTCGTTCTAGGATACTACTGATCCCATCTCTAACGAGTCATCCTCATTGGATATTACTAATCCAATATCTGATGAATTCTTTCGTATGGTTCTAATGTGTCTTGTTCTCTGAGCTTCATAAACCAAAGCTCTGATACCAAATGTGACGACCCGTAACTTCCCCGTAAAGGAAAGTGTCGGATAGTTCGAGAACAAACCACAACAGAATGCATACATAAGAACATTTCATTGTATATTACAACAATGCATCAGATTACAAGAATATACAGAGTATAAATGAATATTACAAAGAAATATCAGAGATTTAAATTACATTTAAATACATGGCAGCGGAAAAATAATACAATACACAACTAGAAGAGATATACGGATACAAAGCTTTCTGGATATCGTTCCAGCTGTAAACCAGGATCCTGTGAATATAAATCTGCAAAACCAAAACTACTAGCTGCCCGTGTCAAAATAGGGGCACCCGGAGTTTAGGTTAAAACAATAAACTCCAGGTCGGTCATGGGACTGGTGTGAGAACTAAAACAGTTAATCTTTATTTTTAAAGTTAGGTAAATCAAGGGACCACGCCGTATAACACGGAACGGGTTTCCTCCCAAGAACACCAGTGCATAAAACAAACAGCGCAATGCTAAATAAAGAAAAATGAAGCTGTTATAAGACCCAGGTCCCATCACACAATGCAATGCAGCCGAGGATAGGGTTTTCCCTTATAACAGCCAAAGAATGCTTGATACGTTTAAAACAAATCGTTTGATACTATTATAAGTGCATAGTGTATAAAACAACTTCAAATCATAAGTATCAATCATAGGCGGCATGGGTACCATATATCATGTCGCCATATATAGGTTTACAATCAAAACCGCAATGTCGTATTTGGAAATTGGATTTCCATCTATGAACCGAGGCAAAAGATAGTCCTCGACCGATTCGAGACGCTCTAGCCCGCCCCTCCGGACCCAGACTCAGGTGGGCCCTTGGATCCTCAGGGCCAGTCCACCGATGTGGATTAAACTTAAACCCTGAACATGCATTTCCCTGCCCTATGGGGCGTAAACGAGCCAACTAAATGACTCAATCGGATCGAGAACAACCAATCAATCCGAGGCGCCTCGCAACAGCAACAACCACATAAGTCAAACTCGTCAGGGCATGTAAAACCACTGACGCCACTTCTAGCTAGAAAGAAACGCATGCCCTCCCTGACGTCCTCTCCCGTTTTTGGTTCATACCGGGTGTGAAACTCGCGAAGCAAACGTTACACAAAGCTACGCCACAAAGGCCTTGCTTTGATCATCACCACAAGACTTTGCTTTTCAACAGAAGCCTCGATCAATTGCCACTTAGGCATGCCACACAGGCAATTCACTCCATGCGTATGATATCCATCAATATATAACCCCTGAGCTCGTACGTCTCAGAGAAGGGCGTTAAGCAAGAGAATAAATTCTCCGCTGCCAAACTGATATATATTAAATAGAGATCAATCGCACGGGCTAAATTCCAATGTCAGACACACAGTCCATTTACAAGTCCGTTCTGGGTCTGAACGAAACCGGAGGCACCTAGTACCCCGCATATCCATCGATCTCCAAGTACGTCTGGACAATCACCAACTGTTTCCATCTTCTTGGGTGTACAGCCCAATCAAGATCATCAGTAATTATCCAAACGACGTGAAGACCTCCGGTCTTCGACCATCGTCTTCATCTTTGACTTATCGTCGTATCAGTTATTCAGACTGGGATAAACCCGGTCTTTCCGAATAACTCGCGTATATTTTAAATAAGTGTTACACAAACACAACATACGCCTCATTCCAATTCATCAGTCACTAACCGTAAATTAATCAAGAGAATAATTCCCCAAATATTAACCCCGAAGGCCAAAACCAACATCAGATCAATATCCAGAAAACCATTCTGCTTGGCTAACCGACAGTTAGTTTCTAAATTCACATTCATAGGGAAAGGTTCCCATTAATTTTATCCAAGATAAATTTCTTGAATTTATTCTTTAATCTATTTTTGAATATCAATTCAAACTAGTCGGGATTAACGAAACTTACCGGAGTAATCATTTGTTCTAATTTCCCAATCCCAACCTATTTATCCCATGAAGTAAAACTGGTAATACTTCATATCTAACACCACAGTGTTATCGGTAAATTCAATTACCATTTCACGTTCAAATCTAATTAAAGATTTAACTATCGCCTGGAGTAAAACTGGTGATACTCCATTCTCGATTATTTCAATCTAATTAAAGATTCATTAAAACTCCACTTAGTTTTAATCGTTAACTGGGTTAAAGAATCAGTGTCATTTAAAACACGGTTCACGATAAACCCAAAATCATATTCATTAATTATCGGGTTAAAGAACGAGTGTTATTTAGAACACTGTCCACGATAAACCCAAAAATCAATATCAATTCCATTCCAATTAAATATTATTTAATTGGTACACTTCATTAAATCTAAATAAAAAGATTTAATCTTTTCTCAACTGGGTTCAAGAACAGTGTTAGTGAAGACACCATTCACGACAAACCCAAATCACATTTGATATTCAATATAAGGCTCTGAATAGAAAATATACCGGCTTATATTCAATATCAAATTCTATGATTAACAAATGTCGTATTGGAAATAACGATATAAATATATATCTTTCAAATTTCCGTAACATCCGTAGAAACACGAATTCCAACATCGAAATATTCCGAAGACAATTTCGATTCAAATCCACTCCAATGCAATCATTGGAAATTCTGGTTATTTTTAAAACCCTTTTTAAATTCAATTTATTTCTTTAAAAATAAATAGAATTATAATTCTAGTTCAAAACTAGTTCATTTCGATAAAAATCTATTTTTATCTTTTCAAATATGGAGTTTTTCACCCCAATTCTTTCTAAATCATTTCTTATGATTTTACACCAATTATTACTATTTTTAATAATTTTATCACGGCCCGTACAGTCGATTTCCATCAATGGCCATCGAACTGCACTTACAGCGACCTTTTTCGAATTTGATTTGGACGTATCTCCAAATCCAACCATTAGATTTCAAATTTCTAACTTTCGTTAGAAAGCCCTTTTCGATACGAACCCAACGGTTCTGGTTTTAGGAGAATCTGACGGTCGGATCTCCCGTAATGTCCGTTTGAAATAAATGTTCGAAATTCACGAACTGCCGCGGCGCTGCAAGTTCTATTCAGGCCATTATATTATATATATATAATATATATAATATATACTTCGTCGATTTCTATTTAAAACG